>JARCFY010000012.1:23775000-26275000 GCA_029233225.1 Lepidodactylus listeri
AGTGGCTCAGGTTGAGGTCTTTCATATCACCTGCTACCTGATCCTTCTAGCCTGAGATGTAAGGGGACTTAACCCGGGACCTTCTGCATACAAAGCAAATGCTCACCTATAAGCCACAGCCCCTCCCCTTTATCATGGGGATGGAGAAACAGGGTATCAACATTTTCAATAGATATGTAAGCCAATAAATAAAAATGTACTCTCAAGGTATTTTTTCCTATGACATTTATTTTGTCCAAGAGGGTTTGCCAGTTTCTGAAGCACATCAAAGCCCCGTCGAGACCACAGTGGGATAAACGTGCGCACCACAGCAAACAGTGCCTCAGCCAAAACACCTTCAGTGCCCTGGGGAAAAAAGTATCCTTTATCCCCAGCAGAACTAAAGAGGCTGTATGCTCCTGCACTGTAAGAATCAACAGGAACGCTTGTCTTCAGGATGAGTTGTGTGTCTTCCTCCCCCAGGATGTGACACCGATTGTGGACCAGAACTGTGGCCAACAAAGGGGGCCTTATATGCCCATTGTTTAAAAGGGCTGAGATGAAAGTAGCCAAATCTTCACTCCTCTTGTTTTGTACCGAAGCAGCAGCTGGAGGGGGGGAGTCATGTATCGGCTTTGTAAAGACTCTCGCCACTGGATCCCTAAAGGATTGTCATTGTTACCCAAAGGGGCCCTGGAAGGGAGGGCTTTTCTTTCTTTCACTCTCCCCCCCCCCCCCAAGCCTACAAGCACAGCTTGGAAGATGTTTTGTCTTTTAAACGAACCGGCAGCAGCTTTTCACTGGTCTGAACCTTGCGTGCGGAGATGGGGAAGGCATGGATTTCAAAGCGGGGCCATCTGCACAGAGCCAAACTGGCAGGCCGAGGCCGGTGCCCGGTCTTCCCTCTCCAAATGCCGGCCGAGGACTGTCTGGCTAAACTGAAGACATCTGGCCAACTTAATTTAGAATGCAGGGTCTAATTTCACTGGAAGGCTTAGGCCATTTACTGCCGAGATAAACTCCAGATTGGCAACACCGGGGGCAGAAGCTGTTACAGGCCTACATTTCAATAATGAGGAAATCCATCTCTCTTGGGAGAACACATTATGCTGAAGTCACAGCACATATCACTGTTGGGGCTGGGAGAGAGCAGGGGCTGCGTGCCAAACTGGGAGAGAGCTCTCCTTCCAACACAGCTCTCTTGGCTAACCAGGAAAGGGCTGGTTAGCTCATGCAGCAAGATTTTCTTCATGTCAAAGAATAGCTGTGTTGGTCTGCCGTCGAATACTTAGCTTTCAGTCCAGCAGTAGCTCAGAGACCAACAGGAGTTTTGGGGTATATGAGCTCCTGAGACTCAAAGCCCCCTTTGTCAGACACGAGTAGAGTAGAAATGTAGATCTGAGTCCTTTTATCCTCGTCAGAAGGTGGGAGGGGTGCTGTAAAGATGGCTTGCAAAGGGTGCAGAGGTGCCAGGCATGTTGTCAGCGGCTTGATTAGAGCAGAGGGGAAGTGCTTGGGGGCAGACGATTAGCATCTGTAGTGAGATAAGCATCCTATGTCCCTATTTGGCCCTGGGGGGGATCCATTGTTCCGAACTTGTGAATTAAGCAGAGTTCAGCTATCTCCCATTGCAATTTCCTTTTGAAATTTCTTTGTCTGAGCACTGCCTTTTATCTTGAGTCTATGTGCTGGGGTTCCCAGCCACTCTCTTCGTGACCGCTTCGTGTTTTGTTTTTATGTTCGTGTGTGTGATCATGACAGGTGCTCCCTAATCTTCGCTAATGGGTCCGCTGACCTATTCACCACGAGCAGACTCGGGAGATTTGCATGGCTCTGTCAATCACCACGCAGGGAATTCAAGTGGCACACAAAATACAGAACCTGCTGATGGCCGCTGACCCAGATGACTCGTTTGCCATGAGCATCAAAAAGTCATCAGGAGGCCTTGGCTTGGGTAGCCCTGGCAAGCCTGATCTTGTTCAATCTCAAAAGCTAAGCAGGGCTGACCCTGGAAAGTATTTGGATGGGAGACCTCCAGAGAATGCCACGGCCGGGAGGCAGAGGCAAGCTATCAAGCCACTTCTCTGAATGTCCTCCATGCCCCAGTAGGAGTCACCAGAGGTCACCATGACACACACACACAAATGCAAAGCAAAAACAAAAAAAGACATATTATTATTAATTTTATTTATGCCCCACCCCCCCAAGGGCGTAGACTTTCCAATTTCCGGGGTGGGGGGCTGGGGCGGGGCCAGAGACATTACAGGCCAATGTCTCCAGGGGAGGCTCAGCATGTCCTGGAAAAGTTTTGGGGGGGCTCCAACTCCCCAGCCCCCCTGAAGTTGACACCTATGCCCTCCCTGCGAACAGGCTCAGGGCGGCTTACAAGAATCAGTAACCAGTACCGTAAAACCATATACAAAAGTTAAAACCTTCAACATTAAAACAATCACAAGAATTCTTTAAAGTGCTAGTAGTAGTAGTCATCTTCCAGTACTAAAGATGGCATGCATGATATCCAACAAGTTCTGCCAGTTCACTGATCTTCAGGCTTGTGTGATGGTG
This sequence comes from Lepidodactylus listeri, assembly GCA_029233225.1. Lineage (NCBI taxonomy): Eukaryota > Metazoa > Chordata > Lepidosauria > Squamata > Gekkonidae > Lepidodactylus > Lepidodactylus listeri. The sequence goes on from JARCFY010000012.1 coordinate 23,777,545, forward strand.
TGGCTCAATCTCCAAGCCAGGGCCATCCCATAACCACAGATGTCAATAGTGGTAGTGTTAATGGTGTGGCAGCTCCTAACTGAAGCTGCCATAGAATGGACGGACAGACGGACAATTAGATAGATGATAGATAGATGCACACACAAAGGGAGATTTGACTCTTCAAAGTCACCCCCCAAATCTTGTTAGCTTCTAAGGTGCTACTGGACTCCAGCCTTGCTCTTCTACTGCAGACCAACATGGCCCCCCTCGGGAGCACACAAAACAAGGCGGCCACAGCCAGCATAATCACCTGCACTGGTCCATTTGATTACTTTAGGTCCTGTGAGATCTAGCAATGCACTGCTAAAGCAGCTGACAGTGTGTCTCACCAACTTCTGAGGTTATGTATAGATTATGCAAGATGGGTAGCCGTGTACTATCTGTAGCAGTTAAAAAAGGGCACAAAGTCCAGTAGCACCTTACAGACATCTGAAGAAGTGAGCAGTGACTCACAAAAGATCCTACCCTGCCACAGATTTCATGAGTCTTTAAGGTGCTGCTCGACTGTTTAAGGTGCTGCTTGCTCTTTTCTACTGATATAGGTTATACTATCACTGAAGGAGAGCAAGGGTGATCTCCCCCTTAACGTTAATATAGCATTAGGGCTCACCCTGTTGGGGCAGCTGGATAACTCTGCAAAGGTAAAAGGAGAAAGAAAGAGCCTCGTTGTGGGGCAAGGGGGATGGGGTGGAGAGACTCTCTTAATTCCTCCAATAATTCTTAAATGCAGCTGTTTCTGCTCACCTCTGGATGGAGTTATGAAATTGACCAGACCAGATGGGAAGCAGGCCCCAGTCCGGTCAATTGCAGTCCTGAGGGACTCTTGAAGGGAAAAAAAGGGGGGGGGTTCTTGAATGACAGGACATTTCAGAGAGGCACAGCAGCCTGATGGTGGTTTATTTTTTTTCTTTGGCTACCTGGCTGGTAATTGTCATCACTGTATTGTTCTGGGCGTGCCTATGAAGCGCATGGAAGTGCTCTAGAAGCTTTCAGAATCCCATTGACCAAAGATGATATCCGATTGTGAAAATATGACTATACTTGCAGCACAGGCACAGACAGCTTCACACTCCTAACTTCCCCAAAAGCCATTTGTCTCTTGACGATATAGCACAGCAGCTGGGCCACTAGACTTTAATCCCTTTACCATATGCCTTTAACTTTAACCAAAATAAATATAAACCAACTGTTTATTCCAATTGATTTGAATTATGCTTTCTGGTGGCGGCGGTTGTTTTACATGTGTACATAATACGGATGTAATATAAATATCACCCAGGACAGAGTAAAAATAACACACACACACAAGCAACATAAAAAAAGCAAAAGCAACACGAGAACAAAACTCACAGCTTGTCACAACTAGCTCATGCTGTCTGTTCTTCATCTGCAAACGCAAAACAATAGACCCATTGGGTTCAGCTGAATGCTATTCAACAAACCATGAATGATAAAACCATTATTTATGTCCTCAGTAAACTGCAGAGAAGTGATGTAGCTCCAGAAAATCTCTCTGCGGTGGACTCTGAGAAGATTCCAAGGCTGCAATATCATGCACAGTTATTTTTGAATGAGCTCCACTGAACTCAGCAGGATTTACTTCTGAGTAAGCATACATAAAATCACGCACATGGCACATGCTCAGTCAACCCCCAAGCTGAAGCCAAAACACTTACATCCTCAAGGAAGGCCAATTTGATTGCAATGGGATTGCTAGCTTAGGAATGTGTTCTGGATAGTTTTGCAGGATGGGAAACTAGACATGAGCTCGAATTGTCTCTGTAATGCGCATTAGGCATATTAAGAACTTTGACACATTCACAGTTGGCAGGTGACTTCACATGGTAGAAACCACTTTGATTGAGGGAAGGGTGAGTAACTATACACAAGGCAAGTTCCTGATTGGATTGCCTTGAGGTTAACTGGTGAAGTCTATCTTGAGCACAGCACCATGTTGAACAGCTTTTCATCTGTACAGCTTGGGGCTGCGTTTCCCTAATCCCTAGCCCAAAAAATCTTATATATTAAAGTAGAGGCAGCATCTCCAGGCTCATGGTTGTTCAGGTCACTAAACTGACTGACCTGTTTAAAGCACAGAATTGCTTTGGGCACTTAGAAGAACCCTTTCTACGACCAAGGTTGAATAGATTGTATTGGCTTCTTCTTCTTTTTGGATTTGCAGTCAGTAGCATTTAATTGACAAGTGAAGGTAAGAACTGACCACAAAATTAGCTGGGTTCATGGGCAAAATGAAGGCATATAGAGACACCCAAGGTGTCAAGCTTCAACCATGAAATCTCAAACTTATCTATTTTTGTTATGGGCCACTAAAATTGGAAACAGCATCAGTGGCAGGGGAGAAGCTGCTATGAGAAAGCCATCTAATTCTGCAAGAAAACAATGTTGTTGTGCAAATTAGATCCATCTGAACCGCTCTCTGAACAAGAGGTTCCCTGCTCAAGAATGAGGAGCAGGATATGAGCAAAACCAGTGAGAGTTCGAGCATAGTGAGTATTCATAAATTTATGAATCATGGCATTTGGGCCTGAAGAACTTATTCCAGGACTCTAATCTTGAGAATGACTGTTTCAACAATCCCATTACTGCAGGGCTGGAAAGTTTTGAATGACAGAGAGATGTTGTGACTACATCCTGGTGTCACTCTGACGCATTATGTGGATGGAACTCTGCAATACCATGAAGCACAAGTCAAGTCTCTATCAGGCACCACTGGGTAGGAAGAGAGCGCTGAACAAGCACTGGAAGAAGATATAATCTACCCCTGAAAACAAGCATAAGTGATGCCAGGGCAACTGAGTAATCAATAAGGGAGGTGACATTAAAGACACCAGAGACTGATGCACATGAAGACATCACATTTCACTGGTACTTACATAGAAACAAATTAACTTTCTTCAAGTGCACATGCTGAAGATCGCATCAAAGATTCATTATCCCTGAATGCAGTTTTTTTAAATCTACCCATTAGCCTACATGGGTAGGGTAGGTAGAAGAGCAGATTTTCCTCACTCCTTTAGTGCACAAAAGGTACTCTTTAATACCCATTAATGAGCATGAATAGAGGTCTACATTAGTCAGAGCACCCAAAATATACACAGCTCTGGAGTTCTGCGACTGAAATGCCTGAAGTCCTACAACAGAGGGGAGCCTCTCAGTCTGCTTCTTGGTTGTGGTGCTGGTCAAATGCAGGCAAATCCTGCAGCAACAAACTTCATTTCAGTGTGACTTTGTTTCTAAGTTCGTCGGCTTTTATGGGTTAAATAAACCAAGGTTAACTTTTCCAAATGAGGATGGGGAGATCAGAATCAATTACTATCTTTCTTTGGGGGGGTGTTTAAGCATAGTTTAAATTTTCCATTACAAAAAAAAGAGTTTTGAAAATCAGCAATCGTTGCCTCCTGTCCATCCCTGGGTCTTTCCATGTGTTAAATAGCTTTACAAGAGAAATCTCAACATGCCCTGTTCACCCCAGAGCCCTAGAATGCAAAAATACATTTAAACACTTTCTAGGACGTGTATTTCTATGATTGCTTTTCTTAATGGCTTTCCAGAGCCATCACTGTTATGGATGACAGTTAACTGTACCCAGCTGTACAATTTCCAGTTCAGTGTTCAATTTATGAGCCTGTTGTTAAAACGTACCTGCTGGCTTGTAGTTTATATAAATTTCCGACAGCTATTGTTAAGGCCGTGCTGTTGGTAAGGAAAGGAGAAAGCATTACTGTGTATTTTGACCTGGGTGGGGGCGGGGGGGGGGTCACAAGCAGGAGAATCCATCCAATTATCTTGCTAACGAAGGGTCTGCTTCCAGACTGAGCTTCAGAACAGCTGAAGGGGGTCTGATGGGAAAGACTTGTGTGGGGAGGGTTGATTCCTCTGCACAGCCTATCACAGAAAGACTTTACCAGCACTAACTGTACACAGGAAGAACACTCATTCCCCAAGAGATCAGAGCATGTGCAGAATTAGTTTGATACCACTGTTATGTTTGCACCTCCATCCTTCTTTCAAAGACTTTGGGGTGGGTGGTCTCCAATACAGGTACTGATAAGGCCCAGAGCTAAGGTTGACTCCACACTTTTTGCCTCCTTAAGTGCGGCTGCGGCATCCCTGTGTGAACCAAATGCCTAGTGTCGTTCCTGAGGAATCTAGGGCACAGCTGTAGTTTTAGTGGGAAGCTGACCATCCTGGGAGTCATGTTAGAATGCTCCCTCTCAGCTGTGGAGTCTTGTGAGCAAAAATTCTGCTTTGTGAGCGAGCTATTTGGCTACTGCATAACTGAGTTTGCTCTGGAGCCATCCTTCCTGAGCTAAGACAAAAATGTGTGAACCAGAGGCTAAAGAACTATGTACTAGCTCACACTAACTCAGCTTAGAGGGAACACTGGTTAGAACCCAGGTCCACATGCTGCTTCACCAGTGGCCAGCTCCTCTTGTGAACTGGGAGAACACCTGAGAAGCCCCTGAAGCACTTCCGAGGATTCTGGAATGCCTTTGAATCCCATGTCTTTTCAGTTTTCAGAACCTTCCGCATCTCCACTGCACAGATAATGTTAAAATTCTGGAGTAAGAAAGTCCTCTTTTGGACATGAGATATTTGAGCTCCCCTTCCATCCTCCCCACATCCCATAATGTTTGGAATGTCTCTCAGTTCACACAAAGAATTAACAATCATGGAACAAGACCCGAATGCTGATTCCAAAATGATGATCAAATTATGCCATCCTAAATTGCAGCCTGAAAAGAATGATAAGTTAGTGCTAGAATCTATCCCAGCCCAGCCTGGCAAAGATATAAAATTTGGCACCCATAGACCAATAATTTATAAACTTTGAGGACAGGATTCTGAGGGTGTGGCAGAAGGACCCTGCTGACCCATAAGTGCTGCTCTGCTCGACTCTCCCAGTGACCACCTGGCAATGTAGAAGTTACCCACTCTGAGCTGTACTTCCCACTTTGACACTAAGGCTCTGTCTACTGCTTGTATTTCCCACTACCTAGAGACTGGTTACCACCAGAATGGTTTACCATCCTTGGGCACTCCAAGGGAAACAGCAGTTTAGCAAGTGGACACATCCTGTCCCCTGGTGTCTGTTTGGGATAGTTTGTTCAAACAGCGGAGATCTATGTGGTATGGAGAACAACGATCAGCATTCAAAATAGTAAAGAATTTATTAAAAGTAAAAAGTTGATACTCATACTCTCTGCACAGCAATTGACTGAGCAAGGCATACAAAAGAAAGGAGTAAGCATGCAGTTCCACTGTCCCTCACTCTATACATGCCCTAGCTGGTCTTAATCCAAGGCAGGCTTTTTAACCCAGAAGTTACAGAGTTCTAAAAGCTCCCCCTTACCTTTGTCTATGCAGACAGATATTTTTGTCTGCTCTGTGTGGCAATAGTGGCCGGCAGAGATAGAGCTCAGGTGTGACAGCGCCTTCCTCCAGATGTAATCACCTAGAAAGGAACTTCCTCCCTCTATGTCAAGGGATTTTATCTGTTCTGTTTTCTCACCCCTTTGTGGTTCAAATAATCCTGAAGATACAACCCCCCCCCCCCCAAGTCTCTGTGTCCCTTCTAGGTGTCAGATGCCAGCCAAAGTGTGAACTGGCCCCTTCATTGTCTCCAGCCAGGATGACCATTATCATTCCCAGAGCTCTGATGGTTGGTACTTGGATGATATTTGGAAACAAATGACTTCCTCCTCCCTGCCTGTCTTCTGCCAGGAGAGGGGAAAACTTTTATAACTGAATGTGGGGGTTGTGCTAGGCCTAGACTCCCTCCCCCAATACCTTTCTCCACAGAGACAGCTGGTTAACCTTGCTGTGCACACCTATTTTTGCATCATGTTTTTTTTTAAATTTCACCCATCTTTTTGGGAGCTCAGCTGTATAACAGGTTCTCGCTTCACCATTCTAGACTCACAACTACCCTATGAAGCAGGAGATGCTGAGAGAGAACAACTGGTGCAAGATCATTCAGTGAACAGAGCGGGACCTTGAACCCAGGTCTGTCTGGTTACAGTATGATACTTTAAGCACTACATCACACTGGCTTTCAACTATTACTGGATTCAGTTCTGCTGCTTCAGACCAGCACGGCCACCCATTTGAATCTATTCCTGAACCGTGAGATGTTTTCCTCATAGGTTCATATCTGCTTCACGTGGGAAACACATACCAATAAAGCAACAGGACAGTGAGGCATAGCCGTCTATAAAATTTCATGAGCCAGGTGTGCTGCTGTCAATGTACTTTTAGAACTGCCATTTTGCCATCCAAGTGCTGCATCACTACTTCGGCAAATATGTTCAAGTCAACATAAAACAATGTTGAGGATACCACATCCCCTCCCCATCCCTTTCAACTCCACCCAGAGACACAAAACACATTGCATGCTGGGCAGAATGGTGAAATAAATCACTCACCAGAGAGCTTTTCAGACATTTTAGCTGACATAGAACTGTAAAAGGGAAGGCGTTCATCTTCAATGACACAAACTCTCTGGGATGCAATTAATCATTACAATGGTACTTCCCAGGGTTTCTGGCACTCCACAATTCATATTTATTTTCACAGCAACTTTGTGGAGTTGGCGAGACTAGGCTGAAGGACAGTTTTCTCCCCAGGCCTATACGGTCATCTTCACATTTGATCAGTGGGGATTTCAACCTAGATCTCCAAAGTTCAAACTCAGTACTCTGCCTATTACAACACACTAACACAGTATGGGGTTGGCGGGTAACATTTCAATTCTCTTCCTCCCCATTTGCATCATGGCCCAAATACCAGTTTTCAGCAGTATTACTTGAATATCAACAACATATAGCTGTTCTGATGCATAGCATAGCATAGCAGCAAGAATCTTCCTGTATAACTGGGAGCCTGGGGGTTGAGCAGAACAACTAGAGCAGGGGTCCCCAGTGTGGGTGTCCATGGGCACTACAGCACCTGCCAATGCCTTTCCTGGTGCCCACCAAGTGGCCTGGCATCCCTAGCTTCTGGAATCAAGAACCTCAAAGGTAAGTTTGAAAACAAGTAAGGGGCCAATAGTTAACACTTTGATATAGAATAATTATAAGTAAAAATACATGTACTGAATGCAAAGACTTTAAAAAAAGAACATACAATGGCACAAATCAAGCCTTATAGTATGATAAAAGTGATATATGCACAAGAGGAAACACTTATGACCTAAGGCATTTTGGCCCAGAAGGGCCTTCCTCAGAGATCAAACATTGAAAGGTATGTATAAGGCTCCTGTTACATTCAGAACATAAAATGTACATACAGGCTCCTGTTTTTAGAAAGTGGGCGGGGCCAAGTGTGGCTTTTCCCTAGCAAGGCTGCTGATTGGACATTGGGGGTTTGATTGGCTAAGCAAGTCTTTAAAACTGTCGCTTTGGAAGCAGCTACCTCCAAAGCACAAGGACCTTCACTGTGGGACTGAAGGTAAGCTGTGGCGGCCATTTTGTGGCTGCACCAACCACCCTGTGCCAGAATTCCAAAGGTGCCTACAGGCTCAAAAACTTTGGGGAGCCCTGAACTAGGGCACAAGAGCTGGAGCCAGAGCACAAGAGATGGAGCCTTGTGAACTGCTTGATCCTCGTGGCCATAATCTTTAATAGGCTGAGAGACCTGCTTTGGAGGCAGTGCCTGAGACTCACCTCAGCAAAGCCTCACTGGGGCCAGAATCCTGCCAAGGATTCCCTCCATGGAAACTATGGTCTGACCCAAGAACTGGAGCTCGAGATGCAAGCCTGGCACTGCATCTCCACTGGGCTGCTTTGTGTGCAGGCCTGCTGCCTCTGCTGCTTCAGTCAGGTGGTTGCAGAGGACTGGTGGTCCTGGCCCTGGCCCAACTGCAGGATAGACATCACTGCTTCTGGGACATCACTGCTTCTGGGACATCTCCTACAGTGAGGCCTTAACTGCAGGTTCTTGGAACCTGGCCTCGGGAGCTGGGGGCCCCACTGGTGAGGCTGACTGCTGGCTCTTGGGCCATGGCCTAAAGACCCACAGCCTCTGGGTCTGAGGGAAACCCTGAGGTGCTGGGGATTCCCTGGGCCTCCTGAGCTGCCTCAGTCAGGAACCTTGTCTTTTCCTAGAGCTCATCTGGGTTCTTCTCTGATGAGTCTAGGGTTGCCAGCCTCCAGGTGGGGCATGGAGATATCCCGCTTTTACAACTGATCTCCAGCTGATAGAGATCAGCTCCCCTGGAGAAAATGGCTGTCTTGAAGGGTGGACTCTATGGCACTGTACCATGCTGAGGCCCCTCCCCTCCCCAAACCCTCCCCTCTCCTGGATCCACCCCCAAAGTCTCCAGGTATTTTCCAACCCAGACCTGGCAACCCTAGGTGAGTCTGAGCCTAGCTGCCAAGTGGCCTCTAATAGCTCTTGTTCTTTGGCTACCGTATGGTCAGGGCTTTGGGGAAAGGGTGCTGTAATTCTAATAACAAGCTGGTTCCCCTTTGATATAATTCTGCCTAAGCCTGATCCACCCCTTACCCCACCCCCAAAGCCTGGCATTCCTAGCTTCTGCCCAGAGATCAAAGAAGCCTAAACTTCTTGGCGGCACTGTCTCACTTAAAGGGCTCAAAGCAGAAGTACTATGTGTCCACTTTCATTCAAGTATCCTTCACAGGCCCATTCCAGCTTACTTCCAGCCCTGTCCCTGATCCTGCCACTAAGCCATGCCCTTCCATTGTGGTGATCGCAGCAGCTTGGGTGGGGGAGGATTAGGAAAAGCACCCCTCCATGGCCTCCTTCATCCCCTCCTAACCCCGCCATAGTCCATCAGCTGCTTACCATGGACTATGACACAGTCATTCTGAAGGGGAGGAGAACTGGCGATAAGAATATGAAGAGAGATCACCCGGGCAGGTGCAGGAGGCTCGTTGCAGTCTCTTCACCCTTGGGTCAGACTGACGACAGGTGACCAGCTTTTGGGTGTTTTCTTTCTTGGTCAGACATCACCAAAGAGTTTAAATAGTCACGCTGTTTGAGCAGTCCGCCAAACGTTTCACAGCAAGCACCTCAGGGCAGGGCTTTGATTGGTGCCTCTCAACACCACTACAATTAACTTATTTGTTTAAACATTGGCTGCGGGAACCGTCCGCATACTTGAGAGTGCAACACTAAGGTCCCCGCCCCCAAGCTATCTATGAACATGTCTGGGACAGTGAAATTATCCACTGAGGGTTCTGGAATGATTCTTGGCGGGAGGTGGGTGGGTGGTGGCAGCTAAAAGCACACAATAGATGTGTGTGACGTAAGTATACATTTTGCTTTCATTTAAAAAAAAGAATATTGTTTTCCCAGTGTAACTTGTTCCTTTTATTAAAAAGGAATAGAAAGTTAAGGCTGAAATCCTATGTATTCTTACCAGGGAATAAGTGTGACTGAATTTAGTGGGGCTTACTTCCAAATAACTATGAACTCGATTGAGCTATTAGATAGAAAAGAGACATGCTGGGCTTCACATGCATCAGCGTTCACATGTGCATTGTAGTTAGCAATGAGTAAGGGAAAGGCACTCTTCGTATGTGCAGAGGCACTACTGCATATGACAAAAAAAAGGCTCATAAAACAATTTTTTGGGGACTTGTGATATTTGTTACTATTACGTTGGTCACCTTACATTCAAACATTTGCTCTGTTTGTCATTAAAAACAAGATCTTTTTCAAGCTGATGCCCCCATGTCTGTGCTCATATGGTCAGCACTGATTGGACCAGGCAGCCAAGGCCAGTAGTCACTGTTGGAGCATGCTCCGAACAGGATCACATTAACCCCTTACCTCCACCTCAGAGAAAAACTGTCCTCCATTCCTGTTAGCTGAAACTGACTTGAGGCTATTGAAACGGACCTGTAATTTACTGGGAAATGGCCCTGCTCCATCTGCAGTCTAATCACCCTGATCAAAGTGTCACACAGCTCCTTAGGTCACGTGCTGCTCCCATACTAGAATCCCCAAGGGGCACTGTAGAAATGTACAAGCGCAAAGGGGGGGGGGGAATAGAGGCCAATTTAGAACTCCTGTGGGAGGAAAAGAAATCTTTACTTCATTATCATTAACTTAAGAAGCTTGCAATCACTGGGCCAAAAAATGATTCAAGCGGAGGGACGTTTTTGCCTGTGACACGATTTTGACACAACTTTGACATAACTGTTAAAGGTAGGCCTTTTTGTTATTCTTGGAAACTTGAACCCAACACTGGACTCGCCAAATCCAAATGGTGCTCCCCCATGGAAGTGAAAGTAGAATAATAAACTCAATAATTGACGATTGGCTGCCCTGTGGTGGTACCCCTCAATTGGCTACCAGGGGACGGTTGCCTCACCCCATTTAATGACTGGGCCGGCCCTGGTTCAGATATTAGGCTTGGCCTGTGCACAACTGGCATGAGGCTAAGCCTCAAAGTCAAAATCCAAACCTGTATTTGCTCTGAGGTTAGGGAGAGAATTTGGCTCAGAAACAGACAGGTCATGTGAAGAGCGAGCCCGCCACCAGAGCCATAAACCCAGCTCGGCAGCTTATTTCTGTACCTACTCCCTCTACGTAGCAATCTTGCACCAATTATTGAGAGCAAAGGAGCATCTGTTTTAACAGAACCGTTTATTACAGCAGCCTTCATGTTTGACTCAGACCCAGGGACAAGTTGTTCTTCTTTTTCCCTTTTTCTTTTTTGAATGAATCAGACCGAACCCATGGAGTCTAGGGCTTGTTGCTTCTGCGATATTTGTGATCAATGCCATATGTGCAATCCGCTGAGGAGCTGGACCTCGCGGTCTCTCCAGTTCAGTTGGGAGGAGGCTTCAGGCAGGATGCTTTTGATCAAGGCTCTGGCACGGGCTCAGTTGGCCAAGAGAGTCCCTTGACCTGCCGAGTGTGCTCCAAGGCCTGCCTGTTCTCATACTCCTGAGAAAGGGGATAAGCCGAGAGCAGTGTAAATTCTGCATTCCTTTCTGCTTGGCAGATGAGTCTTATCTTAAAATTGGTTTTGCCAGTTCATCCCTGTAACGTATCAACACGCATAACGAAGAAGACTTTGAAAAACAAGGAGCCTTAGAACCAAAAGGGATGTCACGCAAGAGAGCAACAGTATTGGATCGCCTGATGTTTTTGTTTCTGCAGTGAAGCAACAACAGTGAAAGGAGCATTGAACTCTTTCCCACTGCTGTTCAAAATCGCTGCTGTTCAAAATCACAGTTTGTCAAGGCCCGCCCTAGCCCAGCCTCTGCATGGGAGTGGAGCTCCTCTTCTTCTGAGGAGCCCTCTTCCCATTTGCAGGCTCGGCTCGGGTAGTTCTTGCTGCCTTTTCCCATGATGGCTGCTGGGGTTTCCCTTCCATGGGAATGAGAAATAACAAGGGGTATTGGAGAATAACATTCGAGTCCAGTGGCACCTTTAAGACCAACAAAGTTTTATTCAAGGTATAAGCTTCCATGTGTGTGCACACTTCATCAGATACATTGAAAAGGAAGTTACCATCCCTTACATATAAGTAGGGGGTGAGCCACAAATCAGCATACAGCATAATAAAGGTGTTTAACAGATGCAAGGACCAAACAGGAATAACAAGCTTAGTTTATATGGTCACCATTTATTTGGGTTTATGCTAACATATGCTAATGTTACTCCTTACATCTGTATTCTCACCAATCCCCCAGAAGGGCTGTACATCCTTTTTATTTTATTTATTATTTGGAATAGCAGATTGGAAGAGTAGATTGTAATGTAATGAATAGTAGAAAGTAATGTAATTTGGAATGGTTGATTGGAATGTATTTCTCTGGTCTGGAAACAGAAGAGATACACTGCATAGCCAATCACACCACCTCAAAGAAGAGGATGTTATATGTTGCCTCCACACTTGAGAGGAGATGGATAGCGCTTAATAGCAGGGGCTCAGTTAATTACTTTCAGCATTCCACAGTGAAGAAGGGTACATCTGCCCATCAGTCTCCAGTTTTGGTATATTTATTTTCAGAGGTCCTTTCGTTGAAAAAGAGGTGCAGGAGCTCATTAGCATAACTCATTAGCATAACTCATTAGCATACGCCACGTCCCCTGAAGTGTGTCAGAAAGGGAATGTCAGTTTCAGCCCCATTATATCCTATGGGCCATTGAAATCAATGGCAAAAACTCATAGGGTATATGAGGGGCTGGAGGAAAGGGGGTTTGAGGGAGAGGCTCCAAACTTGCCGGGTAGCTGCTGGGGCCTCTCCTCGAAATACCCACTAAGTTTCAAGAAGATTGGACCATGGGGTCCAATTCTACAGGCCCCCAAACAGGTTGCCCCCATTCCCTCCATTGTTCTCTATGGTAGGAAAAAAGTTAACATTTTTTCCCACCATAGAGAACAATGGAGGGGATAGGACAATCTGTTTGGGGGCCCATAGAATTGGACCCCATGGTCCAATCTTCTTGAAACTTAGTGGGTATTTCGAGGAGAGGCCCCAGCAGCTACCCGGCAAGGTTGCCCCCATTCCCTCCATTGTTCTCTATGGTAGGAAAAAAGTTAACATTTTTTCCCACCATAGAGAACAATGGAGGGGATAGGACAATCTGTTTGGGGGCCCATAGAATTGGACCCCATGGTCCAATCTTCTTGAAACTTAGTGGGTAGTTCGAGGAGAGGCCCCAGCAGCTACCCTGCAAGTTTGGAGCCTCTCCCTCAAACTCCCTCCCCTCAAGTGGCTTTTAAAGTTTTGGCGGAGAGCTGAATCAGATTAGAGAATCTGATTCAGGCCGTGCCTGCCCTACTGGCCAGTCCTGAGCTGGCGGAGCTTTGTTCCGCCTCACTCCGGCCCCAATGGACCCTGTTTATTTTCTTTGCTATGCTTCCCCCTGGTTCCCCAAATGGTGACCATATAAACTAAGCCTGTTATTCCTGTTTGGTCCTTGCATCTGTTAAACACCTTTATTATGCTGCACGCTAATTTGCTGCTCACCCTCTACCTATACGTAAGGGATGGTAACTTCCATTTCAGTGTGTCTGAAGAAGTGTGTGCACATACAAAAGCTTATACCTTGAATAAAACTTTGTTGGTCTTAAAGGTGCCACTAACTCAGACTTTGTTCTGCTGCTTCAGACCAACGTGGCAACCACCTGAATCTATCTTCAAGGGGTCTTGGAGGGCATGATAGGCCAAGAGCAGCCTGGAAGGTGAGGTTGACCTGGTGTTGATCAGTTTTAACAGCTACACAGTAGCTATTGCGGTGAAGTTCCACTTCCTTGCCTCAAAGTGGTTTCTGCATCTGCAGTCAGTGGTCTGATTCGACCCAGCATTATAGATGGTTAGACCAGATAACAGATGGTCAGGTCAGGCAAAGAGAGACTACTTAATTGCAACGGATAATGAAGCTCAAAACAATGCATCCACCTGGACTGAACTGAGACCTAGGTTTCCTATTTCATTACCAATGCTGATTTCTGCACACTTACCTCTCTGCACATCAAACGTAATCCAATCATTCCTGCTATTGTCATTTGCCTGCTTATGTCATTTGGCATCTGAAATCACTCAGATTTCCAATATATAAGACAGATGGACTCATATGTACTGATATTAACTTTACTTAAAGTGAGCCATATATTAGCTTAGCTGAAAAATGACAACACACCAGTCTACAGATGCTTCCTATCAACAACAGATCTTGGTATCAACACCACAGATCTGGAAGGGAGGAAAAGACCATTTTATTTCTTTCTTTCTTTCTTTAGTCATTTGTTATTCACTTCTCAGCAGTGGTCTTGTTGCGGCTCATAGAACAAAAACATGAAGGATGCAATTAAAAAACCATCCAAAACATAACAGCATAAAAACAACATGAGCAATAAAACAGCTGAGAATCATAACAAAAACACTCTGTACATGGTAACAATTTCTGGCCTAGATCACCCTAACTCAGAAAGAGAAAAAGGTTTCCTGAATAGGATGACTGTTCTAGTCCTTTAAAAGATCAGGCTTTGGCTGACAAGACGACCCTTGCAGGACAGGGAGTTTCCAAGATATAGAAGCACCTCTAAGAAGGCTAGAGTCTTGGTCACCACCTGCTGTATCTCAGACAGTGCCTCCTCCTATTATTTCATATGGGGTGTGAAGGTGCTTCATCTGATAATGAAGAGCAAAGGTCAAAACCAGCATCATACACTTTGTCTTTTCTCCCATTGCCTCTTGGGAATTGTAGTCTCACCAGTAATTTCTGAGTGTCCTGTCACAGAATGATGACCTTGGCTCGACAAATGGTGTTGAGCATGCCAGCACAAAAACAACATGCATTCAAAAAGTTTTTTTAAATGTGCCAACAGCAGTCACCTGACCCATGCCATGCTGAAAGTTGCCCTGACACAGGTGCAAAGTTACTCGAAATTCCGCTCAGTTTAAACTGTGAACAAATTACCAGTGTTGAATTGAGAACCAGTCGTAGGAGTTTCTTGAAAGGAAACAACTGAGAACGATGGTAAGCTCGTATTTGGGATGCCTTACTTGCAAAAATCAAGTCTCTCTGTAGTGAGACAGAGAATGTTGACAAAAAGGTACCAGTTATGCTAACAGCACCACTTAAAATATATATAAAATACAATATCCATTGCACCTAGAGCAACAACCAACCCTTAAAAATATCATTAAATGTTTACAATATGCCCAAAGAACTTTTTAAGCACAATTTCTGGAGAATGCTAACATTCAGGCATTCCTAAGCAAACAATAGTGTGAGAATGCCCACCCATGTTTCCACCAGCCATGTTTCCACCAACCTTCTTTTGCCCCTGACAAGAAAGGAGTTAAATAACATTGCAGCCTTCTTTCCCGCCTCCTCCTCATGAGCTCAGCTTGCTGGCTGCAAGGGAGTACAGGGGGTGGGTGTGTTCCTTAGCCTGAACCAGCTGGGTTTAAAATCCCCACCAGCACTCCCACTCCACCCACAGCCTCATCTCACAAAACTTCCCATCTTTGGCATCAGAGCAACAATCACTTCCGGCACTTGACAGGTGATCACCTGCTGCCACTGGTGGTTGCACCATTAGGAGACAGCCTCCCACTCCTCTGGGCTGCTGGTTTTCACCCAGCCACGTCCGTATTGCCACGAAAATGTGAGTTCCTGCCTCTGCTACAGCTGGGTGTTTCTCTTTCCTGGGAGCATGTTTTCCTGACCTGGGTAATTTGGACCTTCTGGGCTCCTGAACAGCCCTCAGTATTTTGACAGTGGGCAAGCTAGAAGAGCTTCTCTGCAGAGTATTTCAGAGATGAAGCCATTACTAAGAAGGATCTGCCCTAACCTGGATGATCCTATCAGATCTTGGAAGCTAAGCAGGGTTTGCCCTGGTTAATACTTGGATGGGAGATAACTAAAGAAATCCAGGGTTGCTACACAGAGCCATCTCCTGCCTTGAGATCACCATAAGTCGGCTGTGACTCAATGGCCCTTCCCATCACCAAGAAGGGTCTAGCCCTGGTCACCTCTTGCAGTATTTGGGCTGTGACACCCTTGACAGAGACTCCTTTGTCACGGAGAACGTATGGGAAAGAATTGCCTTTCATATAATGAACCCAGCCTAAGTCAAATTCTGTCCACAGCTTAGCTTATTTGGATTCCAAACTATGGATGGTTTAATCATATTATAGAACGAATCCTTGACAAATTGTGCTTTAAAAGAAAGCACACTTGGTAATTATGAAAGTGGATCTATAAATCAGCTAATTTCAGTGGGTAATACCTAGGAACAGGTGAACAGGCTTCTCATTTTTAATTGTGAAAAGGTAAATTAGACCCTCTCAGCTCCTCCGTGCCAAATTCTTGCACAGAGCACATTTTTATGGTCTGGTTATAAAGCCTAGACAAACAACGTTTTATAGGAAATGTTGACACAACCTTAACTAAAGTGGTGCTAGCTGACACTTCTATATTTCCAGTTTGGGGAATTCTACTGGGAAAATATAAACGCCACGGTGGTAATGGGAGCCAAGAATAATAATAAAAAAATCTTTAATCTTCCTCTCTACCCCATGAAGACCTATTTCCAAAAGTACCAGGTCAGATGAGCCAGACTTACTTGTATTCCCAGGGGGGTTACTAAAAATTGCTTTCAAGACTTTGTTTTGTGTAATCATTGCTTCCTCCAAATAACAGCTCAGTTCTTACTGATAAAGTGCCTGGGTACCCATGACAATGGAGAGCAGACATTTTTGTACCTTCTAGGGCAAAGAATTTTAGATGTTTTAGTGGTCTGAGCATTAGGAGGCACTAGATATGGTGAACAAATTTCCCAGTGTCCTCTGCTGTGCTTCTTTTTCATCTGAGCCTCCAAACTTCTTCCGCTCCTCTTGCTCTCCATGTTCTTCTCGCTCATAGGGTTGCCAGCTGTCAGACTCCTAGAGAAATCAGTTCCCAACAACAGTTATTCAGAAGAATAGAAAGTTTATTGAGACAGTGAAAGGATCCAGACTCTTAACCTTTCTGTGTTAGAACTGAGGAAAAGCACAAGAAGCCAGCAATTATACCTGATTCAAGCAGGACCCTAATGGCCCAGGGCCAATCACACCCAAGGAAGAGGCCCGCCGAAATAACGGCCCACAGTTCCCAGGGGAAAGATGATACCAGGGTCGACTAGGGCTCAAGGCTGTTTGTCTGAGCTGAACAAGGTAACTAGAAGCAACAGTGATGCGGCCAAAAGCGAAAGCATGAATTCCTCTCACGCCCCACATCACCATGGCAACCAAGCCTGGTAAGGCGGGTGAAGTTGACACCAGCCCCCTGCTGGAGGTGGGGGATCCCCCACTCCTGGCCCCCACCCAATCAGGGGACTTACCAGGAACAGGAGGGAGGCCCAGGGTATGTCACCAGCAATGTGGCAACATTACTCCTGCCGTGTACCAGAAGTGAATGTCATCACATCAGCAATGACTGGGTGACACTCTGGTATTTAGGCAAAAACTCTATGGTAAAAGAAATTTATGTCCAAACAACCAAGCGTCACCAGGACACCCCAATGGGATGATGTCACTTCTGGTACGGGCTGGAATTGATGCTGCCACATCACTGGCGACAGAGCCTGGGCCTCCCTCCCACTTCTGGTAAGTCCCCCCCTCAAATCCCTTGCCAGTTGCCAGGAGGGACTTGGCAACCCCACTTGCTCATTGCAAAACTTACCTCACAACAGCGACCCCAGAGACTTTACACTTGCCACACTAAGAACATCTGGCAACTGAGGGGAAGGTTTACAGTTCGAAATTAACCTGTTTCTGTTTCCCCGAAATCCTAAGAAGCCGTGTGGATCCCCTCAGTTGGTAGAACGGGCCTCTCACCGTCAGCCAATGAGCTTCATGGCTCTCCCCAGACTTGTCAAGATTCTAACCAATGTACCATTCCAGCTTAACATTCAGGCCCACACCTAGCAAACCTTGGAAATTGTTATTCATTGAGCACGGCCAAGGATTTCGAAAGCTCAGCCCTCACCGAACTATAATGCCCAGGATTTTTAGAAGGAAGCCATGCCAGGTAAACAGATATAAAACTTGTAAGGACCTCTGAAAGCGTCCTTTTGAGCTGAATCACATATCTTCTATCTTCCTTTCACTGTTCATACGTTTGTCTTGTTTCTTTCACACACTGCACACTCTTGCTGTGATGTGGCAGCTATGCAGCTCCTCCCCCCAATAATTCTGGCTTTGAGACCTGTGGAAACAAGAAGCTTCCCCCTCCCCCCAATAGCCAGATGTTCATCTTCCTAGAAGGAGAAAAGAGCATATGACCCTATACATCTTTGAAAGTCAAGGTGCCTGCCCAGTCCCTCAGAAGCTGTGGAATGATCATTATAAGAATTTCTCCAGCTTGCTGCTCTGAGAGAGAGAGAGAGAGAGAGAGCACACTTAACTATTCCTGAGTGATACAGTGGAAGGATTAACCCTCCCCCCACTCCCACACACAGACGTGTTCTGGTCTCAAGCCAGACGGGGGTCCCACGTGGCTGCTATTTACCTAGAAAAATCACTTGGAAACTTTTGCTATGACGTCCAGCATCTATTTAGGCTCTTTGATCATCTCTTAATGTGAAGGTTAAACCTTCAACGACTGTTGCAGACATTTGGCTTTCTCTCTCCCGCCCGAAATGCTCAGATGTGATTTTGAACTGGACTTTTGGAGGCAAGCGTGGGATTTCCATTCCTGTGTTTGCCTCTGATATGCACTGGTATGGCACAGGGAGGGATTTGCAGGGGGGAAATTAAAGAGTAAGAGGGGTCTACTTCTGCTGCCTGCTGTTGTTGTTTTTTTTACCTAGTCTGGGTTTCCTGGTGAAGAAAAACAGCATGGGAAGGGGGGGGGGGAAGCTCCATAAACAGAAGCTGTACATGTTTCCCCTCCTGCCTGTCATTTCTCCTCAACAAAACCCATGCTCCTTGCTCTCCCTTTGCACACCCAATGAAACTTTCCTAAATGAGCCCCCTACACGGATTATCGATATATCTAATGCTCAACATGGCCAAATCTAGGGATACTTAAATCCAGAGACTATAGCTGGGTTGCCAACTCTAGTTTGGGAAATACCTGGAGATTTTGGGGGTGGATTTTGGGGAAGGTGGGGTTTGAGGAGTGGAGGGATTTAAACGGGGATAATCCCAGGAGACCTCCACCCACCACCTGGAGGCTGACAGCCCTAGACTGGAGCCATGAATGGAGAAAAGAGATCTTTCTACAAACCTGGAAAATGTCCCAGTTTGCAGAAAATTAAATTTTGAATTCTTTTTTAAAAAAACCCACCACTGGGAGGTTAACCCCCCTAAATAATAGAAGCAGCTTTAAGAAATGAATGTCCTTACTGGGTGTTGCTAGGTAACCACAACAGTATGTCACCATTCAAGTCTTGGCTTTTGTCAGTAAAAGGCGTGGGGGAGGGGGAGCAGGGCTCTCTGGGCCTTTACGGATGGACTCATCAGGGCAGGCCCACCAGCAACCACCAGGCAGTTAGCTACCACCCAACTTGCATGACTCCCCCAGGACTGACTTCTTGCTACTGTTCAGCAGCAGCCACCCCACGAAAGCCAGTGTGGGATACTGGTTAGTGTTTCATACTAGAGGCTGGGAGACCCATGTTCAAATCCTCACTCCGCCATCGAAGGTCACTGGGTTACCTTAGGCCAGTTACACTGTCTCAGCCTAATTTAACTCACAGGGTTGTTGTGAGGATAAAATGGAGAAGAGGAAAATTCTATGAGCCACTTTGGGTCCCTATTGGGGAAGAAGGTGGGATATAAAATAAAATAAATAAATAATACATATAGCTGAAGATGGGGGGGGGGCAGACAAAAGTCAAATTAGTGTGGGGGAGAAGGAGAGAAGGAAGCTGGGAGAGGGGATGATCATGCCCAAACAACACAAACTTTCAGGAAGGAGTGAAAGAGGAAATAGTGTGGGGAAGGGGACAGAGTGACAATGAGGTGCCCTTTGTAAGTCCTTGTAGTTTCCCTTGTAGTGTACCAGGGCCATAATTTTGCCAGGGAAATGGTGCTGGGGAGGGACGGAATAAAAGCTAAAGGCTGGAAAATCTTCCAGTAGTGCATGAGATCAGGATGACCACCAGAAACCAGAGTTTTCCTTGTGATTGCCCCAAGGGTGAGAAGGATCTTCTTTCTGAAGTCTTTTGAAAGGGACACCCGGCACACCTTTCTCATCCGCCTTTTACAGCTGCAGGTTGGATGCTCAATCGTTTTGCAGGCCACTTACACGCTGTTGTCTAAAGTCTGTTTTGGCAGACTCTTTTGAATGATGTTTTCTGGTTTAAATAAACTGTTGCATCCTGTGTTTGTAAACTGCTTTGATCTTCACAAAAAGCTCCATTAAATATTTTAAATACATAAATAAAAAACATGGGATTGGGAATCTTCTTCCAACCTTCCCGCATTTTAGCTTGCAGGTGTGAT
Source organism: Lepidodactylus listeri (assembly GCA_029233225.1). NCBI lineage: Eukaryota > Metazoa > Chordata > Lepidosauria > Squamata > Gekkonidae > Lepidodactylus > Lepidodactylus listeri. The sequence goes on from JARCFY010000012.1 coordinate 23,797,533, forward strand.
TCTGGCCTTTGCAATCTGGAGTTACATCGAAAGACCCGGCCAGTCCTACACTGCAATTTCCTTCTTCCTCAAAAGCAATATAAAAATACTTGACAGTATAACAAAGTTTAAATGTATGAAGAGATTTTCAACACTCCACTCATTCTGGTTACACCCAATTAAGACAAAACCCGGCATTCCCCTTTCAAACCGACAATAAACCTTTAAGTCTTTTTATTAAGTCAGGAGTGTTCTAAATTACTATTTTTTTCTTGCTAGTTTTTTGGCCCCACTGCCAGCAATTACACTGGGCTCAAAAGCATTCAGAAGACACTGAAACTTTGGCAACAAATGTGGTGTGTTTTAAGGTTAATGCTAAACTTCTGCAAGACATTATTTTAAGGTTTCAAAGAAAGATAGTGAGTTTCAGCATGTACCTGTCAGTGCTAAATGATTGTTCATTTCCTGTGAATTGGCAATAAAGTAATAAAATACATCTGGCTAGCAAGGGCATGCTGCTTGTTTTTATTTTTTTTTAAACTGTCCATAAGCCATATCCTTTACCAGCTGTGAGACATTACCATAGGAACTTCTGGAATAATTTGAAGAAAAATTAAATCACAACAAAGATGTCAGCAATTGATCTGCTGGTCCGATACAGACACGCTGTGAAAGCTAATGGATAGAATGTTGGCTCAGGGACCTTGATTCGGATCCCTCTCTACCACGAAGTTCACTTGTGCTGGTCTCTATTTCTCAGTCCAGCCTACCTAACAGTTTTTTTGTATGGATAAAATGGGATACATCCATCTATACTACCACGAGCTCTTTAGAGGAAAAGTGGGCTATGGGTAACCAGCCTCCAGGTGGGCCTGGTGTTCTCCTGGAATCACAACTGATGTCCAGGCTGCAGAGATTAGTTCGAGAGTTGTCTGCACACTGCTGCTTCGGGAGCCAAAAAAATAAAGTAAAAATTGCTGTTGGCGCAACACCATTATGTCACTTCTGGTTATGGCTGCCAGCCTCCAGGTGGGCCCTGGGGAGCTCCTGCTTTTACAACTGATCTCCAGCTGACAGAGAAAATGGCTGCTTTGGAGAGTGGATTCTATGGCATTGTACCATGCTGAGGCCCCTCCCCAAACCCCGCCCTCTCCTGGCTCCACCCCCAAAGTCTCCAGGTATTTTCCCACCCAGATCTGGCAACCCTATTTCTGGTGGAACCTGGAAGGGATGTCATGCCTCTCTAGGAATTACTGGGAACTCTATGGTAAAACCATAGAGCTTCTGGCAATGCCAGTGCCCCTCCATGCCCACTGAATCCCATCAGTTGCAACCATAAGCAGTTATCCTGGAATAAATGACAGCTTCAGAGGATACACTCGATGATATTACATCCCTGCTGAACTCCCACCCCTCCCCAAAATTCCACCCTTCAGGAATTTTGCAATTCATTGTTGGCAAGCTAGTGGCTATTATATTTTAGAAAAGAATGCAGAATTCTTTTTTGAAACACAACCACTTAACCATCCTAAGCCATTAAATCCAAGAACTGCCAGTTCACCAAAGCACCATCGAGTTCAACCCATGTAAATTATCAGACCATACATGCATGCGCACACACACACAGTGTGCCTGTCAGAGAATACAGAGATCTTCAAGTCATAGTTCAGCATGCAAAATCTGGCTTGTCGTCTAAAAGGCAAGCATTCGCTCATACAGAAAACACCAAACTCACTCTTTTGAATGCTGAAGACTAGAAGAGTTATACTAGATTAACGTGTATACTTCAACACACAGCAAAATATTTTAAAATGACATGTGTTTGCCTTGAAGATACAGACAAGAGGGAGACGATGAAAGGAGCACAGACTGGGATCACATGTACGGAATATAATTTGGAACAGAAATTGTGGAAAGTAACCCTGACATTTTTACTGGATAAACGGCAAAGTGGAAGAACGGTAACAGACCTTTTTCTTTCTTCCTGGCTATTGCTTTTTAGCAACCAGCGTCTGCAACTCCGACTGCAAAGTTCACACGTGAATTGTTTAATAAAAGAATAGATATATTTCATGATTTTTTTAAAACACTAGATGTAGAAGCCTAGCTGAGGTAGAATGGGGACAACTCCTTAATAGCAGGACAGAAGTGAAGACACTGTTGTAATCTAAGGGAAAAGGAGAAAATAGATGCTCTAATCCCAAGAGTAACCTACACATTCAGAAGAAGAATTGGTACAGACATCTTGGAATGAAACTGTACTGGTTCAAAATCCTGGCACAGAACTGTACAGTTCCTCTTCAGGCCAAAAATTTGAGAAATGTTGAGGAAAGTCAGAAGCTTGAAAAGTCTAGTGCAAGAAAAGGGAGTTCACACATCCCTCAGATTTCACCAAGTTTGACATGAATCCGAGGAATTCTGAGAGGAAATCACAAGACTAGTGAATAAGGTTGTCATCCTCCAGGTAACAGCTGGAGATTTCTGGGTATTACAACTGATCTTCAGGCAACAGAAATAAGTTCATTTGGAGAAAATAGCCTCTTTGGAAGGTGGACTCTATGCCATTGAAATCCCTCCCCTTCCCAAACCCCACCCTCCTTAGGCTCCACCCCCCCAATCTTCAGGTATTTCCCATCCCAGAGCTGGCAACCCTACTAGTGAAACTTCTTGTGGGGTACACATATTGTGCACCAAAGTACAGTCCTAATGCACAGCATCATAGTTATTTCCCTTTAAAAAATTCTGTTATCCAGTTTTCATTCTATTTCACAATGCAAAAAAAATTCATCACAGAGGTAGCATTCATAGACAGTGATGATTAGTGGCAGTTTCTGATTGAATTTGGAAAGTTCAGGTTTTGTGCAATGCCGTTTCCCTTCTTGTGCATAACCATTCTGGAAGTCTTTCCAACTCTTGGCCTCTAGATAGAAATTAACCAATAAGGATGCACCTTTCTGTCTGCGGTGCAAAGTCCCCTCCAACCAAGAGGCAAGACTGATTAGAACTTAGGTCAGGGCCTTTTGAGCTGTGGCCCAATTGAGTCAGTTGCCCTCCAAGATCTGACCTTGCAGATCATGTGCAAAGAACACAAACATTAAATCTGATTTCAACATGCATCCAAGGGGAAGGGGTGCATGCATTGTTTGCAAAGCACTTTGAAACGAGGCTGTCCAGCACATGGTAGGTGCTGGTGAGAAAGGAGGGAAGGCTTGGGGGTCTAGCAACACATTTAAATCAAAATTAGGTTGCTAAAGTTTGAGAACCACTACCTAAGAGTAAGTGCAAGATAAAAAGAAACAGTGGCAAAACTCATTGCTCTGAGGAACCATTGCGGTGAGTCAAAGCCCACAGATCACTTAAAGAAATAATAAACTTCCAAGGGCCTTCCAGTTTGCTTTTGCAGCTTCCGTTACCAGCAGAGCTGAAACTGATTACAGCCGCCTTTAGAAATCTGTTGCTTTATACCTGTGCTGGGATCTGAACAGCCAAGCGGAGTTCCGCTTACTTGAGCCTTCACCAATACGGCAGGCAGACCTCCAGGTGTGCGAGTAGAGTGATAACTCCTGCAACGGTTGCTGTTTTACAATTGTTCACAGTTTAAAAGTTGGTGGGCTGCAGAGACAGGAAGGGGAAAGGTCACCAGAGGACAGTGCCCCTTGCCGGCATCGGGTTTCAGACCAAGGGATCACAAGGGGGTGGGGGGAATAAGGAACATTTGGACTTAATTATAGCACTAATCTGGCAAATAAGGAACAGTTGCTTGCTGGAGATATTGAATGATGTAGAAAAGTTTTTCTGGCTCGCTGAAATATCACTTTGTAGGGGTTCCTGCCACTTAGAACAAGATGGAAAGTCACTGATACATCTCAGCAGTATGACTCTTGGGCATACATCAAAGTCCCTCTAACAGCAATGCCAGTCATGTGAAATGGGCGTAAGCATGGATGCTTGGGAGGGCAGTGCTTAATATGAAACTTATACATAGACAGGAAAGCAAATCCCAGTTTATTTATTTTATTTATCTATATTCCACCCTTCCTCCCCACTGGGGATCATTCTCCACTCCTCCATTTAATCCTCACAATGACCCTGTGAGGTAGGTTAGGCTGAGAGTATGTGACTGGCCCAAGGTCACTCAGTAGGCTTCCATGGCAGAGTGGGGATTTGAACACGGGGCTCCCAGACCCTTGTCTGACACTCTAACCACTACACCACACTGGTTCAGCGGAATATGTTTTCATGGAAGGGTCTTTAGGACTGGAGAATGACAATCCACTTCTCATCCGACAAGCATTTTTACATTGTATTAAAATGCATAGAAGCTGAACCGCAGGTACTGCTGATTATAGGAGTCCATAGTTTTTATGATCTTGTACAAACACAGGGTTGGAGCCAACCAGCTTTTCAGCCGGTGAAAAAGGGAGAGGTCCCATTTGACCAGCAAAAAGGCTACACTGGGATCATGGGACCAGTCATATGAAAACTATGTAAGGATGGGGAATTGGGATCCAGTTGGATCCAACCCACTATTTTTGCTTAAGCAGATATCTAATTGTTTTGTCTTTTGGATGTCTCCTGAGCTGTTCATACTGTGTTTGTGCTGGAAAATCTGTGTCAAACATAGAGCTGAATATAGAGCTTTTTTTTTTTGCCAAGAAGGACAAGATCTTGTAATAAGAGCACAACAGCATGTATCAGATGAATGACCCTCAAAGGCTGGTGTTGCCAAAAGTGAACATGTACTTGCCAACAGAACAAAAGATCCAACGTATCTAAGCTAGGTACTAGATGAAAAAAAGAACTCAATGGCTAGAAAACACTCAAGTTCATATAATAAAGGGGGGAAAGTAAAGAAAAATCACTAGAGGGAACAAAGAAAATCAGGGTAAATAGGAGGAAAGAAAATGGACTTAATAATCAATTCCTAACAGTAAAAAAAAAGAGCCAAAATACATCACAAAAGATTAAGATGAAGAGCATGCAAATAACCCTCTTTCAAATATGGCTCATCTCCAAGCTATGGGGGTCAGTTCACCTGGGGAACATGAATGCTTTGGAAGGTGGACTCTGTGGCAATGAACCCAAAAGAAATCCCTGTCTTCCCCAGCCTCCACCCCCAAATCTCTAGGAATTCCCCAACCTGGAGCTGGGAACACTACCCCCTTGCCGGTTGCTAGAAACACCTGGAAACCCTAGGCGACTGCTACAATTATTGTAACTTAGGTGCTGATAAATCTACAACAAATGCTCTAGCCATCTTAAAAATATTTACTCAGGTTAATTTCTACTTACCTCTGTATTCTTAAAACTAGCAAAACAGATTATTTTTTCTAACCAGTATCAAGTACTAAAAGATTGTATTTTATTTCTGAGGAATAAAAAGAGTGACTTTTTACTGGGCTGGAGCAAATATCAGGAGCCATGTGCGTCAAGGATATTTATGGATATAACTACTTGCAACAAGATGCTTACTATTCAAATTAAACTTGAGTTTACCATGGTTTGGGCTGCAGGGCTTCAAATATTCAAAGCCTTGAACATACAAGCAGATAACTTTCCTTTTTACAAGGAAGCATTACACTTTAAAAGATCCTCTGACTTGGCACTGCACCCCTGATTTTACACGCTATACTGGACTGTGACAAGAATTCATTCTTATGTTTTTTGCATTTAAGCTGGCAATACAAGGGACACAAGAACAATGTTTTTGTTGCTGTTGTTTCTGGCTGGTATATTTGCCTTTTGAAATGAACGTAGACCAGATGCTGCCTTGTCTTCAAGTTTATGTGCTCCCCCAGGGGTCCTTTCGTAAAAAAAGAGGTGCAGGAGCTCATTAGCATAACTTATTTGCGTATACCACACCCCCTGACGTCACTGGAAGTGTCAAAAGGCCACACATCCCTGACTTCATGGGCAGTATGTCAGAAGGCAAGAAGGGAGGGAGTGAGGGAGGGGGAAGGAAGGAAGGAAGGAAAGGAACAGGAAGGAAGGTAGGTAGGTAGGTAGTGGAGAGAGAGAGAAGAAAGAAAGAAAGAAAGAAAGAAAGAAAGAAAGAAAGAAAGAAAGAAAGAAAGAGAAAGGGAGGGAGGGAGGGAGGGGGGAAGAAAGAAAGGAAGGAAGGAAGAAAGAAAAGGACAGTAAGGTAGGTAGGTAGTTGGGGGGAGAGAGAGAGAAGAAAGGAAGGAAGGGGGAGAGAGGGAGGAAGGAAGGAACAGGAAGGAAGGTAGGTGGGGGAGAGAGAGAAGAAAGGAAGGAAGGAAGGGGGGAGGGAGGAAGGGAGAGGGGAAGGAAAAGGGAAAGGAAGGAACAGGAAGGTAGGTAGGTAGGTGGGGGGAGAGAGAGAAGGACGGAAGGAAGGAAGGTGTTTCCCTCCCCCCCCCCCCCGCTTGGGCCTGAGTGGCGTTAAGCCACTCAGGCCCGGCTTCTCCCTCCCTTGCACCCTTCTCCATGCCCCAGGAACAGTGAGTGGGGGAGGGAGGTGGCTGGGGCTTCTTCCCGGGGCCGGTGGCCAGCCGCGGCCCCAGGAACTGTTGAGGGGAGGGGGGAGGTGGGGCTTCTTCCCGGAGCCTGCGGCCAGCCGCGGCCCCAGGAACTGTTCAGTGGGGGAGACAGGGGGCTGGGGCTTCTTCCCGGGGCCGGCAGCCAGCCGCAGCCCCGGGAACTGTTGAGGGGAGGTGGGAGGTGGCTGGGGCTTCTTCCCGGGGCCGGCGGCCAGCCGCGGCCCCGGGAACTGTTGAGAGGGGGAGGCAGGGGGCTGGGGCTTCTTCCCGGGGCCGGCGGCCAGCCGCGGCCCCGGGAACTGTTGAGAGGGGGAGGCAGGGGGCTGGGGCTTCTTCCCGGGGCCGGCGGCCAGCCACGGCCCCGGGAACAGCTGAGTGGGGGAGGAGGGGGCTTCTCCCTGGGCCGGCGGCGCTTGCCGCTGCCCGGGAAGAGTGAGGAGGGAGAGGGAGGCTTTCTTCTGGAGCGCCAGGAAAGTGAGCTGGGGGGCGGGGCTTTGCTTTGTGCCCACCCCCCAGCCCCTTCTCCCCCGGAGCAGCACTCCGGCGCGCCCCGGCCCCAACGGAGCCCTGTGCTCCCCCCCCAGTTACTTGGGGTGTGGGGATGGGGATATTACTGTACCAAGACCTTTCAACACATTGTGTGGTGGCAGTCTTGGGTGTTGTGTGCAACTCTGTGTACCATTGGTGTGAAACAGCCGCCAGTTCCGGCTACCTGGCAGGTGCATCTGTATGCTAAATCTGTTTCAAACATACATTTCTCCCATCCCCACATTGTATTTTGGGATTCAAAAAAAAAAATTAAGGGTACACAGAAAACAGGTGAGAATGAAGCCCAAGAAGTTTTCTCCATCCCATTCCCCAAAGGGACAGGGAGAGGGGCAGGGTTTGTGGGCAGCCTCACAGATGGGTACACGTCTGCCTGTCTGAATGCTGGGCATGTGAGTGCACCAGTGTTGGGGGCAGGAAGCGAGTGCTAAAATGCTGTCTTGGCCTGCCCTTCTGGCCAACCTGCACAGCACCCATCCTCCCTCTCAACAACCCAGAATAGGCGGGGCAGGTTTCAAGTTCGGGAACCCAAATTGACTAAATTGGTAACAAGCAAGCCCAGATGGTTCTTCTCTCACCCACTCTTCCCTGATGTTTGTGGGGCTGGGGCTTGTGCCTAGGCCCTTGTAGGCTGTGGGCTGGGGTTTATCCAAGCTTGCAGTGTGCTGATACTGCAGATATTGATTGGATATAAAATAAATTAATAAAATTAATAATGTTGATCCTTAATTATCCCAACCATGGTGCTGGCTTCCCTTATTCCATGTCTCCCAGCAATCAAAAATTGTTGCTGGAAAGGACCCGATGGTTCAGTGCATCTTGAAAGTATTTACTGCAGGCTTAAGGAGATGTACCAAGACATATCTATTTATATACACAATCTACAAGCAGGGCTGCATTATGCCTTTTGTGGGCTCTAAGCACTTTTGCCTTCGTGGGACCCTCCCACCATAATAATATCAGTATTTTTTTGTTTTATTTATAACTTTTTATGATTTAAGAATAACATCAGCTTATTTCAATATGCTTAATGAGGAACATCCATTAATACAAAATCAGAGATTAACAACAAATATCTATTAATACCATTTTTCATAGTAGCTTCTAAATAGTAGGGAAGGGAAAAGAAGGAAAACTGAGAAAAAAGCATCAACAAGAGAAAATAATATCAGTATTAATTTTTTAAAAAAATACTTTAGTTTCATGTTTTATAACTGTAGAACACAAACCATCCAACAATTTATCATGCTTAGAAAAGAGGCAACTAAAAAGAGCAACCTTATTATCTAGTAACTTCCTGTTTTTTAACACACAGTTTATCCAACCACTTATACAGTTTTACCCATATAGATTCAAACATATCTTTGGCCGAGGACAGACTGCCAATCTAAAGCGGAGGCAAAGCGGAGGGAACTGGAGCGGGGGAAAAACCCCACGGAGCTGGCCGTTCACACTGGCCAGAGCAATGCGGATCAGCGGCAATACGGAGCGTTCAGACTGCCGCATAGCCAGCGCGCGCGGCTTGCGCGTGCCGCTGCTTTTTTGTTTTCCGTTGATGTGTTTCGCATGTGCTTGTGTTTCATTGATGTGTTTCGCATGTGCTTACCCGTACTTACCCGTCTTCCAGTTCACACTGTTTGGAAGCGGGAGGCATGCGGAGGAAGGCCCCTGAACACCGGGTAAAACCGGTGTCCTGTTAAAGCGAAAGGAAAGCGACTGGGAGACGGGTAAGTACGCAACGGAGCTGACGGACAGATGCGCATGTCTGAACGTGCTCCTTTCTTCCGTTTGCGAACCGTGCCTGCCCCGCTTTAGATTGCCAGTCTGTCCTCGGCCTTTGTTTTTACATTTTAACAACGAAGTCAAGTTATCCATCTCGGTGACTTCTAACATTTTATATATATATTCATCTCTTCTAGGAATTTTTTCCACTTTCCAATACTTAGCATTCGAGCTGCTGTGACACCATATATAACCACATATTCGAGCTGCTGTGACACCATATATAATCAACTTTCTATCTATCTGGTTGTAAACATCAGGTATAATATTCAAAAGAAATAAATCTGGTTTTAAAGGTAATTTTGTCTGAGTTATTTGTTGTAGCATTTTCTGAATCATCCCCCAATACTCATTTGCTTTCTCACATGACCACCACATGTGAAAATACGAACCCGTGTTCTGCTTACATTTCCAGCAGCATATTTTAATCTTTGACTTAGAAAATTTAGCTATTTTGTCGGGGGAAAGATGCCACATGTAGAACATCTTGTAGAAGTTTTCCTTGAAAGGACAAGATCTAGTTATTTTAATATGTGCTTTCCATATTTTTGCCCACTTATCTAATTCGATATTGTGACCTACGTTTTGAGCCCATCTTATCATACAAGGTTTAACGATCTCATCTTGCATTTTGAACTCTAGAAGGCAGCTATATATTTTCTTTATGAGTTTCTCTTCCGGGCCTAACCAAGCTTTATCTAATTCAGTCAACTCTCTATAAAAGCCCTTTTTCTTATCCTTAGTGAATCTAGATTTTAGCTGCATAGATTCCTACCAAGTTAACTTAATATTTTGGTTTTCCAAGATTTCCAAAGATTTAATATTTAAGTTAACATCCAACAAATCTGCATAACTAATGTTTTTCTCTATTGTCCGCAAAGAAGGTTTTATAAGAGCCTCCAATGGAGAGACCCATTTCGGGGTCTTAAGATAGAAATAATATTTAGTCTCTTCCCAAACTTTCAGTAGAGTTCCTCGTATAAAATGCTGCCTGAAGTGTGTACTTTCTAACCCATACCAAAGAACCTCATACCAACCCACTTGAAGATTGTGACCTTCTAATTTTAACAATCTTAAATTATTTAACTTGACCCTGTCTTTTAACCAAACCAAGGCTGCGGCTTTATAATAAAGATACCAATCTGGTACACTTAATCCACCCTTATTTGTTTTCTCTTGTAAATATTTTAACTTAATTCTAGGTCTTTTATGTTACCAAATAAAATCTACAATAGCTTTGTCTAGTTCCCGAAAAAAATCCCAATTTTTTACGATGGGAATAGTTTGAAAAAGAAAAACCATGTGGGGAAGAATACTCATCTTACAAACAGCAATACGTCCAAGTAAAGAAATTTGTAGATTCCGCCAGTTTCCCAAATCTTGTTTAATTTCCACTAACATTTTCTTATAAGTGTCCTTAAAGAGCGTATTACACCTATTTGAGATAGTAATTCCTACATACTTCACTTTATTTGATACCTCAAACCCCGACTTTTCCTGCAATTGAGTTGTAACGTCATTAGAACAGTTTTTGGTAATTATCTTAGTTTTATTAGTGTTAATCTTAAAGCCTGAAACCAAACTGTATTGGTGTAATGTAGAAAGCAGTTTGTCTATCGACTTTAGTGGATCTTCAAGAATGAAGACAAGATCATCCGCAAATGCTAGAAGCTTGAAGTGTTCACCTCTTATCCTTAAACCATTAATGGATTCATCCCCCTGTTCAGCATCACACAGAGTCTCTAACGCAAAAATAAAAAGAAGTGGGGAGAGAGGGCAGCCCTGCCTTACACCCTTCTGTATTGGAAATCTTGAAGTAGAGATTCCATTAAAGGCTACCATAGCTTCTTGTTTGTTGTAGATCATTTTAACCATTGTGAAAAAATGATCTCCAGAATCCCAACGTTTCAGTTGCGCTAATGTAAATTCCCATGAAATCTTATCAAAGGCTTTTTCAGCGTCGACAAAAAATAATGCCATCTGTTTCCCGGGATGTAACTCATAATACTCCAAAATGTTCAAAATAATGTGAATGTTGTGCTTCAGTTGTCTATGAGGTAAGAACCCTGCCTGGTCCTGATAGATCATTTGGGATAATATCTTTTAAATCCTATTTGCTAGTATAGTTGTATATATTTTGTAGTCAACATTTAAGAGCGAGATAGGTCTAAAGTTTTTGACCTCTGACAAGTTAGCATCTTGTTTTGGTATCAGGGAAATCAATGCTTCCTTCCAGGAGTTTGGTAAATTCCTCTCCTCACCAATATCTTGAAATGTCATTTTCAACAGGATAAAAATTTGTTCCTCAAACGTTTGATAAAACTCAGAAGGGATACCATCTAAGCCAGGGGATTTTTTCGTTTTAAGAGATTTAATAACATGAGATATTTCAAATGTCATGATTGGTTTGTTTAAAGATTTTTTCTGGTATTCTGTGAATTTTCCCATCACATGTATATCTAGATATTGATTAATCTCTTGTATTTCCATTCCATCTTTTTTATACAGCTTCCTATAATGGAGAATGTACACTCTTTATCCTTCAGATTCTTAAGAGATTTAATAAATCTCTCTGCCTTATCTTTCTTTAATTTATAAGACAGCCACCAAGTAGACTTATTTGCATTTTCAAAGAAAATGTGTTTAGTGTATATCATTTTTCTTGCCAGTTCTTCCGAAAGTGAACAGTTTAATAAATATTGGGATTTCCTTAATCTCATTTTAGCTTGTTCTGAATAGGGGTCATTTTTTTATCCATTAATTTTTTTTATTGTTTTCAAACTCCTACACGTTACAATTTTTGCAACAAAAAAGGAATTAACATACTTAAAACAATTTCTACCACAATACATTGCCAACTCTATTCTGCTAATATTTCTTTTGTGAGATTATAATGAATTTAATCAGGTAGATGTTGGCACGCCTAAAATGAATTTTTCTGCCTCACAAAACCACTCCAGTTCCTCTGTGATTGTACCCTCCATTTCTCATAAATTTCCATTAAGTCTTAACATGTTTGTAATCAAAAGCTCTGTATGTATTTAATTTTCATTACAAAACTGATATACTATGTTACTTTACGGTCAAATAAGATAAAAATTAAAATGATACTCTATTTCTTTTCTCTGCTCTCTTGAAATTATTAAACTCAACTCTATTTCTTCCTCTTGAGTTCTTCTACTCAGCGTTCCCTCCTCCCAGGGCTCCAGAAAATTTCTGGAGCAGACTTCTACAGTGTGAGTCTGACCCATTGGGGAGATGTGGGGGAAAATCCCAGTAGCCCTACCCACGTGCTCCCCTACATTGCAGAATTTACTAAGGATATGAAAAATAAACAAAAACAACAAAAACAAAAGGTGACGCAATAGCTGCTATCTCCTTATACAATCATCTTCTTCAGTTGCCCGTTCCTTATTTTTAGTTCAGATCCAGGTTCAACACCTTTAAAAGCTCTTCTCCAGATGCTAGATCATGAGCTGTCAGTGTCCGTCCTTGGTATGTAATTGGTAAATGTCCAAGAGCCAGCCAATGTTACCTATAATTATTTTCTGTGAGCTCTTGAGCAATTGGACGCTTTTCCTGGCATTTAAGATTTCAAAAGGAATGTCTGGAAACAGCTGTACCAAGGTGTCCTCAAGTTTCAATCCTCTGTTCTTCCCGGCGATTTCCAAGAGGTTCTGCTTTGTCCTTATGTCTTTACACTCGACCACGATGTCTGGTAGAAACACTGGTGAGCCCGTTCGAGAAAGAAAGTTTAAACGAAAAGCATTGCTTAGGGCTGGCCCCGGAAGCTGTATAATTCCTTCAAGCCATTCGTTTAAAGCAACCGTAAGGTCCTTGTTTAGTTCAAAGTTTACAGAGATTCCACAAAACTTTACTTTAGTTTCCCTAGATTTGCAATCCAGAAGCATTAATTTGTTCTTAGTCCAGTCTTCAAAAGATTTCAGCTCAGCTATTTCTTTGGAGTTCTTCTGGGTTTCGGCAGCTGCTCACTCCGCCTAATCCTGGACTTCTTGTAATTTTTTGCTAACTTCATCCAGTTTATTTATGACCGGAGTAATGCTGTTTCTTATCTCCTCCTTTAAGTCCTGTTTTAAATCTGTCGGCATCTCTTTCAAGTGGTTTTTGGTGAGGGAATCCTCCCTTTTCCACTTGCTTAAAGACTCTGATGGGGGAGGGGAGTCCTCATCCGAGGAATTTAGACCTTCCTGCATTGCTACAGGCATTATCTTGGAGACATTCTTACCAGTTTTAGCTCCCCGAGTCTTCCCCATTGTTGTGGTGAAGTTGTAGTATTTAAATTGCAGCCCATTTTGTTATTTTAATCTTTTTGTAGGAGGCCGATGCGGAGGCTGAACTGGGAGTAACTGCTCAGCTCGCTGTTGCTAGGTCCTCCCAATAGGGGTCATTTTTCACAAGATTTCTTCTTTTTAAATTTATTTATTTATTTATTTCTTGGGATTTATATCTCGCCCTCCCCGCCAAATGGGGAATTTGATTTATGATATTTTGATATTTTAATTTTTTTTGTTTTCTACACCAAATCTCATGTCTAATCATTGTACCCCTCACAAAAGCTTTGAACATGTCCCAAACAATGCTAATATTAGTTTCCAGGAGACTGTTTCATTTTAAAAATTCTTTGAAATCTTTTATACACTCTTTCACAAAAGACTCATTATTCAACAACCATGTTTTTAAAGTCCACCTAAAGGATCTTGGGATGTCTTGTAATGTTATCAACACAGGATTGTGGTCCGCAAAAGAAGCAGGTAAGATTTCAGCATCTAATAAATCAACTAACATAGATATTGATGACCACACCATGTCCAGTCTTGACCTCAATTTGTGCCCGGAAGAAAGTAAAATCACTTTTATCTCTATTTTTAACCCTCCAAAGATCAACTATTTTCAGTTCTTCTATCGTATGCAAAAATGATGGCGGTAACGTGTTACCCCTCTTTGTCTTAGAAGTTACACTCTTCCTATCTATCACTTCATCTACTACCGCATTAAAATCACCGATAATACATATCTCATCCCATATCTGTTCTGTTAGTAAATCTCTTAGTTTTTATAAAACAATTCCTGTTTCTGATTTGGGGCATAGATATTAGCCAATAATGTTGTTCAGGATTGTCTCTGAAATTTAACTAATAAAATCCTGCCATCCTCCGATTTATGTACCAGCTCCGGTGATAAATGTCCTTTAATAAACATAGCTACTCCACATTTTTTTTAGTTTATCCCCTGCAGCAAAATTAATGCCAAGCTTTTTACACTCAAGCAAATTCGTATCATTACTCCTAATATGCGTTTCCTGGAGACAGATTATGTCTGCATTCAATTTTTGTATTTGAAGGAAAAAGTTTTTTTCTCTTCTGAGGAATGTTAAGACCATTGACGTTAACCGAAAATATTTTAATAGTCTTCTTGTCCATCATCTTTATTTTTCTGTCCCTCTTTCCTACCCTGCAATCTTGTCATTATATGAGATGTAGTAGACTTTGCATTCCCTTTATTTTTATTTTTGTTTACTTTTACTTTCTCCTTCTCCTTCCCTTCTCACCTATTAAAAGTATTAAAAATTTTTTGATATAGCTTTAAATACTTCAGCATTTTTTTTCTGTTTTAGGCAAGATGTAATAGATTTCCATGGGCTCTAAAATTTTATTTTTTTTCTGATGTGAGAAAAAAATTAAAACATTTTCTTCAACCCTAAAAATGATTTCCCCCCCTGATTTTAAACAAAATTAAAACATTTTCATGGGCCCCTAAAGATAGTGTCGGCACCAGGCACTGTACCGACTGTGCATAAAGGACAAGTTGGCCCTGTATACAAGCAAAAGACAGAGAGAGGAAGAGAGCTCTCCTCCAAGATTTTAGTCCAAAGTTTAACAAAAGGAGACAGAACTGAGGGGCAGAGAAGGACCAAGGCAAGGCACTTAGGGATGAAGCCACAGTGGTGTGGAGAACACAATATCAAATCCCCACTTAACTGTAAAACTCACTTCAGTCTATCACAGCCTAACCTACCCACCTCAGAAGGTTGTTGTGATGACAAAATGTGTGTGGGAGAAAACCACATATTTTGCTCTGTGCTCCCTGGAGGAACAGCAGGATAAAAATGGATACAGACAGGCAAGTAGCTACAATATGAATGAATGCAGTACACTCAGGGGTCATTTGGGGCCGGAGTGAGGCGGAGCTGAGCTCTGCCAGCCCAGGAGTACACACTAGAGCAGCCACGGGCCGAAACAAGTCCTCTGATCTGATTCAGCCTACCGCCAAATTGCCGCTGAAATTCAGCAGCGGCTTTAAAAGCAGCTGGAGGGGAGGGGGTTTGAGGGAGAGGCTCCAAACTTGCAGGGTAGCTGCTGGGGCCTCTCCCTGAAATACCCACCAAGTTTCAAGAAGATCGGACCCGGGGGTTTATTCTACAGGCCCCCAAACAGGTTGCCCCCATTCCCTCCATTGTTTACTATGGTGGGAAAGAAGTAACGTTTTTTCCCACCATAGAGAACAATGGAGGGGATGGGGCAACCTGTTTGGGGCCCCGTAAAATTGGACTCTGTGGCCCAAACTTCTTGAAACTTGGTGGGTATTTCAGGGAGAGGCTCCAGCAGCTACTCTGCAAGTTTGGACCCTCTCTCTCAAACCCTCTCTCCTCCAGCCCCTCATATACCCTATGAGTTTTTGCCATTGACTTCAATGGCCAATAGGGTATAATGGGGCTGAAACTGACATGTGGCCAGTGATGTCAGGAGGCGTGGCATATGCTAATGAGTTATGCTAATATGTATGCTAATGAGCTCTTGCACCTCTTTTTCTACGAAATGACCCCTGAGTACACTGATATGGCTGTGGTGAATAAGGTAAATTCTTATTAGGGATTATTTCCAAGGGACTGAAAACAAGACAGCCTGTATTGTATAATGCCCTGTCTGACCACTTTTGGAATATTCCAGTTTAGAAAAAAAAGATGATGGGGACATCATGGAGGTTTATAAAATTACGCCTGGTTTAGAGAAATTAGGCAAAATGCTTCATCCCTTATATGTAACACTGGAACTCATTAGGGCACCAAATGAAGTTGATGAGCATTAAAACTGGGAAAAAGAAAAACAAGCACTTCTTCACAAAACATTTATGGAAGTCAATACCCCAGAATGTGGTGATGACTAGTTTAGGTGGCTTTAAAAAGGCCTTGGAGAAATTCAGAGGATAGGTTCAATGACTATTAGCATTCAATGACTATTAGCAATAACGGACAAATGGAACTTCCATATTCAGAGCCAGTCTATCTCTGAATACCAGTTTCTGAAGAGCAGCAATGGGCAGATCCTTTTGCCACACAGCCCTGCTTGCAGTCGTTCTGGTAGCACTGAGGTGGGAAACAGGATGTTGCAATGGAGAATTTGTCTGATACAACAAAGCTCTTCTTATGTTCATTTACTCAACTATCCCAGTTGGTATAATGACTGGGAGGTTTAAATGCCTCATAGAAATAGTGAATTTGAGGCAAGAGCTGAAACACAAAAGAAAAGGCATCCTCATCCTAAACATATTCATTTACAAGTAAGTTCCATTGAGACTGGGGAGGGGCATACTTCCAAAGAAAGAATATATAAGATGGGAGTCTTTAGTTCTCAGAGTTTTACAAAGTGGGATATGGGATTTCTTGATATAAAACTCACGTGTTGAGCCTTCACTTTTAAAAATAGAGTCCTGTGCTTTCATACATCATGATAAACTTGATACATGATTTTATAAAAATAGTTCTTGCAAGTACAGGTAGCACTAAAAGGCTGCAGGTAAGCTTGCAGAAGAGATATCCTGGATCAGCGCGTATACTAGACTTTCAAAGCATCTGTGCAGAAAAACTATAAAGTAAAAAAAAAAGTTTATCATTTTATGTTACAATTAATAATCCTACACTATTTTTAATCTGTAGGGGACTCTGATCATCTTCAGGAAGCTAAAGGAAAAAGGCAGAAGGATTTTGCAGTGTAAGTACCAGTTTGTCCTTTCGACAAAAGAAGCCTTCACCTGCCCTGCCCAAATCCTTAATTATCATATTCAGCCATCTGCACAGATGGCGGAGGACCCTAATAAGATTATTTAAATACAGTGATTTTTCAACCACAAGTTTGGGTAAAGTGGTTAGCTTTTTTAAATGGATAAAGATAGAAAATACTAAGGAAGAATTAAGTACAGTGCTCGTTGATGGAGAGGAATCTAATTGAAGCAAATACATAGTCTTGGAGACAGAAGTCTAAAAGTATGTTCTCCCTCTCCATGTCTTGTTCTGGAAGCAGGTTTTCAGCAGACAACTGCTGCTTTCATTTTAGAAAACTTTATTTTTGAATGCTGTTGAACTATTGTTTGGGAACAAGATTTAGGAATAGGAAATGCAAGAAAGGAGATGGACAGGCACTTTCTTTCCAGTATCTCAATGAATGCCCAGAATATTCATATGTGACCTCATGACTCAGTTTTCAGCTGCAGCTTGAGGGGCTGTAAATAGGACTCTGTATTCCAAAAGAATGCTAGTTTTACCCCACCCATAGACTCACTGAAACATCCCAAGTTCAGAACAGAAGCACTCAAAACTGCTGGTCATTTCAGAATAATACCCTTATTATATGATACTGACTTTCTGCTTTGTGGAGTACTTTTCAGTACTAGCCTAGGCTGATTCTCACGTCTGTGTTTGAAAATTTGCAAACACTCTTCTCCTAATGGCTGGCAATTGCCATCTGTTCAATGAGAATAACAGTAAACCACAAAATATTCCAGACCAATTCTGCTGGTAAATGTTTCATTCATTGTTAAAGACTGGTTTTGTCCATCCGTCCCCACTTTTTATTGGTACAGAACAATTCTAAACTCAAACAAACCTGCCCGTCATTCCCTTTCTGGGTATTCCAATCTCTGAAGATTTGATGGGCATTTACCAGACATTCAGTGCAATCCTATGCTATGTTATTACAGTCTGAGTTCATTGATAGGACCTTTTCTTTGCATCCTCTTTCTAGAATTTCCTCCCAAGGAATATGTGCAGGGAGTAATATTTTTCATCTTTGCCAGGCAAAGTCTGTCCCGCAACCTCCTTTCAAATAATGTTCTCTACTGTTGTGTAATAAATGCTGTAGCCAGATTGTTGGTGGCTCTGATGCTGTTTTACTGATTTTACTGCTCCAAGTTTGATGTTGATTGTTACTGTTTTCTGACATTTGTAAGCCAAATGTCCTATCTTGGCAGGAAGGCAGCACAAACTTAAAACAAAACATAAGTTATGTAGAAATTACAGGGAATCAGGATCAGTAGTTATTTCAAATTAAGTAAATCCATAAAAAGGAAGCATATACAATGACCCCCAAAAGAGACAGATTAGCATCACAAGGCAATGGACAATGCTCCCTCTAAGCTGTGGAGTCTTGTGACCAAAAATTCTACTTTGTGAGCTACTGGCATTAAAAGAAGAAGAGGAGATTGGATTTATACCCCGCCCTTCACTACCCAAGGCAGTCCCAGAGCGGCTTACAAACTCCTTTCCCTTCCCTTCCCCACAAAAGACACTCTGTGAGGTAGGTGGGGCTGAGAGAGGTCTGACAGAAACTGCTCTTTTTCAAGAACATCTCTGCCAGAACTATGACTTGCCCAAGGTCATCCAGAAGGTGCAAGTGGAGGAGTGGTTAATCAAACCCGGTTCTCCCAGATTAGAGTCCACACGCTTAACCACTACACCAAACTGTTGTGAGCGAGCAATTTGGCTACTGCATAAATTAGTTTGCTCTGGAGCCATCCTTCCTATGCTAAGACAAAAATGTGTGAGCCAGAGGCTAAAAAACTGTGAGCTAGCTCACACTAACTCAGCTTAGTGGGAACACTGGACACCAGCTAGTCAGGTTTACGAGGTCATCCTATTAAGGAAGACTGAGTAAGAGATGCCCAAAGAAATCCTAACATATTCATAATTATATTTCTATCTCCAAAAAGTGAGATAAGGCTTGCAAATCAGTTTACAGTTTTTTAAAACAGTTAACCTTTTCTTACATTCAAATACACCACGTCATTCTACTGAAGAAGACATCAAACCACCAGGGAGTGGTTTTCTGGGTTGTTTTTTTACAAGTTTTAGATGTGCTGATTTGGGGAGTGGACAAGGTTCTGGGGGCCCCCAGTCACTCTGAAGAGTCCATGAAGCTGGGCAAGTCATAGATTTTGTTTCATATGAGCTTGGGTGGTGTGAGTGAGGGCCCCCAGAAGGAATCTGCCTGCGATCTTGTGGTGAATCTTAACATGCCTGCTGCTCAAGATACCTGATATCCGTAAGCCACAGAGCGACTGTGTTTATGTCTGCTAATCAAATCAAGCAATCAGTTATGGGGAGGGGCCTACATCTGCACATTTGAGGGATGCATTTCTCTTTCTTTACTATCCCCCCTCCAAGAGCAGATGATCACCATAATGCTAAACCAACTACAAAGAAAACTGATGCAGGAACAAGCCATTTTCAACATACAGACCATATTCACAGCTGTTAACTGACTTTCCCCTACCTGCATAACTCATATGTAAATCCTCATACAATTTTAAACTCTCTCTCTCTTCTGCTTCCTGATATTTATATTTTCATAAGAATACAAAAAGAGCAAAGTAGGTTTAAAAGCACCTGAAGAGTGTGGGTCACATGATATCGCTACATGCCAGAGTTGCAGGCAGGGCTGGGAGTTGTTTGGACCAGCTGGTGACCCCCTAGCATCCTATGAAAATGGTGACAATGGTTCATGGTTATGTAAGAATTCTTAAATTATATTTTTATTGTGCTTTTCAGCCAGAATGGGCCCCCAAATTAAGTTATTAGGGAAGGTCTGAAACTCCAACATAAATCACAGTAAAATTCAAGACAAAATGTTCAATGGGGAACAGTTTCTCAGCTGAACTGGATCCAGGAACAATGGAAAAGTGCCTGGCTGCTTCCTCCCTTCTTCCAGTATCCTGTATGTCAGATATATTGAGCCCCCTACCCCTTATGGCCTATGATCCAAATAAGTAAATTCTCTGATCTGCTCCTAATTTGTAAGTAGGTTTGCCAGCTCTGGGTTTGGAAATATGTGGAGACTTGAGGGCGGCGCCTCAGATGGTGAAGTTTAGGCAAGGGAGGGACTTTGATAGGGTATAGTGCCATACAGTTCAACTTCAGTTATAGCAGCCATTTCTCCAGAAATGGGATATTTAAAAAAACAATACAGAAGCCATGTATGTAGACTGCAGATCATCAGTAATTCTGGGAGATGTCCAGCCACCACCTGGAAGTTGGCAACCCTACTTGAAGATTTCTCAGTGCTGGTTTAGCTTTGAGAACAGGTCTACCCATAGCTCAACGCAGAGCATGCAAAGCAAAAGAGAATGTCTCTGTGAACATGTGGAGAATGTCTTTCCCTCTCTGAGTAAGCATCTCAGTTCCCCCACCCCAGGGATTTGACTCGCCAGGTTAAGTATGGAAGACGGCGAATAGGCTTTGGCAGTTGTGCAGGCTTGTTGTTTCAATGGGACAAAAATACTAGGACCTGAATGCGATTATGGTGCAGCCCACCAAATTATTAACCATCTGTCACAGGAATGTGAGCTTCCTGCTTCCTAGGGCAATGTGAGAGACCTCTCTGAACTCTCCCCAGCTGTGACTGACTGGACTGAAAATTTAGATATTAGTATTTAGGGGGGATTGCCCAATCGGTCTGCATATCACTTGTACCAGCATGGTTACAAGTTTTATATTATTATATGCTTCCTGTGTGTAACTCTGCCATACCATAAATGACCAATATATAATCCCCCAGGGCTCCCAGAGGAGGGGAGGAGCCCTAGCACTTCCCCCCCCCCCCCCCCGGTTCTTTAAGTGCAGGCGACAGGTGTGGCCACGCTTGTGAAAACAAAACATTTCAACAGTGAGTGTTCCCTCTAAGCTGAGCTAGTGTGAGCTAACTCAAAGTTTTTAGCCTCTGGCTCACACATTTTCGTCTTAGCTCAGGAATGATGGCTCCAGAGCAAACTAACTGACGCAGCAGCTCACAACTGTAATGCCAGTAGCTCACTAAGTAGACTTTTTGCTGACAAGACCCCACAGCTTAGAGGGCGCATTGGTTACAGGGCTGCCTCTTTCAAACAGAGGGCAATGTGCTGAAAGAATCTCTTCTTCTTCTCCTCCCTCCCCGCCCCCCCCCCCGGACTTGCTGCGGCCGGCCACGAGCCACGCCTGCCCAGGGAAACTGCACGAGAGAGGGGGGGGCGACAGGTGGACCTGCCCCCCCACCCGCAATGTTGAAGCGCATCTGCGAGAAGCCAGTCGAGCGCGCCCTACAGAGGCATTTAGAGCCGCGTGATCCCGGTGACGTCGGTGGGGCGTGACGCAGCACGCAGAGCAAAGGAGCCCGGTGGGAGCGCGGGTAGCTCCTCTTCCGTCGACCATGAGTTGCTGCCGCCGCCGCCGCGACCACAACAACCACCCCTGCCGGCCAGCCGGGCGCGCGCACGTTCCACGTAGCGCTCGCTCGTTCTCTGGTGCGCCCGCCCCCTCCCGCGCGCGAGCGGAATGGTTCTCACGCGCCTAACGGTTTTCCCGTTCCCTCCTCTCGGCCGGACCTCAAAAGCGCGCATTGGTACCAAGCCGACTCAGGACGGTGTTGAGCGCCCCGCCGCCGTCTCCTGGTGGAGTTCCGTTGCCCTCTAGGGGAGGAGGGCGAGGGAGATGGACTGCGAAGGGCTTTATGTGTCTTCTCTGCTGCTCCTCACTCAGGCTTCCGCTTTCTCTTTCCGGGCAGGGGGACCTGTGTGGCGTGTGCTTTTCATAGACTTACGGGAGGCATACGTGAAATAAATAAAATAAAAGATAAATCAGCAGGTGCAGCTTTTTACCCAGGAAGGATAGAAGTTAGGAAAAGACAGCCCCCCCCCCCCCCCCGATAAATTGTTGCTTGTCATTCCTCGGGTGAATCCGCAGCCGGCTCGGGCGGAGAG
This sequence comes from Lepidodactylus listeri, assembly GCA_029233225.1. Taxonomy (NCBI): domain Eukaryota; kingdom Metazoa; phylum Chordata; class Lepidosauria; order Squamata; family Gekkonidae; genus Lepidodactylus; species Lepidodactylus listeri. The sequence goes on from JARCFY010000012.1 coordinate 23,819,363, forward strand.
AACCTGCACGGATGCCAGCCTGTGCAAACGGTTGCGCGTGGTGCGGTAGTATAACCGCAAACCCACGCGAATATTTTAAGACTGCGTTTCCCCAGGATTTAGCCTCATAGCTCTTTACCGAAGGGCATGCGTCGCTTCACCAAAGTACATGTCAGGATTTTTTTTAAACAAACAAACAAACAACCCTGTTAGTGCTTGAAGTGCTACAAGGTTCTTATTTCTGACAGTTTCTGCTGCTTGTGTGAATCTTTAAGATGCGGTGTGAAGTTAATCCCCCCCCCCCCCAACCCTGCATCCAGGGCTTTTTTCCTGGGGGACCATTCTGGAACTGAGTTCTGGAACCTCTTCGACAAAATTCTTTCTAAAGTGTTCAAAAGTTCATGATTTTTCAGTATACAGATTGAAAACTTTATTTCCCTTTTGAGAGTTCTGGCACCCCTTTTTCCCAAACACCGCCCCCCCCCCCCCGCTTGCATCCCAACAGGGTCAGAAATACCTGGAGATTTAGGGAGGAGAGGGACCTCAGTAATGTACAGTGACATTCAGTCCACTTTCCAAAGCAGCCATTTTCTCCAGGAGAAGTGGAATAAGTGTTTTAAATAAATACACTATGGCTGAGGACAGACTGGCAATCTGAAGCGGAGGCAAAGCGGAGGGAACTGGAGCGGGGGAAAAACCCACGGAGCTGGCCGTTCACACTGGCCAGAGCAATGCGGATCAGCGGCGATACGGAGCATTCAGACTGCCACGGAGAGTTCAGACTGCCGCATAGCCAGCGCGCGGGGCTCGCACGTGCCGCTGCACTTTTTTTTGTTTTCCTTTGATGTTTTTCGCATATGCGCATATGCACACATGCGCATATGCGCATATTCACATATGCGCATATGCGCAAAACTTTTTGCCGGTGCGTTCACACTTCCTCCGGATGCCTCCCGCTTCTTCCAGTTCACACTGTTTGGAAGCGGGAGGCATGCGGAGGAAGGCCCCTGAACACCGGGAAAAACCGGTGTCCGGGTAAAGCGGAAGGAAAGCGACTGGGAGACGGGTAAGTACGCAACGGAGCCGATGGACAGATGCGCATGTCTGAACATGCTCCTTTCCTCCGTTTGTGAAGCGTGCCTGCCCCGCTTTAGATTGCCAGTCTGTCCTCAGCCTATCTCTGTAATCTGGAGTTATAATTCTGAGAGATCTCCAGCCCCCACCTGGAGGCTGGCAACCCTATTTATAAATATCAAACATGGTAATTTCAGATAGGTAACCTGTAGCAAAAGTAAAACAGGCGTCCAACACTGCAAGATGTACCAACATTTATGCTAGCATAAGCTTTTCGGAGTCAGAACTCACCGCATTAGATGCCTTTAAAATGTCACTGGAGTGCTGTTTTAGTTTTATATCAGTTTTTTTCCTCTACCGTCCCGGATTGTGTAGAATCTTGGGGGGGGGGGGGGGATGCATTTGGAAGCACAGTGACATCTTTCACTTTGGAAAGAAGTCTGGTAGTTGGATTAGCAAATCAGTTTCCTTTTTGCTTAATTTACTTGGTTTTGTACTTTGCAAAGCATGGATCTCTTTCTCTGGCATAAGAAATAATGTATTCTGAGACAGATTTAATGTTTGCCTATTTTGGATAAGGACATTTGTGATCTCGGGAGTTTTGGGGAATGTAACTGAGTACGTTCTCAGAAATTTCTAAACAAGGGAAATATAGAAGTTATTTCCTATTCAGGTCTCTTGGCACCAGCTACAATTTATTACTGGGCTTTCTTTTAGGCCTGGCTTATTTTACCCTACAAAATACCTCGGCTGTCAGTGCAGCCAGTAGGAAGGGGGGAACGTAAGTTCTTTTATTGTCTTCTGTAATTGCTTTTGTGGTCTCTAATGGAATATATGTGTCCTTGAGAAAGTATGAATTGTGTCAAGGTCAGTGACTTATCTGGTCACCCCTTCCCTTGTAAATTGTATAGTTTATTTGTAAGTGAAATTAGGAAGGGATGAGCTTCTATAAAGCATTAGGGGCATAAGCAGCCTGGCTTCTTCTCCCAGCCATTTCCCTTATCACTGACACTCAGCTGCTCCCAATATTCTTGTCCTTTCTGGGCCATATTTAGTTCTCATTAGACTGATTATTAGTGTGTTTCCCATTTTGTTAATTTGCAAAATAATCTTTTCCTGCTTATCTGTCTATTTAAAACATTTTTATGCTGCCTTTCCACCCAGTCAGGGTCTGCAAGGCAGCTAACGCAAAAATATTAAAACATTTAAAATCTAGGTAGAGAATAAATCCAGGGAGTAAGCCCCACTGAGTAGGCCTCAGTAGAATTTTGAATGGTTCTCAAAGATGGGTCCCAGTTCTGTGATATTCATAAAGGGGTGGCTGTTACTATTGGACGTAGTGATTACTAGGAATTCTAGAGAGTTTGTCTACCTTAGCTTAGGTAGCTAAAAAAGCGAATATGATTTTGGGCCGTATCAACAGAAGTGTAGTGTCCCGATCACATGAACTGATGTTATCGCTTTACTCTGCTCTAGCCATAGGCGTAGACTACAGGGGGCTTGAAATTTCCCGGGGGGACTGAGCCCCCCGGGAAAACGTAGCGCCTGCCACCATGCCTCCCTGGGCCCTTCCGAGGCCCAGCAACCACTGCTGCCAGTGCCTCTGTCTCCCCCCCAGCCTGGCCACTCCTCCATCTTTCCCTCTCCCTCTCCCTCCCTCTTTTCCAGGCGAAATGCCCAGCGTGGTGGCATCGCCCAGAAGTGACGTCACCACGCTGGGCATTTCGCCCGGAAAAGAGGGAGGGAGAGGGAAGGAGTGGCCAGGGCAGGGTGGTGGGGGGAGAGAGGCACCGGCAGCAGTGGCTGGCAGGCCTCAGAAGGGGCCGGGAAGGCGCAGCGGTTTCCCGGGGGGGACATCGCCCCAGCACGCACGCGCGCTTTGCGAATGCGCTAAAGAGCCCCCACCCTCCCCGGAATTTACAAAACCCTACTCCCCTGGCTCTAGCTAGACTTCACCTAGAGTATTGTATTCAGTTTTGGGCACCACAGTTTAAGAAGGATATAGGCAAGCTGGAACATGTGCAGAGGAGGGCAACAAAGATGGTGAAGGGTCTGGAGACCAAGTCCTCTGAGGAAAGGTTGAAGGAGCTGGGTATGTTTAGCCTGGAGAGGAGATGACTGAGAGGTGATATGATGACCATCTTCAAGTACTTGAAGGGCTGTCATCTAGAGGATGGTATGGAGTTGTTTTCTGTTGCCCCAGAAGGTCGGACCAGAACCAACGGGTTGAAATTAAATCAGAAGAGTTTTTGCCTCAACGTTAGGAAGAACTTCCTGTCAGAGCGGTTCCTCAGTGGAACAGGCTTCCTCAGGAGGTGTTGGCTGTCCTTCTTTGGAGGTTTTCAAACAGAGGCTAGATGGCCTTCTGGCAGCAATGCTTATTCTGTGAAATTAGGCAGATCATGAGAGGGAGAGCAGGAAGGGTTGCATCAGTGCTTAGTTCTTGTGGCCCTTTCTTACATGCCAAGGGAAATGCTGATTGCCACTTTGGGGTCAGGAAGCAATTTTTCTCCAGGCCAATTTGGCTGGAGATCCTGGAAGGGTTTTTTTTTTGTCATCTTCTGGGCTTGGAACAGCAGTCACTGTGGGTGTGGCAGGGAGGTATTTGTGAATTTCCAGCATTGTGCAGGGGGTTGGACTAGATGACCCTGGAGGTTCCTTCCAACTCTATGATTCTGTGACTCTAGGTTTCAGTATGGGAGTCCTATTCAGAGTATAGTCCTCTTTGTGCATTTGCGACCAGAGACCAGTAGTGAGAAATCACCAAACGGTGGTTTAGTAGTATAGTAATAGGAGAGTGGCTCTGCACATAGACATTGAAATATACACAACCAGGTGTCCGCAAATTTCATTTTCATTAAATGTGATATTCTTGTGAGCTGCTCTTAAAGTAGACTATTCTTGTGCCTGAAATCACAGACTAAATGGATAAATTGAAATAATTTGGCTCAAGTGAGTGTTCCTGTCTTTGAGCCCAGCATGAAACAGAATGGTTAATATCCCACTAGATTTATCCTTGCTAGGCTGAATATATTGTAAATTGCGAAGGGGAAATGAGGTAGTATTATACTTGTCCTACAGGGCCATTAACTAAATTTTTGTTAACTACAGAAAAATACAGAAGGTTATATATGATGCTTTATTTATGAGAGCATTTGTGGTGAAATTAAATGTCGCTGAGCCAGACTTTTCTGTTGCCATGCTCAGAATTCTGATTGTTGGAGAAAAGATTGAACTTAATCCGGAATAAAAGTCAAAGCATATAAAACTGAGTGCTGAACATGGAGACCATCTGTGAGCTGATTTAGCCAGCCCTGGCCCTTTAAAATACTGTCTGCACATCCTCCTTCCAAGAGTGTGAGACGTCCAGGGCCACTGGGATTACACTGCAAACCATGTAAACAGAAATACACCTCTCAGTCTTTTGAAGTCAGTGGATTTTATAGGGGTGAACTCTGTCCAGGATTGCACTGTTAGTTTTCTGTGCATGAGAGAACACTGAGATGTTGTGGTTAGAGTGCCAGATAGGATCTGGGAGACTCAGGTTCAAATCACTGCCATGGAACCTCGGTGAACTTGGACCAGTCAGACTCTATAATCCTAACCTCTCGGGATTGTTGTTGTGAGAGAAAAATGGAGGAGTTGAGGAGGATGTTATGCTGTAAATCACATTTGATAATAAAACTGGGTATAAATATCTGAGTAATGAAAATACTGAGGAATTATGGTGTCTTTGTAATATTGGTTTATTTAGAAACATACAAGTTGAGCCTATTGGCGCCACAAACTCCTACAGCAGGTAGCAGAATTTTTATTTGTTTAAAAGATTTCTAGGCCACCTTTCTCTTCAAAGAACCCAAGATGAATAATTTTTCTAAACTGCAACTCCAAGGCAGGGCAAATCTTAGTCAATCCCACTTGACAAAATTCAGCACCTTTTCTGGCTGTTGGATCTTTGGCCCAGATCCAGATTTTCTTCTATTTCTCTGTCCTTTGCACTAGCTCAAGACAGAAGGGTAGTTTTTCAAAGCAGGGAGAGCCAGCTTTGACATTTAATGAAATTTGGCTCTTTTGCTGCACCACTGATGAAGTCAGGTAAAACCAGCATTAAAACAGTCTTTGGCTCCATTGTCTTTTTACAATCTAATATGTATTCCAGTTGCAGTTTTTATTCTTTTGAACTTATCATCTGATGCACATCCTTGGTAGAGTGTGGGATCAGACTTACGACTCCCAGCACCACCATAAAGGGATCTCTTCTCTTGCCTGGAAATGGGGGCTGATCCTGCCTCCTGAGCTAAGCAACAGCATTGGCCTTGATATTTCAAAATATACCATATGTAGTGTAAGAACCCTATACAAGAGTTTCTTGTTCTCATCTTCTTGCTTGCTTGCTTCTGTCGGCCCCTTACACATCATCCTAAAACCTGCAGAAATGGCTTCCAGTGTGAGCACATCCTTATGATGTCAAGGGGGTGGGGCTTGTTTGTTGTGACGAGTGGGAAGGAGCTATCCAGCTTTGTGCAGGAAACAAAATTGAAGCTTGTGCAATAATAGATGAAGTTCTGGATTATTTATTTATTTATATATTCCACCTTTCTCCTCAATGGGACCCAAAGCGGCTTATATTGTTCCATTTAATCCTCATTACAAACCTGTGAGATAGGTTAGGCTGTGTGACTGGTCCAAGGTCACTCAGCAAGCTTCCATGGCAGAATGAGGATTCAAACCTGGGTTTCCCAGATGCTAACCTGACACTTTAACAACCATGATGGATTATTATTCATCTAATCTGTTTGTGTTCTGCATCGTTTGAGAAGAATGAGGGCAGTTTACAAAAAGCAACGCACCATTTTGTAATAAATAGTATTGTGAGTAAAGCCAGAATTAAAACTATTAACCAAAGCCATAAAGTAGTCATGGCATAAATTCCAGAGAAGGCTTTGGGAAAGAAGCCTTTTGTAATAAGGTTGCTAGTTTTGGGCTGGGAAATACCTGGACGTTTTTGGGGGTAGAGGTTCTGGGGGTGGAGCCTGAGGAGGGTGGGGTTTGGGGAGGGGACGGACTTCAACTGGGTATAAGGCCATAGAGTCCACCTTCCAAAGTGGCCATTTTCTCCAGATGAACTGATCTCTGTTGCCTGGGGATCAGTTATAATCCTGGATCTGCAGCCACAACCTGGAGGCTGGCAACCCTACTTTTGTAAAGTCATCTAAAAATCAGTACACTTGGGTTCAGACTCTGTTTTCATGGAATTCCGAAGTGTTGGAGCCAGCACCCAAAAAACTCTGCTCCACACACACTCACAAGTTTTAACTGGGATGGGGTGACGTTGGCTTAAATGGGAAGACGCTGGACATCCCAAAATCTAGACCCCAGATTACACTGGACCACTGTTGGAAGATGGTGATTATGCCATAGGATTGTAGATCATTAAGTAGTTGTGTTAGATAGTAGAGGACAAAATTCCACTGTCGTGAATAGCATGACTCAGGCTGATTGGAAGACACAGCATTTTATTAAAATATTTATCAATCATCCCACAGGTGTTTTTTTTTCTTTTGCAATTCTAAAATTCTTACTACTACCTGTAGCCTCATAAGGAACCATAGGGGTACAAAGGAACCCCCTCTAGGATTTTCTGAGGGACGTGCACAGCCCAGTTTCTCTCTCTCCTCTCCTTTATCCTTTGACCTTCAACTGCTTTCAGCATTGCATGCATCCTGGTGCACGCACCCTTATGCTCATCAGGCTGGTTTCTGAAGGAGGTCTTTCTGATGAATTTATAAATTCATATTTTTCTGCATATCCAGAGAGTTTGTAGAGACTCTTTATTGGGGTATTTGGTTAACATGACAGAGTTTTGTCCAGTCATAGAAGTGTGATACTGAGTGCAGTAAATAAATCTCCCAAGAAGGATATGCCATAGAAAAGGTAAACTTATATTTATTCAAGTAGATCAGGTTCACATTCAGGTTGCATTCAAAAGCAGAGAGAGAGAGAGCCTAATTTTAAGAGTACTTTCCCCATCACAGATGGCCAACTTGTCTGGCATCATGTGTGTGGGAGTATGAGGGCACTGTATCTACGGGAGAGACCTGCAGAGACACGTGTCTTCATGGAAGGCCATGTGAAGCAAGAGAGAGAGGGGAGGAGTCAGAGGGCAGCTCCCAGGTGAAGACAAAGAGAGGCATCTGATTCAAGAGATAACACCTATACACACTTTGAGCGATGTAGCACCGCCCCACCCACCCCCGGTGTCCCGGCATGCTGAGTCTCTCACTCCAACACTCCTGCCTTGTTTTTGTGGCCTATGTGATGCACACAGGGGTCAGCCACTTTACTATTAGACAGTGACCTGAAGGGGGACCTGAAAGAACTCAGGAGAGGGGCCATCTCATTTTTCCTAACCTCTCTTCATCACCACCATCTTTACGTTGCTGCTCCCCCTTCTTCTGTCCCTCATTGCCCCCCCCCCTTCTCAGTAGCCAGGGGCTTGGGGAAGAAAATGTGCAGGACATGGAGTGATATGTATATCCTGTACATGTTGTGCCCCCAGCTGCCTCCACTACTGCTACGGAAATGGGCTGCTGATAAGAAGGGCTCCATCAGCTGGGTGGAATGGCCTAAAGCTTGGAGAAAAAGCAGCAATGGGAAGGGAAGAACCTTCTTTCTCATCCCTCCTGTTGTGACCTTCTGAACCCTTGAAGCCACAGTCTCCCCCCCACTTCATCCCTGTCTATTCTCCACCCCCTTCTCTCTTTCCACTTCCTTCTCTTCCATTGCTACAGCCTCCCCTGCAGTTGCTGCCAGCACTCACTGCAGAATTGCTTATTGGGGGTTGCTGGACAATTCCCACAATGGCAACTGAAATCTTGTGACATCATGTCATGAGGTGATGGGTTTTTTGGTTAATTTTTATGTCTCTCTCGACTTTTTTTAAATTTTAGATTTCTTTCCAACCTGAGGGTTCACCCAGGTTTGTTGCAGTCTTCCTTCTCTGTCTATCGCCCTGCTCTTTGGATTATTTGATACACATTCTAGGGTCATATTCGAAATTAAATATATTGATGTTATGTTACCATTTAAGGCGGCTTAATGTTGTTTTATGGTTTGTTTTAATATAGATGATTTTATAGTTGGTTTTTTAATAATTTTATGATATCATTATGGAAAGTGTATGAACAGCAACGTTCCAGACCAATAACCTATACTGATTTACCTCTACTGGTGATGGTTAAAAGGTATAATGTTAGGGTATAAAGAACTTACACACAATTTGACTTCTGAACATTATGCTTGTAAATAAACACTGGATAAGCACTTTTTATAAATGTCAAGATTCGTAAAATCTAAGATATAGCTTAGAGCTGTTTCCTCATGCTTTAGCAAAGCATTCAATAAAATGCCATTCTGAGAAGTGGAACAGCTGTAAAGTAATCCTCTTATATTTTCACTTTTGAAAACATTCCTGTATATGTGATACTTCAGCACTGTAGCAATGAAGAGTGAAATTGCCTGCTTCTATTTTTTTCCTCCAAGCTGAAGTAAAAATTGGAGAAGGCAAAATCCCAGCCGGGGGGCGGGGGGGAGGACATTTTGCCCCTGGGAGGATTGCAACTATTATGTGGTGGTCAGTGGCACAAGACTCTTGTAGAAACATATGCTTTTTATTTACAACAGTATTTACTTGATAGTGTGTTATGGACTTCAGGATCTAACCTGACTGGAGTTCAACTACGTTAAGCAGAACAATTGTAGAGCTTTTGGACATATTCTGTTGCGAAAAGGAAGTCTTTTTAGAAATGTTCTGGCTGATGCAATTAGTTAAAAAACATTACCACCATGCATAATCTGCTGCAGTTAATTAATGGAATTGCTACACTTCAGTGCCAGAACTCCAGTGCTGGTATTTCATTTGTATCCTTCCTCCGGTCATCCTAAAATCCTCACTTTTCTTTTTAGTGGAAAATTCCACTGTAGTCATCTTTTTCCATTTTGCATGAGAAAACAGTGCCAACGTCTCATGAAAATCAGATTACATGAGTGGCATACTCTCACATGAACGGACTACAGGGACCAAACAGAAATAGTCATTTGAATGAATCCAACAATCAGTGCCATATTGAACAATAGGAACCATGATGCTTGCTTGCCGGCCGGTCTTGAGTAGGGAAAGGTACATTTGAAAGAGTTAAAGGTAAAGGTTTCCCTTGCTCGAAAGCTAGTCGAATCCGACTCTCCGTTTCCAAGCGGAATAGCCAGTGCTATCTGAAGACTTTTAGGAAAGTACAAATTTGTTTTCTGGAAGTGTCTTTTGTAGTTCCTTACCTAGCTTCATCTACCTTGATTTTTTTCTGGAGTTGCACTATATTCCATGGATTACTGGCCACTCAGAGGTATGAGCCGCTTATTATTTTACTTAAATATTCTCCCAGGTATACATGTCAGAATTTAGTAGGAAGTCTATAAATCTGACTGTAACATGGCTTTTGGTTTTCTTTAGTTTATTAGCCTGTGTTTCAGTTTCTTGCAATATTACCTATTGCAGAATAGAAATAAATTTAATTTTCTTTAATAGTAAAATTGGCACAGCTTGCTTGCTTAGTCTCATTCCCAGGCATTGAAGAATGTAAGGAAGAGTATGACCAGTATTGCATTCCCAGGCTCAAACTGGAATTCAAGCGTTTTGTTACTTGATTCAACTGTACTTTCAGAGCATTCTGATTTGTTTGTCTCTCTCTCTAATGAGCTGGAGTTTATTATAATGAATTTCTGAATTTTACACCTGAATTTGGGAGAATCTTTGAGATATAAAGACGAATATGTAAGTAGCCATGTTGGCCCACAGTAAAGCCAGAAACAGAAAGTCATATCTTCTGTTCAAACCAGCCAAAATAAAACAGCGGAAAGTGCTTCCACACCAGGGAGTTTTGCTGTCCATGTCATTTTGCCTTTGTGATATTTTCTCAGTTCACACTTGCAAAGGAGATTCCGCATGGCACAATGTAAGCCCGTATTAGCTGTGTTTTCCTTTTCACACCAGGTGCATATTGCCTTCACCCCCTCCCTCCATTCCTGTTTCTCTTCCATCATGAATCCCTACCTACCCCTTTTTAGAAATTTCTGGTGCATACAGAGTGCCAAAGAGGAAATGTACAATAACACAAGCCCTGCTACATATTTATATAGTGCTGCTGACTACTGCAGACCTGGAAGCTTTCTATGCCTTGTATTTGCCTGCCCATTTTAGCACAATTCTCTCCCCGTTTAACTCTCCCCCTTTAATGAACTAATCCCCAGCTCCCAAGTTTGCTGCATTTCATGATCCCCACCCCCTGAGTTAGGCTGGTTCTGCATCTCGCATTCGCTCCACATTTTCTCAACCGGGAGGGAAAGGTGCAGCTCAAAACCACATTCAAATACCTCGGGTCAACGCTGTACTGACTGAGAGGTCACCCCAGAATGGCCATAAATGTATGCAGAAGGTACCACAAAAGTGACAATCAGAGGAAGTGAAAGCAGCATGCAGTGCAGAGAGGAATTTCTCGTCCAACGTGGGTTTGCTAAAACAATGGAGAGACAAGCCAATGCAGAATCGCCCTTAGTTACAGCACTGGGAAACACATGCAAAGCTGTGGTTTTGAATTGCCATAGCTGAGTAACAGCACAGTGGATTACGACATTAAAGAGGTAAAAAATAATATTAAGAAAACCTAATGGATAGGCAGAGGAAGGGTGTTCCCTTTAATTAAATCTGAAATTCCATTCCGAACACATTGAAAAGAACACCCCAGCAAGACCATGCAGGGAAAAATTGCATGGGTTTCCCCTTATTTCTTTTAGAGAAAACAAAAACAAACCCAGTGGGCTGTCCATGGCTGGGGCATTAATGCAGGACACTATCATGTGGAAACAAGGAAAACAGACCACACAAGTTCTGTGGCTGAGATGGCAAAAAATTCTCCGCGTGAAAGCAACCACAGTTGGCAGACTTGAGTTCTCCAGAACTGTTCATCAGGTTGGATGTTAAAAAGCAAAAATGTGGAAGGGGCATGGATCCTTCAGGCCATAATGTTTTTACGGCCTCTTTGTTCAGATGACTTCAGAGGGTGTGTGGAAATGCAGGTGGTATCAGGATGCACACCTAGTATTCCGGGACAGAAAAAGCAAAAAAGGGAGCCACTCAGCTACAAAAATAGAAGCTAACCGTTAGTCAAATGTCTCTCTGGCAGCAAACTGAATCCACAGGTTTCCCCTTTAATGGCTGAGACACCTGTGAACACTGTTCAGCTTGAGGAGTAGGATTTTTCTGTTTCTCGATTCCACTACAGCCCCCTGTCCCCTGAAATGGTGCTCCTGGGAGCCAGCAGACCCTTGGGAGGAGAGAAGGGGGCAAAGTGAGGTCTGCAGTGGGGGAAGAATTGGTGGAAATTGTTGCTCATTCGCCCTTTTCCAAAGACAGAAGTGCCTTTCGATTGGATACTTATCTCCTTGGGGGGCTCCAATGAGCATGAATTTATGAAGAAAAACCCTGGCAGAAACTGCTGATTTCTCAGTTTCATTCTGCCCAGTGTCTGCAGGTCACATTTCTTTGGAATTCTTAACTGCAAAGTCCAAGTCTTTAGGGTAATGTGAAAGGCCAAAGATGGCTGTGCTTGAACCAAAATTTGATCATACTATTATGAGTTTATAAGGGCAGTAATATATAATCCCCCTCCCTTCTTTGTGCTTGAGCAAAGGAACGATTCAAGGCACCACGATTTTTGAGGGCAGTAAGGGGTTACTGCTCACATTTCCTGTGTAATTCCTCCTGATCTTGCTGAGCTGTAATTATTTTCTTGAGGTTAAACATTCCCAGGCTCCTATAACCTTCAGTCTGTTTACACTGGCCAAGTTTGTCCCAGGTGATCATGTGGGTGAACCTCCTGCTTTTAAGGAAAAGAAAATCTTTCCTGTGTAAGATAGCTTAAATGCTCCGTCCTTTGCTTTATTCTCCCAGAAGAAATCCTTTTAAAAAACAATAAGACTGTAAGAAAATTAGTCTTCTAAAGTCAGGTTTGAGAATCAAATATTTGACAGATCACTGCGTGGGTTTAGAATCTGTTCCTCCTAGATGAATGGTTTCCAGTTTCACATTAAAGACCATTTTTGGTGAAGTACATTTAGAAAAGAGGTAACGGTTCAAAAAAGCGCTTTTGTAAAACTGCAATATCTTACTTTCTGCCTATCTAATTAGCAGTACATCTAAGGAAGGGACTGCCCCCCCCCAGTTGTCTGGGGGAAAGGTGGGCTTATAAATGTTTAAAATTAAAAAAAATATATAATGGCAGTCATTGGATTGTTGCTGACAACAATATAACCTCAGGTCAACTTCTTCCTCCTCTCCCTGTAAGGCGTAGTTAAAAACTGTGTGATGTAATGTCATCACATTGCACATTTCTCCAGAGTCACTCTGTGTTGTTGATGAATTTGGATGTGCACCGAGAACACATTAAGTGATAATATTATGTCACATGAAAACATGAAGCTGTCTTATACTGAGTCAATCCACCAGTTTATCAAGGTCTACTCTGGCAGGCAGTGACTGTCATGTAAAGCTCTTTAACATCACCTCCAACTTGCCTACTTAACTGGCAATGCCAGGGATTGAACCTCAGACCTAATGCAAGCAAAACAGATACTCTGTTATTGAGCCATGGCCACACATATATCCTCAGCCACATGTTTCTGGGAAAAGAGGAAGGTCACTAACCATGATCATTGCCTAGTCAAAGCCCCACATCCCCTAAAGCCCAAAATAGCTGGAAAAAAATTCTGTTCCATTTCCAGAAATTATATGTTCTACAAAAACAAAATAAAAAGTTAACATTTATGGTTATACCGCATGCAATCTATGCAGTCCATAACAGTTGTTCCCAGTATCTCTCTGCTCCACAAGAGGGTCGGCCCTTCAGACTGGCAGTAGCTGACAATCCACAGAAAACTTAATAAACAATCCACCCAAACCGCAATGAAATCTCTCTCCTTTTCTGTATGGTAATTAGAATCGCAAGGGATTAATGTCAAGGGCGGTAAAGATCGTACCACTGAAAACGAGACAAATGCTTCGTAAACTGTTTTATAATAAAAATTAATTAAATGTTAAAATTCTATTTATAACTAAAAAAATATTGTTGAGGTTTTTTTCGGGGGGGGGGCTACTTCAATCGTCCATCCTTGCGTTGGAGTCATACAAGGAGCTAGTAAAAGCAACTGTTAATAGTTAATGCTCAGCATTTATGCTGCACTTCTGAAGCTTTTGAAGTGCCCCACATATCTTACCTCAATCATTCTTAAAACAACTGTGTACCACATAACTTGTAAGATATTATCCCTTTCTAGTAGACAGCAGGCCAAAGTTGAAAGATAATATCTATTTTAAGGCCACCCAGTGAGTTCGTGGCTGAGGTACATTTTGAACCTGGGACCTCCCGGATAGCTTGTAGCATTATCCTACACCAGCTGCATTAAAAGATGGACCATTGCACCCTCTTTTTTTTATTTTAAATACAGCTGTTACCTAGGACTAAGTCGTACATTTCAGTTTTGTTTCAGTTCGAGACACACCACAGACACTTAAATCCATTCAAAAAGTTCTCCCCATCAAAAATGTGCTAAGAGCTATAGGAAGGCTTCCAAAATCACGTCTTGTACTAGAGACCTATAAACAGGCCTGCAGCCCGGGGTCACTTCCTCACCTGGGGTCTCCTCTCCAACTCACTGAATAACAATTCTGTTTGCAGCCACCTTTTTTCTTCATTCTTCTCTGGTGGTCCGGCTAATGATCTTTCTAGTTGTTACAGTCTGGAGACAGTAATCTCTTATTCCGTTCACCTACAAATTCTGGAAGTAACCTTAAATAGAAGTGGGGGGTTAAAATCACGGCCTGCCAGGGACTTCAAAAACAGAAGATAAAGGAGTCCTCCTGTAGCAAGAGATGGGGGGCTGGGAGACCTTACCCCCGCCCCCGTATTTGAAGCACAGAAATGGCTATTGCTTAAAATGTATTTCAACAGGGAGAGAAAATTCTTTAGAAAACATGGGCCAAAATTATTAAAATTATACGCATTGAACACTTATAGAAGGACTGATTACCTAAAAGAGGTAGAAAGCCACCTCTGGATTCTACAGTTCATTCTAATGCAGAGCTCTGAAGGTTATTAATTAATGACTCTCATTGTGCATTCAAACATGGTGAGAGCATAAAACATTCCACTGCCAAACATTCTGGTTTTATAAGTTTAACAAATGCCCCACCATCTTAAGAATGTTTATCCTCCTCTAGCAATAGCTATTAACTACTCACAGAATCATAAAATCACAGAGTTGGAAGGGGCCATACAGGCCATCTAGTCCAACCTCCTGCTCAATGCGGGATCAGCCTACAGTGTCCCTGACAAGTCCAGCTGCTGCTTGAAGACTGCCAGTGAGGGGGAGCTCACCACCTCCCTAGGCAGCTGATTCCACTGTTGAACAGCTCTTACTGTAAAAAGTTTTTCCTAATATCCAGCTGGTACCTTTCCGTCCTTAATTTAAACCGATTATTGAGAGGTTCATCAGCTTTTTAATTCTTGGGACAGGCTTATAGTTTCCTGAAGTCTTTAAGAAGTGGTCCGCCTTTGTCACTATGGGACCAGTTTGGTCTTCATACAGTATCTCATTACTTCCAGCTACACCCAGAGGATTGCTTTCATGGGATAGAAAGAGCATTAATGATAGGATAATACGATTTACAACAGGGTTACCTGAAGCAATCTATGCTACATATGGTAGACATGGGAGAATCCCAGAAACAATGCCACTACCTGGAAAGCATGGTCCCCTGCACAATATCTTATTGATTGGCCAGGAGAAGGTGGCACAGTGAGAGGCAATATTATATGCTGTGCTACAGTTACTAGGAGGATATCTGCCCAATGTTCTTGGTAGTGACTGAGAATAGTCAAGCAATGTGCACACACACATACACACATTCTTTGTGCATACAGCTGCATTCAATTTTAGTCCAAAGAAAAGGTGCTCTGGATAGGAAACACTAACCTAGGGAATAATAATTTTATTTTAAATTCTGACTTTCAACAGGTTGCAATGACCTGTTGTCCCTTGAACAATGTTCAAGAACAATACTTAAGTTATTTATTTATTTATTTATTGAGATTTATATCACACCTAGCCAGCGTGCGCCGGCTCTAGGCGGCTTACAGCATTCGCCAGTATACATATATATATAATATAAAACACAGCTAAAACATACAACAAGATTCACAGGAATTCCTCCAAATATGGCAGCCATCATTACTTCCAAAATAAAGCACAGCAAATTCCAGGCCCATGACCCATAGACTTGCGCCCATAGATTGTTTTGGCGCTAACCAAGGGCCCCCTTCCCCCCCCCCCCCAGTGGTGGCTCCTAATTGAAAGCCTGGCAAAAGAGCTCCGCTTTGCAGGCCCTGCAGAACTGCATAAGGTCCCACAGGGCCCTGATGTCATCCGGGAGCTCATTCCACCAGTAGGGAGCCGTCACTGAGAAGGACCTGGTACTGGTGGACGTCAGCCTAGGCTCTCTAAGGCTGGGGAGGGTCAGGCGGTATTGTGTGCCTGAACGCAGTGCTCTCTGGGGTATATACGGGGAAAGGTGGTCCCTCAGGTAGGCAGGCCCCTGACCATACAGGGCTTTAAAGGTTAGAACCAGCACCTTGAACTGGATCCGGTACGCTATAGGCAGCCAGTGCAGTGTCCTCAGCACAGGCTGGATATGGTCTCGAGCTGAGAGACCCATCAGCAGCCTGGCTGCAGCATTCGGCACTAGCTGCAGCCTCCAGAGCTGAGACAAGGGCAGCCCCAAGTAGAGAGCGTTCAGTAGTCCAACCTTGAGGTGACCATTGCGTGGATCGCTGTCGCAAGGTCATTGCGTTCGAGGAAGGGAACCAACTGCCTAATCAGCCACAGGTGGTAAAAGGCTGCTTTGGCAGTGGCTGCTACTTGGGCCTCCATTGTTAACGAGGGGTCCAGGAGCACTCCAAAACTCCGGACCAATGGTGCCCCCCGAAGGCCGGCAATGGGATCCCCACCCCCAGTCCGCTCCTACTCAGGCACAGGACCTCCGTCTTTGTTGGATTCAATTTCAGCTGCCACGTCCTGAAGCGCCCGCTCCAGGTCACCAGGGTCAGCCCCGGACTGGCCACCCAACAACAGATATAGCTGGGTGTCATCAGAGTACTGGTGACAACCCAGCCCGTGCCTCCAGGCAATCTGGGCAAGAGGGTGTATGCAGATGTTAAAAAACATTGGGGATAACACTGTCCCTTGTGGAACGCCACACACTAGTGGGTACCTCCGGGACATCTGCTCCCCCAGTGCCACTCTCTGTCCCCAACCTTGAAGAAACGAGTCGAGCCACTGCAAGGCACGCCCCTGAATCCCCATGTCGGTGAGGTGGTGGATCAGTAGCTGGTGGTCGACCGTGTCAAACACAGCCGACAGATCTAACAGCACCAGCACCGCTGTACCACCCCGATCCAGATGCCGCCAGAGGTCATCCGTGAGGGCGACCAGTGCCGTTTCCATCCCATGACCTGGCCAGAAGCCAGACTGGAACGGGTCTAGCGCAGAAGTGTCATCCAGGAAGCTCTGCAACTGAATCGCCGTCTCCCTCTCCAAAATCTTGCCCAAATAGGGCAAGTTGGACACCAGCCAAGTACCATGATGTATTAAATAAATTATAAAATTGCTCCAACGCATTAGTATTGTTGGATTTCTTTTAGTTTGCAAAGTGACTTCTATGTCTTATTTCATCCATCCCCACAATGACAAATGAGGTATGGTCACTAAATTCACATATTGACAGAAGTGTGGATGTGTGCCAGAATGCAATACTAAAATGTGATTTTAAAAAAAATTGTAGATAGATAAAGATGGATTGTTTGTTGAACTGGAGCTTGGAAGAAAATCATATGCTCCTCAGCTAGAGCGATGGTGCACAGAGGAGATCATGAGTCTAATCCGAAGAAAATTGGTATCTTAGAATTGTCAGTAACAGGATGCTACTTAACATTAAGCATTCGACTCTTGGTTTTTGTTGTTAAGGAGCAGGAAGATCAAAGGTATGACTTGCAGATCCGCAAGTGTTGTTTCTGTATGATAATTTCCATAGGCATTAATTCTTTTTCTGTGACCCATATTCCCTTTCTCCATGAAAACTTTATGTGCAGTATTCAGTAATGATTTGTCAAATTTGGGTCAGCATATGGCCCGGAGATCCAGGTGTCTTTTTAGGCAATAAACTTAATTCATGTATTTCTTTCAGACAACAGTTGTACAAATATAACTATTTGTGATGACATACATGTTAACAGCTCTAGTGGCATGTTTGACCAATAAATGGAAAGGATATGAGCCTTGGATCTGCAGTCTGGAAGTCTGTAGGTGCAAATCTCATCTCACCCGCAAACTCATCAGGCCAGCCACTCTCTTGGAGCCAAAGAGATGGAGCAGCTAAAGTTTCAGCTGAGGACATGGGAGACTGGAGTACAAACTCCCAAGAATTCTCTGCCACTTCTGCACTTTAATTTTTATCATTCATTTGTCCCTATTGGTTTGGGTCCCCCCCCTTTTCCACATGTGTTTCGCTCCCTCTGGGACTACTAGAGAGAGCAAAACACACTGGGGGGGGGGGGAGACCCTGAAGCAATAGGGACAAACAAGTGACCAAAATGACAGTGCAGGGGTTTTTTGGGGTAGTTACTATGTCACAGTCTCACCAGCCTCACAGTGAGGAGGCAAATGAGAAGAGAAGAGAAGATATTGGATTTATACCCCGCCCTTCACTACCCAAAGGAGTCTCAGAGTGGCTTACAATCTCCTTTCCCTTCCCCTCCCCACAATAGACACCCTGTGAGGTAGGTGGGGCTGAGAGAGCTCTGACAGAAACTGCTTTTTTTTCAAGAACAGCTGTGCCAGAATTGTGGCTTGCCCAAGGTCATCCAGCAGGTGCAAGTGGAGGAGTGGGGAATCAAACCCGGTTCTCCCAGATTAGAGTCTGCGCACTTAACCACTACACCAAAACTTAGGAAAGTGTAACTCTTTTCAGAATTGCACTGTAAGTCCTGGTTTATGTTAAGTGTGTGTGTGGGTGGGTGGGAGGCTTGTTTGCTTTTAAGAGGTGACAGAAATAAACCGACTGTGGTGGATTGTACCCAGCCCACATACTTGAGTGTAGGAGCTGGCAATGCTGCCATTCCTCTCCCCCTTCCACGCCCACTACAGACCTATCCTTTTTTCTATCTTCATTCTCCTACTGAGTGATTGGCTGGTATCAGAGATCATTTGATAGTTGGGCTTTGCGGCCAGTTAGGTTTTGCCGTGTTGTGACATCCCCAAGGGCAAGAGGGTAGCCACAGAGAATGACCTTTAAGAAGCTTAACAGCAGAAAGTTTGCAACCCACGCTGAACTTTTTGATCTCTGGATACAGCTTCTTCCCCATCAATGTATTATTCATCCGTAGCAGGTTTCACAAAGACATCCATTTTTGCCTTATTTGCATTGGTGTCATTTCAGGTTTAGGAAGACAGAAGCTCAGCTTCAATTAACCGTCGGAATGTATTCCGTAGCATCAACTCTCACTCAGTTGGGACCCCTGCTGCTTTTCTATCATTAACATAAATGCAGGTGCAAATGGCATTTATGTACGCTGATAGGAAGCAGTTGGAGGCGTTTCACCATGGGACCCAACACTTTCATATTGTGCGCATCTGTTCAAATAATATATCCATGCTCAGTGACATGAGTGCAAGGATAGAAACATCTGCCCCTGTGACCATTTGCCGTACAGCAGATGCTTAGATCTTTATTTATGCAGATGGTTTGTGTGATGAGCCGGCTGATGATTAAAGCAGGAAAGTTTGACAAAGACTTCCGGCGTGTGGGCAGACCAAAAGAGGGGAAAAAAGGGTGTTAGACATCTATATTTTACCCTGTAACTCAAGTCGGAGTAGAAATCAATATAGATTTACTAATTTGTGTAGTGAAACAAATATATTTACCCCGGCACTGGAACCACAAATGCTTAAAGGGTTGCTCACATCTGATGTAAAATGCTTGTCCTTCACTTCAGAAAACATTTAAAAGATTACTGTGAGTAATGGATGCCTAAATGGGCACTTCTGACATGGCCATGCTTTACAGCTAAACATAGCAATTAGGTGCAATTTGCCCAATCCACGCGCAGCTCTCTGATTGGTCTGGAGACTGCGCGTGCAGATCAAGTACAACTGCATCCCAGATGTGCAACCACATTATAATGCACAGTGGGATGCAGGGACACCTGGCGTGATGTGATCCGCACCGCAGGACGGGATGGGGATGCAACATCCCATCTGTTTTGCCGTTAGAGGTGATACTTTAATTCCATGGACACACTGTTTGGATTTGAAAGTTTCCAGTCCTGACATGGGTCCTCCCCACTCCAGATGAAACTTCAGAGGTCTCTCTTTTTCTTACTAAAAGAATCCAGTAGCAAGACATGCTTTAAACTGGTCACCTCTTTTTGCACCGATTGTACATCAATGTCATAAAAATGACATGAAACTCACTAGGATGAGCCTTGGCCAGTCATCCTCTTTGGCTTCACAGGGTATGAGGATAAACAGAGAAGCTGAGAACCATGTATACCACCCTGAGCTCCTTGAAGGAAGGGCAGGATTAAAAGGTATTGAAATTAAAAGAACAGCATTTTAGTTATGAGCCGTGGTGGCTCAGAGGTTAAGACGCTGAGCTGCAGGCCAGAAGGTCGGTAGCTTGGCAGTTCGAGACCTGAGTGCCGCGTGATGGGGTGAGCTCCCGTCTCTGGCCGCAGCCTCCGCAAACCTAGCAGTTTGAAAGCAAGAAATTGCAAGTAGATAAATAGGTCACGCTTTGGTGGGAAGGTAACAGCATTCCATGCATCTCGGCATTTAGCCATGCCAGCCACATGATCACGGAGAAGTCTTTGGACAGCACTGGCTCTTCGGCTTGGAAATGGAGATGAGCGCCGTCCCCTAGCTTCGGATTCAACTGGCTTTTGAGCAAGGGAGACCTTTACCTTTACTATTTTAGTTATTTATCTGAAGCCGATCTGTCACCCCCTGTATAAGAAACCAATGTATCAGGGAACCAGCTATAAAATGAATGAAATAAAAATGCTCCTGTCAACAACAACAAGACGTAGAAAGGGCACATTCCTATTTGAAATGTGGATGGAAAGCAGCAGCCCTGGACTTACATGGGGGCACCTTTGCTGCCGCAGGGTGACATGCAGGGCTAGAAGGCAAGCTGGGCACCCATGTGGCTGCTGGCCATGTGGATGGCGCTGAGTTGTGACAACAGGGTACACTCGGCCGCCCCCCTGACAGTCTATGGCGAGCTGCCTTGGCGGTGGTGGTGTGTGGGCCAAAGAAGGCTCCCAGGAGGAGTCTACCCCAGACCGCCCCTCCTCCCTTTAAAGGCCACGTGGCTGCTGGGTGCTCCCCAGTGGGCTCCTTGGCAATCCTGCTCACCCTCCCTCGGTTTCATGGTTTGTAGCACAATATTCCTTTGTTATTTCTTTATCCGTTACAGCTACAGGCAGTTTTAGGCATTGGGCCAGATCCATTTGAGGGGGAGGCTGCACCTGCTTGCCTGCCAGGTAGAGACCCTCTTACGAGGTCTTGGGGTGGAGCCAATGGGCGGCATGCCCAGCTTGGGGGTGGTCGTGGGGCTCCACTCACAGGTGGCAAAGGATCCATGCAGAGGCATACACCCATGTGGTTCTACCTCACTTGCCGTTCCAGGTCTACTCCCAGGAGGTGGGCTAAGAAAGGGCTTCATTGGCTGGCAGGCAAGTTGCCCAGTGCCTGGATCTGTGCCTTATGTTGTGCCAATGCTCCTGTGGCTGTAATCCATAAAGCTGTGGGCTGCCCTGACCTGGATAGCCCAGGCAAGCCCGATCTTGTCAGATCTCGGAAGCTAAACAGGGTCAACTCTGGCAAGTACTTGGATGGGAGACCTCCTTGAAATGTGGGAGGCGGGAGGAGGCTTTATACAGCCACCTCTCTGAATATCCTCCAGGCCCCCAGTAGGGGTCAGTTACCAGAGGTCTCTATGACACGCACACACACACAAAAAATGCAAGGAATACCAAATAAACAAAGCTGTGGCCTGTTTCATCCCATCTCCACCACTGAATGTTTGTGTGCGTTGAGCTGCCTGCACCCCCACCCTTCACCTGCCCTTAGGACTGCAATGCATGTCTCTGTCCATCATCCTGGACCATCAGTCCCAAGTAACAGTTCATTTGTAAGCAACTGCGAACAAATTGCACCCCAATATCTGGGAATGTTTTTTATTAATATATATTTACGGACTTCTCAATTCATATTTAGATATAGTTGAAATTTTTCAGCAAAGTGTAGGAAGCATAAGAGTCTTCCAGAATGTGATTCTGGGGATTTATTTAAAGGATGATGAAATTCACTTGACTCGTGTTATTGTAAATTTATGCAATCCAGCTTCAGAAGTGAATTTCCTGGAATTCATTGTCGAGATAGACCTGGCTGTTTCACAACAATAGGAGGTTTTCCAGTTCCACTATCTGTGGAGGAGGGTCTCTAAGGTCTATCATGAATAAAACATCTATAGGCAGATAGTCAGAACCGAAGGCTGAAAAACAACTTGACTCATTAAATCCTAGAAACAGAACCTGAGCCCCTTTGGTCCACATCCAACATTCGAGCCTCAGTATCATGCTGTTTTTTCTTGCAGGTGTGGGAACTCCAATGTACACATGGAACTTCTCTGACAAAAACTTTCCTTTCTCTTGAAAGGAAATAAACAGTCCACCTATGCAGACAAATGTATATGTACTGGTTCTCTAACAATGAAGGGAATGGAGGACATTTGTCTTGAACACTGTATTTGTGTAGTACTTTTTTTTTTAAATTAAAGTATTTTTATTAAGAATTCAAGAGGGTACAGAAAAATTATTAACGGTTAACAATTATAGAACAACTGTCTCAGACAACATGGCTACCATTAATGTTGGAGTGTACAATGCATCCTGGTGTTATACATGGAGTTAATAAGTTGATCCTTCTCAGAGAGAAGTGAAAAATACAAATTGACAATACAGACAAAATTTAAATGTAGACTATGCTATAAGTTATAACTTTTCAGGTAAATGTGGTTTGCAACATATGATATAAGAAGAATAGCAATTATCTCTTTCTCCAATTATAAATACAGATACAGGGGGATGTTATTTACCCATGCTTTTGGGAGTAGACCCCCTCCACTTTCAGAATACTCATTGATAATTGGGTACCATTTAGTCATGGGACTTTTTGCATTCTGTGTATTATCCCAGCTTTCTATTTTATCTGCTATTTTATCTAAAATAAAGTAATCCCAAATTTTGGCTTTCCAGGTGCTGAATGAGGGGCTGGTGGCTTCTTTCCAGTTTATTGCTATTGTATATTTTGCCGCTGTAAGAAGAACTTCTACCAGGTCTCTGCTATTGGAATCTATTTTGATTTTTGGCCATAGATTGAGCAAGATTAGCGCCGGATCATATGGGATGGACATTTTTAGCATTGTTTTAATTTCCACCAAAATTTGTTTCCAAAAGGTGGCTATAATGAGGCACGACCACCAAGTGTGGATGTAAGACCCTATCTCCAAGTGGCATTTCCAACATAGGGGAGTTTGAGTTGAGTATATGTGTGACAGTTTGGCAGGTGTAAGATGCCATCTAAAGAGTGTTTTCAATGCCTGAAGTCGAACAGGGGAGGATCGGAATCTATATACACTTGAGGCCCAGATCTTGTTCCATTGATCATCTGATAATGTGGTTTTTAAGTCTTTATGTCATGCTGATTGTAGGGGTAGGATCCGCTGTGATGAGGCTTGAATAAAAAAAGAGTAGAATGTTGAGATGAGGCCCCTTTTTATGAGATCAGAGGATGTCATGAGGCGTTCAAAAAAGTTGAACTTTCTTTGAAAATTAAAGTTAGCTTTATAAGATGTGAATAGGTGGGCTACTTGAAGATACTCATACCATGGTAGTTTTAATTTGGTTTTCTTTTCCAGGTCTGTTTTTGCTAGCATTATACCACGTTCTGAAATGTCACAAAATCTTGTAAGGTTCGCAGTTGACCAGTTGGGGAATGATGAAGGGGATAGACCGGGCTGAAACGAAGGCTGTCGGAGGAAGCTTTTCAGTGGTGAGTCTGATGGTATCAAATTTTTTTTACAGATGTCCCAAGTTTGGAAAGTCGCTGGAAGAAATGGGTGCGAGACCCCTGGAAGAAGCCGTTTTGAGGGTGGATTCCATAGGGCTTCTTGGAAGGACTGTGATCTCAGGTAAGTATTTTCAATAGTTTTCCAGTCCGCCTTGTAGCTTTTGTGGTATTGTCTAGTAAAATTTGCCATGATGGTTGCTTGGTAATAAATTTTTAGGTCAGGAACTGCAAGTCCCCCACGAGATGTGTTTTGTCTTAGAGTTTGAAATCGGATTCTTGGTTTCTTAGAGTTCCATAGGAAATTCAAAAGATTCCTTTGCCAATGAGAGAGAAGCCTAGGAGTTATTTTTAGAGGGAGGGCTCGAAAATAGTACATAAACTTAGGTAAAATAATAGACTTAATGATGGTGATGCGTTCTAGCCATGTTAAAATTTTTGAGTCCCAGGAGTTTAGTTGGTGTTGGATTAGAGAGTTGGCTTGCATATGGTTGTATTTAATTAAGTCTTTCAAAGTTAAGGGGATATTCACCCCCAAATATTTCCATTGTTTAGTAATCCATTGAAAGGAAAATTTACTTTTGATGAAGATTGTAGAGATCTTGTCTAGAAGTAATGGGAATATTGTAGACTTTGATTGATTTATGCGTAGGCCTGACACGCTTCCAAACTCTTCTAGTAACGCAAATAAAGGTGGGAGGGAGTGGATTGGATCCTTTATGTATATGGACATGTCATCTGCAAACAGGCTGGCTTTGATATGTGTACCATTGATTGATAGTCCTCGTATTGATGCATTTTGTCTGATTGACATGGCCAGTGATTCAGTTGCTAATGCGAACAAAAGGGGTGACAAGGGACAGCCTTGCCTAGTACCCCGAT
This sequence comes from Lepidodactylus listeri, assembly GCA_029233225.1. NCBI lineage: Eukaryota > Metazoa > Chordata > Lepidosauria > Squamata > Gekkonidae > Lepidodactylus > Lepidodactylus listeri. The sequence goes on from JARCFY010000012.1 coordinate 23,843,588, forward strand.
GTAGTTTGAAAATAGAAGAGGTTTTGGAGTTAATTGTTAGAAAAGCCGATGGGGAGTCATATATCCGTTGTATTGCTGCCTTGAATTTGTCTCCAAAGTTCATGTGTTGCAGTAGGTTGTGTATGTATTTAAATTCCAAGGTGTCAAAGGCTTTTTCAAAGTCTATTGATAATATGCAGGATGGTTGAATCTTCTTTTGTTGACAGTAGTGGATTACGTTAATTGAATCTTCTTTTGTTGACAGTAGTGGATTACGTTAATTGTTTTACGGATATTATCGGTGATGTCTCGTTGGGTTATGAATCCCATTTGGTCTAGTTGGAGTTGCAGAAGTTTGGGATGGAAGATCTTGTAATACTCTGTGGGGAACCCATCCGGGCCCGGAGCTTTGTTGTTTTGCATTTTCTTTAGAGCTTCCATTACTTCTTGTGTGGATACTGATCTGTCTAAATAGGTTTGGTGTGACCTGGACAGTTTGTTGGTTAGGCCCATTTGTGTTAGGAAGGAGTCTATATCCATTGTTTTAGGAGCCGTGGATTTATACAGGTTCTTATAGTACCGTTCAAATACCTGTGTTATCCCTTGGGAAGATGTATGCAGTGTGCCCTGGTGGTCTCGGATGCAGTTTATCAGAGTGTTAGCGTGTCTATGCCTTAGTTTGTATGAGAGAAATTTCACTGACTTGCTATTACGATATTTGTATTTATGTTCCATTAATGGTTTTTTTGTATTACAGTGAGTTCAATGGCTTCTAATTTTCTTCTTTGGGTTATGAGGTGTTGATAAGTTTTTTTGCTGCCTGTGCGTTTGTGCATGTCTTCCAGTTTCCGTATATCTTCATGAAGGTCAGTAATTGTTTTTTGTTTGTATTTGTTGTAGGCTGAAGATAAGGCAATAATTCATCCATGAAGAACTGCTTTGTGGGCGTCCCAGATGACTTCTAAAGGAGCCTCTTCATTCATATTAAAGCATAGATATTCGTCTATAGCCTCTTCTATTTGTGATCTAAAGGATGGGTCTTTTAATAAAGCTTTGTTTAGTGTCCAATTAGGTCGTTTGCTGTTGTTATTGTCTAAAATTAAAACACAGTCTACTGGGGCATGGTCAGACCATTGGCGGAGGCCTATGTTTGAGGATTGGATGGTGTGAAATGCTGAGTCGGAGAGCAAAAGATAATCTAACCTACTGAAGGAGTTGAATTGTGAGGAGTAATAGGTATAGTCTTTATCCGTGGGGTGCTGCTTATGCCATACATCACTAAGCTGGAAGGATCGGAACAATTGTTCCAGTTGGTCATGATGCTTACAGATTTTCCTCGAGGGATGAGCAGGTTGATAGCGGTCAATCTGAGCATTTGCTACAAGATTAAGGTCGCCACCTATTAGAATTGTGCCGGCACTGGGGTTACTGATCTTAGACAGTATAGCATGGATATATGGTAGCTGTCCCGTATTGGGGACATATAGGCTGGCAATAGTATATAGTGTGCCATCTAAAGATCCTTTCAAAATAAGATATCTGCCATCAGGGTCTATCTCAGAGTGGTGAAGTTGAAATCTGGTAGCCTTCGAGAAGAGGATAGCCACTCCTCGCGATTTATTGGAGCCCGGGGCAAAGTACTGTTGCGGAAACCATGTTTGGGGAAAGAGCGGGCCATGGTTTTTTTTCAGGTATGTCTCTTGAAGCATAATGATGTCCGCCTTTGCTTTTTTCATTTGCGACAAGATTCTTTTCATTTTGATTTTTTGGTTTATTCCCCTACAGTTGTAAGTTATAACTTTTAGTGTGTTTGCCATGGTGAGGGCCGGGGTAGAAAGTTATCAGGTTTTTCCTCCCTTATGATGCTTAACAAAATTTTTGCTGGCATGCACTGTAAAACCAGATATTTTTGTACACAATCTCCAACTAAGACAAGAGTTAAGTCACTCCACTCCATTATGTCTCGCTTATTAAAGAGACCTATTATAATGGATATCATTTGAATAAAATAAGAAAATTTATATTGGTCAGTTTTTGCAAAAGAACTTAAACAAAACCAACAACTACGTTGTATCAAACCAAAATATGTTGGAGTTAAGGCACTCCTCTGCAAATAATACCAACAGCTGTGAGGTATATTAACTACTAATAGCATAATATCAACATCAACAAGAATATAACCAACTATATTGAGAACAGTTATATAAAGTAGTCTAAACCCTTTACTGCTTTTCCCTCCTGCCACCCTCCTGTACAGTTCTTTGCAACATGTAATTGTTTTCTTTTCCCGCCCCCCTCCCACCCCTACCCCCTGAACTTTCTTGTAGTTAAACTTTCTCTGGGTAGATACTATGTACCAATATATATGAAATATGCAGAAAAACACTTCTAACAACTGTAGAGGGTTGTTCCTACCCAGGATGAACATAAGGCTCAAAAGGAACATGTATTCCATGTTCGGGCCAAAAAAAACAGTGAGGCCCGGCCAAATTGAACCTACCATCTCTATTGAAGTGCAAAAAAGAAAAAAATGACAGTCTTGTCTAAGAAATAAGAAGCCAAAAAAAGAAGAGGGGAAAAAAAAGAGGGAGAATAGGAACTCCTTTCCCACCCCCTCCCAGGCAGCTGTTAGTGCAGCAGCAATCTTATTCTGTTAAATAATAATCAAAGACTCTGCATCCCTTGTTGCTGCTGGTGTTAAGAAATTAAGCTAGAATGAAAACTTATAGTTCAAGTGGTTTTACGAATGGGGATTTTGCTCCATTGGAATGGTGACGTGGGATAGTCCAGTTTTCTCTTGGACGATTTTTTCATGCTTGAGCCCGGAGGAGCTTGTAGATTTAGGGCAGTCAGCAGAGCATATCCAGAGTCTTCATCTCGCGCTGTGAAGGTGGAGCCTTGAAAGCGGACTAGTAAGGAACCCGATTTGGTCCAACTATATCTGATGCCAGCTTCAGTAAGCTTGGTGGAGACTGGTTTCAGAGTGCGACGAATCTGGAGGGTTTCTGCTGTGAGATCTGGAAAGACTTGGATCTTCCCTTCTTGGAAAGGCAAACCTCCAGATGAACGTGCCTCTGCTAAAATCTTCTGTCTGGTACGTGCTTCAAGGAAATGCACTAGGATATCTCTTGGGAGCTGGGTGCGGTTCTGGTTTTGCGTCTGTATCAGCGCTCCAATTCTGTATGCCTTTAAAATTGTTGGGGCTATCCCTTCTTCTAGTTTAAGTACTTGTGACAGCCAGGCTCCCATAAAAACTGCAAGGTCTGTAGTCCCTTCTACCAATTCCGGGAAGTCCCTGAATTTGAGATGTCGGTCTCTGAGTGAGTTTTCCAGAGACATGATTTTCTCAGTAGCCCATGTCTCATGGCGTTGTAGGCCTCTAATACTCTCCTGGTTTGCCATACTGTTCTCCATTACAGAGTCTAAAGCCTGAGACATGTTTTGAACTGATATTTGTAACTTCCCGATTTGATCTGCCATCGGCTTTATTAGGCTGTTCATTGTTGCCAGCATTTCAGCCTTAAAGCCCTTAAAGGAGTCTAGCCAGTCTTGTTTCGATACAAAGTTGGTAGAAGGGGGAGGGCTTACCAGGCCAGTAGCCATTTTGTGGCCTTGTTCGTCCTGAGGTGATTCCGCACCGTGTGAGCTGTTGACAGGAAAATATTCTGATAGTCGCTTTTTTGGTGAGTCTAGTCTTTTAGCCTTGCCCCCATTTGATTTTCCCATCCCCGAGGTAAGATTTGTCACCTCTGGTAGTAGTGCTGCCTGAGAGAGAGGGAATCGGGCTAGGAGCTCTTCTACTCAGCGTCTGCCATTAAGCCTCCGACGCCCATCCCCCCCATTTGTGTAGTACTTCTAAGTTTGTGTACCATTTGTCGGTAAAGCCAGAGTCATAGTCCATGATTCATTCATGAGACATCCCCTCTTGACCTTTTTATTTTGGTTGCTGCTTTTTGAATTCTGCCTTCGTGTTTTCCGTGAGACCTGGTCAGCATGCATTTCTACAGTAACACAGGGGAAAGGGTGTATTAATTACCATCTTATACTGCGTGTTTTCAGCTCCCTTAACAGAGTTCAAGTTGATGTATTCATATTCCTTCAAAGAGGGCATTTACATCTACTTTACAAAGGCTGACCTACTGTGAAAACAGTGATAAATGTCAGCCGGTACAGGGTGCTGTAATATGAACCAACGTGGCTTTGCCACTTATTTGCCGAAGGTCAGGGGGCAAGATTTCTACAGTCTCCATGTCATCAGTGTCAGGACAGAGAGTAGGTCAGGTCCCAAACCCCTATAATACCTCCTAGGTTAGGTTTGCTGTTGGACTTTGCTGTCAGCTGCACAGAATCATGGGATAGTGGTATGTCTTTGGGAGATGGGTCTAGATGCTTAAAAAAAAATCAAACCTTCAGGTAGACGAACCTGTACATGATAGTTGTGGATTCGTTTTGTTCAGTTGATAGCTGCTGCCCATGTTCCTTTTGGACACATAAGCCAACAAGGATTCCATAATTCCATTCATGGCATACGGCAATGGCCTAGCCTTGTGATGCTGTCTGCTGCTATTCATATGCCATACATTCCCCCCCCATATTTTCCCCCCCACATCGAAGTCATTGGAAGCAATTAATTAAAAATAGAGTCCTGATCTGAGAAGTGCCGTCGGCAACAAAAATAGAGCTTTCTTCAGATCCTGGCAGGGATTTTGCTCAGTCATGACTTTCAATGTTTGGTTTGTTATTCTAAGAAACAGCCCTCTTGGGGCACTTGAAAAATGCTTCTCATGGTGGGTATCCATCTGTTTTTACTCACTCGCTATTTAGCTACTCTTATTTCCCAAAAATCATAGCTTTGATTGTTCTTTGCTTTGCCAAGAAGCAAATTATCTGCTTTAGGGTTAAACCCAACTTGGCTCTTAGACTGTTGTGTCTACAGTGAAATCTGATCAGCCTCTCAGTTTTCAATATTAATTACTAGCCATACTTTCATGTCCCACTGATGTCACTTGGAGAGCCAAGCACAGGTTCAACTTTATTCTGTTAAAATAAGTGGGTTTTAAAAGTGCCAAATTTAGGCTGGACTATCTCCTTCCTTGGTTTTACACATTAAACATCCAAATTCTTTAATGAGCTATTAGGAGAAGGACAAGAAAATTGTTGCTGGAATGATAGTATATGGCAAGATTTGGCATAAATTGATGGTTGGCTATGGTTTACACTGTATTTCAGTTACAAAATATGGTAAATATGCACACAATCTAAGGGCATGATCCAGCCATAGTTAAACACTTTCTAAATTAAACTGATTTCAATTGCAGGGATTCAAGAATAGGTATAATTGAAATAAACGGGGATTGAAAGGGCTTCAGTTTGGCCAGACCATACTCTGAGCACCCCTCCCACAAATTTACCGTTCTAAAATTGCTAACTTCTACCTGAAAGAGTACAATATTCTACGTGGCTCTTGTTGCCAAAGGGGAATGCACCAAAAGGAAAATGTCATATATATATTTTGATTTATATAAGTGATGTGGTTTTGCATAAATATGAGCAAAGTTCTGACATCCTGGATGGATGTGCTTCAGAGAATAGGTGTAAATATGGAAAGATCCCATCTTGGATGAACAATGCAAATTTAAACAAGAGTTTTGATAGATTACTATTCATACCTTCTGCACAAATCACCACATTTGTCACTTGTGGAGATTACTTACATCCAGTCACTGGATTCTGGACATAATGCCCGGTGTATGCTAAAGGGAGGGGAGAGAGATCATGTGATGTGTCAGGGTTTTCAGACAAAAAGGCAATGTATTCAAGAAAAAAAATTAGGAAGAATAAAGATGGAGTAAAAATGTATTCCCAGGCAAGCAAAGGGATGAAAAATGCCACTTAATATAGTTCCAGATCTGTAGCTATCATGCCAATGGTTTCTCATGGAAGCCTGTTGCTGATGCTATGAAACAGGCCTACAATTCAGAAATGGATTTTTTTCCCCTTAGGAAAAAATGCACTGGCAAATGAATAAATTTACCATGCCAAACTCTGCACTGAAGAAATGGATTTTCTGAGAATAAGCTGTGGTCCAAGCCAAACTGCACATGACATGACATATCAGATACTCCCATGCTTTTGGCTAGTAGCAGCTGTTGGGCAATTGAACTCTGGGAAATAGAAGAGTGAGGAGGGTTTTGCCTCTTTCTCCACACACCATCGCTGCAAACAAATCTAGAACCTCCTTCGCCTACCTTAAAGTTAAAGAAATCAGTGCTGAGTGTTCCAGTCATGGACCTCCTGCTGCATGTGTGGTTTGGCCCTGACTATAGGATACAGAAATGAAACACTTAACCTGACGGGATCTGACCCTAAGAAGCATTCGAAGCCATTCACTTTCCATATAAAGATCTGAAGTAGGAAATATAGAATACAAGCAGGAGGACCCGTGATACTCACCCGGGGGGGGGGGGGGAGAAGGAGCTCCACATTGAGGAGGAGGAAGAACCTTCTCCCCTGCCCCCAGCACTGACAGTGAGGCCCAGGCCTGCCAATCCTTCTCTCCCTCATGGGCACCAATGGCAAGGCCTCGGCCTGCCAATCTCCCCCCCACGGGCACCGGCAGCAAGGCCTGAGTGGCTCTCAGCTACTGGGCTCACCAATCTCCCCTCCTACGGGCACCGGTGGCGAGGCCTGAGCAGCTCTCAGCCACCGGGCCCACTGATCTCTCCCCCCACGGGCACTGGTGGTGAGGCGTGAGCAGCTCTCAGCTGCCGGGCCCGCCAATCTCTCCCCCCACAGGAACCAGCAGTGAGGCCTGAGCAGCTCTCAGCCACCAGGTCTGCCGATCTCCCCCCCTATGGACACCAGTGGCGAGGTCTGAGCGGCTCCCAGCCACCAGGCGCACTGATTCCCCCCCCCCCCCCCCCCAGGCTCTGGCAGCAAGGCCTCAGTGCCTCCCACCAGCTGGCGTGCCACAGTTCCCAGAGTGCTCTTTGTGCATGCACAGGGAATGCTGTTTTACTTTTGGGGGGATTCAAATATTCCTCATATAGTTTTTTTTTAAGTTTTTGGATTTTTCTGCTCACCTGGGGAGCCCCCCCCCCCAAGTGTTCAGGAAAATCTCTCTGTTGCCTAGGTTCCCCCCATGTGCAGATTTAGATATCCGCACACAGATATCTGCGCCTTGGCTATTAGATATATAGATCAACTATCCAGTTTTTGAGCGCTAATAATATAGACTACCTGGAGGTCAGATAATTGCTAACATGGGATTCGAGGGACTCAACTGTAGTTCAGCAATGGCATTATATCATTTTAAATATGGCCAATCAGCTATCTATAGTAGATTAAAAAACATTAAAGCACAATGAAAATGGATTCTATTTAGCACTCGGTTCCTTCACCCTGTCTATGATGGTCTACGCATGCTGAGACGGCAGAATGAACTGTGCCACTTCAGACTCCAAGGGAGGAATTAACATTGTCCATAGTTCTTCTACACTGATCATTCCCTGTAAAGGATAAAATAGCATGGCATGTAAAGGGTTAGGCTAAAACCATTGTCCTGATGAGGTGATTTTTCATTTGTGGAAAGTTTTTATATGAAGGAATATTTAAAAATATGGCTCTCCTCAGTTACAGTCTGATGTGAGGTATACTTCATTCTGCCACCTCAAAAATTCCTCCACTTCATTCTGCTGTGTGTGTAAAACAGACAGTAGCCTCTCCTCTCCCCTTTTATTCTTCTGCCTCCCACAGTGTGCAGATTTAGACTGAGGGGCAGTGACCTGGGGTTTCACTTGTGCGAAAGTGAAGAGCCCCATGTGATGGTGCTGTATTCAAAAGAGTGAGGTGGTTCCTATGTAGTGCAAGCGGAGCTGTGCAAAATGAGGACCTTTCCCACCTTCCTCACACAGAAGCCTGCTGTAATCCTGAAATTGTGCCCTTGGAGATTAGTTTCTCCAGGATCAGCATGAAGGTCTACAGTAAAGAGGTGAATCACTGAGAATTGTCTTCCTCCTGAGAAGCACCTTCCACAAACTGCAAGAGGAGGATAGGATCCCAGCCAATAGTAACAATAATATGGATTGGATCCAGCCAACTTTTTCATTCCATCCTACCCAATTCCCCTCCTTCTTACAGCCCCCATGATACTCGGCTTTTGTCCATGCAGATCACATGATGCCCAGCATAGACTTTTTTGAGTTCAAAGAGGATTGATCCCCTTGTCTCTTTTCACCAGTGGTACAGCTGGTTGGATCCAACCCTAGGAGTACCTATTACTGCCCAACTAACCAGTGATTGAGATAACTGGGATTGTTGCTCTGATGGAATATTTATGCCTGCTGCTCTCTAGCTTGCTGTAAAGTCTCACCGTGTTGGTCCTCCTAGTTTAAAAGCCAAAAAATATTCAGCGGCTCTCTCCTCAACGCTTCGAGAAGACAGTCTCTGTATTTAATGTGTTTGTTTCCTTTATCTGCAACGTTTGTTATTTCATTGCAGTCATATATCAAAAGGGCAAAATCAAAGTATAACTCATATCTCGACTGAAAAATTACTGTTGTGGTGAGATGATTAAGTTTGTTGTGGGCTGTGGAAAATGGAAGGAGATCACCAATGTCCCATTTTTCTTCGGGTTCTTTCTTCTTGCAAAAAAATAATAATCAGTCCAAACAACTACTTAGTTTAATTTTTCTTTTCATCTCTGTTAATTTACAGCTTTTTTCCTGGCACAACACCGCAATATATTGATTGCCAGCACAGCAGATTTATTTTGCATTTCCTCTGGAAAGTTTTATGGAAGCATTTTTATTAGCCTGAAGTTTGATTTACTTTTTTTTCAAAACCTAATTTTGGAGGTATATTTTACCAAACTATATCAGCCTGAATAAAATCAGTACCACTGGCTTTGTTATATTTTAACCAATTTGTGGCACTAACCATTTTATTCTCAGTCTGCTTAAATTGAAATTTTGATTAACTGCATCAATTTGCATATGATTTAATAGGAAAGAAAATGTTCTGCATATTTCCCATTTTCTGCACTTTGGGAAGTCAGGCGGTTAGAGACGCCCATTCATTTTATATATAGTATTCTAGTGGGATGCCCTGTCCCCCCAGGAACAGAATTTTGGGGGTATTTGGGGCTGCAATGCGGGGAGAGGGAAAACCACACTGCTGATGGAAATCAATGAAAATGATCTGCAGGACCTAACACCATTGTACTATACTTGATCAAAAGTAACAAATATTTTTTATCAATGTTATGTACAAACCAGACATCAAGTCTCCAGGTAAGATAGATCAGCAGTAGTATCAGACAAAATAAATAGTTAAAAAAAACTTTTTAAACCAGCACATTCTATGTTGGGGGGGGGGGGTCGCTTTATTTACCCAACAGATAGGGTTGCCAGCCTCCAGGTGGGACATGGAGATCTCCCAGTACTGTAACTGAACTCCAGACTAAAGAGATTAGGCCCCTTGGAGAAAATGGCTGCTTTGAACTGTATGACATCACATCCCTCCCCCACCCCCTCAAATCTCCAGTTATTTCTCAACCTGGAGCTGGCAACCCTAGCTCCAGGGTCCAAGTGTATTTTACAATGTGATTTTTAAAACTAAGTTTTACTTTGTCCTAGAAAAGATATTTGGGGACCTCATGGTAGAAAAGGACACCTGGGGGAGGAGAGATTGGAAACAATCAGAAGGGAAAAGTTGAAGCCTCCCCCGCCCAGCTGTCAGTTCTACTGTAAATTCTGTCAGCCTGAAGTGCCTTTTCAAGTGTTTCAATGAAAGGATTTGGGGCTCAGCTATGTTTTCGTCAGTGACACCTAAAAGTGCTTCCTTTTGTCCTATTTCTTGTATTACTTAACCAGAACAATTAAACAGAAAAGCCTCAATCCAGCCAGGGGACATTTGTGTGCAAATTTGGCTTCAGTAGAACTATCTTTAGTGGGGCATGGATCTGTGCACATAAATGGGTGCTGCACATGTGATTCCTTTCCCCATTAGCACATGTGTAGTTCTTGCCAACTGAACTGAAATCCTGCCAACTGGCTTTTGGGGAGGGGAAATGGGAGTCATACTCCCCCTGCTCCTCCTTCCCCACCAAATAGCTGATCAGTGGCATTTTAGCTTTTACTAAAAGGCTGTGTACATACAACACCAGCTGTTTTATAAATGCTATAAGTTCTTCGAAGCAGCATGGAGCTGGAGAGACCTCTCATTTATCTCCTTGGGGAGATCTTGAAGTTGTTTAATGGCAGGTAGGCCTAGAACAAGATCGCTTTTCTCCATGGTTTGTTTGTAATGGAGGATGCAGAGCTATGTGACTTAAACTTTGGATGATGCGAAACTAACTGATTCAAGTGGTCTATTTCCCCCCAGTTAGTTCCAGCTGAGTTTGCACATCAACCTTCCCTTGAGGGATGGGGGGTGGGTGGCTTTAAATCCTTCCTTAGTTACTGTTGTCTCTGTTCTAAGCCAGTATCTGGATGCAAAGCTCAAGTGGATGAGGAAGAACAAGTTGAAATGGAAACCAGATGGGTCAGAGGCGATGCTAGCTGGGAATGTGAATGTTCTTCAGGGGACTGACATGCCCATTTGAGACAAAGATAATTTATCTTTCTAGCAGTCAGGTGAAGACCAAGGAATTCTCCTGGACCCATCCATTTTATCCAATTGTTAATGGCACCAAAGGTCTCAAAGCCAGGCCCCTCTGGCCCCCACTACAGCCACATGATGCAGGCCTGAAGTTCTGGAATGCAGCCACAGTGCCATTTCCCAAGTTGCCATCCTGGGAACTGCAGCCTAGGGTTAGTGCAGCAGAAGACAGGTCACTGAGAGAGCCGATCAGGGCAGGACTGGACCTATATAAGCTCTGTCCTCCTGATTTGGCACCTCAGTCCTAGTAACTTGTTGGTTACAAGAGGACCTGGCTCTGTACTACCTGTTTGTTAGACTTGGATCTTCTGCCTGCCTCCCATCTCTGGCCCTAATTACTATTCATAAGATGTGACCTCCTGTTTGTCTACAACCCTACTGCCTGCCTCAGGTTTAGCCATTCTCAGAGAAGTTGGTCTAACAGGACTCACACCCTGTTGACCCTACCAAGTTTGGGATGTTGTCAAGAATAATTAACCATCAGAGCTAAGTTTCAAACTTGTCCTCTTTTCTTGACTCTACTGACCAGCCAATGTTATTCCTGTGACCTCATGAATGGACTACTGTAATAAGCTCTTCTTATAGCTGTCCTTGAAGGCAGTTCGGAAGATTCAGTTAGCAAAGAGGGCAGCCTCTTGGAAACATCATTTGCTGAGCCAAAGAAGAGAGAGATTATTTTACCTCCTGGGCGGCTGGTTGGTCAGCTGGTCACCAGCCTACCTCAGTGCTGCCCCCATCTGGCTAGTCTAGCAGCACCATCTACCAGTAGCAGCTGCTGAGGGAGGATTTTAAAAAGGAGAAGAGCAACAAATGAAGAACTTTGTGTTTGCCCAAATGGAACAAATGAACTGGGATTGTTTGGTGTTTTTTCCCATATGTTTGAGAATGAGGACACATCCCTATTGTTTGGTTGGTTCTCATTGTCAGGTCTGGGCCTTTGTGTTTATTCGACTCAAGCTGTCTTTCAGTACCAGTGTTCAAGTCAGTTCCCCAGATGGACAATTGTTCCTTCTCATCCCACCATAAATAATCTGACCCTGGACAAACCACACTACCTTCTCCGGCTCACAGAATCATCTTTCTGGCTGCAGCGCTGTCATTCCTTGAACAGCCCTGTGGGCAATGAAAGCTCAGCTTCATTTACGTCTTGGAATTCAGGTCTCTGCTCTTTAGCTCCACCGAAGCTGCCTGTCATGGCTCATTAGACACAGATTCTACCTTCCATTTACTTGGCTGTTTGGGAAATAGTGTCACAGCAAGGATGAGAAGGAATTTGGGAAGAAAAGCTTCAGGCCCTCACTGGGCCCAGACTGCAGCAACCTCTGAAAAACTCCAGTTTATGGAAGATTAGCAAAGTCATTTATTCTCTTCCATTCAGGATTCCTCCCACATCTATCAGTAGGGGAAGGAAGGAACCTCTTTTTGCCCACTGAACGAGATCTGGGCTGAGCTTTTATTTTCCTCCATTGCAGGTATGCAGCCGGGGTGTGGTCAGAGGCAAGAGTCTTTGGTGTGACCTGAAGAGCAAGAGCAAAGGGGCTGCTGGCCCAAAGGGCAGTCTTAGTAATGGGGCAACCAAGACAGCTCCCCCTCTACTGATTGCCCTGCAGACTCCATCTGCTGCGGGTTGCCATTTCATTTGCTTCACAGCTGCAGTGGTTCTGGCAACCAGCTGTAAGGACAGGTGGAGGCTGGTGGGTGGCTATGGCTGGCTGCATGGGTGTAGGATGGTGAGGGATGAAGGTTCAGTTGGACCAGCTGGAGTTTCCAAACCATTTTCAAAGGCAACCCCATTACAATAACCTAAGTTGGATGTGATCAGGTCATGGATCAACCATGGCCAATCACGCTTTTCCTGGAATGGTTGCAGCTGGCAAACCAGCTGCCCGCTGATTTTGCCTAACTATCTCCAGCTTCAGGGCCATGCCACTTCTTGTGTAGTGAGAAAAATGAAACTCACTGAAGGGAGACCACTATTCTGTTAATTTTAGCACACTCTGTTATACTTTTTATACTACAAATATCTATCATAAACAACATTCATTGTATAAAATACATTTCACAAATAAATCTATATAGGTCTGTGGTGGTCAAAGACCATAGAAAATGGTATTAATACAATACAAAATTTATAAACACAGTCCTGGCTGCGTTCCTGGATTCTTTTTGTGACATTATCACTTTAAGGTGTCTTGATGGAGCTTGTGTAGTGGAAGCTGCAGGGGGAGGGGGAAGGGCAACCCAGCCTTCTTCCATTCCTCCATCCCTTGTCACGTCAACTCTAAGTGCTGTTGGAATCTGAAAGGTCTATCATGCGTAGATATAGAAAATGACAAGAACATCCTGCAGGGGGCAGCAGAGGGGACAACTAGTTACCATAGTGTGATTAGGAACTTCCTACTATTTTCAGATAGTCTCCTTCCTGTCTCCTGATTGGCTCAGTTGGGGTTTTCTCCTGCTCCTGCTGAGATCTCTTCCTTACTGACTTCCTCATAGCTAGTTAGACAGACTTCTCTTTCCTCTTTCTTACAAAGTTTGCTCTTTCCTTAATAAACCTAGTTTATTCTTTGAACAGGTTGTGCTCCACTTTACTGCATATCTACACTCTGCCGACAGGTGCAGCTGCAGCAGTGAGGAAGAGCCACTGCAGCAGCTGTTGCCTCAAGCCTGCTCTTCCTCCTTTTCCCCCTTCAGAGCCAGTTTGGTGTAGTGGTTAAGTGCAGGGACTCTAATCTGGGAGAACTGGGTTTGATTCCCCACTTGCAGCTGTTGGAAGATCTTGGGCAAGCCATAGTTCTGTCAGAACTGTTCTCGAAAGAGCTCTCTCAGCCCCACTTACCTCACAGGATGTCTGTTGTGGGGAAGGGAAAGGAGTTTGTAAGCCGCTCTGAGACTCTAAATGAAGGGCAGGGTATAAATCCAATCTCCTCCTCCTCCTCCTTCGTGGTTGGGGCCAGAGATGGGCCATGGAGTAGGGCCTTCGCTGGTTGTGGCCAGCCTCCTCCTTCCCCAGTCTCTAGCATATGGCCATGCTCCCTCTCATGTGACATCAGCTGCAGTGGGAAGTCCCAAGCAGCCTCTGTCCGTTCCTCCATTTGTCATTGCATCATCTTGAAGAGCAGCCATAGTGAGAAGGAGGAGGAGAAGCACCAGCAGGTGCAACTGCCACCACACAAAAACAGCACTTGTTGTGAGCCTGTTTTTTCTCTTTCCCCTCTCCACTGCAGGGTGGCACTAATTCTGCCCCTGGACAGAACCTCACTCTCTCCCAGGAGCCCTGTTCAGAATCCCAGTATCTTAGGCAGGCAGTGTCCTTTGACCTGAGCCCCTCTCCCACTGTCCAGAGGCAAGGCAATGAAGGGAGGGATGGAGACTGGGGGGAACCTCCTTAACTTTTGCTCAGGGTCCCAGAACACCCAAGACCACCCCTGCTTGGGCCTTGATTCTTAGCCTTTGGGTAGTCACCAGTGGCTCTGTGTGACCTAGGCCAATGAGCCCAGGACTAGGTAGGGATGTGGCATATTGTACATTTTGTGAGGGTAGGGGTTCCCGCGAGTTTGTTTAAGTTATATTTTAGCATCCTGTAAGCCACTCTGGGTCCTCACTGGGAATCAAAATGGGGTAAAAAACAGGGCTATTTTTGGGCAGGAACGCACAGGAACGGAGTTCTGGCTGGCTTTTGAGTTGGCCACACCTACAGCCTCCCCCCCTCGGGTTCCCCAGGCGCCTCGCAAGCCACGGGTCACCTGGGGAAGCTGATTCTGGGAGGGGGCGGCACTGTCAGTGGTATGGCTTAATATGCTAATGAGTTTCTACTGCTGGGTGTGGCCTATTAAGCAAATGAGTTCCTGCTGGGCTTTTTCTACAAAAAAAGCCCTGGTAAAACCCTTAAATAAGTAAAGTTACTCTGGAAGTAATACTTTCTAACTTCACACAACTGCTTCTCTCTCTCAAACTTGAATCACGCACCGACTTGTGTTTGCTGCCTCAGATTATTATGGTATTAACTGCATGAGGCGTGCTTGTCAGCTTTCTTTACCATTCTCAAAATGTGAAAATGTTGGCTCTGAACATCGTATAAGACAAATTCCAGCCTTTTGAAGAAAATGGAATCCGATTGCTTGAAAAGACTTGCAAAGGCTGTCTGCTCTTGTTTTAATACTGTTCTACAGCTGATTGATCCGGTTTTGGATTTGTTTTTCCTCTAGGAAAAATCATCACATTTGGTTGGAAATAATCAACCAGGCCTCACAAAGTAGGTTCGTCACATCTGCATGGGAAAGACCAGATGTCAGGGAGATACTGGCCCATTCTGCATCTAGCATTCGCTCTGCTGTTTTACCAAACCCACGTTGGAACAGAAATTCCCCTCTGCATTGCATGCCACGTTCACCTGCATTGATTGTCGGATTTTATGGTAGCCTCCACACTGCATGCCGGTTTCACTTCCTTTGATCTCTTGGTTTTATGGTACCATCTGCATAGATTTATGGTCATTTTATGACTATTCAGGGTTAACTCTGCAGTCAGGATGGCGTTGGCCCAGGGTATCTGAATGTGGTTTTGAGCCGCATCTTTTTCTGTTCCACTGTGGGTTTGGTAAAACAATGGAGCAAATGCTAAATGCAGAATGGGCCACTAATTAGCTTGTTTGTAAGACTAGAAGGCACACCAAAGCAGGAGAACTAGGCTTCAGAGCACCAGGGACAGAGCGTAAGGTGGCCACATCTACATGATCACTTCCTTCAAATGTTCCTATGGTGGTGTAGAAGGAACCTTATTACAGCTGCTTCCATTCTATGGCTAGTAACATATGGGCCAGGCCTTATTTAAGGGCCTTCATGATCTATGGATGCTGTGGGTGGTTCGGTAAATGGGTGTTGCTTTGATACTTTACAAACCAGCATGTCCTGCTTTGTTTCTACTTTCTCACTACTACAGTTGTACCCTTTAGGACGTCCCACTGGTCCAGGAATGCTGAACCGTACAATATAGGATTGTAGTCATTTCTTGAAAAGAGTGATTCATGCAATCATTTCTGGTAAAATGATTTCATACTCCGTGCTTCTCTTATTGTGAATACCTCCCAAGACCATTCTGAACAGAAGAGTAGAATTATTTGTACTGAATTTTATGTTCTTACTCAGCACTGGAAAACTAGTCTGAATCTTGGATCAAAGGCACAGCTAAACAAATCCCAGAATCTCTTAACCTGGGTGGGGACCTGGGGTTAGGTTCTCCACAGTCATTTCAAACTACTGTTGCCCCCCCTTCTAGAGATAAAGGTGGCCAGCAGTTTGGAGAGAAGCTGTTGGTCCCTTAGTGTCTAGGGATAGGCAGTGAGATATTTCCAGTCTGAATATGTATCCAAAAACTATTTGTATTTTTCGGATAAATTCAGGTATCTTGAGTGAATATTCAGTAATTGGATCCCGAATATTTCTGGAAATATTCAGGAATATTCGGGGCCAGCATCAAGGCTCCCAGGCCTGTTTTGCTTTAATTTAACAGATTTCTCTGGCAATTTTTTTTTGGGGGGGGGCCAAGGCAGCTCTGCCAGGTAATGAAATCAGAACTGGCTGCCCCATTGTGATGATTCTCTCAGAGCCCATCATGCTCCCTAAGCATGTGCAAAGAGGATAAAAGGCTAGGGCTTGCAGCTTACTTTCATTTTAGGGCTAGATTGTTTTGGGATGTTGGGGGGGGCATGCTGCTGCTGCTGCTGTTCTGGTCTGGTTTGTGCCTTGGATTTCTGCTGCCTACCAGGGAAGACCTTGTTCTGTGCCTGAACATCTTCAGGACTTGTTTTCCAACAGTGCTCTTTGTTCTAAAATATTATTTAAAATATATTTTTTTTATTACTCTATGACTATAACTATAACGCTACAATCTAAGCTACATATACCTTATACAGAGAGTACTTTATCATTTGCTTAATACTACCTTGTTACATAAAATAATTATGAAGCATTTAAAACCTTGGATAAATTTCAATTACTTGTTACTGCTACTATAAAAGTTATCAAAACTATTTGGCAGGCACGCCCACCTAGAGAAATACGGTTAAACCATTTATAATACATAAGTGCAATGCTTAATAAAACAGTTTAATCACTATTTCTTCTTTCGTCCTCTTCTTGTCTTAACAGTCTCAACTATTTTTGGAGCTGCAGCTCCCTTTTCCGAGTCAGACACTTCTTCTTCACTCTTTGAGCTATCAAATCCATACATGCTTTCTTGCGAGGCCAGTGAACCATCTGAGTCTCTCCTAGTTTTCTGCTCTTTGCTTTTTTCCAGAAATTTTTTCGCTTGTTGAACAGAGTCAATCTTATACTTCTTATCTTTGATGCTGAAGTATAGTCCTTCTGGAGTATTCCAACGATACATGATAGACTCAGACTGGAGCCAAGATGTCAATTTTCCATAGGCTTTCCTTCTTTTCCTTATTTCAAATGGGATATCCTTCATCACTTTTACTTCTTCTCCCAGGATCTTCAGAGCTGCTTTGTTTGTGGTCCTAAGCACCACGTCTCTTGTAGATTTTTTGGAGAACCTTATCATAATTTAACCAGGCAGGCTTTTCTTTTTAGTGTAATCTGGATAGGTTCTGTAAACCATATCCATATCGCTTTTTATATCCGCTGCTTTCATGCCTGTCACTGGTTCAAGTGCTTCACTTAGCAAATTTTTAAGGTCTTCTCCTGTATTTTCTGGCACATTCTGAAGTCTTAGGAAAAAATTCGATCTATCCATTTGTAATTTCAAAAGCTGATCGTGGTGGAAGGCCTTTTCCTTCTCTGCCTTTTGTAGTCTTGCGTCTTGGTTTTTTACTGAAGTTTTTACTTCCAGAAGTTCTCGCTGCAGCTTCTCTGTGGATTTATTCGACTCTTTTAGTTCTAGCTGCATTTTGTCCATTTTAACGTTGAGAGCTGTCATTTGGTCCACTAGAGGTCGCAATAACGAGGAGAACACCGCACTCATCTCCGTGGTATCAACCTTTGAACTCGGAGCTGTACTTCCTAGTTTGGGGGAAGGTTTCGGTTTCCCCGTCATTGTTGAGACTACGCTCTTTGTTTATAGATAGATAAGATGAACGAAAGGAGCAAATTTTCAAACAGCACTTATGTCCTTTTAAAGTTTATATCTCCAAGTGAGCGATGCTGCCATCTAACAAGGCGGATGGGCTTTTATTCCTGCAGTAACGCCACATAAAGAGTCTCGTAAGTACGCTAGTCCCGGAGAGGGGGGGGGGGTTTCACTCCTCCCGCCGTCTTCCCGTTGTGTTCTGCTTTTCTTACTTCAGACTCACGTTTTCTCCATGCGTAACTGTCAGTTCCAGCCTCATTGCTTCGCACTCTCTGCTGCTTCTCGGATTTGCGCTTTCAGCCATACGGCTCCCACGGCGGGGGAACCTATGGGCGTGATGAAAAGGGATCTCTATCCCTCGGTCGCCACCGTAGGGAGAGATCCCCTTCGGGCCACCCCAGGCAGAGCCCCCTCACTGGGGTCTCTGGAGGCTCGGCACCAGTCCAGAGCCCCTTCTTCTCGCCGGGTACGGATCGCACTCCCCGCAGATGCGGAGGAGCACATCCGCTATGCTCACAAGTCTTGCTGGAAGTCATATTATTTAAAATATTGTTTCAAGCTTTTCTGTGTTTGTTTTGGTTTTGCCTGTGGGGGTTGTAGCTGGGGGGAAGGAGCCTTTGTTTTCATTCAGGTTATTTTTTAAAAAAAAAATCCTTGTTTTGTTTCATGCTGTTTTCAGAAATGGTTTAAAAGGCTTGTGCCATTTGTTGTCTTCTCCTGGCTTGTTTTAGAATTTTTAACAGCTCTGTTTCCAAAAGGTTTTTTTTTAATTTATTTTTTAAAGGCTTTGTGCTTTTGCATGGGGGATATTTTCCAAGTGCTCCTGTTTTTAAAAGTCTTTTTTGCATTCTTCTGGTTCTGGCTTTACAGTTATTAGACTATAGTTGTTTAAAAGCACTTTTGGTGTTGTGTTTTTTTGGGGGGTGGAAATCTGGGGCACTCCTGTTGGTTTTAAAAAATGTAATAGTTGCAACAGGTTCTGAAAAATCCCTGGTTAGATGTTAATAAGCTAACTGTAGGTAAGAGTTTAGGTATTTTAAAAAATGCAAAATAAATTTCAGTTTAGACTTCAGTGTTCTTCCCTCCCCCCAAAAATAAGTAGGCTTTGGTTAGCCTTCCAAAAAAATGTTTTTTAATTAATGGACCAGAGGGTTTACTCTTTTTTAAAAAATTAGGCTGGCCTGGGCTTCAAAGTAATTTAAGGCAGGGGATTAAAAGTAGGGTTTAGACTGACCTTTTAGTCTTCCAAAAAGTCAGGTTTTCAGAAAGACCAGGGATTGTTTTAATTTTTTTTTGGGGGGGGGAATAGGTTTTGCTAATGGGCTTGGAAAAAATAAATGGAGGTTTTAAAAAAGAATTACATACCTCCATCAAAGGTTGTAGTTATTGGGGGGGGGGATTAGATTTTAGGTTAGAAAGTTAGGTTTTAAAAAACAATTCAATTGAAGCAAGCCTAGGGATGTATCTTCTACAGGGAGACGTCCGCCCAGGGAGCCATTTGATATGGCTATCTGTCTTTCCTGTGCCCTGGACTCAATGGAAGTTCAACGTGACAAGGCAGAAATACAGAACTGGCTTTTAAAAGGTATTGCCAGCAAAGCACTCTCCTGCTTTATGTTGCATTGCTTCAGAAGTAATGACTCAGCGTAATACAGCCCAAAGAGATCAGTACAGCTGCAGTGTCAATAGAGGCACCAAATCATAGTGGTGCAGTATAAGGGGAATAAATTTTGTTGGACGAGCATCTGTGACCTCAGGTCAAGAGCCAGGCTGGCAACTTCCATGACCGGTTAGTTCCTTGACATTCTCAGTAGTTTTGATGAAGGTAAATTGGACTTGTCACTATGTGCTGTTCAAATAAATCCATTTGTACTTCTTACCCAGTCAGGCAACAGTTCCATCTTGAATCCCTTCCAACCACTTCTTACAATCTGCCAAAATATTTCTGTCCTAAGTGCAAATCATGTTTGGTTGCCAGTAAATCTGCCTCCTTGCCCTGAAGTCATCTGGTCACCTGCTGCCTGTTCTGCCAAGCTGATCGACATTTGAGAGGAGATACTTTTGAATATAGACAGACTCCGGAAGGCCATTGCTGTTTGGCATATTAAAGACGATAAATGGGATTTCTGCAAAAGGTGAACACTAATACATTTCACTTTTTTTGGTCAGCATATGTAATTGAAGTGGACAACAACAACAATAATAAAAACTTGGGGGTAGCTTTGGAATAGGTTTTGGGTTCATAATAATATCCAGATTACGTATATGAATTCTCTTGCTGATCCTTTGGAAAGGCTGGAAGTTAGACCAGGTGTGGTCAGTGCCTAGATGCGGACTTCATGAGACTCCCTCCAGTACACTGCCCCGAGAAGAAAAGTGAGGTATAATAGTTTTGTAGGAACATAAGAGGTGCCATGCTGGATCGTACTAGTGGTCCATCTAGTCCAGCATCGTGAATCACACAGTGGTCAACCAGTTGTACTGGAGGGCCACAAACTGGACATAGAGTTAAAGGTTTTACTCTGATGTTGCATCCTAGCACTGGTATTTAGAAGTTTACTGTGGCTTGAATATTGTAGGTTCCCTTTAGTCCTAATGGCTGCTAGCCACTGATGGATCTCTCCTCCATGTATGTGTCTAATCCCCTTTTGAAGCTGTCACTACATCCAAGAACAGTAGTGATTTCCACACTTTAATTCCTTGTTGAGTGAAGAAATACTCCCTCTTGTCCAACCTGAATCTAAACCATCCTGTTTACTGCCCCTCTCGGCAACTACTTTGATGCCTTTTTTAAAAAAAAGGTTCTTTCTCTGGCCATGTGATCAGGAGGGACAATGCAGTCAGTGTACTGAATTTATAAACACACACCATGTGCAACCAATCAGATTTGGACTGGGTGACATCATAAAATGAAGCGAAAACAGAAGTGCTTCCTGTTCTCATTCAAATGGCCTAATTTTTCTGCCTTATTAAATTATTTATAGGAAATGGAGGGCTTGTAAAATGTGCCCTCCCCATTTTTGGCTCAGCCTTATTTGCCATCTGCAATGGAGGTCTTTTCCAGAAATAGAAATAAGCCAGAATGGAGTACTGGTAAGAAAGTAAGAAAGCGGCCAATCTTCTGCTTTGAGCCATCATAGCAAGGCCATACCAGTAAGGAATTTAAGTTATTTTCACCCCTGGAAGGAAAAAGTTAACATCTTACCTTAAAAGCTGGTGTTTGGTGGATTAAAATTTTTAAAGTATTCAGCACACTGTTTCACATAATGATATATTAGCCTAGCAGGAAAACTTACCTTACCCTTGGGGACATGCTTTGTATTAGAAAAACAATGCAAGTCACAGCCAGTCTATTTCAAAAGAGAATGGATTCACGTCCCACGGATAAATCAAATTTTATACAGGGAGAAAAATGGAACCCCTCGCCAGTGCTCTTAATGTAGGTCTTTGTCGGCAGTGACTAGAGAGTAGCATGCGACCTTTGCAGCAATTCCTGGCAGCCCCTCTTTCTTTCTACAAAGGCAGGATAATATAAACTACTTGCCTTCTGCTTCCCTGGCCTTCGGTGTTGTTTTTGGAGGGGGGAGGGCTGATTTTGCTTAATTGTTTACACGCCAAATGCATGTGGCCTGACATCCAGGCTAGATTCATTTCCAAATCGCTATTGTTTATAGACCTATTAGGCCTTTCTCCTATGGTATCTTTTAGGACATAATGGGAGCAATCTATCAAAGGCAGAGTTGCCAGCTCAGGGTTGGAAAATACCTGGAGATCTGGCGGGGGGGGGGGGGGGAATGTGGAGCCTGAGGAGGTCGGCATTTGGGGATGGAAGGGACTTCAGTGGAGTATAATGCTGTAGAGTCCACCTTCCACAATGGCCATTTTTGCTGGCGAATTGGTCTCTGTCGCCCAGAGATCAGCTGTAATAGCGGGAGATCTCTAGCCACCACCTGGAGGTTGGCAACCCTAACAAGGGCATTCTCCTAAGCAAGCCCCTCCAAATGAAACTAATAGATGTAGTTTAGTTCATGGTAGATGGTGTGTGCCTATAATTTCTCCTTAGTGTCTCAATTTCTGCCCCAACATACTGTTTTTTTCCCCTTTGGAGGGAGTGCAAAGAAGGAAAGATTTCTAAGTTGTATTACAACATGTGAAGCACTAATCAAATGCCGTCATGATTAAAACTACCTTCAACTAGAGATTAAGAGGGAGGTGGCCAGATCAGCACCCTGGGGAGGTTGTTCTGTATCTGGGGGGCCGCCACTGAAAAGGCCTTCTCTCATGTATCCACCAGATAGGGTTGCCAAACTCCATGCATTGGCTGGAGATCTCCTGGGATTACAACTGATCTCCAGTTGACAGAGATCAGTTCGCCTGGAGAAAACGGCCACTTTGGAAGGTGGATTCTTATGGCATTATACCTCATTGAAGTCCCTCCCCTCCTCAAACCCCTCCCTCAGGCTCCACCCTCAAAATTTCCAGGTATGTCCCATCCCAGAGCTGGCAACCCTGCCACCAGATGAGCTTCTTTGGTTGGTGGATTAGTCAAGAGGGCATCTCTCTGTGATCTTAGTTCCTGGGCAGGAACTTATGGCAGAAGACAGCCTTTCAGATATTTTGGTCCCAAGTCATGTAACGCTTTAAAGGTCAAAAACAGCAAAGTGAATTAGGTTTGGGAGTAGATTGGTAGCCAGTGTGATTGCTGTAATATTGGGGTCACATGATCCCAGTAACTGGCTTTGAGCAACTGTCTAGGCACAGCATTTTGTACTTTCTACAGCCTCCAAACCCTCTTCAGGAAGTCACAGGATCCAGAGGTTTGGAGTTGTGCTGACAGTGTTCTTGCTTAAACTTCTTCTAAATATTTCTGGGGAAGAGCCTTTGGTTCAGTGACAGAGCATCTGCTTTGCATGCACAAGGTCCATGACCATGTTCAAGCCCCAACCCTCAAGAGCCGCTCCTAGAAGATTATACTGACCTTTATAGACTAAGGGTCTGACTCTGTATAAGGCAACTTCATATGTATACTGTAGGGGAAGATTGGTAGAGCATCTGCTTGGTATAAAGAAGGTCCCAGATTGGATCGCCAGCACCTCCTGTTGAAAAGATATGTAGTAGGTCAGGGGTGGGCAATTGTTTTGGCTCGGGGGCCACTTTGTGGGAATGGAGGTTAGTGGAGGGCCGCACCTTTTTAAATGATTGCATTCATTAGTTAACTTTGCATTTCAGAAAAGGTATAAATTGCATCATAAAAATCAATAAATATAAATTAAATAAAATAGTGGTAGTTTTATTCAATTTATTTATTGTGCTAATTTCATATCATCTATAGCTGCAAGCACATTTAATTTTAGAATCAGTTTAATGAGACAAATGTACCCTATCACACTTTTCTACAATTTTCCTGAAATCAGGAGTGAGATTGCTTGTTGAGATTCTCATCACAGCCTGCAAGTTAATGTCTGTCAAAGAGCATCTATACTTACTCTTGTTGATCTTCATGCAAGAAAAACTTTGCTCACAAATATATGTAGATCCAAATATAGAGAACATTTTCCCAGCAAATTTCTTTATACATGGAAATTTTTTCAGCAGACAAAGATTTGTAAAAGTCAACTAATGTCACAGCATTAAACATTTCTTTCACAGTGTGATCTGACTGCATGTCAATAAGTTCAAGCTGCAGCTCCTCAGATGCTGTATCAATATCAGCAGTGATGGGATAAGAGAGCAAACTGAATTTAGGCTCAATTTTCTTGAAGTCCTGAAATCTTCTTGGCGGGCTGCAAAAAACTCTGTGGCGGGCCGCACATGGCCCCCAGGCCGCCATTTGCCCACCCCTGTAGTAGGTGATATGAAAGACCTCCACTTGGGACCCTGGAGAGCTGCTGCCAGTCTGAGTAGATAATACTGACCTTGATGGATCATGGGTCTGACTTAGTATATGGCAACTTCATGTTCTTAGTTCTCTTAAGTGTATCTTCTGACCGGCAGATATGGCAGTATAGGGAAAAGGGAACCAGTGCCATAAATACAGGGCTTCCAGTTCAAACTCTGCGGTGCCTGATGATATGGCACATAGCTGCAGCTACTTTCATGAACACGATGTAGGCATGGAAAATGGAAGTCCCTTCTAGAGAATTTGCCATTGTGATCTTCTATGAGTATTTCCTCAAAAACCTTCTCTTAATCTGAGGCTCTGCTGATTAATCAACTAAAACTTTAGTTGATTATCCACCAGTTTAAGCCAGCTAAAGTGTGCAGGCCTACTAAAAACATAAGAACATAAAAGAAGCCAATGTTGGATCAGGCCAGTGGCCCATCCAGTCCAACACTCTGTCACACAGTGGCCAAAAATACCAGGTGCCCTCAGGAGGTCCACCACTAGGGCCAGGACACTAGAAGCCCTCCCACTGTTGCTCCCCCCCAAGCACCAAGAATACAGAGCATCACTTGCCCCAGACCGAGAGTTCCTATCTATACTTTGTGGCTAATAGCCACTGATGGACCTCTGTTCCATATGTTTATCTGATTCCCTCTTGAAGCCATCCATGCTTGTAGCCACCACCATCTCCTGTGGCAGTGAATTCCACGTGTTAATCACTCTTTGGGTGAAGAAGTACTTCCTTTTATCTGTTCTAACCTGACTGCTCAGCAATTTCATGGAGTGCCCATGAGTTCTTATATTGTGAGAAAGGGAGAAAAGTACTTCTTTCTCTACCTGCTCATACTAAAAACATATATGCAAAAAAAATCATATATGCAAAAAAAACCAAAACCCCACCCTGGGCTGCAAACGATTTCATGCATTTAGCCACATTGCAAAAATTAGTTCATTATTCACATCAGGCTGCATTTTTTGTATCATAAAATGTTCTTAGAGCTTGATTAAATTAAGTCTTTTAAACACTAACAGCATTTCCTGCAGACTTTACAAAACAAACAAACAAGCCATGAGCTCTAACTAATGTAGCCAAAAGAAGTAATTACACTCATTCCCCTCCCTGCGCCCCCAATTTCTGCAGCAGTTAGATGAGTTACATTTTCCAGGCACAGTTCAAGTAGATTTTGAGAGGTATAAGTCACTCGGGCGCAGCACAGCTGATGTTTACAAGGAAAAATAACCTTTTTGCAGTTGTAGATAAAAGGGACTAGGATGAAAAATACAGCAGGGAGTTTTTAGAGGCAGGAAGAATTTTCCACGTTTACTCAGCCCCAGAAGGGGTTTTGTGTTAGGAAGGGTGGTCCAGCACCAAGCAATGGTAAACTCAGTAAATGAGTTTTATACCTACAAAGCCCTTGACAGTAATTTATTTACCTGGAAATCCACTTTCAGGAGAGATTAAGACCTGACGATGGATTAATGCTTCCATTCCCACTTCTGAAAGTGTCCTGATTCGGGATGGGCACAAACTAGCTCACAAATGTAAGTTCGTGATGAATTTTGGCAGGATCATGGTTCATGAACTGAAGTTTGCAAACTGAAGGGCTGCCACAAAATTCCACAAATTTTATGTCAGTTCGTGGCAGTTTGTGAACAGCAGAAAGCAAGGGTTTAAACGGCTTGAAGAGGCCACTTCCGTGAACAGCTGAGTAGCAGAGAGCAGAAAGCAGAGGTCTAAATGCTACCTTTGTTTGAACTTTAGCTAAAATATTTCTAACTATGGGAAGATCAAATACCTTATGAATATCTGGAAACAGTAAGGGAAGTGTTGTGATAGAGCACACTGCCTTGGGAGGTTGTGACATCACTTTCCTTTACATTTCTCTGGAAGTGATTGCAAAGGCATCTATCTGTCAGAGATACTTAGAGCCAGACTAGATCATCCATCAGATTCTTTCCAACTCTGTTGCTTTAGTAGCAGGTCCTTCCATAAGAAAGCACCAAGAGGACTAGCTTTCAGCACATGTAGTTTGACAACCCATGGTTTGAAGCACACTGTAGTTACTGAAGTGCCCCCTATCTTCTTGCCACCCCAGCTCAAGCTTCCTATTCTTATTTGTCCTAAAACACCCCATTCTTGCAACAATAATGCCAAACCTTTCCAAGTCCCAAAAATGCTACCTCTCAACGTGCCGAGCATGAACTTGGCTTGTTGATGTGCCTGTGATCTCCCTTCCTTCTCTCATTGCACACAGAGTGCAACTGTTGACTCCCTGGTTTAGGAAGTCTTCAGTCACATTACAGTTTGTCATGACTTTCAAGTGTGGATGCCAGGACAAACTGGAACTTGTTTCTTCTCTACAAACCAGGACCAGAAACCAGGGTTAAACCATAGTTTGGGTTTGTGGAGGGAAGACAGAAATTCCTATTTGTCCAAGGACCTGGCCTTGACTGTCATAATAAATTATTTGATGGAAGACTTTCAAATTTGGGAGTTCTTGAATCATGGCTCCATGGGGAGGAGGGCGAGAGCTTGAGATCACAGCAACGAGCCCAGGCCATGACCATTAAGAACGAACCTCTTATTGTTCGTGACATAAAGCATCTTTTAATCCAGCGACTCTTTGGGTATCCAGTTTGCCTAACAAATTATACAAATTGAATAAGATTGTGTGAATTTCAGCATTTTCATTTCACCTGCAACTTGCACAGAAACGTCTCTCATTTGCAGTATAATAAATAGCTCCTACAACATAATTGGCAGATGCAAAAATTTGAAAGAAGACGTGCAAGATCAGGAGGAGGAAATCAATAAACTCAATCAGCTAAGATCTAGCAGCTGTCTGCCATGACAGTTTACAAAAACCAATGAATACTAAAAGTGGAGAGAAGAAATAAAAACTCAGAGTGCATAATAAATTACCAGAAAACATTCAGCAGTTATCGAGATATTTGTGTGTGGGGGGGAGGGAATCTCAGAAGGCAACAACTGGTTTAGAATCCTGCTTCACCATACAAAGTTGCCTTGTATGGGCTGTGGTTCAGTGGCATAGCATCTGCTTGGCACGCAGAAGGTCCCAGGTTCAATCCCCGGAACCTTCAGTTAAAGGGATCAGGTAATAGGTAGTGTGAAAGACCTCTGCCTGAGATCCTGGAGAGCCACTGCCAATATGAGGAGACATTACTGGCCTCGAAGCTGACCAAGGGCAGCTTCATGTTCTCCTAAACCTGTCTTCTGACCAGCAGATTTGGCAGTATAGGGAAAAGGGAACCAGTGCGTTAAAAACAGGGCTTTCAGTTCAAATCCCATGGTGCATGATGATATGGCCGATGGCTTCAGCTGCTTTCATGAGTAGGATGTAGGCACAGAAAGTGGAGGTCCCTTCGAGAGAATTTGCCATTGTGATCTTCCATGAATATTTCCTCAAAAACCTGCCCTTCATTTGCAGTCTTTCTGATTAATCAATTAAAGCTTTAGATGATTGTCCACTGCCCAAGCCCCTGGAGAGCTGCTACCAGTCTGAGTAGGCAGTACTGACCTTGATAGACCAGGAGTCTGAGTCAGTATAAGGCAGCTTCATATATGTTCATGTGTGCTTCATCTGTACTAACTGGCCACATCATTGCAAGTCTCAAACAGAGAACATTTTCTTACACATGTTACCTTAGCTAGGGCTACCAGGGATTGAACCTTCAGCATGCAAAGTATGTGCACCCCCACTTAGCCATAGTTTGGGTTGCCAGCCTTCAGGTAGTGGCTGGAAATCTCCCAGAATTCCAACTGTTTCCCTGGAGACAAATGCTACTTTGGAGGCTGGGTTCTATGGCATTATACCCTTCTGAGGTCCTTCATCTCCCCAGACTCTGCCTTCACCAGGCTCTACCCCCAAATCTCCAGGAATTTCACAACCCAGAGCTGGCAACCCAGCCACAGCCCTTCCTCTTCAGCTAAGCCAGAGCTTTGGCCTGGTAGCCCAAAGGAGATAGACAAAGGTGTAAACTGAGCTCATGGCCCTGTGATCTCTTGTGACCATGGACTCCTGACGGGGAGGTCATAGCTAAGGCCTCATTCAGTAGCATGGACTCAGTGATCCCAACAGCCTAACCCTGTGCCCTAAGGTTCCACTGGCAAAGCATACAGGATGGGGGCATTGCGATTCCAAGTGGAGGATAGAAATGTTGCCCCTGGAGCACAGCTAGGATCCAGCCACATCCTTTGGCAGTGATGCTTTTGCTTCTGGTCCTGTCCTATCAAGGCAATATCGAGTCTACTGGTCCAATCCATTTGGTCCAGATGTACTGTTTCCCATTGTAGTGGTGGGAAGATTCTTACCATGGCTCAAAAGCTGAGATCTGTTCAAAATTGCATTGCATCGAAAAAAACAAAACAAATGCATTTAATGAGCCTTTCTCATTTTTTTTTTAAAAATAGGGTGTCATAACTCTAATAAAGTTATCAGCACAGTCCCCCTCCCCTTTTAAGTAAATAGATTTCTGCCTAGTCATACATGGCCTAGTACTTGGGAACAGTTGTTTGCAAGCACAGTCACTTTCCTATGAGGGCTTCCAACGTAGAAACAGTTGATGTGTGATGAGGAGGGGGGGGGCTGCATTTGTTGCTTCCCCCCCCCCTTCGGCATGCCTGACCCTGATGTGTTCCAGGTAGGGTTTTCAGGTCCCTCCTGGCCACCAATGGGGGATGGGGGTAGGGTTGCCAGATCCAGGCTGGGAAACTCCTGGAGATTCAGAGATGGAGCTTGGGGAGGACAGGGACCTCAGTGGGGGGTACAACGCCATATAGTCCAGCCTCCCAAGGATCCATTTTCTCCAGGGGAACTGATCTCTGTAGTAGAAGAGGAAGTCTCATGGCCCCTGCATCACCGTGTGGAACAGCCCCTGGTTTGAAATGCAAAGGGCTGACTAGTCTGAGGGGCCTCTTGTAAAGGAAATCAAGCCCCAGACTTTTGAGTCGATAAAAATGTTAAGTCTTTTATTATGCTCAAGGATAAGGCCTGTCAGGGGGTGCGGGTGTGTTGAGCTGGCGTGTTAGCACCAGAGCAGAGATTCACAGCAACGTGCACAGTAAAGTGCAGAGCTTACGTCCCACAGAGTCCAATGTCCACACAGCCAAGTAGGGAAGGAATATATACAGGGTTTATTTACAAAGTCCTGTTGTTAAATGCAGGTATACGCAGTTCAGCAAAATCATTACACAGACTGACAAAGCGCTTCGCCCACACTGGAATACATAGGAGAGAAAGATCCACTGTACAATAATCACATATATACACTGACCAGCCAATCAGCACTGGCTGCTGAGTCATTCTGACTACTGTGTAAATATGCCAGTCAGAACCGGTTTGTCCCAACTAGAACTGCTAGCTGGGAGCTGTTAGGTGTCACTTAGCTGTCACTTAGATCAGCACCATCTGGAATCTGGAACTCATATCTTCAAGCCCTGTCAAGGCCTTCCTAGCCGGCTCTCATCATTGAGGGGAGGGACTGTGGCTCAGTGGTACAGTATCTGCTTGGTATGCAGAAGATCCCCAGTTCAATCCCTGGCATCTCCTGTTCAAAGGACCAGGTATAAGTGATGTGAAAGACCTCTGCTTGAGACTCTGGAGCCACTCAGAGAGGACAGTATTGACTTCGACGGACCATTGGTTTGGTTAAATATAAGTGTACGTGTTCATCATCAAACCAGGGATTATTAACTGCTTCTCCATTTGCATTAGCGAGCAATGCGTCTCTTCAGGCTTGGGCTTTCTTGTGGTGGCCCCTATTTCATGGCATGGGCTTGCTCAGGCCGTGAGGAAGGCCCCTACCTTCCAGAGGCTTCAGTGGCTCTGTAAGGCAGAGCTTTGCCAACATGCTTGTGGTGGCTGGTGAGTGGAGGTCAGTTATTATGCTGGGTTTTGTGGCTTACTCTTCTCCTTGTTACTTACGTGCTATTTTTGTGTAATCAGACTTGAGCCGGTTTGAATGGCCTACATGCTTTGAGTCCTGTCGATCAGGAGAAAAGCAAGATCTAAATATTTTAAACAAATATCTTTAAATACATATTTCCCCCCCCCCTTCCCTTCCCATGCAGCTTAGTGTTGTGATGCTAAACTGGCTGTCTGGTAAACTACTGTCTGACTGCAGCCTTCAGCTTCAGCTTTGTGATGAGGTACCTCTTGCTACTTCCGCGTGGCGCCTTACCCGCAGGGCTCTCCATCCCCCTCTTGCAGAAAGCAAGAGTGGCTTTTTCTTAGTGGCTATAAACCCAAATTGCTCTGCCAGGACGATACAGCAGAAATGCGTGTGGAGCGGCTACAGTGAAGCATTTAACTGCTCATGATATATCAGCTGAGGGTAAGGCTTCATACATTTGCCGAAACATGATCCAATTCCTGGAGGCTTCTGCTGCCGTGAATTTGCGAGTAACGCAGGTCCCCCTTTGGAATTCAACCGCTTATTAACTGCTCTTTGCTATAATTCCGCATGATACTTTATGTCATATTAGACAGCGTGCCACTGCCATGAAACGTACCTTACC
This sequence comes from Lepidodactylus listeri, assembly GCA_029233225.1. Lineage (NCBI taxonomy): Eukaryota > Metazoa > Chordata > Lepidosauria > Squamata > Gekkonidae > Lepidodactylus > Lepidodactylus listeri. The sequence goes on from JARCFY010000012.1 coordinate 23,873,734, forward strand.
CTGGGTGCTGTTAAGATAACAAAGACAACATAGGTAATGTATTTTCTTCCAAGCAGCCTTATTTGCCACGATGGTACCAGGTTTTCCCGCTAAGTGTGAGGGCAAAAGATAATTACTATCATGTGTTACCTGAGATTACGGGGTTGCTTTCCAACGAATGACACTGGAAGAACCAAGTGGTTGTTAATATTTAATCAAACTCCTGGCTTAACAATTGGATAAATGAGGTGTGTAATTACACAATTATCAGAGGCATTCCCGATAAGAACTATGCTCTGATTAACATGGGAGGTAAAAAAGCCAGGCTCCTGGGCTTTCTCCCAAGCATGTCACAAAAAGAAACATCTAGCAGTTTGGATCTTTTTGGATTTCTTATGCCGTGCCTGAAGCCATGGGCCCAGCACCTGTTAGATTCACTGGTATGGTAAGCCTGTATCAATTTAGCAGAGTGCACTATTGGCTACACGCAGCAGAGCATCTTTGTTCTGCCTGTGCTGGCAAAGTTACAGAGTTACACAGAGCCACTAGTCAGTTTCAAAACCACTAAAGAGTTCTTTATTTAGTGAACTCCATTCTAGATAGGATAGGTGAGAGATAGGGATAGAATCTGTGCTAACTGCCTGGATGGATGCAGATGGATACTGACAAATGTTCTCCTTTGTATGTGTGGGGAGAGAGAAGTGTGGACGGAGGGAAGGAAGCAATTCCCTGACAGTATCAGTCTATACATCAAAAGGACAGAGGCAGAAGAGTAAATAGGAAAGAAACCCACATTTTGCCTGTCTATCTGTCTGACTCTCTTGTAACCCCCCTCTGGAGGCTGTGGCTAAGAGGCAGCGTCTGGTCCTTCTCTTCCAACAGGTCCATGCTTCCCTGAAGAAATACCACTTTACAAAAATTAAGACAGGGCGTCCTATGGATTTGGAGTGCTGAAATCGTTGCTTGCTAGGGGACATTTAATACGTGAACAGGAATGTGCTTCTCTTTAATATGCATGATTTATGTATCCATTTTCTATTGCAGTGCATCTACATCCCCTCGGTTCTGAAGCCTCAGTTGCTCAGATTTAATTCATGACTTTGGCTGCCTGCCTGTCAAAACCTCTCTTTTAAAACAAATGGTTGCCATGTAGATATTGTGCAAAAAAACCCCCACACCGTCAGATCCACCAGGCAGCGTGTGAGATGATTGCCAAAAAGGGGCAAGGCAGGCATCAGAGGAAATACCTGCAATAATGCCATCCTTTACCCATCTCAGCATTTTATCCCTTTGCTAATTGCTTCATCCTGGAATGATTAGAACATGGTGTTTGCTTAATGCTCTGGGTGACCTTTACGATAAACAGAAGGACTTCGCGAAATACAGCACTGCAGTTGTTGGCCATGGAGATTTGGTTCAGCGGCAGGGATCTTCATTCTGTAGCTATTTGTTTACGTATTTACGCTCCACTTTTCTCCCCAGTGGGAACCCAAAGTGGTTTACAGCATCATTCTTCCCTCCTTCCTTCTTATCTTTGCAACAACAATCCTGAAAGGCAGAATAGGCTGAATGTGACTGGCACAAGGTCACCCAGCAACCATTTATGGCAGAGTCGGGTTTCACATCTGGGTTGCCAGGATCCTTTCCCAACATGCTTACTACAGAAAATGTAACTCTGAAGGAGACGCTATTGGGACATTTGTGAAGTGATGCAGTTCTTCGAATACAAAAACTGCACATTGTTATCAGGAAGTAACTATTTTCTATTACATGAAGGGTCTAGTAAGCAATGAAGGACATAGAACTGCCCCATGTGCCAGAACACGAGCCCACCGACTGCCTCCAAGGAACAAAAAAGAGCAGCTGTAAAATGTCCAAGCAAAACAAAAATACTGTCCCAATCAAACAGCTGTGTAATAAACTACGGTATCATTTATTCCCATGGATTGAATTACATATGAGCAGTTTCCAGCAATGTTGATTTATGAATGGTCTACACATCACAGAGAACGAGGGAGTAGACACAGAATTCTGCACTGTCCTTTCTGCCACAATAGGACTAGAAACTGGGCCCCATCGTAGATCCTCAGGATTAGATCAGTGATCCTTAACATTCCATGATACCACATTCAGGCCCTTAAGGTATCATGAATGGAATGTTAAAGACTGATCAGTGATCTGAGCTTTAAGCCTAAGAACTGGGATTAAGCATCATTTTAATATGTAGTGTACAGGTCAGACATGAGGATGGGAGTCAGTGGCATGGCAATGGACAAGGGTTGCCAACCTCCAGGTGGGACCTAGAGATCTCCCAGAATTACAGTGGATCTCCAGATGACAGAGAACAGTTACCCTAGAGAAAATAGCTGCTTTGGAGGGTGGAGTCTATGGCATTATACCCCAGAGAGCTCCCTCCCCTCCACAACCTTGCCTTCCCCAGGTTCCACCCACCAAATCTCCAGGAATCCCAACCTGGATTTGGCAATGTAACCCACAGATAGGCAGGTAAAGGCACTCCCCTGTCTGCCCCTTTTCTATTCTGTTCTGTCTTATATTATCTTTTAGTCTCTTCTGAGAACAGAAAGAGGGAATCATATCTGAACTGCATGGGGGGGGGGCTCTCTCCTATCTTCCTCTTGTGGGCATCTAATTTTTACCTATTCCCCAATAAAAATGAAATCGTTGGACCAGTGAATGGTTACAGCACAAACACTTTAAAATATGTATTTAATTTAAATATGTAAATTATCCCCAAGATACAACTGTGTGTACTTCTGCAGGTTGGACTCTGCCATGATTCATGCGCCATCTGGGATTTCAAGTTATTTGTAGCAATTTAGACCATGGAGGTCAACTGGAATGTACACTATAGCAAGCCTTGCATAATTTATGCCGCTTGTGAGAAATGCACTGCCTTCTTGAGGAAAGACCCACAAACAGAGAAAAAGTGCTCCAGAAACTAACATTTCAGAGGTTCCTAAAATGTTATAAATTTAGATGTCAGGGGACCAAGCTGTATGTTCTGCTGAGGAACAGTCATAGTATCCCCTGCTGAATATTTGAATCTAAGTAGCTGTGGATCATGGTTTCCAGTCTCGAGGTGCTGGCTAGAGATTTCCTGGCATTACGACTGGTCTCTGGGTTACAGGGATCAGTTCCCCTGGGGAAACGGCTGCTTTGGAAGGTGGCATTATACATCACGGAGGTCCCTCCTCTCCCCAAGCCCCGCCCTCTCAAGGCTCCACCCCCCAAATATCCAGGAATTTCCCAACCCTGAGCTGGCAACCCCATGTGGATGGTTGGTAGGGCTGCCAAGTCAGCCCGGGGGGCGGGGGATCCCCTGCTGAAGGGGTTCCCAATCTGCCGGCCAGCATTTGGCCGGCGGGGGGAACCCCACCCCCGACGTCGTCCAGCGAGGACGACATAATGATGTCACTGGAAGTGACGCAGCACATTGGGGGGCGTTGCCAGGGCGACGCTCTGGCAATCGCCCCCAAACTCTATGAGTTTTCAACACTTGGCAGCCCTAATGGTTGGGGAACTTGGTTGGGATTGAAACCATGGTGCCACCTTCCCAATTGAAATCCCCCCTCTCTTGAATTGCTATAAGCCCTGGTAAAGAAAGAGACAGGTAAACAGATTGTCAGACAGCCTGTCTTTTTTCCTGGGCTGAGGAGCTAATGGCAGCTCTCTGTGTACACGTGGGTTGTGTGTCCATTGCTACCAAAAGCAATGATAAGCCTCCAAACCGGTATTCTTCTGCCTCCCCTGGCACCATCCAGTCCCAACCAAACTTCATAGGAAACCAGATCATGTGACCTGTCTGGCTCCATGGCCCTCCACACTGGCCAGGGCCCTGGGAATCTTGTCCCTTAGTCCATTCTGCTGAAATGCCCTGTGTGTGCATGTGTCTGATTTCCATTAAGGAAATGGCAGTTCAGGAGGGTTAAACCCTCTTGCCCCAGTACTGAGGCTCCAATTCTAGTCCCTCACAACCAGTGTTCTCTCTAAGTTGTTAGTGTGAGCGAGCTCATGTTTTTTTAACCTCCAGCTCGCACATTTTTGTCTTAGCTCAGGAAGGATGGCTCCTAAGCAAACTAATTTACGCAGTAGCCAAATCGCTCGCTCACAACTTTAATGCCAGTAACTCACAAAGTAGGATTTTTGCTCATAAGACTCCACAGCTTAGAGGGAGCATTGCAGTCACAACTGTTTTTTAAGGTTTCCCAACACTCTCACCTGGGAGGCCTCAGCTAGCCTGGTCACATCAGATCTTGGAAGCTAAGTAGCGTCAGCGCTGGTTGGTACTTGGATGGGAGACCTCCAGGGAAGTCCAGGGTTGCTTCGCAGAGGCAGGCAACAGCAAACCATCTCTGTTCGTCTCTTGCCTTGAAAACCCTACGGGGTCACCATAACTCAACTTTCCATTACCAACATAATAAAGCAGTTTGACTCCACCCCCATAAAGACTTAAAGATATTGTGCCATTTTGTTTTAGGGCACATGCATGGCCACTGTGCGAGAGGGTTGGACTGGATGGGCCATAGGACTGATCCAACTTTGGCTTCTCTTATGTTTACAGAGTCCAAATTCTCCACCTGTTTTCACCCCCAACAAACAGTATTCAGAGGTATATTGCCTGTAAACATGGAGCCATCATGGCTGGTAAGTGCTGACCGATCCATGAAATCTGTCTATCCTCCTTTTAAAGCTATGTAAACTCACAGCCATCACTGTATTTTGTGGCAGTGAGTTCCACAGGATGTGCGGTATGAAGAAGTTAATTTCTTTCATCTGCTCGGAGTCTACCGCTCATGAACTTCACTGGATGCCTTTACCTTCTTCAGGCTGTGTCGCACATGCAGTGAATTTTGCTGGAATTCCCCTTTGTAGGCATTCCCTGAAGGATGGGTAGATCAGGGGTCACCTCTCACATGGCATTCTTAGTGCACACACCCCCATAAAATGCATTCAGCAAACACACATTATTAGCCACAAAACAATTCCAGTACTTGCTGCAGAGAATGGGGGTTGTCTGTGGTCCTCTGCTGTACGTAGATGCATGTTGCATGTCCTAAAAGGACTGTTGTCTTTAAACTTTAGTCTAATCTCGCCCACTGCCTTTCTTCCCAATCTTAAATCTACATCTGCGTCACTTGGCAGTTGAAGAAACAAATTTTTTCCAGACATCTGTTGATCATTCAACCACAGTTGGACTTTTAATCTTCAAATCAGTTCTTCCAAGTCCCCTTTTGTGATAAATTATATACTTCATCCCCTCTTCCATTTAATAAGCCCTTAAAGCAAGATCACTTATGAATAAACTTCACATCAAAGCTAATGATTTAGCCCTGCTTATTCAAAATGTAGATCTTTTAAGAGGATGTTACTGATCTGGTGGAGTAATGAAGAAGTCTTCTATGGGCTTGACGGAGCCCGGATTTTGGCAATGTTCCTTTTTCTAGTCAATGAATATGACAGGCAATTAAAGGTATAGAACTAACATGCTTGAAGAGAGAGAGCAAAAACGAAAGACGAACCAGCATCTTGGCCGGAGATTAAAATGAGACGCTGGATTTTCTTTCAGTGTAAACTGACAGGTGAAACAGCCCAGAGAGGAACAGGCGGAGTGGTTTGGGGACACAGCTTTGTGAATTGCAGGTTTTTGATTTCTCTCTGTGCTAGAACACAGTGGGAGTTATGCAATAGTCCCTTGGTATCCTCCCCCCGCCCCCCCCCCAGCATCAAAGAACAGCTACATCTGGCTCAGAACATTAAGGCCGCACTGTTACTAAACACTTAACTACGGATATATGTTCTACTAAAATAACTGCTGAAAAGGAATACCTAATTTGTCAGGTGACAATGTGTTAGCTCGCTGAAGGGGAAAGAAGTCAAGTTCAGGGAGATAAAAAGAGAGAACTTTTAAAGCTTGCTTATATTAAACCCTCCAAATAGTCCAAAACGAACAGAGTTAAAATAACACCCAAGCAGGGTGCCAAGTGAGGGGTCCACCTCATGCACCAGATCAATGATGTGAATACAAGGTCAGAAATTGTCAACTGATTTACAGTTATATTTCATGGGGGATGCTAATTCAACCCCCCCCCCCCCACCACCACCAGAAGTGACATCATCATGCTGGGGATGCTGATTGCACGCCCTATTCCGCCCGCCATTTTCCTCCCGCTGCTCAGCTGAGCGGCAGCAGAAAGATGTAGCGGGGGCAGGCGGGGGCAGTCTCCCACTGCCAGTGGGTAGCTGGCTGTCCTACTCCCACACCATGAGAAGTTTCAGCTGCCCGTTTCCAAACTGAAATCCCCTTTGGAAAATATAGAACTTTCTCCTATAAATAAATCCAGTACATGTGTAAAATGGGCTTCTTCGCTCACCATACTGGCATGAATACAGTTTGCATACATAAGAGAAAGAAAAGGTATATCTGCAGCCTGGGACTCACTGCAGTCATTGGAGTTGAGTTCTGTTGCCACCGAACGAGATGGTAACCAACATATGGGCAGCAAATATAAAGCCCATTGAGAGAAGAAAGCCCGCAGTTCTGACAATGGCCCCTTTTAAGCAGTATATTCCATAACAAAGCTGCTATTTCATGGTGTTTCAGAGTGAGGAGTTAACCGTGCCAGAGTTCAGGCGGCCAGAAATTTGTCAGACTCAAGCCCAGTGAAAACCAGCATTCTTTCCAGTCCCTTTATTTTTGCATTGTTGCGGAATTTCCCAGCAAAGGCCCAAGTCAACTCGCTGGGTCTTTAAAAACGGAGCCGTTCATCTTAACTGCAGCTGACATTTGGATTCCGAAGACGTATCCTGCTTTTCACGGTCTGTTATCCTCCATTGAGGGGAAAGGGCCTGCTCTGGGCTCATCCAAAATAAATTTTAAAAGTTACTGAATCAAGAGCAATAAACGTAAAGGGAACATATGGAAGCGGTTAAAGGTCTATTGACGTGCAAAGAGGATTGCTGAGTCGTTCTCTTCAGCTGCACGTTCTGATGGACACGTGGGGAGAACGGAGGGGAGGATTTTTATCGGCTTCAGCTTGGAAATCCTCTTTGCCGTTGTGAAATATTTTAGCCTTTCAGATCAGAGACTGGAACTCGCTGTCTGATGGAGATGTGCAGTCTGAGAAATATTTTTCTCCCGAATTGGGGCAACTCAGCCGAATGATGGGGTTCTCAGTTCTCATTCTGGAAAAAACAAAATAGAATCGCTTTGCTGGTTCACATAGCTCCACTCAGCATTTCTCTCCGGCTGAAGCTCCATTATGTTGTCGAAGGCTTTCACAGCTGAAGTTCATTAGTAGTTTTAGATTTTCTGGGCTGTATGGCTGTGGTCTTGGCATTGTAGTACCTGACGTTTCGCCAGCAGCTGTGACTGGCATCTTCAAAGGTATAACACAGAAAGATGAAGGACTCTCTGAGTCATTGTGAGAAGACATTTTGGGTGATTCCACACTAGACCTTAAATCCTGGTTCAACCCTGTCCCCAAACTTACATTCTACACTACACTCAAGCGCACCCCTGTAATTATCTCGGGGTATTTTTTGTTTCCACATTACATTTAGGTCTCCCGGGGTTTGCCCCACACTTGTCCTGGGATAAACGGATGCTGTTATAACCAGGGATAAATGCAAGGGATTGTGTCGCGAGCTGAACTCTGATAAAACCAGGGATGAGATCAAGTGTGAAAAAGACCACTGACATAGAGAATCCTCCATCTTTCTGTGTTATACCTTTGAGGATGCCAGTCACAGCTGCTGGCAAAATGTCAGGTACTACAATGCCAAAACCACAGCCATACAGCCCGGAAAATCTACAAGAACTAATGAAACTCCATAGTCTGATGAAGGGAGCTCTAACTCTTGAAAGCTTATACCCTGAAACTCTAGTTGGTCTCTAAAATGCTCCTGGACTTGAATCTCGCTGTTTCACTGCAGGCCGATGCAACTGACCTCTGAAATTCTAGTGTTTCTTTTATGGACTAGCAAGTTAGCAATGTCATGTGCTGCCGCTCTTGTTTTTAACAAAAAGGAACACTTAAGAGAAGCATGGTGTGGACTCCGTCAACAACAGTCTCATGATCTTTCAGGATTTCCATGAAATGTAATTTCCTGCCACAGACTTATAACCAAAGGAAACGTTGGGCCTCTCAAAGAGATTCTGGAACAGTGATCCCCAGTCTGGTACCCAGGGGAACTATGGGGCCCACCAATAAGTTTCCGAGCAGTCTCACACTTTGAGATTTGTGGATAAAATGCAAAAGGTCTTGAACATTGCAGACTGAAAAAAGACAAGGAGATTTGATTGCTTGGTAACAACTGAATGAATAGCAAAGTGCTGAGCTCATTCTGGGCAGGTACATCACAGCCATTCAACCTTGGCTTGGCCAGAGACACAGCCTCTCTTCTGTCTCTGGGCTTGGAAACCTCTCCAAGGAGCCTGGAGGGAGCAAATTGTCCCATTCCTTTGGAAATTGAAACCAAACATCTTTTCCCCTAAATGAAGGAAAGACCTCAGGGTTTTTTTTCCCTCTTTGGTGCTCAAGAAAAACCTAAGAAGCATCACCTTCACATCAGCAGGAAACACCCATTTGAAAGCATCTATCTTGAGTGTTTTCCACACAGGGACAGACTTATGTAGTTTTCCTGCCCCAGTCCCTCAGCTATGTATGCCAGCCTCCAGGTGGGACCTGGGTATCCCCCAGAATTACAGTTCATCTCCAGACTACAGGGATCAGTTCCCTTGAAGAAAACGGGTGCTTTGGAGGGTGGACTCTGTGACATTTTACCCCGCTGAGGTCCCTGTCCTCCCCAGGCTCCCTGCCCAAATATCGAGGAGTTTCCCAACCTGGAGCTGAAAACTGTAACCCCCTGATCCCTCATGGGTGTCCAGGGGGACCTGGCAACCATACTTCCGGCAGCAGTCATCCCTCCTTATCCCATGCCAACAGGACTTTTCCAAGGTTTTTTATTCAGCAAATGAACATAATGCTATAACATTATAACAATCTGGGCTTGAGGTTCTCTGAATTACCAGGTTTTATTTTTTTAAAAGCAAGTCTCCAGTCCCTTCACAGTGGTGATATGCCTTTTCCCTTATATTTCTCCAATGAAAAGGGCCCCTACTGCCTGTCTGCAGGCAGGTAGCAGCCCTTCAACCTGGGCAGGCTGGCTGGTGAGTGGCCAGCTCTCCAACTACTTGGGGGGGGATAAGGACAGGGTCCCCCCACAAGTCTGGTGGGCACCCACTTATATTTATTGCTTTTGTATCACATCCTTCCTCCAAGAAGATAATAGGTTTATCCTGTTTCATGCTCACAACAGCCTTGTCAGGTAGGTTAGATTTAGAGATAGTGATCTCTACAATGCCAGTCAGTGGGCCCAGGGCTAGAGACACCAAATCCACAGGGGATCTCTGACTGACTCTCCTCTACATGTCCCCCAGTTTGGTGGGGATTGGATTTATGGGGTCTGAGTTATGGACCCCCAAAGAAGGTGCTCCCAGGAAAGTGCTTTCTGAGGAAATGGTTCAGCAATAGGGATGGAAATGAACTGAACCATGAAGCAAAATTCATCACAAATTTTGCCATGTTTATGGTTCACAAACCAAAGTTAGTGACAGATCTACCATCAGTTAATGGCGGTTTGTGGATAGAGCAGAAAGCAGGGGTTTAAAGTGACCCTTTAAACTTCTGCTTTCTGTTCCCTGTGAAAGCTGCAAAAACAGCCTGCTCCCTGCTGCTCAACTGTTTTGGGCTTTTATGTGCAGTCCCTTTAAAGGGTTGGTAAACATTTCGATTGAGCAGAGACAGTCTGTCTGGAAAAGAACTGGCACGAAACTCCACAAGCAGCTTGAAAGTTCATGGAATGATTGTGCCGGTTGACCTACCACAAACTTGACTTCATGAAGCATGAACTGGCCAAAATTCATCATGAACTTTAGTCCATGAGCTGCTTCATGCCCATCCCTAAACCAAAGCAGTCTTGGGGCCAGGCATGATGGGAAAAAAACAATGCAGAAAAGCCCAAAGAAAAGCTTCAGACAATTTGCTAGTTAAGAGGTTTTCCTGAAGATGCTTGTTGGAAGAACACTCCTGAGGAAGCAGCAGCAGAAGATCTAGAGGAAGAAATACTGATCATTATAGCAGAAAAATATGCCCAAACACCACTTTGGGGGTTATCCTCAGACTATGTAGGGACAGATAACCTATAAAACAATATTGTGTGTTCAGTGAACTATAGACTTCATGAATGGAGTTGGGGGGGCTAGTAATTAATTTTAAAAAGCCTACTCAGGATAGAAATAAACACCTGGCAAAGCTAACATCACAAAGTAAGGTCAATGCCAGTAAAAGTATAATTGACATTAATGTTATAATTATTAAAAAATTATAATGACGATTAACAATTCAGACCAATTTAAAGTATTGAATAAAATGTGGATTTTGGGGGGCACTCAGCTCAAGGAATGTTCACCCATCATTGAAAAGTCCCCCAGCCTGACTCTGAGCATGGTGACTCTGAAGTAAGTCCCACAGATTTCACTGGGACTCCCTTCCTGGTATGTATTTAGGATTTCACCTGATAGATGGAACCTGGAGCTGGCTCTTTTCCCTAGAATTTCTTTTGAGATTATAAACAATTCTGTAGTCTGGTGTTCAGCAATGAAGACTTTGCTTTCTGAAGCCCTGCAATCTGTAGTGGTGAGTTTTTATGACTAGCCCTAGGATTCCTGGATATTGTTACCATTCGCCCAGTGGCTTTCCTATTGCAAATGGTTTTGGGGTGGGGTGGGGAGGATGGGAACACTTGTGGAAACCTGAGAAGGGAAAATTTGTGCTACTAATTCTGAAAGACCAGGAAAATCTCTTGTTTAAAGTGATTAACAGAGCAACCCGAAGCAGAGTTACATTCCTTCCGTGTGGCTTTAGAAGGGTGTAACTTTGTTTAGGATCGCACTGTAATTCAGTGACCTCTGACCCATGCTCCCTCTAAGCTGTGGATTCTTGTGAGCAAAAATTCTACTTTGTGAGCTACTGGCATTAAAGTTGTGAGGGAGCAATTTAGCTATGGCATGAATTAGTTTGCTCTGGAGCCATCCTTCCTGAGTGAAGACAAAAATGTGTGAGCCAGAGGCTAAGAAACTGTGCGCTAGCTCACACTAACTCAACACAGAGGGAACACCGCCTCTGACCATACAGAAGACCTTCAATACTGCTAGAGGGGTGTCTGAATGAGGAAGGAAAAGATGGAAGCCCAGACAACCTACTGTCTATGAAAGAATGACTGAATACCCTGCTGTTATATCTCATAAATCCATACTGCCGGTATTCCTGCTCATGAGGCTAGACAGGAGCTGAGACCCACTGTAGAGAAGTGATCAACACCAGTCACTTAGACTCAAACCATTTTATTTGGCTCTTCATGCATCCAAAGATCATTAATTTACAATCCAGCTGCTGAATGACACAGAGAGTTCATCTTTAATAATTAGAGTCCATTTGTTTGACTTTGGTGAAAACGAGATGATCCTGTGTGTCTCGTTTGCTGCTAGTGATCGCAAAACAAAGAACGGAAAAGACCAATAAAAACTTTGGCGGGCTTGCTAGCTACCGGAAGGGAAGCTATCTATAACCAATAAGGAAGGCTGTCTCAGAACACCTGGCCTAAGGGGATGATAAACTATGATTCCCATCATGCATTACTTTAAAGGTAAAGGACTTATTTTCCTGCACCAATACAAACTGCTTTACTATATCTGCTGGGCCATCTCAGCCGGAGTCTCCAACCTTTTTTGGGCTACAAGTATCTTTGGAATTCTGACACGGTGTGATGGGTGGAGCCACAAAATGGCTCCTACAAAATGCCTGCCACAGGAGGTAGAACCAGTCACAAAATTGAAAAACTGGCAAGGCGGGATATAAATGGAACAAACAAACAAATAAATAAATAAATAAAATGGCTGCTACAGCTTAGCTTTAGGAACATGGTGAAGATCCATGTGCTGTAATGGCAGCTGCTTCCAAAGCAACATTTAAAAAAATCTGCTTAGCCAATCAAATCCCCAGTTGTCAGTTAGAAGCCCACAGGGCAAAAGCCCCACCTGGTACTGCCCCCTTTGTAGAAAACATTTGGCAGGCACCAGGAAAGATGTTAGCGGACAGTCTAGGGTTGCCAAGTCCAGGTTGGAAAATACCTGGGGACTTTGGGGGTGGATCCAGGAGAAGGTGGGGTTTGGGGAGGGGAGGGGAGGGGCCTCAGCATGGTACAATGCCACAGAGTCCACCCTTCAAAGCAGCCATTTTCTCCAGGGGAGCTGATCTCTGTCAGCTGGGGATCAGTTGTAAAAGCGAGAGATCCCCAGGCCCCACCTGGAGGCTGGCAACCCTAGCGGGCACCATGATAGAAACCCCTGCCATACTGCTTCCTTCTAAAATAGAGTAGTGGTCTCAAGCATTTAGCAAGGTGAGTAGACTGATGCTGGTGAGGGTTTTTTCTTTATCTGCTAAGAAAGTACTCGACAAAGCAAGGTAGTGGTTAACACAGCAAGCAGACAGTGGTTTATAACCCTTCTATTTTCTGGTCTTAAAAATGAACTGCCCTTGCAATAGAAAAGAGATACTTGGATACTTGGGGTCTGTAGCATTGCTTGAACTGCCTTATAAAAATCCCTTACCAAAAGATAATCTACCATCTATAGTTATAAGCCTTTAAGCTGCTTATGGGGCTTGGGGTTTTTGCCGCCCTAAATAGAAAACCGACCAGGAACAAATTCACCTAAGGGATCATGTCATAAAATCCAAAATTAATGGCACAGGAATCAATCCGGAAAGACATGTAGCATCCTTAGGCTTGTGCCAGATAGCAATACTTCAAAGCTGGCTCCCTTGAAAAGCAACCGGTCTTATGCTGTACAACATTTTTGGTACCTTTCGACTGGCAATTTGAGGATAGAAATGGCTTCAAACGAAGTTAATCTGCGTTCTGTATGGAAAATCCCAGTCCAAGAAAGTTCTTTCTCATCTGAAACTGCTTCAGGTTTCACACTTGAGACATAAAAAGCGGAGAAGGAACCATTTTAGGGGAGAAAGGGTAACACAGGGGAATATTCGGTTTTGAATATTACCCCCATCCTGGATCTAATCCTGGAACTGGATTAGCGTCGCCACATGCCCAGCAGCTTAATCCCTGAGATTTGAGGAGCGGAGCCTGTGTTGTGATATTACAGAACCTGCTGATGTCACATTGCAACCTCCGGGCGGGGCCTGTAGTTCTCTCAGAATTACAACTGATCTCCAGACTACATAGATCAGTGCCCCAGCTTCAGAGGACAAACTCTATAGTATACCATAGAGTCTAGGTAAAATCCCTCCCCAAATCCCCCCCACAGGCACACAATGCCCCCAAATCTCTAGGAATTTCCCTGGCCTGCAGTGCTCGTGGAAGTAGTTTTACACATCAGTGTGAATGTGTGTAGTCACAATCATGTGGCTTTGTACAATGTTTTGTATGACATTTTGTACAGGGTTGTTGAGCAGTTAAGTGTGAGATTATTGCCTTCCATTCCAGATTGATGCAAGGAGTTGTTACCACTGGTGGGCAGGCACATAAGTCTTAACAGAAGCCGTCAGGTGTTGGGGCGCTGAGATTTCCCCCTACGGACTTGTGAATAGGGCCCAGAATCTGACTCTCGGGGCCAAATACTTAGACCTGGCGAGCCTAGTGTGAGGAACAAAAAGACAGAAGGAACAGAAGGGGAAAGAAGAACATTAAAATTAAATGGGAATGCAAGGAATGAAGCAAGGATGTGTGGCATGCTCTAGGTCCCTGTGCTATGGAAGTACTCTGGGAATGGCATCTAGCTCACTTGGAAAGCTTCTTGTGTGCCCCACAGCAGGTGGCAATTTTCAGATGCTTTAAACAGAATGAAGTGAGCATCATCAAAACACAGCTGGAATGTAAAGTTGGCCTCCTGCTATGGTGGGAGATGTCCCTCTGGCAACCCTTTCTTCCTGACTCTGCTCAGTGGAAGAAGATTTTTTTTAAAAAAAAAAGAATGTCAGTGGCACACACAGCATAACGTCACTTTCCGTTTCTGGTTTTACCATAGAGTTTCCAGGGATTCCTAGAGCAATGTGACATCACTTCTGGCTTTTTCTTGTAGTGATGTTATGTTGTGCGCAAAGCTGGCACCCCTACATGTCCCCACCCTCCCATTTCCTGCTAAATGTCAGCCATTCACTGGCAAACCTACTTCACAGCCTCTGAGTTCCCTGGGGGCTATCTGCTAGTTTTGGGAGGAGAGAAATAATTTGACATGTATAAGTGTTGGATAAAAATATAGTTGAATTAATGGGAGATGGACTGTTCCCTACTATTTATATAAGATTACGTTGATATAATAGAGGTGGCGTTCAGCTGGATTTTTTTTGTTCAGCTGTGTTGGGCTGGACCCTGTAATATTTTTGGCTCCTTAGTTTTCTGGTTTGAGCCGTAGGGCAAGGAAATAGCTTCCGTTTAATCCAGGGCACTTTTGAATCCTTGTGATGTTTCTGGCTCCACAGTTAAGACTATCAGCACAAGGAAGGAGTCAAACAACTTTAAAGTGCAGAGCAACTAATCCATTTTGTGCCAACCAAACTCTGTTCTAGAACTAAGGTTGTCATGTGACTTTAGGGCATGCCCCCAAATTACCAGTTGCCTGAAACTGTAAAATTTAAAGGAATGTCTCTGAATTATGAATCCTGTCACTAAAATCCCACCAGCTTCTCTACTGGTAAAAGACAGGGTGCCCTTTGGACCTCTGAAAAAAACTACATCAGGGATTATGGGACATGTGTGGACAGTAACTAAATACAGGGGCTGCACTGAGTAGAAGAATAAGGTGCGATTAATTAGAAACGTTGGTAGGATCCAGCCTATTGGACTGAACCTCACTGCATTTAGCAGAATAAAGTACCCATTACATTTTTTAAAAAACTGAAATCTATTATTAAAATTAAAATCTATGAGATATTCCACATACGTATCTGAAGAAGTGGACAGTAACTCACGAAAGTTCATACCCTGCCATATATTTTTGTTAGTCTTTAAGGTGCTACTGGACTCTTGCTCTTTTCAACTTCCACATATTAGTGTAATTTAAGTGAGCTTAACTTTGGCTGGGGAGGGAAGGTAGCACGGTACAGCTTGATCTCATCAGATCTTGTAAACTAAGCAGGGCTGGCACTCTGCAGAGGAAGGCAATGGCAAAGTACCTCTGCTTCTCCCTTTCCTAGAAAAACCCTTGCTGGGGTCACCATAAATTGGTTGCTACTTGATGGCACCTATGTATGTGATTCTAGCGGAGTTGTACCCAGCACTGGGGGTAGGGGGGGGGGGTAGGGTGTTTCCTCCCAACATTCCGTGATTTGTGCAAGCAACAAATGGAGACCGGAGAATATTAAGTTTTGGTATCACATGATATGCTTCCCTCCGCATATGGGAAGAGAGGATTAAAGCAGAGACAGACAGCTACAAGTGGGAATTAAGAGCACGGCTGACACAGACTCTATAACAGGTTCTTAGCAGCAGGAGAGACTTATGTCAAACCTCTAATACAGGGATGTTAATGGAAACAAAACATTGCAGCAATGTTGATTTATTGGGTCAGGCACATCAAGACGTTAATAAGTGAATCTTTGACACAATCCAGTATAATGGCTATCTGGGCCTCTTCCAATGTATCATGTCACTCTGTTTTGGAGTGCTTTCAGAATTACCGTGGCTGTGATCCAGTGCCTGATTTCATTTTAAAAAGCACACACGTATAGATGGAAGGCTTAGTGCTCATGCTGAGCTCAATGGTTTTAAGGATAAAAGGCCCTCTGTGGGCTGGCTGTTGTTAGATCTGCAATCCAATAGTTCCATCTTTGGGAGAGAAAAAAACAATCTCAGATGAGGTTTAGAAATGATAAAAATCATGATTCCCACCATCACCCAGGGGTTTTGCTAACATTTTCTTCCAAAACATTCCTATGAAAACTGTTATTAAAAAGGATAAGAAAACAAGCAGAGACTTCAATTTGCAGTGGGTTGGACCCCACAACCCGCCCCGCCCCCCGCTAAGTTAAGAGCCTTCCCTCGCAGAAGTCCCGTTTCCTCTGGCCAAAGGAACTTAGGGGAAGGGGGCCATTAGTGGTGTAAAGTGCGATCAAGTCACAGCCAACTTATGGTGACTCCCTAAGGTTTTCAAGGCAAGAGACGAACAGAGGCGGTTTGCCATAGCCTTCCTCTGCACAGCAGCCCTGGACTTCCTTGGTGGTCTCCCATCCAAGTACTAATCAGGACTGCCTCTATTTAGCTTCCAAGATCTGATAAGACCTGGCTAGCCTGGGCCATTCCAACTCAGGGGTTCTGTACACTAGCCATTCCTGTAGCAAAATTGCTTCCTCCGTCTATCCTCCAATCTCTTCGGTGAGACTAGATCCAAAGAACAGAGAGAGCTCAGGCACACGGGAGCTGCCCCATTCCATGAACTGTCAATGGAAGAGGAAAATCTTCACATTCAAAGCCATTATGATCACTGTTCCTTCTAAGCTGTGTGCGTGAGCGGCCGCTCATTAACACAGGAAGCCCCACTCCCGCTCAGCAGCAATCTGGAGCCGCTCAGGATCTTGCACTGCCCATTGCCCAGTTTAAGATTACAGCAATTATATTCTGCTCAGAAAATGAACTGCTCCACTCGGGGGGGGGGGGGGGGGGATTAGAAGGAACATTGATTATGATCTCAGTGTGCCCAGCAAAGCTCCCATGCTTGAAGAGAAGAGAAGAAGAGAAGAGAAGAGATTGGATTTATATCCCGCCCTTCACTCACTTAAGAGTCTCAGAGCGGCTTACAAACTCCTTTCCCCTCCCCTCCCCACAACAGACACCCTGTGAGGTAGGCGGGGCTGAGAGAACTCTTTCCCAAGCTGTCCTTGAGGGAACAGCTGGTACAGAGCTATGGCTTGCCCAAGGTCATCCAGCCAGGTGCGAGTGGAGGAGTGGGGAATCAAACCCGGTTCTCCCAGATTAGAGTCCGCACACTTAACCACTACACCAACTGGCTCTCCACTACACCAAACTGGCTCTCTCCACTGAAAGCCAACCACTGGATCAGGACAATGTCTTCCCACTTTAGCTATTTGGCTCCACCATCTGAGAAGTGCCCTAAGTGAAGCTCTTGCACTTGGCTTCTCCTGGGATTCACAACCGGCTGGAGATGTGGTGCTGTGTGCTTATTGCCAGTCTCAAACTAAGCTGTTGTTGTGATTCAGGAACCTAAGAAGAACAAAGCAAGAATGATGTAGGCACTGCATAAGTCCTGGGCTCTTTTTTCTTACATCCCTGACACATAAGACTTCACTCTTTAGCTTTATTCTTCAGGCCAACTGATGTGATCAGTTTTGAATGGCAAAGTGAAATGACTTGTCCTCTCATTTTTACCAGATTACAGTGGTTTTATAATCCCCCCCTCCACAAAAAAAAAACAAAAACCCCAAACCCCCTTCTCTCATATGGTAAGAGTATAAATTACCATACCTGGGAAAACTATTAGTTTTGCTGTGATTTTCAGGCCATAATAACTTGTGATCTTTTGGTGGTGGGTGACAGGGGCAACAGACTGTGTTACCATGCTCAAATCAAAATGAAATGCCAGCACAAAACCGATTTTTAAAATGAGTGAATAGAGTTAAAAATGGGCATTGCCCTCCTATTCCAGATGTACCATAGATATGGTAGGCAGCCTCCAGGTGGTGGCTGGAGATCTCCTGGGATTACATCTGATCTTTGGGTGACAGAGATCAGTTCATCTGGAAAAGATGCCAACTTTGGAAGGTAGACTGTATGGCATTGTATCCCACTTAAGTTTTTCCCCTCCCCAAACCCTGCCCTCCTCAGGCTTTACCCCCAAAATCTCCAGGTATTTCCCAACCTGGAGCTGGCAACCCTAAATAGGACCTGGATACTGTAATTGGGGCCTATCTTCCCTCCAACCAGAAGTCTTCCCCAGATATGGATTAGATAAGGTATGTGGGACACACAGGGCAATTTTATTTATTTATTTCGATTTCTATCCCGCCTGACCAGCACAGCCGGCTCGAGGTGGCTCACAACAATATAAAACAGTTTAAAATAGTGACATACATAATTTAGTGTAAAATTCAGTGTAAACTTGGCACAGAAATCACAGAAGATGGCAGCAGTACAGTCCTTCCAACACTGAGCGCCGCAGCCTGACTAGACTCCGGCCAGGAGGCTTCCACCGGTTGATGTCCCGGGCTAGAGAATTCACTCAGCCAGTTTTCCAGGGATCCCTTCCCCCCCCCCCCCCAGTGGCGGCTCCTAATTAAAGGCCTGGCGGAAGAGCTCAGCTTTGCAGGCCCTGCGAAACAGCAAAAGGTCCAGCAGGGCCCTGATGTCATCCGGGAGCTTGTTCCACCAGTGAGGAGCCACCACTAAGAAGGCCCTGGTGGTTGTCAATCTGGCCTCTCTAGGGCCAGGGAGGGTCAGGCGGTGTTGGGTGCCTGATCGCAGTGCTCTCTGGGGTGTACATGGGGAAAGGCGGTCCCTCAGGTAGGCAGGCCCCTGACCATATAGGGCTTTAAAGGTTAAAATCAGCACCTTGAACCGGATCCGGTATGCTATAGGCAGCCAGTGCAGTGTCCTCAGCACAGGCTGGATGTGGTCTCACGCCGGAAGACCCACCAGCAGCCTGGCCGCAGCATTCTGCACTAGCTGCAGCCTCTGGAGCTGGGATAAGAGCAGCCCCATGTAGAGAGCATTACAGTAGTCCAACCTCGAGGTGACCAATGCATGGATCACTGTCGCCAGGTCATTGCGTTCGAGGAAGGGAACCAACTGCCTAATCAGCCGTAGATGGTAAAAGGCTGCCTTGGCAGTGGCTGCTACTGGGCCTCCATAGTTAAGGAGGCATCCAGGAGCACTCCCAAACTCCGAACCCTCAGCGCTGGCACCAACAGCGCCCCTTGAAGGCCAGCAATGGGATCCCTACCCCCGGTCCACTCCGACACAGGCACAGGACCTCCGTCTTCATTGGATTCAATTTCAGTTGGCAATTTCTTTCATCATAAACTTGGCGAAGAAGAAGAAGAAGAAGAGGAGGAGGAGGAGGAGATTGGATTTATACCCCACCCTTCACAACCCAAAGGAGTCTGAAAGCGGCTTACAGTCTCCTTTCCCCTCCCCTCCCCACAACAGGCACCCTGTGAGGTAGGTGGGGCTGAGAGAGCTCTAAGAGAACTTCTGAGTGAACAGCTCTGAAACAACTTGTAACTGACGCAAGGTCACACCAGCAATTGCATGTAGAGCAGTGGGGAATCAAACTGAGTTCTCCCAGAGTAGAGTTTGCGCTCCTAACCACTACATCAAACAGGCTCTTGTTATGTGTTGTTGTTGTTTTGTACAATTGCTGATTAATTGCAATCATATGCACAGACCATTTTTGTGATAGTAAACTGGGTAGGGCTAAAAATAACAATTTTGAAAGCTACGTAATTTATCCTGGTGTCCATCCAGACATCATCAGCCGGCTGGAATCTTGAAATTACTTAAGAAAAAGGACCTAATTTCCTTCAAGGGACGGAGCTCTCATATAATGAGAACTGGATTCTGCAAACGTTCCTTTGGTTCAGATCACTATTAGACTACAGAGAGAAACACCCTCCAACGATCAAAAAAGTTGATTGCCGTTTTTACCAAGCATTCCAAATAATTTTACAGTGTATTAGAGTTTTTGCACATCTGCATTCTCACACTGCTGTGTTGCAGCTGTTCTGCCCTCCCCTGTCTACCGGCTGTCTGAAAATTTAAGAAGTGCTTAACAAAAAAAAGGTGCTTTCCTTGTATAAAGTACTGGGTCCAGAGCCACGTTGCAGTGAAATCAGCTCATAAGTTTATTGATGGTACAAAATCACGACTGGAGAATGGGGCTTTGGGGGGGGGGTCTGCTTAAATGTCCATCTAAACCACACCCCCAGCCTCACCCAATCTCCCTGATAGGGTTAATTACAGGTGACCCTACAGCATAGGTCCCCTGGTGGATCTTGGGAGGCCGATTGGTCTGATTTACAATCCGCCCAGGCAATTGTCTCCCAAAGCGAAGCTCCGGTAGCCAGCCCGGCCACATACTTTTCTCTGACTGCATGCGTGGTTGCCATTAGGACATAACACCTTGGTTGTCCTGACCCTGCTGTGTTGGGACAAACAGGATTCCAGCACTTGGTGCTTTCTTGCCCTGCCACCTGGGAAGTATAGTTTCATCCATCAAGTTGGGATGAATGCTGCTCACTATACAGGTGCAAAAGCAGTGCACATTTTGCATATCTAGCTGATTCTGAATGATGCACATGATGTCCTAACTTTTGATGCTGGCTGGGCTATATGCAATTCCAACAGTCCTGCAAATTGTGAGCATGCACCAATCTCCAGCCAGATGCCTAATATGATGTTGAGTGGTGCCAACTGTACATATGTCAAACCGGCCCATATTCACTCAGTGCTGTTCATTTTCAATGGTACTTTGCAAGCATGACTGCCATGCATTTGTACGGATGCAAAAGTGGTGGTGTCAGCAGAGCAAGTTTGATTTTCTACTGTGTCACTTGCCAAAAGAAAAAGAAGCGTCACTCAATAAGAGCCTGGGTGCAGTCGTAGTTAGAGGGCTGGACTTCACCCAGTGTGAGAGTTGCCAGGTCTGGGTTAAAAATACCTGGAGATTTGGGGTGTACCTCAGTGGGGTGTAATGCCATAGAGTCCTACCTTCCAAAGCAGCCATTTTCTCCTGGGGAACTGATCTCAGTCACCTGGAGACCAGTTGTAATGCTCCAGCCACCACCTGGAGACTGGCAACCCTAGCCAGTATTGTGTTCCGATTCCAACTGATGCATGGAGCTACGTGTGGCCTTTAAGTATACTGCAGCCTCTCAGCATCATCTGCCTCACAGGACTGTGGGAAAGATAAAACGGAATAAGCTTTGAGCTCCTTGAAAGAAGGACGTAAACCCAATAACGAAGAAAGAAAAATGAGAAGAAGGAAAGAGATGACCCTATGTTTTATTTGTTTGTGTATTCTCTCTAATGCCAATGCCAATAAAGGTAACTGAACTGAAAGAGATGCCCTGAAAGCTGTTCACCACTGACATTCACAGGCTCCCGGACCCTACCTCATCATCTGTTGCACTAAACCATTTTTTAAAACACTCCTATATACTAAAAAATACAGTGATTTTCCAGTTGGTCAGCCAGAAGTCTCTCCTCTAGAGAATACGTAGAATGCCTCCACCAGTGCATCTAAGCAAGTGGAATTTCTTTTGATCAGCAGTGTTTATGAAACCGCTTCAAGATGGGGAAACGCCCTTAGGAACAGTGAAGGTGGAATGCCTGTGCGGTTAAAGCAATATACTTATGATGCCATACATTGTGCTCTGTTATTTGTGCTTAGGGTTGGGATTTTCTTTCTGAATCTCTGCGCGTTCACGTAACAAGGAGTTTCGAGCTGAAATTGCTACCATCTGCATACAAGAGAGCGGGCGAAAGGTGGTTAGAGCAAATGAGTAAATCGAACAGCAAAATACAGGGCAGCTAATGGGAGCCTTTCTGTCATCAGAATAAAAGATGAAAGGCTACAATGCACGAAAACAAAATTAAGATGGTTTATCATTATTTTTAATGAAGTTTCCAACATTGCAGTGGGCAAGATCTAGAAAGGAGGGGAAAGTACCTCGTTTTTATTTGCATTCTTGGGAGACTGCCAGTTATGATTGTTACCCTTGAAATACCAGCTTTTTCCATACTCTCAGCTTAGTTAATGCTTGGCAGACTCTTGTATCCTACCCTCTCTGTTAAATGGTGCTTTCCAAATCACTCTGTGACTATCGAGCGGTAGTTCAGATCTCGCTTACCGTTTGAAATTGCAACTTTATATCTAGCGCCCACTCAGTGGGTTATGTACACTAGACAGTGGTTGTCATCTAGATCCATGGGAATTCCTATTTTTCAGAAAATAATTTCAACATCACAGATTGTATTAATTTAATGCTTCATATGCAGTCAAGAGAGGGGGGCTGAAATCCACACGTGTCTGTTGGAGAAACTTGCAAATTCACTATGTTAATCATATATTCTGCAAGTGTTGTTTTAATTGGCAGGCCAGATGTTTTGAGGAAGCTGACAAATGGGGTATGAGGTAGTGATGCCAGCCTCCAGGTGGGACCTGGGGATCCCCCGGAATTACAGCTCATCGCCAGACTACAGAGATCAGTTCTCCTGGAGAAAATGGATGCTTTGGAGGGTGGGCTCTATGGCGTTGTATCCAGGTCCCTATCTTCCCCAAGCTTCCCCAAATATCCAGGAGTTTCCCAACCTAGATCTGGCAACCCTACCCCCCATCCCCCACTGGTGGCCATGGGGGAGCTGGCCACCCTAGTTTGAGGGCAAATACCCTTTGCCCTCCCCAGAGCTTAGTGCTGAAAGGTAAACTGCATTTGAACATGGAAGTTCCATTTAGTTGTTAAGACTTTGTGTAATTCCTTTTTAAAACCATCCAAACCAGTAACCATAATATATCTATTTGTGGCATTGTTTATCCTACTCATCCTAGAGGGAGTTCAGGATGGTGTTGCAGGTGTCTTCTCTGGTCCATTTTATCCTCACAACAACCCTGGGATTAGGGTTACCAATCTCCAGGTGGGGCCTGGAGATCTCCCAGAATTACAACTGATCTCCCGAATAGAGAGGTCCATGCCTGTAAATAAAATGGCCCCTTGGAGGCTGGACTCTACGGAATTATACCCTGCTGAGATCCATCCCCTTCCTCAAACCCCACCCTTCCCAGGCTCCACCCCTAAATCTCCAGGTATTTCCCAGTCGGGAGTTGGCAGCTCCAGCTTTGCTGTCCATTGGTGGACTGAAACTTCTGTGCCCTTGTAGGAAGCAAATGTTTTCTGCCTTTTTTTTTTAAAGCCCAGAAAACTTCCTAGTGAAGCTGGATCATCTCGTTATTGATTCAAATCCGCTGATCATCTAGATGAATTGAGCTGCTAAGGGCAGAACAGAAACTGGAGGCATTTTAGTGGGCATGCCTGGATATCTTTGTAGCATTTTCCAAAGCATTCTTTAAGAAACACAGTTAGATGTGTGGCATCCTTATGTTCGGAATATTGTTTGAAGTTGCCGTGTTTCTCAGCTTTAGGCCTAGGAAAGGGCCTAGGATACTTTCTTTTCCTTTCTTTTTAGGATGAGTTCTTTCTTCAGCGGGCTCCTGGGCTTTTATAGAGCTGCACCACCTCCTCCTGGCAAAAGCTCCATCCCCGAGGGGAAGCAAGCTGGGCAGTGGACGACTGCAGTGCTGAGTTCGTTTCCTTCCCCTCCCCACTCCAGCCCCAGAGGGAAAGTGGCATCCACCCTTAGCTGTCAGGCGGTTCCAAAAGCAAGGGGGAGGGTCAATCCAATTGCAGTCATTGGCTGCGGAACAAAGGCTGCTGGCATTCTGACCTCCCGCTATCTATCAAGAACCTGCATCACAATTGGCAACTGGTCCCCACAATGCACTTAGGTATTTGCCGGGGGGGGGGGGGAGAGTCCTGATGGAATGTGGCGCCTCCCCACCGTGTCAGCTGACATATGCAAATATTCTAGAGAGATAAACAAATTTGGGGAAATTCCATTGCTTTCAAGGTTTTTTTTCTTCTTTCGATGCAATTTAAAAAATGATTCATGGAAGATCCGGTGGGGATAGAGTGGTATGTGTGGGTGTCTTTAGGAATGCTTCTAACATTTGACAGTTTGTTGTGTGATTACAGGGATGACTAATTATAGAACTGTTTATTTGTTTAGTTTATAGCCCATGTCCATCCTGAAGGTTTTCGGGTGCATAAAAATAGACTTTAAAAAATCCTATTCATTTTTTAAAAAACATTTTATTAACCGTTTCAATATATATAATAGTAATATATAGAACAAATACAAACAAACAAAATTCACTACATTCTACTTTGTCACTATATATGTGTGTACAATAGTCAGATCCTATTCAGTTTTTTTTAACATTCATCCTCAGACATAAAAAGTAGGAGCAGGGAAAGCAGCAGAATCAAGTCAGTGCCGTATACTGGTCTGAGATTATCCTTTATTGCCATTTCTGACCCTTTTATGATATGTTTGGAAGAGCAGAGGAACCAAGGTAGGGTTAACCGCTCTGGATTGGGAAATACCTGGAGATTTTTTGGGGGTGGAGCCTGAGGAGGATGGCGTTTGGAAGGGGAGGGACTTCAGTGGGGTATAATGCCATCAAGTCCACCTTCCAAAGTGGCCATTTTTTTTCCTCCAGGTGAACTGATTTCTGTCACCTGGAAATCAGTTGTGAACCCTGGAGATCTCCAGCCACCATCTGGAGGCTGGCAACCCTAAACCAAGAGGCTGCCAGAGGAAGACAACTGGCCATTCTGTTAACCGTCATGAAACAAGTTCAGGTAAGGACAGATGTGAAGCCATGAATGCATTAGTGGAAGTTTTTCAAAGGCTGTTGGGGATTACTCTCATGGGCAGATCTGTATGGGATACAAGAGAATGGCATTAAAGACCCAGAGAATGCTTGGGATCGGAGGGAGCTTAACATTTCCCGGCAATCTGCTACTGCTGGTACAGACGTCTGTTTGTCTGTGTTCATTCTGCTGTAGTAGAGGGTTGAAAACTCAGTGATCAAGGGAGGAACAAACTGCCCCCCCCCAAAAAAAAACAACCCTCAGCCCCCTGTGCCTGTCACTTCCTCTGTGCTCATGATGCAATTGTGAAATAATGGAATGTACATGGAAGCCTAAATATAGAAGTCTTAAATCAGTGTGAAATGCTCTTCCATAGCACCACCCTTTTGCTAGAGGATTGCTAGGCTGGATCAAGCCCAGGAGTTGTCCCATCTCCCCCTAGCCAAGTATTCTGTTTGTAGCACATGCCCAGGGGAAGGACAAAAAAATAAATGACACTTTTCTATTATTTGCCTCTCTTATTCAGAGGTATATTGCTTGTGTATATCGTGGTTCCATTTAGCTACCATGGCAGATAGTTATTTAAAAGCCCTTTTCCCCCTGGCTAATCAGGACTCAAGGCAGGTAACAACCATATAACATTCAAGATGATAGGACTGCATTAAAACAACCAGTGTAGTGCCATGCTATTAACAGCCCTCCCCCCCATTCCCATTTATAGCAAGACTCAAATTGCCCACAAAGCTCTTTGGAATAGCTCTGTTTTTCACAGGATCATTGAAAAGCCAGGAAGGTAGAAGCACTGAATCTTAACCTTTTCCAGGAAGGTTTAATACTCATATGAGGCAGGCACTGAAAGACACAGTGTACTGGTGAGAGCGTCGGACTACTATCTGGGAGACCCTGGTTTGAATCCTTACTGTTCCATGGAAGCACACTGGATGACCTTGGGCCAATCACTCTCTGACTCTCAGCCTAACTCAGTATTGTTGTTGTGAGAATGAAATGGAGGAGGGGACAAGGATGTTGTCAGCTGCTTTGGTCCCACAATGGCAAGAAAAGTGGGGCATACATTTCTGGAAAACAAACAAATAAACCCCAAGCAAAAGAGCCATAGATAACAGACCCTGATGGGGGAAGCCAAGCTGCCACGGGGGAATAGGCTGGGAGATGCAGTCTTTCAGGTATGTGGGCTGCAGGTCATATGGACTTTAAAGGTGGCCAGAAGCCATTGAGGGTCTGATGCCTTTATCTAGACTCAAGGCGAGTTCACACAACCATTCCCTTCCTCTTTGGGTCTTAATTTTTTTCAGCCCATCCTTTCTTGGCAGTCCAAACTGCTTCCAACCGCTCTTTGTTGTCACAAACCATATGTTGGACCATTCTTCAGGCCAAGCTCCTCATGGACTTCCAGTAGGACACCATCCATTGCAGAGAACAATGAGAACCTACTTCTGGGCTGAGTTCTTTCCAACAGCAGAGGAGAGGTTACACCTCTGTCTCATCTCTACAACTTCTGAATGCTTTATTAATTAAAAAAAAATCTCACAAACATCTACATGTCAGGGCTGTTGCCTAGTTTTCTGTGTGCAGGAATGCTGATTTTTCATGGACAGGCATTGCGTGGGATAGCCTTGAAGTGGATGACCTCATTCTTCCAAGGTTGGGAACAGAGGGTGGCTAGGAGAAAGGGTGCCATCCAGGTACCCCTTAGTTTGTTCCATAGGAGTTCCATAGGAGGCAGTCCTCTCCCTGATGTTGTTTAGCATCTATATGCACCCCTTCGCCCAACTGTTGCAGAGTTTCAGGCTGGGATGTCACCAGTAATGCTGATGACACCCAGCTTTGATGGGTGACTGGCTGGAAACTGCCCTGGCAAATTTGGCTGAGGATCTGGGGGCTGTGGTGGGATGGTTGAAACAGAACCATCTGAGACTGAATCTTTCAAACATGGTGGTTCTGTGATTGGGGCATGGAGACTCAGGTTTGAGGCACCAACTCCCAGCTCTTGATGCCATGCCTTTGAGACTGGCACTAAATGTCAAGAGTTTGGGTGTGGTCCTGGATCCCTCTTTAACAATGGAGGCCCAAGTCACAAATGTTGCCAGACTGGCATTTTTCCAACTGCACCAGGTCAGGCAACCAGCCCCCTACCTGTCTTGTCCTGACCTAGCCACAGTAATCCATGCAATGGTCACCTCCAGATTAGACTACTGTAACTCACTCTACATGGGCCTACCCTTGAGGCTGACCTGGAAACCCCAGCTTGTACAGAATGCAGTGGTGTGGGTCCTTACAGCGACCCCACGCACAGCACATATCTATCCTGTGCTGTGTGAGCTACACTGGCTTCTAGTGGAGTTCTGGATCAGATTCAAGGTTCTGGTGTTGATCTTTAAAGCCCTTAATGGTCTGGAATCCATGTAACTTCAGGACCGTCTCTCTCGATATACCCCCAAAAGAGTGTTGCACTCAGTAGATCAGAATCTACTGGTGGCCTCTGGCCCAAGGGATATCCAGCTATCCTCAACCAGAACCAGCACATTCTCTGCCCTGGCGCCAACCTGGTGGAACTCTCTGCCGAATAACATCTGTGCCTTGCGGGGACTGATGCCGGTCTGCAGGGCCTGTAAGGCAGAGATGTTCCACCAGGCATTTGGTTGAGGACAGTGATGGTTTCATGCCTCTGGCATTCCCACTACATGCCTCCCCTGTGAGGCAATGGCACTACTGAAATTCTTAGTGTTGTCTTTTTACGTACTTAGTACTTTTTACGTACTTAGTTTAGACGGCGTGCTGGAGCCAATTTAAATCACCCCGCTTCGATGTGGCTTTTTTTTTACTCCGGAAAATTGGGATCACACCAGAGTGTGTGCCGGGTTTTTTTGTTTTTTGTTTTTTCTAACTTTGCGCATGTGCATAGGCACTCATTTGGAGATCTGGAAAAATAAAACCTTGAGCATGCGCAAAAGCAGTAGAGCAAATCCTGCCACAGTTCCACAAGCACTGTGATTTCACCGCCCTGACAGAACACGTCCCTTCAAACTTTTCACCTGAAACTGGCCTCCTTGGGATCCCAAACTCAAAACTAGTGGCCATTTAAAAAAAAATTATAGATGCGTGGGCAGAGCAGTGCTTATGCGCATATCGCCAGTGCAAAAATAAAAATGGTGGGTGAAAAGTGGAAGCCAGAGGCTTCCATGGCGGCAGCGGGGGGTTAAAGACTCAGAAGTGGCTCGACGACGGTTGAGCCGATCACACAGGGGAAAATGCACTTTCAACCAGGAGAGCACAGAAAACACCACCTAAGGACCTGGAGTCAAAATACTACACTTTGCTTGGGAATTTGCTCCGGTAAGCAACAGCTGGGGACGGGAGGCAGCTGCTGCTGTCTGAATGCACACATTTGATCCGCTTTCGAAGTGTGTCGAAGCCGGATCAAACAGCATGTCTGAACACACCCACTTTGTTTTATTGTTTAGGACTTTTAGTATGGACTGTATGATTTTAATAGGTTGTACACCACCCTGAGCCTTGCCTCAGCAGTGGAGGGTGGTTTAAAATCTAATCTAATCTAATAAATAAAAAAAATTGATCACGGGAGCAACCTGAAGTGGTTCACTATGTTTGGGGTTTTCATCTGTCTGAGAAATATTAATCAAGTTTGCTTGAAGGGTACTCAGAACTGAATGGCTCTTTTATGGGTTTGTTCTCTGTGTTTGTGGTAAACGCTAATTTCCAGTCAGGAACATGTAAGGCGCTCCTCCTCCTCCTCCTCGCTACCAAAGGATCAGCATCTAGCCACTGCTGCAGGGTCACAGAAATGATCAAAGTCTTGAGGTACATCCTACACAATAATCCCACCTATGGCTGTGGCTCGGGCCCTCAAAATAACAACGGGGAACCGAAGCCTGTGTGAGGTTGCAGGAGACTGTCGGCTTCCTGGCTTCCTTCATTACCAACAAGGATGCAAAGGTCCCTCCAGGTATGGCAGGAAAGCTGTCTCATCTGGGAAGTTATCCTGAAGTATTCCACAATGGTTTTCATTTCCTGTAATTTGGAACTGGATGTCTTCACAGAATATCACATGGTTTTCGTTTACACAGGAAATCAAGCACAGCCACAAGTAAAGAGACGCTCCCCCCCCCCCCTCCCCGAAGAACGATAGTTTTGCAACTGTTCCGTTTCTGAAGCCGGTTTTATCTCAGCCCTGAGTCTGTCTTCTGCAATGTGATCCGTGGCTACACCCAGAACAGCAGATTTATTTCTGGCCCATGATAATCCCTTTATACAAATAAACCAATATAATTTGTTTTCCTTCCCCGCCGCAGAAAATATATTAATCTCAGTTGTATGGGGAAATGTGGGGGACGAGCCATCCCTCAAGGAGAGGGTTAAATCCGTATTCAGAAACAGGAAGCATGCCCAGTAAAGTGGGATTTTACAAGACCTATGAGATAAAAAAATCAAATTAAAACAGGAAGAGCCATTTTAAAGGACAGGATTAATCAGCAGGGCCATAAGAACTGACCTGTGTGAGAGAGTTCTAGAGGGTAGATATTTGGATTAAAATATTTTATGAGGCCATGCCAATAAAAACCAAAATAACCTTGCTTCCTGTGGGTTTGGGTTTTTTGCCCCTGTGTTTTACATGGAGATTTCATCTGAGAACTGAGCTATTGGAGCACAGCTATTATGTTTCAACGCAGAGAAAAAAAGAGAGTTTCAGATCGGTATCAAGGCCCAAACAGATGCTATGTGGGAAAGCCAAGATTTCATCTCCTTTGTTTTTGTTCTTTACTTCAAAGCAACTGCGGAAGATTGGTAATAGGTATTTAACTCCCCCCATATAGTTCCCAGTTCTAAATCACTCTCAGAGCTTCTATTAGATTCAGTAGGGGAGGAAATACAGATAACCAATGCTCCCTCTAAACTGTGGAGTCTTGTAAGCAAAAATTCCACTTTGTGAGCTACTGGCATTAAGGCTGTGAGTGAGCGATTTGGCTACTGCATAAATTAGTTTGCTCTGGAGCCATCCTTCCTTAGCTAAGACAAAAATGTGTGAGCCAGAGGCTAAAAAACTGTGAGCTGGCTCACACTAACTCAGCTTAGAGGGAACACTGCAGATAACTGTATGATGCCAGCATCT
The DNA here is from genome assembly GCA_029233225.1 of Lepidodactylus listeri. Classification (NCBI taxonomy): domain Eukaryota; kingdom Metazoa; phylum Chordata; class Lepidosauria; order Squamata; family Gekkonidae; genus Lepidodactylus; species Lepidodactylus listeri. The sequence continues at coordinate 23,903,401 of JARCFY010000012.1, forward strand.
TCTCCATACTAAGAGGTAATGGCAGCTTTGAAGGATTCTTTAGAACTGGGGTATAGGAATGTGATCTTCTTCTTTTCCAAACCTGATCTAAGATGCACTTTCAGTCTTCAGGCAGCAGTGGGGACTCATTGAGCCACAAACATGACATCATAGGTGACATCAGTCATAAGAACATAAGAGAGAAGCCAATGTTGGATCAGGCCAATTGTCCATCCAGTCCAACACTCTGACACACAGTGGCCAAAAACACCAGGTGCCCTCAGGAGGTCCAGCAGTGGGGCCAGGACACTAGAAGCCCTCCCACTGTTGCCCCCCCCCTCCAAGCACCAAGAATACAGAGCATCACTTGCCCCAGACTGAGAGTTCCTATCTATACCTTGTGGCTAATAGCCACTGATGGACCTCTGCTCCATATGTTTATCCAATCCCCTCTTGTAGCCGTCCCACATCCTGCAGCACTGAATTCCATGTGTTAATCACTCTTTGGGTGAAGAAGTACTCAGCAATTTCATTGACTGCCCGCAAGTTCTCGTATTGTGAGAAAGGGAGAAAAGTACTTCTTTCTCTGTCTGCTCTATTCCATGCATAACCTTGTAAACCTCGATCATGTCACCCCCTCAGTCGTCATTTCTCCAAGGTAAAGAGCCCCAAGCTCTTTAACCTTTCTTTGTAGGGAAAGTGTTCCAGCCCTTTTATCATTCTAGTTGCCCTTTTCTGTACTTTTTCCAATGCTATAATATCTTTTTTGAGGTGTGGCGACCAGAACTGTACACAGTACTCCAAATGGGGTCGCACCATCAGAACACAAGAAGCAGATATCTCTGACCTTGCCTGTGCTAAAGTAACCCTCTCCATTGCTGAATGGCTTTGCCTTGTTGTCCTGCCACTCTTCTCATTGTTAGGGTTGCCAGCCATTGTGGGAGAGAGAGACGAATGATGTTGAGCTTTGTGGGAGAGAGAGAGGAATGATGTTGCACCATTGGCGTGACTAGGGACAAGGGCATAGACTTTTCAATTTCCGGGGGGGGGGGGACTGGGCCAGAGGGGGGAGGGAGGGGGAGGGAAGAGAGAGAGAGAGAGAGAGAGAGAGAGAGAGAGAGAGAGTAGGGTTGTCAAGCCTTACCATTGAGAGAGGAGTTCCTCACACACGCTGGGATGATGCCACTGCAAGAGGCTCCCCTGCACCCACTCCTCCCTCTCCAGGGGCATCCAGGCGACTGCCCAGCGTGATGACATCACCCGGAAGTGACGTCATCATGCTGGGCACGTTGCCGGGGCGATGCTCTGGCAATCGCCCTGAAACTCTATGGTGCCATAGAGTGATGTCATCACGCTGGGCAGTTGCCCGGACGCCCCCGGAGAGGGAGGAGTGGGTGCAGGGGAGCCGTGGGGGGGATGCTCTGGTGGCAGCAGCGGCTTCTTGCAGCAGGCAGCAGGCGGTGGCCGGGGACCTGGAGGGTGGCAGGTGTGGCAGCGGGCAGGCACTCTGTTTTGCCTGGGGGGGCTCAGTCAGCCCCCCTGGAAAATGTCAGGAGTGGCCCGAGCCCCTGAGTCCCCGTGTAGTTGACGCCTATGACTAGGGATGACAACAATCAGGTGGGACTTCTAGAATTGTAACAGACCTCCAGACTACAGAGATCACTTCTGCTGGAGAAAATGGCTGCTTTGAGGGTTGGCTTTATGGCACTATACCCTGCTGAGGTAAACCCTGCTGTCTCCAGGCTCTGCCCCCTATCTTCAGGAATTTCGCACCTGGAGTTGGCATCCCTACCTAGTGTTTCTCCCAGATCTTTGTCCAGAAGCCTACCCGCTATACTACAGTGGCTGTTTAGGACATTTTGTATTAAATTTGGATTGTCATCTGTATGTTTTTTTGTTTTTTTTAACATTCCTCTGAACCTCGGTGGGAGCCTACTTGCTCTAATAAATACAAGAAGAAGATAATTTTCAAAAACGTCTGGCTACTCAATTGAATTGAGCAAAATACATTTCGTAAATAGGTTGTAAGCTGCTTTTAGTCTCCACTGAGGAGAAAAGTGGGGTATAAATACCTACTGAAGTAACAAAATAAGCATTCGAATATGCACATTTTATTCAAGCACTTAATCTGCTCCCCCTTCCCACTGCATACTAGCCCAGCTTATATTTTCTGTTGCATCCTGCCTCTGAGTTCTGTTAGGGTGGCGGTTCTTAGACCTGCAGCAAGCAACAGGTGGATTACATTTGAGGATTACATTCTAATAATGGTATGACCTTGCGTGGACCTGATGTTGTGCAGCACAGAGTCATTAGGGCATCTTTTCCAATTTCCTTCATGCTTTGCATTTTGATTAAAAGTTCAGCGCAGAATGCACTCCCACCGCTGGACTGACCTAAACAGAATAATCCAATCCATTTGCAGGGGGGAGCCTTGCATTTCGCCTCCTCTTACCTGCTCTTTCTTATTTTTACCTATGAAAAAGCTGAAGGCTATGGCTTTCACCAGCAAGGTAGTGAAGGGTTCTAATTAGATTCAGCTCCAAGCTATCAAACTGAAAATGTCACTGAATCACCTGCGGAGGCTGGGGAGAAGCTTGAACTTCAGCCTGCGCATGTAAGGTCATGAACCAGCATTTGGTAACATTAGTCCTCTGTGCAAATGCCAATTCTTTCATATGATTATTTATCAGTAGAACTGGCCAGTATAAGAAATAACATTTACCTGTTTTGTTTTGTCTTTGCATTAAAGTCTATGCTTTTGGATTTCAGACATGGGTGCCTAATCATAATAAATCTTTGGTTTTTACACTGGTTTTATACTGGTTATAACCTTCTGAGGTGGCAAGGGTTCTCGAGGCAGAAAATCAAGGAGCATGAATAAAACACATCCAATCTTACCTCTAGCCCCTTTCCCTTTCCTCCCTCAGACTCTGTGGCAAATCTGTGATAACACTCTAGTAAGTGAAAACTTCCGACAAGTTTATTTCTGAAATACCCTCTCACTGGAAAAGACAATAATGCTAGGGAAAGGTGAAGGCGGCAGGAAAAGAGGAAGACCCAACATCACATGGATTGACTCAATCAAGGAAGCCTCAGTTTGCAAGACCTGAGAAAGGCTGTTAACTATAGGGGCTGTGGCTCAGTGGAAGAGCCTCTGCTTTGCATGCAGGAGGTCCCAGATTCAATCTCCGACATCCCAGTTCAAAGAACCAGGTAGTAGGTGATGTGAAAGACCTCTGCCTGGAGAGCTGCTGCTTGCCTGAGTCAACAAGGCAGACTTTGATGGACCAATGGTTTGATTCAGTATTTATTTTGTTATTTATTTATTGAGATTTGTATCCCACCTTCCTTGCCATATGGTGAGTATAAGGTAGCTTTATATGTGCAACAAGATGTTTTACAGGTCATTAGTTCATATGGTCACCATAAGTCAGAAGCAACTTGATGGCACTTAACGCACACATATCACTCTGTTGATGGGTAATTTTGGTCCCATTCAGATGGGCAGCTAATTCCACCATTGGCCCAGCTCTAATTTGATCCCGATCTTTTTTATCCAGTGTTGCATGATCAGATAGCTCCCCCATTAATCCCTTACCGCATGCGGACTCCGCAGTGGATTGTCTAGACAGCGTCCACCTGAAGGAGTTGCGCAGTCAGTTTTTTTTAAAATTCTGTTTACACATGTGCATATGCGCCTCACCGTCTACTTGTTTTTCTGTGCATGTGCGGACTTGGATATTAAAAGCACCGCCAGTGGTATCTTCCTCTGGGTACAATTTGAATTAACAAAGTTCATAAGTTTCATGGGCCTTTCAGAAACATGAAATTGTCTGGAACGTTTGAGCGGAGCTCTGCAGCTGTCACATGTTTACACATTTATGTGCTTACCGCTAAGAATTTTTTTAAATGGTGGCTGTTTGGGATGGTCTGGAGTCAGACCATCCTCACGAGCTGATTGCGCACTGGAACGACTAGACAGGGGAAAGTCTACCATTGGCCCATCGGCAAGCTTTAGACCGGACTTTCACCTCTATCTTTTTAGTACAGCTCCCTGGTGGGGATCAACGGGCTGATCACTGCAGCGGCACATTTCCCAGATGTCACTGTTTGGACATGCCCTTTAAATCCGCCAGGCACTCATGGCTGGGTCGGATCTAAAGAGCCATCTGATCATGACCATAAAGAAGGAAAGGTAAGGTGAGATAAATAAATTCACAGCTGCACCAAAGGACATGTGTGCCAGTTAATTATAGAACTTCTAGAAAGTCAGGAGGAGTGGAAGACTGGGCATAGTAAAAATTTGGACCTGTTACCCAAGTGGACCCAGAGAAGGGGAAATTAGCTTTAAAAGTGTTCCAGAAAGGAATAACGTGAGGCCTTTCATCCATGTATATCAGATTGGATCTTGGTAGGGGTACTCCCACAATAAAATTATGAAGAAAGACAGGGAGAAAGTGTGATTGGAAACACAAACAAATAGCTTTATTATATACAAAGTAAAATAAAAGAAGTAAAAATGTAAAGAACCTGCACTGGGCACCTGAGAACTAATTCACACCCACCCACCCAGCAAGAGGATACACTTGATAAAAGGAAAAGGAAAGGAAATTGGGTAGTTTTCGGGAAGGGGCATACAGCCTTAAATCCAGGGCTTAAAGTCTGAAGAGGTCCAGGGGCCGATGCATCAAAAGGAACCTGCGAAACAGTTGCAGGGGTGTTCAGGTAGTGGAGGCACACTTTCCACTGAGTTGAGATGGTCTTTTTATGAGGACGGGTCCCATAGCTAGACTTGGGAACCCACTTTCCCAGGAACATGATTGGGCCATTTGAAGGTAACTGCTGTCAAAGTCTGGCAGGAAAATGAGTAAAGAAATACCTGACATTCTAAGGTGGGATGGATTGTTGGATGGATTTAGCATATTGACAAAGAACTAGAAAAGAATGATGGGTTTAAGCGTCCTCCTGATGACCCATCCCAGGTGATTCAGATGTTAGGCTGCCTTTATCAAAGGCTGGGTTGGATTAGCAATACTTAAGGGCTGCCCAACTGTCAATAGCTGGAAATGGTTCACACTGCCTTGGTGAAGTAACCCTGGGAACAAGGGATATGACTGTACTGGGTCTATCTTGGAGCTTAGCGTTGAAAGGTGCTTTGTTCTTGAGAACAAATATGCCACTTGAGCTGGGGGAGGCTGCACAGTTCCAGCCCACCCGTCCTCACCCCTGGGCTTTCAATGTCATGGCTGCACCCAGGTGCCTTTACGAGACTTCCCAAGTTCCAGATGCCCTGACACTTAGGCTCTAAAAGGGGGTACTTATTAAAACAACTAAGTCCAAAATAAGAGGGAGATCCCACTGACCAAGGGGGTCTCAGCCGGCGGACTGAACAATAAAAAGGGAGGAAATCCTCTTGTCCTTAACCAAGCTACGCTTCGTGCTAAACAGTCAAGCCACTTGTTGAGTGGGATGGGGACTAGAGCCCAGCATTTCCCTCACAACCTGAATGGCCTCTTCTTGTACAACAGACAGCTAAGTGGGCAAAACTGGCCAGTACCCATTTTGCAGAGTATTGTGTTGTGCTAGAGAAGTAGTGCTTTTGATTTTTTTGTTGATTTCTAGTTAATTTCCCCCGCAGATTCAACTTTCAGAATGCAAACTGTACGAACAACATTCCTTTAGATAAAGTGAGATGCTTTTTTTAACAAATCAATTAAATCAGACCATACTAGAACTCCATACTTAGTCAATATCTCTAAACACATACTTAGAGCGTCCTTTACCTCTCTATGGTTTCAATCAATGCCAACTGCAATTTTGGAGGGCCGATTCAATCAAACTCCATTGGTCCATTGTCTATGTATTTGTGGCACCCACGAACTTGAGGATTTGCCTCTTTTGCCCACTGTATTCTAGCCCGAGGGCTAACTTTTTAGCAGGTGTTTTATCTGGTCTTAGTGCTTACCCAGTTGAGGATAAAATTTCATATTTGTTACCTGACATTGATGCATGTGTCTCTTATAAAGTTTCATTATTTTTCCTTGCTGCAAAGAATATACATTCCAAGGTGGCATCAGGAAGGGGCACTATTCAGGCCACTGTATCAAATTAGTTATATTTTGTTATTGATTTCTGGTACTTTTGTATATGCTGATATTAATCTATAGTTTGTTCACAATTTGTATTTTGTAATTTTGTAATGGCCAGTGGCTAATTACAATAAACTAAACTGAACTGAGCTGAGCTTTTTCTGTTTGTTTTCTGAGAAAAAGAAACCCTTTTGCTACTTTGTCATGCTGCCAAAGATTGACAGTGTCCTGGGTGCAGAAACAAGTGACTTCCTTGGCAACTCAACACAAACAACCCTTGTTAAGATGAGGAAACCGGCTCAATAGAGCATGACTGCCGTATCTGTTAGGCAGCATGAGAAACTTGTGTCCCCAGTGCCTGAAAATGAGCCCTTTTGAAATGGTGAGGGGACTCCATGCTTCCTTTAATATAGATCCTGTCCCAGAAGGCCAGTTATTTTATTTTCAGGCCAAAAGTGGGGGCAAGAAATGTGGCAGGAACTCTGCTTCCTCTGAGCTAGAGCAGGAGACAACCGAATATACAGTCTGACTCCAAAAGGTCCAACATTCTGTGTCACACAGTGGCCAAAAATACCAGGTGCCATCAGGAGATCCACCAGTGGGGCCAGAAATCCAGAAGCTCTCCCACTGTTGTCCCCCAAGCACGAAGAATACAGAGCATCACTGCCCTAGACCAGGGGTGGGCAAACTTGCTCAGCGTAAGAGCCACCTAGAACAGGGGTGGCCAAACTTGCTTAACGTAAGAGCCACATAGAATCAACATCAGATGTCTGAGAGCCACAAGACATGAACAAATATTACCTGCTTTTATTGGAAAATAAGCAAATTTGCTTTTTATTAACATTAAATGAGAATGCCAAAAATAATAACAAAAGGGGTAAAAGCAGATATTGATAATGATATTAATTTGTCCAATGATATTTGTTTGCTAATGATATTTAGCTTCCCCAGCCACCCTGCCGGGAGCCACATAACATATGTGAAAGAGCCGCATGCGGCTCCCGAGCCACAGTTTGCCCACCCCTGCCCTAGACATAGTGTTCCATCTATACCTTGCAGCTAATAACCACTGATGGACCTCCACTCTGTATGTTCATTGAGTCCCCTCCTGAAGCTGTCTATGCTTGTGGCCACCACCACTTCCTACGGTAGTGAATTCCCATGTTAATTACTTTTTGGGTGAAGAAGTACTTCCTAGATCTTTAAATACTTCCTAGCTCTTTAAATACATTAACATGTTACTAATCATTTATTCCAGTTGCATTTGAATGGGAGAAGCAACGAAAAAAACCCTGCTGGTATTGTGCCAGTATGTGATTGTGTGTGTGTGTGTTGTTTAGCAGCAACTGTGTCATTTGTTGCTGTTGACAGCAAAATAAATTAGTGTGATCAACATAATTTCTCCAAAACAGCTAAGTCAAAACAGATGGCTTAAAATATTTTGGTAGGGCCCATTAGCCCAAGTTTACATGTATGTATAGATATCAGTTCAGTTGACAACATATGGTGCTATTTACTGTTTTTGCAACAAAACACTCTCTTCTACAGCTTCATCATGATGAAAGAGGTTGAAGGGTTGTTTAGCTTTAGTTTGCAGATATCCATGACTCGCTAATTTACAGAAGGAAACCGGGGCTTAGAGCCTGAGGATAGAGAAGGCAGCCGTTGTAATAATTAAAAAAATAAATAAACAGAAGAAGGTGGAGCGTAATGTCACGTTTGTATACTGACACAATAGACTATTAGAGCATATTTACAGCTCCTTTACCGCAAAGCGATGCTTAGTTAATTTCCCCATCCCCAAAGAAGGTCTCTTCCCCATCAGCCCACAGCATCTTCTGCCTAAAACATTGGACACTGCGAAATAATAAGATGTATTTTTCATGCTGTCTCTCGTTCATTTATTAATTTAATAAACCTTATCATTTGAAGCACATACATGATCTTGAGAAGTTGTACAGCCATACTATAAGGTAACCCAGTACTGTTATTGCTGCTGCTGCTGTGTGAGATCATTATGGCTCGGCGCCGGACCATTTACTCCGGCTACAGGAACTGAACTAATATATTGCACTGCCCATTTAAAATGTTTTAATTGCTTCACTGTATTGTTTTATACTGTTATTTATTAACTCTTGACTTACTGTTAAGATTGTATTGTGTTGGTTGTTATGAGCCTCCCTGAGCTCACTTCTGGGAAGGGTGGGCTATAAATTGAAATACATAAATAAATAAATAATTCTCCATATTGCACTTGGGGTGAGGGCAGCAGCTGTGTAGAGTGCATGCTTTGCAAGAATCAGGTTCCTGACATCTCCAGATTATTGATTGATCATATTATTTATTTATTTATTTATTGTGCGGCAGAATCACAGGAAGCATATAATAATATAAAATATTATATTGATATATTATACTATAGCGGATAGATCATAGACAGTGTCAGCCCAGTGTGCTGCAGCAGTGAGAAAGGCAAACGCTATGTTAGCAACAACGCTCCCTCTAAGCTGTGGAGTCTTGTGAACAAAAAATTCTACTTTGTGAGCTACTAGCATTAAAGTTGTCAGTGAGTGATTTGGCTGCTGCATAAATTAGTTGGTTCTGGAGCCATCCTTCCTGGGCTAAGAAAAAAATGTGTGAGCTGGAGGCTAAAAACTGTGAGCTAGCTCACACTGACTCAACTTAGAGGGAACACTGGTTAGCGATTATTAGAAAAGAGACTCCAGAGAAAGGGTCTCAGGCGGCAGGGAAGGACTTTGGTCTACCTGAGTCTACACACAGCCTCCTGCTTGGGAAAGCTGGCAATATCAATATGGGAAGCTTCTTTGGGCCAGGTCAAAGAACCCCACTGGGGATAGGTTGAGAGTGAATCAGTGCAACACTTGGTACATCATATGCTTATTCTGACCGGCTCTTGACCAGCAGCTTGACCCACAATAGAGCTCCACTGCCCACTTTGGATTTCAGAAAAGCAGTAAGTGTGCATTCACATGAGCATGCACACACACAATTCTGAGGCTATTTTCTCATGAGTCAGACTGTTGATATAGGCAGGAAAAGGTCTTTCCCAGCATTTCCCAACCCAGGATCCTCCCACTGGAGAAGATGGCACTTCAAGATTTCTGCATGCAAAACATGTTTGATCTAGGAGGCTGACAGCCCTGGAGGGAAATGTTGTGTCCTTAATGTGTTGAAATGGGCAGCTGAAGCTGTTTATGGCATGGAGGTAAGGAATGTCACCTGGTATGTACTATCCCATTAAGCCTTTATTTAAAAGACAGGATTGTTTCTCTCTCTCCAAGTAGCTGGAAATCTGAGCTCTCCCACCGAGCCACAGCTTCAGGGCCAATTCATGTGTTGCAGTTGATGTGGACCTTCCATGTGGTGCATCACAGGAGTTGCTTGCTTCCTAGGGATGCACGGGCATGATTAGACTCGTGACCATGGTATGCAGAAGGAGGAGGCTTCCATCCCCACCATTTTCCAGACCCGAAATGTCCCAGGAGGCCATTTTTTTGCCCAGCTGGGGAAACTTACCTGTGGCCAAGCAAATACCAGCTCCCTGGGGCCATTTTAGGCCAAGGAAATGGTGCAGCCACATGCTAGGGTTCCATTCTGAATTAGGCCCATGTCTGCCTTGGAACTAAATTTCAAGCGTGTGTGAACTGGCTACTTCATTCCCTAGCAAGTCCTTGATTATCCCATTGTCTGCTTCAGTAAAGTCAAGCTAAGGACAGCCAATCTGCATGGTCAGAAAAATCTCGAATGGAAGAGCTTCAAAACAGACACTTACAAAACCAAACCTAATGTGTGTATAGAAAGCTAGCAGACTAAGGACAAGAACAGGGACATTTCCACCTGAAAGGTAGCTTTCAATGAGGAGCAATGCTTCTTTTCCTTTACAGAATGGCACAGTCAAACATGTGACTCCCACCATATGCCTGATTTCTGGAGTGGTACAGTCCAGAAAGGCTGTACCCCCTGCATATTCGAACTGCCTCTCCTTTATCACCAGACAGGCACCTTTTGGAATGGTTTGAACTTTTCCCCTTATGATCAGAAGTAAGGAGAGTCGAGTTTCCAATGCCTCATTTGTTTGTGACTTCTTTTTAGGGGAAGGATGGTACAGCTCCTTAGCAGCTTTCGCTCTTGTTAATCCAGGCACAGTGGCAGAACTTCAGAGGCTTCTGCGGCTGTAGGTAATCAGGATTACCTGTGAAGCACAGCAGACAATGATTCTTCCAGGGCCGAGGTTGAGCAGAATCAATACATTGGATAATGAAAGCAATAAGAAGAACATTTAAGATGTCTTAAATAAAGACAGCCAGTAGGACTCTTTTTTTTCTTTGCAGTTTGGAAAAAAATCATGAAATACCAAATTAAAAGATAGAGGAGTAAATGATGAATGAATTCAAGATAATGGCTAGACGAAATAACTGTGTTGTAATAGGTGACTTTAACTACCCACACATTGATTGGGTCAATATGTGTTCAAGTTGGGAAAAGGAAACTGAGTTTCTAGATGCTCTTAATGACTGTGCTATGGAGCAGATGGTTACAGAACCGACCAGAGAAGTGATCCTGGATTTGGTCCTAAGTAACGCCCAAGACCTGGTGAGAGATGTTAAAGTGATTGCACTGCTTAGGAACAGTGACCATAATGTTATTGAGTTCAACATTTGTATAAATGGGGAGTTGCCCCAAAAGACTGACACAACCACTTTTAACTTTAAAAGGGGTAACTTCTCTGATATGAGGGGATATGTGAGGAGAAAACTGAACGGAAAAGTAGAAAGGGTCAAAACCATTGGGGAACCTTGGAGACTATTTAAAATTACAATACTAGAGGCTCAGAGAAAATATATACTGCGGGTTAGGAAAGGCACAAATACGTATAGAAAAAAGCCTGCATGGTTAACAAACAAAGTAATGGAAGCTGTAAAAGGCAAGAAGGATTCCTTTAAGCGTTGGAAAGATAATCTCAGTGAGGCTGATAAAAGGGAACACAGGCTGTGGCAAATAAAATGCAAGTCTGTGATCAGGCAGGCAACAAGGGAATATGAGGAGCATATCACAAAAAACATAAAGACCAACAATAAAACTTTCTTCAAATACATTAGAAGTAGGAAACCAGCCAGGGAAGCAGTGGGGCCCTTGGATGACCATGGGGTAAAAGGTGTAGTGAAGGATGATAGGGAAATGGCTGAGAAGCTAAATGCATTTTTTGCCTCTGTCTTCACTGTGGAAGATGAAAAGTGCCTGCCCATTCCAGAACCACTGATTTCGGGAGGGGGGTTGAAAGACCTGAGTCAGATTGAGGTGACAAGAAAGGAGGTCCTATATCTGATAGACAACTTAAAAACAAATAAATCACTGGGGCCGGATGGCATACATCTGAGAGTTCTGAAAGAACTCAAATGTGAACTTGTGGATCTCCTGACAAAAATATGTAATCTTTCCTTAAAATCTGCTTCCATTCCTGAGGACTGGAAGGTACCGAATGTCACTCCTATCTTTAAAAAGGGTTCCAGAGGAGATCCGGGAAATTACAGGCCAGTCAGTCTGACATTGATACCGGGTAAGTTGGTGGAAACTGTTATTAAGGAAAAAATTAGTAGGCACATTGATGAACAAAATCTATTGAGGAAGACTCAACATGGGTTCTGTAAGGGAAGATCTTGTCTCACTAACCTGCTAGTGTTCTCTGAGGGAGTAAACAAACATGTGGACAAGGGAGACCCAATAGATGTTGTTTACCTTGACTTGCAGAAAGCTTTTGATAATGTTCCTCATCAAAGGCTCTTAAGTAAGCTCAATAGTCATGGGATAAAAGGACAAGTCGTTTTGTGGATCAAAAACTGGCTAATTAAAAGGAAACAGAGAGTGAGTATTAATGGGCAATTTTCTCATTGGAGGGAGGTAAGCAGTGGGGTACCATGGAATCAGTACTTGGTCCGATGCTTTTTAACTTGTTTATTAATGATTTGGAGTTGGGAGTAAGCAGTGAAGTGGCTAAATTTGCAGATGACACAAAGTTATTCAGGGTGGTGAGAACCAGGGAGGATTGGGAGGCACTCCAAAGGGATCTGTCGAGGATGGGCAAGTGGGCATCAACGTGGCAAATGTGGTTTAATGTTGCCAAGTGCAAAGTGATGCACATTGGAGCCAAAAATCCTAACTATAAATACACGTTGATAGGGTCCGAACTGGCGGAGACTGACCAAGAGAGAGATCTTGGAGTTGTAGTAGATAACCCAATGAAAATGTCGAGACAATGTGCGACTGCAATGAAAAAGGCCAATGCTATGCTGGGGGTTATTAGGAAGGGAATAGATAACAAATCAGCCAGTATCATAATGCCCCTGTATAAATCAATGGTGCGACCTCATTTGGAGTACTGTGTACAGTTCTGGTCACCACACCTCAAGAAAGATATTATAGCATTGGAAAAAGTGCAGAAAAGGGCAACTAAAATGATAAAATGGTTGGAACACTTTTCCTATAAAGAAAGGCTGAAGTGCTTGGGGCTCTTTAGCTTGGAGAAACGACAGCTGAGGGGTGACATGATCGAGGTTTATAAGATTATGCATGGGATAGAGGAGGTAGAGAAAGAAGTCCTTTTCTCCCTTTCTCACAATACAAGAACTTGTGGGCACTCCATGAAATTGCTGAGCAGTCGGGTTAGAACAGATAAAAGGAAGTACTTCTTCACCCAAAGAGTGATTAACACGTGGAATTCATTGCCACAGGAGGTGGTGGCAGCTACAAGCATGGACGGCTTCAAGAGGGAATTAGATAAACATATGGAGCAGAAGTCCATCAGTGGCTATTAGCCACAAAGTATAGATAGGAACTCTCAGTCTGGGGCAAGTGATGCTCTGTAATCTTGGTGCTGGGGGGGGGGGGACAGTGGGAGGGCTTCCTGCCCCCACTGGTGGACCTCCTGATGGCACCTGGTGTTTTCGGCCACTGTGTGACAGAGTGTTGGACTGGATGGGCCATTGGCCTGATCCAACATTGGCTTTTCTTATGTTCTTATGCTTTTAATACTGGCAAAATACAGTTTAATTGATGCTTAATGCCTGTCCATATAATTCAAACGACATCAGCAAGGTTGTTTTGGATGGCCATTTGTTAACAATATAATGGTGTTATTTTGTATCTGGTGTAAAAATATGATGGGTAGATACAAGATACTGCAGTAGGGTTTGGGGGTCAGTGAATTAAATTGTTTTCTAGGAATTTTATTTTTGAAGGAATAATATGGATCTGAAAATTTGTGAGTGTGTGAGCATACGTACACACCAATCAGTTTCATATTGGTCGCAAGTATTTAACTGTGGGGCTGCAGTGGCTCAAGTGGTTAAGACACTGAACTGCAGACCGGAAGGTCAGTAGTTCAGCAGGTCGAGACCCGAGTGCTGCATGATAAAGTGAGCTCCCATCTCTGGTCCCAGCCCCTGCCAGCCTAGCAGTTCGAAAGCAAGAAATTGCAAGTAGATAAATAGGTACCACTTCGGTGGGAAGGTAACAGTGTTCCATGCGTCTTGGCGTCTAGTCATGCTGGCCACATGACCACGGAAATGTCTTTGGACAGGGCTGGCTCTTCGGTTTGGAAACGGAGATGAGCACCACATCCCTAGAGTCGTAATCAACTGGCTTTCGAGCAAGGGAAACCTTTACCTTTACTTAACTGCACCGGCCACATATTTTTCATTTTTGGTGGTACTCAAACAAAGAAGAGCCTATACATTGGCAAGATGGCAGACTTTTCCTTCTGCAGTTCTCGATGGAAAATTTAAAAAGATCCCTTTGGATCAAAGACTATGTATGTGTGGATCTAATGAGACTGAATCAGTTGACCATATTCTACTACACTGTAATATGTATGTGGATATCCGTGCAAAGTTTATTGCCCCCTTGTTACGATCTTATCTTGGAGGTTCAGATAATGAAATCACAGAATCTCCTGAAAGGGACTAACTCCGAAATAACTATTAATTGCGCAAAATTCCTCGCAGCTGCTTATAGAATACGTCAGAGACGAACAGCAACAAACTGATTTGTTCTACTTTGGGGTGATATAGTATTTTAAAGTTATATAATGATTTTAAATAACTATATTAGTGTTTTATATTTACTTTTACGATAGGTATGTTTATGTCTATGTTTTATTCTGATCTATAATAAATTTCCAATCTGATATTGGTCCACCATCATACGTTAACTGATGGTGAAAAAATTAACTGTGAAACAAGCAGTCATGGAATGATAGGGTTGCCAGCTCCAGATTGGGAAATACCTGGAGATTTGAGAGGTGGAGCCTGAGGAGGGTGGAGTTTGGGGAGGGGAGGGATGTCAGTGGGATATAATGCCATACAGTCCACCTTCCAATGCAGTCATTTTCTGCAGATCAGTTCTAACAGCAGATCTCCAGCCACCACCTGGAGGTTGGCAACCCTAAATGATATATGTGCAACTTCTCTCTTTGTTACATCATACCAAATGAGGAGAGATGGCAGTGTATAGGACCATGGCTCAGTGCATGGGGCCATGGCTTTAATGTGCGGAAGATTCCAGGTTCACAGCACATCAATTTAATAGGATCAGGTTCTAGGAAAGGCATCTGTCTGAAACCTGGAAAGCTGCTGCCGGTCATAGACAATACAGACCTTGATAGTCTGACACAGTATAAGGCAGCTTCAAGTGTTCAAAGAGTTGCAGCGTAAATCATTCTTTTAACAAAGTTATGCAGCTCTCTTTGGATGGAGACTGTTCCAGATCTTGGTTCCAGGGATTAGCTGTCAGGCATGGAGACCAATGGCAGGTCAGACAGGATGGAAGAGCCCCAAAAGCCAGAGAATTCAGAAATAGGCCTCAGACTCAGGACATGGCAGAAGCAGTATCAGGACCAGGACAAGAAGTAGGACTCCACACATCCGTCCAGGGCAGAGACAAGGCTCTGGGTCAAACCAGGCAAAGACCAAGAGCCCACAACGCTAGCACAGTATGGACAAGTTGCTCAGACTGAAGGACCCAGCCTGGAGGCAGAAGTTTTACATCCCTTAGCTAGATTCCTTTTTCAGAAAGACTTTGCAATTGTAATTCAGGCGATTTGGACACAATCTGGCACTTTTTCAATGGTTGTAAGAAATACAATATGGCTCACGACAGATGGATCTCAGTGTACATTCAAAAATGGAGCCCTGCTACAAATCAGGAACTTATAGCTAATCTCTTAGCTGATACTGATCCAAATGTGACATTGGCAGTGGCAAAGTTTTTATCTGTAACCTTGGGTGGTATTAAATGGACTCTACCCTTTTTAGGTCATTAATGTGTATTCGGTAAACTAAATTGCATAACTCTGTGAAACTGTAAACTGTAAATTATAATGTATGCTGTACTCCATTGTAGTACTTTGTATATTTGCTTATGACCTATTGGTCGATGAGCAATAAAATGATTGAACCTGGCTAGATTGTATTCCTTCAGGCATGGGGTACTTCCTCAGCTGACTGTTGACTGGGGCGCGCACGCTGTGGTGCTGAGGACACTGGGACAGCAGCTCGTATCTGAAAGAAGGAAACTCAGGTGACATGCAGAGCAAACAGCCACTGTCCCAACTTCTGAGGACACCCCCTCCCCCCCGGTGTTGTTTTTCTTAGAAATAAAACAGGTCTTCTGCCCAGCTTAGTTTTCAATGGGGATGTGATTCATTAATTTTTATGTCTGGGCGAAAATGCTAAATCCCTTTGGAGAGCTCATTACGTAACTGGTCAATTGTATACCTGTCTCCAAGTCACAACAAAAACACGCAATGCAATTTTCCTGGTATTCAGCAGTCAAAATGACAGTAGAAAGGTGTTAATTTGAGGAGGTGGCTCATCTGTGTTCAGATGGATGGCCATGGGAAGTCCCTCTATTGGAGAAACAAGGTAACTGTGAAATGAGGCAAAGAGGGAGATCTCTCCAAATGTATGTAAGAATTGGCTGAAGATTTCCTCTGGCTAAGTTTTTCCTAAATGAGCAAAGGCCTCCTATAGAAACGTCAAACATTTTCCAAGCAACAGGCCACATAAAACCTATTGGCTTATGTATCTGAAAAAGCACTTTAGTGGCAAATTTCATGAGCAGATGTCAGTGTTTTGGGATTCATTTGACGTAGCTGAATGCGCTGGTAACCCCACTGGCGTCATGCTCTGGGCAATGCCAGGCAGTGACTGCAGCCTATCAGCATGTTTTTAGGAAACCCAACTGCAGCACCTAATAAAGACAGTCAAAGGGGATGTAGATTACAGAACTTTAACTGAAGAACAGCTGAAAAATCCAGGTTCACGACAGTATTTGTTTGCATCTGCAATTTCAGATTATTCTTCCATGCAACGGTAGTGGACAAACTTGTAAGGTATATCTACACTGACCTACACTGCTCAGGCTTGGTTTGATGCCACCTGAACTCTCATGGTTTCCACCAAAGAATCCTGGGAATTGTAGTTTGGTGAAGAGCTGATAATTCCCCATAAGGGAATCTTGAGAATGCAGGGAAAGTGACATGGACTGTAAAATTCAAGGGAAGAACCCTGATTGAAGGACCTGACAAAAAGCCTCCCCCTTGTCTGGATGAACTCCATTAAAGCTAACAGCATAATACAAAACCATTATTACAAAGCCAATGCTTTACCTATAGAATGACCACACTGTGCAGTCTGAGAAAATGCGTCCCCGGTTAACTTTTTAATGTCACAGAGAATGCTGTGCACCACTTATAGATCACATGCACCCTCTGTAACACTACAAAACACATTGGGGTAAAAGATTCAGGGACGAACATAATAACTGTATGCAATGAAACACTGTGCCACTTTATCTGTCAACTGCAGGTCTACCTGAGGCCCGGCCTACATGCTCAGCACAGTGAAGTGAGGTGAGAACCAGCCAACAGCTCTCTGATACGATAGAACAGACTGTAACCACCTCAGAATGCCTGAGAGAGAATCAGCTTTTTAAAAGCTCCATTATATGCGACAAACCCCCTTTTCAAAAAAAAAAAAATGTGCAAGTGGAAATGTAGCCCAGAAAGAAATGGGCTGGAATAGAACCTTTCTCCCAGAAGCACTAGTTTCTTCTAATTTACCGAGATTTTTTACATGGGGAAGCACTTAGCAATGGCGCCCATCAGTTGAAGGTTGTAGTGGTACAGTCCACTCAACTACCTCAGGATTCTAGCACATTTTACTGCTTTTATAGGGTGGACCGCAGAGTTCTGTCCATCACCTAATGATGCAGCAACGTTGTTACCCTTATACTGTTTTCCTAATCTAAAAGCCCCCCCCTTTGCTGTTTGGCCATATGGGGAAAACAGAAGTATTTGTGCTGGTGTGTTTCACTTGTTAGGCAACAGCAGCAGTTTGGGGTGGGCAGATTAGACCCAGGAAAACATTGTATGGGAAAGGAGTTAAATGTCTCTTTCCACGGTGTTATTGCTTCCACTTGTTTTGGTGGGTTTTCTTACCGTGCTACTGGTCCCTTGTTCTTATACCAAGAGCAGGTCAACAAAATAGGCATGCTGGTGAGAAGAGCTGAATCGCACCTTCCCCCTTCTCAAATACCCATGTTTATATCATTGCAGGCCTTTTATTCCTAAACCATGTTCGATACCAGAAGTGATTGAGGTATGGAAGAAAAAATGGTTCAAGCAACAGAGTTTTAAAGTAAGATGAAGAAGGGTTCAACACTTCTCACCCACACACCCATTGTTGTAAAAATTAAGATTTCTCCCCAGTTTATACATGAACAGAGCGGACACACGACTAAACAATAGGTTTGCCAACCTCCAGGTGGGGGCGGGATACCTCCCTGGATTACAGTTGATCTCCAGATGACAGAGATCAGTTCTCAAGGAGAAAATGGCTGCCTTACATGGTGGACTTCATGGCATTATACCTTGCTGAGGTCCTTTTGCTTTCCAAAACCTGTCTTCCCAAGGCACCCCCCCTCCCAAATTTACAGGTACTTCCCAAGCAGGAGTTGGCAACCCTACAAAATAAACATGGCTGCCACCACCATTCCTAGCTTGGCCTTTATATAAAACCAGTCCTCACTGTTTCAGGAATTCTAGTGGTACTTCAGGTGTTGCTACCTTTCTGTCCAAAAGTATTCCCGTTAGACCCCCCTCTTGTTAGAGATCTCTATCCTTCTACCTCTCATCTATGACATTTGTTTCCAATAGCTTGTGTCGAAAGATGGCCTGGGAATGGGAATCCAGGAACACAGCCAGCTGTCTTGCCCTTGCCAGTAAAAAGGCTGCTTGCAGATTCTTGTGGTCACAGAGCAGTTTGAGAGTTAGACCTGTGAGGAAAAAAATTCTGCAAGTGGTGTCCATAAATCTCGGGAGCAAACGACAGATGCCAAAAAGTGCTCCAACTCGGCTGTTCCCTTTGAAAAATGTCTTAAGAGTGTCGAGTCCCTCAGAGGCCAGGTGTTCCCAAATAAAAACGGGAGATTTGAGGGAATGTCTTCAACTGCTTGTTCAAAGCTCACTGTTTACCCAAGCAGAGATTAAGGCAGGTTTCACTGGAGCGAATGACATCAAACCTATAATGAAGGCTTCCATATGGCTCTAGTGCTGACTCTGGGGATCCCATGAAGGGCTCTTCCTATGGACCTGGAAAACACATGCTGGGTACCATGTGTCAGGTAGGGTTGCCAACCTCCAGGTGGTGGCTGGAGATCTCTTGGAATTACAACTGGTTCCCCAGGTGACAGAGATCAGGTCACTTGGAGAAAATGGATGCTTTGGAAGGTGGGCTGTATGGCATTATTCCCTGCTGGTCCTAACCTCCACAAACCCCACCCTCCTGAGGCTCCACCCCCCCAAATCTCTAGAAATTTCCCAACCCAGAGCTGGCAACCCTCTGTGTGTGTGTGTGTGTGTGTGTGTGTGTGAGAGAGAGAGAGAGAGAGAGAGAGAGAGAGAGAATGGGCAGTGGGGAAATGATTAAAAACAAGGTGTGGGAATATTATCTTGGCCCACTGTAACATTTTGCTCTGTGTGTCCTTTTCGCTTTAAGGGGCACTCTGAGCAATTCTGGAGAAAGTCCAAGATGAGGCCTCGGAATCACCACACTCCCCTGCTGCTAGGGTTGCCATCCTCCAGGTGGGGCCTGGTGATCTCCTGCTTTTACAATTGATCTCCAGCTGACAGAGATCAGCTCCCCTGGAGGAAATGGCTGCCTTGAAGGGTGGAATCTATGGCATTGTGCCCTCCTGAGGCCCCTCCCCTCTCCAAACTCCACCCCCTCCTGGATCCACCCCCAAAGTCTCCAGGTATTTTCCAACCCTGACCTGGCAACCCTACCTGCTGCCCTCCTTGTGGAAACCACCCCAGGCCCAAGCAAGGGGTGGCCTTTGAGTCAGCTGCTGAGGGGATGAGCACATAAAGGAGCCCCCATCCACTGCCACCACCACCTGACACCAAGCCCCGGGGGGGGGGGCGGGAACGTGGTGCTGGGAGCCTACGCTTCCTGTCCTTTCCCCTTTTTAAAGGTGGGGCTGTGGGCGGTAAGGTACATGTTATCTCCTCAGGCGACTGAAATACACAAGGAAAGAGAGTAGCAGGATGGGAAGATCTTTAACAAAACTATTTTAAAAAACAAAGAGAAATGTCTGTACATCTGATCTGTAACAGAGATGCCAGAAACAAAAAAAAATATTTGCATGTTACTCCAAAGTCTCAGCCTTGTAGTAATGCTGTACGGGACTACTGATCTGGAGCAGAGCTTGCGAAAATGGGATTCATATATTTATGTAAGTAGAATGTGTGGGCAAACAACTGTTAAATGCCCAAATTAGATTAGGCCCCGAATAATAGTTTCAGGCACCTGCAATGTAGAGGAACACTTCTTTTAAACCCCCTCAGGGTGCACGGCAGAGTTCATGCTGCTGTGCTGGCCACTTAGGTCGGGAAATAGTTGTTCAGTTGGTAATTTCTTTGCTTTAGGGTTGCCAGTTCTTACCTTGCTTCTGGTGGGGGGCTCCAGTCTCGGTCCGGGAGTCTTCTGGTGTACATGTGCTGCGATGATGTCACCCAGAAGTGATGCCATCATGCTGGGCACATTGAGCAGGGGATGCTCTAGCATTTGGGCATGGTCATCATAGAGTTTTTTCCCAAATGCCAGAGCATCCCCTGTGCAACATGCCCGAGGCAATGATGTCACCTCTGGATGATGTCATCGCACTGGGCATCTTGGGCGGGACAGGGCTCTTTGGGGCTGGGGCTCTCCCTGCTGCCCAACTGGCCAGCAGCAGATTGCCCCCCCAAGCGGGGGAACCCCGCCCGCATCTGGGGGATGGCAGCCCTACTTTGTTTGAGCTTGTTCTGTATTTAACCTCAAGTTAGGATTGCCAACCTCCATGTGGGTTCCGGAGTGGTCCCAGAATTGCAAGTGATCTGCAGACTACAGGAATCAGTTCTCCTGGTGAAAATGGTGGCTTTGAATGGTGGACTCTATGGCATTAATACCCTGCTACTGTCTTGTGTTGCCAACTCTATGGGAAATTCCTGAAGATTTGGGTGTGGGATGGATGGTCAGGTTTGGGGAGGAGAGGGAGCTGAGTGGGGGATAAAGCCATAGACTCTACCCTCCAAAGCATCCATTTTCTGGAGATCAGTTGTGGTTCCTGAGGATCTCCAGGCTCCACCTGGAGGTTGGCAACCCTAGGATCCCTCACCTCCCTAATTACCACCCTTCCCAGGCTCTGCCCCCAAATCTCCATGAATTTCCCAACCTGGAATTGGTGACCCTACTTCAAGTTCTTCTTGGGAATTATCAGAAAAAAATACCCCAAGCTTCAGACACACACATTATTTTCAGTAAACTATCCCCCCCCCCCCCACTCCTACACGGGCACCATTTGCTATCAGTTTTTCAGATTGCTAAACTTTTAGTTTGTCGAGGACATTGGTGTTTTAAACATTTCAGATGCTGAAATTTTTCCTGACAGAGATGAAGAGAGTAGAAAGGTCCTTCCCAACATCTGCTTCCTAACTTCCTTTATTGATTTTAAAACATTTTAAATCTGACTTCCACGGCAGTAAATAATCAAAAACATTAAAACTGTCCATCAGTCTGTTTGTCTATCATCTCTCTCTCTCTCTTTCTCTCTCCATCTGTCATCTACACACACACATATGATTAAAAACAAAACACATGAGGGAAACATGAACAGGAAGGCTGCGGTCTCACAGTCCAGTTGAAGCAAAGGGGAAGAGAGGCTATTTCCTCCAGAGGAATTTGGCCTGCAGTTGTGAGATCACACAGCCCTTTGAAGCTGCAGGTGCAGCCTGTCACTGTGTGATCAGACACAACTGTGAGTGAGTTGTTGTTGGTGTTTTTTTGCTGTTTGTTTCCCTTCAGCATAAACGAGGAATCAAGGAATTGCACCTCCACACTGAGGGCCCCCCATGGAGTATGCAATGATGCGCATACTGTTGGGGGGGGGGAACATGGCACGGAGTCAGGATAGCATGATCAAACCATCCCAACAGCATGAGAGCATGCTTGAGCGATCAGATAGGGGAAAGTCTGTCTGTGGCCCATTGGCAAGCATTAGGACCAGACTTTCCCTGGTGTCTTTTAACTCTGCTTCTGTGGCGGAGCAGCACGGGTTGCCGATGACTGCAGGATGCTTTCCAGATGTTGCTGTCTGATTGCTCCCCTTAGATCCATCAGGCATTCACACCTATGTCAGATCTAAAGGACCGTGTGATTGCAGCCGAAGGCGGGTCAGTGAGGGAATTCCAAATCAAACAGAAAAGTCCACCCACTGGTACAAGACCTATGGTTACCAGCTTTGGGCTGAGAAATACCTGGAGACTTTGGGAGGTGGAACCTGGGGAGGGTGGCATTTGGGGAAGGGAGAGACTTCAGCAGGATACAATGCCATAGAGGCCACCCTCCAAAGCAGCCTTTTTCTCCAGGGGAACTGATTTTGGTCATCTGGTGATCAACTGTAATAGTGGGAGATCTCCAAGTGCTACCTGGAAGGTGACAATCCTAGCAAGACCACCACCGAAGGGAGACAAACTAATCTCCCTTGGGAGAGTAATCCATATTTTGGGGCTACCATTGAGAGGGCCCATTCTTGAGTTGCCACACATCTAGTTTCAGAAGATGCCACAGACTAAACTTGAAGCTTGCTGCATGCAAAGAAGATACTCTACCACTGAGCCATAGTTACTCTCTGGATCATCAAATATCTATTTTGTTGAAGCCTAAAGATTAGCCAATGTAAAGAAAGCATTTCATTTTCCTCAGTGACAGGGGGAGGTTATTTCTATTGCTGTTTATGGCTTTATCTGACGGGTTATTGGGGCAATTTTTTAGTTTTTGATATTTCAGTTATTTGTACACCCAGTTAGAGCTGAAATGCATTTCCTAAACCTTTTAAGTAAATAAATCTATTCATGATAAATCCTCCACGTTGCCTCTTTTCTTCCAACCAGTTACGTAACAGCCTGAAAACGGAGAGTGTTCAGCATTAGGCCGAAGCCTAAGAAGACTGAAAACTTGGGAAGGAAAACAACATGAAGGATCTTTTGGGAACAAGCTTGGATTGTCAAACCCTCAAACATCTGTGGTAACCAAAGGAGTGGAAACAAAGTATGTTGAGCAGGTGCAAGCTGTAAAATACAGTTTTCATTTTTGCACAAGCCAAGGCAAGGGGAGTGGCAAAAACATTCTTTTCTCCTGGACGTACACTGATTAGGCATGAGGCAGGACACATATTTGTTCTCATGGGGCCATGTTTTAGTGATCACCCTACGTCCCCCAATTCAAAAGAATTTTTATCTGCTGACATCTAGGACTGTGTGACGTGAGCCTGATACCTAATATTTTGTATATTTGTTCTTGTGTTTCTCTTGAACCGTGTCCAGACAACTTTTCTAGAAGGTCAGGTCTACGAAAGAGAAATGATAAGGTTTCAGCACACCCTGACTGGCTTCTGTGCTTTCACCATGTGTATTCTATAAATTTCGCATCCATTCAGTTTCTGCTGTTCAGCAGACGTCGCCAGATGCTTCCTGACACACATTGATCCAGTCTTTTCTAAAAAACAGTCCATCATCCTTCTTCATCTGTTAACTTTGTTTCCACTCTGCCGTTTATAGAGTACAAATGCAGTTGATTGGCTGAAAGCCGTTTGATCCGTGAGGCCTTTGGCTGTACTTGAAACTAGGGCTGTGTGGAGATGTGTCTGGATATGGTGTCATCGTGGGGCTGTAGCAATAATTCACAAATGGCTCTTCCTGTGGGGACAAGAGAATTCAGAAGGTGAACGGTTGATGTTACTTAACAATCGTGACATATTCAGCAAGGAGTAGATGCTGCCTGGGCCTCTTTAGCAACTCAGGTAATATTTGCTTAGATTACCAGTTGTATGGGAAGGGCAGGATATAAATGGAAATAATAAATAAATCATAAATAAATTGAAATAATAAATTAATTAATACATAAATGATATGAGAGGGCTGATTGGATTCCTGACCAGGCCTGCTATTCACTGACCCAGAAGTATCTGCTGTAACAAACTCCAGATGCTTATTTTATTTATTTTTTGCTTAGAAAATTTTTATGCTGCCTCTCTAGGAACCTGCCCAAGTCAGCTTACAAAATAAAAAGAATAGAAGATATTAAAATCCAGCACAACGCCAGCATAAGTATCTAGACCATAAAAATAGACCACTGGCAGCTTAAAATAACAGTTCCCCCACAAAAATAGTATTACGAGATCAACCACTTAATTATAGAGTTCCCAGCTCTGGGTTCGGAAATTCCTGGAGATGGGGGGGGTGGAGCCTGGGGTAGGACAGGATTTGGGGAGGGACATCAGCCGGGTTTAATGCCACACACTCCACCCTCTGAAGCTGCCATTTCCTCCAGGGGAACTGATCTCCGTAGCCCAGAGATACATAATTCTGGGAGATCCCCAGCCACCAACTGGAGGTTGGCAACTCCACTTAATCAAAAGCCTAGGTGAACGGAAATGTTTCGGCTTGGCACCTAAAAGAAAGCAACAGAAGAAGAAGAAGAAGAGATTGGATTTATATCCCGCCCTCCACTCACTTGGAGTCTCAGAGCGGCTTACAAACTCCTTTCCCTTCCCCTCCCCACAACAGACACCCTGTGAGGTAGGTGGGGCCGAGAGAGCTCTTTCCCAAGCTGTCCTTGAGAGAACAGCTGGTACAGAGCTATGGCTTGCCCAAGGTCATCCAGCCAGGTGCAAGTGGAGGAGTGGGGAATCAAACCCGGTTCTCCCAGATTAGAGTCCGCGCACTTAACCACTACACCAAACTGGCTCTCTCCACCACCAAACAGAGGCACCAGGCGTGGGAAGGGCATTCCACAGGTGAGATGCCATTACTAAAAAGCCCTGCCTCTGGTTGCCACCCACCTCACCTCTCAAGGTGGGGGGCCCAGAGAGCAGGGCTTGCACAGCCGATCTTAATTGGTGGGCTGGACGATGAGGGGAGGAGGGTGATCCTTCCAGGACCCTGGGCAGCCTTTCCTGCACAAAATGGGGAGAGCTGCTGGGTTTGTTGCAGTGAGAAGAGGGGGCGGAGCTTGGAACTGCCTGTCCCAATTGCAGTGCCTCCTGCCAGGAAGCTTGGGGGAGCTCACGTGGTCATGGACACCTGCCTCCCAAGGCTGAATGAAAACCCACGTGCTAATCTCCTCCCTTCCTTCTGCCTCCTTTTAATCCCTCTGTAGTTATGCCTGCTGGTTCTGGAAACTCAAACCTCTGCTGGTGACTCAGAAAGGGAATTTGGCAAGAATATGGCAATGGCTGTTATATTTAGCGTCAGATGCGGCTGGGTGGAAACCTGTCCTGGGGCATCTTGAGACTCCCACAATGTAGCAAGTAATGTAGCAACAGCTGTGAGCCAGAGCACTTGGGCTGATGCATTCCAGATGAGCACCGCTGTTGATTCACTGATGGGAAGTGCCAGCTGCTTGCCTTTCAGGGGAGAGTTCCCAGTGAAACAATTTATATGTACGCCCGCACACACACACACACACACACACACACACACACACACACGCCACTCACACACACGCCACTCATATTCATTAAGTCCTCCAGCTTTGCTTTCTTCCTTCCTCCTCCTGAGCTCTCTATGGCACTTGCAAAGAAAGATCTTGTTTCCCTTCCGAGCCTTAACCCACAATGCTTGGCTATTTCTCGTTGGAAGTACAT
The DNA here is from genome assembly GCA_029233225.1 of Lepidodactylus listeri. Taxonomy (NCBI): domain Eukaryota; kingdom Metazoa; phylum Chordata; class Lepidosauria; order Squamata; family Gekkonidae; genus Lepidodactylus; species Lepidodactylus listeri. The sequence goes on from JARCFY010000012.1 coordinate 23,928,729, forward strand.
CGTATGGATTTCAGTGGGACATTTCCCCCAAAAAAGTGTGTATAGGATTGCTGCCTCAAGGCTTCACTGCAATATCAGGAATTCCCATTTTTGTTAAACATTTTAAGCCAAATTTCCCTTTAGAGTTTCAGATATTTCATTCTCGGTAGAATGCAGATTTTAATGGCTGTCCTTTGATTCTTTTCCATCTTTTCATGCAGAATTGCTTTGGCACCCTTCCTTTCAGTCCACACAAAATAAGCGTCCTAGAAACAGTAGGGTTGCCAGCCTCCAGGTGGTGCCTGGAGATCTCCTGGAATTACTACTGTTTTCCAGACTACAAAAATCAGTTCCCCTGGAGAAACAGGCTGCTTTGGAGGCATTAGATCCCTGCCAAACTCCCTCTCATCCTCAAACCCTGCCCTTCCCAGACTCTACCCACCCCCAAACCACCAGGAATTTACCAAACCAGGGTTGGCAACCCTAGTTACACCTCCTGGGGTGAAGCTCACTCACCCTTCGAGAACTGCCATCTGAAGATTTTTTTTTTCATGGACTGCTCTTTTAAGCACAGTGTGACAGACAGAAATTCAGCAGGAAAAGCTGTGTGCAGTATTTCTGGCTGATGTGCAGATGTAAAAGATAAAGGACCCTGGCTGGGAAAAAGGTTCTGACATGAAGACATTTCTAAAACATGCAGCTAAAATGGCACATGGAATTCTTAAATTATTTTGCTCAGTGTAAAGCACAAAGGAAATTTACACGCGTAGAACGCCCTTCCTGGCTGGTGAGACCCTGGTGGGTGTTTTTGCCCAGCACATGTAGCTGCTTCACCCAGGTAGCACTCCTGTTTCAAAACAAGATGCCATGTGCATGCAAAGTCCCCCTGGATGAGTTTTTCAGTGTTACGCTGAATCAGGCCTAGGTAATCAGTCTCGGGCACAGAGAAAGGAAATACCTCTCCTCTCCACCCTGTTCCTGTCCAGTTGTGTAATGCTGTGTCATGGAGAGAGAGGGAAATTCCTACCAAGCGTTCCTGGCTTTGGCTCCGCTCACTCGAGTTACCCTTGACCATGTCAGCGAACTTAGTTTGCTCACTTGCAGGATAAGAATCCTTTCCTGTCCCAACAGAGAATGGGGCAAGCCTGTACCGGCCCCTGTCATGTGACCTGGGAGGAAGCAGTCAATCAGCTGCCCTGCTGTGAAGCAAAGAGTGCGCAACAACTGTCAACTATCGTCTCTGATATTGTCATCGTTGCCTCCTTCCTGCCAGCACAGCAGACCCAGCTACAAAAATTCCAGGCCCTTCCCAAATACCAGTCATTGCTTCCTATCATTTGCTGTACATCAGTGAGAGGTACCAGAGTGTAGCAGATGGCCCAAACTAGGGCTTTTCCACTCCACCCTCAGCCGCCCTGGTTCCATTGTCCCCTTAGAGAAGCCACCAGGATTCAATGGTAGGCTTCCTTGAAGTGTCCCAAGGTTTCTGGGAACCGTTGAACTGGTACAGCCTTTTCTGAGGATATGCTATTGAAGGGAAGCCGAACAGAAGCTCTTCCCGTTCTGTGTTATGAATGCAGAAGCAAAACTAAAAGCAAGATCTAGGCTGCGATCAGATGGGCAAGTTGCTCTGATGTTGTGGCAGCTCACTACCAGATTTGAAGTGCACGATCAGACAGCAACATCTGCCTCCTGTCCCTCAGTCGTCAGCCCCCCATCCTCACCCCTGACTTTCCCAACACTGGATAAAGTCTGGTGTTTACGAATGAACTTGTCTCACTGTGGATTTCCGGGCGTCTGATCTCTCCCTTGCGCTCTCAAGCCGCTTGGTGAGGTCTGACACTACCAGTGCCTGGCCGCCATTTTTTTGCAGTTAGTAATGTGTGCATAACCACATATCCACTTCTAGTGAATAAGTGGTTATGTGCATGCACACATTAGAGGTTTTTTTTTTTTTAAAGAAGCTGCCTGCCTGCCTTTTCCATGGTGACCATGCAGCAGCAGTAAGAACTGTCAGCCGTGGGGGTGAGGCAGGAATAGGGTGGCATGTCTGGTTGCACCTCTCTGGAACAAATAGCTCTGGAGAAATTAGAAATTGCTAGAGCATCGCCCCGGCAACGTGCCCAACGTGATGATGTCACTTCTGCTGACATCATCACACTGGGGCAGTTGTCCTGACCGGACGACTTCGGGGGTGGGGTTTCCCCCGCCGGCCGAATCTGGGCTGGCAGATTGGGGACCCCTGTAGCGGGGGATTCCCCCACCCCCTGGGTGGACTTGGCAGCCCTATCTGATGTTGAGGTTCAAACAGGGGTCCCCAACTCATTTGGAGTTTTGAGAAAGGGGAGTGGATACCCCCCCAAATGGCAACTGTGAGGGGCAACAAATGTTGGGAGCCTTCAGGCCACGTGACCTGCTCTGATGGAGGCAACTATTTTGAAGTGGGTGCTCCCGAAGACTCAAAGGTGACGGCTCCTGGACTCTTCTGCTTCAGTGAAGTAGAGAAAAGCCAGGCTTGGCTCTTTGCTTTGGGGAAGAGTTGCTTTGCAGAACACACACATGGGCACCAGGAGACACATCAGACCTCCCCCCCCACACACAGATGACTGGCTTAGACTAAAACCTTGAGCCAGTCACCCTCTATGGGTCTCACTTACCCCCTCAGGATTGCTAGGAAGAGGCTACACCAGAGGAGGGCAGAACCGTTTCTGAGCTCCACAATCAAAGGGCTGGGTGCAAACTAATAGACCAGTTGCACTCACTCCAGTTGTGATGAAGTGTTTTGAGAAATTGGTACGGAGTCATATTGTTTCATGCCTTCCATCCACACTGGATAGTCATCAGTTTGCATATAAGGCAAATAGATCCACAGAGGATGCTATCATTACCACTCTCCATACTGCTCTGTCACATCTGGAGCAGCCGGGGAGTTATGTGAGGCTGTTGTTTGTGGATTTTAGTTCTGCCTTCAATACCATCCTCCCACATAGATTAGTGCCCAAATTGGAGGGCCTTGGACTTTCCAGCTCTATATGTTCCTGGATTTTGGACTTCCTGACAGCCCGCCCTCAGAGGGTTAGAGTAGGGTCTCATATGTCCACAGCCCTTACCCTTAACACCGGCTCCCTACAAGGCTGTGTGTTGAGCCCCCTGCCCTATACCCTATATACACAGGACTGTACCCCCACTCACCCCAGCAATACTATCATCAAGTTTGCTGATGACACCACTGTGGTGGGGCTCATTTCTGGGAATGATGAGTCTGCTTATCGGGATGAGGTGGAACGGCTTTGTGTGTGGTGTAGGGAAAATAATCTGATTCTTAATACCACCAAGACCAAGGAATTGGTGGTGGACTACAGGAGGAACAAAACGGACATTAAGCCACTGTTTATTGGCGGAGAATGTGTGGAAAGGTGGCTACTTTCAAGTTTTTGGGAGTGACTATTGAACAAAATCTGACCTGGAGTGCAAACACCACTGCTCTGGTGAAGAAGGCCCAGCAGAGGCTTTATTTTCTCAGACTTTTAAAGAAAAATAACTTGAATGAGAAAATACTGATGTCTTTCTATCGTTGCTCAATAGAGAGCATTTTAATATACTGTATCTGCGCCTGGTTTGCTAGTTGTACGGTTGCAGATAGGAGAGCACTCCAGAGAGTAATCACCACAGCCCAGAAGATAATTGGCTGTCCTCTCCCACTTTTGGAGGAACTGTACAATTCTCGATGTCTGAAAAAAGTGAAGAACATCCTACAGGATTTATCACATCCTGCATATTCCTTGTTTGAACTGCTGCCTTCGGGCAGAAGATATAGGACAATCAAAACAAGGACAAATAGACTAAAAAACAGTTTTTACTCGAGAGCTATTATTGCCCTGAATGCTGCATGAGACTGAAATCTGGAGGAAACAGTGGTTTGGTTGCTATGTAAAAGGGAGAAGCAGTTGTGAATGTCTGTGTGAGTGCGCATGTGTATATGTTGCGAGTCACTGAATGATGGCACTTTTTAATTTCATTGTACTATGTACAATGACAATAAAGTATATTCTATTCTAATAGATAAATACCAAATGAAGTTAGTAGTGAAAGTGTGGCTGTCACTGTATCATAAAACTGTGACATGTTTCCGTTAGGTTCAAGTGTGAGAGTTCAGTATAAGGAGAAAGTGTAATGAGACCAGCAAAATCATGCAGGGGCAACACATAACAAACTTGTTTGCCAGACCGATTCACGCGGCTGTCCATCTGGCGTCTTTCGACTCCATTTTCAGACTCAAAACTTTCTTGCTGTTCTCAGGAAGTAACAGCTTGAAATGTTTGGCTGCCAAGAGGCATTTTCCATAGGGTTGCCAGCCTCCAGGTGCTGGCTGGAGATCACCCGGGTTTACAAGTGATCTCCAGTTGACAGAGACAAGTTCCCCTGGAGAAAATGGCTGCCTTGCAAGGTGGACTCTATGGCATTATAGCCCATTGAAGTCCCACCCCAACCCTGCTCTCCCCAGGCTCCACCCCCCAAATCTCCAGGTAATTCCCAACCCAGAGCTGGCAACCCTATCACTGGCTTCCTCTCTTGAAGAGACGAGGGGAAGTCACTTCTTGGAGGCTACTTCATCGCTTAAAAACACTCTGCAAATCGTGTGGTTGGTTTAGACTGTAGGAGCCCAACACAAATTGCAGGGGCCTGATGACATCACAAACCAGCAGAGATCATAATGATTTCGTAAGCCCGTCCCTCCTCCATCTGGGCCTGTAGAATGCGGCAACAGCCATGCATGTAGAGACACCCGAGGGCTGAGAGGAAAATGTCCTGTTCCTTTAATAGAAGGTTAATGCATGGAAATGAGCAGGCGAAGATACGGTGGGATGGAGGAAATTAACATCATTGGACGAATAACATCCCATTAAACTTTTATCAAAGGACAAGTTTTTTTTCCTCTGTGGGCTTTCAGCAACCCTCCATTAGACCATCGTAAGTTTTGAAAAGCCTTGGAGATGACCAAGCAAAATGCAGAAAAAAGCCCTCTTCCTAGAAGATGGTACAGGTTGATCCTGCAGGTTCTGCAGATTCAATTAATTTCCCTCAATATTTTATCAACTGCATTCGCGGAACACCAGTCGGTCTCACATTTTTTCCTAATGAGGAATCCCGAATGATTGCTTTACGTCAGCCCCCTCTTCCTCCTACGTGCGGATGTCACAACTGTGAACACGGCCTTGTTCCAAAAGGCACTGGACTAATAATCCTTGTTATCCTGCCAAGAGGATGAAACCTGGCTTCCTTAATTAGCCTGAGATGCCATCTGCTGGACACGCAGGAGAATTTCACCTTCTGAGTACATCCACTCGATGGTTGAACCGGGATCTTGACGACGCCCAAGCCTCCTCTTGGGATACCTCCAGTCCACACTTTATTGGGCCTCCCCTTCAGTAACCCAGATCTGAATAACCATCTGGAACCCCAGCTTGTGGTAGACCTCATCTGCTGAGGCTCTGGAGTATCGGAATTTGCATTTTAATTCTGAAGTATTTTAATTGGTTCTAACTCTTATTTGCATATTTATGTAATTGTTATCTGGTATGATGGAACCCACCCTGTGGGGGGAGGGCGGGATATAAATCCAAACAAAAATAAAAAATAGAATAAGGTCCCCACCATTATTTTTCTTCTGGCCTCCCTAAAAATTATAAAGGAAGAATTTAAAGAGCAGCCCACCAGATAATGACAACTGGAGCCTTTTGAACCTACCAAAAACACATTAAGATTCTCACAAAACACCTCAAAGAATAACACCATTTTAAATTTTAATTTTTTTGTTCTTTATTTAGATTTACAGAAGCCCGTGCCTGAAGAGCCCAGGCTACCCTGACCTTGACAGATGTGGGAAGCTAAGCAGGGTCAGCCACAGTCAGTATTTGGAAGGGAGACCTCCAAGGAATACCAGGGCCATGAGGCAGAGGTCAGCAAGGGCAAGCCACCTCTGAACGTCTCTTGCCTTGAAAGCCTCACGGGATCAGCATGAGTCAGGAGTGACTTGACAGCAAAAAAAAAAAAAAGATTTACAAAATTACAAGTAACAGACTAACCCAAGACTACCCTTTGGATTCTATATTAGTCTAAGCAGACAGAAAATTTCTTCCCTAGATGTTTTTGTTTTTGCAGACTCCCAACACCGAGAGCCAGTGTGGGGTACTGGTTAAAGCGCTGGGTTATAATTTTGGAGAACTGCATTCAGTTCCCCACACAGCCATACAGGTTACTGAGTAGACCAAAGAACACTTCTCAGCCTCAGCGACCTCACTGGATTGTTGTGAGGGTAAAATGTAGAAGGGAGACCCATTTGCTCTGCCCTGAGCTCCCTGGAGGGACAGTAGGATAGAAATGCCGCAGATATTTTTAGCCCAGTCCTCCTTTCTCAAGTCCCCTCTCTGCCGCATCCACCAAGATTAATAAATTATATTGTCAGGATTACTGGAACATTCATAAGGCAAGTCTGAGACCACGGCAAAAATGAGGTGTAGGTTATGGTTCCGTGATTCATTGCCAGGGATAGATCCACATGGCTGAATGGATGAGCTGTAAATTTTAAAAGAAGGTTCTTTCCTTTCAAAACACTTGGATTTTCAGCTCTGGATTTATGGATATTAATTTTCAAAAACACCACTCGGATCTACTGAATTATTTCCCACTTCCTAGCTTTCTCCCCCCCCCCCCATTCCCCCGGGTATACAGCACCAGGACACAGATATCCTCCTCTCCAACCAGTATTTGCTGAAAAGATCATGTGTTGCCTTTCATCTTGGCCTCTGGAGGCAAGAGCTTTCTCAAGTGTAGCAACAGCTCCAGTTGGCAGGGAGGCAGACTGGGGAGGAAGATCTCTGCATGCATTTGAAGAAACGGGCCCTCGTCCACCAGAGCTCTTGCTAGAAGAAAAAAAAGTTTCGTCTTTAAGAAGCCACAAACAGTGGAAAGAAACAATCCCAGCTTTCCTCCACCTCACTGGAGCAGTCAGGAGGTTCTCCAAATGCTTCAGAAGATCCCAGGATCCCAGAAGACATCAGCTTCAGGTCTGCCAGGAGCACCCTTTTAGAAATAGCTGCCCCCATCATGGAAAGTTCCAAGCCAAACATCCTCCTAACGTTTTGTTATTGCCCCCCATGGCAGCCATTTTGTGTGTGGGTGTAATGTAGTATGTTCTGTGTAGCAACCAGCCTGCCGTGTGCTCCCAGGTAATGGCACCTGCCGCATGGCCAGAGCACATGGTCAGGCAGAGAGGAGAGCTTGAATCTGGAGCAACAATAGACGTCCGGATTCTAAGCCTCCACCAATGTGGGACCTAGGTTCTCCCTGGGGAGCCAACGTGATCAAAGGCTCCTCCAGGGAACCTATGATAAACATGCCCATATGTTAAGCCCCTATCAGGTCTTTTGGGTGCAGCCAGAGGTGTGGCTCCGGCCAGCATATAATGAGGGCCCTGGAGCCCTGGAAGCATGCTTGATCTGACCATCTACTGGACATGCTGAATCACTCAATAAAGGCTTCATGATTTCACTGTTCCTGGTCTCCCGAGTCCAGTATGCTTCAGTGGTCCTACCCGCCATGGTGGCCATTTTGTGTGTGGTCCCATCCCTGTGGCAGCCATTTTACGATGCTATCCACACCTCTCATCATTCTAAGAGTTGCCCATCGACTCAACAAGGTTAGGGACCCTCAAAGGAAACATTTCAGGCCGTGGGAATTCCAGATTTCATTTGGCTGGGAAAGTGGTCACAAAAGTAGTCACAGCGATGAGTGTTGGTGGCATCTTAAAGACATACTGAAGTTTTTGTCCACTTCAGATGGAAATCACAAGTTTATGCTTCAATAAAATGGTTGGACGTTGAGGTGCCCCAAGACGACTGACACGGCTGTCCCACTGGAAAGAGTAAGTAATGATTCTGTGGGCATGTGTGCTAACATGGAGATAAGGCTGCCAAGTCCCCCTGGGGGGGGCAGGGGTTTCCCCGCTAAATGGGTCCCCAATCCGCCGGTCGGGATCCAGCCAGTGGGGGGAACCCCACCCCCAAAGTGGCCCTATCAGGCAGACATGCCTGGCATGATGACGTCACCCGGAAACGACGTCATCACGCTGGGCACATCACTGGGCAATGCTCTAGCAATCGCCCTGAAAACTCTATGGTACCATAGAGTTTTAGGGCAATTACCAGAGCATCGCCCAGGCAACGTGCCCAGTGTGATGACGTCACTTCCGGGTGACGTCATCGTGGCGCGCATGCGCTTTGTGCGTGCACGGGACTCCCAGAGAGGGACCGGGACTCTCCCACTGTTATGAAGGTAAGTACTTGGCAACCCTACATGGAGAACATCACAAAGACATAGTTATCCATGGTGATTACTAGTTTCATACCTCTACTCTTCCATGGATGCAAATAATTGTTGCATTCAAAATTCCCTTTGACGTTGGAAACAGTGCCTGATTATGGTGAGAATAGGTACCTCTAATAGCATTTCAGCCTGTATAGAATTACAAAATTATGGGCTGCCCCTCACCTCCAACAGCGCCTTTCCTACCTCTCCTCCCATCTGGTACCATATGGTGTTCTGGTGACAAAAACAGTTGCCCCTTAGAAGGAAACATAAAGGCAGGGGGAAAAAAGGCTTTGGCAGAAATTTTTAGCTGCCCCTTTTATGCCGTTCAATGACTGGGACCCAGGAGGAACCTTCAGCGAGCCAGGAGGGGTACCGGCAGACATGGGAAATTAGTTCAGATATTACTGGAGCAAAACCTCATTACCTGAATGAATTGCAGAGCACAAACCCGACAAAAGACATTTGAGTTAGAAGGTGAAATATCACACACACGCTTGGTAAATAAAACCAGCTGGATCAATTTCTTTTCTTTCTTTTCTTCCCCTCTCCAATGTGATGCTCAATTCATCATCGAGCATACAGCGCACAACGATTTTCTTCTGGAAGTGAGGCACTTATGATAAAATGCTGCCAGCTTCGGCTACATTATTATAAAAACAACCTCTAATTTATGGAGCGAGGAAGCCAAGGCATTTCTTAACAGTAAGTCACCACTGCCTGGGGACGGGCTACGAAGCGTAGGATGCAAAGTATGTTCCTGGTTGCCTACGACAGCCAAGCGATCAACCAAAAAGGCAATTTAGAAATTAAGGTCGCAGCCTGATGAAAGCACCGCTTGGGACACCGGACAAGACAAGGCATTCCCGTTCGACAATATGCCCAAATCTCCTTTGAGATCCCAGGAAACGTAGGCCTCTTCACAATACTTATACATTGGATTTGTTTGACAAAAGGTACCAATAGCTTGAATGGGTATTTTGGAGTTTATAGCAACTTTGCCTTTTGCAAGGAAAGTTCCATTCATTTTTCCAAACTCTGGTTCACTACCGTGTCTCAAGTTTAGCTCAGTTTTTCCAAGTGTTAAGCCCCGTGATCTCATCTGGAGACTGGGAGGCAACCAATGTGGTCATGGTATTGCCACTTGATACTGGGATTCAGCCAGTTTACTTCCTGAGACAGGCCCAATAATCACTTGACAACCATGATATCATAACAGAAGGACGTCATACCACACTTTACGGGCATGCCGTTTCAAAAATCCCAGCTTCACACAATTCCGGCTCCCTACTTCTCTTTCCATTGACCTTGTGGCACCCAAGGGAGGATTCCATAAATCCTCCCAAGCATTCAGGATCTGCGACACTGTGGCATTCTCCACCGCTGCTCTCTTCTCCCCACTGCATCTACGCTGAAGGGAGTGGAACGTGACTTTCACGTTTGTTTTAGCCCAATCAGAATGGGCAGACCTAAAAACCAGTAAGGTGTAGAGCAGGGGTGGCCAAACTTGCTTATTGTAAGAGCCTCATAAAATAAACATCAAATGTTTTAGAGCTGCAAAACATGAACAAAATTACACATGGTTTTATTTAAAAATATGCAAATTTGCTTTTTCTTAACATTAAATGAGACTGCCAAAAATAAAAAAAACAAAAGGGGTAAAAACAGTTATTGATAATGATATTTATTTGCATTCTCCAAGCCAGCTGCTGAGGGTGGGAGGGGGCTTTGAGAATCCACTTAAAGTTGCTTTCTTTCTCTGCTCCCCTCTGCCTCAAGCCTACCCAGGGAAGGGAACACTGGCTAGGGAAGGGAAGACCAATCAGGGAGGCAGACTGAGGTGCTCTTGTTCTCCCCCCCCCCTTTTAAAGAGCTGAAACAGATGTGGAGGGGACTGGTGTTCTGGCATGTGTAAAGGCACTGGAGGCGGGCCAAAAGCACATCAGGTTGCTGCTGGTTGTGAGAGTCCCCACAGTCACTCAACAACAAGTGTCCTTAAACAGGAATGCTTTATTGAGAGAGGTCTGCAATGGTCACCTGCACTTCTTGTGTTAGTAATGGCAGGCACTGGGGAGTTCAGGACAATTATACAGATTTCAGAGAGAGGCCTGGTAATACATTGGGACCAATCAGTGAGGTGAGAAAAAGGCGTTTAAAATACTGGCTTTCAGTTCCCAGAGTGTAAGCGGGAAGGTATAGAGCCAGACAGCAATAGATACAACAGCTGGCACGAATTGCCCCTCAAGGTCAGAGTAGCAGGCAGAGTGATAAGCACGCCATGAGAACAAAGAACAAAACATTCCACAGTGCTGATGTCCCAGGGTTGGTTATTCCACCTCCCGGGCGGTGGATGGCAGCATTAGCTGACACTGGTCTGATCCAGATTGAGCCCTCACTGCATTGTTAAATCACTTAAAAATGGTGTTTTCATCCACAAGTTGGACTTGTAAATGCCATGGCATCTAGTTTGGCCCCAGGAGACCCAGGTTCAAATCCTTCTCAGTCTAACCTGCCTAATAGCATTATTGTGAGAATACAATGGAAGAGAATGATGTATGTCACTTTGGGCCACCATTGGGGAGAAAGCTGGTACAGGTGAAGCAAATAAATAATCAGGGGCCCAAAGAATTGCTATAATGCTGCAAAAGTTTCTAAGCCAACTGACAAAGGCTAATTGGAGGAGGCAGCAGATTGTGGCTCTGGAGCTCTGCTTCACCAATGGCCTCCACCAGTGTTCCCTCTAAGCTGAGTTAGTGTGAGCTAGCTCACAGTTTTTTAGCCTCTGGCTCACCCATTTTTGTCTTAGCTCAGGAAGGAGGGCTCCAGAGCAGACTAATGGATGCAGCAGCCAAATCGCTTGCTCACAACTTTAATGCCAGGAGCTCACAAAGTAGACTTTTTGCTCACAAGACTCCACAGAGGGAGCATTGGTCCACTCACTTTTCCCCGGGGGGGGGACAGGAAATTGGTCAAGCATCATCAGATGGGGGGGCCCTCTGCCAGGTTGTGGGCCCAGCCATACTGACCTCCAACACCAGCATTGATGCTGGCCCTGTATCCTTTGCCTAGGCTTTTCCTTCTTACATAATCACCATCATCAGTACTTGTTTTGGGAAATGGGAAGGAATCCGCTACATCTAGGCTAGAGGAACGTTAGTTCTGCTGTAGGGGTAAATCTAGAGCTCAGCAGGGTAACCATTTCTCCGTTACATTATGTAGGGCGAGAGGTTGTTTGGGGTTTTATTGTATTTTGTATGTTTTAAAATCCGAATTTGTAATCTGCCCTGAATCTCTAAGGAAAGGTATAAATATACACATAAATAAATAATGGCTCTGTGTTCATGTCTATGGCTCTGTGTGTATAAAACCAGGGTGTCATTACAGATTGATGGTTGGGTCTGCCTGGACGATGCAAACTCAGATTCAAATTCCTAGTTTGCCTTGAAGGTCACAGGATGACCTTGGTCTAGTCCAGGTGTCCTGAACCTTTCTGAGCCTGTAGGCACCTTAGGAATTCTGACACAGGTTGGTGGGTGCAACCACAAAGTGGCTGCCTCAGGTGACAGAGCCACACACCCACACCCACACCCATGAAACTCAAGCATAGAGCACAAGAGGAATAATTTTTTAAAATTACACTGGGGAAAAGGAGAGAGAGAGAATGAAGTGAAGAAGAGATTGGATTTATACCCCACCCTTCACTACCTAAGGGAGTCTCAGAGTCGCTTACAATCTCCTTTCCCTTCCCCTCCCCACAACAGACACCCTGTGAGGTAGGCGGGGCTGAGAGAGCTCTCTTGAAAACTATCCTTGAGAGAACAGCTCTGAAAGAACTGTGGCTTGCCCAAGGTCACCCAGCAGCTGCCTGTGGAGGAGTGGGGAATCAAACCTGGTTCTCCCAGCTTAGAGTCCACGCTCTTAACCACTACTCCTAACCACTAAAACCAACCCTGTGATAGCAACTGCCACCGAGGCAATGTTACTCCAATAGCCAATCAGAAGCCCTGTTGAGCAGGAGCCTCACCCACTTTCTAACAACACTTGGGAGGTGCCAGCAAAGACGTCAGCAGGTTCTGTGGCATGCGCGGCACGCTGGGGACCCCTGGTTTAGTCCCTCTCCCTCAGCATAACCTTCTTTACAGGGAAGTGAAACAGGATAACTCCCGGAGTCTTCTAGAAACAGACTAGAATATAAATATGATAAATAATATGTAGAATCTGCCTTCAGGACTCTTCAAGGCGCCGACAATTCTGGCCATAACCTGGAGAAACACCTGAAAGATCGACGGATCATAAGGCCGTTTAAATGAAACATCTCATCAGCAGCGATCCACCGCTCAGTTCCACCACGCTACATTTTAGGAGGAAAAGAAAGGAGGGAGGGATTGTTTTGGATCTCGTTTCCAGCTCCCCTGGCAGGTCTGGGTGACACGTCAAATGCTTTCCCTATTTTATTGCCAGATTTTGGCAGGAACAGAGCAGCTAAATTACACCCTTAGGAAAAGTAGACGGATTTAACAGCCCATGCTTTCCTGGCTTGCAGCCCAGAGTGCCTTCTTTTAGTCCAGAGGGTATCTCTCTATCTGTACCAAAGCACCATGCAAGTGTAACAGGATAGCTGGCAAGGTCAATTGGCAAAATTTTACAAAATAGACTCGGCAGCTCAGATAAGTCCCCACCATGCCCAGGAGCTATATTATATATTTTTAATTTCAGTCCGTGTTCTTGAAACCTGAGCAGCACTGCAAAAATAGCGTGAAAAGATGGAAGCGTACCTTTTAATAGAAGAGAGTCAAGAGCAGCAGGTTGGCCTAATGGACCAAAATCAAGGTCAGCATTACCTGCTCCCTTTGCCGTGGGTTCCAGCGTATGATTGAAAGGCACGTAGGTCACATCAGTGCTTGTATAGGAGACCCCTTGGGAACCTTATGGACACTGCATTCTGGGATAGGAGGTAGGTAATAAATATAGATACGTCGTTTTCAGCATTTGACCACATCAGTCAAGAGATGGCACAGAAATTGGTAACTAGTGTCTGTTTGAAAACAATGTTCTGTAGTTCAGGAAACAGCAAAAGCAAGCTTGGCTCACAGACTTCTACATTTAAGGCCTGGCTTTTAATTCCAAACTATGATGACACCAGGCTTTCCGCTGCAAGACTCCCTGACTGCTGCCACCTCCCCCTTCCTCAAAACTTACCCTAACCATGAAAAAGGGCAACAGAAAGAGCTGGAATAGTAGATTTACAGCCACAGACCTCATCTTTAAGGTCCGGCTGGTGGTGGTTTCTTCTAAGCATGCTCACTTTGCTGCTAGGCAGGCTGGGAAACAGTTGCCATCTCAAGGCAATAAGGTAAGCAGAGCTTTATTTTGTAGATTTCTCAGTGGCAACTTGGGCATGGTTAGAAGAATCTATTAGCAGGAAGACCTTAACATATGAGGCCTGCTTTATGCACCCCCTCCCACAAATGGTACCCTTTATCAGAGGTAAGCTTATGGGGAAGGGTACTACTGGAAAGGAGGTCTAGGGAACAAGATGACCCCAGTCCTGGAAAGAGGCAGAATTAACCCCCAGCTCCAGTAATCCTCAAAATTCTCCATGAAAGTTTGAAAATAACCAAGCCCCTCAACGAGGGGGAAGCTGGCCCCTCATTCATTCTGTCTGTTGTGTTTGTGTTTAGAATATGAGGCAGTAATAGCTTGAAAAGGGCTCTGGTATCCTAAAGCTCCAATTCCTATTGGCTGATTAATAAAGACTCCCATTGGTCCTGAAGCCAATCTAGATACCCAATCGCCGAGCCCTGCTTGGGTCCAATAGTATTGCTTATATATAGTTACACTGTTGAAAGTTATGTGTTGGAACAGTATAAATGAAAGTGCTGCTCTCATAGAGCCGTCTTTTGAGCTGAACAATGTCACTGAATAAAAGCCTGTTTGTTTGGATTCATCGCCTCCTGCTCAATACTTAAAACTGTCTAATGTATCAAACAGCCCTAACTTCAGGGAGACAGAACCTTAAAGACTTTCAATTCTATTTTATGGCATAAAAACTGTGATATCTGTATTATGATAAAGTGTCAGATAAGTTAAACCAACTGGAAACTGGTTGATACACCTCGAATTTTGAAGAACGCTGGTTCCCATTCTTGGAATATGTAACGAATCTCGACATGACTGATCACCTACCAATTCTAATGAAAACTTTAATATTGTAACGACTTCAATTAGCAAAGTGTCTGTAACAGTTAAGTTGGTACATCATCTTTTATGTAATCAGGCTCCGTCCCACTTTTGATTCTAACTCTATTAGTTCTTTATATTTTCCCATTGTTGTTAAAGATTAATGGTTTAGACCAGGGATGTCAAACTCATTTGTTATGAGGGCCGGATCTGACATAAATGAGACCTTGTTGGGCCAAGTCATGTGTGTCATAAAATGTAATGCTAGGTAGTGGAGATATAAACTTTACAAAGGACACAGCCAGTTCTTTACCAGACATTCTCAATCGCACAGGAGAGGATTGCCTGTCTATCTCTCCTGTGCAACTGAGAGAGACTGGCAAAGCAAGCTGTGATGTGGCAGCAGCAAGAGATCTGGAAAAGGAAGTAGGAAACAACCAGGGCCTTGAGGGGCCCTCTGAGGGCTTGATCCGGCCCACGGGCCGCATGTTTGACACCCCTGGTTTAGATAGTTAACAATTCTTGTTTTGCTTCTTGTAAACAGTGAAACTGATAAAAATGTTTAAAAGCTATATTAAAAAGATGTGTAACCCAAGTCATAGCCCTGATGCTTGCAGTCAACTACATGGTAAATGTCTAGACAGTGTCACTGTGGATTACGTGTGAATGTAGTTTATTTATTATAAAAATTTGAACAGACCCTCCCCTCCTTGCAAAATTATCTGGTGTTGGGGTGGAGTGGCTGCTACAGCTATGGAGAAGGAGAACCCACACAAAGGACAAAGAACTTGATATTTTTTTGGGTCCCTTGTAACAAAGATGTGACAATTCTTTATTTTGGAGGAAATATTCTAAAAATTTAATGTAACCAGATATTTTGTGGCACCTTCTGTGGCATAGCTTTTGAAAGACAGCTCACCCAGAGAAAATGGGAGGGGGAAATTGTTTGTCAGAAAGATAGCACGGTGCCATGATACTATGCAAAGCACAAATTACTACCAAATTCAACCAAATGAATGCAAAATCTAAATCAGCACAGGTACATCTACTACCCTATACTAGCACAGAACAGAAAAACAGAGAGTCTTCCTGAGCAGAGATAAGTCAGTTTATTAAATTACAGATGACTCATTGCCCCCTTTTCACTACGTCTGGTCTGTACCATTTCAGACTTCAAAAGACCACATGACTGAATGCTTCTCTACCCACATAAGCTGAATTGCATTCATTTGATTCAGTTCTGTATTAATTTGCACTCTGTACTGTGATACCTACAGCTACGCAAAGGTTTATACCATAATGGATTGCTTAAGGTGGCACAAGACTCTGCCATTTGTACTGCAATCCTCTGTCATGGATACCTCTCTGGCAGAACATATTAGTTATCCTCATAGAAATCTGTATCCTCTGCATGTGTAGTGTGCATGCATTACGTACTATTAAATAGCACAGTGTATTCCTTGTATGATCAGACTCTGTGGGGTGATGTCATTTGTTAGGGGATTTAAGGAGTGACCCGCTATCATCTTTTCCATAACAAATCTATATACTAATAGCAAAGTCAGCTAAATTTGAGGTTACTTAAATCCAGAGATTGGAGCTGGGAATGGGCAAGGCAAATCTTTCTACTAACCTGAAAAGGGCCCCAAGTTTGCAGGAAAATGTGAACTCTTAAAAAAAAAACCCAACAAAAACCACTGAAGATTAAAAAACCCTCAAAATAATAAAAGGAGAATCTGTAGCCTTAAGAAACGGATTCCCTCAGTGGCCCTTGTTAGGCAACTGCAGCTTTCCAGGCTGCATTTCTGTGAAGGAAAAGGCAGGGGGAGACAGCAGGGTCCTTTTCTGAGCTGTTTTGCCTTTGAGGGAGGACTCATCATGGCCTGCCCTGACCACGTTAGCTAGCTCCAGGTTGGGATATTTCTGGACATTTTGGGGATACACTCCGGGGAGGGTTTGGAAAAGGGAGCAGAATATAATGCCACAGAGTCCACCTTCCAGAGCAGTCATTTTCTCCAAGGGGACAGCTCTCTGTCATCTGGAGATCACTCATCATTCCAAGAGATCTTCAGGCTCCAACTGGAGGTTGGCACCCTAGGCCTGGCAGCAACCACTGAGTGAGTTAATACCACTTGACTTGCATGGCTCACCTGGGCATGGCTGCTTGCTACTGTTCAACAGCTGCCCCCCTGTGAAAGCCAGTAAGCTGTAGCGGTTAGAGCTTCAGAGTAGGGTCTGGGAGACCCAGGCTCGAATTCCCATCTTGCTGTGTGGAAGCTCCCTGGGTGATTTTGGGCCAGTCACATACTTTAAGCCTAATCTACTTCACAGGGTTGTTGAGAGGAGAGAAAGGATGAGAGGAGAACAATGTAAGATTCTTTGGTCCCCAACTATGGAGAAAGGTGAAGCCTAAATGAAGTAAATAGTAAATATAGCTGAAGATGGGAGGCAGATAAAAGGTAGGTTGGTGAGTGGCCGAGGAGGAGAGAATGAGGCAGGGAAAGAGGAGAAGACCTGGGAGGTGCAACCCCAAAAGTCCTTGAGGGTTCCCTTTGATGCAAATAGGCCTGCCCAGTGGCCACACAACTGAGCCACAGTTTTTTTAGGTGCAGGCTGCTGGGGGCGTGAGGCAAAAGCTTAAGAAGAGGGGCAGATAAAGATAGGATGGCTGTTGGGTGTGAAGGAGATAGGGTTGCCAACTCCAGGATTCCTGGAGACTTGGGGGCTGGAGCCCAGGGAGCAGCCATTTTCGCCTGTGGACAGAGATCAGTTCCTCTGGAGAAAATGGCTGCTTTGGAGGGTGGACTCCATGGCATTATACTCAGCTAAGGTCATTTCCCCGAACCTTGACCTTCCAAGGATCCACCCTCAAATCTCCAGGAATTTTCCAACCTGGATCTGGCAACCCAAAAGGGAACTGATCTTTGTAACTGGGAGATCTATTGATTCCAAGAGATCTCCAGGTGGCAGCTGGAGGTTGGCAACCGTAGAGAGAGAAGGAAGCCAGAAAAGGAAAGGCTGTGGGGGTTTCAGGGAAGGGAAAGAGGAAATAGTGATGGAGGAGGAAATGAGATGCCTCCTTCAAGTCCTTGCAGGTTCCAGCTTGTAATTACTAGTTTTCAACTAGCAAATAGGTGCCCAGAGTAAATATGTACAATGTTAGCAGAGCACCTGTTGCCAAAGTTCCAACTGATTGTTATATTATAGGGGTACAGAATATAATTTTTGCTTTCCTTTTAAATTTGTTTATCACTATCTTCAGTCAGCACTGAGAGGTTAGTAGAATTTCTAAAACCTGTCAGTTTGGAGGGACTCTGATAAGTCATACATCTGGTTGCATTAAGTCCACTTGATTCAAGCAGTTTAGTTTACTGAGTGCCTTTGACTGAGTCAGGTTGATAACAGCATCTAAAGAAATCACCAGGTCACTTAGCAACCATGGTTTGAAGGTATTTGTTCCAAAGGAAGACATTCTTCAATGGTTACAAAACACTCACTTGGATTTACAGACAAAAAAAGAAGGCACTGATATTGACGGTAAAGAGAGGCACCTGAAACTGGGCTGTTATTCAGATGTCATGAGCAAACTGTGGGTCATGGGTCAGGCTCACATTCTCTCTCTCTTCCCCTCATCTTTAGGCATAGCACAGAGACTGAAGCTTTCCTGGTTTGGAACAAACTGGGCAAAATGGCAACTGTCGTTCATTTTCTTACCTGCAAACGCAGATTAATTTGGTACGCCATAGTTATCATTTTGCCAGATTAGGGTCACAACAAAATGCATTTTATTCCAAACCAGAAGGGCACATCTTCCCACCAAGAGCCTGATCACTTTTCCCTTTGAAGACACACTGAGGTTAGTTTTTGGTGTTTGCATGCAGCCAGAGAAACAGCTATGGCCGTACGTCCTTTTTTGAAGCAGAAAAGCATTTCAATGCCATGTAAATCTGGGTTCAAAATTTTTGCTCAGAATCAAACAATTCCTAAATATTTAAAATTGGCAAAAGGCATATTATACCAAAACATATACTTAAAAGCCAGCATAAAAGCTCAGGTAGTAGCTTTCCAATGTAGTTCCAGTAACAACCAGCCAAAATCTCAGCAAAAATGATAACCCATGGCTTGAACCTGGACTCCAACACAACTTGATTTGGCTCCTCTTTTGCCCCGACAAGTTTTAGTCAATGTGCCTTAAATACTGTAAAAGCAAAGAAGCAATGAGAGACTGGAGATATTTCATATACATTTTATTGCATTGCTATGCTTTATTCAGAAATGGCATTGCCAGCTTGCCTCTTGAAGGAATGATTCAAGACACATGTTCATTCCTCACCCCAAAATGAAAACCACAAACCGTCAGAGCCCAGTGGCCCTCGGTCTTCTTTACGGTGATGCCAAAGCATTCAGGAGCCCTTAAGAGCTTGGGCTCAACTCCATTGTAGTCTGATATGCGCAATTAGGATCACACAAGATTGTTTCATAAACTATTTAGGAGTCCAATCTATGCTTCTGAGATCGGAGCAAGTGGCACTGGGGGAGAGGGGATCTTTAGCCTTTCTCTTTGTACCTTTCTCTGGCACCAGTCCTACACTCTGCAGTTGCAGTGAAGCTCTGCAGGAAGGTGCCTATATGAAGAAATCGGAAATTTTTAAGCTGCTTGTGCTTCACTCCATCTCATTTGGCCCTTGCCATCTAGGAAATAAGAAATCCCTTCAAGAACCCAGAAGGTGAGTTCCTAGTCTAGAGGCTGCAATGTGCGTGCAGACAGCACCATTCTGTAATGAGCAGGGAGTTCTCAGTGAATACTGGGGGGTGGGGTGGGGGGTCTTTATTGCTTTCACAAAAACATTTTCTTTGGCCAAGGTCAGCAGGAAGTGATGGCGCCTACTGCATCACGCACACAGATTTTATGTTCATTATCCAATACATTTCTCTGCATCAGCTGTTGGACTTTGGTCACACATCGGTGAAAGTACTCTCCATGGTTATATGTGCAAGAAGGTGCGTTCTTGTTGTGGGTTGAGCTATCAAGTATGCTGGACGGATGAGAATCGGGACAAGTCAGTGCATTGCGAAGAGTTTATTCGGAAGCTTTTGTTTTAGGTCTTCATCACAAAAGACGTTTCATGTTTACAGCAAGTTATTAGGAACTGAGATGGGTTTTTTTTAATTTCTACTGTTATAAAAGTAGAGCATAGGAGACTGTTCTGAGCCATCTTCAAAACACAGACTGGTATTTTTGTATATAAACTGTACACAAAAAAAAAACAAGGCACTATACATTTTTGGATATCAAAGTATATCAAAGTTTGATTCAGAGAGTTTCTCGAGAAACCCATGTGATAAATACAAACGCTTGGTTCAGTTTAGCACCTGAAGCAGCACTGAGACCAAAACCATTGCCTGTTGCAAAGAGAAACTGTTCGGGATGCTCAAGAGGAAAGCGCAGTGGTGGTTTAACAAACTTGGAACACGCAATGGCGCCTTAGCCAGCTACTTTCCTGAAGCCCTTTCTCGACAGAAGGTCTTGAAAGTGAGTAATACACGTTTGCATTGTTAAATACATCCTTGCCCTATTGTGTTTTATATAAATATAAACTCTTTTGAAAATCCACAGCTTTAACAAAGGTAACACTTTACAAAGAGAGCGTCTTCCCAGCAAAAATGGCAAGTAGTGTTTTGCAGTCAAAAGGAAAGTTGCAGCAGCCTACTGTGAAACGTACACAGAACAAGATTCATAAACATCACTCACCCTTGCAGTCCAAAAAAAAAGAAAAGAAAAACGAGTTTGCAAAGAGTTCTCTATCACATTTACAATATTACGTTATTTTGGAGTAGGCAGTAATCTAGCAACTTCAGACCGTATCTTGTTTGTGTGATGAAAACTGATGCAAATCAATGTATCGTGACTGCTACTGCTGCTGCTGCTGAGAGATGTGCTGACTGGGTCTGGCAAAAGCCCTTGACCACAAGCAATGCATTGATCAGAAGAGTCCTTTTGCCTTTTTGAGGTTCACCTGTTTCCAAGAAGGCAGGCTGTTATATTCTTCCCTTGTCATCTGCAATGCAATCTGTTGGAAAGAGAGCATTAAAAGCATTACCAACATAAAAGTGCATGTGGTGGGAACTCATCTTTGGCATTCCCTTCCCCCTAGGAATTATGCTTAGTCCTCATTCTAGGCCTTCCAACATCACCTACTTTATTTTGGTTAAACTGATTTTAAACTTCTACGTTAAATAATTGTTACTGTTTTATATGCTTTTTGAATTTTGCTATGGCTATATTTACATTTTATTAATTTGCGCATTTCCCTTAAATTAGGGGGGTGGCATAAAAAATAAATAAAACAAATGAAAGCGTAACAATGCAAAGCAGCACAAGACACAAAGGTGGCAGTTGCTTCCCATTTACCTCAAAGTCCTCATCTGAAAGGTAAATTTCAAGTTTTAACGGGTCCACACCCTCGGGGAGAGGCCTTGCCAAGATCTCAGCCAGAGGATACAGCTTTTTGCACAGTTTGGACAGCACATCTTCAACAAGGATTATCTGATTTGAAGCTTCAGCATCCTAAGGAAAAGACAAATCAAAGAGAAGCCATGAAGGGGGAAATGCAGTAATGAAATTCCTCCAAGGTCCAGTACAGTGTTGGATACAGCCCAACTGTCTGTTTTCCAGGGTGTCTGCATTCCAGCACCCCACCCAACTCAGGCACAGAGTTATGTTCATTGACTGATCCCATTTTGAAGGGTAACAATACTCAGTATCAATGAGAGTCCAGTAGCACCTTTAAGACCAACAAGATGTCTAGGATGTAGGTTTTCCAGAGTCAAAGCTTCTTTCATCAGCTACAAGTAGGAATGGAGATCCCTGAGCCCTTATATGCGTAAGAAGAAGAGCCCTGCTGGATCAGACCAACGGTCCATCTAGTCCAGCATCTTGTCTCACTCAGTGGCCAACCAGTTCCTCTGGAAGGCCAACAACAAGGCAGAGAGGCCTGGTTGCTTGTTTCTTCCCCACCCCCAGTTAATCCCCTTAGTTATAGAACCACCCAGCGATGAGGCATCCACAGCTCCAACTGTGCTTTGAAAACCAATAAAGAAGATATGAAAGCTTCCATTACCATCTCTGTGATCTCTGCAATGTCTTCCCTGTGCTCCCAGCTGGGAAACATATTGGTGAAAGTCAAGGGCTCAAGACCGGCATGAATTAGGTAAGATTTAGGCGGCTTCTTCACATTCTTTCCTATACACAGTCAAAGTGCAAAAGGAAAAAGAAAAGAGCAACGCTCAAAACAAATCTTGACAATCTCCCTTCCTCCCACTTTGATGAACTACCTGCTCCTGTAGAAAGTTTTAAAACTTTTTAAAAGATGCACAGGCACAAGGAGAGTTGTCTCCTTAGGCTGGCGGAAGCCTTGGACTGGCCTTAACTGCTGAGTGCGGCTAGGTATGTATTGCACCTGGCAGCAGATAGGTATTGGTGCCTCTCCTCTTCGGTATGGGGGGAAAGCTGCACACAAAGGGTGATTTCGCACTAGACCTTAAATCCTGGTTCAGCTCTGTCCCCGAACTTACATTCTACACCACACTTGAGTTCACCCCTGTAATTATCTCGGGGCATTTTTTGTTTCCACATTACATTGAGGTCAGCCCGGGCTCGCCCCACACTTGTCCCAGGATAAACAGATGCTGTTATAACCAGTGATAAATGCAAGGTATTGTGTCACGAGTTGAACTCTGATAAAACCAGGGATGAGAGCCAAGTGTGGAAAGGACCAAAAATTAACAGTGCTAATATGCAGACTTGGGTCTCCATATCTTCACCGTCTCCTACATAAAACTCTCCCAACCACATGGGCATCGGCATATAGTGGAGACCCAACTTTTTGTTGCAAAAGGATAAGTGCCAATTGTAAGAATGTCTTTAAATATGAATGCTCAAACACACGAGCACAAGCAGCACCTAATTAGATGCAATTTGATGCCTTCTGTACTTCCAAACTGCAACTGTGGAAGCTGCTTGAGAGTGGCAGGGCTGCCCCAACAAGGAGAGTATTTAACACAGCAAACTGGCCACTCTAGATGGCCACTTCTCCCTGCCCCATGCTCTGTTTCCTTTTGGGCCAGCGACTTTGCTAAGAGATGAGACTGGAGAATTAAGGGATCAAGAAGTATTGCTATCATATAGGCATAGGTACCTGGGAGGAGGATGATTTTTTTGAGCCGAGAAGAATTTTCATCGTTGCCTTGCTTTGCATACTAGCAAAGTGCCCAAGTGCCGCTGTTATTGCATACGTATGTGTGTACACACACACAATCACGCACACACACATTCAGAACTTGTATATTATAAGGATCATTGCCAATGCAGTGGGTTTCTGGGAACACAAAACTAACACAGAAATTCCTGTCAAAGAAATGTGGACCACCTGGTTTCAGTTCCAGTGGAATGCAATTTTTCACCTTCACGCTCAGTTTCTTTTTGGGCCTGCGACTCTACTAAGAGATGGGACTGGAGAATTAAAGAATCACTCTTCTCATGTGTATCACTTTATCATCTCCAAGTGTGGGAAACAAATTCTTTTGAATGGAAGAAAATAAAGTACACTCAGTGCCATCACTAGCAGAAGGATTAAATTTGCTTCCTTGCTCTTGTCACTAAGAATAAAGCCTGCTTGCATATTCTTTTGACCCCTCCCCGTCCATTTTCATCCACATAGTCCTGCCCTGTCCTGGGTTGTATGTCATGGTTCTACAGGAAAAACCAATCTGGTTTATTGTAGGAGGAGACCTTTGACTCTTAAGTAACTTGTAGCATACCCTTTTATAGGCAAGAGCCCAACTTCATGGGATGGGTGAAGGGGACTGGAATGCTGGTTAAGTACAAATACACGAGTTCAGAAATAGTAATATGAAAATACTTGTTAAGGTTAAGAGAAATGCCAGAACACAATGCAAAATGTAAGGATAACCTTGCATAAATTTGAAGTGACAACTATTACCATCACCCGGGGGACAATTACTCTTTTTTTCATGGAAGAAGCATCCCTAATCATTATGTATACCCAGGAAATCATGTCAAATTAGTTAACGGACTCTAATCCAAGAGCTTCTCACTAATGTGCCCTCCCTTAAACATACAGCACACTTAATGCCAGATACAGAACATTCAAGGAAACACTTTAATCTCTCGGGACCAGTCACTATATTTAAACTGAAACGGGACCACTGGGCTCAACTTAAACACTATTAGGACAAATGCGGTTATCAGTAGGGTTCAGGGCTGTGCAGAGAGACTGCTTGCTTACTGGAGCTCTGTTCTTCATTGTCCCTCAAGAACAATCCAGAGTACCCATCATTCAGCTGAATTCTCCTCAGAGAAGATGAGCAACACAGCTAGACTTGCGGGAACATTATCTTAACCCAACAGATAATAAAGGCAGTAAAAAGAGATGATCCCCTTTAAGACCTCATGTAGGCCATGACATTTCTCAGCTTTCAGCCTCCCTGCAGCCTTAGCAAAGCCACACTGGCCAGCGTCTGTTTGCTACTCCTTGCTGACCTGCCTTGCCAGATATGAGGACAATAAAATGCTACTCTCATTCAAGTGCTCTCATTCAAGTACTAGTCGATGACAATGGCTGTAACTGTCCGCAGCTTAGGATCAAAGTCAGTAAAATAAAGCTTTATTGAGATTTAAGCTGCTTATCTTGGGAACCTTAGGTAGGAGTCTCGGGGCTGTGAAAAGGGTGGAACTCCCGGATATGCAGTCCTGTGTCAGGGTTTTCTCCCAGTGCTTCTGTAAGATATAGCCCAACTGGCCCATGTCCTGATAGCCATCTACCAAGCCTTTCCCCTGACTGATTTCATTGGCTGCTGCTGATGGGGCAACGTAAGGAACAACCCTGCTGGATCAGACCAGGGGTCCATCTAGTCCAGGGGTGGACAAACTTGCTTAACATAAGAGCCACATAGAATAATCGTCAAATGTTTGAGAGCTGCATGACATGAACAAATATTACAGACATGTTTTTATTGAAATATATGAAAATCTGCTTCTTATTAACATTAAATGAGACTGCCAAAAATAAAAACAAAAGGGGTAAAAATAGACATTAATAATGATATTTATTTGTTCAATGATATTTGTAGGCTCAGGGGGGGGGCTTTGAAAACTAAATGTGTTTTCAAAGCCCCCCCTCCCCAAGCCTACAAATATCAAGTAAAAGTTGCTTTCTTTCTCTGCTCCCCCCTGTCTCAAGCCTACCCAGGGAGGGGAACACTAGCTGGGGAAGGGAAGACTGATCGGGGAGGCATGCATCCCCTTTGCTTCCTCAGTTGCCCTGCTGGGAACCACACAATATGTGTGAAAGAGCCTCATGTGGCTCCCGAGCCACAGTTTGGCCACCCCTGATCTAGTCCAACATCCTGTCTTTCACAGTGGCCAACCAGTTCCTCTGAAGGGCCAACAACAGGGCATGGAGGCTGAGACCTTTCCCTGATGTTGCCTCCTGTCACTGTGATTTACAGGTCTAGTGCCTGTGAACATGGAGGGGAGGGGAGAAGTTCACAGTAGGGTGTTTGTTCCTCCCCCTCACACACTTTCCCATTTCTCTTTCAGGTCTTCACCAAAATGTTGCCCTGGAACACATTTTAACATGCCACTTCCTCTGTTCAGTTCTACCTTTGCAATACTCAAGGACCGTCTCCATTGCACATTTCCTGTCTGTCGCCCATCTGATTCGGGCAGATCCTGCTATTTCATTTTCCACAGGCCACCAGCCTTGCCAGAGGTATACTTCATGGTGATTGTCAACAAGAAAGAGGGCTGTTGAGACACAATAAAAATTCGCTTCAGCAACAGTCAGTCGTATCTTGCTTTTCACAAAGTATCCTCATAGCTTGCATGCCAAGAAGTCTTCATAAATGGCCTAGAGCCAGGCAGTAGTTATTTCAGAGAGTGCGGGACAGAGAGGGAAGTCTCTTGTGGAGGAGGTCACCCCTCCAATAAATGTGTTGTGTCACGGCGATCACGGAACAGCTGGTAGCACTGTCATGTTATATAGGATCTTTCAAGGTCATGCAACCTTAGCTACCTCAGACAAAGCACAGGGGGCCATGCTATTTTCCCTATTTTGTTTCATTTCATTATGAACTTATATGCAAACATGCTGGGCTGAATTGTTGTCACGGTCAAAGCGGAACACTGACCTTTCCGGAGCCGTCTGTGTAGTCCAGGATTATACACACTGGACTGCTCCAATTCACCTGGAATTATCTCTGACACCTAGCCAGACAGCCTCTCATTTCTGCTCTTTAACTGATCCCCATCAAAGAAGGGCATTCTTTGCCAAATTTAATGTACTGCTGTTGGCCATCTTCTCTGGAATATGTAAAAGAATCCCCTACTAATTTAGACGATGCCCCAGTAGCCTAGGTGCTACTGAATCCGTTTCCCACGTTCTATCAAACTGTCCACTATACATTAAGATTCAAGAAAAATTTCTGAACTCCCTTCTCTGTAGATGGTGTGGCCTCCATGACCGTGTCAAGGCTCAGGGGTTACTTTCTGGGCACAACTTTCTCATAACCTCTAATGTCACCTCTTTTCTCTAGTCTGTGATTCGATTCAGGGAAGCTATTAATTGATCTATTGCATTTTGTTTGGCCTTACGACTGCTTTGTTACCTCGATGTGTTTTTTAAAATTTTAATGTACTTTTTATTTTTGACATGCCAATAAAGGTTGTCTGTCTGTCTGTCACACTGGACTGAGATCTGGGCCACTTGGTTCCAAATCCCACCTCTACAGTAGATCCATTGTGCAGCCCCTGGGGTAAGTCACTGAATCCCAGTTCTCTATATCTAAAATGAGAACAACAACCTGAGAAACAAAGATTGAAGTTGTAAAGCAAACAGGAAAACTGCATAAGCAACAGCAGAATCCTCACAGTGCTGGGGTGTGTGTGTGTGTTTTTGAAGATTTGTTGAGAAACAGTGGCTTGGATCCTAAGCAGCTTGAGTAGAGTCATGCTCAAATTCCCTGCCTCCTCCCTCTCAATGTAGCCTCCTGTACCTTGCAAAATTTTACTCCTGCAGATCAGCAGGCCCCAGGAACAGTGTTGGGGGCAAAGCTGGAGTCTGCAGCAAGAGGAAAGGGGTCAGCAACAATCTTCCGCCACAGGCAGGAAGTCCATTCCATCAGAGAAGCTAGTAAGCTGACAGAATGGAACCTTAGGATAAGTCTGAAGCTCCCAAATGTGGATCTTAAAGTGCCTCTAACTTATCAATGTGTCTAGTCGAAAAACTGATGCCCTCAGACCTTTTCATGTTCTACATCTGGAATAAGTAAGATGTTTTGTAAGGAACAAAAATTACAGTAGGTTTTTTTCCCCAGTGCTCCTCAAAATTTCCCAGTTTTCCACTGGAAAAAAATGAAAATATCCTCAGGCCTTTTCATACTATACACTTTGAGTTTGAAAAACCTGGCCTTAAGAAACATTGTACTCATTCTAAAAGAGAAAATACCTCATAAGAGGTTCTTTTCAGTGTTTCCCCCTTTCCCCTCCATGGGCTCTCACATCTTTATTTTCTGGGCAAGCCCATCTTTCCAGAGACTTCTTAAATATGTTTTCACATGCAAGACTTGACGTTACTAAAAATCTTATAGGTTACTGCTTGCACCGACCTGGCTGCGGTGCTGTGTAGAGATCTTCCTGCAGGAATGGCATAGAGTTAACCACAGAGGGATCCCTAGCTGGGTATATGTATTCGGTGGCTGAGAATTCACCCGACGAACTACTGAGGATGAACAGGCGGGGAGTGAAGTTAAACTTCCCAGGATCTTTTAAGAACAACAACAAAAGTATTTAAAATCATCTGATTAAGGAAAACATAAATATATCATAAAGCTCTTATTGATCAATCAGTTTAAAAATCCTACCACCCAATTAACAGTCCTTTTTGCTGATTTTTAAAAAAAACCCTTAATCTGACAGATCAACTAATGTGAGCAATGGTAAGAGGCTCCGCCACACAAGATAGTACCTTGTGTGATAGAGTAGCCTCTTGCCATTTTTTTAGGAAGGTCGTATTCTTTTCTGTTAAAATAACATACCTTGAAGGTATGTTATTTTAACAGAAAAGAATACGAACTTCCTAAAAAAGTTATACACTAAGTTTCTTATTATAGTACATAATTTGTTACTTGTATGCAAATATAAGAATACCCCTTCTTTTTCTTGCTACCAAACCCAGGGAAAAGCCAGCCTTTATTTTGAGTAAAAGTAGAAGATAATTGGGTAGATTTTTGCTGACACTCTGGTGTTGACTTGTATCTTAGCTTTCTAGTTGACAACCCAGCCTCATCCACTTCAAAGGCAGGGTCCAAATTTACGAAGGCAGAAAGATACAGTTATTTCTCAAGTTTCAGATAGCAGCTGATTCATCCTAGTTTCAGACAGTCACTGATCCCCAAATACTGATCTTTCATGTATTGCTTTCTACAACGACTACAAATACTGATTCCATCCTTCCTGATCCTCACACAAAAGTTATTAGAATTCAGAGTTCTAAGATACTTAAATGACACACGCAAAGGAAGACCAAGCACACCTTACCTTGTAACATGCAGTCGTAGGCTTTCCGGTCCCTCCTTCCTAAGGCATCCCAGAATCCCAATGGCTCTGACCCTTCATCACATTCATGTATTGTCACCTTGCTACTGCTGTGCAATCCTGCTTCCAATGGACATCTGAAATGCAAAATACGTCCCCTGGCATCATTGCAAGTTTGTAGACAGACTCGCTCTTTATCACCTTGCTGAAAAACCTGAGACAAAGACCAGGGACCAGCCACAGACCAGGGACCGCCATTTCTCTTGCCTCTTTATCCATTCTTCTTCTTCTAAAGCTACCTGAATATGGCAGCAATTTAGCCACACATTCCATAACATTTCCCAGTGTCATCCATTGTCCAACTCTCATAAGCATTTTATCGAAACTGCAGGCAGACCAAACAAAAACCTATATGAAAACAACCGCGTTGCTACTTACTGCTCTTTTATTTTATTGGCCGCTGTTCTTCCTACATCTTTTGTGTGAGGCTGGGCTTTGCAGCCGTGCCACAGGTAAATGAGGGCTTTGTTGATGTTGAGCACAATCATCGAAGTCCTGGACCTGAGGCTGCTACAGTGGCAGGCTACTTCAAGCAAGTTTCCTTCAACAGAAACTTCCCCTCGTACACAATACAATCGCCAGTCACCTGTAGTGGGGCATTGACAGTACAAGCTCATTAGACATCACCAAGGCTGCTTCCAAAGTAGGCTATTGCATTAGGCTGAGTAAGATAAAAGTGACTTGAGTTGCAGAGGTTCTTGTGGGTGACCAGTGTGCAGATCATTTCTGATGACTCCCAGAGTCACCTCCCCAGGCTGAGTTTACCCCCCACTAGAAATCACTGCTAGTCCAAACGAACTATCAGGATCAGCAAAGGTGGTATTGCAAGCACACTGCCAAAGTATCACTAAGAAGTACACACTTATTGCCTTTTCTGTAGTCAATGTCTAAGTCTTAGCTCAATAAAAAAATGAACGTTGCTTGGCTTTTTCCTCCATTAAGTGTGACACTGGGGTTCATTTCCAAGATGCTTCGGAACTGTTTTCTCAGAGCTGGCAAGTAATCCTCACTATTTGGACCAGTTGTAGCAAATGCAACTTTGCACATGACATTTATGACTTCCTCATACACTCTACATGCATTAAAATTTTAATATATTGGTTCATCTAGTTCCAAATTGTCTATTCTGGCTGGCCATGGCTCTTCAGAGAAAAAGGTCTTTCACAATACTTATTTCCTGAGATCATTTAACAATCACAACCCCCCACCCTCACACTGGTCTTTCACAACTCCTGTTTCATTTCCTTCTGTGGCATTCAAAACTGGAACTAGCAAAATTAAATCCGAGTGTGCTTAAATAGAGGGGGGTAACTGCAACAGGTATTGATTTACTCTGTGTATTTTCTTCTTCCTCTTCTCTTCTCCCAGCATGAACAATCATTCCACCTTGAAAGCACTGGAGAAAACACGGCGGCTCTTTCCCTTGAAGAACTTGCACCTGAAAAAACAACAGACTTGTTCTAGAGCTACAGCAAACTGAGGCCAAGGATGCAAGCTGCCTCTGAGACTGTGTGTAAAGATGATGTTAAAGATCATGTAACTAGCAGACCACCAACCAATAAGCAGAAGAGCAATTAATTCAACAACATAACTATATAGAACAAATTTAGAGTCCAGTGGCACCCTTTAAGACCAACTGTTACTTCCCACAATTAGAAAAAAACACCTTTTGGCATTTATCTGCTATTTTGACATATTTATTGCTTTACAACTGTTGACCTTATAACCTTGTTTTTTAGTTTTTCACTTTTCATAACTTAAACACCATCATGTTACATGTTAAATTGCTGTTAAGTCCCTGTCTATAGGTTTAGAATCTCATCTACCATTTCAATGTATCTGAAAAAGTATGCCTTACACACAAAAGCTCATACCTTGAATAAACCTTTGTTGGTCTTAAAGGTGCCACTGGACTCTCAATTTGTTCTACTGCTTCAGACCAACACGGCTGACCATCTGGATCTAACATAACTATATCTAATTCTAAACGTGGCCCAAAAATGTGGATTGAAAAAATATGAAGGTCCATGTACAGAGGGGTTAATCATCATCATCATCATCTTGGCAAACCCCCAGGTTTGCAGAAAAATCTAAAAAGTTTTTTTAAGGCAACAGGGATTTACAAACCTCCGAACTTAAAGAAAAAAAATGAAGTATTGGGATGGTATGTCAGAAGCTCAGGCACCATCTTGGGAGCTGCCTAGCAATGTTCAAGATGCATTTGTGGGGGAGGGGGGTACCAAGAGGGTACAGTGGTGGTGGTCAGAGGAAGCAGGCACTAAGCACTGATGGTAGTTGGGTTTGGAGGGGCCTGCAGCCAGACTAGAGCTCAGCAACACCCCCCCCCCCATTCAACATGTACTGTTGTGTGGATGAGAAGTTGGCACTGAGAGATGACTGTGTTTGTGCTAGATAGGTAGCCATGTTAGTCTGTCCATAGTAATCGAAAAGAGTAAGAGTCCAGTAGCACCTTAAAGACTAAGACTAAAAGTATGTGTCTCGTGGCACTTTAAAGACTAACAAAAAATTTTGGTTGGGTGTGAGCTTTTGTGAGTCACTGCTCACTTCGGGCGGGGAGGGAGCATGTGGCTGGCTGTGGACCTCTTCCCAGCTCAGACACAGAGGATCGGCACTCAGGACTTGCTTCCTTTGGCTGCCACCTTCTTTTTCCTCCTGTTGACAAGGAGGTGATGGGAAGGGGGAAGACCGGTATTGGGGGTAAGAGTGGAAAGAAGGAGGAGGGTGCAGAAGCAAAAATATGGAGGAGAGGGTTGGAGAAAGGTTACTGGAATGGGGCGGTGGTGTCAGAAGTCAGATGAGGAAGCAGAGAAGAATGAGAGAATTTCCCCACAAGTTTCTTATGGATCTCTGCTAGTTCGTATTGAGCTGGATCTAGTTAACTGTGAGTTGCAGGAAAATATATTAGTGCCTAAGCTCATGCTGCTTCCTTCTGGACAGCAATTTTGGCTCAAAGGGCTAATTTTAGTCTTCCATCTAAAAAAATGAATATTGACATAACTCATGCAAGTCCAGGTGTTCACAAGCATGATGAAGGATGTGAAATCAGCATCTCTGTAGATTTCCAAGAAACCAAATAATTCTTCTTACTGGACTTTTTCATGTGTTTTAGACCTGCCTTTTACTGGCATGGCTCCTCTCATGAGACATCTAAGGCACGTGATACATTTCTTAGCCACAACAACATCTGTGACCTCTAGTGCTTTGCAAGATATATTGGAAGTCACAGACTTTGCTATGGCTGAGACTGAACTCCCAGCTCATAAGGGTAAATACTGGGGAGGACTCCCATCAGTGGGAAAAGTTACATCTGAACCAGCCTTTATTCTTTTCTTGATAACCCCAAAGACAAAATGAGTCTCCAGGAACATGACTCTGCATCTACAGTGCTTTTCTCCCAAGTAAATCTTGTTCTACTACTCTAGCAGCTCTCAAGAGGCAAAATTCATTCCCTTGAGTTACTTCTGCAGGAGCAAGACATCAGCACTAGATAGTCAGAATCTATCCATGATGGAGATCTGAACAGTACCAAAGATGAAAAGAACATGAAAGCAGGGATGTTGAGTTTTAAAATCCCGGGGGGGGGGGGGGGGCTCTTGCGTGCACACGCCAGGACCATGTCCCCGCCACTGCCACCTCCCCCCCCGTTGCCTGGCCACTCCTGCCTCTGTCCCTCCCTCCCTCCAGCTGGGCAAATGCCCAGCGTGATGGCGTCACCCAGAAGTGATGCCATCACGCTGGGCACGTTGCCGGGGTGACGCTCTGGCAATTGCCCTGAAACTCTATGGTGCCATAGAGTTTCAGGGTGATTGCTAGAGCGTTGCCCCAGCAACGTGCCCAGCGTGATGGTGTCACTTCTGGGTGATGCCACCATGCTGGGCATTTGCCCAGCTGGCCCCCGCACGGAGGGATGGAGGGAAGGAGGCAGGAGTGGCCAGGCTGGGGGGGAGAGGTGGCGACGGTGGCAGGCGGGCCTAGGAAGGGCCCAGGGAGTTGTGGTGGTGAGGCGTGGTGGCGAGGCGCTCCGTTTTCCAGGGGAGCTCAGTCCCCCCTGGGAAATTTCAGGGGTGGCTCGAGCCCCCCATAGTTGACGCCTATGCATGAAAGCCATGGATGGTCCTCACCTGAGCACCCCTCTCTTCATCCAGCTCCACCGTCATCAGCGCAGATGTCCCTTTCTCACTGACAGTTGAGTGCCTCCCTTGCCAGAAGAAGTAAACACACTTTTCTTTGCCAACAACCCTTGTTTGCTGGTCCCCCTTTTGTCTGCTTCCAACTGCAAAACAAAGGCAAGTCAAGAGAGGCTATAAATTGTGCATGCCCAATCATCCTAACACCACATTTAGGGCTAAGGTGGTAAACATTAAATCAAAAGGAGTGTGAAGTGTTCCTGCAAGGAACTGGCAGACAAAGATACACATTGAAAACCTCTGCAAATTGGCCAGGTGCCCATACTTATCAAAGCAACAGACTTTGCTTGAAGCAAATCAAGGCAATTACAGTACGCATATGGTCTTCAGCGCCTTCGTCATGCTGCCAGATTAAAATAAGCGATGCGTGTCACTTTCAGTTTAAACCAGTCTTTGACAGCTAGGTATATTTTTGGGAGGCTGTGTAACACTGGAAAGAACTATAGCTGGATAGAAAGGGCTTCACAAAGTGCAATTTTCCTAAACAAACTTTTAAAGAGTTCCTAAGACACACCAGGACGTACAGGGGACAGTACATTACTGATATGCTGTTTTTGTAACTACAAAGAGAACTGACCCAAGTGGTGAGCTGAAGGGCAAGAACCAGGGCTCATTTCGTAGCAGGAGCTCCTTTGCATATTAGGCCGCACCCCCCTAATGTAGCAAATCCTCCAAGAGCTTACAGAGCTCTTCTTACAGGGGCTACTGTAAGCTCTTGGAGGATTGGCTACATCAGGGGTGTGTGGCCTAATATGCAGAGGAGCTCCTGCTACGAAATGAGCCCTGGCAAGAACCACACTTTAATTTTTATTTATTTATCAAATTTATACCCCCCCCCCCAACTCCCTTGACAAGTGAGGCTCGGGGTAGCTTACAACAAAGTAAAATACAGTTCAGTAGACAATGTTAAAAGTAATAACAACAACAACAACAACAACAACAACATAATATATAACACAATTTAAAACCAACAATATAAATCTCAGATTAAAACATAGCTGGTTTATTATTATTTATTATTAGTGTAAATCTGTTTAATATTTAAGCACCATTTAAAAAAGAAAACCGGAAGACAATACATCTGACTCATTTTCAAGAGGTGATACAAAAGCCTTTTTGTGTGAAATGTCTGTCACCTCTAGGAAAAAAAGACTACAAGGGATCCTGTGACACCATGATGACAAACAAAAATTTATCTATGTTCCTATCCTGCTCTTCTGAGAAGCAGGGCCGATTCCAGCAATTGGTGTACATAAAAAGATTAAATCAATGCTGATGGGCTTGAATAGCTAAGTGCATCACAAGGAGCAAAGATCAATGCTACCTGATTCAAGCACCATCAATATCTCATTATGGAGAATTCCAATCTTTCACTAACCTGAAGTGCTCACCAGATATTTCCACTTGACCACATATGTGTCTCCTTCATGAAACTGCCCAATGCTTTGTTTAGGGAGCCGGCTGTAATCAAATTCCAAGATATGCCAGACATCTACAGAGACGGTGATAATCTCAAATTGTCTCCCATCGTCTCCCTCAATGAATCCATAGCCACGACCAATATTCATTCCCTCTAAGATTGTCCCGACGGTTGTCTGGGGCACGGGTACCATTCGCATAATGTCATATGGTTTAGTGTCAGACCTCATTTCGTCCTGGAAGGAGACATAAACATTTTGTTTTGTCCTAGCAGCATATTAAATGTGTTATGATATAAAGCCAGAGCAACTAAAGGGTTTAAAGGGTTTATCAGAGTACTGAAAGCATATACAGGTTTATTAAAAGTTCAGCAACTGATGCCAATTGCAGTTTAAACATGCAAAGACTAAGCGTAAACCCAAAGAAAATGCTTTTATTGACACATGGAAGCATAGGCGTCAACTACGGGGAAGCTCGAGGGCTCGAGCCTCCCCCAAAATTTCCCGGGGGGGGGGGGGGCTCAGCCACCCCCGGCAAAATGGAGCACCCGCCGGTGGCCAGTCAGCCAGCCAGCTGGCTGCCGTCACCGCCTCTTCTTCCCCTCCACCCCTGGCCTGCCCTCCTGCCTCCCTGGGGCCGGGGGGGGGGAGCGGCGGGGACATGGTCCCGTGCATGCACGCGGAAAGCGTGCACGCATGAAAGAGCCCCCCCCCCGGGGATTTACAAAGTCTACGCCCCTGCATGGAAGTGTGATTTCTTTTCTTAGCCTGTAAGGGAAAACAAGAGCAGCTGCTGTAATTATACAGAAAATTAGTCTCTGCTGTATTGGAAGCTGGCACAGTACAACAGCTATAGTAAAATAGCTACAGCTCCCTTCCCATGAATACACTGGGTAAGGTCTTGACCACACAGCTTCTCAGGGATTGTTTCCCATCTATAAAAGGAAAATAATGTTATGCCCCACAGGATCACAGTAAGGAGTAACTAACTAATGTACATGCTAAACATTACTATGTATTATTATGTTATATCATTAATATTAACATCATCATTATTAATAAATTATTATACACCACCTTCTGTTGAGTGGATTCACAGTTCTTCTCTACAGGTTTCTTCAGCTCAGTCCAATCAAGAAACTTTTCTTTAAATAATATTGTCTCATTATGTTCTGTGAGCCTCCCAAAAATAGCCCAGTCTGGTCGCCCTTGTCCTTTTCTGCATTACCGGAAAACACAGAAGAAAACCCAACATCAGTTAACATAATACTCTGCTAAATAACCTGAAAAGGAAGCCAGAAATATTTATTTTCCCACTACATTTCCTGTCTTTCTTAAGCTGGCAAAAAAATCTATATATTCCATAGCAGTGGCCAAGTTGTCCCACAAAACCATGAATGTTTGTAAGA
This sequence comes from Lepidodactylus listeri, assembly GCA_029233225.1. NCBI lineage: Eukaryota > Metazoa > Chordata > Lepidosauria > Squamata > Gekkonidae > Lepidodactylus > Lepidodactylus listeri. The sequence goes on from JARCFY010000012.1 coordinate 23,963,965, forward strand.
AATCATTTAGTCTACAATTAATTCAAACCCCTAAACCCTCAACAGTGAGGAGAGGAAATTCAGAGGAGGGAAAATTCAGCATTAAAGTCCATAGGTTTTGATACCTTGGGATAAGGGGGTTGCATTCCCCAGGGTCCAGGGGGTTGATGTCACAGTTAGCATAGTCAAAGGTACCATTCCACAAGTGTTTGGCCAGCTGGAATGCCACTTTCCTTTGTGCCAGTGTGACCTCTTTTCCATGCCAAACGTAGACTTCACTGCCAAAATCAAACACCAAGACCTGAAAGGGGAAAAGACAATGTAGTCATTCATTCTGCTGTAAAAGGAGTGGAGGGGTGGCAGGAAAAATGCTGAGTGGAATCCTGAGCTCTACGTAACACCAACCGAGTAAAGAGTAAAAACGTTGCTTACAATAAAACACCAACAATGGTGCAGAGAAAGCAAATTCAGCTATAGTTGTTGGCCACTGAAGAGTTAAGATGTGGACCAGTAGAGACAATATATGTAACCTTCTGTTGTATAAGTAAAGTCCCTTCCTCTCCCCACAAGAAAACTGATACTCAGACTGAACACCATCATCTGAAAGTACTCTGCGGGCTGGGCTGCGTAGAGTGGAAACATGCAAGGACAGGTTTATGTAAAGCTGGGACTGAGTCTGCTAATGGGAAAGTTTGCCCATATTGAATTTTAAGTGCTCTAAGTTGCTTCAGGCATTACAGCACACTTGGCTGTTAGCAGTACTGCTGTGAAAGAGATTCCTTAAGGTACTCTCAGCAAGATTCAAGTATTAGCTTTTGAGGGTCAAAACTTCCCTTCATCTACTGCAGACCAATGTGGCTACCCCTCTGAAACCACTCTGTATCCGTAAAGGATCCTCCACTGTTGCTCTGCCTTGAAATCCAGTACTCACTGTTTCAGCTACAGCGATATCTGATGGAAAGTTGCTTGGATGCTGCCAAGCCTGAACCTCCTCAAGTAATGTGCACCAAACCACAATGCGACACTGTTACTGCACTATATTACAGCACTTCCACACCCTTCCACTTCATTTGTTGCTTCCTGCATGCACATGGGATTGGGAGCATGCACATAGAACCGCCCACTTCTCTTCAATTAGGCCTTACTGGAAAGATGTGGGGGCAGTGGCATCCCCATCCATCCCTTTGGCTGTCTGGATACAAAGGTCACCTGCTTTGCTTGCTGCTCCCATCAGAGGTTCAGTAATCAGGGGAAAGCAGCATTTATTTAGATATTTATGCCTTCCTTTTTATCCCCAGTGGGGCCCTTAAATGGCTTACAATGCTGCTCTCACCTCTTCACATTTATCCTCACAACCACCAGCCTGTGAGGTAGGTTGTTAGGCTGAGAGAGCACAACTGCCCCAAGGTCACCCACTGACCCTCCATGACAGTATGGGGATATGAACCTGGGTCTTCCAGCTCCTAGTCTGATAGTCTACACACCATGGTAACTCCAGTTCCATAAGTCCGCTCACACAGAGTGCTGGGAAGCTTCTTGACAATGCATCTAGCCCAGTAATGTCCCCTCAATCTGGTGGCGCCTCTCTGAGCTCTCAGCCAATGCCCATTTCAAGCCTTCCATTTGAACAGGAAATGCTAGGGATGTTACACATGCACAACACGGCCTCTTCCATTAAATTATGCTCCTAGTTGTTCAAAGCCTCTGAGCCCTGGGCTGGGCCTTACCCTAACTGGGCCTAGAGAAGAACCTAGGAAACAGGATAAAAGGGCCGTTTTTAGGCACACCACAGCTGCCACTGAGCTTCAAAATGCTACTTACGGTACCTCTTTTGAATTTAACAGTGTGCACTTTGGCATCTTCCCCCAGTAGTCATCATCAGGGATGAGTTTGTCATCCACCAGTCGGTAAATGCAATTGGTTTCTATTATTGCAGCTTCGTACATTTCGTCTTCTTCGGGTCTTCCAGCAGCTTAAAACAAGAAGATGAGACAAAATGTTACAGAGCTACTTCTGAGGCTGAGGCCAATCTGGGAATTTTCTTAGAAGACTGAGCTAACATAAGCTCCTTACACTGGTAACTTGTCTGGCCACCGATGAGTTTCCAGAATTCTTTGGCCGCGTGGGTATGAGTATTGATGCCTTCCTCTACGGTCTGCACGTAAGGCGCTCGGCAACCAAGTTCCCGCTTCGTCTGAATTAACGTTGCAAGTTCTGAAGCCTAAGAAGTGTGAAACGACTGGATCAAGAGGCTTGTGCCACTGGCTCAGGCCACTGCTGTTTAGATTCCTCCCTTGCCCCGCTATTTTCATTAATTGATATTGAACAACGAAATGGTGTAAGATACAAACAGCCTCTTTCGTTTGCATTTAAAGCAAGCGTTTATTGCGTTTAACATAAAAGGTGACAGGATATGCTGGCATGGAAACTCTCCTTTTCTGCTTGAACACTTTTTGAATAAAATGCAGACTAAATGTCTACAGCTGAATTGCCCCCGGAAACTAAAATGACCGAGAAGCAGGGAAAAGGCTGTGGTATCTCAGAGCTTGAGAAGACTCACCTTAGCTTTTTCTATAACATTGGCAAACTCGCCCGTCCACAGGAAGCAGTAGTGGGGAGTCAGCAGCAGGAAACAGTCGCCGCTGTTCAGTGATGAAGCCCTGGGTTCCACTAATCTTGTTTGAACATGTCTTCTTCCTGAACAGGAAGGGGGGAAAAAACCCTCTAGGCTAATTGCATTACTATAAATACAGACTGGAGCCAGCTTTCAGACACAACTATTTTGAGAAAACTGGCCATGACAAATAGGGCTACTCCATGTCTCCAATGTCATTTAATCCTAAAAGTTGTTTTAGAATAGAAGGTTCACTGACATGAGGAATAAAACTATTTGCTTCAGAATTGTTTTAGCTGCTTTGCCTTGCTCTTAAGTATGCTGCTTTGAGTCTCCATGAAGGGAAGAAAGGTGGGATGTAAATATTGAAACAAACACACATACACAAATGCTTGTGTACACCAGTCTGGTGTAGTGGTTAAATGTGCGGACTCTAATCTGGGAGAACCGGGTTTGATTCCCCACTCCTCCACTTGCACCTGGCTGGATGACCTTGGGCAAGCCATAGCTCTGTACCAGCTGTTCTCTCAAGGACAGCTTGGGAAAGAGCTCTCTCAGCCCCACCTACCTCACAGGGTGTCTGTTGTGGGGAGGGGAAGGGAAAAGGAGTTTGTAAGCCACTCTGAGACTCTTAAGTGAGTGAAGGGTGGGATATAAATCCAATCTCTTCTTCTTCTTCTCTTGTGCAACAGCTAGCACACTGATGGACACACGAAATGGCCTTACTCTGAATCAGACTAGGGGTGTGCAAAAAAAAAAAGAAATTCCGCCCAATTCAGATCAGGCCAAATCATGCCACATCTGTTACAGCCCCGAATGAACCCCGCATGTCAGTTTGAGCAATGCAAGCTGATTTAGGAGTCATTCGGCCTGGCCGAATGGCAGTTTCGGCCCCATTATACCCTATGGGCCATTGAAGTCAATGGCAAAAACTCATAGGGTATATGAGGGGCTGGAGGGGAAGGGGTTTGAGGGAGAGGCTCCAAACCCGCAGGGTAGCTGCTGGAGTCTCTCCCCCAAATAATCACCAAGTTTCAAGAAGATTGGACCTTTTTCCCACCATAGAAAACAATGGAGGGAATGGGGCAACCTGTTTGGGGGCCTGCAGAATTGGACCCCCTGGTCCAATATTCTTGAAACTTGGTGGGTATTTCGAGGAGAAGCTCCAGCAGCTACCCTGTGAGTTTGGAGCCTCTCACTCAAACCCCCTCCCCTCCAGATGCTATTTAAACCACCGCCGAATTTCGGCAGCAATTTGGCAGCAGGCCGAATCAGATCAGAGAATCTGTGGCTGCCCGAAAGGCCTCCCTAAATCAGACCATGGGTCCAGCAAGGTCAGTATTGTCTATTCAGCTCTCCAAAGTCTCAGGCAGAGGTCTTTCACATTATTTATTACTTGATCTTTATAACTGGAGATGCCAGTTGAACCTTGGACCTCCTGCATGCCAAACAGATGCTCTATCACAGATCTATGCCCCCTGCTCAATATATACAACAGGCAAGTTCAGAGAGTTTCATGCTTCTGCTCAAGGAAGTGGTTGTACAAGCTCTTGCACAAGCAGGTGAAACGTCTCTGAACTTTGTGTCACTTTCCTCAGGCACAATTCAGTGTGTGGTACAAACAGCCCTTCTATGAGTGGAAGTGTAACACTATCAGCTCTCTGTGTCAAAAGATTTAAGAGTCTGATACCTGGACCATTTCTTTTAACCTATTTTATCTTTTATTAATGTGTGCACCATAATAAATATTTACATTTTTATAATAACTTATTTTGTTAGCTTGACCCTCTTAGATCACAGCCATATTTTGGGTTGCATTCACCCCCCCCCCCGCCTTTTTTCCCTCTCCTCGGTTTTTGGAAAGCAATTTCCACATGAGGAAGGGAACTACTAGGTCCAATGCCAGGTTTCATACTGCACGTTCTGTCAAGTGCTTAGGTCTCTCTTTTCTGGGACTGAAACTAGCATGTTCCATTCAATAGTCCAGTGGTGGACAATTGTTTTGGCTCGGGGGCCACTTTGTGGGAGCGGAGGTTAGCGGAGGGCTGCACCTTTTAAAATGATTGCATTCATTAGTTAACTTTGCATTTCAGAAAAGGTATAAATTGTATCATAAAAATCAATAAATATAAATTAAATAAAATAGTGGTAGTTTTATTCACTTTATTTATTGTGCTAATTTCATATCATCTATAGCTGCAAGCACATTTAATTTTAGAATCAGTTTAATGAGACAAATGTACCCTATCACGCTTTTCTACAATTTTCTCTACGCTCCAGGCCCAACGGAGGCCTGACTGAAACCACGTGGCTGACTGTCATGGCGGGCCACACAAAACTCTGTGGCGGGCTGCATGTGGCCCCCGGGCCGCAATTTGCCCACCCCTGCAATAGTCAGTTCAAAGAAAGTGATTGTATAGATAAAAGCAACTCAAGAATCCTATTTCAGAGCTATCTGCCAGTTTAACTAGATCCTGTTTTAGGACAGTCACCAGGGTGCAGATGCTGTTGCTCCCCAGCATGGGGAGGCAAGGTTTTTTGGAGGGGGAAGAGAAAAGTTAGGAAGGGGCATCTTCTTCCTCTGACCCACCCACCACAAATTACTTTTGCCGGGCCCCGCTTGCATAGCATGGGCACAGCATCAGCAAAGTTACCAATATCATTTATTTTGCTTGGAAAGGTTTAACCAGGTGCTTAACAGAGCAATCCTGTGCAGGGTTACTACAGTCTATGCCTATTCATTTAAATGAGCTCAGGTTGGGGTAAACCTGCATCGGACTGTACTGCTAATCTCCTACTGAAATGAATGAAATTTTACAGTGCTTCAAGTCTGTCTGGATCATGACCCCATTGTATTCCAAGCTAATTAAAAAGAGAACATGTTCTACTTAATAGCTCTTTCACCTACCTTTTATCTGCAAGAGCATCAGCTTCTTGTATGGCACGGCACTGTTGTTTGAGTTCTGTTCTGTTAGATTGACACTACGTAGGCTAACACTGCTGAAGTTCTCCTTACTTGCTAAGCCAGCAAGCGCTACTTCTGAGAAATTTGAGTTTCCAGACACTTAGGACAAACGAAGTAAAAAAAGGAAAGACAGAAAGGGAAAAAAAGGAGGGGAAGAAAAAAAAGCCAAACACACACACACAGAACAAAAAAACCACGTTATGTTTTGCTTCCATATGTTATTTAAGTTTTTCTCATGCACGGCTCATTTTCAGCTTTTTTTGTTGTTGCTGCTGAAAGAGACAACAAAAAAACAGGTTGAGCTCATTTTACTTGCTAGTCCAAAGATCCTGGTATTTCCAGGAGGCAAATGTCAAGATAATCGGGGTACAATGAACACATTTCATATTTGAAGGTTTTTCTCTTAATGACATAAGGCAGCAAAGCCCAAGTATCTAATACTTTGTCCAGACAAAACATAGTTTTTTTGTACAGGCGTTCCTGAGTAATTTCTTGTTACAAAGGACCCAGATGTATTATCAATGTTATTTCAGTTAAAATCACATTTTCCCATCAGTCAAATCACAATGGCTGTGGTCAACAGGAAAGGGGGGAATTTCCTCCTAACTAAACACATCAACTGTCATAGCAAGGAGTGTGTGTTGGAGCATTTTCAACTCCTATTGCACGATGACCATGCCATCATTACTGACAATCACCAATTTTCTGGTCTTGGGCACACCATTTTGTAAACTAAATGTATTGCAGGCTAAGCGCTCTCTCACTATACCAGTCTAAGACAGTGGTGCTTTTTAAATAAGAAGTGTTCAATACCCACAAAACTCACAGCAATGTTCCAACCAGATCTTTCTGCTCCCCCTTACAGAGAGTGAAAAAGCCTGGGTCTGATACAGGATCAGTGCTGATGTGAGAGTTAAAGCTACTTTTAAAACTCATCTGTAGTGACCTTAACATTATTGACAGGTGAACAAAGTTTGAGTCCATTGGCACCTTTAAGACCAACAAAGTTTTATTCAAAGTGTAAGCATTTGTGTGCAAAGCACACTTCTTCAGACAAATGGACAGATGTGCTTTGCACATGAAAGCTTATACTTTGAATAAAACCTTGTTGGTTTTAAAGGTGCCAATGGACTCACATTTTGTTCTGCTGCTCCAGACCAACACAGCTACCCACCAAAATTGTTGACAGGTGTTAGTATATTTAAAATTGTGTATCAATAAAACTGAGAGAAACCAATGTTTCTGCAGTTTTTCTTGTACTCTGGACCTGCCGACTCTATGCAGCAAGTACTTAAGATCTCCCAAAAATGTAGAAATGAATGTTTTAGAATTTCAGTCTTTATTCTCTGCCTTCTGCAACCCACTTTCAAAGATCAGTTCTATATGACTGATTCTCAGGAAGACACAATGCTTTACTACATGAGTAATATTTAGAATACTGTTTCTGTTAAGCAAGAAATGGCATTTGAACAAATGTTTCAGAACAACTGCATGAAAACCAAGTTTTCTAGAAAAAAAGAAATCTATGGCTAAGGACAGACTGGCCGTCTGGCCCGCGGAGGTGCCCCGGACTCACCTCGTCCGGCAGCGCGCTCCTCCCGCAGCAGCTGAGCACCACTTCCAAGTGGTGTCCCAGTGGCTGCGTGCGCGTTCCACCCGCTTCTGGCGGGTGTGAATGCGCGCACACAGGCAGAGCCACACGGTGTTCTGCCGCCGCCGCCAGAAGCCACCCGCAGTGTGGACGCTGCAGGCAGCTTCCTTGCGGAGGTGGCTGAATGCCGCGCTGCAGGGCAGTTCGCCTTGGCTTGTTTTGCCGCGCTCCTGTAGCGCGGCAGAACTCTAATCTGTCCTCGGCCTATGATTTATCAGGAAAATTGCAAAATGCCGCCTTGTCCCTCCTGCCCAAGTGGAGAGAGGGTTGCTACCCACCCTCATCAATGGGTGCTACTATCAACCTCAGCAAATCATACTACTAATCTTCATGGGTCAACAAAAAGAACAAGACTATTCTAAAATACTGGTGGCTAATTAAAACCATAAAGACAGCTAAACTAATCTTACTAGGCTGACCGATTTCTTCTCTTAAATTCTACATCAATATTTTGCCTCCATGTGGGCTGGGAAAGCCACATCCGTGATAACTGAATTATTGCTGGACCAACAAAGAGGCTAATATTTATTTCTATACAATCCCTGGGAGATCGTAATCATAAAAGGAGTTACAAAGAACCCCAGCAATTAATACATACATTTCTGTATGCTACCTTAAATCTATTATAGGAAAAAGTGTCTAAATATATAATAAATACATGGAACTGACCTAAAATACCCTTTTCCCAACTAAAAGGAGCATGCATATAGATCAGCCAAAACTGCATGTGCAGAACACTTTAAAATCAGTTAAAATGCCTCTAATCAGCTTTTGGTGAGGAGGGTATTAAATCCAGTCTCCAACTCTCTCTCCTGAAGAGCTGATGGGTGGAATTTTGACTTAAAAAAAAAAGGCTCAGCCTGGATTCCAGATGTTGATTGCAGTTGGGAGCCCTGCTGATTGTGCATGTGGATATGTACACAGAAGTTTGGTTCTGCATACGTAGCACCTCTGACTGGATCCGGATGCCCATTCACTATAGAAGTCCAAAAACAGCTGTTTTGACATCTATTACCCCCAACCCTGCAATATTGTGACTCTACAATAATAGCAATGAACACTGCAGCTATGTGCAAATTCCACCATGCATATAATGGGATAGAGAGATGTTTGAGTCCCCTCCTTCACATGTGAACCAACTGGAAGAGGGGGACATGATCTAAAGCAGCACCCAGGATGTGGACCCGCAGGGTACATTCTACTGGAGGTGGGTCACTGGCAGTATGCTAACCCCTCATTAAAGCCCCATCAAGAATCCCAAGAGTGTTACATTACAATTGCTTGTAGGGCAGTCCTAGGACCTCCAACATACTTTTTTCAACTTTCATCCGTTTCGACTCCATGAAGGCAACATTCAGCCTCTGCTCTGTGTACTCATGCAGAATGTCCTCTCTTGCCGCCAGCATTTTCAAGGGGTTCCTGGAAGACTGGACTCTCCGCAAGGGTCTCACTGAACGCTTGTGCTCGGCTACTGAAGAAATTAACCTGAGAGACAGAAGCAGCTGTGATGGACTGCCCTTTAAAAGATTCTAAGTGCTGTGTAAACAGGTAATGGGTTGTGAAGGGTTAATGCCTCAAAGAGCCAGACAGCCTTGAATGACAGGCTGCTCAAAGGAACTTGATTGGTTAAGTTGAGCAGAGAGAGACTATAGAACTGAATGCTGAGGATAATTCAGTCTGAGTGTTGCCCTAACAGAGAAGAGTTGGGTGCTGACTGAGTTTGTGTTTAGCCTTGACTGAGAGAACTTTAACACAGATGGGGAACTGGGAAGGTTGGAAAGGAGGAGTGGGTAGATCAGTGAAGACTCCCATTCAGGCCAGAAAAGGGGATAGATCTTCTACTGAGAGAAGAGATTCCCTACCCAGTTAAAAATGGAGATAGCTCTAAGGAGTGGAGTGATCCCTGGTCCGCTGTGTTTAGAGACTGCCTTCTGAGATCTGAAGAGTCAGTTAAACTCAAGTAGGTATCCTGGAGTGTTTAGGAAATACTGAAACAAAAGCCTCTCCTCTTAAAGATTCTAAGACTATGTGAAAAGCTTAAGAAACTTTCAGTTGCTTGAAACATATGAACTGTTGTCTGTGCCTAAAACTGATTTACCTCAGAGTTCATTATTGATTTACCTCAGACGTTTTACCCCTGATATCACCTGACCTTCCCCCTCTACATTGAATAAAATATTTTGTTATTTTTGAACTTTAAAAAGCTTCTCTTGTACCATTTCAGAAGTTTAAGTTAAGAGGGTGATCTTGTTTCTTCCTTCAAATTCCTGGGCAGAGCCAGCAGCAAAATATCATACTATGACATGGTGGGACAGCCACTGAACTTCAAAAAAGAAGCAAATAGACAGAAGGGGCTGCTCAGTTAGAAAGGGAAGGGAAAATGGAGGGAAAATCTTGCCTCTGAGGGAGGGAAGAGGGTGAAGTCATCATAGCAGCATTTAGGATCTCCAAACACAAAGAGAAGAGGAGATTGGATTTATACCCCGCCCTTCTCTCGGAGTCTCAGAGCAGCTTACAAATTCCCTTTCCTTCCCCTCCCCACAACAGACATCTGTGAGATAGGTGGGGCTGAGAGAGCTCTTTCAAGAACAGCTCTGACAGAACTATGGCTTGCCCAAGGTCATCCAGCAGCTGCAAGTGGAGAAGTTGGGAATCAAACCCTGTTCTCCCAGATTAGAGTCCGTGGACTTAACCACTACACCAAACTGGCCTTGCAATTCCATGGTTTTCTTAGTACTTACTATTTTACATCACCATCACTGATGAGTATTTACATAGCGCCTGCAATATTCAAAAATGCCCTACATACATTGGTGTGGATCCTCCAAGTAGGCTTTTTTCTGACTAAGGAGACCTTCCAATTTAAGTGGCTCTTCCTCTAATGGACAAGCCACTTGGAGAATGAATTTAAAGTTAAAGTTGCTTTCTTTCCACCTCTCTCTTCCTTCTCTCATCTATTTGCTTTCTTTCCACCTTTCTTTCTCTCTCTTTCTCCGTTCCCTCCCCATCTAAAGTTAAATGTGTTTTCCAAGCCCCATCCCATTGCCACACCGGCTGGCTGCCTTGGCTCAGAAAAGCATTTGGAAAAGAGCAGTTTCTGTCAGAGCTCTCTCAGCTTCACCTACCTCACAGGGGAGGGGAAGGGAAAGGAGTTTGGGGAGTTGTGGGGAGGGGAAGGGAAAGGAGTTTGTAAGCTGCTCTGAAACTTCTTTGAGTAGTAAAGGGCGGGGTATAAATCCAATCTCCTCCTCCTCCTCCTCCTCCTCCTCCTCTTCTTCTTCTAAATCCCTTCTCCAAGCCAAGACGTTGCAGCAGCAGGGGTAGGGGGGTTGGAGAATACATTTAAAGTTAAAAGCATTCTCCAAGCCTTCCACCCCAGAGCCCTGCCCACTGGCTTGGAGAAGGCATTTGTCTCTTTAAATACCTTCTTCAAGCCAAGCTGGCGGGCGTGGGGTGTGTGTGGGGGTGTTGGAGAACACATTTAAAGTTGCTTTCTTTCCACCTCTCCCTCCGTCATTTGCTTTCCACCTCTCTCTCTTCCTCTCTCCCCCTTCCTCCCTCTCCCCCATCTATGTGCTTTCTTTCCACCTTTCTTTCTCCCTTCCTTCCTTCCTCTCTCTCTTCCTCCCCTCCCTCCCCCATGTATTTGCTTTCTTTGTTTCTCTCTCTCTCTCAGACAAATATCATTGGAAAAATAAATATCATTATCAATACCTGTTTTTACCCCTTTTTGTTTTTATTTTTGGCAGTCTCATTTAATGTTAATAAAAAGCAAATCTGCATACTTTCCAATAAAAAATGTGTGTGTAACATTTGTCCATGTCTTGCGGCTCTCAAACATCTGGTATTTATTCTGCATGGCTCTCACGTTAAGCAAATCTGGCCATCCCTGGGCTGGTTCGTGCCCAAAGGCAAAGGTGTTTAGAGAGGGGAGAAGGCTACCTGGTGGTGGTGGAGGGAACCTTGTCCTATTCTGTGTAGGGATATCCCAGCAAGTTATTACCACAGGAACTCAAAGAAAACCCTGCTCCCAAGAGCTGAGCTGGGAGCCAAAAGCCTGGGCCTGACATGGAAGTAGAAAAGGTGTCCCTGAAAACAGTAAGCATTTTGAGCCCGTGTGGTGCAGTGGTTAAGAGCGATGGACTCTAATCTGGAGAACCAGGTTTGATTCCCCACTCCTCCTCCACATGAAGCCTGCTGGGTGACCTTGGGCCAGTCACAGTTTTCTCAGAGCTTTCTCAACTCCACCTGCCTTACAAGGTGACCATTGTGGGGAGAGGGAGGGAAGGTGATTGTAAGCCACACTGTCACTCCTTAAAGTAGAGAAAAGCGAGGTATAAAATTCTACTCTTCTTATTTCCTTTCCCCAGGCCTGTGAACTCTGCTAAAGGAGAACTGTTCCATTCAACAAGAAACTAATGTAAGTCATCCTTGCCTGGCACAACATTTCTGCGGTGGAGGGGGAAGGAACTTCCCTATGGCAGAGGATGCAGTACATTCAAGTTCTCAAAATTAGTAGCTCTGCATTCAAAATCACAAGATCAATTCCAAAAAACAAAACAATGGATGTTCAAAGTAAAAAGGGGGCTCACTTTGGGGCATCAGGATCAAAGATAGCATCAAAGTCCTCATCTAGCTCCAAAGGCAGGGCAGAAGTGGGATAATCTGCGTGGCGATAAAATTTGGAAAACGTTTCCTCATCATCCAGCTTCATCACTTCTTTCACGGACTTTCCTGTGACCGTCAACACCGTCTCTTGCATCCCACCAACTACAGATACAAATAAACACTCTGTAAGCACTCTTGGAAGCACCTGGGATTTTAATTAACACATGGAATTCACTGCCACAGGAGGTGGCAGCGGCTACAAGCATGGACGGCTTCAAGAGGGAATTGGATAAACATATGAGGCACAGGTCCATCAGTGGCTATTAGCCACAAAGTATAGATAGGAACTCTCAGTCTGGGGCAAGTGATGCTCTGTATTCTTGGTGCTGGGGGGGGGGCAACAGTGGGAGGGCTTCTAGTGTCCTGCCCCCACTGCTGGACCTTCTGAGGGCACCTGGTGTTTTTGGCCACTGTGTGACAGAGTGTTGGACTGGATGGGCCACTGGCCTGATCCAACATTGGCTTCTCTTATGTTCTTATGTTAATGGCACTGTCAAAACAAGCTGAAGCCTGGCTTTAATTTTAGAGTTGCCCTGTAAAAGTTCCCCTCCGACTTCCCACCAGAGGCAGATGGGCACATTCACCAACCCTCAGTAGCCTACTTTGCCACAGCTATACCACAGGGCTCATTTGCTGGCTTAAAAAAACAGATGTGACCTCCAAGGAATAGTGGGGTTGTGACGCAGAGGCAGGCAATGGCAAGCCACCTCTGAACGTCCATTTGCCTTCAAGTCCCATTAGGGGTCATCAGAAATCGGCTTGACTTGCTGGCAAAAAAGTAAAAAATGGGGGGGGACCCCCAACCCCTAAAAACAGATAAAATCAAAAACAGCAACTGCTTTGCTGAAATGAGTTACAAACCTTTGCTGTTCAGCCTTCCCAAGAAAGTTTCCAGTTTATCCAACTTCATGTCCGATTCTAACTGCATATCTGGCCTAGCTTCAATTTCTAGGCAAAAGGAGAATGAACACAATCACTGCGTTGTTGTTGTTTTTTTTAAATCAAAGGGTCGTAACTGAGCATATCAATTTTGCACATTTCTAATTGCCCACCTTCCAGGGGTCTGGAGACTGGTGTTGTTGACTTCATCCTGCTGCTGAAAGGAGATGCCACTGGAGTTATGGCAGTGGGAGAAGCTAAGCCTGCAAAATAAAAGAGATTTTTCCACGTGACACGAGGTTGCTTTACTTCTACCAAATAAATCTGTTTTACAGGGGAATCTCTCCTTAAACTCTCTCCTTATATACTCCTTATATCCCCAATGCGGCACCTATAGGCTCCATGGCGCCTGCCAACACTTTTCCTGGAGCCCACAGATTATTTCCAAATGTGGGTGGAGCCAGGTGGTATACAATTTTTTTAAAAAATTGCTTTGGCAGCAGCACAAGGATCTTCACTGTATGTCTCAAGAAGTATGTTCATTTTAAAAGCATCCTGCTAAACACAGCTTCTGCCTGAAATGTTAAAAGAGTTATTGTTAAGAGTTATGTATAAACTCACTCCTTGACATTTTTGGTTGGTTCCACCATTTATGGCAGCCATCTCTTGGTTGCGCCCACCACCTTGCATCAGAATTCTGCAAGTTCAAAAAGGCTGGAATCTCTGCCTTATACTATTAAATTCATGAAGCCTGAGCATTCTCATTCATAACAACAGATACGGCATTTTTAGCCACTCACAAAAGACCGGGCTGGTTTTGCAAAGGATTCACAAGCATGTTACTTTTCTCTACATAATCTGCATTTACTGCAAGCCAATGCTGTGTAGTGGTTAGAATATTGGACTGAGACCTGGGAAGCCTGGGTTCAAATGGCCTTGAACATAAGGGGAGCCCTGCTAGATCAGACCAGTGGTCCATCTTGTCCAGCATCCTGTTTCACACAGTGGCCAACCAGTTGCCCCACAGTGCTGACAAGCAGGGCATAGTGGCCAAGGCCTTCTCCCATGACTGCTGTTCAGAGACTTACTGCCTCTGAACATGGAGGTTCCCTTGAGTCACTACAGCTAGTAGTCACTAATGGGACTATCCTCCATGAATCTAATTAATTAATTAATTATCATATGGCATAGCCAGGAGATCCTAAGACTGTCTGGCTGCCTGAAATACTAGCTCTTTTCAGAGTTATGCACCACTAGGTGGTGAACTAGACTTATTTTGGGGGCTGCAAAAGGTGTGACTGGCCCAAGGTCACTCAGCTGGCTTCATGTGCAGAATCAAACCTGGTTCTCCAGATTAGAGTCTGCTGCTCTTAACCACTACACCACGCTCGCTCTCATGAAATCTGTCTAACCCTCCTTTGAAAGCCATCTATGCTCATGGCCATCACTATGTCCTCTGGCAGAGAACCCACAATTTAATTGCTCCATGAGTAAAGTAGTATTTCCGTTTGACCATACTGACCCTATTGCCCTTCAGCTTCATTGGGTGCCTCCTAAGTTCTACATTTATGGGAGAGGGAGAAAAAGTGTTCTTTAACCCCATGAATAATTTTATGAATTTCTGGGAGACTTCAGGCCAATTGCTCTTTCAGCCCATCTCACCTTACAGTGTGGTAAAAGGAGAAGCACATATGCCACTCTCTGAGTTCCTTGAAGGAAGGATGGGATAGCAATATGAGAAATTCCCTTCAATGACCTAAATAAATTGTCCTGAATCTCCAGGTGTGCTCCCTCACCTAGAGGCAGATTACAGAACTTGGTAGCTTCAACACAGATAGATGGAAGAGATCATTGCGGGGGGGGGGGGGAATGAAAGCTTTTGCTTGCCTATCCGATATACAGCAGAAGACGAAGAAGAAGAGAAGAGACTGGACTTGTACCTCGCCCTTCACTACCCAAAGGAGCCTCAGAGTGGCTTACAATCTCCTTTCCCTTCCCCTCCCCACAACAGACACCCTGTAAGGTAGGTGGGGCTGAGACCTCTGACAGAAACTGCTCTTTTTCAAGAACAGCTGAGCCAGAGCTATGGCTTGCCCAAGGTAATCTGGCAGGAGCATATGGAGGAGTGGGGAATCAAATCCGATTCTCCCAGATTAGAGTCCGCGCACTTAACCACTACACCAAACAGAAGGAAGTCCTAGCTAGAGCAATAATAATTTATAATGGTAAACCCTCAGAATCACATTCACGGACAAAGTGCTTAGTATGCTCTAGTGCAGGGGTGTCGAACTCATTTGTTATGTGGACACCCCTGCTCTAGTGTAATCAAATCAACACCATCCTATATTGTACCCTTGGCTTTCACACTTTCTTCCTTCATAGAACTCTTCCCCCCCCCCCCCCCCCATCAATTTCTCCAGTGAGGAATTATTAATCTACTGTACTGTGCTGCACTGTCAGTAAGTTCACACTGATCACTTCTAATGGAACTTCACTGCTTGGGTCAATGGTCAATATACACATGAACACATCCATCACCACCATTCGCTGTCCATTGTACAGGAAAGGTCGGGAGTTGTAGGTGCACTGTCTTTCAGGGAACACAGTCCACCATTACCAGTCTATTCGCCAAGGACCCATTGAAGAGTTCCTGAGAAGCCCCAGGGTTCCCCAGAATACAGTTTGAAAACCACTCTTTGGGGAAATGTAGGTCAAGAGCACTGAAATTAACACCTGCAGAATACACTCACCACAGAAAAGTTTAAGCAGCCACTTATATACTAGTCAATGTGGTGCAGTGGTTAGTGTCTAATCAGGACTGGTGTGACCTGGGTTCAAATCCCCACGCAGCCATAAACCTCGCCTTGGGCCAGTCGCATGTTCTCTAAACCTAAGCTATCATGCAGGTCATTGGGATAACAAGGAGGAGAGAAACAGCGCTATGTATACTGCGTTGAGGTCAAAATGTAATAAACGGAGCAGCAGGTAAAATACTGAACTGCTTTTGAACCGATAGTCATTGTGCTAATCAAAGGGCCATGAGGTTGGCATGTAAAATAAAGCCTTTCCACACACATACCATTCCTGCAATTCAAAACCTGGGCTGCAGTCACACATTCAAGAATATGGTGCAACCACTGCACTAAAGCAGTCTTTTGCAGCTGGTTTGGCTCATCCACAAAGGAACATCCAGTTGCAAATGATTGCTATAGCATAACTGTAGTGAAATAGCCAGTGAGGTATGGCTTCAGTCCTGGTTCCCATTTCGAACCCATGCCTCAAACACCACGATCTTTTCAAATCCAAGGTGATTTTTTTTTCACCTTAAAAACAACAGCGCTACTTAAAATCAAAACAAGTATTCAAACACAGCAAACAGAAAAGCAGTTCTTAAAACCAAACAGGTCAGGTATTGATTTGGTATTTTAACAAGGCATGATCAGAGCCCAGGTTTATCACTAGAAATCAAGTCTTAAGAGAAACAGGTGGACTTCTAAGTACAGGGCAATCCAGCTATACACATCAAGGGAGAGGGAGAGAGAGACAGAGAGAGAGAGAGACAGAGAGAGAGAGAGAGACAGAGAGAGGCTAAGCACTTCATCAGTTTAAAAACAGCTGCTATTAGAGAGTGCTACTGAGCTTTTAATATAATGTTAATGCTTTTGCAATTAACATAGCAAACTCCAGGAACTGGAGAAACTGAATGCTGCTGGGCAAATCCTCCTGTGATCACTTTATGATTGCTTATACACAGGTTTAAAGGTAAAGGTTTCCCTTGCTCGAAAGCCAGTCGAATCTGACTCGGGGTGTGTGTCTATGTGTCAATCTCTGTTTCCAAGTTGAAGAGCCAGCGCTGTCCGAAGACTTCTCCATGGCCATATGGCCAGCATGACTAGACACTGAGGCGTACTGAACGCTGTTACCTTCCCACCGAAGCGGTACCTATTTATCTACTTGCAATTTCTTGCTTTCGAACTGCTAGGTTGGCAGGAGCTGGGACCAGAGATGGGAGCTCACTCTGTCATGAAGCACTTGGGTCTCAAACTGCTGAATTACCAACCTTCCAGTCTGCAGTTCAGCGTCTTAGCCTCTGAGCCACTGTGGCCCCTATACATATACTTATACCTACACACACATACACAGAAACAGTGGACGAAGAATTTCCTTACAGACCTTTTTTGACCATTCTGCCAGCCACAGTGAACTGCGTGGAGTCATTGGCTGCTCCTTTTCCCTTCGCTTTCCAAGCTTCTTCGCGGACGCTGATCAAGTGTTTTCTTTCTTCTATTGTCATTTGACTTTCAGAGCTATCTGACATCCTCTGTATTGTTGTTTTTTTTTTTAAAAAAAAAAACAGAAACCAAGAAGCATAGTTGATTATGCCTTATAATACCACAATAATGAAGATTATTATATACCTCCCCAACCCACAGAAACCAAACAAAACGCAGACATACCACTTTTAGCCTTTAAAAACTACTGAACGTTTTAGCTGATTTAACACACCCATTCCACACACTCCCTTCCTATTAGGGTACCTTTTAGCTATTGTTAGGGGACATTTTACCATCTTTGAGCTAGTCAATCGTGTTTACTACAGCTGCAAAACTTAATGTAGTGAAATGCAATTTACCTACCTTTTAAAAGGCTTGTCAATAAGGTAACAACATAGGTAGCTGATGCTGTATAGAATAACTTCTTTCCCTCCTCTAATCTCTTCTATAAGAAGCAGCTTCCAACACACACAAGGTTCACAGTTGTGCGGAACGAAGCTGGCTCTGCGACCTCCTGCCTCTATGAGCACCTTGGAAGCATCCTGGTTTTGCTACAAGTATCATCTTGCTATTTTAAATATCTTTCCCCTAAAGCTGCCTATAATGCTGGGGGGTTGCCTCTCCCTTCAGAAACTCGTCCTATCTTGCTTTCAAAAGCTGCAACAGAGAGGAGCAGCTGCAAGCCAGAGGCACCTCAGCATCACAACACTGCCTGAGAACGGGGACAACAAAAAGAAAAAAGAGAGAGAGCTCAACTTGCACTATTACATTCCCCTCTAGCAACGTTAGGAGATCGACTTCTTTAGGTGGCTATATTTAGAAGCTTGCAAGCAGTCTGCATTTGTTTTATGTGTAATTGATAGGATATGGCAGCAGATCAGATTATGGGCCACTGCAGTGTGGCTACAGAGGTGAATGGTACCTCCAGGGTGACACATGTGTGCTGCTACCCCTGACAGTTTTAACTGGCATTCCCATGACCAGAATGCATTTCTTTGAGCTTTATTTCATTACAAAGTACACAATATATACGTTGCTGTTCATGTGCATGTCAGTTTTAGTACTATCATGAAACTGATGCATTAACCAAAAGGTAACTTAGTGCAATGAGCATATCATAACCTTCCAGGGAGCAGTTCTTTCTTTAGCTTTAAAAAGAAGTACTTCTTCACCCAAAGAGTGATTAACATGTGGAATTCACTGCCACAGGAGATGGCGGAGGCTACAAGCATGGACGGCTTTAAGAGGGAACTGGATAAACATATGGAGCAGAGGTCCATCAGTGGCTATTAGCCACAAGGTATAGATAGGAACTCTCAGTCTGGGGCAAGTGATGCTCTGTATTCTTGGTGCTTGATGGGGGGGGGGGCAACAGTGGGAGGGCTTCTGGTGTCCTGGCCCCACTGATGGACCTCCAGATGGCACCTGGTATTTTTGATGGCACCTGGTAAGTGGCAGAGTGTTGGACTGGATGGGCCATTGGCCTGATCCAACATTGCCTTGTCTTATGTTCTTATGTTCGCACATTGTGAGAATTTAACTCTGCTACAGTTTTTTCCCCTTTCACATCAGCGAAGGGGGCATACTAGAGTTGTCCCAACACACAAAGTCCCCATAAACGAATGTACCCATACTACAGTTAGAGATGCTGCTTTGTAAATGGTCATCAGTCAGAGAGTGAAGGATAAAGCTGTTACAAAATACGTAGGTTCCTTCTCCTCCTCAAACATTTGATATCACCCTTTCTAGCCAGGTTAAGTCAATAGCTGTACTTGGCAAGCATTCTCTCAACTAAGCACCAAGCTGTTCTGGGCTGATTTGGCAGTATCAGAAAGCCCTTAATTACCCTGCAGAATATCTGGAATAAGCACTTGCCAGGGTCAAATGCTTCATATTTTCTGAACTGGTGGCTCAGACCAGCCCTTGCCCATCAAGAAGTAAGGGCCTTCTGAGGCAGCCAGAACACTTAGCAATGGCATGCCAATTCTGAGATGTCTAGAAGGGTATTGGTGTTTCCTTCTCCCTCCCTTTAAACAGGTATACAGCTGTTTTGTGAGAAGAACAACCAGACCCTGGTTAAGCACTTGGATACAAGATTTTAAAAAGGCTGAATAAATAAGAAACATGTTCTGGGTCACTTTAAGAGCTAAGGAGCACTCAGAGTCCCATTGCAACAGTGGGAGGGAGAAATTGCAGGACGCCATCTGGATATAAGCTGACTACTATCATCTTACTGCGAGCACTTTATTGGAATTTTTAATTGTTTTAAACTGTTTTAACTGTATTTTAACCTGGCGTTATGCCACTCTGTAAGCCGCCCTGAGCCTGCTTGCGGGGAGGGCGGGGTAAAAATGCAAAAATAAATCAATAAATTGCTAAGTTCTAAGCATCTGTTCTAATACAGGAACATACTTGACCCCTTTTGACTGCCAGGTAGGTAATGGGGTTCACGCAGAAACATCAGTGCATCTATAATTACAACTAGTCCAGAGAGAGAAGACTGCCAAAGAGTTACACTTATTCTTGTTGCAAGTGGAACCTTCCAAGAACCAGTGCAAACAGAAAGCATAAAAAACAGCTTTGGTCCATTAAACAGAGTTTACAGGTCATTAATTCAGATAACCAGCCTACAGCTCAGTGTGTTTGTTTACAAAGTCTCAAGAGGACCCAAACAATAACGGGATTCATTTCCACCTCAGAAGAACAAAAGCACAGCAACACAATACAGTGTGCAATTGTATTCCCAAATAATCAAAAGTACCGAGTGTTTGAAGTTAAATGATCTCAGTTTGCATTTGGTCAGACTCAGGTTTAGTCTGTGGTCCACTCACTAACTTTAGATACGTAACGGCTGCATAAAGTATTTGATGCTGAGCTTGAAACTGAGGTCCTTACAAATAAAGATAAAACCATTACTGAATGGGGCCTAATATCTGCTCCGTCCCGGGATGCTTTTCCTCTATTGAAAAAGAAGTGGATCGGTTTTTGGTGCACCTGAAAAGAAGTGTAATATCTCATCCCCTTCTGAGCACTAAACTAGGCCAAAGGCAAGATAAACGGTATATAATACAACCTCTATTCTGTGTCATGAATAAGTCCCCATTATTCGCTTTGTGTCTTTTTGAGAAAGGCTGACTGTAAATGCTAGAAAATAAAGATTCAGACTGTGCTTCTCCACTCTCTGTCCTAGAAATGAGAGGTTGCTGGTTTTAGTGCTTCATTTCAAAGACTCCTCCTCTATCAGTCAGACATCCAAACAAAAAAGCCTTGAACATCTGGTTCGGTATTCCATCAGAGGGAAAGGAAAGCTTTCTGAGAAAGCTAACCGCTCCATAAAAAAGCGATATGGCATGATTAGCATCTTCTAAACTTGATCATTTCACTTCTTAAAATTGAAATAAATAATAAACACTGGGGGTGGTTGCATTTCTGAAAACACAGGAGAAGGGAAATGCTTTGGAGAATAGCACGGCTCACAGAGGTTGAAAGACACCCAGCACTGGAAATAAATGCATCGGTTCTGCAAATTATGCCAGCTTCTAAAACCCTAAGGGTGTGGCTTGCATGCATTTGCAAAGGTGTAATGCAACACATCGCTTTTCTGCAAAGGTGTGCATTTGACAAAGCTCTAGAATCTTGCCAAAATGTGCATCTCTATACGCTGACCCTAAATCAATCATGAATTAGCAACAAGTTTCAAAACTGAGTTTTATCTCATTCCTTCCTAAGCTAAAGAAACAAGACAGTGGAGTCAACATTTCACCTTCCATCTCCAGGGGTGATGTTCAAAGACCAGGGGGCTTGGCTCTCTCAAACTAGCACTACTGACCTTAAGAAGAAGAGAAGAAACAGAAGGTTCAGAAAGAGAGGAAAGGCTGATAACAGAAGAGAAACACAAAGCATCCCACCTCAACTCTTTAAACAAACAAACAAAAATCAGAGAGTGCAGCTTTTGACCTACAACATCAAGTGATGGCTTGCTTATATAAATCTGTCATTCAAGGACACCACCTGGATCTGACTAGCCAATTAAACTTAAAGGGGTTGTCCTTGGTGGATCATTGACCTGGATGGCTGCTGGTAGCCAGAAGCAGTGCCAAACCACATAAGTTTTGTTGGCACTGTGGTGGCCACTCAACTTGCATCTGGCCAGTGGTGCCACAGATCGATGACAGCTGGCCTGTTGCCTCCCAGTGGCAGCAGTGCAAGAAAAGGTAATGGGTGAACCAACACCCGTCATTGGTGCCACTGGGTGGGTTTGAGCTGAGTAGTCCCTGCAGCACTGGCTCCTAATGCCATATAGGTCAAACACAGCTGGGCTTACTCCTACTCCACTTTAAATTACCAGTCTGCCCCCAAATATATATCCCCAAACTGCAAAACATATCCTTTCCCCAGACAGTGCAATGCATAGCCTTAAACCTTGGTCACTTCTCCTCTATGGCACTACAGTAATTGGGTTCTCCTATACCAATCAGCAATCTGCCCTGGATTAATTTGTGAACCACTGGGCATTTATGCTCTAAAGACCAATGGGTAATTATGGGCCAACTGACAATATACGTATGTACATACAGTTTTGTTTCTTTTGGCCTCCAGTTTCATAGGGGATGGGAAAGCAATGGGCACACACATAAATAGCCAATTGCTGCTGTTTCTGCTCCTGGGCAAGTAACTCTCTTGTCTAAGCATGGATGGAAATACCAGAATGTGCACTGCACAGCAAATATAGCAAGGAAAGGAAACAGAAAAATGAGATAAGGCTCCACCACTCCTGGCTATTAGAATGTTTAAATAGTCAGGGATTGAATAGCACAACACTTATGGGATACTTCACAGGTGCCTTTTTGTATCTACAATGCATTTTTTTAAAAAGCGTATGGCTAATACAATCTATTACTAGGAACCAGCCATTTTACATTTAAGTCAATAGCCTCTGGGAATGGAACTAGGCAAACTGAGCAATCCACTGGGCCAGACATTCTCCTGTTTCCACAAATGGGGTTGATGTGAATTAATGGCTGCTAACTGATGAAGCAACCCTGACCTGGAAATCTCAAACTCATCAGATCTTGGAAGCTAAGAAGGGTCAACCCTGGCTAGTATTTGGATGGGAGACCTCCAAGGAATACCAGGGTCGTGACACGGAGGCAGGCAATGGCAAACTACCTCTGAGTGTCTCTTGCCTTGAAAACCCTACAGGGTCATCATAAATCAGCTGTGACTTGAAGGCAAAAAAAATAATAATTATGAAGTGTCTGGGCCCCACTCCTGGATGCTGTGATCTCAACTATGCTAGAAAAAAGCGAGGATAGGACTTCTGAAACCAAAGACAATGATCAACAGTTAAATGTACATAGTACAGAATGGTGTGACGCTGCAGTTCAAAATTCAGCCATCCCATTGAGCATCACATTGGAAATCAGCCTTCGATGTTAAAACAGCTGGGCTTTATGCAGCTTATTTTTGGTGGGAGAGGGATGCAGGGAGAAGAGACCATCTACAGACATGTTATATTGGGAGAGTGAATATAATGGAATGCTCCATTTTTGTTCTGTTGATTTTTAGGTATTTGAAAAGGGAGGGAGGGAGAGAAAGAAAAAATAAAGAGAAAAGAATGAGCAAGAGTAAAAATGGGACAGTGATACACACACACACAAATATGAAGGGGACACAATACGTCCTCTGTGTAATGAATGCTCAACAAATCATTGCAAGACCTGTTTAGAGTGTGCAAGATTTGCTCACCTGATTAATAGGTACAAAGGGATGAAATTTATGGGCAGCAGGTATAGCAGGAGAATAAGTAGAAGCATAGACAGGTTCCTATGGACAGGGCAGAAGCATATGAGAAAATTAGAAAGAAACAGAAATGATGTGCAAAGTCATGAGGGGGGAGGGAGAGAGAGAGAGAGCAATCACTTCAAATTAAACAATAGGGCAGTTTTCATCCTTATCGTTCAAAATTTTGTTCTTTCCTTATGCAAATAAGCCATAATAAGAAAATACACATACAGTATGTTTACTAAAGCCACTCCCATGCAGTAATTAAAAGGGTTAGTGACAACCAAATGGTCATGTACTCTGAAAGAAAGCCACACGCTTGAGGAAGAGCTTATCTGATGCTCAAAGGTCCAGCAACCCATTAACCACAATGACAATGCTTTTGGGGGCAACTTGTTCAGCTTCCAACGAAAACCAAAGCTATGACCTTGATACACCATCACCATAAATGCGGTTGGAAAGGAATACTGACCACACTCCGGGGGGGGGGGGGGGAGTCAGGCTTACCCAAACCAGCTTAGACATGGCATTATCATCTGTACCTCCTCCTTCTTCCTACAGGTCAAAACAAACAGGAAACATTGCAGAGGGAGATAGGAAGGCACAGCGGCAGAGAGTCGCATTCCAAGTGCCACTGCTCTCGGTCTGATTAAAACGTGCAATGGGTGCACGGCACCATATGCAAGTAGAAATTCCAACAGCAAAGCAGGCTGCTAAGCCAGCGGTGCTTTCTTTACCACTGTTCTAGGCATCAAGACGTGGCCTGAGCCATAACAAAGACTAGCTCTAGAGCTATCGTACAGCCCTGGGAACAGCTGAGTGTCAACGATCAGAAGCTTCCTTTTTGCAGGAGCCCACGGCTGGAATGAAACACATTTCTAACCCCGTTGGTAAATTTAATATGCCAGTGGCACAGTCCAGAGCTGAGTGAATAATCTGGGACTCTAAACTGCCTAGGAAAGAAGAGCAGATATTTCTGCAAAAACAAACACACAAGAAACTGCTCAGACACACATTCCTAATCTATCAGAAGACTGGATTGTTTTCTTGTAGATTACAAAAGTGTACAAGGAAGGGGAACAAGCCAAGGCAGCAAAAGGGATGTTTAAACTGATAAATTCTAGCTGTGCTTTGAATCACATCAAGAACCCTGAACATTCTGAACCAGATACGCTTTTCTTCCCTCTTTGTGAAACAGTTTTAAGTGGTCTGGAGGCCTCTGTAAGGGAGAACTCACTCATTACTATTGAAATGAAATTCTGGGCTTTCCCACATCCTCATTTCCCTGGTTTGAGTATTCTTGTTGCCTGGGTTTTTCTCCCCTGTTCTGCACACGATTTGCTCCCTCTAGTGGTTGATTTGCTCCTACACCTCCTCTTTGTGTCTGGCATATTTCCCCAAAGATTTAAGCTTCAGGGTTTTACACTGGACATATAGAGTGATGGAATATTAAACTGACAACTAGAGGGAACAAAACACGTGCAGAACAGGAAACAACTCCCAAAGCAACAGGAACACACAAGCTAGGAAAATTAGGATGTGGGAAAGCCTTATGTTGTAATACTGGAATGATTGCCACAAGTAATGCATGACCATTCTAGGTTGCAAAAATAAATCCTTAAAATCGACCTATTAATAACTATTTTGGGTTGGCAACAGAACGATATATATTTTAGCATTCCCCTAAACGTATTGCCCTCTACAATAAACTATGATTTAACAGTATTTTACTTCTATGAACATTTCTTATTACTGCTGCATTACATAACACTCTAAATGCAACTAAGACTTTTTTACATTCTTCTAAAACAGCGTACCTAAGCATTAGAGCAATATCCATAACTCCTGAAAAAAAGGAAAATCTCTTCTATAGGCAAATATCTGCAGCCAAATTTAATTTATCTTGAGCCATATTCAAATGCCAAAAAGTGTTGCGGTTACACTCCATTTGGGGACTGTATAACCTCGCAAAGAGAATCTTCTGAGTTTTACAAGCTGCCACACAGGATGCACAGACAAATCATGCCAAGCAAAGTCAGTCACAGTCTCTAAAAGCCACCTACTATTGATAGGAGAACAGCTGATCAACAGTGTTCATAATCTTTAGGAACAACAAAATATCCTCTCCCTAGCATTGCTCATTTTCTAAGCAATTTCCAGGATGAAACATGTGTATTATCAGGGCAGGGTTGAGCTGCCAGGGTAATTTTTACTGGCATGAGAATTAATACTGTCTTTCATAAAATATCAAAAAGATTCCAGACTGACTGCACGCAGTCACTGGGCTCTTAAGAAGCTGCACTGACTTGCCCTAACTCACTACCACACAAGATGGCTGCCCAGTAACTGTTGTTTGGAATGCAAGACCATTTAGTACATGACACCTAGCATCTCAAAGGCAGGCTTATTTTGAAATTCTCTTGTGCACCAGCATCTTTGGCTACACAATGCTAGACAACCTATTGACCACTGATTGTCTAAACGTGGGGTTCAACAGGAAACTGTGTGTGTTAAAAAAATGGACTTTGTGTTGAAAGTGGGGTTAATATTTGTATCTAAAAGGAACTTGGTGATAATTGAAGGAAACGGAGCTTCTCGGCCAAGAGGGAAACTGTGAGAGAGGGTTCTTTTTAGCCAGAATGTAAATGACAGTTGAAAACTGACAGTTGGGACATGTGGGGTAGGGAGTGACTGAAGAGGAAAGGGGTAACTTCAGGGACAGACTTCAGAGTAAATCAGGCCTTGAGAAAGCTGAGGCATTTGGCCCTTACAGCACCAGCAGAGCCAACGGGGGCTGATTGGCTTGGACTCAGGCAACGATTCCCACAACTGTTTTACCACTGTTGTCACAGCCTGGGTACACACAGCCCTGAGGGCCTGCCAGCACAAGCACAGCAGGCTAGAGACTGACTTTAAGAAACAGCAAACTGGGAACTCACAGGGATTACGAGATGATGGCAATAGTCCACTACAACGTTACTACGCTTCAGCAATAACAAACAAAAGCCCTCAAAACATCCTCTGGTGGTGTGGCAAGGAAAATGATGCTCTTGACTGAAGAAAAATGGCACCAATGTGGGTGGGACATCCAAAATACATGTTTTCTGATGGCATGTTTGGAATGCATCCTAACCAGGTTTGCAAAACAATGTGCCAAGGATGGAGAAAGTCTGGAAAGTGGACAGTTGGAGGATGAGATAGGGAAGCTCCCCACTTCCAAAACAACAAGAAATCTGCAGTTTGGAATAGAGATGTGAGGGCCCAGGGAGGGGGTACAGAAGAATTTTGGGTTGTTTCTACCCTCAAGGACTTCCCCCCCATTTTTTCTGACCAAAATAAAATCAGAAAATTTGGGGGAGTTCTGAAAAAAAATTATACTGTAGACATAAATGATTTTTTAAAGTATTTTTTTAAAAAACTAATAATTTTGGCAACAATTAATACACTATAATATAAAGTATATAGTAAGTTTGGATTATGAGAGAGTTTATCTCCAAATAATGTACTCTCTTTTGTTTACTACAGAATTTTACTTCTACCTTCAACTTTTATTTGTCCCACCTTATCAGACAGCAAAAATTAGAGACATATGCTAAGGTAGCATAAGATGCAGTAGTTTACAACTCTCTCTGAAGTATTGGGTATACTTACAGAAAATGGAGATATTTAATATTTCTAAAATGATATAATTATGTCCCAAAGAACAATTTTATATGTCTAATTATAAATTATGCATTTTATATTGTTCAGTAAACCAAGAAGTATCGGTATAGTAGGAAAGTATCAAATATATTTTAATTTCCCCCCCTCCCCTCCCCTCCCCTCCCCTCCCCTCCCCCCCCCCCCCCCAGGATTCATGTCTTTGAATTTTCCCCAAATTTTACATCTCTAGTTTGGAAGTCAAAGTGGAGAAAACCCTCCATATGGGTGCAGCCTTAAGTAACCGAAGGTATTGTTAAGGCACTGTTAACATGATAGTAGAAGCTGAAGCTACAAGACTGTTAAGAGTGCTGGAGTGTGTGTATTAGGTGAAACTAGCAATCCTGCAAGCTGGTCTCAGTTTAGAAGGTCCCAGTAAATAATAGCCCAAGCTGGAAACTGCAAGTTTAAGGCACAGCTCTGGCACTAGAAAAACCATGTTTTTAAAAGACTTTACGAACACAAAACAGCCAGTGCTTTCCAGGTGCTACCATATAAATATGCCCATAGTATCCCACTGTTTCCTTTTCTTAGAAGTAGTGAAGAACTTGCCCCCTCATTCGCATCTTTGGTTCTAAAAAACAGAGTTCTTAGGAGGACATTAAAAAAAAGACAAAAATAAACCAAAAAACCCAGAAAAACAGAATAATTAAGGCAGATATGGACATTGCTTCAAGGACAGTGCATGCTGGGTTTAAAATACATTATGCTGACTGAAGTGACAAGATCCAATTCAACTGGATTATGTTTCGATCAACCCTGACAGCACATAGAGGACTCTTCTGCTGCAAAAGTTAAAAAGAACTTAAAACAGTCGGCTTAGAAGCTGTGGGGGGTATATTCACAGCAGGTGTGGCAAGTGATGGAAATTTATTTTAGTCCATTTAAGCATGAGCCTTTTAAAAAGACCAATTGCTTAAGTTTCAGTGGAGATGGATATTAACAAGCCTTTAACAGTAATGCCTCTTTGAGACTCTGAAGGAAACAGATGATCACTTGCGACTGCTTCAAGGCACTCACAGTTAAAGGCAGTCTTTGTTTCCTTTTGCAACCTCCATAATGACAGTAACTCACCAAACCAACATAGCCTCAAAGACATACACAACCAACTCTCAGACCTCATTAATCAATCAACTAACCCTTCAGTTGATTATACCCTACCAGCTAAAGCTTGACAGCCCAGTCTGAACCCTTACAAATGTGTCAAGGGAAGGGTTAAGTGGGAAGAATGGGTTAGGTTAAAAAACGCTGCGCTTTCAAAAAGGTAATGACTACGAGCAACCTAAATAAATTTAGGCTAGAGATCTAAAGAAGGCTTCCAACACAGAGGAGTACAATCCTGAAACAGTTTCGCTTGGCTATCGAAACATCTGGATTTTGCCAGCTGTGGCCACATTCTTTGATCTCTGCTACTAATAAAAACTGACAAATTACTACTTTGGTGGTTAATGCTTATTTAGAAATATTTAAAAAAATACAAAGTGGTAAGG
The DNA here is from genome assembly GCA_029233225.1 of Lepidodactylus listeri. Taxonomy (NCBI): domain Eukaryota; kingdom Metazoa; phylum Chordata; class Lepidosauria; order Squamata; family Gekkonidae; genus Lepidodactylus; species Lepidodactylus listeri. Next base: position 23,991,968 of record JARCFY010000012.1, read on the forward strand.
AGTCTTGTTTTTGTTGTTGTTATTGTTGGCACAGCAGCATCCAGGACTTGCTGCACAGCACGCACATGCTGAAGCCAAAAATAACATGACTGATTCCTCCACTTCACTCTACAAAAGCCATCTCCTAACAGCCACCAGCTCCCAGACACTTTCCAAAGCCTTTAAAAAGAGTTCACCCAAAAGGTAAGCTTCAAAAAGTTAAGCAACTCATGCAACAAGGCACCAATCAGATTGCTGGGCACATAAAAGCTGTCACAGCCAAATAACAAGAAATGAACTAGGTATGCACTGAACAGTCCAGGTGGTCACACAGGCAGGGCTCCACAAGACATTTAAGGACAGAAGGGATTATCTGGCAGATTGACTAGAGACAGCAGTTCTAAAAAACTGGTCCTGCTAGAACTGCGTCATCTGCATGCATGCAGAACCCCTTCTGCTTTCAGATGTTCTTCCTTACTAGGAAAAAAAGAATCATATAGTTTAATAGTTCTTGGTACACCCTCTTTGTGTTCCGACAACAAGAACCCTCTTTGTGTTCGGTGAACACTAATGAACTGCGGCTTTGTCTCTCAGGAGATTTTTTTTTTTTTTTAACATCACCAAAAACTTGTGCAAAATATATGCTCCTTGTCCTCTGTAATTAAATCTGGACAGAAAACATTCCTTTAAACCATGAAAACATCTTTATGCATCTGCTTTAGAATAAAAAAGGACTTTTGTTAAAGTTCAGCGCCTGCCGAGTGTGAAAAACCATGCTACAGGCAGTCGGTGTTACTCTGTGACAGGCATGCTTGTCTACTTTTTTTTGATGCATTTACAGGTGCCTCAGCATTGTCAGGTGGAATGCTGCCCCCCAAATGGACAACTTTACCTTCTTTGTAAACAAGTGCTCCATATCTGGCAGCTGAGGACTGCGTTCAATAAGAGATGCTCGGCCATACTCCTTTTTGTTCAGCCTGTTTTTCCAGTCTTCCTCACCGCTCTTCTTTAGGAGGGCTAGCCTGAAAAGGAGGAAGAAAAACAAGCGTGTCACACTGAGAAAGAATATACAGCCTATTTGACATTAACCTTCACTCAAAGGGCTGTTGCATGTGTTAAAAAAAGCAAACACACTCAAGTTTGCTACTGAGTGTACAGGCAACTGGGAACCTTGGCCAATACTCGGTCTCCAGCAAGCGTATCTGTATTATTGGGTTTTTAAAATCTATTCTATTGATTTCTTAAAATATACTGTGCCTTTTGGTAAATGGTCCCCAAGGGGGATTACATACAAAATAAATCATATTAAGAAATCAACAGAATAAAGCACCAGTCTTAGATTAAAACTATGAAACAATGAATTTCTTACATTCTGCCCCAAACCTGGAAGAACAGAACAACTTCTATCGAACATATTAAGGGCATTCTAGAAAACACCCTTAGTAGGTGTATACACTTGGCACTGTGACCGTAACTTGTATAATATAAGGATGAGTAGACTTCATCCTGCTCTAATGGCAGTCAACCCTGCCCAATACATAAACTTACTGAGATCGATGCGCATGTTATGGGTAACACGGGTTGGGTCCAGGGCCCCTACCCTGTATAACCATTTGTATGCACTGCCCAACACATGAGGAAAAGGGGCTTCATCTTCTCCACCTCACCATTTTGCTGACCTGAAACTGTCCACTGGGGGAGCTGTTTGGTCTGTTGGGAAAACTCATAAGGGTACATAGGGCTAAACTGCAACCCCCCACAACCACTGCTGTTCAGGAAAACAGCACAGGAAGGAAGACTTAGACCTCCTCCCTGCACATGCCATGGTTGTGCTCTGAGCTGGACACTGTATAAGGCAGGAACTGGAAAGAGCCCACAGTCACGTGTGACAGTGCTCCCTCTAAGCTGTGGAGTCTTGTGAGCAAAAATTCTACTTTGTGAGCTACTGGCATTAAAGCTGTGAGTGAGCTACTTGACTACTGCATAAATTAGTTTGCTCTGGAGCCATCCTTCCTGAGCTAAGACAAAAATGTGTGAGCTGGAAACTAAAAAACTGAGCTAGCTCACACTAACTCAGCTTAGAGAGAACACCAGTGACCATTACACAGGATAACTAGATTCAAACCCAATTAGCTAGTGTGAGCTAGCTCACAGTTTTTTAGCCTCCGGCTCACACATTTTTGTTTTTTGCTCAGGAAGGATGGCTCCAGAGCAAACTAGTTTATGCAGTAGCCAAATTGCTTGCTCATAACTTTAATGTTACTAGCTCACAAAGTAGATTTTTTGCTCACTAGACTCCACAGCTTTAAGGGAGTATTGGATGGGACCCAAACTTGTGCTCTCCATGATAAGTGTAATGGCCCTTTAGATGATGCTTCCCTCTACTCCCCCACCCTTTACTCAAAACCCACAAGTGCAATGAGGCCTTTTGCTTACCATCTTGCAGTCCTATCCTATACAGAGTTATTCCAATCTATGCCCGTTGATTTCAATAGGTTTAAAATAATTCTCCAAAGGAATGTACTGTTCCAGAACCAAGTATCAGTATAACTAAGTCTAACCATATTCTTTTCCCATGATGACATTAAGGTTGTAACCAGCCCTGGAAAGAAACTTGTCTCTTTGTACTACTCTGTAAAGCACTATGAATACAGATAGAACAATGAATAGCAACCGGGGTCCTTTCGTAGAAAAAGAGGTGCAGGAGCTCATTAGCATACCTATTAGCATAACTCATTAGCATATGCCACTCCCCCTGACATCTCCAGAAGTGTGTCAGAAAGGGAAGCAAAAGGGGGAGCATCTTCAAAAGCCTCCCCTTCCCTTCCCCAGCTGGCCTGTCAAGGCGGGCGGGGGGAGGGGGAGCGAAGCGAGAAGGGCCCCGTAGAATACAATGGAAACAATGTGCCGTAGCAGCTGCTGCGTGACTCTAAACAGAAGGGGGTTAAACTTTAAACCCTTTCTCGCTTCGCTTCCTCCACAGGCCCGCTGGGAGCTGGGGGAGGGGCTTGCCACCACTGCCATTTGTGCCCACTAGGCCCCCACCTGTCAGTTTTGGCAACGCAAGCCCATTCAGCCTGCCAAATGTCAGTTTCAGCTCCATTATACCCTATGGGCCATTGAAGTCAATGGCAAAAACTCATAGGGTATATGAGGGGCTGGAGGCGAGGGGGTTTGAGGGAGAGGCTCCAAACTTGCAGGGTAGCTGCTATGGCCCCTCTCCGAGACACCCACCATGTGTCAAGAAGATTGGATCACGGGGTCCATTTCTACGGTCCCCCAAACAGGTTGCCCCATCCCCTCCATTGTTCTCTATGGTGGGGGAAATGTTACTTTTTTTCCCACCATAGAGAACAATGGAGGGAATGGGGGGCAACCTGTTTGGGGACCCGTAGAATTGGACCCCCTGGTCCAATATTCTTAAAACTTGGTGGGTATTTGGCGGGAGAGGCTCCAGCAGCTACCCTGAAAGTTTGGAGCCTCTCCCTCAGACCCCTCCAGCCGTTTTTTAAGCCACTGCCGAATTTCAGCAGCAATTCGGTGGCGGGCCAAATCAGATCAGAGAATCTGATTCTGCCCATGGTCCCTACTGCCCACTCCTGAGCTGGCGGAGTGCTGTTCCACCTCGCTCCAGTCCCAAATGACTCCAGAATAGCAAATTATTTATTACTACAGCTTTTGTTTACCCCAATATTGTGGTCTAATCTTCATTCTTCCCTATGGAAGTAGTCTAAGTAATATGGAGTAGCTAATCTTTCAGTCTTTTCTTCAAAGAGGGCAGCAACAAGCCCATTGCATCCACTGTCTCATGCCCAGGAGATCTCTTTCACCTCTCTGATCTTTCAATGTGCTCATTCAACAGCCTCTGGAGACAGCTGAGACTTCTGTGGCAGCTGAACATTGTGAGTTAAGGTTCTTTATCATCCTTGCCTGGTCATTAGTTTGCCCTTTTATCCCCCAGACGAGTGGGCAGTATGCCTTTTAAAGAGACCTTTAAATATATGCAGTGTTGGCATCTCCTTGGCATTTTGGAAATGAGCATGCAATTTTTTTCATCAAAAGTATGAAAAGAGAAACAACTTCACTGGCTGTTAGTTCAGAGCTCAGACACAGATGCTATTCTTCCTTGATTTTCTTTAATTAACAAAAGAGACTCTTGGAGTATCAACTACATCAAGCCAATCTTCTAAAACCCATCTGGACGAATGTTATTGACAGGGCTCTACCATCTGGGTGATCTAGTAAGCTGTGTACATTGGCATGATGAATTATTGTTTCATGCATACTATCCTTATAATGCCAGGGCAACTGTAACTGGGCAGACATAACTGAACTGACACCTATCACTGGGACAATAGATATTTGTGTACAAACTGTACCAAGATTCTGCATGACTTATTCTGTCCTCTGTTAGTCATTGGGGGAGAAATCTTGCTGAGTCAAGCATTGCCCACACACCTCAACACCTATTTCCATCAGAAAAGCTAAGAAGAAAATCCTGAGGTTCCTAGGATGGTGACTTCTTCACCAAATCAGCTACTGTATGGTCAGCTCTTCTGAAAAAAAGTCTACTAACTTTTCCAGGTATCCACAGACAAATGAAAAATAAATATTTAGAAGAATTCCAGGCTTCTTGCTGACTTTTAACCTCAATTCGCCAAATTCCCAAGGATGCTGCACCCCAGAGAACTGCTGCTTTGTTTTCTTGGAATAAACTCTTTTTTAAAACAAACAAACAAACAGATTCCAATTTTCTCTAAAAAGTACAGACTGAGTACTAGGAAATCCCCCACTGAATATTCTCACACATCATAACTCCAGATTCTTCTGTCATGAAAGGGGAAAAAATGCTCACTTTAGAAAAAGGGAAGAGTTTATTTACCTTTCTTTAATTGACATCGTTTTGTTGGACGCATCCAGAGCATCCTCTGTTATTTCTGTGTTGCTGTCCCTGGAGTCGAGTTTTCCCTCCAACTGCTCAGATGTTTCCTGCAGCCTACAGGATACAGCAGACTGAGCAACATTCTTTGTCATCACTGCGCCTTCGGGTTCTGAAATTGGCTCAATGTACTCTGAGGGGGAGAAGTTCAGAATTAGTGCTCGACTGCAAAAAAATATTTTGCCACATCAGTCAAACTGCCAGACAGCACCTTCTTTCTTATACTTGACTTATACTAATCAACTTAAGTATTTGGCCCACAGTCACAGATCCTTCACAAAACAAATTTCATCTACAATGCTAACATTTCTGGGCTGGAAGAACCTGTCAGAGAACCAGTTTGACAAGCGCAGAATTCACTTAAGACTCGCCAACACAATGATGTGAGATGCTGGATTTTTCGCTCAAGTGCTGGGATTTTCCTGCGACGGATTTTGAATGTACACACAAAAAAGGAGGCTGCCAAAAAAAGCAGTACTTCGTTCTGATAGCTGTCATTGAGATTTCACTGAGCCATGATGCAGTCAGTGTGCCAGCACACTCTCACCCAATGGGTACCATGTTCCCATGCGCCGCTACTGGAAAAGGAGGGAACTGCAAGCACTGAGAAGCGAGAGAGCAAGCATCTTCACTCCCGAGGTTTACTAAGAACTATTTCCCAGAGGACTTCAGATAAGCCCTCCTATGCTCCCGGCGAAGAGACTGAGTAAGCATCCTCCAGGCCAAAAAAGTCCTGCCTTTTGTCATGACCACAGCTTTTTATCTGTGACGTTTTTTTTTATCTCACACTTAATCCAGGCTGCTCAAAGTCATCCACATGGTCCTCCCCTCCCCATTCTGCCCTTACAATGACTCTGTGGGAGGCTAGCCTAAGAGAGAGCAAAACTCATCCAATGTCACTCAGTGAGCATGGCAGAGGAGGGACCTGAAACCATGTCTTCCCATCCCTATTCCAGTACCCTAAACCAGTATACCACGCTGGCTCTCAGACGGTACTGTGGAACCACAACAAATCCGCACTGAAGAATCACGGGGAAAGGCAGACCTCCCATTCCCTCTTGCAGCTGGAAAGCAGCTGTGCAACATTCACAGCCCACATTGCCACTGTATAAGTCCCTGTCAGCTGCCTAGGCCAACACAGGGTGAAGCCCTAGGCTGTATGCATCAGAAGACCTGAATCAGAAGGACCCACAGAGCTGAACACCAAAGACCTGAGAATTAGACTCAGATTCCCTCACTGTCAGCATTCCTTTCTGATGATAAAATAGGTGCCCTTGATTAACAGGGCAACGATTTTGTTTTTTAAAAGGAAACTTGCTTTTTTACTTATTACTCGCCACAGTCTATTAACCCTGGCATAGCTTGTTCAGGCTAGCCTTAACTTGTCAGATCTCAGAAGCTAAACATGGTCAGCTTGGGTTAGAACTTGGATGGGAGGCCACCAAGAAAGTCTAAGGTTGCTATGCAGAGGCAGGCAATGGCAAACCACCTCTAGGGGTCTCTTGTCTTGAAAACCCTATGGAGTCACCATAAGTTGGCTGCAACTTGATCCCCCCTTCCTGAAATGGTTGGAAGATGCATGATGATGAATGAAGCCAAGCTCCTCAGATCTGGCCCATCCGTGCATGGGAGACCTATTGGGAACCATATGTGTGTTGGGATCCATGAAATAAGAGAAACACAATGTATAAATGTACTAAAACAATGTATGTATTATTACAAGTATGTACAAAAACCATGACTGACCAGCAGGCATCATCTTATAGGAGACATCCTCCTCCTCCCCTCGGACAGGGGCCTACTAGCGTGTGCTTGCATCAATCGGTGAACAGGTTTCCTTCACAACTTCCTTCCATTCATATGTACAATGTATACAGATTTAATCCTTTCAGTGATTAAAATTCACACGATTAATCGGCTAAGCAACCAGGACCCCGCGAAGCTGCTTACCTCTCAGCAGGGTCGGTCGAATCACCACCCCCTCCAACTCCATCGTTTCTTCAAAGGGCTGGCCTCTGACTTCTTGTTTACCCTGCAGGATGTCGGCAACAAATTCCTTTTGTTCTGCAGGCTGACAAAGAGGTTGCGGGCTGAACAATTCCATGCTGCTTTTTCGCGGGAATGCGTATTTTGTCTCTTTGTTGTAGTCCTCTGTTTTATTAGAGGCAGGATGTGGGAGCTCTTCCTCAAAGGAACTGTGTGCTCTCATGCCATTCTCTTCACGTTCTATAAATCCCTTGGGCTCTGCCTCTTCACGCTCCTTTGACGGGCAGCTGCTCTCTCTCACTGCCACTGAAGCCTGCCACTGTTCCATTTTCTGGAGAAATTTAAACGAAGTATCCACATTTTCTACCGGCGACTGGTATCTCCAATTGGCTTGGTTCGCCTCGCTAGCTGTCTCTTCCTCCACCGCCTTCACGTGCAAGTCCTTTGTGTGTACTGATGACCAGGGGGGTGTCATGGTGGATACCGATGTTACAATAGTGGGAGACAAAGGAGCAAGCTTCCCACCGTCATTTTGTACCTGCACCGAACAACATGTGGAGAAACAGAAATTGGCAATTCCTAAGAGTGCACTTAATAAGCAGCAATTGTTTTGCTGAATATCCTTAAGAACAATAAGACCGGGAAACCTGACAAGGGCCAAATGTCGTAGAATTGGCGAAACCTCACAGAGCATGTGAACTCTGCCTGCTCTCCCACACAATGCATATCACCTTCCAAAGCCCCCTTCTGAAATCATTGCTCACTGAAGATCAATACTGAAAGAAAACACTTAGTATTTATAGTGATTTCAGTGCCAAAAATGTTTCACCAACAGTGTGACAGTAATACTCCTAACAGCTCACTAAGGCAGGCTGCATTATCTCCATAGTGCAGATGGGGTACTGAGGCTGACAGCGGCTTACCTCAGGCCATGAGTTTGGGGCTGAGATGAGGTTTGAATTGGTGACCTCTTGGATCCCACCTTAGCTGCTATACTACACCAGACTGTGGACCAACACATTTCCACAGTCGGGTTCATTCCTCCTACCGAAGCACCTTCCCTCAGCATTCCACAGGATATTTTGCTGTTCCTTAGTAGTATTGATGTACTATTCTCTGTGACACAGTTCTTTCATATCTCAGTTGCAGGAATGGTTTTCTGTTGACTTCTAAGCTTTCAGCCACTTTATGGAGTTTACTGCCTTGTTTTTCCCCAGCTGCTGAGGAAGTACGTTTGTTAAAGCAGAACACACCACAGTTTGCTCTCCCTGACATGAAGACATCCATCCAACCAGAACTGTGCTATCATGAGGCAGCATCATGTCACTCACAGCAGACATGTTATGACATCAGATGCAAAAGAAGAAAAAGAACCTGCCACTCATTCTGTCTAAGACACCACAGATCTGTGTAATAATACTAAACAAAGGTAGATGAAAACCTCTAGAGATGCAACTCATACATACAAGAGGACTCAAAGCTTTGAGTCATGCAGCTAATATTCCCTATTTATAATGCTAGTGTTTCTGTAGTCCAGATGAACTGCTTTTTTAAAGACTTGCAATAGGAAAAGAACCCTCCTGCATCTCGATGTCTAATCCTACAGGGAATGCTCACTATCTACTCAACAACTTTCAGAGAAGAAGAAAAGAGATTGGATTTATATCCCGCCCTTCACTCACTTGGAGTCTCAGAGCGGCTTACAAACTCCTTTCCCTTCCCCTCCCCACAACAGATGCCCTGTGAGGTGGGTGGGGCTGAGAGAGCTCTGAGACAACTGTCCTTGAGAGAACAGCTGTGACAGAGCTATGGCTTGCCCAAGGTCATCCAGCAGGTGCAAGTGGAGGAGTGGGGGATCAAACCCGGTTCTCCCAGATTAGAGTCCGCACACTTAACCACTACACCAAACTGGCTCCCTTTTAAAAAAGAAAGCCCGGAAAAACCAAAATGCACTTTCTGGGGGCAACATAAGCTTCAAAGAGAAAAGAGACACTCAGTGATGTAAACAAGGATAGTTTTCAACAGTGTAAACCTGCAGTACTAGAATCTTCAGCCCACTCCAAGAAGTGGAGGTCTGGACTGACCCTTTCTAAAGGTCCGCTCTCGTAACGGAGTGTTCAAGATCAGCACCCAGTTTCCAAAAGTCACAGGGGAACTGAATTTGGAGCAATGGCTCTAGTGCTGCACTTGCCGCAACCTACCTCTCTTCCAGCAAGAAACCTTTCCTCACACTTCAAGCTAAGCACTGCAGCTGTTGAGGGGAAACTGCCTGAACTGAGCCAAGCATGGGCATTTTGGTGGCCATTCTGCCCACAAATGCTGTTCTGCAGGGCAGATTTCTCCCCTTTAAGGCTGTTATTGGAACTAGGGAAAGAGCCTGGCGATTGCCCAAAGCAGAAAATTGAAAATCATACCTAGAGCAACCAACAAAGGATCGGAATGGAGATCCAGAGATCAAGAGTGCATCTGAGGGCTCCACAGGGCCTCTTAAATATTAATGTCAGTTAGAAGCTCAGTTTTTCACCTGTCGAAGCAAAAAACCAAACGTTTCCTTGCCCTAAGTAGGGTACGATGCACCCCCCCCACCAACTGTATATAAATAGATTCTGTACTGACAGCAAGATTGTGCATTTAGAAAGATGTGCGTTCCAGAGATCGTAAGAGTCATTTTCTTGGCAAGATTCCACTGGGACGTGTTCTGCCACTCATCGCACACACTGAGCAAGGAGAGTGATGATGGTTCATTTGATTGTGACCAATGCTCCTGCTAAGCTGTGGAGTCTTGTGAGCAGAAATCCTACTTTGTGAGCTACTGGCATTAAAGTTGTGAGCGAGTGATTTGGCTGCTGCAGAAATGAGTTTGCTCTGGAGCCATCCTTCCCGAGCTAAGACAAAAAAGTGTGAGCCGGAGGCTAAAAAAACTGTGAGCGAGCTCACACTAACTCAGCTTAGAGGGAACACTGATCGTGACCCTGTGCCCAGTCCTAGAAAAGGATCTACATACAGACCTGCTCAACTTCTCCAAGGGTGACAGGCTGAGTTTGGTAACGCATATTCGATCTCCTTTGTCTAAGGTCCCCTCTGTTCCTCGTAGAGACGGCCCTTGTAACTGGCTGAGAGAGTTTGTTGAATAAGGCCATCTTCTCTGCCAGGCTGAGGGTGGAAGAGTCCGGTTCCCCAGACTGCTCTTGTTCAAGGGCTTCTTTGGCTTCTTTGATTTCATCTTTTGCTAAAGTCTTTTGGTGCGCAGATGCCTGCAACCTTGAAAGCAGAACTGGGAATCAGCATTTGGTGTTGTCAAGAAGTGAGCACTTTCAGTTTTTTAAAAAATACATATTAAGGGGGGGGGGGGGAATCAGGAACGGTTCAGATAAAAGCACAGAAAAAGCCAGCAGACATGAAGCATTAGCGATTTGGGTGTGTGCTGCTCACCGGCTTTGTGAATTCTGAGTGAAGAGCTTCCAACACAAAAGGGCACTGGCGGTGTCGTGAATTCTTTTTGCAAAGGGAAGTACGGTAGACTGACACGGGGGGGCGGGGGGACGACTAGGTGAAATTCTGGTGCTCTGAAAAAACCTGTTGGGTTCCAAATTGCCAAATCCTAAACATGGGTGGTAGATTTGCTCTGTGTGGGTGTGCAGGATGGACGGATTCATCTGCCCTGTGGGGCTGCGCCTCCGTGACCTCACAGCTCTGCCCTAACCACAACCGGCACGTCCCACCCCAGACTTTATTTTGGGCTCTGACACAATGCTGCAATGCAGAGTCACATGGGACACCGACATACAACTGGCACAGATCCTTCATGAGTCCAGACACTGCACTGAGAGCCTAGATAAGAGAATGACATTGAAACTCCCCCTTCCTATGCTTCAGGTTGCTTTGTTTAGGGATCCCTTGTATCGGAGGTCCCCAGTTTAGGCGCTCCTGGTTGCCATGGTGCCTGCCGACACCTTCTCTGGAATATGCCAAGTGCTTTTAGAAAGTGGGTGGGGCCAGGTAGGGCTTTTGGCCAGCAAGGCTCCTGATTGGCTACTGGAGACTGGATTGGCTGTGCAGATTTTTTTTTAAAAGTGTTGCTTTAGCAGCAGGTGCTGCCACAGCTCAAGGACCTGCACTGTGTTACCGACATTAAACTGCGGTGATCGTCTTGTGGCTCCTGCAGCAGCCGGTTTATTGCTGCGCCCGCCGTGCCGTGTCAGAATTCCAGATAAGCCTGCGGGCTCAAAAAGGCTGGGGATCGCGGCCTTACACCCTGATCCTTCACTGCCCTCAGCTGTTTCCTAGAGATTAAGGAGGATCCTCAGGGCAAGAGAGCACGAGCCATCGTTAGTGCCTGAACACACACACACACAAATAATCTCTCTTAGCACAGAAGCACCAGTCGATGCAGGAAACAGCCTGAGTGATAAGAGCCAGCAGCACCCACGAGGGCTACCCTGCGCATTGTGCACCTCGGATTTCTTGCTACATCAAGGATCCAGCCAGCTATGCGCGCAGCAGTGACAGCAACACCATTCACCTGCATTGCCATGTCTCTACCTCCTCTGTGTTGATTCTGGGCTTTCTGTATCTTTATAGGGGGACCCCCAAAGAAGAAGGGGCAAAGTGGCTCCTCACCGAGACCCAGTGTCTAAATAACTGGGGTACCTGACAGAAAAGTCCTCAGTAACTTTGTCGGATTCACATTTAGAAGACTAAGCATGCCATAAGGAGTTGCCAGAAGCAGTAGGGTTGGAACCGAGCAGTGCCGCAGAATGATTTATAATCCTGGCCCTTCATAACCTCTGGTTTGGTTTCGTCAGTCCTGACTACATTCTACACCCCCGGACCAGGAGGCCGACAACCTCATTGGTTCCTGACAGAGGAAGGAGGCCAGGAAATATTCAGGGGGGTCGGTAACCAGCACCGAGAATGCAAAAGAAAAGGAAGGATCCCATACAAAGTCTCCTAGTATTTATAGGCCAGCATCCAACAAAGCAGGCTCTTGTCCAGAAAAGCGTACGTAAAGTTCTTTATTAGCCTTCAAGATGCGATGGAACTCAGCAGCACGTTTCTCTGACCCTGTCCTTCACATCTCGTCTTTAGTTGCAGGGGTTAGGGTGAGCGAAATGTAACAGAGGTTGGGGGAGGGGGGAGATTGGTGCTTCCACCTAGAGGTGGTCCAAGTTCTCATCCTCCCATTAATTCTGTAAGCAAAAGATAGAAGCTGCAAAAGGGTAAAGAAGAAGGGGCTGGTTGAGCTCCCAGAGAATCCCACTTCTGAGACCCAAAGGCCTCTGCTCAAGGCTTTTAATTTGGAGTGATGGGTTTTTTTAAAAAAAACACACACACACGTTTTTCTCTTCTGAATTTAACAATTGCACCCACTGAAAGCAGCCATTACCCCTAACTGGAAAAATGCCAGCTCAAATGCTCAGAAGTTGACTGACGCATCAGTTAAACAGAGGTCAAGATGACAAACAGTAAAAGCATCCTTAAATGTTCCACCAAGTTGTCCGATGCACTTGCTGTTATAGATGCATTTGCTAGCAATGACCCTTGTGCTCCCTGTAACATGCAAGTTGCGTTCCCCCCCCCAGTACCTTGTAGGATGGACAGTGCTCTTAACTACAGTGGGATTAGGTATTCTTGCCACTACATTGTGGGTATTCACAGTACATGAGGCAGGGGTGGGTTCACTTTAAAAAATAGCCAAGGGAAGGAAAAAAATTCACAAGGAGAGAGAAGAGAGAAGCATTAAGAAACACATACAGTGTTTACTGCAGAAGACAAACAGTATTTCCCCCCAGTTAAAAGATACAAAAGACTTCTATGAATTGCAAGGCCAGGTCCCTAACTGTCTTAAAACAAAGATGCATACAGACCAGCTGGTTTCCTATAAACCTAGATCAATATTCATATTCTTAAGTACTTTTAAAAGCTTGCCTGCAGCACCACTTCTGCTCTGCAGGAACATAACAAGATGCACAAAATGCATCTTAGGAGCTGACTAATTTGAGGATGCACACATTCTGATGGTTTCTCCTATTCTAACTGGGGATAGTTCCTCAAAGCAAGAACCTGATTCACTTGGCTTACAAACCAAAGTGGCAACTAACTCCTCTTCTGCCATCTTCCATCTATCAATCCATAAATATGTTTCAAGATTACAGTTTGTAAAATTTGCCCTGCTTCATATGCCCTGTAATCCAAAACTAACGATGTAGTTGTCCCCTAACCCCAGTTCTCAAGGAAGTTGCCTCTGCAATGAGACGACGAAAAAAGAAATGGCTCAGTGGTAAGAAAATTTTATTTCAAAATGCGAATATGAATGCAGCAATGCTCCCACCATACCAGTGAAGCTGCAGTCATATTCCACAGATCACCCCGAGGAAGCTTAATGCAAAATGTGCAGGGATTATTAATATTTTGGAACAAAATTTTCTTCCCACTGCACCATTATTTTTTCTCCATCTCTTTGCTCCAATTGGTGCAGCACTTCATTTTCTTCTCTTTGCAATGAGCCTTTTTCCTGACTACCAAGTCATAAATGTCACGAATCAAGAGCACTCCCTGTTTGAAAAGCCAAAGGAATAGCAGAAGCAACACATTTTGTGGACTTACGTTGCTGCAATGACCACTTCCTCAGTGGTTACAGGCTGTGTGCGTGATCTGTCCTGCATTCGCCTCAGCCTTCTCTCCACTGCTGAATTCCTCCCACGAGGCTTTGGAGGACTTTTCCCATCAAACGACTTCTCCATTTCCTAGAACCAAGCCATAACCCACAATGAACAAGCCTAAAGTTCCTGTTAGCTGGGATAGGACAGCATACCCAGTATTACCCCTTTATCAGCAATTATGTCAGCTGCAAATTTGTTTCTGGGTGCAACTCAAGATGCTGGTTTTAAACTTCAGAGCCCTCCTTCACAACCTGGGACTCTCTTGACTGAAGAACCACCTCTCCCTTTATAGACCACCTCTTCCTGTAAGTGTTCTCCCATTGGCATCCTTGGTGATCGTTCCTATCTTATGGGGTGATTCACCTAAAGAGTTACACAAGTCTTCCTATTTTCTGTGATTTCACAACATTTGCAAAGTAACTGGGTTTTGGCGAGCCTATTGTAGCCAAATGGGGCTCAATACAGTTTCATCTGGGATTTAATTTTGGATAGTAACAAGAATCAAAAATTGTTATGGGCTGTTTGGGTGAGTTATACCTGTTTTAATGGTTTCGGTGTTTATTTTGGTAAGCCACTGTTGATGTTTACAGTTACAGAAGTACAGTGTAAATTTTTTTTAATGAAAGGCCAAACAGATCCAGGGTGTTACAGTTGAGCGTGTCTCAGTGCCTGCATGGCAACAGTTGGGAACCCAATGATATCTGGCGGGAATTCAACTCAGAAGTTAAAGGCGGTCAACCTAAGCCACAGAAAGAGCAAATCTGAAACCACCACAATCCTGTGTGCTCCTGGTATGGTTTGCATTGAGAATGGGTGCCCATGTTTTATCCTACTTTACACAATAAGCACCCCATCCTCTGGTAGAGCTAATTACAGAGTGGCCTTCAGGTTAATCAGATAAGGCCTCAATACAGAAGTGTACACATTGGCCCCATAGAGTTGGGAGGGACCTCCCGGGTCACCTAGACCATATGCATAGCCCATAGGCATAGGCTGTCAGAGAATTTCTCTTTCAAGCAGCTTGTCCCACTGGCTCCCACTTTTTAAGTACCCATAAACTCAATTGGATAATGATACGCAAACGCCTTGCACATGTGAAACTATTTGGTGCGTGGGCACACATACATATGCACTCATACATCTCCTAACTGTGCCTTACATTGTGTTGTCCCTTGGCAAGATAAGCATCACCGGTGGGGAAAAAGTGACCACTTACCCTGAAAAGCAACCTTTTTGCAGCAACACTCAGTTTGGCTCGTTCATCCAATTTCTCCTCATCTGCAGAAAACAAAGTACAGAACATTATACTGACTTCTTGTATCTGTTTAAACAGAAAGACTGCTGAGGCACCATTCTTATGTTGCAAGGAGAAGTTTGGTTTTTTTTAAAAAACTCAAAAACACATAAGGATTCGGAATCCAGGGACACAACTGGCAAGGAAATAAATAACCAAGTGAAGGTCTGCTCAGCTCTGGGCATGGCAGAAACATGACTTTTTAATGAGAATTTTAGCTGCAGTATATTATATAATCCAATACAGAATGAGCCAAAGAATTTCCCTTTCCCATCAGTTCTAAGATAAATGACAACATAAAATAAAATTTTCCTCCTTCCCGATTACAAACCCCCCCAAAAAGCTTTTTGTGCTCTGCACTTGGAGTTTATATTAAACATACAGAAGTTACATGGATAGAAGGGTGTAAAGACCACTGGTTTGCCACACCCTCATGATGTAGTCATCACCCGTCCATAATACAGAAGATCAAGCTTTACAAATCAAGACAATTCGTATCTTGCTTTCTACGCTATGGGGCTTATTATGAGATGATAACAAATGGCAGGGATTTGAAAAGCCAAAGTATGTACGCTTGAAGAAAATGAGATACAAGGTTTTGAACATATTTAAGTATTTATTCTACAAGCTGTTATATCAACAAAATACCTGTTTGAAAGTTCAAATCTGGGCCATTTCTAACATCTGGGAAGCAGAAAATATGTCGATGGCACCAACAAGGAAATAGCATTTTAACATCTACTTCCTGATTAGCCAACAACTTCTTGCTAGATCTTTGTGTCAAATACATCTACCATCAATATAAGTTTGCACTGCACTGGCCTCAGAAATCCTGGTATCATTCACTGTCCTAAATGGGTAAATACAAGACACAAGTTCTGATACCTAGTTAATTGATAGATTCAGGTGGGTAGCCATGTTAGTCTGAAGCAGCAGAATAAAGGTTTAGTCCAGTGGCACCTTTAAGGCCAACAAAGTTTTATTCAAGGTATAAACTTTCATGTTCATACATACTTATCTGAAGAAGTGTGCATGAACACAGAGGCTTATACCTTGAATAAAACTTTGTTGGTCTTAAAGGTGCTACTGGACTCGAACTTTGCTCTAGTTAATTGATGTTCTCTGAAACCCCCAGAACACTGGTAACTGACACTTTCCTTTGCCACATTACACAGATTACTTTGGTACCAGCATACTGAGCTCTGAGATTACAACTCATTTCCTAATGAAACGGTTTGGATGGTTTAGGAAGGCCCCAAAGAACAATGGCTCAGGTATTTCCAGCATAAACAGAGAGGTGGCTCATCATACTGGTTTTGCCTTCAGCAGATAAAAAGCTCAAAGAGAAGAATGGCCATTTAGTCCCCTCAGGGTTCTTTAAGACCTAAGAAAGCTAAAATCCTATGAAAAAGAGGGACCTGCCTCACTGGCTCCCACAATGAACAAAAATTACCAGGATCGGGCAACTACAATACACTGTGTCCTAGCCAGTCGGGGGAGGGGGGGACCAAGTCAGGAAGAATTTGCCCCGTGAGGCAACTGACCATGTCTCCCTAGTGATACCTGTCTCATGTTTTGAGAACCTATACTACCTAACATCTGACATAATACAGGAAATTACACTATTTAGTGTATGAATTTAATAAAGGAAGGTTGACTCAGTCTCCTCAGACTTAAACACAATTATGTTACCTCACCCCCTCAGTCTAGTGTCCAAAGTGGCAGCCCAAACGGAATTCACTTCTTCCCATATTATCACGTTTCAAGCATGTGCAGAACCCTCTAATCACATTTAGTTTTGCTGGAGGCTGATTCTGACAAGTGAGTGGAAAGTTGCGGGCCAAAACACCCCTCCAAAATGGCCTGTTGCCTAGTTTCAAGCCCACAGATGTTGCTTATGCTTACCCACATCCTCCCTCTTGGTTTGTGATGGGGAGAGCAGCATACCACGCCGAGGGTCAAATTCTTTCTTTGCATGAGAGTTCATACAAAAATCTAAAATAACATAGAGAAATATAGGGAGAGGAAAATGCTCTTACCCTCAGGAGCCGGCATTACTGGACTGAATAAAGACCTATAGAAGTTTTGCAAGGAAAAAAACACAAATCAGTTGGGAGGGAAAGCCCTAAGTTACAATTATAAATCCCTAAGCCTAAGTGGAACAGCAAACAGATTGCAAATGAGAGTTTTTTTCAAGTTTCAATACCGTATCATTGACAACTCAAAAGCAGGAAGGCCAGCAAGTCCAGCCAAGTAAAAGTTGTATGAAGGAGAACGGTCAAACAAATAATTAAAAAGCTCAACACTTAATTCTGCCACTTATGGTTCTCTACAACACTGATCTGTGTGGTTTCTAGTTTTTTAAAAGTGCCTTGTGCATATAGATGGGGCTTTTTTGTCTGTTACAGTTGTAAACAATTGTGATAACTTTAAAAGAACACTTTTATTTGAAAATAAAAATCTTATATTGTCAGCCTGTAGTTAAATAATATTTAACCTACACAAGGAAGAAAAATCCATGACCTTGGAGAAACTAGACTTTTTGAATGACTGTGAAGTGCCATTGAGAGTTCCTTAGAGTACACTCCACAATATTTGTCTCGACAATGCTAACCCGGTGTACTCGGCTATACGAATGCCTACCTATCAGTTTCTTTTCGCTCTGCAGAAGTTATAGGTTGAGTCCTAAATCTCTCAGAAGTCTTTCTACTTTCCCCAGGAGAAAAATAGCGTCTTGGCCTTCGTGACCCTCGTTCTTGTTCAGCATAGGCAGACAAATCACTACCTGATGTTGGCATCCCAAACTGAGATTCACTTTTAATCATATCACAGAAAGTGCAGAGAGAGGAAACCAAGATGACAGGGAGAAGGGCGAGAGAAGGGACAGAGAGAAAGAAAGATGGACAAATATAAGCATCCCATCAGATCAGTCCATTATAGATCACTCTGCATGCTCCAAGAATATCATGCACAGAAAAGTACAAGTCATTCCATTCCAGCGACCCAACATCAGAACTTGCAATTAGCAAGCAGAAGCACAAATGAACAAAAGGATTCAGGTCAACTCAAGCTCCAAAACACACTAAAGTGAGAGTTGAACTGGGTGTCTGAAGTGTTGCAGAACACAACTGATGTTGAGCTTTGTGTGCCATTCACGCCAAGGACGTGCAAGCGTCACACCAAAAAACAAAAACAAAAGCAATCAGAAACGTCACCTACAGTTCGGGTTTCTTGCTGGCACTGGCAGTTTCCAAAAAGGCATTACGGAGCTGGGCAACAGAGACTTTTGTGTCAACCATGGTAATCTCACCATTGGGGATCTTGGTTTCGGTGCTCTGAAACTCCATTGTGTTCTTTGCAATATGCTCCTTACTTCTGAAAACCTCTAGCTTAGGAGTACCAGTATGATCGGACATTGAGCGAGTAAGGAGTTTAGATTGAAATGGAGTCTCTTCCCGAACTTTCCCTTTAGCACTTTGTAGATACATCACTCTTTCACTCCTTTCAACATTCTCACGAGTCTTCACTGGAGGCCCAGGCATCCACGGCTTAAACAGCTCCTGTTCAGGCTCCAATGACTTTGGCTTGCCAACCGTAGGCTTCTGACATTCACCTCCTTCAAAGTGGCGCTCTCTGCTCTTCCCTTGCCTACGAATCTCCGACGGCAAAATTGGTTGTCTTCCCTGCTCAGCTTCTAAACGGCAGACAGCAATCTTTGATGATCCAGAATTCTGATGCAGGTCACTTTTTTCACCATCCATCATCATATCTGTTGTATTTGCCATCAAAGGGAAGCTAATAGCAGGGTTGCTTTTGGGCTCTTCGGAGACCACCAGTTTAGCAGTATGAGGCACTCCAGCAGGCTGGATATAGCCATGTGTTGGTTGGCGAATCAAACCAAGTGGTTGATTGGCAGCCCTGTGGAAAGCAGACGTTTCCGACTGCAGAGGCACGAAATTAACAGGCACTGGGCGGGTCTTTCTCTGAGACACAGTGTCTGTAAGAAGTTCAGGGCTTCCACGAGCACTTTCCTCTTTCACCAGTTTCTCTCTAACTTTTACTCTTTAAGAAAGAAAAATGGATTAAAGATGTGGCACAGTTGTAACTAAGTTGGGAGGAAAAAAAACATGCACCAATCTTGGGGAGATCCAGTAACACTCTGTTTTAAGCATGAAGGTAAATGACTACACAATGTAGGTGATATCTGAGCATCTTCCTATTGTGTGCCACTTCCCAGAGTGCAATTATTTATATAGAAAAGGCGCTGACTTAAGTGGAGCCCCCTTTTGGCCACCTATTTTCATGTATGGCAAAAATTAAAAAGAGCTGCTTTGAACAGTTCAGAGCCCTGTGTCTACTGTGCAAAAGAGAAAATAAGACCTAAATACCCCCAAACAAAAATGAGCTTTTCAGCTACCTATGTGCATCACTGAAATGCACATATTTCAAAATGAAGCAACCAGTTATGCTCTTTGGCACTAACTCTGACTCCACAAAAACTGGGTGGTTCCCTCCGTCTTTTTTAGTACTGAGAATGAAAAGAGATTATACAGTAATGTGGAGGAAGGAAAGACTATTTGAATTCTCAACCATCAGAAAGGATGTTGAGAGGATCAAACCTCAGGAAGTAAATTAAAAGCCAAGTCTTACACTATTTACTATATTCAAATACAGATATGCTTTCTTTTTGTGAATAACACATGGGAATTCATGTTGTTGTTTTTCTCAATGGCCAAATTAACAGAAGCATGAATCAGGAAACTTAGTATGATTATGTTGCTGCTTTCCTGGACATTTTGCTCAAAAAGTAGCCATATGAAAGCATGTGCACTATTCACAAAGGACGTGAGGTTCTTTCTTGTATTCTGCTATCTACATCTTAGTGTAAAGGTAATCTAAAAAACAGCCCTTAGAAAGAAATTAGTTTAGTAAAACAAGGTGTAACAGAAATAGAGAAGTGTCTACAGAAAGTGTTATAAATGACAATGTGGACAAAAGCTATGAACAGCTAGTTAATATAATTGATAATGAGAACAAAGCTTATACTGAAATTGGCTAAAATAATGTATATTCAATATAGCATTGGCAAACCTGCTCTGGGAGCCTCACGCGCAAACCCCGCATGTGTGACGTGATGACATCACCCGGAAGTGATGTCATCGCACTGGGCATGTTGCTGGGACGACGCTCTGGTAATCACGCTAAAACTCTATGGTACCACAGAGTTTTCAGGGCGATTGCTAGAGCGTCGCCCCAGCAACGTGCCTAGCATGATGATGTCACCTCTGGGTGACGTCATCACACTGGGCAATCAGCCGGATCGGGCCACTTCAGGGGTGGGGTTCCCCCCGCTGGCCAAATCTGGACCGGTGAATTGGGAACCCCTTTAGCGGGGGATTCCCCACCCCCTGGGGGGATTTGGCAGCCCTAGGGGAGACAGGAGAAGAGAGTAAAATTTTTGTAAATAGTGGGTTTTTTAAAATTATTTTGGGATATAATTTTCAACCAAACTGTTACTTTGGAACTGTTTTAGTTCTAAAAACATTGATATTTTTTAGAAAGGAAACTGAAGAGTGATACTAACAGACACCAGTCCTTGGAAATTTCCAACATCTTCCTATGCATACTTGTGCAGAAATAAATTACACTGATTTCAATTCAGTTATACAGGATTACAAGGTTAAGTTGACTGTTTATTAATAGAACCTTTTAGCTATTTGTGTACCTATGTCTAACTAGCTCTGTTAAGCTACGGCATTTGTCAAGAAACAAAGCTGACACTGAAAGAAACAGGGTGCCAGTGTAGACACAATACCACCTTATATTTTATGAGACTTGGCCACAAGACCATGAACTCTCCATCTCTTCTTCACACAAAATCCCCTACCAACCTTAACACTGGGTCAGGGCCCAACCAGTCTTCCCACTAAGCTGAGTTAGTGTGAGCTAGCTCACAGTTTTTTTAGCTTCCAGCTCACACCTCTTTGTCTTCGCTCAGGATGGATGGCTCCAGAGCAAACTAATTTATGCAGAAGCCAAATCGCCTGCTCACAACTTTAATGCCAGTAGCTCACAAAGTAGAATTTTGTTCACAAGACCCTCACAGCTTAGCAGGAGCATTGGGCCCAACTAGACATCTTCCACATAACCACCGGCTTCAACCAAAGTTAAAGTCTTGCTTCAACCAGGATTTGAAGCTTGTATGTCTGAAGGCATTCAGACATGAGAAAAAGAGGACTAAGAAGTATGCATGGTACCGTGGCCAACACTCACTCTTCCTCCCCCCCCCGGTCATGGCTCAGAAATGAGGGTGTTACACAAGCTCTGAGTCCCTGTGTTGTTTGCAAGCTAATGCAAGTTCTCACACTAATCAGAACAAGCCCTTATTATGAGTGGACAGTATATCAGTAAGCAAATTGATTTTTTAAAAATGTGTTCACAAATAGGATTTATGCGTGTTCATTGCATTCAAACTCTTTACAAGGATCACACATCCCCATTCAATAAAGGAAAGACATAAGGCAGCAATTCTCAAACTTTAGCAATCTGAGGATCCCCACAGTCATCAAAATAAGTTTCATGACCTCCTAAGCACTCCTGGGCGTGATCACATAATACCAGACAGCCCCTGGTCAAAGTGTGTACAGCAAGCCACATATGCCTGCGCCAAATTTCCATCCTCAAAGAAATGCAAGACCCTTTGAAATAAAGTTTTAGAAAAACAGGTTTTGTCCAAACACAGCCTACAAGGTGAGGTATCTCAGCGGGTACCTGTTCTATAGGGCCAAAGTTCAAAAGACCACCACCATTACCACCTGCCCAGTTCTATTCAATCTCATCTCTTTGTTGGATGAGACGTTGCTCCAGAGACAGCAAGATCTGTTTGACAGATAGAGACTAGAGCTGAGCAGGAGCAAGGAGGAGCTCGGGAAAACTTTTAGAGCTGTTCAGATATTGAAAAAGAGAAGCATCACATAAAGTCCAGCCTTCTACTATTCAACTGAAAACTGCCATTAGCTGTTATCTGCGGATGCTGAGTGACATCTCTCTTTATCTCTATAATGAAATCCTTCGGAATGGCAAATAGAATGAAAACCACTTTGGTTCTGCATGGAAAGTAACTATGGCAACTGCAGTAGGGCTGCACCTCCTTGTTGTCACTCAACAACAGGGCCCAGCAACCAATTGGTACATTTTCTGGCTACCATGCCAAGGTGATCGGGAAGCCAGGCCACCAACAGGTGGCAACAACTCTATGAGAGCCGACGTTCTGAAAGAGGGGGAGGCCAATTCCATCCCCTGCCTTGCCCCCTTCTTAGAAAACTAAGAGAACTCTGTTTGAACGTTAGCTGGGTGGTACAATGGGCACTTGCTCTCCGTCCTTGCAAAGGAGTTGAGGACTTCCTACGGGACCCTTGCAGGCTCCCAGGGGTTCCCGGAGTTTTCCAGTTTGAGAAATGCTGACATATACACAACTTTAAATACGGAACAATGCATCACCTACACAATCCTTTAAACGCTTGCATGGAAAGGAACCACAAGCTGTGGGCAGAGCAAGTTCCTGCATTCAGTATTTGCAACATGTCACAGGCGAGTATTCTGTCGCTTGCAGACAGCAAGGATGGGGGAACGTGTTAATGAAAGGGCTAAAAACAAAACTGGCTAGTGCCAGTATTGTATAGCTGTGGAGCAAACACTAAGGGCATGTCGAGTGTTCCCTACCAAAACATCAATTAGTGATAAGTGACAAAAAAAGCAGATAGTCCATCCAAGGAAAAGGGGGGGGGGGTGTCATCAGAGCAGTTCATTAAACAGAAACTGTATTTTAAAAAAAAAATCACATCCATTAATGAGTGTAAAGAGGTTTGTTAAATGATGATAGGGAAAAGAAAAAGAAGGTAGCAGTCTGATTATTATTTATTAAGTCACACAGCTACTTGGTAGGATACCTGGAGGGCCAGTTGATAAGTGAAGCTGTATCCCCATCCGAATCTTTCTGAAGAAACCAATCTGGTTTTGTTTTCCCTGCACTACTATAGAAAATAGAGCTTCAGAAATTTTCCCGGAAATATGTCAATACATGCACACTCAATCCCCCCCTACAACGCCCTTAGTTTAATTGTAAACAGAGTTTTCCCCTGAATCAAAACAAGACTTTGGCCTCTAAATGTAAAAAGGTTTCTAGCCTTAGAATATCTATGTATTCATGCAATTAGGAATACATGTAGAATAGCTAAATCTTTGACAACAGTTCTTTTTAAATCTTACAAGTCCCAAGATATCTACATCATCATCTATTTGTGTTTTTTTGTGAAGCTACACATTCATATTATTGATATATAACCAAACTGCTCCCTAGAAAATAGATATAAACCTTACAGTGAAACTATCAAAATACCCTGGTTTACCAAAACTAATACATTTTAAAAGAAGGATGATTATATTTTGCATTTCAAAGTAGTAAGAGGAGAAAAATGAAATCTGTAAGGAATAAACCAAGTCAGATATACCTCAAATAAGAAGTTAAATCTTTACAATGTCCCGTCTCAGCTTCTCTTATAACCTTACAGTCATCTGGCAGAACAAAACTGCTATCAGCTATTATCAGATCATACACTGACAGCCAATGCTTGCTTTTTGACTTGCACTCATAAACCTAAGTTGCATTTAATTTTCAAAGTTCACCAAAGAGAAACAGAAAAGTACAATGACAACCACATTTACATCCTCTCAGGAGTAACAATTCTCATCCTGAGAAGCCCACAAGATCTTGATTGGTCTGCGGGCTAGAGAGTTTAATGTCAGAGTGAACTAGTACAAATTGCTTTATCATAGTGGAGCTTTGGACTAGAGTCACAGTGACCCAAGATAAAGCCTCAAACAGAAATTCCAGGGAAAGAAGCCAGGCCCAGGGTTTCCTTTGAGAGAGAGTTTGGCGTAGGCCGAGGCCCTGGAGAACAAACACAGATTTATCTTGAGGTAGTGACTCCCACAGGCTTGTGTGACCTTAAAAATGAAACTGTGACAGAAATGGCAGAGATGCCATAAGAAGTAAGGTAAGAAAGTAATGTACAATAAGGAGTAAAAATTAAAAACACATCCCATACTGTGGGCCCAGAAGGAATAAACTATATGTGATACAAAACGTTAGCGCATAAAGGCTCTGACAACATAAGTGTGAAGAAATCCTGCTATTTGGCCATCTTGCCTTTTACACACATTCAGGACGATCAGGTTTCCTCCATTTCTGTGGTGGTTCTCACACTGCTCTTGAGAAAACGTGAAAATCAGGCTGCATAATATGATTCACTTACTCCCTGAAGTGTGCAAGTGTTTGGGGATGGGGGTATTTTTTGCATTTTGTGTGTATGTGCTTGGAAGTCATGGTGACCTCTGATGGCTCCTACAAGGGCATAGAGAAGTGAAGTGGCTTGATCTCCTGCCTGCGGCCTCCCAGCCCTGGTATTCTCTGGAGGTTTCCCATCCAAGTACTTGCCAGGCTCGGCCTTGCTTCGCTTCCAAAATCTGACGAGATCGGGCTTGCCTGAGCTATTCAGGCCAGGGCAAGTGTGCAAATGTTTTTATTTACATATGGTTTCCCCTTCTTCTTTGTTGCTTTGGCCACGTTCACCATCCTGCTTTATCAAGGATCTTACAGTGAACAGGTTGACATCAAGGTGCTTTGTAACCACATTTAGTTACATCCTGCAGTCACATTTAGCTACATCCTGCAGTCACTGAGGGCAAGCACTGTTCACGGTAAGGTCAATTATCCTTGCACCACTCACAGGATTGATCCTAGCCAATCAGGGCTCACAGAAGCCACAAAGCCAATTCAGAGGGAGGCCCATGTTTTTTTGAAAAAAGGATTTTTGTTCCACTTTCTCAACAAGCTCCCCCATCCAGAAAAATCTACAAGAATACTCTAAAACCCGCCCAAAACTGTGGTTTGTTCTGCTGAGGGAGCCTTAAGTCTCTCTCTCTCTCTCTCTCTTTCTCTCTCCAATTTCCACTGGGGCCTTTATTTAGTGAAAACATTCCTTTTGAGGGTAGGACAGAAGCATAAGTGGAAGACATGGTAAGAGACATCTTATAAACACTACAATGTAGAAATAATTACAGTACACTTCTGAAAAGTCTGGCATTATGTCATTATAAACAATTGTGGTCATTTCCTCATCAGTATCAGTTTGGATCAATGATTTTTTTTAATTAGTCTACCTGCCAACATAATGTAACTGAGGCAATCTTTGGGGAGGCTTATCCTGATCAGACCACTCTGTTAAGACTGCATGATGCCAATAGGACCTCCTTCCCTGCAGCCAGCTATGGTTCTCGCCCTCAGCAGCCTCCTTCCTCTCTCCTGCTGCCTCCTTTCCCACAAACACTTTGAAGTTGCTACTCACACACCATTTGTCAGGTGCTGACAATCACAGGGGGGAAATACTCCCCTTTATTTCCGCATTCAGGAAATGAGCAGTGAGAGCTTTCACCGCAACCAAAATGCTTCTCCTCCCATCAAACCTATCCTGCTTGTAATAAATACTTTAATCAGAGCTCTCATGTTCTTTACGTTAACTGCAGTCCACAGAAATTGTTCAGACCTCTGGGATTGTGTCGAACATTACTTTGGGTTTTGGTAGAAGTTAAACTCAGAACTATGTCCTACACACTAAGCATATGGGTTGTGGTTGAGAACAGCAATTCAACACGATTCCCTTCTTCAAGGCTACGTCCTAGCATCATGACAACTTGCCTTGTTCTACCCATCAGCACCGTACAGTAACATGGACCAGAGTAATGAGCACACAGAATACAGTCACGTTGTCATAGATTTTGAGGGAGAGAATAAAAAAGGGGAGGAGGTTACTATTTTGGTGAAAGCTGTGCATTTAACATATTGTGCAATTCTGGCGTTACCCTGTAGGAGCAAAAAACACATGTAAAAGTGAAGTTGCTAGTTCTTTTGCTTGCTTGGAACAGACATTCAGTCTTTGGGACATTTTTATCGAGTTTTCGTCTGTGGTAATTTGGGGATGTCTAAAAATATGCAAAACTGACTGTATTAAAAATATGAACTCCTCTCATGTCAGGTGCTTCCTGAAGTCCTTTCAGCCTTGAATGCTCAAACATTTCAAATTGTCCACGTGATTTAACACCTTGCCAAACCTGACATTTGGCTCGTGGTTCTCTATTTCCAAGATTTCTGAACTTACAACATTAGTACATAGACCCCAGCTTCTTTATTGCAGCAAGAGATTTCCAAACACAAGGTATATACTGTACCTACTAGAGTTACCAACCTCCAAGTGAGGCCTGAAGTTCTCCCAGAATTATGACTGATCTTACAGGGATAGATTCCCCTGGAGAAAAGGGGAGCTTTGGAAGGTGGATTCTATAGCATCACATCCCTGCTGAACTCCACTTCCAAAATCTTCAGGAATTTCCATACCCAGTGTTGGCAACACTAGTAGCTACTATTTCAAATAACTGAAATCATTTCCCAACCCTCCCCTGCCCCGCTGGCCTTGTCTCTACAAACACAAAAACTAAACATAATATATTTACAAATACAATAACTCACACATCTGAATAGGTAACTAAATCCTTTTCCTACTTTTTAGCTGCCCAGTTTTCCCATTACCTTTTGTTGTTTTATCTTTAAGACCAAGATTGTAAGGTCCTTGGAGTAAAGACCATCTATGCCAACAGTACCACTATCCAAAACAGCAAACTTACCCTAATCTGGCATCGCTGAGGGAATGACTTGGTGAAGCTAGCTGCTTTGGTGAAGACAGGGAAACCCTGCGGGTTTGCTTTGGCGAACTTGGCACTTCGTTCTGGGAGGAGTCATGGCCAGGAAACGACAAGGGTGTGGGAGTCTCCAAAGCGGAAGATAAATCATATCTACTGGAACTATGCTCTGGTGCTTTTTTCTCAGTATCTTCTTTCAATTGCAACTTTTCCCACTCTGGAGAACTCTCTCTTGCATGCTCTGCATACTCTTTCATCTCCGGAGCAACAAGTCTCACCTCCTTATTTTCACTTCTCACCGAATACACAGAACTATAATCTTTGCTT
This sequence comes from Lepidodactylus listeri, assembly GCA_029233225.1. Lineage (NCBI taxonomy): Eukaryota > Metazoa > Chordata > Lepidosauria > Squamata > Gekkonidae > Lepidodactylus > Lepidodactylus listeri. Next base: position 24,018,909 of record JARCFY010000012.1, read on the forward strand.
TCACCCTCCGGTTTCTCACTCTTCAAGGCTTTCTTCTCAGTTACATCTTGGTCTTTCTTCACCCTGGTGTATTTGGATGAGTATTCAGAGTCCACATCTGAATCTATAGAGAGACCATATTTTTCAGCCAGCTGACGTCGTCTCTCTGCCTTGTATCTAGCTATTCTTTCTGCTTTAGATTCAAGACCCCGGGAATCCATGACTAACGGACTGTAAGAAGGCCTTGTTTTCCCTCCAGTGGATTCTGCTGGGTATCTGGGCCTAGACTGATTCTCTACTGAAGAATCTGAGGTTTCGTCTTCATTTGATCTTCCTGTAGCAAAAAAAACCAACAACACCCAGAAGGAATTAGCTTTCTCTCACCTTCTGTCAGATAATTTTTTGATCCACAAAAAAGAGTTTTTCCTCATTCATTTTCTTCTGGTCATGTTGTTATATGGTAGGATCTTTTTACTTTCCCAGAACATCACAGAGCGCTAAGCAAGCTTAACAGAAATATACCAAAACATGGTGGAGTCCCTTATTATCTGAATTCCGATCGCTTCTCAGCCTTTGGGCTAAGATCAAGTGTAAATGTATTCACTGAATTCCTTTTTTTCAACTCCACTATTTTCTTATACTGACAGCCAGTGTAGTATAGTGATTAGTGTGCTGGGCTAGGCCTGGGGAGACCCATGTTCAAACACCTGCTTGACATCAAGCTCTGTATAAGCTGGGTCCAGATTCTCTCTTAGCCTAACCTACCACATATGGTTAGGGTTACCAACTTCCAGGTGGTGGCTGGAGATCTCCCGCTATTACAACTTATCTACAAGTGACAGAGATCAGTTCACCTGGAGAAAATGGCAACTCTGAAGGTGGACTCCATGGCATTGTACCCTGCTGAGGCCCTCTCCTTCCCAAGACCTGCCCTTCTTAGGCTCCACCCCCCAAGTCTCCAGGTATTTCCCAATCTGGAGCTGGCAACCTTAGCTTGATGTGAAGATAAAAGGGAGAAGGGGAGAATCATTAGAAGAAAGGCAGGATAAAGATGTGCAAAATAAATACTTTCTAAATGGAATATAACTGTGTCAATTAAAACCTAAATAAATTATGTAGCTGAACCACCTTATATGTTCATATGAGGTTGAAATGTTCAGCTGCCAAAATAACTTAAGTTTTACACAGGCTCATTGGAGCAGAGATGACAGGATGTTCAACCAGTTATGTAGTCAGTCAAGCCATCTTTTGTGCCAGTTACACTTTGAAAAGTAAAGAGCAACAAAAATATATGAAACAACTGTATAGCAGCCACTCCTAGATAGGCAGAACTTCTGGTAGATTAAATCTGCTCTAGCAATAAGCTTAGCCAATAACGTTGCATTTTAGAAACATATTTCTTACCAAAATGTGGGCTGTAAGGATCAGTCGCACGCATATATCTTGGTGTATCTTCTTCTAGCAAACGGTGGGTAACCAATCCAGGGCAGTTTTGTGTAAGTATGGGCTGGGCATCATTTTCAATTCCCTCTAAACGCCTGGCTATCCTCTCTTTCCTGAGAAAGACAGAAGATGTTGGGCCGGAAATAATGCCTACAGAACTCAAAAAATTATTTAAAAAGATACAGCTGGTTACAGAAATGATCTGTATTTTGACAGATGTAAAGGAAGCTGTAGAGTTACCTTTTCATCTCCAAGATATCCCGCCTGTTTGGTTCGAAGAGTTTTCTTAATTCAGAAACTAAAATGAAATGAAAGCCCAATATGATATTAGAAATCCAAAACTCTTCATCTTTTGAACAGAAAATCTTGTATTTTCACAGAATTATTAAATCAAATAACATTGGGCTCTGAAGGTTTCTTCTTTGACTTCCCTGGTTCACTTACTTTATGAAATTATTTTATAGACTGTCTGCAAACTGTGAATGGGTCTTTACTCCAATGGAACATCACTAGGATGTTCCATGACCTCATGTGATCATAGATAGACAGCACAAGGAAGCTGTCATCCTAGAGAAATTGATGCTTTGAAAGAGGAAGAGAAGCCTAGGTCTGCTATCAGAGTGCAGCATTCCCCCAACACCAGGTATTGCTACCTTTCTGTAGCTCTACCTTCCTCCCAAGTTTCAGACAAAAGAAAAAGGCAAAGTTAATTTTAATGGGGAGTTAATTCTGCAAACCAGTAAGCTACTTATCTTTTGTAGCCCTTCATCTGTTTCCAAATGGACTGACATTATGGACTTGTGAAGAGACTGAGAAAATTTCATAGGGTCAGGGAATATCCAAATAAACATATATTCTCTTGGTTCAGATGTTCTCCCCAAAGCGACAGAAGTAGGAAGGGAATTTGTAAACAAAACCCCCACTTTCTTGGGTAGAAACCCAGGCATACAAACAACCACTGAACAGGAACTATGATGCACATTTCTGTCATTTATAAAGCTGGTTATATATTTTTTGTTTGAAATACTGTAAATAATGTTGGGCTCCTATTCTGCAGACAAACAGCAGGCAACAAAATGTTGTAAAAATGTAAAATATACATGTTAAATATTATGTAATATCAGTGATCACTTTCAATGTCTTAAGCCGAAAGCACGTGTTACACAGATTGTGCATGCTTGAGCTCTCTCCAGAAGTCAAATTATATATATATATTAAGACATTGAATATATATATATATTGAATATATATATATTTTGCCATGGCTTCCATATTTGGTTGCCTTCTGCACTCAGTCCCAAGCTTAGAGTGAACTTAAGACAGCATCACACTTTGCACAGGCTAACTTCATGCAGCCTCTTTTCTCCATGTACAAAACCAAGACTAACTTGGGTTTGCCAACTTTGGGATGAAAAAAATACTCATCCTCAGAGGGAAGGATTAAAGGCCAGAGTTAAGGCACAGCATGGCAGGCCAGCAACAGAGGTGCTGACAGCAGCAAAGTGGTGACAGATCTTGTAGGATGGTGAGTGAGATAGATTATGGGTGAAACGTGACAGAATCTAGATTTTACTTGCATTTCAGAGCTAAATACTTGCCTAGAGACCCTGTATGATACAGTATGCAGAAAATTAGATGAGATCTGAGGAGACCCAGCTTCAAAACCCTGCTTAGCTATTAAATTCAATGGGTGACTTTGAGCCAGTAAAAGTGCTTCAGTCTAACACACCTCACATGATTGTTCAGTGGATGAAACAGAGCCATGTACGCCACCCTCAGTTCTTTAGAGGAAGAGCAAGACACAAATGCAATAAATAAAATATGTCTCTGATGGCTGATGGAACACTATTTTACGGACCAGATCATTAAATCACCAAGAATTCCATGGCTAAGGCAGCAAAATGTCTGAAGGAAGTCTTAGGGTAATTATGAAGCCATTTCCTTTGAGGCCATAATTGAGCCCATTCGTGGGGAGGGCGGGATATAAATCAAATAAATAAACAAATAAACAAATAACCAAACAAACAAACAAACAAACAAATAAATAATTCTTACATACGTTCAAGAGGACAAAGCCTAAGAAATACCTATACCTAGCCAACTTATTTAGGTTCGGAATGCAAAATTCTCTTTCATTGTTACAAATGGAACTGTTTTTTAGCAACAGCTAGAAAAATTTTAATGAACTCCAATGAAGCAAAACATTGTCTTCCTTTTAAAAAAAATGCATATCATGGCTGTTTGCCTGCTGAGGAGGCAGAAAGCAAACGGTGACTCCCCCAACAATGTCCTTCTATTCTTGCTAGGAGATTTTTTTGCAGACCTAAATAAAAGCACTGGCCTTGTGGAGTATCTCCCCGACACCTTCCAAAGCAAGACCAAGACAAAAATAGCCTAGACCTAGCTGGTGCAGTGTTTCATTTTTTTCCACACCTCAGATTCCACAGTTATATCAGTTACTAGGTTAATACATGGTCAGAGATTCCCCAACCAGACTTTGTCCCTTCATCCCCCTTTAACTGAGCAGACAGGTTGCTGGCCAAGCCAACACAAGGTTCCCTCATATATTGTGTGCAAGCAGATTCAAACTTCCTTACATTGAGGATACTGTTATGTTCTTAAAGACACTACCAAGTCAAGGCCCTTTAAATGTTTCTTGTCCTGTAATGTGTGCATTATCAACACAAACCACCTGCATGTTCAGTCTTTTCATGATCCCAAAGAGAGGAACATTATTTCACACAAACATGCTGGGTTGGTCTGAACATCAGTGCAGTTTTTTTGACACCAAGGACACATATTAAGCATTTTCAGGAGATGAAACATTTTAAAGAAAGTGTGAAGTTTTTGTGGTAAATTTTTGTGGTAAATTTTGTGGTAAATTAAAGTTTTTGTGGTAAATTTGCTATCTTCAGCAAGGCTTAGGGATTTTGAACAATGCATGGAAATGACAACTTTGGCCTTGTAGCAACAGATCAGGGGCAGTCATGATTACTTTGTGACTGTTCTATGTACAGGGCAGCCATTTTGTGACTGGTCCCACCTCCCATTGCAGCCATTTGAGATTGCCCCCATTACCCTTTCTCAGAATTCCCAAAGGGCCCTCAGGCTCAATAAGGGTGGGGGGCTGGTCTAGAACATGTTTTAGAAGGCTGCTGAGGGCATTCAAGATGAATACAATTTTGCACTGAATTAACTCAGGTATTATTTTAGTTTTGAAAATGACCTTTTCCAGATTGTATTTACCCGTGACGCCAGTAACATTTTAGCAGGTGAAATATGTGCCCAAAAGAAAATGAAGGACAGTCACAGTGTTTTTGTCCATACTTTGTTCCTATCAAACAGCTTTAAATTTCAGGAAGGAACAGTCTCCTATCATACTAATAAATGTCCTATATTGTAGCCATAGCTCTTAAGATAGGAGAAAGAATCTAGTTAGACACAAGTCACATGACCATACAATACTGGCTATTTTAAGAGCAAAAGTAATTAAAACCTTTTTACAGCTCCTTCCATGAGCAGATCTAAATTGGGTCCTTGAAAATTCCACATTACTGAAATCCAAAAAGAACATTCAATTCTTAGAACAACTTTACATAATATATTGGGTGCAGGACTCAAATCTTTTACTTATGCCATAGAATGTTTTTGGCAAGGGGAACAAGGTCAACCACTTTCAAAGAAGCTTTGTGGCAATGGATGAGTCCAGAATACAAAGGGAGGGAAAGGACAACAAGGGCAGAAAAAGGTTTTGCCATGACCCCCCCCTCCTCGGCCAGCCCACTGGCTCAGACTCAGACTGATTTCCCACTAGTGCTGCCCCAGCGTCGGGTCCTCTGTTTGCCCCAATTGCCTGCTTGAATTTCCCACTATTTGCCATGGGGGGGGGCATTTTGATCCAGGGCTTCACACGATTTCCTCCACAGCTTTGGTGATCTTGTTTTTTGAGGATCACCGAAGCTGCAGAGAAATTGCAGGAAGCCCCGGGTCAAAATGCGCTCCACAGCAAATAGTGGGAAATTCAAGCAGGCAATCGGAGGACCCAATGCCGGGGCAGCGCTAGTGGGAAATCAGTCTCAGTCTTCAGGGGAGGAGCCCAGGGAACCAAGGCCGGTGGCTGAGGAGAACTAGGAGAATCAGGAAGGGCCTGGCACCCTTGAGGCAGGTGCTAACCAAGGTCCAGCAGTGCCAAAGGCTGCCCTGCCAGTGCCTGCATCGAATGTCTCACCAACAGCCCCTGAAATAGTCACCAGACTTCCCCTGGGCAGGATGTGAATCCGGGCCCACAGCACCCTTGAAACCCTCTCCAACTTTGCAGGAACAACAGGAGCAGAAGGCCCAGGCTGAAGAAGGAAAAGTGCCAGACTTGCTGCACACAGTCCCTCTTGTGGATATAGAGCAGTGCTCTGACAAAAGCACTTTCTTGCAGGATCCTGGCCAGAGTACAGTGTATCCTCTGGAGCACCAGTACCTGCTGGCCGTATAGCTGGGACCTATCACCACCCAGCCTCCTTAACCTGAGACCCGGAAGGATTGTCTTGCTGGATCAGCTGATTCACTAGGGGCAAACCTTGTGGCTCCAGCTCCCCAAAACTTGGCCTGCCCCAGGGCCAAGGCTCCAGTATCCCTGCAATGGCCACCTGACTGCAGAGTGCATGACAGGTTTTCACCCTGGCCAGATTCAGTAGTGCCATCTCCCATAAGGACTTCAGCCTACCTATAGTATGTGGCTTGGCTTATCTGCAAGAGCTATTTGGAGCTACTGCTCTGTAAGTACCTTTTGTGGTACACCTGCATCATGCCCCTTATGGTTTTGTACTGAGTGATTTGTTTGAAGCGGTCCTGTGATCATGTAGCTAGAAATCTTTACAAGAGAACAGACTCTTGGAATCACAGGCGTCAACTACGGGGGAGCTCGGGGTCGAAGGCCACCTCTGAAATTTCTCAGGGGGGACTGAGCCCCCCCCCCCCCCCGTGAAATGGGACACCCGTCCACCACTGCCACCACGCCTCCCCTCCTAGGCCTGCCCGGCTCCTGTGAACGCACTCGCTCTCTCCCTCCCTCCCTCCCGGGGCCATCTGGGTGACTGCCGGGGCGACGCTCTAGCAATCGCCCCGAAACTCTATGGCACCAACCGGAAAAATGAACATCCTGCCTTTCCTGCATGTCCAGGAGAGCAATTAAAATGGCATTCATAAAAACAATGCAAACCTGTGACCAGGCTTTTAAATGTCACTTTAAAAATCACCTGAGTACAAAACTTTACCTACCTTTTGGCAGCACTGCTAAAAGTTTGGCATCAATATCTTTTGTGCTATTTGCAAGCTCTTCTTTATCTTCCAGTGAAAACTCTTTCTGAAAACTGGAACAGCATCACAGTCTTGTTTAGCACAGCTACAGAACTTTCAGCTATAAATCAAGTTACATTACAGTACTCGGACAGTTTTAATAGTAGACATTAGGGACATCTAGTTGGAAATTTGCTAATCAAGGACTGGCCTGAGCAGGGCGTAGTTGTAATAGCATATGTTCCATATTTTAGGAGATTTGTTTCCAAAATTTGTGAGCAGTCAGAAGCCTTCCAGTCCCACCGTTTGTTCTTTCATGTTCTGTCTGATTTTGTCTTCCCAACTAACAAGGAAGTTAAAAGGACAGCAAGGGAAGAGATGTGTCTGACAGCAGCGTTGTCCAACCAGGACATTTAGATACTTTTCCTGCCAAGCAGGATGGCCCTGACTGACATTCCAGTGCACAACTTTACTACATTTCTCCAATCAGTGCTTCACCTCACTCACTTTCATCTTCCACGTTCTGTGTAAACATGTGTTTTGTATGTGTGATCTAGTCCATCTTCTTATTAGGCAAGGAGGTACAGGCTTGGAGGAGAAGGAGTTGGATTTATACCCCACATTTCAATCGGAGTCTCAGAGCAGCTTACAATATCCTTCCCTCCCTCTTCCCATAACAGACACCCTGTGAGGTAGGTGGGGCTAAGAGAGCTCTGACTAAGAACTATGACTGACCGAAGGTCATCCAGCTGGCTTCATGTGGAGGAGTGGGGAATCATACTCTAGATCAGAGTCTGCCACTCTTAACCACTACACCAAACTTTGCTTACACATGCTGTAAGGAAGGGTGGAATGGAGGGAAAGGGGTGGGGGGAAGTTCAGCTTCAGACTACATTTGCCCCTCCCCTCCTCCACACCTGCAAGAGATAAAGTACTAAAGACTTTGCTTGCAGACACTGGCAAACAGGTCCACAGAGATGGAGAAGGGTGGAACAGAGGTAGAAACCCAGATTCTGGCCCCCTCCCCAATTACCTGGCATATTAATTTGTGAGCCAGAAATCACCCTTAATTTTCCCTGAGATTACAAGAGGCCTGCTAACATTTTTTACCCATGTTTATTAAGGAGCAACTGCTCTTCAGTCTCTCAAATCCACTCCCAACACCAGCATTTATGGCAGGCTAATTTTGTACCTTTTGTGACAGAAATTAAGATGAAGCCACATCTACATAATCAAAGCAGCCATGGAAATGCAGTCACCATCTATTTAATACACGTACGAGCCTAGTTCTGAGGACTGGCATCTGTTCCTCTAGTTTAGATCAGAAATTGATCTCCACACTACTGACTGGATGATCCCTCCGTCAACCATCAAGCTACCTGCCCACCCACTTCCAGATCCAGTGGTGTCCATCACTGATTGATTGACTCTTGTCTCAGTCAGGAAAATGCCTGTCTTCCCCAATCAGAAACTATTCCAAAATTAAGCTGAACAACAACAACAAATGGAAAATACTCAGCAACTTAAGAAAAAATACTGAACAAATGGCAGAACAGATTACTATATTGAGTGCTGGGGGTGGGGGAATAGTGCCTGAAGTCTGTCATTCCAAAGGCTGCATATATCTCTGCTGAAAAGTATAGACAGAGTTCACTCCTCAACTGGGGGTGGGGGGACTGGTCTTTGAGGCTATGTCCATCTTCAGCCTTACTTTTTTGACCATGTCATTCTATTTTTAGTGTGATGTAGTAGTTAGAGTATGTTAGGCTAGAACGGAGGACCAAGATTCAAGTTCCTACTCTGCCATGAATCTCACTGGATAAACTTGGCCTATTCACTCTCTTTCAGCCTTAGTTCCCTCAAAGATGTGCCATAAGAGAAAATGAAAGGAAAATCTGTGTATTCTGCCTTGAACTCCTTGGCGGAAAGGTGGGATAAACGTGACTTATCGACAGAAATTCCCCCAGAAAGTCTCTGGGCTAGCTTATGCAGCCATTTATTTTTCATCCTAGGTCCAGCGTCATTAGCCCTTTCAGTCCTGGATGTTGTGGAACAGAACTCCCAGGTATTACAAAAGTTCTCCCTTCACAATATTCCTGATATTTTTATGGACCAGGGCCTTGCAATGTTCTTGGTCTTCTATTCTGCCGTTCACTAAACCATGTGCTTTCTAGTCGTTTACCAGACCTCGGATCAACACCATTTATTCTTTCTGATTTTATAGAACTCTTGTGTTGTTCTAATCCTCACAAAATTCTGCCCATGTTTGGTAGTTTGGCAATAGTAAGTTTACATACAAAATCACTTCCTTTTCCCTCCATGTTAATTAATATGGAATAATTAATGGTGGTGGAAAGTGCTGTTAAGTCACAACTGAGCCGGCTCTGCTGGAAGGGTGGGGTAAAGGTTCAATAAAATAAAATAAATAAATAAAAATGGCAACCCTGTAGGGTCTTCAAGGCAAGAGACATTCAGAGGTGGTTTGCCACTTCTGCCTCCATGTCGTGACCCTGATATTCCTTGGAGCTCTCCCATATTAACCATGGCCAGCCCTGCTTAGCTTCCAAGATCTCACAAGATCAGGCTAGCCTGGACTATCCAAATCAGGGTTATTAATACCCATCACAAATTCCTGCAGTTTTAAACAAATACAGTTTAAATTTCCACAACTTTTAAGTATGCTTTGAAATAGTGTGTGTGTGTGGGGGGAAACAACATCTGAACATTTTGATTACAGTATTGCAAGTGGTTATGAAAAACTATTCCACATTAACTAATCCTGATAGTGTGCTCCAACAATAATGTGCCCATTGCAGTACCAAGCACACAAGTCACTGACCCATTTTAATGCAAAGTATTGGGTGCCAATTCTTTGTAAGTAGGTCTGTGCTGATTAACATGTCTTAATTAATTCAAAATTAGGTTTGAAAAAGTTCTGCACATGATCCTAATAAAGGAATTAACATATTTATCATATAGCTATGTCCATGCTCCGTAACGGGGGATCTATTTAGATCTGCACCTTAAAAGCATACAGTATTCTATCATTTGAACAGTACTGCTATCTAAGAAGTTAACATGTACTCATTTCAGCACACAGTAAAGCATGTTTTCCAGCTATAACACAATTGATTTTACCAGTGTGGCATTTACAATTATGGGCATGGATCCAGCACTTGTAGAAGGAATTTCCATTGGCCAACAAGGACTGTCTTGTCACCTTTGTACCCGATGCAACCCTGGAAGTTGGGGGACAAGGGGACCTAAGGGGTTTGTAGTCAAAGGGAGAAATTGACAGAAGTGCCCCCATTTCCATTAGTAGAAATCTACTTCTGGATCCAATCCATGTTTTATTTAGCAAACCCCTCTTTGTTCTACATCTGTCAGTTTTTCCAAGCATGTTTTGTGCACATCTTAACAGTTTTAATTCTTTAGCACACTTATAGAAAGTATTTCTTAAATTACTAGTCATATTAATAAACCCAAATCCATCCCTCAGGAGCATTAATAATGACCCCAATCTGACAGTTATTAATGGCTTCCTCGTTTTTCAAGATCAAGTAGGACAAGGGCTTCTTGAACGTTCACATTTTAGTAGCTGTTATGAAGGCTGGATTTCTAATAATGCCCAGTTTTGTAGCTTAATAAGTTCTAGCAGGCCTGAAAGTTCTGTATCCTTCATCTTTCTTGCATTTTTTCCTCTTTCTGGCATGACTTAAAGAGGTGATGACAATATTTTTCCTACTTTTCTCCCATAAAAATTCATTAGATCTAGACAACTTCACAGCAGTCAGACAAAAATCACTTCCAGCTTCCTCAGCTGGAAGATATCTTCTGATTGCAGTTCACAAAAACAATCATAAGTGTAAAACAAGTTACGAATCACTACATTTTATTTTAGAGATATCTTGCTAATATTTCCACAGTACTTGGCATTTGCAAGACATCAAAAAACCATGGTCAAGGGGCCAATATTTCCAAAGCTTGCCTTTTGAAAACCAATTTTAAATGGATTGCTAAGCTATCTGGCACAGCTCCTGTTACATAGCTGGTAGTCTGGGACAAAGATGAATTGCTTTAAGATGAAAAGGGAAAGAAAGACTTTTCTCTACTACTGTAACATGCAGCCTTTCAACAGCTGTCCTATTAACCTCAATGCCTTTTTCAACACTCACTATTTATCTCAAACCTCAAAGAAAACTTGCATTTTGTCCCTGTAGCTTATCATGTTATATTTACAGACATTATCCTGGACAGGTAATTAAAATGAGCATAGCAGACAATCAAAACAAAATATTTTCCATTTCTTCCTTTATCTTTTCTATTTTATTAAATATCTCACTTAAAGGAAGACTAGGGTTTTCCCCCTCCATGTGCTATCAACAAAAAGAAGGGGCTGTCTTAAATTTGCATACGTGTTACCAGAATATAGCAATAAAAACCCATTTGTGCATAATCTTTTATTTTAGGGGGACTGTTGTATATTTGGAGTAGTCTTCATTTCAGGTAAATATGGTACTTTATCTGGTTTCCTCCATCATACCTTACAAGGAGAGATCATAGCCCTGGGGAGCTGCCGTAGCTGAATGCTAGAGTATATGCTTTGCATGCAGAAGGTCCCACATTGAAACCCTGGCATCTCCAGGGTTTGGAAAGACTGCTAAGACATTGGAGAGCCCCTGCCAGTTAGAATAGACTAGTTATAATAAGGCATCTGGTGGGCCTGGACACTGTAAAGTGTATGCATTAGCATATTTGAGTAAGATGGAGTGATGTTGACTGTCAGTACTGATGTTACAGAAGGGATTGTGCTTCCTACCTGTGGTGAGGCAAGTCCCGAGTTCTACAGACACAACACCTACACACGATGAATGAAAATGCAGAGTGGGAGAGCAGGCATGAGTGTGCTGGCCCTGCCCCACCTCTCTGCCTGATTGTCAGCTTGGTACCTGTATGACTGGCAATGCAGTGTCTCCAGTCATGGGCTAAGAGCATACATGTGGACACTGCCTCCATATGCAGGTGCCATGCCCATAAACCAGTAATGACATAGAAGTGGATGGCATGTTCAACATGCTTGTGCCCTCTTCTCCTTCTCCATGTGTTCAGACAACATGTGGAGGGGTTGTATGTACAGGGTCATCTTTGCCAGATTTGGTTAAGAACTTGGGACTTCTGTTGGACCCAGAGTGTTAAAAAAACCCTAGAAGTTAGTACAATGCCCAAAGGTGTCATTGTCCTCCACCCCCAAGCTTATTTAGCATGGGAATTATCCTCTTCTTTTGAAGTCAGCCACTTTCCATGCATTGCTTTCATTCTGAGATCACTGCAGTGGCTCCCCATTTCTTTCAGGGTTCCATTCAGATGCTGGTCTTTATCTTCAAAGCCCTTCATCATGGGACCCACATACCTGAAGGGCCATCTCTCCTTATAACAACTGTAATGCAACTCTAATAATCCCTTCAATGTTTCATCTCCACTCCCTTTTGCAGGAATGTAAGTTTTGCTATTGCTCTCTTGGGCTTCCATAGTAGCAACCTACACATTATGGAACAGCCTATGCAAGCACGTTAGAAGGACTTCCACTCTTTTGTCCTTTAGGCTTTGTAAGACGTTGACTGCCTCTGAATGTGGAGGTTCCATATAGTCATCATAGCTAGCAGCCACTGATGGACCTGTACTCCATGAATAGCTATTTATCATTCCACGCCCTGACTGTAAGCCCTCCAGGGGCATTTAGTTGGCTTGTTGGTGAAATAAGATGGTGGAATAGATGGATCACTGCTCTGATCTAGCACAACAAGTCTTTTGAGAATGGACAGTAAGACTGACAATCTCTTCTCTGACCCTTTGTTTTATTGATTATAATTATTACTATTTTACTTGAACTTTTAAACTTTTTTTACTGTGAGCTGTTTGAATCCTTTTGTCAGGAAAAGCAGGCTGTAAATGTTTTACATAAACAATTATAATGGTAGTGGTTACCCTCCTGGAAGACACTCACTGTTTCCTTGCTGTCCCTATAATGTATTCCAAACCTGACATTCACCATAAACACATTAGTTGCCCAGGTACTACCTTCAAGATCCAGAAAGTGTGATAAAAGCTTTTACAAAAGTGAAAATGCTGGTTTAGACAGACAGTGTCCTAAATATCTCCAGAATGCATCTAGAGCACTAAAGCTTACCACTGCAATACATTAAATATCATTATCCTTGGTGTCACAGACAGCTGGCTTGGGCTTGTTCGAGGTTTTTTTGGGTCATATATAAATACGATGCTGCCTGTTCCATGTTCTCATTACATATTAACATGAAGACCGCAAAAATTTTGTAAGAAATGCTTTACCTGAATGTCCTTCTCCTTTGGAGTAACTTTGGAGTTTTATACTTGACCAAATTTTCCTTGTTAAAATCTAGAACAGAAAAAAACCCGCCACTGTATTAACAAAGCTCAATGAGAAAAAAAAAATTAAGTTTGCAAACAGTAGAATGTTTATCATGTGCAAAGTAGACTAAACTTTAGAGATATTATTCATACAGCAAAAACTGACAATGCTTTGGAGGGAAAACAGGTCAGAGAGTAACTGAAGGGGAAACTTTTTGCCAGGAGCAAAAAACTGGTTGCAACCACTAATTACTTTAAAAGATTGCCTTCATGTCCTTGGCCCTCATGTACAGCAAGTAAACAGACAATGAAGAGCACAATGACTTCTGGGATACATACACTCCAGCATGGCAGCTGTCTGCTTGGGGAAATCTGCTTGACAGAACTCACAGCACTCAAAGCTGGTGTAGCATAGTAGTAAGGCTAAAGCTTGGGACGACTAGGTTCAAATCCCTGCTCTGCCATAGAAGCTTGCTGGGTGACCTTGGGCCACTCTTAGCCTAAACTATGCACCAGGTTGCTGATGTGGAGATAAGGAGGGTGAGAAGGAGGGAACGATGTGATAAGCAGCTTGGGGTCCTCGTTAGGGAGAAAAAACAGATAAGAAAAAACACAGATGTCTCACGCTTTCCTCAATACAGGGCAAAATAAGATGGCATTTCACAGACTTCTCAGATGAATTTGTCTTCTAAATTTTACTCCCCCCTCCCTTAACCCCACAGCAACCACTGTTTGTGGATGGGCACAGAGCGGTGCACTAACATGCAGCCTGCAGCTTGTGGAAGGCTATGAATCAACCAGAAATTATGGACATTCCACCATTCTGCAGAAAATGCAAAACAGAAATGTTCATAAGAGTATCTTTATAAAGGGATCAGTATTGCAGTATAACAGAACAGTCCAGGGTGGCACTTTTTCAAGGGAAAAGGACTGTTATCACGGGGATCCCCAACCTTTTTGAGCTCGTGGACACCTTTGGAATTTTGACACAGGGAAGTGGGCACAACTGCAAAATGGCTGCTGAAGGAGCCAACCACAAAATATCAGAGAGTGAGGTTATGTCTCACTCTTAATAGTAACTCCTCAGCATTTCAGGCAGCAGCTCTGCTTAACAGGATGCCAATAACCCCCTGGTTTATTGTATGTATCGTCTCGCTTCTACTGCACTCCTTGTACCTTTGTAATCCCCATGGTATTTCATGCCTTAGACAGTTCTCTTTGCATTGTTTTCTAATTCTGTAATCCTATTGCATTGTTTATTAGATGTTTTGTGCTGTCAGACTGAATTTTCTGTATTTTGTAATCTGTCTTTAGTCTCAGTGAGGAAGATGGGCTATAAATGAAGCAAATAAAATGAAAGATTACTATATTTCTCTCAACTATCAGCCGCACCTCTTCTGCATGGTGACAGAAACTGTCTGGCTGCTCTAGGGACTGAGTCAAAGGATAACAGCTGAATGGCCTTCTTCCTCTACCTGCTGTTTCAAAATTCCCACTCAGAGTCTCAAAGTGGGAACATCATGGACACCATGGATACAACGGACAATTGACGGGAGTGCGCTGGTGTCGTACCAGCATTTGCTGAAAACATGTAAAACAAGGATATCCATATTTTTAACTCTTCCCCCTAAGCGCATAATGGAGATCCTCTGTCCCAGAGCGCTCAAGCAGACAGACATGTTTTTGTTCTGCTTTTGAAAAGATGGGGTGTGTCATCCATATTTTAACCACTTGCTGAGGAAAACACCAGTACAACACTGTCAGACCTGCCACAAATCTGCCCTTGAAGTCTCAGTGGCCCCAAGCTATAAGGGAAGGAAGCAACCACCAGCATGGCCTTCGTATACCTTGTAGACCAGCTGGGATCTACAGAACTTTCACAAATGTACTGAAAGAGTGCATCTGGTCCCCAACAAAGTCCACCAAATGCAGGGATACTTAGAGATACGTAGCCGATAAAACAGTTGGACTAAGACAAAAAGAAAAGGCAATGGAAAAATGATATAGTCTTTCCTGCAGCAGCCATTTAGGATCCACAAATGAAGCCAAAAGAATTGTACTTTACATCCACTGCCCGCAGTAGGAATTGCCTTAGTTTTTTTCAAACCACATGCAGAAATGTCTTAGTTTCTTTCCCCCCACCAAAACAGAAGGCAGCAGGGTCATAGCCAGTGGTTGGGCTTTAGGGGGTCTACCCCCTACCAAATAGGAGAGAGCCCCAGCCCCAGCTGGCCAGCCCCCAGAGAGCCCCAGCACCAGCCAGCAAGTTGGCTGTCTGAGAGCCAATTCAGTGGCCCAGCTGGCTGGTGCCTGCCGCTGGGCCTCACTACGTCTGTGCCAGCCAACGTGTCGGCCCTCGGAGAGCTCTTGGAGGTCCGACTCGCTGGCTGCCTGCTTGGAGTGCCAAGGAGGCAGTCAAGCGCTGCTCGCTGCCCTGCTGCCTGGCTACCTCCTCTTCGGCTCTCCTCGGGGGAGAGTCAGATGTGATGATGTCACTAGTGATTAGTGACATCACCAGGTCTGATGGCCTGATGCCCCCCAAATCCCAAAGCCCCCAGCCGTGAAATTTCCTGGCTACAGGCCTGGTGGGTGGTGTCCTATTTTAGGCTGGAGGAAGCTCCTGTGGCCTAAGAAGCCTTGTTCCAATTTAAGCAGCTCTAATGTTGGAAGAAGAGCTACTTAAGTTGGAAGAAGGCTCATTAGGGTAGAGGAAAGCTTCAAACTTTTCTAGATGGAGTGGGAGGATACAGACCAGGATTTATAGCAAGTTTTGAAAGATGTGCAATCCATCAAGTACTGTTTCAAGTTAACTGGAACAGACAGTAACAATCAAGTGTTTTAGTAATCTTGTCAGGAAGTAAGCATAATTCTACTAGTTGGCTTCCCCATCTTTCCCATTTCTTTAGTATAATGCTATCCAGTTTTCCCCTCAAGTTAATGGAAAATAAAGTACAACCTAGAAGAGGCAGCTTTAATTTAAAAAACCAAGTATCCAAGCCATGTCTTCTAAATGATTTATCAGTATTATACTCCGTTTGAAACTCAGTACCATAACAACGGCAACCAAAAAAAACGACTTAAAATTACTGGACAGAGCAGCTATTAATAATTCCCTTAACAGTGTATGAGTTTGATTAGAGTGGAATCAGGCATGTGTAAAAATTTATAGTCGTCGTAAATGGTGCAGAACCCAATGCATGTTTTTGGCATGGGAACTTCTCCCCACCATGAAAACCTCCAGTAGGCACTGCAAAATTCTTTGCTCTGGACCTAAACAAAACAAGAGATACTCTTGTGTCACTGGAGAGAGGTGTGAAGGAACCAAAGAGGAACAGTCCCCATGAGATATTATTACTTGTCTCTTCATTACCCTTGAAGTGTCATACTACATTTTAATGCTTACAAAACCCAATAGCATCTTAGATACTGGGAACCAGTTTGGAGTGTATTTTATATACCAAATTCCAAGTCTTTAATATTTTGCCTCAGTAGTTCCCATACTGAGTGCACACGTTCTTGACACCATGTGTTAAAAGTATGAAGAGGAAAAATAAAGCTATTGTTTATGTATAATACATTCAGCATTAAATTTCACATAGATGTTGAACAAAGTTTAAAGCAGTTCTGTTTCCTGGGTTCTCTCAAGAGCATTGGACAGCTTTTCTGGCTTTTAAGCTAAAAAGAACACTCTGTACCCTCTCCAAATTGGTATTTGTGCAAAAAAATATCACTAGTTGAATCCTTTAACTAGTCAGAGATATACAATGGTATTCGGCAAACTCACCAGAAACGCTGTAGTATTCCTTCACAGATTTCTTAGCAGATGTATTTTAAAAAATACAATTATGTACTTGCTTCCAAGTTCATGTTCACTATATTACCTCCCACCCAAAAGCAAGCCCCTACTTAACAGATACATACTATAAACTAGCCATTAAAAAACTCCAAGAGATATTACAATTAATTGTTACTCGATATATCTTCAAGGCCTTAATTCATCAGCTAGCTAAGCTAATTAGGAGATTCGTCTAATCGGATTTCCCTCCCCCCCCCCCCGAGTGTCCTTTGGAGAAACAATAAGACTAGATACCAAACTGAACATCGCTTACTGAAGTGGCAAATATTTTTGAGGCGGGGTGGGTGGTGGGCGGAAGGATATCAAGACAGTGGAGGCAGATTACAATACATTACAAATTTAATTCCTCAGCACTCAGGACTCTTACCTTGCTCTTCAGAGAATCTGACATTCCTCAAATAGCTGGCGATCCAAGGATTTCGGAACATGGTTGCACAAAACAAAGGGACTGAGTGAAAAGGAGAAAAACTACAAGAGCAGCTAATTCGCAGCCAGCCACAGCCCTAGGCCCGTTTTAGCAATATTGTGTAGAGATTTTTCATCTCACCGGGATGGAGCTGTCAGGCTATTGCGTCCCAGGGAGTACAGTAAATGCATAGCAATAGGCTGCAAACTGGAGCAGCTCAAGGCAGTAATCAGATTACAAGGAGAAATTAGGTACATGAATGCTGAAACAGATTGGACAATGGCGACTGGGAGATTCACAGTATTGCCACTTGGCTAAATCACAATTTATATTCCGGGAAAAAACAAACAAAATCCTCCACATTTTTTCTTTTGCTATAATAAAATGAAAACAAAAATTCGCTGTAAATGGAAGGACAAATGTGACGGCACTGATCAGAATATACTGCAATGATGGCTTCCCAAAGGATTGATGCTGGCCATTATATCATTCTGCTAAACATCTGTTATGCTACCAAAGACAAACACTGGAACAGCTAAAGTTTATGTACAACACAAGAACAAAATGGCCCAGGATAGACTGATGCGAGACAGGACGAAGTAAGGACTTCAGAACAGATACTACCCCTAATAGTGTTTTAGCTTAAGAGAGAAGGCATTAAGTGTACTCTTGCAAAAGTATGAAGGACGCAATTCATCTGATTGCTGCATTCATTTCCAACTCAGTTTCTTGAAGTGCTTTCAAACAATGAGACTTCACTGTTAAGTGGGGTCAGTCTCTTTCATATTTTTTTTTAAAGTTTGAACTAAATAGGGTTGCCAGTGGGGGTTCCCCTGCTTTTCAGGGCTTCTGCCCACTGCCAGCCCCCAAACAGCCACATCTGGGCACAAAGTAATGTCATCACATCGGGGACGATGTACAAGTTGCTCTGGTTTGAGGGCAAAACTCTGTGGTACACAACTCTATGGCAAAACTCAGAGCGATGTCCCTGCCCACTGCCAGAACACCCCCCCCCAAATTCCCCCACCGGCAGGAGGAAGGCACCTAGCAACCCTAACACCCACCCACTTCCCACAAGCACATTTTTCTCCCCTCCAGACTCCTCTCTCACCCAGATCCCCACAAACATTTAAATTTAAGCCCCTCCTGAGTTCAAAAAGAGGTCTGCAGAAGAGACACAATCACAGCAGTGAAATAATTAGCACAAATATGTACCAATGGCATTTCTAGTTTAAACTGCTTTCACATCTAATTCCCAAGCTACTTTATTTTATTTTTTTGTAAATGGATTCTAGAAGGAATAGTTTGGAACTGCGTGTTTTGAAAGGCTAACTTGGGAGAAAACCCAACAGATTCAAATGTGGCATTTGCCAACAAGGATTCTGAACTTCACTTCCAGAGTAAAGCAAATGCCTTCTTCTAGTGACTAGCCTAGCTTATCCTACTATGGCAAGACAGAACAAGACAAAATCTGCAATACGAACACATAAGGCATCTCTACAGCCAAAAAGGTAATGCTGTTTCACTGGGCCTGTAGCAGTCCTTGTGCTCCTATTAGCACTGCTTTTTATATTATTTGTTTACTTCATTTATAGTTGGGAACTGACTGGGAATTGAAAATCGCCCTGGAGCAAGTCAAGCTGAGTGGTCCCTGCCATGCTACAGGCCAGCACTGCAGGGCCACTCAGCTCAAAGGGGGCAACAATTGGCATCAGCTCACCCCCTGCATAATCCCCCAAACTGGAAGCAGTACCAGAGGAAACGGTTGGTGAACTGACGAACTGACATAAACTGCCATGACTGATGAGGCCACTTGGTTCAGCCAGTGTCTCAGGCTCTGCTCTGCTTCCCTCTGGCCACCAGAGGCCCTCTAGAGCAGAGGGGTGGCCAAACTGTGGCTCAGGAGCTCCATGTGGCTCTTCCATACATAGTGTGTGGCTCCCGGAAGGGCAGATGGGGAAGCGAAGGGGAGGCGTACTTTTTCTCCCTTCCCGCTATTTGCTTTCTTTGTTTCTCTCTTTCTTTCCACCTCTTTCATTCTTTCTTTCCACCTCTCTCTCCTTCTCTCTCTCTCTCTCTTAGACAAATAAATATCATCAGCAAACAAATATCACTGGACAAATAAATACCATTATCAATATCTGTTTTTCTCCCTTTTTGTTTTTATTTCTGGCAGTCTCATTTAATGTTAATAAAAAGCAAATTTGCATATTTTCAAAATAAAAATGTGTGTGTAATATTTGTTCATGTCTTGCAGCTTTCAAACATCTAGCATTTATTCTATGTGGCTCTTACACTGAGCGAGTTTGGCCACTCCTGCTTTAGAGCAATGGCCCAACTGGGAATTTCCTGTAAGTTAAATAGCCCATCTGCCCCTGTTTATTATAGCTTGCCTTTCTTGCTGAGGCTCAAGGCAGATTACAAAACATAAAAGCAATGCGATCAGACAGCGTAGGACATCTAATGAACAATGCAATGGGAGCAAGATTTTGAAAATTAAACAGTGCAGACAAAAAATCCCCACACAACACATGACATACCATAGACAGTGCAGAAAATGGATTAGGAAAGCAGAAGACAAGGCAGCAAAAAGCAAAATCATACATACATATAATAAACAGTGCAATATACATCCTACTTTCTCTGTAAGAGTACCCTCCTGAACCATTCCAATACGCTACAACCCTATTAATGTCAGAGAAAGACTCCTCTCACTTAGCAAAATGGAGCCACCAGACCCAACTTTTACCATGTAACCCTTTGTGAAGTTACTCCAATCTAAACCCAGTGGAATCAATGCACTTAGAATGGAGTAACTTTGTGTAGGACTGCACTGACAGCATCCGGTAATATACCCCTAACCAAATGACCGTCTTAGAAAGGTCCTACTGTGGCGCTGTCACAATTAAAACACATTATTAAATGGTACATGCCATTTAGGGGTGACCTGCTGAAATCCCCTGTACGAAGCAACTATAGAAAGGGAGAGAGGGGGAGAATGTTTCCTTTCCTCCATTTTAAGCTTCCTAGATCATGTGCTTAGGATCCAAATCCCTTCTTCTCTCAGATTTCAGGATTAAGGATGTATATTAAGTAGGCCATATACATTTCTCAACAACTCTGGCAAAGATCCCAACTCTTGGCCAGACCCTTCTGGAGATTATTACACACAGCAAGTGTGGACAGTCTCTTGTGGTGTAGTGGTTAGTGTCACTCTAGGATCTGGGAGACCCAGGTTCAAAGCTCCACTGCCGTGGAAGCTCACTGGGTGACCGTAGACTAGTACTTCTCACTGTCTTTCGGCAGTGTTACGAGTGGCTTTGTTGGGAGGAGAAGAGGGAGGCAAGGCGAACAATGTTTATGCCACTTTGTGTCCCCACCGGAACAAAAATAAGAGTATAAATATCTAAAAGCAGTTATGGATTTATTAGTATCTAAGAATGCTGAGCTCAATTAGTGCCATCTGGCTACAAACCGGATTTCGCTGTCTTTGGAAACCCTCTCACTACAACAAACGAGTTTGCTTTTCACAGATCAGTGCATACATTTCCCAATAATCTTTAGGTGGTAGAGGGTTTCTTTTAAAGGAAAGCCAGCTAGTAAGCCAAAGCAATATTTGCCATGCTGCCACATTATTTTCATCCCCACATTTTTGTACCGTTCGTAAGCAATTGAATCAGCCCATCAGACACAGCTCCTATTCAGGTGGAGATTGGGCGAGACGAGACAAAGCAAAGTGGTGAACAGGGAGAGAAAAGAGAGAGCCGAGAGAGAAGAGAGGGTGAAGAGAAGAATATCCTAGGCTCTCAGAGCAGCCATTTGGAAGAAGAAGAATGTGCTGTTGAGTTGCAACTGACTCATGGCAACCCCACTCATTCCAGGCAAGAGACAAGCAAAAGTGTTCTGCAGTTGCCTTCCTCTGTGTAGGAGTCCCAGTCTCCCATGGTGGTCTCTCATCCAAGTACTAACTGTGGCCAACCCTGCTTAGCTTCCAAGCTCTGATGAACCTGGTCTAAGCTTGGCTGTTCATGCTGCCACCATTCGGGAGAACTTATCAAAAGCAAGGGGTTGTCACACGATCTGCTCTGGCCTACTGATGTTAAGGAGCCTCCTTGTGACTATAGGTGGTGCCCCCTCAGTTCCTTCATTTGAGCAGAGACGGACAGTAGCATAGACTGGCTCTCCATCTTCTAAGACCTGGTTTCAAAACTCACCACAGCAGCCTTTTCTCCATAGTCCCTTAAGGTCACATAGAAAACAAACTGTTAAGAGTAAACAAGTATTTGAATGAATGATGGCGTGAATGAAAAAGAAAGTGGTGTGTCAGATGGACTATGTCCCATCAAGATAGTTTGCAGCATTATCCTCATCCCAGAGTTGAAGATAAATGGTTACAACCAGTGACCTTTAATAACTGCTCTGTCTAGGACCTGCTGGAACTATTCACTTTCTCTATTGTCAGTCCACATATCTCTGGTAGACCCAGGATCAGGTTAGCTGACAGAGAGGGTTAGAGTGCCTCCCCAACTGACCGGGAAATATTCAGCATGGTTTTAAACAACTATAAAAGCAGTAGCAATGAAGCACCTTCTTCACTGTCACACTGTTCAGGGTGGTGCTAGTGGCCTTCAGAAATTTATGCTGCATCTTTCAGGCAACCACATCTTTATATGTCCTCTGTCATTAATTCATCTGGTTCACCCTAACTCAAATATTGCCAGAGTCAGGTATTGGTCAAGCTTTCTGGTGTTACCTTCTGTGTATGGCATCCCCTTTCACTCAGAAATTCCAGGGCGCTTTGTTTTGTTTTTGCTTTGATTTTTAATATTTTGGGTCCCTCCCCCTTAAATTTAATCTGCACAAACCTTCAGATGATGAGGTAGGCTTCCAAATATTGGAAAGATGTTCCAGCTACAATGATATTGCTATAATACTTACATGCATTTTTAAAATTCATACAGCCTTCCTGGATGCCAAAATAAACTCTAGATACTCTAACAGCTGCCAAATCCCCCAGGGAAGCAACCTTTATGACAGGCAAGGATGGGGGCAGGACTTCCTCTACACATACAAATTGAGAGCAGGTCAAGAATTCAAGTTAAGATTCTCTCCAGCAGGTCACTTGGCCTTCAAAAGGGGTTTAGCTAATAATGCAGGCTTTCTACTGTTGGATGAGTACAGTGAGGCAAGCAGTGCCATGACATAGCACACTGCTGTATGGGCATTGAGAAGTATTGGAGTTGGGAGTCCATGGAACAGTGAAACAGCTAGATCTTTATTACTGGTCCGGATGAAGCATACAACCCAGGGCTCCGAGCCCTCCTTTTATGCTGGTCAGGGATAATCCCCTGACCTCGCCCAACTGGCCTGATAGGCTATTATCAGTCTATTTACATCTCATAGGTTCCCTGGGAGAAACCTAGGTACATGATTGGTGGCCGGTTAGAATCCACCTGGCCTTTGTTCTACCTGGCTGAAGCTCAGGTAGTTTCTTGGCCATATGCTCTGGCCACATGGCGGTCGCCATTGCTGGAGCACATGGCGACCGCATGGTCAATACATAACAGGCATCATTCTGAGTAGGTACCAGGCAGAAACCCAGATAGTTTAACTGTTATGTCACTCCTACCAGTAGAGGTATAAAGATTAAGTGAAAAGCGACCAAGAAGAGTTTCATACATATGCTTTGCAAAGGGGATACAACCACAGTATAAATGATGTACGGTATGTGAGGAGCACACCCATATAAATACAGAGTTTCCCAGGACATCGTTGCATGAACCTGAATAGGTGCTCACTGAAGTTGTGAAGGACCAAGCACATTCCCATGGAACTGGAGAGGGGAAAATGAGCACAGTTCAGTCACGCTTACGCTATGACCAGGATGAGCTAGACCTGGGTGATAGAAGGGACACATGTCATAGTATTGAAGCACAGAGAACACAGTGGCAAACTGGCTTCCAAATGGGTTTTCTCAGTATCAAGTCCATGTTCAACAGAACACACATCCCAAAAGACAGTTTGGTGTAGTGGTTCAGTATGTGCAGACTCTAATCTGGGGGAACCGGGTTTGATTCCCCACTTCTCCCCAGGCAGCTGCTGGATGACCTTGGGCAAGCCATAGTTCTGTCTGAGCTGTTCTCTCAAGTACAGTTCTGGAAAGAGCTCTCTCAGCCCCACCTACCTCACAGGGTCTCTGTTGTGAGGAGGGGAAGGGAAAAGGAGTTTGTAAGCCGCTCTGAGACTCCTTTGGGTAGTGAAAGGTGGGGTATAAATCCATTCTCTTCTTATTCTTCACATGACCGCAGACTCAGTGGGACATTTTGCTGAAGAACCATATGAAGAAACAAAGGAGCTCTTTGCAGAACTGTGCTGCCGTGTTCTGGATATAAAACTTTTCAGAAAGGGCGAGACCTTGACAAATATTACATGTGTGGCCATTTTACACCTCAGAAGAATCCAGTTTCCAGGACACGAGCCATACTTGGCTCAGTGGTGCATCAAGACCTTCTTATTATCCATGGTAGCTTGCCAAACCCTGTTCTCCATTATTAAAAATCTAGGAATTCTATCTCAAAAGCAATCCAAGAAGAGAAAACATTGCAGGCGTTAAAGGGCCTGCATATTATAAATGCACTCAAGTGGTCGGATCAGGACTACACAAAACTGGCTGACAAACTGAAGGGGTTTTGCCATTCCAAAAAAAAAAGTAACAAGATGTTACTTCAAATAAAATTGCTGCAGTGCACTTTGGAGTCAACTTGCAACATGTTCAAAACTTTATTAACGAGAGGACAGCAGTTCATCTGGAACCTTTCTTCTAAGCACTGAAATCAATACAGTTTTTCCAAAAGGAGATACCCTTAGCAGATAATACTAACAAAATGTTGCTGGAGTCAGTGTTTTTTAGTGTTTTAACATTATTTTTAAGGTTACAGGTTTCTTAGATCTTGTATAGTCACAATGTTTATGCCTATAAGACACAGAAGCAGCTAGATGTCTATATAACCATACTAATGGTGGGTTTTTATCACTGTTTGGGCTCAAGGTGTTCCATTACCGCTCCTTTCTTCCTCCAGCCACCTTCTCCCAGTTCACAATTTCAGCTCTCTACTTCCCCTCCCTTCCATTGCGGTTATGCTGGAGTGAGATTCCAGGACTTCTGGTCCAATTGTGAGGGATACCAAAGGACAGCAGAGTGCAATTCTCTTGTGTTCTGTAGTTTCTTCCACTTCTACAGGCATTTATCTCATTGGGAAATGGTAGTTTGGTGTAGTGGTTAAGTGTGCGCGGACTCTAATCTGGAAGAACTGGGTTTGATTCCCCACTCCTCCACTTGCACCTGCTGGATGACCTAGGGCAAACCATAGTTCTGGCATAGCTGTTCTTGAAAGAGCAGGTCTCAAAAGAGCTCTCTCAGCCCCACCTACCTCACAGGGTGTCTGTTGTGGGGAGGGGAAGGGAAAGGAGTTTGTAAGGCGCTCTGAGACTCCTTCAGGTAGTGAAGGGCGGGTTATAAATCCCTCCTCCTCCTCCTCCTCCACTACTACTACCCAAAGTATCCTGGTAGGGGTCAGCCCTCTGCCTGGCTGCAGGCCTTAGCAAGTGCACAACCCACAATGGCCCTACAACTGTAGAACAGCAAAATTATGCAACATCATACCAGGGATACAGCCATAATGTTAGCACTATCTGAAGGACATTTATGGGGTCCTACCAGTCAGGTTTTCACTGTCATTTACTATTTGCTCCCGGTTGTGATAGGATACTAAAAGCCAGCATGTACAGCAGTCGTAACTCACTCACCCCTTTTCACTATGAAGCTGGATCTCAGAGTGAGAAAACACTTTTTCTAAGAGCAACAGTCCTAGGAAGTGGGGGGGGGGGGGGGGGGGACAAGAGCCATGACACTTGATCTAGCTGAAATGCAGTATGGATTTAAAACGAAGTATATTTTGAGTGGCTAACATCAGACAGTTTATGCCTGTTCCTCCTCCTCCTTCGCTAGTGAACATTTGCAAGTGGTACCCTGTTTTCCTGGTGGATGTTATTTATGAGAGCTTCTAATCCGGTATAAAGTTTCCTGACGTGAGATCATCCCTCTAGGAGGAACATGTTTAAGCCATTTCGCTTTCCTACAGTCATGGCTATTGTTATGCAATAATTCAGGACTGGGTTGGGAAGTGATGAAAGTTTGGACACGTCCTTGCACAGCCAAGAGCTTGCACTGGACTGCATTAACATTTGGATACCACTTTGAACAGGACACAGACAGGGAATCAAAACCAGCATTTGTCCATACAGAGTGACATGTTAGCACACTAAATAATTGCAAATTGTAACTGCCCGATGTGTTTAACACAAACAGAGTCTCCTCTATAACTTAGAACTTTGGAATGTTCCAATGCAAAAACATCTTCCTCAAAGTCTTGCTGGTGTTCACCTTTATATTTCCTTGGGCTCTCCCCATCTCACCATCTCACCAAGTGGTTAGGAAGGAATATAAATGCAATCCTGAACACACAGTTTCAGAAGGTGGCTGTGTTGGTCTACAGTGGACTCAAATCCAGTAACATCTCACAGACCAACATCTTAAGAAACTTGAAAATCTTGTTGGGTCTCTCAAGTGTTAGTGGACTTGAATCTAGCTATCCTAAACAGAGTTACACCCTTCTAGTTCATGGGGTTAGAAGGGTGTAACTCTGTCTAGGATTGCACTGGTAATCTCCTGAAGTTTCCCTCGACCAATTAAAACCTCTCAATTTGTGTGAAGAAACTTTCAATTGCTTTTAAGAATTAGGGCTCCAGACAGTGTGTGCCATTTGTTATAGTGAAAGCCTGGAGAGAATGCAATAAGTAGAACCTCTTAACGTAAAGGTACATAATTGCCCTAGATGTTCTGGGAAAATATATTGGGAAGTAAGAAACATTACAGATGTTGAATATGGTTTGATATGGTTTGAGCGTGATTTGGCCTTAACTTTGAAAAACTTTGTAAGGTGTCTAACTATACAGCTAAAGGCTTGTTGTCTAAAATGTATAAATGGCTTTCTGTAGCTGATAACTCTCGCCCATTGAAATATCAACAGCAGTGGTGTTCAGAATTTAATATTAATCTAAATGCTCAACAATGGAAAATAATTTGGGCATCGCCAGGTAATACTTCTAATATTCTTAATGTTAAGTTTCAGTTTTTTAAATTGTTATCTTTTTGGTATCTTACGCCAAAACGTCTTTCACATATGTTTAAATCCTGCTCGCCTTTGTGTTGGAAACAATGCGGTGAGATTGCTACTTATAGCCACTGCTGGTGGAACTGCCCGTATATTCAAATATTTTGGTCTGAGGTTCATGCACAAATTAAACTTATTACTCTTATTGATCTTCCTTTTTCTCCTGAAGCGCTGTTGTTACACTACTGGCCTAATTTAATTGCTTCTAAAGCACAAAAAGAAATGATTGCAATTCTCCTGTTATCTGCAGCTTTGGTTATTTCGTCAAGCTGGAAAAAGCCTATAAGACCTTTGATTGCTCAATGGCACACAAAGGTGTGGGACCAATTCATGATGTCTAAACTTAAATATTCTTTATTACCTGTGGATAGTTCGCAATATCAAAATAGATTTGTTGCAGTTTGGTTTCCGGTTTTGCAATATTTGTCGCTTCACGAGATTATTCCTGTTAATAAGTTGTATCAACAAATGGCTTTTTTATGATATTATTCTCTGTTTATTGTAAAAGTTTTTAAAAGCTTGTTGTTTTTTGTATTTACTATGGCCTACTTACTATGCCTGGCTTTTTTGTTGTTGTTATTTATAGTTTGTATTGTCTGTTTTTGATAAACACAATAAAATTTAAAAAAAAGAAAAGAAAAAAAAAGAAAAGAAATTCCAGCAAAACCAAAAATACTATTACTAAACTACAGAGAAAATATCCAAACATACAATATTGGGGGGGAAATGGTTAGCTTTATAGTTATACACAGCAAAAGCTGCAATAGCCAACAAATGGAAATCAGAACAAATACCATCTGTAGCTTTATGGCAATGCAAACTTTGGAACATATAGATAATGGAAAAACTTACCCAATCTGTTCAAGGAGTAAATTTAGATAAGAATAGTAATACTTCTTCAGTATGGCTTCCCATTTTAGAGTATTTAAAAACCCAAGGGGAAGTTCCTGAAATATTAGATCCTCTACATATTTGAAAATAACATTAAGTAGTAATACACAGATTGTAAAGGTATGCAATATATATAAGCTATTTTATATCTGTAAAACATAATAATTATATAATGGTATGGATACTGTTCCAGATAATGTTATAATTGTGTTTGAGTAAACTTTATAAAAAAAATTTTTTTGAGTAGAACCTCTTCAAATCTTATTCGGGTGCTGTTAAGCCAGCCCAGTTCAAAACCCAGTTCCAGCTACTCCGTGTCATGACATAACATGAAGCAGCAAGCCAAGGTGTTGATGTAACACGATATCTAGGGGTGGAAGGCCTACTCATTTGACCGGAAGACTGCAAACAGGTCTGGCTGAGTCAACCTGAAGGCATTCAAGAAAATGAGTCTGACCTGTGTCATTTTTCAGCCAGAGGCGCCTTATGTAAAAGCACCATTACTGGTACCAAACACACAAAGACTCTTGATGTGTCCTACAGGTTTATCTTCTCTCTACTTCCAAAGGCCTATAATTACTAATGTATAACTATCCTATCCCAAATTCACCAATATATGGCAACATCTAATCTAAAACTTCATTTAATGTAAAACTTCTAGGAGGTTTTCTACACTTGTGGCGAAGTGTGCCATGTTTTTACGACTACTCTTGATAAAATGTCTTCAGGCACCACTAGGTATTTAATAATACCTTCTGAAGACAGCTTGTGCCTTACATGACAGGCAGCTTGATGCTTACAGAGGCTTTTTGTGCACTGGCAGCATAGCACTTGCATAAGGCACGGACGAAGCTGCCCTTGGTCCATCAAGATCAGTACTGTCTACTCAGACTGGGAGCAGCTCTCCAGGGTCTCAGGCAGAGAGGTCTTTCATTTCACCTACTACCTGATCTTTTTTTTTTAGCTGGAGATGTTGGGGATTGAACCTGGAACCTTCAGCATGCCAAGCGGATTCTCTACTACTGAGCCATAGCCCCTCCCCTGTAAAAGCTGAAAGTCAAGTTTGGATACACACATTCATCTCAGTTAGAAATCTCGTGTTTTGGGGATGCAACATTGCACCAGGGTAAAGAGCAGATTCCTGGCCATGTGAGTGTAGAGCAGTTTCACATACTGATGTCTTCCGCTCTTCCTTGGCTTTGCATGACACACCTGCAATGTTCTGAGTCGCTGCACCAGCACAACCTTGGAACTGTTACCTCTGCTGCTCACCCCTAATCCTCTCCAGTGTTTGCTTTGCATAGCAGCCCAAATTATCAAATCATTTGTTAAGCCACACAAAAGCCTGTTCCCTCTCCTACAGTGAGATAATATTTTCAGGCTACAATAACACTGATTCTGTGGTTGAACAGAGGGAAAAAAGGAATATGAAAACCCCTCACATTTTCAGGGGTTGGGTTTATATTAAAAGAAAAAGAAAACTTAGCATTAACAAAAGCAAAAATGATCTGATGAAGTGTAAATGCATGCGGAAGCTTCTACCCAGAATCAGACTTTGTTGGTCTTAGAGGTGCCACTGGACTCAAACTTTGTTCAATTAAAAAAATGCATCAACAAGGCTGAAAGTAAAAATGCCAGAATTCAATGATGTGAAACTGTGCATAATAGAGAACTTGTTCTATGTATACATAGAGAGGTGGGGGGGGGGAGCAATATATTCACCTCCTCTTCTAATTCAGGAGATATTGAAATGGCTCTGTTCACCCTAGTTTTCAAAGCCTACAAAATGAAATCCCACATTTAATGAAAATCCAAGCAAAGAGCAACTTCAGCACAGTGCAGATCTACCAGTCTCTCTCTCTCTCTCTCTCTTGGATGGATGCTCAGTTTGCCATCCGGCAAATTCTGTCCCCAGACACCATTCCCAGCTGCTTACCTAATAAGGCAACGTACAAGTTGACTGGCTGGCTTATAGGTCAGGCAGTGTTTACCTTGCAAGCAACTGACAAGCCTACCTTTTGGCAGACTGTGGGTGCTCAGGCTATCCCGTCAACAACTGTAGAAAGTTTTATGTCAAGTCGGGGCGGCGGGGGGGGGGGGGAATCTTCAGATTAACAATGTGAGCTGGGGCAAGGGAAATGAAAGGATGCACTGTGCAACAGTATTGCACAGCTATGCAAACAAATCTGGAAGATGACTCACGTTTGTAAAAACACCAGACCACTCTTTCTGACATTACAAAACAAGGCACAAGTTTTATCCTGTGCAGGACAGAAATGCAAAACCTGACTTTCCAAAGGTAACTTTTTTCAGCCTGTCCAAAAATATCTTCCATTTTAATCAGTGCTATCAAGCCTGCATATTAATGAGTTTGCTACTTGGTTAGAAATGGGTCAGAGAGGTGCCTTGATACAGACTATAAATGGAACAAATATATGCTCATCTCAAAATGACTGAGACGTGAGTCGAGTATGCTGAATACTGTGTCCAAGCCTTCCTTGATAGCCATGCTGAGACCTTTTATACTACTTTCCCAGTTGTTTTTTAAAGCAGCTTACAACTATGAACACGTAACACACAAAGCACATTTTGCAATCAATCAGGGGTTTTGGCAACTGGTGGAATTCCCTAAACAGGGCTATTAGTGTTTTTTTGCTCAAAACGGCAAGCGAAGCCTCGCTCACGGGGCAGATGGCAGTGAAACTTGGGTCCTCTGCCTCCTTCACCAGGGCAGATATGCCTTTCGTGCAATCGCATATTTGGCAGAGCTGCTAAAATAATGGTGTCTCATCCAGTACGTGAGAAGAGCAGCCCTGCCCACTGGGCAGTGAGGTCAACTATGTGCCCTTTCGGAGCATCCCCGGTCTGACCTCACTTCTTCCATGCCAGTGGCAAAACATCCAGCTACGATTCCAGCTTCTCTCATCAGCCCATCCAAAACCCGATTGCTCCTGGAGTAATTTTAAATTTGCTGTCACCCTTGGATTACTAATGGTGCATCTATGTGAGATCACCAATGAGAACACAGTATATTTAGGATGGAGGAATGGGGGAAACAATTCACACTCCTTCGCCAGGCTGGCAACTGGAGTAACTTACCATACTGAATAGGTCAACTCTAATTTTGTGGGCATCCAGAAAAGGAACAGGCCCACATCTCTACTATAGTCTCTCTCATACTTGAACAACAACCGCCATCTAATATATAGGAGATTTACAATTTCCCAGGACTTCAATTTACTTCTGCCTCTGTCCCTCTGGGGGTCAAGAGCACCCGCCTCCAGATTCTGCTGCAGTGATTCAATTTCCAAGCAGCCACTTTCCTTTTAAGGGTACAGGGAGCACAACACACACTGTGGCTGCTTGGCAATTATATGACACCTGTCCCAACGATTAGCATATCCATCCACAGGCTGGGCCATGGGGAAAACCACAGCACTAATGAATCATACTGTTTCCATGCACTCCCTCCAGCCTTGGTTCTCAGTGCAAAGGCCGGGACCAGCCAAGGTTATTGGAGCCACTCACACCTGCAGCTGGTCTTGAACCTGGCTCCTTCTACTACCAAGAGTAACTAGTTTGCCCTATTCAAGAGATGGAAAGCAGCACCGTTAGATGTTGTACGTTCTGAATGGCAGCAATTGCACTGAGTGGTATATGTTCAAGGTCCAGCCCTGGCTGCCAGAGGTTCCACAGATTTTCTGTTCAATCTGAAATGTTTTAACTCTGTTGACAGTTTGTCTGATGCAATTATCTGTTTTTATCTGAGATAGCTGGTGACCGTCTTCTCTGCAAAATAACATTACAAAAAAAAAAAAGCCTCAAGAAAAACAGCACTACAATCAACAGATGCAACAGATAAAATAAAAGTAAATTGGCAACAGCAATCAGTGAAACTCATCCCAATAAGAGAGATAGATCAAGATGGGTAGCCATGTTAGTCTGTCCATAGCAGCAGAAAAGAGTACGCGTCCAGTAGCACTTAAAGACTAGCAAAATTTGTGGCAGGGTATGAGCTTTTGTGAGTCACTGCTCTCTATCCTACCACAAATTTTGTTAGTCTTTAAGGTGCTACTGGACTCTACTCTTTTCCACAACAAGTGAGATTCTACAACAGTCAGAACACATTCAACTAATGAGGAGGATGATCTTTTATAAACATCCCCCCCCACACACAAACACAAAGTAGCAATTAAAAAGGCTGGCATGTAAAACTTAGTAAGCTAGTTGCCAAGCTTCTATGGGAAACATTCCATAACAGAGGGACCACCACCGGCTCATCAACATTCACAAATCTGTGACAGAGATCTCACCTGGCTGCAGGTTCATTCAGGAGTAGATAATCACATGCTTTTATGATAAGATCAGTGACAGAAAAGGGGAAAAAACGAACTCAACCCAGAATCACTGGTAATGCTGCAAGGGTCAAGCTACCTCAAATAAAATATTATCCACATATATATTATATAGTGTACAGAATGGCAATATAATAATTTCACATACAAAGTTAATGATATCACATACATAGCTGATGAATATACCAACAAGACCAGATGTGTTTCAGCCTCTAGGGCCTTCCTCAGTGGTCAATAATATATGCTATTTCAAAAAGACACACATTCAGTAGTTAATATATAATTCCAGACCAGGTGTTGCTTTCTCTTATGCTGTGTGGTTGTTGAAAGTTTATAAAGCAGGCTATGGATCCCTTCCCAGGGTGACTGCACTCACACATCTTCAATATTATTACAATCTGGTATAAAATTTCCAATGCCTCTGGATGTGTTTGTCATCAACCAAAAGTTGCAATAAAGTGGCCACTTTATAATAACATAATATTATATTTGAGATTAAATGGTAAAACTCAGTAATCGGAGTTGTGCCCAGAGACATATTAGAAACCAATGAACCTTTTTTTAAACTCACATGATGCGATCCTTATAACCCACCTCACTAAGCATCCTTGCCAGCTAAAATTCTGAACCAAAGCAGATCTATGTAGAACATGTTACAGTGATCTTACCTAGATGTGACCTGAGTATGGGTAACTCTGGCCAGAAGTTGCTTTTTAAGGTCACAGGTGGTATACCCCAAAGTCCGGAAAATACATTGTGTACTGCACATGGATCTGATAGCCCCTCAAACTGGCTCTTTTGGGAGAAGTGCAACTCTACCTAGAACATATTGCCTTGTTAACCCCCAACTCGTCATCAACCAACGTCTCAATATTCTTTGAACCGAGTTTGTTTGTTGGCCTTTATCCAGCCCGTTACCATTTCTAGACACTCACTCAGAATGTCCAATTACTCTGAAGACAAAGAAAAGAACAGCTGGGCATCCTTAGTATACTGATGACACCTCAGTCCAAATCCCCAGACGACCTCTCTCCCAACATGCTTGTTTCATATAGATAGTGAAAAGCATAGGGGACAAGACAGAACTCTGTGAGATACCATAGTACACATGCCATTGAGTCATGTTGCTATCCTAGCATTACCTTTTGTCTCAGAACACCACGGTTGATGTTCCAGGAAAACCCCAGCAGGGATGCACTTCCTGTCTCTCACCTGATAACAAGGTAACCAAGATCATCTCAGGTCCAAAACTAGGCTGGAAACTGGATTGACAAATCCACATAATACACTTTACCCAATACTATAACTGGAACTCCATGACCAAATTTTAAACAGAATCCCCCATTGCATAAGTATAAATATTTACCCATGGAATCTCATGACTGTAGGAATACACATCAAAATAGATGAACTACCTTGATAAGCAGAGATGGTTGCCGTTCCTGTTCTTACTCTTGCTTTTTGAAATCTTTAGGATCTCTTTTTGGCAGAAACATTTTACAACTCTGATCACCAAGCAGCAGCAATGGAAATTCATTAACAACAATGGCTTACAGGTTCAGCACAACAACGGGAATCCACTGCTGTCAAGAAACTAGACCCCTGAAGAGGAATGGAGGGCTTGACCACCTTCAACACACTGCCTATGAAAAAGGCCATAAATCTTGCTCTTATGGGTCCCAACACACAGGGGTTTTCTTTATCTCTAGTTCCCAGTTACGCTGTTTTTGTTCTATGATCCCACCCTAATTGGGCTTCTCTGACCCTAGATGTGATGGCAGAATGCCAGCAATACAGAAGAGGCTAAAACAGTTCTGTGGAAAGGGGTCTTTTTGTTTAAATAGCAATTTTAACACTTTATCGGGCAATGATATCTTAAAACAAGGCTAGCATGAGTAAGTTTAGGTGTTTGACATGGGACAGTTTTCCAACATGGGCATCAGTTCAGCACACAAAAGCTGTTACATGTGAAACAGACCTAACCTTAAAGAAAATGGGAGTGGAAGGCTGAAGAGGAATGATCTCACCAAAATAATTTTACTGGACAGATGCTTCAGTTTCACTCTCATCTTTGGACAATAAAGCCTCATTTAAGTGCCTTACCATATGTTCCAATAATTCCTTTTGCCTTTTTCTGCCAAGAATTATTTCAATTAGCTGAAACTTAAAAGAGGAATGTAACAATAAACCCCTCCGTGGAGCAGGTAACATGCCAAGACTTTCAGTGCGGGGGATAGTTGCCTCAGCATCCTAAAATCCTCATTGTTTCAGGATCAGAATTAAGAGATTTGGCTGAGTCACTGAAATCCCTTAGCTCACATTTCAAACTTCACAGTTGGGTGGTGCAAAAATCAGTACATGATCTCCACGCATCCTTGCTAGTGTGTTTTTGCTCCAGATGTACAATTATGCAGAGAATGTCAATCAAACTTGAGAAAATACTTCTTGTATTCACACATATTCTAATATTTGAGAAGCTTTTGTACCACAAACCCGAGTTTTCATAGCCAGGGTATTTACTGTAGTTACAAGAAAAATATGTCAATGGCACATGAATGAGTGAAGACACCCGACCAGCAGAACTGTATGATGCTCCTATGCACCAGAATGCCTCTCGCACTTTGCTTCTTAGATGAGCCCCAGATTTTTCTACGAAATATAAGTTTTTTTTAAAAAAAACCATTTGGATATATGACACAAAGACTCTTTTTAAAAAGTAATTGGGGGGAATACAATTTCAAACAGGCAGCAGTCCCCTTTAGGAAACTCTTTGCCAAATCCTCAAGACACTTTTTAAACTCTGTGGAATTTTGATGTTATTTGCACATATGTGGGCCTTGGTTTATAGTTCTAAAACCTCCTTAGCTTGGACACTTTCTGTAATCTTTTAAGGAAAATTTAAAAAACCACAACAACCCTGTTGGCTTGTGTATTAGAAAGTTTCACCTGCTAAATAATTTGTGGCAGGTACATGGAGTGCTCATGTGTATGTTTACCAGTTATGGTAAGACCTTGTGTGCAGCCCTTCCTAATAAAGACCTCTCAAACACCAGTGTTTGGGTTACAGAAACATTATGGATTATTAATGTTAAATTTTACTGTTTTAGTGATGCAGACAGTCTCTCGCACTGGTTCTCTGTTGATCTCTTGCTCTGAATTGTGCAATTGTCTGTCTCCAATTAGAAAAGCTTCCTGACTCTGACCTAAACAGCTGTTCTGATGCTTGCGGTAAAACCAAAACATTCTAGCCGTGTGGTTTTCCTGAGAGCGTATCTATGTAACATCTAAGGGTCATAAGATCAGTGAGGGATGAGCCATGCAGACAGCAAAGTTAGCAAAATACAGCAGAAATAACAGGTACAGGAGAGCTAATGTTTCTCAACAAGTTCCTAAATGCTAGACAAAACTACTTGAGAGGCAAAAAAACACAAAACCCTTTGTGGTTCAAACCACAAAGAATTATCACCTAGTTCTCACAAAGAGTAGATAAGATGGTAAGCCTGCTTCTGGTGGGATCCTGCATGACTAAAGGCTTTCCTGTGTAATGTTCAGCATGTATATCTACACAGCAGCAGTACAAACGACTGTTTCTTTCAGTGCCAGTGCAAGCTCTATGTCCCATTTACTCTCACTGGGCAATAAAACTGCAGTACCATGCTAACTAGATCTATGATATTTCTGCTTAGCAAGAAACATTGGGTTGGCTCCAGCCGGGTTTGCCATTGATGGAAAAAAAGGAGGGAGCCCCTTTTAACTACCAAAGAGGTTGCTCTGGGGATCCTGGGACCTGCATGGACAAATGGGGAGCAGGGCATGCCAGAGTAAGAGAGCTAGTTAAATCCAACCCATTTGTGATGGAACAGCCCCACTTACACGCATGCGCCACTCTGATCAGCCCACCGAGGTGCCCAGCAACCATGCCGAGTGTCTGCACAGCACCATGCTGCTCACCTGACTCTCAGAGGGGGTGTTCTCTCTCTCTCTCTCTTCCTTTGGTACGCTACCACCAGGTAGTCAAGTTAAGAATTATCCACCAAGAGGTCCAGCACTCCTAGATTCCCTTTCACATTGCTGTTTTCAGGCTCTGCCTAGTGCCCAGCTCTCCCTCACTACCCAAGATCTACTTACCATGGGGATGGCTTGCGCACTTGTGTACACCCAGGGAAATGGCAATTTAGCAGCTGACCTCCACCCTTCTCCTGGCACCCATTTTAAATAGCGTGTTTGAGCATGGTGTAGGTTTAAGTGGCACAGAGAACAACTGCCACCATGAAAAATAGTAATGAATTTATTAAACGCAAAAAGTCCACACACATACTCTCTGCACAACAACGAACTGAGCAAGGAATACAAAAGAAAGATGTGAACGTATGATCCTCTGTCCCTCAGCCCTATGCATACTGTAGCTGATCTTGTAACTTAGAAGTAACAGTTTGCTAAAAGCTCTTTGTCACCTAGGAGTTTCTGTCTAGGCAGCCAGCTTTTGTCTGTTCCACATGGAAAAGCCCCCAATCCAACATCAAGCTTGATGTGAGAGCTGCCTCCTGCAAGTCGTCACCAGATGGAATCACCAAAATGGACTCTTCTCACCTTTCTCACTTTCTTCCCAGTCATGTGACCCAGCCACTCTGGGTTGCATGACACCAGCCCTTGACTGGCCTTGCCTGCCTCATCCGCCCACTCACTCAGCCTGGGGGAGGGAGAGCCAGAGCTGGTGTGATTAATACTCAGGGAATATACGCTCTGTGCTATACTAAGCAGCAGGCCTTGCCTGCCCACTACTGCAGGAGAAAGTGCATACTCGCTGAGTATTAATCACACCAGCCAGCCGGCTCTCCTTCACCCATAACAGCCAAAGCGAATGAGTGGCCAGCTGGTAATGACACAGGCGGGGCAGCAGGAGTTGTGGGTTGTGGGCCATGAGTGAGGGGGGACCACCCCTAAATGCCCCCATCATGGCTATAGGCCTGGTTCTATCTCTGTCCACCTCATTCCTTGCGGGTCAAAGGTGTTCAGGAAGATACATTTTAGCTTCTTGCACCGCCCAGTCTCTGTGTCAACTTCTAAGTGTCAGATTCCAGGCCAGCTAAGGCCACTTCATTGTCTTAGCCAAGAGGGCCATTTGCATTTTTAAAGCTTTGACAGTAGGGGTTCAGATTATGCTTGGGAGCAACTGACTTACCCCTCCTGCCTGTAATCTGCTAGGAAAGAGGGAAAAAATGATTCCTGAAAGCTTATACCCCCAAAATCTTGTTGGTCTTTTAAGGTATCACTGGACTGCAACCTAGCTGTTTTAAAACTAAATGTGGGGGGATCTGTCAAGCTGAAACCCCAAAGTAGAAAGCTATTTCTTCATATCATTTTACTACATGTATAGGGCAAACTGTGGCACTAGATACAGCCCTGAGACACCACAGCTTTTTTCAACAAACCCCTATCAAGAAGTCCTTTCCTACGAAAAGAGCCATACCTTCTTCGGGAAGCCTGAAAAGTGCAACGAGTTTGACCATAAACTCTAAGCTCAGGGCCGCTCTCTCAGCCCCATGTGTCTATAAAACGACAGGACATACTGCTTTCTGGAACGATGGAAACCAGATTTCATATACGCAAACATACTCCTGAGTACAACACTGAACTCCGTAGTCATTTTTATGGCCCACAGTGCACATTTTGAATTTCACATTCGTAGGTTTTTAAATTTAATATAGCACAGCACAAGAATTTACAGCTAGCAAATCATCTCCATTCAGCCCCACTATTAAGGAGGGAAGAGGGCCTCCCCTACACAAGACTTGACCGTTGGGAGTTTAACTGAACTCTTTTCAGCCCTGCCTTTATTTGGAAACAAAGCCAGAGCTGTCTGTGCTGGGCAGTTTTCATAAACGGTCTTTGGCCTCATACAAACTAGCAACAGCTTGGCTAATGAGTGATAAGTTCAGCTGGCACCAGAATGGCCATGTGCTACATCCATTACCGCTCTCCTAAAGAAGCCTCCTACAAAATAATATTCTAAGCCTGTACAAGAGGGAAACAGGCTACACAAAAATGGGTCCATACAAGAAATATTTAGACTCCCAATGGACAAAGAAGAAACAACTATACAATGGCTGACAAGTGCGGTGGCATAATTAATAGGGACGCATACCTAGAAATTAAGAAAGATCTGAACTGCAAACGCACCCTTTAAAAAAAATTGTTTCAACATCAATACACAGTCAATGCAATCAAAGCCATTAGTGACAACGGTTACACCCTGACACCCCGCCCTAGTACAATTCCCATCCAAACAAACAAACAAAACAAAATCCTTACGTGATTTTGAAAGCTTTATGCCAGTCAGGCCAACATTAAAAAATTCAACAAGTGCTGACTATATGGGTTTATAAATTCTATTATTTGCAAATTACACTGAAATGCCAGTTGCAAGCATCGGACAAATAGATATTTGGGGCTAGCTTTCTAGCCAGGCCTCTCAGAGTCTGTAAACATTCTAAACGACAGCCAGTGTTCCAAGCAAGTCATTTAAAGGGCACGGCGTGACTCAGCTGATAACAAACAGGGATGCCTTCCAACCACAAAAGTTAGCCGATGCCTCTGCAAAAGATGTATTTCTTTGAACAGCTTTACTGCTCCCTGCAAATCACTGCACTCACTCAGTGGCTTAGGGCAGGGGTGGGCAAAC
Source organism: Lepidodactylus listeri (assembly GCA_029233225.1). Classification (NCBI taxonomy): domain Eukaryota; kingdom Metazoa; phylum Chordata; class Lepidosauria; order Squamata; family Gekkonidae; genus Lepidodactylus; species Lepidodactylus listeri. The sequence continues at coordinate 24,057,430 of JARCFY010000012.1, forward strand.
TGTGGCTCGGGAGCCGCATGCGGCTCTTTCACATATATTATGTGGCTCCCGGCAGGGCAGCTGGAGAAGCTAAATATCATTAGCAAACAAATATCATTGGACAAATTAATATCATTATCAATATCTGCTTTTACCCCTTTTGTTCTTATTTTTGGCAGTCTCATTTAATGTTAATAAACAGCAAATTTGCTTATTTTCCAATAAAAGCAGGTAATATTTGTTCATGTCTTGTGGCTCTCAAACATCTGATGTTTATTCTATGCAGCTCTTACGTTAAGCAAGTTTGGCCACCCCTGTTCTAGGTGGCTCTTATGCTGAGCAAGTTTGCCCACCCCTGGCTTAGGGAGACTGCTAGTGTTGTCATGTGTTTTTAATTTAATTGGATATTGTTAACTGTATTTTAATTGTTTTAATGTTTTAAGGTTCTTATATTTACCGACTTGTGGACCTGGGTTGGGTGGAAAAGGCAGCATAAAAATGTTGTAAATACATAAATGTGTTCAACCTGAATAAGCTATAGGCTGTTTTCTTGCTGTTCCATTTACTCTTGTGATACCCACAGAGGCAAACCTTTTGCTTACTGTCTTGAAAGCAAGGTGCCAATGACTAGAGGGGAAACAGGCAGATGCTACATGGCTCTCGCAGGGCAGACAGAATGCCATTAGGAAGCAGAGGCAAACATCTCCTTTATACTCTCTGGAAGAAAAGCAGAAAAGGACATTATGGCAGAGTGGGGAGGGGGCAGAAAAAAATGCTTTTCCTTAATGAGAAACGGGAGATTTGTAATGAGGAAAGAACTGTTTCTCTACATGAGAGATCAGCAGGTATTATGTTTCTAAGATCTCTTGACATTTTAAATGTGAAAGCTGCAATACTGATTGCCCGATACAACCGTCTCCCCCCAGCCCTGGTGTCACATATTGCGTATTTGGAGGGAGAGCAGGCAGGAAATTAACCAAGCGCACCCACACTCCAGATTACTTTAAAAACAGACCATTAGAATTACTCAAGAAAGGACAAAAAAAAGAAGAAAAGAAAGAATCCACTCGCATGCCCCCATAGTTACATCTCCACATCCCTATTTAGAAAATGAAATTTTTAATTGCCTGCGAAACAAGGTTTTCCTCCTGTTCTTCTAAACTTTGGCAGGGGGTATTTGTGTGATGCGAAATACAAACCTCTGAGGATTTCATCTCACCTGGTTGGGGGAAGTGAAAGTTATAGGAGGAACTACATTTTTAATTGAAACCAATCAAAAATCTGGTTTAATAAACAAATACCTTGATTTAAGCAATCTGAGTCAAGTTTTTAAACAATTCAAAACACTCATAGCCCACTAGGGTGTCAGGGCCATCAAAATGTGCTTGCCACTGGCCCAGCCCTCCCCCCTCCCCCATAACCATGAGGAAGGAAGGAAGAGAGAAAGAGCAGGTGGATGCCCCCGCTACTGTTGCTTGACCACCTGAGTCCATATTTGCCCAAGGGCACACACTCATGTAAGGAGGAGGGACAAAGAGCAGGAAGCCATCCCCAGGCTGGTGAATGAGACGCCTGACTGATGCACCCCTTTTCCTTCCTAAGCCTGTGCGGCCGGCCTTCCCCAGACTGCAAAGGCATAGTAGAGGGAGGAAGAGCAAGTGACCACCAGCTGGGTGGCTGCGTAGCCTGTCAGCAGCTCCTAGTCTCTGAGCATAGACCTAGGAAAGCAAGGAGGTGCCACCTGCTCTTCCTGCTTCCCAGGGGTAGGGTAGGGTGCAAGGGGCTCAGCTCACTTATTGCAGGCAGGGTGCGAGGCTTGGAATGGCCCTGACAACACACATACAACAAAGCCTCTGTGTGCATCCTTAACAATGCAACTTCCCTAGTTCAGTCGGCTAACCTTGCTTGCTCTGAATCTTTCCAGATCACACAGTTCTCCTTACCACCAAGACAGCTTCTGGCACTCCAGGGTCCTTTCCAGACATCTTCTCCCCCTTCACCACACACAGAATTAGGACTTCCATCTCCCATACGAACATATCTGACTACTACAGTCATTATTGGAGGCTCTACTTTGGGTGCCCTCACCATCTACTTTGGGTGCCCCCACTAGATAGGGTCTTCTGGGTCATGGAAACAAAATGATGGAACTCCTTCTGCTGGTGGGCAAAGATTATGTTTCATCCAGCATCCCCTCACTGATTCTCACTGACCCTTCTTTCCGTTCATGTGTTTCATTTTCATTGTTTTTATATAGTTGCATGTTTTTAATGTTTTCTATTGTCCACTGCCTTACGGACCTTAAATTGGAGCTTTAAGTAAGTAGTAAAGAGATTACACAGCAATTACTTGGATTTTGCACAAAATGCAAACCTCTCCTCTTTAGGTTGCCAGTTTAGGGCTGCCCACCTGGGGTGAAGCCTGAGTGTGAGGTTTGACAAGGGGAGGGGCAAAATGCCATAGACCCCGCCTTCCAAAGTGGACATTTTCTCCAGAGATCAGTTGTAATAGTGGGAGATCTCCAGCCACCTCTTGGAGGCTGGCAACCCTACCTCCTCATCACACCAAGCATTTGTGCTGCCAGGAAATGGCGTTTTTGTATCTTTTTAAAAGAATTATTTTGTGCTGTTGCACCGTATGCATCATCCTGGCAGATTCCAGCACTGAAGTTCTAAACTACGGAACATTTGTTCAATCAGGGAAGATCAGAGATAACACCTCTGATAGAGGAAGAGACTTCACTCAGTGGAAGGGACTCCCTGGATCCATTCCATTTTTTTGTTTCAACGACTGATGTGCTGGAAAAACAGTTCTGTGTTACTCAAAGGCTCATTATGTTCTCACAGGCCAACAACAGATGCCATTTTGCTCAGTGAAATACCATTTAGGCCAACGTTAAATCCCAGCTGCTCTTCTACATGAAAGGTGTTCTGCATCAGATTACTTCTGTTTCATAATCCAAGCCCAAGGCACTGTGGGGCTCTACCTCCACACTGACAGTTGAACTAACATCTGCTGCAACAGTGACCAGCTGCCAGCACATTTCAGCTGCATCTAACCCTGCTGGTTTCAGCAGAATGGCAGCAGTTATTTTCTGGAAGTGTAATGAACGCTGTAGCACTTGCCAAGTTAAACAGAGGGAGATTTGAAATCTCAGTGCCCGAATTAACGAGGCCTTTGTATTCAACGGCTGAAGTTTTAGACACTACAACCGTTAAAGCTATAGAATACAACCCTAAAATCTCCAAAGAACAAGGATGCTTCAGAAAGCTTTTTTTAAATTGTTTTGGATGTTTTTAGGGCTTTCCTCCCCCAAACCATAACGTCACATTTTTGTGTTCATTTTACAGCAGGGATCACAGAAACACTTCATCTGTGATTATAATGTCTCTTAAATCTTGCTCTCTGCGGCAGAAGAAAATGGGACAGTTGGCTATTCCAGTTTCCTCCAAAATTCAGGCCAATGGCTGAGCCAGTCTGTTTAAAAGGTAATTTATACCACAAGAAAAAAAATGCTTTCTAAAAAAGTAGAGAGCAACCACTTTTGCCCAGTTTGAATCTCTTATACAGGGCTGGTTTTATTTCTCAGGAATGAGGAAAACTTCACTTTGTTTTTTAACTGGTGGATCGATAAAACACCAATTTTTAATCCCACTTCGGATAAAGTTCACATTCAGCTGTAAGGTTTGTTCAGCCAATTGTTTTGACAGGTCCAGCCTGCTCCAACACACCGCCAAAGTGTGCCAGGAACTGGAAAAACCGCAGCATTTATATGAAGTTTTATGACACACCACTCTCTGAAGTTCAGTATCGCAAGCCATTCTAGTAACAACATGAATAGTTTTAAGTTTCTGTAATCCGTAATCAAAAGATATAAAATAAGCAATTCGTATGGCAGCCAATTTATTTCTAAAGGGAGGAAAAAGAAATATTGAGTGTTCTGGATTTTCAAAGTAGATAGCAACAGAACCTATTGTTTAAATCCAAAGGACGTTTCATGCTTCAGGTTTGTAGCACCTTTAAAGTTTACGTTCAAGTTACAAATTTGGGAAATCATGTATAATTCAGTTGGATTTCTGCAAGGGCTGACATTATACTATACACATACGAGCCACTTCCCTGACATCAGGATTCCACACCCATCAAAATATCTAAAATTGCTGCATAAACTTCATACACACACTAAAGCAATGGTACTTGCTTTGCAGATCGCCATATGCACAGTTCCCACCAACAAAAAAGAACCACATAACTACTGTATTCCCTTAACACCTCCCCAAACACAAAAGAAACAATAATTCACAGTTATAATATAATTTTCTTATAACTAACCAAGTCCTCTGTTCATGTCAGACCGTCTCTTCCCACTAAATGAACTTTAGCCAGCCCTTGCTAAGTGAAGGAAACAGCTCCCAAGTCAGAGTTATGACACAAAACACTGTATAAGGTTTCAAGTTTTCTAGAACTCTGCTGAAAGTTCCCTACCAGTTTCCCTGTAGTTCTGCAGGAAAGGATGTGGTTAGAACCTCTCTCTGGGTTACATTTTCTCCTTGCAAGGAATTTCTTTTCCAGGGTAGCATACAGTAGAAAACTTCACTACGTCACCTCAGTCAGCTGCATAAGTTTAACCCAGCCTCATACACAGAACTCCTACATCTCCATTACCTTGATAGACTCTTCACAGACAAGTGATGTTCTGTTCTAAAAATAACAGGTTTTATCTTGGACCCATAGTAATGACAGAATTATTCCAATTTCTAAAGAGGTTGTTTACTTTTCTGGAACACGGGGCCAGGGTCATGGGGAATGGTGATCAGAAGAGCCACAGGTGCCTTGTGAAAGACTGACATGTGACTTCTTGAGCCACCCAGTTTCATCGTACTAAAGTATTCACACTACACACAAAGCATGCTGGCTGACAAGTCTAGGGATGTGGTCCAGAAACATGCAGCACTGTGTGCGCTGCACTCCGTCTACTTCTGCGCTCCCCCTGCCCCCCCCCCCCCGGCTCTAGCACGAGCTGGTTTTACCTAGACTTATGAACATTACACAGTTTTAACAAATGTGGTAGGTCACGTTTGTAGAAACTCATGGCGAGGTAATGCAAGCCTGTCCCTTGGACCAGCTGTGGCTCAAGTTCTCAGCCGCCCAGCCTCTAGACCCCACGGCATGATTCAAATTGGCTGACATTCATCTGCCTATGTGGAATGCAAACACATTTGCAGACTGTGCCATCATTTCAGAGTCCACATTACCAGGATGCACCAAATTCTACACTGAACTATGAATGTGAGCATTCACCGCTAATATTCACTGTAGACCACTGATAATGATTTATATGTTGCTATTTTCCAAAAATGTTTACAGCTAAGAATATCCTAGAATTCCAGATTCAGGTGGGTAGTAGCCATGTTGGTCATGTGCATGCACACAAAAGCTTATACCCAGAATTAAACTTTGTTGGTCTTAAAGGTGCCACTGGACTCAAACTTTGTTAGAGAACTTCAGAATTACCTTACGTATATTTACCAATGTATTCTTAGATGTTTAACACAGATTTCACCGGGAATACATTCTCTTCACTTGCAGCATACAGACGTAAAAACAAAGTTTTCTTTACATGTTATCTAACAGATTTGCAATTGTTATGTTAAGAGTTTTAAAAGACAGCACTTACCTACTACTTCTCAAAAGAGCAAGAAAATATGTCCTCAGTCTGGCAAGAAGGTAGATGCTTTTCCAGTGAGGAAATGGAGAAAGTCAGGGCTAAATGTTGGTCACCACCAGCAACGCTTCTGGAAGATGAGCAGTCACAGAGGATCTTGCTACACTGGCATATTCCCAACACCGCATCTAACCAATAATTATAAACTGGTATCTACTATAAACATTCTGGATACATACTGGGCTGGAAAATTAGGCAAACAAGATTGCATATGACAACATAATGGCTGAATCGTTAATGATCCCAGCAGGCATTTAGTTCTTCCCAGGGGTCATTTTGTAGAAAAAGAGGTAAAGGAGCTCATTAGCATAACACATTAGCATAACTTATTTGCATATGCTACACCACCTGACATCACTAGAAGTATGTCAGAAGGCAAGAGAGAGAGAGAGAGAGAGAAAGAAAGAAAGAAAGAGAGAAAGAGAGAAAGAGAGAAAGAAAGAGAGAGAGAGAGAGAAAGAAAGAAAGAAAGAAAGAAAGAAAGAAAGAAAGAAAGAAAGAAAGAAAGAAAGAAAGAAAGAAAGAAAGAAAGAAAGAAAGAACGAACGCTGGCAGAGAGGGGACAGCTACTAATCCAAGCCTCAGAAATAGCACTGTTCTGGGAGGATAGCTTCAGTGGTGGCTGAAGCCTTCAGAAGGTTGGTCGGAGGAACAAGGACCTTTCCAGGGGATGGGGTCATTTTGCTGCAGCCGTGACACAAGCAGGCATTCCCCCGCCTGGGGGGGGGGGCTGGCACCAACTCCCGGAGCTGAGCTCCCCCAAGCTCCTGCTCGAAATGACCCCTGGTTCTTCCCATTTATTTAGATGATCAATCAGGTACACAAAAGGGGATAGGGCACAGCCTGAAGATTAGGTGAAACATGCTGCTCAGGACCATACAGTGGTAACCTCTTTTAGAATTTTGACCTAACTCAGGAAGAGCAACAATACAGGTACGGCCCAGATCCTTTTATTTTATTTGTAACACTGATAAACTTGCCTGTCCCCCAGATAGCTGGGACACCCCCCCCCCAAAAAAAACAGGTAACATTAATAAAAACAGTACAAAACATCATTCTTAAAGTTGTCACATCATGGGAGAACAAATCTTCATTTGCTTCGGCGGACATGCAACAGACTGAGAGTGCAGTCCCTCCAGGCTTATTGTAGCCTATGCTCACTGATTTCACTGGGGTAATGCTGCACAGGATTGCCCTGTATGGTATGGTTCATGTAGTAGGCCTTCACTAGGTTCACCGTCCCAGCCCCAGGGTTCCTCCTGGGAACCCAATAGCATGGAACCTGTAGAAGCCCGGCTCCCTTATGCGACATTAGGTAAAGGTTTTCCTTGCTTGAATGCCAGTCAAATATGAGTCTAAGGATGCGGTACTCATCTCTGTTTCCATGTGGCTGGCATGACTAGACACTGAGGTGCATGGAAAAACAGGTTGCCTTCCCACCGAAGTGGTACCTATTTATCTACTTGCAATTTCTTGCTTTCAAACTGCGAGGTTGGCAGGAGCTGGGACCAGAGACGGGAGCTCACTCCGTCATGCAGCACTCGGGTCTCGAACTGTTGAACTACCAACCTTGCAGTCTGCAGTTCAGCATCTTAACCACTTGAGCCACTGCAGCCCTATGCGACACTAAGTAGTACAAAGATTTTTGTGTGAGGGGGTTCCAGAAGCACCTCTGGGAGCAACAGCATTATGCGGGGCCAATCCTAACCTTCAGGCAAAGCAAAGCATCAGATTCTGCAGTGTTTTATTTCACTTTATTCATGCCTCACTTTTCTCCACAATGGGGACCCCAAGCAGCGTATGTTATTCTCCTCTCCTCCATTTTACCCCGTGAGGAAGTTTAGGACTTAGAGCATCACCCAGTAAGCTTACGTGGTAGTGTGGGGATTCAAACCTGGGTCTCCCAGATACTAGTTCAGTGTAGTAGGTAAAAGTGGTAGACTCTAATCTGGAAAACCAGGTTTGATTTCTGACTCCTCCACATGCAGCCAGCTGGGTGACCTTGGGTCAGTCAAAGTTTTCTCAGAGCTGTTTTCTCAAGAGCAGTTCTCTCAGAGTTCTCTCAGTCCCACCTACCTCAAAGGGTGTCTGTTGTGGGGAGAGGAAGGGAAGGAGATTGTAAGCCATGCTGAGACTCTGAGTGAAGGGCGGGGTATAACAACCCCCCCCCTACACCACACTGGCTATTCCTGGGGACATCATTAGTTATGTTCTTAGCATGTTGGAAGGGGCACTATTTGGATAATTCCATCTAATGCCCATGAATTCGACTTTCCAACTTTACCTCAGTGAGGTTTGAGGGAGCCACACCATGCTGGCTTTCATGTTGCTGGGAGAATGTTAGACAGGCCCTTAAATTAGCACGTAATCAAGTTGTTGCTTTTCCCTGCAAAGGAAATTCCAAGTGCTTCACTCAGAGAGTTCATCTCCACTATGGGTAAGTGGCAGAATGACAGGCTGCTATTCCTTCCCTTACACAGTCCACGTTAAGAGGTATAGCATCACAGAATCATTAATTTTAACTGTGTTTCTTTGATTAGTTTATAAAGTACTGCAACTCCCTTGGGCATTTATCTATAGTATTCCTGCCAAGAGCAATACTCTGTTATGGGTGTGATGAACACACAAAAACAAGACAGTGCTATGGGGGGAAATGTTATTCATGCCTGACAAATTGTTTTTATCTTTTCTTCTCACGTGTGGCAGATTAAGTAATTGCCATTTTCCTATTTTGCTCTGAGAATTTTGTCATGCAAGGACTTTTATCATTAGTTTATCCCCCCATTAAAAAGGCCACCCACACTGTTAAGTCTTGGGAGTAAGACAATAGACTAGTTGGGGATTATTCATAGCATCTGTATCAATGGGAAGCCCTAGGGAAACGCTACATAGAATAAAACAGATCAACAGGGCACTCTTATGTACAGTTACTTCAGGCTAAACCTATTGATTCTGTACAGGATTGCACTATAAGTTCGAGAGGGCACACTTAAGTAGTTCCGTTCAGAAGTCAGTCTCATTTAATTCTGATGTAAGTGTCCCTGTAAACTTAGTTTCCTACAGTCAGCACACACACCACACAGGTAACAGATTAACTGCATACATAGTGTCGGTTTTACAAATAATCGGAACACAAGTAATATTTTACCCCTTAAAACAGGTTTTTAAAGTGTGCATAGATAGGACTGGGAAGTAATTACATTGGTCAACCTAAGGACAGACTGAAGGAAAAGGAAGAGGTTATAGATTAGTTTAGAAAGCCCTTTTTAAACTTTCTTAAAATATAGCATTCCCAAAAAAGACAGGCAAGCAGGCATTCTTGGGCCACAGAGAGAGATGGAAGAATTGTAGTTACCACAGCTAGTTGGGGGGAAAGACAAAGTCTGTTTTCAGCAAAATCCAGGTATACTTCACACGCCCACAGCACAGAAGCCACTTCTACACAGTATGATACTAGGCTGCCAAGAGACATATGAATTATACGGTCAATTATGAGACTTGCCCCACATCAGTGGACTGCATCACACTGAAGCAACTTGCACCTTGCTAGTTGTGTGAATGGAGGACATAAAAGGCCTGAAGCAAGCTCTGATGCTTGACCAGCTTCTCTTAAAGGCTGGACTGCTTTTCTTTTTACCAACCTGTATAATACAGTGAAAGGCCTGCCTCAATTTGCCACAACTGGTAATTTGCTTGCACTTCTCTTCAGCCACTGTGGAGGCTGTCCTCGGCAGCAAATCACGCTTCTTCTGACACCGGGTACTTGCACAAGACCAACTTTTTAAAGGAGCCCTAAAGTGTCCATCGCCAAGACGAATGAGCCAAGAGCGCTACACCAAACATTTAAATCCCATCACTACATCAACTGAGTAGCATTTACTGTTCTGCAAAGTTAGCCAGTATCATCGTACCCACATTGCAATTTTAGGGATGGATGGGCGGGGTGCAAAGGTAAAGATAACAATAACCTGGCTAAGCCCAAGGACACAGAGTTGCAATGCCAAGTGAATAAGCATAAACTAACAATATATGGCCTTCGAAAATAAACATAAATTACCTGCTTGGACAAGATAACCACCCTGGCTTGTCCATAAGGGTGCCTGGGAAACTGTGCTGTAGTACACGAAGGATTATTGATAACAAGGAGCTTGTTTTCCAAAGTGTTATCCAACTCCCAGGGCCATCCCAACAAGGACAATAACAAAGAGTTTTGTATAAAGTTAATGTTTACCGTGGCCAAAATTTGAAAGGGGTCCTAGCATTGAACCAATTGAGGATACGTTCAAAGAAGAGCATGCTGCAACTCAAATGCAAACTAAAATTCAATGATAAATCTGATGCCCTAAAATACTAAGCAATATAAACTTCCATAACCCAGAATATATTTTCCACAATGTTTGCCTCCTAGTGTATCACATGGCCATCTCCCAGCCCAACACATTCACATTTATAGCCGCCATACTCTTCACACAAAAATGCATCAGAAGCAGCAAACCTTCCACCCACTGTGAAAATAAGCCACCCTATAGGGCAAGACAAATGCAGGATGTCTTTTGGCCATCTGAATAACAGACATGCACAGGCTGGGAGAGAAAACCTCACTCACGTTTCAAGCTCAAAACATTCTCAAACAATCTGAAAATATTTCAAACTGAGCAAAAATTTACTTACTTCGAAAAGATGTGTTTTTTTTTTAAGTCCTGGATTTTCCCATAAATTACGTCAATGGAAGAAGGGGGGGTTCTTACACACACTCAAATAAAAATGAAATCTGTCCTCCTAAAACTTCTTATCCAACCATGTGACTTCAGAAGAGGATCCTTGTTTCAGCTAAAATTTCTCTCCAAACAACAAAACATTCAGGTGCTAAGAAAAAACCAGGAATGACACATCACACAAGTCACTAGCATGCAATGCAGGCTTCGCAAGTACAGCTTGCAGCCAAGATGATTCAGAGCTGGATGAATTTTTAGAACGGTGCTTTCCGACGATGTGCGCACCAGCAAGCACAATACAAGTGCCAAGGCTATATCCCAAGGACTGAAGGCCTGGAGCAAAACGTTATTGGCAAAGGTCTCCCTTTGAATGTTCTTCGACACCTGAAATCTTCAACAGAGCAATTCCCCAATGCATTGTACCCATCCATTATTGGGACTCCTCCACACAAAACTTTAGGCTCTTGAGCCTTAGAGGACTGAGTCAAATGCAGTGTGGTAACATCATACAGGGCCAACCTTTTATGGGCTGAACAGTGAAGCTCTGATACCAGCTAATCTACCATAAATAGCTCTAGAAATGCAGAAGGATCAGATCAGCTGTTACAACAGGCCCAAGTCTGTAGGTGCTTCAGATCCTGTCCCCCCAGTCAAAATCTTCACTCCTAGCTTTCTGATTCAAGTGTTGTATGCTTCCCCAAATCCAAAAGGACATGTAAAAATAAAGAGCTGGAAAGTTTTCAAAAACTGCAGGGAAGAGAGAGACCTTGTAATATCAGGATAGCAAAGGAAAGGGGAGTCTACTTCCAGCTAAGAAAAACATGCATTGGATCAAATCCTTTTTTATGTTAAGTTTTACTAAGTGCTATTGCTCATGTCACAAAACTATAAATTATTTCACTCTCTAAATTAAGTAGCATTAGGAAAAACAATGTGGTCTCTACAAACTAGCAAAGCTTAAGTTTTTCATTTTGTTCTTAAAGAAACTAGGTATTATTAATTATTACATTAATTATTATTAATGAAGTAGGGGAGAAAGTCGGCTTACAGGAAAGCTATAAAAAGCTTTAATGCATCCGTATTTAAAATAAAATGCTTCCCCCTGCCCAAGTCATTTTATAAAAACCTATGCCCAAGCAAAAGCAATGTCACTGTAAAACTCAAGACACAATGGAAGCCATGGGCCATTCTCCCTTTGTTTCCTATAAAGATGCCAGCTTATTAAAATAAAAGTAGAACAGTAAAAAGCTTATAAAAAGACCACAGAAGATTTAAAGGACAAAGTCTTTATTTTAAGGAAGCAAACAGTATAACATTATTTCCAATGGCAAATGATGTGAAAAAGCCAATAGAAACGTTAGACACCAGAATCCAAAAATGTTTTACTTTAATAATATGAGCATAACCTATGGCTTTATTATGTGAAATTACCCAGCCTTCCAGTAAAATCCTCTGCCCAAGCCCTATTCACTGCCACCTAACCTGCAGAGATGAGTCAGGTGGCAAGCAGAGGCAGGACTCTTTCAGTGGTGGCCACTTATCTTTGGAACATACTCCCTCACCCGGCAACTCCATAAATGTCCTTCAGGTGCTAGGCCACAGACGTTTTTTTAACCCAGGCCTTTAACTTTTTAAAAGCTTTCTTAATGCTCAGTTATCTAGGCTGAGGACTGTTGTATACATATTGGTAAAGGCTGCCGAATGTTATTTTTAGGGGGGGGGGGGGGAGAGAGAGAGATTCTTCCAGTGATGTTTTTTATAATTTTCTGATGCTGTTTCTACTTTGTGAGCCATCTCGAGCGGGTTTCTGGAGAGGCCATTTACACATTTCCCAAATAAACAAATACATACTGTGGGCAGGGGAATGCAACTTCTGTACTAGAAGCTGTACCAGCTTCTATACTAGAAAACACTCTTTATACAAATCCAACCATCAGAATATGTTGGAACCTTCCATATTTGTTCCAAACTAGCCCTAAAAGTATAAAATCTGACATCTTCAGTTATGTAGACGTGAACAATGGTTCATTTGTAGAACAGAGTGTCTAAAGATGCAGGTTTAATTCCTGTCTTAGGGCTTCTAAGATTGATAAAGCTCAATTCTCCTATCTAAAATGGTTGCCATTCAGGAAAAGTTATCCCCCAAGCTCTAAAAGCCATCCAGCAAAGCCATCCATCTTGACGTCTGGTGATCATAAGGTGGGTGGTCACTGGGCATGTTGACACTTTGGATAGGGAAGGGAAGTTCTATAAAGCCCATAAGAAGAAAGCCTGAAGTCTTTTAAGTGACAGCATATTGTATACTCTTTAAACAATGGAGGTCACAGACACTGGAGAAGACTATGAATCTTTGTATGGTCCATGCAAATATTTGGCCTCTAAGCAACATGATCCTTTCCAAAGGCTTCATTTTGTTCTCTCTAAACGGGCTGCATAGTACAAAATGCAACAGAATCAAGTATTTCCTCTCTTTTTTTTGTGATACAATACATCTACCACTGGTTTGTATAACTCCAGTATACCTTAATGCCTTAAAGCATACACAGCCTGTGTCCAGAAACTACGTGAATTCTAAATGGCAACACAGATACACTGGAAGCTAAATAAGCAGCAACAGAGCCATACCATTCACATCCATCCAAAAGAGAAGCTAACATTTGTTGGCTGTATATTTATTAGATTTTTATGCTGCCCCTCCTCCAGTAAACACAGTGTGCCGCAGTTCTCCCACCCTATTATATCTCCATACTAACCCTGTGAGGTAGCTTAGGCTAAGAGATATGGAAACTTCATGATGGAGTCAGAGTTTGAAATAAAACACATGTCCAGCAGCACTAACAAAATTTATTCTACCATGAGCTTTTAAGAATCAGAATTCTCTTCTTCAGATACACTTCTTCAGATACAGAATTCTCTTCTTCAGAATTCTACATTCTTCAGATGTTCTTCTGATTTATTTTGCTACAACAGACTTACAAGGCAACGCCTCTGGAATCAGAACTCAAACCCAGGTCCCCCCCAGTCCAACATTTCTTTACACCACTATGGCTTTAATCTTGTATATATGATGATGATTTTATATGATTTTTTAAAAATGAAGTTACTGCATTAGCTACTATTAGAAGATAAATAAGTGGCATTTCAATAGGATAACAGTAGACAGTGAGAGTACAAGAAAACATTTCCAAGCTATTCCTCAGAGGGATGCTAACACCTTGCAGCCAAACCGTTTCCTGGTTGTAACCCAGACAGTTAACCTCTGTTTTTACAAGACATGCCAGCTCTTCCCAAGTAATGAGTATCTTCAAACTTCATGTAATTACAGGGTGAGAATTCAAATGCTAGCACCATTTTTTTGGACCTGGCACTTGTGGTTATGATGTTGGAATTCCCTGAGTTACTGTTCCCTTCCATAAACCAGTCACCTCATGTAACTACAGTTCCCAGGGTTCCCTGGGGAGAACAAATTACTACAGCATACGTATGGAAACACAAACTACTGTAGATTAGACAATGCCCCAGGTATGGAAAGTGAAGCACGTTCATATTATACCTAGGCACAGCGTTTACAGCAACCGAAGGAGGGGGGAAGCAGGCACAGGGCAAGTGCAGTCTGTTAGTATTACCTCACATTATACACGTTTTACCAAAACCGCCTCTATCAATAATGAATTCACTCGAATGCAGAGCTTATATTGCCAGCTTTTTAACCACATAACCTATCTATAATCTACCACAAAACACAGATAAAAAAATAAAGACATTATAAGCAAGTACTATAAAGGGCATTAAAAGTCCAGCGAAATTTCGCTTTCAAAGAAGTGTTTTGTTTCTCATCACGCAGACTCAAATCGTAGAAAGGCTCCACAAAAACCAAAGAAGGATTTGTGCCATTATTTATTAAGGCTTTATTCCTTAAAAATTTGATAGTTCTCAGTCTTAAACACAAATGGGCCTCTGTGTTTGGACCAACGCCCTCCCCTCTTCTTGAAATGAGAGACTGCCCCTTTTCTCTACCACTCCTCCAGCTTCTGGGAACAAGATAAAGTACACAGAGCAAGTGGCCTCGGACAGTTTTATGAAGGAATTCCTTTTCCATGGCACGCTCTCTCTTACACCCCCCCAAGGGGGAATCCTGACTCCAACTGCTGAAGAAGGACTCAGATCTATACACACCAACATTTCCCTCAATCTGCATGCTGTTCTCCTCAGACCCCTAAGAAATAAAATCTTACCAGGAACCATGGTGAGAATCATGACTCCCTCCTCTCAGAACCGGCCCTTGCTATCCAGTGTATGTGAACAATTCAAAGAGACAGCTTGGCTTTGTTTGAGTGCTTATATCTTCTGGCTGCCACCCTTCCTCCCACTTGTGGGGAAAAAAGCATTGCCTGTACCCTGCGCCTCCCTCGCCATTGCTATTGGCTCATTCACAAACAATTCTACTTAGCATATTCAAGTTTCCCCCGAGAGCTGGTATGACCCAGAGAGACATTTTTGGCTTGCCCGGTTTGCAACTCGCACTGGAAAGAGAAGTTAACGTTCACAGCCTTTCCTTTGCCAACTGCTATCTTTAAAGCAGTGCTCTTTTTGTTGGGCCAAATCCCTTCCTTAACACAGTGTGCCTAAGAAACCGGGCTACTGACTTAGGGAGATGGAAAAAATTCACAAACACACACTCCACAGGATGTGCAGGGAGCTGCTTTCACCTCGGCTGTTGTTTAATGTTGCACAGGAGAACTTTAAGCAGAACCTGGGCCCACCGAGTTTGGGCTAAGATTCAGAACCAGTTTTCACTTCTGGTACTCAGCCTCAGAACTTGCAAATTTTTAAAATAAAATTGCCCTTAAGGTCCTGCAAAATCTACAGGAGGGAATGTATAAGTGCTCACAGGTACCTGGTGAATTTAGAAGGCCCCAGAGGAGTAATGCATGTCAAATGTGCACTCTGAGCACATAGCATTGTTTGTGCATGTGCACGCATACACACGTATGAATCTTGCTCCTTACAGTGAATAAGCACAGTCCATCACGATGTCAATTCACTGCATCAGTTACTGCATTAACATTCTCTGGAACTTTTCAGGGAGAAAAATGCCTCTGAAATACATACAAAGTTTTCCCAACCTCCCTGCGGAATAAGTGGAGCTTTTTTTTTTCAGAACCAGGCCAGCAGGAACCCTGAGATGAAAGCCAAAGTATATCAAGGGTTATGGCAGCATGAGAACAAAAGAAATATCATGTGGGGTTTTTGCAACATTTGTTGAGTAAAGAAATGTGTTTTTCATCTATCTCCTTTGACTCAGAACTCCACAAATCTGATCTGAAACTGTACGTTTTGTGTAGAAACACAGATGAGGAAGCCACCTGGTAAGAAGTGTTCGCTTGATGATGAACAAACATAACCACCCTCCATGAATCGGGTATTGGAAAGTTTGAGCTCCTTCCTCTTGTTGCCTGATATTAGTTAAGGGTTTTTGAAGTTCTTCCCACTTTGAAAGAGCATTGATATTCATCTAAGGAATGATATACAGAGGGTAAAGCAAACACATTATAATATTTAGTATTTATACACTGTTCTTAGTGTGCTCAAACGACTTCACAAGCATTATCTTGTTGCAATTCTTTCCATAACCACATAGAACAGGTCAAGTACTACAGATGTGGACTTGATACAGAGAAACCGCAGTTTACCCAATATCCTCTAGGGAATTTATGGCAGAAGTGAGATTTGAACCAGGAATATTCCAATTTGTAGTTTCAATTTCTAGTGAACTAGCTTGAGTCCAGTAGCCCCTTAGAGACCAACAAAATTTTCAGGGTGATAGTCAAAACTCGTTTAACCAGATCTGATAAAGGCAGCTTCAACTCTTGAAAACTTATACGCCGAAAATCTTGAGGAGGAGATTGGATTTACACCCTGCCCTTCACTCGGAGTCTTAGAACAGCTTACAAACTCCTTTCCCTTCCCCTCCCCACAACAGACACCCCGTGAGGTAGGTGGGGCTGAGAGCTCTGAGAGAACTGCTCTTTCAAGAACATAGTTCAGACAGAACTATGGCTTACCCAAGGTAATCCAGCAGCTGCACGTGGAGGAGTGAAGAATCAAATCCCGTTCTCCCAGATCAGAGTCTGCACACTTAAATACTACAAAAAATGGTCTCTAAGGTGCTATTGGACTCAAATCTAGTTGTTCTACCGCAGACCAACATGGCTATACCCTCTGAAACTATTTATTTATTTTATTAATTCACATTTTTACCCCGCCCTCCCTGCGAACGGGCTCAGGGCGACTTACAAACAGCACACAGTGCCAATCAGATAAAACAGTTTAAAACAAGATTAAAATGTAATAACAATAATAATACAGGTAAAGTGCTCGCAATGGTGTCAGTACTAAACATTCGGATGGCGTTCCTACTAATGCCTTGGTGCTGACCTCAGGGTCATGTTCAGCTCTCCGCCCAGCCTTCATTCAGGGCCAGCCCACATTGCTGGTGTTGCTTGCGACAGTAGATGGTAAATTCTAGTTACTGTCTAGCTGTAGAGGTCCAGTAAGAAGTTCAGTACTAGTGTTACTACTACATCAGTGTTTTCCAAACTAGGGTGCATGAGGTGGACTTGTCAGAACCTGCCTGTACTTCACAAAATCTGCAAATATGAGTCAATCATCTTGATGGAATGGACAAGAAGAAGGGACATGTTTACCTTTAGAGTGCCCACTTGTCATAACAGACAGCCTCCAGGTCTTGCCAGAGGACATAGACCTCAAAGTAACATGCACTGCTAATCATGTACAACTTGAGAAGGATGCCATCCCAGGTGGATGTGCAGGTGTCATTTGGAACCAGAGCTAGCCAGCCCAGGAGTGGATACTAGGGCAGCCACAGGCCGAATCAGATTCTCTGATCTGATTCGGCCCGCCACTGAATTGCTGCCAAAATTCGGTGGCAGCTTAAAAAGCAGCTGGAGGGGAGGGGGTTTGAGGGAGAGGCTCCAAACTTGCAGGGTAGCTGCTGGAGCCTCTCCCCCAAATACCCACCAAGTTTCAAGAAGATTGGACCAGGGGGTCCAATTCTATGGGCCCCCAAACAGGTTGCCCCCATTCCCTCCATTGTTCTCTATGGTGGGGGAAAAAGTAACGTTTTTTCCCACCATAGAGAACAATGGAGGGGATGGGGCAATCTTTCTGGGGGACCGTAGAATTGGACTCCCTGGTCCAATCTTCTTGAAACTTGGTGGGTATTTCGGGGAGAGGACCCGGCAGCTACCCTGCAAGTTTGGAGCCTCTCCCTCAAACCCCCTCTCCTCCAGTCCCTCATATACCCTATGAGTTTTTGCCATTGAATTCAATGGCCCATAGGGTATAATGGGGCTGAAACTGACATTTGGCCGATGATGTCAGGGGGCGTGGCATATGCTAATGAGTTATACTAATGAGCTCCTGCATCTCTTTTTCTATGAAATGACCCCTGATGTGCTGTATGGACAAGCACCAAGCGGGGGGGGGAGTAGAAGGAAGAGGTGGCAGTTGATCTTCTCTTCCTCTGAGGCAAAGGCCTATCTAGTGCATGTCAGGTGCTGATAAGGGAGCGAGGGAGAGCTTGCAGTCCACAAACATTTTTTTTTAAATCACAATGGGGATCATTGAGTTTCTCAGGTCAGAGAAATACTATACAAGACAATGCAGAGAAGGAAAAAAAGCTGTTACAAGTTGCTATGATTCTCCATTTATAATAAATAAGTTAATAAGGGAAAGGGCAGATGAATTAGCTGTTGATTGTAAGCAACTGCAGACTTCTAAAGTAAATTAGCTCCCACTCATTAGCCCAAACACTCATCAATTCACGCCTATTTTTGGCAATGCAATAAGCAGGGAACAAAATACTTCCTTTCTTTATCTGTCCTGGTGACAAGACCAACTGTGTGTCATTTCATTCTAAATAGAATGCGGAGGGTGAGCTACTGCTCAAGAACACTGACAACAACCAATTATGTTAGGACCTGAATCTTTCCCATGAAGCCACAAATGGAAAAGATGAACACATTGCCTTCATTTCCCACAGCAAGTGGGGGTAACCTCCCTCTTCTGCTTTCTGACTTCTTTAATGGGGGGAATTATGCATGTATATATGGTGCTTCAAAAACCAAAATAGATCCCTCAGTCTGAATTGTGACTACGGGGGAGGTTACAATAAGGAAATCAAAGGAAGGAAACAAGGGGGCCAGAATATCAAGTGACACATTCATAAGAGGCTATCCAAAACCACTGGAAACCAAAAATGGAGAGAATTTGTTTCAATACCATTACTGATTTATAAATGCTTATAAACATTTTCTTCGGTTCTGTTAGAGGAGTTATCAGTTTGATTTTCCCCAGGGGGAAAAAGGTATAAAGATTGATGACACACTAACGGGCTCCCCTTCATCCCCTCCCAATCAACTGTTAAATGGAAAGTGAACAATTTTCCCATGTAAAGTGGCCAAGGCCTGGAGGTAGAGGCATTAAGCTATTCACATATTTAAGAATTTATGTTCTCTACTCTGCCGTACGCAAGACTACCTGTCATAGATATGGCCAGAAATATAAGCGAGCCATTGCTGTTCTCGACCAAAAAGATTATGGAAGATGTTTCTGGAGGCCAGAAACAGAGACGGCTTAGCCTCTCAGCTAAATGTGCCAAAGAAGGCGTCTAGAGACTCAGAATAGAATAGCCCTGGAGAGGGGCAAGAAACAAAGGAGTAATACAATCATATAATCTTTTGCAGATTAGAAAACTGAAGGAGGACTGGCAGATAATTTGCCTAAATGCTTCCATTGTATCATTATGTGTTAATACAAAAAAAAATGGTATTTAACCCCAAGTAAAATGAGGAATATATATAGGACTACTCAAGGGTTATGTTGAAAGTAGGTACATATTTTCACACCTGGTGGACCTGTACTAAAATGTAAATGATCTGGAGATTGATTCATGCTAACATAAAGAAGATTATTGGGTATGAGCTAAATTTTGACCTTCTGACAACGCTGTTAGGCAGTGTTCCTTCTAAGCTGAGTTAGTGTGAGCTAGCTCACAGTTTTTTAGCCTCTGGCTCACACATTTTTGGCTTAGCTCAGGAGGTATGGCTCCAAAGCAAACTAATTTATGCAGCAGCCAAATCTCTCACTCACAGCTTTAATGCCAGTAGCTCACAAAGTAGAATTTTTGCTCACAAGACTCCACAGCTTAGAGGGAGCATTGCTGTTAGAATATATAAATGTCGGACATGTGATATACTCTTACAGAAAAATAATCCAGAATTTATTAGCAGATGATCATCTTGAATTTATTAGCAGCTGCTCAGCAATGGAAGAAGTCAGAACCTCCATCTGAAGGGGACTGGACTCAGAAAGTTGGGAAACTTATAGTAATCAATGAACTGTCACAAGAAGTCAGAACTCAACAAGGGAGACAAAAAGATAATACATGTTGGAAAAATAGTAGCCCATCACCACATTTTTGGAAGAAATACCTCTACACTGGGAAAAACTAAACAAATATGGGACAATATTTTTATATTGATGTTATTAAAATATTTTGGCAGTAATGTAAGCAGGCAATGAGTTGGGGCGGGGGAGGGACAGAATTGGATATTTGTAATAGTTGTAGATTTTCTTGTTTTTCTGTTTATACTGTTAATGAAAAATGAAAAGTAAAAAAGGAAACTATTTACTGGTTGAAGGCCAAAAGATACTCATATACATATGAGAAACTTGTAATTGTGATTTTTAAATAGACTTAGATATGATAAAAGTAGCAAGAATGAATGCTTTTTATATATTTTAAGAAGGTATCCAGGTACAGATTTACTTTGTGTTGTGTTCAAATTAATAATAAAATTAGTCGACAACTAATTTTTTAAGAAGTGTTGTCGATGTTTATAGTTATAAGGTAATAAAGGATAAAATGAAAGCAAAGATTCTGTAGCAGTTATTACTTATGTACTATACCCATTATGAGCCAGAAGTGTTGTCGAGGTATAACTCTTGCCAAGAATAAAATTATCTGATATAGGAAAGCTAACCAGATGCCTAGGGTTTCTTAAGTGCATGCCTATATCTGAATCAAAGTAATCCAGAACACAGTGTTCATGTGTAAAGCCAAAGAAATTCAGATGGGTGAATTTCACCAGGATTGATAGCTTGCATGGTTTCAGCTCACCCCATACTCTGCATAATCACAGAACTAACAGTATTCAAAACAAGGCTGATTAAGCCTTTCCTTATCTTATTGCGCCCTTGTTGTTTCAGGCCCAGCCTAGCTTCCCTTCTACCAAGTGTAGGACATCTGATGCTCAGGCATCAGTCAAGGAGTCAAGGAGCAACAGGATATGCATGGAAGCAACAAAACTAAAAGGTGGCCCATTTATGCATTGATTCCCCCAGCTGGTATTTCTGGGGCCCATGAACTGCAATCTCCACCCTCCCACTATTGACACATTACAACAAATATAGCATTGCTTCAAAGTCTTTGGAACAAAGCAAAGACATGAAACATGAGTGCTGAACAATAAAAAGGAGACATGCGCATTTCCCACATGCCAGGTTCCACATCTGAGAGCCAGAGGGCACACTGCCAACACATCTTCCTACAATGATTACTACTTATCTCAGTTGTAATTTTCCAAGTACTCTTCACAACTTGCCCAATATTTTCTGAAACACTACATGCACATACAAGTGACCACTAGGAATAAGAACCAATGTTGCAGAGACTCAATAAATAGGGACAAATCATGTGCCAAGTGCTTATATACATCACTGCTGAGACAGAGTTGCTTGTTATAGACAGGCCACTGCTCACAGTGACTTAACTCATGTTTCAGCCCTTGGCACTCAACCAGAACAGCATGACACAATACCATGGAATTCTAATTTGGGCAAGGTAGTGCAGCTCTCTCTGAAGCCAACCAACCTGGGTGATTCACAAAGGGAGGTGTCAAACAAGGGGTCCTAGTCGCTAGGTTACAGCTCCTCATCATGTGTGACACCAGCAATCTGTAGCCCCCAAAATCATGCCAGATGGAGAGTTGGGCTTCAAGTCCAGATAGCAGCATCTGTTTTATGAGCTCAGTTGATTTCCACTAGGCCTTAAGAATTCTGAGGTCAGATCTTGATCCTCACTGCAACCAACTTCAGGGTGACAAGGCTACCTGCCATACACTCCTGCTCTCCCTGCTTGCTTTTTTGGGCTCGACTCCATATGGCTGTAATCCTACAGGCCAACCAGAAGATAAAAGCAAAGGAAAACCACAGGCATAACGAAGCCACAGAACAAAAAAAATTGAGTCGAAAAAAGGAAATCTGCTCATCTGTAGTTCTTACATGCAGCTTCTGAGTGAGGGGGGACCAAACTGAAGTTCAACCAACAGTGCAGTAAAATTTGCCCCTATTTCAGAGAAAGGGTAGTTATGAATATCAAAGTAGAAGGTTATTTTTTTAAGGACATGGGGGAAAATGCTGTTTACCTTAATGCTATGCCATGGCTTCACTGTCCGGCTGCTTGCAAGAAGAGATGCTTAGCAAAGTTGGTCTTCCCTGGATGCACAAAAAAAAAGAGAGAGAGAGAGAACGTGGGTGAAGGTTCAAGCCACATGGTCAGTCATTGGTTGAATTTCAGGGTTTCAGAAACACAGCACAGATGCAAACCCAAGCCAGGATGTGCCTGGAACGACCAACTAATACCTGACAATTTCAGGTTCATCTAGAGCACAATTAAATCACTTGCAGGCATGCCAAACAGCACATCAATGCACAGTGGTAGATGACCACTGTCAAGGGAGAAACCATCTTAGAAGACAATTCCAGCTACACTCTCATGTTTCTGTACACCAACTCCTCTGCAGGTGTTGACTCCCCCCCCCCCCTGCCTTTGATGGTTGCTAGCCAAGGTCATCTCTAAGGTCTGTTAATTAGCTCACACAGTTCAGCTGTGAATCCGTAAGGGAGGGAGAAGTTTGCTCCTGTCCACAGTGTACCTTGGAGACAGCACTGTGATTGATTGGAGAAGGTCAGGAGGTTACAGCTGGCAATTCCTATAAAGTATATCCTATGATGAGAAAGACTATTTTCCCTTCACCCCCTTCTCTTCCCCTACCCTTCCCATGCTGCCTGAAGGTACTCATTGTATGCTCTGGAACACCAGGTTTTAGCTATAAGAACCAACACTGCTGCTGTAAGAACTAAGTAGTCAGCTAGTTAATTTTATTATTTTTGATGTGTTAAGACCGCCCACCAAGCTATATTTTTCTTGAATTTCTTCAATAAAGCCATTTTTGCTTCATGGTGTGTGTTACTGGGAGCCGCCTGAACCAAACTTACATTACCATACCAAGGCAGGGTCAGCCTTGACAACTATCTCCCAAGGGCTCATCGTTTGGGGCTATAAATGCAGACCTGGTTGAAATCAGGTGTGTTATTTAAATCTAAACGGCTGCCCATCCAAACCTGGCATCTAACTCAATACTGTATCCGGCTGCAAAATCATCTCCCCTAATAATCAGGAACTGAGAAAAACTAATCACTTATATGACAAAGCATTAAGTTACTATGATAGTGACTTAACTGCACCACCAGAAGGGGGGAAGTAGGCTGAGGAGCAATGCTAGCCGGTCAGGGGAGAGTGGGAATAAAGGCAGGTCTTGAGCATTTGTGGGATCTGAAAATGGTGTAGGAATTAGCGCGCTGGACTAGGATCTGGAAGGGCCCATGTTCAAATGCTCCCTGAGCCATTAAAAAACCAGAAGGGTGACCTTGGGGCAGTCACTCTAATGGTTAGACTAATTTCACACCAGGCGCTGCTTCGCCGTCGGTCTTCCCTTTGCCCCGATTGCATGCTTCAATTTCTCACTATTTGCTGCAGGGTGCATTTTGTCCCGCGGCTTTGCCTGATTTCCTCCGCGGCTTCAGTGATCCTCAAAAAAACCAGGATCACTGAAGCCGTGGGGGAAATTGTGCAAAGCCGCAGGTCAAAATGCGCCCTGCGGCAAATAGTAAGAAATTGAAGCATGCAATCGGGGCAAAGGGAAGACCGACGGCGAAGTAGTGCCTAGTGAGAAATTGGTCAGAGTCTAACCTGCCTCACAGGGTTGTTCTGAGCATAAAATGAAGAAAAGGAGAACCACGAGTTCTTTAGAAGGAGGTCAGGGTAAAAATGCACTAAATATATCCAACATTCTGTATACCCATGAAAACCTTTACTCCCCAAAACTCTTGAAAAGCCTAGCTTCTTATTGCCCCCCCCCCCAAGAAATAGCTGGATCTGCCCTTGTTCCTTATAAGCTCAAGAATAGCACTAGAATAGAAGACCTTGGGCAATTTTTAAGAAAGCGTATTGCTTCCTGATCAACATTTCTGTTGCATGTGAGTCTGTAAAGGTGTCTGGTTGACAAACATTTGGTCCTGAGAGTTAAGGGCCGAGGCAGGTGGAACAAGAGCACACACCTCAGAACAAGGGCTGGCAAGGTGAGCAGAGAAGGTAGGGGCTGCTTTAAAGATGTTACCTACACTTTTAAAATGCTACCTCTACTGAAAATTACAATGATGAAACCTGGCAAGAATCAGTAAAAAGTTCTTAGTAGCTGGGAGAAACAGCAATAAGAGACAAATCAGAACTGGAATAGAAAATGTTTTCTATATAGACCTAAGAACATAAGAAGAGCCCTGCTGGATCAGACCAATGGTCCATCTAGTCCAGCATCCTGTCTCAGACAGTGGTCAACCAGTTCCTCTGGAGGGCCAACAACAGGGAAGAGGCCAAGGCCTTCCCCTGATGTTGCCTCCTGGCTCTGGGATTCAGAGCTCAACTGCCTCTGAATGTAGAGGTTCCCTTCAGCCACATGGCTAGTAGCCACTGACGGACATCCTCTAGGAATCTATCTAATCCCCTTTTAAAGTTATTTATTCCTGTGGCCATCGCTACATCGTCTGTGATTCATGTATAGTTAACAGAGTGATAAAACTTTCTTCAAAAGAAGGACACCAACACTCATTCCCCCATTTTGACATCTGGCCTTCTTCTCAGTACTCATTTCCTCTCACATTTTTATTCCACCCTTCCTTCATGGAGCTCAGAGGGCATGCATGGCCCACTCTTTCTCCATTTTATCATCACAACCACTCTATTAGGCAAAGAGAAAGACTGGTCTAAAGTCACCCTGTGAACCTTATGGCTGAATGGTACTTTCAACCTGAGTCTTGGTTCAAAACTCTCATCACTTCATAATATTTGGTACTGGATTGTCTAGGAAGTCTTGCATTGGAAAAGACACACTGGTTCAGACCCCTGGTCTATCAAGGTCAATATCGTCTGGCTGCCAGAGTCTCTTTGGGGTCTCCAGGTGGAGGTCTTTAATACCTCCTGCTTACTACCTAATCCTCTTAACAGGAGATGCTGGGAACCTGTTAACTTTCTGCTTGTAAAGCAGATGCTCTACTACTGAGCCATACTCCATAAGGTAGAAATGAAGCCTCTTCACATCATAAACCTTATGAACAGATGAGCAAAAAATGCATGACACTGCTTTCCTCAGAGCACCAGGACAAAGTGAACTTAAAATGTTGTTTGATGCAGGGAAGAGTTATTTAGGACCTGTGCGAGTGTTAGAGAAGTGAACATGTCACCCTTTCCGAATGAGCCATGCTTCTAGAACACGATCCCTGTAAATACTGTGGTATGCACACATCTGCTGGGTCATGCTGCTATACAACATGAATGTTAAGCAGGAACTCTGCTTCTCATGCAATGGCTGGCCTAGCCTTATTCCTGGTAAACGAAGAATTAAAAAGCAGGAACTTAAACACAAGACCTTTGGCCATGACAGACATTAAAGAAAACACGGGTGAGTGGGGAGGAGAGAAAATAGCATGCCCATAGCAGAAGAGTACAGGTTCTCTGATTGAAATTTGACTCAAGTAGAAATGCTGTGCAGAAACTCTACCTTGCAGGAATTCCCATCACACACTGACCTCTAGTGTGCTAAATAAGAATCAGAACCACCAAGAGTCTTGCTGAAGTCTTGTGAAAATATCAGGGACAAGAAGACAGAAGGAGACAGCCTATGAGCTGTTAGAATGAGCTCCAATAATTTCTGTAAGAGTACATCTTTCAGCCAGCCAGAGCACTGGCTCTTTGCCACATTGATTTTTCATTCTACTCACCCTACCCACACCCTAATACAGTTTTGTACAGCAGCACAACTAAAATCAGGTTACTCCTATAGTTATTAATATTTATTTGGCCTATCTAAAAGAAATTAAAACACAGGAAATTTTTACAGAGGCAGAGATTCATCTGATTATACGAATGTAAAACTGGTTAGACAGCAACTAAAACAACCCAGGTTCAAATTACCAATCTGCCATGAAGTTCATCAGGTACTCCTGAGCTAATTATTGTCGACTGTGTGCGTGCATGCATGGAGGAGGCGGACTTTATACATAATGAATGGAAAGCTTTAAAGGCTGGCAAGACTTCTAACGCTGGGAAACAATCATTAAAAATAAGAAGGCAAGTACGGAAAGCCAGAGAGTGCTGCCAATACACCTTTGAATCTAACTTCATCTCATCACTAAAAAAAATTAACACAACTCATTTCTATAATTACAAACAGACTGCACTACAACTTAGAAACAAATCTATGACTTAAGCCTGGTTCGCAGATGCATGATCATCATTTTTCTGGCTTACATGTGTGAGTGGGCCACTTGCATTGCAGGAAAGGCTTCCGCATTCTCTGAAGTACACGGTGGAAGAAAACCGCAACCACAGCCTCCTCCACCACAAACGCTGATACCCTGCTAGTAATAACTGAACTGGAGCTCTGCAGCCAGTCGCCAAGGAAGGAGAATCAAGTGATAGGTATGTGCATCCTTAAGGATGCACGGCTTACACAGGCCTGTAAGTGGCATTTTGGGGCCCATCCTCCCTGACTTCCTTCTAAGGCCCCACAAGTTTCCCTCTATCTCAGGCCCCCCAACATTCTGGGCCTCCTGGAGTACTCCCTCCCCCACTGTTGCTGCCCCTTCCCAAGTGGGGCTTGCACAAAGCGACTTTTCTGCCTGTCAGCAGCCCCACCGGCTCCATTCCGGGCTGGTGGTTGAGAGGGGAGGGGCTGTGGGTCCTGAGCTGGCAATGGCCATACTCGCCTTGGCTGGCTGGCAACTCTCCAAGCAGGCGAGCACACCAGCGTGTTCCTCCACCGCCTTGCCGCCTGCCTACCTTTCCTACCCAGCCCCTGTAAAAGGGAGAGCAGCGGGCAATTGGTGCACTGCATGCTGGTATGGGAGGCTGGGCTTGTGGCCAGCTGACTAGGAGGAGGAAGAAAAAGTGGCCGCTGCAGGAGAGGAGACACTGCCTGCTTTTCCAGCATGCCTGCCAGATTTCAGCCACCCTCCGGCTCCGGGGAAGGCGTCTGCCCTGCCTGCCTGCTGGTGGAATGCCAGGCAAGAGAACTGTAGGAAGACCTGACCCCAGACAGCTAGATGTGTGTTGGGAAGCTTCCCTTTGAAATTAGTAAATGAGTGAGTCAGCAGGGGGAGGGGTTCAAGCTAGGAAGCTTTAACTTTAATTTAATCAACCCCTAAGAAATTTACATGCCCCCCCCCAAAGGAAATCCTGGGTACAGGCCTGGGCTTACAAATGACATAAACAAGAGTTTTGTGGCACTTCAAAAACTAGGAAAGCTGACAAATTGAGATTCAAAGGCGTCATAAGGCAGAAATGAATATGGGTTCCAATCAAACCAATTTTGAGTCGATCCTTCTAAATAACATTCTGTATCCATGAGTATAAAAGCCCACTTCACTTACATGAGAAGCCTTGACTTTCCTATGTGTTCCAGTGGGAAAATCTCATCCACCCTATTCACGTGAGTTGGATGTGGTTTGAACCAATTCCTAGGACTGCAATGGCTAGAAACAGTGCTGCTGCAATCACCCAGATTTCTGCCCTTGATCTGTAAGTCTCTGATTCACACATTATGCATTCTCCATGCCCAAGAGAGATCATGACTGACTGTATATTTGAGGGGTCGGGGAATATGACATGATCCCATGCAGAGTAAGGATGGAACAGTATACAGGAAGTGATCATAATAAAATAAAGCCACAAGATTCACTTTACTATATGCTCACAAGAACGCTGACACTTATTTGGAAGCCATTTCTGAACTGGGCCTTTTAAAAAAATCCCCACACGCAAATGAAAATCAGGCTATAAAACTAGTGGGATCATATTATCCACAATCAGATTCTGAGAGGCTATGTTTATTTTAACTACATTTTATCAGTCACAGCAGCTTCAGAGTCACTTGCAGAATGGTTGATGGGATTGCTGCCTTAAACCAACACTATTCCCCCCCCCCATTTAAGGTTTTTATTTATTTTTTACATTTAACATAGCATAATGTAACATAACATAATTTAGCAACAATAATAACATAGTCTATTTACATAACTTTGATATTAGTGCTTAAATACAAATTCCTCAAAATCACACAATACCCATTAAAAATGATGATGCCACACAATAGTATTTATATCATCAGACACAGGGCTCATTTCATAACAGGAGCTCCTTTGCATATTAGGCCACACACCCCTAATGTAGCCAATCCTCCAAGAGCTTACAGAGCTCTTCTTACAGGGGCTACTGTAAGCTCTTGGAGGATTGGCTACATCTGGGGTGTGTGGCCTAATATGCAGAGGAGCTCCTGCTACGAAATGAGCCCTGACAGACACATATTATGTATTATAAGAGCATTAAAGATTTTAAGTTTTTTGGAACTACCTCAAGCTGCGATAAATAATCCAATATGGTATACCACCCTTCTATATTGCGACCTGGTCTTTGCGGACACTTTGCCATTCCCTGTCAAGACTGTAGAAAGCTTTCCCTCAACTAGCCACCTCAAGCGGTTCTATAATGGCGGTTCCAGAATGTTCAAGCTTTACTAGCTTAATTGCTAGTAGCACCTTAGAGACCAACAAGTTTTTCAGGGTATGAGATCTGGAGAGTCAAAACTCCCTTCATCTTGTTGGCCTTTGAAGTTCTACTGATCTGCTGTTCTACCGCAGACCAACATGGCTACCCTCTAAAACTAGCTTAATTGCTTATTTTTCTATAAACAGGACACCGTACTGCACACATGCAGGCATATAACATTGCCTTGAGAAACGACAAGAAGCTGAGACTTTATCATGGAGAACAGGTTCTGTTGTTGAGACTCTGAGAAATTTAGGCCCTGAATTCAGCTCCAAAAAGATGGAGATCATAAACTCAATGGTCCTTTTCAGGTATTACCTTTCTGACATTCCTATCTCATGTAATGGGACAGTGAATAACACCATTTTGTCTGAAAAGGGCAGTGTGCCTGTTTTGCAGCTTAAGTACTCACTGCCTGGAAGCTGGATTTTCGGGAAGGGGTATGCATTCACATGCACAGATGCTGGAAAATACACATGTTGCTCTTTTCAGGCAAAATGGTGGCTATGCGTACTGACTGAGGCCAAGGACAGACTGGCAATCTAAAGCGGAGGCAAAGAGGAGGGAACTGGAGCGGGGGAAAAACCCCACGGAGCTGGCCGTTCACACTGGCCAGAGCAATGCGGATCAGCGGCAATACGGAGCGTTCAGACTGCCGCGTAGCCAGCACGCGCGGCTTGTGCGTGCCGCCGCGCTTTTTTTTTGGTTTTTTGCCGGTGCGTAACTTTTGCCGGTGCATTCACACTTCCTCCGGATGCCTCCCGCTTCTTCCAGTTCACACTGTTTGGAAGCGGGAGGCATGCGGAGGAAGGCCCCTGAACACCGGGTAAAACCGGTGTCCTGTTAAAGCGGAAGGAAAGCAACTGGGAGACGGGTAAGTACGAAACGGAGCCGACAGACAGATGCGCATGTCTGAACGTGCTCCTTTCTTCCGTTTGCGAAGCGTGCCTGCCCCGCTTTAGATTGCCAGTCTGTCCTCGGCCTGAGATGATCCCATGTTGCCTGCTCTCCCAGAACGCAAGGCAGGAATGCCAGAGAGGTAACACTTGGAAAGGGCTGATGTAGCTGAAAAGAAAATTGCACACAAAGAATGCTGTATATATTCCATTTTCTTTTTAAAACCTAATAATGATTTTGGGGTTTTAAAGAGAAGAGCCTTCAATGTAACTACTTCTGTAGGTTTCTAATGAAGATAAATTTATTCAGGGCATGCTCAGAGGCAGTCTTCATTATTATTGCATACTTCCTTCCTACAGGAAGGCAATATTTATCTTATTTATTTCTTTAGGAGATGACTATGCTGCCTTATGGCATCCTGCTTGAGGAAGCTTGTAATTAAAATACGTTATTTAACTATATAAAAACAAGCAGCCATTAAAACAAGCTGTGTAGAATGGCCCTTCACCCCACACTTTTCTCTTAAAGTTCACTATATTTGCTCTACCTTGCAGGGTTATTGTAAGAAAGCAATGCACATCTCTCAGGGTTTATCAGATGCTAGGAACAAACTAGCAGAAGGTAAGCTGACCCCCAGCTAAAGACAATAAATCCAACAGAGAAGCAAACAGACTCTGCCAGTGTAAAAAAAGGAAGGAGAAATCCCAGCTCTAGCAGAGGGGGCAGGGAATCAAAGGATAGCTAGGTAGGAAGAAACAGTCATCAAGAGGGAGGCACAGCTTATAAATTCTCTGGACACAAAAGGGAAGCTCTCTTACCCAGCTGTCTTACTTTGCTTCCACCTCCACACTTATGTGTAAACTGACAGGAAGGACTCCCTGGGACTCCATTTTGACCACTTGTAGCCACACAATGGGAAGAAGCCCAAACCATGACCTCAGAGTAACAGAACTTTCCTGAGGGCTCGTCCCTCCAAGAATTAAATGCTTGTTCCTTTAATTACATTGGGGAGGGACAAGTCTAGTCAGGGCAAGACGGATTGTGGTTTGTTCAGTTCTGCTGCTCGTAAGTAATCTGGACCGTATGCTTGATTTTTTTTTAACTAAACCTTTACAAACTGAATGCTAGAAGTCTGGATTAGGTACTCTGCCAGCACCATACCCTCCTCTCAACCACGTTACCAAAGGCAAAGTAAGGAGAGGGGCAAGGTTACTCCTTCATCCCCAAGGTGCGAAAGGGCACCTGCTCACTCCCACGGGAGCTCAGCCAAGCAAGGTGGTGACCACAGTAAGCAGGTACAGCCAATATAAGGTGCCAGAGGCACAGAAGGCTGAAGTCCCATTCCTACAGGTGGCCATTCTGAACAGGTGGTGACGGCAACATGAATGAGTTAATCTGGGAGTAGAGGGATGTAGGTGCATTGCTAAGCAGTGATTTGGGGCAGCCTTGGAACTTGCAAACTCTGGATGTAGAAGGAGCCTGGTGTTCGTAAGACAGACCTCAGACCACTAAGAAGACGAAATGACAAAACCCTTAGTTAAAGGCCTAGGTTATATATAATATATATGGCCTGGTGCCTTAAGAAAGCAAAGCAGGTGCTGAGCAAGGCTTAAGGGGAAGGGCATTCCAAAGGCAAGGCGCCACCCATCAAAAATGCACGGTCTTCAGTCACGATCCACGTCATACCTGAGGGTGGGGCCACAAAGGGCAGGTCTTGAGAGGCAGATCTTAACTGGCAGACTAGCTATGGGAGATGGCGGCCCAATACAAATAGATTCTGGGGCTGAATCCTATTCACACTGCACGCACATTAAACTCCCAGCCATATTGCAAGTCCAAGGAAAGCGTGGTGATGGGGAAAAACTGCACTAATGTGAATGAACAAGTTGGATTATTCTATGTTGTTTTTTTTAAAAATGACAACTGGGGGAAAAAACACGTTTCTTCTATGTTCTCGGGCACACCCTCACTCCCGCACATGGCTTTAGCTGAACGGAAACAAAAACGAACACAAATGAAATCAAAAAGCTAAAGACCATCCTGGGCATTGACTGCTTCAGACAGGAATTCTTCACTAGGGATGGAAAACAAAACAAATAAGAATCCATTTACCATTTATATAATGCTGTAAATGTTTAAATGTTTTACAGGGCTTGGGAAACTGGCAAAGGGTTATTTGTGCTTTCCAGGTTTGTCTGTGCCTCTGGGATGCATGTTTTCCAACACTGGCTCTTACCATACATCATCTCGGCCGAAGACCGATGCCAGAGCACAGTTAACATGTTTTTACCAAAATAAAAGAAGCAAAGCTGATAACATCTGTGTGGGTAGACAGCGAGCTTGTTAATGTTTAGACGATAAAATCTAAGACTGTTCTGCCCAGCTGCTTTGTTCAAGGAAATTTACACTCCTGTATAACTCATATGGTGGCTAGATTTGTTTGGTTAGCCTACTGTATTAGGAGAGAGTGGAGGGATCATAACTAATCGGTTCAATTGATTTTATCAGATTGGTAATGGAATTTGTAAATATTTTTAATGTTTTAACATTTGTAACGTACACTGTCACGTAAGAGATATTATTTTATTATTGCTGCTGTATTAACTGTATTTGCTGTATTATGGTCTTTGACCGCAATATGCTACTGTCTGTCTACGCACCTGTTCTCCACATGAGGACAGGTAGAGAAGAATAGAGAGTGAACCCTTCAAGAATTATGAAGCAGGAGCGGAAGTGACCACCCACCCCATTCCCCAAGAGTTCTGCCAAACTTAAACACACGTGGTCTTCCAACATTAAACAATTTATTCCAAGGAACTGTTCCCTTTTACAGTAACCCAGTCTTTGCCTTCCCCAACCCACATGCATACAAAAATCCTCTTCAGCTCCATATTCTCCCTCTCATTCGCTCTTTCTCTCTGTGTTAAGTGCTATCAAATCATTTCCGAATTATAGCGACCCTATGAATTAATGTCCTTCAAAATGTCTTATGGTTAGCATCCATTCTCTGGGCTTGTAGACTGAGGATTGTGGCTTCTTTGATTGAATCAATCCCTCTCATGTTGAGTCTTCCTCTTTTCCTGCTATCTTCAAATTTTCCTAGCATTATTTTCCAGTGATTCTTATCTTCTCATAACGTAACCAATATGCGATAGTCTCAGGTTAGTCATTTTAGCTTCTAGAAAGCGCTCATGCTTGACTTGATCTAAAACCCACTTATTTGTCATTTTGGGAGTCCATCTCCATAAAACTGTCCTCCAGCCCCAAGTTTCAAATGAATCAACTGCCTTCCTCTCAACTTCCTTCACTGTCCACCTTTCCACTGTCCAGCTGGAGAGCCAGTTTGGTGTAGTGGTTAAGTGTGCGGACTCTAATCTGGGAGAACGGGGTTTGATTCCCCACTCCTCCACTTGCACCTGCTGGATGACCTTGGGCAAGCCATAGCTCTGTCCCAGCTGTTCTCTCAAGGACAGTTGTCTCAGAGCTCTCTCAGCCCCACCTACCTACCTGGGGAGGGGAAGGGAAAGGAGTTTGTAAGCCGCTCTGAGACTCCAAGTGAGTGAAGGGTGGGGTATAAATCCAATCTCTTCTTCTTCTTTTTCTTCTTCATCATCATCATGCCCATACATAGTAGGGGGAATACTATGGCACAAATTAACTTGATCTAGGTCCCCAGTGACACTTCCTTACACTTAAGAATCTTTTCAAGCTACATCATGACTGCCCTTCCCAGTCTCAATCTCCTTCTGATTTCTTGGCTGCAGTCTCCCTTTTGGTTGATGATGGAGTTGAGAATTTCAATTTCTTAAAGTTTTATAATTCCCCCAGCAGTCATTATTTTTGTCTTCTCGATATACTCAGCTGTAATCCTGCTTTGGCACTTCCTGTTTTAACTTTCATCAGTTGTTGTTTCAAATCTTCACTTACTTTCTGCCAGTAATGTGTCATCTGCATATCTCAAACTGTTAATGTTCCTTGCACCAATTTTCACTCCACCTTCATCTAAATCTAATCCATGTACTGGCCTATCAAGAACATTAAAAGAGACTGCAAGATAAATTAGAGATGACCAGTTAAAACACTAGCAGCAAAGGGAAAACAATAATTCCAGCTAAAAATTAAATGAATCCTCATTTTAAAGAGTTAAGAGATCTCAGGTTAAAATACAATTTTGAATACTAACCCCATTTTGAAAACATCTGTGTAGTTCCTCCACCGTGGTGTGATCTGAGCCTGTCGTCAATCAAGCGGCACCATTCCATGGAAGGCGTTCCACAGAGAAAAGGTACACTCAGTCAGTGGTTTGCCAGCCATCTGTGGTACTTTCATACACTACATCAAACTCTTCTTTCAATTTGTCTAGGGCTTTGCTGTGCACGTCTGACAGTGTGCCAAGAAGTGACATAGGACCAACAACAGGCTAGAGTTAAAATCATGAAGAAGACCCCTTGGAGGACCAAATGGGCCCTGAATGAAGGAGGTAAAGAGAGAACATCTAGGAGAAAGGTAGGAGGCAGGAGACAGAACAGGCTAGCCCAGTCTAGTCAGATCTCGGAAGCTAAGCAGGATCAGTCCTGGTCAATATGTGGATGGGAGACTACCAAGGGAATCCAGGATTGCTACGCAGAGGCAGGCAATAGTGAACCACCACTGTTCAGCTCTTGCCTTGAAAACCCTGTCAAGCTCTGACTTGATGGTACTTTGTACCACCACACACGAGGGGGCCAAGAGCATAGAGTCATATGGGTTTTTGGTTGCTGGCAATTGTGAATGTGGCTCTCCACAAGCTATGGAGTGAATACTGGTGCTGCAAAGGTATGTCTGTAGTGGAGGGAATGATGAGTTTCTTGCTTGAACAAGTCTCCCTCTGTCCGTAATGCAATCTTCTTATAAACCTTTGTTACAGATGATACCGATTACCAGCAGCACTCATTAAGAGATGAAATGTAAAGGTTCCACGTGACTGCAGACTTCCTAAGCAAAGAACCCAACTCCGATTGCATGGTCATGTTCAATAGCACACAGCCTATTTGCAAAGTAGTTATTGGCTCAACATATGGAGAACTTTAAGCATAACCATCTGGGCACATCATGAGCATTAACTTATTGTAGCAATGTGGAATAGATTATTTCAGTTTCACCTTCAAAGGAAGTTCTGAAACATAAGCGGGGAAAATCTAAATAGATAAGATCAACCTTACTTGCAGGGAATGCTGCTGTATCTTTCACAATCAAGTTTCCTAAAGATTCCTCTTGCCCAGCCCACAGTTTAGTGTTATTTATTGTCTTCTGCATAATTTTTAGACAGATTGATTTGTGCAATTCTTTAGATAATACCTGGAGAGTCTGTTTCCGTCATTAAAGACAGGAGGTTTTTTTGCAGGAATGACACTCTGGATTATGTACTTAGAAGAGCTCAAATGACAGATACATAGGAATGTTGAACATCAGGTAGTATTCTCTGTCTCCACAAGCTATATTATCAAGATGCAGCAGGAAAAATTTAGAACATTTGTTCAGATCCAGATGCAAGAATCTATATAGATGATGCAACTAACCACAAAACATTTACAAGAGACCACCAGAATGTTATATGCGAGCCAGTGTGGAGTAGTGATTAGCGGGTCAGACTAGGAACTGGGGAGACCCAGGTTCGAATCATCACTCTGCCACAGAAGCTTGCTAAGTGACGTTGGCTCAGTCGTTCTCTTAGCCTAACCTACCTCAAAGCACTGTTTTAAGGATAAAAAAGGAGGAGTCCTGAACAATATACCCTGAGCTACCTGGACAAACGGCAGGATAAAAATCTAAGAAATAAATGACTATAATTCACGTACCTTTGACTGTTGCACTGAGAAAAAAACCAAAATGCTACTATATAATTCTAGGGAAGGAAGGCAGCATGGTATAGTCTGACCTCGTCAGATCTTGAAAGGTGTACATGCCCAAATCAGTGAGATTGTCTCATATAATATCATTCAAGACGGAAGTTTTGCTTTTAAATTTGTGGCTGGATAAGGAAATCTTGACGGAGGAAAAAGAGCTGGTAGCATTGTTATATATGGCTGCAAAATTGGTAATTGGTCCAAAATGGAAGAGTTCTATACCACAACATATAGACCACTGGTACCAAAAATTTAAAATTTGTGCCTTTTAGAAAAAGTGGCCACGAAAATTCCAAAATACAGAATCAGGCTCTTATTCTACTAATTTTTAGACTGTGTGGTTTCCCTGTGGTTAAGCTTTGTGTCTCAACACGACCAGACAAGATGGTTATCAGATTGGACTAAATTGATGTTAATAAACTGACTTGTCTGAGTTATTTCCCTACCTGCAAAAAACAAGTTGTGATGGCCTTGGGAGAGATGGTAACTTTGTTATATTGAGTATTTTGCATTTCCCTTATGTGCTATACTTGTATATTAAGATGTGTTATCTTATGTTTGGTATATGAATTTTGTAGTTTATTGAATTGAATAAAGATATTATTTTTTAAAAAAGATCTTAGAAGCTAAGCAAGGCTAGTACTTGGATGGGAGACCACCAAGGAAGACTCTGCAGAGTAAATTAAAGCACCTCTACTTCTCACTTGCCTTGGAAGCCCCTTGCCAGGGTTGCCATACGTCTGACTTGACAGCACATATGTACGTACATAATTCTAAGGTTGCATTCTTAGACATTTTCTAAATAGTAATTTCTACTGAACTGATTGCTGACAGAATGCCTAGAATGGTCCTGCAAGGCTCACAATTTCACCCTGTTTAATGAAGGTGTGATAAGCAAGTATACCTCCTTCCTTTACTCCAACTAGTTTGAAAGCTAAAACCAAGACAGTATTAAGACTTCTCCCCTCCCAAGCTTCCTAATATTTGACATTCACTTAGCGCAAAGGACGAGCTATGCATTAAATAACCTGCCCACGTGTTCAAAATCACAGTGTATATAAAACCAAGTCTATTAGCAAACATAAGAACAATTCTTCTTGAAGATAAAGAAACACACACAGTGTCAAGCATCTAGTGGATGAAGGCTTCATGACTTCAGCTGCTTCCCTTCTTGAATATTAATTTTTGTTTCACATGCCTACTTTCAGTTACAGACCTTAAAGACACAGCTCTCTCTATTAAAAAGCAAGGCCTAGACGTCCCAACATTATGCACGTACGAAGACTCATAGTTTACTGAACACCAGCACGCTCATGGTCCACATCAGAAAGGTAAATATTATTTCCGTGTCATAACTATAGGGAACTTGAGAGATGACCTTAAACAAAGAAGTTACAAGGCATTCTAGCAAGCCACTTCACAAAGAAAGAAAACAGGACTGCAGATACATGGGTAGAAACAAAAGGCATTGTGGCAAAGGCTGTAAACAAAAGCTCGTCACATATTACAGGATTTTCATGAAAAGAAATAAAATCGTTGCCAGCCAAGCATGAAGTCTACCACACGCTAGTCAGACAAGTCTTGCAGCTTTAACAGAGTAGGGTAAGATTTAAGGAGGGGGAAAGCCTAGTTGCAAAAGCGTGCAAAAATCATTCAGAAGACTCCTAATGATCTGAACCAAAAGTTTAAGCACAGGCAATACTCCCAATTTCCAGCAATGCTTTCCCACCTTTTAAAAAAACTTTCTTCATTTTAAGGATTGGTACTTTTGCTTAACATGCATTTTAAAAGTACAGAGTTACTTCCAAACAGGAAGTCAAACCACCTGGATTCTAGACCAAAAATTTGATTCAATTCGATTAAACCAGTACTGAACCCAAACCAAAACAATGTGAACTGGAGCATTTAAGTATTGAGCAGGAGGCGATGAATCCAAACAAACAGGCTTTTATTCAGTGACATTGTTCAGCTCAAAAAGACAGCTCTATGAGAGCAGCACTTTCATTTATACTGTTCCAACACGTAACTTTCAACAATGTAACTATATACAAGCAATACTATTGGATCCAAGCAGGACTCAGTGATTGGGTATCTAGATTGGCTTCAGGACCAATGGGAGTCTTTATTAATCAGCCAATAGGAATTGGAGCTTTAGGATACCAGAGCCCTTTTCAAGCTATTACTGCTTCATATTCTAAACAAACACAACAGAAGCCAAGCTCCTCAACAGAGTGGGAGAAATTGTGGTTCAGATCCAAGACAACTAAGATTGTGTAGGTTCGATTTCAGTACCAGTTTACAGGGGAAAAAAGGGTTTCTGGACCATTTTTGATGTGGCATCAAATACCAGTGAACATGGTGTGGTCCAAGAACCCACTCATCAATTATAATCTTCTTTGAGTTTCTGATATATAGGATTACCGACAGCCGGTTGTTAAATTCCTGGAGATTTGGGGGTAGAGCCTTGGGGAGGGGATGACCTTGGCAGGGCATAACGCCACAGAGCCCACCATCCAAAGCAGACATTTTCCCCAGGGGAGCTGACGCTGACCTCTGCAATCTGCAGCACAGCTGTAATCCCGGAAAATCCCCAAGGCCCACCTGGAGGCTGACAACCCTATGTGATAGAACTGGGCAGGAGATGCAGGAGGGGGCCAAAGGAAGTACTACTTTACTCAATTAACAATTAAATTATGGAACTCACTGTCATCCTTGATACTCTGCTAAAACTAGAAGGCATCACAACGTCCCCAATTTGCAAGAACTATTCGTTTGCTGTTTTGCTTATAAATACAGGCCAGTGCCATAGGCAAAATCCACAGGCCCAGACAAACATAACCAAAGCAAAACAATGACACAGTCTGGTTGTGATTCAAAAAGGTAAATAAAATCTCAGGTGCAAGGAAGAAACGGACAGCCTTTTTGTTCCTTTGTTAACAGCCAAGTCTTGCAAAAACTGGTGCTTTGAGGGGCAGAATAAGACTGCAGCATAAAATGCAGACTTGTCCGCAAAGGGAAAAATTTAACCAGTTTTCACAATACTGATGTTGTAAAAACAAAAAAGACAATAGAGATTGGCCTATACTTTGAGGAAGTACCTATCTTTTAAGGTCAAATGGAATGGAGCCGGAGTCAGAGGAGCTCTCATATCTTGTGGCGGATAACAACTAAGTGCAAAAGTCTCTGCCCCTCCCCTTCCAACAAGCCAGATAAGAATTCTGAAGTTAGCACTTGCATGCAGCAGCAGCTGACGCCTTGACTACTTTGGCACAGCAAGAACACCCCCCACCCTTTTTTTTTTTGTTTCCAGATTCCTCAAGTCTATATTATCGTAACAATCAGAACCACATTTTGCTTTTATGGATATGAATCCAACTTCCAGATGTGCACAGTTTTGATTTATGGCTATTAGCTGCCTGAGCTCTTGCGGCATGCGCTTGTCTGGTTTGCCAGAGGCTGTT
The DNA here is from genome assembly GCA_029233225.1 of Lepidodactylus listeri. Lineage (NCBI taxonomy): Eukaryota > Metazoa > Chordata > Lepidosauria > Squamata > Gekkonidae > Lepidodactylus > Lepidodactylus listeri. The sequence goes on from JARCFY010000012.1 coordinate 24,096,117, forward strand.
ATCTTCTCCACGCATGTACTCAGGCTTTCGGAACCAAAATGGGAGAAACTGAACTTGAGGGCAGAATTCTGGTTTGCAATATCTGTGTGAAAAGCATCGGCCTCCGGGGAGAGACGGAGTTGTCGCAATATCTTGAAATCAAGCAACTTGAAGGGACTGTCACTGTTATGCATCGTTACTGAGTCTGTGACTGGGCTTTGTGCCAACTTCATAGACTGCAAGGATCCTGAGATTCTCCTTGTGAGCCAATCAGAAGAGGGCATATTTTGGAGGGAATCACTGCTATTGGCTCTAACCAGATAGAGGTAGTTATATTGAAGCAGCTAATGCCTGAGCCTTGTGTTAGATAGCATTGCTTGCCAGTATGACTGAGCACTTGTTCTGATGGGCGGCCCAAATAACAGACCAGTCAGGGAAGTCTAGAATGAAACAGGAAATGCAAATAAGGTATGCTGTTGTGTTCACTATGATTGGTTATTACTGTCAGGAGGTGTGGTCTTGACTGCCCTTGACTGTATATAAGTGGGGATTGTTGCTGGGCTGTTTTGTGTGTTGTGCTCTGAGCTGAATAAAAGCAATCGCTGTTTGAAAAGAGCTACCTCAAGCCCAGTATTTAATAGTCACCTTCCTTCTGTCCCCGTGTGCCAACTATCCTCATCATCTGCTGGCTAACCCAGCACTTAGCTTGGCCCATCTGGCATTGACCAGAGCCCAGCCCTTGACAACGTGGCTCCAGCTCTGTGGACTGGGCTGCCTGATGAGTTGTCGGGGGGGGGGCCCTACTGGGAGATCTTCAGGCAGGCCTGCTTGTCTGCCAGGGCTTTTGAGGCAGTCTGAATTGGCAGCCATCTTTTAAGGGGGGGGGGGATTTGGAGGTTTGCTGTATTATTTTTGGTTTAAATCAAAAATGTTTTTAACTATTATTGTAAGCGATCTTGAACCACAAGGAAATGTGGAATATTGGTGGTTTAATAAATTAATAAAACTAAGATCCTGGTTTATCATTGGAGGCAGAAATATTTTTAAAAGACAGACAAGCACCCCTTCACTCATGCACCCACCTTCCAAGGTCTTTATATAGCCCCCACTTTGCTGGGTCTTAACTGTCCACTGCGACAGGATAATTTAGGTCAAACTAGTTCTTTGGGAGACTTACAGGCTGCCTGCCCGGAAAACTGTGGATAACAAATTAAAAGCAAAAGCAAAAAACCCCAAAACCATTAAAACTATCTATAGGATTTAGTCATAAAATTGCTGACAAACAGCCCCCCCCCCCCCCCGGCCTGAAGGAGCCTCAGCCGCATAAAAATAGCAACAAGTGATCCCATAAATTAAAAGCAGTAGCCATCAAACCACGGTAGTCATAAAAAAGCAGCATGCAGGAAGACTGGAGGTGAGGGACACTCGGTGAAACCCCCTTCCGTGGCCTCCAGGAAGACAGATACACTGCACTGATCACTGGGTGCCGTTTATTGAGCTTGCCACTACAGATCCAAGTGTGGTGCGCTTCACCTGCCCAGCAGTCCTGATAGTCTTATGGGGCACACAGCCTCTTCCCTCTTGGCAAGGCTATAGCATGGGGCCAGGAATGGCTCCTCCTGTTGTGTTTCTCCTCTGCCTATTTCAGACTAGGTCTTCTCTCGGCCCTTTGTGTCCTCTTCCTCGTCCTTTCATGCCCCCTTGTCCTGCCCCTATTTCCCTCCTGAGCCAGGCCCCGCTCCCTCTTCCTCTTCACCCTGATTTACCTGGGCTCACACGAGGCCAGCCATGTTTCCAAAGCTGGTCATGGCTGGGACAGGCAGATGAGTCTTTGCACCAGCCAGCCAGGCACTGCTGGAAACACTCATGCTGAAAGTTGAGAAGCTTGACAGTTTTCCAGCCCTGGGATGACACAAGGCATAAAACCCACTGATTTCTTCTGAAATGATGCATCTTATCCATTGCTCACGGTTAAGGCCGGAATGCAAGATTAACTAAAGTGCAGTCCTATACAGAGTTACCCCAGCCTAGGCACCTTGAAGTCAATAGGCTTCGACTGGAGTAACTCTACATCGGACTGCACTGTAAATGTGTTAACTATTTATATTCTGGTTTCTTTGCAGCTCAAGGTGGCTTTCAAGTCACAGATAAAACACTGTAATTTACAGTCCATGGAATAAAAATTCAAGTACCTTTCCCCCCTCCAAAAAAGGCGCACCCCCCCCCAGTTTAGACCTCATTAAAAGCCCTAGCAATTAAGATGGCTTTGCTGCACCTCCTGAAGATTTCTAAGGACCGTGCTTCCCCCTGCCATTTCAAGGAGCCCTTTCCACATATCGGAGACAGTGACAGAAAAGGCAAAATGCCAGGGAACCACTTTAATGGGGGGAAATGGCCAGCAGGCGGCAGCCCGATGACTGTAATTGGCACCCAGGGACATATATTTGGAAGGAGATCTATGCCTGCTATAGGGGCTGAGCCCGGAAATTTAAAATTCCCATGTTATCTAACCCTGATCCCACTACCTCCACTGCACTGTAAGTTAATTAAATATGGATAGCAGGATAAAGAGAAGTTCTCAGTCCACAGGTTATCAATCCATAAGATAAGCTTCTAAATTGGCCAGGACCAGTGAGAGATTCCCACCCCAAGCCCCAATCGTCGACCCTCAAGAAAGTGAGGACTGGGTGAGGAAAAAATGCTTTCTGTAGTGATTCTCTAGGACTATCTTCTAGTCTCTGTGGTTTTTACCATAAATATTGGGGGTGTTCCTTGACGTCACTTCCAGATGACACTCTGTGTTCCAGTACACCCCAGGCAACACCCATAAACTTCCTCACACTGGCTTAGGAAGTGTTGGGAACCTAAATAAAGGCTGTGGTGATCTGGAGAATGGCAGAGAATTGCATTGTGACACTGTATGCCAAGCATTATGCATCCACTTAAAGACATCTCAGCATTAATCAAAATTTTAACTTGGACAGTTGGGTATTTGCTGTGGATGACAAGCAACCAACTAACACAATGCGTATGTAGGACAGGTTATTTATTTAAAATATTTGTATCTTGCCTTTCCATAACGCCCACGCTGGCTTACAAAACACACACCCAGTTAAAGACATAGATAACACACATAAAATGACATACATCAAGTTAACTGCAACATGTAACCACCACCTGCCAATCAGAAACATTCATTAAATACTTTCATGTCAAAATAATTCCCTTTTGCAGCTCTTACAGAAGAGAGTGTGGGAACTTAACACATTTAACTCCTGACAGCACAGACAATAATTCCACCAACATTTAGCACATTTAGATCTACATACCTAAATTCGGGCTACCAGCTCCAGACGGGGAGATTCCTAGAGATCTGAAGTTGGAGCCTGGGGTTTGGCAAGTTGAGGAACCTCAGCAGAATATAATGCCACCCTCCAAAACAGCCATTGTTAGTCTGGAGATCAGTGGTAATTCTGGAAGATCTCCAAACACCACCTGAAGGGCAGCAACCCTCACCTAGATCCACACAGAGATGTGCAAGCGACAGCAGATGAACAGAGAGAACCTTCCATTAGCTTTTTGAAGACTCAAGGTGGAACTTGTTATTTGCTTCCAGCAGAAACAGAGAGATGTTCTTTTCACAGCTCAATGGAACCATTTCTTATATCCCAGATTCAGGAAACTTCAGGCTTCGTTGTTTAGCTGCCTTCTGCTTCAGAGCTTCATTAGCAGCCTCAATCGACACAGATATGCCCGGAAAACGGGTGTCACCTAAAGCAAACAGTGTGTGTCTCAGTTTCAAGCTTCTGTAGCTTTATATGGAAGCCTTTGTGTACAAATTTCATATCCACTGGTGAGAGGACAATGCAGCGCACTTGAATTACACTGCAATCAGCTTGTTAGAGCAACCTCGGAAAAAAGCAGCGATACCCTAGATGCAATTTATCAAATTTCATTTGCAAACCAGAAATCATGTAATTTAAGTATCTCAAAAGAACATCTCAACAAATATGAGGTGAGCCACTACTGGAGCGTCAACGGGGGGATACCCCATGGAATCCCAGATTAAGATCAGGGAAATTCAGGAACAAATCCCCACTCATGCTATGAGAGCTTGCTGGGTGACCTGGGGCCAGCCTCATCTACCTCACAGGGTTGTTGTGAGGCTAAAACGGAGAAGAGAATGATGTAAGCCGCTTTGGGTCCCCACTGGGGAGAAAAGATGGGACACAAATAAAGCGAATAAGCAAATAAAATTAATTTGCTGTTACCAATCTGCAGGCAGCATCAGAGCGATCAAAACACTTCCCCCTAAGAAAATGCTAGAAACTCATTTTATGTAGAGGCTCTCAACTTAGAGCTTTAGCTCCCTCAAAAAGCACTTCTGAATTCTAGAGTTCCAGTGGATTTAAATAGTGACACTTTACAGAGATGAGACTTATGAAGAAGACCCCTGTTGTTATATAGTGCTAAGAAGGTGTTTTTTAAAAAAAGCTTTCCCATGGATGAGAGTGTTTTCAGGAAACAAAGACTGAAAGGGCTTATGAAACCCTACAGGAAAGCACTTGAGCTAAAATGGAGAAGCAGGGCTATATATTGTGTTTTCTTCTGGGTTTTTTTTTTAAATCAACAAAACATAAAGGGGAGCTTTCAGCTTCATAGCTCCTAGACATCTTTCCCAAACCATATTAATTTCCCAAACCATATTATATTCAACAGGCATTGCAATACCCAGCTGCCAGTGACTTGCAGCGGCCAAAGGGGGGCCCCATGTGCTTACGAAGTTGCCTCTAGGATCAGCAAGTGAGGACGAGGGGAACGGACTTAACCATACAGTGTTAAGTGGCACAAGTGTACCTAACCCCATCCCAGTTCCAGAACTCATGCACATTCGTCTGTGATCCGGACTTGTCTGCAGCCACTGACTGCATAACACATTCCAGTCATACATAACTAACTTCTGGCATACTTGTGTTAATAGCTTTGATTGGGTTTGAGATAACAAGACACCAGATGCACGCCACTAGTGTAAGAAATTCTCTTTTTTGTTCTTGTTGAGACAGGATTTCTGTAGCTCGGAGACAGCAGCAACTGCTAGCTAAGTATTGGAGACTTGGCTGCTTGAGGGCAATTTTACTTCAAGAGAAGATGGGACACTCATTTCTGCAGCAAAAGTGAAGACAGAATCTTTCCCCCCACTTCCTTACCATCTGCTTCTGTTGTGCATGTCTGCCGGGACTGTATGCTATGACATGAATAGATTTCCACGCTGTATCCGACTGCTCAAGCACTGGAGATGTGTGTGCAAAGCTATGCCAGCTTCTGGCAAGAGTCCAAATGCACCCATGCCAAATATTTAATGGAAGCTCCACTTAAGGCTAAAAGGCAAGTCAAGGTGATCTAAGTTTAGATGCTGGGGATAGGAGTAAGTCTGGGGGGGGGGATACACTTTCCGAAATCGTTCTGCACATGATCAGACAACACAGATTTGGGCATGGAGCCTGTGCACTGAACCAGTAGTGACACTGCGCCCAACTATGAGACTAATTCAGATCTACATACCAAAACACCACACAGCATGGAAATGCCTTCCAAACCCCCTGTGTTGCTGAAAACTTTGTCCCAACTTTTGCTCTGCATTAGAAATTCTCTCCGGCTCTTTTCACATTACTGTTCTAAACAGGGTTCATTTCAAGCAGGAGCTTGGGGGAGCTCAGCTCCAGGAGTTGGTGCCAGCCCCCACCCCACCCCATGGGGGAATGCCTGCTTGTGTCATAGCTGCAGCAAAATGACCCCGTCCCCTGGAAAGGTCCTTGTTCCTCCGACCAGCCTTCCGAAGGCTTCAGCCACCACTGAAGCTATCCTCCCAGAATAGTGGTATTTCTGAGGCGTGGATTAGTAGCTGTCCCCTCTCTGCCAGTTCGTTCTTTCTTTCTTTCTTAGCTGTCCCCTCTCTGCCAGTTCGTCTTTCTTTCTTCCTTCCTTCCTTCCTTGCCTTCTGACATACTTCCGGTAATGTCAGGTGGTGTAGCATATGCAAATAAGTTATGCTAATGAGTTATGCTAATGAGCTCCTGTACCTCTTTTTCTACTAAATGACCCCTGCTTCTAAACTGGATGTTATTCACTGTTGGCCCGATTCCGAGTAAAGCAATACAGGGATGGGGGTTTCATACAGTGAATTTCCTCCCATTAAGGAGCCGTCTCTGAAGCGCTGTGGTCATTTCAAACAGTGCCACTCCCCCCCCCCCCCCCCCGCTCTTTTTTCACCACACAATCTTCCTCAGACTTTTTAAAAAACACTCTAAAGTCAGGGAGGAAAAGCAGCATTGTAGGAAGCGCTATGGACATTTTAAACAGCACATCACGGCTATTCAGAAGCACAATGAAGGGGTTGAAAATGGGGAAAAGCAGTTTCCCTCAAAAGCAGCTCAGCCACACTTTGCTAACCTGATGCAAGCAGGTTTGTATGAACAGGTAAATAAATTCTGCTAGCAACCAGTTACTAAAAGAGGGTCTGTCTGAAATGACAGAAAAAGTCCATTAGTGACCAGTTACTAAAACAGAATACAAAGGCAGTTTGAGAAGGGTCTCTGTAAGGTCCTATGACAAAACTACCTAACACACCAGCCGGCCCCAGACCCCTGCATGTATTCAACACATAAGACATTTATACCACAGTTCCATTTTACCAGGGTGACCTTGGGACAATCACTCTCTCTCAGCATAAGCTACTTCTCGAGTATCATGTACTGAGATCGAGGCAGCTTTGCAAACAAGTTATTTCTTTATTCAGCTCAGAACACAACAACCAACACACAGAACAAGCCAACTATATACAGTTTGATCCAGGAAAACCACACCTCTTGGAACTATAAAGTCCAATCACAAATCCATGCTTGAGACCAATGGGAATTGTTCCTGCCAAAAGTCAGAGTCTTTCCGGATTGGTCTGTTTGCAACAGTGACCAATCCAGTTGCGTATTTTTGGATGCATTGCAGCCTATGTAGCTGTGATCGAAGTTCATGCTTATAGTAGTACATTTAACCAAATACATAACATAAGCAAATACATAACAACATGGTTGTGGTGAGGATAAAATGGAAAGTAAAACTACACACACTGCTCTGAGGACCCTGGAGGAAAGGTAGGCTAAAAATATGCTAAATAAGACATACTAGAGGTCAGACACGCACACTGACTGAATTATATGTCAAGCTGGAGCTTTGGATTCAGCCCTTAGTTGCATAGTGCTAAAAATACTTCCCAAGTGCAAAAGTTTTCAACATGCATCTGTATGTGTGTTACATATGCCTGGAACCACACAAAATGCTAAAGGCATATTGGACTACAAGAGTACTTGTTTATGACACTGATCACCAACTTGATGCCCAAGGGTATCACGGAAGCCACTAGTATGTTTCCTGGTGGCCACTTGCTTCTTCCCAAAAAGCAAAGAACCAATCCTGGCTTTCTTCCATTTCAACTGGAATATAGGAAGTACTTTAAAAGGACCTAGGAGGTATTGTCTTTTCTGTCTGTAGGAAGCATCCGTTGCAGGGGGATGTTTGGCTTGAACCTTCTTAACATTGTCAAATCGCCCAATATTTTGTGATTGGAACCAGCTACTGTGGCAGCTGCTGCGTAACTGGTCCCACCCCCTCCCAGCAAATGTTTTGCTATGGTGCACACTACCTGTGCTCAGAATTCCAGAAGTGCCAACAGGTTCAAAAATTTAATAAGGAGGGACCAATGACAAAAACACTCTGGAAAATAGGAGAATTACAGTGGATTACAAGGGCAACACTTGCTGAACCCAGCGTGCTAGAAAGCAATATTTCAATTCTATTTCTTTATTATTTATCAAATATATTATACTACCTCTTCAGAGACCTTCTGAGGATGATAAGCTGTAAATTGACATTTCACATAGCCTACCAGCTCATTAAAAAGTTTCTGGCAAAACTGGAGTACACAGAATCACAAGCCAAGTGTATCATCGCATTACCCAGAGGATGCTAGGAGCTGGAGAAAGATGTATGTCTCCCTCTGCACTGCAAGGGACAGTAGCCAGCCAGCATATGGACAGATACTTACTGGGAGACAGACTTAGCAAAAGGACTGTCAAATTAGTTATCATGAACAAAAACTGTAGTTTGATACAGCGTTCCAAGTGGCATTAAGGGGAAATGCATGCAAAAAATTTTGCTGTGCATACTCACTACAAATGCCTATCTGGTCATCTGGACTGAACAAGTGAAGTACCCAGCCATTTGGAGGCCGGTGGTGTGAATCTCCTCTAAAGATTCATGCCAAAGGAACACACAGCACAGAAATGTGACTTCAGAGCAGTGAAACTTCACAACGATCCGATTTTCTTGTTCAAATGCAGTCATTCCTAAACTCCATAAGCAGACCCACCGATGGCATTTTGCCATTTCTCGGAACCCTCCCGCTGAGTCCAAGCCCAGATTCTTCTTCGACATCCACTACTGGCAGGGGCAACTCCTGCAAGCCCATATTTTGGGGTGGCATAGCTGCCCTACCAACTGGTTCCCTACAAATGAATAATCTCATCATTTCAGCTGGGTCTGATTATTGTTTATATACCAAGTATTGATAGAGATGAGCCAAAAGTGCCCCCCCAATACACAACATTTCATCAAAAAGTACCTGAAACTTTGCAGCTAAGAGTACCTAAGATATAAGGAGGGAGACAAAGAGGTGAGTCCCGTTGAAGGGCTGGAACAGATGGCTGAGGATTCTGCAGAGGGCAAACAGGCAGAGCCCAGGATCCAAAACAGTTCTAGGAGGATGAATAAGCAAGCGGAAACTGGAGAAGCTTGGTCTTTAACCCACTAGAAGGGTGATCACCTGATTTAACCTGTTGGTTGGGGGCCTCGTTTAGTTGCAGTTTAGTTCCATGCTGTTTCCCAGCGCACAAGACAGAGATCCCCCCAAAGCATCTCCGTTATTTCACCCTTTCCCTAACACTTACTGCAGCCTTGCTTGTTCCTGCAAGCCTGAAAGTCTGCACTGCCTGCTTGTCCGCCCTTTAATCTGTCTGCTCCAGGCTGTGGCCAAGAATGAACTCCGAAAGGAAAGCTCCCAGGCTTCATTACATAGAGGGAGGCTTTGCCAGTTGATTTATTGACAGACAGATTTCCGTGGATGAGATTTGAGCGTCCATGCCCCGTGTCTGGCTGGCTTTATTGATATCTGCCACCGAACTTGAACCCTTTATGATACCACAGACTATTGCTGTTCCACGGTAGTAAAGCACACACTTTGCATACTCAGTATCACAGAAACAATCTCAGTTTAAAGAGCTCAGATAGTAGAGATGGGAAGCATTGCTGCCCCACGCTATTGGCCAAGGCGAACCAGATCACTTCAACTACACTGGAACTTCCTTTGCAAAGCACCAAACTTACTCTCCCAGAAATAAACAAGGCCGCATCAGTTAAGTGGAAGGAATCCTAGGCACTGGTCCTCCTCTACTCATGGAAAAAAAATTACTGCTAGACTCAGACAAATGGCATGTGTCCTCCACTGCTCGGTCCGCAAAGTGTGAAGCCCTCCTTCAGCATAAGCGACTCTTTTGCCAGAGGACAGAACGGAACACTCAGGTTGAAAGAAGGCTTCAAACTTTGCTCCACAGAGTGGACAGAGACATGCCAACATACTCTTAAAACTCAGCACTCCAAGGCAGAATCCTTGTCTCCAGTCATCACCCCACAACATGTGTGTGTGCACACACACACACACACCCCTTTCCTTTTTAACTGCCAGGCCTCTGGGGCCCACCAGTCTGACTGTCTCTTGGAGAGAAACACAGTCCTTTGTCCCCTCTTGCATTCTGCTCTGGGATTCCTGGGGAAAGTCAGGGCCCAATATATTAAGCTGCTGTGTTCGTTTTCCCCTTCTCTTCAGTGGAGGGGGGACAATTTTCACATTAATTTTTTAGCTCAACAGTCACATTTCAAGATGACTCCTGCAATGATTCTGATGCAATGAATATTTCATTCAAAGACATATCACAGGAACAGAATTTTTATTTATTTTTTTGCTCCGGGGATCCCACCACTTCCTTCTGTCTTTAACTACAGAGAAACAAAAACAGAGGGTGGTCTTTCTAAAAAGATTCACCAAAAAAATGCAGCTAACCGGGGGGGGGGGGGGATAGAATACTTGTAATCAAGTACAGACTGTGAACAGTCTACAATCCTAATCTCCATCTTCTGAACTGCTTTGGAGAGGGATTAATTATAATGAGGGCAGCATTAGCTCAAAAATGTTAATTTACTTCGGAAGCAGACCTGATTTTATGTTTGTAGGAAGTCTAATGATCTTTTAAAAAGCTTTGCAGGGAGGAAAAAAATCTTCCAGTTGGGCTCAACCCACCAATGAAAGCCTCTGTAGACAAGTCTGTTAAGTGGCTGGGGAAGGAAAGACAAAGAAGTTTCTTCCCTAGGGCCGACTTCGCGCTAGCGTTTGCCCCAGGTTTGCCCTCATGCTTGCACTGGAGCTTCTGGTCGATTTCACACCAGTTGCTCCGGGCTCACGTTTTGCTCTGGAGTATCGCCCTGCTGCACCGGAGTTTCCCTAGAGCAAACAAATCCTGTTTTTAGAGGATTTTCCTGTTTGCTCCGGGGGAGAACCCAAAATGAAAACACACCGACTCGCCCGCCTTCCATCAGGACCACCCATTGTGGGAGTTTCTAATTTTTTTTTTTGAGAAAACCCTGCGTCACGCTATATTGAAAGGGCTGAGGTTCCAAGTGGGAAAATGAAGAAAATACTCCGGAGAAAACTGGGAGAGGAAATTCCGGAGAGAACGAGAGGCAACTGGCCAGTGCGAAATCAGCCTAGGTTTCGACTGCATATGTTTAGCTTGAAATATACTTGAGTCTTACATGTCTGAAAGTTCACATCTATCCAAAAATGACAGTAAAAGTCTAGTCTTTTCTTAAAACTACGTTGGTGTCTAAAAATTTGTCTACTCAGCAGTTGAGTCTTCTCCGTAGGGACTTAGTTTCCTTTTGTATTGTGGGAAACCTTTTTCCTAGGTTTCATCCAACCTCTAAATCTTCATTATCACCAAACCTAAGCCTTGCACATGTTCCTTCAGATAGACTGTGTTCTTTCAAGCCTAATCAGTTAAGAAGGGATCCGAAAACTGTTTTTAAGAGTGCTACGTGTTTTCAAAAAGGATCAAGTAGACGAGTCCATTCCTCGCGGAAGTTTTATGCCGAGATTCTTTTACAAAGCTGGAAGAGAATGATGGTAAACACAGAGAGGGACAGAAATTAGCACTCTTATCTTCAAAGCCTTTCGGAGCAGACACAGTATAATGTAGCAAAGAAAATGGATATAAAAAGGGGGATGCAGGAAGCAGAAGGGAACACGCATCCTCAAAAGTCTGCTTCGGTATTACTGGAAATGGAGGCAGGAAGGAGGCTGAAAACAGGATAGAGCTGGACAAAACCAGAAAGGCAATATGCATTGTTCTGACATTTGGAAACAGTCCCAATACATGAGTGATGAAACCATAAGCATATCTTTACGATGAAAAACAGACAGTGATGGCTTTGACAGGCTTAAGGCACATTAATTCATGAGTTACAGACCTTGTGAGAGGACTGCACCACTGTAGCTCCACAGAGAAGAAGCAATCATCTGAAATCCCTACAAAGCTGAAAATTTAGGCAGCACCATACTTTGGGGTGGGGGGGAATTCCCTTGTCTTTGACACATGTCAAACTGAGATAATACAGTGCTGGTGTGAAAGCACTATCATCCCATAAATTTCATACATATCAAGCTATACTTTACGGGCAAAACAGGACCAGCACCTTGCAGTAAATTTTCAGCTCCCCCCCCCCCCAACCTGTTATCTTCCTCCATGATGTCACTTGGCAGCTGCTAGTGGGGATCAAGAATGGTCCCCTTGGGGCAGAAAGTGCCACTAAGCATTAACACTAAGATAATAGTGGAAAAACTATCTTTGGCTATCTTCGACAGTGGAAACTATCTTCAATAGTGGAAAAAACTATCTTCAAACTGCTGTGACCTACAGCCTGGCTCTCAGCCTTCAGCAACAAATTGTCCTGCTTCTCAGCTTACTGGCAGGTACCCAATCACCTGGGGCTTATGCAGAGCAGGACTTTCCTACCTTCCCCTCCACTGAGCCTCTACCCAGATTTTGTTCCTGGAAATCAGCAGACTCAGAGGAACTGAATAGGAGCAAAGTGGAGTCTGTGGTTGGAGGGGTAAATTGGCAGAAACTGCTTGCCCGTCTTCCCCGATCCAAAATGTCACCTGGAGGAACCATGCGGTGGGACACCTCTGTTCTTTTTGAGATCCACTTGCAAAGAAACTCTGTACTGTTTCCCCCTCTCAAACACAAGCAGTAGAAATCTCACAAGAAGGTAGCAAGGAACACTCATGCATTTTCTTCTTCGCATTTAGTATTTGTAATGATATGGCATTTCTGAGAAGTAACCTGTGCTGAGTGGCCGCTTCATGTATTATTCAGAGGTAAACCCAAATTTGCCATTCAGCCTCCCAGAGACCCTTTTCTCAGGTTGTCCTGTTCCTCCTCTTCCTGCAACCCAGTTTTGGGTCCCAATCACAGTCTGAGAACCACTGTTTTATTCTTTGGTTATGTCAGAAGCCAGGCAAATTTGATCTCACCCTGGGACCTAGATTTACAGGAGCATTCTAGATACTTGGCCTCAATTTAGCACATTCTAAACAGTTGGAGACATTTTCCATATTAAGAATTATGCAGCTTCCTGAAAGAGGAAATATGTCCAGGCTTCTAGAAGTGAACCAAATCCTTACGGCACAAGAGTGCAAAACTTCTCTAGATTATTTAGAGCAACCAGTCTCAGCATACCTAGGCAATGAAATCTGAACTAGATCCAAATAAAGTAGCTTAACTGGGCACTCCAATGCCAAAGGTAACACAAAACAGACATGCCGGTAAGACTCTAATTTTTGTTTAGTTTTTAATATGGATAAATTAGCTCTTAAATCAATTATTCCTTAAATAAATTCCTCCTTAATCATTAGTTCTTAAACCACTTAAATCATCTATATATCTAATAGCCAAGGCGTCCCCTGCGTGTGGATATCTAAATCCGCACATTGGGGGCACCTAGGGACAAAGAATTGCACATTTGGGCAATTCCCAGGTGTGCAGAAAAATCCGAAAAGTTAAAAAAATTATTCAGGGGATACTTAAATCCCCAAAAAGTAAAAGAGCATTCCCTGCACATGGGAACTGTCCGTTGCCACCACCGCTGGGGGGGGGGAGGGAGAAGCCTTGGCAGGCTGGCCTTGCCGCCACCGCCGCTGGGGGGGTAGGGATAAGGGCTCACCTGCTGCCGCTTCTTCCTCCTCTGGAGCTCCTCCAGCTTCAGCAGGCCCTGAGCTGTGGGGAATACCCCCCCCCCCCCGCAAGTATTGTGGGTCCTGCTTCTTGTCTATATACTATTAGTCATGTGAGGCCGCAATCGGCGAATAGCTAAATGTGTGGATTGGGGCCACACGGAGACTAAAGAGATTTAGAAAATCTTATATTAAAAAATACATAGGAGGATTTAAATCCCCCCCCCCCAAAAAAATACAATTTGGGAAAGTGGTAAAGCCAGCTGACGCAGCAGAGTAGAACACTGGCTGCTGCTCTGGGCCCAATGGCAGCTGACACCAGCAGCCACTGCAAGCCTGGTGGCAGAGGATGCTGGTACCAACTGCAGGCCCAGCCACAGGAAAGGATGCTAGCAGCCTCTGTGGACCCAAGTGCTGCCATGGTGGACACCAACCATTGATGCAATCCAAGGATTGCCAGGTGAGGAAGCAGATAACCTCTCCAGATGCTGGTTGCTGGGCTCAGTGCCTGGAGCCTCACCAGCTCAGCAGTGGGAGGGAGATATGAGATCCCCCCATGAGCCAGTCATCTATATACTGGAGCGGCTCCAGCCCGGTCTGACAGTAGAGGTTGGCAGCCACAGCAGAGGAGACCACCAGCTGCGCTGAGCCGGGCTAAGGCACTGAAGGAGGCCGGCAACCACATCAGTCCCAGCAGCAGCAGCAGCAGAGGCAGCCCTGCTGAGCCCACAGGTGGCACACATCAAAAGCCATTCCAGGCTAGGCTGCCTCTTTGGTGGACACCGGGAGCCACTCCGGGTTTGCAGAAAAATCTGAAATCAGCATTAAAGTACACAGGTGGGTTTAAATCCCTCTGAAATACATTTGCATTGTCTGCAGGTTCTTACCAGTTCAGAACAGAGCTGCTACAGCCGGTCCTGGTGGTGGTCACCGGAAGCCACGCCAGGCACAGCCTCAGCATCAAATGATGCCAGCACCTGCGCCAACCTGGTCACGGTGGCAGAGGACACCTCCGGAGGAGGATACCCAGTAGCTGCTGCGGCCAAGGATGCCCAACAGCTGCACTGGGCCCAGCCATGATAGCAGAGGATGCCCGGGAGTTGCTGTGTCCTAGTTGTGGTAAGGAGGACTCCTGATAGCCACTGCAGCCTGGTCATGGTGGCGGAGGATGCCTGGCAGCCACGACTGGCTCAGCTTGGCTGCTGCTGAGGAGGAAGATGCTAGCTGTGCTGGGCTGAGTAGCAGCAGAGGAGAATGCTGGGCTTATTCCTCCCCTGCAAGTCTATCACAAACCACATCACACCTCAGGGACTGCATAATGTAAGTTTGGGATGAACTTGTGATATACTTGAACATAAGATCAGCCTTGGTGGATCAGATGTCTTTACAGTGGGCAATCAAACATTTTCAGGATGACCACAAGCAAGGGGGGCAAAGGCACTGCAACTCGTGTCCACTGGCATGCCACCTCTGAACTTTCTGGCATGCCACCTCTGAACTTTCTGGCATGCCACCTCTGAACTTTCTGCTGCGGGTTACTTCTGCTTGAAAAATCACTGCTTGCTAAGCGAATTAATTCATGTAAGTATATATAACAGCCAGTTGGATGTATAGCCTTGTGTTATTTTTGCTAATAACAGTATTATTTTTATCTTTGTAATTAGACATTGAAATTTCAACGCTACTCTGACAAAGTCTGTGACCGAGACGAGACTTGATATGCATAGTCCATTGTGTGGATGGTGTCATTATGAATGAATCTTGGGAAACCTGACTTGTTCCAGTAAACTGGATATTTGAAGAACTTATAAGGTTGTGGATATTTTCTTCTGACATAATATATCACGGTGGTTCTGTTTGCTTCTACCATGAAAAACCAAGAGCGGCAGAACACCAGAGCCGTGGTTTACACACGTGAATAGTAACAGGGATGAGAAACAACTGCTACAACAACTTCTTCCATATTTTATCAGACGCCACTCAAAGCATCACCAATACACCCAGCAACAAAAATATTAAATATAGCAACAAGTCCACAGAAGTTATTTTTGTTTGTTGGAGCACATCACCTGCTCAGCTCATGAGCGTAAGCAAACACTTGATACCTCTAAACTGGTTTGCTTTGTGCTAGATGTTTTGTTATATCGTGACCTGCACAACTGTGTACAGATACATCGCGTACAAGAGCTGTTTGATTAGCAGCAGATTCCTGACCAGAGAAAATGTGTGCAGATCAGGAAGCAGGAGACAAAACGATTGGGAAAAAAGCACAAGAGAAAACAGACAAACAAAAGTTCTCTGCTTACGCAGAGAATGAAAAATCATGGAGGGCAGCTATGGACAAGGATGTGCAGATAAAACATCCACGTTCAGATACAAGGTTACTCTGAGACCCAGTTGTTTAGGGGGGAACAGCTGGAGAAATCTGCTGCATCTACTTCCTGCTCGTGGAACTTGTAGGAAGTGTCTAGTTGACAGGGTTGCCAACCTCCAGGTGGTGGCTGGAGATCTCCTGGGATTACAACTAATCTCAAGGCGACAGAGATCAGTTCACCTGGAGAAAATAGCTGCTTTGGAAGGTGAACTCTATGGCACTATACCCCACTGAAGTCCAATGCTCCCTCTAAGCGGTGGAGTCTTGTGAGCAAAAACTCTACTTTGTGAGATACTGGCGTTAAAGTTATGAGCGAGCGATTTGGCTACTGCATCGTTTGCTCTGGAGCCATCCTTCCTGAGCCAAGACAAAAATGTGTGAGTCGGAGGCTAAAAAACTGTGAGCTAGCTCACACTAACTCAGCTTGGAGGGAACACTGCTGAAGTCCCTCCCCTCCCCAAACTCCACCCTTCTCAGGCTCCATCCCCAAAATCTTCATGTATTTCCCCAACCAGAGTTGGCAACCCTTGTTGACCACTCTGAGAAACAGGACATGAGACTAGACAGATCTTCGGTCAGACCAAGATCAACCCTTCTTGTGCTTTTTGCGTCTTCATCCCAGCAGTCAAATGTAACAGAAGGGTCAATTCACATAACGTTCTTCATCATAAGGATATTTTCTACAGCTTGTTGGAAGGACCTCACATAGTGTTCACTTTATCTCATAAGGAGTAAGGAAAAGGTAAAGGTTTCCCTTGCTTGAAAGCCAGATGAATCTGACTAGGGATGCGGTGCTCATCTCCGTTTCCAAGCCAAAGAAATGTCCAAAGACATTTCCGTGGTCATGTGGCTGGCATGACTAGACACCGAGGTGCACAGAACGCTGTTACCTTCCCACCGAAGTGGTACCTACTCATCTACTTGCAATTTTTTGCTTTCAGTCTGCTAGGTTGGCAGGAGCTGGGACCAGAGACGGGAGCTCACTCCGTCACGCAGCACTCGGGTCTTGAACTGCTGAACTACCGATCTTCCAGTCTGCAGTTCAGCGTCTTAATCACTGAGCCAGAGCTGCAAATCATATTGGGGGAGAAATCTCTGCATATATCTAGCAGTTTAAGGGTCAGAAGAATCTGAGTAAAGTATGCACCTGAAATTATCTCAGCCCATATTTTCATTGCAGAGAACAGAAACTTACGTATAGACACAGTGATTCTTCAGTCAACCCCTGCCAGTAAAACTTTGAGAGTCTTCTGCTCAGAGAACAGGTTTTTAACCAATCAACAACAGTTCCATTCAGTCCAAGCATGCTTGTACATACCTTGTTGGTTACTTCTTGTTTACTTTGCCTGACAGAACATAATGACAACCAGCTTCTGTCCACCTACAGAGCCTTAATTTATATATTTCAGAACAGCGTATGCTGCCTTTCTCTGCAAAAAGCAGACTTGGTGTAGTTTTACAAATATATACAGTGCACACTATAATCTCCACTAATTAAAGACGTAACCCAATTTTAATAAAATCCACAGCCATACGAAGTCTAAAACCAGCATCACAGGAATTCCTCCACTGGTGCTCCCAGAGGCTGAGCTAGACGTGACAGCATCTGCGTGTCCAACACAGTAACACCACGTCCATTTTAAAGCTTCACATGAACAATTTAAAAACGCCACAAGGCAACACGGTGGGACAAGACTGCTCCATGTGTGTGTGTTTGTGTCCCTTGCACACACAGTGCCAAAACAGCTGCAGGGGGAGGCCCTCGTGGCAATTTTAAATTGCCCATGTGAGGCTTTAAAATGGTGGTGGCATCCATGTATTTGAGCCTATGAGAACCCTTCTAGGGATACAGTCAAGTGCTCTCCGAAAAAAGCGCTGCCTTTTAGCTTAAGTAATATGGCTAAGGATAGAGGAGCATGCACTTTCTTCACTAGACCATTCCAGAACAGTAGGGCCATCTCCAAAGATGCCCCAGAATGGACAGCCACCTTTCAAAGCTCTCTAAGGCAGGGGTGTCGAACTCATTTGTTATGCGGGTTGGATCTGACAGAAATGTCACTTCGTCGGGCCGGGCCATGCGCTGGGTGGTCCATTGGAGAGAGAGAGGCCCGGCTGCCGAGTTGTATGCTCGGTGGCAGGACTAGGCCCTCGATGTGTGGAAGAAACTGCCAAAGAATGATCCCCATGGGCCAAAGCATAGCTGCTCCATGGGGGAACATGAATACGGCAGCAGAGCTGGCTGCCAGCAGGCCCCAGCAGAGAATCATCTGCATCCACCCCCTCCACCCACATACACAGCTTCCCGGAACTGCAGGTCGAGTGGAGGAGTATGAATGCAGCTGCAGTGGCTCCCAACTTACTAGTGAGGCTGTCCATGAAGTGAAGGGGTTCTGTTTGACTGCTGCAAATGAGCTTGTTTCACCATGTTGAAGCTATAATGAGGGGCTCCACCCCCTCCCGAGCAACCTTTCCCCTCCCTTGCACTAGATGCCCGCGGGCCACCTAAGAGCCCTGGACAAGCCGGTTCTGGCCCACAGGCCTTATGTTTGACACCCCTGCTCTAAGGGATGGAACTGAGGAGAGAGAACATCCTAAAAAGTGAAATGGATGCATAGGTTCACCTAGGGAGAGCCAGTCCTTCAGGTATGTGGGCTTCAGGCCATGAAGGACATTAGAGGTTAACACTGGCACCTCTAATTGAGCATGGAAGCACACTGGCAGGCAATATAATTGCTCCAAAACAGGTGTTGTATGACAGAAATAGGGTGTTTTGGTTAACAAATGAACTGCTGAGTTCTGAACTAATTGAATTTCCAGTTTACCTTTACAGAAAGCACCACATAAACCACATTGCGGTAACCTAGCCTGGCAGTCACCAAAGCAAGAATCAGCATAGACGGGCCCTCTAGATGCAGAAAGGTACCTGGTTTCTGCACCTTTCTGTGTCCCACCAGAGCGTGGCAAAGAAATGAAATCCAGGCTTCAGACAATGGTATATATATCACTTGTGAATGCTGATCCCAGAAAAAAAACAACCTTGTGAATGTCTGACAACTTAATAAGATACACCTGTGATTTGTAACTGTCACCTATCTGAGGATGTCTACAGTCAAAAGGGTTTGTCCAGCCAGCAGGGACACGCTCCAGCAACATTCACAGAACACGCCTGGCATTTTCAACACCCATATGTTAATGTTGAAATCTACAAAGTTGCAGACAGTCGCTATAACATAACATGCACAAACACATATATCTTTTGCCATGGCAGGAAATTAGTTATGATATTAATAAGGATATCACATTTTTTAAAGTGAGCTTTTAAAGATTTGTGCCATTCAGAGATTCTAATTTACAAAGGTACCTTTGGAAACTCCCCCAGGTGATCACGCGTTAACGCAATCCATTGCAATACATTGTAAATCAGCTGGGCTAGCCTACCACTACGCTCGGCTGCATGCAATGCCTTTTTTTTTTTAACCAAGCAAGAACAGACTCTTCCTCCGGGGGAAGTCTACTTCTCTTGGAAGAAGGATCCACAGTTAGCTGAGCAGTAGCACCAGACAACCCTGTAACTTCAGATGGCTTACAAAACCAAATATACAATAAAACAAAATCCCAAAATAATCTTTAGAAGAGAGCTTCCCTCAAGCAAACAGGAAAGCCTGGTTGCAGGTTTACAGGATCAGAGCCATGATGGAAAAGTGTAACGCTCACACTTCGGCTTTCAACACAGTCCAACTTGTGTCCCTTGATATCCCTAATTGTATGCCGTTAGCTTATACATTCTCACCTTACTGCAAGAGGATATGTCTGCAATCTAACATATCAGGAGCAGTAAACTACTTCTGAGCACCCTCTACAAGCAGGTATGAATGAAAAGCATAACAACTGTGTAGCATATTATAAGTACTAGGAAGAAGAAGAGAAGAGATTGGATTTATATCCCACCCTTCACTCACTTAAGAGTCTCAGAACGGCTTACAAACTCCTTTCCCCTCCCCTCCCCACAACAGACACTCTGTGAGGTAGGTGGGGCTGAGAGAGCTCTTTCCCAAGCTGTCCTTGAGGGTACAGCTGGTACAGAGCTATGGCTTGCCCAAGGTCATCCAGCCATGTGCAAGTGGAGGAGTGGGGAATCAAACCCGGTTCTCCCAGATTAGAGTCCGCGCACTTAACCACTACACCAAACTGGCTCTCCATGGATAAACCACTACACCAAACTGGCTCTCCATGGATAAAAATAAAAAACCATGACTCTAACATTCCTTCTCTAAGATTCCATTCCTTCTCTTATTCAATGATTATACCGAGCACATATTTCATGGTACTTGTTTGACCAATTCTTCTGAAATACTGAACAACTTTAAAGAAGGTTATATTAAACTATAACTGGGTTTAGTCCCTTGGGGCTTGCAAAGGAAAGTGGGGGGGAAAGAAAAGGTCAGACAAAAGAACTGGAATACTAGTAAAAGATGGTTCAAGAACAAGTCAAAACATGTGCTTTGAAAGATCTTGAAGAAATCTATTGTAAATATTTCAGGATTATCCAAGCACACTTAGGTATTACAAAACAGTGTTCAGAAAGCAACAGAAAGAAACAATCAGGAGTAGCTCTGCATGAATTAAATGTTCATACAACAGGGGCAGGAGACAGATAGTAAAGAAAGCTGGTTCAGATACAATGGTTTGTATTAACATATATACCTGTCTTATACTGAGACAGATTTCTGGCCTATTTAGCTGAGTATTAACTACTCAAGTCTCTATCAACAAGCCTTTCCCAGTACCCAAGATGCTCTTGACCAGAGAAATTGGAGATTCGGTCACAGATTTCTGCACACATGAGGATGTGAAAGTGTTGTCTTCATGAACACATTCTTCATAGACCAGCAAAAGCAGAGCTGTATCTCACCATCAAGGCTCAGCTCCTACCTATGCTAGTCAAAAGGAACATTAAATTGTTCCTCAAGTCAATCTGCAATGTGAGGAATATCGTTTGTTGACATGTCAGCTTCCCGTAGCCATGGTGTTCTCGAGCCAGCTGACAGAAGACTTCATGTCCTGTCACTGAACTATCTTCAGCCTTTGCCCACACATGCCAAAAATGGGAGCCAAGTTCAGGGACAAACATACAACGAAGGCACCGGAGATAAACATGGGCAACCGTATTTCTGTGATCATTTCCTCCGTTCACACTCATACCTGCAAGAACTTGAGGAGGCAACTATGACTAGATGGCACACTTTGTTCTCATTGTAACATTCAATACTAACTACAACTTTTAAGGAACTTATTAGTTTACAGTTGTTGGTTTTTTTAAAAAAAACAAAACAGGAACACACTATTAGAACATGACAAGGCACATTTCGCAAAAATAAAAGCAACCACAGAAATGTACAGCAGAGTGGGGAAAGAAAAAACACAGGCTAACGATAAGGCTGGCTCTGTCTGACTGACTGCTCAGGGACCACCAGGTCTTTTTGTTGCCTTCAAGCCCACGTGCCCCTTTCATCTTGGGGCTGGGTGGAGGTAAAGGGGGGGAAAGCTTCTGGTAAATCAAGCCAATGTGGTGTCCTCTGGGGATCAGAACATGAATTACCCAGGAATAGCCACGAAACCACATTTTTGCTATTTCAGTGCTTTGTCACGAACAGGTCACCTGGAGTGCTTTAGGCAAAGAGCACATTTTAGGGCCCAGTTCACAGTGGTAAAGAGAGATTACTTCATCACCACTACTGCATCCATGTCATATCTTTTTGACTTGCTATTCTGGGTGGTTGGAGGAGGAGGAAGTTGGATTTATACCCTACCCTTCACTTGGGAGTCTCAGAGCGGTTTACAATCTCCTTCCCTTCCTCTCCCCACAACAGGCACCCTGTGAAGTAGGTGGAACTGAGAGAGCTCTGAGAGAACTGCTCTTGAGAGAACAGCTCTCAGAGAACTTTGACTTACCAAAGGTCAGCCAGCTGGCTGCAAGCAGAGGACTGGGGAATCAAACCTAGTTCTCCAGATTAGAGTCTGCTGCTCATAACCACTAGACCAAACTGGCTCTCATACCAAAATGGCTCTCAAACTGGATCTTCTCTAGCTGCTTCATGACAACAATTTACCAGAAGCCTCAGTGGCTCAAAGATACCAATGGGGACAACCTACCATTTGTACACTTCACCCTTGCCTATCACAGATTGTCTAATCCAAGGAGAATGCCTGGCTGGGTCTGGAAAACTCTAGAGCAGGGGTGTCAAACATGCGGCCTGGGAGGGGGGGGCGGATCAGGCCCACACTGGAACTGGCCATCTCCTGCTTTCAGTTCTGTTGCTGCTGCAGCATCATAGCTTGCTTCATCGGACTCTCTCAGTTGCTCAGCCATTTCATGTTTTCCCTTGGGTACTAGACTCAGAACTCTGAACATGAGATTTCTGTGGTGAATGTCCATAAATCAAAAGTAAGTTTGCAGCTTACAGATAACACACCTGAACAGCATACTCAAGATTGCAACAGCACAGACATTTTGATGCTATAATTCAGAGCAAGAGGTGTCAGTTATCAGATACAGTTAAATAAACAATATATTGCAAGAGTGCTAATGTTTTAAGCATGTTTTTATTTTAAGTTAAAAAAATCTTTGTGTCCGTGCCTTTTATAAAATGTATATCTTCACTACCTGGCATTACATTTTATGACACACATGATCCAGCCCAACAAGGTCTCATTTATGTCGGATCCGGCCCTCATAACAAATGAGTTCGACACCCCTGCTCTAGAGCCTCCTTATGAGAGGTGAAACTTCTGGCCACCTTGAAGCAGGTGGTTGTGAGACTGATCCTTGACTAATCACTAAGCTTCCTTTTTTTGGGAAGTAGCAGGTATTCAGCTCCAGGCATTCAATCATGGTATCCTTCTGAAATGTCCATAAGGGATAGAATTCAATTATTTTGTTCCCTCCCAGTGCCAGTTCCAGAAGGCAGTGCTGGAAACTTTGCTTCACCTTGTGGAATTTATATTATAGGTGAAGGGTTGCCCAGGGCTCATTTCATAACAGGAGCTCCTTTGCATATTAGGCCACATACCCCTAATGTAGCCAATCCTCCAAGAGCTTACAGAGCTCTTCTTATAGGCTACTGTAAGCTCTTGGAGGACTGGCTACATCAGCGGGGTGTGGCCTAATATGCGAAACAGCTCCTGCTACGAAATGAGCCCTGGGGTTGCCAGGTCCCAGTGGGGGTTCCCCTGCTTCTGGGGGCTCCAATCCACTGCTGGCTGGCGGGGGGGACCCCACCCCCAAACAAGGACATTGCCATGCAACATCCTCATCACAATGACATCACCTGGAAGTGTTGTCATCCCATTGCCGATGTCAGGGGGTGACACACAGAAGAGGAAGAGGAGATTGGATTTATACCCCACCTTTCACTACCCAAGGGAGTCTCAGAGCGGCTTACAAACTCCTTTCCCTTCCCCTCCCCACAACAGACACCCTGTGAGATAGGTGGGGCTGAGAGAGCTCTTTCAAGGATTGTTCCTGAGAGAACAGCTGTGCCAGAGCTATGGCTTGCCCAAGGTCATCCAGCAGGTGCAAGTGGGGAATCAAAACCCGGTTCTCTCAGATTAGAGTCCGCGCACTTAACCACTGGCCCGGGAGCCCCCCACTGGATGCAAGGAAGGACCCGACAACCCTATATAGGTGCCACAAAGTTCTGTCTTGTTCTGCATCCTTTCCCACGGAATACAGAGGAAGGCTGTGTAGGGATGTGGATTTCTCCATTAATGCACCCATCTCTGTTTCATCTGCCAAAGGTGCCTAGCATCAGCAGTGGGGCCCAATAAACTGTAGGTCAATCCAGACAAGACAGAGGTTTTGTTGATGGTACTCTGTCTGTTTACGAGAAGGATGCCCTCCCATTAGAAGAATCAGATTTGCAGCTTAAGGATGCTCTTAAACCCAGCCCTAGAGAGAAATGCAAAAATTTCATCAGTGGCTCTCAATGTACTCTTTATTGACTATGGAGGGTATTGCCCGCTGCATCCTCCCCTAAGTAAATCTGATGTTGCTGAATAGCTACCATCTTGGTTACATCCCTATTCGATTACTCCAACATGCTACCCATGGAGTGGCTTTGGAAGACTGTTCAAAAGCTTCAGTTAGCACAGATTATGGTTGCTCAGTTAGCCACCGGAACTTGAAGACTAGACCATATTCTACCAGTGCATGAAACCTGGGCCAGTGCACCTTAAGGACCACTTAATCTACAAACCTTTCCAAATTTTAAGATCTTCTACAAATAGGCAATTTCATGCGCCCCTGCACAGGTGTAAAAGCAGATGGCCTTTCCTCTTGTGACAAAAACTGTTGGATACTGTAATTCCGCACGCAAGAGGATATGTGAGGGAAAGGTTTAAGAGAATTCTCTCACTCAGGTACACTTGGCAATTGGCCCCACCCTCTCATTGGTTAGATGCTGAGGCTCTTTGGCCACTGCGTGCCTTCTGTTTCATCTTATATAGGACTTTTCTTCTTCTCTCTATTACATGGGCTTGGGGCTGATGTACATTAATGTGCCATGTAAGATGTGCTTCTGTTTTCGTTAAGTAAAATTTCTTTCTCTTTTTACCACTGGAGTCAGATCATCTTTGTAATTTGTTTGACCAGCATTTTGTCCTTAACCAGGAAACATGGAGGATTGGAGACACTATGTAAAGCTTCTGTGCTTCCAAGGGAATTGAATTTCGTAAAATGTAACCAAATAAAAACAACATCCTTCTGCTTGGAGGGAAAAACTGAGCAGAAGCTACTTATCCCCTATACAGCCTCCTTTAAATTGTTAAAACACAAACATAGGATCCATTTTACTTCTAAGCTCCAATTAATCTTGTTTGTCCAGGACTCTGGTGGCATTTGATACGATTTCGTTGATGACCTTCTCTCCTGTTATTTCGCACAGTGGCTGTTGGTTCATCTTGCATGCAATTATTTTAACTGTTTTAATGGACTGTTCATTCATACATATGTGAATGGGGAAGAAATGAACATGTGCCCTTGAAGCTACAAAAGTGTTTCCGAAGCAGTTCTATTATACATGTTTATGAGAATTTGAGGAACAGCAGAAACAGATGCACGGCAGCGGTGGAAGCGTGCGGTGTTGCCATTCAGGAGAACAATACAGGTGTCACAGGATGCCACATGCCAGGTAACTTCTTCAATGGTGAGTAAGACCTCTAGCATGCAGCTATGGCTGCCAGGGCCTTCCTGTACCAATATACGGAAATTGAGTGCTTTGATTATTCTGGTCAGCAGGACATAGCAGATTTGTCTTCCTACAACCTCCCAGCAACAGACCCATTTACACCTTCAGGAAATCAGCTGGAGGGCATTTTGGTTTATTTCCTAAATCACAATATATTTGAGAAACATCCGAGGCAGCTACATAGTGCTGACTATAAAATGAAACACTAGCACTATTTTTTGCTGTACAAAGACAGAGACCGTTTCTAAGCAAGTAGCTCATCCTCAAGCAATGTTTTTGTTTACCCTCAGGACGCAGGCAATTTATGGCAAACCCTGTAGGGTTTTCAAGATGAGAGACATTCGGAGGTGGTTTTTGCCAGTGCCTGACTCTGCATATTGCTTGGTGGTCTCCCATCCAAATAACAACCAGTGCCAACCCTGCTTAGCTTTCAAGATTTGACAAGAATGGGCTAGCCTGGACTATCCCAGTCAGGACAAGCAAAATATAGCAAAGAAGACAAATATGTCACCTGGCTGGTAACACAATTGATCTTTGCCCCAATAAAGCATCCAGATGACACCGCAAGTTAGTTTTCTAGTATCCTCAGGGCTCCCTAACATTGCCATATCTCCCCTTCCCAAAATGCTAAATCGAGCAGTACATCAGCATTTCTGGAGAAATACATCAATGGAGCAAAACAGCATTCCCCCTTTTAAAAGAAACTTGGCTGCTACAATTTAATTGCAATTATGCCAGTAGATGACATTTGAGACAGAGAGACAAAAAAATGGAAAGTTTTTTTTTTAAAAAACAGATGGTCTGTGAGAGTTGAGAAACTTATGGTTTCTTTGAGCTGCGGAGCCAACATCCTTTTGCTGGATCTCTTGCACTGGCTGGAGAAGGAAATCTCTGAAGTGTGCAGAGCTCTTCATCAAGAGAGGCCTTGCAATACAGCACTGCAAGACATTTTCACAGCATTCTGGAATACAGAAGGGATAGGGTTGCCTGAGTGCTTGTGCACCAATTCTGGACTCAGCACTGCAGTTTAGTAGACCAAGTAGATGGCTTTGAATGTATGACAAAAGCCACATAGAACAATTGCTGCAAACCAACAGCATTCTAAATCCCAGAGCGTGTTTGGAAGGCACGTGACTACATCCTTGCGGAAGCTAAGCTGCTCTAGGTGTGGTACTACCTGGATACGAGACCTCTCGATATGCTGGCTCAAGTCCCATGATGGCAGAACACCAATGTAATTAATAAAATAAGATTGAGTAAAGCAGCAATGACTTCATTGGATGTATCATGGTGCTATCTGAACTCATGAAAAGTTCTATATATATATTATACCTGCAGACAGTCTAAAGTACTGCATAAATGCTGAGTATGACCACCTTTTCACAAGGGTAAAAGACTGTGTCTACACACTTCATGAGTTAGTCTACGCTGATGCAAAGCACCGGTACCTGCCCGACATCTACAGCACAGTTCCTTCAACATGCTGACTTTGATCTTGCTCCGTTTCTCCCTCTAGGTTTTTGGCAACTTCCTGTTCATGCTCCATCACTGAGTCTCAGGTACCTGGAAGGTCTACTGGGCCTACAGTTGCCAACCTCCAGGAGGTGGCTAGAGATCTCCTGGGATTACAACTCATCTCCAGGCGACAGAGATCAGTTTACCTGGAGAAAATGGCCTCTTTGGAAAGTGGAGTCTATGTTATTGAAGTCCCTCCAATCCTCAAACCCCACCCTCCTCAGGCTCCGCTCCCAAAATCTCCAGGTATTTTCCAGCCTGGACCTGGCAACCCTAACTGGGTCTGCTACCACACTTACCTATACGGCTGCACTGAATCAGCAACACTGTGTGCATGCCGCTTTGTATTAACTAACATAATCTTTTGCACAATAGTCTCCATCTCAACAGAACTAAAAAAAAAACCAGCAACCAAGGAGTCTCTTACTGCATTGTAACAAACTGGACTCTATTAAATACCTGACAATATTAGGCATTTAATATGTTAACAGTCATTACTCAAGTGAGTGGTCTAAGTCCTGTTTCTATCCTATGGGCATGTTCTCCACAGAGAGCTCCAGTTATCCAGAAGTCCTTGTCAGGGAGAACAACAGAAAGTCAGAAGAAGCCAAGACCGCTGCAGCTGACAGGGCTGGGCTGTGAAAAACCGTGAAACAGCTGTGAAATGCGAGGCACTTTTGAGCAGGCTGCAATGTAATCCAAAATAATGCTCCACATTTACCGACGCACAGACACCATGAAGCGGGAGCAGCCAAGCACAGGCCTCGTGCATGCACAGCAGCTGCTCCTTCCTCCCTCCAGGCCAAGCACAAAGAGAGCGAAGGAGCTTGCAAAACCAGCAGCCTCCATCCTCAGCATCAAAGAAAGCAGCTCAGGTACTGAACAGAAATGTGCAAGAGACCTCCCTTTGCTTTAATCAGTTACTTTCTGGATAATTACTGACCAGGAATAACTAGAAATACAGACTACAAGGAATAGCTCCAAAAGAGGGGGGGGGGGATATTTATACCCTGTTTACAGGCTCCTGTAATTCCTTCATTCTCCTGTTTTATCTGCACAACAACCCTGTGAGGTGGGCTAGGCTGAGAGAGAAAGAGAAGCACAACTGGGCCCAAGGTCACCCAGCAAGCTTCCACATCAGATAGTGAATCTGAACCTGGGTCTCCAGATCCTAGTGCAGCACTCTTACCACTAGACCAGACTTTGCATGCACAAGAGGAATATACAGGCAGCACCAGTTAAAGCCTCCCACTCCACATGGAGAACCAGCGTGGTACAAAGTGTCGGACTTAAGACAGACCCAGATTCTAATCTATCAATAGCTGTATGTTGACCATCTCCAGGGTCATTTCAGGTTAGGAAAACTGTGCTGGGCAGAGAAAACTTATACCTCCCCTCCCTTTGGCACCAGAGTCTGAATCCAAATCAATCCTTAGCATGTCTGAAAATTAAATTTCAAGCAACACCGGGAGCTCTGTCCATGAAACTCATGTCTAATTAGATAATATATGACACATGAGTTGGGTTGGGGGAAAACTCAACTCAACTCGCGCTCAACATGTGACCCAAAACTCACCTTAAAAGTAGCAGGGGGGGGGGAGGGGCAAACTGGCTTCCAAGCAGGACTGCAGGAGGGGATTCAACATTCCCTCCCTTCCACTCCACACACTTTTGCTGGGGGGGGGGGGCTTTTGCTGGCTGTGGGAGGCGGGCTGTCTGCCCTGCTGCTGGTTCCATGTGTCTCCTGGTTGGACATATGGAACCAGCAGTGAGACAGACAGCCCCGCCCCCCGGCCCTTTTCTGCTAGTGAGAGAGCGCAAAATGGAAGGGAGGGAATAATGAAGCCCCACCTGCCATTGCACTTGTGAAATGATTTGGCCCTCCACACTATTTTTAAGGTGAGTCCCTCCCAGGTCACACATTAAATGTGAGTTGCGTTGGGAGTTTCCCCAAACCCAACTGGCATTTGATGTATCGCCTGATCAGACCTTTAGACACAGAGTTCACGTGTTAACACCTTGGGCCAGCCACTATCTCTCTCCCTTGAAGCTGCGGAGTCTTGTGAGCAAAAATTCTACTTTGTGAGCTCCTGGCATTAAGGTAGTTTGCTCTGGAGCCATCCTTCCTCAGCTAAGACAAAAATGCGTGAGCCAGAGGCTATAAAACTGTGAGCTAACTCACACTAACTCAGCTTAGAGGGAACAGTGCTCCCTGCTTCTGAGATGCTGGATGTAAGGGAAGAATAGAAACATAATTGGGTCAGATAAAGATGTCAGGCAGCAGGGACCAGGGAACCTTTGAAGTGGAGACTAGCATGAACTGCAGTCAGTAGGAAGTTGTACTGCGAAACCACAAAGAAGGAGAGAAAATATTATGGGGTTCCAGTTGTTTGCAAAGTCAGAACCGCCGTTGATGTATCGGTTCCCAGAAACTGTGAATGGAACAGATGGCCCTGCAACCCCCCCCCTTGCCCCCCAAAGTGGCTACCTTTGGGATAAGGAACAGAGTGGAATGTGATGCAGATGCTGACATGAAGAGGAATCCGCAACAGCTGTACATGCACAGTCTTGCACAAACTTTGGGTCCATTTGTGGAAGACTTTCTTGTGTAGTCCTCTGTGATGCATCCCACAGCGATCCTGAGGAGTCCCATAATCCACAAGAAACCACTTTCAGGGAAACAGATGAGAGAGAGAGAGAAAGATCCATCCACTGTTTGTTGCATCCAGCTCTAAGTGTTACAGGACTTGGATACTTAAGTTGATTATTTTGTTATTGCTGACCAGAGGTGCAAATTAATGAAAACGTGCATACAAGAGGCACCCACACCACAACCCTGATGCATTTAATTGCATGGCATCTAATATACTTCCCGTCCCCCGTCCCCCAGCACTACCCTTCAGTTTCTATTCAGATTCATGATATTATCTGGGATGTTTTGTTGCTCAGAACTTCAAGCAAATCTGTTTCCACTGTATTAACAGACCTCAGTTTAACTGCAACCAGAGATGCAAGAGCCAATACAGGATTCCCCAACATCCAGCAACGCCCCAAGAACACATCTAATCCCACTACGCACATACATCCAAGAAATGTTGCTTTTGCGCCTTGAAGGCTTGGGTGGGATGAAGCGCCTGTCATCTTGTTCCTCTCTGTACATTTATTTTGGAAATACAATGTACATATATTTAAAATGTTTAAAACCCAGAGCGCTCACTAAATGTCCTTGGCTACAATCTTTCCCTTTTAAATAAAATCTAAGCAAAAAAGAGAAGAACTTCCCACCCCCACCCCAAATACACATCATATGGAAGCGGTTCCATTTTCTTATTAAGATTTGAAAAGTTTACAAAACAGCTTACAGCAGAACATCTGTTGCACAATAACTGTGATGAGAGGGAGCAGAACCATCCAGGGAAATTAGAGCTAAAGGCCACCTTTATGTTCAGAAAACGTGTCCAATTTGCCCTGCACTTCAGCTGGAGCAAAAGTCCCCTCCTAGGCAGGAGAATCCAAAGTAGAACTTTGTGTGCCATTTTCTTGATCCCTCACGCTATTATTCTGGGAAGTGTAGGAGCTGGCACAATAAGAGAGAGGGCATCGCCCCTCTTTTGAAATTACATCAGGAAACTAACTAGAATGGCCCAGCAACTACAAGATCTGCACTGCCAAATGTATGTCTAGAACATCATACAAAAGGCTGAACATTTCAACAGCACATAGCCAGTGTGGTACAGACAAGCCTGTTTAAATACATTAAAATAAAATCAGGGCATCTTGAAACAGACTGGTGAAACACCACAATATATTGAAACAGGCCATTCAAATCCTCATCCCTGCACCTCCTCAGAATTAATTTGATGGGTTCAGAGTAAAGCACCTGTCTGGTCCTGCACTCTCTTTACAAAGGCAGCCAGCCATACACCTCTGAAAGCAAAGCCCCAGGGCTCAAAGACAATCGCAACGCCATCCTTTTTCTCCAGAACTGAACACGAAAATGACACACTGCTTCAGCAAAGTTCTGGGAAAACTTACATCTCAAGACGCCTACCAAACCCTGTTTTTCAAGCCTCAGAGGCATAATCGACACTCGACAATGAAATAAGTGTAATTAAAATTGCATTTCCGCAGACAGCACTGGGGCAGACTGGCAAACCTTCAGAGTGAGCTGGATTTAAACCCCCTGTGGTAGAGAAGTTGCATTTCTTTAATTAGACTGACACTGGAAAGCTATAAGTAAAGGGCAAAAAAAACCCCCCACCTGTAAGCATAATTTGAGAATTTTGCTGTGTGAGGGCATTGGCATCAGCGTATTTCAAAGACCCCCATTTAGAAGGTGGTTTTAAACAATTCAAGTCTGAACCTAAGTTTACCACTAGAGCAACTGTTGAACTTCCTATTGCAATAGAAGCAAACAGGATGCTACCCTAGGAGAGGAACCGTAACACGGTGCCCAGTGCAGTTTCATCTACAGCTAAATCTTAGCGCAAACCTATGAAGTAATCAGGAAGTGTCCACATAGCCTCCAGAGACAAAATACAAAAGAAATGAAACGCCATAAGATGCAAATCTCCTTTACAAGTGGTAACACCACCAGAGACTCCCTTCTGGTGAGTTTAATTTTCCATCTTCCTGCTTTCAGGCAACTGATTACCATTTTGAGAGCAACAAAGTATATAATCATCTTCTATCAGAGCATCAGCTACATGACAACTTGGCAAGTCTTTGAAACACAGGGGAAGTTTGGAACACGCACTTCAAATTCTGGGCTCCTTCCCACACCAACCGCCTTCTCCTAAGCCGGCCCCCTGAAGGAGGGGCAACACTGGCACAGGAGGGAGTCGTGAGGCAGATGCTGCCAAAAGTACCACGAAACAGAGGTGGAAATCTCCGAGATCAAGAGCGAAAGGCATTTTAAAGGTAATTGTTAGGGTGAGGGAGAAGAAGGTATTCTTAGATGCTGATACATCCAGTGGGGGACTGGAGACCTCCATAACTGTGTGGGTCAAAGCCTCAAGCCTAAGCACCGCCCTTCCCCACTCTGGAAAAAACTACATGTTACACTTACCATGTGATCATCACAGGGATTCGCAGAAGGACAGCAGCTGCGAGTTCCCGGTGGGAACTCGATTCAAAAGTGTCACACGGGGCTGATTAGGACTGGGATCATTGTTGTTGGGGGAGGGGCTCCCACCTCCCATCATGCTGCTTCTCTGACCCAAAATGGCTCAGGCGGAAATTATGGCTCAGGTGGAGAGTTATTTGCCCCTTTGGGGGTCTGCACATGCAAGCATTCAGCTCATGTGTAGTCCCCACTGGGAAGAAGGCTGTAAGTACCTACTTACTCACTTGCTTCATTTATATTCCACCTTTCTCCCCGGGGGAACCCAAAGCAGCTGACATCGGTCTCCTCTCCTCTATTTCATCCCCACAACAACTCTGAGAGGCTGAGAGTGTGTGTGATTGGCCCGATGTCAACCAGCGAGTACATTTTTGCTCATGAAGACTCACAGCTCTTCCCCCCAAGGAGCTCAAGGCAGCATACACCCCTGCATTTCATCCTAGCACCCCTGTGAGACAGGTTAAGCCGGGTGAGTGACTGGCCCAAGGACAGCGTAGATTTGAAACCATTCCCCCCCCCCCCCGTCATAGTGCAACATTAACTACACCACATTGATTCTAAGAGCAGTTATAGATTTTTACCTCTGAAACACAGGGTAAAGTTGCTCAAGAAGCAAGAAGTGTAACAGTAGAAAAGAACCCTCTATGTGTCCATAGCATGTCAGACATTAGGAAGATGCCAGTCCCTGAAAGAGATTCTTACCTCAAATTAGAGCCCGGTTTGTAGAACAAATCAGCATTGCATAGAATCACAGAGTTGGAAGGGGCCATACAGGCCATCTAGTCCAACCCTCTGCTCAGTGCAGGATCAGCCTAGGGCATCCCTGACAAGTGTTCGTCCAGCCACTGCTTGCTAAGCTGGCAAGTAAAAATGTGGGGATAAGCAGATTCAATATGACTGTGCGATGGTGGTCACCAAGTCGGGCCTTACTCAGAGAGGTAAGAAGATCAGTTGTGAAAAGCAGGGCCTTTACTGCAGTTGCCCCAAGGCTCTGGAATACCTTGAACAAGGTGCAGAGTTGCATCTCCCTTATCTTCTTGCAAAAGAGTTGGGAAAATGTTTTTATTTGAGCTAGGATGTTTTCTTGAATGGGGCACAGGCCAGACAAAGAGGTTGAAAACTTTCCAACAATCCCTTAGTTCCCCTCCCCTACAGAAAATGTCCATGCACATATCATTAAAAAAAAAGGAGTTGGTTTTTATACTCCACTTTCCCCCACCCGAAGGAGTCTCAAAGCAGCTTACAATCCTCTTCCCTTCCTCTCCCCACAACAGTCACCTTGTGAGGTAGGTGGGGCTGAGAGAGTTCTGAGAGAACTGTGACTTACCCAAGGTCACCCAGCGGGTTTCATGTTGACGAGTGGGGAATCAAACCCAGTTCTTCAGATTAGAGTCCGCCACTCTTAACCACTACACCACTCTGGCTCTTAAAATAAACACACATTCTTTCCTGGCTTAGCCCCCCTTCAACCACTTTATGCATCATCTTCCTTGTCTCAAATTTTAGACTGTACGCTCCTTCGGGCAGGGACTTGTCTCCTGGAGCTTCCTCAAGCATCATGCACACTCTGTTCCAATTTTTTTTTAAATTAAAAAAAAATTTTTTTTTTAAATCACCATTTGATTCTACTGAATATAAACCTAGTCCAAAATTAATGTGTGCCAGTGAAGTAGCCATGTTAGTTGGTGGAAACAAAAACAATAATCCCTTCGCACCTAAAAGACTAACACATTTATTGCCGGATGGGCTGTTGCAGACTCAAGCCTCTTTTGTTTAAGCTAACGTCATAAAATAGGCCAACTGCTATTACCAGAGTGCTATGCAAACAGGACAGAAGTAAAGAGAGAAAAATATCCAAGAGTCACTCTGTTGTCCACTCAACACAAGCATGGAGTGGTGGGGGGGGGTGAAGAGTTTCAGGCCCCCTCCACACACACACACAGAATGACTCAACTGACCTGGATCCTAATCCTGTATACATATTAGGACACCAAGCCCGAATATAGAACCACTTATGATCTGGTGATGGGAAGGGCCTTCAAGTTGCAGCTGGCGTCCAGTCTCTCTATGCTGTTATCAACAGTACTCTGCACGATTCCAAGAGTACAGAAAGACGGCCTGAAATAAGACTGAAATTGAATACATTTACTCAGAAGTAAATCCCACTGCGCCCACAAGCACAATCCTACACTGAGTTGTGCTCTTCTAAACCCACTCATTTCAACAAGGGTGTAGCTGTGCTCCAGACAGCACTGTTAATTCCTAGCAGCATGCTAAGGATTGCTGTCCAGGAGGAAAGAATTCCACAGTATAAAGTCCAAGGGTGGCTTGAAAGTTCGAAGTTTTAGATGACTGAAGATGAGTAACAGATGCCACTAAAAGGTAAAGGTTTCCCTTGCTCAAAAGCCAGTCAAATATGACTCTAGGGGGTGATGGTGCTCATCTCTGTTTCCAAGCCGAAGAGCTAGCGCTGTCCAAAGACTTCTCCGTGGTCATGTGGCTGGCATGACTAGATGCCAAGGTGCATGGAACGCTGTTACCTTCCCACCAAAGTGGTACTTGCCATTTCTTGCTTTCGAACTGCTAGGTTGGCAGGAACTGAGACCAGAGACAGGAACTCACTTGTTCACAGGGCACTCAGGTCTCGAACTGCCAAACTACTGATCTTCCGGTCTGCAGTTCAGCGTCTTAACCACTGAGCCACCGCGGCCCAACAGATGCCACTACCTCATCCTATTTCTCTCAAAATCTACACAGAAGTTTGTCTAACAGCCACAATGGATACCGTATATAGGATACCATTCTTGACAGAAAAGGTTTTAGTAGCCCCCCTAAGATTGCAGCACATTGACTCAGAATTCCTACTGAAATCAGGAGGATTTACTTCCAAGTAAACATAGTTAGAACCAGGCTGCCAACTTGCAGTTCTAAGAATTTTTCCTAGGAAACAGGTGCCACTGGAAGTTACTTTGAGGCAGGGACCCAGGACAGGTTGAACCATGAATACAAAATTCCAGGGACGAAAGCCATGCAAGGCCCGTGGAAGATGTTCCTTCTCATTACACCTCATATGCATGAACATGCATGAAGCGGCCTCATACTGAGTCAGACCACTGGTCCATCAAAATCAGTATAGCCTGCTCAGACCCAGCAGTGGCTCTCCACTGCCTCAGGTTGAAGTCTCCTTTTTAAAATATGGAGACTGCCGGGAACTGAATCTTGAGACCGTCTTCATCCAAAGCAGATACTCTACTACTGAGCTACAGTGATACCCTTAGTGAGGCGAGGAGCAGACCGTGCAAATCCTTGCTTGGACCTTTTTTAGCATGAGCAGAGAACAACAGTAGAGGAGGGAAGCCTTCTGGCAACCTGTCTCCTGCTACACACCTTGAAACTGTGCCACAGGAGGGACTAGTCCTCCAGAAACAGCACCAGAGAAGGCAAAGTGGAATATGCAGTGGGAGGGGAAACCCGTGAAAAAAACACATCCCTTCTACCAGTGGAAAACACAAAAGAGCCTTCTGCCGGTGGAAAACACAGTTAGGGTTCCAGACTTTGTCTGCGGCCCATGGTGGCTCTTAGCACCCCTTTTTGAATTGAAATGAGATAAAATCAAGGTAGTTAACTGAGCTTCACTCCAACTTAAGATACCAA
Source organism: Lepidodactylus listeri (assembly GCA_029233225.1). Taxonomy (NCBI): domain Eukaryota; kingdom Metazoa; phylum Chordata; class Lepidosauria; order Squamata; family Gekkonidae; genus Lepidodactylus; species Lepidodactylus listeri. The sequence continues at coordinate 24,131,402 of JARCFY010000012.1, forward strand.
GCAGTGACAGAGAACCAATGTTAAACTATGTCAGCTTACAGAGGACTGTTAAACTGGCCCCCCATCTTAAAGCTCAAACTTGCCTTGCCAAAGTTTCTCTCCCTTCTCTGCAGCTCTATTCACTGCACAAAAACAAAAGAAAAGACTCTGGAATTAAACACTGGAAAGCACCAAATTGGGTTTATGAGATCATACTGTAAATGTGTAAGTAGTTACCCAACAAACATTCAAGTCAGAGAGGAAATATTCTGGGTCTAGAACCCTCCCACGTTCAGCGTCAAAAAACTGCCACAACCTATTTTATAGCTGCTAGAGGCTACAGAAATGCATAGGGACACGTTAGTGCCATGAACTATTAACTAAGGCAAGAAACTTTTAAAGACCACATAGAACAATAGAGGCAAATCCCAATTCCTTTCCTTCCCAAAAGAGACAAGCACAATATCGCTAACTGACCAGCTCCCCTCGCTAGCCTTTTGCAGCAGTAAAAACAGAATGCTTCCAAAATAGAGTTACTTGGCTTAGACAGTTGCAGAGCGAAGGAAAGCTCTCCTGGAACCTCACAAAGCTCTGAATGGAAACATTACCGAACCTCTTTTCCCTTTTAAGTGCCTTTCCAAAGCCAAAGGCACCAGGCAGCAAAACAGACCGATTCACAAAAATGCACGGGCTCCCACCGCTCACAAGGCAGCCTGTTCAAGAACAGCAACAGAGGAGCGAGTTTGCCTGCGGAGTCTGTGGAAACAGGCATTACCTGGAGCCGCTGAAAGGCTGTCAACCGGAGGCGAAGGGGGGGGGGGGGGGGGGCGGCGGCCCTGAAGGGAGCGTTTTGTTCACAAAACAAAAGAGCCTGCCGAGAAAGAAAAAATGAGATTGCCCGTGAGGAGCCCGAGGCTACCAAAAAGCACTTTTACTCTCGAGTCGCTCGGCGCGCTGAGGTCGGCTGCTGCGAGCGGAGCGCCCTCCAGGAGCTTGCCTCCTTCCCCTCGCCCCCACCCGCCTCCGCCCGGAAGCTCTGCAGCTCCCTTTCCCCCAGCTGGTTCGCAGAGAAGCGGCTCCCCTCGGCTCGCCTCCGTCCGGGGTGCTCCCGAGGGCAGCCGCGGCGGAAAGGTGGTGGAAGAAGACAACCCACCCCCCGACCCCCCGCCGCCTGGCCGGCGTCCTGTCCTCCTCCTGGGCGTCGAAGGCAGGAGGAGCGGCGAGAGCGAGGAAGAACAAAAGAGCGCCTTGACCTCTGCCCACCACCTTCCAACGCCGGCTCCCGCGGCTGGGCTGCCCGACCTGCCCCCGTCCTCCCCGCAGCCACAGGCATGCCCGCCCGCCCGTGGTAAGCGAGTGCCGCCGGGCTTCTCTGCCCCTTCCCGCCCTGGGGGGAGAAAGTCGCTTACCTTCGCCAGGCCGCCCACCCTGCCGGCACAGCCACCTGCCCGCCTTCCGCTGCTTTCCCCGCTGGCGGCGGCGGCTGCAGGGGCGAGCGCAGAACTTGTTCCCAACAAAGGCGAAAGTTGTCCGGCAGCGGAGCAGGCGAGGAGAGCGAGCAGCTGGCGGGGGGAGGAGAGGAGGCGGCGAGAGGCCGGCGGGCGCCCAATGAGAAAGTTGGGCTAGGGCGAGAGCGCTGCAGCTGCCGGCTCCGCTCTGCCCCCGGGGGGGATAAGGACGCTCCGCCGGCGGCAGCAGCAGCAGCAGCGACGCTCTGCCCGAGTGACTGACTGACTCTTGCCGGGAAGGCGCGCTCTGGAGTGACTCCTGCCTGGGACGGAAGGGGAGGACTCCGCCTCCTCCTCCCCTTCCCCCCGCGGCGCCGCTGGGGACACACGGCCGGGCGAAGCCGGAGCCTCGGAAGGGCTGGCGGGCTGCGGGGAGCCGTGGGGCGAGCAAGGCGGGCGCAGGTCGTCTCGGGGGCATCACCCCCTCCCCCATGCACCACAAGCCCTCCTTTTTTTCGGGGGAAGGGCGGCGGAGGAGTCCCGAGTGGAGGAGCTCACGGTCAAAGAGCACTGGTGACGAAACGGAGCCTCCACGTTCAGAGGCAGTCAACCTCGGAGCCCCCGTGCCAGACAACATCCGAGGAAGGACTGGGGAACTGGTTGGTGATGATAACCGAGAAAAGCGTGTTTTGGGGGGCGGGACTCAACCCAGAATATGGCTGATCTAAGAGGGTCAAGTTAAAACAATAAGCTATTATAAAAATACAAATATTTATTATGGTGCACGCACTAATAAAAGATAAAGTAGGTTAAAAGAAATGGTCCAAATATCAGACTCTTTTAAAGCTTTTGACACACAGGGTTGATTGTTTTACATATACAATTCATGGGTGTATCTTATGACCTTAGGGCCTTCCTCAGTGGTTGATATTACTATTGGAAGACAACACACATCCAGAAATAAATATATGAAAAAAGATTTGCTTTAGAGCCAGGTGTTGCTTTCTCAAGTAATGTGCAGTTGCTAAAAGTTTACACAGTGGGCCATGGATAATCTCTCAGGGTAACTGCACCGCACACACTCTCCAAATTGTTCTGGTAACATATCTAATGAGTCTGGATGTATGTTTCTTCCATCAAAGAGATGCTGGTCTCAAAGGACCACTGACCTGATCAAGCTGGGCTCTCCTTATGTTCAGAGGGAACTTCCCGAGGTGGCTGACCACTATGAAACCCCTCTCCTCCTTCTCCAACTGTGTCTAGGCAGCTTTTTAGGCAAGCCTAGTGAGGTGGAGGACAGGCAGCTGCAAGAGAGGGCTGTGCATACCAAAGCATGGACAATTTAAAGAGCAACCCTCAACAGACCTACTCAAAATTTAGTCAATAGGGATTGTGCCCAGGAAAGTGTTTTAGAATTGCACTGTGAACCCTCCGTGGGCGTCTCGTATGCACATTTAATCAATGCAGCAGCTGGGGGTGGTCATGAAGCACACTGGAGCAGTCCCCTGCCTGCACAGCCTCTGCATGCAGTAGAGGTGCATGTATCCCCTCCCTGTGGTCACAATAATTAGAAAAGCAGCATTCTCAATTTCCAAGGCGGAGTCCTCTGAGTCCTCTGCATATAGACATCATGCTCATGAACCGGTCTAGGTGGGAGACATAGCCAGCATGTTTCACTTGCACATGTATTGATCCAATGCATGTATGGGTCATGTTTATAGAACTTTTTAGACATTTGGTTTTGGTGCTCCAACCACATGCAGTGGAAGCATTATGCATGCAAGTCACCATGTTGTGTGACTGGGGGCCATGTGTGTTTTTTCCACGTGCAAACAGCTTTGGTACTCACAAAGGCAGTCACATGAAGTGGCCTGATTCTGAATCAAACCATTGGTCCAGCAAAGTCTGTGTCTACTCAGACTGGCAGTGGCTCTCTAAGGTCTCAGGCTGAGGTCTTTCACATCACCTATGACCTGACCCTTACTGGAGAGATCAAGGATTGAACCCAGGACCTTCTGCATGCCAGGCAGATGCACTACCACAGAGCCACAGTCCCTCCTATGGAAAGTCCACAGCATTGTCCCAATTGTACAAAACGGTGGCTACATGTATCAGGAGGATCTGTAACATGTTCCTACTATGTGCAGTTTGAGCACCAAAATTTAAAGGTGCTACTGGACTCTAAATTTGTTCTCCTGCTTCAGACCAACACGGCTGACCATCTGGATCCATCTGAAAAGAACTTCTGTATATAGTGTATACATCTTTGAATGCCTGTTGAATAATTTAATTCGTTTGTATCGCCCTTTTCTCCCCAATGGGGGCTCAAAGAGGTTTCCATCACTCTCTCTTCCATTTTATCCTCACAACAACCCTGTGAGGTCGGTTAGGCTAAGAGAGTGTGATTGGCCCGAGGTCACCCAGCATGCTTCCATGGCAGAGTGGGATTTGAACCGGGTCTCCCCGGTGCTAGTCGGGCACTCTTAACCACTATACCACACTGCCACTCAAACATAATGCTTATGCTGCATTCAGTATTTGTACAGATGAACATGCAGTTCAGATCCCACATTTACCCAGATACTGGTCCTTCATTTTATTTTTAAAATGAATGTGTGTTGGCTCTTTCTTACAAACAGATGCACCTGACAGATGTATGCACATTCACTGTAACAATGACTACTGAGCCAGGTCATTGCCCTATCGAGGACAATGTGGCCTACTCGGACTGGCATGAGCCTTTCACATCACCTGCAAGAACAGTGTTCCCTCTTAGCTGAGTTAGTGCGAGCTAGCTCACAGTTTTTTAGCCTCCGGCTCACGCATTTTCATCTTAGCTCAGGAAGGCTGGCTCCAGAGACCAAGCTAATTCATGCAGCAGCCAAATCACTCGCTCACAACTTTAATGCCAAGAGCTCACAAAGTAGAATTTTTTGCTCACAAGACTCCACAGCTTAGAGGGAGCTGCAACCTGATCCTCTTAAATGGAAATGTAAGGGACTGTACCAGGGACCTTCTGCCAGCAAAGCAGATGCTCTACCACTGAGCCACATCACCTCCCATAACAAGATTTTAAACATGGGCAGAGTTAACTGAAGTGAATCTGAAAACATGAAACTGCCTTATACTGAGTGATCTTATCAAGGTCAGTATTGTCTGCTCTTGACTGGTGGCCGTCCAGAATCACAGGTCTTTCACTTTGCCTCCTACCTGATCCTTTTAACCAGAGAACGCAAGGCAGATGTGCTCCCCCACTGAGCCACAGTCCTCCGCTCGGACCCTGCCTCCCATCCCCCTGCTACCTTGATGTTCAAGGGGCGACCTTGGGCTGGTCCCAACCTCCTCTCTTAGCCTAATGTATGTGTGCCGCCCTATGCCTCTTGGAGGAAGGGCAGAATAAAAATGCAATAATAATCTCTTTGCCTAAGCCTCTACAAGATGGGAACAGTAATAATAAACAACTCCCTTATTGGCATGTTGCAAGTTATGCAAGCGCATGAAAGCTCTATACAAATGCTGAGAGTTCTTAAACGTCGCTTACTGCTGAGAAAGGCATTCCCAGAGACACTTGTAAGCCTTCCTCCAGCACAGGAAAACTTGTTCCAGGTTATTGGTGCAATCCTACACAGGATTATACCCTTCTAAATCAGTTGAGTTCAGTGGACTTAGAAGGGCGTAACTCTGTTTAGGATTGTACAGCAAATTGCTCTTCCTCTGAAAGAAGAGCCACTTAAGTCTGAGCATGTTTTCTTAGACTGGAGGAATTTCCTCCAGCCTAAGGTAGGATTCATGCCACTGTCTTATTATTGCTTCCCTTGTTTCTGTTCGGATTCATCCTTGGGTAGGACCAGCTGGTAGCTCTTCCCTATTTGAGTCAACGGCGGAGCTGGAATGCAGGTTTGCACTCCAAAATCTAAATAGTCCCGTAGCTCAAGTCAAGGGTTTAGAGGTAAACTTCCAACATGAGAAGTATTGTAAGCTAAGGATGCAAGCTGTGGATATCCAGGATGAACCTGTTCCAAACCTCACCTCTGCAGCAACTCACTACGAGCTGAGGAGGCCCATAAAAGGAGGTTTTTATAGGAAGGCACATTCAAAAATATGACCCCCATCAGCAGCCTGAAATGATGTATTCCAGAATTCTACCTCATTCTGAGTAATGTGTAGATTGGCTCCTAATGAGAGTTGAACTACGGAAATCTCCAGTTCCCTGCATTAGTCAGTTTATTTAAGAAACTTCTGTACTCTGACATTGTTTTAATACTAGGAATCAGTTAGTTGGGCTGCAGTCTTGTTCCCTCAACAGGTGCCTTGGATATCAGGTATTTGTGCTGGAACTGTTGTATCAGGTATTTGGTATTTGTGCTGGAACTTGCCTATTTGAGGGGTGTGTCTGGAGCTGTTTAAAAGTGTGTTGTGTACATAGGGTCGCCAGGTCTGGGTTGGAAAATACCTGGAGACTTCAAGGGTGGAACCAGAAGAGGGCGGGGTTTGGGGAGGGGAGGGGAGGGACCTCAGCATAGTACAGTGCCACAGAGCCCACCCTTCAAAGCAGCTACGTATTTTCTCCAGGGGCGCTGATCTCTGTCAGCTGGAGATCCGTTGTAAAAGTGGGAGATCCCCAGGCCCCACCTGGAGGCTGGCAGCCCAATGTGTACAAAGAACTGGTGGAAGCTCACATGAAGCTGGCCTTACACTGGAGCAGACTATTGGCCTATCAAAGCTATTTGCTTCGACTGGCAGCTGCTCTCCAGGGTCTCAGGCAGAGGTCTTTTACATCGCCTACTGCCTTTTAACTAATGATGCTAGAGACTGGACCTGGGACCTTCTTTGTGCAAGGCACCAAGCCACAACCCAGAGAATAGTCTCCCAGTGTTTTCAGGTACTTCCAAAGCTGAGGCCTTATTGAATTCTTTTTTTTACTCGTAAGGGAGCTGCAAATAAGGATCTAAGAACCAAAATGAGCCTTTTCAGGGACCCATGGAACTATATTTGGAAATCACGAAGGAGAACTTTATCTGGGTTTGTTCCTTTGAAGAAAGAAACGAACATAAGGGGCTCCAGAGAAAGGAACAAAGGAACAAACATAACTCTCTGGCAGAGTGCACACTTCGCAGAAGGGCTGAGGTTTAGTGCTCAGCCTCTCTGCCTCAAGAATCTCAGGTAACAGGACTTCTCTTTAGGGCTGCCTGAATTTTTAAAGGGCTGTCTGAATTCTACCAGGCAGAATAAAGCAATTCCAAATGGGTCGCTAAGTCGGGCGGCAGCAGCAAAATGAAACACGGAGTCCAGTGGACACCTTAGGCTCACGTAAGCTTACAGTAGGATAAGTTTTGCTCATCTTTTAAGGTGCCTCTGGATTCTTTGTTTTATTCCACTGTAATTTGCTGTACCACCCACTTCAACTGTAGTAATTTAATGTTTTGATATTAATTGAATTATTTTAAGATTGTATTGGAATTCATTATTGTGACCAACCCTGAGCCCGCTTGCTAGTAGGGCGGGAAATGATGGTGATGATGATGGTGATGTAAGGCAGCTTGAGACATTTCAAGCTGCACTGCGAGGCAAGGCGAAAGAGTGCTGGCTTCCCCAGCCAAGACAAAGCGGGTTCAGAAAGGCAGTCTGATCAAAGGCCCCTTTCCCAGGGGAAGAGAAAGGGGGGGGGGGGCTCAGAAGTCAACCTAAGTGCTATTTTCTTCCACAGCAGAAGGGATAATACTGTTGCCAATGAGAAAGTTTTCTCTCCTCCCCCGTGGAGCTCCTTTGAGCCGGCTGCTGCTGCTGCTGCTGCTGGGGGCTGGTGTTTATCACCCTCCTTGTGCTTAAGCGGCTGACGTCAACCAGAATCACAGCCTCGTCTCAGGCTAGCCAAGCGACCCTTTTTTCGCTCATAAACAAGAGAGTTGTTAAAGTGCAGAGACGTGGTTGGGGGCAGAGGGGGAGTCCGTCATGCCTCAGCTGCAGTCGCCCCCTTTCGCTCCCTCCCTGCGCCCCACAGGCTGCTTACAGCCCCAAAGCTGGCTCTGGGCTCCTGCGGAGTCAGGCCGCGGCCGCTTTCACCTGTCGTCTTAGGGTGCCTGGAGGTTGCTTCCACACCACGCTTTCTTAAAGGGGCCACGTAGTCCTATCCTCACAGCGCCATAAATCCCACTGCATGTATGGACTCAAAGGCACGTCAGCAGTCCGTGCAACTCAGTGGCAAGCAGTGTTCCCTCTAAGCTGAGCTAGAGTGAGCTAGCTCACAGTCCTTTAGCCTCTGGCTCACACATTTTTGTCTTCACTCAGGAAGGATGGTTCCAGAGCAAACTAATTTCTGTAGTAGCCAAATCGCTCGCTGACAACTTGAATGCCAGTAGTTCACAAAGTAGAATTTTTGCTCACAAGACTCCACAGCTTAAAGGGAGCGAAGGCCATGGAGATCCCTGACAAAGCATTGTGGGCTCACTAGGGCTGCCAACTTTGGGTTGGGAAATTCCTGGAAGTTGGGGGGGTGGGGTGGAGGTTGGAGAGAGCATGGTTTGGGAACCTAAGAAGGGTATAATACCATAGAGTCCGGCCTCCAGAGCAGGCTTTTTCTCCAGGCAAAACTGTTCTTTGCGGTCTGGAGATCAGCTGTAATTCTGGGCGCTCTCCAGGCCTCACCTGAAGGTTGGCACACTTCCTCAACCCCCAGCAACTCCAATTAAAAGGCTGTCTGTAGTAGGCATTGAGAAAGCCAGTCAGAATAGATCTAATGGACCAACAGAATGTTGTGGTGTAAACCAGGTTTCATAAGCATCCTTTTATCTGCTCATGCAAATGTGTTAACATCCTCCCTGCTCCACGCGTAGACAGTGACATGAGTCATGTCGTGACAAAGGGGGTTTTCCTCCCTGAAATGACATAGGTGGGCCATATGGGTTTGCAGCTGGAAATTCCCAGTGTCAGATCCCAATAAAGTGTATCCATCCTCCCTTTGCCCGCTCTTCGGGCCCTGTTTATAGACACTTATTTTAGCATTGCCCTCGCATAGAGGAGTAGACTGCATAGTTTGTGGTGCAGGGATTATTCAGGTGGGGAGGAGGACCATGGAAGTACCTAGGCCAGGTAGCAAATTTGGGTACTAATGTTCCCTCTAAACTGAGTTAGTGTGAGCTAGCTCACAGTTTTTTAGCCTCCAGCTCACACATTTTCGTCTTAGCTCAGGGAGGATGGCTCCAGAACAAACTGATTTATGCAGTAGCCAAATGGCTCACTCGCGGCTTTAATGCCAGTAGCTCACTAAACAGAATTTTTGCTCACAAGACTCCTCAGCATAGAGGGAGCATTGGTACTAACCTTCCACAACAGGCAAGTGTGTGTTGGGAATTTTACGACCGGGCAAAGCAGAGCATTTATTCCCTTTTCCCATAGGCAACAGAGAGCTCCCTCCCATTGCACAGATTATTATACTAATTTAATATAATGTATCTTACCTGCATATAAAATACACACTCGCATTTAGAATGGTAATGTGCCAAGGCCCCTCCTTAGGTTGTTGCAGGGGGGGAAAGGGAGTCCGCAAGACTGCAGTGTGGAAAGGCTGTGGTTCCAGCACACTTATTCATGTGAGTTCACATGTCAGCAAAGTCTCACGCGTTGCACGGGTCGTAACTTGGTTGAGAGTCCCGTCCCAATCAATGACACTTCCTGTGAAGCAAACAGGCTCAAGACTGTATGGCCTAGGGCTGCAAACATACGCACGTTTTCTTGGGAGTGAACTCCACAGAACCCAGCGGGGCTTGTTTCGGAGGCAACATGCTCAGAATCAGCTGCACACTCACCTTATGGTTTCATTTGGTTCCCTCGGAGCTGTCAAGCCTGGCTGCAGGATGTGCTCCGGGTGGGGGGTGGAGTCGCTGGGACTGGAAAGCCCTCGGGGGAACAGGGTTTCTACTGTAACAATCCTATGAATGTGCAGCTTCCTCCGCTGCGAAAGGTTAGATGTAAAGAGCCGGAGGAAGCAGACATTTCTAATTATTTTTTATTAAAATACCATAGACAGTTTTTCTTCTTAAAAACTCACTGTCTAGGTTGTCATTAACAAGAGGGAAGAATTATGAGTGCTGCGATGCCCCGCCCCCCTCTGCTGCCTTTATGAGCTGGAACAGCAAATAAATATGCCAGCGTAGTGAGGAAAAAGCCAGTCATCAAGACCTCAACTAGAAATACACCCCCCCTTCCTTCTGTCTGGGGATTGCAGTCCCAAATTCCTCCTTTTTCGAACTCTGCCACTATAGGCTCTGGAATGAGTTACAGGCTCAAAGCTTAATGAATCCCAAATCTTGTGGCTATGATCATCTTACCAGGTGGACACCACCTGGGGTTTGTAATCCTTATTCCACCCAATGGAAATATGATGAAGGCACTGGGTATCAAAGTGTCAGCTGCAAAATTCTGACAAAGTTAGGGCCAATTTTAATGTGTCCACCGCTACATGGAAGCTGCCAGACAGCGTTTACAAGATATGAGGCAGCTTATCAAAGTCAGTGTTGTCTACTCGTACTAGCAGTGGTCCTCCAGGGTCTCAAGTAGAAGTCTTTCCTGTCACCTCTACTTAACTGTAGATGCCACAGATTGAACCTGGGACCTTCTACATACCAAGAAGATGGTTTACTACTTAGCCATGGCCCCTAACCTCACTCATGTGCCTGTCATATATTACTACTGCGATGTTTTGCACTAGGGTTTCTAGATCTGGGTTCGAAAATACTCAGAGATTTGGGAGTGGAGCCTCAAGAGGGTGGGGTTTGGGGAGCAGAGTTCCCTCTACGTTGAGTTAGTGTGAGCTAGCTTACAGTTTTTTAGCCTCCGGCTCACACATTTTTGTCTTAGCTCAGGAAGGATGGCTCCAGAGCAAACTAATTCATGCAGCAGCCAAATAGCTCACTCAGAGCTTTAATGCCAGTAGCTCACAAAGTAGAATCCCTGCTCACAAGACTCCACAGCTTAGAGGGAACATTGTTGGGGAGGGATATAAATGGGGTATAATACCATAGAGTTCACCTTCCAAAGCAGCCATTTGTCCCAGGTGAACTGATATCTATCACCTGGAGATAAGTTGTGAAAGAGGGAAATCTCCAGCCATTACCTGGAGGTTGGCAACCCTAATGAAGTGCTTGTACATTTTTAAAAATGTATAATTCAAGCAGTGGATGCACAGGTATACAGCCAACTGAGTCGATGTAAGAAGCATTATTTGTTATTAGTCGTTATTAACCATTAGTTGTTATTAATTGTCTGTGACATATGGATTAGTACTAAGGTTGCCAAACTACAGGTCGGGCATAGAGATCTCCCAGAATTACAGCTGATCTCCAGACGATAGAGATCAGTTTCCCTTAAGAAAATTGCTGTTTTAGAGGAGGGATTCTATGACATTATACCCCACTGAGCTCCCTCCCTTCCCCAAACCGCTCAGGCTCCACCCCCAAAATCTCCATGAATTCCCAACCCAGAGTTGGCAAGCCTAGTAAGTACTGTTACTCTTCCCATTTTCTCAGGCAGTAAGATGTTCCAGGCTCAATCAAATGCGACAATGCAGTGCGAAAAACACTTTCCCAGGGCGAAAACGCTTTGGCTTTCAGTCTTCGTTTGCTTTGGATGAGAGCGTTCTGGAGACTTATGGCATCTTTATAATAGTTTTGTTTACAAATATTTAAGCAAAACATAGTGGATACATTCCTATACATGGATTGCACACCAGCTGATCCTACATCCATGTTCCCAGAGACCCGCTCTTGCAGCCAGCCATAACTGCACCCCAACTTGGCTAACTCCACTGGAACTCCCAGCGATGCTCTAAATTCAAATTGGGAAAAAAACCCTTCTGCACACATGTTCCAACACCCACCAGTTCAGTTCATGGTCGGTTTGCTGTTCACATTTTTTGTTGATCAGTTCAGAGATTTGCGTGCAGATCAAGCCCCTCGCGTTACTTTTCATGTACTAAAACAGTATAATACAGTGCAACTGGCAAAATTTCACACATGAACATTTTCACACAGCAAACAGAGAATCCTGCTTTCCCTCACCCCCTTTTCCAAAGACTTTCCAGCCAGTTAATTGAATAAAATAAACAATGAGCAAATCAGTCAGTCAGTCAGTCAATAAACTGCGTTTTTGTAAAAATTACTGTTTAGCAGTCAAGTCTGTTATTGGTATTTCACACACATGCACACATTTTCACATTCTGGTACAGGATGTATAGTTCTCCCTTCCTTTAATTACCTGACCCAGCCACCCGTGGCCATAGATACAATAATCTTGTCAGCGGTTCAGATGCCAAAGCCCCTGGAAGTTGAGGAAATGAGACTCCCCTGCCACTGTTATTGCGCGGTTGCAAAGCTGTCTGACAGCCATTCGAGGTGGACAGTAGACAGGCAAACAGATGAAGTGCTATGGCTCATGGGCATTTGCAGTTGTTCAGCGTGTGTACGTCTGTCTGTCAAACATGCTCACCCAAAAGTTTACGGCATCCCTGTGATTAACCAAACATTTCTCCAGGACCAAACAGAACTATCTGAAAGGCTGGAAACTTTCAGTGTCAAATATGAAAACGAGGGCTATATTTAAAACATATGGGTCTAGCTCAAGATGCCTAGGTAGGAGCTACCTACTTACTTCTCCTCTTCCAGATGCAAGTTTCCACCTAATCATTTAATAATAATTAATCACCCCCTCCCCACCCCCCAAAAGAGGCAGCAAACACAGTGACTGAACTGGAATTTCTGGAAACAGCCGGAGCTTCCATCCACCTTCCAGGGAAACCTAGCAGCATCAACAGCCACTAATTAATTTATGAGTAGCTGGAGTCAGTCCAGGCACGGAACTGAACACCCGGCTCACAGGGCACACAGGAGAGCCTATGGAAAACCAGTAGTAATGACCTGGCAATAAACATTAGTCTTATTAATACAGAGAGCGCAAGTAGGAAGACGGGGGTAGCACTAATCCCCCGTGATTAGATATTACCTACCAAGTTCTGTAGTTTCAGTTCTTGATTGTGGATTTAAGAGAGTAACAGAAAACGACAAAGCATAGTCTACTTTCTTTCCGTGCTGTGACAATTTGCTGCTACAAAGTAGATGAAAACAAATGTGTACGCAATCTGTGTGCGTGCGTGTGTGTGTGCCTGTGTGTGTGTTGGGGGTTGTGAATGATATTATTTTTCCAGAACAAAATTGGAGTCTCAACGCAAAGTAACAAAATATACTTCTTTCATAGGCAGGCCTGAGGAAGAAAATTTATTTACTCAGAATGTTTTGATCCCGCCCTTCCACTGTATCCTCACAACAGCCCGGTGAGGTAGCTCAGGCTGAGAAAGCGTGACTGGCCTGAGGTCACACAGGCTGTAAATACTAAGGCCCCAGTCACACACAGAATTAGCTGTGCTATAGGCACGAATGCCATGCGGATTTTAAGGGCGCGATCACACCAGAACAACTGGCAAGTGTCCCACACCCGTCGGCAACCCGTTTCTCTCCACCAAAGAAGCAAAGTTAAAAGATACTAGGGAAAGTCCTGTATCAAACAGGCCACAGATGGACTTTCGCCATGTGATCACTCAAGCTCGCACTCATGGCGTTGGGGATAGTCTGATCAGGCTATCCCGGTGCCATACCATCCCCCCCCCTTCTCAGTATGCACACCATTGCATGCTGCCATAGGAAGCCCTCAGGGTGGAGATGCGATTCATCAATCCCCTGTTTAAGTGCATCAGGAAAAAAACGACTATCCCCCCCCCAACTGCGTCTGATCACACAGTGGCGGGCTGTGCCCGCAGCTTCATAGAATTGTGTGATCACGCAACTGTGGGTCACATTACTCTGTAGCAAATAGCCTCACTCCCCCCCCCCCCGATTATCTCGCTCGTGTGACTGAGACCTAAGATCACTTTCCTGGGAGCATAAAATGGGTCTTTTTTCTAAGTAGACCTGGTTAGGATTGCTCCCACAGTGAGCTTCACAACAGAGTGGACACTTAATCTGGGTCTCCCAAAGCCTAGTATGACACCCTAACAACACCACTACTACTATAGAGGTGGGTTTTTTTAAATCTCCTTTTAAAAGCCTTTTCTTATGTGTAGTTATTAAAAACACAGAAGCAAGGTCAATGGAAAAAGTCACAGTCTAATTCAATGGAGAACCAAAAGTGGCTAAGATCAAACTGGGTTGGAGCAAGTCCTGTCTAGAGATGTGAAGCCCACAATGGAAAGAAAAAACAATGGGTTAAAAACATTTAAACTAATGTTTTTCAGTTTTCCCCCAGTTTTTATTCTATTCCTTTATTGCTAGGTGATTCTCTAATCCCCACCCATCCTGGGGCAGGGTTTCATATCTCTAGTCCCATCTCCAACTCAGCCCAACGCAATTACAGAGGACAACATTTGCAGCCAAGCAGATTATCACTCCAGCAAGGACCCAAGTCTGTCCTAGAAGTTTCCATCTTTTGGAGGACGCTGGAAGACCACTAGCGTTCAACTCCCCCCAAGTACTAGCCTCAGGAGGTGGTGGGATGTCCTTCTTTGGAGGTTTTTAAACAGAGACTAGATGGCCATCTGACAGCAATGCTAATTCTGTGAACTTGGGCAGGTCATGAGAGGGAGGGCAGGAAGGGTTGCCTCAGTGCTTAGTTCTTGTGGCCCTTTCTTACACACCCAGGGAAATGCTGATTGCCACTTCAGGGCCAGGAAGCAATTTTTCTCCGGCCAATTTGGCTGGAGATCCTGGAGGTTTCTTTTTTGTCATTTTCTGGGCTTGGAACAGCAGTCACTGTGTGTGGGGAGAGGTGTTTGTGAATTTCCTGCATTGCTCAGGAGGGTTGACTAGATGACCGTGGAGGACCCTTCCAACTCTATGATTCTAGGGCTGCCGCATGCAGGGCTAAAAGGGCAGCAGGCTTATAAAGCTGGTCTGCTGTGGGTAGAAACCAAAAAATCCCAGGACAGACTCATAATCTGGTAACTGGAGGGGGGATGCCGGTGGGGGGAGCATTCACATGTTATCCTCAGATCATCCTCTCCCCATCTTTGGTTCACTCTTTCTCAAACCTACCATGCTTCTACTTTCTTGGGAACAGCACAATCCATGTCTGGTATCACACCATCTGGATAGGATATTTTCAAAGGTCCCTCCCACACGGGCATCATTTTCTTGCTCTCAGCCCTTCATGGTTGATATTTCCCCCAAGTTAATGTTATAGGAGCCGTGACCTGGATAGCCCAGGCTCACCCAATTTCGTCAGAGCTCTAGAAGCTAAACAGGGTAAGCCCTGGTCAGTATTTGGATGAGAAACCACCTAGGAATACCAGGGTTGCTATGCAGAGGCAAGCAATGACTCTGTTAGTCTCTTGCCTTGAAAACTCGACAGGTCACCATAAATTGGCTGTGACTTTTTAAAAAAGATTTTTAAATTTGATTTTTCAACACACATGTACATAACACATAAAACGAAAGAACATAAAACATAAAAAGGATAGCTTCTACTAAGCTGTCTAGAAAATTTCTGTAGAAAAGTTTCATTTAGGCACCTAACCATTTTAGATAATACATATACACCTACGCATTTTTTTCTATATTTTAAATACTTGTAATAAATACATTTCAATCCATTTATAAAATCTTGACCATGTTTTTTCAAAGATTTCTTCTTTTTATCTTGCATTAACAAAGTTAATTTGTCCATTTCTGCTGTTTCCATAAGTTTATATATTGTTTCTTCTTTTGATGGAATTTCTTCTTTTTTCCAATATTTTGCACACAGAATTCTAGCAGTTGTTATAACAGGTACAATCATATATACATCTGGTCTTTTGAACCTTTCTGGTATTATATTCAGTAAAAATAATTCTGGTACAAATGGAATACTTGTCTCTAACATTTTCTGAAGTATCTCATGAATCCATGCCCAATATTTCTTACTTTTTCCGCATGACTACCATATATGAAAAAAGAGCCAGTTTAATTTTTTTACACTTCCAACAGTCATTTGACATATTTGGATAAATTTTTGCTAGATTTTCTGGTGTCATATGCCATTTATAAAATGTTTTACACATTATCTTTGTATGAAATGGCTTTAGTATACTTAATATGTTTTCCATACCCTAGACCATTGATCTAGTTCAATGTTATGACATATATTTTGTGCCCATCTTATCATTGATGATTTTACTAGTTCATCTTGCAACTTTTCATCTATTAATAACCTGTATCAACAAATAAAAGAATCTTATTCAGGTCTAAAGGTTTTTCATAAAAATCAGTTTGTTTATCTTTTACATATCTGGAATCAAGTTGTGCTTTAGTTTAAGTGTGTATCATGATGTTGTAAAACCTCTTGTGGTTTTAGTTTATTTTTGTTGTCCAGGAGCTCTTCATATCTCCACATCATTTGCTTTCAAATAGTGCAGGGTTCATGAAGGCTTTGAGAGGTGAAACCCATTTAGGTATCTTGGTATAAAAAAGAAATCAGCTGTAACTTGACAGCCCCCCCCCCCCATGTTATAGTGCTATAGCAACTATTGATCCCCTCCAAAAAAAGCCCTTCCATCTGACAGAGTATGCGTGCACATGAAATCTTAACAAGGGCTGCAGTCACACACATTAAATAATCCACTTTCAATCCCCTTTCAGTGCACTTTCCAACTGGATTTTTACTGTGTGAACTGGCAAAATCAAGTTGGAAAGTGCATTGAAAGTGGATTGAAAGTGGATTATTTAGTGTGTGTGACCACAGCCAAGGTAAAGGTAAAGGTTTCCCTTGTTCGAAAGCCAGCTGAATCCAACTGTAGGGCTGTGGTACTCATCTCTGTTTCCAAGCCAAAGAGTCAGTGCTGTCCAAAGACTTCTCCGTGGTCATGTGGCTGGCATGACTAGACGTTGAGGTGCATGGAACTCTGTTACCTTCCCACTGAAGTGGTACCTATTTATCTACTTGCAATTTCTTGCTTTCGAACTGCTAGGTTGTCAGGAGCTGGGACCAGAGATGGGAGCTCACTCCATCATGCGGCACTCAGGTCTTGAACTGCCAAACTAACAATCTTGCGGTCTGCAGCTCATCATCTTAACCACTGAACTACCGTGGCCCCAACACGAAAGCTCACACCTTGAATAAAACTTTATTGGTCTTAACAGTGCCACTGGACTCTAACTTTGTTCTGTTGCTTCAGACCAACATGGCTGCCCACCTTGATCTATCCATCTACAAAGCTTTGCTCCAACGTACACATGTCTTCATTTGTGGCAATGATGAAAGCAACATTGGAAATCCCCCCCGGGTGGAAGTAGCCTTAGATTCATCTAAAGACTATCCAACGAAACCATTTTTTGTTCAGACATTCTGTAGCACAGAAGATTATTTAGACATTTCACCCCTACAGAGGGAAAAATGAATATGAGTAAAATATGAAATCAAAAAGAATAAGTCGGTGTGCAGTCAGAACTACTATGTGGATTTTTAAATTATTCTCTATTCCAGTTAGCAAGAAACAGGGACAAAAACAAATCTCATGTAATGCAAAAGGGAAAAAAAAAGCTCAATATTCAGTTGTAGCATCTGGTATCAAGTTGAAGGCTATCACTTCGTTTCCAAGGTCACTAATCTTGCTAGCAGATTGTTGTAGAATGCCTGGAAAAGCTGGACATATGGCTCGGATACATCTTGAAGTACTTCTAGATTTTAGCTGACAAGTATCACATTGCAAGAATTAGGAGTAAGTTGTGAATAAAATGAACACCATTGTATTTGTGTCAGGGCAAAACAACAGGTTACAAGCATCATAAAGGGGTTGCAAAAGCACCCACTCGGCAATAAACCTAGAAAAATAAATAACTCACAAAGAGAGCTTGTTTTTGGAGATGTGGGAAAGAGCCTGCAGGACAGGGACGTCTTTAATAAATTAGAGAAAAAGCAGAAAGCTGCAGGAAGTGATCTTTTGTTGCAACTGTCCACACACACTGGGATCCTGGAAGAACTGCAAAGCAGTAAGGATTTGTGTAGCTAAAGTGACCCAGACAACCTTCTCACTCTAAGGAGAACTAAATTTTATTCTTAAGGTTTATCTGCCTAAACCCACACTTCAGAACTAAGTGGCTTGGAAATGCCTGCCTGCCTCAGTTAGGAATGAGCACTGTTTATGATGGATCTATTCTGCAGTCCCAGCCAATGTAGCCACACAGACCCTTTGCTGGTTTTTGGCCATCAAGCCACATCTGACTTATGGCGACCCCGTAGGGTCTTCAAGGCAAGGGACGTTCAGAGATAGTTTTCCATTGCCTGCCTCCGCATCACAACTCTGATATTCCTTGGAAGTCTCCCATCCAAGTACTAACTAGGGCTGACCCTTCTTAGCTTCCGAGATCTGCCGAGATCAGGCTCCCCTGGGCTATCCAGGTCAGGGCCCCACCCCTCAAGAAAATGTTCCTCTTTTGCAATTTATTTGAGTAGCAGCTATTCGCTCATGGCTACATCCACACAGCCACTACTCCTTGTTGTGTAATCCTTTCTACTGCAAATGCCTCTGCAGCCACATGGGGATGTGGGTCTCCATACTTTCTTCTATCATTCTTTTGTGTTCACCACCTCATACTACTAGAGGGCTTTTTTCTGGCTTAAAAAAACAGTTATTATATTGCTATCATGTTATAATGCTATAGCAATATAGCAGTCCAAAATCCTTCCGATTGCATGGGAGGGACTGGGGGGGTGGGGGAATGAGGGGATAACAGTAATAAAATAACACCACTGTGGGTGGAGGTACAAAAGTGCATACCTTCTTGCCCACACAGTGTGCAAACTCACCTTGACTGCAGCTTTCGGGAAAGATCTTAGCGAGTTTTTGGAAGAATGGTGCAACACGAAAAAAAAACAACTGTAGCTGGTGGACAATTAGAGGTGATGTTGAAGAAGAAGAGGAAGAAGAAGAGATTAGATTTATACCCCGCCCTTCACTCACTTGGAGTCTCAGAGCGGCTTACAAACTCCTTTCCCTTCCCCTCCCCATAACAGACACCCTGTGAGGTAGGTGGGGCTGAGAGAACTCTTTCCCAAGTTGTCCTTGAGGGAACAGCTGGTATAGAGCTATGGCTTGCCCAAGGTCATCCAGCCAGGTGCAAGTGGAGGAGTGGGGAATCAAACCCGGTTCTCCCAGATTAGAGTCCGCGCACTTAGATTAGAGTCCGTACACTCCCAGATTAGAGTCCGTGCACTTAACCACTACACCAAACTGGCTCCCTGAATACACCTCCCAAAAAATCCCTCCCAAAACAATTTGGATGCTAAACAGGCACAAAACCACTATGTCAAAGCAAGCCTTGTCTAAGAGAAGTCAGTGGGACCCTCTCTTAGTTTCACTCCATGTCATTGCACGTTCATTTCCATTCCACCCTAGACAGGTACTAGGTGTGCTTGCAGACTAAAACAATCTTGTTACTGGGTAAGGTGGTGGAATCCATTATTAAAGATAGGACTGGAAGGCACATTGATGAACAAAGGCTACTGAGGAAGAACCAGCATGCATTCTGTAAGGGAAGGTCTTTTCTCATCAAAGGCTCCTAAGTAAACTCAGCCGTTATGGGATAAGAGGACAAGTCCTCTTGTGGGTTAAAAACTGGTTAATTAAGAAGAAGAGATTGGATTTATACCCTGCCCTTCACTACCCAAAGGAGTCTCAGAGTGGCTTACAATCTCCTGTCCCTTCCCCTCCCCACAACAGACACCCTGTGAAGTAGGTGGGGCTGAGAGAGCTCTGACAGAAACTGCTCTTTTTTCAAGAACAGCTGTGCCAGAACTATGGCTTGCCCAAGGTCATCCAGCAGGTGCAAGTGGAGGAGTGGGGAATCAAACCCGGTTCTCCCAGATTAAAGTCCGCGCACTTAACCACTACACCAAACTGGCTCACTGTTAAATGGAAACAGTGAGTATAAATGGGCAGTTTTCACAGTGGAAGGCGGTAAGCAGTGGGGTGCTGCAGGGCTCAGTACTAGGTCCCCTGCTTTTTAACTTGTTCATTAATGATTTGGAGTTGGGAGTAAACACTGAAGTGTATAGGTTTGCAGGTGACACACCAGAGGAATCTGTAGACGCTGAGTGAGTGGGTGCCAACTTGGCAAATGAGGTTCTACATGGGCCAGCACAAAGTAATGTACATTGGAGCCAAAAATCCTAACTATAAATATACATTCATGGGGTCCAAACTGGTGGTAACTGACCAGGAGAGACATCTTGGAGTTGCAGTAGATAACTCACTGAAGATATTACCTCAGTGTGCAATTGTAATAAAAAAAGCAAATGCTATGCTAAGGATTATTAGGAAAGGGATTGAAAAACAAATCAGCTAGCATCATAATGTCCCTGTATAAATCTATGATGCAGCCTCATTTGGAGTACTGTGTACAATTCTGGTCACTGTGCCTCAAAAAGAGATATTATAGCATTGGAAAGGGTGCAGAAAAGGGCTACTGAAATGATTACGGGGATGGAGCACCTTCCCTATGAAGAAAGGTTAAAGAGATGAGGGCTTTTTAGCTTGGAGAAATGATGACTGAGGGGTGACATGACCGAGGTTTACGAAATTATGCACAGGATAGAGGAGGTAGAGAAAGAAGTACTTTTCTCCCTTTCTCACAGTATAAGAAATTGTGACAAATGGACTATGCTGCCTCTGGTGACAGCAGAGCAAAAAGTTCAGTACCTCTTAGAGGACTCAGATTTTAAATGTATTTATTCTGTTGCTAGATTTCTAGAGGCTGCAGAGAAATATCGAAGGGAGATGTTTTTAGATAGGGGTTTTATTTAAGGGGTTTTTTTTGCTAAGTTTTAATTGTTCAAGACTTAGTCTAAGAACAGGAGGAGGGGAGAGGAGGAGGAGGAGGAAGAAGAACAATAACAACAGTAGCAGCAACAACAATAACTTGTGGGCACTCAATGAAATTGATGAGCAGTAGGCTTAGAACAGATAAAAGGAAGTGCTTCTTCACTCCAAAAGTAATTAACCCATGGAAATCACTGCTACAGGAAGTGGTGGCAACTACAAGCACAGACAGCTTCAAGAGGGGATTGAATAAACATATGGAGCAGAGGTCCATCAGTGGTTATTAGCCACAAAGTATGGATGGAACACTATGTCTGGGGCAGTGATGCTCTGTATTCTTGGTGCTTGGGGGTCAACAGTGGGAGGGCATCTGGACTTCTGCCCCCCCGGCAGACCTCCTGATGGCATCTGGGTTTTGTTTACGGTGTGACACAGTGCTGGACTGGATGGGCCACTGGCCTGATCCAACATGGCTTCTCTTATGTTCTCATGTTTTTATGTGGACTAAGAAGAAATGCAACAGAAGACAACAGTTTAGCAGTGTTCATTATGCCCCCCTTTTTTTTTTTTTTAAAAAAAGGTACTTTCAGAAAATTAATGAAAGTTTCTGAATATTCACATGGAAACTGAATCCAGACTGTGAGGAGGGGAAAAAAGCCCCAGTGAACAAACATGAATCTACAGCAGTCATAGTTATGGGGCAGCTTTGTTTCACCAAAGAAACCTTTGGCAAAGATTAAACACAGTTTATCAGATCTTGTTTGTTAATTACAGTTACTGGCAACCTCTCCCAATAGTCCCATATCTCTTCATTCTTTCCTAATATCGAACATATGGGGAAAATGTGAAATTTTCCTATATCAGATGACAGAAGCTTAGAATTGTGTTTCATTGCATTACTGTGGAGCTATAAAGATGCTATAAATGTGATTCAAGTTACCCAAGACCATGTCAGTGAACTGCTTTCCCCCTTGTCTGATATTTTTGGCATCCCTAGTTGTACACACTGTACTTACTAGATTCACAGAAGACCTAATCCTTTGCTGCTTGGTACAGAGTCAGTGTTACAGGTAATCTCAGTGACAGGAAGGAGAGGCACAGCAGGCAAGAATCTCTGAGAAAATAAAATACACAGGAAAGGTCAACAAAGGCTGCTTCCACAGGGGAATTTTTCCCCATGCGGAGATCAGGATGCCTCTACTGTTTTGGGGAGCACTGACACAAGATTGTACCCAAATCAGGCGTGACTCATGCAGCTCCCACTGAGAGCCAGCGTGTTATATAGTGGTTAAGAGCGGTGGCCTCTAATCTGGAGAACCGGGTTTGATTCCTCACTTCTCCACATGCAGCCAGCTGGGTGACCTTGGGTCAGTCACAGTTCTCTCAGAACTTTCTCAGCCCCAAATACCTCACAGAGTGCCTGTTGTGGGGAGGAGAAAGGCAAGTGATTATAAGCCACTCTGAGACTCCTTAGGGTAGAGAAACATGGGGTATATTAAAAACCAAGTCTTCTTCTTTTTCCCGATGAGCCAGAGAAAATAAGAGCCTCACTGGGGAAACTGTAAAGTAGCTGTAGGCGGAACATCCATGTAGATGGTCTAGGGCTTTTTTTCTGGGGGAATGTGCTGGAACGGAGCTCCAGAACCTCTTCGACAAAATTCTTTTACTAATGTTTAAAAGTTCATGAGTTTTCAGTATATAGATTGAAAACTTCATTTCTCTCTTGAGAAAACTTCATTTCCCTCTTTTTCAAAAAAGAAAAAGCCCTGGGATGGTCTACCTGTAAGACGGGGTGGGCAAATGGCGGCCCGGGGGCCACGTGTGGCCCGCCACAGTTTTTTGCGGCCCGCCAAGACAGTTGGCCACTGTCAGCACCTGAGGAGCTGCAGCTTGAACTTATTGACATGCAGTCAGATCACACTGTGAAAGAAATGTTTAATGCTGTGACATTAGTTGACTTTTACAAACCTTTGTCTGCTGAAAAGTTTCCATATATGAAGAAATTTGCTGGGAAAATGTTCTCTGTATTTGGGTCTACATATATTTGTGAGCAAAGTTTTTCTTGCATGAAGATCAACAAGAGTAAACATAGACATTAACAGACATTTGACAGACATTAACTTGCAGGCTGTGATGAGAATCTCAACAAGCAATCTCACTCCTGATTTCAAAAAAATTGTAGAAAAGCGTGATAGGGTACATTTGTCTCATTAAACTGATTCTAAAATTAAATGTGCTTGCAGCTATAGATGATGTGAAATTAGCACAATAAATAAATTGAATAAAACTACCACTATTTTATTTAATTTATATTTATTTATTTTTATGATACAATTTATACCTTTTCTGAAATGCAAAGTTAACTAATGAATGCAATCATTTTAAAAGGTGTGGCCCTCCGCTTAACCTCCACTCCCACAAAGCGGCCCCCGAGCCAAAACAATTGCCCACCCCTACTGTAAGAGACAGAGCTAAATTCTCCCTTCCAAATGGTGGAGCTAAGTTTTACATTTCCTCCCCCTTTTAATCCCTTTAAAGGGATTTTATGCTTCCCCAGCTGAGCCATTCAGTGCAGCTCAACTGGGCAAGTGAAAGGTGGGGGTTGTTGTTAGACCACAGGGGGTCCAGAGTGATTGCCTTCACATTGTCTTCTGTCACCTGACAGAAAGGACAAAGGGGCTCGTGGTGGCAATCAGCAGCAAGTGATACAGGGAAATGGAGACTGGATGCTTTAACAGTGCTGTTCCTCCCCATTTCTATGCAACACACTGCTACTTCCACAGCGAGGATGCTTTTTCCTACCCCTGGGCAGAAGTAGCCAAAGATGATGAACATACGAAGCTGTCCTGTACAGAGTCACTCATTCATTTTCCATTACACCTGGTGGTACTTGAGATCCTTTATCTGGAGATGCCCATAACTGAATCAAGTGTCTTCGTCATGTAAAGCATGTGGTCTGCCACTGAGGCTCAGCTCCCCCTTAAAGGACAGGCTTTTCCTCACAAAGGAATGCTTTAAGCAATTGAAGTTTTTGTTTTTCCATTTTGAAAAGTATTTATCAAGAGTGGGCTGTCTGGGTTGCCAACAAGAATTTCAGTGTCTGGTACAAAAATTATACTTGGCCTCACTGAATCCACGACTCTGTGGGTTCGGTTCTAGTTTTGAAGAAATGTCAATAGTCTTGGGGAATTGGGTGGTGATTTGGGGGTTGGGATTCAGGAGAAGGGGGATGTATACTTTTCCCTCCATGCACTGCTTTCCCAATAGTCCTTCAATTTTAGAGCATCCAGAATCTACACAAGAAAAAGTGTGATCTGTCCTCAGAAAACAGCTGAACCAGGCCATACAGCACTACTCTGAGGAAAGTAAGTACATCCCCAAAAGGGATCCACACTCAGGTGGGCAGGATTAAAGCTACAGAGAGGCCTTAAGAACATAAGAGAAGCCGATGTTGGATCAGGCCTATGGCCCCTCCAGCCCAACACTCTGTCATACAGTGGCCAAAAATACCAGGTGCCATCAGAAAGTCCACCAGTGGGGCCAGGACGCTAGAAGCCCTCCCGCTGCCCCCCCCCCCAGCACCAAGAATACAGAGCATCACTTGCCCCAGACTGAGAATTCCTATCTATACCTTGTGGCTAATAGTCACTGATGGACTTCTGTTCCATATGTTTATCTAATTCCCTCTTGAAGCTGTCCATGCTTGTGGCCGCCGCCACCTCCTGTGGTAGTGAATTCCATGTGTTAATCACTCTTTGGGTGAAGAAGTACTTCCTTTTATCTTTTTTAACCCAACTGCTCAGCAATTTCATTGAGTGCCCACGAGTTCTTGTATTGCGGCAAAGGGAGAAAAGTACCTCTTTCTCTACCTGCTCTATCCCATGCATAATCTTATACACCTCGATCATGTCACCCCTCAGCCGTTGTTTCTCCAAGCTAAAGTGCCCCAAGCGCTTTAACCTTTCTTCATAGGGAAAGTGTTCCAACCCTTTTATCATTCTAGTTGCCTTCCTCACCTGAGAGTGAACTCCTGCAGCAGACCCTAAATATTTTGGTCTGAAGAGGAGTGCCCTGATTTGTGGAAGTGTCCCTAGAGTCAAAGGGGGCAGGGGAGACCAGTTACATCTGGATACGTTCTGTAGTCTGCACACAACAATCCTATGAAGTACTTTGGGCTTTGAGAATGACAGGCTCAAGGTCACCCAGGGAGCTTCCATGGAGGCACAGAGATTCTAACCGAGGACTCCAAGATCCTAGTCTGACACTCTAACCGCCAGACCATGTTGGCTGTACCCCCGTGCCATGCCTCCTCCCCAGTTCTCCAAGGCGATACTCTCTTCCCCTTCTGCCTTGTTAAAATGAGGCTCCTCCACAGGACTCCCCCGCAAAGATCCACTCAGCTAGAATGCACCAAATCTGGAAAGCGTGCTGCTGTCTCTGCTTTGAGGTGGCTCATGATGAGCCCTGCAGGGCTTGGCTTGAATCCAACCAATTTTTCTACTGCTAAAAAGGGGAGGGACGGGCCCCCTTTGACCACTAAAAAGGCCGTGTTGGGGATCAAGGGACCTTCATGAGCAATTGCCAGATTCAGTGGAGGTTGTAGTAGGGAGGACAACTAACTGAGACTGAGAAAAAAGGCTAGATGGAACCAACCCATTCTCCACCGGAGGCCAATGTAGTTAGATAATTTTGCATTCTAGACAATGATTTTATAGATCCCTCTTGTGGTGGTGATTTATTCTCAAAATGAGAAGCTGCAGTCTGGCTTTAGCCCCTCTTCCCGGCTGAGCCCATGAGCTTCTGCCCCAAAGTCTGGCTGTGACAGCATCATGCTGACGGCAAAGGAAGGCACAGAGCTGCATGCGTGTTCACCACTACTTCCCCCCATGTCTCTAGTCCCTATGCAACCCATGGAAAGTTGGGGGTGGGACCGAGACTTACCCAAATGGTGTCCCACAATGCCAGGATGTCACTCCTGGCTGCGTAACCAGATGTGACAGCACCACATTGTGGGCCACTCTAGGATTTCCCTGAAACTCTATGGTAAAAAAAATTAGCGGTTTCAGTGGAATCCTAGACAGTCCCATGACAGGTGATATCCCTGCTGGCTATGCAGCTGAAAGTGATGTTTCTGTGTTGTGGGACAATTTTCCAGCTGCCTCATTTTCCCTCACTGCCCTATAGAAAGTTAGCAGGGGGCAAGATCAGGAGATTGCCTACCACAGTGGACTATCTTGCATTCTTACTGCCCCCCTTTTCTCTGTTCCTTTCCAGCAGTTGTTCCTGTCCCGCCTTCAGTCATGGGCGCTTTTCTTGAAGTATTAACTTGCTAGGAGTGCCAGCCTACAGGTAGGACTTGGGGATCTCCTGGAATTACAGCTCTTCTCCAGATTACAGAGATCAGTTCCCCTGGAGAAAATGAATGCTCTGGAGGGTGGACTCTGTGGCATTGCATCCCACTGAGACCCCATCCTCCCAGGATTCCACACCTAAATCTCCAGGAGTTTCCCAACCTGGATCTGGCAACCCTACAATCTAGATGCATCCAGAAGTCAGAAGTGGCACATCAGTTACAAGCCAGTCTGATGTCTCACTGATGGAGAAAGTGCACCATCATCTTCCCACCCCACAAAGGCCCCCATCCTCTTAAGTTGTAACTGTACCCAGTTCCCTACATATATCTGTACCCAGTTCCCTACATATATCTTCCTGTCTGTGAGCCAAATCTCAGTCCTCAAGAGCTTTGACATGCAGTAACACTTGATCATCTAAGAATGTAATCAGCTCCAGTCTTTTAAAGATGAATACTCTCTGTTCTGTGCCACTGCCTCAACTCCTCTTGACATTGGCATGTTCAGTTATTCAGACAGAACTAAGAAATACCAATCATCTGTCCTGAGCCAAGTATCTGTCATTTATGGTGCAATCCCAGAGTTTCACCTATCTGAGCCAGCTGACTCCAATGAATTGAAAAAGGTGTGACTTTTTCTATTATTGCATTGTTTTTTCTCCTTTCTGAGCAGTTTCGCTTTTTCATCTCTCGAATAAATTTAACAAATGCATTCCCATCTACAGAGGATATAATGCCCTCCATCTTAATGAGATTGATCCCCTGGAAGGCACCCATGGGTAATTCATGCCGCCCAACCAAATCACATTTCATTTCCGAGACCACCTTCACCAGTTTCCATGAATTCAGACCCAGGAACGTGAAGGATGAGATCCAAATAATGAGGCACTATAACAAATGAGGCAGCCTAATTGTAAATAAGCCCCAACAGCACAAATGGTGGATTATCTGTGCCGCGTCTAAAAGCAAGAAGATCCAATTGTATTTTAAATCAATTTCAGAGTTATTTAGGATATAGCAAAAGCCTAAATGGAAGAGGCAGCATCCATTGTCATGTGGCCCCTCCTCTTTGCATTCACTGACCAGAATGGTAGATTCTGCTGTCAAACCTATTTTTGCATTGGAGAAAGGCGTAACTCTGTTTAGAATTGCACTGTGAAAATGTTACTTTGCTCATGTTCCCATTATACCTTACAACACAATACACAACCTTTATTGGCATACACCATTATACCTTTTTTCATGGTTTCTCTGGTCTCAGCAGCCAGCAGCCTCTACATTTTTACATCAGAATGAAATGCTGTCTTTTCCAAACTGTACAACTCTGTATAAGGAACTCATGGAAGAGAGCCAGCGTGGTGTAGTGGTTAAGAGTGGCAGCCTCTAATCTGGAGAACTGGGTTTGATTCCCCACTCCTCCTCCACATGAAGCCTGCTGGGTGACCTTGGGCCAGTCACAGTTCTCTCAGAACTCTCTCAGCCCCTCCTGCCTCACAGGGTGACTGTTGTGGGGAAAGGAAAGGAAAAGCTGTAGTAAATCGCTTTGAGACTCCTTTGAGTATAGAAGAGTGAGGTATAAAAACCAACTCTTCTTCTTCCATGAGCAAAGCACAGAGTTACCAACCTCCAGGTGATAGCTGGGTATCTCCCACTATTACCACTGACCTCCAGGTGACAAAGCTCAGTTCACCTGGACAAAAAGGCCATTTTGGAAGGTGGACTCTAAGCCATTATTCCACCCTGAGGTTACCCCCTTCCCCAAACCCTGCCCTCCTTGGGCTCCATTGCTGCACTGTGAGTTTTACAGCATTCTCTTTCAGATGGAGCTACTGATGATGTAAACTGCTTTTGCAAGGCATACCACCCAGCTTCTCTGGGCATTTCTCTACAGACTTCTTTTGTGTATACAGGACTGAATCCAGCAAAGGGATGGGGTTGCCAGCTCTGCGTTGGGAACTACCTGGAGACTTTGGAGGGTGGAGCTTGGGAAAGACAGGATTTGGGGAGGGGAGGGACCTCATCAGGGCATAATGCCATGGCGACCACCCTCCAAAGCTGCCATTTTCTCCAGAGGAATGGATTTCTGCAGTCTGGAGAGCAATTGTAATAGCAAAAGATCTTCTGGTGCCACTTGGAGGTTAACAACCCTACAACAGGATTTGCGCACAGAAACCGACGTCTCCGTCGGTTGAGCCCTTGCTGAACGAGGATTTTAGTATGCCTGAGCTTTAGAACTACAAATTGTCATGAGAGGCACAGCTGAGGCAGTGTCTGTTGCATCCTTGGAGAGCCAAAAGGTCACCTTTAAAGATCAAGAAGGTAATTCACCTTTTAGTTGCCTTCTGAATCAATGAAGAATAATTAATGCAACCTCTGTTCCACGTGCAAGTTTATCAACCAGTTGCTATTTGGTTCACCAGACAGCTCTGCAATTTGAAAGGGAGCCGTTCTTCTTCATGAAAATGTTCCAGAGTGACATCTCTCCCGAAGCCTTCTCAGGTCCCAGAGGTTGGACGCTGTTTTAATCTGTAAAATCGACAATCAATTTTCTGTAACTCGATCAGGCCCAGAGAAAAACATCTAATGAGGCAGCAAATGCAACCAGCTTCCCTTGTAACTGGGACTGTGGAATGGAAGATTACTCCGTGAAGCTAGCCAAATTTCAGATGGAAATGAATCAAATTTAGGAGCCATATCAAAAGCGGGCATCCTCCCATGAGACTTTCAACTCGTATTTCATTCAAACGCAAGTACAGGCAGATCTCAAAACCCAGCTGAACAGCACACAAAGGGGGAAAGCCGCTTGCTTATTTCAAATGGGGTTTAGAGTCCCATTCTAAGAGCAGATATTTATTGGATGGTGTTTGTTGAAGCATATCGCTGAAAAAAGCAATCTCAGACTTTTTCCTCTCCACTTTTTTTTTTAACTGAACTCATCTCTCAAAGGGAACCCAGTGATGGGAAATTACAAAACCCTCCAAAATATTTCTGTATACATGAGTGGAAGGCAAAGAGAGGGATGGCCAGTTAAAGAAATCCATTGTTCATCACAACATTTCCCAACATGGAAATGTTTATATTTTCACTTTGAGAATGATCAGCAACATCCTGTGTCCAATGTGTATTTAAAAGGTTGGGGGGGGGGTTGAAAAAAAGGAGAAGTATAAAGATAAATTGGAACTAGAGGGACAGCAAGGGACTGCGTCAGATTTATGCAATTACTTCCTTCCAAACTTTTTAATTTATTTATACCTCACTTTTCTCCCCAGTGGGGATCCACAACAGGTTACAACAATGTTCTTGACTGAGAGCCAGCTTGGTGTAGTGGTTAAAGAGCAGTGGACTCTAATCTGAAGAGCTGGGTTTGATTCCCCGCTCCTCCTCCACATGTAGCCAGCTGGGTGACCTTGGGCCAGCCACAGTTCTCCCAGAACTCTCTCAGCCCCACCTACTTCACAGGGTGTCTGTTGTGGGAAGAGGAAGGGAAGGTGATTGTAAGCTGCTCTGAGCCTCCTTCGGATAGTGAAGAGCAGGATATAAAACCAGCTTTTCTTCTTCTTCTCCTCCTTCTCCCCTCCTACATTTTATTCTCACAACAACCCCCAGAGTCTGGTTAGGCTGAGAGAGGGTGTGACTAGCCCAAGATCACCCAGCAAACTTGCACGGCAGAGTAGAGGTTCGAACCTGGGTCTCCCAAACCCTAGTCTGACCCTCTAACCACTCCATCACACTGGCTGTCGAACAATTCCTAGTGGCCCTTGACCAAGGTTTCAGAACCACCCACTGTCAGGAGTATCTAGCTGGGGCCTCTCTGGGTGCTGGCTGCGTGGCTTCCAGACACGGAACATAAGAGAAGCCAGTGTTGCATCAGGCCAGTGGCCCATCCAGTCCCTACACTCTGTCACACAGTGGCCAAAAACACCAGGTGCCCTCAGGAGGTCCACCAGTGGAGCCAGGACGCTAGAAGCCCTCCCACTGTTGACCCCCACCCGTCTTTATGCAACAAGAGCAGGACCCACAGGTAGCGTTCCATCCAAAGCCACCTTTTCTCATTAGGCAGGCTGGCAACCTTGCCCAGTATGGCCAGGCTCCCTCGCCCACTCATCCGTATATCCCGGGAGACCTGGACTGCAGCTGTTACAGTCACCGGGAAGGATCCAGACCTCGGACTAAGAAGCTGGCCCCAGGCCACAAAGGTTCCCTCTTAAATCTCTAAGTCCCCTGCTACTCTGAGAGTCCCCTACCCCAACCAAATCTTTTCATATCGTCAAAACAAGCTCCCTTTCATTAAATGGAATTAGCTATGCTGCTACAAATTAAAAGCTTGGTTTAAAAAAAAAAAAAGGCCTTAGGTAGGGCAAAACAGGGCCCGGGGTAAGATGATGTACTGGGTGGCCCCATTCCAACCATAGCTCTGCTGCTCCACTTGGAGCCTGACAATTGCCAAAAACTCATCTCTCATTAAATCAGTACCAGGAAGATGGGAGCATCCACTTGCACTGCAAGCAAAGCTACAACTGACACCTGGAACCTGTGATTAGGACTTCCTATGATTTAAAAAAAAAGAAGCTAATTTGCATTCCTGCAGAGTTGCTTGGAAGGTCAGGGAAGCATCACAGAGGGAAGGAATGCCCCCCCCCCCCAAGTACCACAGCTGCAATTAGCTCTGTGCGGGCAGCAGGGAACAGGTCATAGACTCATAGAATCACAGGGCTGGAAGGGGCCATCCAGGCCATCTAGTCCAACCCCCTGCTCAATGCAGGATCAGCCTACAGTACAGAAGTACAATGTTGTACTTCCCTTTCCCATCCCTGAAGCTTCAGGATACGGGAGCACAGGTTTAAACACCCTGTCCTCCAGAGCCGCTGCCCACACAGCAGTGCCAGTCAGTGAAGAGGAACACCGGAAGTCCTCAGCACAGACCTTCCAGGCCAAGCCTAGTTGGGCCCTGGGCCTGAGATCAACCGGAAAGGATGAGGCTGAGGTGGGCAAATGCGAGTGGCAGAGTTGTGACCAAAGGGAGATTGGGTATGGATTCCAGCAGAGCAAGATGGCACAGGGGGGGCAGTTAAAAGAGTTTGAAAATAGCAATGGTACCACTGGGAACTGTCCATGTTCTACAGCACCTTCCCACCTTGGGTTGCCAGCTCCTGCTTGGGAAACACCTGGAGATTTGGGGGGGGGGGTGAAACCTGCGGAGGTCAGAGTTGGAGATGGGAGGAGCCCCAGCAGGGTATAATGTCATGCAGTCCACCCTCCAAGGCAGCGGTTTCCTTCAGGGGAACAGATCAGTTGCCATCCTGGAAAATTTCCAGCCCTCACCTGGAGGTTGGCAACACTATTCCCACCTAAGCTTTGTCCTTCCTCTTTTCCTCCTCTTTAGCAAACAAATAACTAAAGTTGCCTCCAGAATGCAAAGAGAAATCTAGGCTGAATCCGCACAGTGATGATTCTCTGTTGTGAATTAATTGCCACTGGAAGTACAGAGGCATTTGTTGTGGAAACAGAGCATCCGGATTCAGAGTTCCTACGCACTTTCCTGGATCACCCCTTCATGGCCTCCGTTTTCCCCTGCCATGCCACCAGAGGGCTTCCTGGTGGCTTTTTTTTAAAAAAAGTTTGAAGCTGGATCTGCCAGCTGCACAGGTTCAAGGTGCTGGTTTTAACCTTTAAAGCCCTCTGTGGTCTGGGACCAACATACCTTCAGGACTGTCTCTCCCAGTACGTCCCCTGAAGGGCATTACACTCCACTGATCAACATCTACCGGTGATCCCCAGCCTGAAGGAAGTCTGCCTAGCCGCAACCATGGTGGAACAACCTTTTCAGCTTTGGTCCCTGCATGGTGGAACAGTCTCCCGCGTGAGATCAGAGCCCCATGGGACTTAATGCAGTTCTACAGGGCCTGTAAAACAGAGATGCTCCACCAGGTGCAGGGCTTTTTTTGTAGAAAAAGCCCAGCAGGAACTCATTAGCATAATAGGTCACACCCAACAGCAGAAACTCATTCACATATTAGGCCACACCCCTGACAGCGCAGCTCCCTCCCAGGATCAGCTTCCCCAGGTGCCTCACATGGGGAACCTGAGGGAAGGAAGGCAGTTTCTGGATTGGCTTCCCCAGGAGGGGAGGCAGTTTAAACTGCCTTCCCTCCCTAGATTGGATTGGCTTCCCCAGGCACCCTGCGGTGTGCGAGGTGCCTGGGGAGCCGGGGGGGGGGGCTGTAGGCGTGGCCAACTTGGAAGCCAGCTGGAACTCCATTCCTGTGCGTTCCTGCCCAAAAATAGCCCTGACCAGGTGTATGGCTGAGGTGGCAGGAATCCAAATTGTATTGGCCTCCTCCTGCTTTGGCCTGCTTGCTTTGCTTGCATTATTCCACCTGCATTGTTCCATTGGGCACTCATCTCATTTGCCCGCCCCCTCTCAGATTAGCTATGTATAGAGAGCCCTGGCGTAGATGTCCTGTTGGTGCCATCAATAGGGGACTATCAGTCGTGTACATTGTGAATTTTAAACCATTATTATGTTTTAATTACTGGTATTATGTTGCGTTTAGGCTGTTTAACCCACTCTGAGCCTGCTTGCGGAGGAGGGTAAGCTAAAAGCCTAATAAAATAAATAATAATAATAAATAAAAATGTGGGAGTTGGTATATCTCTATAGCAATATAGCAACTACTGGGTTGCTTTTAAAGCCAGCACATAGCCCTTTGGTGGCATAGTGGGGAAAATGGCAGCCATTAAGGCTGATGGCGGTAAAATGGTGCCAGTGGTGGGTGGGAGCTTCGAAAATGTGCACCTTCCCATCCAGACAGTGGAAACCCAATTGCACAGCACTCTTTTCAGAGAGATCACAAAACAGGCTTGGGAAAGATCTGAGCAAAGCAGGGAAAAACCTGGGAAGTGGATGACTGGAGGGTGGTCTTGCATGGATGCTCTGAAAACACCACCCCAGTTTGGAAACCAGGGCGGAGGAGGAACACAGCCAGGTGGATGCAACCCTAGTCATCAGGGCATGAAGACCACAAACTTCAGAAGAGAAACTGAATGCATTAGGTGACAAAAGGCAACCCCAAGTTGGGGGGGGGAGTGGCTGAGTGGTAGAGCACAGGGCTGTGGAGGGCCACTCTGGGCCCCCAGACAAAGACTCCGCTTGCCCTTCCATATGACCTTGATCCAAACCAAATGTCATAACAAAACAAGTCATATTGCTGGCGGTCACTATGCAGCTATAATAATAAAAGGATTTGCATATCCATCGGTCCATTTTTGCCAGGCATAACTTACAAGAAGATAAAACAAGGAGTCTCAAAACTGGCCACCGTCTTCAGGATGACCTTGGGAGTTCCAGGGCCAAAAATGAAAGGAACTGGGATATCCTGGCCCTGATTATCCCCAGACTCCCTCCCCATCTTATTTGCAATGGAAACTAAGCTTGTGTAGTGGTTAAAGCATCAGACTAGGATCAGGGAAATCCAGGTTCAAATCCCCACTTGGCCATGGAATCTTCCTGGATGACCTTGGGTCTCTCACACACTCTCAGTCTAACCTCACAGGGTTGCTGTGAGTATAAAACGGAGGAGAGGAGAATGGTGTAAGACAGTTTCGGTTCTCCTGAGGGAGAAAGGTGGGATATAAATAAAGTAAATAAATAAATGTTCTAACTTTCCCCCCTCATTTCTTACCACTAAGGCACATTAACATTCTATTATAGTGCATGTAAAGGGGTGGGGGGCATCTTTTTACTGCTTTCATAGATTATGGGGGAATAATATTAACTTCCCCTTTCTGTTCATAAAATTAACAAAGGTTTGCTGTTATACTACTATTAAATACGTTCTAAGTTGCCAACCAGGGTGGATGAGGAGTTGAGACTGAGACCAAAAAATAAAGGTGGGGGGAGAGAAAAAGATTAGAAGTGGGGATAGATGGATGGCAGGTCATGAAAGGAAGTGAGCAAAACAACAAAGAAGAAAAAAACGTGGAAAAGAGAGAAATGTAGGAAAAGATAACAAAAGTTTTGTTGGGCGGTTTTTTGCTGCCACACACTAGCAAGGCTGCCCCTTTGCAAGATCTGGCTGTGCAGGAGCTGGGTGGAACTAAAGGAAGAGGGAAACCACAGATTGTTAGGAGGCTGCATCCTGGCAATGACCATAGCTTATAATGAGGCATCTTGCCTTGCTCCAGCGGTAGCTTGGCTGTTGGGTTTAGCAGGATCTGACCAGCAAACGGTTTCCCTCAGCCTCTTTGCAGAAAAGCTAAGGCAGCAGAGTCAGATACTGCCTTTTGCGGTGCTCTGCCTTCCCTGCGCCCCTAGTGGCTAAAGTGAGAACTGCAGTAGGGGAAAAAAGTTTAATGTGTTTGGCGAATACAAGCTGTTCAGGGGCCCTGCAGGTGAATTAGGCCCTCGAATTTTGGTCCCCACCCCCATTCCTTGCTCTTGTGGCCCTGGCAGAGCATCTGCTTGGCATGTGGAAGGTCCCAGGTTCAATCCATGACATCTTTAGTCAGAAGGCTCTGGGAGTAGGTGATATGAAAGACCTCTTCCTGAGACCCTGAAGAACTGCTGCCAGTCTGTAGGGTTGCCAAGTCTGGGTTGGAAAATACCTGGGGACTTTGGGGGTGGAGCCAGGAGAAGGTGGGGTTTGGGGAGGGGAGGGGCCTCAGCATGGTCAATGCCATAGGAGTCTGCCCTTCAAAGCAGCCATTTTCTCCAGGGAAGCAGATCTCTGTCAGCTGGAGATCAGTTGTAAAAGCAGGAGATCCCCAGGCCCCACCTGGAGGCTGGCAACCCTACCAGTCTGAGTGGACAATACTGACCTTGATGGACCAAGCATCTGATTCAGTATAAGGCAGCTTCATGTATTCAAGCATAGTAAAATAAAATAAATAAGCTGCACCCTTTGACGCCCTCTGACTTCAACAGGCTTAGGGTCAAACTAGACAAGACAGACATCCCCAAGTCTATCCTGAGCACATGCCGCCATTTTGAAAGAGAGCATCCACCTGGGATACACCTGCAAGTGGCACTGTGGAGGCCTGATTCCAGTCAGGAATACTGTGGCATGGGGAGGGGGGGTAGTCAGAAAAATGGTGCAGGGGGAGGCAGGATTCCCTCCCCCCCCCCCCCGTGCCATGGTGGTCTTGACTAGAGTCGGGCCCTAGCGGCACAGATTAAAGGCATTCCCAGATGAGGGTTCTGGCTCTGAAATGGTGGTGTGTCCCCAAGGCAAACTTGGGAATGCCCATCTCATGTAGTTTGGCCCTTAGAAGGGTGTAACGATGCTTTGGATTGCACTAAAAATGTGTTGGGCTCAGGCCCCTAGCCAGGATTTTTTAATTGGGGGGGCCCTTTAAATAAGTTGGGGGGCACCCCACACACCCCTCCAAGCGAGCACCACAAATAAAATAAAAAATGGAAAGTCGGGGAGCCTGGGCTGGATGGGAAGTTGGGGGGGCCTTGGCAGAAAGTTAGGGGGCCGGGCCCCAAGTTGCCCCACCGTGGCTATGGGCCTTGTTGGGTTGCAATCGTGGTGTGTTGGCACCAGGCCAACCCTTAGGAATAGGAAGTGATGTCTCATGCACATTAAGGTTTCCTGAGGAGCAAGGCTGCTTTGAGGCACAGATAACATGCAGATGAGCCCACGTCCTCTGTACAGAAGGAACAGGACATGCTGTGATGCAATATAGAAATTCTAGTTCTTTGGAGACTGGCAACATTTGTGACTGGAAATCGGCAAACAGCACTTTGAAGCTGTATCCTTTCCTCTCATCTCCCTTGTATTCCTCCGTTTGTCTCTCTGCTTCAAAAGGTAACCATTAGCCAATTAAAATTGGAGTTATTTGCGTTTCTGTGCAATGGCACAAACTTGTGGAGAATGCACAAAGAATACAGACAATTAAGCCTTTACAAGCGGGCATGGGGCCATGCAGGAATGTGTAATTACACAGTGTTAACGTGCATACTTATATTGTGCAATTGCATGTTCCTGCTCGACAGTCATTTCGTACCTCCATCACTGTGCAATGGCCAGGAGGAGGGCAAAGCATCCCAGCACTTCCCTGGGGGATAGCCAAGTTGTTTGGCTGTTCAGCTAATACAATGAGAAGGTGACTCATGTGATGTATCATCTCTGGCTACAGACTGTTCCTGCTTTTTAGGAATATTACGTGTTCGGAGATGTATTTCTCCAAGGAAGAGCCTGAATGTCTAGGGGTGTGGTCACACAGCAAGCTTATCCCGATTTGTTCTCACTATAGATTTGATTGGGAATATTTTTTTCCGGGTTGGGATGATCACACATCCCTCCCTGAACTGCTTGCATTGTGCGATGAGGCTCCGGGCGCCATCCAGATAGCCATGCCGCCCATGTGGCAGCGCAGCTTGTTTTTTTAAAAAAATTGGCTTTGCGCATGCGCATATGCACCTGGCTGAATCCCCGCTCCCATTGGGACTCACCGTACTCCCTTGTTTTTGCAGGTCCCCCCCCCCCAACAGTGAGCAAAATTAACTGGATACGTAAAACAGCACTGGAGTTTATATGTGCATTTATACATCAAATTTATTCAATGCGGGATTGCTCATGCACACAACAGTGGAAGCTTGTGGGGGGGAATCATGAGAAGGACATTCAGACAACCTAATTGTGATCACTGAGAGAAATGGCTGTCCAGATCGGTGAAGTCACGGATTCAAAGCTCAAATATCCAGAAAGTACTTGATTTTCCAGGTGCTGGAAAACTCGCTAGGGAACCGGGAGGATTGTGTGGGTGTGCCCACTTTGGTGTGGGAGACAGATATGGGTGTCTGATCAGCAATTCTAAATGCGAGAGGGAACAGCATTGACCATGTGACCACAGCCTAGATCTGGAGGGACCCAGGGGTGTGTTTGATCCCCCTCCCCTTTTACCAGGCAGCCCTCCCTCCCTCCCCTTCACCCGCTGCCACTTCCAGCAACAGAGCTGGGCTCTTTCCAGGCACACCCATTCCTTGGGCTCACCTGGCTGCCGATCTGAAGCTGGTGCCTTGCTGTTTTTGTTATGCTGCCAATGTTCACTTTTGGTCAGTGTGCTCTTTGGATGGGCATTTGTCAAGGATGGTTTTGCTTTGGGGGAAGACAAATCAAATGCCAAAAGCTCAAGCTCCTGTGAAGATACTGGAGATGCCAGGGATTGAACCTGGAACCTTCTGCATGCCAAGCAGATGCTCTACCACTGAGCCACTCCACGAGACCTAAAAATGGAAAGCATCAAAGAGGGGCAAATATTGGGGATGGGTTAAGTGAACATATGAAGCAGTCTCACTGAGGTTGGTTCCAGGCTCAGTGTCCCATCCGGAATTGAGAAGAAGAAGAGATTGGATTTATACCTCGCCCTTCACTTGGCATCTCAGAGTGGCTTACAATCTCTTTCCTTTCCTCTCTCTCAACAGACACCTTGTGAAGTAGGTAAAGCTGAGAGAGCTCTGAGAGAACTGCTCTTGAGAGAACTGCTGATTCCCACCTCCCACAGCAGACCTTCAATTCTCCCCCCCCCCCCCACATTGTTGCTGGGACTCCCCCCCCCCCATTCCCCAAGAGCAGCAGTTTGGCTTCAGCAGAAGGGGGAGAGTGAAGAAGTTTCACTTAGATGATGGAAATCCCTCCAGCGATCAGCAGCAATTTTGCACGCAATGAACAGGCACAGAGGGGACTGAAATTTGCTGTCACAAATTCGCATCTTCATGGCACAGCTTAATTTCCCCCAATGAGACTGTCTGAAAAGAGCTTACACGGTAGTGTGAATGGGTCCGGCATCTGAGCACGCAAACAATGCACAGCAACAGAAACGGAGGACTGCTCCGGTGCCGAATACTCTCGCTTTCTTGCTACATGGATTCGGTTTTATGCTGGGAGAGAATTCATTCTTGTTTCAGCCTCTGTGGTCTGAATTGTGCCCTTCCTCTGTCTGACAGAAACAGCGACTCCCGTTCCAAGTCATTCCAGCCCATATGTGCATTCAAAGACACCCTGGAATCTGCCCTTTGCCACGACTGCCAAGCCAGTGATCACAGATGTTCTGCCCTGGGATTCTCCTTGCAGGAGTGTCTGCTTGGCACAAGGCAGAGGCGAAGAGCTTGAAACTGTTTCTCTGTGCAACCTCCTTTCTTCTTGGGAGGGACTAGGGACTGAGAGAAGCCAATTTTTTATTATACACACACACAAATACATATATTATCTTTTCCTAGACATTTCCTCATTAATCTAGGGAACAGCTCTGCGAGGTAGGTAAAGTCATTATTAACTCCCTTTAACAGGTGGGGGAACCGTGGCCGAAATAGCGCAAATTGTCCGAGGCCACCCAGCTAGTGTTTCAGTGGAGCCAGGGCTTGGGCAAACCTCCTCCTCCATCCAAAGCAGCTTCCACTGCTAGAAGACAGCACAAAATGCAAGCCACCACAGACTGCTCTCTGAATTGTCTTTCCCTGCCAACTTCTAAGATGTCTTTTATTACAGTTAGGGCACATGTGCCTGTCCCCATCATGCATCCTTTTGACTCCCCTGAGGCTCACAGAAATCGGCACAATGGATGGATATATTTCAGAGGTAGCCTCAGCACTCATTATTTGCATGGGAGAGGCCCCATGGCCTTTTGACTGAAAGGGCTGAAATAGTAGCCTTATCCTACCAGGTGGCTCCACCCACCGAGACATCTTACTAGTTTCTCCGTGTCCTGCATCTGGGTCCAGTCTTGTCCATATCCTGGCAGCTGCCGCCAAATCTCTAGCCTTGCCCTGACCTTCCCAGAGTCATGGGTTATGCCCCAGTCCTTCTGTCTGCTTTCTAATCCATCCACACCCGGCCCCTCCCCCACTTTCTAAACGGTTCTTTTTTTGGTTTGTTTTAATATTTTTAATTATTTTCCAAAATAAAGAAAAAATTAAGTATACAGTATTTTACATCATTTACGTTTTCGGAGTCATACATTAATTTTCATCCAGTCATAAAATTTCGACCAAGTCTTTAAGAATTTATCCTCATTCTTTCCATGTACATAACAGCTCAATCTGTCCATTTCTGCCAGATCCATAAATTTTTCTACAATCATTTCTGGAGATGGTATCATTTTTTCTTTCCATAGTCTTGTCCAGCTTATCCTTGCCGCAGAGAGAATATAAATTATTAACTTTTGTTCTTCTTTTTTTAGTCTTTCTGGTAGCATGTTCAGGAGGTACAATTCCGGATTATTTGGTAAACTTATGTTTAACATTTCTAAGATTAGCTTTATGACCTTATTCCAATACAGCTGAATTTTTTCACAATGCCACCACATATGATAGAATGTCCCCACGTTTTTACCACATTTCCAACACAGGTTAGAAACACTACCATAACATCTATGCACTCTATCTGGTGACCAGTGCCATCTAGGGAACATCTTACATAGGTTTTCTTTATACGATATCGCTGAAGTATATTTTAGTGTCTTCCATATTTTTAGCCAATCCTCTATGTCAATCGTATAACCAAAATCATTCATCCAGCTAACCATCACTTTCTTTACTGTTTCTTCATGCATTTCATCAGTTAACAAAGATCTATAGATTTTTTGGATGTTTTTTTCATTTGTGTCTAGCCAAGCCTTCTCTATATCAGCTGAAATAGTAGCCTTATCCTACCAGGTGGCTCCACCCACCGAGACATCTTACTGGTTTCTCCGTGTCCTGCATCTGGGTCCAGTCTTGTCCATATCCTGGCAGCTGCCACCAAATCTCTAGCCTTGCCCTGACCTTCCCAGAGTCATGGGTTATGCCCCAGTCCTTCTGTCTGCTTTCTAATCCATCCGCACCCGGCCCCTCCCCCCACTTTCTAAACAGTTCTTAAAGCATTGCAAACTCTGGCAAAAGGCAGGGAGGAACTATTTCAATAACTAAATGAAACGGTGGATGCTTTCTAATCACAGACGAGCGTGCTGTGTGAATCCAGCTGACGCAATGTGAACCCAACACGGCTGTTCAAGAGAGTGCATAAAATGGTACACACATCTCCCATTGCAGTTCTGTTTGACTTCCATTGATCTGGACACATTTTTAGATTAACCTGTGCCAGCCTGACTTCTGAAGCTGGGCAAGGAGCGGTGAAAACTTCTTTGCTCCTTATCTACCAAGTACTAAACTTTTAAGTTCCGTTGTTCTCAGACCTTGCTGTCTTCAAGGGACCATTGATTCTGTAGCATGCTAAGAAACCCCAAGGAGACCCTGTGCATTGCAGAGGATCCTGGAAAGTGGCCTTGGGCACACATCAATGCAGGATTCTGGCCAAGCTTGTTGTGTATCATTGTCAGTCCACATGAACTGGGAGCAACACCCAGAGTTGGTTAGGGCGAGGTATTGCAGAGGGTGATGTAGAGGTGGGCAGGCTGTTTTTCAGAGGCCCTTGTCCTCTATTGTTGATTTCAGCATTGAGAAGTTTAATGCACGCAGTCTGAATAGGGCTGCCAGGCTTCCCTCTATGCCAGAGGGACTCCCACTGACAGCCTAAGTTGCCCAACCACTACTTTGAGTGGCAGATGGAGATCTTTTTTTTAAAAAAATTGCAATGTCAACTGTGTTGCTACATCATTTCTGGGGAAAATCCAGAAGTGATGTAAGGTACATAAGAACATAAGAGAAGCCAATGTTGGATCAGGCCAATGGCCCGTCCAGCCCAACACTCTGTCACACAGTGGCCAAAAATACCAGGTGCCATCAGGAGGTCCAGCAGTGGGGCCAGGACACTAGAAGCCCTTTCACTGTTGCCCCCCACCAAGAATTCAGAGCATCACTTGCCACAGACTGAGAGTTCCTATCTACACCTTGTGGCTATTAGCCACTGATGGACCTCTGCTCCATATGTTTATCCAGTTCCCTCTTGAAGTTGTAGCCGCCGCCACCTCCTGTGGCAGATAGCTCTAGGAATAATCAGAAGCCCTATTCTGGCGATTCCTAGAGGTACCCTATGTCACTTCTGTGTTCTTCCCAGAAGTGACATTGGGACACAGCCAACTTCATGCTGTCCCCATGGCTGCACATACCCCCCCCCCCCCAACCTTCCTGCTGGTTTCCAGGCTTGGCCTGCCAACCCCAAGTCTGAAGACCACTATTCCAGTCTACAGAAGGGATAAGATAGGCCGAAGCATGACTGGTAGAAACAAAGCATGCCTTCTTTCTTGAATGGATCCTTATACATCTCTTTGATGTACTGAACTTCTGAACAGAAAGAATGAGACATACAGTGGATCTCCTTTCCTTACAAACTCCCTTTCCCTTCCCCTCCCCACAACAGACACCCTGTGAGGTAGGTGGGGCTGAGAGAACTCTTTCCCAAGCTGTCCTTGAGAGAACAGCTGGTGCAGAGCTATGGCTTGCCCAAGGTCATCCAGCAGGTGCAAGTGGAGGAGTGGGGAATCAAACCCGGTTCTCCCAGATTAGAGTCCGCGCACTTAACCACTACACCAAACTGGCTCTCTGTCAGATTCCATAAAGTATACAAGGCTACAGAACAGTAACTGGTTACTTTGATTCCTGAAATTCAGTCTCAGGAGCTTCCTGTGATGGAACAGCAATTAGGTCAGTGTTAACAACCATGAGAGAAGACACGGCAGAGAAAATAAAGGTCTTGTCCTGATCCAGTATGGTTCAGTGGTAAGACTATTGGACTGGAATAGGATGGGAGAGACCTAACAGTAAAACCCTACTTACTGGCGGTGAAACTGACTGGTGGTGCAATTGAAAGCAGAGTTATACTCTTGTAAGCCCTTTGGACTTAGGAAGATAGAACTCCATTTAAGACGGCACTGTAGGGGACCCTAAGCCAGTGGCTTCATCAGTCTAAGCTACTCACAGAGTTGCTGTGAGTCTAAAGCTTAGGGAGAGATGAGCCATGTAACTTGACAGAAGACTGATGTAAAAGTCTTCTTCAAGCAGCAGCCAGCTAGGTGTGTGGTGGTGATGGCCATGGGCCTGATGACCAAGAGAGGTTAGGGTGAGGTTTAAAGCAGGGGCTCTTCCCTCTAGTTCTTACAGGAAGGATGGATTGCAATCCCCAACAGTGGAAGTCCCTCAGATGGGTGAAGTGGCTCAAGATAGCTAAAACAGCACAGCTTGATTCTGTTCCCACAGAGTTTGCCCCTCATTTAATAAAGCCGTCATAGATCTTGTTATTGGTGGGAAAGCACCCGGGTATAGCCTGATCTCGTCAGATCTTGGAAGCTAACCAGGGTCAGTATTTGGAAGGGAGACCTCCCAGGAAGACTCTGCAGAAGAAGGCAATGGCCAATCATCTCTGCTTCTCACTTGCCTTGGAAGCCCCTTGCTGGGGTAGCCATAAGTCGGCTGTGACTTGAGGGCACTTTACACACACCCAGATCCTGCTATTAGTATTGTGATGACTCTTGAAACTATTATTTCCCCAAATCCTACTCTAGGACTATGACACAATTTTTTGCAAAGAGCCTGTTTTCCAGACAAACAACTCTCAAGTGCTGATGAAATCCTGAGCACACATGAGAAGAGCCTTCCTTTCCTAATAAGGCTGTCCACATGGGCTGAAGCTGCAGAACAAAACCCATGTGGAATGCAGCCCCAGAAAGATACACATCTATATTTATACCATCAGCGATAACTGTGTTTGCCCAACGCTTAATCACTTGCACCAGGTCCTACAAATAAGCAAAGCCTTGGATATGATCCTAGGATAATCAAGGTTTCACTCAAAACTAAAGAGCAGTAAAGTCACATCAAAATAAATGCTGTGAAAGTAAAAATAAATCTGTGCCTATTTGTGCAACTACCAGGGTCTCCAGGCATAGGACTCGGGGCACAGGGTGCCATCGGCCACAGCGTGACATCACTTCCTGGGAAACTGAGCCAAGCAAACAGCAGCAAGAATCTAGTTCTCCTTGTGCCTTTTGCGTGTCAAGTCGCAGCAAATTTATGGTGACCTGGTAGGATTTTCAAGGTGAGAGACGTTCAGAGGAGGTTTGCCATGGCCTGCCTCTGCCCAGTGATCCTGGTATTCCTTGGTGGTCTCTCATCCAAATGCTAACCAGGGCTGACCCTGCTTAGCTTCCGAGATCTAACAAGAGGGTGATCTCTTATACAGGCCTTTTTTACTCAACTTCAAGCTCTCCTCCTCCCCAGAACCCAGTTGCCTGCCAGGACAAGTTGCTCCATCAGGCTCCAAAGTACTGGCAAATGTACCCACCTTCTCAATCTCCCCTCTCTGCACCCACCCTATACTGGTGCCTACAACCCCAGCACTGAGATCAAACAGACTGACAGCTAAAATAAAACCGTTTGCCTCCAATTCCTTGATTCTTTTTTCCCGCATAGCACTTTGTGGTGTTTGCGTGCATGTTAAAAATGAGCCATTTGTTTCCAGAGAGCAAGTATATATATTCACAAATGTCTCTCTCTCTCAGATAATTTCTTAAAACGCAGTTTGGTTCTTTCCCTTCCAGCTCTTTTCTCCCACAACTGAACAATCAGAGGAACTGTTGCAATTTGGGGGGATATTTCTTCTTGGTTCCTACACCAGTCGTATTCCTGCAGCTGTGCACCGGCCTGGCTTCAATCATTATGTTCTCCATAAGGGTTTAAATCCCCTTCCCACTCTTTACAAGGAATTACTGATTCCTTGTCCTCTTGAATGGAAGCGTTTTAAAAACCGTCACCTTGATCGTATCCTTGTGCGGTCTTCTGCCTTTGCAACCCTCTTTCTGCATTATGATGTCGACCCACTTTAAATAGTATTTTTTCTTGACATTGTTTTTGAATTCTGTGAGCCTAGTCCTCGTGCATTCTTTATTGGGCCTCTTGTGCTTAGGGCTGCCAACTCTGGGTTGGGAAATACCTGGAGATTTCGTGGGCGGAGCCTGGGGAGGGAGGGGTTTGGTTAAGGGTAAGGTTCTCAGAGGGGTTCAATGCCATAGAGTCCATCCACCAAAGCAGCCATTTTCTCCAGGGGAACTACGCTCTGTCACCTGGAAATTAGTTCTAATTCCAGAAGATCTCCAGGCCCCACCTGGAAGTTGTTAAGCCTATTTGTGTTGTCTGATTGAATTTTTTAAAAAAAATATTTTGTAACCTGCCTCGAGTCTTAAGCAAGGCAGGTGGGCTATACATGAAGCAAATGTTGTTGTT
Source organism: Lepidodactylus listeri (assembly GCA_029233225.1). Lineage (NCBI taxonomy): Eukaryota > Metazoa > Chordata > Lepidosauria > Squamata > Gekkonidae > Lepidodactylus > Lepidodactylus listeri. Next base: position 24,175,171 of record JARCFY010000012.1, read on the forward strand.
TTTAAAAAAGACTCACTGTTCTACGCCTGTGTACTTACCCGCTGCCCAAGTAACACTCATGATATTTAGCATCACTCCTGTTTCCCACATCTGAATAATTCTCTTTAGATGTACATCTGACAGCTTTTTGGTGACCTAACCCTTTCAGATGCCTCAAGCGTGTAGTCATGCTGGCTCACACCAATGGTCCATCTAGTCCAGCATCCTATTTGCACACGGTGGTCATCTAGATACCACCAGGGCTTGGGAAGGCTGAGAGGAAGTATTATGGGTGAAAGTTTTCAGTGCACAGAAGGGAGTTTCAAGGGACTCCAAATGTTCTCCAACATATCCTGTAAAACCTTGCTTGTTTTGAATTGCCTAGGACAGTTTTGTTCCTGTTCATTATACTTCTCAGAAGCTGGTTGTTTGTTTGTTATACAGAGGGTTCGTTTCCTTGCTGGCCGCGTAAGCCAGATGATCAGGGATCACACAGCCAGTGTGATGGTATTAAGGAACCATGGAACCAATCACCGCAAAGGCCTTTCCCCCATGGGAAAGTTGGGAAGACTTTTTGACGGGAAGATTTTTTTTGTCCCCCTGCATCATGGTGCATTTGTGTATCTCCTAGGCTTTCGCCAATCTTTCCCAAACATGCTTTGCTGTGAAGTTTTGGGAAAGATCATGCCAAAGCCAGGATGGTTGTTGTGTGTGTGGGAAAGTTCAGATTTTCCTAGTCCTGCCCGTATGGCAGCCATTTTCCCTGACTCTCTCTCCATGGTGGTTGTTTCCCCCTATCACTGAGGAGGGACTTTTTCTGTTTTTGCTTTTAATCAGCAATTCAATATTATTATTTCACAATAACTGTCTATGTATCAGTAGTGGAGAAACCACACCAGCTCACTCCTTTGTGATAAACACCAAAGCCAAAATTAGGGCAAGAACAATTCTTGCTGTGCTGATTCTGAATGGGGAAACGTTTTCTATCAGTTTCACAGCCCACCCTAAAACGGGTGACGGTGCCTTCCAAGGAACTGGTTTGTTTCTCAAAATGTGTCTCCTCAGAGTCCCTTTGGATCCTGGTGAAGAAAACAGAGTCAGTTTCACTTGCAGAAGATGTTATGGCTTGTGCTTTGGTTTCAAAATCAGCTTTCCAGAACTTCAGTGCCTGGAATGCATCTGCAGAAAAATAAACTGGGATCACAGTGTAAAAATGTAATAGCAAGCAATCACTGTGATTTGTGGCTACTGTATTTTACAGTGAATAAAAATACAAATGCATATTACAAAAATACAAATGCATATTTTATTCATATAGTGAATAAAAATACAAATGCATGGTCCTTCCATATTACTTAGATAACAGAAAAAAATCACAACTGATAATGTGATCCTGTAATGCAAAACTCAGGAAAGTCCCATCCTTGTGCTATTGTAGAACAGCTTATACTTAGCAAACAAGTATCACATGCACACAGCCATTCTGATGTTCAAAAAATGTGGCTCATATATGCCTTATGGACTTAATACAACTTTGGATCTGTCATGTTATCTACAGGACCTACTTCTTTAGGGCCGTGATAGGTTGCATTTTGAGATATTGTTGTATAGGTTTATTAAGGGCACTATGTATTATATTTGAGGTAATACTATATGTGCAACATTCGATTAGCTCGATAATAATCTTGGCAATGGTTATAACTGTGATCTGTATCTTTAAGGATGTGCTGGTCTGACAAGCAGTTGCATGAAATTATAGGGGAAAGTTTTTCTTAAGATGGGTATGTTGCCAGAGTGTTCAGAGAGTGTTTTGCTGGTGAGTATTAGAACAGAAGGCTTGGTACCTGATTAAAGAAACATTAATGGGCTGGCTTGCTTCTTACGTAAAAGTTCTGTTGTAAATAAGAGGTAAGTTTAAATAACACATCATGTATTCATTACACTAGGATTTCTTTTAGCTGTGTGGTATACTTTGGGTTATAATGATTATGGTTAATTTTAGGGTGATAATTTCTGATAATGGCCCATGCTGCATCCAGCATTCACTCCACTGTTTTACCAAACCCACACTGGAACTGGAATTCCCCTCTACACTGCATGCCACTTTCACTTTGATTGATTGTTGGACTTTATTGTGGCCTCCACACTGCATGCCAGTTTCACTTTGTTGGATCTCTTGGTTTTCCTCTGTATAGATTTATGTCCATTTTATGGTCGTTCAGGGGTGACTCTGCAGTCCCGGGGTATTTGGCATTGGCCCGGGGTATTTGGCATTGGCCCGGGGTATTTGAATGTGGTTTTGAGCCGCATCTTTTTCTGTTCCAGTGTGGGTTTGGTAAAACAATGGAGCAAATGCTAGATGCAGAATGGGCCAAAGTTCTACAATGAATAGCTTCCAAGGAAGATGAACTATGAAACGAGCTGACATCTAGGTGCTCGTCAGCTTACTCCAACTCATTACAGAAGCTGTTCTACGATATCACACAGATGAGACTTTTCTAAATTTTGCATTACAGGATCACATTATAAGTTGTGATATTTTTCTGTTATCTGTGCAATATGTAAGGCCCGTTTGTATTTTCATTAACTATAAAATGCCGTAGCCACAAATCACAGTGATTCTATGGAATACATCTGCAGCATCCTGTTGTTGAAGAAACATGCTTCCATCGTGCAGTTAGGGCTCTGTGCCACAGTGGTACAGTGTGCAAATGCCAAACATCTGCTTGGATTGTGTGGTTACTTCTGAAACCAGGGCAGCATCTCGCCTACTTGAGACTTGTACAATTTCAAGGAGCCAAACAGCTGGAATGAGGTGAAGCTGATGGGTGGGTACATCAAAATCGTTGCATTTTTACATGTTTTTGTAAGTGGGGTTATAATGTGAGCAAGCACCAGAGGCAAGCAAAAACGTGCTGTGAAAGCCTGAAAAGCGAAGACAGAAACAGTATTAGGGGGACTGGAAATTCACCATCTGCTCACACATACACATTCTCTTTATTTACGTTACAAGAACATAAGAAGAGCCCTGCTGGATCAGACCAGTGGTCCATTTAGTCCAGCATCCTGTCTCACACAGTGGCCAACCAGTTTCTCTGGAGGGCCAACTACAGGGCATAGAGACCAAGGCCTTCCCCTGATGTTGCCTCCTGGCTCTGGGATTCAGAGGATTAGTGCCCCTGAATGTGGAGGTTCCCCTCAATCACCAAGGTTAGTAGCCACTGATAGACTTATCTTCCATGAATCTATCTAATCCCCTTTTGAAGCTGTGTATTCATGTGGCCATCACTTCATCCTCTGGCAGAAAATTCCACATTTTAATCACTCTTTACCTGCTTCGCTGTTTGTATGATATGATTTAAGGCCTGAACCAACAATTTCTTGATCCTTGAGCTAGGACTACATGAAAATATGGAGCAAATTCTGGTGCCTGGGAGATCTGTGTAATGCCTTTGCAAATCTTATCCACTGATAATTAAAACACTGTCTCAAGAAAGAAATATCATTTGCTGTACTGACAATGACACCCCCCTACCTTATAAAATCCTGGCATAATAGGTTAAATCTAAAGATTCCCTTTCATTGTGAGAATCTTTCCCTGGGTGTAGGGATGATTAAAATGTGGAAGGCCTCTATGCCCTGTTGTTGACTGTCCAGAGCAACGGGTTGGCCACTGTGTGAAACAGGATGCTGGACTAGCTGGACCATTGGTCTGATCCAGCAGGGCTCTTCTTATGTTCTTAATGAACACACAATGGTACACACCAGAAAGTTTTCTGCTGCATTTTGGTTCTTGTGATGCTCCTTAGGAGATGTGCTGGAGGCCACACCTATTGACTTGGCCATACGAGAGAGACGCTTTTGAGGTTCAGGTCAGTGCTTGGATGCAGAATGTGGGAATGAGCCTGTAGACACAAAATGCCAGAGCGACACACCCAGTTTGATTTGGAAATCCATCAGCCTCTGCCTGGTCCATCCACTGAGTCTGGCTGGCCCTGGTCCTAGCAGCACTGCACAATCTAATTGGCCACGATGGCTGGTGCTGTCAATTTGTAAGCACGAGGGCTGCACTATTGCCTTGTGCATATTCTCCAACAGAAAACTAGTTTTGGATCCAACTCAATGTTTTCAGAGTCCTTGCCTGTTGAGAAGGCTGCCCCCCTGATGCTAGGCACAAAAGTACTGTTTTCCAAGGAGACCCATAGTGCTTAGTGTGAGACCAATACACAGCACAGTGGAGGACCACACCTGCAATGTCCAAAGAGAAGTGCATGCAGAAGGAAGGCCTAGGATCCAAGCCTGAGCATTATTCTTTTTCATTTCACAATAAATAACAAACTGTTGCTGTTATGATTACCCTCAATGCAGGATCTCTCTGCATGTCTTTTATCTTCCTCTCACTCAAGGGAATGCCTTCAAGACAAGACAATGCTTGTATCTTTGCTCGGAAACATCTGTTAAGAGTTCCAAATGTAGCCAAGTGTTTTTCCCCCCTTCTCTCCAGCCCAGTTCTAAAAACCTTTCAGGATGCTTGCAGTGCACATTTTAAGCTGTGGAAATATTATTCAAATAGAACTCATAAGGGAGGAAATCACTTCCAAGTGCTTGAAATACAGTGTCAGCAAAAGAAAATATCCTCTGTCCACCAGCAGCACAACGGGAAAAGCCAATCAGGTGGTATGTCTACTTTTTCATGTTCTTTCTCAGCTATTTGAAATTACGTTGATTCCTGTGCTGTGTCAAATCTTAGGCTGTGGTCACACAGTCATTTTGATCGGGTTTCACTGCTGTTCTCTCTCGCATTAAAAATTGCTGATCAGATGGCCGAATCCGCCTCCTGCACCCAAGTGGGCTCACTCGCACAATCCTTCCGGTTCCCTAGCGAGTTTTCTGACACTGGGAAAATCAAGTACTTTCTGGATATTTGCGCTTTGAATCCATGATTTTGCTGATCTGGACAGCCATCTCTTGCAATGATTGCGATTAGGTCGTCTGACTGTCCCCGTGATGAGGGGTTCCCCCGCTCAGCCTCCGCCTTTGTGTGCACGAGCAATCCTGCGCTGAATAAATTCAATGTTTAAACATTCAAGCACACATATATAGACTCCAGCGTTTGGTAGTATATCGCTGGTTCATTTTGTTTGCTGTTGGGAGGGGACCTGTAAAAACAAGGGAGTACGGCGAGTCCAGGTGGGGGCAATAAATTGGCTGTGTGCATATGCGCATGCGTGAAGCAATTAAAAAAAAAACTCACACCGCACCGCCCAAGTGGCGGTGCAGCTATCTAGACAGTGCCCAGAGCCTTGTCACACAACGCTTACAGTTCGGGGAGGGATGTGTGATCATCCCAACCCAAAATAAAATATTCCCGATCAAATCTATAGCAGGAATAAATCGGGATAAACTTGCCATGTGACCACAGCCTCAGACCATGCACGTGTTCAAAGTTTGAGTCCAGTGGCACCTTTAAGACCAACAAAGTTGTATTCTGGGTATAAGCTTTCATGTGCAAGTACGAAATAAATAAAACTTTGTTGGTCTTAAAGGTGACACTGGACTCAAACTTTGTTCTGCTGCTTCAGATCAACATGGCTACCCCACCTGAATATACCATGCACATATGTGTAAGATGATATAAAGAAACATTTATGATGTGGCCATGTATGTAACATTGAATAGTTGTATTGGTTGGCTTCAAAAGAGGCCTTTTATTCATAGGATTTAATTGTATTGCATGCTTCATGTGTGCAATAAAGCCCATGGTTTGAACGTTCGGGAACAAATTTAAGGAAAAACACATCATGCATAGAGTTGGGGGAACTGATTTAGGATCAGTTCACACAATTTCTGTGGTTGGATTGTTGTCTTTTTAAAAGCCTGTTACAGAACCACTTTTACCCCATCTGGTCCTGTTAGTCATGGGCCCACATCGCTGACATTTCTGTATTCCACTGTCTTTAGAAAACTTTGTGGTGAGGGCAGGTTCTCTCAGCAAGACTGTTTCTCCACAAAGATGGTCACAGGTATTCCCAATGGGTGGATCCAAGAGGCTGCTATGTGAAAACTGTGCAACCTTTTTTGAAACAGCAGCCATTTTGTTCCTGTTGCCACAAAACCAGCTGTCCTGTGCCTCCTGGAATTTGTTGTGACAGAACCTTCTGTAACTTCAAGCCCATTCAATTAGATATCATTCCCTCAAGCAAACATTTCCAACCCCAACATCACAACATCTGGCTCGCCTAAATATAGTGGACCGTGAAGATTATTACAGTATTCTTATGCAGAATTTCTAAAACACCCATGAAATAATTTACACAGTAAAGTTTCATTTGAATACAAAAGAGACAGGTAGGAGTACCATATTTTGAAATGCAAAAAAGAGGACATATTTCAAACTACTTCAAACAAATGACACTGACCACTATGCCAAATTTCATTTTAAATACCCTTACTTTTTAAACTGTGATAATTGCTACTAACTAGGAATATTCCTAACCTTCCAACCTCCAAAAGAGGACATTTTCATTTATTATAAAGAGCCCAAAAGGGGATGGATACCAAAAAAGAGAGGACATATCCTCTATAAAGAGGACATCAGGTAGCCCTTTGTTAGGCCTGTGCTCCTTTGTATCAACATACCTAATTCTGAACACGGTGTGAGAACCAATAAGCCAGGCCTTGTAATGTGAAACGAAGCCTTTATTTCTTAATGGTCTTTCAGGAAACACTTGCGTTGTTAGTGATGCCACATATAGAGTGTGAGGAACTGATATACTGTATTCAAACAGGAGTAAAAGGTCAGGTACCAATCAGAATAAAAATATCAAGCGCCAAAATGTGCTACCGTTACTTTCTCAGAGAAAAAGGCGCGTAAACTGAGCTAAATTCCCATCCCTGACCCTGTGTGTAATCTACATGCATTCCTACGCAAAAGACACCTGGAAGAGCGGAGGCCCAGTTGCTCAAGGTTACAAGTGCAGCAACAGAGATAATTGAAGTCTAGCAAAACAGATGAGTTCACTCTGAGGAAGGAGGGATGAGGAGGGAAAGGGGGGGGGAAGCTGTCGAGAGGGAAGCTGATGCCGTTCTCCCGCCGGGACCTGAAAAAAGGGATCGAGAAAAGGAAGCAAACATGACAGGGAACCTGACACACGCCTCAGAATGCAGATCACAGCACCACCACCCCCCCACACACAATATGGCCATATACAAAAAGGTGGGTTTTTTAAAAAAACAAACAAACCTGGGATCACTTCCAGGCTTGCAGAAAAATCCAAAAAGTAGAAAAGAGGGGCCTTAACCCCCCCCCCCCCTCCAAGGGAAGAACACGGAGACATTGTAAAGCCTCACTTGATCGTGGCTGGCATTCTAGAGCAGTGAAGGAAGGAAAGTACCGACAGAGGGGCCCACAGAAAGGCAAGTGTGGCAACCCTGCAGAGGTAGTACCACATGACCAGCCTTACCTGGGGGCCCCAAAAGATGTCAGAGTAGTTCGGGGATGTCTTCGTTCTAGCAGCCTGCTGGTTAGCAGGCATGGCTGAATGGCAGCTGATTCCAGTGAGTGGCAGCATGCAGGAAGCAGGACATAGTCCAGGCTAGGGGAGCTGCCAGTGCTCAAGCTGCGACTTCATGCTGATTCAAGGGTGGATGGCTGCAGAGGTACCAAATGACCTCAACAGGTCATGAGAAAGCAGCCTGGGATGAAAAGGGCTGTGTGCTAGAGCAGCACGACTGTAGAAAGGCCAGGTGGGACGAGACAACTAGTAGAAAAGGGGAAGAGGGCCAAAGTAGGGAGGAAATTAGGGTTGCCAGCTCCAGGTGGGGAAATACCTGGAGATTTGGGGGTGGAGCCCAAGGAGGGCGGGGTTTGGGGCATAATAATAAGCCACCCTGAGCCTGCTTGTGGGGAGGGTGGGGTATAAAATAAATAAATAAAATAATGCCATAGAGACCAACTTCTAAATTAGCTGTTTTCTCCCGGTGAACTGATTTCTGTTGCCTGGAGGTGAGTTGTAATAATAGCCAGAGATCTCCAGGCACCTGGAGGCTGACCACCGCCGAGGAAACAGTAAGAGGTTGGGGTGAAAGCAGCAGAGAAAGGAGGCCAGAGGCCGGCCCAGAAAGATGTTTAGGCTGTCTGAGTAGAGAGAGAGTCTCAGTGAAGAAAACGACAGGGAGCTGTACTCGTTCTGTTTCAAGCGAAGGTGTTTGCATGGATTTCTCTACCTGGCAGTGGGTTTGTGACACTATGGAGAGAGCCTTTAATGCCCCCTTTCCCTTGGAGGGGCCACAACAGCAGAGAATGGGGGCCAGAAACAGAGGAAGAAATAGGGCTGCCAGCTCTGGGTTGGGAAATACCTGGAGATTTTTTGGGGGTGTGGAGTCTCAGGAGGGCAGGGTTTGGGGAGGGAAGGGACTTCAGTTGGGGTATAAGGCCATACAGCCCACCTTCCAGAGTGGCCATTTTCACCAGGTGGACTGATATCTGTCTCCTGGAGATCACTTGTAATAGCGAGAGATCCCCAGCCACCACCTGGAGGCTGGCAACCCTAGGATGAAAGGCTGGTGGGGTACAGAAAGGGAGAGGAAGGGCCCATGGGGGCGCAGAAATCAGGGGCCAGCAGAATGTATGTGCCCCGTGTGTCTCACGAGATGCCTCCGTTGTTCTTCCATCATATGGACCTTCATATATTTGCATTAACTAAAGTGTCTGTAAACTACAAAGCACATTGATATGGTTAATTTATACTGGTGGCCTCCTGACTCACTATCGAAATTGTGTTGGTTCAAGTGTTTATGCCAAGTCTCAGAGTACTGGACACCTTACAGAACCACTTGGGAAAGTGACTCTGAGTTCCAGGGTCCAGCCCCTTCAAAGCATCTGTAGCCCCGAGAGGTTGATTCTAACAGTGGTGCCAGGATCAGATTGAGCACACCCAGTTCCTAAGAAACGCCCTGTGCGAACGTGCCCCAGATGAGAGCACTCCATGAGCAGAGGGCAGAAGAGCAACATATATGCACACCAGAAATTTTGCTAGAGAGAATCAATTGATTGCGAGGCAAGATTTGCTTTCGATAACACGCAGTGGCACCACCAAAGTCCTGTAATCCATTCTTGACCATGCGTTTAGCCTCTTCTGAGCCTGTAGGGTTGCTATCCTCCAGGAGTGGCCTGGAGATCTCCCAGGATTACAACGGATCTCCTGAACAGACAGATCTGCTCCCCTGGAGCAAAAAGCTACTGTGGACTGTATGGCATCATACCCTGCTGAGGTCCCTCCCCACTCCAAACCCTCCCCTCCCCAGGCTCCACCTCCAAATCTCCAGGAATTTCCAAACTGGGGGATGGCAGTCCCCTCTTTTGTGAAGTGCAGAGTGTTCTGTGTAGTTTAGCTCACTATTACTTCAGGAAGGACAGTGCCTGCTATTTTTACAAGAGTGCTCCTCATTTTGGGTTTGATCAGTGACTTTCCCAGCTGGGAAGCCATAAATGGTTAGCATTTTATGGATGCTTCTCCTCCCAGTTTGTTTAGCTTAGCTCGACAAGCTCTGAGCCATGCATGCATGCAACATGCATAACCCAGGTTTGTTTTATCCCGTTCAGCTGGGAGGTAAATAGAGAGCAACACTGGACTGCTGTCGGACTGATAATAATGTTTCCCCCCCAGGCGTTCTTTAGCACACATACCTTTAAAACACACACACACACAACATATTTCTTTCAAGCAATGTGTTTAGGCAACAGCCTGATGTTGTAAAAAAAGACATCTAATTGGCATTTGTGCAAGTTGCCTAATTTATGGCTTTCTTGCTGTGGTTATTACACCTGTCCTTGGCTATAAATTTGGAAAAGGGTGAAATGAACAAGTCTGACATTGTCCTCGCCCACCCCACCCATCGCTGTGTTCATGGAGAGTGGACTTGGAGTTCAGAAGGAAGCTTTTACTGCAGGGCAGTGTCTGTCCGAAGAGACATAAAAAGGTGGATCTGACGTTACAATAGCCATGTGGTTTTGATTTTAGAATAGATGGGTGTTGCACTGTGGGAGAACTGCTCCCACACAGATGGACACTTAAATCACATGGACTTGCCCTCGGGGTTACTTGATTTACAAGGTTCCCATCTTCATGCTATGTGGTCCTGAACTGTGGGAAAGGAAAGGAATACACACCTGCATTTCTAGACTATTCTACCAGAAGAATGCTGTAGTTGAGAAGGGGGGAATACTGGAGAAGTTAGATAGGGTGTTCTCTCCCCAGCCACTAAAGGACTCTGCTGTTTCTTGGGTGTCATACCAGGGTCTTGTGTAAAGCAAGGCAGTCTGTTGTGAGTACAGATACCTTAACTTCTCAGGGCACGAATAAGCCTGACCTGGAAGCTTGCTTGTGTATGTGTCTGAGAGTAGGACCTCCTGTTCACATGTTCTAGCCTATTGCTGCAAGAAGGGGTTTTTTTTAGCTGGTGCTCAGTCATCTCTTGGAAGTTCTCTCCTTCGGCTAGATTGGGTGGTAAATGCATTTGGCAATCAGGTGTGGATTCAGACGACCCATTCAAGAGCTACTGCAGGCTGAAGTTTTGACCCAATTCCAGATGCATAGTGAGGATTCTGGAATCATGAGATGGTTGAAGGAGCTGGGATTACAGGCACATGCCAGAGTTAGCAAGAATGAAAGACTGAGTCTGCAGAAAGGACAGCCTGGAGAAAAGGAGCTGCGGCTCAGTGGCTGAGCATCTGGCGTGCAGAAGGTCCCCAGTTCAATCCCTGGCATCTCCAGTAAAAGGATCCGGGAGAAGGTGATGTGAAAGTCCTTGACCTGAGACCCTGAAGAGCTGCTGACATTCTGGGTAATCAATACGGACCCTGAGGGACCGATGGTCTGATTCAGTATAAGGCAGATCTGTGTGTTCATTCTGCCCACCAGTTGCAGGGGCTGATGCTGCTCACCCCTGTTCCTGATTGGATGGACCCTGATTGGGTGGAAAGGTAGCACAGAAATTAATGCTATGCCTAAAGATGCCAGTGATATGAGAGTGTGCACAGTTCCTCAAGGCTGTCAGGCTTAGGTGGTGAGGTTCCTAACCCAAACCTTGTCTGTGAATGCCAGGTCAGTTTTCCTAAGAGACAGCTAGAACTCCAGAAATGCAGTCCAGTTATTTCATGCTTGGCTATAGAGGTAGTAGGAGAAACAGTCCAATGTGGGGGGAAACTACTTTCTTTCTTTATGTTCTACAGCAGGAAGGAGATTCCCTCCTCCTCTTTTTGTGGCTTCTCTGTGGTTCAAATATTCCTGCAATCAGGCACTTTCTGTGTAGGCAATAAATGAATAAGTATCGTTTGTCAAGCGTCATGCCAGCACAGTCAGGGTTTTTGCAATATAAACACAAGCCAGGCAATCAGAATGTGAACATGCATTGAGTGCCCACCAAATGATTTGTCACTGTGGGTGGAATTGTGGCTTGGTGGTGAAGCACATGCTGTGCATGCCAATATGTCTGTGTTTAGTCCTTGGCACCTCTAGTAAAAGATTCTCAGTTTACAAGTGTGGAGAAAGACCTTTTTCTACCGGAGGCCTTGGATAACTGATACCAACCAGAGAAGACAATGCTGAGAGAGATGGACCAACAGCAGTGCCATATGTTAGAAAATTCCTTAAGAGCATAAGAACATAAGAGAGGCCAATGTTGGATCAGGCCAGTGGCCCATCCAGTCCAACACTCTGTGTAATACAGTGACTAAAAACACCAGGTGCCATCAGGAGGTCCACCAGTGGGGCCAGGACACCAGAAGCCCTCCCACTGTTGCCCCCCCCAAGCACCAAGAATACAGAGCATCACTTGCCCCAGACCGAGAGTTCCTATCTGTACCTTGTGGCTAATAGCCACTGATGGACCTCTGCTCCATATGTTTATCCAATTCCCTCTTGAAGCCCTCCATGCTTGTAGCTGCCGCCACCTCCTGTGGCTCCTTTTGTGTCCATATATTCAAACATGTGCCAAGGCTCTTATTTGTCACTACTAAACCCATTTGCTTGTTTATATTTTACATGCAGAAGCTCACCCAAGGTCAGTTTTCCAACTGCCTTGTGCGTGTGCTAGGTTTCCAATAGCCATGTGTGTGAATGCTTCAACATTTACCTAGACAGTGACACCCTGCATCTAATTTAACACACTATTTGAAAAAGACTGAGAATGAAGCAAGTTATCAGGGCACCTGCTGAGGCATTGGCAAGTCCAAGACACCTGAATCCTTTGAAAACATTGGCTATCAGGTTGTTCAGCCGATGAAACGTGTTTGCATGATTCAGTACAGAGTCAAGGATCAATCCAAGAAACATTCAGGTCAGTGAGTAGTCATCTTCAGGAGATCTGTGTCTCTCCTGCAACTTTTGGCATGCCTAAAAGCCCTCGTCAAGAAGTCGGTGAGAGGAGAGAGCCCCGTATGAAGTTCCAGCTCTGAACTGTTTGTTTATAAATCAAAATGAGCATCATCTGGGGTTTGTGAAGAAAACATTCTGAGATTTATGCTTCTTGTGGGAATTGGCTCATAAATGATTGTTTTTGCCTGTTGAAAGCCTTTCCCCAGTTTCAGCCAAAGACTAACTGGGAGGTGTTGGAATAAGGCTGATGGACACCAGTGTTGCTGGGCGATGATATGATTTATATATGGCTCTTGCTATTTAGTACTATGCTCTACAAGCTGGGATAGAACAAGTAGAGGGAAATTCTGGCACAATCAATATATTGTGATGATGTTGGGTTGTCTTCATGTTGCTGAGCATATATTTTACTGTAGTTTTGTCCAAACTATTATCTGGTGGAACTTGATGCAACCAAAGCTAACATTTCTGGCTGACTGAGAATATCTCTCTCTCTCTCTGTGTCTCTCTCATACACACGAACACTGCAACAAAGACAGTATAGTGCACAGTGCAATGCACACATACACACATGCCTCCTTTTACAGAAGTTCACTGTGGGTAGAATTAATACACATGGTGGAAAGATTGGAGTGGCAAGATCCCCAGTGACCTACACATATTTGTCCCAACATATATGTATATGCTGATCTCTCTGTGTGATTGGGAATCCTCAAGAAAGCTGGATTCCCAGTTGTGCATAGACAGCAGCACAGGCATAGTACACCCATCAACTTTACACATATATTCCAATGAATAGGTTCAGGTGGGTAGCCGTGTTAGTCTGTCTCTAGCAGCAGAACAAAGTTTGAGTCCAGTGGCACCGTTAAGATCAGCAAAGACAGTAAAACTTCATCAGTCTTAAAAGTGCCATTGGACTTAAGCTTTGTTCCAGTTAATAGATCAAGATGGGTAGCAATGCTAGTCTGCCTGTAGCAGTAGAAAAGAGCAAGAGTCCATTAGTTAAAGACTTAACAACATTTGTGGCAGGGCAGGAGCTTCCATGAGCAGTGACAAATGGGAACAGAAGTGAGCAGTGACTCACAAAAGCCCCTACCCTAGCACAAATTTTGTTAGTCTTAAGGGGCTACTGGGCTCTTGCTCTTTTCTACTGTTCCAATGAATGTACACAGAACAAGGCTGGAGCTTGCCACAGTGATCCAGTTTCTCGCCCCCAGTGTATTCTTTCTGCCCAGTGTGACAAGTCAAGATAGGGCTGACAACCTCCAGGTGGGTCCTGGAGATCTCTACCTGAGAGCTTTTGCCTCAATCTGCTTCTCCCAGCTCCTTTTAAAGCCTTTACGGGAGTCAGCACACTCCCTCTTCCATGAGCCTGCAGTTCCTCTAGTTCTGGGGCACCTGTGTTTACATCTGAATGCAAAGACACTGCCAGGAACCCACTGGAACCCTCTGCCATCACTGACATGCCCCATTTAATGTCTGGAAAAGGCTTCCCCTGATAGACATGTCAAGTAACTGCTTATATACAATGTCCCATACACTCAATGATAATTGGTCTCCCAGTTCCAGTCTGGGGAACCCATTCAGAAGGGTTTGTATCACCCCAGGACTAATTAACACTCACCCACCTCATTATTCTCTGGCAACTGATCTAAGACCTACATATTGCCTGTGGTTAAGCAAATGGGGTTGCCAACCTCCAGCTGGGGCTTCGAGACCTCCCACAATTACAACTGATCTCTCAGCTGCAGAGATAAGTTCCCCCTGGAGAAAACAGCTGCTCTGGAGGGTGGACTCTATGGCATTATACTTCCCCTCCCAAACCCCATCCCTGGAGGCTCCACCCCCAAATCTCCAGGAACTTTCCAGCATGGAGCTGTCAAGTCTCGCAAAGGAGGAAGAATCAACGACACATGCCTTTTAATGTTGGAGCAGAGATACTAGAAGACAGAGCAGCTGATTCTGCTGTAGTCCACCATGTCTCCCGGAAGCCAGCTGGAATTCACTTTATGCCCATCAGAGGGGAGATTCCTCAATTGTGGAGCTCTGGAAAGGATTCTTTCTCATTCAACGGCTATGGCTAGGGTTCCTAACCTCTGGGTGGCACCTGGAGATCTCCCACTTGTACAGTTGATCTCTAGACGACCAAGATCAGTTTCCCGGGAGAAAATGCCTCCTTTGGTGGTAGGGTTTCCAGGTCCTCCCTGACCACTGGTGGGGAAAGGGGGGGTTGGTTGCCAGCTCCAGGTTCAGAAATTCCTGGAGATTTGGGGGTGGGGCTTGGGGAGGACAGGGACCTCTGTGGGGTTCAATGCCATAGAGGCCACCCTCCCAAGCATCCATTTTCTCCCGGGGGACTGATCTCTGTATTCTGGAGATGAGCTGTAATTCCGGGGGATCCCCAGGTCCCACCTGGAGGCTGGCATCCTAGTTTGGAGGATGGATGGTATGGCATTATGCCCTGCTAAGGTCTTTCCCCTCCCCCAAACCACACATTCTCCAGGCTCCACCCCCCAAGTCTGCAGGTCTTTCCCAACCCAGACCCTATCAATGGCAGAATCAGCATGAATGTCTAATAACACAGATATATTGTCTTGATGTACTGCAAAGCAAAACTGCCTAGTTTGCAAACTATGTTTAAAATATCTCCTGTGACCCCACGGCAAACGGAGTCTTCATGCCGCAGCAGAAAAATTCCACAAACAGTTGGTGGCCATTGATGTTGGCATGGATAAAGAGCTAAGCCTCCACCTCTCAGCAACCCTGAGAGAAGTCAAAGAAGATTAAGGTTTATGTGTCTCTTTCCTAACGATTTCCTGTAATTTCACAAAATTTATGGCTCCATGAGTAAATACCAAAATGCCATTGCAAGAATACTGAGCCCCCAGTCCTAGCTCTGCAAAGGGCTGAGCCCCATGCAGAATGAGTCAGGACATAAAGCAATCATGTCTAACAGGTAAATCTGAAGCTTGCCATACAAACCTCCCTTCCTCCAAAATACGGGCCTTTAAGCATTGAGAGCACAAGGTAAAATGGAGAAGCATTCAGGCCAGTGGTTCCCAGTGCCTTTATTTTGACACCATCTGCTCTAAGGCAACTCCGGCGTCTGGTTGACATTGGATCCGTCCTTATAGACAACTGGGTTATGCAATTTGCCAGGTGCCACTAGTTAGTTGTGCTTTGTTTGCGAGTGCATGGACCATTCTGGCCATTTGTTCCAGTCTTGAGTCACTTCACTTCGTTCTGTTTTAAGCCCTTTCTTGAAATATTTTCGGACAAAATGAATTGCTCTGGTGCTCCGTTCTCCAGATGGAACCAACCCCAACAGCTACCTCTGCAATGTCTTGCTGCTGAGAAAAGTGGGGAAATGTGTACAGTTCCTGGGGCGAAGCCCTGTTTTCTTATCTGAAATGGCAGCTATTTGTCCCATTAGTGGGAAACGTACATGTTGTCTTCATGCTGCCTGAATATTCCCCCAACAAAACCAATGGTAACTCTGCAGGGTTGTCTCAGGTTGATAAACGATGTGGGGTAAAGGGTTAAATCTCCTTCCCACAGCGCCTTGTTCCAGTCTGGGCCCCTCTCTGACTGCTTTTTGAAGAGAAAAACCACTTAAGATTATGGAACTCCTGTTGGTCCAAGCTGGACAATTAGGGTTGCCAGAACCCCCGGTAAAGGTGAGGGCTCCCCAGCTGGCTGGCGGGATGGAACTAATCTCTCCCCCAAAAAGATGGAAATCCTTCTGATGTGCAGTGACATGTCCACGTCACTATCCGTGTGACCTAGGAGTGACATAATCACATCCAGGACACTCTGGTATTTGGGCAAAAACTCTATGGCAAATTTACCACAGAGTTTTTTTCCCAAATACCAGAGCGTCACCCCAATGTCCCAGACTTGATGATGTCACTTCCAGGTCACATCGGCAGTGATGTGGACATGTTGCTGTACATCGGATGGGCCTCCCTGCTGCTTTCAGTAAGTCCTCTTCCATCCCCTGCCAGTTTCCAGGAGGAACCTGGCAACCCAATGGGTAACTCTGCATTCTGAACCAAGTAATTATAACATTCAGCCACACCACCGCGTACTTACTCATTTAGAGATTCACACCCCACCATTTTAACTCATAAAAGGTTTTCAGAATGCCCTGAATTTGCTAATCAAATTCTTGTTGGCAACTTTATGTCATTTCTGTGCTCACAGGGACCTCTTGTGTGTAAGCCATGTATAGTACATAAACTTTGGCCCAAATCCAGCCAAGAAGGCAGTGGCTTTCAAGGTTACCTTCGTGCCTAACAAAGAAGGTGTGTTCATTCTGGAGGGCCAAAAAGGAGTTAATCAAGCTAAGCTGCACATCCATCTAACCAGAAAGTATATGTGAGAGGAGAGAGAGAACCAGGAAATGGATCTCCATGCAATCAGGAAAGGATATTGTCTCACTGTGCAGGGACTGTTGGTGATTCCTTGATACCGTTCCTTAGCTAGAACTATTTTTGGTCTCCATGGGAAGGAGAGGGAGCCGCTGGGCAGAAGGCAGAAGAGTCCTGAATGAGCCTGGAACACCAGATGACCCAAGTGTCTGTAAACCCAGAAGCTATGCCTCTAGAGCAGGGGTGTCAAATATGCAGCCCGGGGGCTGGATCAGACCTGTAGAGGGCTTCTGTCAGGCCCGCACTGGAACTGGCCTAGGGTTGCCAAGTACTCACAGTTCGCTGGCGGAGGGGGAATCCTCTTCTTTCCTGGAGTTTCCTGGCGCGTGCACGAAGCGCACACACTGTGATGATGTCACCGGAAGTGACATCATCACGTCGGGCACATTGCCAGGGCGATGCTTTGGCAATCGCCCCAAAACTCTATGGTGCTGGGGCAGTCATCCTGACCGGATGACTTCGGGGGTCGGGTTCCCCCCACCAGCTGAATCCGGGCCAGCGGATTGGAGACCCCTGTAGCGGGGGATCCCCCGCCTCCCGAGCGTACTTGGCAGCCCTAAACTGGGCATCTCCTGCTTCCAGTTCTGTTGCTGCTGCTGCATCACAGCTTACTTCACCAGACTCTCTCAGTTGCTCAGCCATTTCATGTTTTCCCCTGGGTCCTAGACTCAGAACTCTGAGAATGAGATTTCTGTGGTGAATGTCCATAAATCAAAAATAGGTTTGCAGTTACAGATACACACTTGAACAGCATACTCAAGATTGCAACAGTACAGACATTTTGATGCAATAATTCAGAGCAAGAGGTATCAGTTATCAGAGACTGTTAAATAAACAAAATATTGCAAGAGTACTAATGTTTTCGTTTTAAGTTAAAAAAAATCTTTGTGTTTGTGTCCTTTATAAAGTTTATATCTCTGCTACCTGGCATTACATTTTATGACACACATGGCCAGGCCCAGCAAGGTCTCATTTATGTCAGATCCGGCCCTCATAACAAATGAGTTTGACACCCCTGCTCTAGAGGATGAGACATCTTGGGGTATGCCTAGGGTTGCCAGCCTCCAGGTGGTGGCTGGAGATCACCCACTATTACAACTGATTTCCGAGTGACAGAGATCAGTTCACCTGGAGAAAATGGCTGCTTTGGAAGGTGGCTTCTCTGGCATTGAAGTCCCTCACCTCCCAAAATCCTGCCCTCCACGGGCTCCACCCCCCCAAATCTCCGGTCTAGTGCAGTGGTTAGGAGTGTGGACTCTCATCTGGGAGGACCAGGTTTGATTCCCCACTCCTTCACATGCAGCTGCTGGTGTGATCTTGGGTCACTGACAAGTTGTTTCAGAGCTGTTCTCTCAGGAGCAGTTCTTGAAAGAGCTCTCTCAGCCCCACCTACCTCACAGGATGTTTGTTGTGAGGAGAGGAAGGGAAAGGAGATTGTAAACTGCTCTGAGATTTCTTTGGGTAGTGAAGGGCGGGGTATAAATCCAATCTCCTCTCCTTCCTCCTTCCCAAACTGGAGCTGGTAACCCTAGGTGTGCCAGTGGCAATGCTCCCTCTAAGCTGTGGAGTCTTGTGAGCAAAAATTCTACTTTGTGAGCTACTGGCATTAAAGTTGTGAGTAAGCGATTTGGCTACTGCATAAATTAGTTTGCTCTGGAGCCACCCTTTCTGAGCTAAGACAAAAATGTGTGAGCCAGAGGTTAAAGAACTGTGTGCTAGCTCACACTCTCTCATCTTAGAGGGAACACTGGCCAGTGGTCCACATTATTCCTTCTCTTGCTGTTGGAAGTGAGATCTAGGGATCTGCTGATCCTTGAGTGGAGTGTTTGCCATCTGTCATCTTACAAACAGCTTTCATAAGAGCACAGAAGAGGCCAGAGTAAGATCCACAGCTAGTTGGCCGGAAGGGGACAAGAGCTGATAGAATGGACGTGCAGCTTCATCATGCTGAAGTAAAGGTCAGGAAAGGAAGGCTGGAAAGAAAATCAGACCCTTGCAGAAATTATTTTGCCAATAGTTCTTATTGGGCCATTACATGCTGGGGGAAAGTTTTATGAACGTATAAACCTGATACTGTCAATTATTCCTTCCTTTCCTTCAAAGCCAAGGACATTACTCCCCCCCAAGGTGTGCACATCTGGTATCCAAGTACTTCAAGCTTACTATAAACGGATTATTTACAGCCTTGTCTCCACATTTGTTTACTCTACACATGACATCACCGTACTGAACGATTGCCTTGATCCCACTTTCATTGCATTCACAATCCAGTTTGCGCACAAACAGCATACAAGATCACAAGTAATGAGATACCCGTACGCTTTGCATGTGCTCCTTTAGTTGGCCCCGGATTCTTTTGATCAGTTGGGCGCAATTGCAAATGAGGGAAAACACTGCGTCATCTGGAGTTGCACGTTTGCTGAGAATCACAGATTTCCCAACGGCCCCGGCTGCATCTGCCGGGTCCCCCTTCCTATTAATGAATCTTGACGCTTAAACAGATGTTATCTGGTATATCTTTGCCCTATTATTTTCATTCCCCCAGCAACGTGGCTGCCCATTTTGATTCATTTGGCAAGAGAGGTGGAGAGTCTCTGTAATGCTGACACTTCTGTCATCCCTTTCATCTTCATTCCCTGGTCTTGGAGTTTGCCAAGTCAACACAAAATCTGTCTTGCATCAAGTCAGTGATTTAGGAACGACTGCTTTTGTTTTTCCTTTGAAAGCAGTGGGAAAGCCCTCGTTTCAGCAAAGCATGTCTGTAGCACAATGAGCTGTGGGCAACTACAGTAACATTGTTAGGAAATTTTAATATAGCGCATTAGAGCCGAGGGAGAGGAGCTCACTACATTAAGGGTTTGCTCAGTTAGACTACATTGTTCAATGCTTCTGTAAGGTTCACTGCCCCTTTTAAGGTAGGATTCACCAAAAGTGAAGAAAGGCACTGAGATATTCCCATCAACTCATGGCCTATTGCTTGGACCTGGATAGCCCAGGCTATCCAGACATCATAATATATCGGAAACTAAGCAGGTTAGTACTTGGATGGGAGACCACTGAAGAAGTCCAGGGTTGCTATGCAGGCAATGGTAAATTATCTCTGTCTGTCTCGTGCCTTGAAAACCCTGTGGGGTTGCCATAAGTCAGCTGCCACTTGACAGAGCTTTCCACCACCAATGGCTTACTAGATTCAGATTTAGACACCCTTAATGGCATAGTAATATAGAGATGACACATTTAGTTCCAGCAGATAAATTTAGACAATAAAAGTGTATATATTATGTAAAAAAAAATCTGCATCTAAGTGCAACTGATTCTGCTAAGAATTTTGCAACCATAATTGTGATCTCAGTATTAGCATCATTAAGAAAATGTCAAACGGTCTTAGATTTATTTAAAAAATAAGCATAGCCAAAGAGGTAAAAATTTCATACGTGATGATGTGTGCAGTTGACAGTCCAGAATAATATGGGAAATTGAATCTAGGGCCATACTGGAACATTTGCAGAGTCTTTCTTGGGGGGGGGGGGTGTTGTTAAATTGACCCCACAACATGTTTGAGGGAAAGACGTTCAAGTGAGCCAGCGTAAAGGCTCTACAACGGGAGGGAAGGCTGACATTGTGTAAATAATGGGCCATTTTGCCACGTTGGATTGAGAGGTTAAGATGAGCTTGTGAATAAATATGTGGATGTACAGGGCGAAAGTTATGCAATTCTAAGTCAAATAGTCTTTGTCTGATAGATCGAAAAATTGAGGATTCGTCCATTTGGAGAAAAAAATCAGTTGAAAAGCCTATTTGATTAATTTTTTCTTCTATTTTTAGAAACCTGGTGGGACTGTGTATATCATTTTTAAGCATGAAATTAGAGAGTTTGGGAAGGCTCTAAAATGAATTTTGAGCCAGTATCTAATTTGTTTAACAAATTGTCCTTTGTCTCTAGACAAATTCTGTGTGACCAATTTTGCCAATTCTGGCAGTCTCAAACAACCTCAAAGAAAGAGAGACTATTTGTGAGAAGGACAGTCAAACTCTCGAGGAAACTGTTAATGTCGACATGGTGGGCTACAATTTGGTTGGAACCCTACCCCTCTACAGCACTTCCGTCTAATGATAAACACACCTAGCAAGTATATCACCAGGGGGTGGGGTGAAGGCTAGCTCTGGCCAGTGTAGTGTCGTGGCTAGAGTGCTGGACGAGGATCTGGGACACCCAGGTTTGAATCTCCACCCTGCCATGGAAACTTGCGGGTAACCTTGGACCCGTTACATAGACTCAGACTAACCTACCTCACAGGGTGGTTGTAAGGATGTAATGGAGGAGAGGCGAACAATGTCAGCTGATCTGGGTCCTCACTGGGCAGAAAAGCAGGACACAGATGACATAAATAAACAAACATTCATTTCCACACCAGCTTTTCCTTTCTAGGATTCCTCTCCTTTAAATGCTTACTTGTTCACTTAACAACATCTCATTGATATCAAGTCATTTAGAGAGATTATATACTGCCTGTTAAAAAAACCTGCTTAATGGGAAGAGGAAGGCAGAAGCTGCAGGCTTCAGTGGGAACATGTGGCAGGTCCTTGCTCTCCTAGAAGCTTCTGGGAGGCGCCAGCAAGTATCGGGAAAGCAGTGCTTTTGTTAGCTATCTGGGTGCCGCCAGCAGCCTGGCTGTCCTTTGCAGGCACTGATTACATTTGATTTAGCTTGGGTACACATCAGATCAGGGCTGATGACACACACGGTCATTTGCCAAAGGAGGTATAATTAGCGGACAGGAAAGAGAAACAATAGGTACCCCTTGCCTAAAGGGAAACGGGGGAGAGGGATTGACAGCTGACCATAATTTTGCAGAAGATTCAGTCCATGACAGCCCAGAGGAGGAGCCTTCATGGAAAGGCACATTTTCACCTGCCCCAGAAAGATTAATAGGGGCTGTAAAATTAAGCTCTGAACAAGGCCCCCATTGTCTCTCCTGAGGGGCCTTTATGCTCCCCGTTGTGGGCCTTTCCCCAGTTTGGAACTGATCGCCATCAATATTGAGACCAAAGCAAAGAAAACTGACATACAACGGTCTAACTTTGGTCTTCTTGTTTTCTTTTTCTAAAGGAAAAATGGGCCATTGGTCACCTGCACTTTTAATTCTTTTTCCTATATGTCTTTATTGCTGTTGCTTGAGTTCTTGCTACAGATGCGCCGATCCTTTCCAATCGTCTTCCTGAGCAGGTTTGAAAAATGCCTCAATTCCTGTTTTTTTTAGGAGATTGTGTCAGGTGAAGGTATTTGGGAGAGTTTTTGGAGATTGCTCGAGGAAATTACTTTCCTGGGCTGTTCTGCATATTGATGTTTTTGCATCCTGGTTGTGGTATTTTAAAAATTATCATCATAGGACACTTCCCCCCTCTTGGAAGCACACCTTAATGTGGTGAGGGGATTTGTGTGCATCAGTGAAGCGGAGAGCAATCCCACAAGGAGTTCAGCTTCTGTCAAGAGGCTACACTCATAGCAGAGTCACTCCAGGTGGAATGGTCACAGCTGAGACACCAGACTGAAATGCATCCACCCCCTTCAGGCATCAATCAGCCTGTAAAACAGAGCTCTTCCACCAGACTTTCGATTAGGGTGCCGCCTCTTAATATTGTGGCCCTGGCCCAATATTAATATTAGTACCAATTTAATAATCAGCAGCCTGTCATGAACTCAGACTATGGTGGCAATTCATCATTCTGGATGCTGAGAGAACACCGCCATCCCTTCTAACACCTATGATTACTAGCACTTATGATTTTATGTTGTGGTTTTAATTGAAACTTGTGTTTTTAACATATATATATATATATATATATATACACACACATACATTCATATAGGGCTATTTTTGGGCAGGAATGCACAAGAACGGAGTTCCGGCTGGCTCCTGAGTTGGCCACACCCAGCAGGAACTCATTAGCATAATAGGCAGGGCTATTTGGGGGCAGGAACGGAGTTCCGGCTGGCTTTCAAGTTGGCCATGCCTCCCCTGCCCTCGGGTTCCTCAGGAGCATCACAAGCCATGGGGTGCCTGGGAAAGCCAAGCTGATCCAGGGAGGGAAGGCAGTTTAAACTGCCTCTTCTCCTCGGGTTCCCCAGGCACGCCACAGTTGCGGGGCTCCTGGGGAAACCGATCCAGAAACTGCCTTCCTTCCCTCGGGTTCCCCATGTGCCCTGCAAGCCACGGGGTACCTAGGGAAGCTGACCCTGGGAGGGAGCTGCACTGCCAGGGGTGTGGCCTATTATGCTAATGAGTTCCTGCTGGGCTTTTTCTACAAAAAAAGCCCTGATAATAGGCCACACCCAACAGCAGGAACTCATTAGGTTATTGCCTACATATGGGGTATGGGGCCTAACATGCAAATTAATTCCTGCTACCAAAAAAGCCCTGGGTTTTGACAACAAACAAGGTAAACAGAATAAGAAGCAAAAGATGGGTGTGGCTGGATGACCATTCTTCTGGTAACATGGGGTGTGGCCTAATATGCTAATAAGCTGTGCTGTTGGTGGTGTGGCCTAATATGCTAATGAGTTTCTGCTGTAGGGTGTGGCCTATTATGCTAATGAGTTCCTGCTGGGCTTTTTCTACAAAGAAAGCCCTGCATTCATACATACATACATACATACATACATACATGTATACTGTAAGCTGCCCTGAACCTGCCTGGCAGGGAGGATGGGATACAAATTAAACAAACAAACAAATAAGGGAGGTAGATGCGCAAGCCGCGGAGGATGAGCCTCAGTCCTCTACGGGGAAAGAGCGTAGCACTGAGGGAGAAGGCAAGAAAGACACTCTGAATAGAGGAGAGGAGAAAGTCCTGAGGATCCGGGTGGTGAAACCCCCTCAGCCTTCAATCTGAGGCAGCGCTAAAGGTTTCCTTGCTTGAAATCCTTCACCCTAGAGCTGGGTTCTCCCCTTTCTTACCCAGGGCAACCACTAAAGTGTGACAACTCTTACCTCCACACTGCCAGTGTGGAGGCTGATGAGATTGGGCAAGTTTGGGTCATTCAAGGCAGGGTGGCGAGATCCTAAGCAGGCCTAATTAGAAGTCCAGTTTTATTAATGATTGATGCCTTAGCCACTACTCTGTACCAGTTATTGTGTAATCTGACTGGTGTAAAGCATTTTCTCCATCTAAACTGGGTCTGAGGCCAGCTTCAGAACTTCGGCAAGATCCTGACGACAGGAGATCTCACCCCACACTGTCTTAGCTAGTACTAGGGAAGTCTTCAGGCATTTAGCCTTCCAAGCCAATATTTTTAATAGAGTGAAGGATGATGACTCCATCAAAGACTACAACTGGAGCAAAGTGTGTTTCTGGATTTACAGGATTCATAGCCGGCAATCTGTTTGCAAGGCCTTTCCACGACGGCTGTTTGTGTGTTGGTGAGAGGCATGAGAATTACTTTGTCTATGAGAAATGTTTCAAGATGACATAGATGGCAGCAAGCGAGGCAACTGGAACACGTTACTCATCGGCTATGATTGGATTAGATTATAAAACTGGCTTCCCATCTAGTAACTTGATATTCCTACAAGGAGAATCTTTGCCAATAATGCATCTTTTGGTTACGAATTTTCTACTGTAAGCGTCTGTGGGGAGCAACTCACAACTTAATCCAAGGACAATGTCAACCGCTACACTGCCTTTACCAAACTCACTTTAATTTACACTCCAGTTTCCTCACCTATGTGAACCCCAAGGTCACCCATGAGCTTCATGGCAGGTTGGGATCCTAGTCGGATCCTAGTCTGACACTGTAACCCCTACATCAAATACCACTACAGGAGCAAGTTCTGGAAACAAGGAATAAAGAAAATGCTTTGAACATATTATAGGAATAGACAGAGGGAACAGTGGTTTAGTTCCAAGAAACCATGGTTTATGGTAAATATGGTTGGTTTGTGAAACTGTAGGTCCCAGATGATCATTCCAATCCTGGTATGCCTTGACTGCTTTAGCTAGTTTCATCATTTTTACTCTTTCAGCCAGCTAGGGATACCAGCTTCCAGGTGGGACCTGGGGGTCCCCTGGAATTACAGTTCATCTCCTGACTGCAGAGATCAGTTCTCCTGTAGAAAATGGATGATTTGAAGAGTGGACTCCACTGAGGTCCCTGTCTTCCCCAGGCTCCTCCCCCAAATCTCCAGGAGTTTCCAAACCTGAATCTGGCAACCCAAACTTCCTATCCCCCACTGGTGGCCAGAGAGGACCTGACAACCCTAGATGCAGTGGACATCCCAACCTAATGTGTGCTAAGGGTAACACTGAAAAAAACAAGACAGGATGAAGCCAGGAGGTCCACATTCATGCAGCACACAAAACCATAAAGACTTTAATGTATGAGCCGACTCCAGACATCCCTCAAGGAATACGCCCTAACTCATCATTGTTAGTGGAATGACCCATGGTTGGATGATCACACTAACTGTACTTCAGTTAGGTTTCACAAGATACTAGAACTGAGCCTTTGCATGCATCACCGGATTAAACAGTCCAACCCATTGTTTAAACACCATTTAAACATTGTTTAAACACTGTTTAGGGGAAGGGCTGTCGCTCAGTGGAAGAACCTCTGCTTTGCATGTGGAAGGTCCCAGGTTCAATCCCCAGCATCTCCAGGTAAAACATCAGGTTGTAGGTGATGTGAAAGACCTCTGCCTGAGACCCTGGAGAGCCGCTGCCAGTCTGAGTAGACAATACTGGCTGTGATGGACCAATAGTCTGATTCAGTATAAGGCAGCTTCATCTGTGTTCATCTGTAAACATTTCAAAGCGCCTGATATCAGTGTGGTTAACAATGGCAATGGGAATTCCATACAAGCTTAGGAGGAAAGTGCAGAATGCAATCTTTTTTTGAATATGGAACTGCAGGGTGATAGTTGTGGTTTACTTTACAAAGCAAGCTGAAAAGTAATGTTGTGTGTATGAGTTATGAGATGGATGGATATACTTCATACTGTCAAGAATTCCCAATCCAGGGGATCCTTGGTATGGGGTGGGGCAGACCTCAAAATTACAAAACCAACCTGCAGTGTGAATCCACACACACCAATAGGGTCGCTTGCCACCAGCCCCTTTGTCTACCCACACAGTCAGAAGCCAAGGGGCAAACTTCTAACCTTAATGAGATTAATCAAGAAAGTCAGCCCTGCAAGGTTGGCCACACGCAGAATGAATTTCCACTAATGATTAACCAGTAGGCGGACACTTAAATCTAAGGTGATGGAATTAGATTGCAGCACCTGAAGTACAGAACATCCAATATAATTAAAGTAATTTTATTAAAGAGTGCAAGAGGATTTCAAAAGGAACAAAGCAATGATTGAAAGCCACGTAGTAAAGTTCTAACTACACAGTACAACCTTAATTCATATTTACCAGGCGTTACTCTTCTTGGTTGAAGTTAAACAGTGTTACGAGTCTCTTTGTCTAAAGAGGATTTGTCTGTGTGTGCCAGGCAAGTGCCTGACTTATGGCAAGGTTAGCCAGTCGCCTCTGGATAGCTGAAGCTGGCAACTCCAACTGCAATGCACAACTAATGACAAAGAACAGAAATGCTAAACTTCTTAAAATCTAAGACTTGAACAGGCTGGGGCCCTTTAGCCAATCCAAAACTCAGACTACCAACGTTATCTTGACATGGATCTGTGATGACAAATGGCTAAGAAGAGAAACAGTTTATGAAGGGATGCTTCCCTTCTGTAGTGTAAATCAAAGTCTCAAAAGAAGGACTGTGGTGTGGTTCAGTAAAAAAAAATGGTGTGGCTCCGTTTGTCTCTGTTATTCAAAGGCACAAAGTCTATGCCAACTTTCCCATGTCAACAACCAGATGCTTTCCTTCAACCCATAGTGCAGGCCTGGATCTTTAATATTAAGCCTGAGTGATGTTTAATTAAAGAACAAGGAATTGAGCCAGAGGTCCAGTTCCTTGACACATACCACAGACATGCTAATTGAAGAGCAGAGCAACACAATTTTGCACTTTGGGCAGAAAAAGGAGGCTTTCCGCACAACAGTGAAGTCAATCGGAATTGAATGTGTTGGATTTTGGTGTGTTGAACTGGACTTGTAAACAATATAACATGTTGCTAGAAAAAGACAAAACTGTACCTAAAATAAAGTTTGAGTCCAGTCTATCTAAAATAGTTCCAGGTGGTCAGCCGTGTTGGTCTGAAGCAGCAGGACAAAGTTTGAGACCAACACAGTTTTATTCTGGGTATAAGTTTTCACGTGGTCTCAAAGGTGCCACTGGACTCAAACTTTGTTCTGTATCTAAAATGCTCCAGTTAGGGTTGCAAAATCCAGGTTGGGAAATTCCTGGATATTTGGGGGTGGAGCCTGGGAAGGGCAGGGTTCAGGGAGGGGAGGGGAGGTACCTCAGCGGGGTACAATTCCAGAGAGCCCACCCTCCAAAGCTGTCATTTTCAGAGGAACTGATCTATATAGTCTAGAATTCAGTTGTAATTCTGGGAGATCTCCAGGCTTCACCTGGAGGTTGGCAACTCTAGTTCCAGCCCATTCTCTCCTGTGTACGCACCTCATCATTCTCTTTTATGGTCACTGTCAGGTACAGTGAGGAGACCCCGATGGATGGCTGAGAAAATTCACAAGTTCTGTTTAATACAACAAAATCAGTAGAAAAAATAATAAAGAGAAGAAGAAGAGATTGGATTTATACCCCGCCCTTCACTTGTAGTCTCAGAGCGGCTTACAAACTCCTTTCCCTTCCCCTCCCCACAACAGACATCCTGAGGTAGGTGAGGCTGAGAGAGCTCTGAGACAATTGTCCTTGAGAGAACAGCTGGTACAGAGCTATGGCTTGCCCAAGGTCATCCAGCCAGGTGCAAGTGGAGGAGTGGGGAATCAAACCCGGTTCTCCCAGATTAGAGTCCGCGCACTTAACCACTACACCAAACTGGCTCTCAATTTTATCTCACTGGTCATGTGAATTAGTTCCAACTCCGAGTTTAGGAAAGACCAGATTCTGAGATTTATTGTTATGACCCCTTTATTCATTGTACTCAATCAACACATAGAGGGTGGGAGATGTGTCAGAGCAGAGTTTACCAAGGTGTTATTTTCTAGACAAAAAGCACACATTTCAGCCACAAACAGCCCTCAGAAAATGGAGGTCTGCAGCATCCAGGTAATCCCACCAAGGACAATAGTTAATAGCCAGCTTCCAACATGGACCATCTGCAAGCTGATGAGCTTATAGGTAAAAACTGTAGCCTTTCCTTCTAATGCCTAATAAGGTACTGCACTTCACTGTCCTGGTGATTTAGGCCACCGTCCATAGAACCAGCCAAGCATACTAAATATACTTTGGGATTTCTGTTTTTCCAACAATGGACCTTGCCAACAAACGACAAACCACTGTTGATGCCCATGAGCCTTTTCAAACTAATTACTGATATGCCTCTTCACAAGCTCAACTATGTCAACACAAGTCCTTCAACAGTTCAGAGTTGTTCACTGGATTGTAGCCAATATGCACCTACAGTGGCAACCACCCAAAGAGTTCCGACTGTTTTCCAGTTCCCCACTTCCAAAGTTTCCCCAGTTTGGTCTCCAGTGACCAGAATCCAGCTGGGGGGTCTCCAACTTTGTCAAGCCTTTAAGCACCTTTGGTATTCTGACACAGGATGGTGGGCACAATTGCAAAATGGCTGCCACAGGAGGCAGGGAGCGAGGTTATATACAACTGTAATAGTAGCTCTTTGACTTTTCAAACAGAAGCTCTGTTTAACGGGATATCTTTTAATCTGCACAAGTCAGTAAGAAGCCCTGCCGGCCAAATGCCCCACCTAGAACTTCCTACTTTCTAAAAGCTTTTGGTGGGCACCGGGAAAGGGGTTGACAGGTGCCATGGTGCTAGGGATGCCAGCCTCCAGGTGGGACCTGGGGTTCCCCTGGAATTACAGCTCATCACTAGACTATGATATCATTTCCCCTGGAGAAAAGCGATGCTTTGGGAGGTGGACTCTATGGCATTGTACCCCACTGAGGTCCCTGTCCTCCCCAGGCTCCACCACCAAATCTCCAGAAGTCTCTCAACCTGGATATGGCAACCCTAACCCCCATCTCCCATTGGTTCCCAGGAGGGAACCCTACATGGTGCCCATGGACACCATGTTGGGGATTCCTGATCTAGCCAAATCGGCTGTCACTTGCAAACCACTATTAAACAATGACAGTTATGGTCTGGACAGTCCCATAGTTGAGCATGGAGTTCTTGCCTGTCATCATGTTCCAAGGCCTGACACAGAGGCTGCCCTTTCTTTTGGCCACATGCTCTCCTTAATGTTCTCTTGAAAAAGCCTTCACAGCGCTTAGGTTTTGCTGAAATATGCATCCCAATGGCATCCGGTTGTGTTGGCGTTTCCACTATAGCAAACAATAGCGTCTGGAACTAGACGGTCTGCTTCTTTCTATTCGATGACCCATAAATATGCTTCATGACACCATATGAAAAAACCATTAAGATTATTCCTTTTCCCTTTTCACAGAAGGGCAGAGGTTCTACCTTTCCCCGAAGGAAATCAACAGGAGCCCAGGACGGGTTTGTGCCGGAGGGAATTGCTTGGCCTCCCAGCCTCCTGGGCCTCTTGAGTGTTTCCCTCTTTCTTTCCCCTTTGTGCTCGGATCACGCAGCCTGCCATCAGGCCGACTCAGCACTTTGACTGTGACTGATTAAACGAGGGCTGTGGAGCATTTGAGAAGGCTGCCAGAGCAACTCATGATTAATCAAAAAAACTTTCAGAAATTCAGGGAATCCAGGCACTGTAGAATCTCACTCAGCTTTTGATCTCTCAGGGAGCTGAACAAATGACCAGGCTTTGACATCAGGATTTATGAAGTCGAAAGACAAGCTCCTGCTCTGGGAATAGCCTGGCCATTCCCAAAGCAGGCCTAAAGAATATTCAGTGACTTTCCCTGACCTACGTCTATCCTGATGGGTCACATCTGCTGGAGGAACAAACGGTGGTCCAAAAGCTGCTGGTCTGGGCTTCTGAAGGCTTCCGTTGGTCAGGGAGTATCTTGTTAGTGTCCTTCAGGAACTATGTTCATGTGGCATTTTAACCCAATAGGGTTGCCCGCTCCAGGTTGGGAAATACCTGGAGACTTTGGGGGTGGAGCCTGAGGAGGACAGGGTTTGGGGAGAGGAAGGACTTCAGTGGGGTATAATGCCATAGAGTCGACCTTTCAAAGCGGCCATTTTCTCCAAGTGAATTGATCTCCATCACCCGGAGATCAGTTGTAATAGTGGGAGATCTCTAGCTACCACCTGGAGGTTGGCAATTCTACCCAAGGAGCTCAGGGGTGGCAAATAGGGTCTACCCACTCTACGCTGGGAGATCAGGGATGGAGCTTGAGGAGGGAGGGTTGAGGAGGACTTCAGCAGGATATGATGCCATAGAATCCATCTGCTGAAGCTGCCTTTTTCTCCAGGGGAGCTGATCCCGAGATCAGTTGTAGTTCCAGGAGATCTCCGGGTTTTAAATGGAGGTGGGCAACCATAAGTAGACATCAGTCTCCCTTAAACTTGCCAATCGGCCAGCTTTCCACTGGTGTGACTGGTTTTCCCTCTGTTTGGCCAGCTAGAGCTACCAGATGGGTATTTTTTTGTCATATAATGGAGGAAACAAGAGGAAAGCATTTTTAAACTGTGTCTTTTTTTTAAAGTCAGATGAATTTGCTGTGCTGCACCTTTAAGACCCTTGCAGCAGTAGGCTTGCAATCAATTTTAATTTTCCTTTCCAGCCTAGGCTTTTTTGTGCCTCGAAAGTTAGCAGCCCTGTTCTTCCCTCCTCCATTTTTTTTCTCACAACACTGCTGTGAGGTAAGTTGGGCTGAAAGGAAGTGACTGGCTGCAGTGTCACGCCAGGAACTTCACGGCTGTTGAGAGGGGATTTGACCTCAAGTATGATAGCCTGCCAATCTAGTCCTTGGGCCAAACCCCAGGCTGGCCTGTAGCTACATTGGGGTATTTTGGGGTTCGGCCCCCCAACTTCCTAACAAGGCCCCCCACCTTCCATCTAGCCCAGGCCCGCTGCCACTGCTCCTGCCAGCTTCAAGTGACGAGTGTGAGTTTTAAAATTTTATTGAAATTCTATTTTTTTATTGTAGTGATGTCAGTGCCCCCTGACTTATTTGAAGGCCCCCCAACTTACAAAATCCTGGCTACGGGCCTGACCCCAGGGTGGGTCTACATATTCAAGAGGCTGGGCAAGATTATTGATGCTGAAGCTGCCCTCTGCACTAGACCTTACAAGCCTCAAACGAGTTGGTTTTTATACCCCATTGTTCTCTATCTTAAGGAGTCTCAAAGGGGCTTACAATCGCCTCCCCTTCCTCTCCCCACAACAGGCACCTTGTGAGGCAGGTGGGGCTGTGAGACTTCTGAGAGAACTGTGACTCACCCAAGATCACCCAGCAGGGTTCATGTGGAGGAGGAGAGGGGGATCAAAACCGGTTCTTCAGATTAGAGTCTGCTGGTCTTAACCCCTACACCATGCTGGCTCTCACTGTGAAACTCACTGTGCCTCTGCCACCAAACCATGCACTGTGCACTAAGCCTTCCCTTGTGCTGTGAGAGGATGAAGACTCTATGTTTTTGTGTTCCACTGCACAGCAATGGCTGCCACTGTCATAAGGTCAGGAAACGCAGAGTGTTGTCATCATGACGTGGGTACATTTTCTTAGGGAGGGGGAAGGTGTGCCATTGCTGATTTCAGTGGCAGATGTGCAGTTCGTGGCAAACCTGGCTTGTACTTTCCAAGCTACTCTTTTCTGGTAAGTCCACCCTTCCATTTATAGTATTTCCTTAAGCATTCTTCCTCTGGGCTTCATTGTAACACAAGATAATCGCAAAAGCACCATTTTCTGTTTTTCCTAAAAGGCCAGAATTCAATTTAAAAAAATAGCCATACATCAGCATTACCACTGCCTATATAGCTATTACTGCAATCCCTTGATTATTTGTATCTTCACTGGTCCGCGTTGCCTCATGTTTGGCTGAGCCATGGAAACTCCTGCACAAACCCCGGCACCCCCTTCTATTCTGATTAACCACGTACTTGGGATTTTCCCAAGGCCATTCAGTTTTAAAAGGCCGGGGACTGTTTTTTCCCCATCCAATCTTGCCCTTTCTTGTGGCCTGAATGAGGATTTCTGAACATCTGGAATTGGCGATAGCGGGAGTCCTTGAAGCAGCTGGGGAAACAGTGCAAATTCCAGCTGTCAGTCAGGGCAAAGGATGTTTCCGAAGCTCAGAGGTCCTGTGTAGCCCATTCCTGCCCACAGCTTGACTGAATAACGCAGCCTCCTCGAGTGAGCCTATGGAGTTCCAAAGTATGCTGTGTATTTCTCCCGCTTAGCCACATCCATCAAGACAGGCCGCCCCCCCGCCCCGGGAGGGAACAGCCATTCTTTTCCTATCCTGCAAAATGATGGATTTGAGGTGTGTTTTTGTTCAATAAAGATGTGTTTTTTTACCACTTGTTAGACTTTAGAGAAGAATCACTCTTTGAGGAATATGCTGGCACATGACACTGAAAGATTCATATGGGCTCTTCAGGTGACTCATTCATGTGCCCAAGTTAAAGGGCTACCCTAGCGCAGTGGATCCCACTGCATTTTCTTTTTCTTTCTTTTTTTTTTTTGAACAGTTTTTTATTTTAGATATAAAATATAAGGTACAAATGTGTTCTATTTACAAAAATTAACAATCAATTAACCATCCGTATATACGTCACTACCTTAGTAACAATCGAGTTCTATATTACTACAACATCTCCTTCACCGATGTATATAAATATATTAGATATTTCCAAAAGATAAATGGAGACAAAAAGGAAAACAAAGCAAATACTAATGTTATTTAAACATTCTTAATATGTACCTTCTTCTAATTTGTTATTATATGTATACACCTTTTATCTATTATTATTTATGTCTTCACTATCTTTATTAAAATAAAGATTTTATTTGAATCTTTCTACTGAGTCATTATTTTATTTTTATACTAGTCGTAAAATTTTGACCATTTTTCCTTCATTATTTTAATCTTTTTCATTTTTAGTGTCTGGCTTAATTTTTCGGCTTCAGCCAAATCCATTAGTTTGAGTGTTACCTCCTCCATTTTGGGACTATTTTTAAGTTTCCAGCTTTTAGCCCATACAATTTGTGCAGCTGTTATAATATAAATTATGAAAAAATTTTCCGCTTTATCTAGATTTTCCGGGAGCATATTTAATAAGAAGCTTTCAGGTACCAATGGTAATTCTATATCCAAAATTTCCTGAATCATTTTTGATATTTTCCTCCAATACTCTTGTACTCTTGGGCATTTCCACCACATATGAAAAAGCGTTCCTATACTTTTCTCACATTTCCAACATGAGTTTGATCCCACTGCATTTTCTATAGTCCCCAACCAGATGTTTTGGAGAAGCCAGCAAACGTCACACAAAGGGTGCAGCTGCCCCCACTATGAACCCCGAGCAAGTGGGAGTTCATCTCTTTTCCTCCAAAACATAAATACATGTTGATGTGGTCCGAACTGGCAGAGACTGATCAAGAGAAAGATCTTGGAGTTGTAGTAGATAACTCGATGAAAATGTTGAGACTGTGTGCAACTGCAATTAAAAAAAGGCCAATGCTATGCTGGGGATTATTAGGAAGGGAATTGAACACAGATCAGCCCGTATCATAATGCCCCTATATAAATCGATGGTGCGACCGCATTTGGAGTATTGTGTACAGTTCTGGTCACCACACCTCAAGAAAGATATTATAGCGTTGGAAAAAGTGCAGAGGAGGGCAACTACAATTATAAAAGGGATGCAACACTTTCCCTATGAAGAAAGGTTAAAGCACTTGGGGCTTTTTAGCTTGGAGAAACAACATCTGAGGGGTGACATGATCGAGGTGTATAAAATTATGCATGGGATAGAGCAGGTAGAGAAAGAAGTCCTTTTCTCCATTTCTCACAATACAAGAACTCGTGGGCACTCCATGAAATTGCTGAGCAGTCAGGTTAGAACAGATAAAAGGAAGTACTTCTTCACCCAAAGAGTGATTAACACATGGAATTCACTGCCACAGGAGGTAGTGGCAGCTACAAGCATGGATGGCTTCAAGAGGGAATTGGATAAACATAAGGAGCAGAAGTCCATCAGTGGCTATTAGCCACAAGGTATAAATAGGAACTCTCAGTCTGGGGCAAGTGATGCTCTGTGTTCTTGGTACCGGGGGGGGGGGGCAACAGTGGGAGGGCTTCTAGTGTCCTGGCTGGCCCCACTGGTGGACCTCCTGAGGGCACCTGGTATTTCTGGCCACCGTGTGACAGAGTGTTGGACTGGATGGGCCATTGGCCTGATCCAACATTGGCTTCTCTTATGTTCTTATGTTCTCCTCAGCTGGCTGGGCCAGAGTTTGAGGAGGTACGCTTGGGGGTGCTGGGCTGAAGAGATATGTGAAGATGGTAAGGTTGCCAACCTACAGGTGGTGGCTGGAGATCTCCCACTATTCCAGCTGATCTCCAGGTGACAGAGATCAATTCCCCTGGAGAATACGGCCATTTTGGAAGTTGGACTCTGTGGCATTATGTCCCAAAACCCCACCTTCCTCAGGCTCTACCCCCCCCCCCCAAAATCTCCAGGTATTTCCCAGCCTGAAGCTGGCAGCCCTAGAAGATGATTGATGGAGTGAACCAAATGGAGGCAAGGGGCTCAGTGCAGGACATCTCCCAGAGCAGGTAAAGGGCAGTGAGGCACTGCAGGGGACTGGGCAAGATGTTGGGCTGCTGAAGGAGAGCAGCACCAAGTCAGAGCCCAGCAGGCACCCCCACACCCCTCTTGGGTCCCCCCCCTCTCTTTTTTCCATGGCAGGCTGAACAGTTCCCAGCTACCCTCCCCACTTCTTGCAGCCACTCCTGTGAAGTTACTGGTTGCCCAACAGCTTCTTTCTTCCCCTCATTACTGTCACAAAGAGGGAGGGAGAGATGAGAAAGAGATAAGTTGGCAAGGAGGAAAAGAAAAAGAAGGTTGCAGAGGTGGCCCGTGACCCACTTTCAGAGGCTTTGCGACCCACACTGGGGTTCCAGCCCACAGGCTGGGAAACTGCCCTATCAAAACAGTGGCTTGATGGTGGGGAGAGACTGGCCAGAAATGTCCATGGTGGGCTGCTGCCTTAGAAGACCCCTGCCACTAGAAACGGGCTGAGCTGAACGGCATAGATGGCACTGATACCGTTAGCTCCCTACCTTGGGTTGCTCCATCTCTGTGGCCAACAGTGTCAGCAATTTCATCGTGTAGCTTAGTGTGGGTGGGGTACCGGGGTGCCAGGCTGCAGGTGGCAGACCCTGACTGCAGTGGAAGTGGCCCGCCTCGATCCTTCCAGCCGTAGCCATTTCTGCTCTGCTTGCCAGCCTCCAGGTGGGCCCTGGGGATCTCTCGGAATCACAGCTCATCTCTAGACTACAGAGATCAGTTCCCCTGGAGAAGATGGATGCTTTGGAGGGTGGATTCTATGGCACTGTACCCCACCGAGGTCCCTGCCCTCCCCAGCCTCCATCCCCAAATCTCCAAGTGTTTCCCAACCTGGATCTGGCAACTGTGCCCGCCATCCCCCGCTGGTGGCCCAGGGGGGAACATGGCAACCCTAACTTCTGCCCAACTTCTGAACTGTGCACAGGAGGTGGGGCAACACTCCTGCTTCTGACAGTTCTGTGCCCTTTGACCTGCTAGGCTCCAGGCTTCACCCTCTTCAGGAGCATGTGGAGGGACACTCTGATGCTTCCCCCCCCACCCCCCACCCCCAGGGTTGTTTTCGTTTCTCAGTCCACCCTTGTGGCTTGGCACGGTGTCAGCGCTCAGAGTTACATCTGGGTCAAGGAGGGGGTGAGAAAGTGTATTGTTAAATTGTTTTTCCGGGGGGGGGGGGGGTGTTATAACACAATGTTTCAATTACCTCTTCTCTTGCCTCTCTTCTTTCAACTGCATTTCCTTTTCAAAGCCGCAAAGAGAAATAGAAAAAAAAATTAAATCATGCTAAATGAAAACTGCTTGGCCGCTCTTGAAGCACTGCTGATCTTGTGGGGGGGGGGGGGGGAGGAGAGTTGCTTGGCAGGAAATTTGCACATTGGTGCTAACTGACATCTTAAATAATGTAAACTCTTATTTCCTCTGCAGCTGGCTGGGAGTTTAGTCTTCAGGACCCAATCAGGAGAAATCTGGCATGGGAGGTGACAGCTGCTATTTGATTTTGCGTTTTAGGACCGCTGTCATTTCTTGCACACTGAGGAAGAACACCCCCCCCCACCAGCCCCCCCCCCCCCATGGGATGCAGCTGTCATTCACCAGTGGCCTGAAGCATGAATGCCACAGGTGGCACAGCTAGGCAGGGCTGGTAGGCTTGGCTAGGGCACTGAGCCAGACCTGCACTCCCGCCTGGCCCCTCTAACCCTGCCCTGCTGCCTCTGGATTAGAGGCAACATGCTCTCAAAGCACACAGGAAGCATCTGTGCCACCATCTGCGCTAGAGTGGCAGTGTTTCATGCTCAGGACATCATTTATGCTTGCCAACGGGGCTGGCCCACCAGTGCTCTGATCTGACTCCCTGTTTCTATGTCAAAACAAATGTTGACATCCACCAGAGCATTCCCCCCCCCCCTTTTCCTTTGTACGCGGCTGAATAAGACAATGGTCCTCGTCACATCCTGCAGGATGGTTTCTTCTTGCCATCACACCTCTTCGTAACGAAGAAAGAATGGGCTGCAGTTAAGCTAGGCTTGCCAGCCTCCTGGTGGAGCCTGAACATCTGCTGGAATTGCAACTGATCTCTGGATAGGGTTGCCAGCCTCCAGGTGGGGCCTGGGGATCTCCCACTTTTACAACTGATCCCCAGCTGACAGGGATCAGCTCTCCTGGAGCAAACGGCTGCTTAGAAGGGAGGACTCTGTGGCACTGTACCATGCTGAAGCCCCTCCCCCTCCCAAACCCCACCTCTCCTGGATCCACCTCCAAAGTCTCCAAACCTGGCAATCCTATCTCTGGACAACAGAGATCAGTTCCCCCTGGAGAAAATGGATGCTGGGGGGGCCCTCTAAATCTCCAGGAATTTCCCAGCTCAGGCTGACTCCTTCCTCTGCCAATTTTTGGGAAGTACGAAGAGCAGGTTGCCATCTCACCTTTTGAAACTGGCTAATACCTGACCTCTCTCCCTCCTAGACCTTTGGAGAGGTCAAGAAGGTGCCTTTAACAATATAACAGCTAAATTGGCTTCTTGAAGGGCTTGATAGTCCCAGATTTCAGGGTTGCCAACCCCAGCTTGACAAATTCCTGGAGATTTGAGGGCAGAGTTTGGGGAAGGAGCTCAGTCCTACTGCTGATGTAATTCTATCAAGTCTACCACCTGAAGCTGCCATTTCCTCCAGGGGAATTGATCTCTATAAGTCTGGGGAAGCTCCAGGCTCCACCTGGAGCTTGGCAATCCATGATGCCTGGACCCCTGCAGGGCGTGACGCACCAGCAGCCCCAAAGCAAGTGTTTGAAAATCCTGCCCACAATGCACATGGCTGCGTGACTCCACTGCCGTGTACTCTTTTCACTTGTTTGGCAGGCTACAACATATGTTCCAAAAGCGGGATGCCAAAGGCTAAATCTGGTGGGCAGCAGACAGACCTCCCGACTCTCTAGCCCTTTGCAAAAGCCGGGCTGGATTAGCCTGCAGCTATTCAGGGTAATCAGAAACTCTGGCAAGGCTCATGGGCCGGGTCCATCATAAACACTGTAGCCATGTGAAGTCCTGTCTGGCATGGATGCAGGTCAAACACAATGGCAGCTAATCGCCTTGGGTGTGCCTAGCCACAAGCTGCCAAACACACAGTGTTATGCAAGCAGTTCATTGCGCAAGCAGTGTTATGTTTTCAGACAAGTGTGTCAGTTTTCTCTTCTTTTGCTTTTCATTCAAGACCCTGTCTTTAACAATATCCTGAACAGGATCCCAAAGGCCCTCTTGACCGAACCGCTATTGCAAAGGTGAACACGCCCAAACAGATTGCTCTCTGGCAATCCTACATGGTGGAATCTAAAGTGTACAGAAAAATTCTCTTGTGGGAAACCAACTATCACACCACAGCCAAACTTCTGGACTTAGAACTTAGACTTAGAAGCCTCATTGCATTCCATGGGAGATACTTTAGATGCATAACTTGCCTATTGAAACGAATGACTTTTAAATATGTTTAACTTGGGCTGGTATCTGAAATTTTCTGAAACTGGTTTAACTTGGGCTGGTATCTGAAACAAAGAGACCCCATCCAGTCTGCCTCTGGACTTTTATTCAGCTCTTATTCTTTGTATCCCAGTCACTACAAGGTGTTTTTGTTGTTCATGTTAGCAGTTTTTACCCTTCACAGTTTCCGTAGTCACATTATACTATTGCTGGATGGGTAGTAGCAGCTATGTTGTTTATATGAAGCCACCTCGTACATCAGGCTTGCCATTGAAATCAGTTGTAATTCTGGAAGCTCTCCAGGCCCTACCTGGAGAGCTTCCAGAATTACAACTGATTTCCAGACAACGGAGATCAGTTACCCTGGAGAAAATGGCTGTTTTGGAGGATGGACTCTATGGCATTATACCCTGCTGAGGTCCTTCTCCTCATACCCTGGCCTTCCCTGGCTCCCCCCCCCCCCAATGTCCAGGAATTTTCCAACCCAGACCTGGCAACCCTAGTCAGGCCACTGATCCATCTGTCTTCAGGCTTGTTTATTCTAACTGCCAAGTTTTTCCACAGACTCTTGGGCAGATAATGGTGTTTTCTAGCTCTGACACTTGGGTTCTTTTCACTAGAGATAGCCCTATCTACAAGCACCCTCTGCCCTTCAGTAGAGTCTGCCGGTTGGCTGGATGGTGAAGGGTCTTCAGAACACAGCACTGCCCTCCGGTAAAGATCCCCTCTGGCTGAATATAGCTCCCAATGTTGATGGCTGTATCCAATAACAACTATCCCTCATTGTTTTCAAGGGAGGAGTTTTAAGTCAGGCATTTGAGTGGGGCCAACAGAACAGTTAGCAGCACGAAGTGGCTGTGAGCTCGTTGGCTAAGCCAACGGCCTCTGTCCCTCCAGGCCTACCCGATGCCCCCCTGGTCCCTAGGGAGAAGCATCGCTCACTATATAGCAGGTGTTCTCAGATGCCAGGATGCAGGCCAAGGCCCATGTTCCTCCAGGGACATTAAAACCGCATTCTGGAATGCATGTTGCACAGGGGGCTAATCTCGGAGAAAAAATATTTTTGTAGAGAGGAATGCTGTCGGATGCCCACTATGGCATAGTCCTTTCTCACTTGTGTGGAATGAGGCTGACGTAACCTGTCCAGGTTCATAGGGGGGTGCATTTAAGTTTTGCACTAGGGTTGCCAGGTCTCCTATGCCCACCGGAGGGATGGTTGGGGTTGGGGTTGGGCTGTCAGTGCCAGGCAGGGAATTTCCTGGGAATTTGGGGGTGGAGCCTGTGGAGAACAGGGACCTCAGTGGGGCACAATGCCCTAAAGTCCACCCTCCAAAGCATCCATTTTCTCCAGGGGAACTGATCTCTGTAGTGTGGAGATGAGCTGAAATTCTGAGGGACTTTATGGCATTGTACCCTGCTGAGGTCCCTCCCCTCCCCAAACCCCACCCTTCCCAAGCTCCCCCCCCCGCAAAAAATCTCCAGGTATTTCACTGCCCAGAGCTGGCAACCCTAGCCAGTAACCTCTGAAGTGACAGAGGTTGCGTGGGTGGGTGGGGTGTGTGGGGATGCTGCACTGGGTGCGTAGGGATGCTGCACTGTCCTCCCATCATTGCACCTTTGCAGACCCTCCTCCCAGATGCCTTTTTAGTCCAGCTCTGGGTTGGGAACTACCAGATTTGCGGGGGGGGGGGAGGATGTGGAGGGACCAGGTTTGGTGAGTCGAGGGATCTCAGCATAGGGTTGCCAAATCCGGGTTGGAAAATACCTGGGGACTTTGGGGGTGGAGCCAGGAGAAGGTGGGGTTTGGAGAGGGGAGGGGCCTCAGCATGGTACAATGACATAGAATCCACCCTCCAAAGCAGCCATTTTCTCCAGGGGAGCTGATCTCTGTCAGCTGGGGATCAGTTGTAAAAGCGGGAGATCCCCAGGCCCCACCTGGAGGCTGGCAACCCTACTTCAACATGGTATAATGCCATAGAGTCCAACTTCCAGACCTGCCATTTTTTCCAGGTAAATTGATCTCTGTCACCTGGAGATCAGTTGTAATCGTGGGGGATCTCTAGCCACAACCTGGAGGCTATAGCAACCCGAGCTGCAGTGTTGAGAGAGTCAAGAAACAAAAAATACACACTTTTGTGAAATTTTTGCAGTGTATATTTTTTTGTTACTTGACAACCTGGAGGCTGGCAACTCCATGGTGAACAAGTGTACATCGGTTTGTCTGAAAGAGCCAACGCACGTTCACTTTGCAACTGAAACCAGGGATCAGTGCCTTGGACAAGTGTGTGGTTTGTATCAGCCATTACGCTTTATGTGTGTTGAATGTAACATGGCAATCCCCAAATGCATATATTGAAAAAATCAATCCACTGTGCACATACTAAACACACATTCACTGCAGCTTATGGACCGGGCTTCTCTGTACATCAGAGAGTATTGTCAGGACTCGACCTGGGAGGAAAGGACCTTGGAGAACAAATGCAGCGGAAAAGAGTCTCTGGAGAGGCCTGTTTTAGCACCTTGGCCTGCATGCCCCCCTAATATTTTAGGTAAGACTCTCCTTACATTTTGTTTAAAAGTTTAGTGTGAGTTGCTGGAGCTGTCATTTTTCTTGGCTTACCCTCTGCAAGCTTTTAATCTCTATATGTGTGGAGGCAGGAAGAAACACAGCTTGTCTCTACTGCATATGTGCATGAATTATCACGCAGTGCACACTCTTGTCATTTCACACACACTGTCACTGGGGCAGAGGCTGTGGCTCACTGGTGGAGCATCTGCTTGGTATGCAGAAGGTCCCGTGTTCACTTCTTGGCATCTCCAGGTTAAAGCAACAGGGAGTAGGTGATATGAAAGGCACCTGAGAGTCTGGAGAGCCCCTGCTAGTCCATGCTAGTACTGACTTGATAGGCCCTTGGTTGGGCAACTGTATTTTACTAATGTATCTTCCAACTCACCACTCTGGCTTTTAAAGGCAGGCAGGATACCGAAGGTGGATCTTCAAGCATGCCTTACAGGAGGGGCAGGCTCAGGCACTGAGCTTTGAATGAGAACTGGGGTGCTGTACAGGTGTCCCTGCCTGATAGTATGGAAAGGCTCTAGTAGGCAGGGGAGGACTGGCCATTAAAGGTACAGGGGAAATTCCTGGTGGGCCAGTGCCCTGGAGGGCTGCTGGTGGCCAGAGGAAAGCCAAGCCAACAAGTCCCGGTGACTCTGCAAAAGCCTTAGGCATCCATTGGCCTGGCCCCGCCATCAGCCATGGCAGTTTGTGTCAGCTCACCAACTGTTTCCTCTTGCACCGTTTCCTTGGGGGATGCTGCTGCAGGGGAGCGAATGCCTATTGTTGGCCCTCCCGGGCTGTGGCCCTGCAGTGTTGGCTTGTAGCGCAGCTGCCAGAGCCAATCAGGTTGGCTTGCTCAAGGCTCATTTTCACTTCCTAGTCTGCTTCTGCTGGTAGGCCTCATGCAACAGAAAAGTATGTTGTAATGAAATTTTCCTTCCTTCCTTCCTTCCTTCCTTCCTTCCTTCCTTCCTTCCTTCCTTCCTTCCTTCCTTACCTAGGATTCTGACACTCCTGCAGTCACATTTGAGAGCCAAGGAATGCAGAACCAACTCTCCCGCATATAGGAGGCCAGCTTGTTGGGAACTTCATGGACGTTTGGGGGTGCAGCCTTGGGGAAGCTGAGATTTGAGGAGGGGTGGGACCTCAGCAGGGTATAAAGCTACAGAGTCTACCCTCCAAAGGAGCTGTGCCCTCCATCTGGAGATCAGTTGTAATTCCAGGAGGTCCCCAGGCCCCACCTGGAAGTTGGCAAGCTATGCTTAGATTACAGAGAAAATGGAGTTAGCCCGGATTGGATTTCAACAAGGAAAACTCTTGCTGTGCCAGTGCCTTCTCCCTAGACAGCAAGCCAAGCAGAGAGTCAGGCCAAGAAAGGAAGGATAAGCTGGAAACTTCACAGGGCAGAGTCACCGCAGAGAAACTTAACAGATTCCAGAATGTCTGAAGGAAAGCAAATATACGGGCCTCAGAGCCAGAGTGCAGCTCATGACAACACCTTCACAAACATCTCAGACATTTGTTTCCTTTTTGTGCAGCCTCACGTGGCCCACGAACCAGGCAGCAACATACACACAAGGCCTTTATTTTTTAAGCAGAGCCATATGAGGGAATCTCAGCACAACAGTGGGCTGGAGCTCAGCCCTGGAATGGAAATGAAAAATTGCTCTGTAACAAAACAGGGAAGACTGAGGAGCGACTAACAGAGTGGCAGCCTGGAGCCAGGGCCATTGGGGGCCTTCTCATGGCCATTTTTCAAATATGGTCAGGAATGTTCAGTCTCCTGTCAGTTCAGTTTGTGGTCTGTTGACCAGTTGTGATCAGCACAGCTGAATGTTTGCCAAGTTGTATGCAAAAACAATCTGCATGGGGTTCAATCATACAGAAGACCCACACACCCTCATTGTGCATGGGCAATCACATACCACTTTCTCACAGTTTCTCCTCCATCCAGTTCCCTGACCGCCACTAACAACACTTCCCTGTGTACTGTTTGCCACATTCTCTATATGCACAAAGCATTATCACTTCACAGTTAGGGACTTACAGTTGCAAAATGTTTCTCTGTGCCCCTTATCACTGTATGGCTTGGTGCCACATGTTCCCCACATGTTTATGCCCTCTACTGGTCAATTCAACATTACCTGTTTATGTTCAGCATAAGAACCTGCAGTTTAAATCTGCAGGGAGATATGCCAGATATAGCCCGATGTAAGATCGAATTGACCACTAGAGGGAGCAAAACATGCGCAGAACAGAAAAAGACACAAAGGAATGGGAATTTACTAGTGAGGAAAATGAGAATGCTGGAAAGCCTTTGGTTTTGGAAGCTTTCTAATCTCACCCCAGTTTGTTAAGATATCCAGATTCAGTCTCCTTAACTAGAGGAGCTTACTTTTTTCCATTAACAGGGAAATCCTGAGCAGAGCCACATCCTTTTAAGCCCATCAACTTCACACGGACTTAGAAAGGTGTAATTCTGCTCAGGATTGTACTGTAAGCCAGTAATAACAAAAGTTTCCAAGCCAAACAGAAAATAGTCTGGCCCTGTGTTGCAGTTCTGCTTTCCCCTGAGACGGATGCTAAAGCCTGAACTTTCAGGTCAAACCTTGAGATGCAGCAAGCCCAGTGTAGGCCCTACCAGAGAGACTAGGAGACAAAATGAGTAATAAAAGCTAGTTTTTATGGAGGATAGAGGCATATTGTAGACTTAGGAGGATAAGGCAAGAGTTGGCTTTAAAAAAATCAATATGGAATGTATTTATATTAATTTTTGTTCTCAGCAACATGTGCTTCCAATTTTCATTTCTCAGTGAGCTTGTGGGATATTTTGTTGTTCACAAATAACCATGTGACCTATTATTTTCTGCATGTTATGTGCAAACACATGTTCAATGAAGAGAGATGATGATTGCTAATGTTTCCCAGTCTAATTGGATCTCCTTTTCTCCTCTGGATAAATAACAGTACAACCAGTATTGCCAGAGTATTGGTCTGAATCCAAAAAGATTTTAGCAATAAACTAGCTCTGTTGGACTGAATGCATTCTCAGTAATGAGAGAGATTGTACCATCTGCCCTTACGAGTCCTTCTGGCTAATCCCAAGCCCGTTATAGCTGTACAAGGGGAAGACATGGCATGCTGCACGTTACATCCACACACTCCAAGCCTAAAACATGGCACCAAAAACAGACTTTGTGGGCGAGCCCCTGGTAAACCCTCATTCAAATTAAGCTCTAAGAAA
This sequence comes from Lepidodactylus listeri, assembly GCA_029233225.1. Lineage (NCBI taxonomy): Eukaryota > Metazoa > Chordata > Lepidosauria > Squamata > Gekkonidae > Lepidodactylus > Lepidodactylus listeri. Next base: position 24,219,037 of record JARCFY010000012.1, read on the forward strand.
ACGAACTGATATTCCAGGGATACACTCTTGTTGGGCGGGGGTTGCCATCAAATCACAGCCGACTTATAACAACCCCATATTGTTTTCAAGGCAAGGGACATTTAGAGGTGATTTGCCATTGCCTGCCTCTGTGTAACAACCCTGGTATTCCTTGGTAGTGTCCCATACAAATACTGACCAGAGCTGACCCTGCTGAGCTTCCAAGATCTAGAGATCAGACTAGCCTGGGTTATCCAGGTCAGGGCGAATACCCTTTTAGCAGAACCATCCAGGGCTCAGGAAAAATGCCTTCTACCTCTTCACAGCTGCACAAGACTTCCATTCCCAGACCGATCACCTGGGTGGTAGACCCTCCATAGACCCCAATGTCCAGGTAATCTGATCTCTGTGCTCACATCACGCCTGCTTCAGTCATGCTTTCCAAGGAGGGATAAAGGGGAAGGGCCACTGGTGAACACACCATCCTCAAAGAGTAAAGTTGTGATACATCACCCCCACCCTAGCTAGTATGGTCAAAGTGGGAGATATGTCAGCTAGACAGAGCTTTTAAATGGCAGCATAGTGTAAAGTGCTGGAAGCAGGACAGTCGTTCCAGCAGGAGATACTGTATCAGATTTCTTGGTGGCAGTAGTACCTACCCAGAGAGAAGTTTTTTTAAAAAAACCTCTGGGAGTAAAGGGGGGAGGAGAGGTGAGTACATCGTTGGACAGAGACCTGGAATGGCCACGGAACTCTCCGAGCTCACAGGACCCAAGAGAACAGAACTTGTGAGCATTTTCCCTAATGATGGCACTGAGAAATTTTTTCATGCCCCATAAACCATCCTTAGACACCCAAAATCTCGTATGGCTGAGAGATAGCTAGAGAAGAATCCTTCCAGACATCTGATTTTCTATGCACAGAACATATTTTTGTGTATTGATCTGAATTTTTGCATATTGATCTGTCAATTCCAAGTGTATCTGTATGTTTTTAACCTATTGCAAATCGCCCAGAGCCCTGTGTACTCAGGGATGGGGGTGATTCAGCAATGAAATGAAACAAAATGAAATGAAATGAAATGAATGAATGAATGAACATTTCATCATGTGTTTCTTGAACCTGAACTGCTACAATCCAGGAATAATTTTATCATCTTGTCTGCTGATTCTGCAAATTAGAGCTGATATGGATTTCCTGGTGAAGTTTAAGTCAGCTGCTGGATATGCTATACAGCTCGGCGAAAATCTCTGATTTTACCTGTATTGGATGTTTCTTCCCCTTGAAAGTTCTCCATGGCTTCTGTGTATCCTCATCAAAGTCTGTTACTTATCTTGTTCCTTGAGATGTATTATATACAGTGCAGCAGTGTCACATGTGGTACTGATAATCCAGCAATGCTGGAAAATAACACACTGGTTTTGCAGGCACAACTTGCAGATGATAGCAGCCCATGAGAAGCCTCATCTCAGGGAGAACATGGCCCTCACCCTTTGTACCAGTCCGGCAGGACTACCCGCTACAACAAGGGAAACAATGAAACACCGGCGAAGGAAGAAGACATAAATCTCCTTAAGTAATTTTTAATGAAAAAAAATATTGAGTTACTCCAAGTGCCATCATTTCTGGGTGGCTGGTTTTTTAACTCTGGCAACCGGTGCTCCAGAGGAACTTTTACAGCCTTAATGCAGTCCAGATGTGCCCCCAGTCTGAGATGAAAGTGCTCGGGTTGGTTACTGTTAATATCTTTATGTCAGCAGTGGACTTTCAATGGTCATATCCTATACGCCAGTACGGTGAGTCACATGGGAGATCTCTCTGGGGAGGGGGGCAGGCAGCCCCCCCTGACCTGTAGCTTACTCACTGGGCCCTCCATTTCACTTCATTTAATTAATAATCATTAAGGTTTTCTTCTTTTCCTTTTTTTGGCACAGCACTTGGCTTTCTGATATATGGAACGCAGCAGGGGTTTCTACCTGATGAAAACCATTTGCTAACAGCAGTTAGATTTCTCTTCTCTCTTTTTCTTTTTAACAAAAGGCTATCCCCCCCGGGACCAGGACTGGCTTTATAGTGGCTTTATAACAGAATGTCAACAAGAAGCTGGCTCAGAAAACAAAGGGGGGGAGCGGGGGAGGCAGAATAAACCAGTGAAGGTTTATTGAGCAAAACACATGGCAGTGGACTAGTTTGCAAGGACTATTTATGTCTATTGCGCCATCAGCATAGGGAGACTCGTAAGCAAAACCAGACAAGAAGCTTAGCATCTAAACATTGATAGCGGAGGAGATACCAGAGAGGGCAGATGGCAAGGAGAGGCCAGAGTACCAAGCAGAGAGAGGAAAGGGATGGGGAAGGACAGGGGAGTGAGAGATGATCGTATTTAGGCTTTGTTTCCGTTGGGGAGGACGCCATTACACAAGTCGCAGCTCACTGATGGAATCTGTTACTACAAGATGTAGGCCCTGATGGCTTAAAAATTACGGAGGAGGAGGAGTCTATCGATGGCTGTCAACCATGATTGTTGTAAAGGAGGCTTCATGTTGAGAGGCAGGAGCTGCTGAATACAGCGTGGAAGGGCAAATGCCGTCTTGCCACTGGGGCATCTGTTTGGCTACTGTGGGAGAGAGGCTGGTGGTGAGATGGACCTTTGGTCTGGTCCAGCAGGGTTGTTCTTGTGACTGAAGGTCTCTGTTGAAATGGGGGGCGGGGGGAGGGGGGTTGAAGGAGGGAAGAAAAAAATGGCACCATGGAGGTGTCCTGAGAATGGGAGCCCCAAGAAAGGGTAGAACTCTTTCAAATAAGTCTGTTTGTGGAGAAAGAGAAGGGGGTTTGGCTGGGGTCTGAAACTGCAGCACTCCCCCCCCCCAGAGCTTCTACATGACTTTGTCTCCTGGTCATCCTGCCACCGTTCCTTTCCAGGGTTTCCTGCTTTCACCCATTCTTTCCAAAACCAGCTTTAGTACAATCTTTCCAGAAAGAGCATATTCAAAGCAGGTTTGCCCACCATGTGGACGGGAAGGTACAGATTCTGCACCTCCCTGGGGCCCAGATCAGCACCATTTCCATTTGTACTCACAATTCTCCCTCCCCGTGCCACGGGCAGGCTATACCTGCGTTTCCCCTCCAAATCAGTAGTAGCCATATCACTCTATCATCATTATACTATAGCAATAAAGTTACTATAATTTAAAAAAAACTGGGGAAAAGTCCTCTGACCACATGGGGAAGGGGAAAGGTGAGCACAAAACACAATGGAGGAAAGAATGATTAATCCCTTTGCGTGGGTGCTCCGTTGCTGCTGTGAACACCTTTGCATTTGGAGTGGCAATGCACGTTCAGCTGGGAATCACCTCAATACAGAAGCAGCTAAGGGTCAACATTTGTCAACATTATCTTTGGGTTAGCAGAACTGAATAGCAGGGGGTGTGGGAGATAGTCTAACATACAGTAGGGAACTTTGTCCCTCTGAAACCTGCAAGTTCCGTGTAAGGAAACGGGGGTTCTGTGGAACTCTCAGCCTGCCGTATATCTCACACTGCCCATGTGCAATGACAGAATCTGACCCGGCTCTGGTGTGACCAGGTGAAATCAAAACTAATGTGCAGATGGATGAGAACAGAAATCCGAAGCTTTATTTGCAGGAGGAAGGCAGAAATAAGTTACAGTCCAGCCTGTCTCTTTCAAGCATCCGAGGCAAAATGCCAATAAAACACTTCTGAAGCACCCAGAAGTAACGTAACACCAGAGAACTGATGGCCGAGTCTGAATCTTCCAAGGCAGAGAGACAACCAGCAGCGGTTCCAGCAGTAAATCAGCACTAAACTGCCAGCATGAATGTGCCCTTTGATAGGGGGACTTTTTTGAGAACTCTTACAGCACTGCTGGAGGCATTATGTGTGTCTCCTGGCGTCTTTGGTCATAAATCCTTTCTTTCCGAAGATTTATAGCCTGGCTGTAAAAATTGCCCTGTGTTGAAGCATGCTATCGAGTTCTACATTTGTAAAAATGTTGTGTGTAGTCAATGGCATAATACCAGTCAGTGCTAAAAACTTGTATTACGAGTCAGGAATATAAACTGCCTGCTGTAGAGCAGAACAAGAGTGTCATTGTCTATGGTGCGTCATCGCAAACCGAGGGCATCACTCGTTTTCTCTGTCTCTCTTTAAAGACATACCTAGTGTTGACTCGTGATACGTTTTCATGTGAGAAAACATCACTATCCCAAATTTAAGCCGCATTATACAGTTAACTTATAAGCTGACGAGTACCGAATCAGATCCTCAGCCGATGGCGCTCAGGATTGTCTCTCCTAATTGACTGCAGCTGCTCCTGAATTGTAGGTATGGGTCTTCTCCGGCCATGCTGTCAGCCTTTCATTGGCAATGCCAGGTACTGAGCCTGAGATCTTCTGCATACAAAGCCATGCACTCTGCCACTGACCCATGGCCTTTCCCCAAGCAGCATTATGCCCCAGGCTTCACTCAACACTGGGCCATTCCATTTATAGCATGGTACTAATGGTACTACGGCCATCGATCACTGACAAACCAGGAATAAATTGAGATGGGCTAAATCTGGGACCTGGCATGTGCAAAGCATGTTTTTCTAGTACTAAGTTCCAGTTCCAAACAATTGCTGCTTCCTCACCAAGTGCCCCCCCCCTCAAATGCTGAGTAGCATACCTTCATGTGTCAAGAACGCTTTCATTGTGTTCCCTGTGGGCCAAGCCCGTAGCCAGGATTTTGTGGCTTGTGGGGCTGCCATAATGAAGCGGGGGGTGGGCAGCGCACACCCCTCTCCCTCCCTTCCTGCAAGATTTAAAGGGCCCTTCAGCTGATCGGTGGGGAGCATGTGGCCCGCCAATCAGCTGGAGGGCCCTTGAAATCTTGCAGGAGGGAGGGAGAGGGGCAGGTCCCCCCTGCTTCTTCTCAAAAGCATTTAAAGGATCCCTTTAAATGCTCTGTAGAAGAAGCAGGAGAAGCCTTTAAGAAGTGGGGGCCCTTTAAAAGGGGGAGTGGCCCTTTAAGGATGGGTCAGAGCTTCGAATGGCCCCGCTATACCTATAGGCCAGCTGTGGGCTCAGTCTGTGGGACACTTGGGGTTTTGAGCTGAATCAAAGGAGGAACGGCAGGGTGGCTGTGGGCAGGAGCACCCATATGACACCTCCACCGACAGCCAGTCTGGGGATGGGTGGAGCTAAGCTCCACATTCCCCCCTCCCCAGTTCCATAAAGAATTAAAAAAACAAAACAAAACACCTGAGCTCCACTGTAGCTTTATATTGTGGGTTAGCTGGGAAGGGGAAAGGGAGGATTCTGGGAAGGGAAGGTTGGATTCTACCAGCCTGCTCAGCTAAGAGCAGAGCTCTCCTTCAGTGCAAGGAACTATCCTCTGCTGGAGGCAGGATCCTTGTGCTGGAGGAAGGCAACAGCTGGGCCGAGAGGTGGGATCCAACCCTGATATCTGCAACTGAGTTGTGAGGACCAAGCTATATGAATATATGAGGCTGCCTTACAGCAAGCCAAATGATTGGGCCATATAATCCAGTACTGTCTACTCGCAGCACTTCTTCAGGGATTCAGGTGAAAAAAGATCTTTCTCAGTACCTACAACCTGTGGGATTATGCGCCTTGTGATTAAATGGGGATGATTAGCAAGTTACTGACAAAAGAACTAGTTTTCTTTGCACCCAAGCTATAAGGTTGTATTCTAACAATCAGATTATAGCTTTGCTTAAAATAGAATATATATATACCTGGGTTACAGAACAGTTTTCTCAGTTGTGGTAAATGTGGACAGGCGATAAACCTTGTTTATGTTTTGACTTTGTTCTTAACTTTGCATCTATGCCTATTTGGATCTTTCTGAGCTTTTATTTTGATTAATTTTACTTGAAACCTCCTTTATTTCCTCAAAGAAAACAATAATAACTATTACCTTCCCTCATTTTAAAGGCTTGCTAGACAGAAGGTTGTGCCTGGGCTTTTTTCATGATCTCCTCTAGGGTTGCCAGACCCCACCCCCCCAGTAGGGGAAATTTACCAGGACAAAGGAGAAGGATGAGGCCTCATTGATGGCATCACACAGGAAGTGATATCATGCTAGCGACATTCAGGCAACGGTATGGTATTTGTCCAAAGACGATATGGTAGAAACTGGCTTTACTATAGAGTTTTTGACCAAATACCAGAGCATCGCTTGGACATCACTGGCATGGTGACGTCACTTTCGACGTGATGCTGGTGATGAGACCTGGGCCTTTCTCTTTCTCCTTGTAAGTCCTCCCTCCTAATTTCGTCCCAGTTTTTTTTTTTTTAAAAAAAAGCTTCATTTCAAGCAATAACATTATACTCTATTAAAAGGATTGACTATAGTACCTAAATCTTACTCTTAGATGGTATGCTACTTTATTTATATCATTTTATCTTTATTTATCTTTATTTGTACCATTTTATTTATATCATTTTAACCAGATTTTCCCCAAATAAGGATCCCAATACTTGGGTAAGTTGGTATGAAAATTGTTCTGACACAGTACCTGAAACTATCCCAATTATGAGGTAACAAGAAGAGTCTTCTCTATGCCATTCCAATACCTGGGTGAGCACTTTTGAAGACACACACAGAGAAACCTGAAGGTACATCAGAGGGTTAGGGCATTTGAAGCAAGAACTGGATGGAAGGTCTGGGGCCTACATATCCTGCAGAAGTTAGGCAGTAGTTGTCTTAAGTGGAGTAATGCATTGTCCTACTTAGGCAGGGTGTGTGTTGTATCTGTATTAGAAACATTAAAACATAGAGCTGCAGGGACTGCAAGGGTCATCTAGTCCACTCCCCTGCACAATGCAGGAAATTTACAATGGCCACTCAACCACTCCCTCATGTGAAAGTCCTCTACAAATGAAAAATGGCACACCAATCAGAAAGGATTTAGCCAAGCTTTTTGCATATAGTGCTAGATGTTTCTTTTAATGCACAGGGGATTATTAATAAAGGGAAGCTTTGAAAAAATGTAACCCCTAAACTGCAATCTGAAGTGGTATTAAGGTTGCCAGGTCTGGGCTGAAAAACACCTGGAGACTTTGGGGGGTGGAACTGGGAAAGGGTGGGGTTTGGGGAGGGGAAGGACTGCAGCATGATACAATGCCATAGAGTCCACCTTTCAAAGCATCCATTTTCTCCAAGGGAGCTGATCTCTGTCAGCTGGAGATCACTTGCAAAAGTGAGAGATCTCCAGGCCCCACCTGGAGGCTGGCAACCCAAAGTGGTATGCTTCATCCTACCACCTCAGCACACTGTCACCGCATTTTGCGACAAGGCTTGAACCTGGCCTAGTTGCCCACAAGAAAGGTCTTGTTACTTGAGCACACTGGTAAGATCCAGCCCTCAGTTCCCAGAATCCTCCCTTTCCCCCTTCTGGTTGAGCCACACCACAGCTTGGCTGATCCTTCTTTCAAAGAACTCTTTCTTCATCCCCACCCACCCAGTAATACTAATGGCAATGAATAAGTGCGCCAGAACTACAGAAAGTGACTCCAATTTCATACCCTGCAAGCAGAGTAGACTCTAATAAAGTATTGGCAATGTTGTGACCCATATAACACATTTTAATGGCTTCAAAAAAAATGGAACTTTTCAAGTTGCAATCAAAGGTGGAACATTGGCACAGGTAATTGGAAAGCAGTGTGAGGACTCAGGGTTGGCCAGGCAGCATATAAATACTGGGGGATATGGCCTGACGGAGGCTAGTAGTCTTCCCGCCACAACTTCTGCTGACAAGGGCTCAGTGCTGAAGAATGCGCATTCCAGGTCTGGTTCTTGGCACTGCAATACTCTTGGGCCCGTAAACATAGACCAGAGAACTGGTAAAGAACACAGCTTTAATCAGTTAAATTTTAGATTCATTTAACTTCAGATCTGGCGTCAAGAACAGTAACATTCAGAAACCAGTGAAAGACTAGTCCCCAGGATACTCCTCTTTATGACCTGACACTAATGGTTCTTAATAACAAAACTTCGGTGGGGGATTCCAGCATGAAATTGCAGGGATACAAATTGTGTTAACCAGGGCTTAAACAGAGAAGAGTCATTCCTCACCAGTTACGGGTGTTCAGTTACCTTGACACTGCTTGGAAGGGTGTGTTTTTACCAATTAACAGCTCTTGTGAGTGGTCACTCTGCTTATCTTGTATACCTTAAATTTTGCATAGAATTGTCTCAGACAATACCTCGTGCATTTCATAGGGCTTAGATCACACTGTTTGTCATTTCTCCCTCTCTATGGGTTAGATCCAGCCAGCTTTTTCACTCAGGGCCTTTTCAGACTGGCCAGTTGCCTCTCACTTCCTCCTCATTTCCCCCTCTGCGACTCCTCCTGAGCAAACCTGCCGTTTTCGCACTATAGCAATCTGCTCCTCTCCCCCCCCTGAAGTTTTCTGTTCCCATTTGGGTTGCTTCGATGCTCTCTGTGCCCGCCCCTTGCATTTCCCCTCCCCTTCCCTCCCCTTCCTCCCCCCCAGCTCCTCCCTCGTTCCCCGCTTTTCCTTTTTTTTTTTTTAAACGCATGCGTGGTAACGTTATAACGTCATAGTGGAATGACAACAGTGCATCACCCGCCTTCCTCTTCCCAGAATTCATCAAGTCCCTCCTCAGTATTCAAATTTTCCCGCCGTTCTGGGTTGGTGCAAAACGATTGGCGGGCTACAAGGAGGACCCCCCCCCCCATGGGTGGATTCTCCGATGTGAACTGAAATGTCGTGTGCTTAACCCGATCAAGGCAACAAAATGGAGGATGGGCAACATGGCGTCAGCTGGCCCGTGTTAAGAAAAAAAAAATTACATAAATGGTGGTGGTGGTGGCGGCAGCTGAGGAGGAGCAGCATGACACGCAGAGCAGTCTCCCCGCTCCGCAGGAATAGTTATAGCCCCTTGAAAACAGTTCAATCCATTTCTGTGACTTTTCTGCAAAGAAGCGTGCCCAGCCTGCTCTGCAGGGGCTGCCAATAAACAGCAAATTCACCCCCCCCCATAGTAGATGTGAACGTGTGTTTATTATATAAAGACAACAATTGTGCCGTCTTCCCTTGCTGCATCAAAATTTCATTATGATGTTATAACGTTATAAGGGCCTTTTTTAAAAAAAAAAAAAAAGGAGGGGGGGAAGTGTTGCTTCAGGATCGTGGGACCGCACACAGGGAGCGGAAAGGAAGGCAAGTTTCCCCAGCCCGCCCGCCCGCCCGCTTGCCGTGGCTTCTCCACGGATTGCTAGAGGAAAGCACCCACCACCAGCTCTGCACAGGCTGTTGCCGGGGAAGCCCAAACAAAGGGCAGCAGTTACCGGGGAGCAAGCACATGGAGCTCTCGGGCCAATGGCGCCCGGCTCCTGCTCCCAAGAAACGGCAAATCCACCTCGCCAACGCAGTCCCTGTGCTGCGATCTTGCCTCCCTGCCTCCTTATTTCGATATAACGTTAGGAGGGCTCGTTTCAAAAAAAAAAATTCAAGAAACGCCCACCGCGGGGCGGGCCAGATGGAGGACGGGCGAGTGGGTGTGTTCTCATCTAGGTTTCTCCAACGAAGTAAACAGGAAACACCGCCAGGAACAGGATTTTCTTGCTCCAGGGATACTCCTGAGCAGTGCGGTGAAACTCCGGAGGAGTTTGTGAGCACGGAGCAACTGATGTGAAACTGACCAGAAACTCCGGTGCCCACTCCGGTGCTCGCCCCAGAAAAAAGCCAGTGCGAAAACGCCCTCAGTCTCACCCAGTTCCTCTGCTTAGCATATCCACATCCCACATGACTTTTATACATGGGAGTCTCACAATCCCCAGCACAGCCTCTTCTAGTAGCCAGAGTGGACCCCTTCTTTCTTTACATCCCCCTGTTCTTAGACCAAGGTCTGAAACAATAAAACTGAAAAACTTGAATAAAATCCTTATCTAAAAAATACTTCCCTTCTACACTCTAGAAATCGAGCAGCAGAATAAGTACATTTAGAATCAGAAGCCTCGAAGAGGAACTGAACCTTTTGCTCTAGTGTCACTAGAGGAAACACAGTCCATTTATCCAGGCATGGCATAGTCCATTTTAGCCTGAAGTGGACCCCCTTCTTCCTTTTTCACTGGCACAAAAGCTCACTGGATCCAACCCTATCTGTCCATTTCATTTCACGCAATGATGAAGTGATTCCATTAAAAAAAAATCATGCTGGCGCCACAATATTCCTAACTGTCTGAATCTGCATAATCAGAGTACTGTAATCTCCAGGCCTTTCCCTCAATGCCGGCCGCTCAATGTGACCTTAGGAGCTGTCCACAAATCACTATTGTGCTCATCTGACCCTTATGAATTTAACTTTAGAACCTCTCAGCCTCATGGGCCACTGCAAGATGCCACCCTTAGAATTCTCTCTCCGGTTCCTTTCCGTTTCGGCACAGCATTAATTCAGAATCAATTGTTTTGTTATCCTGCAGCTACAACAAGTAGGAATTTTATTCATACTTTTTAAGTGTTCCGATTTTTTTTAAAACCCTATTTCCTTAATGATGTTAACCAGTGCCCAGGTAAAAGGCAGTCTTTAAATTATAAATGTTATAATTACAGACATGGCTGCCTACGTGCCCGGCCCGGGCACAACCACGAAGCTGGGAGCCTTCCTACATGAGACACAGTCCTTGGGTTGGGTCTAGCTCTGCCCCAAAGACTATGAGTCAGAGGTATGCTTGAGTTTGTCGCTAGAAATCCAGTTCCTAGGCACATAAGGCTCTATTTGGATTGGGCCCACGGCACAAGTGGGGAAGGTGCTGCTGGTGCCTCCTCGCCTTTCCCCCAACCAGAAACAGCCCTGCAGAAGAACTATTTGCCCCACTGGGGAGCGCTTATGCCTTCCCCCATTTTCCCAGCTTTACACAGCCCTGCAGTCCGAGCAGCACCCACTGGTCGCACCCGCACTCTGTTTCTGCTTCCCCAGCTGAAATGAGACCCTCTGGATGGAAAAGCTCACCGAGCATTTGCAGAGGGTTGCGTCAGGGGATTGGCTGTTTCTATACAAACATGAGCATTGCAGACACAATCTCCTTAACGGCTTGAGTTGCATTATAAAATCTGATTTATTTCCTGAGTCCACTCCTGAGATCATAAAGGAAATCAGCAGGGGATCGCTTGCTTTTGTAACTGCGACATGAATTATCTGGAGGGCGGGTTGCATGTTGGAACTCAAGTGTGGCTCTCTCCGGCTGCCTTTCTAGGAAGAACGGAGGCCAACAAGAGGATAAGCAGTTGTGTACAGAGTGGCGTCTGCCCTCAAGGCACTGAAGTATCCATAATGTGACAAAAACACTGGAAAACAGTCAAAATCCCAACACAATTATAATGTTACTAGCAAAACAAATCCAGTTGGAACACAACAACAGAACCTTTATTGGCATAGATCAGAATCATAAACAGTCATCATTCAATTCATGGGATTAACACACATCTTCCTCATTATGAGGCAGTTACAAAACTTAGAAACCGCTTCAATAACCGCTATGTTTTGTGAAGCCAGTAAACCAGTGAGCCAATGAGATCAGTTCCCCTAGAGAAAATGAATGCTTTGGAGGGTGGACTCTGTGGCATTGTACCCCACTGTCCTCCCCCAGGCTCCACTCCCAAATCTCCAAGAATTCCCCAGCTTAGATTTGGCAACCCTACTGCCCACCCCCCACTGGGGGCCAGGGGGCACCTGGCAATCCTATCACCCACTGAGGGCCAAAACTGCATGTGATCCAAGTTGGGTCATGGGTGTCCAGCTCCTCTCTCAGTCACACATTCATGCAAGGACTAACCTTTAAAAACCCCTTTACTGCTCTGCATGGGTCCATATGCTACAAGGGGGAAGGAGGGGCTCCCTTCCCATGAAGGATTGCCAGCCTCCAGGTGGAGTTCCTCCAGAATTACAGCTGAACTTCAGACTACAGCTATTAGTTGTCCTGGAGAAAATGGCAGTTTCAGAAGGCAAACTCTACCACAGATTCCTGGTGCAATCCCTCCCCAAATTGCCTTCAAAAGCACAGTCTTCAACCTAAACTATGGCAGAATGAAATGATAGAATCCCATTGTTAGCACTCGATCTCATGCACAGGGGAACAACAAAATAGGTAAGTTTTCAACCATGATCCAAAGTAGTACAATCTCTCCAACCACCTCAGTTCTTCCCACGCTTCTTGTTAGTCTCTAAGGTGCTACTGGACTCTTACTCTTTTCTACTGCTACAGACAGACTAACATGGCTACCCATCTTGATCTGTTTGCATGTGCAGGCTTCTGTTGCACGTGTAGGCTTTGTCTGAATAACAGCAGTACTGTTATTCATACAGGGTTGGATCCTATTACTCCCTTCTATGTGTTTGTCGGTTAACTGCCATAAATTCTTCTCAATACCTGTATGACTGCTACTGAGTGTATTTACATGACCCCTGAAAAGGTTATTGGCTTTCATGTGTTTTTTCCTCCTGATTGGTGACAGGTCCCGCCCGGGAGTCTCAACGGAGCCATGACTCCCTCCTCTGGAATGTGTGCTCTGCTTCGCTTGCTTGCTTAGCTGCTTCGTTTGTGCATGCCCGCCTCAGTGCTTTGCTTCTTCCCTGTTATCTTTGTGCCCTGTCCTTGAACAGGAGTGCTAGCAGTTATGTGTGAGCCAAACACACCGGTATTTTGTATTCTTCTTATCCATGTCTTGAGAACTGAACTTTAGAGATATTCAACATCATTATTCTCTGGGAACCCATTTTCCTGCATTTTCTATGGGAACTCCTAGCCAGTATATTTGAGCGCCTAAAATCCTGCATAGTGATTGGTAGAATATCCTTAAGCCATATTTCATATCCAGTATATCAATACCTCTAATCCCTAACTGCAGTATTACTAACAGGGAAAGTGTTTGACTCCAGTGATCTTCTCTTCAAATAAAGGACTTACTGCTTAAGGAGACCTGTTGTGGACTATATCTTTTGGGACATTCTCACTGTGTTCTATGACTGCTAATTTGCTGCTATCCATTGATCCTACCGGCCACCCATTCCGATTTCAACTCTGCATATGCATCTGGGCTCTGAGCGCCCTTTCCTAATAGCTTACCAGCCCCCTTCCCCCTCCTGTAACTAGCTTTTATTTATTTACTTATACTTTATATTTACACCCCGCCCTCCCCACAAGCGGGCTTTTGAACACTTTGAACTACACTTTGAACACAACTTTGTTGGTCTCAAAGATGACACTGGACTCAAACTTTGTTCTACTGCTTCTGACCAACACAGCTACCCACCTGAATCTGCCTTCCATGTCCATCTCCATCAGAGGAAAGCTTTGTTCTCTGAAAGAAAAGAGGATCCAACCCAACAGTTTAAATAAGGGTGCTGATGAAATGTGTTATTACTGACACTTTTGGTCAAATATGCAAGTCTGGCCAAGTGGAATAGTCTTCTTAGAATAGAAGCAGAGATACTGAAGTCCAGGTCGCTTGTGCTGAATTTAATACCATTCACTGAGGAAATGATGATCAGAAAAGTATTTAATAGCTGCAGTCACACACACTAAATAATCCACTTTCAGTACACTTTCCAAGAGGATTTTACTGTGTGAACTGGCAAAATCCAGTTGAAAAGTGCACTGCAAGTAGATTGACCGTCGATTATTTAGTGTGTTTGAACGCAGCCAGTGATAACTTATTTAGTAAAGTTACTACTATATTATCTCAACCGCTTAATTTTTTGATACTTGGCCCTTTTGTTTCAAACCACCACTTGTTATGTTGAATTACACAATAATCATTCCTACCAAGACCTGTTCCAATGTGTGGAAATCCCCAGTTCATTTGAATGTTTATCCAGTTTTAAGCCTATAAGCCGTAAAATCATGAATGAGCCAGAAGTGTAAAAAATATCTGAAGACTCAAATTAGAGTGACTATTTGGGGCATGGGAACAAAGCATACAATCCCACAGGAACACGGATTTTCTGTGGAAACCTATAACTAAAACTGGGGCATGAACACGAATTCCTCCTGCATATCTCAAGTTCACATTTTTTAACTCCCCCAATGAATCCAATTCCTTACTAGTACACCTTGGACACTTAACGTGTGCCAGCAGGACTGCCTCCATGTCCTTTGGCTGTTTATTGCCCAAGGCAATGGACAAGCACCATTTAGCGATAGAAGAAGCCAAGTCACATTGCTGATGACCTTTGAGAGCCATGAATCACGGTAGCCATTAGCCGCATGGCCTGAGGAAAATGTCCACCTCAGCAATGGAAGGTCCACAGTGTATTACCTTGACCTTTCTTCCCATTTGATGATGAGATGGGCACAGACCATGAACTCAAGGAATAAAGGACTGGGCCAAATGTAGTCAGCACTGGAGTGATCTTACAAGGAAAGGGCACTTGTACACTCCAGTGCCTTTTCTAATTAAGACCATAAATTGCCACAAGGGATAATGGGAGGACTGCTGTGGGTGGACATTATTTATCTCAGTCTTCCACGATGATTCAGATCTCTACCTGCCTTATATCTCCTCTGTCAAGGGTTGGAGGACAAGATGCAGGAGAGCAAAGATTTCACCACACTGTAGCATGCAAACTCCTTCTATGGGCTTTGATGGTGGATCTCTTATGCACGGATGTGTATTCCTATAAGCCGGCTCACATGTCAAAGGATAAAACACTGATACAGTAATCTGAGAACTACCAGGATGCTGTCTGGCACAAACGGTGAGATTCACCATGCAGTCCTAAGCAGAGTCACAGCCTTCTCAATCCATTGAAGTCAATGCTTTAAGAAGGGTGTAAATCTGTTTAGGATTGCACCGACTGGCAGCCTTTTTACCTGCACTTATTTAGGAGCATGGAGTTTAAGTCACAGGGTCTTATGACCATGTTTGAGGTTAGCCTGAATATCCCCCAAACCAGCATCATCGATTTAAATAACAAGGACTTAAGCACATGCTGAAGCCAAGTGGATACACTGTCTCATTCCTGCTGGATTGTGCCATAATTTTGCACTAATCAAGCTGGCCAGTGTTAGGTGTGGAGTACCTGCACAACAGATACCGGATGCATTGTGAGGAAACAGGGGGCTGTAGGATTACTAAGACATGGCTCTGTTGTTTTCACTGGATACTGTTTATGTTAGCCAGAATGCTTTCCTTTTGCATCTGACTGGTTTAAAAGCAATCGTTTTGAATGTTTCTTTCTTTACTTTTCTTTTCTTTTTTTTGCATTTTACAGGTGCATTTATCATCTGCAAAAGAAGACAGACAAACAAACAAAACTCCAAATTCTCAGACCCATTGCTAGGCAAAGTTCAGATTTAAAGATCTGAATCTGCAAGCATACACACCATCCGCATGTGCATATGAGCCAGGAGTCCCGGGGGAAGGGGGGGATTATGGACTGAACTGCATAAAACTCTCCCCGGCTTTTGTTTTGTATTTCCTCCAGCAATGTCTTGGCCAGGTCTGTGAAATACTGCAAGGCCAGGCTGACTCATCGCCTCTAACAGGGAGATGTTCCTGTTCCTTGCGCTGCAAGGAGATGGGTTATCTTCAGGCTTCAAAGTATGTTTGCTGGGGCACAGGCTGCAATCAAACTGGCAGCAGTGGTTGAGGAGTACACAAAACATAGAGTCATCACAGCTTTCTACCTCCTTTCCCCCTTTTCCTCATAATGTCTGTTAGTTGACTAATTGCATTCGTTTGTATCTTGGCTTTCTCCCCAGTGGGAAACCCAAGTGGTTTGCGTCATTCTCCTCTCCTCCCCACGAAAGCCCTGTGAGAGCGAGGACCAAGATCACCCAGGGAGCTTGAATGGCAGAGCAGAGGTTTGAACCTGGGTCTCCCAGATCATAGTCTGACACTCCAACCCAGAGGTGGCAAACATAAGGCCCAGGGGGCGGAACCGGCCCATACAAGGCTGTTTTGCGGCCCACAAGCAACTGGTGCAAGGGAGGGAACAGGAGGCTCCTCAGAGGTAGGTGGGCAGAGCCACTCCAATTGTGGCTTCAGCACGGCAGAACAACCTTGTCTGTAGCAGTCAAGCAGAACCCCTTCAGGGACTGGTTTGCTGGGAGCCACTGCAGCTGCATCCATACCTCTCCATTTAGCCTGCAGCTCTGGGGATGCTGTCCCAGATGGCCTCAGGGATCAACGTTTGCACACGGGGGGATGCAGACAATCCTCTCTTGGGGGCATGGGAGCATCTGCCCAGCAATGCACTGCTGGGTCTCCAGTCCACCCATGCGGGTTTTCCTCTGCACTCTTCTCCATGGGGCCCATGGGGTCTTGCAGTGAGGACACACCGACTCAGAACTTCCCAGCTGCTGTCCTCTGTCAAGTTTGTATCTCCAGTACCTGGCATTACATTTTATGGCACACGTGGCCCAGCCTGACAAAGTGACATTTATGTTAGATCCGGCCAGGGGTACTTTCGTAAAAGAAGAGGTGCAGGAGCTCATTAGCATAACTCATTAGCATAGCTTATTTGCATATGCCACACCCCAGACATCACCAGGAGTGTGTCAGAAGGCAACACCCACCGCTCAGGCTCCATCTTTAAAATCTCCAGGTATTTCCCAACTCAGAGCTGGGGAGCCAGCTTTACACTTGGACTAAAGACACTTTAGGTTTCCTTTGCTCTTGCAGGGAAGCTACCCTACAACAAGCATGAAAATTCAGATCAAGTTGGTACTCCTGTGCTTTTTTCCACAGCACACCACCATATGTGCTCGCTCCTGGGCTTGTTACTTCCGGAATGGCATTCCTGTGCATTCCTGCTCAAAATGACCCCTGGATCTACACTGGGTCTCATCTAAAATACCTGGGGACAGCACCTTGGTGTGTGCTGCCTAGCCCTCGTTTGCTCACACTGAACCATGTCAGGCAGGGCTGGGGCAATGCATTGTATGCTGACAACAGAGTTTGGCATTTGCATTGTGTTAAACTCACGAGGAGAAAGGGAAAGAGTCCTGACCTCCATGCAGAGGTCACAAACAAGTCTTAGATCCATGCACTCCCTCTTTCTCCCCTTGCGTGGTGTACTGAGTTTGAAAGTGGAAGTCCAACTATCTCCACTTAGCCAGGATGTCCAAATTCAGGTTCCTTCTCTAACAGTAAGTAGAAAAAGCAAGAGTCCAGTAGCGCCTTAAAGACTAACAAAATAGGTGGCAGGGTATGAGCTTTTGTGAGTCGCTGCTGACTTCTTCAGATAGCAGTAAGTGTGGTTCTTAATAGAGTTACCAGCACTGGTTGGGAAATGCCTGGAGATTTTGGGGGTGGAGCCTGGGGAGGGTGGGGTTTGGGGAGGGGAGGGACTTTAGCAGGGGTATAATGCCATAAGAGTCTACCTTCCAAAGCAGCCATTTTCTCCAGGGGAACTGATCTTTGTCATCTGGAGATCAGTTGTAACACTGTGAGGTCTCCAGGTACCACCTGGATGTTGGCAACCCTAATTCTTAACCATGTCTAAATCCTGGTTAAGAAGTGGATCCTAAAAAAGGAGACAAACCTTAGTTAGCAGAGGCACCCCATTTGGACATAATGATGTTGTCAATCACTATGTTTTGTTTAAGGGTTTTTACCTTGCGCTTCAAAAGCCTATTCTCCCTCTCTTCCTTCCTGTCTGTCTTTCACAGTCTGGCGTAGTGGATAAGAGTGGCCAGCTCTGATCTGGAGAACCAGGTTTGATTCCCCACTCCTCCACATGAAGCCAACTGGGTGACCTTGGGTCAGTCGCAGTTCTCAGTCAGAGCTCTCTCAGCTCCACCTATCTCACAGAGTGTCTGTTGTGGGGGGAGGAAGGGAAGGTGATTGTAAGCTGCTCTGAGACTCTGAAAGAAAAGCAGGGTATAAATCCAACTCCTCATCATCTTCTTCTTCTTCGTCTTCTTCCCTCCTCTTCCTTCTCCTCCTCCTCCTCAATGTGGACTTGTATTTAGACCAAATCCATACTAGCCAATGAAGCAAAGTGGCTGATCTTGGGTCAGTTGTTGAAAGGGTATAGGGTAGGGGACCACATACTTAGCTCCTTGAGTGAGATAGAAATGTAGTGAATAAGAGTGAATTACGCCCTCAAAGTAATGTTGAAATATTTGTGAGATACATGCCCAAGCCATTCTCTGTAGTCACATCCTCTGAAAATCTCTGTTTGTAGTTTCTCAGGAAATTAAATTTACCCTAATCCACTAAAGGATGCATTAAATAACACTATAATCTGCATTTCCTCCTTTTTCATCCAGCCCCCTCGCCCATGAAATCTCAGGGGCCAGGCCTCC
This sequence comes from Lepidodactylus listeri, assembly GCA_029233225.1. NCBI lineage: Eukaryota > Metazoa > Chordata > Lepidosauria > Squamata > Gekkonidae > Lepidodactylus > Lepidodactylus listeri. The sequence continues at coordinate 24,237,319 of JARCFY010000012.1, forward strand.
TCCTCCTCCTCCTCCTCCTCCTTGGGGGAGGTGACTGATAAGAGAGAAGCACGAAGGAGAAAGGAGAGAGCGAAAGTGACAGGCAGAGACCCACTTAAATGGAGATTAACAAAAATAACAGACAAACATGAACATCTGCTTCTACCATTATCCCATTATGTGGATAATTACAACATTGGCTTTCACCACAGGGAAAACAACGGCGAGGTAATACTTTCCCCTCTAACGTTTGCTAAACAAAGACATGGGTTTTTAAGCACCTTGGCCCATCCTTTATGCGCTGTTCCAAATCCAAGCTCCGTCCGTCTGCATTGATAGAATCTTTTGTAATAAACAATTACATGCACCAGGCCGGTCCACGGCGCTACATTTCTACGCAAATCTCTTTTCTTGGTTCCTATGAATAGATTCTTTCCTGTTCTCCACCAATGCCTGTGTCTGGATGGGTGCACGAACTTATTAAACATAAAACAAAGTCTGAATGGAGCAGTCAGCCAGAAGGCCTCTCCTGAGACTCACTACTGAAAATGGAGACAGGCATACACAGGCTGTAGAGATATGCCCTGATGTTACATCCATGTTCGTCAATGAATGCCAAGTGCTGAAGGTGCTGCTGTTGGTCTTGGTACTGTTCTGTATTCTTTATGGCGGCTCGAGATCTCCTGGGATTACGACTGATCTCCAGGCAACAGAGATCAGTTCGCCTGAAGAAGATGGCCACTTGGAAGGTGGACTCTATGGTTTTCTGCCCCACTGAAGTCCCTCCCCTCTCAAACCCTGCCCTTCTCAGGCTCCACCCCCAAAACCTTCAGGTATTTCCCAACCTGGAGCTGGTAGCCAGTTTGGTGTAGTGGTTAAGAGTGGCAGACTGTAATCTGGAAGAACCGGGCTTGATTCCCCATTCCTCCACATGCAGCTGCTGGGTGACCTTAGGTCAGTCACAGTTCTTTCAGGGCTGTTATCTCAGAGCTCTCTCAGCCCTACCTCACAGGGAGAGAAAGGGATGGAGATTGTAAGCTGCTCTGAGCTTCTGAGTGAAGGGCGGGGTATAAATCCAGTCTCCTCCTCCTCTTCCTTCCCACAGCATAAATTGGCTGTGCATCAAATACTGGATAGGCCCTGGACTGCAGTTTCTGTGTGGCTGAAATCACTACAGAGCATACCCCTACAGTGACAATTCACACGTTACGTTTGTTTGAGGGGCCTATAAACAATAGATGCTCAGCAGCCAGTTTGCATCTGTGAATGAGACTCTTTAGTACGTGCCAGAAATATTTGCTGCCTTTCCTGCTGTACGCTATTGCCCCAATCTAGGGAACTCAACAGCTCTGGAAGGCATAACAAAATAGAAGTGTCAGACAGACTTCCCTGTCATAAATCACGTTAGACAGAAGGAAGAGGAAGTCGGCACATGGAGAGAATCCTGGTGGCTCTTCTGTTCTCTTATTGGACAGGCGACTGACACTGCCAGGAAGCCGGCAGATTGTTTCTGCTTCCTGCAGTGACTAACTTCATCATAAACACCATAAAGAGACAGGAAATATCCCAGTTGCATTTAGAAGGCAACCATCAGCCAGACCTCTTTTAGGGAAGAGCTGAATAATAATACTAATAATCGATTCAGGCTCCCAGTCACAGCCCCACTAGTGCAAGCCATGATGCCACAACCAAACTTCTGAGCTATGCAGTCTCATCGACAAAATTGGCAGGAGATGTTTATGTGGTTGGCATGCTGGCAGACGGGTAGATGCGGCTCTATTAATTCAATAGTATGGCTCCATACCATTCAATGTAGAACCGGAACTATATCAGAGCCAATGAATTCAATAGACTGGAACAGCTTCAGAGTTATTTTCTAGCAAAGGGTGGCTCATTCATCCAGAATAACTTGTAAATTCAACGTTCTATAAAATAGTACAGCACGGGTGGGAACCTCTCCAGTCAATGGAACTTGGGCAAGGCCTTACCAGCAGAGCCAGACTGGTTGTGTGTGTGTTTTTGGCACCCTGTGTCACTGACCAACTGTGCACCCTCCCTCTGCACTGCAGAAAAGCCAGCCACACCAGGCAGCCCCACCAGGTATTCCCCAGGCGATGGTGATGCCCAGAGCTGCTGCAGCCACCCACAGAGAGGCACCATCGAAGGTCTGTAGGGTTGGGAAACTCCTGGAGATCTGGAGATGGAGCCTGGGGAGGACAGGGACTCCAGTGGGGTACAGTTCTAGGGGAACTGGATCTCTGTCGTCTGGAGATGAGCTGTAATTCCAGGGGGTCCCCAGGTCCTACCTGGAGGCTGGCATCCCTAGAAGGCAGGCAGGCTGGTTTCAGTAGAGCGGCCTCAGGGGTGGATGCAGAGGGAGAAATGGTTGTGGAAAGGGCTGCACCTCCCCAGCTGGCTCCAGGCCCAGCCTCCCCCAAAGGGGGGGAGTATGAGTGAGCAAGCAAGCCCACCCACTGTGCCCTGTTGGGCATAGGCCTGCCTCCCCAAGGTATGGAGGGGTGGCAGCCCCCACCAGATGCCCTCCTTTCTCTACTGGGTGGTGGTGCTGTCCAGGGCTACAGCTTGCTGTGGTGGGCCATGGCTGAATCCACCTCTACTTGGGGGAAAAGGAAGAAGGAGGAAGAGGAGGAGGAGAAGAAAGACAAGGAATTGGATTTATACCCTGCTTTTCACTCGGCGTCTCAGAGTGGCTTACAATCTCCTTCCCTTCCCCTCCTCACAACAGACACCCTGTGAGGTAAGTGGGTCTGAGAGAGGTTTGAGAGAACTCCTCTTGAGAGAACAGCTCTGAGGGAACTGTGGCTGACTCAAGGTCACACCAGCAGCTGCATGTGGAGGAGTGGGGTATCAAACCTAGTTCTCCCAGATCAGAATCCACCGCTCTTAACCATTACACCAAACTGGCTCTTGGGCCAGCTTGGCGCCACCTCCGGCTGCAGTGAAGACTGGTGCCCTAGGCCATCAATGGAGCTTCATGAGGTAACTGACGAAATTCTAGTTGTTCGCACTATTGTTCGCACCTTTAGTCTTTCGGCCACCTTCTGTACATGACTGTGACTGTGATTTTGCTCCTGTCTGAAATATCTAGCTTGGATATTGGGCTTTGTTAGGCCTAGAAACCTTCTAATTGCTTCTAATTGAATCTTGTATATGTCTGGAGTCAGTATTCATCTGTCTTTTTAAGCTTCAAGGGGCCTGGAATACATTTAATGTTGATTTGATTATGCTTTGTATCGATGCCATTTTATCTTTTGTCTGACTGTTGACAACCGTTTCTAATCTACTGAACGTAAAATACCAACTTTGTAGACTGCTTCAAGAAGTTGGCTGTACAGTTCGTGTTGTAGTAAACCTGACAGTCCTTATGGTACCTCAGGACAGGAATCCTGGGGTTGGGGGGGGGGCTGAAGCCTCAGGAGGGTGGGGTTTGGGGAGGAGAGAGACCTCAGTGGGGTACAGTGCTATATAGTCTACCACCCAAAGCAGCCATTTTCTCTGGGGAACTGATAGCTGAAGACTAAAGATCAGTTGTAATTCCAGATCTCTAAGCCCCAACTGGAGGTTGGCAACCCTATAAACAAGCCATGAGGGGAAACCCTCAGTTTGTTTGTGATGGCATGAACCTGGTTAAATGCTGGGCTTGTGTGCTCTTTTCCTTTTCTTCCCTTGTACAAATGGGGGAAGTTTCCTTTGGAGTAGACTTCCCAGGTTAACAAACGGGGCTCTTTGGTCCAAATTTTGATTAGAGTAGTTACATTCTGAATGTAGATCCTTTTAAGCTCATCCTGTGTGGCTTGGTGCTGCAGAATACACTTTTTTATTATTAGACCCCTCCCCTCCAATTAAAAGCTCAGGGCAGAAGCATGTTTACTCTCCTCCACCTCTTTACATCAGGCTTTTCAGGTAGGATAGGTAGAGAGCAGGGCTATTTTGGGGCAGGAACGCACAGGAACGGAGTTCCGGCTGGCTTCTGAGTTGGCCACGCTTACAGCCTCCCCGCCCCCCCCCCCCCCGGGTTCCCCAGGCACCTCACAAGCCGCGGGGTGCCTGGGGAAGCCAAGCCAATCCAGGGAGGGAAGGCAGTTTAAACTGCCTTCCTTCCCTTGGGTTCCACATGCACCTGGGGAAGCCGATCCTGGGAGGGAGCTGTGCTGTCAGGGGTGTGTGGCCTAAAATGCTAATGAGTTTCTGCTATTGGGTGTGGACTATTATGCTATTGAGTTCCTGTTGGGCTTTTTGTACAAAAAAAAAAAGCCCCGGTAGAGAGAAATGACTGATCTAAGGCCATCCAGTAAGCTTCCTGGCATAGTGAGAATTTGAACCCAGCTCTCCCTGGTCTGACCCTCTTAACTACTTCACCACACTAACATATATCTATAAAGCTAAGTGTCTTGTTTTATATATGTTTGTGTGCACGTGTTGCTACTGCGTCACTAGAAGAGGATGACTGGTTTGCTTTTTTTTTGTCAGAAACGCTGACACAAAGACCGTCATGGTTCCTGCATAAAGATGGCGATGTAGCTGTCTGAGAATCTTCCACGTGTTGGCTGTAATTACATAAAATTGCCCCAGGGCCCTGTGTTATCATGTTCACACAAACACGGTGAAGCAGCAGAAGGGATAATAATGTCAGACCACCTCATGGCTGGAATCACCACACAGAAATATTTTCAAGTGATGATCATGTGGTAAGTGTTTTCCTGTTTTCTCTGTGACTAGGCCAGAAGAGGGATTTTCCCCCCTTCCTCGTTAATTTACTCACTGAACAATGTGTATTTGAGAAGAAGCAGAGACTTGGGAAAGATTTTGGCAGTGGCGAACCTTATGACCTTAAAACTGCTGAACTTTAGTTAGTCTCCCTCCTGATAATCTACTGTGTACTGTTCAGGCCGTGCTTCCACACAACAATGGCCCCTTTTATCTTAAATCGCCAACCCGTGAATAGATTCTCAGCAGCCTGCCAGGCAAACAAGGGGATTCAACAACCCTTCGGTATGCATAGAGAGAGAGGAAGGACGAGACAAAATTAATAAGCCTCTGAGGATGTTTTGCATTTTTCAGCTACAGAATCACAAGATTGAAAGCTGGATAAAGGAACCATCTTTCATCAGTAGAAGTTGAATAGTTCATTATCAGCGTTGTTGTCTCAAGTGATGGCTCCTCTTAGACAAGCAGGCCTGGGCATGCGTTCCTGAAGGCCCAGATTTTGGATGTGATCCTATCACTGAAGCATTTCCTACTTTGTGATCCTATTTTACTGACGTCAAACACAAACCGAGTGTTTGCTTTTGGAAAAATCAGTAATTAAAAATGGGTTCTTTGCTAGATCACTGAGCATAGACGTTCTTTTGTACCCATATAAAGTTGTTCCCCAGGTGAGATTGGAGAGACCCATGAGAAATCTAGGAATTGGGGTTGGTGGGATTGTACCTCCTGGTCACTTTCCTGGGATTTCTCTTTCCTAGGGTTGCCAACTCTGGCTTGAGAAATTCCAGGAGATTTGGAGGACATTTGGGAAGGGTCACGATTGGGGAAAGAAGGGATGTGTTGCCATATAGCAGGGGTCCCCAATGTACAATACAGTTGTATTCTCATCACTTGCTGACTGCCTTGTCCAGTGATGTGCAGGAAATAGCTTTGGTATTACCTGTAGCCTAGGGTTGCCACCACAGCAAGCCTAGCTGGGCTCCTTGATTGCCTGTGGGCATTGCTGGTAACACCCTGACCTGAAAAACCAGCTCCCCACCAGTCTGTCTTTAAAAATTCTTTTAACATCCAGCTCAGCGAAGAGTTCTGGTGAGCTTGGAAGCTTGCACAATGCCAGTTTGCTTGGTCCATGCCAAAGGTATTGGGAGGGAAGGCGGCACAGTAAAGTCCGGTCTCATTCAGATCTTGGAAACTAAGTAGGATCAGTACTTGAATGGGAAACCGTCAAGGAAGGCTCTGCAGAAGAAGGCCATGCCAAACCACCTCTGCTTCTCACTTGCCTTGAAAGCCCCTTGCTTGGAGTCACTGTAAATCGACTGTGGCTTGATGCACATAATAAAAGGTATTACATAGATTTTGTTCTCGTTTTCTTGCTTTTAAGCCAGTTGCCGGAAAAGCAAGACACAAGTCTACTTCTTCCTGTCACCCAAATGTAGTTTTGTAGCACTGTGAAGAAGACTAAAAGATTTGCTGAAGCAATGAGCTTTTGTGGGCAAGAACCTGCTTCCTTGGATTCCTTGGTGGTGGCTGGAGATCTCATGGGATTTCAACTGAGCTCCCAGCAAGGGAGATCAGTTCCTGTGGAGAAAATGGCTACTTTGGAAAGTGGACTCTCTGGTATTATACCCTGCTGAAGTTCCTCTGCTCCCAGACCCCACCCTCCCCAGACTCCGCCCCCAAAATCTCTAGGGATTTCTCAACCCACAGCTGGCAACCCCTCTGTGGAAAGGGGGGCTGTTCAATTGAGCCAAGAGATGCAGCCATCAGGCAGCCTCTAACAAAGCGCAGATTCCAAAACACTGAGGAACAAAAGCCAAATTGGCTTCAGAATAAACGAAACTTCTCACGCTGTGGCTCGCAGCACATGATGTTCATGTTATTTCTCTCCTGCTGGAGGACAAGGAAGGAAACTGCCAACAAAGAACAGACAGAATCTGAGCAGAATTCCCACTATAGATAAAATACCATTTGTATGCAAATAGATTTCCCAGAGACTTAATTCTGCATTTTTAGGAACAAAAGGGAATGGCACAATGTGTTGTTGAGAGATTATTAAATCCAGTATGTGAGAAGTATCTTTTTGCTATCCTTTTCTGCAGTAAGTAGGTAGGGGGGAAGTGTTTCTCTTTTGCATTGTACACAGGAAGCTGCTTTATACTGAATCGGACCATTGGTCTATCAGTATTGTCTACTCAGACTGGAAGGGGGTCCCCAGGTCCTTTCACATCTTTTTGTTGTTCAGCCGCACAGTTGAGTTTGACTCTTCTCGACCCCATGGACCATCTCACGTCAGGCCCTCCTGTCTTCCGCCATCCTCCGGAGTGTGCTCAACCTTGTGTTTGTTGTATTGACCATCTCATCTGTCTAACCATCTCATCCTTTGTCGTCCCCTTCTTCTTTGATGTTCAATCTTTCCCAGCATCAGGGTCTTCTCCAGTGAGTGCTCCCTTCTCAGTGAGAGTATCTTACTTTCTTTACACACACTGTATCTCTTGGGCAGCTGGAGGCAGAAGGAGAAAGGTATCATTTTGGCCGCTTCCTTACAAGTACACAGCACTGGCTCATACAGGCTCACTTTTACCCTAGAATGGAGAGAAGTGGGTTTAAATTCCCAGTTAGGAATACATCTTACTGGCCAAGTCACTATTTTTGGTCTAACCTACTGCACAGGGTTGTTGTGAGGCAAACTGATTGCTCTGGGTTCTGTGGAATCAGGCTGGAACAGAAAAGACGAAGCCAAATACCCTGGAAATAGCAACACCATTGTTTCCTGCTGGATATCTCAGTTTATTTAAATAGGGAAGACATTTGAGCACGAGTGGAACCCTTCCTAACTAATGCACAGATTGCAGATCTAAGAGTCTGAAAATCCGTTCCATAAAAATCCAGTACACTTTGGAATTTGTGGCTAAGAGGGAATTCTCTTTAACTAGCAAATGGGGCACAGGACCAGACAAGCATAGACACAAAAGAAAATTGAAAACATTTTCAGTACGCACACATTTCTCACCTTCTGTGCGCTTTGCATATGGACAGACGCATTTTTCACCAAGTGTTTGGTGAGCCATCTGCTTGAGTGACAGAACGCTAAGGGCGGTTTGAAGCAAGACTGAGAAATCTGTTTCCCGTCCAGACGCTCTCCCCATCTATCACCTAGACAAGACTTTAATTTGCAGCGCAGATGTGCTAACATGCTCTCTCATACAGGCAACCGAGTTGTAAGGAACTCAGGATAGCTGCCAACCCAAAGGGATGCTTGGTAGCTGTGTGCTCGGCCTGAAACCGACCAAAGAATTTATAGGCAAACCATTTCATTTTAACCAATTAGCTTATTGAGTTGAACGAAATCTGTTTCTTATATTTTTCAGGCTTTGTGAGTTGCAATAGAACTTTCAGCTTATGGAACAAAAGCACCAACTTGTAACGAGGTGAAAAGGCCCAACTGAATGTTTTGTTTTTCATCCACTTTCAGAATAATTCACTGAAATCAAACAACCTCAGAAAAACATCTCCATGATGCAGATGGGAGGCAGAGACTGTCAGAAAGCAACTTGCCAAAGAGAACGCTTGGCTAAGGTGAGTTGTGTGACCGGTTCATTTCTCATTTCATATTCTTCACTACTATTCAGTCCACTGCTAACAAGTAAGACAATTGCTGATTCACACAATACAGACTACGTAGGTTGGGCCGGGGTCACCATCCTGTGTCAGATGTAACACAGTCAGACAGGAGTTGTGGGTTCTCCTCTAGTCCTGTGTCTATGGAGCCCAGTTCAGATCCGGATTGTGATGTATATGGAGAAGAGGCTTCAGCCTTCCTGTCTGGAGTATTCCTCCAACTTGAAACAGTCCAGAGGAAAATGCTGTTTGAACACATGAAGCAGCCTTATACTGAATCAGACTGTTGGTCCTTCACAGTCAGCATTTCCTATTTAGACTGGCAACATCTCTCCAGGGTCTCAGGCAGAGGTCTTTCACATCACCTACTGCTGGTTCATTTCAACTAGAGATGCTGGGGACTGAACACAGGACCTTCTGCATGCCAAGCAGATGCTCTACCACTGAGCCATGGGCCTGTTGAGGAAACCCGCAGGTATCCCAGGGAACAGTCTTGTTGGGTATTGCAGAACCAAAGAACATAACCTGCAGAGCAAATGAATCCACTGACATATTAATCCCATCTAAAACTGAAAAAGCTGAAAGCAAAACTCAGATCCTAGGGATTCAAAAAGCAAAACAAAGTTTAATGGTGGACTGAACACCCAGGCTAATGTTAGTGCACCAAAGGAGGAGGAAAGGTTAAACCAGAACAATGTTGATTGGTGGTAGTGATGTTATGGGTACCATCCAGTAGGTGTTTGCTATTGCATCTTACTGAATTTTCCAGCACTTTGCTCTATGGCATTCAGAAAAAGAGACACTACTTTTCAGTTGCAATTTCATCTTAAGAACTCTAGACCAGGGGTGGGCAAACTTGCTCAGCGTAAGAGCCACCTAGAACAGGGGTGGCCAAACTTGCTTAACGTAAGAGCCGCATAGAATAAACATCAGATGTTTGAGAGCCACAAGACATGAACAAATATTACCTGCTTTTATTGGAAAAATAAGCAAATTTGCTTTTTATTAACATTAAATGAGACTGCCAAAAATAATAACAAAAGGGGTAAAAGCAGATATTGATAATGATATTAATTTGTCCAATGATATTTGTTTGCTAATGATATTTAGCTTCCCCAGCCGCCCTGCCGGGAGCCACATCATATATGTGAAAGAGCCGCATGCGACTCCCAAGCCACAGTTTGCTCACCCCTGTTCTAGACTGAACTAGGTTCAAAGAAAGCTGGGAATAGGGAACTGCTTTGTTATTTCTTTGGACATTAATTACTTCTGCTGAAGATTACAAAAGTTCGCCTTGGACCTTGCAGGTAGTGTTTTTGCAGTAAATGAATAGTTCCTAAGAAGGGTCTGCTTGCTTGTGCTACTCTCACAAGAGGAGACTTGCTGTGCTAGTGAAACCTCCACCCCTTGCAGGGAAACAGACGAGGTGGTTCTTGGGGCCCAGCCACTGCAGGTAGCAGTCCTGATTCAATGCAACAATGAATTCATGCTGCTGGGATTTCTTGCAGGAGCGGTGTCACATGGTGGGAAGAGGAATGGCGACTGTGCCCAAGCCTGCCCAAGAAAACAACATTGTCTGTCTGGACCTGACCTGGATAGCCTAGGCAACCCGTCAGATCTCAGAAGCTAAGCAGGGCTGACCGTGGCAAGTATTTGGATGGGAGACCTCCAAGAAATACCAGGCCAAGAGGGAGAGGCAAGCTATCAACCCACTTATCTGAACGTCTTCCATGCCCCAGTATGAGTTGCCAGAGGTCACCATGACTTCCAGGCACAGACACACACAAATGCAAAATAACAAGAAAGAAAAGACCATTGTCTGGAAACAGACCAGAACAGAAAGGTGCCTTATGACACCTTAAGGACTAACAGATTCATTGTAACATAACGTTTGGTGGGCTAGAATCTACTTCATTAAGAGTGGAATATTCGTCAGAATACCAGTCAGAATACTGTATATAGGGATGGGCACGGACAGCATTTTTGCAGTTCAGTTTGGTTTGTGGTTCGTGGCTAAACCAAGAACCGAACCACAAACTGATGCACTGGTTTGTGAGCCATTTAGAGTTTAAACCCCTGCTTTTTACGAGGAGCAGAAAGCAGGGTTTAAATGGCTGAGCGGTGGTCCCCACAGCTTAGCTGTTTGGAAACCCCTGCTTTTGAATCCCCATGGCTTTCTGCAGGGAACAGAAAGCGGTGGTTTAAATGGCCCCAAGCCATTTAAACCCAACAGCTGAGCTGTTTTCTGTAAAGAGCAGCTGTTTTTCTGCCCTTCATGAACCTCCACGAACCACCATGAACTGCATTCAAATTTGTGGAAGTTTGTGGCAGTTCTTTAGTTCATGAACATTGCTTTGTGAACCCTGCACCAGCCAAAATTCATGATGAACTTTCATTCGTCAGCCGGTTCATGCCCATCCCTAGATACATATGTATGATGGGGTGATGTGAATAGTGGGGTTTAAGGGCTGTGGAATGCAAAAGGTATGGTCTTTGTAAAATTCAGAAGACTCTAAGATCAGTGCAGTGACCATTCACTATAGCCATAATTCTGAATAGCTATCTTGCTGAGATTTGGGGAAAGGCAGAGTTTGGAAAGGTGTAGAGTGAAACAAGCCCTGACTTGTGTGGCCCAGGTTACTCCAATTGCATCAGATCCCAGAGGGTAAGCAGGGTCAGCACTGGATAGTATTGGGATGGGAGACCACCAAAGAACTCCAGGGTGGCTATGCAGTCCAGGGTGGCTATGTAGTCCTAGTTAGCCATGCAACTCCAGAGAAGGCAAAGGCTAACCACCTCTGAATGTCTCTTGCCTTGAAAACTCTACTGGGTTGCCACAGATCATTTGCAACTTGCTGGCACTTTTCACCACCATACTTGGAACATCTGTATGTAAGAGGGAATTTCAGCCTGTGCGTTATATCATGTCGGGAGGGGGAAAAAGTGGCACCAGCTGAAATTATCCCATCTCCATGCCCATTCAATATACCAGAGACCCTCTCTGCCACTCAGCCCAAGAGTTTTCTAAGGCCAAATGTGTTACTTTCATTGTTCTCCCTTCTTCTGGAGCACCTGGATGCAGTTACATCTTCCTCTCTTGTCCCCTCTGCTCCACATACCCAGTTTGTCTATCCTCTTCTCTTTGGATGTCTTCTCTGGACCTGTCCTCTTCCTCCTCTCTTTCCCACGGTTGGGCTGCTTCTTTAATTGTGATGCTGGGAACCAAATACCTGGTCCATAACCAAGGATGGAACTTTCACCTCATCTCAGTGTTTCCAAAATGCTTTCCCCCTAAGAAAGTGAGTGAGATTTGTTTTCTGCCTGGGATGTAACGAAGTGAAATAGCATTTGCTTCGAGTATTCCCAGGCTGAATTCTTTCGACGTCTGAAATGGTCGCTTCTCCATATCAAAGTGGCTTATATTAAGCTGAACATTATACCTACACCACCTGCTAGCTGGGCTCCTATGAATCCAGCTGGGTGTCTGCAATTGACTCAATATTTTCCAGGCTCGGTCTTGAGCATTTTAGCAGTAACTTTTCAGTGAATTTCTCATAAGCCTCTCTGGAATGATATGTTCTCCCCCCCCCCCCCCGCCGCCTTTAATATACTCTCCAGCTGTACGCAAAAGCAATCAAGGGTTATTTCTCCCTCCTCCCTTATTGAGAAAAGTAGAAAGTTTCTCTTTGCTGTGCAATTCCACCCAGAATACCCCAATGACAAAGTACCAGTTAATGGATCCCCACATCTGGAGACCCTCCTGTGCACATCTAACCTGTGCTTGCAGCTGCATTCTGTAACCTTCCTTCCCCAGTCCCCAACAAACACAAGCCGAGGTGCGGGTGACAGCAAGGGCAGTTGCCGTGAAGGCAGCTCTCACATGAAGCTGCCTGATACAGAATCAGATCACTGGTCCGTCAAAGTCAATAATGTCTACTCCGACAGGCAGTGGCTCTCCGGGGTCTCATGTAAAGGTCTTCCACATCACCTTCCACTTGATTCTTTTAGCTGGAGATGCCAGTGGCTGAACCTGGGACCTTCTACATGCCAAACAGATACCTTACCACTGAGCCATAGCCCCTCCCACCACTGAACACAAGTGATTCTCAGCCTTTCTTATCTTACATCCCCTCAATCATTATGTCAAAGAACCTGGGTCACACCAACTCCCCCCCACCAAAAAAAGAGTTCATTTATACGTTTACAAGCATTCTGCTATTATAGTTATAATTTATGGTAAGTTTTAAGTACATAAAAATGTAGAAGCACAATGGATAATCCCTGGCAAGGAGGGTTGGCGGGAAACAGTGCATCAAAGACTGGTGGGAAGGGGGAAGGCGGGATTAGGAGGAATACTGGGTGTCCAAGGCTACTACTGTGTGCAGAAGTGTTTTGCCATTGCCTTCCTCTGCAGAGTCTTCCTTGGTGGTCTCCCATCCAAGTACCAACCCAACTTAGCTCCCAAGATCTGACAAGATTGGGCTCTATTATTCTGACTTCCCTCCTGAGGTTACTACTAGCCTGCCAAAAGGACGCAGACAGACTGATACTCCGTGGCAGGAGCAAATTCTTAGTAACTGTTATGAGAACCCTGCATTCCACCTAGACCCACTTCTGTGTCCCACCAGTGGCATCCATAGCATTGGTTGAGAACCACTGCTGTATACACCACCATCCCACAATAGCACCAACCTTGTCATTTGGATGAAATACTCAAGGGAGTCCCTTGTTATGTAGCAACCCAAAGGATCGAATACTGGGGAAAAGGTATGTTTCAGAAATTTGGAAAGGGGCAAAACTCTGAGAGTCCCACATTCAGTCCCACCCAGAATCTTAGGTTAAAAGATCGCAGATGGCAAAACTGGGAAAGATCTTTCTGTTCCTAAGGATGTGCCGGTTAGAGCAAGTAGCGCTAAGCCGAATGTCTGACATAGTGTAAGGTAGCTTCATAGACTGATGTTTCCGCAGCTGATAAGGATTGCTCAAAAGACCAAAAAGTGAACAAATACATTTTTTAAAAAATTCCAGATGAACCATGTGAATATATTGCAGGAATACAAAAGAGGACAAGGAAAGCCCTGTGGCTCCTTAAAGACAGGGAGATTTATATGGAAATAAACTTTTGTGGATAAGAATCCACTTCATGGGATGTGTCAAGTGTGTCCTCTGTTGGTAGACAGAAATACAGAGGCATACAGAAAAAGGCATAAACAATGTAGGTATGGGCTGGTGTTGGTATTCAGTGCTTTACTGTATCCTTCCGGATATGGGATTCCCAGGAGGTTTGCCATCTAGGCATGAACCAGACCCTGGCGCTGTTTGCTGCAGCAAGTTTGGTGGATCGTGGCATCGTGAAATGTACGAGGTACAATCTCTGACCATCCTATGTAAAAATCAGACATATACAAAATAAGCACAAAAACTTTTAACAGCTTGCAATAATAGGTGTCATTTGTGCAAGTGCAAAAAGGGTACAGAAACATCACCTTATCCTGGAAACCTCTTCCTTCCAACCATGACCCAGAGCAATAGAGTGCGCATAAGGGAGGGGGATGAGTTCAAGACTGCCTTCAACACCCCGTTGGGACAGTTCGAATACCTGGTGATGCCGTTCGGTTTGAGTGGCGCGCCGGGGGTCTTTATGAGCTTGATAAACGAAGTGTTGCACAAGCATTTATTTAAGGGGGTGTTATGTTACTTAGATGATATCTTGATCTACTCCACTGATAAGAAAGAACAAGTGAAATTGGTCCGGGAAGTCCTTTCCACGTTGTTAAAAAAACAGCTGTATGCGAAGCTGTCTAAATGTGAGTTCCATCGAGATTCTGTGGACTTTTTAGGGTACCGCATTTCGCAGAAGGGGCTAGAGATGGACCCAGCCAAGGTAGAGGCGGTGGTCCAATGGGAAGCCCCCAAAACGAGGAAACAGCTCCAGAGCCTATTGGGATTTTGCAACTTCTACCGCACCTTCATAAAAGACTTTGCCACCGTCACCCTCCCGTTGACTGAGTTGCTAAAAACTAAGGGGAGGGGCCCGGAAGCGGGGAAGCCCGGGGAGAGAATTGCCTGGAATGGGGAATGCCAGAAGGCGTTTGAGACTCTTAAAACTCTCTTTACCTCGGAACCCATTCTAGCCCATCCAGACGAAACTAAGGAATTTGTAATCCATGTAGACGCGTCGGATGTGGCTATGGGGGGGGCTATTTTGCAACAAGGTTCAGACGGGAAGTTGCACCCCCTCGCTTACATCTCGAAAAAATTTAATGAAACGGAAAGGAACTGGTCAGTCTGGGATAAAGAAGCCGCAGCTATCCAGCTAGCCCTCACTACGTGGCGGCATTGGTTGGAGGGGGCGCAAACCCCTTTTGAAATATGGACAGACCACAAAAATCTAGAAGCGCTGCGCACCCAGAGGTCCCTGAATGCAAAGCAACTCCGTTGGGCAGATTTTTTCTCAAAATTTAATTTTGTGCTCAAACACCTCCCTAGGAAAGCCAATTCGCTAGCCGACGCGCTCTTCCGTTTGCCCCAGCATGAGAGTTTAAAGGAGGAGGTATTTGATTCTATGTTCTCCCCCCAGCAATTGGGAGGAGTAGTGACCACCCGGAGCCAAAGTAAGCGAGCAACAGTGGAACCGGAGGTGTGCAATTGGGGGGGGGATTATTCGCCAGAAGAAATTGAGGAGTTGGAGGCTCTGGCAGACTGCTCCCCCAGGGAAAATAAGTGCTGGTATCATGGAGACAAATTGGTGGTGCCCCGCAGCAAGAGAAAGGACATATTACTAGCCTGCCACTCTTCTAAATTGGCAGGTCATTTTGGATTTCTAAAAACACTCAATTTAATTCAGAGGCAATTCTGGTGGCCACGCATGCGCAGGGATGTTTCGGACTTTGTCTCTGCCTGCCAGACCTGCTTGATGTGCAAAAGGAGGGGGGGGAAAGTCCCGGGACTCCTGCACCCTCTACCCACTCCTTCTCGCCCTTGGGAGGCAATAGCTATGGACTTCATTACAAACCTGCCACCCTCAAAGGGAAAGACTGTAATTTGGGTAGTGGTGGACATGTTTTCTAAGCAAGCCCATTTCACTCCTTTCAAGCAGCTGCCTACAGCTAAGGGGATGGCCAAGGCTTTCTTCAATCACGTGATCAAATTACACGCTTTTCCCAAACGCGTGGTATCCGACAGGGGCAGTCAGTTCGTTGCCAACTTCTGGCGGGAGCTCCTGAAATTTATGGACATAGAGCCTGCTCTAAGCTCTGGTTACCATCCAGAGACCGATGGGCAGTCCAAACGAACTAATCAAATTCTGGAACAATTCTTGAGGTGTTATACTAACTACCACCAGGACAATTGGGTGGAGTTGCTGCCATTTGCAGAATATAGTTACAACAATGCAGTGCATTCGTCTACGGGCGTTTCCCCATTTATGGCGGTGGGGGGCTTCGAGGGAAAACCTTTGCCCACATTGGAAAATGCCTCAGATACTTCCCCCACCAACTTTAAACGATGGTGGGCGACCCTGCAAGAGTCGTGGCCTCTAATAGCCAAAACGCTTGATCAAGCCAAAGAGGATTACAAAAAGTATGCAGATCGTGGTCGGGCTGAGGGCTGGGACCTCCAGCCTGGAGACTCTGTCTACCTGTCTACCAAAAACATACACGGACTGCAACCCAGTAGGAAACTGGGGTGGAAATTTGTGGGCCCTTACAAGGTGTTGCGCAAAATCTCTGATGTGTCTTTTGAATTAGAATTGCCCAAATCACTGAGTTCTGTGCATCCTGTGTTTCATTTCAGCTTACTGAAGAAGAATCCTGGGCCGAATACATGGCATCCAGTTCCTCCGACACCTCCTCCACTGATGAAGGGGGAGGCACCCCACTTTGAAATTTCTGAGATTCTTGATTCTAAGCTGCGTAGGGGCCACTTATATTATTTAGTTAGATGGCTTGACTTTGGCCCTGAACAAAACGAGTGGGTTCGTTCTGAAAATGTGCATGTTCCTAAATTAGTTAAAGCTTTCCATAAAAGGTTCCCAGACAAGCCAGGATAGATGTATTTTTGGGGTGCCAGAGTGTCAGAATCTGCTGATTCAGACAAATGTATCCTGCTATTTACAGCCATGCTCCATTTTGTATTTCCTGCTTTGCTTTTTTATAGTACTGTATGTATGCCTTCATCAACAGCTGTCATGTACCCCTCATCTTGACCAATATGTATTAGCATGTATGTAGAATGTGTAACCCCAGGTTTATGACCCTGACCGGCCTGGTTTGTGTAACTGTCAAAGCGGGAGGATGTCAGCTTCAAAGCTTGGGAACAATGGGCCTCTCACACTCCTACCTCCGCATTCCATTCATCTCGGCTGAGACTCTAAGGGAGGACAAATCTCATCTCTTATCAATGTGCGAAAGCCTCGAGGCCATGGATTGTTATGTGAACTGGTAACATCTGAAGGGTCTGGTTGGGAAGGGGAAATTTACAACTTGACACCTCACTTTCTTTCCTGTGGGAAGCAAACGGCCAGAGCCCCGTTTTGCCCGCCGTTTTTCCCTTGTAGTGATTGGCTACCTATGGGTAATTCAAACTGCTTAGAAAAGTATAATAGACCTGGTTTGGCCATCTGTGTCATCTCTGACAATAATCCGAGAAGCTGTACCAATGTAGAGATTGGAAATAAAGAACTGTGTTTCATCAACAAAGATCTGATCCTTGACTACTTTGAGCAGAAGTCTCACAACCCACCGTGGTCTATTGTCTACAATCAAAACTTAAAACAACTTAAAACTCTTTCCAGTTTCTGTGAGACAGTCTCACATCTGGAGGATTTAAAGCAGGCATTCTCAGAACAGCAACAGCAGTCCAATGGGGCAAAGAAATGGATCAACAAGGCCATTTTTATTGCTCAGACTATTTCTCTTATGGAACAAGCACAAACTAGACTGGAGGAACTCTGCCTGCTGTTGTTACGGCTCTCGGCTATAACCATTCCAAGACTTTGTCAGTCATCTACAGCCTGTCTTGGACTGTGCCATTTTCCTCTCTCAAGCCTCAGATGGTAGGCATGTCCTTGCTAATTGGCAACCCTCATAATATGAAACAGAGACCTTTTCCGCACCTTAGTGTTGCCACTGTTTCCCAGCGAATTGAATCCCCAACTGATGCTCCGACTTTGCAGCACCCCTTCTGCAAAACAGCATTTCTTCTGGGGACTTTTTTCTTTGAATTCAGATCCAACCCTCCCCATGTGTTCTGCACTTCCTTTGAAAGGGGGTTGTGCAGCCGTGTTATCCTGTGCTTCATCAGTGACAGAACTTCCTTTTTTGTGTGCCTGTGCAGTAACATTATAACATCATAACATTGTTAAAAAAAAAAAAAAGCCTGGATGTATTATGGGGAACAGCATGGGGAACAGCATGGGTATCATGGGGAACAGCATGGTTGCCACTATATCAGAGCAGGGGCGTAGACTTTGTAAATCCCCGGGGGGGGCGGGGGCTCTTTCGTGCGCGCACACATGGGACCATGTCCCCGCTGCTTCTCCCCACCCTGGCCCCAGGGAGGCAGACCCGGTTTCTTTCCGCCTGGTGCTGCTGCCTGGTGCTGCTCCAGGCAGTTCACTGACCGGCCGGTGCCTCCTGCCGCCGCGGGCGTGTTTGTGTTGGGGAGATGGCGGGGGAAGGCGGGGACATGGCGGGGGAAGGCGGGGACATGCGGGCGGCCTCAGCAGGAGCAGCAGCAGCGCCTCGCGCTCGCCTTTGCCTCAGGGCGTGCGGCGGGGGGGCACAGATGAGCGCAGTCTTGGCGGCGGCGGCAGCCAGCTGGCCGGCTGACTGCCATGCGTGCGAAGCGTGGGACCATGTCCCCGCTGCCTCTCTCCCCCCCCCGCCCCAGGGAGGCAGGAGGGCAGGCCGGGGGTGGAGGGGAAGGAGAGGTGGCGATGGCAGCCAGCTGGCCGGCTGACTGGCCACTAGCGGGCGCTCTATTTTGCCGGGGGTGGCTGAGCCCCCCCGGGAAATTTCGGGGGAGGCTCGAGCCCTCAAGCCCCCCCGTAGTTGACTCCTACGTATCAGAGGACCCCCACTTCTCCTTAGTTGCCAACTAAGACAGTGGCTGGCGATCAGCAGACTGGATGCACCAATTCATAGAAGGGTTATTCAATAATTATGAAGCACACTAAATGTGTCATCATGTACTTTGTAATGTTATAACATCATAAAACGTAAAAAAAAGGCTGTTATTCAATAATTACGAAACATGCTAAATGGAAACACATGTTGAGTTTCCATGATTATCAGATCAATTACGTAATTACATTATTTGAAAGGCTGAATTGTCATCGAAAACACACCGGGAGCCATAGGGGAAGAGAAGCGGGGGAGAATGAAGAAACAATGTAAGCACACGGCAACAAAACCACCCACCCAAAAAAAATAAAGGAAAGGAACTTCATCCACGGGTATGTGCATGGAGAAGGCTACATGAAACCTCATTGCCTGTTTTGTCCGAAAGTTATAACGTTACTATATTATAATGAAAAAAATTCACTCATCAACAGCACTCTTTTGAAAATTAGCAGATCACTCAGGGGACAACCTGAGGGGGGCAGGGTCAACACGAAACACCGATGACACAAATGAAAGAAAAATCGAAACCAGGATTTCTCACTGGAAAACTGAGTTCAAATCCGAACCTGTGTGTGTGTGTGTGTGTGTGTGTGTGTGTGTGTGTGTGTGTGTGTGTGTGTGTGACTCTCTGGAAAAGTGGCTTCGGAAAACACGGGGTAACAGGCACTAAATTCGGATCTATTCCTGGGGAGGCAAAAAGTTGTGTGGAGAGTTTTACAAACTTCAGTAACTTAACAATGCCGATGTGAAGGTTTGCACTTGTGCGGAAACGGTCTCAGCCTCGATAACAGGGCACTTAACAGGGGCATAAGCTCTGAGAATGACAAACAGCAGCAAACCCAGATGCTAACTTGAGCTGCGTATCTGCTTGGGCAGTGCTATCGCTTCTCACGTCGACCATACCGTTAGCGGTTTGCTCATCCTCCAATGTGATATATCCAACCACATGCCAACAAAATAATAAAGGGACACACAGATCAGACACAGCCAAAAAATGACAGCATCCTGCATCCAGTGGGAGAACGGTCTCCCCAGACACTCGGCCACTGGCCAGAAACTCTCCATTCTTCAACAAAAGGATTTCAAAGGGAAGAGCACCTTCCCTATAAGGAGAGGCTGAAGAGAAGGACTTTTCGGTTCAGAAAAGGGATAACTAAGGGGGCACATGATTGAGGTTTATAAAATTATGCATGGGCTAGAGAGAGTTGACAAAGAGAAAATTTTCTCCCTCTCCCAAAATACTAGAACTTGAGGGCGTCCAGTGAAGCTGATGGGCAGTAGGTTCAGGATGAACCAAAGGAAGTAGTTCTTTACACAGAGAGTGATTAAAATGTGGGATTCGCTGCCAGAGGACGTAGTGATGGCCACAGGAATAAACAGCTTTCAAAGGGGATTAGATAGATTCATGGAGGATAAGTCTATCAAAGGCTATTTAGCCATGATGGCTGAGGGGAACCTCTGAATCCGAGAGCCAGGAGGCAGCATCAAGGGAAGGTCTTGGCCTCTACGCCCTGTTGTTGGCCCTTCAGAGGAACCGGTTGGCCACAGTGTGGCTAGATGGACCACTGCTGTGATCTAGGAGGGCTTATGTTCTTAAGATGTGGCATGAAAATGCTGTACTAAAATCTATCAGGAAGTTTCATACTACCCAATTCAGTCTCAGTAGGGAATTTGGGTACCTTGTCAGGAATGGAATTGGCTGAGCAAGTCAAGGAAGATTGTGTTATCTTACACTGTTGCAGCTGTGGATGGTCATCATGATATTCCTGAATACATCTGACCCGTGCATTTTAAAAAATCAAAACCTAGAAACGCTTCCATGGTCCTTTGAGCATACTGTTTACAGTTTGCCCCCTCTGTGCCCACTGTGTCTGCCAACGGTGCGTACACTTCGTGCCTCTAGAGAAGTGTACACCAGTGTATGAAAACTTATGCCCTAGTATACCTCTTAGATATGAAGGTGCCACTAGACTTCTTTTTGGTGTCAAGCAAGGAGTGGAAGATGTCCCAGTGCTCTCAAAACAACAACAACACACATTTAAGAAGCTGACATATACACATTGTAAAACCTGAAAAAAAGCAGAAGCTGAAAAAAAGCCAAAATAAAAAAGTGATGGGGGGGGGGGAATGGAAGGCGTTTTTCCCAGGGGATCCCCTTCTATTTATGCTGAAGACTGAGCAAATAAATTAGTGGTTTCGTGTCTGATAAAGTAAATACTTCTGAGAACACTGCTGATCTTAGCAAAATCATCTGGATGGCTTTGTAATCCAATACAGATGTGACAGTGTGCAAGAGGAACCCCAGCCTTTCCTGAAACACCCCCGGTATTCTCATGACAATGATTAGTCCCAGTATTGTTGTTGGCCTGGACCAGAAAGCAGCCGGCCCAGCTCAGCTTCAGGCTAGGGGAGGGAAAGTCCCATTTCATTAAAAGGAGATTTATTGGAGTTAGAGGGTTCCATTACAGAGCTCACATTCATGAGATGGGCGTTGCGCAGTCCTGGTGCTTGTGCTTTTTGACAGTGGGGGAGCAAACAGCAGGGCAGAAGCTGAAGAAGGCCAGGAGGAGCTGTGTTGTAGGTTCTCAGGATGCGACTGTATGCAACGTAGAGCTGAAACACATATCAGCGGGTACGCGTGATCAGTCTGTTGCCAGACTGTACCACTTCATGCCAAGGCTGAAGGATGGAATGTTTGACAGCTTTCTGTTAAACAGCAGCAACAGCAACAATAACACAAGAACTCTTTATTGGGAGATTTGGTTAATATCGCAGAAGTTTGCTTAGTCATAGAAGCGTGATGCTGAATGCAAGACCAAGACATGGAAAGACCATCTGCATCCCAAGAAATATATTGCAAAAAAAGAGAGAGAGTGAACTTACATGTATTCAAGTGGATCAAGTTCATATTCAGATTGCGGTCAAAAGGAGAGAAAGAAGTCTAATTTTAAGAGTACTTTCCCCATCACAAATGGCCAGCATGTCCAGCATCATGTGTGTGGGAGTATGAGGGCACTGTCTCTACAGGAGAGAAATGCTGAGACGTGTGTCTCCACGGAAGGCCATGAGAAGAAAGAGAGGACAAAGGGAGAGGAGGGCTCAGAGGACAGCTCCCAGGTGAAGACAAAGAGAGGCATCCCATTCAAGGAGATAACACCTATTCACACTTCGAGTGATGTAGCGCCCCCCAGTGTCCAGGCAGGCTGAGTCGCTCACTCCAACATTCTTCTCATGCACAACATTAGTACATCAGAAGGGAAAGTTCTAGCTTTGTCTTCACCGTGCTAGTCATGCAAGGATATTTTGATATGGGGGGGACACTCAAACCAATGACATCCCCCTCAGCTGTCTTCTCTGGTGGTACAGCTATCAGTGGACTCATCAGGTGGGCCTGGTGGTCAGGGCACAAGAAGGTATCTTGTCTCATGAAGTACCTTCATAGAACTGGAAAGACCATCTGCAGCCCCAAACACTTGGATTTCTGAGCTATATGGCTGTCATTTAAAAAGGAAAGGCAACAATCAAGTGTGTTAAGTGCCTTCATGGCCAGGACACCACAGGAAATGCTGTTCTCCCACCTCCAATTCTCATTCAGAGGCTCCATTCACGACACCTTGCTTCAACACTCGACTCTGCACGCCATACGTTTATTCTGCAGTAGACCATTCCCCCGCTGGCTTAAAGCAAAAAAGGTGTTTCTCCTTTTGCTTAATTTAATACTGGAAATGTGCCCAACAACCAACAGTCCAAGATTCACTACTTGCAGGGTATGAAATGCAGGCTGGGCGTGTATTCACACATGGCTGTGCAGTGGAGACAAGAGGCCCCAGCTCCCCATTCTCCTAGCGACTCCACAGTAGGACGCGCATGCGCACACACACACACACACACACACACAAACTGAAAACCCCCACATTTCCCCAGGCTTAATCTTGCAAGAATGGGGGTCTTCTGTTAGCTTCATTGCCTGGCCGATGATCTCCTGCGACTAGCCCAGTAAGCTTAAGATCCCTCCAGCTGCTTCTAAACAGCATCTTAAGTGAACCTGTCATGGTGCAGGAAACAAAGACGCTTTGTTGGTTTATAGGTAGTGGAATTTATCCTCTTTGACAAGCTGCTTTTATTAGATTCTTTAGAAATAACTGAAAAGTATCATGTAATGAATTTTGGAAAACTATGTTTTGATCCTATTCATGGTGTATATTGTCAACTCCCCTTGAAGCTGGTGTGTCCGTAGCACAAAACCAGAATGCACACAAACTAGAGGATTTCTAGTGGAAAATATTCAAGACACTTTTCCGGGCGGCGGTATTATAATTGGAGCACTCCCTCCAACCAGCCAGTAGGTGGTGGTATTGCAAAACCTATATTCTACCTGAATAGTTTTGACATTTAACCGGAAAAGAAAAAATCTTTGCGTGGGGAGTGTGGGGTGGAAATTGCATACAAGTCCCCAATTTCTATTGGTCACGAAGTGTTTGTAGAGAACCACTCTGGTGGAGTGCGTAGAATGCTGGGCTAGAAAGATCTGGGTTTGAATTCCTCACCTAGTTGGCTGGTAACAGGACGAGTCACTTTTTGGTACTCTCTCCTTTCTCCTCGCTATCCAGTAATGCGTGGCGTAACCATATGCGCCTGTCCAGTCTTTAAGGCCTGCATTTCATGCCCTTCTCATGTGTCCATCACTTATCAGAGGGATGAAAATCAGAGATAGGGGTCTTTCCAGGTACGGTGCCCATTTGTGTGTAGGGGGATGCAACCTTCAGCTGAGCAGTGTCTAAATTGTCATTCTGGCACCATTTTCATATTTTTATTTTCCAAAGCATTCAGGATGAATGGATCTTCTGCTATTTTAATGGATTTTATCTGATTTTTCATCATTTGTCTTTTTTGCTGTTTTATTTCTTCTTTATTTTAATTTTTAATGCCATCATTACTGCTTGTCTGGAAACACGCAAGTTATGAATTCTGCAACAAACAGCTGAGTAATGTCATATCACACTTTGTATTAGACTTATGCAGAGCCAAAGAGAGAAGACAAAGACTCATTTTTCTTGTCTAGAGTCTCTCCTCAAGTCAGGAGACTCACAGGGTACCTTTGGATACATTGCAATTTCTTGGCTTGGCCTACCTCACAGGGATGTTGTGGTGCTGATGATGATTCAATAAGGCTGTATCCCACTTTTCCTTCAAGGAGCTCAGGGCAGTGTACATTGTTATCCTCGCCTTCATTTTATCCTCACAACAACCTTGTGAAGTAGGCTAGGCTGAAAACGAATGACTGGTGAAGGTTGCCCAGCAAGTGGGGAAAGGCATGAACTAGGAAAATGTGAACCACAAACCGTCATAAACTTTTAGGAGCCAAATGAACCAGTTTGTTTCATGAGGTTCATGATGTGGTAGAATGGTCCCCAGAATTCTAGAGACACCAAACTCACAAGAGATCTCCAGCTGAGACCGATTCCCCACAAGCAGCTGTGCCACCCTCGCTCTTCCGTTTCCCCCAGTTGCATTGGTCAGTTTTACACTCTTCGCTGCGTGGCCGCATTTTGACCTGCATTTCCTCCCGATTTCCTCTGAGTCTTCTCAATCCTTGTTTTTTTGAGATTGAGAAGATGTGGGAGAAACTGGAGAGAGATGCGGGTCAAAGTGCAGATGCGCAGCAAAGAGTGTGAAATTGACCAATGCGACTGGGGGAAACGGAAGAGCGAGGGCAGCACAGCTGCTTGTGGGGAATCGGTCTGACTCTCCTCTACCTGCCCTCCAAGTTTGGTGCAGATTGGATTTACAGAATCCAAGTTACAGCCCCCAAAAGAAAGTGCACCCAAGAAAGTGCTTTCTGGGGAAATGACAGGTGGCCATTTTGACAGGTACAGGTTCAGGAGTGTATATAATTAATCCTGTGCAAGCTAGAGACATCAGACTCACCAGGGATCTTGGATGACTCTCCTCTACCTTCTCACCAAGTTTGGTGTGGATTGGGTTTACAGGGTCTGAGTTACAGTCCCCCAGAGAAGGTGCCCAGAGGAAAGTGCTTTCTGGGGAAATGTCAGGAGCAAGTTTGGGAGGTTCAGAAGTGTATAGAATGGATCCTGGGCAATTAGAGACATCAAAGTCGCTGAGGTCCTCCCCCAAATGTTCCTGGACATGTCCTCCAAATTGCACCCCCTGTTGCTTTGGTAAACATTTAGACTGAGTGGATACTGTCTGGAAATGTATCCATTCACAAACCACCATGAACAGCTTGAAAATTCATGCCATTTGACCTGCCATGAACTTCACTTCACAAACCCTGAACTGGCCAAAATTCATCAGTGAGTTGGTTCATGCCCATCTCCACCAGTAAATTTCACGGGGGATTTGAATCTGGGCCTAGTCTGACAATTTAACTGATACACCTCACCAACTATGTGTCCTCTGTCTTTTAATTTTCCATCCTCTTGAGGAGGAAGGCTCCTTAGTATGAAGGAAGGCTTCAAACTTCGTTGAGTGGCAGAGCTAGCCTGCTGTTCTCTAAATATTCAAAGAGGAAACAAATGAGGGTGTGTTGCCTTTTCTATTGCCCCATGGATCTGCAGTTCATGCAGTTTAAATGGCACCGTGACGGGGACCCTTACAACGAAGGGTTCTTGTTGCTTCCTTCTAATCTATTTCTAGCTTACATAAACAAACCCCATCATGAGTAAACAAGCTGGTCTTATCTGTGCAGTTACTAGTCCCTGAATGATAAAGTTGCACTATTTATGTTCTCCTTAATCTTAGTTTAGGGAGAGTTTACGCAAATATGACTCCCAGATATGTTTCAAAGGGAGAGAGAAACATGGGAATGAGCAAATAATCCCAAAGCGTATCATCTGGGTGGGGAGTGCCACCCCTTTCAGAGGTATGTGAGATTTGGAAACATGGGAGACACAAAAAGAAATGCGTGTGTGCGCCAGATTATTTTATCTGGACAGCATTTTGCGGCTTTTCCAGAAGACACGAAATATTTGAGTCCTTGTTTAAGGCCGTGCTGTTCATGCAGGGCCCAACCAGATCCATGTTTACTTCTAAGGAAATCCCACAGAGTCTAATAAGACTTCTTCCCAAGAAGTGAATGTTTCTCAGATTGCTGCCTCAGTTGTTGCAGTTTGTGCTAGTTAACCCAACTGGCAGAATGTCTCCCCTGTACACAACACCAATGCTCCTTCTAAGCTGTGGAGCCTTGTGAGCAAAAATTCTACTTGTGAGCAAAAATTCTACTTGTGAGCCAGTTTGGTGTAGTGGTTAAGTGTGCGGACTCTAATCTGGGAGAACCAGGTTTGATTCCCCACTCCTCCACTTGCAGCTGCTGGATGACCTTGGGCAAGCTATAGTTCTGGCACAGCTGTTCTCTCAAGGACAGTTGTCTCAGAGCTCTCTCAGCCCCACCCACCTCACAGGGTGTCTGTTGTGGGGAGGGGGAGGGAAAGGAGTTTGTAAGCCGCTCTGAGACTCCAAGTGAGTGAAGGGCGGGATATAAATCCAGTCTCATAATCTTCTTCTACTACTTTGTGAGCTACTGGCGTTAAAGTTGTGAGTGAGCAATTTGACCACTGCATAAATCAGTTTGCGCTGGAGCCAGCCTTCCTGAGCGAAGACAAAAATGTGTGAGCCAGAGGCTAAAAAACTGTGAGTTAGCTCACACTAACTCAGCTTAGAGGGAACACTGCATAACCCACCAAGAGCAGAGTGGGTTGTTAAAAGGAACCAGGAGCACACTGGCAGAGAGGCTGGCCTGGCTTCCTGTAGGTGCAGGCAGGCCCCAACGATTTTTCCAGGCAAAAAGGCAAATCCACCACTGCAGGAGGAAGTGACTCGTGTTCCACACCTTTTAGTCCTGTGAGACATGCACAGCCTCCCAAGAATTACATCTCTCCAACGTAAGGCCCAATGGGGTTTGGAGGTGATGATGCTTCTGTCACCGGCATCACTAGGAATCTCTTGCTGTCCTGTTTTTTCCAACGTTCCCCCCCTGCTCGCTCTGGACCCTGGGGAACAATACAGGTTCACGTTATGAAGCCACTCAGCCAGTGATCCCAGGTGGCTGGAAACTTCAGGTCCGCTGTGTCATGCAGAGGCCGGCTCTTTCAGGAGCTTCGGATCCACATGAGGTACAGAAAATCAAATGGAAAATGTTATAAACGGATTGTTCCCCCCCCCCCCCCGGTGATTTTATTTCTCTTGTGATTTACAGGCACTGTTTAAGCACCATTTCAAAGACTAATTTTGCAAAAGTGAGTGAGTACAGTATGGAGACAGGCAGGGATGAGTCTGGAGTGTGGAGATGGATAGGTTGCCAGCCTCCAGGCGGTGGCTGGAAATCTCCTGGGATTACAACTGAACTCCAGGCGACAGAGATCAATTCACCTGGAGAAAATGGCCGCTTTGGAAGGTGGACTGTATGGCATTATACCCCATTGAAATCCCTCCCATCCCCAAACCTCACCCTCCTCAGGCTCCACCCCCAAAATCTCCAGGTATCTCCCAACTTGAGGCTGGCAACCCTAGAGATGGATGACACATCAAGAAAACCCCGGACAGGTTCCTTCTTCTTGGCTGACTTGCATTCCACTTCTTCAGGGATCTCAAACAACCGAAAGAAGGAAGCATCACCTTTCTTGCCTTTTCCAACGTACCTGCCGATGGTTGGGCCAGTCTCTTTATCTGATGAACGCACATTCCACGCCACCTCCTTTCTCTCTGTCATTGTTTTCACAGGCTACTCTGTAATGCCCTTGGGGCAGGGACCTTTTGTGGCATGCTTATGCTGCCCAGCCACTAAATTAGGATGAGCAAAAACATTGCCTGGCTTTTTAAAAGCAGCCCCCCATCTAAGACTGTATTGATGCTGCAGAGCGAACAAAGGCAGGTATTAGTTCTCTGATGTTATCCAAATGTTATTGTGGCCGCTTAGCCCTGGCTTTCCTTCTTACTAACCCTCGGAGTCCTCTCCTGAGCTGTCTGTCCTGAATCAAGATCCCCAGCAATGACTTCGTTTTGGCAGGAGAGACCAGTTGCCAACACACAAAAAGCTCTCCCTGGGGAAAAAAGAAACCACCTGCTTTGCGTAGAGGGGCACAAGGACTGTCAGGCCCTGTCTGCCTGGCGTCTCCTTTTGCTCATCTTCCTTCAGGAGTTCAGCCACGGCTCCTGGGACGGATCTGGTTATTCTCACCAACAGGCTCAAGCAAGAAGGCCTCGTTTTCCTGCTGTCTAGAATGGAAAGTTCCTCGTTTGTTTCATAAGCACTATGTTATTGTGGTTTCCCTGGCTGGAGGATTTCATTTTTTACTTCTAATCTCTGCCATGTGTCGGTCAATAAGAATGTGGGGTTTGCCTAATCTCTCCTCCACCACCCCCTCCTCCGTCACCCATAACACATGCATGCAATTCTCCAGCCCATGTTGCAAGCACATTGTTCTGAGTGGGTGGGAGGCCGCCTTGCAGAACCAGGAGACTTCTCCAGCAAACTGAACACGAAAGATCAGCGTGGCGCAGCGTTGGCTCCCCTCCCCTGCAGAGAGATTTAGCAGATAATTGCAAGCACAAAAGCAATTAGCAGTAAAGCTGTCTCTGGTTTGCCTCAGTAGCTCCAGAAGTTTAGCCAATATCTGCGGACAGACTGGGTGTGAATTGCCAATTATCTCTCCCAGTAATGTGTGATCGGTGCTGCTTGCTCATGAATCAGAAAATTCTTCAAGCCTGTAAAAACACCACGGAGGGAGCAAAAAGCTTGACAGGTCTGTAAAACACACCATTTCCCCCCCCCCCCCTTATCTGAATGGTAGATACTTCAGGGTAGCCTATAAAGGGGGAGCATAGGGTGGCAGGGAAGTGTGGTGGGTAAAATATCAGCAAAATATGCCGACTGGTATCTGTTAAGTGCTGTCCAGTCACTTCTGACTCACGGTGACCTTATTTATTTATTCATTTTATTCGACTTCTATCCCCCCTCCCCGTGTGGCAGGCTCAGGGCGGGTTACATCAAATTTAATAAAAATACAGTATACAAAAAAATCAGCACAATTAAAACACTAGTAAAATACCACAAGAACCTTCATCCGGTGCAGTTGTCATTAAAATTAAAACCTCACAGAGGCCATTTCTGGTATGCAGTTCTGACTCACTGAGGGGAGGCCCAGTACAGAGGAAATTAATGTCCTCCAAAACATAGTGTTGTTAACAGCCTTGCTCAGGTCTTGCAAACGAGGGCCTTTGTGGCTTCCTTGACTGAATCAATCCCTCTCAGGTTGGGTCTGCTTTTCCTACTGCCTTCGACTTTCCCTCGCATTGTTCTGTTGTCCAGTGAGTGCTGTCTTCTCATAATTCGACCAAAGTACAACCGCCTCAATTTAGTCAGCCTCAGTTTAGTCATTTAGTCATGCTGGCTTCAAATAGCAATAGGTGCTCTGGAGCCAGAATTACTGATTAATGGGTATGTTGAACAATGGGGGTGGAGGGTGGGAGGAGATCATAAGGGATGCTAATGGTATTACTCTGAATAAAGCACTATTTCTTTTACTCTCATGTGAGGACAGAAACAAAACGGAATGTACCTCCCACACCCTTTTCATTCATTTATTTAGCTGTTTATGATCCCCTTTTCTCCCCAGTGGGCATCCGAACCAGCTGACAATATTGTTCTTCTCTCCCCCATGTGGTCCTAGAGAGTGACTGCCCCAACATCACCCAGTGAGCTTCCCAGGCACAGTAGGGATTTGAACCTGGGTCTCCCTGGGAAGTCTGATAACACTATACCAGGCTGACTTCTAAATCTGAGCATCATGGATTGAGACAGTGAGATGTGGCAGCACACTGGCATGATTTGCTCCCTGATCTCAGGCCAGAACTGATCATTAAACACAAACAAGAGCCCAATGCCCTGCTGAGGTGAGGAAAAGCCAGTTCTAGTAGGAAGGGGGGCATCATTCTTTTCCACTAGGACATAAGAAGAGCCCTGCTGGATCAGACCAGAGGTTCAACTAGTCCAGCATCCTGCCTCACACAGTGGCCAACTGGTTCCTCTGAAGGGCCAACAAGGCTGAGGCCTTCCCCTGATGTTGCCTCTTGGCTCTGGCACTGAAAAGTTTACTGCCTCTGGATGTGAAGGTTCCCTTTAGTCACCATGGCTAGTAGCCACTGATAGATCTACCAAATCCTTCATGAATCTATTGAATCCCTTTTTAA
Organism: Lepidodactylus listeri; assembly: GCA_029233225.1. Taxonomy (NCBI): domain Eukaryota; kingdom Metazoa; phylum Chordata; class Lepidosauria; order Squamata; family Gekkonidae; genus Lepidodactylus; species Lepidodactylus listeri. The sequence continues at coordinate 24,266,976 of JARCFY010000012.1, forward strand.
AGCTGTTTATTCCTGTCACCGTCACCCCATCCTCTGGCAGCAAATTCCACATTTTAATCACTCTCTGTGTAACATAGTATTTCCTTTTGTCCGTCCTGAATCTACTGCCCATCAGCTTCATTGGATGCTTTAGAGTTTGAGAATTTGGGGAGAGGGAGAAAAGTTTGTCCTTGTCAGCTCTCTTCAGCCCATGCTTAATTTTATAAACCTCTATCGTGCCCCCCTCCCCAGTCGACTATTTTCTAAACTAAAAAGTCCCAGACTCTTCAGCCTTTTCATAGGGAAGGCAACCAACTCGGTTGCTCTCCTCTGTACTTTTCCCAGCTCTACAATGTCCTTTTTTGACAAACAGTGACCAGAACTATACACAGTATTCCAAATGCAACGTGTTCCTGCTCCAAACTGCTTCTCTAAGCAGCTTCCTCACCCCCACCTCCCTCTTGTCTATGGTTTTAAATCAGGAACAAACCCACAAACACGGTGAAAACTTGATGCGTGAAAGAGCTGCTAGAGAAGGACTGGTCACTGCCAGAATTCTGACAGGAAAGGGGGTATGCTCCTTGCCTCAGTTGCTTTTCCCTCCTGATCAACCCCCCCCCCCCCCAAATCTGAGTGGTTCACTCTTACATAAGCAGCTGTTGGGGCTAATGTCATCTGCGTATAACGGATAACTTGGGTCTCCGTCACCTCCCCAGTGGCAGGTCTGAAGCTGTCCTCAACCAGAACAATGTTAAGAAAATTCTGCTGCGCTCCTCTGCCCAGGACTCCCAAAGCAGCTGAACAATGTAAAACAATAAATATTTTACATTAAAACGAACAGCGGCCATGGAGCTACTCCTGTACTCACAATCACAGACATGCAAAGGAACAGCAGAAAAATCTTCTTACCCTTGTATAAGCTGGAAAGCGGATAACCCAGCAATTCCCTCAGAAGCCACTGAGGACACTGTTCTGTAGGCTGCAAGAGTTTTGTACCCAGACGGACAGATGAGAGAGCTGGAATTACTTATTCCTCTTTGTATCATTTGCTCTCTCTCTCTGTCTGTCTGTCTCTGGGGTTATTTATTTTTATACGAAGATTAATCTCCTCTGCCTTCATTTTTGTTTCTCCCTGTCACCAAGGGGCTATAGAGAGCTCTCTGAATTCCACCATCATTGAGAAGTTGGGAGGATGTGGCCTCCTTGACTATCTCCTAGCCAGCTGTTCCAGCTAAGACTGCTGCAGGAGTTTTGAGATCTAACCCTCCCACAGGATCCAGGATGACAGGGCCTCCCACCTGCCAGCCAGCCAGCCAGCCATTCCATCCAAGGCTGTCAGCTGAGTAGTAATAAGATTTTTCTTGCTTTATTAAGTCCCTTCGAGAGCTAAATATATAACGAAGAAGAGTATTACTTCCACACAAGCCAGCCAACCTGATTGTTCCTGTAACTGCTTGTCTGTTAATGTTGTCCCCAACATCCAGAAAAGTTCCTGCGTACCCCACAAAGAAACCAGCCCTACTACGCTTTGAGTGACAGAACCACGGGGTCTGCAGTACAAGGAGAGGTAATCCCCAAATCCTTTTTGACTTTAATTACTTTAATTATCCCGGACCCTCTATGCCCAAGCCCTGCTTGTGTTTCGTCTTCACCCGGCCAACCTGCCCCGTTCAATCAGCAGCACAGGGCAACCATTTTGATATACCCTCTTTCGGGGAGGTATTTTAAGACGCCACAAGATCTGTAGCCTTCAGCGTGGTAGCCTCTTGACAAGGCTCAGAAAGCATCACCGGGCTAACCCTGAACTAGCTCTGAATCCGTCTCGTTTTGAAAATTACACCGCGATTTCTTTAAAAAAAAAATTACTGGGCTTTGAGGATTGCAGGATTGTTTGCCTTCTGGTGTGGGATTTTTCGTTCCAGCAGGTGAATGTCTCAAATGGCCACAGGAATAAACGGCTTTAAAAGGGGATTCGATAGATTCATGGAAAATAAGCCTATCAATGGCTACTAGCCATAGTGACAGAGGGGAACCTTCCCATTCGGAGGCACTAAACCTCCAAATTCCGGAGCCAGAAGGCAACATCAGGGGAAGGCCTCAGCCTCTACGCCCTGTTGTTGGCCCTCCAGAGTAACTGGCTGGCCACTGTGTGAGATAGGATGCTGGACAAGGCGATCTGATCCAGCAGGGCTCTTCTTAGGCTCTTAAATGTGTTGTGATACCATATACGGGTCATGATTGGTGTAACTGCAGGTTATTAGTTGATGCCAGCAGAATATTTCACTAGTCTTGGATGCTGCTTTATATAAAGCAAACTGAGAACTATGTTAAAGTCAAGGATCTGTAAATCAGCCCTGCACCAGCTGTCCTTTCCTAAGGAGTCCAAGTCCAAGCCATCATATAGGGACCTTTTCCATACAGGTTTTATTCCTCAATTCAGTATTCTCAGGAAGCTTTTTTCCTGCTTCTCCACAGCATCACACTGCAATTCCTGCACCTCTCGAGTCTTCCCTGGATTTTCTCCCATCTGTCCCAAATCTGCTTCGCTGCAAAGTTTTGACAAAAGGTTTCAGCAAAGCCTGCATGGCAGCTATGTAGATGAGAAAATCTGGACATTCCCAGTTTTGCCCACAAGGCAGTCCTTGTGTGCCCCACCCCTGCTCCCTCGGCCCAGGGCTCATTTCGTAGCAGGAGCTCCTTTGCATATTAGGCCACACACCCGATGTAGCCAATCCTCCAAGAGCTTACTGTAGCCCCTGTAAGAACAGCTCTGTAGATTGGCTACATTAGGGGTGTGTGGCCTAATATGCAAAGGAGCTCCTGCTATGAAATGAGCCCTGCCTAGGCCAATCAGTCCAGTAGGGCTTCTCCCACTAGCAGCCCCTCCTGGCAAGCCAGCCCCATGGCTGCTGCTTTGCCTCTTGGCTGCACTGGGCCACCCTCCTGCCAGCCAGCCAGATCATGAGGAAACCGCTGGCACTGCTGCACCCTAAGGGCATGGCCCCGCTGATCAGCTGGAACACAGAGACATAACTGGCACAGCTGTACCTCCTGGCTGAGCTCCTAGCAGCCAGCTGAGCTGTGGAGAGGCATGCAGCTTCTCTGGGCTGGATGGGCACATCTCTGCCAAAAATGACCCGAATATTGGACTCCTGGGAGAGGGGGGGTCCTCAGAGAGATGAGTGGGAGAGGCAGAGGCTGGGATAGGCAGAGGCATTCTACCAAATCCCAGGGTGCAGAGGAGAATGACAAGGATGATCAGGGGCCTGGAGACTGAGCCCTATGATCTGAATTATCTGGATGAAAGGGGCAGAAGGGCTACACATTAAATTTGCTGATGATACCAAATTGGGAGGAGTAGCAAACACCCAAGAAGACAGAGTTAAAATTCAACAAGATCTGAATACTCTGGAGAAGTGGGCAGTTGCAAACAGGATGCACTTAGACAAAGATAAATGCACAGTACTACATCTGGGCCAGAAAAATGTCAAGCACAAGTACTGGATGGGGGATACGTTTATGGGGAGTAGTGTATGTGAAAGAGATCTTGGGGTAAGAGTGGACTGTAAACTAAATATGAGCAGTCAGTGCGATACGGTGGCAAAAAGGGCAAATTCAGTCTTGAGTTATATTAAAAGGGCCATAGCATCAAAATCAAAGGAGGCCGTAGCTCCTCTGTGTACTGCCTTGGTCAGGCCGCACCTTGAATACTGTGTGCAGTTCTGGAGGCCTCACTTCAAAAAGGATGTGGACAAAATCGAGAGGAGGCAGAGGAGACCGATGAGGATGATCAGGGGACTGGAGACTGAGACCTAAGAGGAAAGGCTAAGGGCCTGGGGAATGTTTAGTTTGGAGGAGATTGAGGGGGGACGTGATTGCTGTCTTTAAATATTTGAAAGGCTGTCATTTGGAGGAGGGCAAGGAGCTGTTCCAGTTGGCAGTACAGGATAGGACCTGAAGCAACAGGTTTAAATTACATGCAGAAAGGTATTGGCTGGATATTCAGGAAAAGCTTTTTAAGGTCAGAGGCAGTATTCCCTCTTAAGCTGAGTTAGTGTGAGCTAACTCACAGTTTTTTAGCCTCTGGCTCACACATTTTTGTCTTAGCCCAGAAAGGATGGCTCCAGAGCAAACTAATTTATGCAGGAGCCAAATCACTCACAACTTTAATGCCAGTAGTTCACAAAGTAGAATTTTTGCTCACAAGACTCCACAGCTTAGAGGGAGCATTGGTCAGAGTGGATCAAAGGTGGAATCAGCTGCCTAGGGAGGTGGTTAGCTCCCCTCCACTGGCAGCTTTCAAGAACAGGCTGGACGAATATTTGTCAGAGATGCTTTAGGCTGGTCCTGCATTGGATGGGGGGTTGGACTAGATGGTCTGTATAGCCCCTTCCAACTCTATGATTCTATGAAAGGCTGAGGAACTTGGGAATGTTTAGTCTGGAAGAGGTTGAGGGGGGACATAATGGCTCTCCTTAAGTATTTGAAGGGCTGTTACTTAAAGGAGGGCAGGGAGCTGTTTCTGTTGGCAGCAGAGGATGGGACTCGCCATCATGGGTTTAAATTAAGTGTGGGAAGGTACCGGCTGGACATTACAGAAACTTTTTTACAGTAAGAGTTGTGGAACAGTGGAATCAGCTGCCTAGGGAGGTGGTGAGCTCCCCCTCCCTGGCAGTCTCGAAGCAGCGGCTGGACAAACACTTGTCAGAGCTGCTCTAGGCTGATCCTGCACTGAGCAGGGGGTTGGACTAGATGGCCTGTATGGTCCCTTCCAACTCTGTGATTCTATGATTCAGACACCGTCTAGGATACTGAAGTTTTGAAAAAACCAAATAGGAGTGACAGAGACCACCTTGCAACTATAGAAGAAAGGAAACCCACAGATTCCAATAAAGCAAGCCGTACAGCTTTATTTAAACATATAACAAACCTTAAATATTTAATAAAGATTCTATGTAACAGAATCATGTGTTACAGATAAGCAGTTATGGCTGCCAAAAGCACATTAGGTGGATAGTTTAATATTTGGCCAAATCGTGGGACCACTGCAACATTTAAGATAAAGGAAACTCGAAATGCTTAACAGATAAAAACATGGCTTTAGAGAAGAGAACCAACATATAAAAAGGCTGATCTAAGCAGACACAAGTAGATGTTCAGATGGGTGTTAGCAAACAAAACACAGAAGCATAGACATTAAAATATCTATATAAATAAGTGTGGTGCACGTTAAAATGGTATAAATCCTAAAAGAACATATACAGTTTTCTATACACTTGGAATATTTGGAAAAAGTGGGGGTTTTCTGAAGGTGACAATATGGCTTCTTCTCTGTATGGTTGCAGGAGTGGATCAGACATGGAATCCTGGTTCTACAACAAATCAGCGTATTACAAAAACCCAAAACAGCAACAGCCCAATCCTATAAGCTCAGCAGCTGCTTGTAAGATCTGGCTTAACAGTCTCAATGGGGACACGGCTGCTTCTGCTGCAGCAAAGACCCCTGCGGGACCTGGGACTGGAGGACCCCTCGGCTCCTGCACAGCACCAAAATGCCAGCCAAGAGCTATCAAGTCACCGAGAGCAGGGACATATGCTTTTATGTGCTGTGAGTACCATGCAAGGCAGGTGTAGCACTAGCAGCAAGAGATGGGATAGAGCCGTCCCGAGAACTAAGAAAGAGCCAACCAGGTGGGCCTCCTGTTCCTGCAACAAGTCGGCACTGTTGCAAGCCATTACTTGCACCGTCCACAGAACAAAGCCGTTCCAGGGGCTTTGGGCACAACCGATCATCCACGCCTGCTCTTTTTTTTGGCAATTCTAGTCTGTGGAATGTTCTGGCTGGAACACCACGCCAGATCGTTTTCAGCCGTGCTCCTACCTGAAAAGCAGTGATCCAACTAAGAAAACTAAGAATCTGCGTAAATACGTAGGCATTTCTAGAGAAAGAAATTTATATGTATACACACACTCACACAGGTATGCACACACGCATACTTCTTTTGCACAATAACAGAAAGTGGCAGTCGGTGATAGAGGGATAATGTGGAATGTGCATGCAGGTGTGCCTGTGAACCCTTCCGCTTCTCCAAAAGCTGCAGCTGCTTAAAAAATAGACACGGTACATCTTTCAACTTGGTCAGTGGTTAACAATTGCTTACATGGTAGAAAAATAGATCCCATTGTACAAAAAAAGAGGGATTTGTTCTGTTCTGCTGTGTTAAATGCACAATTTGGTCACATAAGGAATTTTTAGCTATGAAACAAAATTTTAGGGGGGGGGGGGAGGAGACAGAACCAACACATTACTGAGTGCAAAAAAGGAGGCAGGGTGGCATCACGATTGTTTTGAAACAGCCATGTCCACAGCAGTGTCTGTCCCAATGACAATTAGTATAACAGTGTGGCCTTTTCCCTGCTGGAGCTTAAAGCCTGTATGTTCTTTGCAAATGGCAATCAAGGAATTTAAATCACAGGCCCTTTTTCCAGTCGAGTTTCCAAGCCGTCATCTTACCCACTGGCTTGTGTTCGCTTGAGCTGAAAGAACGGCTGCGCCGGATGCCGCTTATAGCCGGTATTAAACAAAGCTCAGAGTTCAGAGGTTCAGATGGTTCGCTTAGAAAATTCACATTCTTTCAAAAATCATTTTGCTAATCTCCTCTGTTTACACTTCACACAGAGAAATAAACCAACCCCCCCCCCCCCCCCATCCTGTTTACCATCCTGGCTGAACACAGTTAAAATGACCAGTCCATGCCAAGTGGAGGCATTAAGTCTTAATACTTAAAAAAAAGAAAAGAAAAAAAAAGACAGATGGTTCCAAAGCAAGAGGATTTTTAAACGTTTTCTCCCTTCTCTTCGGTGCAAGCTCCATAAAGCAGTGGGAATAAGGAGCACTTTTTTGTCTTCTAGCTTTGTCAGTACACCTGAGAGCATTCAAGGTGAAAGCAATTCCCGTATGATGGAAACCAGCAAAATGCTCTGTGGAAGGTGGACATTTCTTGTGTTGGTCTTTCACATCACACCCTTTCCACCCTGGTGGGATCATATGCATCTGGAAAACAGGAAAGGCAGTCATTAGTATTAGCAACAATGATTTATATTACCATCTCCTTGCTTGGTAGTGTGTATGCAGGTTCCTTTCATTTTACAGATTACTGTTCATTAGATACTAGATAACTATGTAAACTGTTTCACTCCGTCAGGCTATCATAGGATAGGTACCCTTCTCTATGTATTATTCTACCTCATCACTGGAGAAACCTTGCCCTGAAAGCAGGAAAAGACAGGGAAGAAAGGGGTGTGTGTGTGTATCATGGAAGCACCAAGATCTAGTGGGAAAGCACGGGGGGGGGGGGGTGGATCCTGCTTTGCAGTAGTATCCAAGCTGTGGCAAACAATCTTGTGTGGAAATGGCCAAAATTTTGCTTTACAGAGAGAACAGGATGCAAAACAATTAATAGGCAGATGGAGATGTTCCTACTTATATTTCCTTTTGGAAGGCTAAGTGAAGCAGGATCTGACCTAAACCTTGTATTTGGGATTGGGAAGGCATCTTCCCTAGGCATAGACCAGAGGGGGATGTCTTTTTTTAGCACATAGGTTGGCTCACATGCTTGAATCCTATGTCGAGGACATCTCTATGCAATGCAATGCTCTCTAGTCATAGCACACAGAATTTAACTCATAATGCAGAAATGCCACTGACCCATTAAAAGCTCCTGTGTCCCATTCTTAATGGACCAAAAGGTAGAAGGTTGCGCTTTCTGGCCTTCTCCTTCTGTAGGATTCAGCGCTGGTATCCAAGCAACGAGCTCAGTACCTTAGAAGAAATCTTTCTGTTGAAAATCTGTTCTGGTGGAGGGGGTCAGAGCTGAAGTTCAGTATCCTTAAAGCTGGAGAAGGTTCTACTAAAGCTGTTTTAGATGGAGCCAGCAGGCACGTAGTATATAGTGCAGGCCACTGTACCAGGAGTCCCTGCCTCATCTACAGACACATTTAAGGATGTTGGCTTGAGCCCATCCATTCTCTCATCTGCATGCAGAGACTACTCACTAAAAATCCATCTCTTCCTCAAAAGACCAGGATTGTGATATGAAGGCAGGCAATGGCAAACCACCTCTGAACGTCTCTTGCTTTGAAAACCCTACGGGGTCACCTTGAGCCAGCTGCGACTTGAGACGGCACTTTCCACCATGACCACCACCTCAGACAACACATGAACTTGCCAACCACAGAGCTGAATGTTTACTTGATCAAACTTAGCCCTGATAGAGGGTTACTGGAAAAAATCTACACAAAATTCTAAAAGTTCCAAGAGATTATGTTTAACAGTAGCAGACAAATTCGGGCAGGTAGCAGTAGAACAAAGTTTGAGTCTAACGGCACCTTTGAGTCCAACAAAGTTTAATTCCGGGTATAAGCTTTCCTGTGCATGCACACTTCATCTGATGATGCCACTGGACTCAAATTTTGTTCTGTAGCAGACAAAGAACACCAGGCCCATTTTGCATCTAGCATTTGCTCTGCTGTTTCACCAAACTCAGCATGGGACAGAAATTCCCCTCTACATTGCATGACACTTTCACTTTGATTGATTGTCGGATTTTATGGCAGTGTCCAGACTGCATGCCGGCTTTCGCTTCCTTTGATCCCTCAGTTTTATGGTGCCGTCTGCATAGATTTATGGCTGTTTCACGGCCAGTCAGGGGTGACTTTGCAGTCAGTACATTGGCCCAGGGTATTTCAATGTGGTTATGAGCCCCATGCGTGGGTTTGGTAAAATAACGGAGCAAATAGTATGAGGCCTATTCTGCATCTAACGTTACAGTTAGAGGCCCCTCTTTGGTCCTTTGTGACACACTGAAACCTGATTTGCCCACTGGAGAAAAGCCACGAACACCAGGGGGCTGTTAACTTTTATGATTTGCATCTTATCTGCTGATAGGGAACAGCTCCGATGATCTGGCAAATTCTTAAGACCACAGGCTATGTAAACAAGCACACAGTTTCCTAAATATGGCAATTCTCTGAGGCCAACTCTCTCATTTTACAATCATAGGCACTTCTTAAGAGTTAACTTAGAAGTTACTCTGTAAATGACAACTCTCTTTGAAGAAAAGGCACCAATGAGGGCAGGCGGAAGCAGGGTGGGGGTGGCAGAGTCCCCACCCAGTATTTCAGACGTGATTTTTGAGTCAGAAGCCGCTGTGTAACTGGCTATTCGTGAGGCACAAAAAAAGTAATTACAGTAAATCGTTTCTAAAAATACAGTGTTTTGTAGCAGGACTTTGAACCTTGCTCTGAAATCTTCCCTCCTTTCTGCCACTCAAATCCCTCACTGCTGCTCAAGCCCCAAACAGCAACCCATCTTTAAAGTACAAGAGAAAGAGATCCCACTGTCTAAGGATTGACTCCAGTATTCTGCCATAAAGATCTGCTCATGGAACTGCTACTGGGAACTTTGTGGCTGAAGAACTAGGGTGGCCTCAGGGCACAACTGCATTGGACGCAGGCACGCCAGATGTTTAATTCAGCCATAGAAAGCAACTGGGAGTCTGGATCAGGGTCACAGCATGGGGTGTGGGGTAAAGTCTACGCCACTGCCCTGTTTCCCCAACTAGAAAAAGTCCTTTCCACCAAGAAGCAGCCAAGTCAGGAGCAGCATTTTCAAGTAGGGAAAATCTGCAAGGAGAAAGTCTTAGTATCCTTACCAGTACCAGACCAAAGCCAATTCACCCCACCCCAATGGTTGCGTTTTGGGGGGTCAAATTGCATATCTGGATTTCCAACCACTGAACTTCAGGGTCACATGCAGCAGAGCCATTATACTGATCAGCTCTGTGAGTGGCCACCAGGTTCACTCTTGTTTTTGTAGCTCGTTCTTATTGGCCATGTTTCCTGAAAGGGCTTGGAGGGATGGAGAGCCAAGCGCCCTACCCCAGGTCTCCTCCAACAGGGGTTTAGCCTCCCTCTCTCGCTCCCTAAAACCAGCCACACGAGGGGGCTGTAATTTTCCAATTTTTACATAAAACATTGCCAGTCCCTTTTATCTTTCCAGATTGTGCAAAGGAGAGTTATTTGTGTGTGTGTGTGGGCAGTCATGGCAATGTGGCGTGCAAAACATGAGTGCTTCAAATAATCACATGGAAGTCTTACAGTCCAGTGCAGCAGATCTTACTAGGGTGAAAATTCCAGCCACTACAATGATTGCTTTTTCTCTCTCCCCCCCTTGCAACTGAATAGCAGCTGCAGTGTGTACCCAAAAGGAGAAGGATTTGGGAGTAGGGAGAACCTTTCCTTTGAAGGACCCTCCAGAGGAAGCAGATACTCATCTCCCATCAAAGCACTAAGCACACAGCCCCCTGGGGGAATCCAGATCTTACCTAAACAAAATATATCTCTTCCCGTCTTCCTGTCACTTATGTTGTCTGAGAGTCCATTTTCAGCCAGTGAGATTATGCGCTTGGAAACAGAACTTCCGTGTGACATCTTGCGGACTACTTCGTTACTACCAAAGGAGGTGCCGCTCCCTCTTTCTTCCGCCTTCCTCATCTGTTTATCTTCATCTCCATCATCAACAGAATCTGCATTTTTGATACTCAGACGCCTCATGCGAGAAACTGAGTCAACCTCTTTCATCCTCACCAAGCGATCCATGGCGGCTCGGCTAGGCAGAGATGCCAGCTTACCTTGCAGGGTCTCAATCACCTTTGAAGTGCTTCTGGCTCTTTTTTCCACTCCTGAAAGGACCGAATTTCTTTCAGACAATGGAAGTACAACTGACTCGGGAAGGGGGAGTTGATCTCCTTGCCTCTCAAGACCTCTGTGAGGCTCACAATGGTGTTTATCTACTGCAGCTTCTTGATCAGGTTTCTGGTCTTCAGGAGAACCCAACAAGACATTCCTGTCTCCAACAAAAAGGGAGCTTTCCGTCCAGCCACACTTCCTCCTTCCCTCATAAGAGGTGGCTTCTGCCTCCCTCTTGCTACCCAGTGCCCTCTCCTCTGACAATTCAAGGCTCTGAGGAACATTATGAGAATGAAAATGTTCATCCTGAAGAGCACTGCTATCGGGCACAAGTGACTCCACAGCTACCTCTATACCCAAAATCCTGGCAGCTCTTTCCTGAAGTGACTCATTTGGGGGAATCTCTGTGACTTCAGGCGTCCCATACGCAAGCTCCACGGTGCCAGGCACATGGCCATTTCCAAGCCCTACAGATCTCAAATCTGGCTCAGATAGACCGTGATTCCTGTTTGTTAGAGACAAGCGTAGTGCAGACCCTCTCTCTAAAACTAGGTTATTCCAGGGCACTGTATTATTCTTAATCCCATCAAAATGTACCACATCGTCTCTGTGGTTTTTAGCTTGAGCAGTTTCCCTGAAGCTGATCCCATTGAATGGATTGTCACAATTCCCATCACTGTAGCGATCATCCAACATAACTTTTTTAACTGGGCAGGGACTAACTGCCTGGTTCATTATCCTTCCCCCGACTTCCTGTTTTCTTGGTTCTGCAGTGACATACCCGTTTCCTGGTCTAACTGATTCACCAGCCTTTTTTACCTGCGAACAGCTTTGAGATCTACCATAAATAGGCAAGTCACTACCTAGGACCCTGGCTCTCGAACTTTCAGACTGACTCAAATGTTCGGCTTGGCTTTGCTCTCTGACCTGTTGAAATACAGGAGCAACTAGCAGATCAGTCTCTGGCTGCATAGCGGGTCTGCAGTCCCAGCTCATTCCCTCAGTTCTACAGGACCCATTCTCTTGACTTCTGTCCTCCTCCTCGCCTCTCTTCCTCTTGTCCTCATTTTCCACACCATCTTCGCTACTTTCTTCCTGCTCTTGAAGCTCCTTGTTAAAACTTTCCAATTCGCTTATCACATCCCAAGGGCGTCGGCCAACAGGCTTCAGAAGGAATTGCCCAAACAGCTCCTTGCTACTGCAGGCGGCACTGGCTTCCTCCCTGAGAACAGAACCGGCTTCTCTGTCCTCTCCAGGAAGACCTGAACATGATTCACAAGGTGGGTTCTTCTGGCATGCCTTTGGGGCAACTTCTGCAGTCCTAGAACACACTTTACTGCTGGAGGTGTCAAGGTACCCTTCACTTTTCACCCTGTATGCGTTCTGCCGATATTTTCTGTCATCCGCAGGTAACGCAGTCAACATTACTGGTTCTGTAACGGATACTGCGTTTCTTAACAGCTGGATAGATGGCCCCTTGGTTAGTCCAGTGGGTTCAAAGCCATGGGAAAGCTGCAAGTGTTTTGGTTCTTCTGTGAAACTGGTCTGTGTTTGCTGGTCTTTGTAGTGGTCACCTGGCCACGAGCCAGAGTACTGAAGTTCCTTGTGCTTTGCAGGCTGCAAGAGTCTGAGGTCATTCGTTTGTTTGAACTCCGGTCTCCACAACTCTTGTTTTTGTAGCTCATTCTTACTGGTCATGTTTCCTGTAAGGGCTTGGAGCTCCAAGTCCGTGGAAGAGGTACTTAGGAGACTTTGTTCCTGCAGAACCCCGCTGTTATCAAATCCATTCTTCTCAACGGCACCCTGCGTTAAGTTGTTGTTCCTATCAGTATCTGGCAGGTTGAGTTCTGATTTAACTGGGACGGAGACCAAGCAAAATATAGTCTCGTTCATTTTTTTCTTTGAACTCCTCTTGCTCTGGACCTCTGTTCCAGGTTCAAACGTTTTTACTTTAGTAACAGTCTCAGGGGGCAGCTCCCTATGGGGGCTTTGTGCAAGCAACCTGCTTTTGGAATATTTGTGACTTGTGTCATCATCTGCATCATAACAGTCTCTTTGGATGGGTAAGGCACAATTGTCTTGATCTACGCTAGACTCTGCTAGCCATCTGCTCCAGTTTACTGAGCCACCAGAGATCTGGTCGCATTTCACAGCAGTACTAGCAAGGGAGTCTGACGTACCCAAAAAGGCACTGTTGTACTCAGGTTCCAGAGCACTCTCTTGAAAGGCACAGGGACTTACTCTGTTGGCATCTCCAGTCACTTTGCTCTCCTGGAAACTAACTGCACGTGCTATTTTAATATGCCTTATTCGAGGGTCATCGAAAGGAATGTACTGGACAGAGGACAGGTGGCTCTCCACAAGCTTACGATGCCTTTTCTTGTCATGAGGAATCTGTTCGTCTTTACAGTGCTGTTCTCTAGTCCCAAAATTACTAACAGAGGGCTGATAACCAAGGATGGCTCTTTCCACTGGATGCTGCAAACTGTTATTAAAGCACATGTCATACTCAGGCACTTCGCTGGGCAAATGTTGATTCGTACTTTGCTGAGCTGGAGATTTGTAACATGGAGGAGGGATGTACACAGGGGGCTCGAGACTGGGGTCTTGAGCAGAGCCATCCTGACTGTGCTCGTTACCTTTGGTCAAATATGAGGTGGCTTCCTCTTTCTGTTGGCCATCCTGAAGCAAGTTCGATTCCAACATCCCCCTGGTTTGCCGATGAAGTTCATATGAAGGAGGTTTAAGTGGTCGGCCATACTTGGGCTTGGGCAAAGGGAGAAAAAGAGCTGTTGGCTCAGAATGCTTGGAGGTTTCCTGGGCCAACCTGGTTTTGGGACGAGATGTTGTTTTAGTTCCACTCGACGAGTGATTGTTCACCAAGGAGGGCATTTCAACATACCTCAGGCTCTCTGGTGAAAGAACTCTTGGCAAAGACTGAGATTTCCCTTTATTGCGGGAAGCAACGGTGGCTTCTCCACCATGCCTGACTGAGTATGGATCTTGAAGGAACCTCTCTCTGTCACCATCAGACATGAGCCTCCCTAACTTGGTTGGTAAGTCCCAGCCTTCTGTTCTTAGACTATGCCATCTGTAGTCACCAGGGGGTTTCCATTTCTCCTGCAAGCCAGTTCGCCTCATTCTCTCTGTCCCTCCTCCTACCTCCCATTGGCCATCTTTATCATGCCCATATAAGGCACGGGGTGCTGCTATTCCTTTCATTTCAGAGTCTCCTCTGTCAGTACAGCCAAACAATGCACTAAAGTCTTGGCCTCTTCTTCTCCAGTAGGCAAGATCTTTATCTGTCTTTGGGTGCAAAGAAGAAACTAGCTGAGGTTGGTCACAGAACCTACAAAAAAAGGAGGAAAGATATCACTGAATAGGCTCATATAAACACATGCATTTTCTTTCCTGCTTAGTAACGAGAGGTTAATAGTAAATCGAAGCCACTAACATTATTTCCCATGCTAAGATCTCAGCAGACTTTACCCTTGTGGACTTCCCATGGGGAGCCATGCAACAGCTCTGGCTATAATTAATAATACAGTAACTTCAATGCAATGCACATGTGTTGGAAATGTTGTGTAGCAAAGGCATATGAACAGAGCATTATTAACATCACTCAGGGGATCCCACAGGTATGCATAAAAATAGATAACCAAAGAGAAAAACCAAAAGCAAGCAGCTGAGAACCGAGCATTGTCCAGGAAGCAAGGAATATTGAGGGCCAGTGAGAGTCAGGTAAATGGGGTATGTGAGAGAGAAGAAGAAGGAAAAATGCCAGCACATGCCTCAGAATTACAGAAGGGGGGGATTCAATTGTGTTTATTTCCCACTAATTTCTTCCCCTGACTTGACCTGGAAGACCCATACGAGCCCAGTCTCATCAGATTTTGGAAGCTAAGCAGGGTTGGCCCTGGACAGTACTTAGATGGGAGACTATGAAAGAAGTCCTGGATTCCTATGCAGAGGCAGGCGATGGCAAAACAACTGTCTCTCTCACTCTGAAAACACTACAGGGTTGCCGCAAGTTGGCAGCAAATTGATCACACTTTCCACTACCAGTTTATTCAGCTTGCCCCCAGCTGCAGAGACCCTCAGTTTGTTCCTTCCATTAGCAAAATTCACTGTTGAGTCCCTGTCAGGAAGACCACAAGACTTGAAGGCAGCATGATATAAACCAATCTTATCAGATCTCAGAAGCTAAGCAGAGTCGTTATTTGGACAGGTGACCACCAAGGAAGACTCTGCAGAAGAAGGCAATGGCAAATCACCTCTTGCTTTTCACTTGCCTTGAAAGTCCCTCACTGAGGTCGCCATAAGTCTGTTGCAACTTGACAGAACGTATATACATACAGTCATCAGGGGCCATGATTGACTGCCTATTGGGTGAAATGACACCCCCCCCCCCCCCAGGAATCTCTAGAAGTTAAACCTCTAGATAGCAAGCAAAGACATCTTTGTTTATTATAAGCCACTGTGTGAGGGAGAAGAAAAATCAATCTTGACAGAAGTAGCACATGGGTGTAAATCAAACAGAAGAATCCTCTTCAATCCTCATGTGTTTAGTTTGCTGCTGTGCGTAAGAGCCCTGCTGAATCAGACCAAAGATCTATATAGCCCAAGAGCTTGCATGGCAGCCAACAAGATGACTCCAGGAAGTGACATCTACAAGCAGTGTTTCTAGTAAGCCAAAGGGAATGTGGAGTGCTAGGTAGGAAACTAAGAACTTTATCCTCCTAAATAGAGAGAAATACACACACATACACACACCCCTACCAGTAATTCACATTCTGTGCCTTATTCAATCATTTCTATTTATGGAGATGGGTTCATCCTATCAAGCAAAACCATTCAGAAGAAACTGGGACTTTATATTTCATCAAAAAGATTAAAACAAATAATCTGGGAGGGGATTACTATTATTAGAGAATATGTAGAAAACAAAAAAAAGTGTATTATTTGAACAGAAACTTCGTCACAGAGTCACAATTGGTAAAACTACCAGCTTGTCTGGATGTTAAACTAAACTTTATATCATTGAAAACACTACATTTGTTTTTCTACCTTCAACCTTCGTTTTCCCTGCCTCTCAGATAGCAAAAATTAAACATACATGTGCTATGGTAGCAGAGGATATAGCCGTCTGCAATGCTTTCTCAAGTATCGGGCATTCTTGCATTTTACATCTCTAACAGAAACCAAAGCCCTGTTCACTCATTATGAGTTTGATGTTCTGGTGTTGCATAACCAGACAGTATACTACGTCACTACTCCAGAAAGATGTGGTTGCCTTTTCGTGTGAACATGGCAATGCGTGTATTTTTTAGTTTTGGTAGACAAGAACACGCATCCTAGAAAATCTGGGCATACAAGACAGAGCAATCCAACTGCATAAAAGAAGAGATAGTCCTACACACTGCTGCCAAAATCATAACAACTGAATGATGCTCAAGGAAAGAAAAGAACAGGGAGGAGTGTCTACGTTTAACTGAGAGCAACTTGTGGTCTCGGCATTGTCTTCTAAAACGATCTATGTCATTTCCTTTTGATCATGTTTAGCAGACCGGTGGTTGCAGGAACACGATTACAGAGCGTGTCTCTTTGAAAGCACCCAAACCTTCCTGTCCAGATTGTTTCAGTTCAAGAGTGCACACACAATCAGCTGCAGGGCAGTAAAACTGCAGCAACACATTTCACGAACTGAAAACAATGGCTCTGGATGGTTTTGATGATCCTTTTCAAGAACTCATGGTTCTTGAAACCCATTTTATTTTATTTACGGTGCTTCCTTTAGGATGCGAATTATACATGGGGATCCCCCCAAATATCTGTGATCCGGGAACTGAGCAGGCTATAACTAGCATTGCTTCATCATCATCACAACTATATTCTCACACAACCTCAGATCACTGGGGGGGGGGGGGGGGGTGAATGTTCTAATGGCAGTATTCCACTGTTGGTTGCTCTACCCACCCCTTCCCAAAAAAGAAATTGGTATCTTTTAAAACTTTACACAGCCAGGAATCACTGGAAAAATTCTGGACATACTTTGATGTCTAGCATTATCTATATACTAATAGCCAAGTGCCCCTGTGTATGCAGATATCTAAATCTGCACATCGGGGGCACTTGGGGGGGCAGAGAAATTTTCCTGCACACTTGGGGGACTCTCCAGGTGTGCAGAAAAATTTAAAAAGTTTAAGAAACTATACGGAGGATATTTTAATCCCCCCAAAAGTAAAAGAGTGTTCCCTGCGCATGCACAGAGAACACTCTGGGAACGGTGCCTGGCAGCCGTTACCAGGGAGGAAGGGAAGAAGGCTTGGCAGGCCGGTGGATGGCGGCTGCTTGGGCCCCGGTGCCGTGGAGGGGAGAGGATTGGTGGGCCCAGCAGCTCAGAGCTGCACAGGCCTTGCTGTTGGGGGGGGCATAGGAGAGAAGGCCCAGCGGCTCAGAGCCGCGCAGGCCTCACCGTCGGTGCCGGGGGAGAAAGGGAGAAGGCTTACCTGTGGCAGCTTCCTCCTCCATATGAAGCCCCCCCACGAGTATCATAGGTCCTCATCTCTTGTCTATATACAAACAGCAAGTGTCCCCTGTGCGTGTGGATATCTAAATCCGCACATTAGAGGTACTTGGGGGGCAGAGAGATTTTCCTGCACACTTGGGGGACTTAAAACAATTATATGGGGGATACTTAAATCCCCACAAAGTAAAAAGAAGCATTCCCTGCGCATGTGTAGAGAACAGACTTGGAATGGTGCCTCACCACCATTGCCGGGGGGGAGAAGGTTTGGTGGTCCCGGCAGCTAGGAGCTGCACGGGCTTCACTGTTGCTGCTGGAGGGATGGGGGAGAAGGCTTGGTGGGCCCAGCAGCCTGGAGCCACGTGGGCCTCGCAGCCGGGGCCAGGAGGTGAGGGAGAAAGCTTGATAGGCCCGATGGCTGGGAGCTGTGTGGGCCTCACCATCGGGGGTGGGGGGAAAGGCTTGGCAAGCCCAGCACCTGAGAGCTGGGTGGGCCTCGCTGTCATGGCCAGGCAGGGGCGGGAGAGAAGGCTCACCTGCGGCGGCTTCCTCCTCTACGTGGAGCTCCCCCTCCCGGTGAGCATCACGGATCCCCACTTCTTGTCTATATACTAATAGTGAAGTTGACCTGGTGACTGGAGCTCTGAATGGGCAAGACAGATCTTTCTACAAACCTGAAAAGGGCCCCAGGTTTGCAAAAAAATCTGAAATCCTAAAAAAAAAGAGAGGGCTTTAAAAAAACCCAAATGATAAAACAAGTGCTTGTAGCACCTCCCAGATCTCCAGGAATTTCCAAACTTGGAGCTGGTAACCCTAACTGATCTCTGTAGTTGGGAGATCCACTGTGATTCCAAGAGATCTCCAGGTTGGCAACCCTAGAAGGAGAGAAGGAAGCAGAAAGAGGAGAGAGACTATGGGGCTTTCAGGAAAGGGAAAGAGGAAACCGTGAGGAGGAAATGAGATGCCTCCTGCAAGTCCTTGCGGGTTCCCACTTGTTATAAATAATGAAAAGCTTTCGACAGCATGCACAGTTTTATAGAGCTTATAACTCTAGCAGCTGGTCATTCTGTGCCAGATAAATTCTCTTCCCCAACCATTTCCATCCGTCTGTATCTTCTTATCTCCATGCCCATCATGCCAACCATCTCCAGCTTAGAAAACCCAACTTGGGAAAGAGTCAAACTTTCAAGAAATATCCTCAAAATATTCTGAGATACTATCATGTTTGTCCAGGAGGGAAGGTGGCATGGTATAATCCGATCTCGGAACCCGAGCAGTACTTGGAAGCGACATCACCAAGGAAGACTCTGCAGAGGAAGGCAATGACAAACCACCTTTGCTTCTCACTTACCTTGAAAACCCTTTGCTAGGGTCACCATAAGTCACCTGAGACTTGATCTCACACACACACCATGACTGTCCCAGGCGAATGATCACAGACTGATAATTTTGAACAGCTAGGAAAGTGATTAAGAGAAGCTTCAGGTTGTTCTGGATTTCTTCTTTGATTTTGATTCAAGCTACATTCAAAGATGGCATTCAGGAAAAGGACCCAAAGATAGTGCATTGTTTGAAATGGCCAATGTCAGAACGTGGTCACAAGTGAAAAACAAATTTAAAAAGGATGGTGGAGAGCTAAACACAGACTTCAGACGGTGCCTGCAAATCAACAGACTCTTACCTCCCTTCTGAAGCATGAGTATTGGCCAAGCTCCGAAAGTCCTTCTGATATCCAGGACCAGGCTGCTGCCCTTGGCTGGTATAACTACTTTCATTGTCGTTCAGGTGGCTTTTCGTGGCAGTTTTCTTCACACAAGCATATGCTCCAGAGCTGGCTGGTAATCCATTCAGTGTTCCATGAGCTGGCCTCCTCTCTGCAACTTCATGTTGATATCCATCGCATCTGTTCTCATACAAACTGGCCGGAGTTTTAGATAATTTGTATCCATGAGAAATCAGGAGGTCCTCAACACTGAACATGTTGCAGGGGCTTCATTAACTCCTGTGACCCCGGAAGTTCTCTTGATCTGGGGCCATCACTGAAAGAAGTAAAAGGGCTTCGTAAGTAAGGAAAAACTTATTTCTTCACCCCCATAAACCTCCATCCGACCATTTTAAAAAATTATTAATTGTATGCAGACATTTCAGAGAACCATAGTAGACTTTGCATTACTTATAGTACAGTGAATTTATTTTATTTGGATGTTCATACTCTACTTTTCTCCCCCATGAAGACCCAAAGTAACTTACAATATCATCCTCCCCCCTCCTCCATTTTATCCTCACAACTACCAGCCGATAAGGTAAGTTAGGGAGAGACAGAAAGAGAGGGAGAGAGAGAGAGAAAGTGACTTGCCCAAGGTCACCAAGCAAGATTTTATGGCCAAGTGTGGAGTGGACCTGAACCTTGGTCTCACAGACCACAGTCCAACACTGTAACCATCACACCATGCTGATGTACTTTACAGTCTTTATTTTGTTCACCTTTACAAGCTTCCCCTGAACAAGCTGCTTACTACTATTGCATACATTGTGAACTTTGGCTTGGAGGGAGCCAATTACGAGGCACAGAAAATAGTTTTAACCTAGAATCATGTGGAAAAGGTATGTCTCGCTACATATCATGTTTTGTGTTTGGAGCCATTTACATGTTCAATGAAAAATGCTTAATGTTGTACATGTCTTTGTGAATCAGCCTTTTTCAAAGATATTGGGGGGAGCGGTAAACACTGGATTTGGTTGTCTGTGGTCTATCTTTTCTTTACTCCTATTTCTGCAGTCTTTTTTTAAAAATAAAAGTGTTTATACCAGGGTTGATATACACTTGGAAGTATATCAAGTTCATCTTGGCACTTAGTATTTTTTATTTTGTCCCAAAGCTGTGGATGATTTAGGAAACAGTGAAGAGAGAAAAGCTAGTTGATGGAGCCCTTTTCTCCAGGAAAAGGTATGCCACTGAGGTAAGGGTTTTAAAGATGCTTAGACAGATACCCTTCCCAACTGGCCATTTTCTCCAGGTAAACTGATCTCTGTCACTGGGTATCTGTTGTAATCCCAGGAGATCTCCAGCCACCACCTGGAGGTTGACAGCCCTACATGGAGGGGTTCTATATCACCTCCCACTTCACCTCCTGAAGCTGCTACCTCGGGTGAAGAGAATGGCAGTGACAGTTACACGTTAGGTAATTCTCTTCCCACTTCCTTGTGTGTAACTAAAGACATCTCAATAGGGTTGCCAGCTCTGAGCTGGGAAATACCTGGAGACTTTGGGGGTGGATCTGGGAAAGGGCGGGGTTTGAGGAGGGGAGGGGCCTCAGCATGGTACAATGCCATAGAGTCCGCCCTTCAAAGCAGCCATTTTCTCCAGGGGAGCTGATCTCTGTCAGCTGGAGATCAGTTGTGAAAGCAGGAGATCGCCAGGCCCCACCTGGAGGCTGGCAACCCTACCTCAATTACCTTTTATATTATGTGATTTACTGGTGCAATGATTTTAGACCGGGGGAAAGTTCCCCCACCCCATCATCTAGTCAAAACATTTCCCCAAAACAGAGTAAGGCTATACCCAAACCCCACAAATAAAGAGTGAGCTATAAATACAGAGTAAGAGACAATCAAACCTCTATACCTAGTGTAACTCTATGGGTTTGGCCTTCTACTGGAGTTTGGGGGGGAGGTATTTTGTCCCCTCAGAGGGACCCACAGGAGAGTGCTGAAGAAAAAGAGAAATTCTGAGGGAAAGGAGGGTCCAGTGGGGGAGGGGGGTTCTGAGGAGAAAAAGGGAGAGAGAAGCTGTCTGGGTCCTGCTGGTGGAGTGATGCCTGAAAAGGGGCCTCAGGACAGCTGCAGCAGCAAAATGAGTGTGAGAGACTTGCAGAAGGCCTCAGAGAGACACTAAAAGACTCCAGTCATGTTTCTGGTTACACTTTAAGCTGTGTTGCCTAAGCATGAGTTTAATACATGCGTGTCCTGCTTTGATTCCCCACCCCTCCTTTTTGAATGATTACGTGTATTTAAAATTTTACTTGTGGATGGTTATAATTGGAGGGTCTTGGAGTCGTTTTTGAGATTACTTTTCCCCCCTTTGTGCCTACTGGCCATCCCTCCTCTTTGGAAGAAGAGGCCAGAGGGCTGGAGGCCCCACTGCTTTCTTTTTTGCCACCTTTAACAAACCCAGGTCCCATAATTTCTTCC
The DNA here is from genome assembly GCA_029233225.1 of Lepidodactylus listeri. Taxonomy (NCBI): domain Eukaryota; kingdom Metazoa; phylum Chordata; class Lepidosauria; order Squamata; family Gekkonidae; genus Lepidodactylus; species Lepidodactylus listeri. Next base: position 24,288,421 of record JARCFY010000012.1, read on the forward strand.
CTCAGCTGGGGCTGGTGGGATACACAGGGGTTACAATAGCAAAAGAGAGGAGTCGCCTTCATGAAAGGAGGTGGTGGGAGAGCTGCCTCATTTGAAACCGTCTTCGAACAGAAGGGGAGGTTGGTTCAGGCCACCGTAAATTGTATTCCATTCCCAATTGTTTCTGTTTTTGAGCACAAACACCTGGGATTGTGTGAGGAACACGTAAGCGCACAACGTGGAACAGCTGGTTGCTAGAACAATTCGTGCTTTCAAAAGAAGGTCCACTATGACTACCGTAAACAACAGCATGGTGGTTGACATGTCACAGGTGCAAGGAAGAAATGTGCTTTTGCTGGTTATACATAGACTAATGATAAAGGGGGGGTGTGCGCGCGCGACATCCGTTTTCCTGCCATTAACTCACTGCTGTCAGGATACTAATAGTACGCTAGAGCCAAGAGTTGCTCTAAATATGAGGTTTGACTAAAGTAGTACATAATCAGAGGCACAACTGCAAACAAAATAATAGGCTTTGGGTAGGGCTGCAAAACTTTTGCTATTCCCCTGAAGATAGATTGTTACCAGTGTCCCCTCTAAGCTGAGTTAGTGTGAGCTAGCTCACAGGTTTTCAGCCTCCAGCTCACACATTTCTGTCTTAGCTCAGGAAGGATGGCTCCAGAGCAAACTAATTTACCCAGCAGCCAAATCGCTCGCTCACAACTTTAATGCCAGTAGCTCACAAAGTAGAATTTTTGCTCACAAAACTCCACAGCTTAGAGGGAGCCATGATTTGTTACCCATCTACTTGTCTCCTGCTCTTTTTCCAACTCTAAGAAGAGAAACACAAAAAAGATTTGGGAAAGAACGTTAACAATTTCAGAGCAAGACTAGATAAAAAAACCCAACATATCTTGGAAGCTGAAAACACTGCCCAAAGCTTCCCATTGCCTGGGGAACAGAGGGCACCGCAAGCTCTACTTATAACTCTTCTCGGTAATTCAGTGGTGGTGGGTTTCCAACTGTGCAATGAGAGCACACACTGTGCATGATTCTCCTGATATGCATGGCTGCCATTTTGTGTGAATGAGGCAACACACATATTTTCCAAGCATGTACAATTTCAGTATGTGTGAAAAGAACCACCGATTTGAGGGAACTCGTTCATGTATACCAAACCTGTATGTACATGAAAATATACATGTTGCCTCATTCACACAAAATGTGTTACTTCCAGGAAAGTGGACAGCACTGTTAACCAGGAAGTCCCAAATCTCTTCTCTGCCATGAACTCACTATAGGAAAATACTCTCTCCAAGGCTGTGTTCACATATCAAAACCCAACCTCAATTTGTTCATGATGGCTAATGATCATGCTGAAAATACTCCCTCCCCTTATATGCAGAAATTGAAGGGTGAAACCTTTGACTACCTGTCCAAATGAAGAGATTTAATCCTAGTTTAAAAGTATGGTTTGTGAGAGAGAAACCAACTAACTGGAGTCAGCTTCAATCTCTGTGTGCGGGGGCAAGATAGCAGACACAAGTTTAACTATTAACTAGATTCATGCCCATCGTGAATACACAGGTTATGATATCTGAATGCATCCTCAGCCCCACATAGGCAATATGGGAATAAACACTGAAGTAATTTAAAAGTTATTAGCATTACTAGGACAGTATATCAGATGCTATATGAGTAATAATGATAACAGCAGCTTTCATTTCCACTATTTACCACAAGGAACCACTGGGAACTACATTTTAGAACGGAAACCGAGAATTCTCCGAGATATCCATACCCTGTTCAGAGACCTATAAGGACCCCGGTTCCTGGGGAAGGGGGAGCATGACAGTGAAAACACAACAGTTAAATCTGTTGTTTAAAGTATTGACAAGTAGGATATGGAGCCACAAAATTTCAGAAAAGAAAAACCACTGGGGTTATACCTATTCATATTCTCAGCAGAAACAAATCTGCATAATTACACCAGATAATCAGTGTTTTTTTTAACATAACAACATAAATTATTTCAAAAAAGTACAAGACAGACATTAATAGAGTCAGAATTTATTCCCATCATTTAGATATCCTATTACTTGACAAGAACAGGCCACTGGGTACTTACCATGAAGGATGCTTCTCCTCTGAGAGCAGGAGGATGTCTTGGTGGGCTATTCCAACCCCTCCTACCAGGGAGGCAGGAAAAAACTCTTTCAACTCCTGTCTCCTTGTTGGAACCAACTACTACTCTCCAGTTCAGGTAACTCCCTCAAGCAGTTGGTGATTCAACTTTTCAGGTAAGAATTAAATGCTCCTAAATAGAGAACACACAACTAGGAGAAAGAATACAGGAACAGACCCGAGTAACAGGAAGTAGTAAAGAAACCAAAAACCACTGTAGATACAGAATATAGAAGGGGGTCAATGAAGCTTATGGGAGGGAAAAGATATCATCCTGCTCTCATAGGAGGACCCTTCACAGTAAGTACCCAGTGGCCTATTCTCTCCTGAGAGGAGGACATCTTAATGGGACCTCCCAAAGCAGTGTCCTCACAGTCCAGGTGGGTCGGCTTCATCAGCCTCTAAGACATGCTGTAGCACTCTCCTGCCGAAAGCAGCATCAGCAGAATCGTAGACGTTGATCTTGCAGTGACGAATGAAGGTAGATAAGGACGACCATGTCGCTGCTCTACAGATTTCTTCTACTGAGGCATTTTTTGCTAGGGCTCCGTTTGTAGCTGCGCTCCTAATAGAATGCACTGTGATGCCCACCAGAGGTTGCAGTCTTTGACACCTGTATGCTTCTGCTATGCAGGATTTCAGGGTAGAACTTATGTATGCTTTGGACATTTTCAACTCCTTGTTAGGAGGACTGATGGATATAAACAGTGACTCCGATCTTCTGAAAATATCAGTCCTGTGTATACAGGTCTTGAAAGTATGTTTGACGTCCAATGTGTGCTAAACCCTTTGCTGGGGGAGTGAGGGATTAGTGCAGAAGAATGGTAGCCACATCTCCTGAAGCCTATGAAAGGAGGAATTTGCTTTGGGAAGAAAGGTCAGGTCTGTTCTTAGGACCACTTTGTCTTTGTGGAATATGCAGAGGTTGGGGTTGATTGACAGGGCCCCCAACTCAGATACCTGACTCACCGAAGTCACCGTGATGAGAAATGCCTTCATCCAAAGCCACTTCAATGGGATTTCTTTTATGGGTTCAAACAGGGACATAGTTGGAAGCTTGCAGCATGGTGTTTTACTTCCACGTCAAAAATCTATGAGGATCAGACAGGGTTGTTCCACGAAGAAATCTTTGAATGTGTGGATGCTTGGAGAAAGGCCACCCATCGAAGGTAGGTAAAACCATAGGAAGTGTTGCAATCTGTCTCCTCAAAGTGGCAGCCTTAAGTTTCCTTTTGCAGCCTCCCTGCATAAGGTTTTAGACATTCTTTAACCTGAGCTTCAAAGGAGTCCAATTCCTTTCTCCTAGCCCATCGAGCAAATGCTTTCCATGAGGCATTATAAGTCTTCCAGGTGGATTGTCTCCTGGAGGCTAGAAGAGGGGCTGTGACCTGAGTATCCGAGCTCCTGGAATCTCTTCCTTTCAAGCGCCACACAGTCGAACACAGCCCCCCGCCCCGGTCTGGATGCCAGACTGGACCCTGTGATAATATGTCTGGGGAGAATGGAAGTGGAAGCATCCTCTGTAGATCTGAGAACCATGATCTCTGAGGCCAGTAGGGAGCCACTAAAATGATTTCTGCAGCCTGTTCCCTGATTTGTCTCATCAACTTCGGGAGGACTGGAGTGGGATGGAACACATAGAGGTGACCTCAACTTCGGGAGGACTGGAGTGGGATGGAATGCATAGAGGTGACGCTGACCGTCAGAGTGTCAGTCCCTTGTGCTTCTCAGTGGTGGTATCTGGTGTAAAAATGACTCTGTTGAGCACTGTCGAGAGATGCAAAGAGGTCCACCAGATGCTGGCTGAGCTGAGTTGTTATGAGGTGAAAGGTTTCCGACTTTAATGTCCACTCCCCTTCCTGAATATGTTAAGGACTGAGCCCGTCAGCCTGTACGTTTAGGGAGTCCCTTATACACTCTGCCCTGATAGACAGTGTGGTCCCTTCCGCCCACTGGAGGATCTTGCCCACTTCCTTGTGGAGGGCAGATGATCTGGATCCGCCCTACTTGTTTATGTATGCTTTTTGTGGCAATGTTGTCTGTGCAGACTAGAACATGGTGATTTGACAGTTGAGGTCTGAAATGTAGAAGTGCCAGGCAGAAGACAGAGGGGGGGAGGCAGAGAAGAATCAACTAGGGGAAGGAGAGAAGAGGAATGCAGGAAGAAGTATAGAGGAAAAACAGAAGATAAATTAATAGAAATGGAAAGTAAAAGTAGAGAGGCCATGGACAAACTATCCAGTGCTGTTCTCCCAGTCAAGGCAGGAACAGAACTGGAGAGTAGTGGGTGGCTCCCAACGAGGAGACAGGAAGTGAAAGAGTGTGTCCCTGCCCCCTTGGTAGGAGGGGCTGGAATCACCCACAAAGATGCCCTCCCCTCAGGGGAGAAGACTAGGTTTTCCCCCTACATGTGCTTCCAAGAAAAAGCAAGGATGGTCTTAAATTCACATACAGCTTACAGTTATGGGGTGGCAGAAAGTGCTGTCGAGTCACAGCTGACTTATGGCGACCCTGTAGGGTTTTCAAGGCAAGAGACGTTTCAGAGGTGCTTTGTCATTGCCTGCCTTCACATCACACCCCTGGTATTCCTTGGAGGTCTCCCATCCAAACACTAGCCAGGGCTGACCGACCCTGCTTGGCTCTGAGATCTGACGGGATCGGGCTAGCATTACAGTAATTTTTTAAAAAAAACCCTTTTGCGTATAATTTTTCAAAAGGGAACAGCTTACGCTCAGGGTTGCCTTTGCTTCTGAGTAAATAAGCTAAATCTGTCCCCACTTTACATGAAGCAGGTTCTTCATGCACATATGTAAGGCAGTGTTAAAAGCAGAGAATGCACAAAGAAAGCATCCCTTAGTAGAAGTGACGTTTGTCCCTCTTCCCAAAGCACACACAATTCTCTATCACAACCCTGGCAGCATGCATCACACAGGTGATCTCCTCTTGCACATCAAACTGCTGAAAAGGAAGGAAGGACAAACTAACCATCATTTTTAGTGTAATGCATGTCTACTGCCAATTAAATGCAGAGAGAAGCTGTTTCAGAACTGCAGACCTGGCCTTTATACACCAGAACCATCTCAGTTCCAGTTCTTTTTATCAAAAGAATTTGTGTCAGCTGAAGAATTATGCCTGAGGAGCAGATGGCAAATACATTAAGAATTGGAAACGAAGAAGCATATAATGAGCAGACCAACATCATATTTTTCGGATCCAATTTCTATGTTCATATGGCAAGACTTCAACAGAATGCTTAGATCTCTTGATAATTGGATTCCAGTACCAGAATTCTGTCCTGAATTGTGTCTTTTGTGATCATGAAGATGCTATATAAGCAATACGAAAGTGCAACTTATTGGTGCCTTTCTCAATTATGGCATAAATGAAATTATATTAAGCTGTATTAAGTGATGGAAGGACCACCTGTCACATACTGAATTGCCTGCTTATGGGGAATTATAGTCCGCTGATATTTCTAGCACTAGCTGAAGATGCCAGCTCAATAATGAAGAAGGAGGAGGAAGAGATTGGATTTATACCCCACGATTCACTCAAGAGTCTCAGAGCGGCTTACAAACTCCTTTCCCTTCCCCTCCCCTCAACAGACACCCTGTCAGGTAGGCGGGGCTGAGAGAGCTCTTTCCAGAAGTGTCCTTGAGGGAACAGCTCTGACAGAACTATATGGCTTGCCCAAGCAGCTGCAAGTGGAGACGTGGGGAATCAAACCCAGTTCTCCCAGATTAGAGTCCGCGCACTTAACCACTACACCAAACTGGCTTAGGGGGTCTGGAAGATTTTTGGAAGGAATATATCTGCATGGTTGGTGGCAGTTTTGTGACACACAGCAATACATGCATGGGGCAGAGAAAATGGATTGGATTTGAACGTTACCAGCAAAGACAACAAAAGAATTTCTGCTGGTTGGAAAGAGACTGGGACATCTCCAAATGCATGTTTTGTTGGGAAGGCGAGCTGATTCTGTTTCAAAGTCTACTGGTACCAGTGCTTTCCTGTTCCCCTGTGCTCAAATCAATTACAGGCCATTTCCACACGGGAGATCTGTCCTGGGTTCAATGCTGTTGAGAAGTGTTTTTCCCCTGCTTCCTTATAGCACTGTAGTGCATTTGTGCACCTCCCATGTATTCCCCTGGCATTTCCCCAATCTTTCTCAGACTTGCTTTACTGCAGTGTTTTGGGAAAGATTGCAGTAAAGTCAAGATGGCCACTGTATGGGTGAGAAAGTTTGGATTTTCCCACCCACATGGCAACCATTTCTCCAGCTACACCCCCCCCCCCAGCAGTGCCCTGGGGAGCTGTGTTTTCTAAAATCTAAATGAGCAACTTCATATGATTATATCAATATATTGTTATAACAATAAGCGTATCAAGGTCTGTGAGGTTTATTCTTTTAAAAGCAGCCCCTTCTGTTGTGGAGATATAAAGGGAAATGAAGTTGGCTAGACTTTTTTTTTTTTAAAGAAAGCTGGGAACTCACAGAATGCTTGTAACACTTATGGTTATAATGGTATGTCAATATAATGATATGACATTGCTGATTTTTTAAAAAATCCTGAAAAAGCCCCAGGGAGAGGGGGATGGCTGCTGCTGGGAGACTAGGGCAAGGAAACTGCAGGGAAACTGCCCAAGTGGACACCCTGTTCCTACTGCAGTGTCCTGGCAGCCTCATGAAGAGACCACACAAGCCTGTTCCTTTGTGGAAACCACCACAGCCATCAATGTATAAGTGTGATTAAAGAGGAATCACACAGATGGCATATCTTCAGTGCTCTCTCTTCACTGGGAGACAAGACCTATAGCCCCTGGCTTTAGAAACTTCTTACTGTTTGGGGAAGTAGGGAGATGCCCATGAAAGAAGAAGTTGGATCCAGCAATCCATGGATGCAAGGATCATAGATCTTTCCCCAAGAATCCCCACCCCCACCCCGGCCAGGCGTTTCCAACCTTGGGAATGTTTATTCCCAGGCACAAGACCAGCATGGACCAATAGACTGAAGTGGGATGAAAACATCCTTTCCTCCTCCTCCTCCTGTCAGTGTAGCTCTGAGGACAGAAGCACCACAATGGGCAGTTTCATCTCTGTCCCCTTTCTTGTGGCAGTCTCCTGATCCGTGAGTCCATCTGGCTCCTCCAACCCCAGGAATAACCTTTCCAGGGCTCAGAAAGGAGGGCTGGGGGAAGGGATGACTGCACCCATCACTGTCTTCTGCTGACAGATCACTGGATCAGACCCAGCATATTTTTGATCTTGATCAGCCCTTTATGCAGTTCATGGCTTGACACTCAAGTAATTAATGTCCTATATTAAAAGGAAACACCATCTGAGAAGCAAGGGGTTTACTGTGGACCACGTCTTTCTTTCAAAATACTTTTCCCACCAGAAACCATCGGAGATTGAATATGCAGACTTCCTAATTTGATGCAACAGTAAAAATCCTGGAAACCAACGTGCTTTCCTGGAGCACCTTTGTTTTGCTTGCCAATGACATCACAGATGTCAGATAGATTTCGCTTCCTCAGGATGCTTGTTATCTCCACAGAGTTTCCGACTTGTCAAAATTTATCCAGACTAGCTCTGTGGATCAGTGGAAACATGAGCCAGATCCTCTATCTCCAAGCACCATCAAACACGCTTACATTTGAAGACTTGCTCACATGGTTTTTGCAAAAAAAGGGAGAGAGGAAGCTATGAGATCACCTTCTTCTTACTGATCTTTTTTCCTTCTCCACACCAGAATAATGTGCATAAATATACACATTCAGGACTGTGGGTCAGTGACAGAGTACATACTTTTTATACAGGTGGTCTCGGGTTTAGTCCTTGGCCATCTCCAGTGGAAGCATCTTTGGCAGCAAGGATGGGGAAAGACTCTTCTCTGCTTGAGATCCCAGAAAAACCTCTGCCACTCAGAGAAGACTGTAATGTACTCAAATCAATCCTCTGACTTAGTGGACAACAGCTTCATATGACCATAATATGACGTTTTTAAGAGAAACTATTGTTCTGGAGCAACACATATTCCACATCCAGCATCACCAGGCCTTATGCCAAAATAAGTGCTGGCAAGGATGCTGCCGAAGGTAGATCTATTACAGTAGCACTCAAGTTAGGAATTTCTGGCAACAGCTTACCTCTCAGCTACGTGAGCAAAAAATGGGATGCCTGGACAAGAACATCCAACAAAATGCACATTGTCCTCAGATGCCAAATTTCTTTGCTCCATCATTCAGCCGAATGCACTGCATTTCTTTAAGGGCTGCTTCCCCGTGAAGGAGGTTTCCGACACGCACGTCTATCCTGTGGAGGTCACTGTGTGCATACTGAGTGGGTGTGGTTCACCACATACGACAACGGAAACATCTGTTATGCCACATGTACTGCAGGAACCATCACAATGCTGGTCTGGAACACAAGAGATGGCTGGATTGATTCCTGGCGCGCCTCCTCCCACCCCTGCCTCAAATTATCCATGCCGCAATAGGGCAGCCCTAAGGAAACCAAAACTGTAAGTGAGCGAATAGAAACAGTGCAGTTTTTATAACATCAGCTTAAAAAAAATAGTCATGTTTTTTTCTGCTCCCCCTAGTACATAAAGTAAAATCAAATATATAACTATACACAACGGATGTGCTTTACTGCTCCTGGCAAAAGAAGTGGGGGGCAGCACTGTGGGAGGGTGAGGAAACAATGCACCTCCTGATATTTGCACCAATATCATCAATTTGATAAACTGTCCATAATAAGTTTCTAACCCTTATGGACTTCACAAGGAAGTACCAAACAACACCTAGGGAGATCTGCAAAGTGAGAAAAGGGCTGGGGGCTCATAGGCTTGGCAAGGATCACAGGGCAAGGTTTCAGCTGTCTGCATTGCTCCTTGAACCATCACATGGCTAGGAGAACCAAAATAAGTGCAGTTCCCTCACTCACAGTTACTTCCCACTTTCTTCTGCTTCCACGAAATTCAATGAAACATATACGCTGCATTCCTTGGAGATCTCTGATCTGTGCCGTGATCAGATCCATATCGCTGAATTTTAGAAATGCCGCTTACGTTCTTTACCAGCCACGCTAAATCTGCAAAATCTGCACAGGTTGCAGAACCAGCTTCTCTCTGGTGCAGAATTAAACACAAAGCCTGTCTTTGGGAATCACGGTAGGATCTCCCCGCACGGGAAGGTGTTCAGCCCACACTGCTAGTTCACACATGTGTCCTACATTTCGTCTTTCCATCAAGCTAAAGGCAAGCAAAATAAAAATTTCTTTCTTTCCGGCCCTTTGAAACGACAGAACAAAAACATTAATTTATAATGCACTGCCCACGAACTTTCCTCGCTGATGTGCCCCTGGAGCTGCATAAATAACTGGGAACATTAATGAAAACAATATAACATCTATCCCCAAGCCCCACCCTCTCGTTTTTCAAACAACAAAAATATTATTAGAAGGACAGGGCAAGGAAAAGATGTGGGATTTTAGAAAAACAATCAGGCAACTGCGGCCAACACTATTTAACAAAAAACAAAACAAAACAAAACAAAAATACCCTGGAATGAAAGTTTTTGACTCCCCCCCCCCCCTCCACGAACAGCCTGTGGCTTGAGAACTATGAATTGAGCATTATACAAACACCCACAACCAGGACTCTCTATACTGGTGTTAACCTGAGATGAAACTCCTCATAGATGGATGGTAATTATACTCCCACCAGGAGAAAGCTCTAGGTGAGGACCCATTACCTGCAGTCAAGCCAGCTGCTGAGGCCTCTGACTCCTGTAGAGAAAACCATCTTCAACACAGCAGGACAATTTAACAAGGGACTTGATTTTTCGACTACAGGATGTCATGCCCTTACCATCACAGCAAATCCCAAGGCCTCACCATCAGCAGTTCCTAAGGAGGCCCTTCAGAAGTTGTTTAGGAGTTCCACCCAAGACTAACTGATCCTGTCCCATCAACGCCAACTTTTGGGAGATGAAAAAAGTTGCAGTTGTTCAGCACAAGGGGTACACATGCATAGAGACTGGTCTGGATCTCAGATGAGCTCATTCGACACACCTGACCTCAATCAGCCACAAAGCATTTGTGTAAGGATACCTCCCTGGTCCACATGGAAGGTCAAAACTTCTGCCTCTGCACAGGTTGAGTCATCCAGCAGTCTCTGGCTGAGTCATTCAGCAGTCTTTGAGCTACAGCCTCACAATACAAGACTACCCCTCTCCAAAACCCTCCAAAATAGAAACACTCTGAACTCCCATCTGCTCCCCTTGCCTAGTTGAGTCACTTTCTTTGCCTAATTCAACCCATTAGCTCATCTCCCTCCCACAGAAAGGCTGGGGCGAGCCACTCACTTTCTCTCACACCCTCAACACACCCTGCTGTATTCTTACCGTTTTTCATCCGATTCAACCCCCACACAGACACCCCCACACCGACCCACTTTGCATCCTTGCCCAAGTCCCTGCTCATTCTCCACACACACACCCAGCATCCTGCAAAAACATCTGGAAAGAGCTTTCAAAGCATGGGATGGGCGTTTGTTTTTCATTTAAAGATCCAATCAAAGAAAGAATGTCAGGAGAAAAACTTAGCTATTCCTAACCTCTGCCCCTTTGGGAAATAAAGCCTTCAGTTCCACCATCCGTTCCAGTGGGTTTTAAAAAACACACACACACACACACACACCTACAGCTGGCAGAGGTGAGAAAGCATTGCATTCCCATGGTGTGAACAGCCCAAGTTTGTGCCTGAAGATGCCACAGCCTCCTCCACTGCTTGGCAGGGGCACAGCACATTTCATCAAAGCACAACTTCTATTTCACAGCTTTTGATAAGCACCGCTGATCACAGTGTAAACACACTCAACAGCACACCCGGACGAACGACAATCCACTAAACCAACTACACTGTACTTCTATGTTGCCAAGAAGCTGTCTCTAAATTTTGCTTCGGGGCAAATTATTAATTATTATCATGAGGAATTACAAGGGAGGCAGATCGTTTTGATACAAGCAATATTTCTCAGGGGCTTCCTCCAAATATCCCATAAAGCTGAACTGCAGACTGGAAGATCAGTAGTTTGGCAGTTCTAGACCCAAGTGCTGCATGACGGAGTGAGCTCCCCTCTCTGGTCCCAGCTCCTGCCAACCTAGCAGTTCGAAAGCAAGAAATTGCAAGTAGATAATAGGTACCACTTTGGTGGAAAGGTAACCCTTGCTGCAGTGGGAGCTAGTTTAAAAAAACACAAACACATTGGCAGCAGTGTTCCCTCTAAGCTGAGTTAGTGTAAGCTAGCTCAGTTTTCTAGCCTCTGGCTCACACATTTCTGTCTTGGCTCAGGAAGGATGGCTCCAGAGCAAACTGATTTCTGCAGTAGCCAAATCGCTCGCTCACAACTTTAATGCCAGTAGCTCACAAAGTAGAATTTTTGCTCACAAGGCTCCACAGCTTAGAGGGAGCATTGATTGGCAGCACATGCTTAAATACTGACAGTGTGAATGCACAGCCTTTAAAAGAAATGAGGGAGAATGGGGAATCTAGGGAAATGGTCCTTTGCTGAAGAGGCTTCCAAGATGGTACAGGCAGACAGAGGAAATACTTGTGATGTGCCTCCTGAAGCCATCTTCCACACTCCTAAAAGGACCTACACCAACAGCACTACAGGCATTGCAAGCCTTCTATACTTAGCAGTCAGTTCCATGGAGTTCAGTAGAATTTACTCCCTAGTATGAGTGCTTGGGGGCAGAGCTCACTGCCAGCCACCAACTGCAGGGAGATAGGATGACCTCCATTGTCCAATACGGAACACGCTTGCTGGAGCAATGTTCTTGATTGCTCCAACCACCATTGCATAGGCTGCACCCACTCAGCATTGGATCTTGCACTGCTGCAGTTATTTGTCCCAGGATTCTCGTCTACATGGAAAAATCCAGCAGCAATTGATTGCTGTAGCACAACAAAAGCACAATAGCCAAAGTGGTGGAGGCGCAGCCACCGTCTTTTCTAAAGTACGACAGTTCCCACCAGTGCTAATGGAACTTGCAGATCTTCTAAGCCTTTGAGAACTAATGGAAATACCTAGATCACATTTCCGCCCAATAAGCAGTTTAAATAAACTGCATTTTAAAAGCTCACTCCCTTTTCTGCAAGCTATAAACAAGAATACTTTAGTCATCGAGGGCAAGAATTTAATAAGAAATCTATCGTGAAGTATGCAGTTCTTTGAGACAAGAGTTATAAAGCCTAGGCTCTATGATCAAAAGGAACATACACATTAGCATTCTACTAACCACAGCAGGATTGATCAGCCATTCAGGCTGGGATTTAAGTGGCTGTTTGGAGGGGAAGAGACCTAAACAAATACTTTCCGGATGTCTTTCAAAGGCACTTGATGATTGCAATGTAGACAGAGCTGAGACAGATTACCAACTGGGCAAAGAGGAAGAGATCATACGCACTTGCAGGAAGATATTCTGAACACATCCTTCACACAAATAAATGTTTTGCTTGCTTTCAAAAGCACCAGCTTCTGGGCTGATTCACACCACCTTTCAAGTGGCTCATGGAGAGAGGCCTTGTTTTGATTTGAATTGGTGCAGTGCAGCCATTGATGGGATTTGTTGATTGCATGGAAAAGTTACCAGGCTACATGACCTATTGGTCTGCCCAGTCGCTAAACGCTTCAAAGAGATTTGATTGAAAAATACAGAAGTCAGCCAAAGCCCCCCAAAGCACAATGCAGCTTCCTCTTCATCCACTGTCTTTATCTAAGTATGAGTTTCCATCAGATCAATCTTCCACTCTATAGTGCATTCCATGTCTCTTCACTGTTCTTCATCTTTTTAATCACACCTTGATAGTTACAGGATAACCTATTACGCAGAGAAACTTCAATGTGCCCAGGATGCCTGGATCTGTGAACATCTGGCAAGTGTGGTATATCATTTAGTGTTGGACTAGGACGAGGGTGATCCAGGTTACAATCCCCACTTGCTATGAAACTTCCCAGGTAACCTTTGGAAAGTTATTAATTTTTAGCTAAGCTCCCACAGTGGATTGTAGTGAAGGTAACACAGATATGAGGGGAGAACCATGTACGCCATTCTGAGTTCCGTGAAGAAAGGGTGGGATAAAAATAAACTAAAATAATGGGAGGGTTCTCTACTCATCCTCCTCAAACACAAGCCCTAGCTTGCAACAAACAAAAAGCAGAGCCCTTTGGATTCCTCCTCTCCTTGATTAGGTCACAGCACCCTATGTGACCAAGGGAGGTCACAAATTCCATAAAGGGGACAGGTTGAATTTTAGAGGGCAGTACACAGCCAGCAAGATGATCACAAAGATGGTTCGCTTTACATGTCAGAGTGTCAGAAAAACAATGGGCTTGTTTTAATATTGGTAATTGCTTTGGCAGTTGTTTTTACGACTTCATTATTTTTTTAGCTTTTTGAGCCACCCCCGGCAAGTGTTTGCAGAGGTGACCTATGCATTTTCTAAACAATAATAACCAATAGCCCCCTACAGAGCTCCCAAAGAACCAATGAGGAAATGCCGAAAGGAGGTTCATGGCAGGCAGCACCAACCCAGTGCTGGAGATGTAGGGCAGACTGAAGGTCCAGATAAGAAACATCTAGAGGTGGTTGGGAGAGGAACAGAAGCCAGGCCTTTCAACCACTGATGGGGGAAGTCAATGAGGAACAGAGGAAATAACTAAGACTTAACTTGGATGGGACACATCCAACCTGGGAGAGTCATCAACTCTAGTCTAAATTACATGTGATACAGTGAGACAAGCCCAGAAATAGTCCAGTCTCTCAGACTAGCTGAATGATAAACTCTAGTTGCTTAAAATATTCTTCACCAAGCAAAGAGGAGCAGAAAAAAAGTATCTTAAACATACAATCTAATAAGACTGGGAAGGAACCCCCAGGTTTCATGACTATGAAATGAGAATGATACTTATCACCCAATGTTATAAATGTGATGCAGAGGTGTTCTGAAGAATTGTACCTGCATTTAAACACTCCTTATGCTACACTTCTAGAAAAATAGCCACTGATATGATACTGCTGGGAACATCTAGGAATAGTGTGTAGTGGTTAAGTGTAGTGGTTAAGTGCGCGGACTCTAATCTGGGAGAACCGGGTTTGATTCCCCACTCCTCCACTTGCACCTGGCTGGATGACCTTGGGCAAGCCATAGCTCTGTAGCAGCTGTTCCCTCAAGGACAGCTTGGGAAAGAGCTCTCTTAGCCCCACCTACCTCACAGGGTGTCTGTTGTGGGGAGGGGAAGGGAAAAGGAGTTTGTAAGCCGCTCTGAGACTCCCTTGGGAGTGGAGGGTGGGGTATAAATCCAATCTCTTCTTCTTCTTCTTCTTCTTCTATCCTTGTTGCAAGAATTTCTGGTTATGATGCATGCATTTTGGCAAGTTCTGTATACGTTCAGTCCCCAATGGAACCCCATCAGTGAGCCATCAGGCACAAGGAACATCCTACCAAAGGGATACCATTGGGGTTGAGTAACTATTACCCCAGCAGTCTCAGTCACTGAGAGTTGAACTGCTTCCATCTGCCTAGCTGTGGGGAGGGAGAGGGGGCAGGAACCCCATTAAAGGTTCAAATATGTCTACTCCATAAGGGAATGTAATAAAACTTTCCTGAACTATCCTGAACTGTGATCCAGTTCATCAGTGCCACATCATTAGTGCCTGAAACAACCAGGACTGTTACACTACGCACGCTGTGGCAAGGACATATTCTTGTACCTTCTGTGCATCTACAGCTAAGTTTGCAGGCCATATCAACTAAAAAGAACCTGTACTTATTAATTCTCAATGTGTACATCACCAACTCTTCCTTTTGGTCATGCTAAAGTATGGCAGAATGATGGAAAACAGCCAGCCTAAAATTAGGCACATGCAAGGAATGGTGGAGGCACGTGAACAATAGGGAAATTTCCCCTGATCCAAAACTCTGCCTCTACTATAGACTTTCAGGGGCTTGAGCAAGCCAATTTCTCTTATTTCCTTTCACCTTTTAAACAGTGTTCAACTGGGCCAGTCAATCCCAGCAGGCAGTTGAAACAAAAGGTCTTTTGTTAAATTAACAAGATATCCCCCCCCTGCAGAATCACCTACCTTGTCTATAGGTGGTCCCATTTCACTGCCCTAGTTATAGGCACTAGACCATCAATCACAAGTTAGAGGTCCTCAAGGAACCAAGAGTAACAGGAAATCCCCCTCCCATACAGTAGTTACACTGCTGAACTCTGGCGCTAGCCTGGCCTTGACCCTAGGCTTGCCCTTCCTGCTCATCTAGTCTTGACCCTCAGCAGTCTAGTTTTGTACAGCAACTGGCCTGGCTGCAGGAAACTGGTTGTCTCTAGCTAGGAGGACAGATCTCTTGTTACAGACGGAGACCTCTATTGCTCCCTTGTTCCCCACCGTCGCTTCACAGGAGCTCTTCAGTGTTGCACCAATACATGACTTAACTTCTGGAGCAAATGAAGGAAGAGACACCATCACACTGGGGGCAATGGTCTAGGATTTGCCCAAAACTTTGAGTATCACCCCAACGTGATGTTGTCCTTCTGGCTTTGTGCTGGAAGACATGTTGCACACTGGAGCAATGTCAGTGGCATTTCCCACATCCCCAGACCTTCCCTGGCAGGTACCAGCTGTATAAGACAGAGGTATTTTCACCTCTTCCTCCTGGTGCCAATTATTATTAGGCGCTCAAGTAGGTCCATTTCTTTCCCATCTTTTCTTCCCCTCCTTTACCTGAGGCTTCTTGCCCTCTATGTTCCCAATTCATAAAATCAGTTCTCATCAGACCACTGATGGGCAGAGTTATTGTCTTTTAAAAAAACAATTACAAAGTAATGTCTTTCTGCATTCCTGGGGAATGCACCAAGTATTATGAAGACGTACACATGATGTGTGAAATTCATGACTGGATCCCCTACATATTTCTTAAGATTAAAAGCAGCGGAGCACATATGTGAACTGGTTTGGAAGCAAAGGTGTAGGAGAGGGTCTAATGCCTTTTCTCCAATAGAAATCACCCCTATAGGGGTTTTTTTCCCATCTATTGAAGAGATCAGTACAGGTATTGTAACCAAACACATTCAGAAGCAAAGTTTCCCACTGAAGTTTCAAAAGATGTGAAAGATCAGAAAACTATCTAGCAAGATCAAACTTTGACAAAAGTCCAAATTACACAATTTAGTAAACACAAGAAGCATTCGGTAATTTTAAAGAGTCAAGAAATCTTAGCAGGCCTTCAGCGTCCTCGACTGAATCCCCTGAATCACGCCTCCCCAGTTACAATGCAAGGGACCGTGACTGCTCAATGAAGTCACCAGACTATGAAAAGCAAGGCAGGCTCCACCGATTGCACAATGGTGGTCCCAAGCATGGGACAGCTTAATCATGGAAGGAGGAGCCACCCTGGACGGTTTCTTTCTCAAGGCACCTGACAGGGCAGAGGGAAAGTGAGACAAAGGCACTTCATTGCCGGGCAGAGAGTCCTGTGGTCCGACTGGCAAAGACTCATGTTCAGATCCCTGCTTCTGAACTCACCTGAGGGCTCTGTAGAACTCATCCTCTCTGTTCCTCAACTGTAAAATGGACATAAATAGTGTAAGGACTGTAAAGATCAGAATTCAAAGCACTTCCCATCCTGGTTGTTCTAGAGAAAATGGTTCAAAGAAGTCTGCAATCAGCAGCCAATTCTGAAAAGCCACTACAATGTTTTATTTACAGAATTTCTATCCCGCCTCTCCCAGGGCAGCTTACTAGCACAACCTCAGGTCAAGCAACACAGTTAAAAAAGCATCAAATTACTCTGATAAAAATTCGCAACGCCTCTAATGAAACCAACACCAAATTAATCACTTGCCAAATGAGTTAGCATTCAGCTTAAAACCTCAAGAGTAAAGGTAAAGGTTTCCCTTGCTCGAAAGCCAGTCAAATCTGACTCTAGGGGGCAGTGCTCATGTCTGTTTCCAAGCTGAAGAGCCAGAGTTGTCCGAAGACATTTCCGTGGTGATGTGGCCAGCATGACTATTTGTTTGTTTGTTTATTTATTCGATTTCTAGGCCACTCTCCCCATGATAGCAGGCCCAGAGCGGCTTACAGGCTTGGCCAAGCCAAGCTTCATAGTTACATTAAAATTCCAACAATTAAAACATTATAAAACATTCATAAATAAGACCGTACAATTTAAATAAAGTGCTCAGTAAAATCAGATGGCGTGCCATATCCCGAATGACCAGATGGTAATGTCTGAGGCCCATCAGTAGTGATCTTAAAATACCAGGAGAGGGGGGGACAGGCGGAAGTGAGAAGGCTGTGGCCCCTATTCGTAAGCCTGGCGGAAGAGCTCCATCTTACAGGCCCTGCGGAACTGCATCAGGTCCCACAGGGCCCTGATCTCCTCCAGGAGCTCATTCCACCAGTGAGGGGCCGCCACCGAAAATGCCCTCCC
Source organism: Lepidodactylus listeri (assembly GCA_029233225.1). Lineage (NCBI taxonomy): Eukaryota > Metazoa > Chordata > Lepidosauria > Squamata > Gekkonidae > Lepidodactylus > Lepidodactylus listeri. The sequence goes on from JARCFY010000012.1 coordinate 24,306,089, forward strand.
CCTAGTGGCAGTGAGCCTGGCTTCTCTGGGGCCTGGTATAACCAGGCGATGTTGGGCCCCAGACTGTAGTGCTCTCTGGGGTACGTGCAGGGAAAGGCGGTCCCTCAGGTAGGTCGGACCCAGGCCATTTAGGGCTTTAAAGGCAAGCACCAGCACCTTGAAGCAAATTCGGTATGCTATAGGCAGCCAGTGCAGTGCCTCTAGTGCCGGCTGGATGTGCTCCTGTCTAGGGAGGCACATCAGCAACCTTGCCGCGGTGTTCTGCACCAGCTGCAGCCTCCGGATTAGCGCCAAGGGCAGCGCCATGTAGAGAGCATTACAATAGTCTAGCCTTGAGGTGCCCATTGCATGGATCACTGTAGCCAGGTCAGCGCGGTCCAGGAAGGGAACCAACTGCTGCGTCGGCCTCAGGTGGTAAAAGGCCGACTTGGCAGTGGCCGCTACCTGGGCCTCCATGGACAAGGAGGGGTCCAGGAGCACTCCCAGGCTCCTAACCACCGGCGCAGGCACCAATGGCACCCTGTCGAAGGCCGGGAGTGGGAGCCCCGCCCATGGGCCATCCCGGCCCTGGCACAGGACCTCTGTCTTCGCTGGGTTCAGCTTCAGCCTACTCAGCCTGAGCCATCCAGCCACAGCGTGCAATGGCCGGTCAAGATCATCCGGTCCCAAGCTAGACCGGCCACCCAACATCAGATAGAGCTGGGTGTCATCAGCGTACTGGTGACAGCCCAGCCCCGCCCTCCGGACCATCTGGGCAAGGGGGCACATATAGGTATTAAAGAGCATCGGGGACAGAACAGCCCCCTGAGGCACCCCGCATTCAAGCAGGTGCCCCCGGGACTGCTGATCCCCTAGGGCCACCCTTTGTCCCCAACCCTGGAGAAAGGAAGCAAGCCACTGTAAGGCGAGCCCCTGTATCCCCGCATTGGCGAGACGGCGGGTCAGCAGCCAATGATCAACTGTGTCGAACGCCCCTGACAGGTCAAGCAGCAGCAGTACCGCCACGCCGCCCCAATCCAGATGTCTCCGGAGATCGTCAGTAAGGGCCACCAGAGCTGTCTCGGTCCCAAACTAGACGCCGAGGCATATGGAACGCTGTTACCTTCCCACCAAAGTGGTACCTATTTATCTACTTGCAATTTCTTGCTTTCAAACTGCTAGGCTGGCAGGAGCTGGGGCCAGAGACGGGAGCTCACTCTACCAAACAGCACCTGGGTCTCAAACTGCCGAGCTACCTACCTTTCAGTCTGCAGCTCAGCATCTTAACCTCTGAGCCACTGCGGCCCCAAAACCTCAAGACCCCACGCAAAAGCTCAGTACTGGTGATCTCTGAACTGCCACCCAGTAATCCAACCCACAACATGGAAACAGCAACTGAAAGATCCCAGGCATGATCAGAGGCAGAACACGGCACAGCAGAAGAGAGGACTGAGAGGAGCAAATCCAGCACTGAAGCTGCCACGGCAACCAAAACGCTCAAACATGAGTGACACCTTTGCCCCACTGGATGCCAGAATGCAAAAATAAAATACATCAAAAGTACACACAGGAGCTGTGTTATGCTTCAGATGTGGTGGGAAACCACCAATATAAGATAAAAACAAGACTATACAAATAGAACAAAATGTTATATAATATGGAAAAAAGGATTTGTATAAGATAAATGTATTAATTTTAGTGTTTTGAAAAATAAAAATTTCTTTACAAAAAAAAAAAAAGTACACACAGGAGCCACCATCCTGGGATAGCAATCTTCCGCAACCCCTTACCATCTCCGCTCTGTTATGATCCTGTCTTGTGACAGATTTGTCCCGTTCTCCAGTAGTGGCAATAGATCCCATAACCCTCCACCAGACTCTCCAGTCTGATCTTCCAGTCTGCTCCGATAACCACAGAAGACTGACCTCGACTGTTGCTTTATCGCTGGGACCAGCACAAGCCTAGCAATCCACTAACCCTCGAGAGAAAAAATAGGAGAAAGTCGGGAAGATCCTGGAACTTGCCAGCAGCAGCCGGATAACATTTAGGCTGAGTTTGTTTTCTCCTCTGCTTGCAGGTACTAAGCCTGAGAGTAGCCAATGTCATGGGCCTCTGGGCACCCGGCATGGCCCTTACGCCAAGGCTTGCAGTTTGGAGCCTGCTCCAAACTGCTCCAAAAATAGCCTGCTCAGTGAATCAAAACCTGCCCAGGATATGTTTCTGATTTTGGAAATTTCTGTAAGCCGCCTATATCCCTTTGAGGAGAAAAGCAGCATAAACAAATACATATTATACTACGGAAAGAAAGGTAACCTTTTCCTTCTCAAAGAATAGAAACCATTATCTGTTAAAACCAGAAGAGATGGCTTTAATGGCTAAGACTGACAGTGCAATCCTAAAGAAAGTTACTCCAGTCTAGGACTGGAATATCTTTTTTTAGGATTGCATTGTAAGACGCACAAAAGACTTGGGAGGCGTGGCACTTGATAAGTTAGCACAGTGAGGCAAAGGAAATTAAAACATAATGACTTCACGTTGTACCATATCCTCCCCATGTGTGCACACACAGAGACACTATCTCAAAGTTAATTTAGAGTGGCCTGCAGCCAGATCTGTTAATATGGGAAAACTGGGCAGCATTTCACAACCAGCAGATCAGTCTCCTGAGAACTTCAGACACACATCCCTCTAAAGATAACAACACTCTGGGCAAAATGATATTTGCATTTGTTCAGGTGGCTGCTTCGGCATTCTCCCCCCCCCCCCCCCATTATTTATCCAGTGATCCTGCCTTAATTGAGCCGAGTTTTCAGACATTATTTGCCTTCCATCCCCACAGAACAAAAGGTCCTGTGTTTATTTCCCCTGGGTGTTCTTTAGGTCATGAGAGATGAATCCAATTATGTTTCTTCAGAACAATATGCCACTGTAATCTGTCAAAACCAGAGGATAAACCCCCAAATCACTTTAGTCCCACTGGCTTCAGCTGAACCCTTCCAAAGGACATTCTTACAGAACGGGCAGCCCAATGGCTGCAAATACTTTCGGTACGAATCCTCCTGGAATTCTGAGTTGTCCACTCCCTCCCCACCCCATTACGGTCAACGTGTGCCCCAAAAAGAGAACTGGCAAATTTACAGGACACAGGGAGCAATCCTAAGTGGGTCTACTCAGAAGTAAGTCCAATTTTATTCAATAGGGGTTAGTGCCAGGAAAGTGTTCTTGGGACTGAACCCATATAGTTGCACTCTGTGCGGGGGGGGGGGGGGGGGGGGACGGGACTTCTACATGTCTCTTGGTCCTATGAATGGGCCATGACATCAACTCTGGCTCATCACCAGTTGGCTCCTGTACAGCTTCTTTAGGTGGGATGGACATCAAGTTCAGTCGGTTTTCTAGGGCTACTGGTGGTAGCTTTTAACCGGTGTTAATATGCTCGGCAAGGGTACGATTTCCACACAGTCAGAAGTTGGAGCATGGGGGTGGGGTGGGGGTAACTGAAGTTTTGAAAGATGGCTGGTGAGACATAACCAAGCTTGCTACTTCTCTAATCTCCACGTGCCAGATCATGGTGCAAGGGCCTCTACTGCATCTGCTTAGGGGAAAATATCCCAATATATTACAGGGCCAAAAAAGCATCCCGAGGGCAAAACTGATTTTTGGGGGGGAGGGGTGTGCCCCAGGTGCTTTTTTTTTTTTTTTTGCAGTTTGTTGACAGAGAAAGAGGTACGCGGTTGTGCTTCAGTAATGTGCAGGTAAAAGGCCAATGTTGTTGAGCCACTTCTCCATGTATTCTGCCAAAAAAACCCTACCAGGATGACTTCTACCAGGATGGCTTCCGCTCCCTAGACTTTGCTTGTGTTAAGTATTCTCCAGCAGATACGCAAAGTTTCTGACCCTCTGCTTACACTGATCGAACCTTCCCGTTTGTCAAGATAATTCCAGAGGCTTAGGTGTACTAGTTTATTGTAGCAAAACAAACAAAATCCCAGTGGCACTTTAAAAACAAAACTCATGGCAGCAGCTCACTTCTGCAGGTGTTTCTTGGGAGCAAATCAAAACAACAATCTAAGGGATGGCAAGGAGGCGCTAGAGCAGAGAAAGACTTGGTGTGAATCCGACGGTAAATGTTCAGGCGTGATTCCCTGGGACAGCCCCCCTCTGATCTAGCTCCTCCCCCCCTCCCCCGCTTTTTGTTAGAAAAATCTCCAAAAAGATTCCCTTCTAATAAACATCTGAAGAAGTACAGTCTGATTCACAAAAGCTCATGCTGGAATATACTGGACTGGAGACAGTCAGAGGCACTTCTCTCAAGTTAACATTTCTGAGGAGCCTCAGTTCACTCTCCCTATTATAAAATGCCAAAAACAGCAGACAGAGGTGTGGCATTTTATGACTCCTACAGATTACATCTCAGGAGAAATGCCTGGAGAGTCCTGGATTCACCATTGACTTTAACAGTCAATGGGCTGACATAGTCTTCTAGCCCATGATGCAGCTTTCAAAGAGAACAATAAATGCCCCAAGAATGCAACTTTATAGTTCAGAACTCACACATGCAGTTCATGAGGACTAGGAGGAGGAAGGGTAACACATTTTTCCTTCTAGCCATGGGTGGATTTTATCTGAAACCAAAACCCTGGAAAACTTTCCCCTAAGGGTCCCTTTCCACTAGTGTAGGCGCTAGGGGTGCCAACGTTTAAACTGGTCCCTCTGGCTGCTCCTTTAGTATCTGTCTGATCTGCAAGTAATTACCAGGTGACCTTAGTTAACTTCTTTCCATGAAGAAGTTTCAGCTGCCCCTCTGCATACACTGAACCTCCGTTAAAGGGACAGGGCATTTCCCCTCTCCAGTGTGGCAACACCCAGGCACAAGAACAAAGTTTGAGCGTCCAGTGGCACCTTTTAAGACAAACCAAGTGTAATTCTGGGTATGCGCTTTCGTATGCACGCTCACTTCTTCAGATAGTAGGCACCGTTACCACACGGAGCATACTCCCCTTCAAGGCTGGTCACCGAATTGTAAACCCTTTGCATCTAAATAAGGGCCGATGAAAACCATGGCCACTAGCCGTGCATTGGGAATGGAGAAATTCTCGACTGCGGACCGGGTTGCCGGAACTTGGAGCAAGGAGTTTGCGCTCCCGGCTGCTTCTACCAGCTCCCCACCACCCACCCACCCCGGGCTTCGGGGCGCGAAGGAAGAGAATTTGGCAAACCTTGTAAATTGCTCGCGTCTCTTCCACGGACTCGGAGCTCCCGTTGCCCCTACCAGGGGGAAAAGCCAGAGTGCGACAGCTGGGACTCAACGTGCTCCACGCTGCCCCCACAGTCACGTCCTTCTTTTGAACGGGCGCGGTTTTTGCTCCACGGGAAGTCACTCTGCACGTGCTCCAGGGCGCGGTGCCCCTGACCACTCCGCCGACCGCCGAAAACACAGTTCCCCAACCCGATCTCACCTACCCCCACTGAAGCTCTCTACAACGCTGGACCTTTCTTCTCACGCTTTCCCCAGCAAGGACAGAAACGAAACACAACCCGGTGCAGAAAATGCCAGCCGAGCCGTCTGCAGAGCGGCCGATCGGGCACCTACGAAGTTCCAAATAATGCGAAATCGGGCGTGGGCGGGGAGGAAGGAAAAGCAGACGGAGCAACCTACCGCCCCACAGCAAAACATGCTGGGAAATCTTCTACTCCGGTCACAAGCACGTGCAGGGAGGATCGGCACTTCGCGCAGGAAAAGACCCCCCCCCCCCCCCCCCCATCTAAGGGCTGCTGCCGAAACTTTCCCCGAAGTGCGGTCTAATTGTTGGCAGCGGAACGCATTTGAAAAGGAAAACGAACATTTCTCGCCTCCCCCCCATCTACAGCAGGACCAACCACAAAGATGGGGGGGAGGGGGGGGTTTACAATACCATTTCAGCGACGTCCGGGGTGGATCTGGTCCCATGGTTGCCTCTGTTCCCTGCGCTTCGGAGCCCGGCGAGAAGTCAACTCTGCTGAGCATGCCTGGTTGGAAACGCGCCCCCTTTCCCCCTCCACGCCTCTCCGGCGCTATAACGACTTGAAATGAGCCGGGAAGCGCTGCCTGCAAGTTTTCAAAGGCTCTCCCCCCCCCCCCCCCCCCCGCCGCGGTCTTTTCAAACAAGAAAACGAACCTCTTGGGTGGCTGCAACCTACATAGCGACGCTGTTGTATAATTCCGCTTGTACGCCTGCTGTCTCATCACCCTGGAGAACATGTTCGCTTGTGGAAATCTATGAGGAAACTTCTCTGTCGTCGTACGGCGATGCTGCCCGGAAGAACGGGTGCAAAAGCGACTGGCTTTGCAGGTTGGAAAGAAAAATATCAGGGCTCGCTCCAGGTGGCAGAATTAACATCTCTTATTCATAATAGACCGACTTCAGAATTTCAAGAGAAATGGAAAGGGTTTTTTTTTTCCCGTTATGTAACTGAAAATCAAGAATAAATTAAATTCAAAACAGAAGATTTAGGTAATGTGTGTTTTATAATGAAAATGTTATTAGATATGAAAACAGATGGAAAAAATAGAACAAAGTGTTTCAAATATAAGTGAAATATCAAGTAAATCTAAGTACATTCGACATACATGTATGATTTTGAGTATAAATAAGTATAGTTTATATTTTGTTTGTACGTCTGTAAATTAAAGTTTAAAAAAAAATTAAGGTTACATACTGATTGGGGGGGCATTAGCGAGCCCAACTTTTGTGAGTTTACCAACTCTGTTTTATCTCCACAACAGTCCTGTAAGGTAGGTTAGGCTGAGAGTGTGGTACTGGCCCAAAGTCACCTAGCAAGTTTCCCTGGTGGTGTAGATTTGACCTGGGTCTCCTGGATATCTGGGATCCACCCTGATTCGGATAGCACAGGCTAGGCCTGATCTCAGAAGCTGGGTAGGGTCAGAACAGGCCTGTCCAGGAGGGCTGTTGCCTGACCCACTAGCAACTAGTGTGGAGGGCACGGGAAAGGGGGCGAGTGGACGGAGCCACTCTGATTGTGGCTTTAGCATGGTGGGTGGAACAACCTCATCTGCAGCAGTCAAGAAGACCCCCTTCGCTTCAGTGGCAGCAGTATTCCCTCTAAGCTGAGTTAGTGTGAGTTAGCGCAGTTTTTTAGCCTCCAGTTCACACTTAGCTCAGGAAGGATGGCTCCAGAGCAATGTTCCCTCTAAGCTGTGGAGTCTTGTGAACAACAATTCTACTTTGTGAGCTACTGGCGTTAAAGTTGTGAGTGAGCGATTTGTTCGCTGCATAAATTAATTTTCTCTGGAGCCATCCTTCCTGAGCTAAGACAAAAATCGGTGAGCTGGGGGTTAAAAAACGGTGAGCTGGCTCACCCCAACTCAGCTTAGAGGGAACACTGCTCCAGAGTAAACTGATTTCTGCAGTAGCCAGATCGCTCGCTCACAACTTTAATGCCAGTAGCTCACAAAGTAGAATTTTTGTTCACACGGCTCCACAGCTTAGAGGGCGCAGCTTAGTATCTGCCGCAGCTGCATTTATGCCGGCTCAGGGTTCCAAGGTGAGGTCACACGCCTCTCCGCTCATCCTGCAGTTCCGGGACTGTGATCCCAAATGGCCCTGGAGATCAGCGTGTGCACTTGGGAGGCACAGACTGCTGCTGCCATATTTGCGCTCCCCCCATGTGACATCTGTGCTTTGGCCCATGGGGGGGGGGGCATTCTTTGGCTGTTCCTTCCACACACTGGGGGCTTAGTCCAGCCACTGAGCATGTGGTTCAGCAGCTGGGCTGACCCTCCCCATGGAACACCCAGCAGCCTTCAGCTGTAGGTGGCTGCCGCCTGGTCTCTAGCTGCCTTGTGTGTGCACTGCTTGCTTCCCCATCACAGTCCCGCACCCTTAGGCCTGGGGTAGCTGCCACCGCATGGGAGTGGCACAGCTTGCCGACAATCTCTGGCTTGAATCCCCAAAATCACCCTACCTGGTACATGGGCGTCAACTACGGGGGGGCTCGAGGGCTCGAGCCCCCCCCGAAATTTCCCGGGGGGGGCTCAGCCACCCCCGGCAAAATGGAGCGCCCACCGGTGACGCCGCCTCTCCTTCCCCCCCACCTCCGGCCTGCTCTCCTGCCTCCCTGGGGCGGCGGGGGGGGGAGAGAGAGGCGGCACTCATCTGCGCCCCCCCCGCACGCCCCGAGCGCGAGGCGGAGCGGGAGCCGGGGGCCCGCAAGGGCGACGCGCTAAGAGCATCTCGGGCTGAGCGAAGATGCGGCTGGGCAGCAACAGTGAGTAGCGGTGCTCCTGGTGACACACCCACCCACCCCCCCCGGCCACCCGACGGCTCGGCTTTTTTTCTTCTTCCTGGGGATGGGCCTTTCTGCGCGGGCGGCTCGCTCAAAACGTGGCTCCGACTTGGGACCAAAGTGCCCAGCCAGCCTCCTGCCGGGTGAAGGAAAGCGCGCCTGCCTCTGACCACGTCCGGGGGTCGGGGGGCTTTTCCTTCAGTCGTGGGCAGAGGCGGTCCATTCGACGAGGGGCTGAGAGGGGAGTGTGCTAGAGAGCCCTCGGAAGCCCGTCTGCTCAGAATCCTGCTCGACTTTCTTCCGTGGGGCTGGGGGCAACCTGCACTGAGCGGGGAGAGGGAGGGAGGGGGGCGGGGAGCGCGGCCAGCGAGCGGGCGGGCGGGCATGGCCCGGCTGCCCGGGGGAGGGAAGCGGCGGTCGCGGCTCCCTGGGGCGGGGGGGGGAGAGCAGCGGGGACATAATCCCGAGCGCGTGCGCGCGCTTTGCGCGCGCACACGGGAGAGCCCCCGCCCCCCCCGGGGATTTAAAAAGTCTACGCCCCTGACCTGGTAGGCCTTGGCTGGTGATGGTCACTGCCACACGGTCATCTCCAGTTTATCGGGCTTTGCTTGGCCTGGGTCCAGTGTTCCCTCTTTGCTGAGTTATTGTGAGCTAGCTCACAGTTTTTTAGCTTCCAGCTCACACCTTTTTGTCTTAGCTAGGGAAGGATGGCTCCAGCGCACACTAATTTATGCAGTAGCCCAATCGCTCGCTCCCAACTTTAATGCTCGTAGCTCACAAAGCAGAATTTTTGCTCATAAGACTCCACAGCTTCGAGGGAGCATTGGGGCCCACTGTGTATGTGTCCTCGCAGCTAGGTGGGGCTAGTTCCGCTTGTCTTCCAAGTCCCCTTCTATGGTGGCTTGTGGGCAGGGGAAAGCTTGTAACACCCAGCTGGTTTGCATTTTCCCCTGGGGCCTGGGCTCACAGCACTGGCGGCGGGAGTGGGCTGGGGAAGGGGCTTGCCCCCTCCTCCAGGCAGCACAGGGGCATCTGTCCAGTGCTGCACTGCTGTGTCTCCAGTCTACCCATGCAGGTGTTCCTCTGCACACACACCCCTCAACCCAGGGGGCCTTGCAGTGAGGACGCACCAACTCCGAGCTTAGCAACTGCTGTCCTTTATAAAGTTTGTCTCTCCGGTACCCGGCATTACGTTTTATGGCACACATGGCCTGGCCTGACAAAGTGACATTTATGTCCACTCCAGCCCTTGTAACAAATGTTCGATCCCTCTGCCATAGGGTCCACCCTCCAAAGCAGCCCTTTTCTCCCAGGGAACTGGTCTCCGGACCTCACTTGCAATTCCAGGAGATATCCAGGCCCGCTCTGCAGATTGGTGATGCTAACTTGGGATCTACCACACCAGACTGCAGGGAGAGTGTGACTGAATGAGCTTGATACAAAATATGTCCTCCACACAGGAAACAAGATGGTAGGGGACAGGGTTCCAGATGAAGCTTCTCCTGACAATGCTTGTTCAGTCTATTCTAAACAGATGCACACTATCATAAGGTGCAGTTGTTTCCGCTTAGGAAAATAGTTGGGGGTGGGCAGAGGCCCTCCTCTTGCACCATGGTCCCAACCCAAATTGGGACCCTGCAGTTCTTTAAAAACCACTTCCCTGCAGCTGCCGTGCAGCTCTGGGGAAAGCCCATTTCCTGGACCAGAGTCATTTAAAGATGGAATGTCTCGTTTGATCCTGAAGTACGCATGGAAGGGAAACGTTGCGGGGGGGGGGGGGGGGGATACAGAAAAAAACTCTTGCTCTATTGCCAGCGCATGTGTATCTGCAGTAGCAATGAGAGCAGGAAACCTCACCATGTGGTGTAAACTTTGTTAGCAAAATGGCAGTGAAGGAGGAATGATAGACCCTCCCTAACATACGTAGACACCAGGAGGGGGAAGAATTGCACCCCAGTGACCCCCAAAGGCAGCAAACGTCTGTGTCCTTGATGCCAGTGACAGACAACAGGACAGGATCGGGATCTGGCTAGCTGTGGCTAATATGTCATTCTGTCCCCTTGCTATCTATCTTCTGCTTCCCACCTCCTTGGATTTCCTGGCTGTGATGGAATCATTTCCTAGGAACGGAGTTGCCGCCCTCCAGCTAAATCTTGACTTGTGTTATCAGTGCAGAGCAAATTTTCTGCTTGAGGTTTGTGGGTTTCCTGTCCAAAAACCCATCAAAGAGTTACTTTTGGGGCAAAAAGGTTTGGGCGGGTACCAAGAAGGGAGGGCAGCCCTCCACACCAGCGCATCTAAGCACAAGTGGCCTGGAGAGCTTCGGGCCCTGGTCTCCCCCAAGAAGAACAGCTGTATGTTCCAAGATGGGCTACGCAGACATCAGGCCAGAAGCAGCCAAGTGGGGCACGCTTTGAAAAACGGTAGCCACCCTCGCAGAAAAAGCAACATCGGTCAAGCAATGACAGCCTCCAGTCATCAGCTGCAACCGCAAGGGAGTTGGTGAGCCTGGGCAGGGGAGTGATACACCCAGTTGCTTGTTGGAGCAACTACTTGCAGAATCCCTGGGAAGACACAAGCTGAGTCCCTTAAGCACTCAGGGGAAAGAGAAGCCGACCCAAGCCTCTTTGCAGGGAAAATGACACAAAGATTACAGGATATCAAAGGGAAGGAGAGAGGATGTCGTTTCCAAATTAACCCAGTCTGACAGCTCTGGACAGAACCCAGGACAGCACAGCAGAAGGGGGTTCCATTTCGGTCCAGAAATTTGCTCTTAGTGCCTCCCTGGGAAACAAGATGCTGCTGGAAGGAAACTATAGGCCTCCTGTGCACTGACTTTTCAGGTTTCCCATCTGTCCAGAGGCAAAGGAGGCAGAGAGAAGCCCAACAAGCTGCTGTTTCCCAAACTACATGTGCTTCTTCATCTTAGCTATTCCATTTGAACATTAGAGTCGCTACTTCCCCCACCCCCTCTGGAGTGTGTCTCTTTAACAGTAGCCCATACACAGCAAATTAATAGGTGAAACATTCCCCACTGCAGAACTGCGTGCCAGGAAATGCTTCAGCGGTTGGATTTATGTTAGGCTGCCATCGAAGGCACAAGATGCAAGGGCAATTTAAAAAAAACAGCTGGAAGGCTTATGCAGGAGGTAGGCAGGCAAATGCACAGAGGTGGGACATGGGGTGGAAGCGGGGTTGCCAACAGGCTGGGAGAAAAATGTCCTGCCTTTTGAATAGAAGTTTCACGTGTGGAAAGGGTGGCTGAAGCGTTTCATGGTGTGGAGGTAAATAACATCAGCTGGTCCGTAGAATCCATGCCATTGAGCCTCTCTTCAGAGGACGGGCCGTTCTTCTCCAAGCGCATTTGCAGTTCTAAATGGAAGCCCGTTCTTTGCCCCATGTGGCGGCTTTTGGAGAATAGCAAGAGCCTCTCTAGCAGAGACACCAGTCACTCTGCCACAGGAGCTTTGGCCAGGGTTTCCTGTGGCAGGAGAAACTAAGCTATTCCCCTCTTTCAGTGGCTATTGTTGTTTCGTTGTGAGTCACTTCGATCCATTTGGAGGGCCCATTAAAAGCATGATGTGTTGGAAAAGAAATGCTCCACCATGGAACTCAAGGCAGCAAACGTCTCATTCCCCGGAGGGCCAGTATCCAGGCACCCGCTAGACCCACCCAGCACTGCTCTGTCCATCGTATCCTCAGCATACAAGACCATAAACTTGCGTCATTTCCCTCCGACTGCGAGACCCGTGAGAGTTTGTGTCTGAAATACAAAGCATCTATTTGTAGCACTATGTAAATTGACAATTAGACCCATAGCTTCACTCCTAATGTTATCGCACCTAATTTCTGGAAATGTCTGTGGGTACAAGTTGTCCTTACCTCAACCAGTTGTCCTTATCCCAACAATCTTTGGAGACCCGCTCAGCTGATTTCACTTTGCAAAGATAATAAGTGTGTTAATTTTTCACTGAAAACTTTGTACAGTTTTCTCCGTTGCCCTAAAGGCTTGGTTTGCATTTCAGAGTACACATGGGGACTGCCAAATACCTGACGACTGCCATAACTAACTCGTCGCATGTGTAGATTAAATCCCCAGCCGTTTTCCCCTCAACCTTCCTTTTCGACCCTACGTTGTGGATATTACAGCTACAATGCATTACATGCTCCACCAGCGCTGTTCAAAAACAAAATTAGTGTTCTCCCTTCACAAGAAAAATGCCCCTATATGGTTTGCCACCTGTTTAGAGAAATCTGCACCCCATTTTTCACGTCTGAAGCCAGGCCGCTCCAAATATTTCACAGAGGCAGCATGGAGAGAGGGAACTTTGTGCAAAGGAGATGTGTGTTCCTTGCTCATATTCAGCACATTTTTTACCGTGGTCATGCAATGATTAAATTTCTTAACAGCTTTAACAGCTTCCTAACGCTGTTTCACATGTGGAACGTAACAGCTTGCAGGCTTCTCTGGGTAGCAGGAAAACCAATAAGGAGTTCTTTTAAGAAGGTGTTCCCTGATGCATTACACATGCTTCTTCATTGCTCCTTAACATGTTCTTAAACTGTAATCCACAACTCATTCACTCCGGGACAAGGGCGTAGACTTTCCAATTTCCGGGGGGGGGGGGGGGGGGGGCTGGGGCTGGGCCAGAGACATCACAGGCCATTGTCTCCAGGGGAGGCTCAGCACATCCTGGAAAAGTTCAGGGAGGGGCTCCAGCTCCCCAGCCCCCCTGAAGTTGACGCCTGTGCTCCGGGAAGCCCCACTATGTTCAGGAACTCTGAAAGGAAAACTGGCTTGTCCCAGTGGCTAAGGGTCAAGCTAAATAAGAAACTGGAATGGTGAAGGACCGCCTCTTCCGGTGCAGTCCTGCCCACCAGTTAAGAACCTCTTCCCCAGCTCTCTTCTCGGTGTCACCGCCAGCAGAGGTAAGGCTGGTGGCGCTGGCAACCCGAGCCAGGGCTTTTTCGGTGGTGGCACCTCGTCTTTGGAATGCCCTCCCCCTTGACATCCCCTTGTACCTACCTTATTTCCTTTAGGCAGCGGACCAAATAATTTATTTTGACCCAGGCTTCTGACCGAGAAGTTCCTGCTTTTTTAGCTGATGTATGGCCTGCATCTAGTCTGAAAACTGTATCATGAACATCATTTCAGGCCATTCCAATGTTTCTTTTACGCAGCTTTTTACTCTTTTAAAATGACTTGGTTTTGTTGTTATTGTGAACCACCTCAAGCAGGTCTCTGAAGAGGCAGTATATAAATGTTCGAAATGGGCTCAGTGCTGTCAAGCATTTTTACAGCTTTACCAGTTTGGACCATGCACAATGCACAAGGGAAAGGGGGAGAAGGAGGAGGAGTAGAAGATTGGATTTATATACCGCCTTTCACTACCCAAAAGAGTCAGAGCGGCTCTTTCAAGAACTGCCCTTGAGAGAACAGCTCTGAGAGAACTTGTGACTGACCCAAGGTCACACCAGCAGCTGCATGTGAAGGAGTGAGGAATCAAACCCAGTTCTCCCAGATTAGAGTCCGTGCTCCTAACCACTACACCAAACTGGCTCTCCCCTTTTCACAATCCAAAATGGCTGCTGGAAGCAACTATTTGACCTATGGGGCAAACATACAGGTATTATCTTTGTCCCAGAGGAGCAAATAGCAGCTCCGTGGGGCTGCATCTGGTTGGGGAAATGGAGCTGGGGTAAAGGGGTTAACACACCTGTTTCCCACACCAGGGTCCTGATCCAAATCAGATGCATGTGGCTGCTATTTATGAAGAAAAATGCTTTGGAGAACTGAACTTGCAAGTCGCAGCGTTTTGCCTTGCTTGACTCTAAAAGAGTAAGAGCTGGGAAGCTGCAGGTTCACCTTTCGCTAGGCCAGCCAGTTCCCTCAGCTCCCTACCTGCAGAATGGTGGTAATGATGCAGGGCTCCCCTATAAGGTAGGCACGGCCTTTGGGTGGTGGAAAGTAGTGCCATCAAGTCACAGCTGACTTCTTTGGCGACCTCGTAGAGACATTTGCCATTGCCTGCCTCTATGTAGTACTCTTGGACTTCCTTGGTGGTCTCCCATCCAAATACTGGCCAGGGCTGACCCTGCACAGTATACATTGTACTGGCATGTGCTGTGTCAATGCTATGTAGCATGTGCTTTGCATGTCTGAAGTCCAGAGTTCAATCCTTGACATCTTCAGCTGAAAGGACCTGAGGCAGCAGACGTGGGGGAAGACCCTGCCAGAGACTCAGGAGAGCCTCCACCAGTCAGGGAAGGGAGTACTGGGCTAGGCAGGCCAATGATCTGACTTGGTGTAGTGCTGCCGACCCCTAGGTGGTGGCTGGAGATCTCCTGAGACTATAACCGATACCCAGGCCACAAAGATCCGTCCCCTTGGAGAAAATGGCCGCTTTAGAAGGTGGACTCTATGGCACTGAAGTCCCTCCCCTCAGGGGCGTAGACTTTTGGAAATTCCGGGGGGCGGGGCGGGAGCTCCTTAGTTCTCCCCCCCGGGAAACCGGTGCATCTCCCCAGGCCCTTCCGGAGCCCGCCAGCTGCTGCTGCCAGTGCCTCTCCCCCCCCCCCCCGGCCACCCCTTCCCTCTCCCTCTCCAGCAGCGGCGGCTGGGCATCGGAAGGACCTGGGGAGGTGCGGAGGCAGGCACTCCGTTTTGCCGGGGGTGGCTCAAGCCCCCCCGTACTCTACACCTATGCCTCCCCTCCCCAAACCCCACCATCCCCAGACTCAACCTCCCAAATCTCCAGGAATTTCCCAATCCCGAGCTGGCAACTGTATGTCATATGTTACCATCATAGGGTTGCCAAGTCTTCAAAACTCACCGGCGGGGGGGAGTCCTCCTCCGGCCGGGAGTTTCTCCTGGTGCGCGCGCAAAGCGCACGCACCCAGCGACATCACCGGAAGTGACATCAGCACGTTGGGGGCGATTGCCAGAGCGTCGCCCTGGCAACGCCCCCAACATGCTGATGTCACTTCCGGTGACGTCATTACGTCGTCCTCGCTGGACGACGTCGGGGGTGGGGTTTCCCTCGCCGGCCAAATGCTGGCCGGCGGATCGGGAACCCCTTTAGCGGGGGATCCCCCGCCCCCCAGACTGACTTGGCAGCCCTATACCATCATGAAGTAGTTCAGAAGTCTGTAAAAGTAGCTCAGTAAGAATGACTTCTAAACACATTACTAGTTCCAGTTAGTCAGTATGCGTTTGGCTTATTTCCATGTATCACACACACAAAAAGGTTGGCCCTAGAACTACTGGCTATAAGAGGAGAAGCCGGTCTCCCGGCCTTCTCCTGTGTTTTGGCCTGCTTGGATGGAGTGGCTTTGTTTCCTTTAGCTGAATCGTTAATCCATGTGCACACACACACTGAGACCTCATTTGTCACAATCACCAGGCATTTTGCTAGCATTATACAAGACATCATTGCAGACAATGGTCTTTTGTTTTGCATTAAAACATATATTAAAAGTAAGTGTCAGCCTTCTCTTTACTGAGAAATTGTGTCCTCCTCTTGCCCTCCAAACGGAGAAGTCTGGCCCAGCTATAGATGTGTCAAGTAGGCCTCTTGAGAGGCAGCATATCCGTTTTCTAAATACAATAACTGACTTCCCAGCAGGCCAGAACATATGCCGACCGTATCCCTCATGGGATGGGTCATCGCACCTCAGCGATAATCGATTGAGAAGGAATGACGGGCTTGTGCTACAGGCCTCTGCTGATCTGAACACAGAACCACACTCGACTGGAGACTGCAGAACAGATCCTTGGGACCCACTCTCTAAAGACCACGCTGAATCAAGGACAACCGAATGACTTATCTGAATCTATCACATGGCTAATGCTAAATGTTTAGCTAGCAAGATAAATGGCTGATCAACCTCTGTCCCCCTTTTAAAAGCAGAAGACTTTAGCAATAGGTCAGCTGTAGTCAGTCAGGACTAGAGTTTACTGGAAGTTCTCCCCAAACCGCCCCCAAATCTGCTGTTTAGTGAAGTTGCAGCATTGTGATATGCTTTTATATTTTTTTGCTTTTAAATGTACCGTTGGGGATATTTTTGGAATTAATCCAAACATTTGAACTTCATAACCTTGTTTTCAAGATAAGGAGGTAGAGAATTTACTGCAAAGGAGCCAAGGTCCTCATTTCAAATAAATCAGCAATTACTAGCTCTCTCTCTTTCTCTCTCTCTCCCTCTCTCTCTCTCTCTCACACACACACACACACACACTGTTCCTGACTTGCCCATTCACTATATCTGTTAGTAACTTCTGGTTTAAAACAGGGTAGTGGAAAGTGCTGTCCAGTTCCAGCCAACTTACGGTGGTCCCATCAGGTTTTCAAGGCAAGGTTTGCCATTGCCTGCCTCTGCGTCACGACCCTGCACTTCCTTGGTGGTCTCCCATCCCAGTAGAACCAGGGCTGACCCTGCTTAGCTTCCGTAATCTGAGAAAAATCAAGCTAGCCTGGGCAGGCTTAAAACATAAGAAAGCCCTTTTTTAAAAAGCCCTTGCTTGTTTACCTGGGAAAGATACTTGCTCTCCACAAGTGATCAGGGAATAGTCTGTTTATCTGACCTGTCTCTGTCTCTGTTCACATACTCACGGGTACGGTGAACACATGGGAGGGAGACACAGGACTGCAGTGGCCAGCTCTGCTCGTACCTTGTACATGTTCAGCTGGGCATACTGGGTAGCCTTTGTATGCCTTATCTGGGAGCCTGTCTTTTACAGGGTTCCTGATCCCATGGACAAAGCCCACACAGCTCTCATTAGCGTGACCGAAGGGACTCCCTCGCATACTCACTACATTGAGTGCGTGTGTGTGGGGGGACTGATTTCCCTTTATTTGAGCCTCATGCAGGAATGGATGGATGAGAAATCCGTGCAGGGAGTTCCTTTGTTCCCCTGGCCCTGCCTCTTCGCTGGACTCCAGCTATCTGGTTGTTTGACCTGACAGCTGCCTTTCAAATGAGTTCATAGGCTGCCGTGGAAGAAGTGCCAGATTTCTCAGCCCATATGAGAAAGCATTTAGGGGTCCACAAAACAGCAACTCTTGGACTTTTCAAGGACTTGCCTCTGGTAAGACCCTGTCAGAACAATATGCTTTATACATTAGCAGTGCAGTCTTGAAGCAGAGGTACACCCTTCCAAAACAACTGAAATCCATGGGCTTTGAAGAGCGTGACTCTGTTTAGGATTGCATTGTAAGTTTTCTAGTCTGGGGAAATCTTTCAGTTCCGTCTCTTTAAATACAGCCTAAGATTTTAGAAAGGCTTGTCCAGTCCAGCAGGTTAGGATTGGTTCACAGCTGAAGCTCCTTCATTGGATCACCCATCATTCAGATTAGACCACAGAGTATGGGCTAACTCAGGAGAAAGCAGTCTCATGTCTCTCATGCCAGGCCAAACCCATATGGAGACCTTCATGCGGTAATGTCTTAGAAATGTAGTGTTGCCAGCCTCCAGGTGGGGCCTGGAGATCCCCCACTTTTACAACTGATCTCCAGCTGGCAGAGATCAGCTCCCCTGGAGAAAATGGCTGCTTTGAAGGGTGGTCTCTATGGCATTGTACCACACTGAGGCCCCTCCCCTCCCCATACCCCACCCTCTCCTGGATCCACCCCCAAAGTCTCCAGGCATTTTCCAGCCCAGACCTGGCAACCCTATAGAAATGGGCTCCCTAGATGCCCAAATGATTCAGTAAATGCATTTCAGGAACAGCAGGTTTCATGCTACATCTCTGACTAGATCTTTCTCCTATCTCGTGGCACCGCCGTTGAGGTTTGTTGTGAGAGTCAGAGGCTCTTGTATAGCCATGCTCTGCTTCAGCATCTTCTATGCCAGCCTGCACAGAAATACATCCTGCTTAAAATATGTGCATGCATGCACACATCAGGGACACGGCATAACAAGGAGAAGCATGACAGCAATTGTTTCTGAAGATTATATAGCCTTGCGCGCCTGTCTTCTTGTGATATGGTTTCTTTCCCGCAACCAGCTGTGGTACTACTGTAGGATTACAATCCCTCTTTCCAAGGGACCATCATTCCTTCTAAAATTACCATGAGAAGTGGAGCCAACCAGCATGCTTTGGGGAGCGTATGTATCTCTGTGTCCAAATGAAAGAGGTCCAACTAGCAATTTTCTTGGTGTTCTAAGCACACAGATCTGGCACAGTTTGGAAGCAGGAAAACAATTGTGTGGTTTTTTTTAAAAAAAGAATATTTTTATGCTGTTTGTGATAATTATAGCAGTGCTAGGCTGTTTTTGTTCAGTTCCACTTGAGAACAGTCACTTTGGCAGATAAATAATACAAGACCTACGTTCAACAAGGAGGGGCACCCTAACCAGCAGCTGGCAATGGCCTACTTTTGCAAGTCTACAGGGAGCAGGGGAGGCCAGACTGCACCAAGGAGCGTCACTGGTTAAGAACGCTCAGCCTCACTTGCAATAAGCCCAGCAGCAGCAACACAACTAAGTAAAAAGCCAGCTCCCAGGATGGGGAAAAGGGGCTGTGCATTTTGACTTAGTTTAATAATGAAAGCAAAGGTGCCAACCACTTTAAGAGCTCCATTGGAAATCTAGATTGATGATGGAGGACAGATCTCCTTGACAAATGTCACCTTCCTTCCCCAAGTCCCTCAGCCTCAGGAGTTTTCCTCCAACTTAAGTGGCTCTTCCGTTGGAGGAAGAGACACTTAAGTTGGAGGAAGGCTTCAAACTTTGCTTAGAGGACTGGCAGGATACAGGCCAACTTATCTAAGAACCAGGTAGTGGTTTTTGTTTTTAACCTTAGTGCTTTTCCAGAGGCATCTTAATCATGGGCTATTGTTGGAGCCAAAGTTCCACCATTCTTGGCAGTTCAGCAGTCATGGTGTCCCTAGTTCAGAATCCAACTCTGCCGTGAATGGCTGGAGTAGGTAGACTTGGGCAAATGCTCCTGATCTGATATATGAGGGTAAGTACTGGTCCACTTGACAGGGTTGTAATAGAATTACCAAGATAATATTTCTAGAGAGCTTTGAACACTCAAAAGTCCTACATAGGTCAGGAGTGTTGAATCATGAACAGATTTGCCGCTCTGGCGGCAAAACCACTGCCCTTATACCTGGTAAGAGTAGTCCTGGAAATTCAAACCAGATTTGTACATGATTGAACAAGAAATGGATGGCTTGCTCAAGCACTTCACATGTATCAAGAGTCAAACACTGAACAAAATGAATCTCACTGAGGTAAATATTTCTACATGATGATGTAACATCCAAGAACAGATCTCATCCTTTCTTCTATGAAGTAAAAACATTTCCATTTTAGTGGTCAAATCCGGTATCATGAATGTAGGAAGGATGAGAAAGAACAAATCCTTAGGTGACCTGATCTACCAGAGAGAATCAGACTAGATCCTGAAATGATTAGGTCAGAGGTGTCAAACTTACTTGTTAAGAGGGCCGGATCTGACATAACTGTCACTTTGTTGGGCTGGGCCATGTGCACTATAAAATGTAACACCAGGTACTGGAGATATCAACTTTATAAAGGACACAGGCAAACCCAATTAATAATAATATTTTTACTCAAAATACAAACAAAAGCAGTGAAAGCAACTGATTTTCTGGAGAATGTATAAAAGCCTCAATAAATGTACTTAATCATGTGCAAGGCTACTTTTTCCCCCAAGGGATACCATAAAAGGGGGAGTATCTTATATTTCTATACATATCAGTTGCTTGCAGGCTATGTAAGAGTCCTGGATGGGCCGGTTCTGGCCCCCAGGCCTTATGTTTGACACCACTGGTTTAGGTGACCTGGAGCCAAACTAGATGTTATTTTTAAAAACTATTATTCTCCACAGACACAAGGCAGCTTCTAGGAACTAAGTTTCCAAGTGCTGCAGGGGTCTGATTCAGATTGGGACCACAGTGCAGGGGGAGGAGGGACTTCAATGATCTGGCAGCTTTTCAGGTTGGGAAAATGGCATGGGGCCGGGGGAAGGTCAGGGGAACCCTCACCCTATATGTCAAAAAAATTGTAACATCTGGTTCAGCCCTTAAAGGCAGAAACCTACTTTACAGAAAAAATGGAATTTGGTTTTCTGGTTTGTATTTTAGTTATCTTTTTTTGTTCTTTCCAGGCAAACATTCTAGCTTTAGGTCCTGTCAGCTGATGCTGATTAAGAAATAGTTGATATCTACACCTGCTTGCTTGCATGAAAGCAACAGATTTGTGACTTACAAGTTAATGTAATACACTATACATAGAACTAACAAAACAATTTTCTAGTAAAAATCTATTTCACGAGCCACTTTTTGCGGTATTGCACACACAGCGCAAACAAAACCTATTTTCGGGCTACATCCTAGGGGTGATTGTTGAAAAGTGTAACAGCTTTCCTTCAGCCTTCTCTTAGATCTTTCTCAGCAGGACAAAATTACATATAATACCAATTTCCTGCAGAATCACACAAATCCTTCCCTGCAGGGATTTCACCTTTCAGCAGTCTCTAAAATACAGTACACAACACTTAATTGGAATGGTCCTAAGACAGAGCTGTTAGGCAAGAGGTATTTGCTTCTGTTTCCTGAAGGCTAGCATGAAACCAGCTCGTCTTTTTCATAGAATGGCTCCATAAATCTGTGAAACTTCCGATGACCAAGATGAGGATTCCACTTGAAAGTGATGAGTGAATAAAGTGCTGCATTGCATGGCAGGTAGGAATTTGGACACAGACTAGGAATGTGATCACATGCGCCAGAAGATCCGACATAGGCGTGAATGCCCAACAGATCAGAAGGGTGCTATCAGACAGCAACATCTGGGTAGTGTCCTGCAGCCATCAGCAACCTGCGCAGTTCTGCTGCAGAGGCGGAGTTAAAAGACACCAGGGAAAATCCGGTAGTAAATGGGTTGCGACGGTCCCCGGACGGACTTTCCCCTGTCTGATTGTGCAAGCATGCTTCTGAACCACTGGGATGGTCTGATCAGGCCATCCCAACTCGATGCTGTTCCCCCCCCCCCCCTTCGCAGTATGCGCATCATCACATACCCATAGGGGGCCCTTGGTGCAGAGGTGCGATTCTTTGTTTATGTGTATGGGAAACAAATGGCAAAAAAACCCTGACTCACCCACAGTTGCGTCTGATCACACCGTGACAGGCTGGGGTCACAGCAACAAAGGGCTGTGTGATCTCATAACCGCGGGTCTAATTCCTCTGGAGGGAAAAGCCTTCCTTCCACTCCACTTCAACTGGCGCATGTAACCACAACCAAGGACTTGCTGCATCTGACCGCTGGTCCGAGGACGTCTCCTGTCCAGACACTGACTACATCTGGGCCTGCTTAGCTTCAGCAAGGCTGATGTATCAAATGCCTTCCAACCATCCCATGACGGATAATACTATAAAAAGTTCTCTCTGGGGTGTTTCAGCTGTGACAGCCAGGAGGCAAGTCACCACTAGATACTGCAGCCATTAAATGATGACTATTAATATGTGAACTAGTTCTGGGGCATAAGAATAATTGGACCAATGTCATAGATTACCATCCAGCACAGACATATCGATCGAGCAACATGTACGACTATCAGAGAGTTGAGTCGCCAGGGTACAACATGGTTTTATTATTAGCGATGCAGTGAGAAATCGGGTTCCTGCCACATCTCCCACCCATTCCTTCTCTGGTCTTTGTGCCTGCTCTGCTCTTTAGCCAACCCATACCTTAGCTCCATTTGCTAGAGCAGGTGAAAGCAAAGAGTGCGGGCAGAAGGACCGAGGAAGGACAGGAGGTGGGGCAGCTATACAGTCTTCCACTGCATTGCTAAAGGCATGTTCCTGGGCTTTATCCCAGAAATACTAACAGAAGAGATTTCCTTGAAACTGTTTGCCTTGAAACTGTTTGACAAGTTTCCCTTCCTGCTTAAAGACAGTGATAACTTTGAGAAAATACAAGACACCCTTTTGGTTGATAAGTATCAGTGGGATCTGCCCTACCATGTAATGGATTTCCAAATATACTGTTAGGATTGTTCAAAAAAATCACTCAGCCTGTTTTTTCTCCCACTCCAAATCCAGCTGTTTATTACCTCGGCTCAGGTGGTGGACGTGACATTAACAAGCCTTTTCAACTTGGTCCCATTCCTTCAGCCAAAGGAGTTCTTAGAACTTTCCTGTGTGGAACAGCATTTTGACATGAAAAACACATAATCACCCCGAGCTTAATCTTGGAGGTTAATAAAGAAAGGCACTCAGGTATGCACTGTTGGCAAAAGAAAAAGATGTAGCAATTAAACTTCTCTTGAAACTGGGACTGTGGCAAAGAAGAAACGGAAACTCTGGAAGAACAGCCAGTTGCAGGAGTTTGGGGAGGACAAAGAATTTTAAACCCCTTTGGACTCTGAGAGCTGCATTTTAGAAATGTTTAACCATAATTCAAGAAACTGTGCACATATTTTGGTTCCAAGTATGAACTGTGGCTGAGTTCAGACTGTCAGTCTGGCCCAATATAGGCACCTTTCTCAAGCGGATTAAGTGGGCTGGTTCACACAGCCACAGCCGTGTTCACCCTGTCCTTTAATGGTTCGCTCCCACTTTTAAAAAGTACCCAGTGAAAACCAGGGCAAGCCATGGAGGACGCTTTGATCCCACTTCCAGGAAGTGTGAATGTAAAAAAGCTGCAATCAGGCAGCACTGGTAATGGGAACCCACTGATCTGGAAGGAATGCGCATAACTGCCCATGCGTGCTCAACCGCCCAATGCTGCTGCGCCCATGCACCTACACGCAGGTCGGCGGAGCGGACCAAAACCGCACGCAACTGCGGCACCGCCAGGGGCAGCCCCACAGTACAACTTCTCCATTCTGCCTCCTCCTCGGCATGCTGCCACATCAGTCGGTGCAGTGCAACCGGGAATCCCCGCCACAACTTGGCCCGGGTCTTTTTGCCCCGCCTCCCTTGCGCTTTATACTGCCAGTCTGTCCTCAGCCCATATACCATATCAGCAGAACTGGTAAAATAGTGCACGCTACAGTAAATACTCTAAAAGAAGATTTAAATGTCCACACCTTCTTCCTCTCGGCCCCAACATGTGGAACTCCTAGCCTGAAGAGCTATGTGGTGCCCCTCTCTTTTATTCTTTCCAACCCCTCCCAAAAAACCTAAGCTTTCTGCATGGCATTTGGCTATCTTTAGAGCCAAGGGACTGAATATCCATGAGTTCATACATCTAAACTGAGCCCAGGTCTCTCTTCTCTGTATTATATAATGAACAAATATCTCTTTTCTGGAGAGTCTTAAGGTTCAGAGAGACAACTATTTGGATACGTCAGATAGTTTGGTTCCTGATCACCATATGTTGGGCTATGATGAGCCTGTTTTGAAAGTGGATGCAATTAGGACTTCCGGCAAGACTTGCGACCATGGCGGACGCGCTCCTCCGCATCTGCGGGGAGCGCGATCCGTACCCGGCGGGAAGAAGGGGCTTTGGACTGGTGCCGAGCCCCCAGAGACCCTAGTGAAGGGGCTCTGCCTGGGGTGGCACGAAGGGGATCTCTCCCTACGATGGCGATCGAGGGATCGAGGTCCCCTTTCATCACCCCCATAGGTTCCCCCGTCCGTGGGAGCCGTATGGCTAAAAGCGCAAAACCGAGAAGCAGCAGAGAGTGTGAAGCTTTGAAGCTGGAACTTATAGTTACGCACGGAGAAAACGTGAGTCTGAAGTAAAAATAAACAGAACACAGCGGGAAAGGCGGGTGGAGCAACCCCCCCCCCTCGAGACTGGCGTACTTACGGGACTCTTTACGTGGCGTTACTGCATGAAAAAACGTACGTTCGGCTTGCTAGATGGCGGCATCGCTCTTTAGAGGATATGAACTTTAAAAAGATATAAGCGCAGTCGTAGAATTTGCTTCTTTCGTCCATCTTATCTAACTATCAACAAAGAAGCACAGCCTCAACAATGGCGGGGAAACCGAAACCTTCCCCCAAACTAGGAAGTACAGCTCCGAGTTCAAAGGTTGATACCACAGAGATGAGCACTGTGTTCTCCTCGTTATTGCGACCTCTAGTGGACCAAATGACAGCTCTCAACGTCAAGATGGACAAGATGCAGCTGGACCTGAAGGAGTCGAATAAAACTACAGAGAAGCTGCAGCGAGAACTTCTGGAAGTTAAGACTTCAGTAAAAAATCATGATTCAAGGCTACAAAAAGCGGAGAAAGAAAAGGCCTTCCACTCTGATCAGCTTTTGAAACTACAGATGGAAAGATCGAATTTTTTCCTAAGACTTCAGAATGTACCAGAGGATAAAGGAGAAGACCTTAAAAATCTGTTAAGTGAAGCGCTCTAGCCAGTGACGGGCTTAAAAGCAGCGGAAATAAAAAGCGATATGGATATGGTTTACAGAACCTATCCAGACTATACTAAAAAGAAAAGCCTGCCTGGTGAGATTCAGATAAGGTTCTCCAAAAAGTCAACAAGAGATGTGGTGCCTAGGACCACAAATAAAGCGGTTCTGAAGATCAAAGGAAAAGAAGTTAAAGTGATGAAAGATATCCCATTTGAAATAAGGAAAAGAAGGAAAGCCTATGGAAAACTGACATCTTGGCTACAGTCTGAATCTATTATCTACAGGTGCAATGTTCCGGAAGGACTGAGCTTCAGCATCAAAAACAAAAAATACAAGATTGACTCTGTTCAACAGGCAAAAAGTTTTTTGGAAAAAAGCAAAGAAAAGAAAAAAGAGAGAGACTCAGATGGTTCGCTGGCATCGCAAGAAAGTATGTATGGATTTGATAGCTCAAAGAGCAAAGAAGAAATTTCTGACTCGGAAAAAGGAGCAGCAGCTCCAAAGGTACAAGAAGAGACTGTTAAGACAAGAAGAGGACGAAAGAAGAAATAAAGGCTGAAATGTTTTTTGAAATCGCACTTATATATTATATATAATTTGTATAATTAAGCATTCCTTCAAAAGAACATGTCTGTCAAACAGCTTTTTTATTTTTCATAAATCATCAGTAACAATTTTAATTGAATATTAACCAAGGTTTAAAAGGCTTCATATGTATTAATGGTAAGGTAATATTAAGCAAATGTTAAAGCACACTCTGTATAAGGTAAATATAGCTTAGAAAAGTAGCGATGTAGTAGCAGAAATAGATAAAATCAATAAAAATCTTTTTTTAAAAAAAAAGAAAAAGAAAGTGGATGCAATTAAACCTCCATTTCCCCAGTACTTTCCGATCTGACTGTGTTGAGAAGACAAGAGGGTCTCAGAGGAAAATCATCATTTGAATTATTAGTGAGTGCTCCACTTTCTAATGGCTGCTTTGCCAAGATATATTCATTACTAATAATCTTGGACAACAGACTTTTGAATTATACCAAGAAACAGGAGAAAGATCTTCAGGATAACATAAGTATGGAAGAATGGGACTGGATTTGGAAAAATGGCAGCCCAAGGTTATTATTATCTTCCAGCCTTAAGTGAATACCTACAAGACCTTATTTCAGTGGTGTATAACACCCCATAAATTGGCACCCATATGCAATTCAGCTCAGGTCAAATGCTGCTCATCTGTGGCAAATATATTCCATATTTTCTGGCTCTGTCCTAAGATACAGTCATTTTTGAGAACTATCTTTCAGTTTGAAAAAGTGCGCCTTGCACATGAAAGCTCATACCTTGAATAAACCTTTGTTGGTCTTAAAGGTGCCACTGGACTCTAAATTTGTTCTACTGCTTCAGACCAACACGGCTGACCTTCTGGATCTATCTTTCGTTTTGTTACTGAAATGTTCAATAATAGTATACCCTTTGATCTCCAAATCATTCTGTTAGAGTATTTGAAAGGCTTCGTCTTGCTATTTCAGCTTGAGGGGGAAATGGGGATGGGATAGGAGCCTTCTCTCCTTATGCCACAATTCTGAGATGAATAGGCCCCCCACAGACTTTTAAAATGTTGTTACCCACCACTGCTGTGTAGTTCTGGGAAAGCAAACAACTTTTCAAAAATCATATAGCGTAGTTTGGCCCACAGTACTCCAAATGAGGGTGTACCGTTGTTCTACATGAGGGCATTAAGATATTGGCCATTTTATTCTAAATCCCATTCCTAATAATTTACATTTTCTTCATCATTTTTAATCCTTTTATGGCCTCCTTGACCTGGGTCTCTAACCATGCATACATCCTTTTAGACTTGGTGGTACCTTTCCTGACCTGAGTAGGGTTGTCAGGTCCCTCTGGGCAACTAGCAGGGGAGGGAAGAGAAGAAGAAGAGGAGATACCCCACCCTTCACTACCCAAAGGAGTCTCAGAGCAGTTTACAATCTCCTTTCCCTTCCTCTCCCCACAACTGACACCCTGTGAGGTAGGTGGGGCTGAGAGAGCTCTGAGAGAACTGCTTGTGAGAGAACAGCTCTGAGAGAACTTGTAACTGACCCAAGGTCACACCAGCAGCTGCATGTGGAGGAGTGGGGAATCAAACCCAGTTTGCTCAGATTAGAGTCCACGCTCCTAACCATTACATCAAATTTACCAGGAGCAGCAGGGATGTCCATCTGATGTACAGTAATGTGTCTACGTCACTGCCCGCATGACCCGGAAGTGATGTCATCACGTCCAAGATGTCGAGACGACACTCTGGTATTTGGGCAAAAACTCTATGGTAAATTTGGCTTCTACCATAGAGTTTTTGCCCAAATACCAGAGCATCGCCCCAACATCCCAGATGTGATGATGTCACTTCCGGGTCATGTGGGCAGTGACATAGACACATTGCTGTATGTCAGATGGGCTTCCCTGCTGCTCCTGGTAAGTCCCCCCTCCCCCGCCAATTGCCAGGAGGGACCTGGAAACTCTCCTCAAGTCAGGAAATCTCCCTCTTTTTCGGGGTAAGTTCCCCCCCACCAGCCAGCTGATCGGCGGCAGGGAGGCGGGGTCTGTCAGCGGGGAATCCTCGCTTCCACTGGGGGCGGGGTCTGGCAGCCCTAGGCTTGAGACATGCATTTAAGCTAGGCCTCAGTTAGTGAGTTCAATAAATTCCAGGTATCCAGACCCTCTTAATTCTCTCTTTCAGATTAGTCCTTTCAACGTTCCCTCTTTTCAACTCTTACTTGTTTGTTTATTATAATGCCAGAGGTGAGCCAGGCTGGGAGAAGTGCCTGGCGAGAGAGACCACAAGGGGGAAAAACCACAGCAGAATGGGGCATGCAGCACTCCATACCAAAGTGTTCTTTCAGCCCTTCAGCTGCTCTCCTGTATTCATGAATAGGTTAGATGGACATTAGATGTACATTTAGGTTTGCACAAATAATTTAAGCTTCCGTCCTAAGGGTTGCCAGCTGGCCTGTTCACTCCAGTGGGAGCAAAAATGGGGGGCAGAGAGTCCAAATGTGGGGAATTCCTAGAGCATGGGTTTGGGGAGGGGAGGGACCCCCATGGGGTCTAATGCCATAGAGCCCACCCACCCTCCAAAGCAGCCATTTTCTCCAGGGGAACTGAGGCCAGCTGTAATTCCAGATCTCCAGGGCTCACCTGGAGATTGGCAGCACTACAAATTATCACTAAAAGTACTTTCCACCCCTTGTCCTCCTACTGTGTGTATGTGTGAAAAGAAAACACACAAGTGTGGGGTTTTGTGGGAGAGAAAAATAAGGTGATATTAAATCTTCGTTCAGTTTCTGAATTGACGAAGGCTAGTTTACCGTCCTGCCATGCACATAGGATTTCCATGTAAACACTGGCTGGAGTGTCAGTTTTAGTGCTGTCTTTCCCTAATCTTCAGTAAACATACTGGAATATGCCAGCAAAGAAGATAAAGGAACATGAACACAAGAAGCTGCAAGGAAGATAAAGGAACATATGAAGCTGCATTATACAGAGTCACAGCATTGTTCTCTCAAAGTCTGCATTGTCTGCTCTGAGTGACAGCAGCTGAAGATGCTGGGGATTGAACATGGGACCTTCTGCGTGCAAAGCAGATGTTCTTCCCTGGTTTCCCCTGCAACACTGTTTCAACCCTTCCCCAACCCGGCCTTGCCGAGCGGAGCAGAGGGGAAAATACAACGGAACACTTTGTGCACCTTTATACCTGGACCCCTGTCCGTGTTAGCCATGGAAACGCAAACAAGACTCCAAAAAACTTGGTACATTTTGCAAAGGGATTAGCTGCATAAGTGAAATGCCAGATGATTGGGCTCTGGTTCTGTTTCTACCTGGAATGTGTTCCATCAATCCCTCCCACAGCTTGAGATGGGAGATAGCTGGACAGGTTATTATTTATGTCAGCGCAAACTGGTGGTACCAGTCATGCCTCTTCAGTAGGGAAGGAATATCTCATCCCCAGCCTTTCTTCCCCCCCCCCCCAGCATATATATGTGGTGAGATAATACACATCTGGCTCTGAGCAGTCGTTGGAGCTCTGTAAATCTTTGTTATGCAGCTGTAGGCAGAGCAGCTATCTTTACTACTGTATAATCATATCGTATTTTACAAGGAATTAATTTATGAGTAGTCGCTCTTGGTTTTTTTAAAAAGCAAGGCCTGAATTATACATCCCCCTTTAGTTAAATTATCCAGAATCGTTCCAGAATTTAAGCAAAACATGTAGGGCCTGAAGCCCCATTTCATAATTATAGGTTTTCAGTGCTCTTAAAACATTTTCAGTGTACCCCACGGTTTAAGTATTTTAAAGACACGTCTCGTGAACGTGAAGGGAAGGCAGCAGGGTATAGCCTGAGCTCATCAGATCTCGGAAGCGAAGCAGGGTTGGTACTTGGAAGGGAGACCACCAAGGAAGACGGCAGAAGAAGACAATAGCAAGCCACCTCTGCTTCTCATTTGCCTTGAAAGCTGAAGTTGCCAGAAGTGGGCTGTGACTTGACTTACATACATACGTATCACAAACATACACTAGTCAGTGAATCTGCAGCTAAGTGCAGCTGTTTATTGAAGATACACTTGGTGTTTGCCTCGAGATAATGTGCCAAAGGGGCCTCATACATGATTGGGTTTCCTCTTCGCAAATCTGTGTGCATCCATGATCCACTCGGTTCACATCTGTCTAAACGGACTTTGTTAGAATCACAGAATCACAGAGTTGGAAGGGACCTCCAGGGTCATCTAGTCCAATCCCCTGCACAATGCAGGTAATTCACAAATACCTTCCCCTCCACATCCACAGTGACCACTGTTCCACGCCCAGAAGGTGACAAAAAACCCTCCAAGATTGCTTCCTGACCCCAAAGTGGCAATCTGCATTTCCCTGGGCATGTATGAAAGGGCCGCAAGAACTAAGCACTGATGCAACCCTTCCTGCCCTCCCTTTCATGCTCCGCCTAAGTTCACAGAATCAGCATTGCTGTCAGATGGCCATCTAGCCTCTGTTTAAAAACCTCCAAAGAAGGAGAGCCCACCACTTCCCAAGAAAGCCTGTTCCGCTGAGGAACCACTCTAACTGTCAGGAAGTTCTTCCTAATGCTCAGCCAAAAGCTCTTCTGATTTAATTTCAACCCATTGGTTCTGGTCCAACCTTCTGGGGCAACAGAAAACAACTCGGCCCCATCCTCTAGCAGACAGCCCTTCAGGTGCTTGAAGATGGTTATCATCAGGGCTTTTTTTGTAGGAAAAAGCCCAGCAGGAACTCATTAGCATAAAAGGCCACACCCAACAGCAGAAACTCATTAGCATATTAGACCGCACCACTGACAGCACAGCTTATTAGCATATTAGGCCACACCCCTGTGTTACCAGAAGAATGATCATCCAGCCACACCCACCTTTTGCTTCTTATTCTGTTTACCTTGTTTGTTGTCAAAACCCAGGGCTTTTTTGGTGCAGGAATTAATTTGCATGTTAGGCCACAAACCCCTAATGCAGCCAATCCTGATGAATTTCTGCTGCTGGGTGTGGCCTATTATACTAATGAATTCCTACTAGGAGTGGCCAACTCAGGAGCCAGCCGGAACTCCGTTCCTGTGCGTTCCTGCCCCAAAATAGCCCTGGTTATCATCTTTGATCTGACCTAAATCTGCAGTGTCAGCTCCGGTTATTCTTTGGAGGGGCCCTTGGCTAGACAAGTTGCTCTGACTGGGCCCTCCATCCCTCCCTGAGTAGGCCCACTGACTCTAGGATGTTCATTGTCTCCTTCTCCCTGTGGGCCTGATCCACACTGTTGTCTAGGGGGAGAGAGATAAACTGACCAGCAGTAGCTGCCTCCTTCTCCGGGCTCCTCTCCCCAGGCAGAAAGTGCAGAGCGTCAATGCAGCCGGGCTCAGAGGGTTGCAGACAGGGGTGGGCACTGGCCCCCCTCCTGGGTGTGAACCTCTGCAGGTACCCAGAGATGCCAAACCCTGATGCCAGCCCTGCAAGTAGGCAAGTCTGAAATCTGCTTCAGGCATGGTATCGTTCACAGGAATGGTGTGTGTGGAATGGAATGTGCAATCCCAGGGCAATTTGGAAAGCTGGCCGGGAGAGATGTTGCAATATCTGAAATCAGTGATTAACTCGCTTTTGCGTGGTGCTGACCCAATGCTCCCTCTAAGCTGTGGAATCTCGTGAGCAAAAATTCTACTTTGTGAGCTACTGGCATTAAAGTTGTGAGCGAACGATTTGGCTGCTGCATAAATGAGTTTGCTCTAAAGCCCTCCTTCCTGAGCTAAGACAAAAATGTGTGAGCCGGAGGCTAAAAAACTGTGAGCTAGCTCACACTCACTCAGAGGAAACCCTGGTGCTGATCACGCCAAGGGATATTCAGCGTAGAAATTATGGATTCGCTTAATTGCTCATGGGTCGGAGTCCAGTGTTCCCTCTAAGCTGAGTTAGTGTGAGCCAGCTCACAGTTTTTTAGCCTCCAGCTCACACGCTTTTGTCTCAGCTCAGGAACAATGGCTCCAGAGCAAAGTAATTTATGCAGTAGCCAGGGCTATTTTGGGGCAGGAACGCACAGGAACACCTATAGCCTTCCCCCCCTTGGGTTCCCCAGGCGCCTCGCAAGCCACAGGGCACCTGGGGAAGCCAAGCCAGTCCAGGGAAGGAAGGCAGTTTAAACTGCCTCCCCCTGCGGAGCACTTGAGGAAGCTGATCCAAAAACTGCCTTCCTTCCCTTGGGTTCCCCATGCACCCTGCACCTG
Source organism: Lepidodactylus listeri (assembly GCA_029233225.1). Taxonomy (NCBI): domain Eukaryota; kingdom Metazoa; phylum Chordata; class Lepidosauria; order Squamata; family Gekkonidae; genus Lepidodactylus; species Lepidodactylus listeri. The sequence continues at coordinate 24,337,486 of JARCFY010000012.1, forward strand.
GGGAAGCCAATCCTGGGAGGGAGCTGTGCTGTCAGGGGTGTGGCCTAATATGCTAATGAGTTCCTGCTGGGCTTTTTCTACAAAAAAAGCCCTGGCAGTAGCCAAATCACTCGCTCACAACTTTAATGCCAGTGGCTCACAAAGTAGAATTTTTGCTCACAAGACTCCACAGCTTAGAGGGAGCATTGGTGCTGACCATGCCAAGGGGTGTTCAGAGTACAAATTGTGGCCTTGATGTAACTTGTGAGTGAGCTGCATGTTCCGTATGTACTGGGGTCTTCAGGTTGGATTTTCCCAGCTTCTCCACCCAGTGGCTTTCCTCAGTGTCGTCCCTGTATGTGGCTTTTGGCCATGGGGGCAACACAGTTCCCAGCAGAGCCTCTTCGGTAGTCAAAAGGAGATTTTCCTCCCTCTTTTGCTTGCTAGTAGAAAAGGACCCAAGTTACTGTGTTGTCTACACAATATAAGAGAGATACAAAACAGATGAGAAATCACTTTTCATTGCACCGACTTTTGATGGTCAAGCTGTTGTGACTGGACTGGTGTCACCGACAGAGTAGGAACATGGGGCATCTTTTGCTGGGCAAAATCTGTGCATTCAAAGCTAAGCTTTAAGGCCTGCCTGTTTTATGCCTCAGTATTTGGGGGGGGGGGGTAATCCCCTTCCCTTTAGTACCCGAGAACTTAGATTCTGATAAAACTGAAGTCACACCTAAACTGCATGCAAGCTACAAGCCTATCTGTCAGGGGAAGCTCAGGAAAACTTCATTACGTTCACCTCCTCACAGAGCCTACATTGGCTGGAAAGGTGGCAGAAAAATGATTCTAAATAAATTAAAAATAAAAATATCCTAGGACTAAGCCCCATCACACCCTGACCTGGATGGCCCAGGCCAGCCTTATCTTGTGAGATTTCAGAAGCTGAGCAGGGCTGGCTCTGGTTAGGATTAGGATGGGAGACCACCAAGGAAGTCCAGGGTTGCTATGCAGAGGCAGGCAATGGCAAACCACTTCTGAATGCCAGTTTGGTGTAGTGCTTAAGAGTGCAGTCTCTAATCTGGGAGAACTGGGTTTGATTCCCCACACCTCCACTTGCAGCTGCTGGTGTGACCTTGGGTCAGGCACAAGTTCTCTCAGAGCTGTTCTCTCAAGGGCAGTTCTCGAGACAGCTCTTTCAGCCCCACCTACCTCATAGGGTGTCTGTTGTAGGGAGGGGAAGGGAAATGAGATTGCAAGCTGCTCTGAGACTCCGAATGAAGGGTGGGGTATAAATCCAATCTCTTCTTCGTCTTCTTCTTGTCTTGAGAACCCTACAGGGTTGCCATAAGTCAACTGTGACTTGATGGCACTTCTCACCACCACCATGGACTAAGGAATTCCCAGCAAAAATGGACTTCAAGGCCAAAGCAGACTTGTGCTGGGAGTTCTATGTTCGGTACTTCCAGCACTTTGAAAAACTCTACTCTCAGGTGTGCCAGAGCCCCAGCACACCTCAAGTTTGGCTCTCACAGACTAACCTATTTTGCAGGGGTGTTGCATGGATAAAACATGAAAAAAAACCCTTATGCAGTCCTGGAGGAAATAAAAGGGTACAAATTTATGTGTCTGTTACGAGCAGTAAGGCTCCTATCCATTTATCAATGGCAAAGGACAATGAAATGTTCCAGTTCGGTAGTCCTAGTCCTACTGCATTGTTTACTGGAGGTCTCAGTTGTCCGATCAATTTGCTTTTCATATTTTTGTATGAAAGAAAGGCACCTTGAGTCTCAGTGAGAAAGGTGGTCTAAAAATGAAGTCAATAATAATATCTAATATTGCATTCACACTGGCCGAAGACAGACTGGGGAAAAGAAGCGCAAGGGAAGCGGGGCAAAAAGGCCAGGGCCGAGTTGTCCCGGGGCTTTTCGTTCACACTGCAGAGACTGATGCGGGAGCATACCGGGAAGGAGGTGGAATGGAGCGTTCACACTGTGGGGCGGCCCCTGGTGGCTGTACTGCAGTGGCGCATGGCTTTAGTTCATTTTGCCTACCTGCACTTATGCACATGGGTGCATAGATGCATGGACGCAGCAGCCGGAACAGTGGGTTCACATTACCGGCGCCGCTTGATGTGTGGCTTATTTGCGTCCACACTGCCAGGAAGCGGGATGAACGCGCACCCAGACAACTTGACACCGATTTCCCCAGGTACCTTTTAAATGCAGGATGAAAGCGCTTTGGGACCGGGTGAGTGTGGCACGGCAACGCTGGGCAGCTGTGGCTGTCTGAACGGGTTCTCTTAATCCGCTTCAAAAGCAGACCTATATTGGGCCAAAATGCCAGTCTGTCCTCGGCCACTGTCTGTTTACCACTAGTGAACCACATACCTGGATGCCCTACAAAATGGCAGACTTAGTAGGGCAAAGAACAGGGCCTTCCCTGCTATGGCCCCTCCAGCAAGGAATCCCCTAACCAGACAGATCATCTGCCAGTCTGCTGGCAAATACACTAATGGCAGCTGGCGTGCTACTTTAAAAACAACAACAATTAACAGTATAATTAATGTATTGTGCTTTTCGACTTATTGCACTGGTCTTTTTATATTTCTTTATTTCACGTATGCTGATTTCAACCCATATTTTATTTTAAAATGCCACTAAATCAATCCACATATAAGAAAACAAAGGAAGAGCCTTGGTGGTCCTTTGCTTGTTTTCTCCCCCTTGCTCTATTTCAAAACAAACACCAGTGAAGTTGACTTTAGCTTTTCTAGCTGTAATGCAATATCCTTTTTGCCAGGGACCTGAACCTTGAAGGTAAAAGAAACAAAATTAATTGTAGGAGGTATTAAAAGATTGCTCATAAAAACAACATAGAGAGGCACACTGCGGATCAAAAGTCCCGATGTCAGAAACTAGCCAAAGCTGAGGCACTTCCCCTTTGCCAAAAGCACACAGGACTGTCCAGTCCAGAGGATAATGGAGTTCACAGCTGGATTCCTTTGGCTTTCTGTGACCTGTGACTTTCTTCCACCACAGACAGGTGAACCTCAGCAGCTGGTACAACTCGGGCCCTGCCCTGCAGGGTAATCAACAAACACACGGCTCTACTGGCCATCCTTTGACTGCTTGGAAATGCCCTTCTGATGAGCAAACTTAGGAAAAGCTGCAACATTTCATATGAAAGGAAGTCCATCATGGTGTGCAGTGAGCGGGACTGGGAGATTTGATTCCAGGAAACATTCTGGATTGAGATGAAAGGATGTGCTGTAATTGGGAGCAGTTTAAACTGGCTTTATTTTCTAATTCTATTAGGCTGAAGGTTACAGATTAAATGCAAATCTTACATACAATTAGTTCCTCCCCCGTGCAGACCTTTTACCCCCGCCTTTTATTGGTTTGTCTGATGTTCTTATGGGTGTGTGTGTGTGTTTAAATTAATTATTGGGAGCTGACTTTATGCTATTTCGGGAGATCCAGGATATAAATGAATGGATAAATATTTATTTCGGTGTATCTTGAAGGGTTGTAGAGAAAGCATTAATCCTTCCAGGGTCAATAGGTTCATCTGCTATGCTCTTCACTATTCAGCCCGTCTCAGATGGTGGAAATTAGCTCCGCTCCTTCTCTAGTGCTGGAGGACTGATTGGGGTCATCTGGGTCTTCGAAAGGTCAGCTGACCCCAAGATTACTTAATGCCCAAGTTGATAAATGCAGGCAGGGAGATGCTAATCCTAAACTAACCACTTCTGGACTGGAGTAAGAGATAAGAAGACCTCTTTGAAAGAATTTCCAACAGACACACAATTGAGAAGGCAGAGGTGGGAAGAGAAATTTACACTGCTCTGTACTGGAGTGTGGGTTAGATTCTGCTGTGTTCATCACTGCAGAAATCGTGGCTTTTAAAACACATGCGTATGTGTGTATACCAGCTCTCATGTGTATACCAACATGTCCCTTTGCCCAGTGTCACATTTCATATAGTGAGGTTATTAGTCCACGAAAGCTTATGCCACAATAAATCAGTTAGTCTTTAAGGTGTAACAAGATCCTGCTTTTTCTTCCTGCAACAGATTTAAGGCCCATTCCTCACACTGTTGCCAGAGGTGCTGTCTTTACTCTTGGGTAGCCCCAATAGCAAGGGGGCGCCCCACTTCTAACTTGAACCAGAGACCCACAAAACTCAGGCCAAGGCAGACACTCCTGGTTCTGGAACACAGAGCAAGCCATAGCTCTGGAAACAGGGATTTCATATTCAGGTTTCAAAAGGCACCCTCAAAGCAAACCTCCAGTCTTCCCAGAAGCCACCCAGAAGAGATTATGCTTATGGAATAACACTGGGTTCCACCAGGTGAAGTATCTACATTTCTAAAGGCTATTCAGAGGCCATCTGGCAAATAGTCCTTCTGTCTCCAGAACCTCACCCAGCCCTTTTTGTGTCATCTCATGTCTATGTTCATTGTCTCTCCTTGCCCCATCCCTCAGGATGCCAAGATAGCAATCAAACATTCAAATTATTAACAGTCCTTCCTGACACTAATCAGGGACCCATCTCCATCTTTCGTCTGTATCTGGGATCCTATTCAACTGCCTTGGCAGAACCATCAGTGGTCATAAAATCCATTCAGCTAGCCCCAGCACACCTGGCTCCAGTTGTTAATCCAGACTCTGCTCCCTCTGGAAACTCATTGGCCACATCTAGGCCTTGCCCATCCTGATGTCACACACCTCCTGGGGCACCTGATTAGCTCAGGTAATCTTTTGTTCTCACCTGAGACCAGTCCCCAAGACCTTCCATTGGTCTGCATTGTTTTCCAACACCTATATCCATGACCACAGGGGCCTCAGACCGTGTGTGTTTTTCTGCCCTGATGCCAACTGGTAGGCCACCCCTTTATCCTCTGGGTTTAGGCCATAATCCTTTCTTCATGGACCTCTGCACATGGACAGGTAGTATCACCCCATAAGTCACCCCCTCTATTCTCTATCAATCACCTCTACTTCCTGAGTTCTGTATTGTGTGTATGAATGTTTGATTATTGTTTATAAGGACTTAAGAATTGTTTATAAGGACTTAAGTAAAGAGATCACTGCTTTAGTTTTCTAGTCTCTGTGTCTATTTCTGTGACCTGGATAAAGTGGGACTCTGGTATACAAAGGCCATGATCCTGTAGTTATGCCAATTGCACATTAATATCATAATTCCCCAACCTTTAATTAAAGCAAATAGAGCAATTTGGCTAACAACACATGGTAATTTTACACGGCACCCTTCTTTGTAGGGCTTACAGATCTGAAGTTCCTTTGACAGGGGTCTGAGTTCTCCCCTTCCTTTCTCTATGTCAGATAGGTGCGGAATGTGGGAGTGGTTTGGAGCCCATTATGTAAAAGAGGTATCTGGAAAACAGCACCCCCGTCAATTGTGGGTAAGAAAACCACAGAGGAGGCTATAGAATGAGAGAAGGGCACCACTGTGCACAAAGAAGAGCTCGCAGGGTGGGGTTGTCACCATGCTGCAGGTGTGGCTGGGCCTGCATTGCTGGCCCTCACCACTCATCAGCCAGGAGAAAGGTGCTTGCCTCACCCCCAGAGGAGGGGCTGGTGACCAAGAGCAGGTGAGAGGGTCCCAGAGGGAATTTAACCCCAGGGAATGCACCAGTCACAAAAAGTGGCATTAATACCAGCCTCTGGAAAGAGTAATTGCTCTCCCTGTAAATATGGCCAGCCTGACTCACCCCAATTGAAACAGGGAGCACAGAGAGAATCCCTATATTTAAAGAGTCTATTGAAGGATCAAACTCTTATGTTAACCAGACAAGCTATGACAGTTCCAGGTTTGGCGCTCCCAATAGGTGGTGGGACTGGCTGGAGATCTCCTAGGCTTACCACTGATCTCCAGATGACAGAGAGCCAGAGAAAACAGTTGCTTTGGAAGGAGGACTCTATGGCATTGTACTCCATTGAAGCCCCTCCCCTCCCAAACCCCACCCTCCTCAGGCTCCACTCCCCAAATCTCTAGGCATTTTCCAACCCGGAGCTGTCAACCCTAAGTTCCCAACACGTTTTTTTACAGTACTCTTACCAGATGAACAGGGCCCAGTTTAGACTGGGATTGCAGCTAGCATTGCCAACCTCCAGGCTGGAGATCTCCCACTATTACAGTTGATCCCCAGACAATAGAGATCAGTTCCCCTGGAGAAAATGGCTGCTCTGGAGGGTGGACTGAATGGCATTGTACACTGCAGAGGTCCCTCCCCTTTCCAACCCCCCCCCCCCAAAGCTCCACTCCCCCAAAAATCCCCAGGTATTTCCTGGCCCAGAGCCAGCAGTCCTAACTGCAGCACAAGGGAGAGCTTAATTCCCCTCCTTTCATTGTTTTTACAATCTAAAAGGATCTCGAGGAGCTGATTTTTGCCCCATTGGGAAAATATATGTACACAGATCAGCATACAGGGAGAGTCCTCCCCCCCCCCCCCCAAAGTGGCTTCTCAAGGGTCATATTACAGCAGAGAAGGAGAAGAGGAGGAGGAGATTGGATTTATACCCCGCCCTTCACTACCCAAAGGAGTCTCAGAGCAGTTTACAATCTCCTTTCCCTTCCCCTCCCCACAACAGACACCCTGTGAGGCAGGTGAGGCTGAGAGAGCTCTTTCGAGGACTGCTCTTGAGAGAACGGCTCTGAGAGCTTGTGACTGACGCAAGGTCACACCAGCAGCTGTATGTGGAGGAGTGTGGAATCAAACCCGGTTCTCTCTAGAGTCCACGCTCCTAACCACTACGCCAAACACCAAGGGGGGGAGTGGGAGGCTTAAACTCCCCTCCCTGCCCATTGCAGCCCCAATCTGAAGTGCAATCTTAAAAACTCCAGAAGGTCTAAATATGGAGCTTCCAGTGTGCCTTTAATGAGAGCCTCATTCCATGTCTGCTCCTGTGTTCAGATCTGGGAGTGATGCTTCTCAGCCCAAATAAAAAATGTCCCAGTGACCCAAGTTTTGAAAGAGCCATAGAGAAGTTTATAATGAACTTCAGTCTTTGGTGGCTGGTTAGGGGACGGTTTGTACACTCTGAGGCGGCCAATCTCTCCCCTCCCTGAGTCCCCTTTGACTCTCCAACAACCCAGTCATATATGGATTTCTCGACTTCAAAATATTTATTTAACAAACTACTGAAAGTTCTTCGTGCATGAGCTGTGCAGCTACAGTAACAGCAGTTTTGTGGGCAGAGATTATCGTGACTAATTCTCATGCTCAGTGCGCAGGAGGAGGAGGAGGGCCTCGCTGATCACGGCACAGGTGCATGTAAAGCGATTGCTTCTTGATCCAGTTCATCTCATTGCCAGAGTCAATCACTCAGTGTTCACCTAGTTTTTAAATGCTAAACGAACAGAGTAGGAGAGTTTTCGGAGCATAATGAACTAGAGTGCGGTGCGCAAAAAACAGATCTTAAACTCTTCCCTGCAATTCTGTGGAACTGGCTCCGCATCAGAGCTTTGTAGAGAGTGCCTGGCGTAAGCCAGTAAGACATCTTGATCCTCTGAAACTTCCCAGTAGGCAAGCGGGCAAGTAAGCAGCCAGTCAGCTGGCCAGCACAAAGGTCTTCTTTTGTGAGAGGTTCCTAATACTGAGAGCCACATATATATATGTGTGTGTTTGTAACGGGTTTTAACATGCAGAAATTGTTTTGCTAATTTATGCCAATAAAGGCTGACTTGACTTGACTTGACTACTGAGAGCCAGTTTGGTGTAGTGGTTAAGAGTGCGGACTCTAATCTGGGAGAACCAGGTCTGATTCCCCACTCCTCCACTTGCACCTGCTGGATGACCTTGGGCAAGCCGTACTTCTGGCACAGCTGTTCTTGAAAAAGAGCAGTTTCTGTCAGAGCTCTCTCAGCCCCACCTACCTCACAGGGTGTCTGTTGTGGGGAGGGGAAGGGAAAGGAGTTTGTAAGACTTATGGTGAACCCAGCAAGGGGCTTTCAAGGCAAGCGAGAAGCAGAGGTGGTTTGCCATTGCCAGTTTGGTGTAGTGGTTAGGAGTACAGACTCTAATCTGGGAGAACTGGGTCTGATTCCCCACACCTCCGCATACAGCTGCTGGTGTGACCTTGGGTCAGTCACAAGTCCTCTCAGAGCTGTTCTCTCAAGGGCAGTTCTCGGGAGAGCTCTCTCAGCCCCACCTGCCTCACAGGGTGACTGTTGCAGGGAGAGGAAGGGAAAGGAGTTTGTAAGCCACTCTGAGACTCCAAGTGAGTGAAGGGCGGAGTATAAACCCAGTCTCTTCTTCTTCTAATACTGATGGTCGTGGGTAGAATGAGAATATTTATAGTAAGCAGTGGCAGGGGACTAACTCTCTGGAAATAGTTTTTCTTAGAATTCTGGCTTGTGATGCTCACACATCCAATTCCCGATGGTCGGCGATTCCTTCCTTCAGCTGGCAGCCTTGGCAGTCCAGGTAGCGCCTGACCTGCAAGGCTCCCAGTTTGAGCCTTGGGATATCTAACATTACTCTGCTCTTGAATACCTCCTGAGCATGTCTTCGAGCATTTACTATCATCACCGGTGGAGTTCCCCTCTCCCCAACAGTCACCTTGTGAGGCAGGTGGGGCTGAGAGAGTTCTGAGAGAACTGTGACTGGCCCAAGGTCACCCAGCAGGCTACATGTGGAGGAGGAGTGGGGAAGCAAACCCGGTTCTCCCAGACGAGAGTCTGTGCTCTTAACCACTACACCAAACTGCCCAGCACAAAGGAACTTCTCACAAAATAAGACCTTTGTGTTGGCCAGCTGACTGGCTGCTTACCTGCCAGCTTGCCTACTGGGAAGTTTCAGAGGATCAAGATGTCTTACTGGCTTTCGCCAGGCACAAAGCTCTGATGTTGCAGTCACACAGGCTGTGGTCACACACACTAAATAATCCACTTTCAACCCACTTTCAGTCTACTTTCCAACTGGATTGTGCCAGTTCACACAGTAAAATCCAGCTGGGAAGTGCACTGAAAGTGGATTGGAAGTGTGTGTGTGACCGCAGCCCAGATCAGAGTCTGCTGCTCTTAACCCCTACACCACACTGGCTCTCCTGTACCACGGCGTTGCTCCTTTCCCAGGTGTCCAGAGAAAAATGCAGAGTCACAAGTGTACAAAGCCCAGAGCTGTTGACCCAGGACCTCCCCTTGGTGAAACCAGGTTTATTTGAACTCACAGGTCCACCAGTCAATGCTGTGAGAACAGAAGGGGGAAGCTAGACTAATCAACACTGACAGAATCGCAGGATGCTTGGCTGAACATGAGTGATGGTTAGGCAGTGGCTACAAGCATACCTGCGAGGTTAATACGCTCGTCGAGTTGATGCAGATGAAGAGTTCTTCCTACATCAGAAATTAAATGGGGTGGGGGGAGACGATGTGTCTAAATGCCTAACCTGCAATTCCCTTTTGTCAAAGCATTTAGATTGAAACTGATGGGTGTCCCAATGATTCCAGTTGGCTTCGATCTAGCTGCCAGGTTCAATGTAACTCTTCCCGCAATGGAGGGAAGCCTTTAGAGGCAAGGGTGTGACAAAGCTTCACGAGAAATTATTTTATTTATTTATATCGAGCATCTCCTGCACCTTTCTGCCAACTCTGGCACCCGATGTGGCTTCCCATGCTGTAAACATGGTTTAAGACCCAAACGCTCTTTGTAATCTCTGTGGCTCTGATAGGAGGCTGGGAGGGGGGGGGGGGAGACAACTTTAGCAAAAGTTTTCTCACCCCAGCCCTTACATGGTCCTATTGACACTGCATTGGGGCCCAACCCTAAAAACTAAAAACCAAGCATCCGACTCTTGGAAGCCACAGTTCTGGCAAGGAACTTGTGACGTCACTGAAGAAATGCAGATTCCCCCCCCCCCCCCCGGGAGGTTTGAGACGAGCCAAGCCTCCTCTGTGCATTTTAAAAGTCCCCCCTCCCGGCTGAGAACAAGCATGGGGGGGGGGGGGGTCTGTGCAATTGCTTTCCAGACTGCTCACCTTCATACATATGTGGATGGATCTAGCAGGAGAGATAATGGGTGGGTCAAGCTCTTCCCCATCTCCAAACAGGGAACAGAGACTTGGAGGGATTAAGGCTAGAAAGTCTTCAGGAAGAAGAATTCTGGAGACATCCAAGAAAAGCCTCTTTGACCTAGGGTTGCCAGGTCTGAACTGGGAAATACCTGGAGACTTTGGGGGTGGATCCAGGAGACGGTGTGGTTTGGGGAGGGGAGGGGAGGGGCCTCAGTATGGTACAATGACATAGAATCCACCCTCCAAAGCAGCCATTTTCTCTGAGGGAGCTGATCTCTGTCAGCTGGAGATCAGTTGTAAAAGCGGGAGATCCCCAGGCCCCACCTGGAGGCTGGCAACCCTACTTTGACCGGGTGTGATCTGGTCAGGGGGTGGGGAAAGGAAGGAGATAAAACTCCTGGAAGCCAGGAGGAAACTCTCTTTTCCTGGGATGCAGAGTCCATGAGAGGGTGCAGACCTCTCCTCTGGAGCAGGCAGCCATTTTGACCATGTGCTTGCCTGGAGAGCTGAAGGAAGCTTCAAGGTAATGGCAACTTTGTAGGGAGTTGTAGCTACCTAAGCTAAAAGGGCCTGTCCTACATTTTAACATCTGATAGGACATATATAGAGGGACAGAGGATTTGCGTTTTTGCCCATTTCTTTTGTAACCCTGCTCAGTCTGGTGCTATGCTAAAAGTATGTTTGTAAACATTTAGTCTTAAGAAGAAGAGATTGGATTTATACCCCCGCCCTTCACTTGTAGTCTCAGAGCGGCTTACAAACTCCTTTCCCTTCCCCTCTCCACAACAGACACCCTGTGAGGTGGGTGGGGCTGAGAGAGCTCTGAGACAATTGTCCTTGAGAGAACAGCTGGTACAGATCTATGGCTTGCCCAAGGTCATCCAGCCAGGTGCAAGTGGAGGAGTGGGGAATCAAACCCGGTTCTCCCAGATTAGAGTCCACGCACTTAACCACTACACCAAACTGGCTCTCTAAAGGTGCCACTGGACTCAAACTGTGTTCTGCTGCTTCAGACCAACACGGCTACCCACCTGAATCTATCTCCATCGGATTTCTGATGGAGATCAGTTACGAAGGTTTGTTCCACCGAACCAAGAGAACGAATGCGGGGACCGTTCTGTAATGCCCCATTTCCCCTGAAAATGCTAATTAAGCATGGAAGACACTGTGAAAACGAGGAGTTTTTTGCTAACTGGAAAGCAAAATCGCATAAGCCTTTTGTTTTCTTCTTCTCTATATGTAATCCAAATCCATATTAAAAGGCCTAACATACTTCTCTGGCAGGTTCCCATAAATATTTTCCACAAAAGTTCATTTTTCCACATGAACAAATCTTGAGTATGTGCATGAGTGTGTGTGTGTTAAAAAAAAGCCAACTAATTCTTGATACGGAACTTAGAAAATTCTTGGCACTATTGTGCGGAGTTAAAATGACATCAGTTTGACGGTCTATATTGAAACCTAACCACATTTCTTTGTTCTGAACACATTGGCTTGGGTTACATCTTTCGTACAGCCTTACCATATATAGGATGTGATTAAAAAGCAACCATCTGCATTGGGAGTAGCTCTGATTTCCACACCGCAGAAGCAGAGAATGCCCAACGAGCATTTTTTTTCTTCCAGGAATGCCAGGAAATACTGTCAACTTGAAGGATATGGGAATCTTGGACAACTCACTCTCGCCCCTTAACATTCTTGACTGTGACAGACGGCATCAAAGCGCTGGTTAAAGGCAGACACTTGACACTCTTCCCACAAAGAAACTCCCTTGGGTGACAAGGCATTTTTACCATCTTTGCTTTTACTAGCCCCATACACCTAGCCATCCATCGCATTATTATCCCATCCCCCCCCCCCAGGTATGTGCCTCTCCTGATCTTATTTTATCCTCACAACAACCCTGTGAAGTAAGAAGGCTGAGCTGAGAGACAGTGACTGGCCCAACATGAGCTTCATTGCCAAGTGGAGCCCCAACTAGCCCTCGTCTAACCAGTACACCAGACCAGTTCTCACTATGTGTATAACCATGCTAACTTTTGCATCATGCAAGTGCCCTATCGCTGTGGATCGTCTGGCACTGAGAGCTGGCATGGCCTCGTGGGTAGAGTGTCAAGACTACAATCCCAGGAGGCATGTGTTCGAATCCCCACTTCTGCCATGGAAGCTCGCTGGATGGCCTCAGGCCAGTCATATTCTCTCAGCACAACCGACCTTACAGGGTGGTTGTCGTGAGAAAATGAAGGAGTGGGGAATGGTGCTCTAAGTGACTTTGGGTCCCCACTGGGGAGAGAAGCAAGATTATAAGCAAATAAATGCATGCGTGCCTGCACTTTGATGCATACCAAGTGCTCCCATACAAGGAACGGAGTAAGGGCTCGCAAGGAGGAGAGGGTGACCAGAAGGGCCAGAGGCACCCAGAGAGTCTAAGCAGAGATGGAGGGAGTCCGTTTCCTTTCTCCCACCTGCACTTCCTAAAGAAACCCCGACACAGTCAGAAACCTCCCACTCCTCAGGGGCTGGTAGGCCTTCCACCTCTTTCAGCTGAGTGAATAAAGTCAGAAAGCAGAATGGGCTCCTGGAAGTGAAGAAATCAACACTGTAGACCAGCTAAGACTAAATCCTCCAGAGGGCTTTCCTGGATGACCAAACAACTGCATTTTCCAAAGGCAAATGCCACTAGCCCTGGTCCAATGCGACTACTGCAACACTGTGTGGGGTTTAGATTTGATACACTTGGGAAACAGTAGTGTCGGAGGAAGGGGAATAGACTCTTCTTTTAAAACAACAATACGGACTGGAGGAGTGCATATTGTTAGGACTAAATGTTAAAAGCAACTCCCCAAAACAGAGAGAGACTAAGTGTAGTGAGACCTCCTGCGTCACAGAATCGGGGGTAACCTGTCAACCATTCCCCAGGTTTCCTTTGGAGGGCAACACAGGCACTCCTGTGCTAAAACGGCACCGAGCGCGGTGCGTGGCTTGACCGCCCAGGTGATGCTCCAGGCACTTCCCAAGGGGTGCCAGTGATTCTTGTGCAGTGACATTCCACTGAGGAGAACACCAGTTACAAACATTGTCTTATCTAGCTGCGGTTTTTTTGGCCTAGTGCCGTTTCGCCCCCCCCAAAAAACAGCTCAATAATGCATGCAGGAGTGAGGTTTCCTTGCCAAAGTGTTCCTTTCAGAAAGGAGGTTTGGAACATGGCAACAACGGAATAAGATTTCACAACGAAGGACACGGAGGAGCGCTCTTGCACTGAAGCCGGGAAGTGCTTATAAAGCAAAGAACATGAGCCTTGCTGGATCAATAAAAGATCCCTCAACTTTTTTCCCCAGCTGCAGCCAGTCACGGTCTGTCCAGGACATTTTTATCCTCCCCTTTCTCCAAGGAGCTTGGAACAGAATACACGGCGCTCCCTTGCTCATTTCATACTCACAACAGCCCTGTTAGGGAGGCTGAGCAGAGGGAGAGTGGCTGGCTCAAGGCTACCCTGCAAGCTTCAGGGCAGATGGAGGACTTCGACTTGGGTTTCAGAGGTCCTAATCCGACACACTAACTCAGGGATCCATAATGCATGATGCTCACAGGAACACATGAAGGTGCTTTCTTCTGCATCAGACAATTGCTCCATCAGGGCCAATTATGGCCTACTCAGACTGGCAGCAGCTCTCCAGGGTCTCAGGCTGAGATCACCTATTGCCTGATCCTTTTGGCTGGGCATGCTGGGGATTTAACTGGGACCTTCTGCATGCCAAGCAGATGCTCTGCCACTGAGCCACGTCCCCTCCCCTTGTGTTTCCTGGTGCTCACCTTCTTCATGAGCCTTAGGGACAAAATCCAAAGGGCCTTGCATGCATGGGACTGGGAGAAAAACCAAGGGAGTTTGGGGACGTTTTGAGTCAATGGATTTAACAAACCGTTGCGCCCCCTTGACACAGGTTGTCTTTGTTCGCTGGGCTTGGAAATCTCTCTGCATGGCCCTGTGTGAAGCAGACCTTCCCTTTCCATGGGAAACAAAAACCAAACAGCATTTTTTCCTCAAAGCAAAGAGCCAGTCCTAGCTTTCCTTTGGCTCCTAGGTGGAGAAGGGGCTTCCAAAACAACAACAACAACAACAACAACAAACAACCGCTCCAGGAGGCATCCCTTTTGCACCTGCACGGAATGAAGTTGCCTTGATCACAGAAAGATGTTGGACTTAGAACCTCCCAAGGTTTTGTGGAATCTATGGACATCTTGTGATGGGACCCAGCAGCACCATGCAAGTCATTTTGCACTGCTGCGGCACCTGCTAAATTATATCAAAATTCCAAAGGAGCACCCAGGCTCAGCAAAGTTGGGGGTGGGGGAGAGCCTCACTCTTACTACTACACCACACTACCACTACTCCAGCCTGGTTCCACACTTTCTCCTTTTGTTTGTCCTCAGCATCTGATGCATGGAAGTGAAACTGAAGAGACCACTAGCAATGACATCAGGTGAAGTGTTTGCAAAACATCACCATCTCGGCCTCCCCTGCCTGTAGTAAGCGACAGATGCTGACTATCCTGCTAACGTCTAACCGGAAGCATGCTGGACTGCTCTGGAGCAATGTATGTTTCCTTATTGCCATCTTGCTTTATTTAACTGGTTTTAATTGTATATCTGTTGTATTTTACAATGGGATAGGGTGGGATATAAGTACAATAAATAAATATAAATAAAATACCCCCAAGTGTGTGCAGGTTTTTCGTCATAATTCATGTCACAGATTAGTATCCAGTAGGACCCAGTGACCTGCATTGGTCCCAGGCTGTGGCTGAAGGGCACCTGACACAGCAGTCCTTCTGAAACTAGCCAGGGCTGGGTCTGGTCAGTGTCTAGATAGGAGACCTCCTGGGGACCCCAGTTAAGCTGCCTTGAGTGGCATAACACAGGAAAGGCAGGATATCAATGCAATAAAGGGACAACAAATAAATGAAGCATCGGGTGGCAGCCAGAGCAATCCCCAAAACATCTGATGGAAGAGCTATACTTTCTCCAGCACCAAACAACATGATCTGAGTGATGGGAACGTGTAACACCCCTGGCAACCAAAGCGCTCCTTTGTGATGGGAGACGTTGGGATCCTTTGCAATAAATGAATAATAACCACAGAAGCCAAACACTTCTCAAACTCTTTCCAAAAGGGATCTAGATCAGCATACAATGTTCTGCTGTACTCAGTGGACCGCATTTGGGAAACACACCTTCAGGAGTATGTAGCCCTTACATCAAAATCATTAGAAAATGTCAATGAAGCAATTCCCCCTTTTTTGTACATATTTAAATTTAAATTGTGGCCATTAGTTTGCACTGAACGCCAGACTGTCTACCTGGGGTTCAAGATTTCCCTCTCATTATCTGCACAGCATGGAGAGGAGGACATCGGCAGTGTCTGCCCAACTGAATGCGATGTATAGAGTTCTTTCTCGTGGTCTTTCTTTGCCTGACACGGCTTTGTTAGTTGCATTTCGGCATCAAAGAGGTTTTCTTCCAGAGCGATCCCTCACTGAGTCTTTGAAAGCAGCCCAGTGGACAGAGAGGTGCTTAATTAACGGCGAGGCTGCCTTGAAGGACTGCTCTCGAACACAGGGCTGTCTTGTTACTATAATAGCATTAGGACCGACACTGTAAACAGAGCTTGTGTGATCCAGTCAGGCGCAGCTTTCGCCTTTGGCACAGGGATCCCGCCGGTCAGACAAACCCACAGAGCTGGTGTATTTCACGTTCAGCTAAGAAGAGTCAGTCTGTGGTAGAGTATCAGACCGAGTTCCCCATAAACCGATGCAGTTTTGCCACTGTCCCAAGCTTCTGTCCCGGTTTCCACAACACACTGTTCTGTGCCATGTGATTCCCCAGTGCTGTATGCCACTATCTGTCCAAGATAGTGTAAGAGAATCATGGCATCATTTCACTCAGGTTGTACGTCCACGAATAGCCATAAGGCCAGCTGAACACTCATAAACCCCGAAGGCTTTTCACCCAAATGCTTGTCATGATATTAATAGCAACATTTTTGCAGACACCTTCTCTCTCTCTCACTCTTTCTCGCTCTCTCTCTCTCTCACACACACACACACACAAAGAGCCCAAGAAAATCATTACCTTGAATGCAAACAGCAGCGACTGGGACTTCCTCTCATGGATCAGAAGGAGGAGGATAAAAAGCCACCCTAACGGACTCGTCTGCCTGCGGAGAGTTCTTTCAATCCCGCTTCAGCGAGAGTGGCTCTAAGTTTGTGCTCTGAATAGAGGCTGTGTTATTTTAACCACAGGATTTCCAGTCATGGGGGAGGAGAGATGGATTAGGTACGTTTGCAATCTAATGCTCCGCATTCACCGCTGGAGAAGCCAACAGCTCCAAGTCTGGGGGAAAGGAGGACCTGGGGTGGAGAGAGATACATTTCAGGAGACCCCCCCCCCCCAGCCAATTATGCTTAAACCAACATGCTAAAGAACGGTGTAAGATTCCAGAGGAGTAAGATAACATGTGCTTGTGCTCTTTCCTAAATAAAAGGCATGTGTGGAATTTCGTGCCAGAGACTGACACATGGGAGGCAGAGTCTGTGTATTCTGTGTAGGCCAACCTCTGTGAGGATACCCAAATATGTCTTACCAAAGGTCATCCTCAGCACCTTCTAAAGAGGGTTCCAGTAGAAATGGGACCGACCTGATGATGTGTCCTCCTGTGGCTATGATTCCACACTGTTCTGAAGTGTGCCATCTATGCAACATCTTTGATTGGTTGTTCACACTTTGGGAGATCTGCCCCTAATACACTTAGTATGGACAGAGTTTTTAGTGGCCCAAGCTAGTTCATCTTAGGAAGGTAGTTTCAGAGGGCAGTTGTGTTAGTGTTATGTCCGCGGACTGCCACCAGGCGCCAGCGTCCTTAGCCTAAGCTTGGCCCCAGAGAACAATAAAGGCCAAGGATCCCCTGAGCAACCCGCAGTCAGCCAATAAGACCTATGGCGGGAAATTCAAACCCGCCAATGGGACTGAGGGTGTGTCCAGAGAGGGTGTATATAGTTGGCTTTCCCCCCATCAAAACACCCCAAAATCTATATATGAGGGTATAGTAGTGGGCACGAAGAGTCAGACTTGACTATGCGACTGAACAACAACAAAATAAATACAAGGACGAACAGGTTTGAAAAAGTATATGAAGAAGAAGAAGAAGAGATTGGATTTATACCCCACCCTTCACTCACTTGGAGTCTCAGAGTGGCTTACAAACTCCTTTCCCTTCCCCTCCCCACAACAGAAAGAACAGCTGGTACAGAGCTATGGCTTGCCCAAGGTCATCCAGCAGGTGCAAGTGGAGGAGTGGGGAATCAAACCTGGTTCTCCCAGATTAGAGTTCACGCACTTAACCACTACACCGAACTGAAATAGAAGTAACCTCTAAATGTGTTTATCAACAGTGCTTTCCTTAGCTGCTGAAGACACAGAAAAAAAGAAGGCAGAATGCAGCAGGTCTCCTACCCACATCAGCTGCAAGAGGTCCAAGTCCTCATCACAGGACTCCCAGATCCTCGTCTTGACACTCTAACCACTATACCGCACCAGCTCTCAAAATGGTGTCCCAAGATTCTAGGCAAGTAAGCCAAGATTGGAACTCTAAGCACTTTTGTTATACACAGTTTTAGACCAACAAACACCGAAGGAAGCAATCTGGGTAGATCATACAGCTCAAGCCAACCAGATGGAGAACCAGGCAAACAGAGACCTAAACCAATGTGTATGAAGGAAAGCACTGACTCCTGATGCAAAGCCTTCTCTGTATATATATACACTAGCAGGTTACCTATCTGTGTATCCATGGAGCCAATAGCATCAAATCTGATCCACAAGAAAGAGTGGGGATCAGACACTAGAACAAAACCAGGCCAGTAAAAGCCAACTGAGGCTGTGGTTACACGGACTAGATCAGGGGTGGGCAAACTTGCTCAGTGTAAGAGCCACCTAGAACAGGGGTGGCCAAACTTGCTCAGTGTAAGAGCCACCTAGAACAGGGGTGGCCAAACTTGCTTAACGTAAGAGCCGCATAGAATAAACATCAGATGTTTGAGAGCCACAAGACATGAACAAATATTACTTGCTTTTATTGGAAAATAAGCAAATTTGCTTTTTATTAACATTAAATGAGACTGCCAAAAATAATAACAAAAGGGGTAAAAGCAGATATTGATAATGATATTAATTTGTCCAATGATATTTGTTTGCTAATGATATTTAGCTTCCCCAGCCGCCCTGCCCGGGAGCCACATAATATATGTGAAGGAGCTGCATGCGGCTCCCGAGTCACAGTTTGCCCACCCCTGGACTAGATAATCCACTTTCAGTCCACTTTCAATGCACTTTCCAACTGGATTTTTATTGTGTGAACTGGCAAAATCCAATTTGAAAGTGCGCTGAAAGTGGATTATTTCGTGTGTGTGACCACAGCCAAAGGGACTTGTCAAGACCAGTGCCACTTGCCAGTTTGGTGTAGTGGTTAAGTGCGCGGACTCTAATCTGGGAGAACCGGGTTTGATTCCCCACTCCTCCACTTGCACCTGGCTGGATGACCTGGGGCAAGCCATAGCTCTGTACCAGCTGTTCCCTCAAGGACAGCTTGGGAAAAAGCTCTCCCAGCCCCACCTACCTCACAGGGTGTCTGTTGTGAGGAGGGGAAGGGAAAAGGAGTTTGTAAGCCGCTCTGAGACTCCCTTGGGGAGTGAAGGGCGGGGTATAAATCCAATCTCTTCTTCTTCTTCTTCTTCTTCTTCTTCTTGCCCTCTCAGTTGTGTGAACTGGCCTTTAAAAAGATGCATTTCTGTGTCAAAATGTAGGCAACATCCCTGTCATACAAGAAGGAGGAAGCCGCTAGCATGTCTGAACACAAGCATGGGTGCTAGAAATAATGACAGGTACAATTAAAGGCAAGGATGAAACAGTGCCTCCAAAACTGGCTTGGAACTTTTGTGTTCAGATCCGAGGCTTATAATAATATATACCTGGTGCCATTCTATTTCACAGAGGCACAGTTTCAGTCTTCTGCTGAAACCACTGCTCACAGCCCTCTCTCTGTCTTCTCGAGATAAATGCCACTTGTTGAAAATAAAACATACCCCTGGCCTGAATTTGAGACAGGAAGAAAATTAAAATTGGAGCAAAAGCCAAGAATCTACTTTAACCCATCCTTTGAAAGGAAACCACTAGGGCTTAGCTTCGTTTAGAGCAAAACCAAGGCCTATAAATAACCACCATGAAAGCTGCTCAGCAAGAGGCATAATTTTACCCGCCCCTGAAGGGCAAGCATCTCATTAGCGAGAAGCGGGGCACCAAGGGCAGCAATGCTCAATCACCAGGGTAAGAAGCAACGGATAGCAAATACAGCCGAAACCGCAAGGGGGATTTTAGGGCGGCTGCATGGATTGTAATTAGCAGCTCTGGAGCTGGGCCAGCACATCAAGGCTAATACCCTCACCCTTGTGAAAATGGCATGGTGGAGAAGAGCCAGCCTCCACTAACAGAAGCCTACACAGATACAGTTCCTTTGGGACTCCGAGCAGCGCACTCCAAAGAATGGGCAGTGCACAGAGAGACTTGATAATCCATTTGTAACCCTGTTCTGAATCTTAGCCCAAAGCCTCCAGTGTCCTTTTGTGCCATCCAGTGGGCAGAGGAATAGTTGAAGGGTCACTTGGTGGGCCAAGCAGCACATTCATTTGATAGAATCACAGAGTTGGAAGGGGCCATACAGGTCATCTAGTCCAACCCCCTGCTCAGTGCCGGATCAACCTAAAGCACCCCTGACAAGTGTTCGACCAGCCGCTGCTTGAAGACTGCCACTGAGTCCTCAGCTGGCTTAACTGAAAGCTTAATTGGCTGCTGTTTTGACCACTCAAAGGGAGGCTTGAAATCTCCAGACGACCAGGTATCGGAATGTGTTAAAACTCATTTGGAAATTGAAAAATAAATTCTAGTTCTACACCACAGTTTGAATTGAAAATGTTGGTGCTTAGACATTGGAATCCCCCTCCCCCCTTTAATCCTGGCTTGCTGTACCTTTGTGTAAGAGACAGGGCGTCCTCTGTGGTACCTCAGTGGACTACCTCAATGTAATCAGTGGTACCTTCTGTGGGGTTCCCTGCGCACGGCCACATACTTGGTGTCAGTGCTGCAGAGATTCAGATGCCGGGTGGAAACATTTTTACTTTTTTTGCCTTTTGCTGGTTTCATGTATTGATTTTTAAATCGTATTGGGTGGCTAACATTAAAACCATTCAGCATTAAAACATTAAAGACATTAAAACAGCATTTAAAATAGAGTATATGCAAAATATGTAAACAATTCGATAAATATATAAACACACATAATATATCCAGGGAGCAGGACCAGTAACAGTTAAGGGTGGGTACACCAAACCAAGCAATGAGGTCTTCACCTACTGGTGGAAGATAAATAAAGAACAGGTAGAGAAAGAAGTATTTGTCTCCCTGCTCACAATACAAGAACTCATGGGTGCTCAATGAAATTGCTGAGCAGTCGGGTTAGAATGGAAAAAAAGGAAGTACTTCTTCACCCAAAGAGTGATTAACACATGGAATTCACTGCCACAGGAGGTGGTGGCGGCTACAAGCATGGAGAGCTTCAAGAGGGAATTGGATAAACATATGGAGCAGAGGTCCATCAGTGGCCATTAGCCACCAGGTATAGATAGGAGCTTTCAGTCTGGGGCAAGTGATGCTCTGTATTCTTGGTGCTTGGGTGGGGCAGCAACAGTGGGAGGGCTTCTAGTGTCCTGGCCCCACTGATGGGACCTCCTGATGGCACCTGGTATTTTTGGCCACTGTGTGACAGAGTGTTGGACTGGATGGGTCATTGGCCTGATCCAGCATTGGCTTCTCTTATGTTCTTATGAGGGGGAGCTCTCCACTTCCTTAGGCCATGTGGCAACCCCACTCCATAAGGCAAGGAGCAGAGAGAAAGCAGTGTACTGCCCACACAAGGCAACGCTCCAGGAATGGGTGATGATGTCACTTCCAGTTTTTACCAGAAGTGACATAAGCATGCCAGTGCAACACCAGCATACTGGGCCCTGCTCCCAGTTCCTTCTGGCTTTCAAGGTAATAATCAGCACTTGGAACTGGGCCCAGAAGCAAATAGGTAACCACAGCAATGTAGTCAGTCCAGTTAAGACAAGAGGAAACTGGCAGGGAGCTGCTTCAGACATCTCTTCCACGGACTTTCTGTGGTTCCCTTGCCTAGCAACAGAGTGGTTGAAACCAAATATATATGATTTCTCAGCTTTCGACATGAAAGTCACACCTCTGGGCTAGCAAGATTAATCAGCAGAGCAGGAGAGTGTAAATTAGAACTGTCTCTCACGGCTTCTTCCTAAGAGATCACTGTGCCACCTACAATGTTAACCAGCTCAGAGTTTGTCAAATGATAACAACTCCTCCAGAGTAGGAGTGCTCATTGATTGGCAGTGCACAACCATTCGGCAGGCCCCCGATTTTCTCTTCACCAGGGCTTGAAAAATATTTGATGAAAATAATCTTTTCTCTGCCAAAAGCTGAAACAAATGAAAATAACAATGATCTACTGCCAGATATTATACAGACTTACTGTGAGGTAAAATGAGCTAGGCTTCTCAAGGGTTTTGTTCTTTTCTTTTCTTTTTTTACAGTTGCCCTCAGAGTCAGGAAAGGCCAGAAGGGTAATCATTGCATTGGCAACCTCCAGGTGGGGTCTGGAGATCTCCTGGAATTACTAGTGATCTCCAGATAACAGCCATCAGTTCCTCTGGAAAACATGGCTGCTTTGGTGGGTAGACTCTGTGTCATTAGGCCTTCTCCATGTATTTCCAAATTCAAAGCTGGCAACCTTTATCCCTTCCTTCCTCAAACTCCGTTCTCTTCAGCCTCCACTCACGAATCTCCAGGAATTTCCCAACCTGCAGTTGGCAATCCTTCTAAAAGTTTCCAGGAATGTGCACAGAGTACAGATTTCCTAGAGTGGTAACCGTAGAGAAACACCATCTTTAACAAGATGGCACCTAGGTTGCCAGCCTCCAGGTAAGGCCTGGAAATCTCCCAGAATTACAACTGATCTCCAGATGACAGAGACTGAATGGAAAAAATCGCTGCTTTGGAGGGTGGCCTCTCTGGCATTATACCCTACTGAGGTCCCAGTCCCTACGCTCTCAAAATCCATCCTCCACAAACTCTGCCCCCCAAAGCTCCAGGAATTTTCCAACCCAGAGTTGGCAACCCTACATGATAGGCCTCACTTTTGAACAGACTGTTTGTGTATAAAATCCAATGTGCTTGAGTCGATGTTGCATGGCCCCTTCCCACATTTTGGGTGGGAAATCTACCACACCGTTTGGGCCTATGCATGTTGGATTTTACATATGTACGCTCTAATAAGACTTTGTATCCCCATGGGGGGGTCGGTCGGTGTTGATTTTCTCTTCATGGCATGTGAGAAGAGAGAAGGCAAGGCCAAATGCTGCATAGTGGTGCCAACTCTGGGTTGGGGAATTCCTGGAGATTTGGGGGTGGAGCCTGGGGAAGACAGGGTTTGGGGCAAGGGAGGGACTTCAGTGGGGTATAATGCCATATAGTCCATCCGTCCACCCCCCAAGCAGCTATGTCTGTCATCTGAAGTTCAGTTATAAAATTCTGGGAGACCTCCAGGTCCCACTTGGAAGTTGGCAACCCTAAATGTTGGAGGTGCAGTGGGGATCCTTTTAAAAAAACCTATTTATTTTTGCACCAAGCTTCATTAGGGGATAGCTTAATATTTTTCATCTGCAGCATTTTCCCTACAGCTGCTGAATTCACAGAGTTCCTGTTCTTGTAAGGAGACGGTAAAGGAAAGTATCACCCAAACAGGGCCTTTGTTTTAACAAAGCCATTCCTTAAATTTCTAAAATGGCATGTGCTATAGCTTAAAGATCTAAAGATCTCTGAAAGTCTTGGAACCCTTCCCCTTTATTCCCAGGAGTGCAGCATGAAATTCAGTGGGATTACTTGACCGCATTGAGTGAAAAGCACTTTGCACATGACCTAAGGCAACTTTTTTGAGAGGTATATCTCAAGTTCTACGGCTGAACCTGGGCACTGAAAACAGGTCCTGGGAGTTCACACTTCCCCACAGTGCCTGCAATTGCAAATCATTAAACCTTCTTTCCACAGTGATGAAGGAAGTTATTATAACCGCAGGAACAGACTAACATGATGCGTTTCTGTCAGACTGATGACAGAACACCAAATTAAAGACTGGTCCAGGACATATCTATTTTTCCCCCTCCTGTTGATTCAGATGGGAGGAAGCATTCTTGAAAAACATTCACTATCTGGAGCCATAGGGTTCCAGATAATGTAAAATAACTACAGCTGGAAATAATAATACTAATTGCACCAGGAACCTCAAAGAAAAGCTGTATAAAACCAAAGCAAAAATTTTGAACTTGGTGATATCCTACACAGAACTGAGGCCAATTCAGAGAATCATGTTACTTACATAATTATTGCATTTACCACATGAGGGCCAGTTTATTTGAAGCAAGCGGTTCATATGAAATGCCAATATGAAACTATGGATAGGGTTGCCAGCTCCAGGTTGGGAAATTCCTGGAGACTTTGGGGTGCAGCCTGGGGAGGGCAGGCTTTAGGGAAGGGAAGGGCCTCAGCGAGATACAGCACCATAGAGTCCATTCTCAAAGGTCGCCATTTTCTCCAGGGGAACTGATCTCTGTAGTCTGGAGATCAGTTGTAATTCCTGCAGAGCACCTGGCACCATCTACTAAGCCTCACCCATGTGAACTGAGACTACTTGCAGATCAACCCCAACACGTTTAATGTTTTAATAATTTAAATTATAAATATTGTTTATGTACATGCTGTCACCCGCTCTGAGCCTTGTCTGTACAGGGGAGGGCAGGTTATAAATCCCATAAATACAGTTCCGCAGGGCCTGTAAGACAGAGCTCTCCCAAGCAGGCTTTTAACTCTTCTTTCCTGTTTAAAAATAAATAGGGCATGGTTTCCAGTCCTGAAAAACACAAAATGCTCAACATCTTAACAATAGCGCTCAGATAAGATTAGAGTTTCAGCAGCCCATCCATATGCAAAAGAACCTCCTCAGGAAAGCTCCTCCATTACCATGTCACAGCCAGGGAAACTCCTACAAGACAATGACTCAGCCCTACACCTCCTTCCTGAGTAGATACAAATTACCTGTCTACCATTTTTCTTCTCATATTGACACAGCGAGCACTGCATCTTTCTGTGTTAGACCTCTGAGAGTCACAGCTGCTGGCGAAACATTGCTCTGTGAGCTGCACTAAGATTCAGGAGATAGGGTGGAATATACATATTTTGAATTAATTGATTAATTTGGCAAGGCATGGGGCCAAACTATGACTGGTTTCAGGAGAAGTGAAAGGAGGATGTCAAAATCTGTTCTAAGCAGCAGTGCTGGGGGAAGGTGTATGTGGGGTTGGGATCACAACTGATCTCCAGGTGACAGAAATCAGTTCAGCTGGAGAAAACAGCTGCTTTGGAAGGTGGGCTCTGTGGCATTGTACCCCGCTGAAGTCTCTTCCCTTCCAATCCCTGCCTTCCTCAGGCTTCACCCCCAAAATTCCCAGGTATTTCCCAACCCAGAGCCGGCAATCCAAGGTGTGTGCATATCGTTTTCCTCCTGATCATTTCCCCTTCTACAGTAAATTGATCTGTCTCCCAATCCGTTATTAGCACCACTTTGGGGGAAATATGGCTGCTGTATGCTTGTTGCATAGTCCATAGGAGTCACTGGTGCTCAGGGAATTGTGTGAGCGCATGAGGGTTTATGAGTCAACTCATGACCTACATCTCTGAACTTCTGATGCGACATTGATGACGACTGTCTCTCTCATTATGAATATCTCGGACTGGCACATTCCGTTTCTAAGCCACTCTTGCTTCTACAACAGTCGTCGCTTTCCCTGCGATATAATCTAGCCTCCAGTATTTAACTGGGGGGTGGGAACTGAGCAGGAATGAATACCATACCCCCCCAAAAAATTGTGCCTTCTGTGTTTTCAGAGAAAACACTGGAGGTGTTTTGCTTAATTAAGAGCAGAGGGTTCAGGTATGTATTTAGATAAGCACACAAATATCTCCCCCTTCCACAGAAGAAAAATATTTTTATTTTATGTGAGACTTTTCAACAAGATTTTCAGATTTATGTGTTACTCCTTTATGCATTGCTAGGAAATGGTAGGAGAAATCAGAAACTGAGGTAAGCTGCCCTTTTCTGTGCGAATCTGCTGTAAAGATGCTTTATCTAAGAATAGAAAAATTGCTAATTTCTCCTGGGGCACTTTGTCTGGCATTTCAGATATTACCACATAAACAAGTAAAGGTTAATATTTATTGTTTTTATTCCTACATATTGTTGAAAGGATTTATATTTTTAAATTGTTCGGGGTATGTGATTTTGGGAAGGACATATGTAGACTATCAGTTACAAATGTAAATTATATAAGGAAAAACTGTTTTATTGGGCAGTGAAACTGGAAAGCCAGCTAACCACATACATGCTTTTAAAAATCCCCCATTTAACAAGGAGCGAATGAAAGTATTCACTCTACCAAAGATAAAAATCATAGAGTAAATAAAGTTCTAAAGATCTAATCCTTATGTTCATTCCTGAGGTGGAAGTGTCATTGTAAGGAAACTTACAGAGTTGCCAATTCTGGGTTGGAAAATTCCTACAGATTTGGGGATGAAGCCTGAGGAGGGATCGCAGCAGTGTTAGGGTATAATGCCATGGAGTCCACCCTCCAGAGCCGCCATTTTCTGCAGCAGAACTGAAGTCTGTAATCTGGAGCTCAGCTGTAAATCTGGGTGATCTCTAGCCCCCACCTGGAAGTCAGCAACCCTAGGTAAAATGTTGCTGTTTAAAACAACCCCATGTAGTACCTCAAACACTGATGGCTCTACGTGTCTGTATATGTGGTGCTTCAGTTCCAAAGGATATATTCCGTTATCCGTCATTTTGTCCTATGTATACAGAAGTCAGAATTAAATTTCTTGACAATTCGTTAAAGAGACAAAATCTCCCCTCTGATTTGGATAAATTGGTCTTTCTGTTATCTGATACCAATTCGTTTGTTACCTATAGAGTTTCCCTTTCGCCCTGGCTGCAAGGAAAATTAGGGCCAAGATCGCTGCTTCAGTAAATAAATCTGACGAACCGGATATATCTCTGAGATTTGTAATTTTACTGCATGTAATGAATTGCATTTTATTTCTAACAATCTTTAAAACCACTCTTGCAATCCTTAGGGTTGCCAAGTCGAATGTACTCACCGGCGGGGGGGAGTCCTCCTTTGCCCAGGAGCTCCCCCAGCGAGCGCGCTTTGCGTGCGCACCCGGTGATGTCACCCAGAAGTGACATCACCACGTGGGGGGCGTTGCCAGAGCATCGCCCTGGCAACGCCCCCAACGTGATGATGTCACTTCCGGGTGACGTCATTACGTGGGGAAGTCGTCCTGGCTGGACGACTTCGAGGGTGGGGTTTCCCCCGCCGGCCGAATGCTGGCCGGCGGATCGGGAACCCCTGTAGCGGGGGATCCCCCACCCCCCAGGCTGACTTGGCAGCCCTAGTAATCATGTTTGACCCTTTACCTCTATGTTCTTAATTTTCTTTTACAATGGCCTTTGGCTACATGCAATAAATATGTCTGTCTGTCTGTCTGTCCCATGTAGTACCATCTGACATTATTAGGTCTTGAAAAAGACTTTTCTATTGGGTGTTGGGGGGGGGGGGGTTCCTATTCTCTGTGAAAAACTGTTGTCTGTCTTCAGCTAGGGTTGTCAGGTCCTCCGTGGCTGCTGGTGGGGATTGGGGGTGTAGGGTTGCTGGCTCCAGGTCAGGAAACTCCTGGAAGTTTGGGGGTGGAGCCTGGGGAGGACAGGGACCTCAGTGGCGTACAATGCCACAGAGCCCACCTTCCAGTCCAAAGCATCCATTTTCTCCAGGGGAACTGGATCTCTGTAGACTGTAGATGAGCTATAATTCTGGGGGATCCCTCTGTAGCCATTATAAGACTAACATTTGTCTTAGACTCTTAGACATTTCTCTGTAGTCATGAGATAAGTTGTAAATTTGGGAGAACTTTTATCTCCCACCCCTTGAGGTTGTTAGCCCTACCTACAATTTGTGAAAGGGTCCTTTGTTTCTTTTTCTCTTCTACAATATGAAATAATGACAGCTGAAAGCCAATGTTGCTAGCCCAATCTTGTCACATTTCAGAAGCTAAGCAGGGTCAGCCCTGGTTAATACTTGAATGGGAGACCACCAAAGAAGTCAAGGGTTGCTCCACAGAGGCAAGCAATGGCAAACCATCTCTAAACTCTCTCGCCTTGAAAACCAGACGGGGTCACCATAAGTCAATGGCAACTTGACAGCACTTTCCACCTCAACAACACCAAGTAGACCTGGGTTCAAATGTCCATTCTGTCATGCTCACTAGATGACCTTGGGCCAGTCACTCTGCCTAACCTACCTCACAGGATTGTTGTGAGAATAAAAGGGAAGAGGGGGGATCCATGTACACTACTCTGAGCTCCTTGGAAGAAAGGGTGAGATAAAAATGCATGACAGACTAATCTCACGTCGTAGTGCTGGGACATCTATTTGCCACAATTGTTAACACAAGAACTCCCTTTGCCAGGACTCTGGTATCTGTTCTGAATGAGAGGGATTTCCTATGTCAAAAGCACTTCCCAACAGGAAACTTCCGAAATGATCTAAAAGCCATCATTCACGTGGACTTTTCCTTCACAATGTAACCTTTGAAGCACACCTCACCCAAGCCTGAGGCTGGACATTTTTTTTTAAGAAACAGCATAAAGCCTTACTTCACGTTTAGAGAGCAGGATGAAGCTTTTAGCACAAATTCTGCTTCCAGCCTGATTTTTATCTGGGTAGTAGTTGTGTTATTTTAAAACTGTAACCTGCTCCAAGCCCTAGGGAGGGGGGCGCGCTGGAAATGGAACTACATAAATATATAAATTACCCTCGCCACATACCTAAAGAGGAATATTTATGGAACTCTGTGAACCATAACCTAATTCCACAACACAGCAAGCGAAGGCAGGCTTCTTCGCAAGTCTGTGTACTTTGTTGTCCTCAGTGGAAACTGGCCACATTTTTAGCCATCCCAGAACCCATAAAATGCATTAAGACAAATGATCTCGCTACAGTCAACATCTCAGTTCAGATGCAACAGAAAACCATATTTGAATCAAACTAACTGCAGTTAATTGATTGTCCAAATCTGTACCGCCATGCTAACTGCGGTTAATTCAGGTACCTAAAACCAGAATAGGGCTGTGGGAGCTCAGTGGTTAAGATGCTGAACTGCAGACCGGAAGATTGGTAGTTCGGCAGTTCGAGAGCCGAGTGCCGCATGACAGAGTGAGCTCCCGTCTCTGACCCCAGCTCCTGCCAACCTAGCAGTTTGAAAGCAAGAAATTGCAAATAGATAAATAGGTACTGCTTCGGTGGGACAGTAACAGCGTTCCGTGCGCCTAGGTGTTTAGTCATGCTGGCCACATGACCATGGAGAAATCTTCAGACAGCGCTGGCTCTTCGGATTGGAAATGGGGATTAGCACTGCCTCCTAGACTTGGATTCAACTGGCTTTTGAGCAAGGGAAACCTTAAAACCAGAATATGAAGCCAGCTGGTTTGCTAATTGCAATCTACCTTAATCATGGGTTTGCATTATGTACAAAGGTGTTTGATCCTGGTTTGTTTCCTGCCAATGTTCTGCACCCAATCTGCCTACAAAGTAGCAAGAGCGGCTAAAAACAAAACCGGTCTTGCCATCAGTCAGCTGGTGGTCAGCTTCTCTCTGACCTGACCTGGGCTGCTAGTCTGCCTAGCAACAGACCCCCCCTCCTCCAGCCACCCGTCCACTCTCTTAAAGACTCAGCCACATGGCTCGTGCCTCCCAGGCATCCCTGTGGGGGGAAGAAACAGTGCCAACTATGCCCTGGCTATCTTAATTGCCAGCTTTTGAGAAACAGAGCTCCCTGTTCACATTTATTATAACAAAGTCTGAATCCAGTGGCACCTTTAAGACCGACAAAGTTTTATTCGTGGCATAAGTTTTTGTGTGCAAGCACACTTCCTCAGATACAGTAGAACAGAACCTCCTGAGGCAGTGTGGCTGTGATCACACACACTAAATAATCCACTTTCAATGCACTTTCCAACTGGATTTTCACTGTGTGAACTGGTAAAATCCAATTCAACAGTGCATTGAAAGTGGATTGAAAGTGGCTTATTTAGTGTGTGTGTGGTCACAGCCTGTGCTTGCACACAAAAGCTTATACTCTGAATAAAACTCTGTTGGTCTTAAAGGTGCCCCTGGACTCAGACTTTGTTCTGTTGCTTCAGACCAGGGCAGCTACCCCACCTGAATCCACATTCATTATCCTGAAACAATGGTGTGGAGCTGGGGCTGGATGGAGCAAAAGCAAACTCCCTCTGACCTTCCTCACACACTGAATAATGCACTTTTAGTCTACTTTCAGTGCACTTTTGCAACAAGATTTTACTGTGTGAAGTAGCAAAATCTACTTGCTAACAATCACTGAAGTACACTGAAAATGCATTATTCAGCATGTCTGAAAGCATTAGCATTCATGGCTGTTAACAGCTTGGTCCATGCTTCCCTTCATTTAATGCAACTCACCGGTGTGCTTTATGTGTGAGTGCAAACTAGTGGTGCATGGGTGTGACCTTCAAGGGGCTACTGTGGGATCGGGGTCTTTGGTGCTGAGCAGCTGAGATCTGTGGCAGGCAGGTGGTGTTCGCCGGAGCTGGAAACGTGCCAGGACATATGCGCGAGACCGGGGGGGGGGGGGGCGGGGAGGCAGCATCTCCTGCAAACATCTTGTATGCCTTGAGGCAGATGTGGTTCCCACACGGGGACGGGCTTGTGTGGTTACCCTGTTGCTGGTGCAGCTGCTGATAAAGCCCAGGGGCAATGGAATCCCCCTGCGGCCCCTTTCCCTGCAGTTCCCCTATCGCAGTCACCCCCCCCACACACACACACACACTGTCTCAGGTCACTATGTTTTCTTGCAATATTTTTTAAAAAATCAGGGCTACGATTTACAAAATTAATTCAGAGAGCCCTGTAAAACTTTTACTATATTGTTATAGGGTGGCCACTGGCCAGACCCAGGCTGGGAAACTCTTGGAGATTTGGTGGTGGAGACGGGGAGGACAGGGACTACAGTGGGGTACAGTGCCATAGAGTCCACCCTCCAAAGCATCCATTTTCTCCCGGGGAACTGATCTCTGTCATCTGGGGATGAGCTGTAATTCCAGTGGATCCCCAAGAACCACCTGGAGGCTGGCATCCCTATGTTATATTGACACAAAGCTAGCCAATAGCCTTTTGTTAAAAAAGAAGAAGTCTTCAGTGGCAGGGGAGGAAATGGCTGCTGCGAGAACCAAGCTTTGCAGGAATCCAAGAGCCAGTCAGCCTGCCATTTTCATGGTGAGGGGTGGGCTTTGCTGCCACTGATGCCAGCAGTACGGAGAAACCTCCAGCGAGGACGATGCCGGCTTCCTCTTTTTCCTTCTTTCTCCTTCTCCACTCCTGTTGCCTTGGAGAGTGGGGGGGGGGGAGGGGGGCAGAATGACAAAAACAAAGGTCTCAAAGTCTTGGATCCCAAAAATGTCTGTCAGACCATTTAATTTAATATGTGGATTAAATACTATTTGCTGATGCCATTTATATAACATAAAAAAACGAATATATACCTCTAGCATCCTCAGCAACCCAGTGGTCCTTTCGACAGCAGCAACAAAAAGGCTATAGCTGTACTTTCAACCTTCACATTTCCTGAGCATGACAATCCAGAGGCTTTCAAGTTTGTTGGTGTGTGTGTGTGTGAGGAAGTAATACGTTTGACATCTGAATGATTTTATAAAGGAAAGGTATGTTCTTTGTAGATAAAATACTGCTTCACTGTGATGTTACAGTTTGAGAGGATAGGGAAAGTTCAGAGAAAGTTCTCCACATTATAATATTGCAGAGGCAGAACAAGCTGCTAAAATGCATCAACAGAGGACTGTTTATGAAATCTGTTTCACTGACTAATTTTGTTGTGTTTCTTGACAAGATTGCTCAATATTTTGTGGTGTAGGGAAACAGAAATGAGTTTTGTCTTGGAAGAAAATGTCTTCCAAGGGTAGATAGGCCAGCACATAAGGCATGGTTTTCCCCTTCCCATTTTTGTGTGATGTGGTAGTCTTCTGAAAACTTCGACATGTCTGGTTTTTGAGAAAGTTTCAGGTTTACATGTAAAATCTTTCAGTTTTACTACATGATGTTTTCTCAGGACTGTTTTGCGGGCGGCAAAAAAGAGACAGAAAACTCAAAAGAGTTGTGGGAATTGGCTGTCTCGTCAGTAATTCACAGATCACTATCCCAGATCACCTCAGGCAAACACGTCTCAAAATGGAAGCCAAACTAGAAGATCAAAGCTCTTAGGCTATGCTAGATGGAAACTTGTCACTAGGCATGCAGCTGCTTGTGTGACCTTGGGTCAGTCACAAGTTCTCTCAGAGCTGTTCTTTCAAGGGCAATCTCAAAAGAGCTCTCTCAGCCCCACCTACCTCACAGGGTGTCTGTTGTGAGGAGGGGAAGGGAAGGGGATTGTAAGCCACTCTGAGAATCCTTTGGGTAGTGAAGGGCGGGGAATAAATCCAATCTCTTCTTCTTCTTCTAGTTTACTCAAAAGCACATCTATGATAGGACAGATCAAACCGCTGTTGTTGTTATTGCCACCTCAGGTAGAAGTGCGTTCTCTTCTTCAGATGCTCAGTAAAAGATAACCAACATAACTGCAACTAGTTGTCATTTTAAATAAATACCCATTTCTAATTAATAACAGCCAGAGTGATTAGATATTATGACCCACACACTCACCACTGCCGAGGCATCCTAGATGCCACAGAAATGTTATTGGCAACCAATAAGGGCAGACATAATGCTAACATTCTGAACGATTTGTGGGTTGCACTCTACAACTGGGCACCAGCAGCTTTGCAATTTCCTTTTTGGAGAAAGCAGAATGAAGGAGCTATATACACAGAGAGATAACAAATGAAAACAATATACAAATGACTTTTTTTTTTTTTAAAGGATCTTGCGTTGCAATAGGATTAAAGGTAAATCCTGGTTCTGAAAAGACAAAAAGCCGCTGCTCGACATTTGGTCAAAGTGAGGGATGGTCGTTTTGGAGCCAAAACACAGAGGCAGTGAATCAGTTACAGTGCTGGAAATTAATTATCCAGGTTCAGCAAGACAGAAGGGAGCTTATTGACTGGTGCAAGCAGATTGCCCACTTGAGGAGGTGGATGCAAGTTACATAATATCTGTGACCCGAACTCCAGACAATGGAATATAGCCATAAACAGCTGTGGGGTGAGGATGGATATGGGTCAAAACCACAGTACTGGGGCGTAATGCTTCCTCTCCCTGAACCATTTCCCGAAATGAAGATGGCTTTTCTGAGCTGTTTTAAGCTCTAATAGGAGGGGCAAAGACAAGGATGATACTGAGAGATACATATCCCCACGCCCACCCCCACAACAGGACTTAAAATCAGCAGGGAACTGCTGATCGGGAAAATGTTATAAAGAAGGGTTACCCCTTTTAGTTACCCCTTTCCCATCACTGCAGCTATGACCATTCTCTTGGCCATTTTTAAGGGCCAAATTCTAACAACAGAACTTCACCATCACCTGCCTCTAAATCACAGTTTAGGAAAGATCAATTCTAGCCAGTAAAATCTTTCAAAATTGGTTTCTCTGTTTAAAATGGAAAGCACACCGAAAACAGTTTTCCAGGTGTAAATGAGCCTATATATAAAAGCTAAATATCCAGAAGAGGGGTTTTGAATGGATACAGATCAAGTGACTGGAATAAATATCACAGAATCAGAAGCTTAACTCCAGCATCCCTTGTAAAAGCCACTTACAACCGAGTGGATAGTTATAAAGAAACCTGGGAAATGTAGTTTGTGAAAGGAACTGAGAATATTCTGGTAGAAAGTCCTTTTTCCCCCCACACAGAACTTCCCAGAGTTTCCTATGGAGAGGGAACAACTATTTAACCAGTTTAACTCTGTAGTGCAGGTATATTGAATATGTTCCAAAAATCTGTTCACTTTTAAGGTGGCCCAACATTATGGTTGCCAACATCCAGGTGGGGCCTGCAGATGTTCCGGAGCTACAACTGATCTTGAGACAACAGAGATCAGTTCCCCTGGAGAAAATGGCTGCTTTGGAGTATGGGGTCTATGGCACTATACCCTACTGAGCCCCTCCCCTCCCCCAAACTCTGCCCCCAAATCTCCAGGAATTTCCCCAACCCTGAGCTGGCAACCCCATCCAAAACTCCTTGTTTTTGCTGGAACAAAATAGAAGAGAAGAAGAGATTGGATTTATATCCTGCCCTTCACTACCCAAGGGAGCCTCAGAGCGGTTTACAAGCTTCTTTCCCCTCCCCTCCCCACAACAGATACCCTGTGAGGTAGGTGGGGCTGAGAGAGCTCTGAGATAACTGTCCTTGAGAGCACAGCTGGTACAGAGCTATGGCTTGCCCAAGGTCATCCAGCAGGTACAAGTGGAGAAGTGGGGAATCAAACCCGGTCCTCCCAGATTAGAGTCCGCGCACCTAACCACTACACCAAACTGGTGAATGCATTGGAATTCATAGCTAAATAGGTTAACATTTATCCTGGAACCACAATGGTGTTGCTGAGAAAACATGGTTCAATTGGCCACAGATAGCGGCGTCTGGAGTACGCTGGATTTGGTGGTGGTGGAGAGTACTGTCAAGTCACAGCTGGTTCATGGTGACCCTGGGGTTTTTTCAAAGCAACAGACGTTCAGAGGTGGTTTGCCATTGCCTGCCCCCACATCACAACCCTTGGAGGTCTCCCTTCCAAATACTAGCCAGGGCCAACCTTGCTTAGCTTCTGAGACCTGACAAGATAACTGGATTTACAAACTCTCAAACTCAGTGAGAGAAAACCCAGTTTTAACATACATGATAAAGACACTGGGTTTTCTGACAAGAAAAAAGTTTGCTTTAAAAGAAATACAAAACCCATAACAGGGGTTGAAGTCCTTCATCGTATTTGTTTCTTATGCCTGTTTCAGAAGTGCATTCCCCAAAACAAGAGCCATCTGCTAGGTGTATTTTTAGGTACAACTTGTGCTCATATGTGGCATAGCACTTCATTGGCACTAAAGCTTGCTAGCATTCCCAGAACTTAAGGGCCGGGTGAGTGCCATCATTCCCAGGTGACGCAAGCCACACAAATGCGAGGGATCCATTGATCCGCTCTTGGTCTCTGCTTCCTTTTCATTCCCAAAAGGAAAAGAAGATGGACAAATTACAGCCAAAGCCCTCCGCTCCCCCCCCCCCGACTCTTTCCCACAAGTCTGCAGCATCAATGTTTCCAATTTTCAACATATGCAAACTCTTGGGAGAGACGAGGTGAGACTCCAAAACACGAAGTTAAACTGTTCTCTGTCACAAGCTGCTGGGTAAAATCTCTAACAATCTGGCCATGTGGGGCGGCTGCTTCAGACTCCAGCCATCGGTTTCCCCCATCCGATTAGCTGAGCTTGCCTCTTCCTCTCAAGGCACAAGTAACAGATTTTCCACTTTTCCCCTGGCCCCTGCCATACGCAACACATTGTTTAAAGCAGTGGCGACGAGCAGTTCAACAGTGTGTATAGTTCTATCCATTGCTGCATGGATTTAAAGATCCCAATACTAATGGAGGAAATATTAAAGTGACCACCCCAATGACTCCCACCACCACAGCACGGTTGGTGCGCTCCATAGCTGGAGAAGGCCAGGGCTGCACATAGAAGCAGCTCGAGGATCTGCAGGCCACTGATAGGAGACCCACACTGGGCCATCTTGGCCCTTCCACCATCCCAGAGGCCTTCTCAGTAGTGGCCCCTCACTTATGGAGGTACCCTTTCCCTTGAGCCTCACCCGCCACCCACATTCCTTTCTTTTAGGCACCAGGCCAAAATGTTTCTGTTCACCCAGGCTTTTAATTAAAGGGCTGATGTTTTAACACTGTTTTAGTCTGGAAACTGTTATTTCAAGCTGACAGTGGTCAGTTTTTATGGTCTATGATTATATGCTGGGCTGGGTTATTAATGCTGGATTTTAATAAATATCTTTTAGATAGTTTTGTTTTTATTGCTTTTATTTTGTAGGACATCTAGTCCAGCATCCTGTCTCATACAGCGGCCAACCAGTTCCTCTGGAGGGCCAACAGCAGGGCATAGAGGCCAAGACCTTGCCCTGATGTTGCCTCCTGGCTCTGGGATCCAGTGGCTGACTGCCTCTCAACATGGAGGTTCCCCTCAGTCACCATGGCTAGTAGCTTCTGATAGACCTATCTAATTCCCCTTTAAAGCTGTTTATTCCTGTGGTCACCGCTACATCCTCTAGCAGTGAATTCCAGCATACAAAAATTGCTGGAGAGCCAAGGTACAAAAATTCCAAATAAATTGGAACAGGTTCTTTATGTCTGCGACAAAAAGAACCCCGCTGTCTCATTGTGGGGGGTTCGCTGGATGCAATGGAGCAATTCAACCTTTATTGATTGGGTTCAGCCAGCAGCCTCCAGTAGCACTTTTGCCATTTTCTCACTTCTGCAACTGCATCTTTCTTAAAGCAGAGGCTTTGGAGGGTGGACATCATGTCATTAAACCCGACTGAAGTCCCTCCCCTCCCTGAACCCCTCCCCCCTCCCCAGGCTCCACCCCCAGATCTCCAGTCATTTCCCAACCCACCGCCAGCAACTCTAGTCACAACCGAGAACACTCTGGCATGGGTAGCCTCTGCTGTCACCCATTTGCCCCCTTCAAAAGATTCTGCCTCAGATGAGTCAGTGCTGTCACAGCAGAAGAGTGGTCCTTCAGATATGTGGGTCCAGACATTGAAGGACTTCATAGGTAGTAAGGGGGGAAGGAATTTGGCAATCACAATAGCTGGCTTCCTTATAAAAAGAGGTACAGACAAATGGTTTTAAGATGCCAACTAAATGCCACATGATGGGTGAGCTGGCATGTCAGAGATCACAGTGCAAAACGGTAGTCAGATAGAAGGCCCTAGTTTTGCTAAGCTAGTTAACACCACCAGTTCAGCAACACTACAGAACGGACCAATTACTGCTACTGTGAACGGTCTCTGTACTTTTCTAGGGTCCGTATTGATTCTACAGAACTACATCTCACCCAGTAATTCCCACATTTCATGGCCTTTTGACCCTGCTGCTTAACCTCATGTATAAACGTCTGTCTCGTGAGGATCCTCTCCGTGGTGCCTAATGAAGTGGACTTTTATGACAGAAATGTTTATGCTAGAATGAAAGCCTGTTGTTCTTCAAGGTGCCCCTAGAGGCCTGCTTCTCTTTGCTGCAGCACACTCAACACGGCTACCTGTAATAATGACTCCACAGCGCCTGATGCGAAGAGGAAGCGGAAGCAGCAGCAGCAGCAGCAGCAGCAGATATTTATGAGGGTGATGTTGATGTTGATGATTCACTTGCTCTTGACAGAGTGAGTTTGTGGATGAGATCTTCACCACTGCCCCCTTCTCACTGCAGCCCCCGGTGCCCCCTGAAAAGCTGCTCCTGAGGGTGGGGTTTTCAGGAACAACAGAGGACATGATGTGGAGGGCGACAGCAAGCAAAGCATAGGGGAATCAGCAGAAATGGCCTCCCCCTTCACACATGCTAACATAGATGGAGTCATTGTTAATGCAGAAGTTGGGGGCCGCCTGCTGATTCCACATATGTGCTGCAGGGCCCCCCCCCCCCCACTGTTCCCCTGACCCCACAAAACGGCTTTTCGAAGGAAGCTACATTTGGGAGGAGGCTGCATTGTAAACTTCTCTGGGACACCCAGTTGGCCACGGCTGAGGCAGAATACTGCACCAAATGGACCATATCTCTGGCTCAGCATGACACCGCTTACAGTTCTTATTTGCTCTAGACATATTTCTGGAAGAGCTCAGCCCATTGTGTAAGTGAGGCTGTGGCCTCTTTAAAATGGTTGTTCCCCAAGCAGGCATTCCTGGTGGCTCACCTCTTCCATTGCAGGCGGTTGTGCAGTTGCAAGGTTAAGTCAGAGACACCTGCAACATCTGGGTTACTGCAAGACTTTTTGTGTGCAGCCTTTTGCAATGGCACGTAAAGGCCAAATTGCTTCAGGATGCTCTGGCGGACAAAGGGTGATCAGCAGATGGCAATTTCCCCAGCTGCAAGCCGGCAGAGGAGGAAGTGTGGCTGGGGGACTGGATGACTCAGACAATGCTAGCCAAACAATTGGAGGAACTCTCAAGAGGAAGTGACTAAAATAGCCACACAGGTCCTTGCTGGAGGCTAACTGAGGGATAGAGAAAACGCCTTGGGATGAGAGGGATGGGGGAATACAAGGTATGAACGTGGGTTTGAGAATGACTTGGAGTGGATTCCAGGTCAAATGTTATCAACGTCCAACATCTGCAATGAGATCCTTTCAGAAAAGCTGTGCCACCTCCAGGTGTGTTTTCAGAATTTTCAGAGTCCAGTGTGAGAAAGGATGGGAAATTTGGGGACAGCCACTGAGACAGCTCCAAAGAGAAAGCAGCAATAGAAGCAGCAGCTGCCATTCCTGACAATTATTTGAGGGACACAGCGGCTGTACAGGATAACATTTTGAGACCCAAATGGGTGTGGCGCCTAGGCCACACAACCTGTTGCCTCAAACCTCATTCTTGCCAGTTGTTTGGGAATGGGAGGAAACCGTGGGATAATGCTCTAGAGCAGGGGTGTCGAACTCATCTGTTATGAGGGCTGGATCTGATATAAATGAGACCTTGTTGGGCCGGGCCATGTGTGTCATAAAATGTAATGCCAGGTAGTGGAGATACAAACTTTATGAAAAAACACAAATACAAAGGGTTTAAAAAAAAAAGAAAAAAAAGAACATGCTTAAAACATTAGCACACTTGCAATATTTCGTTTATTTAACAGTCTGATAACTGACACCTCTTGCTCTGAATTATTGCATCAAAATGTCTGTGCTGTTGCAATCTTGAGTATGCTGTTCAGGTGCGTATCTGAAGCTGCAAACCTACGATGACGCAGCAGCAGCAAACTGGAAGAAGAAGCAGAAGCCAGCCAGTTCCACTGTGGGCCTGGTAGAAGCCCTCCGGGGGCCTCATCCGGCTCCTGGGCCGCATGTTTGACACCCCTGTTCTAGTGCAAGGTGGGGTTGTTGTCTTGGGGCTTACAGGGGCCCATATTATTGAGATGACTGCTGTTCGTTCCGTTTCCTATTGATCTTGCATTAGAGTTGTAAAAGCACCCTCCTTCCTGATGGTATTTTTACCGCTAATCTCACGAGGACAGCATAGGGGAGGGAGTTGGACATGGACACCATTTTGAAATAATATAATTGCTTTATACACGTGCAAGGCCAGCTGGGGTGGTCTGAGCAGGGAAAACAGCACTGGTAGAGGGGGCCACACCCTCAGCTCCCCCCCCCCCCCATGGGACAGGCAGGGATAGAATTGCCAGGTCTGGGTTGAGAAATGCCTGGAGATGTTGTGGGTGGAGCCTGTGGGAGGGCTGAGTTTGGGGAGGGGGAAGGATCTCAGCAAGGCATAATGTCATACAGTCCACCCTCCAAAGCAGCCCTTTTTTCTCCAGGGGAACTGATCTTAGTCATCTGGAGATCAACTGTAATAACGGGAGAGCTCCAGGTGCTGCCTGGAGGCTGGTAACCCTAGGCAGGGATGAAGAGTGAATGGGCCTGCCCAGTCCTTGGCCCACCCCAGACCCACCCACCAGAACGAGGGAGGGAGAAACAGCCTGCCCGCTCAGCTGGATGGACACTGCCTCCCCATTGCCATGCAAGCTGCACAAGGGCCTTGCTGGTACTCCCTCCCAGTCTCTAGGGCATATGGAAACCTCCTGCCAGCAGCTGTAGCTGCCTGCTGTGGCAGCAGATTTTTTTTTTTAAGGCAATGTCAGTTGTGTCACTATGCCATTTCCAGGGTCAACCCAGAAATGATGTAAGGTGGCTCTAGGAATGGCTGGAAACTCTACAGTAAAACTGGAAACTCTGTGGTAAAATTCCTAGAGCTACCTTATGTCATACCAGGTTTTCCCTGGAAGTGACATAGTGACACAGCCTATGTCATCCCCATGTCCCCACCCGCTAGTGCCAGTGCTAGGCTGGCAACAGTATGGCAACCGTACACCAGCTTCAGAGTACTCCTGTTTGTGGAATACAGCAAAATGGGGTCTTGCTTTCTGAGTCACTCAGGGGAGTGCTTAGAAGCACGAGGTGGCAGGGCATAACTAAAAGCCAGGGAAATGATCAGATCAGATGAGAACATATCTTTGATTGTGTTGTACTTTGCATTGTTTCACAGTATTTTAATGAGATGGAGGGAATTCAAGGGTGGCAAGAATTTCCATACAAGGCCTTATTCAAGATGTAGGAGCAATATTTACATGAACAGTTGATTGAAGTTTAAACAGGAGAGACAATGGAACAAACTTCTTCCAGCTCTCCTCCCATTATGATGGACACAGCATCATCCCATTGCAATTAGAGTATCCATTCAAAGGGGGGAAAACCCTTTTGTTAGCCAGACACTTTTTAGATCTAATTCAGAAACTGGGCTTCTGCGTGCCAAACGACTTTTCTACTTTCGGTTAAGAAAACAATAAATTTGCTAAGCATGATGTCTTTTTATCTTCTCTTTCAAAGAAGCCCAGTCTATTTACATGAAGCCTGCAAAGCCTTTGCGGAGTTTATCTTAACACATGCACTGCCATAAACAAGACTTCCAGCAAAAACAAAATCAGAGCACTGCCTGTTCCTTTGTTTTACAGGCGATTCATAATATAGTCCTTCCCTCCAGCTAGACTTTATATATGTTCATTGCACACACACCCCTTTTTTTTGCACAAAGGTTTCCTCTATATAAAAGCACATATATACGTTATTAGCTTTGATCTTCTTGCAGACAGGCAGCACTTGAATTTGGTCCAGGCCACTATATAAGCTAAACGTTATCATATGCTACACAGTATTTCCTGTGAACTGTATTAAAACAGAATGTGTGCGTTGATCTGAATGATAATGGACACCCTAAAAAAGAAACTCAGAGTGAGCCCTGCCTTAAGCATAAAGTCAGAACTAGTTCTGGTGTTCGGGAGCCCTCGGCAAGATGCCATCTAGGAGACCCCATCTAGGAATCAATGCAAATCATAGATCCAGAGGAGTTAGCCATCTCAGTCTGTTTCTGCAAAATAGTAAAAAGCCCAGTAGCACCTTTAAGACTAACATACTTTACTGTGGCATAAGCTTTCAAGAAACACAGCTCTCTTCGTCAGAAGCAAACCACCGAATTTCTGACAATTCCAAAGAAGGTGTGACATAATTTCTGGGTTTTCCCTGGAAGTGACACAACACTGTTCTCAACAGCTGCCCCCCATTCCCCCTACCCCCATCTGCTGCTGCTTGCCAAGTGGGGTTGCATGGCCTGGCAACCAGTGGGAGACAGAGGTGGGCACTTGATGTGGGGGGGGGGTGCAATGGTGTCACTTCCAGAGTGACCAAGAAGTGCTGGCACTGCTCCAGGGTGACACTCTAGCACTCATCCCAAAACTCTCCAGAAACCATAGAGTTTGGAGGTGAGTGCTAGAGCATCGCCCCAGCTTGATTTTGGCACTTCCGGGTCACACCACAAGGGACGTCATTGCACAGGGATGATTGTCACTCCCTCCATTTGGTGGGCCTCCTTTTGCCCTGTGACCAGCTGAGCTTTGGCAGGCAGCAACCAGAATTGCTGGGAAGTTGTATGCCTACCCTAAGCAGGTACTTGGCAAGCCTACCAACAGGCATGGCAATAGCTGCTGCTCTTTCTAGCAGCCCTCACAAATGGCTTGGGCAGGTAAGTGAAGAATAGCCAGTGCTAAGCAGGTCACTGCTGCCCATCCTCTGCTTGACTGATAGAGGAGAGGATAAAGAGGCATTCCAATCAAGGGAGAGAAGAGGGGCTGGCCCAGTTCTTCCGGGTTAGGGTTGGAATCCAGGGCTGACAACTTCCAGAAGGTTTTGGGAAGTGGGGCCTGGGAATCATTCGATGCTACTCCTGGACATATAAGTAAAACTACTATTATGTGGAGATTTGGAGATTGCTAGAGCATTGCAGGTAGAGATGCAAAACTTCCAGAAATGTGGAAGCCATTGTGGGGGGGGGGGGGGGGAATTCTGCTGCTGCTGCGCCAGGCAATGGTGGCAGAGGGACTGTGGAAGACCTGGTTCCCCGATTCTGGGTGGAGATTCCTTCCAGGAGGGGCCCAACATCACCATCACCATCATTCAGAAAGATTAGTCAGGCTGTGATCATGGCTGCAGGCCCTCCCCAAGCACAACGGTCGCAGAAACTCCCCAACAATACCTTCTTCTCAGATTTTGTCTCAAAATGCTGTTGAGCATGCTCCATAGCAGCAACTGAAGCCCTTTTCCCTTTTCTTGTCCACAGCTGGTATCAGATTTATCTACACCATAATAAATGTGATCAAATATGTCAAAATGAAGAGAGACACAGAGAATATAATGTGAAGTTTTAGACTCAAGCATTGAAACAGATTGTGGATAGGGAGAGTATAGCCTTGTGATGAAAAATCTGCCATGCTGGAGAATCCCTCCCTGAATAACAGAAAATGCCCCAAGGAGACTAAATCTGGCAGGAAGTATTTTCTGACACTGTGGCCATGGTCACACGGTCGTTGTGATTGGGTTTCGCCGCTGTTCCCTTTCACATTTAAAATCGCATATCTGCCTCCCACACCAAAGTGGGCTCACTCACGCAATCCTCCCAGTCCCCTAGCGAGTTTTCCGACACTGGGAAAATCAAGTACTTGCCGGGTATTTGCGCTTTAAATCTGCAATTTTGCCAATCTGGACAGCCATCTCTTGCAATGATTGCAATTAGGTCATCTGACCATCCTTTGTGCAATGAAGTCCTCCCCCCCCCCCAGCTTCCACCTTTGTGTGCATGAGCAATCCTATGCTGAATAAATTCAATGTTAAAATGTTCAAGCGCACATTTAGACTCCAGCGCTTGGTGGTACATTGCCAGTTCATTTTGTTTGCTGTTTGAGGGGGGGGGGGGGCTGTAAAAACAAGGGAGTACGGTGAGTCCAGGTGGGGGCGGTGATTCAGCCGTGTGCATGTGCGCATCTACAAAGCAATTTTTTAAAAAATCATGCCGCGCTGCCCAGGTGGCGGCGCAGCTATCTAGACGGTGCCCAGAGCCTCATCACACAATGATAGCGGTTCAGGGAGGGATGTGTGATCATCCCAACCCGGAAAAAAATCTTCCCAATCAAATTTATTGCGGAAACAAATCGCAAAAACCTTGCCATGTTACCACAGCCATATCAATGCTGATCGCACCAGTTCTTGCTACGTAGCTCTGAATGTAAACTGACAGTCCAGTTGATTTCTCTGGGAGTAGATCTGTTTATTCCTGACCTGGATGGCCCAGGCTAGGTGGATCTTGTCAGATCTCAGAAGTTAAGCAGGGTCAGCCCTGGTTAATATTTGGATGAGAGACCACCAAGAAAGTCCAGGGGCAAACCACCTCTGAGTGTCTCTTGCCGTTGCCTTGAAAACCCTACAGGATCGCCATAAATCAGCCTGGACTTGATGGCAAAAAAAAAAAAAAATCTGCTTAAGTCAACACTGGCATGAAAGGTATATTGTGAAGCCCTGGAAGACTGAGACTCATTTAAAAACCAACTTTCCCACATGGCCATTAATCAGTCCAATCCAGAGGCCTGATACAAGAGCATGAAAAACTGTCTTTTCAGTTTTCACATGGGCACACACCATTACTAGGAGAAGAGATGAAGGATGCACGAATGGGCACGAATGCATGATGCATGGATGTGGCTGAAGTCCTTGCATGTGAACTGAGCTCTCTGGGTTCCTAGAACAAATGTAGAGTCCAGGGGCACCTTTAAGACCAACAAAGGTTTATTCAAGGTATGAGCTTTCATGTGCAGGCACCCTTTTCAAATACAACGGAATGGGAGGTAAGGTTCAAACTTATAGATGGGCAGGAGGATCTATTCTCTGGGTTCCTGTTAAAAGTTACAGACAGCAACACTCTAGCCTTTCAGTGGCAGTGGGGAAAGCTAAACAAATACATTGGCCAATCTACAACAGCTATTAAAGTCTTTCTGATCCTTGATAATCCCTCAGCAGTTTGGTTATGTTTAGCTTACAGGAAAACTAGAGAGGCTTAGGGAAAAAACATTTTTAAGGAGCCACACTGTGTGAAAGCCTTAAAAATAATTTTTTGAAACCTATAATGATGCTTAAAACACATTTAGAAGCCGATCCTAGTAACGTGTAACAAGTACTGTTTCGGTTTCAGAGTTTTTAGCAAGCTTGGTTTCCTTCCAGGAAGCAGTTAGCTGTAGTTTGTACTGCACTTCCTTTGTTCATTCCTTCTGCTGTCAGCTGTTCTGTTGATCAGGGCCAGGCCTGCCTGCTAGTCAGGGAAGACTGCTGGCTTTGCATGGCTGCTTTCCATGTTAGGACTGTAATGACAAGGGAGGGTTCCCATATATGAAATACATGTTAGTCATGTGGGAAGAGGGGAGGGGTACCCAGAGATAAGCAAACTGGCTGTCTA
Source organism: Lepidodactylus listeri (assembly GCA_029233225.1). Lineage (NCBI taxonomy): Eukaryota > Metazoa > Chordata > Lepidosauria > Squamata > Gekkonidae > Lepidodactylus > Lepidodactylus listeri. The sequence goes on from JARCFY010000012.1 coordinate 24,381,351, forward strand.
ATTGCCAACACACTCCCTTGCTCTCTTGTAGGTTTCCAGGGATTTAATTCTTTTATTTTATTTACTTCACTTATATCCCACTTTTCTTTCCAATTAGGACCCAAAGTGGTGTACAACATTCTTCCCTTCTCCATTGAGAGCCAGTTTGGTGTGGTGTTTAGGAGCACGGACTCTAATCTGGGAGAACCGGGTTTGATTCCCCACTCCTCCACTTGCAGCTGCTGGATGACCTTGGGCAAGCCATAGTTCTGTCAGAGCTGTCCTTGAAAGAGCAGTTCTCTCAGAGCTCTCTCAACCCCACCTACCTCACAGGGTATCTGTTGTGGGAAGGGGAAGGAGTTTGTAAACTGCTCTGAGACTTCGAGTGAAGGGCGGGGTATACATCCAATCTCTTCTTTTTCTTCCATTTTATCCTCACCACAACCTCGTGAGGTAGTATGTCCCAGCACGGATGGGATCTGAACCTTGGTCTCCGAGCTCCTAGTCTGATACAGTAACGTCTTGTGATCTGAACATAAAACACTGGAGGAGGGGCAACCACCATTAGGCAGCATGTACTCCCCAGTGCTTTTTGGAATGGCTTCATTTTTCTGCCTGAACTGGGATATGTTTTCCTTGTAAGAATTTGTGTTTCCTTTGAAGGTTCTCTGGCAGTTGCTTGAGGCCAATTTTCCACACAGTAATTGTTTTTACTGAGGGCTGTTTTGGCAAAATACCGTCACCTCATTAAAAGATTATGGGTTTTTTGAAAGTTGATTAACTGTTCACCTCTGACCCTCCGAACTGGTTAATTACCTCCTGAAAAAAAAAAAAAGAGTATTACAGTGTACCTGAATATAGCTGATATGCTGAGGAAATTCAATACAGGTTAATGTTACTACTTCTTCTTACCTTTTAACTGAAAAATTAAAATAAATCAATGATGGACAGCACTATTTTAGCCACTTGGCCCTCTTTAACACATGATGCTACCCTATAGTGAATCGGACCATTGGTGCATTAGGGTCAGCATTGTCTGCTCAAACTGAGAGATGCTCTCAGCCTGAGGTCTTTCACATCACCTACCACTTGACCCTTTTAGCTGGAGCTATTTATATACAGCATTTTAAATCTGTCTTTCTCCCCAAAAGGACTCCAGGGTGGCTTCCACATGGATTTTTTGATCCATCTTTGTTTCTACACTGAAGTGGGTTTTTTTTAGCAACCCCACAATTATCATCCGCTCATAAGTCGCGATCAGATGGCTCTTTAAGTCCGACCCAGGCATGAGTGCCCGGCAGATTTAAAGGGAATGTCCAGACAGCGACATCTGGGAAAGGGGCCACTTCACTGATCAGCCCGTTGATCCCCGCCAGGGAGCTATACTTTAAAGATACCGGTGAAAGTCCGGTCTAATGCTTCCCTACGGGCCAATGGCAGACTTCCCCCCATCTGGTTGTTCCAGCACACAGTCAGCCTGTTGGGATGGTTTGACTCCAGACCATCCTAAACAGCCGCCATTTAAAAAAATTCTTAGCGATATGCACATATACGGGTAAACGAGTGACAGCCGCAGAGCTCTGCTCAAACGTTCCGGACAATTTGATGTTTCAGAATGGCCTGTGAAATTTATGAACTTTATTAATTGAAATGGTACCTAGAGGAATGTACCACTGGTGGTGCTTTTACCATTCAAGTCTGCACGTGCGCAGAAAAGCAAGTACACGATGAGTCACATATGCACAGGTGCAAATAGAATTTTAAAAAAAAACACCAACTGAGCAGATTTTTCAGGTGGATGCCATCTAGATAATCCACCGCGGAGTCCTCATGCAGTAAGGCGATTCACGGGGGAGCTGTGTGGTTGTGCAACACTAGATTTAAAAGATCAGGATCAAATTAGAGCTGGGCCAGTGGCGGGATTAGCTGCATGTCTGAATGCATCCATAGCCTACTTTTAGTGACTATATATTTCAACTGGAGAGAGTTAAATATGTGCTTAACAGGTAGCAAGGCTAAGAACAATGCATAGTTGATGCCCTCAAGTCTAATGCCTCTAAGAGTAGACAGTGCTGAGCTAGAGAGACGGATGGTTTAACTGGGCAGCTTCATATATCCAGGGCTGCATTCCTATGCATGCTTATGTGGGCGTAAACCCTATTAAGTCCCTTTCTGTATTGATATGCATATGAACAGACTGGAATCACTGAAACTCCCTGGCCATGGAGTTTGAAAAAGCTTTCTTGTAGCAAACAATGGTATTATGTCCTAATGGCAACCATGCACGCAGTCAGAGAAACACACATGACCAGGCTGGCTACCAGAGCTTTGCTTCAGGAGACAATAGCCCAGCCAGATTGTAAATTAGACCAAGGGGCTATGGAGGGTACATCCCATAGGTTTAAGGTAACTCATGATTAATCCTATCAGGGAGTTTGGGCGTAATCTTATCAGAGTAATCCTATGAGGGAGTAATCCTATCAGGGAGTTTGGGCAAGGTCAGGGGTGCGGTTTAGACGTGTATTTAAGCAGACCCCTGAACCCTGCTCAGCAGCCTGGAATTGTACCATCAATAAACTTATGAGCTGATTTCACTGCAATGCGTCTCTGGACTCAGTACTTTATAAATGGCAAATTCAAACTTTAAGTAAGAACCCTCAATACTTAGTTGCAATACCGCATAAAAAGCAGATGGAAATGGAGCTAGTTATCATTGTCATAGTTTTTCTCTCTCCCCACCCCCCAGTTGCAGAGATATCAGGAGGGAAAGGTGAGGAGCAAAGACTGACAAAGACAGCTGCAGTGTTAAGAGAAGCTGCTTCTGGGACACAGAAAAGCCTCATCTGAAAATGTAAATGTCTGCTGCAAATCTAGTGCTGCTGTGCCTTAAGGGACAGGATGGTGAACTCGTTTTCTTTCTGTACAAAATAAATAGTTTAAAAATGAGTTTTCCCCTGTTCCTTCCATTATATGGGGGGGGAATCATCTGGCAACTAGCCAGAAGGGGGGAAAGCCAAGAAAAAAAAAGTCTAGTTGGCAAGTTTAGTACTGATTCTTGAGAAAGTTTCAAATATCTGTTTTAAAACACTAAAAAGTTCCCTAATTTTACTGCTTCTTATCTGTTTATATAGGAACTCTTTATCTTTTCCCACCTCTGCCAAACTGTACTGGAGGCATGCAGCAAGCAACATTAATTAAAGAACAGGCAGAAACCAGAGTTCAAAGATAAAGAGAGATTTAATACCTTCCACAGAATAAAAAAATATTACAATATGATCTGCTTTTACTAAATGCTGTGACTTGCAGGAAAAAAATACAGCAAAGGCAGGCAACGGGGAGTGGGCAGCGATGAAAACTGCAAGCTTAGACACTGCTCGAAGGTTGAGCATGGCTGTGTGACTAATTCTGGCTTTCTTCAGATTTAACCTGAACATTCAAATTCTTCATTTGGCTCAAAATTGAGAGTTCTGATAGTATATTCTTAAGTAGAGTTATACCCTTATAAGTCCACAGCCTTCAATGGATTCAGAAGATTGTAACTCTGCTTAGGACTCCACTGTGGGAATGCCAATTGATAAAAACACACCCAACACAGCTTTCTTGTTTGGAATGTCTTTGCCTTTGCAATGTATTAGGTCCAGTCCAGTTCAAGATGCTTGTTAATAGCAGCTTGGAATGGAGAGGCACATCCCTCTCTGAAACACTAGAAAAATTCATTACATTTTATGGGGCCTGAATGATTGCCAGGATGAATGTAGACAAACGTCCACATCAGTTGTGTGTGTGGGGGGGGGGGGGGGGTTTGCTGAACTGACAGCTACATTCTCCTTTCCTTGTCCCTACTAGTTTCTCCCTCAGTTAGAATAGATGTCTGGATTTAAAAAGAAAAGAAAAGAAAGATTTTACAGTGGATGACAGTTTTAGATGAAATAATTTCTGGAAAATATTCCAAGGGGGGGTGGGAGAGAGATTCAGGCAATGTATGCAGGTCGATATACCCTGAAAGCATTTTGTTCCCATACATGAGAACCCATGTCAAAACCCACTTGTCCTGGAAAACAAGTTTGTCAGAGACAAACATTCCACCCTAGCTTTCTCCCTTTCCTGCAAGTTATTCCCTGAGATTTTTGTCCTGGAAGAGCATTCCACACAATTCTGTCTTTCACTGGTATTCTGAAGGTATATAGTACTAGGAAGACTATTTCACATAACTTTTGAAAGATTTTCCTCTCTGATCCTAAGGCCAGTCTGTAAACTGCACAGGATACCAGTTAAGCCCTCCACCACTGTAATGTGGAGATACTGAAAGCACGCCCACCCCATCACCAGCTGGGAGAGAACAACCCCCAGGGAGGCATTGTTAGGGGCTTAGAGACTCCTCTACTGGGTACACATTTGTGCTCTAGCAAGAGGGAGGGGCAGGTTCATGGTTCCCCTGGACATTGCAGCTGTGTGATAAACCAATCAGAGATGGGCACTGCAGCCCTAGAGTCAGATTCGACTCGCTTTCGAGCAAGGAAAACCTTTACCTTTACGAGACAGGAAACCATTACCAATGCTGATCTCTCCACACCTACGCCCTCTCTGCATATCACACCAAATCTATTCGGCCTCTGAAATCACTCCACTTTCCAATATATAGGGCAGATGGACTCACATTCTAGCTGTGTCTGAAGAAGTGAGCAGTGACTCATGAAAGCTCAAACTTTAACTTGTTTTATCTAATCCTTGCAAGCTTCTTTGTGTGTAATTTAATAACAGAAATGTAGGATTTAATCCCCCCCCCCCAAAAAAATGAAATAACACAGCTATTCTTCTTGAACAGAAGAAAACAACCCAGACGTTGGCTCAGCCTTACAGAATGAGCCATTTGCCCACACCTGGAATACTCAGAGAGGCAGTGACACTGGGATTTGTGCCCTCAGTCGCCGCCAATATCATCAGCACCACTACAGCTGTCATAGCTTATCAGTATCTTTCACAACAGTGTGCCAGAAAGCACTTGTGTTTCTTATTTTTTTAATCTAGGGCTTTTTTAATCCCTCGTGGTCACAGTGACAGGTCACCTCGATCCCTCACAGAAACAGAATTGGCTGCTGCTGTCAACTTCCTCTCAGATTTTAGGCAAAAGGAAGGTGTGGGGAGGCAAGAGTCCATTTTCCTTACGCTCCCCCTCCCCCCGCCAATGGGAACTACTTTGTCATCCTGTATCCTGACATGCCAGGATGTGGCCTTCCTGGTGACTGGCTCTTCTTGCTTTTAACAGTGCTGAAATGCTCGGCTATTCCATTTGTTTGCTGTCACAACCACAAAGAAACAGCTCATGGTTTCCTGCACTTTATCCCTGAGGGTGTCATCATTACAGGGAAACGTTGCTTGGGGCCTGCTGCCTGAGGAGGAAATGTGCTTGCTAAAATAGCAGCAGTGACAACAACAAAAAATGTCAAAGTTAGGCATATCTAATGTAAACCCCAGAGCAGCTACGCAGAAGATGTCAGCCTTAGCACATTCTGGACTGTGGTCTATACTACAGTGTGTGACTATGGGGCTCCAGACCGATTTCCTCTGGCCACCCCATGAAAACTAATCACATGACTTGCCTCACACGAGGGAGGTCAGGATCTCTGGAGTTCTGTCCCTTTAGTATATCTTTCCATCTCTCCCGCTTTCCTCCCCAATGGGGACCTAAAGCAGCTTACATCGTTGTTTTCTCTTCCTCCATTTTCTCCTCACAACCACCACCCTTTCACATAGGTTAGGCCGAGAGACTGCCCGGCTGATGGGCATCTTGTGAGCTTCCAAGTCAAAGTAAGGATTCAAATGTCCCAACAAAGCAGCAACAGGACTTCCAGATGACAACTTTCCCCTCATTTCCCTCACCCCTGTTGTCAGTGGCATGTGGGGGGACACCAACACACTGTTATAACAGCACGTCAATTGCCAGTTAAAAACAACACTGTAATAGTTCCTTGGTGGCACGGCTGGAGGGACATTGACGGCTGAGGGGACTGGGGCAGGGAAAATGGTGTCGTGTGGGTGGGACCCACCTGGCAGCCGCCTTGGCTTTGCTGTGATCACCCCCTAAAGCAGGCTTGGGAAAGATCATATTAAAGCCAAGGGAAACCCAGAAGGTGCCCCAAAGTATGACAGCAATATAGGGAGGGGGAAAAAACACTTCTCAGTATCAAAGAACACGTGCTGAAAGTGACTCTAGACTCTGACGCTCTAACCACTATACCCATTGCTCCCCCTCCTGCACCACTGTCAGCTGTGGGGCAACATACAAATTACGTAACAAATATACAACTACAGGAGCCTACAAATGCTGAGGCACTGCACTGCATGCAGCAGGCCATGGAACACCCTACTTTTGCTGAGGACTGTTTTGAATTGTCGAGAACACATTGTGCGCAGTTGCATTGTTCAACTGTATCTTTATTAAAAGAACACACACATCTTGGCTGTTCAACCAGTGGAGGATGGACTAGAGCCAAGTGCAGGGCAGGCACCATTGAGCCTTCAGAACAGTGCAACAATGGGAAGGGTCACCCAGGCAGTGATCCTTCTTATGAAAATTAGTGACTCCTTTTCATCCGTGAAATGGTGGAAAGTATGTAAATGGAAGCCCCTTTCCTGTTTTCTCTGCCTCCCACAACCTAATAATATGCAACCACAGTTTGGTCTGCCTCCAGTAGACATTCTTTGTATTCAACAAACCTTCCTCTCGCAACAGCTGGAAAGTGATCTTTTCCATGTCAGCTAGCTTGCTTGCCATGAGGGTTACTAATATCCCTCTTGGGCCTGCCTCCATTTTGCTTGGCTACATCATGAAACAGGTTTAGGGGGACTTTGATCTTCTCTCCTTTGTACTTCTGTTTCACAGGGCGCAGACATTGGCAGCAGGGGAGGCCTGCAAAATGATGCAAATATCTGCTCTGTATTTGCAGCTATCAATATTCTGGCATTACTGTGAAAGATAAAGCTATTAAGGGGGCTGTTCTGAAATTCAAAGATGGTCAATGCATAGGGTTGCTAGCTCTGGACTGGGAAACACCTGGAGATTTGGGGGGGGTGAAGCCTGGGGAAAGCGGGGTTTGGGGTGGGGAGGGACCTCAGCCGGACATAACGCCATAGAATCCATCCTCCAAAACAGCCATTTTCTGCAGGGGAACTGATTTTGATAGTCTGGAGATCAATTGTAATAGCAGGAGATTTCCAGGAGCAATCTGGAGGTTGGCACCCCTTCTAACGTTAACAGCAAAACACTCTGAAATTGCCAATACTGCTACGCAGCTTTTAGAGAGAGGTTTCGACTCCTCAAAACTTTTCACAAACGTTACCTTGGTTATTCTTACAACAATCCCACATGGTGTGGCTTGGCCAGTCTACAAGGGCCGGCTCTTTTTGAATCTTCCCTGGGTCCCGTGCAGCCAGATGGGTGCTGAGAACTCTCTGTTTGGAGATTCGGAGGGGGGGGATCGTCCCATGCAAATGTACAGAAATTGCAAAGTGAAATACATGCCCCCATAAAAGGGTTACCAACCTCAACATGGGGTCTGAAGTGTTCCCAGAATCACAACTGATCTCCAGAATCAATTCCCTTGGAGGGGATGGCAGGTCTGGAAGAAGAATTCTATGGCCTCACGTCCTCGCTAAGCGCCTCCCTCTCCGGTCACTGCCCCCCAAATATCCAGGGATTTCCCATGTCGGAGTTGGCAACTCTACCAAGAAAAGTGTATAATGACATGGAGTTTTAAATCCTCTGGGCTGGCTGACTCCAAATTAGATGCTGCTCCATTTGTGTAGGTTTGTGGGTGTAGAGGAGGCTGTTTGGCTGGCCCTGTCTCTCTTCGGCCTTGGAGAGAAGGATCCTCAGAAAGTGCAACCCACCCTGCACATAAAAGTGTCCAAAAGGCCGTTCCAGGGGGGTAAGCTGTGTTGGTCTGAAGCAGCAGAACAAAGGCTGAGTCCAGTGGCACCTTTAAGACCAGCGCAGTTGTATTCTGGGTAAAAGCTTTCGGGTGCATGCTTAGACCCAGAATAAAACTTTGCTGGTCTTAAAGGTGTCCGAAAGGGTAAGATCACGGAGAGGACAGACACGACAGTGGCTGCACATAAATAAATAAAATCCAGCGCTCCAGTCTTTGTTGACGGAAGATCTCCAGGGAGCTCTCCTTCCGTTTGACTTTTCTAAACTCTTAGTGTACAAACAAAAAGAAATGAAAGAAAAAACTGTCTTTTAAGGGGAGGGAGTGCTCCTTTCCTGAATGGTTCTGCTCTGCAATGAAATGCATGGGGCAGGTTCTGAGGCGATCAGACCGAAGATGAGTTGAGCATCTGATTTCTCACCATGCCAGCCATGTACCTCTGCTTTCTCCCACTGACCAGGCTGGTGTCTGATCCTCAGAGGTACACATCTGGGGCTCCTGAACCCGGAACTCAGACATCATGGCTAACAGTGACTGATGGATATTTCCTTCCATCCATTTGTCTTACCCCTTTTTAAAGCAATCTAAGCTAGTGACTGTCAACACACCTTGTGATCCTGAATTCAGAAAGCATCTATTCCTTTCATGACCTGTGAATTTCTGTCTTTTCCATTGTGAGACTGGGATGGAGCTCCTACAACTTCACCAATATGGGCCTCATGGGACAAGGCATTATTCCTCTTGGCCCTTCAAGTTGTGTGGTCTCTCAAGGAAAGCTACAACTGTCAATTGCGCTGTTCTGGCAAATGTTTTTGTTTTAAGGGAGGCAATTTCTTTCTCCCTTGGTCACCCGTCTCCGGTTCAAAAGAAACTGCTACCCTAACCTTATCCCTCGGCAGCAGGACCATGCCCATCCTGTACTGTTAAGTGGAAATGAGATGTTCCCTAAAGCTGGCCACAGCCAGGAAAGCACTAAGAGCTACAGTGACTATTTGACTTGAAAGGTTTTTCCATCTGGAAGCCCCCTTGCCCTCAGTGCCCCATCTGTAAAATGAGAAGAATGGTGGCTGTAGTGAAAGTGAACCAATTTAAGGCTGTAAAGTGTTATGCAATATACAGATAAGCAGTAGTAGGTGAACACCACCCTTGCATTACAGCTACTGGGAGAGTCACTTAAGAAATAAGTGTAAGGGTGTGATAGTTACAGACCTATGCAATTTAGAAGCCTAGACTAGAGTAACTTTGCATAGGATTGGACTGATGGAAACGCTTCTGTTGGACAGATCCGGTATTCTGCATTTGCAAAGGATAAAGGTAGGATTGCCAACCTCCAGGTGGCTCCTGGAGATCTCCCACCATTACAACTGATCTCCAGGCAACAGAGGTCAGTTCATCTGGAGAAAATGGCCACTTTGGAAGGTGGGCTCTATGGCATTATGCCCCAAGCAAGTCTCCCCTTCCCAAACTCTGCCCCCCCCAAACCTCCAGGTATTTCCCAACCCAGAGCAGGCACCCCTAGTTAAAGGTATTAATTATGAACTAAATGGGGATGCCTAAATCTGTTTTACATGCTGTTATGCCCTGAGTTGTTAGGGTTTGGTTTCCCATAAAACAACCAATGTACAATGGGATATACTGACCTTTTAACTATGGTTGGTCACTAAACAGAACTTTCAGGTCAAATAATCTCCCTGCTACTGTTGGGGGAGTAAGGATTCTATCGTTTCATCATCTTTGGTATCTATTTCTGTGCAAGTTTGGTATAGTGGGTAGGAGCATGGACTCTAATCTGGGAGAACTGGGTTTGATTCCCCGACTCCTCCACATGCAGCTGCTGAAGTCACCTTGGGTCAGTCACAAGTTCTTTCAGAGCTGTTCTTAAAAGAGCAGTTCTCGAGAGAGCTCTCACAGGGTGTCTGTTGTGGGGGAGGGGAAGGGAAAGGAAACTGTAAGCCACTCTGAGACTACAAGTGAAGGGCGGGGTACAAATCCAACCTCTTTTTATCTTCTTCAAAATGCTTTATAATACTTATCGCAGTCATCAAAATCACTCTCATCATCAATGATTACCTTTTTATTTGGTTGGCAAGTTTTAATTAAGTAACTCTGGCTTTAAGTAGATTAATCAGTGCATGCTAAATTTAAACCAGAACAGTTTCAAGGTAAGGGCAGGTCTGCTTAATTTTTGAGGCTATTTTGGTCTGAGTGTTAAGTGGGAAAGAAAAAGAGAACATCCAAAATGACCTTTCTGTTTAACAATGCCTAGTAGTTTGTGCTCGTTAAATTGCAAGATATCTTACAGTTTCTGCAATATCTCCAATGATTCAATAAGACCTAAATTAAAATGTGACATTGAAACCAGAATAAAACAGGAGTCCAGTGGCATTTTAATGACTTACACAATTCATTTCAGCGTAAGCTTTTATTTAGATATACAAAGAAGGTGGGAGGATCTTCAATGGGTGTCTGAGACTCCAAACAGTTGTTAGGCAAAATGTAAATCTAATGCAGGATGAAAAGAGATAAGCAGATACATTAGGAAGTTGCAGGGCTCATTTCGTAGCAGGAGCTCCTTTGCATATTAGGCCACACACCCCTGATGTAGGCAATCCTCCAAGAGCTTACAGTAGCCCCTGTAAGAAGAGCTCTGTAAACTCTTGGAGGATTGGCTACATTAGGGGTGTGTGGCCTAATATGCAAAGGAGCTCCTGCTACAAAATGAGCTCTGGGAAGTGGCAAAGGTATAAATGAAGTAACTATCCTCTCTAAGGGGTAGGATACTCCAGCTGTACCTCTGTGACTTCTGAACCATCTTACATTTAGCCTATCTAACAACAAGGAGGGTCTCATATAGGCCTGCAGCCAGGATTTTGTGGCTTGTGGGGCAAGTTTTTTTTCTGGTGGGGCTGAAGTTCTCAGTGCAGAAAGAAAAGCTGTTTAGCCAATACCAGGATAGAGCTTTAAATTGCAAGCTGCCAACAACTTTAGAATGACAGTTCTCAGCTGCTACAAGTTAATCACTTCTGACAGCCTAAGCAACCATTCTGATAACAAGCCGGTAGGTGCCTGTCTGATCACGGACTTGCATTTTATTTGCCAAAGTCTGTGCTACCTTTGATTTACCTCACTCAGACTAGCCTTCTACCACTTAAAGGAAACCTTCATAGCTTTTGTTGCTTCCTTTACTTTGTTTGTTAACCATGCAGGCCTTTTTTAATACCTATTTGCACTTTTCCTAACCTGCAGTATACATTGGATCTGACCTTCCAGAATAGTAGTTTTAAATAGTCTCCAAGCTTCCCAAAGGGATTTGACCCTCCTTACCTTTCCTTTCAGTTTCTTCTTCACAAGCCCTCTTATTTGAGAGAAGTTACCCACTGCGGTTGTGTTGGACTTTTTGGGCAACTCCCTATTTACATAAATGCTAAACTTAATAGCATTATGGTCACTGTTCCCCACTGGTACATTTACATCTCTCACCAGGTCCTGAGCATTATTTAGGACCAAGTCCAGGATTGCCTCCCCCCTGTTCAGTGACCATCTGCTCCATGGCACAGTCATTGAGAAACCCAATCTCTTTCTCCTGACTTGAACACATATTGTCTCAATCAATGTGTAGGTCGTTAAAATCACCTATTATGACACAGTTATTTTATCTAGCTGCTTTCCTTAATTCTTTTGTTGTTTTCAAATCATCCTCTAACCTTTGATCTGATGGGCAATAACAAACTCCCAGAATTAAGCTTCCTTTTGGGCCCACTATTTCCACCCATAGTATTTCTGTAAGCGAATCTATTTCTCTTACATTCTCAGTTTTACCTGACTGTATACCTTTTCTGACATACAGAGCATCCCCAACCCTTCCCTCCCTATCCTTCTAATATAATTTATATCCAGGAATCACTGTATCCCATTGATTATCCTTATCCCACCAAGTTTCTGAAATGCCCAGTGTCTATGTTCTCCTCTGACACTAAGCCTTTCAGCTCCCCCATTTTACCTTAGACACTTCTAGCACTTGCATATCAATATCTATAATTCCCCAGACATGTTAGGCCTGCAACCTTTCTCCTGTGGCCTCGAGACCTTGCCAGGCAGTCAATATTGTTTGTCACCTCTCAGTGGCCAGTCCTAATCCACTTTCCTCTAGAACGGTAACAGCTATCCCGTCATCTCTAAGAAATGAACCATCCCAAACCAGCAATATTTCATCTCTTCTCCCACGATTTAGTTTAAAAACTACTCTGCCACCTTTTTGATTTCAAGTGCCAGCAGCTTGGTTCCTTCTCGAGACAAGTGGAGACCATCTCTTTTGTACAGGCCCTGCTCGTTCCAAAACATATCCCAATGCCTAACAAACTTAAACCCTTCCTCCCTTCACCATCATCTCATCCACACATTGAGACTCCTCATTTGTGCCTATCTAGCTGGCCTTGTGTGTGGAACAGGCAGCACTTCTGAGAAGTTAAAGAAATCTCAAATACTTCATTGCACTACAGCAGAATTGTAGCATGTGTGCCTTTCCCAAGGAATCTGAAACACAAAATATAAGGATCTTCTATTACAAATGATCCATATTAATAGAAAGAGAAATAGTGTGGTTTTTGAACACTTGGGTGGAGACAGACAGTAACTGAACGTGGATGGAAAACAGCTTTGCTTCCTAGGGTGTATATCCACACATTTCTTTTGTTCCACTGCCTCCTCTGGTCAAACTGGCCATGCAGGTTTTTTAAATGACACCTGAACTTGCAAAACCAGTTTACTAGAGGCTGAAATGGGACACACCGCATACCCACCCCTCGCAATCATGCATCTTTTAAACTGCCTTGAACAAACCTCATAACAATGCTGAAAGGTGCACTCGTGGCCTTCAGAGCCATATGCAATCTGGGATTGCACTTAAAGGGATGTCTACTCCTACACGGGCCTACTCACAACTAAAATCTAACTGTGAGGCTCCTCTTTGTACGCCACTTCTAGAAGTAGCCCCTAGGAGGCAACACTGGACAGGGCCTGAAACAGGGCCACCAAGACAGAGAGCTCCCTGGCCTTGCGCCTTCCCTGAGAGTCCCTTCTCTCAGGTAACTTTTATTTTTGTGCTCACCCTGCAGCTTTTGAACAAAGTCTGAGTCCAGTGGCACCTTTAAGAACAGGTATAAGATTTCGTGGCCTGAATCTAAGTCTTGCTTGTTGTCCTTTTAAATATAAACATTTAGCTCACCTGTTGAGCATAAGCGCCCAGGAGCAGTTGAGGTGGATGAGACCAAAGGTCCCTGTAAGTCCAGCATTCTGTTTCACACAGCTGTCAACCAGATTCCCCAGAGAGGCTACAAGGAGGGCACTCAAGTCAAAGCCTCCCCTTTTCTGTTGCTCCCCAGAACTTGTATCGAGAGGGTTATTGCCTCTGAACTAGGGATGCATTGCAGCTCATCTCCAGATCACAGAGATCAGTTCCCCTGGAGAAAATGGATGCTTTGGAGGGTGGACTCTGTAGCATTGTACTCCACAGAGGTCCCTGTCCTCCATCCCCAAATCTCTAGGAGTTTCCCAACCTGGATGTGACAACCCTACCTCCCCATCCCCCGTTGGTGGGTAGGCCGGTAACCCTACTCTAAACATGGAGTAGTTATTGTTATTTAGTTATTGTGGCTCATAGCCACTGACAGGCCTGTCCATTCCACATTTGTCTACTCCCTTTTTAAAGCCAACTAAAACTTGTGGCCATCACCACATCCTGCAGCAGGAGATTCCTCAAGCCAGTCACTGGTTCCTTTGTTCTGTATGTGCCTTTGCCCAGACATAGATGGCTTTAAAAGGGAATCAGACATGTTCATGGAGGATAGGTCTATCAGTGGCTAGGCTACTAGCCATGGCGACTGTACAGAACCTCCACACTCAGAGGCAGTCAACCTCTGAATCCCAGAGCCAGGAGGCAACATCAAGGGAAGGCCTTGGCATCTATCCTGGACTTCCGGAAGAACTGGTTGCCCACTGCGTGAGACAGGATGCTGGACTAGATGGACCACTGGTCTAATCCAACAGGGCTCTTTTGTTCTTATGTATCTACTTGCCCATCAGCTTTGGGAGTTCTAGTGTTATGGGAGAGAGAGAAAAGGGTCTCTCCACTATCTCCACCTATGTTTCATTTTATAAACTTCCATTATGCCCCTGTCCTGTCTTTCTTTTAATCTAAAAAGCCCCAACTCCTAAATCTTTCCTTGTGAAGATGCTCCAAACCACTGATCACTTTTGTCCAAACCACTGAGCGTACTGATTTATAACTTCTTTGCCAGCATCCTTAAGGGCTTAAAAAAACTAAAAGACAGGGGTGTGTATAGCTCAAATAAATAAAAATGGAAGAAAGTGGGATGTGGGGATGGGCATAAATAAGTGGTCATGAGATAGTTTCATACAATGCCCACATCCTGAGGAGAGTGAGCCAAGAAATGTTGCTGCCCTCAGCGGCTGCACTGAGAGGCCCATCCCAGGATTCTTTGTACAGTCACAAAGGATTCTGGGACACCGCTTCCAGACTAGCACACAGATCTCTAAGTGCAGGTAGTGTTGGCTCAACTCAGATCCTGATTTTTCAAGGACAGGCATGGGAAAATATCTGCCCATTGTGAAAAACAGGAAGTTGGGCATATAATGAACAATTCCATAATTGCTACTCAGCACACACAGTGAAGCCCACATTCCCGCACCCCGCAATCAAAGCATGACTGCTTGCATGTTGAGATAGATTGGACATTACCTCCCTCCAAAAACTAAGCATAATCACTCAAGGGAAGGCTTTTAAGGAGAGCTATATGGTTAGTCAAAGGAGCCAGATTTTTAGTTCACAAACTGCTCGGATCCACATTCCAGCCCACATCTTTGACTAAAAGGAGACTGACGCAGAAACCCAACAGGTCCTCAGGCACTACACGCTACATTTTTTCCCATGCTGATAACAGTCAAAAGGCTCCTTTGAGAAGCAGGTGAATTAAGATCTACTTATTGTTACTCCTTCAAAACTGCTCCTGCATTTTTTATTAAGGCATATTTCGCTGTGCCTCAGAGGAAAGTTTTTATTCACAATGTGCCAAGAAAAGCAGGATTGTTACACAACAGCACCTCCAGTCACACAGGCTTATTTACCTCACACACACAAACACACACACACACACACACACACACACAGCAGGCTGGTGTGTTGATCGACACAGGAAAACTGTAATTTTCCTACCTCAAATCAAAAAGCCGAGAAAACTGATAACTAAGATCATAACAGGAAGGTGATAAGAGGGGGGAAGAGTGCTCCTTAGAGATGTCTTGGGACCATATTTCCATATTCATAACTTGGCATCACCCAATGAGTTGATTGGCAGTTGATTCCAGGCAGACAAAGATGTTAATTCTGCATTTGCACAAGGCATAATTAATTTACTGAATTCACGGACAAGATGTAGAGAATGGCTGCTGGCTTAGGCCTAAACTACATACTACTCTTTTTTTTAACCCAAACCCAGCTCACTAAGCCTGTGGCAACACAGCAGCTGTGGAGAACTGTATTTTAAAGAACTGCAGGGGCCAATTCAGGTCAGGAGTGCGGCACATTTTCCCCTGCCCCTATGTGCCATATTTGACCCATATTGGACCAGTAGTGCACATACAGATCCAAAATGGGGTAAACACAACCCCCTTCTAGGCCGTTTGGGCTCTGGAAAATGGTACCGCATGAAGAGAGGAGAAGCTCTTTCTCCCCTTCATACCATGGTCTGGAGCCAAATCAGGTCCCCACAGTGCTTTAAAAAGCAGTTCCCTGCAGTGGCGGGAGAGCCAGACCCCACTCTTTAAAAATCATAAAGTCTAGTTTGGCCTTTACATGGCTTTGGAAGAAGACTGAATGACTACAGAAAGACGGAGCTGTTGGTGAAAAAGCTTCTTTAGGACCCCCTTTTGTCACTTGAAATTTTTTATTTATTTCATTTGTACCCCACCTTTAATCCCAATGGGGACCCAGAGTGGCTTTTACACCATGTTCCTCTCCCCCATTTTATCCTCACAACAGTCCTGTGAGGTAGGTGAGGCTGAGAGAACATGACTGGCCCCAGGTCACCCAGCAAGCTTCCATAGCTTGAATGGGGATTTGAACCTGGTTCTCCTATATACTCATCTTCAAGAAGGAACTGGATAAACATATGGAGCAGAGGTCCATCAGTGGCTATTAGCCACAAGGTATAGATAGGAACTCTCCATCTGGGGCAAGGGATGCTCTGTATTCCTGGTGCTTGGGAGGGGCAAGAGTGGGAGGGCTTCTAGTGTCTTGGCCCCACTTATGGGACCTCCTGATGGCACCTGGTATTTTTGGCCACTGTGTGACAAAGTGTTGGATGGGCCACTGGCCTGATCCAACACTGGCTTCTTTTATGTTCTTATGTAACCACCACACCACACTGGCTCTTTGTTTATCACATAACCCTCTGCTTTCAGTGTGGCAAATGCACCCTGTTTGTCCAGGGAATGCATGTCTAACAAATCTCCTTGTCTGGATATCGCTTACTTGAAGTGTTTACAAAATGCAAGTTTTCACTGCCTGTCTGGAGCTAAAACACGGGGGCAGGGGTGGTGGTGTTAGGTTATCAGGCACCTGGCAGGCTGCAGGATGGGACTGGTGAACTGTGCTTGGCTCGGTTGCGCAGCCCTGCCATGACAAAAGCCAACCGTAACCACTTTATAAGCACAGCAAGGCCAACAATCACACACAAGTTGCCCAAAATAGCTGCTTGAACCACACTTACCATAATGATAGAAGGACCACCATGAATGTTAAAAAGGGCAGATCTTCTTTGAAACCCACTGAACTTCTGTTGCGAGTCTCTCTGTCTAGTAAGACTGCTGGGAAGATAAGAGGGGATGACCCTCGCCTCGAGCTCCTTGGGGAAAGGATGGAATACAAATGTGATAAAGGAATTACATTTGGTCCAATGAAATGTTAGTGCAGCAACTCCCTCTTCGATGTCACAGACAGAGACAGACTTTTAAAATGACCAAGTGGAAAGAAATGACCCAGGTCAGTAGTTCCTTCCTCTCGCCTTCTCAGTGGAGGGACCTTCTCATGGTTGTCTCACTCTCCAACAGCCATTGACTTTCGTTTCTTCATTGTTCTGTGTCTCTCTCTTCTCTTCAGGTCAGTGCATTGGGTGGGTGGCAAGGTGCGCAATTTAAATCTGAGATGAGGGCCAGGGTTGGTGTAAGGCTTGTTGATGTCACAAAGGGACAGCAAAGCACTTGCTTGGATCCACTGGAGTGTTTCTACAGATGGAAGGGTTTCTGCCCCTGGAGCCCAACTTTCTTGCCTTCCCCTCTTCCTGCCGCAGTGCAAAAAGCCGCTGCCATGGCCTCTCTCACAATGCAGTTGGGACTAGCCACAGTTTTGCCCTCCACTCCAGCCAGTCACCAGGTAAAATCCAGCCAGACTCTCTCTAGCACAGTTGCCTGAAGTCCATCTCCTGGGGATATCAGTA
The DNA here is from genome assembly GCA_029233225.1 of Lepidodactylus listeri. Taxonomy (NCBI): domain Eukaryota; kingdom Metazoa; phylum Chordata; class Lepidosauria; order Squamata; family Gekkonidae; genus Lepidodactylus; species Lepidodactylus listeri. The sequence continues at coordinate 24,398,770 of JARCFY010000012.1, forward strand.
GCATGTCAAGGAGCCAGGAGGGTGGGGGAAGGTCTTGTGCAGGCGCTCTCCAGTTAAATGAGACGCCATTGCTACAAGACACGAACTCACGGTATTGCAGTGGTCAGGATCTGGGCGCAGTAAGGAAAATAAACATAAGGAAATACTCTAATGAAAGTACTTATAATTCTAGGTTGCATCTGATCAGGATAGATGCAGGATGCCCCTGCCCTGGGGTACCCACAGCTCTTTTTGTGTCATTCACCTCTGTCATCCCACATGGCAAACACACGCTCCCCAAGAGTTCCCACAAGGGAGTTAAGAAGGGAGCCCCAAACAAAGGAACAGTTCCCCCTTTTCAGACCTCACCCCCTTGTGTGCTTGGGGGCCTTCAGCCAATTAAGCTTTGGGCCTCCAGTTCGCCAAACCTCAAGACTTGTTAAGACAACCAAAGGGCTGATGTGTTCTCTCTCCCTGCTGGAAAGGATGCCCTGTGCCAGCAAAGAGCATCTTTCTTCCTTCTCCCTACCCATGAAGACTCCTGGACTGGACTCCGTGACCATAATTGTCAAGGCATCTCCTGTCCCCCCCACCTTTCATCTCACTATACCGCCCCCCCCACCCCATTTCAGGGGACATTTTGTGATGCAGTGAGAGGCAAGAAAGTTACACTCCGAGGGTGGAAATCCTTCCATTTGCAGAAACAGCAGATCTGGTGAATCCAAGCCAATGATGCAGTTCTGGAGGGGAGGAGGGGGAAAGAAGAGAAAGTGTAATTTGAGGGGGATCTCCCTTGGGGGAAAGACCACAGCCTTCCCAAACGCAGGGTTAGTAATCGGGCATGCTCAGTTTTGTGGCAGTATCTCTCCTGCTCATATCTGGAAGAGAGTTTTAGGACAAAAAGACAGATACGCAGTCATACCTATATAGAACATGACTGAAGAAGATGCTGCTGGGTAGGGCTACCCCCTTCATTCCAACCAGCCCTAGGTGTTCCTTTTAGAAGACTTCTAAAACTAAAGCCTGAGCTGATTCTTAGCCACCAAACACCAAGTGTGTCCTATGAGAAAAGCGGAGTATTTTCTTCCCTTTGGATTTAGTGACCATGCCAGACTGCCCACTAGAGAAATCCCAAACAAACCTGGCATTTCTAAAGCAACATCCCAGAAACCTAAAAGCAGCTTACTGCTTCTAAGCAATAGGTATATAAACTAGAATGAAAAACCTGTATACTGAAAACAGCTGGCACTGGTTAATATTTATGGACTTCTGCTGTGACGACCGCAAAGCCGCTCAAGACATTCAGAGAGAGAGAGATGAGGTGCCTTTGCATCAAGTCAGCTTTGGCCTATGTGATCTGAAGCATCTCTTACCAGTATCTGGAGCATAAAATCCTATCGCTTCTGCTTAATTACCATGTTCAAGTAACCCCGCGCAAGAAAAAGAGAAGTCAGGCAATTCACAGTAAGGAGCTAGTGTCCTTCTCCTGCAAAGTCAAAACGACAAGGCCTATTAAATCCATATTAGTGCACCCATTCTTAGGCAAAGAGACGTCAGGGAAACCTGGTCATTTATTTAGGCTAATAAAAGAAACGATTCCACAATATGAGGAAGAGCAGGGAATCAAAAGAAGGGACGGGGACTGCGCCTACTCCCTGCTCTTGACATCCAGCCAAATGTTTGCCATCGCAGTGGGTGCTCATCCACAATTGGGAGGTTTTCCCAGTTGCACAGAAGCAACTCCATGTGCACTCCCATACACGTGCAGCACTTGCTACGGAGAGTCAGATGGGTTGTCGGGGGTAAGGATGCTCAAATCCTGGTTGGGCTTCTATCCTGTTCGCATGGAACAAACAGGGAGATCATTCGTGGACAGACTATTCGTCCATTCATTGACCTGTTTATGGTTGCTGAGCAGGTTTCTTCAGTAGAACAAATTTTGAGTCCAGCGGCCCCCTTAGGACCAACAAAGGTTTATTCAAGGTATGAGCCTTCCGTGTGCACACACACTTCCTCAGATACAATGCAATGGAAATGGAAATAACACTCATGCATATAGAGAGTGGGCAGTAAATTAGCATCTTCATTATTCTGTATGCTAATGTACTGCCTACCCTCTATATGTACGACTGTTATTTCTATTTCCATTGCATTGTATCTGAGGAATTGTGCATGCACACGAAAGCTCATACCTTGAATAAACCTTTGTTGGTCCTAAGGGGGCCGCTGGACTCAAAATTTGTTCTGCTGCTCCAGATCAACATGGCCGCCCACCTGGATCCAGGTTCCTTCAGCTATAACTTCCTATCTGAACAGTTAGTGCAGATAGCTTTTGCACATAAAAACTCCCACGCAGACCCACCTGGTATACCGCTGCTCCACTTAGCAGGCAATCCTTTATATAGCTTAACTAGTCACATATCCTGTAAATCAATCACACACAAACAGGTCAATCATATATTTTAAAAGTCCTAAAATTCCAAGCATCCACACAGTCCTTAGCAACACTGGTAGGGGTTAGAAGTGCCATTGCCACAGCTGACTTACGGTGACCCTGTTGGGTTTTCAAGGCAAGAGACATTCAGAGGTGGTTTGCCACTGCCTGCCTCCGTGTCACGACCCTGGGCTTCCTTGGTGGCCTTCTATCCTAATACTGACCAGGGACAACCCTGCTTGGCTTCCGAGATTTGATGAGACTGAGCTAGCCTGGACTATCCAGGTCATGGCCTCAGTGACATTACTGGTGGCTAATCTCTTTTCACACATAAAGTTTTGTAAAACAGACAAAGCCAAACCAGTTCGATGGGCAGTCAAGTCATTCCACACAGAGCCAAACAGACCCAGTGATCAGCTCACTCTCTACCCCCACCGTTGAATACAGCATGTCCAGCTGTCAAATATTTCACTGCAACAGACACAGTATATCTAGCAATCACAATTCTGTTTCTCTCTGCTTAGGCACAGAATACGCGGGCTTTAGCAGTTCAGCTCGGCTACCGTGACATGCCTAATGTCTGTCAATGAACTTCAGGGTTCAACAAGAATTTGAAGGTAGGTGTGCAGCCTGCTACAGTGGCGGTTATAGTAACTGACCCATGAGACGGACTAAAACACCCCTTCCCATTTTCCAGCCTGTACAATGGCCTGTGTTAATGGTAAATGACATGGACATCTACTGTTTCTTGTTGGGTAGCAAACCCAGAATCACTGCAGTGTGATCTTTCTGAAACCCGAGAAAGCAAAGTATTATAGCCAAGTGCTGGGTCTCTTGCCTCTCCTTCTTGGAAGATAAGATACAGATAGATAAAATAGATTAGATGACACACACACACACACACCAGACAACAAGATTTGACATCTCTTGCCTGTGGAGTTCATAGGCCCAGAAAAAGCTTCAGTGATCTGAGTCACAGTGACCCAAGGTAGCGGGGTGTGTGGCCGAAACACCCTGGAAGCCTGGAGTTCTGCAAACCTCCTCTGCCTCCCAAGTTGTGATTGTGTAAGCAAGCTACATTGGGGATGCCTGTACTAGATCACAGTCAAATATCCCATTCAAAATACTCTTGTGTAAGTGATGACGCAGTGACAGCAGAAATATTCCTCAGCCACACTTGCTTAAGAAAGATGCCCTAGCTAGCCTTCCTTACTAGCCATGTACTATAAACCACTGCACTTCTCTGATCTAAAATATTTAAAAAAACAAAAACAGTAGAAAAACAAGCAGCATTAGCAGAATTCATGTGTGCAGCACTTCTGTTTTTGCTGTGAGGAAGAAGCGCCTTCAGGCAATCTGACACTGAGTTCTATGGAATTCTGCTTCAAAAAAAAGTTGTTATTTGAAAGGTTACAGTCATTGAGATTTATATATTTAGCTCAGCTCCTGTTCTAATACATTAATGCTTTAAACATTTGACCTTTATTTTATTTATCCCCCTGCTTTTCTCCAGTCAGTACAGCTTTTCAAATGGTTTGCCCCTCCTCTTCCACTTTATCCTCACAACCAAGGGCAGACTGGGAAGGCAAAAATGGCCCCAGGAAGAGCGCCACCCCTCCTCCTTGGCCACACCCCCAAAGAAGGAATGGCTGGCTTACGTCAAGGACTTCTGCAAGTGGCTTTTAATGGCCAGTCCACCTCTGGTCACAACAACCACCTTGTGAGGTAGGTTATGCCAAGAGACTGCGATGGGCCCAGGTGACCTGGTGAGCTTCCAGAGTGAGGATTTGAACCAAGGTCTCCCAAATCCTGGGCCGACGCTCTAACAATCATACTATACCAGGTCTCAACTCTCCAGCTTTTTTCCACCAAATGCTTAGCCTAACGTAGAGTTTACTTTAAAAGGCAACAAAGAAAGGATGCAATATAATGAATTTTCAAGGGTTCGGACATTTTGTATAATTTGTTGCAGAAAAAAAATAATATAAATAAGCATGCATTATACCAAGTAAGACCACTGGTCAGCCCAGCTTAGTACTGTTTATTCGGACTAGCGGCTGCTACTTCAAGTGGAGAGAGGCCTTTCCCAGCATCTGTGATCTCAAAACCTTCAGTTTAAACTGAGATGCTGCAGCCCGAACAGGTGTTATGGCGTAGCTCGTGCAGAACTTAGCCACAGTTTAGCAGAATGGCCCATGAGAGCCACAGGGTAGTTTACCAAACGCTAAAAACTTCAAGCTCTCACTGTGCACCCCCCTACACTGTGTTTCCCACAGATGTCCTAAATATGGCACGTGGGATTGCTTAAAAGCTGGATAGTCTGTGCTGTAAATTACATGGATTTCTCAAATTACCGTGCAAAGATACTTATACCAAGCGCCAGGGCTTAACATCCCTGAAGTTTTGAGGGTGAACTGGCAATATATATAAGCTTGGATGCCAGCTGGATTTCCTTGGGGACAAAAGGGGGATTTTTGGTTATTTCCTCCCTCCCACTGGAGACCTCTGCTTTCCCTCTCCCATCACCCAGGAGCTGTACTGGGGGAGGGGGGCTGCTGCAAGAGGAAGGAAATCAGTAAAAATCTACCTTCCTTCTTTCAGCCACTGAAATCTATGTGGGATCCAATACACAGAATGCAGGGAGAGCCCACCAAAAGTGATGGATAAAACTCTGCTATGATACACAGAGTCTGAAGTGAGACCGGTGTGTGTGTGTGTACGCGCGCGCACTTTGCTGCACATCAACAAATCTTTAACAGACCTCTCTGTACCATTCTCCCCTTAACTCATCAGAGGAAACAGGAGGCAGAAGCGATTTTGGCACCAAATGACACCAGCATCCAAACAAGTAGCACTCTGAAGCAAGCACTTGCTTGCACAGATGTCTCTTTGCATTTCACACAGGTTAGCCACAAAAAAAGAAAAGAAAAAGAGTTTTACCTGTACCATACAGAAGACCCTACAGGAAAGCTTGAAAGGATGCATTACAGACTACGGCTTCGTTTAGAAACTGTTTGAGCTCAAAAGGTTTGCATCCCTCTGGCCTCTCACTGTACTGCCATGTCAACTGAGATTTAAGAAAGGGGACCAAGATCAAAACAGAGGCATGTCTGTTAGCAGGACAATTTGTCATTTTCAGAAGCCAGTGATTTGCATCTTATCCTGATATAATTAGGATTCTTACCAAAAATAATGCACTGAAATAATAATTGGAAACCGCTGCCCTCTGCTCAAATTGTGTAGGCGTCTACAAGTGCCAATATAATAATACCAACATAAAGGCAGTTTGGAAGAAGTTGTTTTTCACAAATCCGGGATGTCTGCATAATGAATATTCATACGATACATGCAGTCCTTTGGAACTTTAAGATAAACCAGATTCATGAAAGGGCAAATCAGATTCCCATACAGAGGAGAAAACGTATACTATGTCAGCAGCCATAGCCGACTATACCAAAGTTGCAACTGCAAACAATTTCAGTGTAGCAATTTCCTATGTAAAAATAGCCAATTTATAACCTTTTTTAAAAAAAAATGTAGACAAACAGTGCACTATAAAATCTGAAATAAAGTATATAACAAGATGCGCAAAAAACAATTGCAGGTAGAAAATGTCACATAACCATTAATCCAAAATCCTACCTCCTCAGAGATAATGAAACCTTCAGCATGATCATTCTTTTACATAATCTGTGGCTTGGCTGCACGCAGAACCCAGAGAACAATTCTGGGCAGTTATCTAAAAATATCACAGGGCCAGAAAACGTACAGAACCTGGCAGCCAAAAATTATTAAGGGGTTGGAGCACCTTCCCTGCTTGGCAAGGCTGAAGACTGTGAGGCTTTTTAGTGAAGAAAATGACTGGAAGAGTGGAAGGTAGAGGTTTCCTATTATGCAAGGTGTGGAGAAAGGAGAAATGACTTTCCCCCTCGTCCATAATACGAGAACCTGGGGTCCTCCAGTGAAAATGATTAGCATACAGGACAAACAAGATACAAGCTCTTTTTTCAGAGAATGCATCGCTCATTTATTTGTGACAATGAAAAGACTGGATTTATACCCCACCCTTCACCACTTGAAGGGATCTCAGAGCATTTTACAATCTCCTTTCCCTTCCCCCAGCAGACACCCTGTGGGATAGGTGGGGCTGAGAGAGCTCTTTTGAGGACTGCCCTTGAGAGAACAGCTGAGAGAACTTGTGACTGACCCAAGGTCATACCAGCAGCTGCACACGGCAGAGTGGGGAATCAAACCCGGTTCTCCCAGATTAGGGTCCACGCGCCTAACCACTACACCAGACTGGCCTCCAGCTTAGGTGGTTTGTGTCTGTCGATCAAAATGAAACTATTATGCTCTGAGGTCACATACCGCAGAACACCAGCTGCTGGGAAGGGCAACGGCATTTCCCTCTGGCCCTTCTGGTAGGAGGCTGGGAGCACCTGGCTGGCCACCGTGGGGAAACAGGAGACTCAATGGGATGGATTTCAGTCCAATCCATAAGGGACCTCTGTGCATTCTCAGAGCAGATCGGGATGCCTGTGGCTGTCCTGGGCGCAACAGATCAGGCCCCGGAAGCCTCCGCCCGCACACCTCCTCTCCCCTTGGAGGCCACCAGCCCAGGTTCCCTAGCATACAAGCTGCCCAGTGGAGAGGGGCAGGGACACGCTGGCTTGATCTTCTCCCGCCCCCTTTCTTCACTCACCACTTGCCTGCACCAGCCACTGAATGGTCTCCCCCCGTGTCCTGACTCAGTTACCAAGCCTCAGATATGGGGGGGAGGAGGAGACTGTTCTTCCGCTTCTGCTTGCCTGGCCTCACACAGGAAGAGCTTCAGCTACTCTGCCCCTCTGCCCAACACGACGTGCCCACACAGCAACGCGAAAATGCTTGGGAAACAAGTGCGGTAACACCATTACGGGGTTTTTTTTGAAATCCCAACCCACCTCTACAACCTAGAGGTCGAAAACCACCTACACGGGTCTCCATTTTATCCACATAACAGCCCTGTGAGGTGGGTCAGATTGAAAGTGTGGGACTGGCACAAGATCAGTTGGTGGCCCAGTACGGAATTCGAACTCGGATCTCCCAGATCCTAGTCTGAGACGTGCTAACAAGAATTGGGTCTCGCAGCTGGGTCAGCATTATGTTGCAAGGCGCTGTTTGGTTCAGCCTTGAAGCACTGCACAGAGGCCTATTAAATATCCAAACAGCAGTACTGACCACTAGCGTTATAATAGGAGTGTGTGTGTGTGTATAAATAAAATTTGAACACATTATTTCATGCAAAAGACTTCCCATCAACTGATTAGGTAAGCTGCCTATCAGAATTTAGAAAGCCAGTCTGTATCCACTTAGTTTAGCCAGGCAAGAAGTGTTGTATGGCTTCCTGTATGAGTGAAAAGAACAGACAGAGTGACAGGGCTAGAAGAAGACAATGACGAGATAGGATTTATACCCTGCCCTTCACTACCCAAAGGAGTCTCAGAGCGGCTTACAAACTCCTTTCCCTTCCCCTCCCCACAACAGACACCCTGTGAGGTAGGTGGGGCTGAGAGAGCTCTGACAGAAACTGCCCTTTTTCAAGAACAGCTGTGCCAGAACTATGGCTTGCCCAAGGTCATCCAGCCAGGTGCAAGTGGAGGAGCAGGGAATCAAACCCGGTTCTTCCAGATTAGAGTCTGCGCACTTAACCACTGCACCAAACTGGGTATACCAAAGGAAAGAACGGAATCCTGAAATAGGTAAGAGTAAGGTCAGAAAGACGATCCAGAGCAGTGAGTATTCACAGAGACTACAGAAGCATACAAAAGCCGAGGGCCTCCGGATATGCACGACTGTAGGGGAAGGCAAGGACAGAAATAACTCAGCAATACAAACTTGGCTCTACTCCACCCCAAGTGAGATCCACAGGGAGGTCTTTCTTATATGGGAGCTCTGCACCATGACTATAAAGTAATTTAATGAAAAATATTTCCAGCTCACAGGAAGAAGTCAGCATAGTTTGAACTGGGTTAATACAACCTGAAACTGGTGAAGGTGTATCAGGACGCAGATCGACTACTGTGACAGCCGAGATCTTCCCAAATATTACAATTTAGTTTAAATCTCAAAAAAGTCAGCTAGGTCTTAGCCCCTTTAGAGACTTTTCTATGATGTGCAAAGGTGGCAACTGAAAAAGACACACTCAACATTTCACTCTGAAGCTACGAATGACAGCCACGGTTGCGTGCCCTGTGCCAGGACAGTGATACGACACGCAGCTGCTGAGCTCTGCGTAATTTTATTTTGTCTTCCACCATTGATGGGTGTGGAGAACAGTTACAAAAATGGTTACGAGCACTTTAATTAAAACCAGCTTGCAGTGCATTGTGTCGGCAGGTTGGTGAGCAAAGGTTTCCCTGGAAAGAGACTGCCAGAGGGCTGTTTGTCTTCCTGCCTCCTTTCACATTCTCAGATGCCCCTTCTCAGGTCCATTGTTCCTTCCTCTGCGACCTGTATCAGAAAAGGGATATCCAGAAAACAAACTGGCTATTTGCCACCCGGAAGGCCAGGGGTAACGGCCAAGAAGGGCAAAATGAGATTAACACATTAGCCTGCCCAACTGCAGAACACCCAAAGGCTGCACTTTTCTGCCATTTCATGCCTCGCGGATGTCATGTTCAAGTGATGCTGAGGCCACCAAACACTTTGGTGAGTTCTGAGGATGCTGCAACCGCTACCGCGCCCAGGTACTGAAGGTCCTTCCCCCGTTGCTGGGGTTATTCATCTTCAAGGACTCCAGTAGGTCTTTGATTCTCTCAGTAGTGGTTCCCTTCTTCCTCCTTGTGCCCTTGCCGGCATTTTTTGCAGTCACCGTTGGCAGAAGGGCTGCCATTCCCCAGGGCTGGTCACTGCTGGAAGAAGGACCCTTGTCCTGTTGCAGAAGCCAGGCGCCCTCTCTGGCCAGAGTGATTAACCGTTCGAGTTGCGCCATGTTGACGTTCCTGCTGATGTTGAGGCTCTGTTCAAAGGGATTTTGTATATGAAGTGGAGACGATTCAGACTTGTTTTGCTCTTTCCCCTGCAGAATTCAAAGGAGAAAAACTTTCAACACACCCAAGACACCTTGCGTAGTGCCACAGGCCCAGAGTCGATACACTACTGTAGCTCAGTGATTTAAGCAGACTTCTAACAGGTGCTACACAGAAAGAGAGATGGTTATCTGCCAAGAGGTCTTGCAGAAACTATTCCAGTGCAAGAACAGCACGGCAACTGCATTTTAAAGCATACAGCACAATAAGGCACGTGCCGAATTTCCAAACATACCAACAATAAAGGGACCCAGACTCCGTCTCCTTCACAGAGACAAAGCTGGACATGAAGAAGTCCAAGAGGGCTGTCAGCAAGACTCCGCAAGTCAGCAGCGGAATATACCAGTTTGTCAAGGGTTCCGTGCTCTGATCCAAGAACCCAGATGAGAAACTGTTCATGGAACGGATCCCCCTCAAAAGCTGCTCCCGAGGGTCACGTGACCCTTCAGAAGAGAACGGGATGTGGCACCAGTGTGTGAGCACACATTTGCTTGCACTGCAGCAAGGGGCCATCACAAGAAACTGGCCCCTTCTGTTTGAATGGAAATTGCCCCCTCATTCTTTTGCTGCAAGTGCTTGCCCTCTTCATAGAAGTGCTCACGAAAGAGAGGAGGGGGATTCTGCCAGTTTCTTCTTGAACTACAGTTCCCCCCCCCCATCCCCAGGCACTGCGTCTCACTCAGTTCCTGAGGGTCCTCCAGTCCTAAAGAACAAGTTGGTTTTTAGAGGGCAACCCACTGACAGGAGTGCTTGTTCTAGTAAGCACCTGGGAAGAGCAGGGTATTAGTGTCAAAACTCTTTCACTTAAAAGGACAAGCATGTAGCATTCCTTCAGGAGGTTAGCACCTTCCCAACTGGTAGAATTATAAGAACATAAGAAAAGCCATGTTGGATCAGGCCAGTGGCCCATCCAGTCCAACACTCTATCACACAGTGGCCAAAAATACCAGGTGCCCTCAGGAGGTCCAGCAGTGGGGCCAGAAATCCAGAAGCCCTCCCACTGTTGCCCCCCCCCCCCCCACAAGCACCAAGAATATAGAGAGTGTTCCACCAGGTAATGTCGAAAGGGATTCCCACCCCAAACAAGTGGGGTTACAAATGCCAAATTTGACATCTCTTCAAAACTCGAGATGTTTGACCACAGTTTGGAGAGTTATTGACAAGGATAGAACTGTCAACTGTTTTTACCTTGCGGATGTTTAGCGAATACTTATTGAAAGCAAAATTCCCAAAGTATTCAAAGAAGTCACCCAGCAGCACATCTGAAAGACAAAAACGTTAACATAAAGGAGGGAAGAGGCCACGCTTCATATTCGACTGGTGAAAACGTTGACAGCCAAGCTCCTTACCCAAACTCTGTGTGTTTCCTGAGGGCTTAATTTTGTTCAAGTTGCTAACAAACGTGCAGTCATGACCTTCAATTACCTGCTTATCTTGTACATCTGAAACAAAAACAAGCTGGCTGGAATTATCCCATCTAAGCACAGCACAGTTTTACAAGTTAGACGTAATGAGATTATGTGCAAAAAACAGTTTAGATAAGCATATTTTACTGGGCGAAGGAGCCAGGAGACATTTGCCCGATAGATTAATGACAAGTATTTCACTTATTAATAGAGTTCAGACACTGAAGCTGCAGATGAGTGCCCAAAGGGGAAAGGGCTGTACTCCCAGCTTTTAAATGCATGCACACCTTTCCCCATCTCCTTCAACAACGCCGAACACCTGCTCTACTTTGAAATGCTAATTAAGGGTACGAACTTCAATGCTGTTTTCAATGTTTTGGTCAAATGATAAAAATAGCACATGACCTTTGTGAAGTCCAGAAGAACTAGCCCTTTCAAAGGGCAGCAATTGTACCTTAAATGTGGAACAGGATTTTAAAGCCAGTGCATTGATAACCAAGCGGCCGGCTGTTTCAACAGCTATCGTTAATGGGAAGAAATGGTGCAGCGATTGGAGGCACATTATTGACCCCGAGGCAGTAAATTATTTGTTGCTGTTCCTTAGACTTTGCTTCCAGTAAAGGATCCTTGTAACACACTGCCTAAGTCCAGAACATTCATAATTCAATCAAACGGGACAATATGGCGCTCAAATCACTGGATTTTGTGCTACTCCAAGGCCTTTTTTAAAAAAAGGTGTTATGATGACCTGGTCCCTATTCATGTTTCTAGTTCTCAGGTTAGCAGGAATAAATCTGAAACTCTTAGCAGGTCAGCTAACACAGGCCAAAAAACAAACAAAACCCAAACAGCAAACACAATAAATCCCAACGGATGTTTTCAAGCATTATCTCAAGACATTTAAGTAGTTTTTTTGCACGAGCTAAAATACCCAGAGGTAGAAAATGCTAGGGGCTCTTGCTAATCTCCACTACTTCTTGCACGCTAGGCACTGTTCAAAAATCAAACATAGACACGAAAGCCAAAGATCTCATGGAAGAGGCAGCGTCAGGGAAGGTCCAGCTGTGCTTAACACAAATTACATGCAAAGAATGCCAACTATGACACTGAACAATAATTAGCATTTATACAGCAAATTCCAAGAGTTCAAAGAAGTTCATATGCAACTCCAGTACTCCTTACAACAAACTTTATGACAGGCCAGTACGGCCACCAGTGTATTTTAGATGGTGACTGAAGACAAGAGGACCGCAGCTTGCTTGGGGTCACCAGTCAGAACGTGGCTTTGAACAGGAAACTCCTTGTCGGAGCTTGGAGCTGGCTCTCTTCGCCACAACACTATACCAGCTCCCGCAACACTTCCCTGCATGTGCAACTCTAACACTTGAAACTGTTCTAAATGAGGTGGGGTTTTTTAGTCCTCAACAAAGCTGCCCTTGAGAAACTTAAATTATGTCCAAGTAATCCTTATACTTGCTGTCCAGCCTCACTGGGTCTCGATATTTTCTGCAACAAGACGCCCCATTATTTACCGGACCTAATGACTCCGAACCACCGTAGGGCGTTTATGCTGGCCAGATTAAATGCATTCCCCTCCGAAGTCTTAAAGGGGAGATATCACCGAGTACCCCTGAGTGAAAGACTTTGCTCCTGCGGAGCAAATACCCCTGACTCAATTCAGGCACTGTTCTAGGTATGACAATTTCCGTAAGGAACTATTTTGAAAGCTCTGTCTTCCCCCTGACTATCTGATCAATCCTTCTTTCTGTTGGCGTTTATTGAGGGATACTAAGTGGGAGATTACTGAGGCTGTAGCCAGTTTTTTGGCGGATATTCTGAAACCCAAACCTATCTAAGCATGACCGCATGTGCAATTATTTATCTTCTTTCCATTCTGTATAGACTTGATTTTGTATGTTATGCCAATAAAGGTCGGAATTGAATTGAAAGATATTCTGAGGAAAGGCTCAGATCCACATTTCAAAGTATCAGCAGGTACCCTGGATGCATTTCATACACGTAACTGAATGAGAGTCTCATATTTCATGCTCCAAAATATCAGACGAGAGGGAGCCATTCGCATTCACCGACAGCCACTAGCCCGCGTGCACAAAACTCAATGGGCTGCTTACCGGCCAGCTCCTTCAGGTGATCCAGGGTTGGAATGATGGGGGGATTTTTCCTTTGCAGAAAGAACAGAACCATCATTGTTAGGGAGAAATTTGTAATCCAGGCGCCAGGAATGCTACTTGTGAGCCCGTGGGCCCGCGCCCAGCACCGTACACTGAACACGAGAGCTCTGACGCGGGGGTCAAGGCTGCCGTAGATATAAAGGAGCTCAGAACTTCGCATGGCAATTCTGTTGGAACAGAGAAGGTCAGAGACAGGAAGGATCAGTACGACTGGGAATGACCGTGAGGATATGTAGAGTAATACTGGGCCTAAGTGTTATTTTCAGCTTTTCTACAGTAATCCAGAGAGATCGAAGTGAATGCCTGAACAACTCCGCCCCCTGCAAGAGCCCATATGCCGGTTACCGTCAGAACAACCAGTGGATGAGGAAGATGATGGGAAGACACAGGATGTAGCCGTCAGCTACTGGGACTGCACCATCTGGGGCAGCAGTCAAGAAGCTCCTCTGAGGCTGCCTAGGGAAAGGATAGGATCGTGTCGTTTTTTCTGTGGCAATGGCACAAGGATCCAGTCAGGCAATGACAGGAAAGCCAGGAAAAGGAACAGAGGTAAAAAATTGGTCTCTACTTCACTGAAGAAGAAGAGTTTGGATTTATATCCCGCCCTTCACTCACTCGGAGTCTCAGAGCGGCTTACAAACTCCTTTCCCTTCCCCTCCCCACAACAGACACCCTGTGAGGTAGGTGGGGCTGAGAGAGCTCTGAGACAACTGTCCTTGAGAGAACAGCTGCTACAGAACTACAGCTTGCCCAAGGTCATCCAGCAGCTGCAAGGGGAGGAGTGGGGAATCAAACCCGGTTCTCCCAGATTAGAGCCCGCACACTCAACCACTGCACCAAACTGGCTCACCGTAGAGAGGGGAACTGGAGGAGAAAGATGGCTTAAGGCATTCCTCCCTGTGGGACAGAGGCACAAGGACCTGAGGGTAAGAACAGGCTGCAAAAGGCCTTACTACTTCCGACAGGCATACAGAGAGCCGCGTAACACAGGGGCTCTTTCAAGAACGGCCTCAACTAGACGTTGTGGAAATCCAAGCCACCCTTGAGTTTTCAAAAGGGTTCTAAAATCTTTCTTTTTCAGGTGGCACTGGGTTGTATTTCTGAAAATCTTCTGCCTCTGCTCACTGATTATTTATTTATTTAAATTGGATTTCTAGCCCACCCTCCCCTGCCCAGCAGGGCTCCAGGCGGGTTACAACAACAAATATATATGACTAATTTAAAACAATTAAAACAGGATGACGCGGTATTAAAAATCTATACAAAACATCAGATTATACAACTCAGGATGGCGGTCAGGTACAAATTAGTAAGCACTCCCCGAGAGACTGTCTGTGTGCCCAAAGAGGAAACCAGTTAGTGGGCAAGTGGGCAAAAAGCTGCAAAACAAGTAGCACAAAATAAAATGGCGCAAAGCAGGGTAGGGTAAGGTAGGGTGATGTAGTTAGACCTCCACCTTAGGCCTGGTGGAACATCTCTGTCTTACAGGCCCTGCAGAACTGCAACAAATCCTGCTGGGCCCTGATCTAACTTGGGAGAGTGTCCCACCAGGCCGGAGCCTGGCTCTGGTCAAGGTTAAGCAGACATCCTTAGAGCCGGAGACCACCAGCAGAAGTTGATCTATAGAGTGGAAAGCTCTGCGAGGGACATCCAGGGAGTGACGGTCCTGCAGATATGTTGACTCCAGACCACACAGGGCTTTCAAGGTCAAGACCATAACCTTGAACCTGATCCAGTCTTCAGCTGGGAGCCAATGCAGCTGGCAGGACACAGGTTGTATATAGACTCTTAAAAGAGTCCTAGCGAGGACAAGTGCCCCTTCATTTTGGATCAGCAAAATCCATTACTACTCTACTGATTTGTCATTTGATACGGTTGATTATATTAGCATTTAAAGGTTTTGTTTTGTGTTGGTTAGTCCGGAGGCCTTTGGCTGATGCAATAAAAACTCTTGAAAGAAACAGTGCCTCCCCCCCACCCCACTGTGAGACTTCTGCTCAAAGTAGTCAAGGATCAGATCTTTGTTGATGAAACACAGTTCTTTATTTCCAATCTCTACATTAGTACAGGTTCTCGGATTATTGTCAGAGATAACGCATATGACAGAAGCAGGTCTATTATACCTTTCAGAACAGTTTGAATTGCCCATAGGTAACCAATCACTAAAGGGGAAAAACGGCGGGTAAAACGGGTCTCTGGCCGTTTGCTTCCCACAGGAAAGAAAGTGAGGTGTTAAGTTGTAAATTTCCCTTCCCAAACCAGACCCCTTAGATGTAACCATTTCACATAACAATCGTTGGCCTCAAGGCTTTCGCACGTTGATAAGAGATGGGACCTGTCCTCCCTTGCCGTCCCAGCCGGGATGAATGGAATGCGGAGGCAGGAGTGTGAGAGGCCCATTGTTCCCAGACTTTGAAGTTGTCATCCTCCCAGGCTGACAGTTACACAAATCAGGCCTGGTCAGGGTCATAAACCTGGGGTCATATAGCTTACATACATACTGGCCAAAGTGAGGGTTACATGGTAGGCGTGGGGCAACTATATAGCAGGTGCTATAGAACAATACAAAGCAACAGAAATCATAGCAGCAAGCAATAGAAAAGCAATAGAAACTTTGTCTGAATCAGCAGATTCTGACACCCACCCCCGCTGGTCTACTGGCTTTGAACAGAGGGAAAAGTGACACAGAAATGCTTTAAATAAAGACAGGGACAAGCACCAAGGCACAGTTGTCCAATTCCTTTGCGGCAGAAGCCATTTTTTTTTAATACCAAGTCAAAGGGCATTTGTGGACAGATAATGGCCAGTGCTGCCCTCCCCCCGCCCCCCCTCCATATCTAACCTGCATGAGCTTCCCATCCAGCCCAAGAACAGCTTCTGCAGGGATTGCCAGGCCCCCCTCCCCACCAACTGCAGCCAGCAGCCTAATACACCAGAAAAACTGTTAAATGGTTTGAAGGAAGAGGGCCACAAAAAGCAATAGAGTAGGACAGGGGCCACGCTGGGTCTCAGCTCTGCAACTGGACTCCAGCTTGGCCTGTTTCCAGATGGTGCCCAAAGAAGGAAGCGTCGACTTCCGATGCCGAACCCTCAAAATTGAGCGGAAGCACAGAGGTGGCCTTTAGACCAAGAAACACTCTCCCCCTACATAATCACAGATTTGCCAGTCCTATTACAAAGGATGGCTATCACTGTGCATCGAACGGGCATGAATGCCGGAACAGAAAAGGTAAGAAAGCATGCTGTCTCTCTCTCTCACACACGTACAAACACCCGTGCACAGAGACAGCCCCTAGAGTAGGACAGCACTTTAATCTTTAAATATCCCCCGGGAACTATTCACAATAAGCCTGTATGAAAAGATTTAGGGGTCAGCAGCCACATTACAGAAAGAAGGGCTGCTTATGGGGAGTCTTGCTAGTGGCTAAACAAGAGAAGCAACCCAGAAAGCCAGTGAGTTCCACTCTCACACCTACTGCTACCTCCCCATCAGGTCAGAGGAGGGAAGAACGTGAGGCAAGGCCCACCATTGGCTGTCCATGCCAGTAGTGTGAACAGAGTCAAGCCCTTGCTTCCAGTCAACTCAACAGACGTCTGCTGGCAAAATGCAGCCTGTTATGCGCTGTGAACAACCATCACAAGATGTTCCGAAGGGGCTGAAGGATCTGCAGGTAGAACCTGCACAAGCTCATGAACAAAGAACCAAGACTTGCAGACAAGAAGATGAAGAATTTATAACCCATCCTCCACTACCTGAAGGAGTCTCAGAGCGGCTTACAATCCTTTTCCCTTCTCCTCCCCACAACAGATACCCTGTGATGGAGGTGGGGCTGAGAGAACTCTCTCAAGAACTGCCCTTGAGAGAACAGCTTTGAAAGAACTTATGACTGACCCAAGGTCACACCAGCAACTTGCATGTGGAGGAGTGACGAATCGAACCCGGTTCTCCCAGATTAAAGTCCACGCTCTTAACCACTACACCAAACTGGCTCTCCGTGGACAGCTGCTACAAATTCCTTCCTCCATGAGCAGCAGAATTAAGTCCACAACAGTGGTTCCACCAGTGGTACCTTTCTACAGCTTCCTGACTTTTCTGCAGATCTACATCAGGCAAAGTGGGATGTATTCAGACACCAGTGGCAACTAGCAAGGAAGAGGCAGTCTTCAACGTGAAATCCAAGGCAGGCACAAAGTCTTCTGCCCACTGTCTCATACAGCGTGGGATCAAAAGGGGTGCTATTTGTCACACCTGTGCGACTCTCTTACCTACGAGGGAGTGTGGATGTAATCAACAAAAGCCATCCAACACAGCAACATTAGGACAGAAGGCTTGAACCATGGATCAAAAGAGGGGCCAAACACGCCTGGCAAGAGACACTGCTGCAGACGGCCAAACCGCAATTTTGTCCCGACGCACAGAAGTCACTGTGGCGAATGTAACAGATATTCAACAGAAGATGAAGGCTCTTGATTTTCACAGTACATTTAAGCTCTGCAATTCAACAGTAAGAATATGTAGGAATCTGTATATAATCTTGGCATTTCCCCCCTAAAAAATACTGGCAAGTTGTGAGGATACAAAGAATGGACGGAAGAAACATATTCTTAAGAATCCTGCTCCCCCTACTGGCCACATTAGTGAAAAACAACTATAACGATCGAGTCCTACTTGTGTGTATTTTACCTGACCTGTACTGAATGACTGGCAAATATTTAAACCAAGCTTGGTTCATACATCACAACAAAACCACTGATTATTATAAAACTTAGGTTACTTTGTGAAACCAGGTTTCGGTTCACAGAGGATTAACCAAACCCTGGTTCGCCTCAACAAATGCCCATTTCACTTCTTTCATTCTTTCCCCCACCTGCCCCATAGAGACCCTGTTAGCTTCTCAGACTGCACTGTAGTCGGGGTAGTGCCAGGCCACAAAGCAAGGGTCCCTGCATTCATGATGTTACGCAAAACCACATTTCAGATTTCATATCCAGTGTTCTGTCCCCCAGCTGACCACACTGCTGGTGAAGTCAGACAATCACACTTAGGCCGATTTCGCACTGGCCAGTTGCCTCTCGTTCTCTCCAGAATTTCTCCTCCCAGTTTCCTCCGGAGTATTTTCGTCATTTTCCCACTTGGAACCTCAGCCCTTTCGATATAGCGTGTTGAAGGGTTTTCTCCAAAAATTTTTAGAAACTCCCACAATGGGGTGGCCCTGATGAAAGGCGGGCAAGTGGGCGTGTTTTCATTTTGGGTTCTCCCCCGGAGCAAACAGGAAAATCCTCTAAAAACAGGATTTGTTTGCTCCAGGGAAACTCCGGTGCAGCAGGGCAATACTCCAGCACAAAACTTGAGCCCGGAGCAACTGGTGTGAAATCGACCAGAAGCTCCGGTGCAAGCATGAGGGCAAACCTGGGGCAAACGCTAGTGCGAAATCGGCTTTAGTAATTTAATTTCTGAACCAAGTGAAAGAATACGCTGGGTCACTTTAATACACAAATCAAACTTGTCTACTTTGGAAGAAACAGAGCTGACTATGTTGCAGCATCTACGAGAACAGTGGAAAAGCAGAATTTCACCACTGGTCAACTGTTCCTTATCAGTTTGGGAAGCTGAGGCTAGCAAAATATGCAAATGCTCAGAAAGTCAAAATATAATTGAGGCTAGCTTGACGAATACCTGTTCCCTGTGGTCTCCACACTCTCGGAACTTCGGCCACCTCCACCCACCCAGCACCACCACCTCCCCCCTGCAAGTCCTTAAAGAGCATCTTTCCTTCCTTCCTGGGCTTTTAACGTCCTTTCTGCTTTCCTGCGCTGTTTGTTAGATTTTTAATTCTGTTCGATTTTTTAAAAAAGATTTGCCCTAGTAGCTGAGGCACATTAATTTTTTAGAGCAATCCTTTAACATTTGGGGACTGGAAGTACATTTGTAATTACAAAATGTTGATTCTTATCATACTGAGAGGGAAAGCTGACTTTCATCAAAACACATAGAAAAAACAAGGAATGCCATGTGCCCATACCCATAAACCTACCTCACAGGATTGTTATGAGGATAAAACGGAGGTGAGAAGAGCTGCCCAGAGATTCTTGGAAGAAGGGCAGGATAAAAAATGTGCTAAATAAGGAATAATTTGCATGAATAAGCATTTGCTTTTTGATTTTGACAGCCATTTGGCATTGCACATTCCAGAATGGATTCGCTTTGGATACACATCCCTCAACTAAACTCCTCAGCTTGTAAAAGGAGGAAAGCTGAGAAGTGATGCAACGGCGCCATGAGAATGCCAGGTAGGCTGAGTTCTCCAAAGCTGCTCTTCACCTACCTACGCAGCCATCTCCGAAAGCAAACAGACACAATCAGGTTGTTGGGCTGGGGAGAGCTGGGTTCAAATCACTGCTCACAACAAAGCTCACTGGAAGCCCTGTCCTGGCCACCATCTCTCAGCCAAACCATCCCCAGGTATTGTTGGCAAGAGTACAAAATAGTGCTAACTTCCATTTAGACAGTGTTTAATTCCTTGGAGGAACTGAGGAATAAAAGGATTTGTGATTTAAAGAAACAAAAACAAAAAAATCCTTTAAAAAAAGTTTACCTGTTGTTAGCTGTCAAATCACACTGAGATCCGGAAGGCTGGTGGGAAAACCTCACCAACGGACAGCGAGCATTAAGGATTTTCTGCACACCAACACACCCGGGGCCAAAGTTATCAATGAACTCCCCGATCACGTAAAGAATTCTCTGTGTTGCAACCCGTGCAGAAGGCACTCTCTTCATTTGATACTGCAGGTTAAAGGCACCTGTTTTCTAACACAAGAGAGATAAGGGTAAGTCACTGTTTTCAGGAACACAATTAAGTCCTGTAATGTTGGATTTTCTTAAAAAAAATATACAAAGGACACAGTCCAGAGAGTTCACACAGAACCGCCACAAGCACATCAGGGAACAAAGACGACAGTAGTGACCTAGATCAGTATGGGTAACGATTTCCCATTGCTGGGTATCACACATGGACCGGCTCAAATATACACGCTGTCTGGTCCTGTCATAGTGGATACTGGAAGAACCTTGTTTGTTTTTTACCTGGGGGGGGGGGGGGGGGAGTCTCTGCAACCTCATGTCTTGGTCTTTAGCTGCACCAGGTACAGAACAGTTTGCACTGGCGCACGTTTACTTTTCACAGGTAAAAACAGGACTTAGTTGCAATGCTCCCTCTAAGCTGTGGAGTCACGTGAGCAAAAATTCTGCTGTGTGAGCCACGGGCATTAAAGCTGTGAGTGAGCGATTTGGCTACAGCATAGTTTGCTCTGGAGCCCTCCTTCTTGAGCTAAGATGAAAATGTGTGACCCGGAGGCTAAAAAACGGTGAGCTAGCTCACACTAACTCAGCTTAGAAGGAACACTGCTTAGTTGTCTGCAGAGACTACTAGATTTCAGCCAGTGGCCACACCCCAAAGACACCGTTCACGAGCACTGCAGGCATGCAGGCATGGAAAAGGTCAGGTACGAGATCCACAAAGGGATAACCTTGGAATCCAGGCAACCACAAAGCCTTTCCTCTACTACAAGGACAGGCCTTATCTCAAAAGGGCAGGGTAGGGAACTCCTGGCACTGGGGGGGGGGGTCATGTTTACGTTTTATGGCAATTCAACTGAAGCTGCGCATCGGCAGGACGATGCAACCGATCTGTCAATTCCTTTCCAAGTTCTTCCACCAGAGCATGTGTGCAAAAACTGCACCACTTAAGTTGTGTAAACAGAAGCAGTATACTTAAAACCGCTTCCTCTTCATCTGTGGAAATCTCCAGACTTTCATTAGGTTGGTAATTTCTGTTGATAAATGGGGCTCAATTTCTTTGGCTTATGGCAAGCTTCCCAAATGAAGAGTACGGCTGGTGCACGTCTCTATGACAGCGGGGCACTTCTCTAGCACCACTTCCCTAGCACCAATCTGTTATGAAGTCTCTCTCTCTCTCTCTCTCCCTCCAAAATATTCATTAGAAAGGAGGCAATTCATATTCATTAGAAAGGAGGCAATTCATGAGCCGGTCCGCTGGCAAGGCGGGATATGAATGAATGAATGAATGAATGAATGAATAAATAAATATTATCTGGGATCCAAATGGTCATGCCCTGGGACTTTTCAGCACCCCAAAACGCAAGTCTTCAGGACAGAGGAAACTTTCAAAGTGGCGTCAGATGCAGGATGAGGACATGAAGCAAGATGAGATGGTCAGCAAAAGCCTGGCTTTTGGTATGGATGGGCTCTTAAAGTACCACCGGTGGCATTTAGGGCTACTCTGCCACTCCCTGCAATTTTGGGGTGCATAAGTGTTCAACACGATTACAAATAAAATTTAACCTCATATTAAAGGCCCCTAAACATCAACAGAAGAAGAGGAAGCAGGTTAACAGAGTGAGGGGGGAAATGGCAGGGAGATGTGCCCTGCTCTAGAGAAGTAATACACCCCCACAATCACCCTAGATTACAAGAACTCAACAGCTTCTAAAGTATGCCTGTAACTCATTCCACAGTTTAAGTTAGATGGACACAGCAGGAGAAGGACCTTACCCTTCTGGTAGTGCTTTTCCCCATTTCATTAAGATCCAAAAACATGTCTAAATCACATCCCAGTTTACCAAAAGTGTTCACAGAAGAGCCAAATGGTTTCACAGTGCAGTCTGGAAAATAGGTGCCTGCAATGTCTTGAATTAAAGAACAAGTCAGAAACCGGAGTTTAGTGTTTTCTTCGGTCAGCTGATATTCCTCTGTGAGCATGTGCATCTGGTCACTCACCTGGCCAGGAGGGAAAAAAACACACCAGTTATTTATGCTTCAGACCAGAACCCTAGGAAACAAAATACTTCGATCTTCCTTGTGAAACAAGTAATTGCACATTTACAAAAAAGCAAAATAAGGAATTGGGGCACAGAGGATGCTGAGAATAGATTCCTTAGAATCTTTCGTTTCCAAATCCATTCTTCAAACATCATGGGAAAACAAGCTGGAAAATTTAGCTTATAACAGCAGCACTCACTCCACAGATCACATCTGCATTAACCAAAAGAGCGACATGACTACTGTGTGCCATGCGCACCACCCCCAAACAATAACATATAGCTATAACATAACCCGTTCTAATTAGTAGGTTATCTGGAAGGAAGGGGGAAGAGCTTTCAAGTCAGAATGATGACACAGAACAGCTTAAAAACTTTTGAGTTCTCCAGAACTGTTAGGCTGAATGTTACAAAATAAATGCTTCTCTGAAGTTCCCTTCAGGTTTTGCTCTCTCTGTACTAAGTTTTCTCCTTGCAAAGACTTTTGCTTCATGCTCTAGGTTTCAGCAGTGGCATGCCCCATTACACAACCTTATTCAGCAGCATATGTTGACCCAGCCCCATCCATGGAACCTGTACATCTCCACTACCTCAACTGATATAGTCATCACAGACAGGTTGAGATGGGTTTTGAAAACAAATCTTAATTTCATCATAACAAGGGGACTGAAGTGAGACTATCCCAGTTCCTTCAGAAACTGCCCACTTTCCTGGAGTGTGAGGTTGGTGCCACAGGAGCAAGAGCCACAGGTGGCTCTCAAGCCACTCAGGACACACCTCTAGCTTAGAGTCTAATGAAACCGTCATTTCTCCTTATACCAAAAAGCCTGTATTTTGGTTCAGTGCAATAGGAGCAGATTCAGAAAGCTGCCAATTAACATCACAGCAATTTCTCTAGCTTCAATTTAAAACAAACCCCCTAGAGGCTGAGAATGTGTGCTGGGAAAATGAAGAATTCAAGAGGGGGAAAAATACCCGCCCTTACCATTTTTTAACAAACACTAAAAAAGACCCTGCTATTCTGTCTTTTGGAATAAGTGAAATGATTAACACCAGGAGTTAATCAAAATATGTAATAATATTTCTAAGTAAAAAAAAAAAAGTACATATAATTCTTGGGTATACTGTAGACATGCACAATTTTCAAGTATATATTTGTTAAATGTGACTAATTTTACTTATAAGCCATATGTTATATTGTATGATAATACACTATTGAATAGTTCAATATTAGACTCTAATGCTGAAAACAATGAACCATTCAATAGTCTGTTAACTTGATATCCAAATATGCTGCGAGCCCTATCATGACCATAGAAGACTGTTTCTATCTGAACAGGTTTCTTTTCTTTACTATAAAGCTTGTATTTTCTGTTTTGAGCTTTTACTCCTTCCTGTCTCTCAGAGAGCAAAAACCAAGATAAGGTAGAATAGGGTGCAACAGTTTTCAGTTCTCTCTCTTTCGTATTGGTCCTACTTGCAATCCTGCTTGCCAAATGCTAGGACATTCATACTTCTAAATTTCATAAATAAGCCAAATAGCACACTTTGATGTGCTGAGTTATCAATGACACATTTTATGTCATTAAAGCAGTAAGAACAAGATTAGGCTTAATAAAAATAAATATTGCATATATTTCAATCTCCCCCCCCCCAAAAAATTTTGTTTCCTTCTGGGGAAAAAACCTGCTTTGAACCTTCTGGAACTGTTACATCTCTAGGTACTTTTGCTGGGTCTAATGCTCTTATTCTTAATTAAGTTAGGCATTTGTTTTAAACACTGCTTGCTTCTGAAGGCAATGGGAATTTATAAACCATCACAGTCCACTGACAACTTCACTCTAATCAATTTGCAACCTCAAGTTCTCTCGAAGTCTGACACCTACAGATACTGTGCCAATACATTACACAAAAGTGTACAGATAATACAGAGATGCAGTTGAACACCAAATAAATTTGCACGTTTGAAAAAGAAAACAGATGCTGAAGACACAAAGACTGAAATATACCAAGACCAAGTTAGGGCAGTGGTTTCAGGGGAAGCCTTCGAAGCAGACCACTCAATAAGAAGGTCCATAACAGAAAATGAGCTTCCCTCAAAGGCAAGTTGCTCCTCACTACCAATCTTCTCCCGCACTGTGCAGTCTTGGGGGGAGTTTCAGTGTGAAGGGCATTAAGTTAGGCCCAGACCTCCACACCATCTGAAGGAACTGCATGCTCTATCTATGCAACGCAGAAGCATTTCTTGACAGACTCATTGATGCCGAAATGGTTTCGTAAAACAAGGAAGTTGGAAAGCCACTGTAAGAATTCAGATTTCTGAAAATGAAATAAGTCAGTTTTCCAAGTTCAGCACAAAAATAATTACTTCTTTTTAAAATATAAAACAAAATATAACCGTGAACTTACACTATCAGCATTACACAATTTCCTGATTAGTTCTTCCAAAGGAACAGGGGACAGCTTATGAAGATGAACTGGCAGCTGATCAGAAGCTTGGCTTGGTGGATTTTTCGATGTTAAAGTAAAAATTCTAGATTTAAATGGAATGGGACACTCGTCCTTAAACTGTGGGGTACCCGTGACATCCTGCAGTGACGCTATGCTGTCTTTCTCAGAAAATTCTACGACAGCGTATGTGCCCTGAAGCAAGATGGGAGGGAAAAACAGAAAAAGGGACATGTTACACGTGCAACAGATTTCAACTGAAAACAGAGGATACATGTGTTTGAAGGTTTTTCTTTTTAACCATAAGCATGAGGCAGTGATGAAACAATTTTCTTACTGATTATTTTATACTGTGCCCCCCCCCCCCCCGCCCCAAGATCTCAAGCATGGTATTTTACCCAGTTACCCTCACAACAGGGTAAGACTTTTCCCATGCAGTCCTTCCAACACCCAGGATCTCATTTAAGCTGACCTCTCAGCTATTCTGTGTAACTTTGGCATGCCAGAGATCCACAGCCCAGGTGGGTTTTGCACACTGCAGGCACAGAAGTGTTTAAATGAGACACTGGGGGTGTACAAAGGTAATTTCATACCACCTGCCAGTGCCACCTTTAAAACAGGCCTCAGATAATTGAGAATGAGGGATCGAGACTCCCCCAAATCTGCCAGGGGTAGCTGGAGTTGTGAACTAAAGTGTCCCAAGTATATTCACACTATAGTAAAGAGGCTGTAGGTTGTTGGGGAGAGTGTCAGACAAAATCCCCTTCACAGAAAAGTATTAATAATTAGACAAGCCTTTGGTGAATTTAATCTCAAGCAGGAGAATCTCAAAGTGGCTTGCAAATGTTTTATACATAATTCCCATTAGTTGTTTCAAATAAAGCTTAAGAAATGAAAAGGTCGACACAGAAATCCAAATATTAGCACTCTTCAGCTGGAATAGTTAGCTGTTAAACAGCCACATCATTTTGGACAGAAACTGTCTACCTAACAACAATTAAACTGATATTTATATTGTGGAAGGTAACACACAATCACAGCCTGTCACTGAAACAGCAGATCATGTTCTCCAAATATTACTCCTGTGTTTCATTTTGAAAATGTGGACTGTAATAAAGAAACAACCCAGGAATTATGGCAACGTTAAGACAGCCCTGGAGTGGCTGTTGATAAAGACAATAATGATATAGCTTTACTGTTAACTAATTCACTTACAGCAATAATTCCTTCTAGGACAACAGCTTAACAGACACACAATGGAATTACACGGTGATACAAAGAGGCAAGCAAACTGATAAATTAATCGTACTGATCTGGTTTCCCTTTAGCCCAGGGGTGTCGAACTCATTTGTCATGAGGGCCAAATCCGACATAAATGAGACTTTGTTGGGCTGGGCCATGTGTGTCATAAAATGTAATGTCACATAGCGGAGATATAAACTTTATAAAGGACACAGACACAAAGACGTTTTTTTCACTTAAAATAAAAACATGATTAAAACACTAGCACTCTTGCAATATTTTATTTATTTTAACAGTCCCTGATAACTGACACCTCTTGCTCTGAATTATTGCATCAAAATGTCTGTGCTGTTGCAATCTTGAGTATGCTGCTCAGGTGTGTATCTGTAAGCTGCAACCCTACTTTTGATTTATTGACATTCACCACAGAAACCTTGTGCTCAGAGTTCTGAGTCTAGGACCCAGGGGAAAACATGAAATGGCTGAGCGATGAAGAGAGTCCAGCGAAGCAAGCTATGATGCAGCAGCAGCAACAGAACTGGAAGCAGGAGGTGGCCAGTTCCCGTGTGGGCTTGATAGAAGCCCTCTGGGGGCCTGATCCAGTCCCCAGGCTGCATGTCTGACACCCCTGCTTTAGCCATTCAGCAAAATAATTTGTTAAAGACTAACTTAAGTGTTACACCACTCTGGAGAAAATAGGGATATACAAATCAAAATTCAACTACTCTGACAAGTGGAAATCATACAAGTTTTTGTCTAGATTTCAGTTGCTGATGCTCCAGGTACTTACATAACTTTCATAAAAGAAGTGATTCTTAATGTTTCCATGAGATGACAAGTACTTAAGAAATTTCTTCTCGTTTATTTTGGATGTGCAGTCTATTAACACTGTCCGTTGAGCTTGTTCTAGTCTTTCTGTTAGCATTTCACAGAATGTCTTCTTTCGGGCACTAATCTCGGTGGCTAGATGGGGGAAAGGAGAGTGTAAAAAAGACCTTTCTATATTTAAAACAATACAGTATATAGCAGTGCACTTGAGTGCACATTTTCACCTCTTGCGACTTTTAAGTGTGTACTTCAGCACCTAGATCGCAGGATGTAAAACTGATGTTTAACAGGAATCATGGTATCCTAAGTGACTTGTTCAGCTCTAATGCATCACAGAAATCTGTTTAAAATAGCTGAGTTACAACACTGCATCCCCCTGACAAGAAAACTGAACCAAAGTGTTTTCAGTTGCATAGCAATGCAGTAAAGATACACGGACAAGGGGAGGTAAGAGCAGAATTCCTGGTCTACAGACTTCATTTTAAAAAGCTTCATATAACAAAGTCACAAACACTGCCGCCCCCCAAATTCGCCTTCTAGTTCTGCCAGCTCTCCCCACTCCTGCTCTCCTTGCTCAGAGCCTCTGCTTTTCCCTCTAACCATGGGGTCTACAATCTCCAGGGCTCCTTTGGTCACACTGTTAGAAATACAGCTCTGAAGCTGCCTTATGCGGTCAGCACGTTTGGTCTATCAGAATCAGTACTGTTAACTCTGACTGGTTGCAGCTCTCCCGTCTCCTACTACCTGAGCCTTTTAACTGGTGGGTGACAGGGACTGAACAGGGGGGGGAGGACTACCCAAAGGAGTCTCAGAGTGGCTTACAAACTCCTTTCCCTTCCCCTCCCCACAACAGACATCCTGTGACGTAGGTGGGTCTGAGTGAGCTCTGACAGAAACTGCTCTTTTTCAAGAACACCTCTGACAAAACTATGGCTAGCCCAAGGTCATCCAGCAGGTGCAAATGGAGGAGTGGGGAATCAAACTCGGCTCTCCCAGATTAGAGTCCACACTCTTAACCACTACATCAAACTGGCTCTTCGTCAAAAGTACATCAAAAGCTCCATTTATCTGCAAATGACACAGGCCTTGCTCAACATAAGAACCGGCTAGCTTTCTTGAGTCCCTCAGACTGATTTGCATTTGTACTCATGCTGTGGTGCATTGTGATCCTATTATTTAAATCAACCTGTATAATGAATAGACATCTCGACCTCCTGAGAAGAACGTGTGGCTAGATGGCCCTGCAGGCTGCTCCAAAACTTTCAGATTGTATAGTATTATTGAGACCAGCAGTTATGTATGCTGAGTGTATCATTTAGCACAGTTGGAAGCAAAGAGTAACTTCAACCATGACACTATTTCATACAACAATAAAGTTGTTAACTACCACTACATTAGATATCGATGCATATCTAATTGAATTAAGGGTCAATACCAACACCTTTAATTGAGCCTGGAAGCAAATTGGAAGCCCATGTAGATGGAACAAGACTGGAGAGACATGGTCATGATCCACTCCAGTCAGCACTCTGGCCACAGCATTCTGTACCAACTGTAGCTTCCAGACACTCTTCAAGGACAGCTTCCTGTAAAGGGCAACTGAAGTAATCTAATCTAGGTATTACCTGGGCAAGCACCACAGTGGGAAGGTCTTTCCTGATCACCACCCAAAGCTAGTGAAAGGCACACCTGGCCGCCACTACAACCTATTTATCCAACAGGAGACCTGGGTCCAGGAGCACCCAGGTCTTAATATTATTATTATGTAAATTTATTAATCACCCAACCCCACTAACAGGCGCTGGGCAATTTACAACCTCAGACAGATAAAACAGTTAAAATATAATCAGTCTAATAAAATTATCACCCTACAGTAATAAAACAACCAAATCAGATGGCGATCAACCCCCTTTGCTGGCTGCAGTGCCTTCTGCGTGGCAGGGCAGGGGACATGGAGGGCATAGAAGAAAAGGAGGGTACTAGTCCTAACCGTTGCTGTCCTCAACTAAAAGCCTGGTGCAACATCTTTACTTTACAGGACTTCTGAAACTGCAACCCCATCTAGAAGAGGAGATAAACCATTTCCCAGGTCAGACCTTCCCTCCCATCAGCATTCTGTTGGGATTAAGTTAAATGAAATCTCCATGTTCAGAAGGGATATACTTCTGAGTACCACAAGCTGGGGACAAACAACAGGGGAAGATCACTGCAACCATCTCTTGCCAATGAGCTTCCCAGGTTTCTAGCTGAATGCCACTGGAAATAGAAAGCTGAACTATATGGACCTTTGGTCTGATTCAACAGGCCAGTTCTTAACTCCATAAGTCAATGTCAGTCAAATACTTGCAAATACCCAAGAAATAGCACAATTAAAACAATGTAAGATTTTCAGTTCACAGAAGACCTAGTACTTCTATGGTTTGGCATATGAATCCTGTGTCTGTGATCCAGTGTGCAAAGCATCTTCTAGCCTTGGCTGCTCAACACTTGATACCTTGCAGCTGCTTGATATAAGGTCTAGTCTACAAATGCAATGAAAAAACTAGTACAACAGATTACGCTATCTCATGCTATTTGATGGAAGAATCACAACTATCAATACCTCCCTGCCCCACCCCCCATAATAAAAACTCTCTTGATAATGAAAAGCAGCACAGCACGGAAATAGCTAATCCAAAACCTCTCCCTGATATGCTACCCATAGGGAGATTTCTTCTGTCATTGTGAAGCATTCAAACACAGCATACCCCACTTGCTGTCTGAAGTGACAGTATCTTCTACTTTGACTCTGCTCCACGTGTGAACCCGGCTTAAGTCAGTGTATGTTGTGTTCACACCCCGCTTAGCAAATGGCAGCCAGAGATGGAACTTAGGCCTGGTCCCCTCATTCAGGAAAGTGAAGTATTAATGTGATGAGAGAATGGGCTACACCTGTGGTTGCCAAGAGGACCAGAAATCCATAGGCAGACCAAACACTGTAATCTTGATCATTTTATTATGTATTTTCTCAATGGAAACTGTAAATTTACTATTACATGGGAAATCCATGAAATTTTTGGATGTTAAAAAGAGGTCTGCAAAGGGCTGACAAGCTTAGGACTGCACTTTTCATGTTTTTTTTTTAAAAAAAATACATGCACGCATGTGTGTGTGCATGTGAGTGTGTGTGCACCTATAAGTCATGGTGACCTTTGGTGACTGACCACTACTGGGGGCTTGGAGTATATTCAGAGAGGTGGCTGAATAAAGCCTGTCCCCGCCTCTGGTATTTCCAGGAGGCCTCCCATCCAAGTGCCTGGGCTATTAGGGCAGGGCAGGACCACGCTTTTCAACCTTAAACTGCTGAGTTATGTTCCTTTCAATAACCCAGACGCGAGCGAACCGGGAAGTTCCTTTTTTCCCTGCTGGCTTCCTATCTGAAGAGTTTTTAAACTAAGAGCACACTAAAACGTGATCGTCCAGCGTCAGTCTGAAGTTCCACCTGCTCAAGGTTCGGCCGCCCTGTTCCCTGCACGCGTGAACCAAGTCTTAAGCAACCCACTCCGCGCGTGAAAAGCGAAACTGAAGCCACTTGGGAGTCCTCGCGGCTCCTCACACTCCTCTCTCGCCCTGGACTGTTAGGCTGCTAAACTTCCAGCAAGAACGAGGAGACGGTGCCGCCGGCAAGGCAAGGATGAGAGGACGGGGACACCGGGGCCGAAGGGATTCCTCTCTCTCTCTTACCCGACGCCTCTTCGCTTGCTGGGACTTGCTGCTCCTTTAATGCAGCTGCAGCAGCTTCCGTAGAACTGAAGCGCGCCTCCGTTACGCGCAGCTTTGCTCTAACCCGGCGGGAAAGGAGCAACCACCGGCATTGCAGCAGCAGAGGCACCCGTCCTATGGGGGCCGCCATTACCGGACCGCGGGAAAGGACCTCTGCGCGCACGCGTCTGGTGACGTAGCCGGAGCAGTACGGACCGTCGTAAGGGTCAATCTTCCTGAATGCAGCTGCTGTTTCCTGGTTCGCGTGAAGAGCCAGATGGAAATCGCCTCACCTGCTCCGGCCAAAAGTTCGTTTCTCGCGCACCTGATATAATCGGTAAATAGCCTCGCTCCTCTGTAGTTCCTATAAATACTGAGCTTACTCCTTTCGCTGTTCAAAGTACTTCACATACACGATCATCGTCTTGTACTATTTATAAAACAACCTTGTAAAGTTGGCTGACATTTGTCAAACAGAGGTATACTGCTTCTGGGCATGAGGATTCCGTTCCTAGCTATTATGGCAAAGAGCAATTGCCGCTCCTATTAGCCTTAAAGTAGAAGGGGGTCGGTTTGCCGCATCCTTGCTGCACCTTTCCTAAACCAGGGCCAGCCTTAGCTTTTTCTCAGCCCGAGTTGCAGAGATTAGGCGATAAAGCCAGTCCCTCCTCTCCTAATTTCTCCTTCGTCCTTGGATGTCTTGTCCTCTCCCCTCCCTACCATGCCAGCTTAATTTCCAAGTCTTTCAACCAGGATGACAGGGAGGTGTTTCCAAAGTAGTTGCGGACACATGCAGGCCTCCTGCAGCAACTACTTTATACAAATAGTTGTTCATGGCCTGGGGTTATAAGGTGAAATAAAAAATATTCCCAGTTTTATATATCATTAGACCTACTGAATGCTGATGCCTCTGTCCTGGGCCAGTACATGACTGTTGTCTTCAAGCAGCTAGGAAAGAAGCAATTTTGATCAGGACAAGGCTGGCGGGTAAGGTGGCTTCATAAGGTTTTACTCCCTGTGTTGGATAGAGTTCAGCTTTCTCTGATGAACGTCATGAAGAGCTTCAGAGCCCTGTTGGACCCTGCCCAAACTTTAATATATTTTGCTCAGTTCATTCTTTCCCTTTCTTTTACCTCAGGTTTCTGTCGGTGTCTTTTCCCCACACTCTTATAATACTTTGACAGTATTAGGCTTTGACTCTTTCTAGTCACTAATATGCCCTCTATAAGTATTCTGCTTTCCTTCCCTAGAATCCTAATGCTTTTCACGGCACTACATGAGATTCTAATCAGAAAACTGCTTTTTCAGACTCTGCAAACTGCTGACTGACTTGTCTCTCTCCCCACACCCACTTCTTAGCTCCGCCCACACACTCTCAGTCACCAGCCAATCACCTCACTCACCCTCCCTCTTATTTGTCTGCAATTTAACAAACATTTAAGGAAACACACACTTAAAACTTTAAAACATTATACACCTGTTGTCAGGCTGGCCACAGGGAGCAAGATTGGCTATCAATCGATTCCCTTCCTTTTAAAGCCCTTCCTCACATACCTGGACGGTTGACTCTCCCTGGATGGGCCAGCGAAGCTCAGCACAACAATGCCTTCTACCCTGCTAGGGTACAAAGACAGGCTGTTCATTCATGGACATTCATGCTAACTACCCTGTTGCTATGGAACCGCATCCCAGAGAAAATTAGAAGATCCACATCCCTTCTGCATTGCCTTTGGTGATGTGAGACTGAACGTTTCGGAATGTCATTTGGCTTGTCTAAATGAGGGTTTTTTTTAACTATCTGGCTTTGAAGGACAACTGCTTGGACTCTGTTTTTCACTTGGTTATTGCGGGCTATTTTAATGGATGTTCTTTGATGTTTTAGTGAGGTATTGGTTATATTGTTGTTACCTGGGTATATAGAAGTTTTAAATAAATACATGTATCTGAAATGAAGTCAATTATATACCACTCAACCACTACTTGACCTTTTGTGTTTTATTTTAACTCATCAGACCAATGATTATCTTGAAGGTAACAGGATCTGTCTTCAAACTGGGAGGTTTCCCAAAAGCTTTTCACGCGTTGTCCCTTCACCACCCACATTATTTGATGTCTCAGACAAGGAGGAGTCCATGAGCAGCACAAGTGCCACTGGGCAGGCCTCCTTCAGACTCCACAGGGCTGCCTGGGGTGGCCAGTGAGGATGAGGACAAACACGTGAGCTTGAACAGGAAGAGTAATTTCTGCCTTCCACACCCAGATATGCAGGGGGCCACCTATCCTGCTTGTTAACTTTCTTTGCTCTTGAAGTCATACTGAAGGAATTGCTGAAAATAATGTAGCGTGTTAAAATGTGAAGAATACTGGACTCGGGAGACCAGGAACGGTGAAATCATGAAGCCTTTATTGAGTGATTCAGCATGTCCAGTTGATGGTCAGATCAAGCTTGCTTCCAGGGCTCCAGGGCCCTCATTATATGCTGGCCGGAGCCACACCTCCGGCCGCACCCAAAAGACCTGATAGGGGCTTAACATATGCGCATGTTTGTCATAGGTCCCCTGGAGGAGCCTTTGACTGCATTGGCTCCCCAGGGAGAACCTAGGTCCCACATTGGTGGAGGCTTAGAATCCGGACATCTATTGTTCCTCCAGATTCAAGCTCCCCTCTCTGCCTGACCATGTGCTCTGGCCATGCAGCGGGTGCCATTACCTGGGAGCACATGGCAGGCTTGTTACTACACAGAACATACTACATTACAATTAATGAAGTAGTCATGGAACAGAAAGATGAAGATCTACATGTCACGGTATATAAGGCAACTTGGCTATGTAGATACAAGAATCTCAGTTGCCAGTCAGGCAGACTCAAAAGCATTCGCTTGATTTTTCTCCTCGTGCAACATGAATTTTCTCATTAACCTTATGCTGACATACTGTACAACCTGGTCATGTGCAGTGACGCGGGCTGTCCAGAAAAATTAAAACAGGGACATTTTATGGATGGGGTTGTCCACTCATCTATTTCAACAGGATTTAATTCTCATCTGCAGAGGTCACTGGGACACCTCATCACTTGCATTACTTGCAATCATCAGACTGGTGATTATGAGAGTCTTTCTACTGTGTGACAGAAGACATATAATTTGATTTTGATTTGACCTGCACAGCCAATCAAGTGAATTTGTATTTTAATTTTTAAAAATGTGAAGATAGGTGCTATGTTTGAGGTTTTACTCCCACCCACCCCCATTTACAAACTGATGAAACGTACATGCACTCTGTCATGCAATTCCTTGAGATAATCACCAGAAAAATGTTAATTATGACTTTTAAACTGCCGGGATTGCTTAATATTGTATCAGAAATGGCCTCCAGTCATTAGTATTCATTTTATGAAATACAGATTCTTTAAAGCCAGGGTGGTGTAGTAGTTAAGAGTGGCAGGCGCTAATCTGGAGGACCAGGTTTGATTCCCCACTCCTCCACATGAACCTTGGGCCAATGTTCTTTCTAATTTTTTTCCCTACTGAGTGGAGCACTTCATATCCTGAGCAGAATATAACTACTGTAATCTTAAAATGGGCAATGGGCAGTGCAAGACCCTGCGTGGCTCCAGATCATTGCTGTGGGGCTTCCCTCATGCGCACAGCTTATAGGAAACCGTGCTTTGGGCCAGCCATAGTTCTCTCAGAGTTCTCTCAGCCCACCTACCTCACAAGGTACCTGTTGTGGGGAGAGGAAGGGAAAGGCAATGGTAAGCTGCTTTGAGACTCCTTAGGGTAAAGAAAAGCAGGGTATAAAAACCAATTCCTCCTCCTCCTCCTCCTCCTCCTCTTCTTCCAGAAAACTTTCCATGTAAAAATTAAGCACTGGTCATCTCTGGCCACATGGTCTTTAAGACTTGCTGTGGCCCTGAACTAAATGTGTGTTGCATCCATTGCAGAGCCTACCTTTGCACAGATCTCAGCCCAAAGATCTGATCCCACCTCACTCTCTTTATTGACTAGAAGGCTGAATGTGTCTTGGGACCCTCATGGTAGGACTGATTCACACAACCGATTAAAGATGACAGGTTGTCTCCCCACACAACAGCTTGGATTCGTGCACACACCATTTATGAATAATCTGACAGCACCACCAAAACCACAGAAGGGACAGTGCCTCAGTGCGAACACACACGTACTCCACACGAAGAAGGATTTGGGATAAATTCTTCCTGACATCTCCAAATAACTTAAAGTGCAGCAGTATGCAGAGCTACTCCAGACTAATCCCACTGATTTCAGTGAGCTTAGACTGGAGTAACTGCATAGGGTGGTGGTGTTCAGCAGCCAGTTTTGTAAATTATGCCTCTGCTGATGCTCTGGATAGAGAGGCTACCAGTCAGAGTAATCAGTACTTCGCTAAATGAACAGGTGGTGTGACTGACAGGGCGGCTCCATAGGTTCCTCATGAAACCACAAATACCAGCTGACCGCCTGTAGATCCAGTCCCAACTTTTAACATGTGAATCACAGCACAGTGGATAAAACTAAGTCCTCGTTTGAATTCTCACTTCTTAGGGGACTATAATCATAGCTTTTCAGAGTTCTGGCTTTCTTCTAGTTGCCTCCCAGCACTAACATGCTATACCACTTTTGGCCTGGACTGGCTGCTTCTTAAACAACTGAGAGGTTGTTAACTCAGATTCCTAGTCCGCACAGAGAATGCTGGGATGTTTCAGACACGCCCACGCCCACTCACTATCACGGGTCAATTACTGGTCATGGGGTTTCCCAAGGGAACTGTGAACTACACCCAAGATTACCACCTCAGTCCCTCACTCCATGGCTGAAAAGGTGTCAGGAACCCATGATCATGCCAGGGGCTATTGACTGCCCACTTCAACCTTTAAATCACCCCCTGAATTCCAGAATTGCTGTCCCAGGATAGCATATTGTGTAAACTGTGGTTGAACAGGTATAATTAGCCCTGCATACTATGCTATGAAATTCACACTAAGCTATCAGACACAGGCACAATTTCTTCAGTCCCACTTACCACAGTTTTCCACAGCTGCCACAGAGATTTTCACTTTGCAAGTTTGTGCTGCACCTTATAATTCATCTTTATGATATCTGATTTGACCCCACCCAGTACTTTAGTGGCTACAGAGTCAAGCCACTGGTATTTAGGGAAGCAGTCAAGTGATTTATGTGTCACCATAACATTGCACTTGGAACTGAACAAATGTCTCCCACAAGTTATCTGTGTGAGGTTTTATGGTGTGTTTTTTAAAGGCCCTCTCTAGATCTTTAGAGATGTCTTCTCATTCATGACAAATAATCACACCTCAAACCGTGGTGCCTCAGTGGAAGCTCAAGACAGTCTTTCATTCCGTGCTTGGACAACAAATCAGAGGTCATCATGAGTTCAAAACTTGCTTTCCCAGGATAACAGATTGTGTTAAAGAGATTTTAAGGGTAGAAATTTACTCCATGCATGCTGTTATCTTGGATTTCTCATGTATTTATTTATTTGTTTGTTTGTTTGTTTAACTTATATCCCGCCTTGTCAGTTTTACAACCGACTCAAGGCGGCTTACATGTATGTACATTAAGCAACAGAAAGTTCCCATGGGATATGAAATCGGATTATCACTGAGTACATGTGGCCATTAAAAAAAAACATGCACAAAAAATGAAAGTGGTGGTGTGTACTTTGTCAACCTTCTTGACTCCATCCATCCAGAAGTTCTCCTGTGCGAGCTGCATTAAAATGAACTGTGCAAACAAGCTGATCACATTTCAGCTTTTTGCAGCTCTTGTTTATTTCAATGTGTCCCATGCAGAGAACTTCTAGGATAACAGCTCCTATGGATAAAAATTAGATACATAGATTTCATAAAATAACAACTCATAAGGATTCTTCAATGGGAGACTGTCTAGATCTTTTCCAGTCTGGCTCTAGACCTAACTGTGTGGCAATGAAACCGCTCTGGCCATCTTATAATGATGAACTGTGCAAGACAAGCCCTGCTGGGTCAGACAAGGGGTCAATTTAGTCCAGCATCCTGTCTCACAAAGTGGTCAATCAAGAAACTATAGAAACCATGCCAATATGACACTGTACACTAATAAAAACTGTTTTTATAAAAACACTAAAGTATATTGTCATACAATATACTATCAGAGAAACACTTATCACAATATTGTATTTGATAAACCTATAATATAGGAAAATCAGTTTATGTATATATCTTTTTCCAAAATTCTACAGAATTATATTTAACTAGGAATAAGGCCTGTTGTGGAAATAAATACAATGGGCTCTAGAAAGAGGCTCTGGGCGAGTGCCCCAGTCTTGGGCACTCAGTGTCAATTTGCTGTGGAAAACAATGCAGAACAAT
Organism: Lepidodactylus listeri; assembly: GCA_029233225.1. Classification (NCBI taxonomy): domain Eukaryota; kingdom Metazoa; phylum Chordata; class Lepidosauria; order Squamata; family Gekkonidae; genus Lepidodactylus; species Lepidodactylus listeri. The sequence goes on from JARCFY010000012.1 coordinate 24,435,335, forward strand.
GGAAGGTCTTGAGGGCTGGTCACAGATGAGAACAAAAGATTATCTGGGCCAATCAGGTGTCCCAGGAGGTATCCTGAGGGATGGGGCAAGGAGAGACAACAAACATAGACATGAGATGACACAAAAAGGGCTGGGTGAGGTTCTGGAGACAGAAGGACTATTTGCCAGATGGCCTCTGAATAGCCTTTAGAAATGTAGATACTTCACCTGGTGGAACCCATTGTTATCACATAAGCATAATCTCTTCTGGGTGGAGGGGGAAGACTGGAGGTTTGCTTTGAGGGTGCCTTTTGCAACCTGAATGTGAAATCCCTTTTTCCAGAGCTATGGCTTGCTCTGTGTTCCAGAACCAGGAGTGTCTTCCCTTGGCCTGAATTTTGTGGGTCTCTGGATAAAGTTAGAAGTGGGGTGCCCCTTGCTATTGGGGCTACCCAAGAGTAAAGACAGCACCTCTGGCAACACCAGCAACAGGCACTGAGGGAAAAGAAGGATTGCCAGCTCTGAGTAGGAAAATACTTGGAGATCTGGCGGGTGGAACCTGCGGAGGGCAGTGTTTGGGTAGGGAAAGGACTCAGCAGGGTCTACCCTCCAAAGCAGCCATTTTTTCCAGGGGAACTGATCTCTATCATCTGATCAACTGTAACAGCAGGAGATCTCCAGGTCCCACCTGGGGACTGGCAACCCTAGGGGAAAGTCAGCCGCACAAGCAGGAGGTTGAAGCGAATGGTCCAGATGCAGGAGAAGTGTCTTTGTTAGGACAGAGACACAGCTAGTTTGGCAGTTAATTCTGAGGGAAGACTGTCCAGGCTGGCAGTGGGCGGGGAAGAGGAGGGGACCCAGCCCTCAGCCAATGGCGTGTGAGTACTTTTGAGTGGCACTTGATGGGCCAATGGCTGATGGAGCACACTGCACAACCAATGGAAGAGCTGGAAATGGCCAATATGTAAGGGAATTATATATATAGGATAATACAATCCAAATAGTAGGGCTTGTACAGAAGATAAACATAAGAAACACAACCATGTAGTCATTTAAAGTCCAAAATGTCCCAATGGGAAAGATCACAGTCCTGAATTCCAATGAATAGATGAGTAGACGAAGACTCCGGATTTATTCAGCTTTGTTTCATACTGTTGTCCTCAGATCATGGACTGCTCTGCTACTAAGGCTATCCATTGTATCTGTTGGATGCCATGACTATTAATCTTTGTTCTTATAATCCAATTTTCCAAAGTTCACGCACTACAAAATTCTGCTCCCTCTCTCTAATTTTCTATGGACCTGATCCTCAGATACAATGCTGCAGAATTCTGGAATTTTGTAAAAGATATTACACACAAACTGTTTTCCCTATATCGTAGGATTCTCAGATATAATATTGTGATTAGAGTGTTTCTCTGATTCTATTTTGTATGATAATGTGTTGAAATTTGAATGAAAATATACTTTAGTGTTTTTATACAAAATAGTCTTTATTGGTGTACAGCATCATATTGGCACAGTTTCTACAGTTTCTTGTTCACACCATAGTCAACCAGTTCCTCTGGACAGCCAACAACAGGGCATAGAGGCTGAAGCCTTCCCCTGATGATGCCAGTGCCACCTGGCTCTGGGATTCAGAGGCATACTGCCTCTGAATGCTGGGGTTCCCCTCAGTCACTATGGCTAGTAGCCACTGATAGATTCACTGAGGAGAAGTCTATCTAATCCCTTTATAAAGCTGTTTACTCCTGCTGCCATCACTACATCCTCTGGAAGACAATTCCACATTTTAATCACTCTCTGCGAAAAAGTAATATTTCCTCTTGGCCATCCTGAACCTACTGCCCATCAGCTTCACTGGATGACTTTGAGGGCTACATGTAGCAGTATACAGATGTAACCCCCCCCCCCCCCATCCCAGACTAGCCAGATGATACATGCACGTGGCTAATAGTATATAGATAGAGATAGATCCATCTTTCTCTTTCTTTGTTGGAGCATAAAGCAAAACCAGTTATTTTTCCTGCCACAAGGAGTTCCGGTGTTCTCTGTGGCACTCCTCTGACAAATATATTTTTCTGTAGGATGAATATAATTATACGTTTTCCCGTTTAATGCTTCAAAATATATGTGTGGCAGGTGCTGCCAGTTGTCATTTACTACTGTTTTATCACCTTGGTAAGGATGAGCCAAGGAGCAAACGGACAGCTGAACCGCCTTCACTGATTTTTTCTAACACGTGCCACATGCTAAACTTTCCTTGAGCCCTCCTTCTCTGGAGTAATTGCATGGAATCTAGTGACACAGCCTCCTAAATCCACCAAAGCAACTTGAGAAAGAGACGCCTCTTCTTCCTGTGAGGCCGGTCTGTAAGAAAAACGGTGTCATTATAATTAATTGCGAGCCTAACAGCCTTAATACGTTGGGCAGGTTTTGAAAATAATGACACCCGAAGGTCTAGCTGTCCACGAGCTACTGGTGTTCAGACTGATCCTATGACTTTGCTTCATCTGAACTGTCCTTCCTCACTTTGTATTCCTTCCAAGCATCCTTGTTTCACACCTGACAAACTCGCTTTGTCTACTTCAGCCATTTCAGTTTTTAATACACCCTTCTTTTATATGGAATCCATAAAGGAGCTAGCAGAGTGAGAGAAGGACTTGGTGAATGGTGAGCTTTGTTGACTCCATCTACAAGAAGGTGAGTTTTGAAGCTGAAGGGAAGGAGTAGCTGAGGTAAATAAAAGGGAATATTACCTGGGAAGGACCAGAACCAATTCTATGTATGTTTGGGGGCGGGGCTCAAGGATAACACTTGGACAGAAATTAATATTCAAGTGAATGTTTCTGACCAATGTAGGTCTTCTTCATGACCTGGAGACTATTTTAGTCAAGCTGTGACTTGATGCATCGTCTGTTTTGTAAAGTGATCTGTACATAATAAGCATCTGTCAGGCCAAAGCTGGCAATGGTACCCTAGGCAGAGTTAACCCACACTAAATCCATTGGACTATGTTAGAACTATGGGAACCTCGGTTCTAATCCCCACTCAGCCATGAAGGTCTCTTCCTGTCTCAGCCTCACTTATTTCACTGGGTTGTGCTGAGGGAAAGTATTGGCGCATTGGTCTAAGCTCCTCAGAGAATAGACAGGATGGGCAATTCATTAATTTGAATACTAAGCATTTAAATGGAGTTGGAAGTTACAGTGAAAGTACAGTGACTGGGACAGCATGCAATGTAACATGCCAGTTTTCAGTTACCCATACAAAGGTACTCTCAGACAACACTGTGCTTCTCAAAGCAGTGGAGTGGACAGTGCATATACCTTGGTTGCCTGTGGAAGAGGCAGCCCTTCTAGCATTTTTTAAGTACTTGGTTTATTTACAAATATACAGATACAGGCATGGACAGCAGATCGTGTGTGTGTGTGTGTGTGTGAGAGAGAGAGAGCGCCTGCACATTAGATAGCAATCCAACTGGTACAGGTATAAAGTAATAGGGGGAAGGTGCCTTTTGAATGCCTGCCTGTCAAATCGCACATAGATGCAGTTTGGAACAAAGGCAATGAACCTGCTTGCTAAAAGGTTTTGTACAGGGTAGTGCCTATGATTTGCATTTTCCTCTAGGACAGTGATACATAATCAGTGGCTCTTTGACATACCCACCTGTGGCTCCTCTGAGCACCATTTTTCAATGTGGCCTGTGCGTCCTGTTCCAGGAAAGAAGACAAGAAGGCCCAGTGTAGCTTCTGGTTGACAGGTGGTTTCTGCCTTGAAAAAGCTGCTGCCAGACTGCCTGGTGGAAGGGTAAGATGTGACCCTCCCCGAGCTGCAGGCCAAATGCCTGGGATGGAAACAAAGAGCCCATCCTCTTCAGGTGCCCACACCCTTCTTTGTAGCCTCTGCATTCTCATCTCAGCACCCAGGTGGCTGCTGGGAGGAAAACAACCCAGCCATAAAGAAGAGAGAGTAAAACCACCAATACCACCGCAGACAACTGTGGAAAGAACAAGCTGGCCATAGCGAGGCGGTGGTTTCAGTCCCCTTTCACCAGGGCCAGCTGAGTGCCTTGGAAATCTCTCTCTCTTGACTCACCTGCTGTAGTTCATGCTGAAGAGAGTGTGGAAGGGAGAGGAAGCCCTTCAAGACACACAAGGGCTGGCTAAAGTCCAGCAGTGGTGGAGAGAGACAATACTAGATGCAGAGAGGTATTCTGCTGATTTTTAAAAGGTACAGTTATAACAGCAGCTTGAATAGCCCAGAGTAGCACAGGCTCATCAGAGTTCAGAAGCTAAGCAGGGCTGGCTATAGTGAGTACTTGGATGGGAGAACACCAAGAAAGACCAAGACTGCCGCCCGCCGAGACTTCTTCCCCTTCCCCTCCCCGACAGCAGCAGCAGCAGCAGCGGGGCCCGCAGAGCCTCCCCCACAACGGCCAAAGCGTTCCCTACACGTACGCAGGGAACGCTTTTTCTTTTGGGGGGATTTAAATATCCAAAAAAGTTTTTTTTTAATTTTAGGATTTTTCTGCACACATGAGGAATTCCCATGTGCAGAAAAATCTCCCTCCCCCCAAGTGCCCCCCCGTGCTGATTTAGATATCCGCACGGAGGGGGCCACTTGGCTATATAGATACTTACACATTTAACATTAAAAGTCATATCTATTGTCTCTGTGTTTGGTGCGATCGTGCACATGGCATACAGTGGTCATGCAGTAGTTGTTGGTAGATGGTAGTTGCAAATGTGGCTGTCTGTGAACAGCAGAGTGAGTACCGCTGCTCTGGGGAAAACATCCAGGGATTTAATGAAGGCACAGTCTTGCAAGCTGTGGCTGTGCTGAAAAGGGCTACTTTCTCCACTTGACTTCACCCAGCAGTAAAAAGACTGCCATTATAACTGTTGCCTGTGGGCGGAGTCCCTTAGTCCACCTCATCTCCTGTGGTTCCCCTCTCTTTTGGGGTTTTCCCAGTTTTTCGTCATTGCATTTTCTAGATTCACTTGCAGATCATGATAACAACTAATGGAAAACGCAACCAGTTCTTCAAGTGCACAAGCCCTTGACAGGTCCCCTTTGCTAAACACCTTTTCACCCCCCTAGCCAGAGCTCTGGGATGTGGAATGGTATGATATCGCCTGATCTTGTCAGGTCTCAGAAGCTAAGCATGGTTGATACTTGGATGGGGGACCACCAAGGAAGACTACGCAGAGGAAGGCAATGGCCAACTTACCTTTGCTTTTCACTTGCCTTGAAAACCTGCAGCCTGATGGCACTTCCCACCACCGGTAGCTGATTTCCTGCTTTCCCAGATCTGTGTCTGGTGTGGGTGCAGTTGGCTGGTGGTAACCAGCGTTCCCTCTAAGCTGAGTTAGTGTGAGCAAGCTCACAGGTTTTTAGCCTCTACCTGACACGTTTTTGCCTTAGCTCAGGAAGGATGGCTCCAGAGCAAACTCATTTATGCAGCTGCCAAATCGCTCGCTCACAACTTTAATGCCAGTAGCCCACAAAGTAGAATCTTTGCCCACAAGATTCCACAGCTTAGAGGGAGCATAAGGACACCATGCATATGCCCAGCAGTTTGGTTTGTGTTCCACAACACACACAGTATGTCAAGGTTATGGAAAGCCCTCAAAAGCACTATGTGGATTTCGTAAAAGAATAAAGGCTGTTTAACCTGCATCAGCGACCTGCTTAACCCTTTAATTGCATTCTGAATCCTTGATTATTGTAGGGATGCCAACCTCCAACTAGGGCCAAGAGATCATTTCCTAGAATTACAACTGATTTCCAAAGGCACCGACTGGTTCCTCTGGGGGAAAACCCGGCTGCTTTGGAGAGCGGGTCTGTATGGGATTATACCCTGCTGGAGCCCTCTCCTCCCCAAACCGGGGCCTGGCAGGGCGGCGCCAGGTGGGCTGCCCCGCTCCGGAGCTCCTCCCCTCGCCGGCCCTTTCTGGCTCCGACGTGGCCTCAGCGAGCACGACCTGCGCCGCTGCGCCTTATGGTGGCCATTCGAGAGGATACTCGCTTGCGGCTCTTCCTCCAGCTCCGGGCGCCTTTTCTCCGCCGAAGGGCAGGTGGCCGCGACCGCCGCGTGCGGCCAGGGAGGGAAGAGCAGACCCCAGAGGGGCTCGACAGCGCCCCAGACAGACGAGGGTAAGTACGTCGCAGGACGGCGGGGGGATGCTTTGCGCTCGTCTCGAAGGGTTGCTCTTCTTCCGTCGTCTTCTGATGATTTGCTCAAGGGGGTTTGCAGTGAAGAGGTGCAGACTGGTAGAGAATCTCCTTGGCAGGCAGATGCTTCTCCCGCCCGTATCTTCTAAGCTCTTTTTTAACTTCAGTATTTTGAGACCTTGTTACTCGCCTAGAGCCCTCCCAGAATTGCCACTGAATTCCATAAGACATAGATCGGGACCCCCGGGGAAAAACGGCTGCTTTGGGGGGCGGGAGGTCTGTATGGGCCCTGCTTATGCCCCGCTCGAGGGTCTTCTCCTCCCCAACCCCCACCCTACCAGGCTCCACCCCCAAATCGCCAGGACCTTTTGAACCTGGCCTTGGCAGCCCGCATTAAGGGAGAAATCTTTTCACCTTCTTAATCCAGATTTGTACGAGTGGATGATGGTTTACGTGAAACCCAGACTCAACCTCCCATTCGGTTCTGAATGCTTTCGGAACACGTGCAGAGTACTTGTCTCCTCCCAATGAGGCACTGCTATGACCCGCCTGGCCCCTTCTGCTTTTTAGAAGTGAAAACAGTACTGACAATCTGTCCCACTTCGGCAGCGGCCGTGATTCCGGATTTGCTGGTGGGAATCCAGAGGGTCCCGTCACCAGAGTTACGTGCCTAGGGCAGAATGGAGGACACGCCACTTTAGAGTGCTGCAAAAAGACGACCCTTTCCCAAGTTTCCTTTAAAAAAACCACAACTCTATTATTTTCAATTCTTTCAAGTTTTCCTATTTTAACGATCTCGTAAGTGAAAAACAAGCACAGACTGCAAAAGGCTAATCTGGCACTCCCCCTCCCCATATGCTAACTTTTTATGCGCGGGGGGGGGGCTATGTTTTGTGGGGAAACGTTAATCGTGTGAACACACGAAGCTGACTTTATACGGAATCAGCCGACCGGTCCATCAAGGTCAGTCTCTTTTGGACGGGAGTCCCGCAGAGCTCCGCAAGGCTTCCTCTTCCCGGGGACGATTCCAGAGAGAGGGACGGCGCCCGTCCTCAGCGGGGCTCCTCTCCACCTCCTCCTCCTCCTCAACTCCGCTTGGCCGTCGTCTCCCGAGAAAGTGGTCTGCGGGAGTCTTAAGTCCCCGGGCGGGCACCTTCAAGGCCGCCACGCCTGCTTGTTGTCCCAGGATGAACCTTGGTGGCCTGGAGCCCGCTGTGGTCAGATGCGGCCTCTGGTCCACGGAAGCGGCCACAAGTCGTGTGGATCCTGAAGGGGCCCCCTCCTCTCTCGATTCGGGCGTCTTCGGACTCCCACTCGTGGGCGGGAGGGTGCAGAGGGGCCTCTGGCTGCGGGCCCCACGTCGCCTCCCCGCCCGCTGAGTTGTGCTCCTTCCACGCCGCCCCAAAGGCGCGCGGCGGGCCTGCCCGGGGACTTCCTCCTCTTTCGGAGCGAAGGGAAATCGAAACCGGCCGCCGGAGGAGCTTCCCGGGGCCTGGCAGGGCGGCGCCCTGAGTCACGCGCGGGCTGCCCCACTCCGCGACTCCTCCCCCTCGCCGGGCCTTTCGGGCTCCGACCGGGGCTGGCCGAGCACAAGCTGCGCCGCTGCGCCATATGGTGGCCGCTCGAGAGCGCGCTCGCTTGACCGGCTCTTGCTTCGGCTGCTGCCTTTTCTCTGCCGAAGGGCAGGTGGCGGCGACTGCCGCGCGCGGCCAGGGAGGAGGGGAGGGCTGACCCCGGAGGGGCTCGACAGCGCCCCAGAGAGAAGAGCGTAAGTACGTCGCGGGACGGCCGGGGGAGGCTTTGGAAAGGGGCAGCTGCTTTGCGCTCGTCTTGGAGGGTGGTTCCTCTTCTCTCCCCCCCCCCCCCCCCAATCTTCTAAGGTTTTTTAAACAACTTAATTCTTTTGAGACCTCGTTTACCCGCCTGATGCCTCCGGTATGTGGCGGGATAACAAGTTGCTGTGTAGACACACCCTCTCTCTAGTGGTTTTAATTTGTGCAAGAGCTCTCTCTCGTTTGTGTTCCCCGAGCGGCCAGCCGGCGGAGGAGGTTCGTGTTTTGTTCTCATTTTACAGCGGGGAAACTGAGGTCGACAGTGATTTGCTCAAGGGTGTTGTTGCAGTGGAGTGGTGTGGTGGTAGAGAATGCACTTGGCGGGCAGAAGGGCCCAAGCTTCAATCCCTGGCCCCTCCAGCTCAGAGGGATTGGGCAGCTGGTGATGAGAAAGGTCTCCCATTCAAGACCCAGGAGAGCTGCTGCCGGTCAGAGCTGGCAATGCCCACCTGGACAGGTCTGACTCAGTACCAGGCAGTTTCTTGTGTCCACAGTGGCAAGTGGCATTGGTTTCATTCTGTCCCTTTAAAGGATGGTGGTGAGGGTGTTGCTTTTAGGGCTTCAGGGTTTTTGAGGAGTCGGGTGAGATAACCAGCCTCTGACCTGGTATCCCCTGCAGTATCTTTATGGTAGATGTGACCAGGTTTCTGAGATCTGAATCCAACACTCTGTAAACCTTACACTAGGGATCGGCATCTGCATTCCTTTCCTAGCACTTGGCAGCAGCATCATAAGATATACAAACATCACAGGAACCCTGCTGGACCAGACCAAAGGTCCATCCAGCCCAGCATCCTGGCTCCAGCAGTCTCGAAGCAGCTGCTCTACCCCACCCCCCCTTCAAGCTCACAGGCAGGACTGATGGTGAAACTCCTCTTTCACCCATTGAAGGAAAACACCATTTCCCCCTTGAGAAATTGGAAACCGGTCTCTTAAATATGCTCGACAGTGGTTCTTTCCGCAGTCAGTTCATAGTGGGAAGCTAAAATCCTGTGCTGGTGAGGAGGCTCAGTTGCATTATAAATGCCACTTTTGAATTTAATGAAGGTTTGCAGTGCTCAGGCCTTATATAGAGAAACCCAAGGGGTTGTGACCTGGGAAATTCCCACTTCTCAGCTCATCTCTACCGTGAATTCACTCATCCAGAGAGTTAGACAACATGCGTCTTGGAACCAAAGGTCTGATTCTGCGAAAGGCTGTGTTTGAAATGCAGCGCATGGCCTAGAACGCTCTTGTTTTTCGTTTCAAGCTTTGAAAACAACCGGTTGTAGAAGTGGAAGTACCAAGTGTTCCTACCAGTCGCATCAACACAATCATTTTTCTTAATGATGATTTGACACCATTTGCTAAGGAGGACATTCTAAGCATACTTATTGTACTTGCCTCCGTGTTCATGGTATTTTATAAAATAGCATAAGAAGGAAAACAGCCGGTCTCTGCCCTCAGGATTTTTAGCAGCCAAGGGGGAGGAGAGCAGAGGTGCAAGGATGGGGCTGGAAGAAGAGGAAATGTAGTGGCATTTAAGGTTTGCTTCTGTGGAGGGAAGGGGCTGAGCCTAAGGCGTGTGGAAAAGGCAAGTTTGGAAGAGGTATTTGAGAGAACAGTCCTAAGAAGGTCTGCTCAGTGAGCCTTACCCGCCCCCCCCCCCCGAAAGCATTAGTGAGATTGCACAAGAAATTGAAAGAAAGAATTTGGCATCGTTTGGGTATTGAGAGAATGGAGTAAGAAATCAGTATTTAAGGTGTACCATTGTTTGAATGCTAGGACTGTGGATCTGTGTATGAAATCCAAACGGCCAGAGTGTGCAGGGCCACATGGGCAGCGGCTGAATCTGTCGTTGACCAATTTATGTCTTTAAGACACTGATATAAATTAATTGATACGTTGCACATTCCAAAAGGTGTTTTCTGACTTGTGTAAAATGCAACAAAACCCTTAAACACAGTAGTCTGGCATTAAACAATAAAAAACAGCGCACACAGTCTAAATCACTAATGGTCTAAACCAGTATAAAAATGTGTGATCCAGCACAGCCAGAATTTGCATATATTCAGAAGAAAAACCCCTCCCATTAGTTGCTTGGAGGAGTAAGAGAAGGTTGTGGTTGTTGTTTCTAGTACTAAAAAGTTAGTAAGTTTAATGCCTGGTGGAGTGCTCCAGAGACCTGGAGCCACAGCAGATGAAGCCCTGTCATTTGTGGCCGCTTATTGTCCTCCAAAGATTGAAGACACTGGAAGCAGAACCACCAAAAATGGACCCTAGAACTTGGACAAGCTTCTAGGAGAGCAGGAGATCCTTAAGTGACCCGTAGAGCTTTCAAACTAAGAATCAGTCCTTTGAATTGAACCTGGAAAGGGACAGGCAGGCAATGACATTTTAGAAGCACCGACAATAAGCATTTTCTCTCTTTTTGGCCCTTTTAATATAAGAAGAGTCACATCAGCAGCAGTGGAGGGGAGAAGCGGCAGCTGTCTTGAGTAAAGAAGAAAGTGAAGGACAGAGAGCCATCTCCATTTAATTGGGTCAGCAGGCTGTTTTTTTGGGGGGGGGAATCCAAGGGGAATTCTTAGGTATTTGACATAACGCTTAGATTAACATCATGGTCCTTTGTGCATTTATCGGTGTATTTATTTTGGACTGCTGGATCCACAGAGTGGTCCTGAGAAAGACAAGTGAACCGCAGTCCATTTTTTAAGGCTACCTTTGCCTTGTCTGTAGATGTGTGAATAGCTAGTGGTTGATGGAGGGTTGTCGTGAAGGGCCTCTTGCGAGCTGGAACAGTGTGTGATGACGATCCCAGGCTAGATGGACTGGTTGTGTCTCGCTCAGAACAAAGCAGCTTCCCCTTTTGTATTTGTTCCTGTGACCAGCCGTGATGCACATGTGGTGTCCTCTTAAAACCTCCGCCTTGCCGTTTGAGGTAGAAGGAAGTTGGGGGGGGGGGGTTGGAGAGACAAACTGTGCCACTCACATTCGTCTCCAGTGTCGTATCCGTCTGGGTGCCCCAGTCCTGACTCACTTGTGGTGTTTATCTGATAGGAGAGTGTGTGGCTCGATTCAGGTTAATGGAGAAATGCGGTAGAAAAATGCTGGCCTCAGAATTAGGTCGCGTTTTTTCTGCTCGACCGGGAAGACACATGGGAGGCACAGGGAAAGGAATGCTGGCTCACGCCTCTTTTAATGGGCCGGCTGGTCAGCCACTTGGAGGTGGACTTAGATGGAATGCTGCCTGAGTGGACCCTGCGACTGACAGCTCCACCCGCTCCTGCAGCGGCTCATCTTTGAAGGGAGCCTCCCAGCGGGGCAGTAGCCTCCCAGCTCCTCCAGGGCCTGCAGCGAGAGGTTGTCCAAGCTGGTTTCCTTGCAAGGAACGTCACATTTTGTACTTGATTGTGCAAGTGGGTGTGAGGGTCAGAACTGCTTCAGTCTGCCTGGAATTGCCTCCCTAACATCCTCCCTTTTTTCCCAGCAAAGCTCCTTTCCTGGAAAATGTATCACAGCATAATGTATTCAGGGAATGAGAGAAAGGTACTAGGCAGGGCATAGTTTCCTTGCTCTCTCTTCCAGTGGGTAACTCTGTGGAGAGTGCAGAACAATAGCCAGGTGAAAGAGGAGGAGGAGGAGTAGCAAATACAGAGCTGTGCTCCAGGTGCAAAGGAGATACGTTGATGGGAGACACAGTTCTACTATTTCCTGCAGGGAATTCTGGGATCTTGAGTTTGCAAGTGGGTGGGAGAGGCATCTTTGGTGGAAAATTCTGAGCAATCTTACCAAATTCCAATTCCAGTGATTCTTTGAAGAGAATCAAGTGATACAACTTTTTGGCTTAGATGCAGATTCTGAAAAATAGCACAGCCATTTCCGATATCACTGGTGCCCATTCTGCAGAAAAACGTTGTAATGTCAGATAAAAGTTTGTTGATTCACGATCTTAATGTGAATTAGATTCTTCTGTGAGACCCAAACACTTATGCAGGAATTGTAGTTTCAAGTGTCAGCCATGTTCTGTAAACCTCTCCCCTCAAGAGCTCATTGGCGTTATTCATTATCTTGAGATAGTTTATCCTTCTGGGGCAAGTGATGCACTGTATTCTTGGTGCTTGGGGTGGGGGGCAGCAGTGGGAGTCCGGCTTCTAGTGTCCTGTCCCCACTGCTGGACCTTCTGAGGGCACCTAGTACTTTTGGCCACTGTGTGACACAGTGTTGGACTGGATGGGCCATTGGCCTGATCCAACACTGGCTTTTCTTATCTTCTTATGTTCTTCCTTTGTGATCAAGGGGAGCTTGAAAGGAGTTTCAGGGGACGAGAGAGTTTGGGATGTATGGGGATTTGTGACTCACTATGACATGGTTTTGGAAGAAGTGGACATCAAGCAAGGTTCTTTCCTCTGGTCAGTCTAGCAGAACAGACTGGGTGGAGTTCAGAATTCTTTGGAAGAGTGGCCTGACCCATCAGTTAAAGGGATGTAGGTCGACATCATAGGATTCCCTCAGCAGACCTAAAGGTTTTATTTGAGGTAATTGCAAATGTCAACAAGTGCCCTGACAAACAAGCCCTACATTGTGAACAGAACTGAGGCACTGGGAGGCAGTTCTTCGTATTGTAATTCTATGCAGTTCATAAACAATAATTTATTGGTATCCAGGAGTCAACATGGATTAAGTGAGCCTCATAGTACAGATGCCATCTTCAGGTGGGACCTGGGGATCCCCCATTACAGCTGATTTCCAGACTACAGAAATTAGTTCCCTTGGAGAAAATGGATGATTCAGATTGTCGACTCTATGGCATTGTACCCCATTGAGGTCCCTGACCTCCCTAGGCTCCATCCCCAAATCTCCAGGAATTCCCCAAACTGGAGCTGGCAACCTTTCCCCTCATCCCCCACTGGTGGCCAGGGGGACAGCAACCCTACTCAAAACTTAAGTTTCCTAGGCTTGTACAGACATATAGTTCCAATACACCCTCGAACAATTCCACGCGAGACTCCTCTCTGAGATAACTCTGCAGAGCCACTTGATGGTAGGGGAAACGGTCAGGTGAATCTGGTATGCATGTTGAATTCTAAATAGGAGCATCTGCATGGCTTGTGTGTATATAGATCCTATTTCTCTGAAGAGTAATTCTGACACAAGTGCAGTCCTACACAGAGTCACACCCTTCTGAGTCCATGGAAATCAGTGGGCATAGAACGGGGTAACTCTGCCTAGGATTTCAGTGTTACAGTTTTAGCCTGTGTCAGGAGAGCGTGGACAGCGGAGTGCTAAAGCCTCTTCTGACTGCAGTTATAACCAATGCTCCCTCTAAGCTGTGGAGTTGTGTGAGCAACAATCTGGCATTAGAGTTGTGAGTGAGCGATTTGGCTACTCCATAACTTAGTCTGCTCTGGAGCCATCCTTCCTGAGCGAAGACAGAAATGTGTGAGCTGGAAGCTAAAAAACTGTGATCTAGCTCACACTAACTCATCTTAGAGGGAACAACTGGTTATAACTGCTGTGGGGCACTGGAGCCTGTTGTGCTCTGGTAAGAGAATTGGAATTGAGTGCCCCGGATAGCACACATGCTTACAGAGGGAGCGTGTCCACTGGAGAATGAACATGCATTCTAAACATGTTAAGAGCTTTGTTACTTTCTGCAGCAACTCCAGAGCTTTTCAGGTTGAAGGAAGCCATAAGATAAAACCTGGAAGGTTATCTTTCAGAGGCATGAAGTTTAGGAGCTTTTTTGTTAATCAGAAAAGAAGGGGGCAGCGTTTCTCAAATTCTGTGGTGCACACATTTTTTGTCATTGCTGTTTTTAAACACTGGGTGGATGATTCCTTTAGCCTGCATTGATAACTTGCCGGTTTGGAGTTGGAACGTGATACTTTTTGGGCTCAAGATCAGTCGCAATCCTTAAATAAAGACGCACAGTCTTGTGTCTCTCTCTCCAGCAGCCGCTTACCAGTGGCCTTGGTTTGAGGCAGTTTGGTGCATCCATTGAAACCAATAGGCTCAAGGTCGTAGGTTTGGGGGCTGTAAATTGCAGCCACCTCTCTTCTGCGACTAGCTCGGGAGCCACCAGTGTGAAGCTCCATTTTCAGGACTAGTAATATGAATGGGAAAAGGGGGGGGGGAAGTGAATATTCCAAACCCACTAAAACATAGATGATGGGGAAGTACCAGCTGGAAATCTCAGTGCTTTCCACCTTTGATAACTGGAAACTGCAGCAGAAACATTCTTCTGTTTACTGAGGGGAGAGCTGTTACAACTGAACACATACACTTCAATAAGGCAGTCCAGAACGAAGAGATATGGATCATGGAAATACAAAACGTCAGAGGCAGTAGTCTTATGACAATCTCAAAATGTTTGCTGTGCTTCTTAATGACGTAATAAGGCTGAAACCACCCAGTGAGCGAGTGTTTCCCCTTCCCAGTTCTGGGGACGAGCTCAGTCACATCTGACACTTCTCTATTAAAAGAGTGTCAGTTCCAGAGGTTCACATTCTGCTGTTTGCAGAGGGGCCCATGATACTGGACTTGTGGCTCTGGTGGTTAGGCAGGGCATACCTCCTGGCCAGGACACAGTTTCCGTGGATGCTGCATGAAGACACTTACCCGAAGGTTTCCACCGGTTTGCAGCCAGTAACATGGAGATGATAATCTTGACCAAAAACTACAGCTAAGCACACTACACTGCCGGACAGCTCCAGCAGGTTAGCTGAGGAGGAGTTTGCTGGCGTCTCACTCTGTGTCCAGGTTTTTTTCCCCTTTTTCTCTTTTTGCCCTAGCTAGGGTTAAGGAAGCTGGGGGGGAATTGAGACCTGAAGAAATGTGGGGATAGCTTTGCTCGCATCTTGAAAACAACTGGCAGAAAGGAACGAAATGCAGGCAGTATCTTAAAAGACGGTCTACCTTCAGTTCTCTTGGGAAATCCCACTTAGTCAGGTGAAGATTTTAATTTGTGCCAGCTGTTGTTAGGGATCCCTACTTTTTTTCTCGTGAGTTTTTCTGGTTTTTGTGAGAACTACCCAGTTTTTGTGAGAACTACCCAGCTTTCCAGAGATCTTACTAATTTCTTAGTAGCTCCATCTGTTGCCTTAAATAACCTGGAAACACTCTGATTTGCCTGTGTGCTGGCATTAGGACATAGCCCAAACTGACTGGCTCTTTCTTGTATGATCTTGGAAAATATTTGGTCTTTCTTGCAGCCATGTATGGCTGAAGTCCAGTTTCTCTTTTCTTAAAATGTAAGCATTGTCTACAGAGATAGGTATGTGTTGGGGGGATTTCCAGTAGCCCGCTTGCCTAAAATAATGCAACCCTTGTCTTTTCCAAGTTTTTAAGGAATGTGTTGTGAATAGGAAGGTTCCCTCTGATTGTGGACTGGGAAGTGCTTTTTAGTTGGCATGTCAGGTGTGGATTCCTGTAAGTTCCTCCCCTCTCTTAACCCACTTATTGAAACTATGTCGAGAATCTACATAGAAGAGAAGTGCAAATATAAACTGGAAGCAAAGCAGGGGGAGAGTTAACCATGTGATATTATCACTAATTCAGGAGTAGAATATTCTTAGGAGGCCCCTAAGGCAGACTTGCCAATTTTTTTAATGGCTGTACTTGCTTTGGAGCCCCATTGTCTTAGGACTGTGGTTCAGTCACTGCATCAGGCTCCTTGTCTGATGGAATGGCAGTGGTGCCATTGGGTCATGCAGGACACCGTCCAGAGGGTGCATAGGCCTTCGGTGCAACGTGTTCGTAGCTTGCGTGTGATGGCTCTCCAGATCTAGGTGCCTCCTTCTGTTTCTGCAGTATTGCATTTTCTCAGCACGTCAGGCACTATATCTAGAGCTGGGGAAATGGTGGCCCTCCCGCCATGTTGTGCTAATCCTGTGACTGCAGTTGGAATGTCGTAGGCACCGATTGGCTAGTGCCTGTGATGTAATCTGGCCAGAGACATATCTGTTCTGCCGTCGGTACTGATACAGAAACTTTATTTGCTTTATTTCCCCCCTCTCTTGCTTTGCTGGATGAGTGTACCTATCCCATACCACTGAAGCTTGAAAGGCTGTGGCTGCAGGGTGCTGTGAGGCAAGTCTCCACTGGGCTAAAGGAGAAGGCATCTGTTTCTCATGTTTCCCTGACCATTTTGCTATCAGGAACACGTGCAGCCACGGTCACGGCGAGCCCTCTCCCTTCTTCAGCTGCTGGCTGAAGTCACTCTTTTCCCGAGTCCTGCTGGCGCATGGGGGTGGTGGGGATGAAAAGGCAGCTGCTGGTCTGTCTCTGACTGAGTGGTTGCCAGAGACCATTGCTCCTCCTGCAGAAGCAACAGGGCACCATAAGGACAAAGCCTCCATCTGCATGGGGCGGGGGCTCCTCCCTTGCAGGGCTGCTTCTCTCTCCTCTCCTCTTCTCCTCCCTTCCCTGCCCTCTGCTGTTTGTTCAGTCCAACAACGATCTCTGCTCCATAAGGTTGACAACAACCTGGAAGGGGGGGGGGGGGAATCCTGTCCCTTTAATGGAGGCTTAATGTGTGGAAATGGGCATGGAGGTAAGTAGCATCACCTGGTAAATAACATCCTAGCAAGCTGCTGTTAAAGAGACAGGGCACTTTTTAATTCAGGCTGTTGACAGCCCTACTGCTCTGCTGGCCCTCGTGTGTGCTGGGAGCTGCTGCAGGCTCCAGTCCTTTCTCCTCTTGCCTCATGGTGCCAGAGAGTCCCTCCCTCTGCACAAGGCAAGCACGGTACCCCACGACTACCTTAGCCTTGTCCATATGGCTAGCGGTTAAACCTGCTTTGGTTTGTTCTCTGGAAAAGGCTCTTGTCAAGGCCCTGTGATACCAGTGGAAAAGTACAAAGTGAACACGCAAGGAATTTAATGGGCCTTAAGCATGCATCGTTCTGGATTGCCTCAGTGCCAGATATAATTACTTAATGTTTGTTTGAGTCAGGTTGCTCTAGAGGATTGCAAGGCTGGCTTGGGAAATTCCTGGAGATTTGGTGGCAGTGCCTGGGTTGGGTGGAGTTTGGGGAAGGGAAGGAGGGAACTCAGCAGGGGTATGATGTCACTGTAGGATTTCTTTCCTCTAGACAATATGGTATACCATAGAGTCCCCCTCCCAACGCACAAGCCTGCCATTTCCTCCAGGGGAACTGATCCCTTAACCTGGAAGTTCCAGCCCCCACCTTGCTGGAGCCCCCTGGTGGTGACCCTGTTGCTTTATACGGCAGCTTGATCCCATGTGTATTTGGTGGACTTGTTCCCGAGGACTTGGCTGCACAGAATTTCAGCAGAAGTGTCTGTAACTAGGTGGAGGGTCACAGCAGGTTGGGAGCATTTCCTCTGCATTCTGTAGACACAGAGTCACCCGTGCAAAGGTGCTTCCTGTTTTGAGACCTCTTAGTTTGGCTGTTTAACTGACTGTGAAAGCTGATTGTTTGGCTTTTTTTTCTCTTTCCCTTTGCAGATAAAATTAGGAGGCGAGGACAGCCAGTAATGGAGTATATGAGCACCGACAGTGACAATAAAGCAGAAATTGACTTATTGCTAAGAGATTTAAATATGTCTGAAGTCATTGACATCATGGAGAACCTTTACCCAAATGGGGACTTGGAGGTTTACGAAGACAGCCTCATCTCTCTGTGTCCAGAGGATAATAAGAATGAGGACCGCGCAGACTCCTTGCTGTTCAGCGGAAGGGAGGTTTCCCCGTTGTCGTCCGTCAAGTATGGGACCGTGGAAGACTTGCTCGCTTTTGCAAATCAAGTATCAAACGCCGCAAAGCAGTTTGGCCGGCTCCGAAGACAGGAATCCGGGATCATATTAAATATGGTACATTATTTTCTGGAGATACTGGCTGCTGTTGTGCACACAGTCCTTTGAGATTCCCCCTGGAGGGTACTGGAGTAGCCCCCTGGAGGGTACTGGAATAGTATGTAGGCTTAAGGTTTGGATGGTCTTCAAGATCCAGGTCCGGTTGGGTTCACATGATTTAAAGTTCACAACACTCTCAAATGGACATCTAAATCTCGGTCTTGTAAGAGAGAGAGACCTATAAATATACCACAAAGGAATACAGCTTGTGCCACTGGGTGTGACTATTCATTCGGTGCCCAGGCAGTGGTGATGGACCATGTTGTTTCTATCATGTTTTAATTGTGGATTGCACAGCTACATACATAGCCTGTGGAAGGGGCCATATCTAAGTGGTAGAGCACATGCTTTGCATGTTGAAGGCCTAAATTCAGTCTCTGGTGCTTCCTGGTTTGGGGAGGGGAAGAAGACAATACTAAGTTCTCCAAATCTTAGGGGTGGGGCGGGTCAGGTATTCAGACTGGATTCTGCACAAAGGTTATCATGCTCCGGCAGAGTAGCACAAATGGCTCTGGAAGTTTTGCAGTTCAACCCTGCATGGCTGGGAAAAGGAAATGCGAATATAGATGAGGGTCCTTGGCTGGCGTGCGAAGATTCCAGCACAGGATCTTCTGAGCTGATGCATATTTATGGGGAAAGCTTTGAAGAATATAATGAGATTAAGATTTTGCAAATGTGAGATTAGCAGGAAGTACTGTAGCAGGCTATCTGCTAAATGAATTCTGAAGGTTCCTCCAGTTTTTGTTTTTATTCTGGAAGAAAAAGAGACAAGACAGCCCAGCTCTTTGTTGGTGTTTCTTTTTTTCAGACATAAGTTCAAAGTTGTCTCTGGAATTTTTATCTGGCAAACTTTTATTTTTTTCTGTGAGACAGCGCAATGAGAAATAGACCCTCGAGAGGCAGCTCTCAGGAAAAACGGATCTGTGGGAAAGTTTGCTGCGCTGAAATTTTCTGTTTTCTGTTTTCAAAGCTACATGGCAAAGCAACCCATTTGGCCCTGAAAACACCATGGGAAATATTTGTGTACTAATTACCACTTCTGCAAACAAGAGGGCCAGAAAGTTGCTTTTCAAAATGAAAAGTGGAACACCCCCCCCCCCACCCCCCGTCATTCTAGCAAGAAACCACAAGCTGACAATAAAGATCTGTGTGTGGGCGGCGGGGGGGGTGGGGGGAGTCAAGCCTTTGTTTTGCAAGTTCAGTGACACTGTTTTTTTTTACAAAGAAAGGGCTCTGTAGATTTAAAAATGCAGATTTAATAACTTGACTGGACATTGCATCTAAACCTAACCTTTTTGAGATCAGGACTTCATTGGAACTGTCCTCTGCTGCAGAGTCTTAGCCAGCCAAACTGGCTTTGCTAGCCAGTTCCTTGGGACTGTTCAGACCTTCCTTGGGATGTGTGACATGGCCGCTCTGTCTCTGTTGTCATTGACACAGTCCTTTCCCTTATCTTTTGGAGAACCTGCTTCCTGTGTCTCCCCCCCCCCCCCTCTTCAGCACAGCCTATGAAAGTAGGAAATGTCAAAGCAGTTTGCTTACTTTCTAAAGCCTAACCCACAGCTTTGTGGGGCAACAGGCAAGCAGGTTCTGAGACTGAGCAAACAATCCTCCGGGTAGATTCATTACACTGCCCTTCCTTATTAGCCTGTCAGTCACAGTGTTGTTGCCAGACAATTAATTACAACTTAGGCTTCGCAGGGAGGCTGATCACAGGCTGGAATTGTAAATATTTCCAGAGTGGAATTGAATGCCTCACATGCTGTTCCCATTTGATCTTTCTAAATAAAGGCAACTACTTAGGTCACGAGGCCTTCGGTTCGTTGAGAAGAAGAAATCAAACAAAGTTTAGTTGTGTTGTGAGAACCTCCATGGTAGAGCACCGGATTTGCATGCAGAAGGTCCCGGGTACAATCCCAGGCATCTCCAGTTACAAAGATAACCTAGGAATGATATCTTCGTTAGACTTTGGAGAACTGCTGCACAGCAGAATACATAGCACCGAGCAAGGGAAATCAGTAGTCTGACCCAGGGTAAAGAAGCTTCATGCGTTACATATCCATTTTAATCAATGGGTCTGTCTCTATGGCTAGGTGGGATATAAATCTCAATAAATTAAAATAAAATAAAATAAAATAAAAATATAATCTATTCAAGTGGAAACCTGTTCTAATTTCCTAGTCTTTTTCTGAAATTATTTTATAGATCAGTCCTAAAAACGGGCGCTACCAAATTGACTCAGACGTGCTCCTGTGTCCATGGAAGCTAACCTATCGAAATATTGGTTCCGACTTCATTCCACGAGGAGCTTTTGGGAAAGTGTACTTGGCTCAGGATACAGAGACCAAAAAGCGAATGGCTTGCAAACTGGTATGCTACTAAAAGACTGGTCTTTCCTAATCTCCACTGTACTCTGCTGGGATTGTTGGATGATCTCATGTAATTGTAATGCTCTGTGCTTTTATTGCTCTTTCTTCCATCACTGGGGGGGAAAAAATCTAAATGGAAGCACTCTGGTATGCACGTATGGGGCTTAGGTCTGGGCTTGGAGCCCCACCTGAGCAGGATCTGCCCTGTTCTCTTTTGGGAAATGCTTAGTAGGCACAGTAAGGAATGCAGCCTTGATCAAAGAGAATAGAGCATCCTCGCTCACCCATCAGAGCCTTGTGAACCTTTGATGGTTTGTTGCTTGATGCACTGTATCAAGAGAGGGTTAAGTGTTTGTGTCACCCTTATGCCATCTAAATGTTACAAAACAAACAAACACATTTCACCCTAGGAAAAAGTTCAGGCAGCAGGTAAGAACTCGACATGTGCATAAGAAGTTGGAACTAACTGCAGCAGTTAACTTAGCGTAGCAAGGAAGTTATCAAATAGTATGGTGTAAGTTAGGTTCTGATGCACACGTTGTATGCTTGTCTGTCCTGTACACAAGAAACTACTTCACTTAAGTAAAGACATTTTAGCAAACCGTGGTTTGCACTAAGCATAGTCCAAATCCGTAGGCAAACCACAGTTTGATCCCTCTGGTTTGCTTTGGTTTTCGGACAGTTTAACATTTTTGTGTCTACGGGGTGGGCGGCCCTTCAGAATCTGCCCATAATTTTGGTTTATCCATTCAGCCATCACTCCAGACTACCAGTGACACAAGCCGTAGTCTGTCAATGCACTTCAAGCCCTGGCTTCTAGTTCTGGTTTGCTGGCTGATCATAAGCCACTGCTTGCTATCCTGACAGTCACAACAAACCAGTTAAATCTCTGTAAGGATGATTTTATGTGTTGTTCCAGTGGAGACTGTATGTGAGATGTACCTGTGAGCCCTCCCCTGTAAAAGGGAGCGAGGATGCCTCTTGTTTGGGTGGGATTCTGCAGGGTGCTTGTTGAGTGCATAATGACACCCCACAAATAGAGAGAACTCCTTAAATGAGTCAGTGACTCATTGGCTAATGTGTGGGGGAGAAATATAGGGTTTGAGTCTTGGGCTTAGAAAGCCTGTACATTTACGCTTACGTGTGTTTTCCAGAAGGTTTAACCATGTATCTGGAGGATGTATCACTTCACAATAAGCTGTGTAATATTTTTGTGCTTTACAGTAGAAAGCACCCAGATGAATTTTTATTTCCCCCTCAGCGTTTCCTTGACTCACTCATTTGCAGTCACAAAACTGTCCCCCACAGCTCTCAGGTATACGCAAAAAAACTCTTTTTGGACACTCCAAGGTGTGTGCCAATTCAGTTTGTATGCAGCCAGGGAGTTCTGTGTCTGGCTGCTGTCCTGTGCCATGATATCCTCCCGTTGCGCATTGGAGGTGGGCTTCTTCTTGAACGGTGGGTCTTGTGGCTGCTGAGGCTACAGTGCAGTGCTGGCGTGGCCTGCAGGCCAGATGGCACAGCCTTCAAAGAGAGAATTCTCTGCTTCTGCAGTTTTCTGTGCCCATGTGAATAGCCAGCTCTGTTTTGACAACTGACCCTGAGGTGGAGGGGTGTAGCAGCGGTATCTCTGAACACATCTTCCTGCCCCACACTGGCATTAACTTCAATAGACTTAGAAGGGTGTGACTCTTCTTGGGATGGCACTGTTGATCTGGTTTGGCTGGCTTTAGAGGTTTTATGGGTCTCCGCTGCCCGGGAGCTATTTGTCCAGCCAGGAAATGACATAGAAGACTCCCAGGAATGGCTCAGGGTCTCCACCGTCCTTTCTGTAAGACAGAAATGGGACATGATCAGGGCCAGAGCTTGGATCCATAAAGTCCAGTCCCAGCCCGACCCCCGGAATTTTATTTCCAAATGTTATTGGGTAGTTTTTTGAAGGCAAAATGAAAAGACTCCCTCACACTACCTTCAAAGGGACAGTCAGTCACAGTGCATTACACGTGCGGGTGCAAGAACAACTCATTTTCTATGAGCTGTTAAGTATTATGATTAGGAAGCAAATGTCTGGTATCTAATTAAGAGCAGGTTGGAGTGCTCCGTGCGCACACCCTGCCCTTCCTCTAGGCTACAGGCTAGTTATAAGCACCCTCCTGGTTTGTGAGTCAGAGAACAGAACCAGCTTAGATCCCTCTAAATATTTAGTTGCTGTGGGGGATCCAAACATCATTACTCCAAACAGGGCTTCTATGTCAGAAATTACATGTTTACATTATTCTAACAATCCTTCTTGCCACTGGGAAAATGGCAGTTCTTCCCTTAGTTGCCATGTTTATCGTCATTTGGCATGCAGTTTGCAAGCACCTCTTGGCTAGCTCCTGTGACGTCTTTGGTGGAGAACTACCTGAACCAGTCTGCTTTGTCAATATGTGCTTCAAAGTTTTGTTTTAAATTTTAACCGTTCTTTTAAAGGCTGTTCACATATGCTCCCCTTAACATGGTACTACTAATGCAGGAGGGAGATACAGTTTATCAGCGACAGAAATCTGGCTGCTTTACTTAGCCTACCTGTGTTTTGACATCCTAGGTACCAGTGGAACAGTTTAAGCCATCAGACGTTGAGATCCAGGCCTGCTTCCGCCACGAGAACATTGCAGAGCTTTATGGAGCCATCTTGTGGGATGAGACAATCCATCTCTTCATGGAGGCAGGAGAAGGCGGCTCCGTCCTGGAGAAGGTGGAAAGCTGCGGACCCATGAGAGAGTTTGAGATCATCTGGGTGACCAAGCACATCCTCAAAGGACTTGAGTTTCTTCACTCAAAGGGAGTTATACATCAAGACATAAAACGTAGGCTTTTATGTTTGTTTGTAAATATAGCTGTTTCTTTGTATATCTCATTAGAACTACATAATGCTGAAATCTTCCGTTTAAAGATTGTCCCTGCATCTCCCATCTGGAAGACCATCCGATGGGGCTGACAGCTACAGACTGGGAAACATCTGGAGATTTGGGGGAGTGGAGGGCAGTGTTTGGGGGGAGGAAGGACTTCAGTGGGGTATAATGCAATAGAGCCCACTTTCCCAAGCAGCCATTTTCTCCAGGTGAACTGATCCCTCTTGCCTGGAGATCTGTTGTAAGCCCAGGAGATCTCTAGCCACAACCTCAGGGTTGTCAACCTTACCATCTGGCATGCCTTCACAATATAACCCATTATAGTGGAACAACAGTATAGTCCTCAGCAGAGTCACACCCTTGTAAGCCCACTGACTTCAGTGGATGTAGAATGGTATAACTTTGCATCGGACTGCAGCCAGTGTTCCCTCTAGGCTGAGTTAGTGTGAGCTAGCTCACAGTTTTTTAGCCTCCGGCTCACATGTTTTTTTCTCTTAGCTCAGGAAGGACGGCTCCAGAGCAAACTAATGTATGCAGTAGCCAAATCTTACGCTCGCAACTTTAATGCCAGTAGCTCACAAAGTAGAATTCTTGCTCACAAGACACCACGGCTTAGAGGGAGCATTTGCTGCAGTGCAAGCCTCCTCCCTGTCTGAATTTGGGGTTCTTCAGTGACTGTGGAATTGATGCCTGTAGCTATATGGGCCAGCCCTGATCATAAACTATTTTGGGGTGAGCACTCTGAGTCAGTGATAGAGCACGTGGTTTGCACACTGACATCTTGGGTTCAGTCCCAGGCAACTGCAGGCAGCAGAGACGTCTCTGCATGGAACCACTGCAGGTGAGACCAGATGGTCCTGAGCTAGAGGGACCAACCGTTAGAGTTTTATGAAGCCACTTCAGTCCATTGCTGATGGTTGCTTTCAAAATGCCAGTGTTTGGGGTGTTTAAATGTCACTTTTGCTCTGCACAAGCTCTGTGTGTGCCCCAGAGGAAGTCCAGCGTGATGCTGCCGGGGATTCTCAGCAGACCAGCTAGCGTGTTCCCTAAAGTGGGGGAACTGGAGGACCGTTCTGCTGCACTGTCACTTTCCAAGCAGTTTCTGGCAGCAAAGAATGGCAGGCTGGAAGCACAGCCCTTCCCTTGAAAAATAAACATTTATTTCCATTGTGTAACGATTGCGCACAGTTTTTGGCATCGTTACTCAACTGTTTTTTATGTCTTAAGACAGACAGGTTGTTCAGCAAAGGCTCTCTGCTTGTATTTGGCACATTTCTACCAGAGGCAAGGATGCAAAAGGCCCTCTCTGGGCTTAGGATGCTTTCCACATCTGTAGCTTGAGGCTGGGATTTGCAAAAGGGTCTAATTAGGAAAGGCGTGTCTCATTGAGAATTGCATGGATCTTTGGTCTAGATCTGGCAAAGCTGATTGCTGGCAAATGGTGCTGTCTCGGCTCTTTACCCAGTGCTATCCACAAGGCCGTCTGCTTTGGAAACAATAGTCTTTCAGGCTTGATATATATTTAAAAAATCCACTTGTTTAACTAGGATATTGGTGGTTTAGGAGCTATATGCATTTTTTAAAATAGTGTGTGTTGGGAGTAAATCCTGCTATGTTAAATGGGACTTACTGTCAAGTGGCTGTGGCTGGGTTTGCTGCTAAAGTCTTATAAATAAAGTACATTCCTAAGGAGCATCTGAAACCCATCAGGATTCTAGTCTCGGAAAGGGTTCTGGTCTCGGGAAGGGTTCTGGTCTTAAAAAGTTTACATGCAGGGTTCTGGTTTTGACTTTGGTGGAGTTTCCCCTGGCAAGGTTTCTGGGCAAAAAACCAACCTCTGCTGATGCTTACCAGGAAAGAAATATTAGCAAGCTTAGATGTAAGGTATCATCTTGTTAGGGCATACTGTTTATTAAGGTGTGTTTTAACATTGCAGGGTGTTCAAAGTGTTTTGCATACATTACCTAAGTAACTCTTAGCGCAACCTTATAAGGAAGGCAATTTTTATTATTCCCATGTTACAGATCAGGGACTGAGACAGCCAGGAAGGCCTTGGGAGGGGGGAACTAGAGGGACAGAAGTCCAGGGGCGCCGGGTCACCCTGGGGGCCTACAGAGCTGTTTAAATCATGCTATTAGCTTTCATTTGATGTTTAGGTTAAGTCATAGAGGTGCATAGGAGAGAAGCATTAGCAGTTCTGCAGTGCTGTCCTTAACAGATGGGTGCTCTTCTAATTCTC
This sequence comes from Lepidodactylus listeri, assembly GCA_029233225.1. NCBI lineage: Eukaryota > Metazoa > Chordata > Lepidosauria > Squamata > Gekkonidae > Lepidodactylus > Lepidodactylus listeri. Next base: position 24,460,683 of record JARCFY010000012.1, read on the forward strand.
TTGTCTGGAGGCCTGTGGTGGTCGTCAGCCACCCAACTTGTGGTATGCTCAAGGCCATCTGGATAGTTCAGGGCTGAAGCAAGATTTGAACCAGGGGCAGAGATAACAGGCATGAAGGGCTTTAGCAATGGGGAAAGTTCCATTTTTGAAGCTAAAAGTCAGTCAAGATAATATTATCCCATCAGAACTGATCCAGAACTTCTTAAGCAGAGACATGGGGTTTGGAAGAATAAATATACAATATTTTACCCATATTAAATTTAAAATATTGTAACTGGTCTGTCTCCAGCTCATAGCTGTTACTGGAAAGAGTGGCCGAAGCCTTTTGAAAAAAGTATCCCATGAGATTCAACGATAGCATTACAGATCCCCTGCACCTGGCATTGTTCTTCTTGGCTTTGTGATTTTATTTTTTGTATTTAGAATGAGAATGGCCTGTGTTCCTTGCCTTCTCTGACTCTCCCTGGTTACAGAGCATCTTGAAATGTTTCCTCTAGAGCCTAAATCCCCCGTTATCTCTTTGTTTCTAGCAAGCAACATTGTTTTCATGTCGACCAAAGCAGTTCTGGTGGATTTCGGTCTCAGCGTTCAAATGACGGAAGACGTTTACTATCCCAAAGACCTCCGAGGAACAGAGGTAATGATCCTGCCCTGTGAAGGAAGCCCTGCTGGTCTTCCCTTGTGTAGCTTGTAATTAAAGGTGAATGGGAAAGAGCTGACTTTGGGGCATAATCCCTTGGCAAATTGTAATGTGAACTCACATTCATTTTAATGGAGGCTGAACAGGTCGGCTTTCCGGCAGAGCACACTCTTTGAACTGAACTGTGAAACCTGGTTTGAAGTCATGGTTAAAAGCAATCGCCAATCAACTGATGACTTATGCTGGCACATCTATATACCTTTACCACTTATTGAAAAATAATTCAGTCTATTTAAAACACTGTAATATACTAGTGTATTATTGTTCATAGGAAAATTGGTTTAAGAATTCTAGTTGTACTTTCCCCATCATTTTTATACTTAAGAGATACATGTAATCTATGTTACTAATCTTTATGTTATTGTTCATTATTCATGAATGCAATAAAACGTTGAATGAGAGAAGCAATTGCCAGTGGTAGTTTTGCACTGGTGGAATAGCAGTACAAGAGGCAGAAAGGAAGGGATTTCACCAGTTTCCACTGCAAACTCCTCACACGATGCTCAGCACTGTTCCTCTAGCAGTGGAAAAGAACAAGAGTCCAGTAGCACCTTAAAGACTAACAAAAGTGAGCAGTGACAAATTTTCTTAGTCGTTAAGGTGCTACTGGACTCTTGCTCTTTTCTGCTGCTACAGACAAACTTGGCTACCCATCTTGTTCCCCAAGGCCTGTGCTGTAAATACTCCCTGCTGATCTCTTATCCTGACTTGCTCCAGGAAGCCTAATGCCCAGGGTAGCCAATGCCTGCTTGGGAAATGTCTGGAGGCAGAGCCCGGGGAGGGCAAGGTTTGGGGACGGGAGAGACAATGCCACAGAGTCCACCCTCCAAAGCAGCCATTTCCTCCAGGGGAACTGATCTCCGTAGTCCGAAGATCAGTTGTAAATCTGGAAGATCTCAAGATCCCACCTAGAGGCTGACAACCCTGTGAGAACACGCTTTGTTAAAGACGTGCTTCAAAGACTGCAGTTAACTTCTATATCATGTAAAAGAATAAATTCCAGCAATAGGGCTGTTGGTTGGGCTCCTGCTGTCACAGGGCCAAATGACAGCGGGCATGGATCCATCCCACGGCTGCTGCTGGCATCATTTTTAAGAATCTGTACTTCTGTAAAAAGTGCTGTGAGGCCCCAATCATGTGCACAGGATCCCCAGGAGCTTTTATCCTCCCCACGTGCCTTTTCAAATGCAGAAACAGCCCCCCTCCATGGCTCTTGGGACTGCTGCGCACACCTTTGGTCCAGAATTTCATTTTACGGCACACACAAAACGGATCTCCCTAAGTTCAGTAAAATCTTTTCTTTTTCCAGCTGAGGTAAAAATGAATCTGTGTGAAAGGCAGGAGAAGCCTCTGCGGCTTCTAGCACATCACTCTGCCAGAACTGGCTTTCTGCGAGATACTGTGCTTTTGCATCCTCCCGTCTGCCTCTTTCGTGCTTCTGTCAGAGACCCAGTAGTGCCCCACCTCACCACTGCTGCAGACCCCCCACCGCCACCACAGCTGCAGCTAACTTTTGCTGTACAGTTGTCAGGATTAAAGAAGGGCAAAGTTGGAGCACCTTCCTTAGGAGGAAGGTCTGGAGAGTCTGTGGTTTGTCAGTCCAGAAAGAAGACGACTACGAGGAGAAATGATAAGAGGTTTATAAATTTACGCATGGGATGGAGGAGGGGGATAGTGGGAGTTTTTTTGGCCCTCTCCCAAAATCCTAAAACTCAGGGGTACCCAATGAAGTTGTTAGGAAATAGGTTCGGAACAGACAAAAGGAAATACTTCTTTATTCAACAAGTCATTAAACTGTGGAATTCACTCCCAGGGGAGGCAGTGATAGCCAGGAGCATAGAAGGCTTTAAAAGGGGGTTAGACGTATTCACGGGAGTTCATCGTGGAGGCTCAGCCTCTATGCCCTGTGTGCCCTTCAGGACAACTGGTTGGACCACTGACCTAACTCGGCAGGCTTCTTCTGTTCAAGCCTGAAACAGAAGCTGATTTCCCTCTGACTTCCTTTTGCAGATTTACATGAGCCCAGAAGTGATTCTCTGCCGGGGCCACACAACCAAAGCTGACATCTACAGCCTGGGAGCAACCATCATTCACATGCAGACTGGCAGCCCGCCGTGGGTGAATCGATACCCTCGCGCCGCATACCCGTCCTACCTTTATATAGTAAGCATCAACTAAGGATGGTCAGCTGAGCATCTAACCTTTATTTATTGGAATGGTTTTCAGTTTGGTTTCGTAAGTCGCCTTCTTGGAAGTTCCTTCTTGGAAGGAGGCTGAGGGTAAGAAGGGTCTTAAATTGCAAGTAAACCTGGAGTTCTCTCCTCTTGCTGACACCAGCTGTGTTTGATAATAATCGACTACTTTAGGAGCAAAATTGCAGACTGGGTCTAGCAATGAGATCGAGTTTTGCAGTCTTTTTTTTTTAAAAAAAATAGATTTTATTGAATTTCAGCAAATTACAGCAGTATGTAAAACTAGTAATACAAATCGAGCAGATTTCAGTTAAAGCATTACGGTACGTTACTTGTTCAAAATAAGTCAACAGTATGGTTAAGAACAATACCTTGCATCACTAAGTTTCTAGCTTTACAAACAGGAGGAAAAAGGATATCCAAATTTTTACATTCTTAAAATATCAAGGGGTGACGAAAAATTAAATGAGTCAATATTTTTCGATATATAATCTATTAGGATACCATAATGCTATAAAGGAGGGAAGTGCTCTTTCTGGATTTGATTGTTCAAGTTGAAGAGCAACCTTTTCCATTTCCAAGAATTCCCATATTTTTTTGTACCACACTTTAGTTGTTAATGGCTTTGTACTTTTCCATTGAGTTGCTATAACAGCTCTTGCTGCTGCACACAATATAGCTACTAATTCTTTCTCACTTGCAAGAATATTAACACCATGCCAAAAGTTTAAAAGCATAAGTTCGGGTGAAGGCTTTAGTCGATGATCAATTATACGTGAAATGGTAGATGTTACTGAATGCCAAAAAGCTTGTACATGTGAGCACTCCCACCAACAGTGGATGTAGGAGGCCAGTGCCTTACATCCTTTCCAGCATGTTGGTTTCAGTTTTGAATTAATATGATTTAACTTAGTGGGTGTATTAGTTTTGCAGTCTTGACGGTTCAGTTCAAATATCCCCATTTTAATTTTGGTAAGAAATGAACCAGTGAGTTCTTATTTACATGGGGTTTTCTGTTTCAGTTTTTGCAACCAAACTTCTCTGTTAAAATTAGCACATTTTCCTACATTACTTATTTTTGAACAAGTGGGACATACATGTCTTAAAAGAAATTAAGGAATTGTCAGTGATGACAACACAAGACGAGGCAGACCAAAGGTGATGCTCATGACGGCAATGCGAAGAATCAAAAAGCAATCAAAGCAGCCATATCCACTCTGTCCTTAACTGGCCACAGCAGCTGGAGAGGTTTTCTGATTTCCCAAAGCCTGCATTGAAGGGGTGATACTTAGGGCCAAAACAGATGCAATAAAGGTCAATCACTATGCAAAAGGCAAATTTCATATGTGTTTAACCTGAAGGAGAGAATGGAAGTTTAGTTGATTTCACTAATACAAACTGGGCTCCCCACAGTCTTAGCTGCACAACCAATTAGCCTTTTTACAGATTGAGATCTGTGATCTTCATCACACTAGTTCTCACAGGATTGACAGACCTGCATGTGGGCTGTACCAGTTCAGATATTCAGCAGGGCTGACGTGGTGGCACATGTAAAAGCAGATGTCAGGGCAAAGGGAAGACCCATTCTAAGCTAGCCTTTTCCCCCCTCGGACATCCAGTTCTGTGTGAGAGGGTTTGTTTTTGTTTAAATTGTTCCTGTCTACAGTCTGAAGTGGTACAGGCCATGCACAGTTTGGCCCTCTTATAATGAACTCAGCTTTGCGTGTGTGGGGTCTGCAGAGGAACCCACTTGCATTCCATCTAAGACCTTTTTGCATTTCTGTTGATTAAACTTGGTAAACTCCCCTCAGGATAGTGGAAATATTAATAACATGAAGGAAGGAGCAGATTTGTTTTCCTCTGACAAGAGTGAGAAGAGGCAAAGAGGGGGAAACCACAAGTTGCAAAGTTCAGAGTGTGAGCTTTTAAAAAACAAACTCTAGTGTAATGAGCAGAAATGTCTTCAGCCATCTCAAGAACTGCCAATTGTGGCCTTTTCAAGAGATGTACACCATTACAGTTTCAGTATTCGGATTTTCTCTGAGACAAGAAATAGGTCATGTGCGATTTTTTTTTTTGACTTTTGCTCTAATGGGATTTTCTATGTGACGTACCTAATATGCAAAGCGTCTGACTGGAGCACACTGGCGGTTTGTGCTCGTGGAGGCTCCAGCACATGCCCAGGGTTCACAAATATTTGCCCCAGTTGTATGAAGTCTGCTCTTCTGTCATGACCGATGGAACTCCTTGGCTTCTAAAGTGGGTCACACTCTTCTGGTTGCTACTTAATGCCACACATTCACCTTGAGTTCGGATTGCAGACCTTTGCATGAACTTAGTGCAGGTTTTCAGTTTGTCATTAAAGTGCGAAACCAGCTGAGCTTCCAGCTCTTCCATCACAGCAGCAGAGTGGCAGATGGCCAAACCACGAGTCACCGGGGCAAGGAAATTCCTAGGGCGGTAGCTGTGTAATAGAAAATACCCTCTCAAAACTCTGCTTTCTCTTCCCTCCTCTGTCGTTACCAGCCTGTTAAAACTGCTCTTATTTTTTTGATTAGATACATAAGCAAGCACCACCGTTGGAAGACATTGCAGAAGGCTGCAGTGTTGGCCTAAGAAGGTTTCTGGAGGCCGCTCTGGAAAGGAACCCAAACCAGAGGCCTTCTGCTAAGGAGCTTCTGAGGCACGAGGCTTTGCATCCACCGAGGGAGGAACAGCCTCGCTGCCAGAGTCTGGACTCGGCCTTGTTTGAAAGGAAGAGACTGCTGACCAGGAAGGAGCTGGAACTGCCAGAGAACATTGCTGGTAAAAAAAAACAAAAACCCTGCCCTTCTACTTTGGAGGCCTTCTGTGTCTCCTTATTATATAAGCCTCTGTTTGCAATGAGGTTGAAGCTTCAGGGCTTGAGGGCCCTTCTGTTGAAATCTCTGCCTCAAAAGTCTTGACAAGATGAGGTCAAAGAAAGATCACTTTCAAGTACGTGGCAGAAAATCCCATCAACTGCTAAGCGGGGTTAAGGCCTAGGTCATTTATGCAGGAGAACAGGGTGGCAAAGACCTGGGGAGATAGAATGGTCCGTACCACTTCAGACTAGATGTAGTACATTCTAGCATTACTTCATGCTAAAAAACAAAGTGTGCAGAAAATTAGCATAGCAAGGGGGAAAGTTCTTCTCATTCAGTTTGGTGTAGTGGGTAAGTGTGCGGACTCTAGTCTGGGAGAACCGGGTTTGATTCCCCATTCCTCCACTTGCAGCTGCTGGATGACCTTGGGCAAGCCATAGTTCTGTCAGAGCTGTCCTTGAAAGGGTAGTTTCTGTCAGATCTCTCTCAGCCCCACCTACGTCACAGGGTGTCTGTTGTGGGGAGGGGAAGGGAAAGGAGTTTGTAAGCCGCTCTGAGACTCCGAGTGAAGGGCGGGGTATAAATCCAATCTCCTTCTCCTACTCCATTCTATTTCATTGCTTTCTGCACATGGCATTTTTAACAGACGGGAACATTTCAGAATGTGATCGCCCCCCCCCCCCCCCCCCCCCCCGCACTCTGCAGTGGTATGGCCCATTCTGCCACCTCATTCCTCTTCACCTTGTGTTGCCGGCTCTGGGTGGGTAAATACCTGGAGATTTTGGTGGTGGAGCCTCAGACAGGTGGGGTTTGGAGAGGTGAGGGACCTCTGCAGGATACAGTGTTGTAGAATCTACCCTCCAAAGTAGCCATTTTCTCCAGGGGAACTGACCGCTGTCATCTGGAAACTGACTGTAATAGCAAGGGTTTGCCAGGCCCCACCTGGAGGTTGGCAACCCTGTGCATGTAAGAACAGTGCTTGCAGCTTCAGCCTGAGTTCTGCCATTTCTCTAGAACCTATTCAATAGCAAATGTTAAATAGTCCTCCAGGAAGCTCTCAACCAAACCAAACAAAAAAATTCATGGACTTTCCAGAGTTGTGAAATAATTGTCTCTGGTATTTGGAGTGTTGAGTTGTTTTGTTAACACTTTGCAGGGGGGAAACAGCAGCAGTTTGAAGCAGAATTAAACCAAAAGCTGCATTATCAGTGGAAGGCCATTTTGGGAGGGAAACACTTTTTTCTTCCTTTCTCTCTCTTGAGACCCGTCCCAAAGTTATCTTTTGTTAGGGGGCCTGCCTGCTTGTTTGTCTCCCTAGCTAGGAATTTCCCCCTCAGTTTGTCAGAGATCTGCATCGACAGCTCTTGTGGTGCCAGACGGTCTTCTGAATGTTAACATGGAGCTTGGGGAAGGAAAGGGATATGAGGATGTTTTTCCTGGAAGAATTCTGTCTGAATACATAAAGTCTGCCAGTCAGGTGGTAGTTGGCGTGAGCCCTCTCCCATGTTGTCCCTCAGGATTCTTGTGGGCCACCGAAAAGTTTTAGATTTAAACACAAGAGTGAACTCCCTGGACCTCCAAACACAAATTAGAGGTTGGATCCAGCCCACTTTTTTGTTCACTCTCACTCCTCATCTTTTTACATTCCCCGCCACATATGCCTTTTGTCCATGAAAGTCCCATGAACCCCAGGGTAGGTTTTTGTACTTTGCCGTCCCCTGTCCTTTTTCTTTTTCCCCCCACGGATGGACAAGATGGTTGGATACAACCCTTATGCCTTAACTGGTAAGAGAACTTGAGTACTCTCTCCTGCTTTTTAAGTATCTTGGTGGATCAGACCAAGGTCCACTTAACCTGTTCTTCTTTCTATGAATTCCAGAAACTAAAAAGCAGTAGGTGGTTCACCAGAAGTTAGCCAGTAGTCCACCAATGCTCAACCTTTTGTTCTGGCTTAGGGCTTAGATAGCCGACCTGTAGCTATGGCGTAGTGGCCCCTGCCTTGTTGCCTGAGTCTGGTGCCACTGCCAGGTCCTTAACTCAGCAGGACCAGAGGCCAAAATCACACCTAGACACACAGGTAGAAGAAGAAGAAGAAGAAGAGATTGGATTTATACCCCGCCCTTCACTCACTTGGAGTCTCAGAGCGGCTTACAAACTCCTCTCCCTTCCCCTCCCCACAACAGACACCCTGTGAGGTAGGTGGGGCTGAGAGAGCTCTTACAAGGACTGCCCTTGAGAGAACAGCTGGTACAGAGCTATGGCTTGCCCAAGGTCATCCAGCAGGTGCAAGTGGAGGAGTGGGGAATCAAACCCGGTTCTCCCAGATTAGAGTCCGCGCACTTAACCACTACACCAAACTGGCTCTCTACATAAATGGACGGTAAAATACACCAGAACTGCACTATCTCAATACTTTGGAGTCAACTGTTTAAAAGACTGGGCATCACTGGTTTACAAAAATGAAAACTTTTCTCACTATCATTTTTATTGATGCCAGAACTGAGAAATGGAGGTCTGTAGCCAAGTATTACAATTCACCCTTCTATTTTGAAAGCCTGATGTATTATTTTTCTTGGAAAGAAATGAATTCACTACCATTTACTTGGAAACATATAATATCCCACCAAAGAATACAATGATGACGTTTTCTCTCTAAATCTTTTTTGTCAGATTCTTCGTCTCTTGGGATTTCTGAGGAGTCGGAGCTGCTGAAGAGACAGCGATCACTGTACATAGACTTTGGGGCACTAGCTGGCTACTTCAACATTGTCCAGGGATCCACAACCCTAGATTATGAATAGATCTAGGGATCTCTTACCCTGGACTGAATCCCTCCTGTAGACAGAAGAAGAGAGTGGGTTTTTTTGTTTTTTTATCATTTGAAGGATTTTATAAAACTAAATGAAGATACAGTTCACACTAACAAAACAAAAACCCCAGAAGGTTACTCTTTAGAGTAAAATATTGCTCTTTAGAGACTCGGCATGGACGTAACATGGGAATAATGTTCAGTATGTGAAAGTATAAAAATACATGCATGCACTTTTTCTCAAAAAGTAAAAGACTTGAATGGGGGTCAGAATAGCCTAACGAAGCTATGCTTGTCCTCTCCTCCCAGTGGATGTTGCTTTAGTCCATACTGAATGCCACTAGTAATTAATGAAGTGTCTATGGGATTGGCTCATGGGGCTGTTTCTAAACAGTATCTGCTTCTGGTAGTCACGTGGCTTTGGATGAAACAGGTCATAGGGATACCCCAGCTGTGATTCCTCTATGTTGCAGGCTCTTGAGTTATTGCACTGGATGAGTTTCCCTAAGAAGGCCTGGAGCATTGTTAGTTGTTGGAGGTATAGACTCGTCCATGTTCCTTCTTGGCTTTCCAGTTTGTGGATGTGTCTCACTTGAGCCCAAAGCAGCTCAGTGACCCACAAAACAGCATCACCTGAGCCTCTGTGTGCTTCTCCACCCAGCCACCCACTTCTTTTGTTGATTGATTTGGATTCCAAGGAAGGCAACTCCTTGCCTCTTTTGAGAACCTTTATGTCCCCACCCTGGGGTTTTTCAGTGTTCTTCTCAAATTCTGTTGGTACTGATCCTTTGATCTTCCAGGTTTTGGACTGAGTGAGAAAACACACCCTACCAGCTTGGGTAGATCATCAGGACAAAATAATAATCAACGATTAGCCCATGTAGGAATACTCAAGATTTTTTTTCTTGGATTGAGGACAATAATTATGACAGTGTATTGAGAACCTTAGTATATAGGCTAGGACTGGATGTCCCTAATCTTGTTGAGCCTGTGTGCACTTTTGAAATTGTGAGGAAGGTAATGGGTGCCACCACAAAATGGACGTCATGAGGGGCAATAATAACAGGTTGGGAGGTTTCAAGACAAGCATTGTCCTAAATAAGGACAGCTATTTCTGACTGGGTTCTCCTAAGGTGACTCCTGATGGTGTCTTCTGAGGTACCTCATGCTCTAGTGCTGTGGAGGAAAGCCAATATTGGCTCTTTGGCTTGGGATGAAACAAGTAGGCCCCAGGAAACAAATTATCAGGCACCGTGCTGGGTATCAGTGGACTAAGTAATCCTATGGAGCCTCTGTGCCTCATTAAGTTTCCTTCACTGGCTGGGTGAGTCCGCTGATTTTACAGCAGATTCTTAAGATGGGAAACAAGCACAAAAAGTTCATTATAACTAGAGGTATTATGCTTAAAGCTTGTACACTTTAGGCTGCTACCCAGAAACCACTTTAATTGGCATACATGTATTTTGACTGGGTTGGCCCGCCTTGGATGCAATTTTCCAGAAAGTTTGCTTATACAGGCCTCACCAAAATAAATGGGAGCTGCACAAGAGCATAAAATAAGTGCAAGTATTCTAATTCAAGTGGTTTAGAGATCACAAAAAAATAGTAATTCTGTCAGTATGAGCCATTTGAAGTGTAATGTTTTCATTAGAATATTGTGCAATGTTGGGGGATTTATGCCAATTCTGATGGTGGCTTAAGCTTATAACTGTGGGATCACAGGTTTAAGATAAACATGTATTAGAAATGTCATGAATGATATATTATTTTATGTTCCTATGGAAACAGACTTCTTTTTCTCTTAAAGATGTTGTATACATTTAAAACATGATGTTTTGGATGGCAGTAAAACTGTTTCAAGAACATACTGTTGTACATCCCATGGGATGAATATATAAAACTTTTATAAAACTTTTCAGTACTAAGGATTAATGTCTCTGTAAGCATTTTCTTTTCAAGGTGGCATACTATGTATGTTGTAAATAGAACTCTTCATAAAACAACATCCTTCTTTTAAAGTGTAAATGTAAGAACATTTGTATACATGATATGATCTTTGTATTTAATATCTTCCCTGTTTGCAAATAGCACTGGTTTAACTATTTGAAGGAATAAATCTATGTGCTTCCTGTATAGTTACTCTGTTGTTGCTGTGTGTGCGTACATATGAGCAGTTGCATTACTGACATATTGTTACTTTTATATCTTCCATAATGAAATTCGTTCCAAGCATTCTAGAAACAAGGAAGCATTCAATAGTTTACCAGAAATCGGCCAGTGGTCCACCAATGGCTAATATTTTGTGCTAGTTTACAGTGTAGATCAGTGACATATAAGGGGTGGTGTACATAAACCTTCTCAAGAGCTCTCTTATTTAAGCACTGATCAGATACATATGTGACAACTGAATCATCTTATCTGCCAATCATACTTTGGGCCCTAATGGGCCTCATATTGATTTCAGTTGGCCATTGCCAAGTAAGACTGCATGGGACTGTAGTCCAAATTGAGGAGGGAAATGATACAGAACTACTTTGTGGTCTTTTTGCCGTCTCCCTTTTCATTATGAATTACACATCCATTTAAGAGTGCATGGAAGGATAATCCTTAATGGTATTCTTACTTTATTCAACTACATATAAGACTCTGCTGAGAATTCTGTTACCAGCTGTCTCCTTCTGTTGTCACTGGGCCATTTTGCTGAGGAAGTGAAAACATTTTTTGGAGGTGCAGTCCTCTGAAATGTTAATCCTCAGGCCCGTTCTTTCCACCAGCCACTGCTTTAGAAAAAAACATATGTTTAGTTCTATGCAGGTGTGCCCAATGCATGCGCCTGGGCAAAAGGCAGATCTACTTTATGCTTGGACTAGGAATAAAGCCCGTTGTGGGAATAAATACAACGGACTCTAGAAAGAGGCTCTTGGAGAGTGCCAAGACCTTGGGCACTCAGCGTCAATTTGCTGTGGCAACCTCAGCAGGGTATAATGACACAGAGTCCACCATTTTCTCCAGGGGAACTGATCTCTGCTACCTGAAGAGCAGTTGTAATTCTGAGTGATCTCCCACCCTCACCTGGAGATTGGCAGCAGTGGTTCCCCAAGAGGGAATAGCTGGTTTGGAAGGCAGAGACTATGGCATTGTACCTGTCTGAGGTACCTCTCCTCAAACCTCACCCTCTCCAGGCTTCACCCCTCAAATCTTCAGGAATTCCCCACCTGGAGTTGGCAACCCCATCTCCTTCCCAGTCAAGCATCAACCTACCTTAATTTCCCCCTCACTCTTCAGCTTTCCATCTCTCCCCCCCTCCACCTGCAGCCTCTACCATGCTCTGAAGCCCTGGCTGTCATGGAGGGGGGGCATCTCAGCACGGTATAAGGGCACAGAGTCCACCATTTTCTCTAGGGGAACTGATCAATGCCATCTGGAGAGCAGTTGTAATTCTGAGTGATCTCCAGCCCTCACCTGAAGATTGGCAACAATGGTTTCCTTGGCTGGCAGGGTAGGATAGAAATTTAATTAAATAAATTTCCCAGGAGGAAAAGTGGTCTTTCTCTGCAATGGGGACCAAAGCAGCTCACATCATTCTCCTCTCCCCCTTTTGACTTGCACAACAATCCTGTGAGGTAGGTTAGGCTGAAAGTCTATTAGTGGTTCAAAATCACCCACTCAGCTTCAACAGCAAGATCCTGGATCTAGCAGACCCTGCTCTGAAACACTGATTGCCACGCCTAGGGTACCCAACCTCCAGGTAGAGCCTGAAGATTGCCAGAGATCACAACTGAACTCCAGACAACAGATCTCTCCTGCCCAGAGAAAATAACTGCTTTGGAAGGTAGACTTTATGGCATTCTGTTCAGCTGAGGCCTCTCCCCTCCCCAAACCCTGGCTTCCACAGACTCTACCAGAAAATCTCCAGGAATCTCCCTACCTGGAGCTGGCAACCCTAGTCAGGACTGGTCCCAATGAATTCTTCACAAAGGCCTGTGAAGGGTTTCCTTCCTTTGTCTGAAGCAAGCTTGGTTGCCTACTGTGGCAAAACAGGCTCCAGTTTACAACTCAGCTGTTCGCCTCCCACGCTGGTCCCGTGGGCGTATCTCACTCCTTAAGTTCCTTGCCACCAGTCACTGAATTGTCACTGCCTTTTTAGAGGGACAGTGAGACCTCTCTGACCAAATCTCCCTATTTGGAGATGGAATCCCCAATCTTTGGGGGATCCCTGGGAAGTTGGCAACCCAAGGGTCTGGCTTTTCCTTGCTTTCCTGGCTACCCCCTCCCTTTGGTATTGGCAGAGCGAGGGAGACTATGGGGTCAGAGCAAAACACAGATTATTGTTTTAGTATTTACGCAGTTATGGAGCACACTAAATGAATAAGGCACAACTGTAGGAGTAAGCACACACTATGAACCAACAGGGCATAAATCAACAGTTTGCCCGGCAAGGCAGGATATAAATATGAAAAATAAATAAAATGGGTTAAACACAATCCTTCCTGGATGGGCTGGAGTCTATATTGATGGTGCCCTGCCCCTTGGGACAGTCCCTCTTTTCCCACACTTTTTGGCTTTGAGGCAGCTGGGAACTGTAGGCCAGCAGATGAGGAAGCCCCATTCAACCCAGTGAGTGATATTCCTTCAGGCCCCTCTCTGGAACTACAGCTCAATTGTACCTTATGGGGGAATATTTTAAACAAACCACAGACAGCAGCCGTCTTATAAACACAGGTAACTGCCATTTCGTTTCACCTACCAACAGCCACTGAGGTAACAGTTAATCCCCCCACAGGAAGGAAGCAGGAGAAGCGTCTTCGTTGAGAGAGAAAGCTGTCTGCCAGGAATTCTGACAGGGCACAGAGGCTGAAGGAGTGGGCGGGGAAGAGGAGCAGACCCAGCCAATGGCATGCAAGTATTCACAGCCAGTGGATAGGGACAGCTTTTGATTGACAGGCCAGGGGACCAAAGGCTGGGGTGGCGTGCAAAATGTTCAGGAGTGTGCCACCACCAACAGAGAATTATGTATAAGAGAGATGGGGATATCTCAGTTCAAGATGTTCAAGTGGGGCTTGATCGACAGTCATGCAATCGATTCCCCTTCACTGTTCCTCACACAGAATCGTGGGTATGGATGTAAGGCCATTGCACTGTAGTCTAAAAGCAGGATCCTCTAACAGTTTGTCCAGAGCAACCAGATTGTATTGCACTGCAAGGAGTGAAGGGACAGGGAAAATCTTGTGTATCGTATCAGAGGTGCCAATGGCAAAACAGTAGCTGCAGACGAGTCAAAAGTGTCCATGGTGTCGTCAAGTCATAACCTATTCAGGTGATCCCCTCATGGGGTTTTCAAGGCAAGAGATGATGAGAGGTGGTTTGTCATCGCCCGCCTCTGCCCAGCAGCAGCCTGGGTCTTCTTTACTGGTCTTCCATCCGAGTACTAACCGTGGTCAACCGAGTTTTGTTTTGGAGCTCTGACCAGCTCTTATTAGTCTGGGGTATTCAGGCTGCCAAAGAGAACAAAAAAGCCAGGGTGCTTTAGGGCAAAATATCATCTCAGCTTCAGATCAGTCTAGCACAGGGGTGTCAAACATGTGGCCTGGGGGCCAGATCAGGCCCACAGTGGAACTGGCTGTCTTCTGCTTCTTCCAGTTCTGCTGCTGCTGCATCATTGTAGGTTTGCAGCTTACAGATACACAGCTGAACAGCAAACTCAAGATTACAACAGCACAGACATTTTGATGCAATAATTCAGAACAAGTGATGTCAGTCATCAGGCATTGTTAAATAAACAAAATAGTGCAAGAGTGATAATGTTTTAAACATGTTTTATTTTAAGTAAAAAAAAAACCTTTGTGTTTGTGTCCTTTATAAAGTTTATATTCTGCTACCTGGCATTACACTTTATGACACTCATGGCCTGGCCCAAAAAGGTCTCATTTATGTCAGATCCGGCCCTCATAACAAGAAGAGAAGAAGAGAAGAGATTGGATTTATACCCCGCCCTTCACTCACTTGGAGTCTCAGAGTGGCTTACAAACTCCTTTCCCTTCCCCTCCCCACAACAGACACCCTGTGAGGTAGGTGGGGTTGAGAGAGCTCTGAGACAACTGTCCTTGAGAGAACAGCTGGTACAGAGCTATGGCTTGCCCAAGGTCATCGAGCCAGGTGCAAGTGGAGGAGTGGGGAATCAAACCCGGTTCTCCCAGATTAGAGTCCGCGCACTTAACCACTACACCAAACTGGCTCTCTCAAATTATGCAGTCGAGTTTCCCGCAGTTGGGGAAATCGCAGGGGTCAGCACACCCAGAGTGCAATGGAGGAGCCTCACCCTGGGAAAACCACCTTCCTGATCATGGTGTCTCCCCTGCCAGGTAAGTATGTTTGACACCCCTGGTTTAGCATATGAGTTTAAAGCAAAATTCAGCCACCAAAGAAAAAGTTATTAGCCCTCTGGCTCAAGACCATCCTTCCAAACATCTTCTGTTTTGGTGAGTCCAGTCTCTCATAGAATAAAAATTAAGTGCTTGCAGTAAGGGAGGAGAGAACCTTCTCCCCAGTGGGCAACATATAGTGCATCAGATCAAGGATAACATATTGTATTAGATCCAATGATGCATCAGCAGAAGTCAGTGATGGTTGCAGATGTTTCCCACTTTCCCTTCTCCCCAGCAGCCATGTGCAGCTCTGGCAAGTTTATCCCCAAGATCACAGGATTCAAGTGGATTAATAGCCACGTGGGTTGGTGGACTGCAGTGAGGAGAGTGCAGGTGGCAAAATCGTTCCCTTGTACTAACAGAAGACGAGGGGTGGTTTCTCCCTTTCCCCATCATCCCAGGCAGCTGTTACTCCAAATGGAGGCCCCCATGTCCGAGGATAAAGTTTCCCAGGGCTGGACATGGTTGCTGTGGTGGGGGCAGGAAAGCAGGGAAGATTCCTAATCTTCCCGCTGTTCATTCCTGCAGCAACAGGAATGGCTTTGATCCTCCGGGACAGAATCAACTGGTCACATGAAGCCACTCTGTGCTGAGTCAGACCATTTGTTTGTTTCGTTCAGTACTCTCAAGTTGTGACTGGCACTGGCTCTTCAAGGACCAATTCCACACTGACATTTTTGTCACTTGTTTTCCCCTATTGCTTTGCCCTCCCCCCTTTTCCACATGTGTTTTGCTCCCTCTGGGACTTTCCCAGCCCTGCTGTGTGAGATTCTCCGGAGGTGCTAGTGGATGACACTGGCAACAGAAGAAACTGAGCATGTGCTCAGCTTCTGGGAAGCTGTGGCCCCATCTCAATTTCTCAGAGTTCTCAAAGACTTGCAGTTTTCTTCCTTCATTGCTGCAGTTTGTTCCTGAAGACTTTCATTTCCCCCCAAGCCCCCACTCTGTTTGCTTCAGTTACTTCATAAATGCAAATCCAGTGCAGTGTGTGGGTGATCAACAAGTAATACACATTTTCTTTGATGAAACGGGAGATTCTTTTGCAGCAGTACACGAATGGTACCTGCCCAAATTAACATCAGGCAGGACAGAACCGCACATATCTGACACACTGTTGGTGATAAGGCACGTGTGTGCCAAAATATTAGGAGTGGGACTCTATCTGACCTAACCTGACATGTCCTGATGCAGCACAGAATGAACAGAATTGTAGATGGAGATCCACATCAGAACACCACCAAACAGAGGTCTCTGAAGTAGATAATGGAGATCTGCTTGGAAGATAACCCTGATGTGATAGCCAGCCAAGTAACATTTTAAAGGTTTCAGGAAATAATGACTTGATCTTGGTAACTGATGATTTGCAGGCTGGGTTCCACATGTATATGCATCGCTTGCAGTGCCATCCTGAAGGTCCTGCCTTTCTAAGCCTTTCCAGAATTTACTGATTTGTTTACTTTTTAAAAATCCTGCCCTTTCTTCAAGGAGCTCAGGGAAGCAAACATCAGCCTCCCCCTCCTCCAATTTTACCCTCAAAAGAACCTTGTAGGGTAAGTTAGGTTGGGAAAGTATGACTGGTTCGAAGTCACCCAGCAAAACTTCATGGAAGAACAAGGATTTGAACCTGGGTCTCCCAGATCCCAGACCAACACCGTAACCACTACACCAAGTGTGACTCTCATTAGGATTACCTTACTGATGTCTTAACTTCCAGTGACTCATTGCTGAATGTGTGAACTGCATTCAAGGAAGGGCACCATGTTTGAGGTAAGGCCCAGATTCTGTTTGTGGTCTTTGGCCTGGAATGGTTCATTTGCACATGAAAGCCATCAGGGCATGTGGATGTCGTCAAATTATAAACCAGGATGAAAATTCCCAGGATCTTCTTTAGCTCGTTTGCTGAGTCCAGCTTGAGAACAAAAGAAAATGCCTGTTCTGTCAATGGTGGCAGGTATTTTTTCCCCCTTCTGGCTTTTCATAGGGAATACATGAAGATATCCAGAAGTTCTTTCTGCTTGCCTGACCAAGATGAAAGGAAACCATTTTGCAAATGAGGGTGTAACTGTGGTTGTCCTATTGATTTGTTTTACTCTGATACCCTATTAAAAATGAAAAATTCTCAAATTAGTACCTGGCCAGAGGTCTAGGGTTTATCTATACATTACAATTGCCATAAGTTGTCTAGACACTACTACACGTGCATATGGGGGACTCACTTTTACAAAGCTCTTTGCCTTTCAGTATGGCTCCAAGTGATGCTGTGAGCAAATAGGGGTTTCAGGATTCCCTTCCATGCCTTTTTTGCAGGCAGAAACAGCTGCAGGTGGGCCCTGTTTGCCCCTTCATCAGGTTTCGCGTGTTCTCGATCACATGATTCATGAAGTCTTCTTCAGGTTACAAAGTGCGATGTAATAAATGCCTCTTCACTATCTTCCAAGATCTTACCAATCCCTAGAGACTCATAGATGTGATCCCACAGGTTCCTGGATTTTTTCCAGGGGTGGAGATTCTGAAGAAGATTAATAATGATAAAGACAAGAATTTCAAAGACAAGTAGATTTTTAAATAAATCAGTGGACAAATGCTGGACCCATCTACATTGGAAATAGCAAGGAGCTTGCTATGACATATCACCATCCTCAGTGACCTACTTCAGTCCTTCTAGTTCTTTAGTTCTAACTCATACTTCAGTCTTCCCTTGGAAAAGAGGGGACAGTTGTACAGGTAAAATGTCTGCTGCTGTGATGGAACCCCTGTTACCGTTGCGGGTGACACTCCGGTTTTTGGGCAAAACTCTATGGTAAAATCAGTCTCAAATCATATAATTTCACCCCAAAACCAGAGTGTCGACTCCCCCCCCCCCATGTCACCAACATGCCTACGTCACTTCCAGGTGACATAGGTACGTTGCGTTTATTTCTAACGACAACCGGGGAACGGCAACCGTAGATAAATTTGCCAGATGGCTAGTTTTCCATTAGTATGACAGGATTTCCCCCCCCCCCCTTTTTGGCTGCTTGCCAAATAATGGCTCTTCTCTTATAACAGAGGAAATAAGAGACAGGCCTGTTATTTATATTTATTGTTTCCTGCATGACTGGGATGACTTCGAGAGATATCAGAAACTCCCTTTCAATCTCACCAGCAGTCATCCAGGTCATTGTGATCATGAGGAACATGAGTGGGAACGGCGGGCAGAACTAACAAAGCTTTTGCTGCTGCTGACTGGGCCCGGCTTCCTTCCCCTTTTTTCTCTGGCATAACTCAAGCCGCGTGCGAAGGGGAAGCAAGGCCAAGCCAGCAGCAGCAGTGGCTTTGTAAATCCCACCCATCCTCCCTGCTTGTTTCCTTCATGACTGGAACAACTTGGATCCCTTTGGTTGAGAGCCAGTTTGATGCAGTGGTTAAGTGCGCGGACTCTAATCTGGGAGAACCGGGTTTGATTCCCCACTCCTCCACTTGCACCTGGCTGGATGACCTTGGGCAAGCCATAGCTCTGTACCAGCTGTTCTCTCAAGGACAGCTTGGGAAAGAGCTCTCTCAGCCCCACCTACCTCACAGGGTGTCTGTTGTGGGGAGGGGAAGGGAAAAGGAGTTTGTAAGCCGCTCTGAGACTCTTAAGTGAGTGAAGGGCGGGATATAAATCCAATCTCTTCTTCTCTCTCTCTTCTTCTTGACACATTGTACGGTTGCCAACCTCCAGGTGGTCACAAAAGTAGAGAGAACATGGGACAGGATGCCAAAGTATACACATTGTGAAAAATGATGAAAATTACAAATGATATAAACCGTTAAATTTATGTAATGCAATTAATATCTCAATCTCTATGTACCAAAAATTCAACATTCTTTTAGTGCCCCTTATAAACTGCTGATACAGTCACATTCATTCATCCAACAGGTGAACTCCATATATCCCAACCATCAAGTGTCCTTGTTATGATTTGACCTTGTTGATTTGACCTTGTTATCATTTGACACTCCGGTGGCTGGAGGTCTCCCTCTGTTACAACTGATCTTCAGGCGACAAAGATCAGTTCATACGGAGAAAACAGCCGCTTTCATCATTATGCCACAGTGATTGAGCCCTCCTGAGACTCCATCCCCAAAATCTCCAGGTATTCCCCAACCTGAAGCTGGTAACCCTACGGACACTGGAGAGTCCCCCCTGAGCTCGCCCAAAATTATTGGGTAAAAGCCTTGGCCTTCATGCCCTGTTGTTGGCTACTGTGTGAGACAGAATGCAGATGGACCATTGGTCTGATGCTGCAGGGCTCTTCCTCTGATTCTGAAGGAAGCAAGGCTTTGCTCGCTGCCTTACCCTCAGAATGGCATCCCTCCCCTAGCTTTGAAGTAAGTACTTGGTGCTGGTGGGCCTCACTCTTAGGTGGATCCCTTCCTTGCAAGATCTGTGCCTTCCAAGAACTGGCAGTCCTATCTTGGTATCAGGGGCTACACTAGTTACCACTTAAAAAGTGTTGGAGGCTGGATGCAGCTCCTAGGAACTCCTGTTGCCTATCACCATTTTCCTTCAGGGTTTCTTTAGAATCAGAGATATTAGAAATGATTCCAGAATTGTGAAGAGATGTTTGTCACCTTGAACTGATGGCTCTGGGAAAGTCAGCCATGCAAACGTGACTCTTACCCACAGGTAATCCATTTCGTTCCCCTCGAAGTAGGCACTTGACAGGGGCTAAACCAGAATGCCATAACTGAAGTTTGCTCAGTGGTAAAATCTACAGGGATGTAAAGAATGCCAAAGACTGGGAGGAAGAAAAGAGTATCAGAGTGGTGAAGGGCTGAGTACTGGTTAGAGCAGGACAAAGTGTGACCCGTATAAGAGCTTCCTGGGTAGGGTGCTACCTAGATATTTCCTATAGTCTTTGCAGAGGTCTACTGCCCTGTCTGACTCAGTGGCTCTAGTCTGATGGCCTTAGAGACTTCTGAGCTTCCAACTTGATTTATATCCCATTGACTGATGCACCTGTGGGCAGCATATCTGACTGGGTGTTGACTGGAAGCCTGGTTTCATGTACTGGCTCATTTGACTTAATGCTGTGGTCTTTGGTGCATAACCTATCTGCAGATGAAAGGTAACGGTTGCCAGCTAGTGGCTACCCATCTTATCCAGGCAGGGCATTTCTTCCTTTAGAGGCATGAAGAAGAATAGGGGAGTTAACCCTTTGGCCACTTTTCTTGCTGCTCCTCTTTATTGGCTTGTTGTGGCTTATTTTCACTTCTGGCTTAATCTTGCTTTAGCCTTTCAATCACTCCTTGATTGCATGACTAGATCGGACAACAGAATGGCTAACTTTTGCATGACAAAACAGTCCTGCAAGAAGTCCTCCTCAAAATAATTTGTTAAGGAGATTTGTGATTTGGAGAATATGGTTTCCACAAGGAAGACACAACTCATTTCACACGGAAACTTGCTGTGCTGCACATCAAGACAAAAAGAGTGCTTAGCAACAGGGGTTTTTTGGGTGGGGGTGGGGGTGTCCAGATTTGAAGGCTGCAGGAATTTTCCTACTCTCTGAACGGAGCTGGTAAGTGAGTGAGCCCTCTGTGACCCACCCATTAAGGGGGCATCCAGGCAGATGGTCCTTCCCCTTTGCTGGTGATATGCTACTTCCTGTCACTCAAGGGTGGCAGAGTCAACACTGAACTTTATGACTTTTTACTCTGTGTTCCCAAGGAGCCCTTGGCATCGGATTTTTCTATGGAAAACTTGTACCTCACTAAGAGGTATGTTTTCCCTCCATGATGGTTCATGTGGGGGTGGAAGAGGGTGAATAGTGTCACTGCACTGAATGCACTCCTTATTCTGTGACTTACTTTGGTCCTTTCAGTCTGCTCACTTCTGTGGAAGCCCTGACCTGCGTGCCCCCGGCTAGCCCGATCTTGTCAGAACCTGAAGTTCTGGGAAACGTTTATTTATTCACTTAGAATATTTCTGCGCTATTTCTTCAGAGTTCTGATTGAGGCGGCTTATAATTAAAATAATATAGCAACACAAGCAGGAAACCCTCAGGGACTTGCAGGGGCCCTCCCTTTTCCCCTTTACCCCCTTCCTCGCACTGTTTCTTCTTCCTCAGCTTCCCTCTCCTCACTCCTTTCCCTGCTTCCTTCTCACCTTCCTACTCACCAGCCATTTCATTTATCCCCTCCACTCTTCAGCTTTACTTATCATTTATTTACTCCATTTGCACTCCCACCTTTCTCCCCAATGGGAACCAAAGTAGCTTACATCGTTCTCCTCTATTTTATCATCACAACAGCCCTGTGGGTTAGATTAGGCTGAGAGGGTGTGTGTTATGTACTGGACTATAGTAAATGGGGTTAACTTGGAACAGCAAGACAATAGACCACCGGGATCCTAAAAGGGTCCAATGATATTAGAGCGGAACTGTAAATAACCTATCACGGGGAGTGGGTGGGTGTGGGGTGGAGTGTTTTGCATGCATATAAGCAGGGCTTCAGCCCTGCTAGCGTTGTCTTAGAGTTAAATTGAAATCACTGATAAACTATGAGCTGATCACTAACATGTCTTGAACCCAGTACATTTCCGGGTGCCTGGTCCAAGGCCACCCAACACGCTTCCATGGCAGAGTGGGGACTCAAACATGGGTTTCCCAGATTCCATTCTGATACTAGGGATGCCAGACCCCCCAGTGGGGGTGGGGGACCCCCGGTTTTAGGAGCTCCTCTCCACCACCACCCCATTACCCCCCAAACAGTCAAGAAGCCAGAAATAAATGTGATGTGCCTACGTCACCCAGTGACATGGGGAGGCGACACTCTGGTCTTTGGGCAAAACTCTGTGGTAGAAGCTTTCATAGAGGTTTTGCCCACAAACCAGAGCATCACCCCCAACATCCCAACATCACTTCTGGGTGACATAGGGACATCGTGTTTATTTCCCGGTTCTTCCCTCCCCGTTCCTGGTAAGTTCACCCCCATCTCCCGCCAGCTGGTCCAAATGGACCTGGCAATCCTGTTTTGATGCTCTAACCCCTACACCACAGGAGGTCTCAAGTTTCCCTCCCTCCATCTCTCCGGCAGCCTCTCCCATGGAAAAGTTGGGCCAACTTGCAAAAGTTGTGTGGCAGTTCAGCTGAATTGTGCAGTGGCACTGCTCGGCCCAGGAAAGTTGCACCCATTGTGCAGGGGCGGCACTGGGCTCAGGGGAGTTGTGTCACATGACGCCATCCGGTAGCCACGGCTGTATCTGGATAAGTCATGCATTATGCTAATTATGACACAGAGGTGAGAGACTGAAGAAGCAGGGAGGGCTTTGATGAGGTGAGCATTGGTCATGGGCAAGGGAAGAAATTGGGAAAGGTAACACATCTTTTAACTTTGATCACATCTTTCCGAATCAACTGTAGGGCTTAGCTTTTCCATCGGCATTTACACAAATCCATACATTACAGAGCATACAGGATGGATCGGGGATCCCCAGCCCTGCGTAACAGTAAAGTGAGAGAGGTGGAGTTTCCTGAATTCGCACATGCGTAGTGCCTGTTTGGATCAGGATTCTGCACGCACAGAAAAGGGGCTTCAGCCTCACTCCCTGCCCTTTGCCGAACCTGAAATGGCCCCAGGGTGTGCCCCACATATATTTCCCAAATGGGCCAAATAGTGCCCCTAGAGACCATTTCAGACTGGGGAAACAGCCTGCAGGAGCTGGAAGCCCTTTCTTCATACCTGTCTGTGGGGCAGTGGCTCCACCCCCGCACTCACCCGCTTCAGAGGGGACTTGAGCTCCGGGGCAGCCTCACCCAGGAGCCACTGAGTCAGGCAGCCCAGCCAGGAGCAAGGGTGAAGCACCCGAGAACAGACCAGCAGCCGCCTCAAAGCCCACCACGTGCCTAGTCTGGAAGGAGGTGGGTCGTCTCAGGCAGCATCCTGTGGTCAGGAACGAGCTCAACCAGGAGGCAAGCAGGGGGCTGGGGTTCCTGGGGCTTGCACTGGCCAGCAGAACAGCCTCTTGAAACCTCTGGGGAGGGGAGGGGAGGGCAGGAGAAAGGAGGGCCCAGCCAGGGAGGTCTTCAGGTTACAGAGATCAGATCTCTCAGAGAGAACGGCTGCTTTGGAAGGTGGGCTCTGTGGCATTATACCCCACCTGCTGAGGTCCCTTCCCAGGCTCTGCCCTCCAAATCTCCAAGTATTCCCCAGCCCAGAGCTGGCAACCCTCCTCGTGATAGCTGTGAGGTCTTTGTCCATGCAAATTGGCCTCCAGTCTGCATTCTGCAAAGGAGGGAGGGTGGCTGAGGGCAGGATGGTGGATAGCAAGACTGGCTAGACCCAGTGACCGCTCTCATCATCAGTCATGTACAACGAATGAATCACACCTGATTTTTGATACCAGGCCTCTCTTTGCTCAACTCCTCCTCCTTTCCCCTTCCCCTTCTACAACTTTCTTAAAATGAGGCAAATGATGCTCTTTCTTTCCATTGTATTTGAGGAACAGGAGCTCTGACTCATGAAGTTCATTCTGGAATAGACACCGGTTAGGCTTTAAGGTGCTTCTGGGGATCTGTTCCGTTTTGTTACAATAGACTAACGTGGCTACCCTTTTTGGTTTCAGCTCTTTGTGCCACTCCCTTAAATAGCCTGGCATCCCTTCTGCCTTGCAAAGGAGGCAGACAAAGTCTTTGACTCTGCATACACATTCCGGGCTTGGTGGAGGTAGCGGGGGCTGAATTGGACAAGGTGATAGGATTTCTGCTCCCCCTATGCAAGCAAGCAGTGGGCCTGCTGCAGCAGTACAAAGCGCCTGTTTTATCTCCACAGAAAGCCTCTGCTAGGGTTGCCAAGTCTGGGTTGGAAAATACCTGGAGACTTTGGGGGTGGAGCCAGGAGAGGGCGGGGTTTGGGGAGGGGAGGGGCCTCAGCAGGGTACAATGCCATAGGGTCCACCCTTCAGAGCAGCCATTTTCTCCAGGGGAACTGATCTCTGTCAGCTGGAGATCAGTTGTGAAAGCGGGAGATCCCCAGGCCCCACCTGGGGGCTGGCAGCCCTAGCCTCTGCATTGTTAGTACATGAAAGAAGAACAAGGGTATTTATCCTCAAAATAATTAGATGACTATACCTAGGATGGGACCCCACTGCCTATGCATATCAAACACTCGTAAAAGTGATTACTTATATTCGGTTTATATATATTCAGGTGGGTAGCTGTGTTGGTCTGAAGCAGCAGAATGAAATCTGAGTCCAGGGGCACCTTTAAGACCAACAAAGTTTTATTCAAGGTATCCACTTTCATGTGCGGACACACTTCTTCAGGTAGCTCATACCTTGAATAAAACTTTGTTGGTCTTAAAGGTGCCCCTGGACTCAAACTTTGTTCTCTTGGTTTCTATACAGTTTAACTTATTGATTTTTAAACATTATTTAATCCCATCCTTTCTCTAAGAAGTTTCTTTTCTCTGCCATTAGAGAGCCAGTGTGTTTTAGGCCTTGGGCCAGTCACTCTTTCTCAGTCTGACCTACTTCACAGGGGTGGTGTTGTGAGGATCTGATGGAGGAAGGGAGAACAATGCTATAAGCTGACCTGAGTCCGCCTGCAAAGAAAAGCAGTGTATAAATATGTAAATAAATTTTACTGTCCTAATAACTCTGTGATGCCTGAGTGACCAGATCCACCAGATCAGAGTGCAGAGATCACCCAGTGATCTTTTCAGTTTAGCAGAGAGCTGAGCCTGTATCTTTCCCCTAACCATTATGCTTCACTACCTCCCTGATGGCCTTCCCACCCACTCATCCCCATCTGTTGCTGAAACGGGCACATTGGCACATTTCCAGTGAATGGAAATTTCCACTTAGCAAATTCCCAGCAAACGATAATTCTGAGATCCCTGCAGGCCTAAAGTTAAGTTTTTGTCTATCCAGATCACCTCTATGTGTAGTAATGTCTCCTTACTATTTCAGACCAGGGCAGAGTAGAAGAGAAATGGAAATATTTATTGTCCTCCTGATGGAAAAGTACCTGAGCTTGCAAGAGAACCTCTTTATGTATGACTCATCGAGCACTGGCTATTTCTACATCAGACGATAACTGTATTGACACATTTCCATTGAGCAAAGCATGTGCTGGAGAGCAGCTGGCATTCCCCCCAACACAACACTGATCACCTCCGTTCCAGAGGGCTGGGCCCTGAGCTTGCAAGCACCTGGGTGAGTAAGGATCCACACGGGTAGTCACATTGGTTTCAGCTGCAATAGCCATAGTGTTTATTGACATGCTTATTTAAATTAAGGGGACATGATAAGAGAATTATGAAATGAGGAGTTGCACAGAGACAGTAAGTAAAAATGTCTGTGCATTCTCCAAAAATACTACTTACATCATCCCCTACTTCCAAGCTTCCCGGGGGAACCTTGGTCTAACTGTAGTGGGAAACATTGGTTTGGTGCGGTGTAAATGCTCTGTGAAAGAGCTTCTCTGCTTCTCTTTCGCACCTGCTCTTCCACAGGGCAAGCAAGTTAGGGAGCGAGCCTCAGCACGTATACTCAGAAGTAAGTCCCATATTATTCAATGGGGCTCATTACCAGGGAAGTGCTCTCAGGACTGTTGTCTTAGGCCCAATTTGCATCGAGCGTTTGCTCCGCTGTTTTACCAAACCCACACTGGAGCAGAAATTCCCCTCTGCATTGAATGGCCACTTTTACTTTGATTGATTGTCGAATTTTATGGCAGTGTCCAGACTGCATGCCGCTTTCACTTCGTTTGATCTCTCGGTTTTATGGTGGCTGTCTGCATAGATCTATGGCTGTTTTATGGCCATTCAGGGTTGATTCTGCAGTCGGTATGGTGTTGGCTCCGGGTCTTTCAATGTGGTTTTGAGCTGCATCTTTTTCTGTTCCAGTGTGGGTTTGGTAAAACAACAGAGCAAATGCTAGATGCAGATTGGACCTTAGTTACTTCTCCTCTCGCCACTAGCCACACTATCTGCCATTCCACCCAAACCTGAAAACTATGGTTTGTATGTGTGCCACAAGCACACATAGTTTGTATGTGTGGCACACCGTCAAGCTGTGGTTTGCAGGGTACGGGAGACTACAGTTTGCATGCAGAATGATGTCTCATTCCTTTGTAAATGGCTTATTTTGTTTCAGTGTTGTCAGCACTTTTTTTATTATTTGCATTATGGCCCATGCCCTGAAAGCTGCAAGTGGACCAGGCCTCTCTGGACCTCTGAGAGCGCCTTTTTGCATCGAATGGCAAACAAGAGCCCTTCCCACACAGCGTATTTTGGGAGACCAAAGCCCCTGGGGGAGAGGGGGGTCACGATGGAAAGCTTCACCCTTGATGTAGCTGCATTCACACTGAGAGCCAGCATGGTGTAGTCGTTAAGAGCAGCGGGCTCTAAAACCTGGAAAACCAGGTTGGATTCCCCACTCCTCTGCATGCAGCCTGCTGGGTGACCTTGGGCCAGTCACAGTTCTCTCAGAACTCTCTCAGCCCCACCGCCCTCATGAGATGCCTGCTGTGGGTAGCAGAAGGAAAAGGCGATTGTAAGCCACTTTGAGACTCCCTTAGTGGGGTATAAAAACCAACTCTTCTTCATCATTCTCTGGAAGGGCTCTGATTATGCAGAGTGGTGCCTCCATGTGTTCAGCTGCACACTCACAGGACGCCTGGTGCCCCGAGCAGTCTTCTGCAATCACCAGCCAGCTCATCCAAGTATTTCCCTTTTTGAGGCAGGGCCAAGGCAGCTGCTGCAGATACCCATATGAATAAAGCAGTTATGAGTCAGACTTTGAGAAGGTTCCTAGGTTGGAAAAGCAAGTGGAATTTTTTCCCCAGGTGAGCTTTATTCTTCATCATGAAACTACCGCCGTGCAAGAGTAACCACGCCCGGGGAAGCTTCTCCCTTGGATGAACTAACAGTGCAATCCTAAACACCTTTTTTGGCCACCAGTCCACAGGTGACTTATGGCAACCCCAATGGGGTTTTCAAGGCAAGAATCTGTGTCACGACCCTGGTGTGCTTTGGTGGTCTCCTTTCCAAATACTGACGAGGGCCAACCCTGCTTCGCTTCTGAGATCTGACGAGACTGAGCTAATCTGGGCAATCCAGGTCATACCCTCCTAAGTCCATGGGATCAGATTCTCGGCAGGGTCCCTCTGTAGGGCTGCAGTCGGCACACTGACTAAAGAGCAAACACAGCTGAGCTCTGTTCCTGGCATCTCCAGTTTTAAGAAGGTCAGGGAACAGTTGATGGGAAAGCCCTCTGTCCAAGAGCCTGGGGAGCCGCTGCTAATCAGAGTAGACAGTGCTGACCGTACAAGGCAGAATGGAATTTACTTCTGAGAAAACATCCTTAGGACTGCACCACAAATAAAGGATGAGTGTTTATCCAGGATGGTAGCTAGATCCAGGTGGGCAGCTGTGTTGGTCTGAAGCAGCAGAACAAAGTCTGAGTCCAGCGGCACCTTTAAGACCAACAAAGGTTTATTCAAGGTATGAGCTTTCGTGTGCATGCACACTTCCTCAGATACCTTCTGATATCTGAGGAAGTATGCATGCATATGAAAGCTCATACCTTGAATAAAACTTTGTTGGTCTTAAAGGTGCCGCTGGACTCAGACTCTGTTCTATCCAGGTAGCTGCTCTTTAAAAAGGAAAATGCCCTTCAGGTTTCTCTCTCCCTGCTTGCAGTGCCCTCACAACTCAGGAATACCTTTCTTGAGATATGGAATTGACTAGACTGCAAACTGCTTTGCGTTTAGTCTAATCAGTTCCTTATGTGGGAAATTACAGAGGATGTTCCTTGTAATTTTCACAGACCCTCCTATGCACCTGAGCAGCAGCCTGAAGAAATCAAGCTGGTAATTCTGTCTCTCTCCCCCACACGCACCCCTCCTGCCCCCCCACACTCTGTGTTCAGAAAAATCTCCCCAATTTCACTTCTGTGTCTCAGGCTGTTGCCCAAAGTCCAGAAGAAGAGATGGGGAACGGGTGGCAGAGCAAACAGGCTTCCCCCTCGAAATGAACCCATCTCTCTTCCCCTCCTCCTTTATATTTGAACATTTATCAAGCTGCTGAAACTTGACTCTGGTCGCGATCACACGCACGATTCGCCCCGACATAGGCACGAATGCCAGGTAGATTAAAGGAGTGTGATCAGATGCCAACATCTGGGAAGCACCCTGCAACCATCAGCAACCCATTGTGCTCTGCCGCACATGCAGACTAAAAAACACCCCAGAAAGTCCAGTAGCAAACAGGTTGCTATGGGCCACAGATGGACTTTCCTGTGTCTGATTGCGCCAGCGCATTCCCATGGCATCAGGATAGTCTGATCAGCCTATCCTGACTCTGTGCCATTATCTCCCCCCCCATTGCAGTATGCGCATCAGCGCACCCCCCCACACATACACACATTCCATAGGGAGATTCCTCGATTCCTCGTGTAAGCGCGTTGAGAACAAACGGTACAACCCCCCCCCCCTCCAATTCACAGGTGGTTGCACCTGATCACACAGTGGCGGGCTAAGCCCGCTGACCCCAACTTGTGTCTAGTCCCCCAGTTATTGTGTTGGGGAATTACTTCATCAAAATAAGTTCTGTATTTGTGAAGTTGAGGCTTTCTGAAATAGAAAGGTGCCTTAGAGGTAGCAATTCTAGCACCTTGCACACTGCAAGTCTTGTACACAGAGAGAGAGAGGGAGAAATCTAAGCTACCATTATAGTTGTCATATAAGGAAATGGACTGATGAACATCCACAGTTGTATGAAAGGAAGAGCTATCTTTTCTGCTCCTAAGTTTTATGCCTGCAACAGAAACTTGTCATGCAGAAACTAGTCAGGTAAAAGCTTTTCCCGCCCTCTGTGTTCCTGCCAGGAAAATCTTCACCTGTTTCACGTTTGCAGGCCAGGCTGCACGGGAGCAGAGCTGATCATAAGAATGGACCACCCTAACCAGGACACGCCAAAAGCAATTTATATTCACAGAGATTATGTTTTGTCTGCAAAAGAATTTCCGTCTGGACTGGGCTCAGTTTTCGGAGCGAGGGGGGAATCCAACCCGCAAAACCTGTTCCGCATTGAGAATGTCAGATTGTTCGAAATGGTTTCTGTTGCAAAAGTCTGCATGTGAACAGTCACTAAGAGCTTGCAATGACGCACTGAGGATGGGTCTGTTCAAAAGATCTGCACGGGCAACAGTGGTTGGGGCAAAAGGAAAGGCCCATTTACATACCTGAGTTGCAAATTCACCCGGCATGACTCACTCCTTGCTAAGGAATGGATCCAACTGACATCACTTAAGACGTATCTCTCCCCCCCAAAAAATATGATTAAGGGCAGGAAGACAAACAGCAGATCTCTGCATTATGACCAGTCAAGGAGCTTTCAGCTTCACGTTAACAAAAACTGCCAACTCCCAAGAGGCAAATGCTGTGCTCTGAAAACACTCCAGAGTAAAAATGCTGCAAATTTGGATTAAGGAAAGGGCAACAACTCCCATCCCAAACTCCTGCTGGTGTCTTGTCCCTGCCTCCACTGGGAGGATACAGATGGGCCCTCCTCTAAACATTAACTCTTTATTAGCTACGCAGTCCTTTTGTATATTCTTTACTACAGTGTGTTGGAAGTTAGCCGTGCTGGTAACAGGGGTTGACCGAGTCTGGCCTTCATAGGAAGCAAAAGGCACAGTTCTGGCAAAATTCTTGAGGCTAGGGCTGCCCATAGGGCTGCCAAGTCAGCCCGGGGGACGGGGGATCCCCCTCTATAGGGGTTCCCAATCCGCCGGCCGGCATTCGGCCGGCGGGGGAAACCCCGCCCCAGAAGTCGTCCGGTGAGGACGACTTCCCCCGTGTAATGACGTCACCTCTGGGTGATGTCATTACTTCGCCGTGGCGCGCGCGCAAAGCGCACGCACCAGAAGAGCTCCCGGGGGGAGAACAACTCCCCCCCACCGGTAAGTTTCCGATACTTGGCAGCCCTAGCTGCCCACCTCCAGGAATCTCCTGGAACTACCGCTGATCTCCAGACTGCATACATTGCTTTATTTATTTGTTTGTTTATTCCACTTCCTATGGAGAAAATGGCTGCTTCAAGTGGTGGACTGTATGGCCTTATACCCTACTGAGGTCCTTCCCCTCCCTAAACCCCAATCACTCAGGGTCCACCCTCAAACTTCCAGGTATTTCTGAACCCGGAGTTGGCAACCTACTTGGGGATGCTCAGGAAAGGGGCCACCGAGAAGTGAGGGGCAAAACTCTCAGGTCGCTGCTCACCTTGGGAACCAGGGAAACCATGTGGTTTGTTCTGAAGTGATATTTGGGTTAGGCCTGGATGACATGAGGAGGAGTCCTAGTAGGTATTTTTGACTGGAGGGGGTGGAATTCATGGTGACTCTTGACAAGAATCCCTTGAATTCCTTTAGAGAAGGAGAATGCTGATTTCCTCTTTTTCCGGGTCCCTTTCCCTTCTTTCTGTTCCTCGGCCTCTCCTTTCTTCCTGGCCACCATACCCTCCCTGGATGAACTGATCAAAAGACAGCCTACCTTCTCCTCAGAAGAGGGAGTTCCAGCTGTGGGAACTACTGTTTTATTTAGCACATTTTAATTATTATTTGATTTAGTACATTCCACCAATGAGCTCAGGACAGTACACATTGTTCTCTTGCCCTCCCTATTACCCTCACCGGAGCCCTGCAAGGCAGGTTAAACAGAGGAAGAGTGACTGGCCCAAGATGACCCAGTGAGTTTCCGCATCAGAGTGGAGATCTAAACCTGGTTCTCCGAGATTCCAGTCTGACACTAGCCATGGGGACTACTTAGGTGACATAATTGTGTATGCATAATATGTGAAATAGCTCCAACAGTGAAATCCTAGGCAGTTACACCCTGCTAAGTCCATTAAGGCCACGTTTCTTCTTGAAAGGGGCCTACTGGGTCAGATCCCAAACCCATCTAGTTGATGAAGCCTACAAGACAAGCCCTTTCCCCTTCTGTTTCCAGAAACGTCCATTTGCTAATGAATCACAGAAGAGCAAACCCTTGCTGTTCACGGGATCCTTTCATTTTTTCTTTGCTATGGCTGGCAAAGCGTCAAGCGACACTTGCTCCAGGCGTTAATGTAGTAAGCTCAGGGACATTACGGAATTCACCTCGGGTCACCCAAGAAATTTCACACAATCCTCAGTGTGGGTGGCAGTTGGGACTGCCCTGCCCCACACGATCAGCTGGCTGACCCAAAATGAGTCACTCCACCTGGGCAGCGGCCAAGAAAATCCAAGCCCAGTGGCTTCTGCCAACTGACAGGGAAGCTGGGAAGGTAAGTGGAAGCAGAAGCAGCCACCATAATTCCTGGTGTGCTTCATCAGTGGCATGCACTGGTTGACTCAGAGGTGCCCAAGCAGCTGCCAGGACTCGCAGGTAGCATCTTCCCAGGGAATGGCAAGGGAATGGCAGGTAGCATCTTCCCAGGGAATGGCAAGGGAAATTGTCCCATTCCTTTAGTAGAGGTTGAATATGCAGAAATGGGCAGCTCAGTTCGTGGAACTGAGAGCAATGCCATCACCTGATAATTCACCTGATAACAGCTGGTGTGATGGAGGGTTAGTGTGTTGAACTAGGAGCTGGGAGACCCAGGTTTGAATCCCCACTCTGCCACACGCTTCCTCTCTACAGCCTCTGGACCTCTCCATCTCTGCAGGATAGGTACAGTATTACCCCGAGCCCCCACCCCCCTATTTGTCAGCTAACTCCTTTTTTGTTTCGTCTTGTATGCTTGCAATCCTTGATTTGAGTGTAAATATCTAAATTATTATTTCCCTCTAATAAAACCCATTTCATTCACAGTTTGGTCTGGTTATTGACTCAACCAAAGGTGTAAAGGGACTGTCTCCATAAACACAGATAGCAGATCATTGCTTTTACCCCAGCCTCTTGCTAGCTCTGCCTTTGCCGTTAATTTCCCCAATCAAGCCAGAGGCAAGATTTTATTTAATAAAGCTGTCATGGGGTAACACTCTTGTGGATTGAAAACTGGATAATTAACAGGGAAACAGAGAGCAAGTATAAATGGGCAGTTTTCACAATGGAAGGTGGTAAGCAGCGGGGTACCGCAGGGCTCGGTTCTAGGTCCGGTGCTTTCTAACTCGACCATTAATGATTTGAAGCGGGAGTAAGCAATGAAGTCGCTAAGTTTGCAGATGACACTAAGTTGTTCAGGGTGGTGAGAACCTGGGAGGATGGTGAGGAGCTCCAGAGGGATCTGTCAAGGCTGGGCAAGTGGGCATCAATGTGGCAAATGAGGTTCAGTGTGGGCCAGTGCAAAGTAATGCACATTGGAGCCAAAAATCCTAACCATAAATATATGTTGATGGGGTCTGAACTGGTGGTAACTGCCTAGGAGAGAGATCTTGGAGTTGTGGTTAGATAACTCACTGAAAATATTGGCTTAGTGTGTCACTGCAATAAAAAAGAGCAAATGCTATGCTGGGGTCTATCAGGAAGAGGACTGAAAACAAATCAGCCAGTATCATAATACTCTTGTATAAATCTATGGTGCTACCTCATTTGGAATTACTGTCTGTGTACAGTTCCTGTCTGTACCTCAAAAAAGATATTATAGCATTGAAAAAGTGCAGAAAAGGACAATTAAAATGATTAAGGGGATGGAACACCTTCCCTGTGCAGAAAAGTTAAAGAGGTTAGGGCTATTTAGTTTGGAGAAATGATGATTGAGGAGTGACATGACAGAGGTTTACAAAATTATGTTTGGGATAGAGAAGGTAGAGAAAGAAGGACTTTTCTCCCTTTCTCACAGTACAAGAACTCGTGGGCACTCAATGAAATTAATGAGCAGTAAGCTTAGAATAGATAAAAGGAAGTACTTCTTCACCCAAAGAGTAATTAACATGTGGAATTCACTGCTGCAGGAAGTGGTAGTAGTTACACGTGCAGACAGCTTCAAGAGGAGACTGGATAACCATACAGAGCAGAGGTCCATCAGTGGCTATTAGCCACAAGGTACAGATGGAACACTCTGTCTGGGGCAAGTGATGCTCTGTATTCTTGTTGCTTTGGGGGGGGGGGCAACAGTGGGAGGGCTTCTGGAGTTCTGGCCCTGCTGGTGGACCTCCTGATGGCACCTGGGTTTTGGCCACTGTGTGACACAAAGTGGTGGACTGGATGGGCCATTGCCCTAGTCCAACATGGCTTCTCTTATGTTCTAATGACCTTCGCAAGCAGATCAATTCACATGACTTGAATTAAGCATCAAGAGTGCAGCAAGTTTGAAATGTGTTCAAGCTGAAGCATCACAGAATATCAGTCACAGGTAGGGTTGCCAGATCCGAATTGGGAAATATCTGGATATTTAGGAGGTGGAGCCTGAGGAGGGTGGGGTTTGGGGAGGGGAGGGACTTCAATGGGGTATAATACCATTGAGTCCACCTTCCAAAGCAGCCATTTTCTCCAGGTGAACTGATCTCTGTTGTCTGGAGATCAACTGTAATAGTGGGAGATCTCCAGCCACCATTTGGAGGTTGACAAGCCTAGCCATGGAGTTGCTCTATTGAATGCCCAGATCCATTTGCAGCTCCCTGTTTGTAAGAAGGGACCTAGCTCAGTGGTTGGGGAAAAGGTACCAAGGCATCTCCATTAAAATACTTTCAGGGACAGGTTGTAGAAAGACCTTGTTGGGAGACTGTAGAGAACAGCCGCCATTTGGGGCAGACAGTCGTGGGCCTGGTGGGCACCAGTATTCCCTCTAAGCTGAGTTAGCGTGAGCTTGCTCACAGTTCTTTAGCCTCCAGCTCACACATTTTTGTCTCAGCTCAGGAAGGATGGCTCCAGAGCAAACTAATTTATGCAGCAGCCAAATCACTCGCTCACAACTTTAATGCCAGTAGATCACAATTTTTGCTCACAGGACTCCACAGCTTAGAGAGAGTGTTGGTGGTGGTCACAGTTCTTTTTTTATCTTTTTTTTGGAAGCAGAAAATTGATGAAGCAAACTGGATGATTGCTCTGCTGTGTGGCACTGACAACCTTTGGATTCATAGTGGCTCAGGGACAGTTTTGGATCACATGAATAACCCTTTGAGTTCTCATATATGGAGTTGGGAAAAACCTAAGCACGTGGGCCTTGACACTAACTCATGTTTCTCTTCACCCTTCCCCTGCAATAGAAAGATGATAGTCCAGTCCAGTGGAATGGTTGTGGTTTTTATCTGGGTCTTGTGAGATTTTCCCACCAGCTCCACAATGTGTGGGAAGACCTGGGAGTGATGTGTCTTTTTCCCCAGACAGGTGACCCAAGTATGTGTGCCAACCAATTCTTTCCCACACATTTGGGATGACATGAAGCTCAGCAATGCCTTTGGACCGAGGCAGTGGTAGGAATGCCACCATATTTCACAGTGCCTTGTTTTTGACTGGAAAATCCCATTTCAGTTTTTTGGTTCTCCAAGCAGAAAACAAACCTGTTGGCTCATGTTATATTTCTTCTATTCAGTGGATACAACTTAAAATGTTATTTTGGTGTCCGTTGCTTAAAAAGGGCTTATAAATAAGTAAAAAACAAACTGGGAACTCCAGCAATGAAAATGGGTAAAAGATTCATGACAACAACATACAAAAAATGAAAAAGGGCATATTTGTACACTTCTCACTACCAGGAAGACTATCATTCTGAGATATGACATCTAACCGACTTCGACCTCAAAATACTAACCTATCAGGGATCCCATGGTAAGCCCTAAACAGTGATCAGTTGACATGCAGCCCCCAGTCTTCCAACCATCTGCTGGAACTTGGTTGATATTTGAGGACAGGAAATACGTGTGATTCTAATAGGCATAGTTCCTCTCCACTTGTGTTGACAGTTGAGGTTACGTGACGATTCTCTGAACAGATAAGCTATGCCTCGGGGGACTACATTCTATGGTTCCTTCCTTTTGGTAAGTTCTCAGGTCTGTTAAAAAGTTGTAAGTTGAATCTGTCTTCCTCGACTGTTTGCCTGTAGCTACCAATTAGTGGCCATTTTGAAGAAAGGATTGTGAGTTATCGCCAGTCCAAAGTGTCAGAAAGTTTCTTTTTGAAACCAAAGTGCAGTGGCACCTTAAAGACTAACAACCATAGGCGTCAACTATGGGGGGGCTCGAGGGCTCAAGCCTCCCCCCAAATTTCCCGGGGGGGGGGCTCAGCCACCCCCGGCAAAATGGAGCGCCCGCCGGTGGCCAGTCAGCCGGCCAGCTGGCTGCTGTCGCCGCCTCTCCTTCCCCTCCACCCCCTGCCTGCCCTCCTGCCTCCCTGGGGCGGGGGGGGGGAGAGAGGTGGTGGGGACATGGTCCCGCGCTTCGTGCGCACGGCAGTCAGCTGGCCAGCTGGCTGCTGAAACCGGGTCTACCTTCCTGGGGCCCAGGGGGGGGGAGAAGCGGCGGGGACATGGTCCCATGCGCGCGCACGCGAAAGAGCCCCTGCCCCCCCCAGGATTTACAAAGTCTACGCCCCTGCTAACAACATTTGTTTCAGTGTGAGCTTTCATCAACAATTCTCTTCCAAACAAAAAACTAAACCAGGCGTGGCCAAACTTGCTTAATGTAAGAGCCACATAGAATGAACGTCAGATGTTTGAGAGCCACAAGACATGAACAAATATCACACACGTTTTTATTGAAAAAAAGCAAAATTGCCTTTTATTAACAGTAAATGAGATTGCCATAAATAAAAAGGGGTAAAAACAGATATTGATAATGGTATTTATTTGTCCAGTGCTATGTACTTGTTAGCTTATTATATTTTTTTGCCCTCCGACCAACTGGTTTGGCTTGGGGAAGGGATTTAAAGAGACAAATGCCTTTTTCAAGCCGGCAGGTGGCAGGGGGTTTGATAGCGCATTTAGTTAAAGTTGCTTTTTTTCCTCTGCTCCCCCATACCTCAAGACAGGGAGGGGAACAAAGCCTGGGGAAGGGTAGACCAATCAGGGAGGCGTGCCTCCACTTCACTTCCCCAGCCACTCTGCTGGGAGCCACACAATATATGTGAAAGAGCTGCATGTGGCTCCTGAGCTGCAGTTTGGCCACCCCTGGACTAAACCTTCTGGGGTTACACTACTCCTCCTTCCATTGTGTCTTTCAAAAAACTGGGCCTGGGGTGAAGTTCAACTGCACTATTTCTAGGCTAGCCAATGGTACTGAGCTAGGAGCAGTCAGGAACAGCTTCATGGCCAGGGCAATCCATGGGCCTGCAAAAGCAAGGAGAGTGGCCTATAAATCGAGTGAATGAATGAATGAATGAATGAATGAATAAATAAATAAATAAAATTCAACCAGTCTGGCCAGTGGTGACTGTGGAAGTGTTGGAGAATGCCTGGACAATGAATCCGTCTGGCTTTCAACACATACCAGTGCAGTTAGGTCACTGCATCAGTACACAGCCAACGTGCAGTTCCCCTTGTGCCTTCCACATCACCACTTAAAGCATTTTTTAAAACTCTGAGGTGGAAGTTCGGCACATGGTGGGAAATGTTGGTTTCAGCAAACACATCATAGCGTTGGAAGGGACCTCCAGGGTCATCTAGTCCAACCCCCAGCACAATGCAGGAAATTCACAAATTCACAAATACCTCTCCCCCCCCACACCCTCGGTGAGCCCTGTTCCCTGCCAGAAGATGCCCACTAGTCTTCCCATAGTTTAAATAGTCAGCTTTTTGCTGTCTGGCCTCTCCCTCACTTTCCCAGTGCCTGACTGCTTGCATAGCATTTCCCCCTCTTCAGTATGAGATCCATAGGAACACATCTAAAAACATCATGTGTGAGTGCGACAAACTGGGGCTTGCAAACACTTATTATTTAGGAACTATCAGTTTCCTGCTGCATGTAGACTGAGCTGAAAACCTGTTTGGTTTTCGTGTGTGTGTGTGTGCCTGGCCACACCCACTTCCTAAAAACACTTGGTGGATCCCAGAGAAGGTGTTGGTGGGTTGGCCATGGTTGGGGACCCCGGTTGTAGTAGATATGCCATAGAAAAGTGTATTAGGTTTATATTATGAGGGGTGTGTGGGGGGGGGGGGGTTGCATACAGGGAAGTGGTCCAAGGTCCATATTAGAGTTTGCTGACATAAACGGCTACATCACGCTGCCTGCAGAAGGAGTCCTGTGGTCACTTAAGGTTGCTGGCTGAGAATAGTGAAGGCATTTTGAGTCATAAAGATTGTGGAGCTGTAAGCCCATTTATATATTTTGTGAACTCTTGCCTCACCTTTAGAGAGATATTGATACTGTGGATTGGAAATCATGGAGTTTTGCTTAAAAGAAATTTTGACATTGCGGGTTGAATTACGGAATCTGCTTAGAAGAAGGTTTCTCCTCGAAATGCGGAAACCAGCATTTAAAAAGGGAAGATTCCTATTTGTTATCTATGGACTTCTATACACAATAAGAATGTATACATAAAGAGTATTAGAAGGAAGGACCATGTTTCTTTGTTTTTGAGAATATTATATGTTGGATAAAACTTCTGTTCAAATTCTACTGTAATGTTTTGATTATATAATCTGTCATTAGAATACATTGTGATTGTTCATTTACATTGTTGTAGTGCTGCTGCAACCACAGGATATATTGTTGGTACTAAATTTTGGTTACTGTGTCTGGTCTAGTTGGTATATATGAGAATAGTGAGACCATTTCCACAGTAGTGAAATTCCCCGCATTGATGTTTTTAAAATGGCACCTTACGTGAAATTTTCCACAGTAGATTTTTCCTCACCAGGTGCAAACCCGAAGTTTTCTCCTCTTTGCCCCATGTTTTCGGAATTCGCTAAAACTGGGGATTCCGAAAATGCGGGGTAAGAAGAAGACTTTGTGTTTGCGCCTAGTGAGGAAAAATCTACTGTGGAAAATTTCACATAATGTGCAGTTTTAAAAACGTCAGTGCAGGGAATTTCACTACTGTGGAAATGGTCTGAGACACACATCCCCTCCCCATTGGCACCCCTGAATGTATTGCTGCTCCAAGGTGAGAATCCTAAGAATACTGACCTGGGAGGAAGCCCAATTGACTGGAGTGAGATTTCCTTCTGAGTGACCTTGCCTAGATGGCACAGCAAATGACTCTTTGAGTCGTTTGTCCCATTAGCCTGGCTCCAGTCCAACTGCTGTCCAAAGCTGTCATCCTACAAGCCATTGGTGGCAGAACCCATTTTTCTTGTTTATGCAGCGGTGGGACCTTCCCCTGTGACTGTTCTCGAATGTGAGCTCAGCACTGTGCTGAAACGTACTCTGATCTGTCCCACTTGAGCTTCCCCACTGGATCTTAGCCTCTCCATGGTGACCTGAGCTGGTTCACAGCAGAAGCAGGAGGGATTGGAGTGTGCTTCTTTTCTGTGTGACACAGTGCTGCCACATCAGACACACATTGAAGGCAGCTGATCTGACCAGCCTTTCTCCTTTCTGACTAGCAGGAGAAAACAGAAGCTTCCTGTGGGGATTAGGACTCGGTGATGGACTACAGACAAAGGTTTTGTGACTGGACGTCTCAGCCAGTGTGGAGTCATGGTTAGAGTGCTGCACTAGGATCCGGAAGGCCCAAGTTTCAATTCCCACTCTGCCATGAAAGCCTCCTGGGGAAGCTTCAGCCATTCACGCTCTCTCAGAGCCAAACTGCACATTATGGCAGACACAGTCCCACCTGTGGCCATCATTTTAGAGGAGAATTTAGCCATTCAAAAATGGGTGGGAGGATCCGGCCTACGGTGCAGCAGCAACAAGCTGTCTTGTTTCCCCCCTTTCTGTCTTTTAAAGTTCAAAAACAGCTCCCTCACAACTGTTTTGGCTCTTGGAAACGTGCAGGGGGGACACAACTGCCTGGGGCTGCCACCCCATGACTGTCTGGAAGTTTTTAACTGGCTAAATTTTCCTCTAGAAGGCTCTCAGTGGTTATGGTTTGGACCTGTGACTGCTGTAATGTGTAGTTTGGCCCCCTGACTAATACTTCACAGGGTGGTGTTTCTTCAAAAAGGATGTGGGCAGAATGGAGCAGGTGCAGAGGAGAATGATGAGGATGATTGGTGGGGTGAGGGGGGCCTGGGGACCAAGCCCTCTGAGGAAAGGCTGAGGGACTTGGGAATGTTCATTTTGGAGAAGAGGAGTTTGAGGGGGGACATGATTGCTCTCTTTAAGTATTTGAAGGGCTGTCACTTAAAGGAAGGCAGGGAGCTGTTCCTGTTGGCAGCAGAGGATAGGAATTGCAATAATGGATTTAAATCAAGGGTGGGAAAGTACCAGATGGATATTAGGAAACACTTTTTTACAGTAAGAGGTGTGCAACAGTGGAATCAGCTGCCTAGGGAGGTGGTGAGCTCCCCCTCAGTGGCAGTCTTTAAGCAGCGGCTGGACAGACACTGGTCACGGATGCTCTAGGGCCTAGGCTGATCCTGCACTGAGCAGGGGGTTGGACTAGATTGCCTGTATGGCCCCTTCCAGCTCTGTGATTCTATTATTCTGAAGATAAAATGGATTAAGGGAGAATAAAGGAGATAAAGGATTAAGGGAGATAAAATGGATTAAGGGAGAATGACGTTGGCCGCGATCAGACAGCTCTTTAGATCTGTACTTTGTGAGCTACTGGCACCAAAGTTGTGAGTGAGCAATTTGGTTACGGCATGAATTAGTGTGCTCTGGAGCCATCCTTCCTGAGCTAAGACAAAAATGTGTGAGCTGGAGGCTAAAAAACTGTGAGCTAGCTCACACTAACTCAGCTTAGAGGGACCACTGGTCCTAACCCCATCTTTGAGGCAGTTTTTGTCACCTATGATAAGTGCGACCCTTGAGTACTGCATGTGAAACCTATTTCATAAGATCCACAACTAAGGTCATGCACAAGCATAAATGAAACAGTTGAATAAGGAGATCTAAACTATATCTCCGGAGATCAAGAAAAGAAATGATGGTCTGGCTGAATCCAGTTAAGAGACAGATGTGGATGATGGTTTGTGCAATCTAAAAACTGAGCAGGGCTTTGGAGAGGTGGCATCTGCTAAATGAATGCATGAGGAAGTGCTTTGCCTGTTCTGGGTGGGATGACGCTGTCCTTCTTTTGCCCACTGGGGATTTCTCTGCTTGAAGTTTCAGGCTCATATCTGGAGATGGGGGGAGGGGTGGTGCTTCTCAGTCTATGCTCAGGTGAATGTACGAGCGCATCCCTCTCCTCCCAAGAGGGCAGGGAACTGGCTTCCATTGTCTACACCTTATAATCTTCAGAACTGGTTAGTATTGGTGGGTGGTGTTGCCATTGCCCTTGGTTAAAGTCCGGAAGTCACAGCCAGCTTCCTGCAAACACTGGGCGCAGCGAGGACAGGAGAAGACAAAACTCAGTAGCTCAACGCGTACTTTGCTCGCAAAGATCCCTTCCGGGGACCTTGCAGAGCTGCTGCCAATCAGAGTAGACAAATGCTGATCTTGATAGGCAAAAGTTCTGACTCTGTTTAAAGTCTGCTCTGATTCAGGACTGCAGGGGCTTATCTGCCTGCGAATCTCTAGAGCAAAATCCGACGTGCTGCTAATAAAACCGATCTAGAAAAGCCTAACTGGCCTTGCCCCATCATATCTTACGACATTCCCCCCACCCACACCCACCCATAGCTTTTCCATACAAGCAAAAGAAAACCTTGCTCCAAACTGTCCCCGTTCTCACGAGTGGAATGCTCGATGGGGAAAGGCAGCCTCCAGGTGGTGCTATAATGATGGAACTCCCTCTTTAGAGAGAGCCTCCTGACTCTGTCAATCATGTGCCGGTTACATGAGCGGCTCCAGCTTCTTTTCTCCCATCAGGCATTGTCTTGCTTTGCTTGAATACTTGAAGGAGGAGTAGAGTCATAAATAGATCAACAGAGAGATCTGACTCATTCCTTGGGAATACCAAACACCACCTACGAAATCTTCCCTGCCCTGAGTCACCTGCCATGATGGATTTATGTGCTGTGGTTGCTGCATGTGCAGGACCCGCTGCCAGACCTCAAGGAGGGCTCAGCGTTGGCACCTCGCTAATGACTAGATAGTTCCAGAGAAGGTTCGACACCCCCTTTTACAACTTTCTCTGGGGTGACAGCTTGAAATGTATTATGTGTTTGTTTTCTTTTGTATGTTTCATATGTTTGTTTGTGTTAAATAAAATTTTAAAAAATTCAGAAAAAGAGACTCAGAACTGGATGGAAGTCCAAACATTTAGTAAGCTGCATGTGGCATGCAACAGTAGACAGATACCTCATTCAGAAGAAGTGCAATCAGCCATGGGGTGCGCAACCCTTTTCCTCATGCTGTTTCCTAAATTGCCTCTAAAGTGGTTTTCCACCTTCCTTAAAAAAAAAATCGAACATTTTTAGTTATATCCAAAGGATGAAATTTCTGGAGTCATTCTCCAAGTAAATTCATGGTTTTTAAAACATACGAGAGACTCCAGGTGAACTTTGTCAGGCCCTTGGAGATTAATATTTGCCAGCATAAATCAATAGTGAGTCTAAGGCCGTGGACAGACCTGAGTTCTGCTGCGCCTCTGCGGCGCGGCAGAACAAGGCGGGGGGCATTGCCCCCGCCGCATGGCATTCGCACGCCGCCGGAAGGAAGCCGCCTGCAGCGTCCAGACTGTGGGCGGCTTCCTGTGGTGGTGTGCGAACGCCGCGCGGCTCCCCCGGCTGGCGCATATTCACACCCGCCAGAAGCAGGGGGAACGCGTGCCGCAGCAGCAGGACACCACTTTTAAGTGGTGCCCGGCTGCTGCAGGAGGAGCGCGGCACTGGACGCATTGCGTCCAGCCCACCTCCTCCAGGCAGATGTGGCAGTCTGGACTGCCGCTCTGCCTCTGCTTTCAAAGCAGAGGCAGAGCGGGCCAGACTGCCAGTCTGTCCTGGGCCTAACTCTTGCCACTGCAACATAGTCAGTTTTTTGTGTGGCAACCAAGTTGTCCAGAGATGGGCAGGAAGTCTTGGATGCTAGGAAAGGAGTGGGGACACCGGATGGGCCTGTCAATGCATTCAAGCGTTTCTGACTTGAAAATCCAGTGTCAAGCGAGTCTCCTGTATCTCCGACAACACCTTGATTCCCACTAACTGATGTATACCATCTCTGTCTATTCAATGTATTCTGTACCAAACTCTGCTGTTGGATGAAGTCATGGGGCCAAGTTTATCAGCTTGTGGGTGGGACTATAGAACAGAAGTAGGGCAGGTGGTTTGTCTGAAGATGATCACAGATTCAGTCCCCGACATTGCTAGTGGAAAGTATTGGAGTCGGGAGGCGAGTGGTAGTGATTTCATAGCAAAGCTCTTTATTGAGGGTCAGATGGAACATGAGAAACCCCGGGCTCAGAGCCCTCTTTTATGCCGGCCGGAGACAATGCCCTGACCTCGCCCACAAGTCCTGATAGGACCTTAAGTCCGTGGTTGTAGTTCATAGGTCCCCCAGCGGGAGACCTAGGCTCGTAATTGGTGGTTGCTCAGGATCCGACTGGCTATTGTTCTACC
The DNA here is from genome assembly GCA_029233225.1 of Lepidodactylus listeri. Taxonomy (NCBI): domain Eukaryota; kingdom Metazoa; phylum Chordata; class Lepidosauria; order Squamata; family Gekkonidae; genus Lepidodactylus; species Lepidodactylus listeri. Next base: position 24,503,141 of record JARCFY010000012.1, read on the forward strand.
TGGCCGAAGCTCAGGTAGATTCTGACCATGTGCGCTGCCCATGTGGCGGTCGCCATTACGAGAGACCAGGCGTCCACGGTCTTAGTACTCAACAGCTAGTTAAAAGGATCTCCGGAAACAGGCTGAGAAAGTCCCACTGGGGGCTGAGGCCCTAGACAGGCTACATCAGTCACAGTCAACACCACTGAGGCTGAGGTCACACATATTAAATAATCCACTTTCAGTGTACTTTCTAACTGGATTTTACTGTGAACTGGCAAAATTTGTGGGAAAACTCCACCTGTGAATTTCTACCTGTGATTAACTTCACCTGTGAATTTCTACCTGTTTACTGTGGTATAGGGAAATTTGTTCTAAATATTTTATATGTCATATTTTAAAATATTTATTGCATCATTGATTTTTGGTATTAAAATTTGGGCATATGCATTTCTTCCTTGTCATTCCTGGATGGGCAGATTTCAGTGCCTGAAAATGACAATATTACTCAAACATTTTAAAACCATCGTCAGCATTCTCTTTCCCCCGACGTGTGGTTTCAAGCAAGCTGTGGGTGGAACATCCATGTAGCTGGCAGTGGTTTTTCAGTCAGACTGGATTGCCCATCCCTGATACGCAGCAGGTATTTCCAGTGTGGTTCTAAAAACAACCCACACTGCCATTATTGGGAGTTGGATAATAAACAAAAACATGCAAAGAGTGGGTAGACCGTGGAAACATTGCTTGAATCTGTGTCAGAGTTGAGGATGGGGTCTCAGCAAACCTTGGAGGTGGGAGTAACAGTTTGAGTCATACTTTAAACTACTGCTCCTCAAGAGGGTTGATACCACTGTCCTGTCTAGTGGCTTCTCTGCAAAACAGGCATCCATGTGTAGGATCATGGGTATTTCTGCACTGCCAATATAAATATTTCCTGGGAATGGCTCCTAGGAGTTGCTTACCTTAGAGTTCTATAGTAACCCAGTAGACAGTTGCGTGGCCTGAGTTGGATTTGTCCTGTCCATAGTTACTTTTATTACTATGATAGAGTTATTTATCTATGTACAATGTTTTAGGCCCAATTTACATCTCCGCTCTGAAGTAGTTTGACTGCTTTCTTTTCCTACGCTCATTTCACGCTGGTTTCAAATTTCACTCCCTGGGTCTGAAGAATACTAAGCAACAGGATCTATTTAAAGCAGTGAAATGCTAGCTTGACCACAGGAGGGCAATTAACGAATGTAAACAGTAATTTTTAAACTAGAACAAGTATGGTTTGAAACTAGAAACAGGTATAGACGGGGTTTTTTTTAAACTAGAATGATTCCAGCGGGAAAGTCAGATGTAGTCTTGACCTTAGTCTTTGTATCTCTGCCCCCATCCCCAAACTCTAATTCCTCTCTGCTATAGAGAGGTGAAACTGGGTGAGACCTTGCTCACGGCCATCCTTGAAAAGCCAGCAGATCAAGGATGGTACTTGGTATGCTGACCTGGGTTTGAGTTCTGCTGCGTCTGCATGGGGTATCCTAAGGCCATGGTAGTAGTAGTCCTGTGACTTTTTGTGAGCAGCTCATCAGAATCAGTCAGACCTTTGCTACTACAGAAAGTGGATCAAAAGTATTTCGTAGAAACCTCCACTAGAAAGACTTCTGGGAAGGAGGGCCTTGTGAGAACACGGTCTGGGCCACTGCCTCTAGGGGTTGGGGGGTGGGGTGACTCAGTGGCAGAGAATCTGCTTAACATGCAGAAGATTCCCGGTTCTATCCCTGGCATCTCCAGTGAAAAGGGTCAGGTAATAGGGGATGTAAAAGATCCTGACCTGAAACTCTGGGGTGCTGCTGCCAGCAGTACTGACTTTGATAGACTCATGGTCTGATGCAGTATACAGCAGCTTCAGGTGGTCAGTCTCAGTCTTGTAAACAGGAGTGGCCTGGGAAGCTAAAATGGCCTGGGAAAAAGCCAAGCTGAGTAGCGCCTTCAGCCCTGCAGGCCAGAGCTGTCAGGTCCAGTGACTTCCGTGGCACCAACAATGTGCATTAGCTCACCCGTTGCTTCCTCCCACCAATGGGTGACAGTGCAGGAGAAGGCAACATAGGAGGTGCCACTGATTATCATAGTTGTTGAAGAATCTGAGCCAAGTGGCTGTTAAAGCACTTGCAAAATTGCTGGGGATCGGCTCTGCTTGCTCCCGGCCACTAGTGGCCCTCCAGGAAAGTTCCCTGTAAGTTAAAGGTCTGCTCCAACCCCGCCTGTTAAGCCACGATGGGGACAAAGCCCCCTGGACCAGCGAGGAATTCTCAGCACCCTCTCAGAAACAATGCAGCTTTCATGTCAGTTTCAGAGCAGTCCCCATGTGTAATGTGGAGGTGCATCCTGCTATATACATCACTGTAACTCTGCAACTGTGACCCATAAATTCCGCATCAAAGAAGCTCAGATTCTCAACAGTTATGTTCTTTGGAATATGGTGGGCCCCATAATGCATTTGGATGGCATGGGGTTTTTTTTAGCAATGATGATGTCAGCCAAGGAGGAAGGATAGCTGCGGAATACGTATCAAGAGCTCCCCTCCACTGATTTCAGTAGACAATATTCACACATTTCTAAAATGAGTCTGTATAATTGAGACAGCTTTTTAAAAAAAAATTAAATGGCACAGACAGTTGATGTCTGTGGCATATGACACAAGTGGCGCTAAGGTCAGAGGGGTGGATCCAGCTGCAATTTCCACTGATGGAAGGGATTCTGTCACTGTAGCAGGATTTTCTTATCTCCCCTATCCTGTCGCAGTCCAGAATGCTGCTTCTGAGAGACAGGGGAACCCCAGGGACAGCATGAGGGGTGAATCAGAAGTCTGCAGTGGAAAAGGAAATTGGTAATCCTCCCCCTGGCCCCGACATCTTCCACTGGTACCAAATCAGTGGGCTGTCTCTAACCAGCCACCACTGGAAGGCACTGGCAGATATGGATTCACTGCATTCACCTTCCCTCTTTTGACCCCTAGAAAGGTGATGCCTGGACTCTTGAGCCCTCAAACAAAAAAAGCCACCGAAGTTGTGGGGCAGCTCCTCAGTGCAGCCCCTCTGACCCATTTGTGTGTGTGTGTGTGTGTGTGTGTGTGCATTTTCCACACTGGTTCTGTGACTCCAGGCATCTTCTCCCCAGGAGTCTAAAGGGATAGCTGGAGAAAGAAGATTATGGGGAATATTATATCACCGCCTTGAGCCAGTTCGTCTGGCAAGGTGGTATGTAAATTGAAAGTAATAAATAATAAATAAATAATAAATAATATTTGCCTCTGCTGATCCCTTCCCTTGCTCATTGGGTGGTATGTTATTTCTGAAAATGGAATATTTCCTCCAGTGACCTCAGAGCAACATGCACTAGGTTGCCAAGTAATATCCTTTCTGGTCCACGGCCTGGTGTGGTTTATTAAATTTGAGATATGGAACTATGTCGATAAGCTTTGGACTCATGTCTGGCCAGAGGCAATGAGTAGGTGATGGTGTGAAGTTAGACGCACAGCGGATCTGAAAAATCCCCCTTCCACCCATGTTTAGTACAATCTGTAACCATCACTAGTAGTTTTACTACCGGTTTTCTCTAAATTTAAAACCAGAGAAGACAGACCCTTTCCACCTGTGGTTTCTTGCTGACATAACTTCTTTTCTAAGGAAGTTGAATTTATCAAGTTTTTAATGCAACCTTAGCTTCTGAGCAGGGTAACAGAAACCCATTCTCTGGTGGTGTTGACGGTCGTTCTGCACGAGTTGACTGGCAGCAGTGAGTCAGAATGGAGAGGGCAGCTATGTAGAAAAACAAGTCTACGGCATGTGACAAAAACATTTGCCTGCCTTGGGAACCAACTAACACCCTGAAAGTTGAGAAAATGACTTCCTCTGTTATGAATTTATTCTGCATAAAATTATACCTGGGATTCCTCTCTTTGGTAACCTTGTCTACTCAGTCTTTGCCCAGCAGTGAAAGCTGCCCATCAGAAGCAAGTATAAAAGGGGATCTAAGGGAAAAAAAATAGGATTGTCAGCTCTGAGTTGGCAAATACTTGGAGATTGGGGGGGTGGAGCCAGGGCCGGTTCCAGGTTTTTTTGCACACTAGGCGAGGCTACCTTCTGGCGCCCCCCCATGTGCCCACCAATTTTCAAACATAAATGCATTTTAGAAAGACTGAAAACCACAAAATTTGAAATTGCTGGTGCTGGGCCTGGCGGCAGGTCTCCTACACAGTAATGCAGACTGTCAGTTCTGTGCCCCTCTGAGGTCTCCACCCTAGGCAGCCACCTAGGTTGGCCTAATGGTAGCACTGGCCCTGGGTGGAGCCTCAGGAGGGTAGGGTTTGAGGAGGGAAGGGACCTCGGCGGGGTATAATACCATACAGTCCACCCTCCAAAGCAGCCATTTTCTCCAGGGGAAGTGATCTTGAACCAGTCATCTGGTTAGTGGGAGACCTCCAGGTGCCACCTGGAGGTTAGCAACCACAGTAAATGAGCGCAATTCAGTAAAGAGAACTGAATTAATCACAATGCAAGCTACCTTTATAACTCAGAGCTCAAGTTTAAATATGGATTTCTGCTGTCATTGTACTGTAGGTAGCTTCATAATAAGGAAAACTGACCATCTCGTGAACCTGCTGTGAAACCCTTTACAATTCTCGAAGCTCTCAGCTTGGCTTATGGAGGTGGCGCAATCAACCATGATGGAACTGGTTCCCAAAACATTACTATCAGGGGCTGAAGACACTAGCAAATCATTCTCAGCCCAAGCAACTGCATGTAGACGGAGTCACCACCGGACACATCACCCTTTGAGACCGGTTCATTCCTCCATTCAGTTTGCAGCAGATTATGAACAAGTCTAATACGCCATCTATTGGCAGGTTGTTAACTTTCACTCACTCGTTTCTCTCAAGGAGGTCAGTGGAATGTGAGAAAAAGTGGCTGGGTGGGGCTAGGCTTCCTTTGAGTCTGGTGTCTGAGGAAGTGTGCTTTACACATGAATGCTCACACCTTGAATAAAACTCTGTTAGTCTGAAAGGTGCCATTGGACTCAAATGTTGTCCTGCTACTTCAGACCAACACGGCTACCCCTACCCCTAAATCTAGGCTCCTTGAAAGCGAAGGAAAAGGGAGCAGAGGCATCACAGGCCAGTGAGGAAGATGTCACTGCGGACTGGTGTGGTCTTTGTTGCCAGACTGAACATTAGGGCACTTCTCCGGCATTGCTGTTATCATAATGCCTCTCTCTGGCAAGCTCAGCATCAGAGGATTGGGCTGTCAGCCACTGCTACGCAATTAGGGTGACAGCATGTAAAGGAGGAAGTGACTTTAAGATAGGGTTGCCAACCTCCAGGGGGTAGCTGGAGATCCCCTGCTATTACAACTGATCGCCAGGTGGAAGAGATCAGTTCACCTGGAAAAAATGGTGGCTTTGGAAGTTGGACTTTATGGCATTATGCCCCAAACCCCGTCCTCCTGAGGCTCCACCCCCAAAGTCTCCAGGTATTTTCCAACCCTGAGCTGGCAACACTACTTTAAGAGATGTAGAAGAAGAAGAAGAAGAGATTAGATTTATACCCCGCCCTTCACTCACTTGGAGTCTCAGAGCGGCTTACAAACTCCTTTCCCCTTCCCCTCCCCACAACAGACACCCTGTGAGGTAGGTGGGGCTGAGAGAGCTCTTTCCCAAGCTGTCCTTGAGGGAACAGCTGGTACAGAGCTATGGCTTGCCCAAGGTCATCCAGCAGGTGCAAGTGGAGGAGTGGGGAATCAAACCCGGTTCTCCCAGATTAGAGTCCGCGCACTTAACCACTACACCAAACTGGCTCTCAAACTGGCTGTAGAAGAAGATCTTCAGCGAGCAACAAATCTGAAGGAGAAGAAGAAGATTCTGATGCAGAAAAAGGAGCAGCAGCTCCAGAACCCCGGAAAGCCAAATAAGACTGTGTTAAAAGAAGCGAAAAGAAAGAAGAAAGAATAATAATTGTTATTTTGAAAGTTTGATTTTTGTCTATGTATTCACTTGACTTAAATGCAGTTATTTACTTAATTTAGATTTTTACGGTATGTAGCTTGTAGAAAGTAATGATGCCTTGATATATTAACTAGTTTCTTGTAAACATATGAAGTAATATTCTTTTTCTTTATGGAAACAACTTGGTCCCTGTATATTTAGGGGTAGTTTAGTGTTTTTAGTTTAGTCTGTTTTTTTGTAGTGCGTAGAAAATAATAATAATAAAGATGTAGAAGAAGGAATTTCCAGCTCTCTCTGCCCTGTACAGACTCGCTTACACAACTATTGCAGGGAGTGGAACCCCTTTTCCTTGGCATCTGGTTATCCTGTGTGAAACAGCCACACCATTCGTTTGTTTATTCATTCATAGATTCATTCATAGATTCATTCACTCACTCACTCACTCACTCTCTCTCTCTCTCTCTCTCTCACACACACACACACACACAATTATCCCCAAGAACTGCTTCCATAGTCTCACTACATTGCAACCAGTCTTGTGTTGAAATCCCCTTAACCATGTCTCTGTGGTTTTGCCTCTTCTGCTTTTCACTTCAGGCCCCTGAAGTCTGAATTTACAAACACAGGCCTCTAAGGGGTTTCACAATGACTTTTTCTCATACTGGCTTGAATTGTCCTGACTGGGGAAGTCTATTTCCAGACAAACATGCTCATTCTATATAGTGACAATTGTACACTTTGGACTAAAGCACAGCCAGTAGATACTACAGGAATGTGAAAAACGAAGTTTGTGTGTGTCTTAGTAGTAGTTGAATACTCTTAATATTGTGAATTGAGCAACAGCTAGTGTTGCCAACAACCTGGAGAAAAAGTGTCTTGTTTCTTTACGAGAAGCTTAATAGGATTTTATTTACCAGATGATGGTACTTAGCTCCATGCCTTGAAAAGATTCACCTACCCATTGCCACACATTAAGCCTCTATTAAAGGGAATGGGCATTTTTTCCCCTCCTGGGTGTTAGTGACACTAGCAATAGCTGAAAAGCTGGCAACACTGGCTGTATTCTCTGGCTCACCCCCTCTAAAGGTGGCGTCCCTATTATACATAGAGGCCTGGCCTGAATTGCATGCTCTCAGAAAGGAGCTGTAGTTTATAAAGTAGTATTCCTGAGACTGGGTGAATACAAGCCGGAGGAGCCCTTGGGCCACCAGTGACCTGTATGCATGAATCTAAAATGCTGTCAGGTCATAAGTGACTTATGGTGATCCCAGCAAGGGACTTTCAAGGCAAGTGAGAATCAGAGGTGGTTTGCCATTGCCCTTCTCTGCAGAGTCTTCCCTTGTGGTCTCTCTGACAGCTTTCGGCACACAAACTGAATGCATTCTGGATGAAATTCAATCAACAGGAAATATAACCTATAACCTGAATGCTTATTGTCAATTGGGGGGGGGGGGGCGGGGAAACAGTGCCAGTACAAAAAGCCTTTTGACAATGAATACTTCTTGCATTGCCGTATTTCATGGCTCCACTCTGTTTTCACAGAAGAATGAATGAATCCCGGGCTACTGTCTCCCTGACACTATTAACCCACAATACAATGATAAGCTAAATCGCCCTTATTATCACAGTACCAAATAAATGAACTCTTATGGTGATCTTTTGAAAGAAGGAGGGGGGAAGCTCTCTTGCCTCTCCAATTTGTGACGTTGAATCCATGCAGCTTTGCAGGCCAAGAATGTTATGTACTTTTAAGTATTGAGCAGGAGGCGATGAATCCAAACAAACAGGCTTTTATTCAGTGACATTGTTCAGCTCAAAAGACAGCTCTATGAGAGCAGCACTTTCATTTATACTGTTCCAACACATAACTTTCAACAGTGTAACTATATAGAAGCAATATTATTGGACCCAAGCAGGACTCAGTGATTGGGTATCTAGATTGGCTTCAGGACCAATGGGAGTCTTTATTAATCAGCCAATAGGAATTGGAGCTTTAGGGTACCAGAGCCCTTTTCAAGCTATTACTGCTTCATATTCTAAACAAACACAACATGTACAGTGACGTCCCCAATCAAATCTGCTTAGCTTCCAAGATCTGATGAGAGAGATGAGGCTATACCATGCTGCCTTCCTTCCCACTCCGATTACCTGTTCCTCCCTTAATAGCACAATCGTATGCATGTTTACTGAGCAAGCAAAGGCAGCCCATATTCTCTCCAAAATCCCACCAACACTTTCAGCCCTGAAGTTAGGAAATTCCTTTCTCAATCAACAGTTACAGCTGCTTCTCTCTTTTCAGAGCCCCCACCCCAGGGTTGCCAAGTCCATTTAACTTACCAGCGGGGGGGAGTCCTCTGCTGGCCGGGAGCTTCACCGACGCGCGCGCTGGCTGACGTCACCCGGAAGTGACGTCAGGACGTTGGGGACGTTGCCAGGGCGACGCTCTGGCAATCACCCCAAAACTCTATGGTAACATAGCGTCGCCCTGGCAATGCCCCCAACGTGATGGCGTCACTTCCGGGTGACGTCATTACGTGGGGGGAAGTCGTCCAGGCTGGACGACTTCGGGGGCGGGTTTTCCCCCGCTGGACGAATGCTGGCCGGCGGATCGGGAACCCCTTTAGCGGGGGATCCCCCGCCCCCCGGGCTGACTTGGCAGCCCTACCCCCCCCCCCCCCCCCCGGCCAGCATGATCTCTTTTCTTGCCTCTAAGAAGTCACCCTTTCCAAAGGGGTCATACATGTGTGATCCATCAACTGGTTTAGAAGAGCTTTCCTTTAGTGTGCTTAAACTCACTACATATTACTTCCACATACAGGGTTGCCAACTGACCTGGAGAAGAAGGTCCTGTCCCTTTAATAGAGGCCTAGTGGGGTGTTGTTTACCAGCTGAAGTCATTCACCACCATGCTGTGAAAAGCTCCAGCTGCCCACTGGCACTCATTAAAGGACATGGCATTTTTTCAACCCTCTACATGCACACGCATCAACAAATAAGTGGATTTTGTCTGATTTTTCTCATCCTCATGTAGGAAACGCAGGGCCTTTTCAAGTCCCCAAGGAGGAGCAACGGAAAGGCCTGTTTCCTTTTTCTTAGGCACCACAATGACACTATCTGCCTTCTGGTCTATAAACTTCCGCAATCCTTTACTGACACTCAATATACTTGTGACTTTTAAAATATTCAGCTGCAGGGGCCAGTTTGTTGGGGGGGGGGATTCTTTCACATTCCTCATTTACTGACTGCCCCTATAGATGCAAAGGAAATCCAGCCTTTTTCATTCATATTCTTGCACCCTACATTTATTCTAGTATTTCCGCATTCAGTGAAAACAATAAAATCACAATGGCAAAAAAATGGCAAACCTTCCCACCCCCCCCCCCAATCAGAATGAAAACAGACCTGGCAACAAAGTAACAGATTTTAAAGACCATCAGAACAGAAACACTCGGTTTAAGACCATCAATACATGGTTGTCATAAAATCCAGCAGAGAGAACACCTGGTTTGAAGAATTCTGTATGAATGAGAAGCACTTGAGAGCCTTTTCAGTTAAATTACACCCTTGGCTTCCTGAATTGTTTGAATTTCTGACTGGCCAGTAGATGGCAGCTTGATATAGACTATTATTGTTCATCTCCCCCCCCCCCCCCCCAACCAGAGATACAAAACAAGCTGATATTTGCATGGGATCAGCTCCCTTTGCTGAGCTGATGGTGCCTCCCCATCCTGAACTGAAGGATGAATAATACTAGTTTGTATCTAGCAGTACACATTAAATTACAACAGTGGTGTGTTACAGCCTAAGCACACGTTATGTGTGAATTCATGAATTCATGTGCTAAGAAAACTGTGCAATTCCATCAAAGAAGAACCATGCCATTTTAAAGGACAGGTCTGAAATGAATTTTCAAAGAAATCCTTTGCTGTTGGATATTGAGGTTTTATAAAATCAAAATATGAAAGTCCAAACTTTAAAATTGTCGGGTTTAAAAAAGTTTTACATTGGTCCATCTTTAAATTTGGGCAATTTCATTCAACAGTCTGATTTCAGTTTTGAGATAATTTGTGTGTGGGTGGGGAACCGTGGGAGCAATTCAGGCAAAAGCAAAGCGCTCTTATCCCATCAGTTTCCAGAGGAGACTTAAGGAAAAGCTTGAGTCTCTGTGGGACTTGCATGTACTTTCCTGTTGCCATCTGACTCCAGGGCCGATTTCGCACTAGCGTTTGCCCCAGGTTTGCCCTCATGCTTGCACTGGAGCTTCTGGTCGATTTCACACCAGTTGCTCCAGGCTCATGTTTTGCTCTGCAGTATCGCCCTGCTGCATCGGAGTTTCCCTGGAGCAAACAAATCCTGTTTTTAGAGGGTTTTCCTCTTTGCTCCAGGGGAGAACCCAAAATGAAAACACGCCCACTTGCCCGCCTTTCATCAGGGCCACCCCATTGTGGGAGTTTCTAATTTATTTTGGAGAAAACCCTTCGTCACGCTATATCTCCACAACAGGCACTCTGTGATGTAGGTGGGGCTGAGAGAGCTCTTGAGAGAAAAGCTCTTGAGAACTGCTCTTGAGAGAAAAGCTCTGAGTGAACTTGTAACTGAACCAAAGTCACACCAGCAGCTGGATGTGGAGGAGTGGGGAGTCAAACCCAGCTCTCCCAGATTAGAGTCCATGCTTTTAACCACTACACCAAACTCTGTGTTTCGTCCTGTGTAAGCTGTGGCTGTCTGTAGTTAATACAATTCTGTTGTGCCATCATAATTAGATTAAAAAGAGCCCTACCAGACTGGATTGGAGTTCTATCCAGTCATTTGCCATTTCAAACAATGACCTTTTGAGGCTACAAGTGGGCATGAAGGCCATAGCTGACCCCCACTATTTGTCTAGTGCTCAGAGGTATATTGCTCCAGAATGTAGAGGTTCATCCAGCTATTACAGCTAACAGCCACCGTTAGATGTCTTGTGCAGTTTCACTCCCACCATTTGTCATAGGCGGGTGAGAAAAGGAGGAAACCCTGCATCTGGCAGCCGACGGTCTCCACAGGCCATAACTTAGCACGTAAACTCTGCCCAACTAACATCATTGCATCAGCATGGAATAGAAGCCTTCTTGGTTTGTGTTTCCCACAAGTCAGCATGATAGCGCTGCAGCGACACCGCAAGACCAGATGTTGAGCATTAGGAAGGGAGACTGTTTGATGGGACGATTAGTTGCCACTACGTATATCACAATGGCGCACAGTAACGCTGCTTGCTTTTTCATGGGAAACCTCCAGAGCCGGGGCGAGAGTTAAAAATAGAGAAGACAATGAAATCCAAGGCCTACTGTGAGATCTTTGTTATCCTCAAAGAGGCTGGCTGTTGCTCAGGAACAATAGCAGCCAAGATAGTAAAAGCAGCTCCTGAAAGGAACACAAAAGAGAGCAGGGAATAGGACATGCGACAATCTGTGCTGGAGCCGGTGCGAAAATAAAGCAGGTGTATAGAGCAGAGGGTGAGAAATAAGACGTTTGAGACAGGGCTCAAGTAATACGAAGGCCAGAAAAATAAGGTGTGATATGGGAGGTGCCAAGTTCAAATCCTACCTCTGCCACAAACTTGATAGATGACTTCATGCAGTCTCATTTAGACTCTTGCTTCGACTCAGGACCCTCCCCCCCACCAGCAATATGGTCATGGCCTGAAACATCCCACTCCCCCCCCCCCCTTTTAACATCCAATGTGATAAAGGAATAGAACAAAATTTGACTCCAGTGGCACCTTTAAGACCAACAAAGTTTTATCCAAGGTATACGCTTTCCATGTGCAAGCAGACTGTATCTGTATCTGACTGTATCTGAAGAAGTGCACGTGTACACAAAATCTTATACCTTGAATAAACCTTTGTTGGTCTTAAAGGTGCCCCTGGACTCAAAACTTTGTTCTGCTGCTTCAGACCAGCATGGCTACCCAGGTGATAAAGGGTTCTGGAGAACTCAAAAGCTTGTACACTATTTTGTGTCATTTTGGTTGGTCCTTGCAACAGACATTATGTGACTTCCGGGGGGGGGGGGGGTGTTGAGGGGAGAATTTTGCTACCTGCAGCCCGACATTCAATTATTTCCAGTGTGTGACCCTCTTCTGTACTTGTGTGGGGCTTTGTTTGTGGCATAGGCAGCAGATATGGTTGCCAGTCTCCAGGTGGGGCCTGGAGCTCTCCTAGAATTAGAGCTGATCTCCAGACGGCAGAGGTCAGTTCCCCTGGAGGAAATGGCTGCTTTGGAGGGTGGACTCTATGACATTAGACTGTGCCCACCCTAGGAGCCACCAGTGCTCCCTCCAAGCCATGGAATCTGGTGAGCAAAAATTCTACTTTGCGAGCTCCTGGCATTAAAGCTGTGAGTGAGCGATCTGGCTCACTCTGGAGCCCATCCTTTCTGAGCTATGTCAAAAATGTGTGAGCCAGAGGCTAAAAAACTGTGAGCTGGCTCACACTAACAAAGGTTAGAGGGAACACTGGGCTCCACCCCCAGATCTCCAAGTATTTCCTAACCTGAGTTGGCAGCCATAGTAGCAGATCCTTCTCCATAGTCCATGGCCCAGAGACTTTAGCTTGTGCTGTGACCCAGCGTGCTCCCAGGGCACAAAGAAGGACCAAGACTGTCTCCTGAATCCTCGGGCAAAGCTGGCAGAATTTTCTTGTTCTGCAACACACACAAAACTCTGGCTTTATTACGGTGTCACCTTCAACCGCCTCCATGTCTCTCCTGTCTCCATTTTCTCCTTGCCTTTCTCCCACTAGCCCCTTTCACTCTAAGCATCATGGGAAATTTAGATCTGAAAACCAGAATACTGAAACTCTAAAGATGTGAAACTTCAGTGAGGAATAAACAGAAACTGTGATGCTGCAATAGGGGATATTTACTTCCAAATTCCCAGTTCGATATGTAGAATGGAACTGAAAGCAAGCCAGACTTTTGGGTGGATGAAGTTAAACAACGGTGGGGGCAAACACTGCCTTTGCAGGCAGAGAGCTTGACTGACTAATCAGAGCTTCAGCCAAAGGACCATTAAATCCTCTTCAGTTCTATAACTGTGAGCATCTACTTAGTGCACTGAAAGGGAGACAGATGCCCCAGCTACAACATCAGAGGCCGTGGAATCAAAACGTAAGCTACCCTGCCTGCTACAGAGCTTGCTCATGGAACTTAGAGCATAAGAAGAGCCCTGCTGTATCAGACGACTAGTGTTCTGTCCAATTCAGTATCTTGTTTGACACAGCCAATGAACAGAGCATGGAGGTCAAGGCTTCCCCGTTGGTGTTGCCTCCTGGCATCGTCTGAATAGGGAGCTCTTGTCACCACCATGGCTAACCCTGGATGGACATTCCATGAATCTGTCTAATCCTCTCTTAAAGCTGGACACAAAAGGGATTTCAGTGATGTATGTTGGGCATTGTCTGGATTTTCAAGGGAATCTAAGGTTGGAGAGTTGCTTTTTTTGAATTAACTTTTATACGAAAGCAAGAAGACCCTCTGGGTTATATGGAAGTCCACGAGCCCTAACATGTCCTGTCCAGGAAGAGGACCAACTTGCTCATTTGGGGGGGGGGGGATCCTGTCTTGGGAAATACCTGGAGATTTGAGACGAAGCCTGGGGAGGGTGGGGTTTGGGGAAGGGCGGGATCTCAGTGTGATATAATAACATAGAGCCCATCCTCCAAAGCAGCCATTTTCTACAGGAAACAGGTCTCTGTAGCCTGGAAATCAACCCTGCTGCTCAAGCCGCTCCCCCAGCATCACAGGGGCAGCCCCAGCACCTCCTCAGCCTGGGCCCTGGAAGAGAGGAGTGAGATGCTGGTTGAGTGCGTCAACGTATGAACATATGACACTGCCTCATACTGAATCAGACCCTCAGTCCATCAAGGTCAGTATTGTCTATTCAGACTGGCAGTGGCTCTCCCGGGTCTCAGGCAGAGGTCTTGTGCATCACCTTCCACCTGATCCTTTTAAGTGGAGCTGCCAGGGACTGAACCTGGGACCTTCTGGATGCCATGCAGATGATCTGCTGCTGAGCCACACAGCCCCTCCATCATGGCTGGGATGGAAACAGGGCAACGCAGCTCTGTGAGCTGACTGAACCAGCGGCCCAGCCTGGCGAAAGGGTAAGTGGTGGCTGGAGATCTCCCTCTGTTACAACTGGTCTCCAGGCAAAAGAGACCAGTTCATTGGGAGAAAATGGCTGATTTGGCACTATGGCACTATACCCCCCATTGAAGTCCCTCCCCTCCCCAAACCCCACCCTCCTCAGGTTCCACCCCCAAAATCTCCAGTTATTTCTCAGCCTGGAGCTGGCAAACCCAAGGGATGTGGTGGTGCTCAAAGCCTGAGCCTTGCTGTCATAACCAGAGGTACAGCGGGCTGTCTCAGTGGCCCCTCTAGGCCTGCAGTGGCTGGACGACTTGCCTCTTGGCATTCTGGGGGAAGGAGAAGAACAATAGGGGGGCTGTCCAACTCGCCCCCCTTGGGAGCCTTGTGAGGCACAGCCCTCTTGTGAGGTGTGCTAGGAGGTTCCTTAGCTGACTCACCCTCAGCCCTTCCTTTAAAAGGTGGGCCAAGGAGCAGGTGTCAGAGTTCTGTCCAGAAGCCTGGAGAGAAGATCAAGGCAGGAGAGAGAGAGAGAGAGAGAGAGAGAGAGAGAGAGAGCAACTAGGCTTGCCAACCTCCAAGTGGTGGCTGGAGACCCCCCCAGAATTACAACTGGTCTCTAGATTACAGAGATCAGTTCCTGTAGCGAAAAGGGCTGCCTTGGAAGGTGAACTCCACAGCATTACACTCCCTGAGGCCCCTCCCCTCCCCAAACCCCACCTTCCCCAGGCTCCACGTCCGAAATCTCCAGGAATTTCCCAACACAGAGCTGGGAGCCCTACTTTCAACTACCAAGGCGGCTAAAGGCTAAAGGGATGCTGAAGGGCACACTGGCCTAGGAACCCGACTCCGAGAAAACAGACCCTGACAAACTTGTATAAATCTTACCGTCCCATGCATCTGTCTAAAAAAGCCCCTGCCACTGAATGGTTACTGCTTGTTCCTGGACTGCATTCCCCCAGCAGCTCTTCCTCCTTGCACTTCTTTGCTACAGTTTTTGCTACCAAGAGTCCCAAGAACATCTGAAAAGGTGGGCAAGATGGTTACCTTGAGTGCCGGCCACATGTTATGGCAATGAAAGTTCGCAGCGCTGTAATGGAATCCTAGCTTCTCAAACACTGGGCGTCAAATGCAGTCTTCTCCTAAACCACCATTTTAACATCCCATTATCTTCCAGACATGATGTCTGGCCTAGATACCACAGTGTTCCCGCAGAGATATTCAGGAGTATTAAGAAAAATGGGGATACCAACTGATTAGATAAAGAAGCCAGATGGCTAATCAGCTGGCAGCACAATCCAATCCCGAGTCATTCCAGCCTGAGCCCAATGAAATCAAGAGGATTGCACGGTAACATGTCCAAATTCAAATTTGCGTGCTCTCAGAATCTCAGTGAAGGAGAGTACTAAAAAAAAATCTTGCAAGGTGGTGAAAGCGGTATGATAATTTACAGTTTGATTCAGAAAAGTTGCCATTCACCTCGGTATTTCTTTGATTACAAATTCTTACGCCAGAATGTTTAACAAGCAAGCCGTCTGATCTCTCAAACCCACACAATTCACCAACAAAAACTTCACTTGATTGTTCTACCAGCTTTACGCATTAAAGCATGCAGTCCTATTAAAAATGAGTCCGGTTAACCTGCCTTCAGTCAAAATCTTTTCTAGGTTGTTGAATGGAAACCATCCCACGAAAGGAAACGACACTGCATAGAAGGGCAAGAAAAACAGCTGTGGAAGGCAGGCTGGTTGCCAGTTTTGTTACTGGGTCACATCCTGTGGATTCTGCAGCAGCTTTTTACGCAGAAGAAATTAAGCAAAAGGGAGGGTGAGAGCTGAGGTTCTGCATGATGTTGGGATGTGGGTCAACATAAATGAGCAGGGGTGGGGGCGGGGGGAGGGTAAAAAAGTTAAACAGCAAAAGAATCTTGGGGCACCTTAACAAGATTTGTGAAGCCCATCAGATGTTCCAGATTTTCCTGGTCCACAAAAGCTTGTTGCATAATAAATCTGTTAGTCTTTAAAATGCTACAGATTAACAACTGCCATCCTAGAGTTACTGCATTCTAAACCCAATTGCTTTAAATGGGGTTAAAATAGAGTTGCCAGGTCCCTCCTGGCTACAGACAGGGAAGGAGGGAGTAGGGTTCCCACGTTGGAAGACTCCCAGAGATTTTGGGTTGGAGCCTGAGAAGGAGAGAGACCTCAATGGGGTACAGTGCCATAGAGTCCACCCTCCAGAGCTTCCATTTTCTCCAGGGGAACCGATCTCTGTAGTCTGGAGATAAAGACCAATTTCCCAGAAGCAGCTGTGCCACCGTTGCCCTTCCATTTGCCCCGGTTGCATTGGTCAATTTCACACTATTCGCTGCATGGCTGCATTTTGACCCCAACTCCCCCCCCCCCCCCCCCGATTTTCCCCGCGTCTTCTCGATCTCAAAAAAACAAGGATCGAGAAGTCGGGGGGAGCTGCAGGTCAAAAGGCGGCTGTGCAGCAAATAGTGTGAAATTGACCAATGCAACAGGGGCAAACAGAAGAGCGATGGTGGCACAGCTGCTTGTGGGAAATCAGTCAAACTGTAAATCCAGGAGATCCCCAGGTCTCACCAGAAGGCAGGCAACCCCTTCTTAAGACTGGAATAGTGGTGCATAGGATTTGCACAGCCACACCGTTTTCCCTGTGGAATGTCCTTTAAAGTAGACGTTAGCAGCCCTAGACAGAAGATGTGCATGTGATTTAAGGAGATCAGACTGTGTGATGATCGAATCTGGATGAGAAACGCATGGAGCTCTGTGTATCAAATATACATAACATGGATGTCTTGCTGCACATTCTTGGGGCGGGGTGGCAGAAACCACACTGTGCAGTCAGCCAAAGGATATGAGAGGAGACATTTTCATAACTATCAGTGTAATGCTAAACAAATGCTGAAACATTAATGGGAGTAATTTAAACATATTTCCTGCAATTTGTAATATTTATTTTGATATATGTTCTGAATGTTTATGTAACTTTTCTCTCTCTCTTGGTGCATGAGCTGACTCTTGGCAAAATAAAGAGATCTTCCCAGGCGTGCAAATGTGCTATTATGATTGGCTGAGCTTTAAGAAATGATCTGTAGTACTGAACGCGGGCCATGTGTTTGGATCAGAGAGGTGCCAGGACCGCATTGCCCGGGGTTCCAAAGTGGAAATATTGACTCACTGGAAAGGGCCTGACCTGCTCGACTTCCAAATGACCCCGTGGTAATGTTCGGCTGCAGAGCTGCCACTTTTACCCACTGGGCACTCCCCCCCCCCCTTAAGCCCTCTCTGCATTCAAGGGCAGTTGTGATACAGCCTTATATCTACATCTGCCTTTGCCAAGGTGGCCACTCATGAGCCTTTCCTGTGTAGAGGAAAGGATATCAACACATGATATCGTGGCATTTACTATTTGGGATTCCAGTAGCCAGGGCTATTTTGGGGCAGGAACACACAGGAACGGAGTTCCAGCTGGCTTCTGAGTTGGCCACACCCACAGCCTCCCCCACTCAGGTTCCCCAGGTGCCTCACAGCTGCTGGGCGCCTGGGGAAGCCAATCCAGAAACTGCCTGCCTTCCCTTGGCTTCCTCATGTGCCCTGCAAGCCACAGGGCACCTGGGGAAGCCAATCCTGGGAGGGAGCTGCGCTGTCAGGGGTATGGCCTGAAATGCTAATGCGTTTCTTCTGTTGGGTGTGGCCTATATGCTAATGAGTCCCTGCTGGGCTTTTCCTACAAAAAAACCCCTGCCAGTAGCAGTTTCCCTACCCTGTCCTGGAAGGCTCAGGCTAGCCCGATCTCATCAGATCTCGGAAGCTAAGCAGGCTTGTCCCTGGTCAGTATTAGGACAGAAGGCCCTCAAGGCTGGCCGGGGTCATGACGCAGAGGCAGGCAATGGCAAACCACCTTTGAAGGTCTCTTGCCTTGAAAACTCTACAGGGGTGTGTGTGTGTCGCCACAAGTTGGCTGTGATTTGACGGCATTTTCCACCGGCAGTTTCCCTAACCTTCGCCTATGCAATGGTACCAACAGGTCTGCGGTAATTCATGTTAGTGCACAGATATGCGCTAACAGCTGCCGCATTGAAAAAGGAAACGTAGGAGTGCTGTACTATGATTGCTGAAACATGTACATTGGCCCTTAACTATCTTATGAGAGAGCGCTGTTGTCCGCTATCTGCCCCACGCAGCTGTTATGTGGAACAATGAAATCAACCGCCATGGAATGGTGGCAATGAATATGCCGTCTGTTACTGCAGACAGATCTAGGATACGGCTTGGACTTCTGCCATTTAATAGCATGGAGTTATCTGCTCCAAATGTCTAGGATAGCATTTAAACTCTAATCAATTTTAAAAAAAATAATACTGCATAGTCTTTATCTTGTATTGTTTTAATGTCTGGGACGAACCTGGCAGTGAGGGCCTTTCTAGTCACTATTAGATGTTAACTTCTAAACTTTGTTTTCTAGCACCATCTGGTGGCTCTGTTGTACAAGCTAAAGACCTCTTGTGTAATAAAAATGAAAACTTTAGCAGTGAGTACTGCCAACTGCTAGGGCCTTTATTGTGATATCATGTAGTGTCTCTACCAATAGCATGAATTCTCCTTCTTTTGGGGTTGTAGGCACCAAGTTGAGAAAAACCTGAAGTGCATCTTGATTGCTGATATATGCACTTTCAACTTGGCACTATGGAAGAACAGTATTTAACTTTTATAGCTGCATGATCCATTGTCCAGGTAATATCTCATATAATGCAAAGGAAGGATTCTAGCACTTGTTGACATGGAAAACCTGCCTCTATTTTGTGACCCCAGTTTTCACTCTATCCTGGTCCTTGAACACCAGCCCACCTATCCTGCTGAGAAAGATCTTGTATGTTTTTGTCTGATTAACAAAAGAATTAGGTGAGCTCCAGTTGGAGGGCATGTGTGCAAGAAAAAGGAGTTCATATTGGCTAGCAGAACAGTAGGAGTAGGTTGTGTTTTGTATATTAATCATGGAGACCAATGGCTGAAGCACCCCCATTTCCCACCATCACTCAATGAATTGGTGGGAGAAAATGGGGGTAGGAGAGCATTCAGCTGCATAATGGGAAATGCCATTGCATCATTGCTGGATGTCCTAGCATTTCCCTGAAACTCTATGGTGAAAAACATAGAGCTGGGGGGGGGGAATGCTAGAGTGTCCTTTTTTAAAATTTTTGAAGTTTTATTGAGCAAAAAATACATACAGAACATTAATACACGGACAAACAATTATGCTACAATTGAAGTGATCTAAAATATAAACGCAACAGTTGGAGAGAGTATAGTTATAAGTATCACTTTGGAATCAGATTGAGCACGGAAGAAATTATATAAGAACATAACCTGTCAGCCAGAGCATTAAGTACTCGATACAATACAACATACTGGTGTTGCACCTCTGGAATATAAGGGATCAGTGTAAGGAGACAACAGAGTGTCTGGCAATGTAGCGTCATCACTTCCAGTTACACGGCTAGAAATGATGTTGCTGTGTTATGCCTCTCCCAGGCTCCTATAACAAGAGCAGCCTCTTACTCAGAGCTGTTCCAGGTGTTCTCCCTTCTGGGAATTATTACCTACAATGCTGCCTGGACTCCCACTTGGCACTCTTGCTAAGTAGGGTTGCCAGCCTCCAGGTGGTAATATTCCAATGCTAAAGCACCGTGTACAATAAATGATATAGTAGGATTGAAAGAAACATGTACATTATATAAAGAATATTTGTATTGTGCCAGTTGTTGTAAAGGTACAATACCTCTACAAACTTAAATGATATGAGCAAAACTAAACATGTGCACAGTATTTCAAAGAGTTGTAAACAAATGCCAGGTTCATGACATAAAGCTCGCAAGACGATGGGGAGCTGGTAAGAAGAATCCCATTTCGGTGCGCCTTCGTCAGGTCTTACAGCCTCAATTGTTTGTGAATCAGAATTTTTGGAAGTGTAGCATAAGGGCAAAATTAGCTCTGTACTTCACCAGTGGAGTTTCTAGAATCTAGCCACCTGTGGAACTCTGTAGGCTGTCACCATGTTCTGAAATCCCACTGGCAATTCCCTCATTCAACTATATGTTCTAAGTCTTTAGCAGGGGTCATTTAATAGAAAAAGAGATGCAGGACCTCATTAGCATAGCTCATTAGCATAGCTTATTTGCATATGCTAAACCACCTGACATCACCGGAAGTATGTCAGAAGACAAGAAAGAGAGAAAGAGAGGGGGAGGGGAGAGGGGGAGGGAGAGAGAGGGAGAGGGAGGGAGGGAGGGAGGGAGGGAGGGAGAGAAAGAGAGAGAGAGAGAAAGAGAGAGAGAGAGAGAGAAAGAAAGAAAGAAAGAAAGAAAGAAAGAAAGAAAGAAAGAAAGAAAGAAAGAGCTGGCAGAGAGGTGACAGCTACTAATCCAAGCCTCAGAAATACCACTATTCTGGGAGGATAGCTTCAGTGGTAGCTGAAGCCTTCAGAAGGCTGGTCAGAGGAACAAGGACCTTTCCAGGGGACGGAAAGGTCCTTGTTGCAGCCATGACACAAGCAGGCATTCCCCCGTGGGGGGTGGGGCTGGCACCAACTCCAAGAGCTGAGCTCCCCCGAGTTCCTGCTCGAAATGACCCCTGGTCTTTAGAAATATCTCCCTGCAGATTTAAACCGCAGGTTTTTATGCTGAAAATAAACCATTGTAATATTGGATCGACCACTAGAGGGAGCAAAACATGCACAGAACAGGAAAAACCCTAGGAATGTCAAAGCGAGAAAAATGAGAATGAAGAAAAACTCAAGTTAGGCTAAAGACAACGCAATTGAATTCATATTGTCAGATTTATCTCAGAGTGGATTACAATCACCTTCCCTTTCACTCTCCACAACAGTTACCTTGAGAGGTAGGTGAGCCTAAGTTCTGCAAGAACTGTGACTGGCCCAAGGTCACCTAGCAGGCTCCATGTGGAGGAGGAGTGGGGAATCAAGCCCAGTTCTCTAGGTTAGAGTCCTCCACTCTTAATCACTACACTGCACTGGCTCTCAGACAGAGATCAGTTCTGCTGGAGAAAATGGCAGCTTTGGAAGGTGTACTCTATGGAATCACATCTCTACAGAGAACCCTCCCCGGGCTCTGCCCCCAAATTGCCATGGATTTCACAATTCAGTGTTGTCAGGCCCAACCATGAGAAGAGTAGTTATATGCCCCTTCCCTCTGGCTCGCCCCTAAACTGAGCTTATAGTTCAATTTATACCATTTTCCTTCCTCTTAGAGAAGGGAGAGTTGTGCTACTTAATGATAGCTGTGACCCTTGTGTCTGAGGAGATAAAAAAACCTCTGCAGCTGGCAGCTGAATTGTGATGGCCATTCCACACATGCAAATCAGTCATCACTTTGTTATCTGACGAACATTCACAGGATGTATAGACTCACTAAGGTAATCATCATGAGTAGGCTTCTTTGGAACCTCCATTGACATCTGAGGGACATTACAGCAAGGTAAAAATGTTCAGCATCAAAATAAATTAATAGTATTTTGGATGTAGTTCTAAATAAGTGTGTTTTGTGTTGAATGAAGAAGCAACATATAACAAAGCAGACTAAGAGAAAAACATTCACTTACTACACCCAGAGTTTTCCTAACATCCTCAGAAAATCAGCCAGGATTTTACAAAAGAAACAAATATGTTTTCCTCTCCTGAATATACAGTACTGATAATCAAAGAGTAAATAGGTCACAGCTACAAATGACTGGAATACGTAAACAGTGGTAGAATGCCACAAATACAGCAGAGATGACAATCATGTAATCTTGCTGCCAATATAAATATTGCACATGTTAACCTGATCATGTGGAATGAATTGTAGTTTTTTCGAGAAGAGGATTCAGGGAAAAAGAGCATCTTGCAGTAGCCTATTAACCCCACATCCCAGACACTGGCTGCAATCACACACACTTAATAATCCACTTTCAGTGCACTTTTCAATTGGATTTTGCTAGGTCACATAGTAAAATTCAGTTGGACAGTGCGCTGAAAGTGGATTGAAAGTGGATTATTTAGTGTGTGTGATTGCAGCCACTGTCAACTTTTTTTAGTAGATTAACATTTAAGGCCATGATTTCATAGGATATTGTCCTGTGCATGTAGAAATGATCCAAGGCATTACAGTGCCTGAGAGCATCCTCCACCCCTGCCTTGTATCAATAAACTCAGTCACTGACCATTTTCTTTCCTTTAATGGTACCCACCATATTACCCTTCCTAATAGTAGAACCAATTTTCTCTGCAAACTCCAGTGAAATGAATATCCGATGTGGGCATTCCAGGGAATTCTGTTGTTGATCTTAAAGTCACTGTTTTCCTGCAGAAGTTCAAAGGGAGAAACCAAAGGGAAATTGCTAAATTAATACTCATCAAGAAATTTAATACTATCTCTCAGGTAGGTCTAAACAGGGACCTGTTATTTCTTATTCACTTTAGGTGCCAATATCTTGCCTTTACAGACATTAATTACTTTACCCGTACCTCTGCAGCTTCCTATTGTGTCTCCTTATCTCGCTTCATCCTGCACTAGGTTTTTACATTTTGCCTATTTAAAGAGCTGGAAGTTTCTTATGCCCATGCTGAATGAATTGATTACTCTTCAGACTGCATTGTAGTTTTGAATCTGCCTCACTTTGTAATCTTGCTTTCCCTAACTCTTTCCCCAGTCTGTTGTGTATCTGTAAACTGGCCTTGGGGTTACAATCTGATGCATCTGCTGAAGTGAGCTCTTACTCATGAAAGCTTTTGCTGGAATGGAAGAGGATGGGTTAAAAAGAAAAGAAAGAAAGCTGGGATTTCAGCAATCATGGCAACAAGAGTGTTAGAATGTTAGTTCACAGAAGAGTAATAGCTGTTACTAACTTGAGAAAAAAACAAAAAGCATTCAGATTGTACTTCTGGGGAAATGGAAATGGTGGTCATCATGACTGCAGGAAAAGCCGTTTGCACTGTTAGGAAGGAATACATTGAAGCACCCTGTTGAACAGCCAAATATGGGTTGACAAACAGGGGATCCAACCAATGAAAACTTGGCTCCCTATTCTCAACCAGCAAACAGGACAGGAGAATGGGTGTGTGTTTATGCAGGCCTACGTGGGGCCTTCTGCATCCTTTCCCTCTGCAGCACATAGGGCTGCCAGCCTCCAGGTGGGGCATGGGGATCTCCTGCTTTTACAACTGATCTCCAGCTGACAGATCAGCGCTCCTGGAGAAAATGGCTGCTTTGGAGGGTGGACTCTATGGCACTGTACCATGCTGAGGCCCCTCTCCTCCCCAAACCCCACCTTCTCCTGGCTCCACCTCCAAAGTCCCCAGGTATTTTCCAACTCGGACTTGGCAACCCTAGAAGCACAGCTACTTCTTCATCCTTAGGGTTGCCAAGTCTAGGTTGGGAAATACCTGGAGACTTTTGGGGTGGAGCCAGGAGAGGGCGGGGTTTGGGGAGGGGATAGTACAATGCCATATACTCTACGCTTCAAAGTAGCCATTTTCTCCAGGGGAGCTGATCTCTGTCAGCTGGAGATCAGTTGTAAAAGCCGGAGATCCCCAAGTGCCACTGGAAGACTGGCAACCCTATTCACCTCTCAGTTCAGGACTGTAGAAAAACAAGGTGATGTTCAACATAGTCAGAAAAGGCCCTGCATCCTACATGCTTTTCTATATAGAAGAAATATGTTTTTTAAAAAAACAAAACAAAAAACACCAGTGTGTGGTAGGAGAAAAGCATTTTTTAATGCATGCACCCTGGGCTGAGCTGTTTGGGTGTGATGTACAACCTAGCAGTGGCTGTGAACTACGTTTCCATGGCAATGCCTTGACAATTGGTGCATTGTGTAGCAGCCAGCTGAAGCAGGTTTTGAAAGTATTATAGCAGGCCATAGCAAAGACCTTATCATCTCTGTATGTTGACAGAAAAGAAACAGTCTGGTCAAAATGAAATACACAAGAACGCGCCCCAGTGAAGATATTAGGGTCCAGACAAGGGATCCATTCTTTGATATGTGACCCATGGCTAGAAGTGTTTCCGCAAAACTTCTTCGGCAATTTTTTGTTTCTCGGTTTCATTTTTATCCCATTGGCTTTGGCTTAGAATAACTTCTCTGCAGGCAGAGCTGTACGAGGTGCTCAAGTGTCTCATAATTCCAGTATCTGCCAGAGCCACAAGATGAGGAAAAAATGTCAGAGTTTCACAGCTGGAGAAGAGGCTTTGGTGACTCAGTAAGCAAGCATATTAAATTATTACGGCTATTACTTCTCCTGTGTTAAGTTAGGGTGTGGGAGTGGGGAGCCAAAGGGGATCCTGGCCATATTTAATTGTTAATTCCCAGTAATGAGGGGCTTCGTGAAAATTCTCAGGAAGAAGTGATTCAGCTTCCTAGGAAACCGAAGAAAACTGTGGCTGCTAGGAGGAGGCTCTAAATAAACACGGATGGCGGTGAGGTAAATGGAGGCATCCCTGCTGAGAGAGTGGTCATGGGGAGATCGTTGAAAATATACCTCGGTTTCGTCAAGTCTGCCATGATGCTGTTTGGAGGCCACGGTATTAACAGTTCATGTCAGAAAACCAAATTTACCTCACACTCTCTCTGCTTCATCTTGGTGCTGTGGTTATTAGGGCTTGGCCATGTGAGTCTAACTGAGGAGATTTGGAATGACGGCAATGGAAGAACTGGGCTCCATTGCCCTTTTTTTCTGAGGCAAGTGGTGATTTACGCACATGTATGCACCATTTACAACTGACGGGAGGCATTGTACTCAGGCATGTGTTTTATCATACCTCACATTTCCTCTGTGGACATCCAGGCCGATGCTGGTGGGGAGTTTTCTCCCATTTTATCTTCACACTAACTACATGAGATAAGGAGGAGGAAAAAGAGACTGGCTCAAAATTCCCCCAGAGAGCTTCATGACAAAGTTGTAATTTGAACCCAGGACTTCCTGGTCCAAGTGACCCATTTTATCCACTACATCAGGGGTGGGCAATTGTTTTGGCTCGGGGGCCACTTTGTGGGAGCGGAGGTTAGTGGAGGGCCGCACCTTTTAAAATGATTGCATTCATTAGTTAACTTTGCATTTCAGAAAAGGTATAAATTGTATCATAAAAATCAATAAGTATAAATTAAATAAAATAGTGGTAGTTTTATTCAATTTATTTATTGTGCTAATTTCATATTATCTATAGCTGCAAGCATATTTAATTTTAGAATCCGTTTAATGAGACAAATGTACCCTATCACACCACGTGGCCAACTGTCTTGGTGGGCCGCAAAAAAACTCTGTGGTGGGCCGCTATTTGCCCACCCCTGCACTACATCATTGTATCCAAAACAAACAGCATTGTAAGAAGCCTCGCTGGTTTATCTTACCCAGTTAGGCATACTATCAGCGATAAAGCCTTGCAGGTATCATAAACAGGGTTCTATATATGCAGTGGAATAAGCAAATAGTGCACCAAGGTGGACTAAACCTCTTCAGACTGTAGGAGTGGGATTATTTATTCATTCATGGCATTTCTATGCTGTCTCTTCCAAGCCCTGCTCGGGGTGGCTTAAATTTACAATCACCACAAAATAATTTAATTTTAATTGACTTAATTTTAAACATTTAGTAGCTACCTTTCTCCCATGTGGAACTCAAGGTGGATTACAATGCAATGATAGGTATTTTTAAAGCTATTAAAAACTGTTACATTTTTTCAAAGTTCCCCACTGTGAATAATTGCCAGTAAACGGAAAACCAGCACAACATATAAAAGGCAAGATGACCTTGCTCAGGTCCACCGTTCTTTTAATTTGTGAGGAGTTTTTGTAGGAGGGGAATTTTAAAATGGAAACTTTCACTCGCAATCTGAAATGGTACAGCTCATTCTGGCACCTCAGCCTTCTGCCACCTCAACCCGCTCATATGAACACATGAAGCTGCCTTATATTAATGAGTCAGACGACTGGTCTGTCAAGACCATCATTGTCCACTTTGAGAGGAAGCACCTCTCTAAGGTCTCAGGTCAAAGTCTTTCATGTCACCTACAACTTGATCACACGAACACATGAAGCTGTGTTGGTTCATCCTACTCTGCTTCTGATCCTACTCTCACTGGCAGCAACTCTCCAGGATCTCAGGCTGATGTCTTTCACATGACCTACTATCTAAACCTTTAACTACCAGGGCTGCTGAGAGGGGGTGACTGGGGGGGACGGACAAAATTCCCGTGGCCCAAGTCAGCTGGAAGGCCTTTAAAGCCAGCATCATGCTACATTCACTTTTTTGCATTTTTAAAACTTCTAATACAATTCTTCACTACAGCCACTAGGGGCACAAGGCTGGGCCTTTCTGCAGAATTTACTAAGAGGCTGAGGGGAACCCTTGCTTCTCAGATCTTGCTAAATCCATCAGCCAAGCCAGCACTGGATCAAGACAAGACCAGCCAGGACAAGCCATAGTCATTGCCAGGATGCAGCCTCCTAAAGAGGTTATTATCTCCAGCAGTCTATGGCTTCTCTATTCCTTTAGTTCAGCCTGGCTCCAAAGTTTTGTCTGAACATCCAAATCTTGCATAGAGGCAGCCCTGTTAGAGAAGAAGAAGAGGAGAAGAGGAGACTGGATTTATACTCTGCCCTTCACTACCAGAAGGAGTCTCAGAGTGGCTTACAATCTCCTTTCCCCTCCCCTCCCCCACAACAGACACCCTGTGAGCAGTGTTTCCTCTAAGCTGAGTTAGTGTGAGCTAGCTCACAGTTTTTTAGCCACCAGCTCACATATTTTGGTCTTAGCTCAGGAAGGATGGCTCCGGAGCAAATTAATTTATGCAGTAGCTAAATCGCTTGCTCACAACTTTAATGCCAGCAGCTCACAAAGTAGAATTTTTGCTCACAAGACTTCACAGCTTAGAGGGAGTATTGCCTGTGAGGTAGGTGGGGCTGAGAGAGCTCTGAGAGAACTGCTCTTGAGAGAACAGCTCTGAGAGACCTGTGACTGACCCAAGGTCACGCCAGCAGCTGCATGTGGAGAAGTGGGGAATCAAACCTGATTCTCCCAGATTAGAGTCTGAAGCTGGTTTTACCACAGAGTTTTGCCCCAAACCCGAAGCATTGCTGCACAACATCCCCAACATGATGATGTCACTTCCGGGTGATGTCATCATTTTGGGGACATCCTGGAATGCCTCCCAAATCCCCTGCTAGTGTGACAAGAGGACCTGACAACCCTAATGCTAAGAGCTAGCCTAGTAATTTGTTTTGTTAGGATATTTGGCTTGGATGAGGGTCATATGGGGAGGGTGGCCCAGATGGAATCTTTGTCCCGGGGCCCATGGTGGCTCTCAGCAGCCCTGCAAAGAGCTACACCAGCTTTTCTGCTAATGGAAAAGGGAGGAAGGGTCCCCTTCGACCACTCAGAAAGATTATGCTAGGGATCATGGGACCAGTATAGGGCTGCCAAGTCAGCCTGGGGGCGGGGGATCCCCTGCTACAGGGGTTCCCGATCCGCCGGCCAGCATTCGGCCAGCGGGGGGAACCCCACCCCCGTAATGACGTCACCCGGAAGTGACGTCATTACGTTAGGGACGTTGCCGGGATGACACTCTAGCAATTGCCCCAAAACTCTATGGTACCATAGAGTTTTGGAGCGATTGCCAGAGCATCACCCTGGCAACGCCCCCAACGTGATAATGTCACTTCCAGTGATGTTGTCGCGGCGTGCGCGCAAACACGTGCACCAGCCGTGCTCCCGGCGCCAGGAGGACTTCCCCCCGCCAGTGAGTAAAAAGGACTTGGCAGCCCTAGACCAGTATGGATTAAAGCCATGTGAGACAGGGGCTGTTGGATTTGGGGGGGGGAGGGGGAGATTGCCTGGAAAAACTGGCTGGACCCAACTCTATATTACATGCTAATCTGATGAGGCACAAGTTTCCATTTTCTTCCTGCCATGTCTGTAAACCCTTGACCTCCTTAGAAAGAAGTAGGGGGAGCCCTCATTTTGTGTCCCCCATGCAAGACTGCGTCAACAGTCAATTTTCAACTGTGGTCAGCATAGTACATTATGTTTACTGCGGCAGTTTTTCCCATTATACACAGAATTCTTGATATAAATGCGAGAGCCCGCAATGCCCTACTTTTACACTGGCCTAATAGATGGAAATGTTTAATTTGCAGACTATGTCAAAATCACCCTCAAACAAAATGTATATCATTAGAATCTATAAACCTTTCTGCCTTCTGAACATGAGTGATGTTAAACCTTTAAGTTTTGTTTTGCTTTGGAAAAATATACACCAGTTGAAAACAGCAAAGAAGTATTTGTTTTCCTCTTAGTTTGAAGAGCTTTTGTGAAAAGAAAAATGATGTTTAAGAAGTAAAGACCGCAATCCAGCAGACCACTTGAAGAAGATGGATGGCTTGGTTGCGTCCATCAAGTTTTCAGTATTTCTCCCTTGCTCCTGCAGTTTCCTTAAGAGTAGAAAAGTTTAAAATCAGGCGTCCCCAGCCTTGTTGAGTTTATGGATACATACAGAATTCTGCGAAATGGCTGCCATAGCAATAGGGTTCCCAGCAGGGTTAGGAAATTCCTGGAAATTTGAGGGTGGAACCTGGGTGGGGTTTGGGGACAGGGTGGGGTTTGGGGACAGGAGGGATCTCCATGCCATAGAGTCCACCCCCCGAAGCAGCCATTTTCTCCAGGGAAAATTATCTCTGCAGTGTGGAGATAAGTTGTAACACCAGGAGAACCCCAGCCCACACCTGGAGACTGGCAACCCCAATAGCCACAGTTAATATTAACTGTGTTTGGGGGGTGACTTTAGAATGTGGGCACCCTGGCACTGCCTTGGTGTACTCCCTAATTACTGAGGTGTTTGGCCTATGAAACCAGGATTTGCTGAGGCAAATCAGATCTCCTGTGAGCTGAATCCTGGTTTCACAAACTAAGCACAGTTAAAATAAATCATGGCTTCAAGTTATGTCTGGATTAAGCCAGAGAGCATGTCTGGACCAAGCTCAGTAAGCAGGGTTGGTGCCTGAGGGCTTTGGACCTGGGTCTCTGTGAGTCTAACCGCCGTGCCAGACTGGCTCCCGTGACGATTGCTATCTTGGAATTACATCTCTATAATTCATCCTTAGAGCCAGTTTGCCTTCTGAGAAAGAGAAATGTTTTTTACCAAATCTGCTCAGAACGGTCAGTAGAAACATTCAGTCCCCCACCTATAGTTGAATGAGCCCTCTATGGATGACCTATTTGATGAAGAAATACTTCTGTGTTGTTCAGGAAAAGACAAAACTCAAAATGTTAAAAACTGGAAGCCTTTTCAGGCAACAGGAAGGAAGCCAGCAGCTCCAAACCGTCCTGCTTTTATGTAGCGTAATTGTGAGTAAAATGATCAGCAGGTCTTTGAAGAAATTAAACGAAAGAAATGGGGGGGAAGAGTGTTTAAGCATGTCCAACCAAGCCAAGTAAAAAATGAATTCTCATTATGTTTTCATAGGAAATGTAACCTCAGTTAACTTCTAACGATTTTTTTGTGTGTGTGCAGAGCTCTTGCAGTGAAGTTTAACTATGCTGCCAATTCTGGCTCCCCTTAGGCTACTGGAAGTGAAATGATGGATAGAAAGAGAGCTACATATGAGCTAACATAATTAAGACTGGAATATGGGTTTAGGCCCCATAGCGATCTGTATTTGGGGTTCCATATGCCCGTAATTCATAAATCATTTTCTCTATACCTGTCAACTGCAGTTCTTCTTTTCCTCATGTTGAGAAACATACCAGCACTTAAAATGTCATCTACCACAAGTGGGATGTGAGTCACTCAGAACTAGGGTTCTTAGGCCTGGCCTGGCCTGGCCTGACAACCAGCAGGAGACCGGGGTGGGGTTGACATCATGCCTCTCTAGGAAATTCCTAGAAAAGGCTGCCATTGCTTTCGGGTTTCCCCCATAAGTGACACTAGTCCTCTTTAGGAATTGCTCGCGATGAAGCATCAAGAACATCTTATAGGACGTTTATGAAAGCCTATGAGATGGCAACTAAGGCAGCAAAGAAAGAGTTCTTTGCTACCAAGATTGCATCCGCTAGCTCACACCCAGCCCAATTATTTAGGACAATTCGATCGTTAACAGTACTGCCAGATGGCAGAGCAAACACTAGGGAATTGGAAATAGGCTGTGAGGCATTTGCGAGCTATTTTGCGGAGAAAGTCTTGTCGCTCCGCCGGGACCTCCCTGCCACAAGAGATACAGTGAGCGAACTCGAGGCCCCTTGCATGTCTTCATATCCAGGGCTAGATGGGTTCGACCTGCTTGAACTAGAGGAAGTTGACAGATTGCTCTTGACTGTTCGCCCAACCACGTGCATCCTTGATCCGTGCCCTTCCTGGCTCATAAGAACTGTCCACGAGCGGCTGCGACGTACCGCCCGGGAAATAATTAACACCTCCCTCTCTGAAGGGGTATTCCCGGGGGCTCTCAAGGAAGCGATGGTCGGCCCACTCTTAAAAAAGACACATCTGGACCCGGCGGATTTGGCAAATTATAGGCTTGTGTCCAATTTGCCCTATCTGGGCAAATTAATTGAGAGGGCGGTGGCGTTACAGTTACAGAGGTATCTGGATGACGCTTCGGTCCTTGACCCCTTTCAGTCTGGCTTCCGCCCGGGACATGGAACGGAAACTGTTCTGGTCGCTCTAACTGACAACCTCCGACGACATCTGGATCAGGGCAGTGGGGCGGTGTTGCTGTTGCTCGACCTGTCAGCCGCGTTCGACACGGTAGATCATCAGCCGCCTTGCCGACGTGGGGATAAGGGGGCGGGCCCTACAATGGCTCGTCTCATTCCTCCAAGGTCGGGGACAAAGGGTGGTGCTAGGGGAGCAGCAGTCCTCGAGGCACCCACTTGACTGTGGTGTGCCGCAGGGGGCAGTGCTCTCCCCGATGCTGTTTAACATCTATATGTGCCCCCTTACCCAGATTGTCCGGAGGTTTGGGCTGGGATGTCACCAGTATGCGGATGACACCCAGCTCTATCTGATGTTGGGCAGCCGGTCGGGCTCTGGCCCAGATGACCTAGACCGGGCATTGCACACTGTGGCTGATTGGCTCAGATCAAGCAGGTTGAAATTGAACCCGGCGAAGACGGAAGTCCTGTGCCTGGGGTGCTGCGGCCCCTGGGGGTCCCGCTCCCGAGCTTCGACGGGGCGCCGTTGGTGCCTGCGTTGAGGGTTGGGAGTTTGGGAGTGCTCCTGGAGCCCTCCTTATCAATGGAGGCCCAGGTAGCAGCCACTGCTAAGTCGGCCTTTTATCATCTGAGGCTGGCGAGGCAGTTGGTTCCCTACCTCGACCGTGATGACCTAGCCACAGTGATTCATGCGACGGTCACCTCGAGGCTAGACTACTGTAACGCTCTCTACATGGGGCTGCCTTTGGCGCAAATTCAGAGGCTGCAGCTGGTGCAGAATGCCGCGGCCAGGCTGCTGACGGGTCTTGCGAGGCATGACCATATCGGGCCTGTGCTGGCGGCACTGCACTGGCTGCCTATAGCATACCGAGTTCGCTTCAAAGTGCTGGTTCTTACCTATAAAGCCCTATATGGCCAGGGTCCAACATGCCTTTCTCCGTATATACCCCAGAAAGCACTACGGTCAGGGTCTGAACATTGACTATGTGTCCCTGGCCCCAGGGACGCCAAGCTGGCCAGAACAAGGACCAGGGCGTTTTCAGTGGCGGCTCCTATCTAGTGGAATGAGCTCCCGGAGGAGATCAGGGCCCTGTGGGACCTGATGAAGTTCTGCAGGGCCCGTAAAATGGAGCTCTTCCGCCAGGCTTTTGAATAGGAGCCGCCACCAAAGATACCACCCATCATTTTAGCATCTATGATGACCCTGGTCCTGTACGGTCTTGGCATAGTGTGTGTGTGGGGGTTATGCCGCCCACTAAGTTGCCATCAGAAGTGTTATTATGGAAGCTTTTATATGTTTTAACCATATTTATTGTGAATGTTTTATTGATTTTATAGGTTTTAATGTTTTGATTGGCCGTCGGCCCATGTAAGCCGCCCTGAGCCCGCTTGTGGGGAGGGCGGGATATAAATCTCTAAATAAATAAATAAAATACCTTGCTGTGGATTAAAACCCAGTTTAAAAAGACAATTTGCAACATCTATGAAAAGACAATAGTAAAGTTGCCTTATCTGTAGAGGCAGTTTTAAAGATAATGCAGATACAGGGGAGGGGCCTCCAGAGACAGTATTTTGGAGGTCATTTTGGGCTGCAGGGGGTGGGGAGGTGAGAAAGTCACATTCTGTGGGTGGAAATGTTCCATCCATGGATTTACTTTGGTGGATCCAAGCTATACTGTTTGTTGGTTTGTCTAGCATCCTGATGGCTTCTGTAAACAGATATTTTAAATGTTTTGAACCATGATGTTCCATTTATTTGACACTAAACCCCCTTCCGTTTGTCTATGACCACTGACACCTCTTTCCCATCCCCTCGTCTATTTACAAATGTATATATATTGATCATGCACATGGATAAGATTGATCAAACACGAGGATAAGAACATAAGAGAAGCCAATGTTGGATCAGGCCAATGGCTCATCCAGTCCAACACTCTGTGTCACACAGTGGCCAAAAATAACAGGTGCCGGAATCTTAAACATACTTAACCTAGGAGTGAAACCCATTGAACTCAATGGAATTTACTTGGTCAACATATATTAGATGTTACTGCAGTTTCTGAAATTATGACATTGACCTGACACTCGTCATGAGACATTTAAATATGATGTATTAGAGAGTAGTCTTCAAAAATAGAGGAGGATTGGAGAGAGAAAAACAAAAAGTGTAACTCGATCTTGTGTCCTTCCAGAGCATCCTCTGCTGGAGTTTTACTTGCTGGATTTTATTTGCATTCACGAGGACTACCAACTTGACGTATTTTTCTCCTAATTTTACCATAGGCAAATTTCATTCATAGGTGGCAGAGATGCTTCCTGCACACAGTCCCCTGTTGGATCCTTCTGTATGAAGAAAATAAGTGGTGACCCATCAGCCAAAGATACCAGTGGACATGCTGCAAAGGAACCATATTGGCACAGTACACCTACAGGCATATATCCCTTTCTCCATGACCAAAGTGTAAGGCATACGAAAGTGTGAAAAAAGGCAACGAAGTGCAGACAATCTAGGAAAATAGAATACATACTTGATAGTTCCCATTCTGATATAAGTACTACATTCAGTTGTTTTCAGTACTGTTTTCTCTGGGCTTAGTATAGGGGAACAACAGACAGGATGGGATGGGTCCCTCTGCTACTGTAGGATTTTTCTTTGTCAATGCAATTTATCTTTGTGATACTTCGGAGACCATGAGAATTTTGCCTTTTAATGCTTGAGCACAGTTAACTTTTGACCTGTGTCAGCTGTCAGATTAGAATGAGTTTAGTCACATCAGCCTGAACAGGAATTAAAACCAAGCCCAGGGAGGTGAAAGGGCAATGCCTTAAAGGGATCACCTTAATTGACTGGGCCTCTTAATCCCCCTGTTCTTGTACATTAGCCCAAATGCCTCTAAGTTCTTCTCTAACCTGTTTTCCTGAGAGTAGAAAGACTTACCCTTTTCACATAACAAAGCTAAGAAGCAGAAGGAACGTGACCCCAGGTCTTCCTGACAGGGGTCTTTAGGATCATGTTGAATGTTCAGCTTTATCCCGCTCCCTTCCCTGGTGGGTTTAAGAGGTGAAAATTATCAGCCAGATCCTTCTTGGCTTAAAGTAAGTCAGTGATGCTCTGCAGGGCCAGACATTCCAGCAGCCATTTAAGTTGGTGTTGTTTGCATCTCAGTGACCTCGGTACTTAAAACAAGCATGACCAGAACATGTTTTAGGGCACGCTGCAGTTATTATCTGATGAGCCTGTGGGGATTAAGACCTTTAAAAAAAAAAGCCTCCCTCTATCCAGAGGATTTACTCATATATATATATATTTAACTGGTTCCAAGGGCAGCAAGAGTTAGGAGACTGGCCAGATCCAACCCACACAACACAAAAGTCCTTATGGCTGTTGTATGGACTTCATACACGTGTGCCAGGAGAGTTCTTTTCCTCCAAGACGCACTGGGAGCCATATTTTGATTGCCACCATAGTCCTCAAGTAGAGTTGCCAGGTCCTCCCAGGCCACTGGCAGGAGATGCGGGCAGGGGGGAGGTTAGGGTTGCCAGCGCCAGGTTGGGAAGTGAAGAAGAGAGAAGAGATTGGATTGATACCCCACCCTTCACTACCCAAAGGAGTCAGGGTGGCTTGCGATCTCCTTTCCCTTCCACTCCCCACAACAGACACCCTGTGAGGTAAGTGGGGCTGAGAGAGCTCTGAGAGAACTGCTTGTGAGAGAACACCTCTGAAAGAACTCATAACTGACCCGAGGCCACACCAGCAGCTGCATGTGGAGGAGTGGGGAATCAAACCCAGTTCTCCCAGATTAGAGTCTGTATTCCTAACCACTATACAAAACTCCTGGAGATTTGGGGAGGCAGCCTGGGGAGCACAGGGACCTCAGTGAAGCACAATGAAGAAGAAGAAGAAGAGATGCTATAGAATCCACTGCCCACATAGAATCCACAATGCCATAGAATCCACTGCCCAAAGCATCCATTTTCTTCAAGGGAACTGATCTCTGTTGTCGGGAGATGAGCTGTAATTCTGGGGGATCCCCAGGTCCCACCTGGAGGCTGGCATCCCTATGCTCATGGAGATGCAGCTGGATGGGAAGACCATATATTGCCCCATGACATCAGCTGCAGTGATCTGGCATCTCATCTGGCTCACTTCACACACAACTGTTCACCTTCTTTTGGTCTCTCTGTTTTGTTGCTTCTCCTTTCTAACCTGACTAAACCCTGAACAATGAATTCACAAAGATCAATTGCTAATGACAGTCACTTGATTTTAATAGCTCTCTGTCTTCTGGATAACTCATACTACCCATTTAACATATTTGCTGCTCTGAATTCCAAGTTGTTGCCTTTAAATTTTGTTTTATTATTGCTGTCTTCCGTTATTGCTAAAAATGATGGAAAGTCTCGATAATGTACTGATTTTTTTAAAAAAAAAATAGTTAAGCTGGTTTGAGCAGAAATTTTCCTAAGTGAGACATAATTTGTTGATGTGTTTAAATGTTTGGGTTTGGAAGGAGGATAGGAGAGCCAAGTCAGCTATTAATTCTGTGGTAGAATAGATGAGAAGTTTTGCTTAAGGAGTTCTGAAAGAGAGGTGCAGCAGTACGGTGACCTGTGAATAAGCTAAGGGCCAATTCACATGATATTAATTCCTTCTGGCCTTCTCAAGAATGTTGGATCAGACGGTGACAGGAATTCTGTGCCCCTCCCCCGGGAAGGAAGGCAGCAGGGCAGATGCTTATATTTGGCACTGCAAGCGGAGAAGAAGAAGAAGAGGAAGAAGAAGAAAAGGAGGAGGAGGAGGAAGAGGAAGAAGAAGAGGAGGAAGAGGAAGAAGAGGAGATTGGATTTATACCCCACTCTTCACTCAGAGTCTCAGAGCAACTTACAAACTCCTTTCCCTTCCCCTCCCCACGACAGACACCCAGTGAGGTAGGTGGGTCTGAGAGAGCTCTTTCGAGAACTGTCCTTGAGAGAACAGCTCTGACAGAACTATGGTTTGCCCAAGGTCATCCAGCAGCTGCAAGTGGAGGAGCAGGGAATCAAACCCAGTTCTCCCAGATTAGAGTCACCCACTTAACCACTACACCAGCAGTACAACAGAGAAGGGAGAGGCTGGCACTTGGGAGCACCAGGAATACAGGCCAAAGGATTAGTGCAAACAGTATGAAATGGAAAACCTACCAGTACTGTTTGCTTTCGTTTTAAGATTTATTTGACTTTGATAATTGGAATGCTTCCATGTCAATAATGTCTGTTTCATATCTACTGATATGTCCTACCTCCCCTTCCCTTCCTCCCCCTCTCTCTTCTTGAACTCTCTAAAGGGGTTTGCCAGTCACCAGACTATTTAACAAATGGAATCATTCACTGGTATTACTGTTTATTTTTGTTACCCTAATGAATGGACGGATGAATGAATGGGCCTTTGATTAATTTTTCTCCTTTTATTTTGAAACAAACTACCGTCCCTAGTCATTTGCATCAGCATTACTACCCAGGTATCAGCGAGAGCAGAATGAAACACTCTCTAAGATGGATGGTAAACAGCAACTAGCAAAGCTGTCTGTTTAAATGGTGGAGGTCACAGCAACTGCACAAGCAGCACTTTTGCAGAAATGGAGGGGGCTGGGGGGCAGGGACTAGTTCTCAAGCCCAGGTTTCAGAGCTTGAAACCTTCTCTAACTTGGCTGGGAAGCAGCAGCTAGCAAGCCTCTCTCCTTAGGGATGCTGGTTCTTTCAGTTGAGATATACTAAAAAGATGCACTTGTCCTATAATATATGCTGGGGTCCATGACTTGGCTGAGATTTGATGACACTTTAGACTAGGGATGCCAAGTCCGTCCCTGGCTACTGGCAGGGGATTGTTGGAAGCATAGGCGTCAACTACGGGGGGGGGGGGGCTCGGGGGCTTGGGCCACCCCTGAAATTCCCCAGGGGGACTAAACCCCCCCTTGGTGAAATGGAGCGCCCGCCCGCCGCCATGCCTCCCCAGCCCGCCACCGCAAGAGCTTCTCTCCCCCCCCCCGGCTCCCCTGCATCCACTTCTCCCTCTCTCCCTCCCTCCCTCTGGGGGCCATCTGGGCAAATGCTGGGCATGTTGTCGGGGTGACGCTTTAACTCTATGAGTTTCAGGGTGATTGCCAGAGCATTGCCCTGGCAATGTGCCCAGAGTAATGGCATCACTTCTGGGTGACGCCATCATGCTGGGCATTCGCCTGGAGGAGTGGCCCGGCAGGAGGGAGAGGCAGCGGCGGCAGGGACATTGTCCCGGCACACGCGTGCATGCAAGAGCCCCCGCCCCCCAGGGAAATTGAAAACCCTACACCCCTGGTTGGAAGTGAAGGATTATGCTGTCTCTTAGCCTCAGCCTACAAAGGAGGACTACAAGAGAATCAGAGAGATAGGGAAACCAGGACACTGACTATCCTTTCTTTCACTCTCTGATGCTATCCCTTTGTTGTGTAGATTGCTACTCTCAGGGAAACTTCCGGTCACACTCTCTGTCTCCACACAATGCTGGACTTCTCCATCTTGGCACCAGGAAAGCAGGGTGTGCTTCCTGCATCTCCATCCATCTAGTTAGTTAGACTAGATTAGTATCCTAACTCTACCTTATCCTGTCTAGAATGGAGTCCCATATAATAAAGGACTCTTATTAGTTTAACAAAGGCAAAAAGGCTCCATGTAACTTTGTTCCTGCAACACACACACTCCAGATGGGCTCTGCTGTGTTGTAAGCCCTGAGCACCGTGCTAACGACTGGAGATAATTCCAACAGGGATGAGGGGGGTTAGAGTTGCCAGATCCAGGATGGAAAATTCCTGGAGATTTGGAGATGGAGCCTGGGAAGGCGAGGGACCTCAGTGGGGTGCAGTGCCATAGAGCCTACCCTCCAATTCCAAAGCATCAATTTTCTCCAGGGGAACTGATCTCTTTAGTCTGCAGATGATCTGTAATTCTGGAGGATCCCCAGGTCTCAACTGGAGGCTGGCATCCATACTTTATACACACACACACACACCTATGAACAAAACAAACCTTGCAAAATGTGTTCTGGTGCTTTACATGTACATGGACATACACTGGAACATTGGACTTCTGGAGACTTGGAATTGGGGGATAAAATCTGAAGAATGTCAGCCCTAGCAAATTGCACATCTTAAAAGGGACCCTGGATCTACCCCAAAAGGCACAATATATAGTAGGAAGGAATATTTATTGACTAGAAACTGTTACCTTTTCATTGGGATCGTCACTGGCAAAAAGGAGCATA
Source organism: Lepidodactylus listeri (assembly GCA_029233225.1). Taxonomy (NCBI): domain Eukaryota; kingdom Metazoa; phylum Chordata; class Lepidosauria; order Squamata; family Gekkonidae; genus Lepidodactylus; species Lepidodactylus listeri. The sequence goes on from JARCFY010000012.1 coordinate 24,541,233, forward strand.
TGGTTAAATGCATCCAATTAAAACACACACACAGAGAGCTTAGAGGGCATTTACTTTGGGCAGATGTTGTTTAAGGTTTTCCCCCCCCTGTTTCTAGTGCTGTACATAAAATAGCACAAGTTTCCCCTTTCACTGGAAAAATGTTCTTACTAATAGAATGAATCACACTGGAAAAAAACCATCGTATCAACTTACGGGGAAAATAGGTTCATGAACTTGAACTACTTTTTGTGAACCTGGCAGATGAAAATATAATGATTTGAAGGATTTACAAAAACCACAAAATTCCACTCAGCCTGCCCATCTCGGAGTTTAGTACTGTCGAGCCATTAGCCCAGATTCCACGATCAAGTTGAGTCCTGCACATACAGTAACAATAATAGTGTCTCCTTAACCCTGGTTAGAAATACAGCCTGCTACTCTTAATAGCTGGAATAGAAAGCATTTGGGCAGGGCAAGTGGAGGAAGGGAGAGGCAATCCCTTTGAAGTAGAGAATAAGAGAAGGGCATTGGTAATCGGATGTTTGGGAGGACTGTCAAAGAAATCTCCCAACACTCGACTTGCCACTGATGGTATCTTGCTGCAGATAAAACAGCAGTAAAAAAAAAGAAAGCAAAATATAGTCCATTATCTCATCTACATCTGGAGCATGCAGGGTGCAAAGAAGCAGAGGAGGAAAAAGCCAAAAGTGTCCCCCCCACCCCCACCCCCACCCCGGTGTATATTAGCAATAAAGGAAAATGCTATTTCTTTCTACAATGCAAGATAAGTAAAAATAATTAAACTGATGTGTGTTTAATTCTTCAGAAAAAGGGTGCTTCTGTTGCAGGGAGAATCAAAGAAATTCTTGGCTGGCCTGTCCTAAAACAGTTATTTGCAGACAGGTTCAGCTATTTCTCCTTTTCGTTTAAATTGCTTCTCAGAGTGTCTTTAATTTTTAAAAAAAAAGTTCAGGAGGAGGAATGGCTGGCATCATTCTTTATGAAATGAAAGCCGATGGGTATAAAAAATGGCAGATGGCCACCTCCCTTATTTAACGTTATATTGATTCATTTGTGTTTATTAAAGCATTCTGCATTGCCCGTGGAAGCAGCTGGCAACAGATAGGCTGCATTATTTTGTTTTAGGGATGGCTCCTTCTTTACCTTTGCTGCCTGTGCATTCCGATGAGCCCTGCATCCAGCACCAGCCCAAGACTGAACTATCGCTTGTTTACTGATATCGTATAGGCTTTCTTTTTCCATTCTTTATAAGCTGCTTTGGGTTCCTTTCAGGGAGAAAAGTGGGGTATAAATATTTAAATAAATCTTGTGGTGTGATGTACTGTATATTGCGAGTTTATGTTTTTTGGTTTTAATATGTACTAAATTGGTTGGCAGCCACCCTGAGCCTGCCGTAAGGCGGGGAGGGTGGGGTATAAATCGAAATCAATCAATCAATCAATCATCTGCTCCTTTGTACCTTACACTGCCAGACTGTAGAAATGAACTGCAGAAAGCAGAGATTTCAGTAGTGCCAGATGTTGATAAATACAGCGACAGTCAAACTCTTCTGGATCTTTTTTTTTAAAAAGCCATTTGAGAAGCACCAAGTTAAATCTCCTTGTACAGGCATGCTATGTCTGCCCAACTCACACAGTATAATTCAGGATAATTATGCTAATAGGAGCTGTGGGGACATCACTGGTTTCCATCAAGAAAAACAGAGCTTGGAATGCTGCCCTATTTCACTTGAGAGGAAGACTGCCAGACAAGCTCACACCATTTGATCCCTAATTATCCCATGGCAATTTTGAGGCTCTGGGCCCTATCCAGAAAAGAGGTACACTTGTACCTTGCTTTCTGTGTACATGCACTGATTTCAGTGGTGTCTCTTTCTCCCTTTTTCAGTATTAAACTAAGATTTCCCCTCTCAGCTTAAAATACTGGTAAAAAATAGTTGGCAGATAACTCTTGTTTTATTGCTTGTATGGCATTCCTCAAAGAAAGGGGCTTTGACCTTCTTAAATTCCTGCTGGAGATTAAATACCAAAAGCAGCAGTATGAGAGAGAGTTAATAGACAGTTTCACTACACACCGCAGGACCTCTCAAGGAGGTCAAGTTATTAACACACTGGGAAATGTAGGTTGTCCTCTCTAAGGTAAGACATAACTTGCCATTCGGTTTGGCTCCTTCTGACCGCAGTCTCCAGGAAGCCCCATTTAGAGTGGCAAGTCTCACAGCTATCACTGGATCTCAAGAATCTGCTGAGCAAACCTTTTAAAACATGTCCCATCAAAACCATAAATCTGTCTTTGCAGACAAGGAATACCTTCTATTAAAAAAGCCAGTGGTCTCAACATGGAAATACCTTTATGAAAAAGTACATTACAATTGACTAGTTAATGGGATACTCATTCACATCTGGCCACAGGAACAGGAAATCTTATGGCTGACAGCAGGGCAGGGATGCCAGACCCCCCCCCCGTGGGGTGGGGGTTCCCTGGTTCTGGGTGCTCCTCTATTGACAGCCAGTTGGCTGATGGGGGGGGGGGGGTTACTCCCCACAAACAGGTAAGAAGCTGGAAATAAACATGACCTTGCTACCTTGCTATCACATGATTGGTGGTGGAAAATGCCATCAAGTCACAGTTGATTTATGGCAACCCTGTAGGGTCTTCAAGGCAAGAGATGTTCAGAGGTGGTTTGCCATTGCCTGCCTCTGGGGTATTTCAAATATTACAGCAGTCACCTGGAGGCTGCTGGAAATAATTCCATATGGGTGATGCAACATATGAAAACTACACCTGATGGGAATTGGACAAATCCACGCCTGTGCCTGTAGGCATTGGGAAAGTGTGGCAGCAAGCTTAACCATTTGCCTGGTGGCAGAGGGCAATCTCCTGCTCTCTCTCTCAGATACTATCCTTGATAATTTGAGGAATAGGACAAAGGGGGGGATGTCAGTAATGGTGACACTCTAGGAATATCCCACAATCTCTATGGTAAAGACCACAGAGACTATTGGGAAGATTCCCAGTGCATCACACCGAAATGATGCCTCGTCCATCAACCATTCACCCAGGAGTGCTGTCCCATTTCCATGCTGCTCTAGGGTTTTCCTCAATCTCTATGGTAAAGAGCATAGAGATGGGGAAAATTCTGAGAGCATCACATTCTCCTGAAGTCCCCCCCCCCCATTCACCACCTCAAAAATATCCGAGCATTTTCTGGCACAGGGCTGGCAATCCTGTGTGGCAGTGGCACTGACAACCATTAGCTGCTAAGCAGCTTCAATCCTGAATTTGCTTTCACAAAGGCAAAAAAGAAGGCTCAAGTGAAGTAAAAAATAAGATGAAAATATGAATGAGTAAGGAGTGTGAACAGTGAACACTCCTTTTTATCTGTGCTGAACAAAATTCTGCATAAATAGGCAGAATTGGAGAGTTTACCAATTACCAAAGAGTACTGTGCAAAGTTCACAGAAGGATTTCTGTCTCTAATTTTGGTTCCCTGGCCTTGAGCAGTAGATTACTGTGGAAAATACATTTCTCCCCATGCCTGCAATACTGTTATAATTTGCACGCTGTCATTCTATGTTCAATATATTTTTTGAGCTTGTGGTCAGCTTGCATAGCGCGTTTTATAGTCTTACAGCTCTATGTCTTCTTGTAAACACAACTGACTGACTCCCTAGGGCTAGGCCAAAGCTACTAGTAGAGGGGTATTTTTTGGGGGGTTATTCTTTTATTTTTCATATGTGCAAGTGTGTGTGCGTGTGAGTGAGTGAGTGTGCAGTTGGAAGTCATGGCGACCTCTGGTGACTGACGTCTACTGGGCCTGGAGGATTTTCAGAGGGGTGGCTGAATAAAGCCTGCCTTGCCTTCTGCCTCTTGTATTCCAAAGAGGTCTCTCATCCAAGTACTTGTCAGAGTTGACCCTGCTTAGCTTCCGAGATCTGACAAGATTGGGCTTGCCTGGACTATCCAGGTCAGGGCACTACTAGTGGAGGGTTTGATGTGATTTACCAAAGAGGTTACAGGGTGATGAAAATGGAGGTTGCTTTAAAATATGTACAGTATCTTAGGAACACAAAACTTGCGAGAATATGTAATGCTTTTTATGCAGATATGACAATGGGTGCGGTCACATGGTTGTTGTGATCGGGTTTCGCCGCTGTTCCCTCTCGTATTTAAATTTGCTGATCAGACGGGTTGATCCACCTCCTGCACTGAAGCAGGCTCACTCTTGCAATGCTCCCAGTTCCCTAGCGCATTTTCCGACCCTGAGGAAATCCACTACTTTCCCGGTATTTGCGCTTTAAATCCACTTTTTCACTGATCTGGATAGACATCTCTCACATGGATTGCGATTAGGGTTGTCTGATCATTCTTCGCACATTTTTTTTAACCTTCCTCCTTTGAGTGCATGAGCAATCATGTGCTGAACAAATTCAACATTTAAATATGCAAGCGCATATATAGCTCCGGTGTTAGGAGGGAGGGAGGGAGCCCCAGGCGCCAGGAGAGATTGGTTTGGCAGAAGAACTGTTGTGCTCTAGGCAGCCTCTGCCACCACCGCCATCGCCACCTTCCCTCGTTTCCAGGGGCCCTTGGTTAAGATGAGACTGGGAAGGGTCCCATTGTCTGGAGACAGGCAGCAGGAGACGGCAGGGAAAGTTGCTTGGGGGGGGGGAAGTGGGCAGGCAGGGAAGGAAGGGTCAGGTGAGTCCAGTGGGGAGTGGTGATTTGGCCATGCGCATGTGCGCATGCGCAAAGCAAATTTTTAAAAAATCTCACACCGTGCCGCCCAAACGGCAGTGCAGCTGTCTAGACGCTGCTCAGAGCCTCCTCACTCAACGGTTGCAGTTCAGGGAGGGATGTGTGATCATCCCCAACCCGGGGGGAAAAATCGCGATTGTATTCATAACAGAACCAAAATCGCAGTTACCTTGCCGTGTGACCACAGCCAGTGAAAAAAATCCTGGTTCAGGGAGAATGCACAGCAAGTCTGTGAATAAGCACTGATGATTCTAACATGGTCACACCTGTGTGTATTAAATACTACTCACCCACCATCTTTGAGTCAACAACATCCCAAAGCTATACTGCAATCAGATTTGAGTAGGTGATAATATCCATAAGGATAAATTAAACAAACAGAAGAACAAAGTTTTTGTATCTTTGTGTCTGACAAAATGTGCATGCACATGAAAGCTTACACCTTGAACGAGACTTTGTTTCTCTTAAAGGTGCCACTGGACGCTGTAGTATCTGCATTTATGGATTTATTGATTAAGTATAAAAAATGTTTAACTTATAACCCTGAAGAGCTCAAAATCTTTATCCTTTACCATTTCTAACGATTTTAAAAGTGCAATTAAAAACTCAAATTCAAGCTCAACAAGTCTGAGAAACCTGGCTTCACCAATACCATTAACCAAGCACATGGCATAAGAAAAGGAAACAACCAGGTAGCAAGGTCTAAACATTACAGAAATGAAGTGGAAAAGGGAAAAAAATCTATTGACTGCTGCAGACTATTGAGACTCTTATTTTAATATGGAGTTCTTTATTTTAGCCTTCGCATGAATATGTGAAGAAAGCATTATTTGTATTTATTTATTAGATATTTATAACCTGCTTTCCTCCCTAGTGGGGACCAAAGTCAACATTGCTGTCCTCCATTTTATCCTCACAACAACCAACCTGTGAGGTAGTTTAGGCTGAGAGAAAGGGACAGGACCAATGTCAGCCAAAAAGCTTCAGTAGCACTTGTGGAGGAGTCTCTGGTACTGGTTGGAAAGTGATTTGCTCTCTGGTTTGCCCCATGTTGCTATGGAGATGAAACCACTGACTGGCACAACCTTGGGAGAAGGTATCCATAATACATACTGTCTCAACCGTCACTGTCTCTCCCTACAAAGGTTTGGGCACTATAGCTCTGTGAGGGAACTAGGGATCTCTAACAGGAGTTTCTGCACCTTCACCAAAATACAGTTTCCAGGATTCTTTGGAGGCAGTAACCGTGGATAAAGTGACCTACAGCTGATGTACAGCTGGGGCCTAGATCTTGCTCATACGTGCAACTAAATCTTTCCTGGATTGCTGTACCTTTCTCCACCTCCTCTTTATTTCCCTCAAAGCGTTCCCATTGTCTTCAATCCTACCATTTCAAGCCTGCTGGCTGCAAATCCTCGAAAAACCAGAAATCTGTAAAACAGACAACAGTCACACACCTGAAAGGAAGCATAAATCCCAACCAGGAATTTGAATCTTCATACTGTGCTGTCAGTTGCAATTCTTCTTGCCATGTTTAAACAAAAAAAAAAAAAAGCCAAACACAAACAGACACACAGACACACAGGTTCCATCTTCAGAACTCTTAACCCATTAGAACAGCTGGGTCATTTGGGGGAGGGAGGTTTTATGTTGCTGTATTGTTTTCTCCACATCCCACCCCCAGAAGGCCGGTAACAAGAGCTGGATTCAAAGTGCCTCCTCAGGACACTGTCACTATAGACCGACACTTTGTTCATCTCGGCGGTGGAGCCATTAGGCTTTCAAAAGTCCACATCAAAATCCTAATTCCTAAATGATTCTCATCTCATCAGCATTTCCCCCTCCTATCCCTCCCGCCTGGCACATAATGTTTCTATTGTATGGGGATGCTGTTTTTCTGAGGAAGCGGCAGAGACTTAAATATCATAAAGGCGAGAGTCAGGCTTTGATATACTGTCAGCAAAAGCTGAATACTGTAATTTTCAACAATTTTCTAAAATCTCCTCCCTGCGTCTTTTCCTCCCTCAGCGAGACTCTCCTTTTGCAGGATCCTTGCCCGCACAGCAAAATTAATGTTCTGCTGGTGATGGGAGACAGTGGGTTACTGTGAGCGCAGACTTTCTAGGCTCCTTTCGCTATTACGCTCTGGCAACTTCAAAGCCCTGGCCATCCTGTTTCCATCTTCCCCAGGGGCTGACTTAACAGCGCAGTTCAAAAGTGCAGCCTTCAGAAGCTGGCGACAGCAGCTCCGCTCCCCAGGCCTCTGTTGTGTTGGACTTTTTATTGTGTTAAAACGACGCGATCCGATGGCACCAGACAATACGGCAGAATTACCTCTCCCTGTAGTGATGGCGTTACTTTTAGTCTGATCGTTGCTATGATCAGATGAAATTTAGCCCCAGGGGTGTGACAGAAAAGGTACACACAAGAACGTTTCTCCCTCCAAAACAAATGAATGGATTATGTGACTTGTGAACAGTAGGGTTAGCAGCCTCAAGGTGGGGCCTGAAGTTCTCCCGTAACGATGACTGATAAGGCTACAGAGATCAGTCACGCCCACCGTGAAGGAAATGGCTGCTTCGGAGGAGGGACTCCATGGTACTCTGAGTTTCCTCCCCTTCCCAAACTCCACCATTTCTGGGTACCACCTCCAAGACGCCCGGAATTTGCCAAGACAGAATTGGCAACCCTAGGATACAACCTGGATGTGACAGTGGATAGCTCTAGGAATCACCGGAAACTCTATGCAGTGGACAACAGAGTGATCACTGGGAGGCCTCCTGCCATAGAGGGAGGCTTGTCAACCCTAGATCAGATGTGATGGATAGAATCACACCCACAGTAGGGGAGCAATCAAAAGTGGGGCACTTGAACCACTTGTGGTTATTGTGGCACTTGGATAATGCCTGCTTTCAGGTTTGGCGTTATAACAGATGAGTGAGGTGGGGTAACATTGATGTGTCCCAAATTTTCAAGATGATTGACACCTTCTAACTCTGTCCTTTTCCTGATATAATGATAAACCCTGGCTATTCCAATGGCAGTTACATATACCGCACTGACAGGAGTATACCTATGTTTTTTTTAAGTATGCACCTACTGACCAGGTTGAAAATATTCATCAGGGGATTGTGTTGGGCAGCATCTCCTTCTTGGGGGCGTGCTCACTCTGTGGCAAACCTTTCTGGGTCATGCATGAAAACGGGCCAACAAACCCTTAGTTCCCTGGCCCAACTCTTAAAATTAGAATGAATAAGGGATGTGTTAATGCCTGACTTGTGGAGGCGGGAGGGTGAATCTGAAGAGCTGTGTGGTCTACTACTTCCTTGGATTTTGTGCCTCTGTTTATTCTTAACAACCTAAAGTAACTATTTATGCACCCAGGCTGAGAGAGTCTTGTTTTTCGTTGGAAAAAACCCTATATCAACATCAATCTCCTTCCCACTCTCCTCAGTTTGCCCTTCTATCCATTCCTGGGAGCACTGACCACCCTGTTTTAGCTTGTAACTGGAAACTATTTGGAAAGTGATGCAGAAAAAAATCAGATTAGTTTATGAATTTATGCTTTCTTTTACATGCATGCTTTCAAGTTAGCTATAGTGATTTTTCTTTCTCTCTCTCTCCCCCCCCCCCCTTTCCCATTAAGAATTTTTTGGCCCTATGAGAGCGTGGGTAGAAGTGATCAGAGTTGTATGTGCCTGGCTATGGCTTTCTGGAAATAAGCAAGAAAATTTTCCTGGGAATGTCTTTAAGAACTACAGCAGTCTATCTACAAGAACTAGCTCCAAGCAAGCCCTGTTTTTGTCCCTGTTATACAGTACTTCTGGTCTGCTGAACTCAAATATCTTCCTTCTGAATTCCTACATCCGCCGTGTATTCCCACATTCCACACATATTTAAAACATGAAGAGCCAATTAATTTCTGAGAGAGTACAGTTCTGAGCACCCTGATCTGGATAGCCCAGGCTAGCCTGATCTGGTCAGATCTCAGAAGCGAAGAAGGGTCAGCCCTGGCTAGTACTGGATGGGAGACCTCCAAGGAATACCAGGGCCATGATGTGGAAACAGGCAATGGCAAATCACTTCCTAACCTCTCTTGCCCTGAAAACCCTCCGGGGTCACCATAAGTCAGCTGTGACTTGATGGCATTTTCCACCACCACCACAGTTTTTAGCTGGGGACTCTGCCACTTCCCTTTTACAAGGGGACACATTTACTTGAAAACACTCTTTCATGAAATTTGGGGTGGGACACTCTTTGTGGGAGGACTGTACCACTTCAGGAATCCATGCAGGAACCAGTCTTAAAGCTGATATTGAATCTTAGCTGGGTGTGGCCAACTCAGGAGCCAGCCGGAACTCCGTTCCTGTGCGTTCCTGCCCCAAAATAGCCCTGGATGTAAATATCTAGATTTCGAGTCCAGTAGCATTGTAGAGGCCAACAACATCTTGGGCACACAAGCAGTGTTCCCTCTAAGCTGAGTTAGTGTGAGCCAGCTCACAGTTCTTTAGCCTCTGGCTCACGCATTTTTGTCTTAGCTCAGGAAGGATGGCTCCAGACCAAACTAATTTATGCAGTAGCCAAACTGTTTGCTCATGACTTAAATGCCAATAGCTCACAAAGTAGAATTTCTGCTCACAAGGCTCCACCGCATAGAGGGAGTACTGCACGTAAGCTCTTGAGAGTGAAAGCTCCCTTCATCTGATCTACATGATTAAGATAAATAAATAAATCTGATTGCATCAACCTGGCCCCCTCTTTAAATGACCTAGTTAAGGGGCTGCAGAGGGCCAAAGAAGAACTCAGAATACCACTCAGCTCTGCCCTTTTTGTCATCTGCTCACAGCAAAGTGAAAATTAAGTCCTCGGGTATCAGTGGGTTAGAATGGTTGGCTGCAATAAAAAAGATGAAGTGCAGTTACACGCAATGTGGGGTGTCACACCGCTGTCCCATCTCTGTTTGGAGTATGTAACACCATGGCCAGAATTCCATTGTACAAATGATGGAGCTCTCTTTTGGTCAGGAGTAATGTACAAGGAGAAGTGTGCAGGGTAACCCTAAATTCCTACCTACAGTGTTGTCACTGCCCATACCAGCATCCCCGTAAAACTCAGTGTTTTTGAATGGAAAGAGGCTGACCATATGGAAATGCCCAAGTCCCTTTGTCTGGTTCTTGATCCCCACAGTCAACTCTAAGCACAGTTACACCCATCTAGGCCCTAATGGAATTAGAAAGCTATAACTCTGTTTAGGACTTCAGTGCTAATCTTGGAAATCGTTCCATCTTCTGGAACATGCACGCTTACAAATCTTTATATTTGAGAGGGCTAGTGTAAAATAAAAAATACAACAGGGAAAGACTTAAATTTTGCATATTAGATATGGTCCCTGATCCACTGATACAATGGGTGCCTGCCAAGTCAAAAATCCACCATGAAAGGGGATTTCATTACCAGACGTGCATTTGAATACTGGCCTCTGAAAATGCGGAGGGCCAGTTTCTGCATTCTCGGGGACCTTTTAATTCCTTGGATCGAAAGCTCAGGATGGAGCATATTTGGCCTCACACATCAGCTCCTTCACACAAAGGCAGAAAGCTGCTGCTGCTTAGGAACAAGATGTTCATGGAGCATGAGCACTGAAGCATAGTTGAGGCATCACATTCAAAACATGTGATGTCAATGTTAAAATGTGGAATATTTCTGTCTCCTACAACTTTTGACAACACTTTCTTATGTGTGAGGCTTTGGGCAAATGATGATTAAAACATGTTGACTGAAATATAACGGGGTTGCTAGGAGCCAGAGAGAATTGCTTCAGGGCTCAGAAGGTTGCAGATATTCTGGGGGCCCTCTCATTAGGTCCCTCCCATTTTCCCCTTCCCCTTTTCTCTCTGTTTCCCATTTCGGGCTCCATTCTTCTTCCCACCGACTGTCATGTATTCCACCAAAGTGAATGATGGGTGGTTCTTGCATTCTTTAAAACTTTACCAGTGCTGGTGGCGCAAAAAGGAATACATGCAATGGCTACCCCACTTCCTCCGATGCCTCGCCCATGGGGGGTTTCCTTGGGTACTCCTGCAACAATGCAGAGGCCTCCATGTGTGATGATCTCCCATCTCTTCCCGGGAGGAACATTTTGGGGACTGGAACACAACTTTTGTGTTTCTTTGAGCTCCACTGGTGCAAGCTGCTGGCAAAAAGCAGCATGCTATGGGTACTGCTCACATCCAGTTGTGCTGGGCTTTCGTGAGTAAACCTTGTATGTGGCCTACAGTTGCCAACTCTGGTTTGAGAAATTCCTGGAGATTTGGGGGTGGAACCTGGGGAAGGCAAAGTTTGGGGAGGGGAGGGACTTCAGTGCAAAGCAGGGGACCAGATCTCTGGAGATCAGCTGTAATTTTGGGAGATCTCCAGGCCCCACCTGGAGGTTGGCAACCAATGCTCCCTCTAAGCTGTGGAGTCCTGTGAGCAAAAATTCTACTTTGTGAGCTGCTGGCATGAAAGTTCTGAGCAAGCGATTTGGCTACTGCATAAATCAGTTTGCTCTGGAGCCATCCTTCCTGAGCTAAGACAAAAATGTGTGAGCCAGAGGCTAAAAAACTGTGAGCTAGCTCACTCTAACTCAGCTTAGAGGGAACACTGTTGGCAACCCTATGGTTTTCTCTTAGTCATTTATTCAATAAAGTCTACATAGCACAAAGACTTTGAGACAAAATAACATAGCCATGGTTAAAATAAAAAAATACAACTTTTTAGGAAGAGATACATATTAAAAGCTTAATTTAAATATCAGGTTAAAGTTCCTCTTATTCATGTGCCCTGTTTTTATTATAAAAACAGACCCATCCCCTTCTTTACATATGAATGGACAGACTCATGAATAAATATATAGAATCCCACGCCTGTCACTTTGGCTTCCATCTGGTGAACCTGTGTTCTGAATCTATGTCCAGACTCTTACCTTACACCTTTGTATTCATTGACTTTTTAAGAAATGTATATCCCAAGCTCTTAGTCCTTCCAAGTTCATAAGGCATAAGTTCTCTCTCACTCGCTCACACACACTGCAATAAATAAAACATAAAATCGCAAAAACAAAAGCCTTGTTATTTGTTCTAAATGATAACAGTTTTTATTTATTTGCACACATTGGTTGTAAACTGATTTCTCTGAACACTTCTCTTTTTACAGTTGCACTCCTGGAAACTTCATCTGGCTTTGCAAAGCCCCTTTGAGTTTAGTTTGGTTAGGAGTTTGGTATGACATAATGAAAGATGAATGGCTGCTGGTACCTAGACATCCCCCCCCCCCTTTCCTGTTTGACAGCCCTAGAATGAAGGCCAGAAGCGGAGAAGCTTGGGCCGTATATCCTGTTGACGTGTTGACATATCCTCTAGCATAAATACCTAGGAAGTTACTGCGAGCCAGAGTCTGGCCAGGTGAAAATAAAGTGCAGGCTTTAAAAAAAGGGTTCTACAGAAAATGCCTAGCTCTCAAAGCATCTAGAGATCGCCAGCTAGTACATATCATTAATGTTACAGGAAGAAACAAATGCAAAGTGAAGAACTAATGAAGATAAGCAGATATTAATGCCCAGCGCAGAGGATGGAGAACCCCAGAGCCCTCACCTAAATTGTAAAAATGCCAGCAGATGGCACTCAAGAATACAGAGTTACTGGCCTTATGGGATAAAATGGGCAGCAAGGTTTCATGCAGCAATTACTGGTGCATGAAGTGCCTTTCCTTTCCTTTTTTGGGGGGGTGGGGTGGGTAGGTTTTGACGCCACGCCCTTGTGTTGTTTCTTCATTCTCTCCCCCTCCTTTCCCTATAGTTCCTGATGTATGTGTGTTTTCACAATGTTATGATGTTATAACATTACAGTACATGGTTACTACTTATTCTAGGCCCTGGAGCATGAAGATCTCCTATTGGAATACAAGCTGAACAGCCTCTGGGAACCCAGGGAGTTCAGCAATTCACCTTTAAAAATCTGATAGTCTGACGAAAAGCCTTATTCAGCAGAAAAACAAGTGGGGAAGAGATACTGAGGCTTAGTTATACTTCCCAAAGTGTAAAATTATAAACAGAGGAAGTTTTTCGCTCTCTCCCTGTCAGAGTTCCCCCCTCTTGACGGGCAAATTATCTGCGTGCCTGACAAATTAGGTGGAAACGCAACATAAAAATGTTTTATATATTTTTAATAGTTTATTTATTTCACTTTTATCTTGCCTTTATCCCAAACAGGGTTTATATAGCTTTGCTGTCCTCTATTTTATGCTCACAACAAGCCTGTGAGTTAGGTTAGGCTGAGCATGTATGACTGGTCACCCAGCGAGCTTCCATGGCAGAGTGGGGATTTGACCCTGAGTCTACCAGACCCTAGCACAGCTCTCTAACCACTACACCCTACTGGCTAGCTCCACCCCCCACCATGATGTCACATCTTGGCTTCCCCCAGAAGTGATGTAACACTGTCATGCTGACAGTGCTCCCCTTGCCCTCAGATAGAATTGCCAACCTCCAGACAGGGGCTGGAGATCTCCTGGAATTACAACTGATGTCCAGACTACATAAATTGCTTGCTTGCTTGCTTATTTATTTATTTTTGAGAAAATGGAGGTGGACTGCATGGCATTAAACCCTGCCAAGATCCTTCCCCTCCCCAAATTCCATTTTCCTAAGCTCCACCCTCAAATCTCCAGCTATTTCCAAATCCAGAGTTGGCAACCCTACCCCAGACTCTCGCTGGTTGCCAACAGTCAAATGCGCAGTTTGATCCAATGTTGTTGCTGTTCCCTTCCTTCCGGACTTAAAGTGCATGATAAGAAAGTAACATCTGCCTCCCATTCCCCAGTTGTTGGTACCTCATCCTGACCCACCTTTGAATCGAAGTTATTAGGCCCCGGGGAAAGTCCAGTCTTTACTGATGCTAGCACTTTCACCCTGCACTTCCAGATGTCTGAACTTCACTGTTGCGAATTCAAGCCGGTTGGGAAGTGCGAACCTTCCAGTCTGTTTCTGCCCCTTCCCACGCTCAGGTAGTGACTTGCACATAAGCGCATAATTGCCCTGGGTCTTCAATCACTGCTTGTGTGTTTATTTTTTACAGACAGTTTTACAGACATCTCTCTCTCTCTCTCTCTCTCTCTCTCTCTGTCTTCTGAAAACTTTGTTTTTCTTAAGAAAACCTCCAAAGCACAGTTTCAGTGCACTACATATCCATGCAGCCTCCTCCAGCAATCCCATTGGCCACCAGCTGCCACCATCCTACAAGGAGTTTGAAGCGCTGCTTCCAATACACACTTATGTGCATGCTCAGAAGACAAATGATTAAAACGCTGCCTGACCGCCCACTCCATGGTTACTGCACAGCAGTAATCTGATTGATCAACCACGGAGTGAGCACGCTGTGAAGCAGGTTAAGGGAGGGATGTGTGATCAAAACTCTCTGTTACAAAAAAACCTGGATTAATTAGAGACGGGGCAAGGCTGTGCTAAGCCTGTTGTCTGACCGCAGCCTTAATGCATTTTCCAGCAGTGTATTTATGGGCCCAGTTCCTCTTGAATCCCTTTTACTCGACAACAGTAAACTCACCACAACTGAAAGCATTCTGTCTCCCGATTATTCTCAGTGCTGCAAAATGGTTGTAAAGCTGCTCAAAAACATACTGCTGGAAAGACTCAACTGTCAGCACTTCCATTTAGGGCTTTCTGAGCAGGCCTCAAGCCTGTTAATTCCCCTCCCTGCCCCCGCTTGCCCACTCAGCATCCATACATCTTCTGCGCCCCACGGGGTAAGCTTGTGAGTTTCCTGCCTGTTTGCCCTCTTCTCCGGTTAGTTATAAATTCTGCCTTGCTTTGACAATGTGTAATTATATAGCACTGAAACAAATATTTTTAAAAAATACTGCAAAGCAACTAGGAAGAACCTGCTGCAAAGGAAGAATTGTGCAAAGCCTCCTTCTATGGAGAGCTGAATATTGAGAGTGATTAACACATGGAATTCACTGCCACAGGAGGTGGTGGTGGCTACAAGCATGGATGGCTCCAAGAGGGAACTGGATAAACATATGGAACAGGAGGTCCACCAGTGGCTATTAGCCACAAGGTATAGATAGGAACTCTTGGTCTGGGGCAAGTGAAGCTCTGTATTCTTGGAGCTGGGGGGGGGGGGGGCAACAGTGGGAGGGCTTCTAGTGTCCAGGTCCCATTGCTGGACCTCCTGATGGCACCTGGCATTTTTGGCCACTGTGGGACAGAGTGTTGGACTGGATGAGCCATTGGCCTGATCCAGCATTGGTTTCTCTTATGTTCTTATGAGATGCCCTGCTTATAAGCAGGCCTGCTATCTCCATCCAGCAGCCCTTCCTCCAGTCCCCACATCCTGTGGACAAGCAGCACTTTGCAGTAGGTAAAAACTGCCCAAGGCTGCGGTTACACACACTAAATAATCCACTTTCAATCTCCTTTCAGTGCACTTTCCAACTGGAAGTTTACTGTGTGAAATGGCAAAATCCAGTTGGAAAGTGCATTGAAAGTGGACTATTTAGTGTGTGTGACCACAGCCCATTTGGGTCAGTCGATGTCAGCAGCTTATGAAGTGAGGAGCTTCCACCTGGTTCAGTGCTCTTTCTGGGACTGATTTTAGTAATGAGGATATTTGTACATTGATTCAGAAAGTGATGTCAATTTAAATTAAGTTTCTTTAAAAAATATCCCAAATGATACACATCTATATTTAACGAGACTCTAAAAAAAGCCTCCCCCCAATTTTTATTTTTATTTTTTTGCATTTGCTCTGTGTGTATGGAAAAAAGTCAAGAACGTATCCCCTAATTTTGCTCGTAGGCTCAGGCATTTTTGCCAAGGGTCTATTTATGACCAAGTTGTAAACCATGAAAGATGAGGCTGCATAATGGAAAAAAACTTGTGCGCCGTGAAGTGGCAGGCTGTAAAAACACCGGTGCTGGCAAATCATCTGCACTGCTCCCTCTGACTTCCAACGGGAACAGGATGATGCCCGTCATCTAACTGGTCCATATCTTAGCAGGAGGTTTTGTGTGCCTCTGAAAGAGGGGTAAAGATGATCTCATCATTACTGCTGTCTGTGTTTGCTGCCAGAATGTTTGAAGGCTGAAATTAGCTACACTCAAACAAGTGCATTTCCCAGGTTACCTGGAATACCTGAGTCATGGCACAGTTGACACGTTCCAGAGGCTCTAGAAATCTGGTGGCGCCACAAAAAATATGGACCCTTCAGCAGCCAACATAAGAGAACACAAGAGAAGCCAATGTTGGATCAGGCCAATGGCCCATCCAGTCCAACACTGTGTCACACAGTGGCCAAAAATACTAGGTGCCACCAGGAGGTTCACCAGTGGGGCCAGGACACTAGAAGCCCACAAAAGAAGCTCACAAAAAAGAAGCCCACTAGAAGCTCTCAAAAGAACCCAGAGCCCAAACTACAGGTTACAATTTGTAACATATAGGGTTAAGGTTCTGACTGATGGACTAATGCATCTCACTCATGAGTCTCACAACTACATTTCAGGTCAGGAAAATGACACAGGGAGAAAAATCAAAGCCTAGGTTGCTAGGTTTTGCACTATGTCAGGAGACTTCCTGCTGGCAACCCACTCTTCCCACTGTTGATCCTTTGGGAAGTGGGAGAAAAAAATACCAATGTCATGCATGACATGATGTCACTTCTGGGGAAAACCCAGAATTTAATCATGTTGTTCTAGGAATCACCTAAAACACTATGGTTTAACCACAGAGTTTCCAGTGATTCCTAGAGTGACTTGATGTCACTTTCAGCTTTCCCCACAAGTGACATGTCACATGCGATGCTGTCCCACCCCATGTCCCACCCCTCTCTCTCCTGCTGGTTGCCAGCCGTTGGTTGGCAACCCTATCAAAGCCCCTTCTCCAGTGCAGGTCCCAATTAAAACTGGGCTCCTGTATGCTTGGGAATTAGTTCCCTGACAGTTGATGACATCTGACCGTGGGCTGCAAAGTCAGGTTGGCATAACCACAACACTACTTGCTACAAATAGGACTGTGTGGTTTGAGTAGGGTTGTCAACCTTCAGACAGATTTGGTGCTGTACTTGTGCAGGTGGAGTTTGGGGAGGGGAGAGAGCTCTATGGGTATGAGATGTCATAGTGCAGGGATGTCAAACATGCAGCTCGGGGGCTGGGTCAGGCCCCTGGAGGGCTTCTATCAGGCCTGCACTGGAACTGGGCATCTCCTGCTTCCAGTTCTGTTTCTGCTGCTGTATCATAGCTTGCTTCACCAGACTCACTCAGTTGCTCAGCCATTTCATGTTTCCCCCTGGGTCTTATAGTCAGAACTCTGAGCATGAGATTTTTGTGGTGAATGTCAATAAATCAAAAGTAGGTTTGCAGCTTACAGATACATACCTGAACAGCATACTCAAGATTGCAACGGCACAGATATTTTGATGCAATAATTCAGAGCAAGAGGTGTCAGTTATCAGACTGTTAAATAAACAAAATATTGCAAGTGTACTAATGTTTTAAGCATGTTTTTATTTTTAAAAAACCCTTTGTATTTGTGTTTTTTATAAAGTTTATATCTCCGCTACCTGGCATTACATTTTATGACGCACATGGCCTGGCCCAACAAGGTCTCATTTATGTCAGATCCAGCACTCATAACAAATGAGTTTGACACCCCTGCCATAGTTTCTATCTTCCAAAGCTGCCTTTTTCTCCCGGAGAACTGATCTGTGAAGTCTGGAGACAAGTTGTAATTCTAAACTCCACCTAGAGGTTGGTGACCCTGTTTTTAGCAGCCCTTGATCCTGCAACAGAAGCTTGGTGTGCAACATTAGCAGATGAGGATGTTGGCCTCCTTGCTGGGAAATGCTTATTTCTGCCAAATTTCTGGTTAAAGGTGCCAGATCCGCCCATGCCATTTTTCTGGTCCATCGACAACCTCAATTGCACATTAAGGCTCGTGGAAGAGTGAACAAACTGTAGCGTGTGTTGCCAAACGTTTTTATAATACTAACAGCAAACTATGCATTTCTGTACAAAATCCCATTTATATGTTCTACGTCTGAGTAATTTCATTGTCATACAGCGTCTCAGTCCCAAACTGTTGACTTTGGGCCAAATCCAAAGTTAAGTCTTGTTGAGCACTTTCTAAGTTTTGCTGATTATTTTTCAACACGACTGAAAATGCTTAAATGTTGGATTGAGACCAGGAGAGCTGGGCTGAAAGACAAAGACTGGCTGAAGGTCTTTCGTTTTGGAACAGCCAAAACACCGTGCAAACCTGTTTCTCAAGGAATCTTCACATTGCTAGCATTATACAGAACTGCCTAAAGAAAGGAGCAGGGCTTTTTTCCGGGGGGAATGTGCCGGAATGCAGTTCCGGAACCTCTTCAACAAAATTCTTTTAAAAATGTTTAAAAGTTCATGAGTTTTCAGTATACAGATTGAAAACTTCATTTCCCTCTTGAGAGTTCTGGCACCTCTTTAAAAAAGAAAAAGTCCCTTTAAAAAAGAAAAAGTAGGGAGTACAGCACTGTACTGGAACTGCCCACTGAAAGAGGGGTCCCTAAAAAGCATCACCCTCCTATTTTGGCACCAAACATTATACTCATTTGGAAGACTGCAAAAATTCCTTCGCAGGCTTCACTTTTGCTTTGTTAGACTCAGTGGGTTGAAGCATCAGCATTATTAGAGATTAATGTAACATTTCTCACATTTCTGGGATTTTAAAAGAATTCAGTGTAGCTTTGCTTTATGATGAACAATTAAGTTTGTCTCAGGTACATCTTCTTCACCCTCCAACGTAGCCTTTTTCTCCAGGGGAATGATCTCTGTCAGCTGGAAATCAATTGTAATTCCAAGAAATCTCCAAATCCCATAAGGAGGTTGGCAACCCTGGTTGCCAACTGGCCAGTGTTTTACTGGTCCAGAAAAATAAAAATCAGGCACTTGTGACTTCTTTCACAGTATGTGAGACTGCAAACATTCAAAAATATTAAGGAAAAATAATTATGCATACATGGTACCTACATAAGGTAGGTAAAAGAGCTGGCTCAATATCAGGCAGCTCTTCTTGTATCCATGTGCCTCTTCCTCCATGAATGCTTGAAAGCCACCTAAACTAGTGGTCTTCATGTACTTTGAGGTAGTGAATGCCATATGAGGTAGGTTTACCAGGTTGCCCACTGTGCCCAGAAGTGGGAGAAAATGGGGTGTTGTTGTTGTGGATATGGAGAAGTCACATTTGGTTGCTGCATCTGTGACATTCTAGAAGTTTCCCCAATCTCTATGGTCATTACCATACATGTAAGGCGGTTGGCGGTGGTGACTGGTGATCCCTTGGGCGTGATGTTGATGTATCTGATGAAGAGGTATCTGATGAAGGGAGCTTAGATTCTTGGAAGCTTATACCCCCAAAATCTTGTTGGTCTCTAAGGGACTTCTAGACTCAAATCTACCTCTTCATGTAAGTTAGAGAAGCTACAGATTCCTTGACAAACCTTTTTGATAGCTGAACATATCTTGTTCAACAGCCAAAATCCTCAGTTTCTTTGTCTGTCCGTTGACCACCTTGAATGGCTGCTGAACAGTTTTGCAGCTGCACAGTAGCGCAAGCACTTATGGTGGAGCTTCATGTCCTTGCACTGGTGAAGTTTCATTTCTTTGCTTTATGGGGGCTTCCTCTCTGCACATGAGATGAAATCAGTTTTACGCAGAGTCATGGATAGTCAGATCAGGTAATTAAATTATGTGAATAGGGAAAAAATGCCCCCATAAGCCTGTGTAAAAATGCACATGCATGAAATAACGTCAACTTATGCAAACACCAAATCGTAAGACTTTTTTTTTTTTTAGAAAAGCAGTGTTTACTTATAATTAGACTGACTGATTGATTTGCTCACTGTTTATTCATATCATTGGTTGCTAAGCAGTGTGCAGTGACGACAGATCTACGAGGTAGAAGGGAGGGAGAACGTAGGACCATCACTGGGCTCTCTGTAGGAATGTGCATGCATGAAACACTGCCGATTCCTCTGTACTGCACTGAACTGAAGTGTACACTTTGAATGCTTGAAAAGTAACCTGATGTACAGGCTTGAACTCCTCAAGTGATGAACGAAAAACTAGCCTCCTGATCATGAGCAGTGTGTGTTTAAGCATCCCTAATGAAAGATGTGCCCTGACCTGGATAGTCCAGGATAGCCTGATTTTATCAGATCTATTACTACTTAGATTGGAGACCACTAAGTAATCCAGGGCTGCTACACAGAGGCAGCCAATGGCAAAACACCTCTGAGTGTCTCTTACCTTGAAAATCCTATGGGGTCATCATAAATTGGCTGTGACTTTTCTCACACTTTCCAACACCAATGTAACAAGCATTAAGAGGATGGGATAAAAAATGGTAATGGATGGATGGATGGATGAAAAGCTGTATGCAAGAATTTTCTGCAGTCCACTTAAAAACACTAGAGAGACTTTCTAGATCAGACCAATGGCCCATCTGGTCCAGCATTCCCATAGTGGCCAACCAGATGCATCTAAACACTTATACCAGAGTCACGAAACCCAAAACATCCCCCTGCTACTGCCCCTCCCAGCAACCAGCATTCAAGAGATATATGCAAATAGCCATTGAGAGACCGGTCCTCCAATACATTTAACCTCTTTTAAAGCCATGTAAACTAGAAACTATCAATATAGCCAATGGCAGTGATTCCGTAATTATGGACTGTGTGAAGAACTTTCTCCCTATCTCTTCTGAACCTACCGCCTGTAAACTTCACTGGATGCTTCCAAGGCTCAGTTCAGACTGGCAGTTTGGCCTGATATAGGCACATTTCTCAAGCAGATTAAGTGGGCCGGTTCACACAGCCGCAGCTGTCTACTCACCCCATCCTGAAGCGTTATCCCACTTTTAAAAAGTACCAGGTGAAAGCTGTGGCAAGCTGTTTGGTCCCGCTTCCTGGAAGTGTGGACGCAAATAAGCTGCAATCAAGTGGCACCGGTAATGTGAATCCGCTGATCGGCATAACTGTCTAAGCGTGCTATGCGCTCGAGCGCACAACCGCCCGCAGGGACGCTTCCGGCTCACAGAGTTAAAACTCCCAGCCAAGGGATCCTGTCCCAATTGCTGCTGCGCCTATGTGCCCATGCGCCTATGCGCAGGTTGGCAAAACGGACCAAAGCCACCCGCAACTGAGGTGCCGCCGCCAGGGGCTGCCCTGCAGTGCGAACATTCCATTCCGCCTCCTCCCCGGTATGGTCCCACATCAGTCCACGCAGTGCAATCAGAAAGCCCCGCGACAACTTGGTTTGGGTCCTTTTGCCCTGCTTCCCTTGCGCTTCATTCTGCCAGTCTGTCCTCTGCCCAAGTTTTGGTACTGTGGGTGCAGGGGGAACAAGTTCTATGAGCTTTCTCCACACCATGTATTGTTTTATAAATTCCTTTCATGTTCCTATGCCTTTAAGTCATCTTTAAAAAAATTTTTTTTTTTGAAAAAGGTCCATACTCTCTAGTTTTTGTCCTTGCAGGCACTTCTTCTTCTTAATGCAAGGTAAGAGGCAAACTCCATGCAGCCCAGGGATGCCAGATCCAGGTTGGGAAATACCTGGAGATTTGGGGGTTGGAGCCTGAGGAGGGCGGGGTTTGTGGCATAATGCCATAGATTCCCAACTTCCAGAGTGGCTATTTTCTGCCGTTGAACTGAACTCTGTTGCCTGGAGATCAGTTGTAATAGCAGAAGGTCTCCAGCCACCACTTAGAGGCTGGCAACCCTCATGCAGCTGTTGGCCCACAGCCATTAATAAACCCAGTCTGGAGGGCCAGGGTTGATCCGGGGCATCTTTCTTGCTCCTCTGACACTCTTGGCAATCCTGTTCTTGTGATCAGCTTGCAGGGCTTTACTACAAACCTACCAAGGCTTTACAACATTGAGAAGTTTTTTCCCTCCTCAGGGGTACTCAAGAAACAAAGTCCATCCAACCCTCTTCTAGGTCCTGGTGTGGTCTGTGTGGGGGTCCCTTCCCTGGCAAGCTTTGGTTTCAGCGGGGACAGTCTCTGCCCGAGATTTATAGCTTAATTCCCTATCTGGAAACAAAGGAACAAATAGCTGCTGTGTCATACATTGAGCTGAAACATAACAGATTATATTGTTTCTCCAGTTTCTGAAGGATTTCACAGTGGTGGAGGGGGAAAAAAATTCTATTAACTTTCTTTTTATGATTACCAGCAGGGTAATGTGGGGAGAATTATCTCTTCCATTTATAAGGTCCAGAGGCCCCTCCAGCCCGAATATCAGCTCAGGAGCTTTGTTCAGAGGACTAACTGTTTCCTTTCCCCCATAAAAAGCCTATCTCCATTAATCTATGTTTATTTTCCTTCTGCTTTTTTAATTTGCTTAATGGACCTCAGCCGAAGCCCCTCCTAGCAGTCGGAGGAAAGTAAACTCTGCTAAATCCCTTGAGACTTAATAGTCACAGTTAAGCACTTCTCTGGATTATTTTGTCTGACTTTCATCTTTTGCTGCTGGAGAGAGGATGGTGGCGAAGCACTCCAGCTTTAACCCCATGACTTAAGAGCCTGGGAATGGACTGCCCAGATTGGCTCAAGATTATTTCCCTGCTCTCTCCCTCCTATCACAAAAGCACACAAGACTGAAGATACAGGAATTGGATTCATTTGTCTCCCATTCCCCCCCCCCCCCAAGTTTGGGCCTTGTTCATACATGCAGAAGAGTGCTGAGGGGCTAGGACAACCTGAACCAGCACAGAATGTAGGTAGAGAATCCTGTGATGTTTTATATTTCTTTATTTTATTTACAAAATATGACCTCGTTATGGTCACGGAGGCTAACAAATTAAAAAGATAAGAGCATCTTAAAAACCATTAAAACCAAACAAAACCACATCAATTAAACCCAAAGCTAAAATATACATACAAAAAAGCATAAAAACAACAATTAAAACATACGGCAAGAAAGAGAGGTCCCTCACTGAGGGAACACCAGATGAGACCAAAAAAGGGCATCATTTACTGGTGGAAGAAAGCAACAGAAGGGAAGTCTCCTTAAGGAGAGAGATCCAGAGTTTTGGTGACATGAGCCCTAATCTCAGAAAACTGAAAGTGAGATCTCCCGGAAGAAATCATTTAGCAGGGGAACAAGGCTCGTACAAGTAGACCTGAAACCAGATTGGAAAGGATCCACACAAAGATCCAAATCACATTTTGGAATTCTTTCATATGTTAATTTTTTAAAAAAAATTCTCCACAACTAGAAAACGAGCGCAACAAGGAAGCAGTTGGATTAGAACCTTTCTTCTTGTTATGACAGTTTTCAGTTTGCGTGCAATGTTTATGTGCAAAGGAATATCCAGCTAAGTTTGCCAGGCAAGCAGCCATGTCAGATCGCTGAATGAAAAATGTACAGGGCACAATATGGCTGTGAACTTACCCACAAGCCACTCCTACTCATCCCTGCTTCCTCCAGCTGTAAAACTGGAACGCCTCTGACCTACCTGACAGGAATGTTGTGACAATAGATGCAATAAGGATTTTAAAGCTCTCTTCCCTGCTGTGTTCCATCTATGTTAGAGACGCTTGAAGAGAGCTCTGCCATAGAATGAGTTTTGAATGGCAGCCAATGGTGGGATTAGTCTCTCAATGCCATCTTTGTTTGGAGCTCAACATGCGATATCACCCCCCCCACACACACACACACACACCATACAGATATTTGAGGAGAAGTTTTTGTTTGCATGGGCAGAAATCATATGGCATAATTAGATCTCATTACCCACTTCTGGTTGTGAACGAAGAATCATTTTATTGTTTATCTGCACAGTAATGCTTTCTCGTTTTATTTCTTGTATGTAGTTGAAGTTTTGTTATTTGAAGTTTTGTCTGTGACGAGCAGACTGATATTAATATAAGTCCTCCCAGCAGCTGTTTTGCTTGTTCCATTTGGACAGACAATGATCTTTTCCTGGCTGTCATGAGAAGGAAAGAGGAAGGTGTAGAAGATGAGAAGAGAAGTCCACCCATGGTAACAGTCTTCTAGAGGGTCTCTGCTGCTCTGTTAGCTGAACCATTTGTGATCCCGGATCCTGCTCTGCCTCCTGGAAAATATGGCGCCCCCCTCCTAAATAATTTCCTGGGAACTGCTGTGAGCTTCCTTCCTTCTTCTACATCCTTTTGATGTATTCCCAGACTAAGCCAGTTTGCTACAGTGGTTAAGAGCGCGGACTCTAATCTGGGAGAATTGGCCCACTCCTCCACATGCAGCCAACTGGGTGACCTTAGGTCAGGCAGAAGTTCTTTCAGAGCTGTTCTCTCAAGAGCAGTTCTCTCAGAGCTCTTTCAGCCCCACCTACCTCACAGGGTGTCTGTTGTGGGGAATTATAGAATCATAGAGTTGAAAAGGCCAAGCAAACATTAAGGCAATGCTGACAGGCAGCCTTTGTCAGTTGGGACATTTGGCTTTGCTGCTGGTTTAAAAGGTCTCCATCTTAGGAAGGGTCCCAAGCACCATTTTTCTGGGCCCACCACATGAGTAGAAATGTCTCCTCTGTCCTAGATATAACTCATACATGAAGGAATTTTTTTTTACTTTTTAAATGTTATTGATAACATAAGAAGAGTCCTGCTGGATCAGACCCATGGTCCATCTAGTCCAGCATCCTGTTTTACACAGTGGCCAACCAGTTCCTCTAGATGGCCAACAACAGGGCAGAGAGGCCAAAGCCTTTCCCTGATGTTGCTTTCTGGCTCTGGGATTCAGAGCTCAACTGCCTCTGAATGTGGAGGTTCCCTTCAGCCACATGGCAATAGCCATTGGTAGACTTATCCTCCAGGAATCTAGAAGAAGAAGAGAAGAAGAGGAGATTGGATTTGTACCCTGCCCTTCACTACCCAAAGGAGTCTCAGAGTGGCTTACAATCTCCTGTGCCTTCCCCACCCCACAACAGACACCCTGTGAGGTAGGTGGGTCTGAGAGAGCTCTGACAGAAACTGTTCTTTTTCAAGAACAGCTGTGCTAGAGCTATGGCTTGCCCAAGGTCATCCAGCAGGTGCAAGTAGAGGAGCGGGGCATCAAACCCGGTTCTCCCAGATTAGAGTCTGCGCACTTAACCACTACACCAAACTGACTCTATCTAATCCCCTTTGAAAGCTGTTTATTCCTGTGGCCATAACCACAGCCTCTGGCAGAAAACCCCACACTTTAATTGCTCTCTGTGGAAAGCAGTGTTTCCTTTTGAAATAGCCATACCATGGTTGTGGACTTCCTTAATCCACGTGGAAAGGAACAGGAAATGCACAAGAGGCATACGTTTGTGACATGCATTGCCATTTGTGTACAAACACCCTAATATGCTTGAATAAATCTATAGCCTGTCATCGAGCCTGGCCTCCTCCATTCCTTGCCCCCCTTATGGGGAAAGGCTATAAACTGGTATTTAAACATCATCTGAATTAGTTGTGATATGTTTTTTTAACTGTTTAAATTTGACTAGAGTTGATTGATCAGTATATGTATTTACTGAATTGTTGTTCACCATCTTGAGCCCTTATGGGGGAGGGTGGTCTATAAGTCAAATAATTAAATAAGTAATACAAATGGGGGGGATATAAATTTTGATCAATAACAGGGCAGCAAAATAGTTGAATATGCATAAAAAGGCAATGAAATCTGGTGTTTCTTGGGATAGAATTCAGGTTATCATACTATAGCTTGATTTCTGTTTAGCAGAGATACCAGCACACAACAGGGCAGTGTTTGTGACTTGTATAGGGTTGCCAAGTCTGGGTTGGAAAATACCTGGGGGACTTTGGGGTGGAGCCAGGAGAAGGTGGGGTTTAGGGAGGGGAGGGGCCTCAGCATGGTACAATGCCATAGAGCCCACCCTCCAAAGCAGCCATTTTATCCAGGGGAACTGATCTCCTGGCATGCAGAAGGTACCAGGTTCAATCCCCGGCATCTCCAGTTAAAAGGATCCAGTAGGATGTGAAACACCTTTGCCTGAGACTCTGGAGAGCTGCTGCCACTCTGTGTAGACAATACTGACCTTGGTGGACCAATGGTCTGGCTAAATATAAGGCGGATTCATGTCTGCATGTCCAGAGCAGCCTGCCTTCTCATCCCCTCCTAGTTGCTTCTCCCATTTATCGGCCCCAGTCCAATGAAAGCCAATGGAAGCGAGCTGGGATTAACTTGACCTGCAAATCTTCAAGTAGGGTCGCCAGGTCCCTCTTGGCTACCGGCAGGGTATGAGGGGTTAGGGTTGCCAGATCCAGGTTGGAAAACCCCTGGAGATTTGGGAATGGAATCTGGGGAAGACAGGAACCTCAGTGAGGTACAATGCCATAGAGTCCACCCTCCAAAGCATCCATTTTCTCCAGGGGGACTGATCTCTGGAGATGAGGTATAATTCCAGGGGATCCTCAGGATCTCCAAAAGACATTTGTTTGTTTGTCTGATTAATTTATAACCCGCACTCTCTTCTCAACAGAGGACTCTAGGCCATTTACAATGTATACAACATACCATTAAAACTGAATGTAGATAATAAAACCAATAAATAAAAATAAATACCATAAAACAAGTTCTAATTAAAGTGCAATCAGTCATATAGCCTAATCGTAAGCATGGCTACTCAGAAGGTAAGATGCACCAAGGCCGTGCAGTATGGGACTTGTGGGAGGGGGAGGGTAGCCCCCTTAGAGAGACTCCAGGCCCTAACCCTTAACATTTAGCTTTCATTTTGAAAAAAGTAATATATGCAAAGCAGTATTCCACTGAGTGGGTCATTTTGTAAGCCAACTAGAGTTGCCATTTACAGTTAGAAAAAGCAGGGGTAGAAATATTTTAACTGATGTAAGAGAATAAAATAAAGTTGCACCTACCTGCTGCCAGAATTCTGGCCTTGCAAAGGCAATTGTGTTCCATTAAATTCAGGGGAGAGATCAAGATGGGTAGCCATGTTAGTCTGTCTGTAGCAGCAGAAAAGGGCAAGAGTCCAGTAGCACCTTAGAGACTAACAAAATATGTGGTAGGATAGGGACTTTCGTGAGTCACTGCCAATGCTCCCTGTAAGCTGTGGAGTCTTGTGAGCAAGAATTCTACTTTGTGAGCTACTGGCATTCAAGTTGTGAGCGAGCGATTTGGCTGCTGCATAAATTAGTTGGCTCTGGGGTCATCCTTCCTGAACTAAGACAAAAATGTGTGAGCCAGAGGCTAAAAAACTTTGAGCCAGTTCACACTAACTCAGCTTAGAGGGAACACAACCCACTGATCACTTCTTCAGATATAGCTAGAATGGGAGTCCCCCTGTCCTATATATTGGAAAGTGGAGTGATTTCAGATGCGAATGACATTAGCAAGCAAATGACAATATCAGGTGAATGACAATAGCAGTTATGATTGGATTTAGGTGAGATATGCAGAAGAGTAGTAGGTGTGGAGAAATGAGCATTGGTAATGAGACAGGAAACCTAGGTCTCAATTCAGTCCAGGTGGATGCATTGTCTCGAGCTTCATTATCCGTTGCAATTCCCTTTGAAATTCTTTTGTTAGGGAACTTTGTTAGGTTAACCTTCCAGGACATTTGGTTGCTGACTTAAAAGTAGCACTTCTCTTTCAAAGCATTGACTCACAAAAGCTCATATCCTGCCACATATTTTTTTAATCTTTAAAGTGCTACTGGACTCTTGCTCTTTTCTAAATTTAGAGGGACCGTCAAGTAAGTGCAAATAATTGGGTAGGATTTAGCCTTGCCTAGATTCTTTCTTGTTTTTGTTTGCTAGATCATTCAGGATCACTCAGTCTTCTCCATGGGCACAGAGGATTTAGGATTTTATTTATTAATGCATTATACCTCTATTTTCTTCCCCAAGGGGATCCCAGGCTGCTTACAGCATTGCTCTTCCTTCTTCCCTGTTATCTTCACAACAACCCTGTGAGGTAGGTTAGGCCAAGAGAGGGAGTGACTGGCCCAAGGCCACCCAGTGAGCTTCCACAGCATGAGTGGGAATTGGAACCAGACCCTACTCCGACCCTCTAACCACAGCACCACTCCAGCTATATATTGCTTTGCTGAGTATGTACATTCAACAGTATATGTATATCGTCCCTCCAGAGTTGGATGATAGATAGATGGCTAATTTCCCCCAGGATAATTTTTTTAAAAATAAAGCATTTCTAATGACTATATACCAAAGTCAGATACGCCTTTATCTCTTCATCTCTGGAAATGTGAACCAGACTCGCGGCAAATATAATCTTAAAAACGGATGGAGAATCTATTCTACATTCCAAAATGCTGAACCTGCTTTGTTTTTTTTTAATTATACATTATATGTATGTAGCTCCTTGGTTCTGTTTTCATTTAGATTTATTTATTTAAATGGTGTCTCTCCCACCTTATCTCCTTGGACTTTGCGTTTCTGATCCATGTGCCAATTTTCTACGTCTGTTTTATGGAAAGAGACGATCTTCCTGTAAACAGCGTGTGTGTGATAGGTGTGTGTGGCCAATATATGCAGTGGATTGTCACGGGACAAGCAGTGTGACTCAGTGTTGTTTTTGGATTTCAAAATATTTGGGGTTGGGCTTCGTAGCAGTGTTACAGCCACGAGGCATGCCAGGGTGATCTCTGCCGGCTTATAGCGAGGCGTCTGCGGTAATAGATTTCCAGCTCCGTCAATCAGCCGAACTGCAGAGAGGAGCTGGCAGCTACCAGATCTTTAGATAAGCGGAACATGTTTTTATTTGCAAAACAATGAAACAGACGCCCATTAAGAATAGGGAAACTCCATCCAATAAATGGTTTTATTCTGACTGAGGTTTTCTGCAGGCTGGTTGGAGCAAGGGAGCGGGGGGCGGGGGGGAGGAGGTCACAATCCAGATTTTGTCATACCAGAATATATTTTCAAGGCAGAATTTTCAAGTGCTTTGAAGAAGGGTGCAACATAGAGAACGGAGGGGCAGGTCTCCCTAACCCATCTCCCAGGGTTGCCATCCTCCAGGTGGAGGTCTGGAGGGCTCCCAGAATTACAGCTGGTCTCCAGACAACAGAGGTCAATTCGCTTTGAGAAAACGGTCATTTTGGAAGGTGGATTCTATGGCTTTATACTCCTCCACTGAAATCCCTTCCCTCTCCAAACCCCACCCTCCACAGGCTCCCTAACCCCCCCCCCCCCAGTCAACCACTGCTGATACACTTGCCTTCTCTGTTGTGGCCCCCACCTTGAGGGAAAGCCTGCTTGAGGAACTCAGGAAGGGTCCTACTCTCCTGGCTTTCGCAAACTATGCAAAACTGAACTATTTAAGAGGGCTTTTCTACGCAGGCAACAGAGTAATTCACAGAGTTACTTGGATAAATTATTACAGATTGTGGTGGATACTACAGGGTACAGCTTGCTGAAACTTGGATCCTACTATGGAATTCTGCGTTATTTAATGTGTTGTGTTAATACGTGTGCTTTGCTTCAGTTCTGCTTTTAGGCTTCTGGTTAGTTTCGACAACCCTAAATCTTACTGCATTGTCTGCTGAATGTCTCATCGGTCAATTGGATTGACTCACTCTGTGTGATCCACCTTGAGTCCAAGCGAGAAAGGCGGACAATAAATAACGTAAATAACGTAAATAAATAAATAAATAAAATGCTTCAAAGCAAAAGTCAAACTCAATCCATGTGCAGCTGAGGGCAAGAACACAAGAAGCTGCCTCATATTGAGTCAAGGCAATGGTCCATCGATGTCTGTATTGTCTATCCTGACCAGCAGCAGCTGTCCAAAGTCTCAGGTGGACATCTTTCACATCACCTACTACTTGATCCTTTCTAAAAAATAGAGATACCAGGGATTGAATTTGGGACCTTCTGCATGCCAAGGAGGTGCTTGACCTTTGAGCCACTGCCATGTCCCTGGCCCCTGAAAGACAGGCACAGGAGAGCAACCCTGACAGCGATCAGGGGCTTAGCAGGAGCAAAGGAAAGCCTCTCCCCTCCCCTCCTTTCATGCAGGTGCCCAGCTCTAGAACTCAGAAGTTCTGCTATGTGGGCAAAGTCTACAGCAGAGCACTCTGGATCTGGGGGGTGGATTCCAGAGCACCTGAAGTGCTCCAGAATAAGGAACACCTTGTGCCACTGTGAGAAAATGGCGTCTTACTTTAATTCGTTTGCAGAGGGAGCCAAACTGTAGTGCGAATTGCTCTGCTGAGGCTCTTGGAGAGGTAACTGGCCAGACCATAGGCAAAGACAGGACGTCACAGTAAAAAGGGAGGACATTGGCCTTAAACAGTGGCGGACCTCCATTTTTGGGAGCCTGAAGCTTGAACTGTTCTCAACCAGCAACAATAGGGCCATTTTGAGGCCATATGAAATGGGTATTAGAGCGTATTCTAACGTCAGTATTACGTACTTCAACCCATTGGCTTATGATTCTGTCACTAAAATAGCCTTGTTTTAATTACAAACACCTGTATGAAAAACTCCTATTTTGTTGAGAAATTCACTCATTTTTTTTTAAAAAAAGATTGCTTCAGGGCCTCTCCAGGATTAAGGGCCCTGAAGCTAAAAGCTTCATTAGTTTCATAGTAGATCCACCCCTGGCCTTAAACACCAATGCACACATTACGAAGTCCTCATGGCCACCACAAGGACCTTCGATCACCTGTACCCTGGGAGTTCTATGCTTCTAGATTTGGGTTGGGACTGGAGTGCACTTGGAAAGGGGACTTCAGCCTCCCTGCCCCCCATTTTCCTGTCTTGAAATGGCCCGAGGAGCCACTAGGTGTCCTGTTTCCCAACAAACCAAAGAGCAGCTCGCCAGGGCTGTTACAGATCAGAAAGGAGGGGGGGGGCTTCTCCATATTGTGCTGTAGTCCCAATCAATGCTCCCTCTAAGCTGTGGAGTCTTGTGAGCAAGAATTCTACTTTGTGAGCTACTGGCATTCAAGTTGTGAGCGAGCGATTTGGCTCTTGCGTAAATTAGTTTGCTCTGGAGCCATCCTTCCTGAGCGAGGACAGAAATGTGTGAGCCGGAGGCTAAAAAACTGTGAGCTAGCTCACACTAACTCAGCTTAGAGGGAAGACTGGTCCCAATCCAAATCAAGCTTTCGGGCTCCTGGGAAGCACAGAAATTCCCAGTGAACATGCAATGCAAGGGCCTGGTGAAGGCCTGGACTATTTTGTAATGTATGGATCAGCCCTCGAAATTCACTTTCAAGAATCCGGTTTAGCCCTATTGTTCCCCTTGTGGCTTCAGCATCATTTGGTTTCCCCCTTTCTTGAATGAGTCACACGGAGAACTGGTGTGGCAGGCGCTAGTGCAGCCTGGGTAGACCCAGGTTTTTAAGCCCCCACTCAGCCGTGAGTCAGTGGAGCCTTGGGACAATCATTCTCTTTCCGCCCAAACTCCCTCAGAGAGTTGTCGTGGGGATAAAGCAGAGGTGGGGAGAGCCATGTGTGCGGACCTGAACTTCCAGAAGGGGGCAATAAAAAGTGGTGGTTGGGGTTGCCAACCTCCAGGTGGGACCTGGAGATCTCTTGGAATGACTACTGAGTTCCACACTCATAGAGATTGTTTCCCCCTGGAGGAAAAGGCTGCTTTGGAAGGTGGGCTCGATGGCATTATACCCCACTGAGCTCCCTCTCCTTCAAACCCGGACCTCTCCAGGCTCCACCCTCAAGTCTTTAGGAATTTCCCAGCCCAGAGCTGGAAATCCTGTGAGGTGGTCCGAAAGGAGGATCCCACTTAGACATCACCACAATGTTTCAATTTGCCTACATCAGGGGTGTCAAACATAAGGCCCGGGGGCTGGAACTGGCCCATCCAGGGCTCTTATGTGGCCCACAAGCAACTGGTGCAAAGGAGGGAGTACTTGGGGGGAGTGGGTGAAGCCACCCCATTGTGGCTTCAGTACAGCAGAACAACCTTGTCTGCAGCAGTTAAGCATCATGGGAGCCATCTGCCCAGCACGGCACTGCTGCCTCTCCAGTCTGCCCATATGGGTTTTCCTCTGCACCCTCCCCCACCCAAACCCATGGGGCCATGCAATGAGGAGACGCCAACTCAGAGCTTACCGGCTGCTGTCCTTTATACCATTTCTATCTCCGGTACCTGGCATTATGTTTTTTGGCACACATGGCCCGGCCCAACAAAGTGACATCGATGTCAGATCCGGCCCTCGTGACAAGTGAGTTTGACACCTCTGACCTACACAATGACAACTCTGAGGGCCAGTGAGCAGAATTTAAACTAAAGAGCAAATTATTTGCAGTGACGCACTAGGTGAAGCCCCAGTTGCCCCCACTTTGCACAAGGATCATCAGCGCCGTCAAAAGCAAACGAAGAAACAGACCACTTTCCCTTCCACATTGCAATCCTAAACAGAGGTACACCCATGGATTTAGAAGAGTCTAACTCTGTTTAGGATTGGACAGTGAAAGCAAGAGGTCTTTTGGGGGGGGGGGGCAGCGCTGAGAATGCTCACGCAAAATGGGAGGCAAGTTTGGACTCAGCCCTAGTTAAAAAGTGAGTGTGAGGTGGAATGGCTTTATTTATTCTGTTGGCCACCAAAGGAGACTTCAAGTCTGATCCTTAAGAACGGTGCCATATTGAACTCACACTGCTTTAAAGTCCAAGGTGGTGGAGGTTTAAGTGAGCAGTCTAATGTTTGGACCTGGAACGATTCAGTTTTGAAGTCACTTTAATCTTTCTGCCTTCCTTGACTTAGAAGCACCAGCGCTCTCCGAAAATTTATGACAACAGGGTATAATAATCTCCCATAAGGATTTATCCAGGAATTTCAAAGAGCGCTTTTTAAAGTTTTATATAGAAAAGAGTGTGCTTCTGCTATATAAGTGGGGTATGACCATTCTGTTGAGAAATGTGTTGGCCCGCAGCAGCAGCCAGTTAAATCAAGAAGATTCTCAAATGCTGTCAAGGAGCCCTGAAGACATTTATGATGTTTCTCTACTTCTTCCGTACAGTGACCAGACTAATGAGTCCTGGGAAGATTTAAAATCCCCTTCCAACGTAGAGGGCCAGGAGCTTTTTGACATGATCCTTTCATCTTCTGCCAGCTCTGTAAAGTCCATTCAAGACAGGGACTTTTCAAATGCACTGTCTGATGTTTAGTGGGTGGCATCAATTTAAATAAGGAACAGAAGCGAGCTTTATATATATTCATATGCCATTCTAGGGACCTTGATTTCCTTTGGTAGAAGCAACTTTGGGCTTTTTGTAGGGAAACAATCCCCCTTTTTTTGGGGGGGGGGGGATCCACATGGTCTTGCATTTGTCATGACTGACATTAAAAACTTTTCCAGTTTGGTGAAATCCTTTCAAAGAGCCTGCCATGTTCCAAAATGCAGAAAGGATGCATATGATGCAATGGAACATTCTCAGAATTCAGTGTTTTGAGGAGAGTGCTGGAATTCCCCCCCCCCTCCATTTCCACCTATGAGACTAACTATAAATGTGCAAAATTTCTAGTCCCCGAGGCATTATCTTCCGTTGAATCTGGTTAACCTAGGGCCAAATTAGACATGGCTCAGAAGTAGGGTTGCCAGCTCTAGGTTGGGAAATGCCTGGTGATTTGGGGGGGTGGAGCCTGGGGAGGGTGGGGTTTGGGGAAGGGAGGGACCTCAGCAGCATACAGGGCCATAGAATCCATTGTCCAAAGTGGCCATTTTCTCCAGGGGGAACTGATCTTGGTCATCAACTATAGTAGTAGGACATCTCCAGGTGCCACCTGTAGGTCAGGAACCTTCAGGGCCGTAGCTAGCGTGGGACATGTGGGGCGACGCCCTTTCCCAAATTCTCAACACCCCAAATCTGAGAGCCCGCCCTGGCATTTTTTCTGCCACGCCAGGCCAGCTGAAGCCCATTGTCCACCTCAAAGAGGCAAAAAAAAGGAGAGGGACCGGCAACTTCAGCTTGCAGTCGCACGCGGAAGGCAGCATCGTCTGGGCGTGGCATCATGCAGAGCTTCCGCTCTCCACCAAAGCCGCTGCACTGAAAGGGGAGGGGGAACCAGGTCGCTTTGCGATCAGAGGTGTGACAGCGTGCACCTGCGGAGTCTTCCCTACCTGTCTTGATATGAGGAGGGAGTGCAGGCTGGCAGCCCTGCTTTGGAGCAGAGGGTTCTACTCAGCT
Organism: Lepidodactylus listeri; assembly: GCA_029233225.1. NCBI lineage: Eukaryota > Metazoa > Chordata > Lepidosauria > Squamata > Gekkonidae > Lepidodactylus > Lepidodactylus listeri. The sequence goes on from JARCFY010000012.1 coordinate 24,575,180, forward strand.
TGGGAGGCTGCAGAGAAGGCAAGAGACCCAGTAGGGGCTCAGTGCAAAGAATTTTGTGTTTGCGGAGCTGTTTATCTAATTGCAAGCAGCCTTCTCTCATATGGGGATTCAAGAGATCCCCCCTTCCCTTCCCTTGCACCCCGCCTTCTTGTTCCTGCATGTGTGAACCCCGTCTACAAGCCTCCTTTCCCTCCTCCCCCACGCAAACAGCCCACCATACCTGCTCTTCTGCTAACCGTATGTTCTGATGTTCTGTGCCCCTCCTCCATCCAGTGCCCCCCCCCCCCCAAAAAATCATCGAGCTCCAGGGTTGGGGGAACCCTGCTTGGAAGATCCATTCATAAGTTGGTGGTGGGTCATATGAGAAGCTGTTTCTTGAAGGACAGTTCCTCAGAATTGCTCTCAGCCATTTTGGTTGAGTGGTTCTCTTTTTCAGGGCCAAGCCTGTGTGTGTCTCTGGTTGCGGTCACACGTGCCAGAAAAACTGGGGGGGGGGGGGGGGAAGCAAGGCTATTTCCTCTGGCAGAATGTGACCTGCAGTTGCACGATCACACCTCCCTTTGAAGCTGTGGGTGCAGTCCATCAGTGTGTGATCAGATGCAACTGTGAGTGAGTCGTTTTCTTTTGTCCCGTTTTTTCCCCATGCACTTAAACGAGGGATTGATGAATCGCACCTCCGCACTGAGGGCTCCCTATGGAGTTTGCAATAATGTGCATACTGCGAAGGGGGGGGGGGGAACAGCAGCACAGAGTTGGGATGGCCTGATCAGACCATCTCAACACCATGAGAGCACACTGGAGTGATCAGACATGGGAAAGTCCATCCGTGGCCGGTCGCAACCCATTTACTACCAGTTTTTCCCTGGTGTCTTTTAACTCTTCTTCTGCGGCAGAGCAAAACAGATTGCCACTGGCTGTGGGACGCTTCCCAGATGTTGTTGTCTGATCACTCCCTTTAAATCCGCCCGGCATTTGTGCCTATATCAGGTCTAATTGTGCATATGATCGCAGCCTCTCTTTGGTTTCTTAACCAGCCAGTTGCCTTGCAGGCCCACTCTTTGAATTCACGGCATCATGCACAACACGAGGTCCCTGATGTATTGGAAAATGACATGTCTTGTGACAATCAGTACATAAACATAAAAATGCGGCTGTGATCTGAACACATCTGAATGATCTAGTTGGCCCTTATTTAACTGCAGAGGCTTCCCCAGAATAAACAATGACATCTGGGCTAATAAAAATTCTTTTAAAAACAAATGTTGGCATTCTGTTAATTAGCTTGAGGTTAAATTTCCTCATTAGCTGCCAGCTGGGATCTGAGAAGTAGTTTAGTATATGGCCTTATGGTAACCAATAACATTTAACGTCTGTGCCACTGTGTGCATCCTCACTGACTTTGAAAACAGAAGTCCTGCCCAGTTTTTCATGCTAACTGTTCTACTTCTTGCTGCTTTTTGTGTTAAAATTGAAAGAAACAGGCTAGTGTCCATGTAAGGCAGAATGTTTGTGAATATTCACAGCTGTCCTCTTCACTTCTGTCTCTGTGCCCTGAATGCAAAGGAAGTGCCACAGTGAGGAGGGCAGCGTGTCAGAATGAGGACCGTGAGACGGATCCACATCCTGAATGCAGGTGGCCGTTTCCTTCCCTGGTGTTTTTGGTATTTCTGCGCTGGACTTGAAAACAGGTCAGCAACTACATTTGTTTTCTTCTTCTTATGCAGGGGGATAGGAAATAGCCTTTTCCAAGCTACTGTAAGAATACTGTTCATAGTTCACTGTGAAGTAACCCACTAGCACCTACCCAATCTGCAGTATTAGAGGAATTTGGACTGTTAGAAGAGAAGAAGATTAGATTTATATACCACCCTTCACTCGGAGTCCCAGAGCAGCTTACAATCTCTTTCCCTTCCTCTCCCCAAAGCAGATACCCTGTGAAGTGGGGGGTGGGGACTGAGAGAGTTCTGAGAGAACTGCTCTTGAGAGAACAGCCCTGAGAGAACTTGTAACTGGCCCAAGGTCACCCAGCTGGCTGCATGTGGAAAAGTAGGGAATCAAACCCGGTTCTCCAGATTAGAGTCCACTGCTCTTAACCACTACACCAAACTGGCTCTCACACCAAACTGTTGACCTTTGTAGATTAAAGTTCTGAGGTGTTATTAATAGATTTTTGTCACCATTCTTCAAAGATAATGTACACAGTTCTATCATGTGAGACAGGGTAGTTCTGTGGTCTTTGACTAGGGCTGCCAATTCTAGACTGGGAAATTCCTGGAGATTCGGGGGTGAAACCTGGGGAGGTTAGGAACTCCGTCAGGTATAATGCCATAGAGTTCGCCCTCCAAATTAGCCATTTTCCTCCATGAGAACTGATCTGTCATCAGAAGATCAGCTGTAAATTTTAGGGATGCCAGCTTCCAGGTGGGACATGGGGATCCCCCAGAATTTCAGCTCATCTCCAGACTAAAGAGATCAGTTCCCCTGGAGAAAATGGATGCTTTGGAAGGTGGACTCTATGGCATTGTACCCCAATGAGGTCCCTGTCCTCCACAGGCTCCACCCCCAAATTTCCAGGAGTTTCCCAACTTGGAACTGGCAACCCTACCACCCTCTCGCATGCTGGTGGTCATGAGGGATCTGGCAACCCTATGTCATGGCTAGAGGATTAGAGCTGGTACAGGGAGACCTGGGTTCAATTTGCCACGTAGTCTTGACTGGGATTGCCAAGAGGCCTGGCGAAACGGTCCTGTCCCTTTAATAGAAGCTTCATGTGGGGACCTGGGCAGGGAGGTAAGTAGCATCACCCATTAAATAATACCCCACGAAGGGACAGGCCACTTTCCCACTCCCAGGCCTTTTGGCAATCCCACTCCTGAGGCTCACCTTTGGGCACCTTACTTCCTTTCACCCTCACTTTATCTCATGGGGTTGTCACAAAAGATAAAATGAGGGAGGACAGAAGAACACTGTATGCTCCTTGGAGGAAGGGTGGGTCAGAAATGTGACATGGTTTCAGGAGCCACCAGACTGTAGATAAAATGGGCTGGTGCCTCCTCTATCTCTCATCAACATGATTGCACAGTACTTGATGATGAACATGCTCCACAGATTAGTAACACTGACTTGAGGTCATAGGAGCACTCTGTCTGAGGCGGTGGCCAAGGACAGAGCAGGAAGGCCTGTTGGGCTGGCTAGGCCCTAGAGTCAGGCCTGCTTTCCTGCCTACCTTTGGGCTTTCTGTTCAGCAGCCCAGAGGCAAAACCACTCCACAGTACAGGGTGGGGGCTCCATATGTGCTAGAGTACACACTAGTGTTAGGGTTGCCAGACTCCAGGCGGTGGCTGGAGATCTCCCGCTATTACAACTGATCTCCAGGCAACAGAGATCGGTTCACCTGGAGAAAAGGGCCACTTTGAAAGATGGACTTTTGGCAGTGTGTCCAAAAACCCTGCCCTCCTCAGGTTCCACCACCCCACAAATCTCCAGGTATTTCCCAGCATGGCGCTGGCAACCCTAAGTAGCATTGTCACATAGCTGGACATGGCTCATCGACGGTCTGTCCTGTGGCAATCACCAAGAGTACAAGATGTTGTGCTTTCCTTCTCCCCCAACACCAGCAGGTGGCAGTCCTGAGTGGGATTTTTCACTTTCTGGGAATGCACCCAGTAGATGGTGTTCCTTCCAGACTAGCTACTGCTTTTCCACTCCCCAACAAGTTTGCAGGAAGTGAAAGCTGCAGGGCAGAAGCATTCTCATGGCATTCATCAGAGACTCTCTGACTGCTGTAGCACAATGCATAGTTGCCACTCGGTGACCTTAGTGTTTCCCTAATCAAAAAGGCTTGCAAGATGCTAAACATAGGAAGTGAATTTTCTTGCTGGAAAAAATAAATTTGGGAGTTCAAAGCAGTTAGAAATGTTGCTCAAGCTCTCTTCAATGTATTAGTTATCTAGAGAATTTATATGCCAGCTGTTTAGAGGCATGGTTGGTGGTTTACTAAGCACCCCAATACAATCTTTCCTTATACATAATTTGAGTAGTGGGATGGCACTTTCTGAACATTCCACATGCCCCTAAATCAGTTGGCTCCATGATGTGTCACTCAGAAACTGTCCCTATCCACTGGCTGCGTTGCCTGAGTCTCGTCTCTAACAATTTATGCAGTTTGCTGTTCCTCTCCCTCCCACAGCCAGTCAAACACAGAGGTTGTTTGCATATGCAACCTGATTGGCCTTTGCCTCTAGCATCCTAAACAGTTTGCTGTTGCTGTTGGGAGTCATTGAATGTATTCTGAGGTAAAATACATATCCCAATCTTCCCTTAAACAGGTACTTAAGTTGCCAAACTCCCTGTGGGGCCTGGAGATCTCTCAGAAATCACCATGTTCCCGAGCCACAGCACCTCATTTCCCCCACAGAAAATCTCCCAGCTATAACAACTGATCTCCAGATGACCAAGATCAGTTCTCCTGGGGACAATGGCTGCTTTGGGCAGTGGACTCTATGGCATTATACCCTGCTGAAGTCCCTTCACACCCCAAACCCTGCCCTCCCCAGGCTCTACCACTAAAATCTACAGGTATTTCCCAATCCAGAGTTGGCAACCCTGTAACTGGCTATGGTACCACTTTCCAGACCCTTGGAACCCAGAAGACATGGCATAGGAGGAGGTGGTTTTCTCCCTTAGCTGCCACTGCATAACCCCAAATCAACATAAGTCAGGGGTGGAGGGAACCATAGCTTTTACCATGAGGCTGTTCTCCCATACTACCCACTTGGGGCAGCCAAAGGACTTGAGACAGCCCTGCCTTATAGCTAAGCACCAGGAAATAAACATGGCTTGCCTCCCTCTATTTTCCCTTTCCCTCTGCCACCCCACCAGCCACAGCTGGGACACTCACCTGGAGCTTCCTTCTAGAGCCCAGTTGTATTTCTTCCCAAAATGGGCCTTACTCTTAGTAAAATCTTAAAACAGAAACATAGAGGCTGTCAACATTAAAACAAACCAGTGCCATAAAAACAGCATAAAGCAAACCCTGGGCAGCCTAATATTGCATCCATAAAACAGTCCTCCCTAGAAGCAAAAACAGCAAAACAAGATGCAACTCAATTCAAAGCCTGGGTAAAAAGAAACATTTTGGACCCAAGGACAACGAAACAGATGTCAGGTGAGCCTCTAAAGCAGGGGTGTCGAACTCATTTGTTATGAGGGCCGGATCTGACATAAATGAGACCTTGTTGGGCCGGGCCATGTGTGTCATAAAATGTAATGCCAGGTTGAGGAGATACAAACTTTTTAAAGGACACAAACGCAATTAAAGATTTTTTAAAACTTTAAATAAAACATGCTTAAAACACTAGCAATCTTGCACTAATTTGTCTATTTAACAGTCTCTGATAACTGACATCTCTGCTCTGAATTATTGCATCAAAATGTCTGTGCTGTAGCAATCTTGAGTATGCAGTTCAGGTGTGTATCTGTAAGCTGCAAACCCACTTTTGATTTATTGACATTTATTACAGAAATCTCATGCTCAGTGTTCCTAGCCTAGGACCCAGGGTGGGCATTTCAACCTTTTGTACTTAAGTTGCTTCATGTGCTGGTCAAGAACATGAGAAGGCATCCTAACACAGACTGAGGGCTATGTGTTTGTCTACAAAACTATACTCTTCCCCAGAGAAATAACTACAACTTGCAACTTGGTCTGGACATACACTCTCAGTCTAATTCACCTCACTGGCTTGTTGTTATTCTTCCTCTAAAATAGTTCACATTGCTTTCTTACTGAGAAATACTGGATCATGATGGCATGAATACAGTAAAAAGGGGGAGGAAACTAGGGCTGCCAAGTCAGCCCGGGGGGCGGGGGATCCTTCACTATAGGGGTTCCTGATCCGCCGGCCGGCATTCGGCCGGCGAGGGAACCCCGCCCCAGAAGTCGTCCAGTGAGGACGACTTCCCCCATGTAATGACGTCACCCGGACGTCACCCTGCCGGTAAGTAGACCCTACTCGGCAACCCTAGAGGAAACCCAGTTGCACCCAGGAAAGCCCTGGCATAAGGAACCCAACAAAACACACACACACACACATACACTGTAGCAAGGCACACAAAAGCTCATACCTTGAATAAAACTTTGTTGGTCTTAAAGGTGCTTGGTATTTCTCCCATGCAATTGCGGCAGCCCAGCAAAACAAAAGCTCCCTCATTCCCTCCCTTCCTCCCTTTAGGGAGGAACCTCAGCCAGTGGAAGGAAAGAATGGCTGCCCTTTGTCTCCTACAGCCTGACCAGTAAGTGAGTTTTGACTGTTCCCTCCCTCCCCCTGGGAGGAGGAAGGGTAGGAACCTTAGCCAGTTCTTTACCCGACTCTCCCAATCAGGGGCGTAGACTTTTTAAATCCCTGGCAGGGGCTCTCTCGTGCACGCGCGCTCGGGACCATGTCCCCGCCGCTCTCCCCCCCCCCGCCCCAGGGAGCCGCCACTTCCCTCCCCTGGGCCGTGCCCGCCCACCCGCCGGTCGCGCTCCCCACCCCCCTCCCTCCCTCTCCCCGCTCACCTCAGGCGGTAGCGTAGGATTACTGCTGCTGCTGCCTGCAGCCGGGGGCCAGGGCGTCGCCCTTGCGGGCCCCCGGCTCCCACTCCGCCTCGCGCTCGGGGCGTGCGGGGGTGGCGCAGATGGAGCGCCCGGTGGCCAGTCAGCCGGCCATCGCCGCCTCTCCTTCCCCTCCCCCCCACCCCAGGGAGGCAGGAGGGCAGGCCGGGGGTGGGGGGGAAGGAGAGGCAGCGACGGCCGGCTGACTGGCCACCGGGCGCTCCATTTTGCCGGGGGGGGGGGGCTCGAGCCCTCGAGCCCCCCCGTAGTTGATGCCCATGCTCCCAATGGCACAGGAGAGCCTTGCCTATCTATCTCTCCTGTGCGATTGAGAGAGACTGGTAAAGCAAGCTCTAACATGGCGGCAGCAGCAGCAGAACTGCAAACGGAAGTAGGAAACAGCCAGGGCCTTGCGGGCCTGATTGGGGCCCTTGGAGGGCCTGATCCAGCCTTCATTGTTGACACCCCTGCTCTAGAGGGAAGGCATTCTGAAGGTGAGGTACCACCACTGAAAAAGCCCTGTATCTGGCCATCATCCACCTCTCCTTGGCCAGCAGGAGCACACAGAACAAGGCTTGGTGAAGAGGGTCTTCATTGCTGGGCTAGACCAGCCATTGCCTACTTAGTATTGCTCGAAACAAGACTTCATAAAACTGCACAGAGGGTTTTTATTCCACCCACAGGGATTTAAAAAAGGCTCTGCTCAGTCTCACTCATGCTGATCGATTTACATTGAATTTTTGTAAAAGTGATACAACTAAGCTTTGAAAACAACAATAAAAATCTCATTGGCTGAAAACATCAGCATCAGCGGTTAGGCTTGCAGAACCATCTCCAGAGTACAGAGATCACTCCCCTTGCAGAAAATGGCTGTTTTGGGGGATAGAATCTATAACATTATATCCCTCTGAGATCCCTTCCGTCCCAAAACCCCAACCTTCACAGACTACATAAGAGCATAAGAGAAGCCAATGTTGGATCAGGCCAATGGCCCATCCAGTCCAACACTCTGTCACACAGTGGCCAAAAATACCAGGTGCCATCAGGAGTGGGGCCAGAACACTAGAAGCCCTCCCACTGTTGCCCCCCCCCCCCCAGACTGAGAGTTCCTATCTATACCTTGTGGCTAACTGAAGGACCTCTACACCTCCAAATCTCCCCGAGTTGGCAACCCTAGCTTCAGAGGGCAGACTTTGTGGCGTCACATCCCTATTGAGCTGCTTTCCATCCCCAAATGCCACTTTCCCCAGTCACTGCCTCCATATCTCGAGGAATTCCCCAAGCTGGAATTGGCAACACCTGCAGTTCTCCCAGAATTACAATTGATCTCCAGATGACAGAGATCAGTTCTCCTGGAGAAGTTTTGGAGGCTGGACTCTATGGCACCACCTCCCCACTCAGCTCCCTCCGGTCCTCAGAGTTTGCTCTCCCCAGGCACTAGCTTCAAACCTCCAGGAATTTCCTAACCTTGAGTTGGCAACCCTAGCAACACTACTCATGATGCTACTTTATAGCAAACAATCTCTTGTGTCATTTATACAGTTGGCCTATCAATAGAAGTCATTCCCATTGAGTTCAATGGGCAGAACTTTGGAACTATGAAGAAAATGACAGAAGCAGAAGTTTCTTATATATGGCTCTATAGACTGCCTTTTCACACACAGTTTGGGATTTTTGCTTCACACCAATGTTCCCTCTAAGCTGAGTCATTGTGAGCTAGCTCGCAGTTCTTCAGCCTCCGGCTCACAGATTTTTGCCTTGGCTCAGGAAGGAGGGCTCCAGAGCAAACTAATCTATGCAGTAGCCACATTGCTCACTCACAACTTTAATGCCAGTAGCTCACAAAGTAGAATTTTTACTTACAAGACTCCACAGCTTAGAGGGAACATTGCTTCACACTGCATGGAAATGTGTCTTAAGAATGGCTAGTCATGAACTTTTTTTTGCCAAGAACATGCCAAATATATTGCAGCAGAGAAAACAAGTTATCGTTACTGCTGATCATAGCATCGTCAACATGCCATGCAAGCCATTCTGGACAGCTTCACACAAATATGGTGAAACATGTCATTAACTGTCTCTTCTGTGTCTCATTTTGCTACTTAGGCATGGTGGATGAGGCCTCCAGCTCCCAGTGATGGCCAGAGACTAAAAAAACACAGAAACTGCCTGGGTTAGAGAAAAAAGGAAAAAGGAAGGAAGGAGAAGAGATTGAATTTATATCATGCCCTTCACTACCTGAAGGAGTCTCAGAGCGGCTTACAATCTCCTTTCCCTTCCCCTTCCAACAACAGACACCCTGTGAGGGTAGGTGGGGCTGAGAGAGCTCTTTCGAGAACTGCCCTTGAGAGAACAGCTCTGAGAGAACTTATGACTGACCCAAGATCACACCAGCAGCTGCATGTAGAGGAGTGGGGAATCAAACCCGCTTTTCTCAGATTAGAGTTCACACTCTTAACCACTACACCAAACTGGCTGGAAGTCAAAGCTGCAGGGCAGATGGATGTAATCCGCATACGTCCTAAAGGCCTTGTCCCCTGATTGGTGGGAAATGGAACAGGGGAGTGAACAAAAGGAACAGGGGAAAGTGAAGAAAAGACAAAAATGAACAGGCAAGTGGACAAAATAGCCCCCAGTAAGAACTATACAGGGATTTGGTTTCCTCTCTAGAAAGCATAACCAAGAAACCCATGGTATCCTCAGACAGACGAATTGACCATCCTTTTGGAGAAAAAGTGGGGAATGTGCTTATAGAATATGTTAAGTATACGTGAGTAAAGTGCACCATTCTGAAATCATTCCTTCAGAAGTATCTAGCAAAGATTTGTCACTTTCCCCGCGAATATGACTTTCAGTTTTGAGACAAAAATGGGAGATTCCAACATCAGCTCTCCATTTCTGACGATTCCCCACTTAAGGCAAAACAAAACCCGGACCTTTGTTTTGGAACCCTGGTCTAGCTGCGAAGGTTTTTTTAAAAAGGCCTCTGTCGATGGTCCCTCTGGAATATGCCAGGCTATTACCCAAGCTCTCTTGCTGGAATAATAATTTTTCTTCCCCATGTGGCCTTCCTTCTCTCTTGACATGTTCTTTTTAATAAGCACTGGCTCCGCTAGACAAAGGCTGCGACACTGCCAAGCCACAAAGCTCATCCTGGCATCATTTAACGTTATTTATTTATTTATTTCCCCGTCTCCTGAACCCTCCTTCATGGAAATATTTGCTTTGGGAACAAATTTTTCTGGCACTGGGAATCCAAGCTGTACCAGACAACGGCAGAACAGGAAATGATGTCAGCGGCAAACGGCTCTACTCGTGCCCACAAACCCCTTACTACTGAGTGGGAAATCTTGGTTCTTCAAAGCCTCCCTCTCCTTCTCTGGGTGAGGGGAGCAATTATAATGTTATCAAGAACAGCTCTCTCCCAAGGGAAGAATTCTGGCTAGGGAGCTGTATTTATCTCATAAGTGCTGTCTAATCGCTGGAAGATTCCTCTGCAGTCCCAGCACAGTGTTTATCACATCACGCCACTGCTCCATTTTTGGCCGTTTGATTCTTACAGTGGAATGTATGAAATAGTTTTTAACGACCAGTTTAATCCCTGCTTCCAAGAGAACACTGATAAAACCCTTTTCCACCAAGTTAATATTTACAGCTTTGTATCACAGGGTATTATGTTCCAGCCCTGTGAGGCTCTTTGCATACCTAAGCCCCCGGGATTTAGCTGCAGAAGAATCTCTTGCTATGGGATTTATCTGTGAAAGGAACAGAGAAGCAAGAAGTAAATCAGAGGACTTAGAAGCATGAGTAGTAGTAAGGCGTGGGGGCACATGGTAGGTTTGCTTCCTGGCTTTTCGTGCCTCGGCTAAGAGGAACCCTGATAGGCTAGCCCGGGCTAGCCCTAAACATTTATGTCCCTGGGCTAGAGAGAGGGCAAGATTTTTGCCTCGTCTGAACACTGCAGGCCTCACAACCGCAGCCTTCCTTCTCCAAACCTAATCTGGAAGTCACGGAAGCAGCCTTACCATAAGGATGATTTTAAGCACTGCTGCTTTGGGGAATAGGGGGAGATTTTGTTGTTGATCCCTGGTTTTAAAATAAAACAGAACAACATATGTAGCTGCCTTTTACGGAGGCAGGCCAAGGTGTCTAGCAAAGTCAGTATTGTCAACTCTTCACATCTCCTGCCTGATTCTTTCTAATTGGAGATGCCAGTGTTTGAACGTGGAACCTTCTGTGCATAAAGCAGATGCCCCACCACTGAGCCATAGACAGAACAAAGAAGCTACTGCTGTGTGTAGACATTGTGCACGCTGCTAAATAAGACAGAGATTACTGGCTTACTGTACCAGTGAACCTAACATCGATGACCTGCTCCCTGAACTTGTTTGAATAGAGGTAAGAGAGATGGTGCCAAGAACCTTCTGTAAGCCAGCCATGAGCTACAGTTCTCCTGAAGAGAGTCTAAAAGCATTAATAGTACAACTAACCACAGTCATATTGCAAGAAAAATTTGGAGGTTCCTGCTCTGATGAAAAGCATTTAAGGAACTCTTTGTAAGAACAGCAAATGTTTTAGGATAGTGGTTCTCAGATTGTAGGTTGGGACACAAAAGTAGTTTGTGATGCTCTTATCTGTGGTGTGTGAAGCCAGGAGGAAAGAGGAAGAACAGGGTGAGCTTGGAGAGAAGGCTCAGAAAGTCTTTTTAAAATTATTTTTGCATTTCTGTGTGTGTACCCGTGTGTGTCCCTGCCTGGAAGTCATGGCGACCTCTGGTGACTCCTACTGGGGCATGGAGGATGTTCGGAGAAGTGGCTTGATAGCTTGCCTCTGCCTCCCGGCCGCGGCATTCTCTGGAGGTCTCCCATCCAAATACTTGCCAGGGTCGGCCCTCCTTAGCTTCTGAGGTCTGACCAAATCGGGCTTGCCTGGGCTATCCAGGTGAGGTCAAGGCTCAGAAAGTCTTCATGGCAAACGTGGCTTTTCCTGTGCATAATGTGTGAAACAGCCGTGCAGTTCAGTCACTTCCTCATGAATGCTATGTCTTTTACTAAACATGAAAAATAAAAATATAAAGTTGTTCAATGTCAACTGACATGAGATTCCTGAATTTTATTGGTAGGGAGGAAGGAAAACAATGCTGAGCTAATTTGCAAATGTACATAAGGTTTAAATGGATCAAGATGGGTAGCTGTGTTCTGTCTGTAGCAGTAGAAAAGAGCAAGAGTCCAGTAGCACCTTAAAGACTAACAAAATATGTGGCGGGGTAGGGGCTTTCGTGAGTCACTGCACACTTCTTACAAAAAGTTCCATAAATGCTTTTCATCAGAGCAGGAACTTCCAAATTTTTCTTGCAACATGACTGTGTTTAGTTGTACTACCTGAAGAAGTGAGCAGTGACTAGGGTTGCCAAGTCTGGGTTGGAAAATACCTGGAGACTTTGGGGGTGGAGCCAAAAGAGAGTGGGGTGAGGGGAGGGGAGGGACCTCAGCATAGTACAATGCCATAGAATCGATCCTTCAAAGCAGCCATTTTCTCCAGGGGAGCTGATTTCTGTCAACTGGAGATCAATTGTAAAGGCGGGAGATCCCCAGGCCCCACCTGGAGGCTGGCAACCCTAGCAGTGACTCATGAAAGTCATACCTTGCACCCTGACATGAATAGCCCAGGCAAGCCTGATCTCATCAAATCTCAGAAGCTAAGCAGGGTCGACTCTGGCAAGTACTTGGATGGGAGACCTCCTTGGAATACCAGCAGTTGGGAGGCAGGGGCAGGCCTTATTCAGTCATGTCTCTGAATATCCTCCAGGCCAGCAGTAGAGGTCAGTCACCAGAGGTCACCATGACTTCTAGGTACACACACACACATATGAAAAATACAAAAAAAAATTAAAAAGAAAGAAAGTCATACCCTGCCACAACGTTTGTTAGTCTTTAAGGTGCTACTGGACTCTTGATCTTTTCTACTGATAAGGTTTAGATGTATGCCAAAATTCATAAGGCTTCAAAACTATTAGAAGGGAGGAGGCTATCACTGTAGATCCCTAAACTGCTTCTGAATTTCACTGAAGGCAAAATGTTGAGGCTATTGCAGAAGGTCTGGAAGGCTTGATTATCTGCAAGAGCTGGTGTAGCGTAGTAATGAAAAGACTGAGTTCAAACTTCAGCTTTGCTATCAGCTTCCCCGGATGACTTTGGACAACTCTCTGAGCTCCAGCGCTCCCATCTACAATTCAGCGCCATCTGCAATCTTTATTTTACACAGCTGTTGTAATGAAAACCCAACATGGGGCTGTAGCTCAGTGCTAGAACACATCCTTTACATGCAGAAGGTTCCAGGTTTCACCTTGGGCATCTCAAGTTAAAGTGATCCAAAAGATCTCTGCTTGGGACCCCGGAGCTGCTGCTGGTCAGAACAAACAGGCTAGAAGGACCAATGAGTTGATTCAGGACCTCTCGATTCGAGTCTACTCGCACCTTAGAGACCAATGAGATTTTTGGGGTATGAGCTTTTGAGAGTCAAAGGTCCTGAAAGCTCTGACTCCCGAAAGCTCATACCCCCAAAATCTTGTTGGTTTCTAAGTGCCATTGGACTCGAACTGAGCTGTTCTACTTCAGACTTCATGGCTACCCTCTGAAACTATCTTGATATAAGACCGTTTCCAATTTTGCCTGTGTGCAAAGATGAAAAGTCTGAAGACTTCTTCCAGGCTAAACGACCTTCCATTAATAAGCTCCTCACCACCTGCGAAGTATTAAATGTCTAAGGAATTTTGGAGAGAAACCAAAAGAGTTTTCATAAGACCGATAGTTCAATCCTCGGCAGGCTTCTTTGGACTTAGAAGGGTGACTCTGTGTTTTAGGACTGCACTGTAAGACTGTTTGAGCTGGGGATGTCTGCCTATTTCTAGGAAGAAGCAAGAGCCTTTCCTGCTTATTGCCTAAGAGACCACCTTACGTGCTGTCGTAAAGGACCATCATCTAGCTGGCCACAGCTTTAGTGGCGCATTAAATTAGAAGAGAGAACAGACTGGATTTATACCCTGCCCTTCACTACCCACAGGAGTCTCAGAGTGGCTTACAGTCTCCTTTCCCTTCCCCTCCCTACAACAGACACCCTGTGAGGGAGGTGGGGCTGAGAGAACTCTTTCGAGAACCACTTCGGAGAGAACAGCTCTGAAAGGACTTGTAACTGACCCGAGGTCGCACCAGCAACTGCATGTGGAGGAGTGGGGAATGGAACCCAGTTCTCCCAGATTAGAGTCCACACTCCTAACCACAACGCCAAACTGGCTCTCTGTGTGCATTATCCTGCTGGCGATGTCATTGAGAGGTGCCCTCGCTAGGTCATCATAGCCTGTGCACACCAAGTATGAACTATGTAGGGCCAGAGAAGGGGAGGCACCTTGTAAGAGAGTCAGGGATTTCAAGAGTAGGAGGGAAATATTCTTGCTTTCCGTAAACATTATCAAACCTATCCAAACATGAATTTTCTTTTGCCAAAATACTTAAAGGCTCATGCAAGTTTGTTGTTCGGCACTGAGCTGAGCCAAGTTGCCAGGGTTCCTGTCTTGCACATGCGAATTGCATTTGGGGAATGCTGTTCAGGAGACCTTGTGGTCTCAAGACCAGCAGAGTCCTCCTTAACTCCACAGATAGGGAGCGAATTATCTAGGCCAGCAAATTAAATCCCCAAAGAAAATTGGTGGGAGGTGCTCACATCCCGCCAGCCTGCTACATCCAGCCAGCCTGCTCCAGATAACTGAAACCTTAGAAGAAACACGATACAGCTGGAATTACTTCTCTCAGTTATATTAATTGCCAAACATATCTAGTGGTGGTCTGGATTAGAAGAAGGAAAAACACATCTGAGAGCCAAGATTGCTGCTTAGTTGCAAATTGAATCATTGGGATATAGTTCTTAGCTGTCCTCTGCCATTATGAAGGAGCAAGTTTGTAAGCAATGGAGGCGTTCATGCATCGTTGGATCCTGTGGGCATCCTTGGCTTCGCCACAAGGGATTCAGAACCTTAAGAAATGTTGGGCTTAGTCTAACAAAGTGCTGAATACTCCTTGGAAGGCTCTCCTTAATTTTATCCTCACCACAACTGAGACTGACTGGTGCAAGATCCCTCACTTTCCTTCTTGGTGAACAAAGATCTGAACTTGGGTTTCTCCAGTCCTGGTCTGACTCTCCGTTCTCTCTGCAATGTGGGTTTCATGTTTAAAGCTGAGCATGGGCTTAAGTCTTTTTGAAAGAGCAAGATGTGGTCAAGCATTATGTGGATAAGAAGAACACAAGAACATAAAAAGAGCCCTGATAGATCACGCCAGTGGTCCATCTAGTCCAGCATCTTGTCTCACACAATGGCCAATCAGTACCTGTGGAGGGCCAACAACAGGGCATAGAGGCCAAGGCCTTCCCACGGTGTTGCCTCCTGGCTCTGGGATTCAGAGGTTGACTGCCTCTGAATGTGGAGGTTCCCCTTAGTCACATGGCTAGGAGCCATTGATAGACTTAAGCAGCTTTCAAAGGGGATTAGATAGATTCCTGATCTATCTAATCCCCTTTGAAAGCTGCTTATTCCTGTGGCCATCACTGCATCCTCTGGCAGAACTTTCACTCTTGGATTTTATGCCCAAAAGTGCATTTGTTAGATTTAGATGCACTGTGGAAACAAGTCAGTTTCAACCTGCTGGTTTGTCTTGGTTAAAAGGTAACAAAAGAAGACAGGCTGGATGATGTGCAATAAAATAAGAACCTAAGGGAGCAATTATGACATTAAAAAGGGCCAGAAGGGGAAATACTGCTATTACTCAGACGCCTTTCCTGAGACACAAAGCAGAGTCTAATTTTCAGGGAACCATTGCAGAATTATGCTTTGGTCTATTTTTGTGAACTGAATGAAGAAGGTATTATATAGCACATGATGTTTGCCATGGGTTGTTATGAGTCTAGCTTCCCCACTCTGTCTTTCAGTCAGACACAAGTTACAAGTTAGGCTCAATTCCCAGGTATGCGGTACCCAACTGAGATGGCAGTACAGTGGGAAAAAGGGCTTTTGCTTTCCTCTTACACTGTTTTCCTGTCCTGACACATTTCCTGTCCTGACAGGTGGCACTTTTGCCCCACTGGAGAAAAATACATATACCCCGTCAGTGCATCTGCAGCCCCCAAAAGTACAGATGGTGCCACCAAGGCCATTTCGGGTCAGGAAACTGGGGTAGGGAAGCTACTGGGTCCTGATTCAAACTGGGTATTACGCATATGGCAAATGAAGGGAACTCATAGTTCATGCCTGACAAAGACGGCATGGGGAACCCAGATACAGACTGTTTAAAATATAATGTGACCTGGCCACTAAGGGCAGGCTATGCTATGGGTACAGAAGTTCTGAGACTACTATGATAAAGAATGAGTGGTTCTTCCTTTGGACATAAAAGGTAAAGGTAAAGGTTTCCCTTGCTCAAAAGCCAGTCGAATCTGACTTTAGGGGGTAGTGCTCATCTCCGTTTCCAAGCCGAAGAGCCAGCACTGCCCAAAGATGTTTCCATGGTCATGTGGCTGGCATGACTAGACGCTGAGGCACACAGAACGCTGTTACCTTCCCACCGAAGCAGTACCTATTTATCTACTTGCAATTTCTTTCTTTCGAACTGCTAGGTTGGCAGGAGCTGGGGCCAGAGACAGGAGCTCACTCCATCACGTAGCACTTGTGTCTCGAACTGCTGAACTACTGACCTTCCAGTCTGCAGCTAAGCATCTTAACCACTGAGCCACCACGGCCTTTGGACATAGCTATTTGTAATTGTTATGAATTATGTATGTGTTACAAGGAACATGGGAATCCAACCCAGGGAACTCCAACAGGATTTAGTCAAAGGGTGTGTAGGGGTGTGTGTGTGTGTGTGTGTGTGTGTGTGTGTGTGTGTGTGTGTGTGTGTGTGTGTGTGTGACAGAGAGAGTGGGAGAGAGAGACCATTTTCAGACATCATATCCATGCATACCTGTCAACTGTTCATATTGAGAACATATATGATCCTCTATGCTCCCAGTTTGCACAGTCACCATGTTGTCTGAACAAGGGATGATGCACATGGTTGTACATGCATAAAGTTTTGGTATGCACAAACCAGAACCTCAGAAAACCCAGTGGTGGGCTCACTTGTTACAGCTGTATGTGCATACAAACAATGTGTATCTTTCCTGTTCAGACAACATGGCAACCATGCATATTTGAAGGATCTATGTGAGGGGGAGGTCATGACTAGTGAATGACCCCAAATAGTTAACAAATCTTGGTACTCCCTCTATCCTGGTAAATCGAAGGTATCCTCTTGATGTTTCAATCCTTGTATAAAGCTTGACAGAAAACAGACCCCAAGAAAACATTACTTTTGACTCCCTGGCATAGCAAGAATGATAGGGAAGACACTAAAATGGACCAAAAGTATTTGTGTTCTGTTAAAATACATCTTATGAAAGGTGAGTAAGCAGATAATATGACTATTTCAGTAGGTAAGCCAGAAGGGTATTCAGTATTATTTCCATAAAAGGCTTCTATCCCATCTTTCTCCTTATAAAGATCTGAGGTGGCTCCCTTTCTGACACTAAACAAGCTGGTAAACATGAATCTGCTGAGCCTCCAAAAAAGCAGGTGCTTTTCTAGTGCCTTCCTCCCCATCCATGATGGCCAGCAGAATTTGCCTTACAATGCGATATCACAATGTTTGGGCTTTCCTTGCCTCTGCTCCACGCCACTTGCTCCCAGTAGTGTTAGCAGGCAACGCGGAATGTCACAGTGTCGTGTCATGAGGTAAATTTACTCAGTGTCACTAAAATGGAGGGGCCTAAATGAGGCGGTTGCCATTTTTCATGGCAGCCCTGCATTTCCTGTCAGGTCTTCTTTGCCTCAAAGAGTTCCTTTTGACACTTTCTCCCTCTCTGGTTCCTGTGTTCACTTTGAGAAGAAGCCCTGGGGTGGGGGGAGAGGAAAGGATCCACAATTCAAGTCAGCTCCTGTAAGGTCAGGTTACTTTCTCTCATTCAAAGAGCTGTGCATCAGGATGGCTTCATGACACATTTCTCTCCCTCTGCAGTTTACCTAATCTTTCCATCTCCAGGTCTGTTGTCATGACCTCATGAACTGGCCTTTCCCTACTACTGTTGTACCTCAGAGCACATCCCCTGATACCTTGAGGCTAATGGAAGCACTGCAGATCAGTATGTGGGGGAGGGGACATCCAGATTAAATACACAGCTAGTGGATTAATTTTAATGTAAGTGGTTTGGAAAAGGACTTGTCTTTGATTGTTATTAGGTTTGACTTGCCCAGTGGCAAAGCTTGACCTGGAAAGGTTGCCTTTGTTCCCCCCACCCCTTCCCATTATTAAAGTCGATGGGTCAGAGGGTAAAGTTAGGGCTGGATGTAGTGACATCAGACAAATCTAATTGTCTTTAGCTCAATTCTTATAGAAAACATAGATTAATTATGGATGGAGCCATGCTCCGGGGTCCTGTGGACAAAGTTTTTGTTGTTCTCTTACACAGCATTCCTCAATATGATTACTCAGAAGGAAATCCCAAGTTATTCATTGGGGCTTATCTCCAGGAAAGCACCCTGAGAACTGTAGCCACAGTCACATACTGAACTGACAGAAATGGGAAGAGATGCTGAAACTGAATAAGAGTTAAAATGAACCAGAATGGATATTTAACTGGGACCAACTGCAAGGTTCACATTATGACAATACTGAAACACCTGTATTCACCACCGATTTTCATCCAGGCTCAATTTCAGGTGGTGGTGGTGATCTTCATGGCCTGGGACCCATATATCCAGATGATGGTGCTGGAAAATGCCACAGCTGATTGAGGGTGGCCCTGAAAGGTTTTCAAGATAAAGGGGGGGGGGAAGTGGTTTGCCATTGACTGCATCTGCATAGCAACCCCAGACTTCCTTGGTGGTCTCCCATCCAAGTACTGACCAGGGCCAACGCTGCTTGAATTTCAAGATCTGATGAGATCAGGCTAGTGTGGGCCATCCAGGTCAAGGCATCCAGAGGACAGCCACTCCCTATATAATCCCATGCATCATTTCCAGCCAATTTATCAAATGCCTGCTTGTTGTGAAGCAGCCTAGGTGAGAACATAAGAGAAGCCAATGTTGGATCAGGCCAATGGCCCATCCAGTCCAACACTCTGTCACACAGCGGCCAAAAATACCAGGTGCCATCAGGAGGTCCATCAGTGGGGCCAGGACACTAGAAGCCCTCCCACTTTTGCCCCCCCTCCAAGCACCAAGAATACAGTGCATCACTTACCCCAGGACCGAGAGTTCCTATCTATACCTTGTGGCTAATAGCCACTGATGGACCTCTACTCCGTATGTTTATCCAGTTCCCTCTTGAAGCCATCCATGCTTGTAGCCACCACCTGTGGCAGTGAATTCCATGTGTTAATCACTCATTGGGTGAAGAAGTACTTCCTTTTATCTGTTCTTACCCTAACCTACCTTACAGGGTTGGTGAGAGGGTAAAATGGAGGCGGGGTAAAATGGTATACCACCCTGAGCTCTTTGGGGTGTGCGTATAGGATTTAACACAATGCAAGCACTTTTATAACATGCCCTTCTTCATAACTTCGCTCCCTATTCCCTAACCAGTGTTTTGCTTTTACAAAGTCTTCTGTGAACAGAAACGTTTCATTCCTACGGTTGAAGGGTCCCCTGATTGCTATAGATACAACCTCCACTTAACTGTGCTGTAATTTGCATTTTTCTTCTTTTTTTTGCGAGATTTGTGGTGTCGATATGCCAATCTGGGATCTCATTTTACAGGCACTATGGAACCCACTGTGATAACAGGACATTTTTTCCACGTGCATAGTTGATATTTGATTTCTAAAACCCATTCCTGTTACCCTGTCTTTTTACTCCTCGGTCAGAGCTGTCAGTATTTCACTGAAATACGATCTCTGCATTTAGACTTTTCCTCCCCCCTTTTTTGCACTGCAGTAGGAGAGCAGGAGTGCTTGGGATGGGGGGGGGGGGGGAGACAAAGCACCATTTAATCTAAAGTATTTTTCTCTTTCTTCCTGTTTCTCATTTAGTGCCTGGAATGATAATCTCGGAGGGGAAAACCAGAAACCCAGCCAGTATATGCAGAGACATGCTGAATGTAAGTCTTTCAGTGTGAGAGCTGCTAAGGAGTTTAATAGTCCCATTTCCAGGTTCCTTTAGGTCATAGTTTTAGGAGGAGTCTTGTTATTTTGCTAATGTAGCGTGAAAGATGGCAAAATTGGAACTTTTATAAAAGTGCAGATTCCAAGGAGCTGATAAGTTATCTTGCGGCTTGTAGCATATATTCATTCCATGCAATTTCCAGAGTGTGAGACAGAAACGCCAAGTCTGCACATATACTAGACGTATTATCTCATTTTTTAAATCCATCTATTTTAATCCCATCCTTTCTGCAAGGAGCTCAGGACAACATACATGGTTCTCCCCTCCTCAGGGGGCAGGGACGTGTGGGGGGGGGGCACACAGTGGTGTGTCTGCACCATGACATTACTTCCGGGCAAAAGACAGAAGTGATGGCATGTTGCTCAAGGATTCACCAGAAACTCTATGGTAAAAACCAGAAGGGATGTCATGCTGCATGCCATTTGAAAAAAAATGCTGGCAGGATGCTTCCTGCCCTAATGGAAGGCCTGGCAACCTACCCTGCCTCCATTTTATCCTCACAATAACCCTGCAAGGTACATTAGGCTATGGGATAGCAACAGTACCAAAATCACCCAGTCAGATTCTGGGCTGAGTGGGGATTGGACCACAGCCCTAGGCCAACACTCTGCACCAAACTGACTGTTCAGGATGCCCTATTGCACTGTCTCCAACACCCCAGTCTTCCACTGCCTAGACATAGCCAGGTGCATCCTTCCTGTCTCAGTCTGTACACACCGTAGGGTACACTCAGAGCCAAAGGGCTCTAGAGCACTGTGAGGCAGGAAGTCAAGGCTTCCGTTTTTCCTCCCACGCTGGTTTTCGTCGGTGAAAATGGCTGCAGGAAGCCCCAGTTTGCCCCTTTCTGTGGGCATGTATGTCAAAACCAGAAGACACTCCTCTGTCACAGCAATCCGGAGCGGAACCCTTTTATGGAAAGCCCCCCAGGTCGCACATTTAGATTCAAGTCCAGTAGCCCCTTGGAGACCAACAAGATTAATGGGGGCAAGCCCTCAAGAGTCAAAACTCCCTTCTTCTCAAAAGCTTCTGTACCCTGAAACTCTTGTTGGTCTCCAAGGGGCTTCTGGACTCCGATCTAACTTTTCTACTTCAGACTACCATGGCTACCAGTTCAGACATGTGACAGAGAGTCAGGTTGGGCACCCGTGTCCTGGCTCATGTCACACGTAACATCTAGGTTGGCTCTGAGAGATAAGGGCAGTAGAATCACGTACAGTTCTTGTGTGCATTTGGTGCAGTCTATGAAAAAGTCTATGCACACATGCCTGCTCTGTATACAGTCAGAAATCCTGCCTTGTCAAGATTCTTGCTTGTGCCAATAGAACCTGTATCCATGCAAGAAATGTTTTTAGCAATGTTGTACTTATTTATACGGACTGTGGATGATTTGTTGCATTTCTTGCTAACACAGATTGTTCCCAGTGCATGTGAGTAAGAGAATGGAAACCACAGCAACTTAAAGGGGTAAGCTGTTGGTTTGATTTGCACACTGACCTTGCATGTTTTTTACATGTAATATAATAAGTTGTGTATTTCATTGTAGACTAACCTGATGAAGGATGAACTTTGAAACGCTGTAATCAAACATCCGGACACAACGTCGCATTATTATATTAGTTGTCCATTATTCTGTGGATTTTTCTACACAAGTTCTTCATTGTTTCAATTTTGTATTTTTCTTATGTGGCTACTCTGTGTTCACTACTTTCTATTACATGTTCTTTAGCATTTGCCAATTTGTAAGTAGTGAGTCTGTTTACTACGCTTGTGTTTTGCCTTCTATTATTGGATTATTACACTAGAGTGCAGTGAACATCACTGAATGTGATCACATGTCTAGGGCAATGCTCTCTCTAAGCTGTGGAGCCTTGTGAGCAAAAATTCTACTTTGTAAGCTACTGGCATTAAAGTTGTGAGCGAGTGATTTGGCTACTGCATAAATTAGTTTGCTCCGGAGCCATCCTTCCTGAGCGAAGACAAAAACGTGTGAGCTGGAGGCTAAAAAACTGTGAGCTAACTCACACTAACTCAGTTTAGAGGGAACACTGGTCTAGGGTATGTTCTTTCAGCTGTTGCATACAAGGTGAACCCAAATACAGAGCTCTGTAAACAGAGATGGGAAAACTCTGAAATAAAGTTGCTAAATTCTGAAGTTGCATTATCACACCACACCATCCTTAAGGATTTGGGGTGGATGCCAGTGGTAGGATTAACTGAACTTCTGTTTTAGTGGATTCACATCTGACTTGGTTTCTGACTGGATCACTCTTACCTCAGGTTAACTCAGCTATTAAGTACAGACATGATCCATAAGGTGAGGAAGTTCAGGATGGTGCTGGTCGAAACAGCTACACAGTGACAGGTAAAAATTAGCTTGCCTTATTAACTAACCCGACGGGCTGGAAAAGCTTGTTGAATGGGGTTTGTTTCCTGTGATGTGAAATACTTAAGCATCCGTTGACTCATTTCTCCGTTCTGTTCCAGATTTGCTTTGGGTTATCTGGGTCAAAGATCTTCAGACTTACCTTGGAGCCAGGAGGTCATGGAAGAGGCATAGCTGTTATGTCAGAAGGAATTGGGCAGACCTGCAGAATTCAGGAACCAGCACTGTAGTCCTAAACAGAATTACCCTCTTCTAAGCCCACTGGAGTCAGGTCTAACTTGGTTTAGAACAGCACTGTAAGGAGGCATGCAGGAATTTGTTGAGAGGAACTAGATATCCAGTTACCACCTGGAAATCTTAGCAGAGTCTTTCCTGTAGACCTGGAGGTGCAAGTGGATTCATATAGGGCGAGGTGTTTGCACAGATACACACAGCAGGTCGATGTATTGTGCATGGCTGCTTTGATGTGACTTGCTCTCTGCACTGTAAGCACTCAATGCTATAGTGGTGTTGACTCTATGGATAGCTGACTGATTGAATGCTGTCCCATAAAAAAAAAACCCAACTCCCTACTCCTGGGAATACAGCAGATCTTTACATGCTACCATTCTACAGCCAAAGAACGTTATAATGGAGGACCAGTTATATAACCAGTCCCTCGCTGACAGTCTGAAGTGACGCTGTCCAAGAAAGACAGTCCTAGAAGGACACTGGAATCTGTATTACTAGCTTCCTCCTCGATCCACCTGATCCATCCTGTTTGCTGTTCCTCCAGGTAAGAGGGTGTGAATTCTAGCCCAGGAAGCAACAGAGTTTGCTTGGGTGCAAGAACCTTAGAGCCCTGCTGGGTCAGAGCAAAGATGCATCTGATTCAGTACCCAGTTTGCCACAGGGCATAAACAGATTTCTTTCCCTGAATTGCTGAGAACTTTGATGCCGAGAGGTATGAGGATATAAAAAAGAAAAACAGGCCATGAAGGGAGCCACCCTCCTCTGCTCTGGGCTCCCAGCAATGGGTGTGCTGCGTCTGACACTGGAGGCTCCCTTTGTCCGCCACGGCTAATAGCAACTGGTGGATATATGTCTGCCCTCTCTAACCCCATTTAATGTCATTCAAGTGTAGCACAGTAGCCATTATTACATCTTGTGGCAGTGAATTCCATAGGTTAATTATGGACTATGGAGGAGTATATTTGTCTGTCCTGAATTCATAGCCCATCAACTTTGTTGGGTGACCCTGAATTCCCATATTAAGAGAAGGAGAAGAGTTCTCTCTCCATCCACTTTCTCTATAGCATGTACAGTTTACAGACCTTTATCATGCACGCCTCTTTGGCTGTCTTTTTTCTGCACCTGAAAATAATCGCTCCTCCTCTTGTGCTCTTCACTGCAGCCTGACACAGTGAGGTCTAGCAGCAAAACGTAACAAAGCATTGTTATTATCAGGTGTACTTATAGGGAAAATTATACCTGCTTAAGCATTTCAGTGAAAGTCACCAGCCCCAAACACATTAAGAGCTGGCATCACTATTTGTGTCAGGCCCTGCACACCTCAAGGCTGCTCCTGGAATAGCATTGCCAACCTCCAGGCAGGGCCTGGTGATCTGTCCAGATGACAGAGATCAGTTCCCCTGGAGAAAATGGCTGCTTCAGAGGGTGGGCTCTATGAAAGAAGAAGAGGAGGAGGAAGAGGAGGAGGAGGAGGAGTTGGTTTTGGTTTTATACCCCACCCTTCACTAGCTGAAGGAATCTCAAATCAGCTTACAATCTCCACTCCACACAATAGACACTGTGTGAGGTAGGTGGGCCTGTGAGAGTTCTCAGAGAACTGTGACTGACCCAAGGTCACCTGACCCAGCTGGCTTCATGTGGCGGAGTGGGGAATAAAACACAGTTCTTTGGAACCTATGAATTTCTAAAGTGTTGATGGTTTGTGTAGAGGGGTATTTGTTTTGAATCAAATTTAGAAAAGCAGAAGCCATACTTCTTGCTGATCCCTTCCTGCAGTCAGTGCTGTCGGGAGTGGGGCGGGGTAGTTTAAATTGCTAGGTTAACGCTTCCTTTCAAAAAGACATGCAAAGGGCCTCTCCTCTCCCCTTGACACCAATGTATTCATTGTGGCCAAAGCAAAAATTACTTATGGACTCTGCAAAGTTTTCCCGCAAACAGAAGTTCATACCAACAGGCTATTGTAAACGGATAGCTGTAGCCTATATGTATATAAAAAAAACCCTGGTTGACAAAAATCTGGATGAGAATTAATACGCCTATCTCTCCCAAATTTCGGTAAATGTCATGGTAAACCCAGTGAGCTTATACTTTGTCTTTGTTATCTGCTGAAATTATCATTAATTGCTCTTAAGCACGATGCTACAAGCATCCAATTCTGAAGATGCAATTTAAGATTGGAGCTCAGTTTTGCCAAGATAAACAGTATTAAGAACTTCATCTAAGAGATACTGGCCACAGTCCAGCTAAAGTGAAGTCCCATTTTAATCAGGCATGCATGAGCATCCATGGGTTCGGCTCATGTAGTTGCTCTGATCGCCAGAACTGAATGTTCACGAGGCAGTTTGTCTTGCACGCAGACAGTTCCTACATGCCATCAAGGTAATTGCCACGTCTGTGCATGTACAGAAAAGCATTAACTACAGTAACCTCTCCCCCAACCACTGCACACCAATGTTGTCGCTATGTATCACCGCCAATTGTTTAAAGAAAGAATTATTAAGATAGCATACAAATAAAATAATTTCAGGAGGGAAATACTTTTTCTTGATGGTTGGTGTCCACCTGAGCCTTTCTGACAGTCTGAGCATTAATCGCTGATAAACTGCCCATTTTGCACATGCACATTCTTGCAAAGTTTCCCGGGAGTTGTAGTTTATTCTCCCCCACATCACTGAAAAATATCGCTTTAAATTTTTTGTAAACTGACAATAGGACAGGCAACAGACTGAGTGATCTGTGCGCTTTAGTGTCCTGACTCAGCCATGACTCTGGGTGGAGAGCAATGTCACCTACTGCACAGGTGCAAAAGTGGATGCAAGAAGAAAGACAAGAAAACTGATCTACCACAGCTGTTGCCCAGCTGCAAAGTTGCCTGGCTTGGTGCTCAAGTCGGGCAGTGAACAGTGAGGGTGAGATGAACCTATCTGACGCTCAGATTCAAGTCTAGTAGCTTCTTAGAGACCAGAAAGATTTGGGGAATATAAGCTTTCAAGAGTCAAAGCTCCTTTTGACTTTCAAAAGCTTATACCTCCAAAAATCTTATTTTTGCATGTGTGTGTGTGTGTGTATCTATGTGTGTTTGTGTGTCCATGCCTGGTAGTCATGGCAACCCCTGGCGACACCTACTGGGGCATGGAGGAAGCTCAGAGAAGAAGAAGAAGAAGAAGAAGAAGAAGAAGAGATTGGATTTATTCCCTGCCCTTCACTCCCAAAGGGAGTCTCAGAGCAGCTTACAAACTCCTTTCCCCTCCCCTCCCCACAACAGACACCCTGTGAGGTAGGTGGGGCTGAGAGAGCTCTGAGACAACTGTCCTTGGGAGAACAGCTGGTAAAGAGCTATGGCTTGCCCAAGGTCATCCAGCAGGTACAAGTGGAGGAGTGGGGAATCAAACCCGGTTCTCTCAGATTAGAGTCTGCACACTTAACCACTACACTGGTCTGATAGCCTGCCCCTGCCTTCCAGCCCTGGTATTCTTCGGTGGTCTCCCATTCAAATACTTGTCAGGGTTGGCCCTGCTTAGGTTCTGAGATCTGACATGATCAGGCTTGCCTGGGCTGTCCAGGTCAGGGCTATACCCCCAAAATGTTGTTGGTCTCTCAGGTGCTACTGGACTGTCCTCTGAAACTATGAGAGGCGCAGTTTATGATTAGGCCAGAGCAGCAGACCATGGTATGGTTGCCTGGTGATCCCATTCCCCACAAAGTTCTCAGAGTGTCCAAGTTTAATGTAAAAGTTTAACACTTGCTTAATTTTGTTCTACTGAACTGAATGGCACTAAAACACACTTGGTATGGGATGGATTGTGCTTTTTTAAAAAAACAGTTCACTCCAGATCGCAGAGATAATGTACAGACAGAATCCATCCAGCATGTTTTCGGTGATGCCTAGCTGAAGTCAGTTAGCAGCAGAGTATGTACAAGTTGAAAACAACCCAACAGAATCACGAAAACATCACACTTCCAGATGGGCAGCCGTGAGTCCTTAGCAACAAAATGAAACAGGAGTCTGGTGGCAACTTAAAGATGAACAAAATTTAAGCATAAGCTTTTGTGAGTCAAAGCTCACTTAATCAGATACACAAAAGCAATGTTCATTTGGATGGATGCCAAGCAAAACAAAAAGGGGTGTTGCTGGAAGTGATGGGAAAAGCCCTCTGTGTGTTGCAGTTGTCTTCAGGGTGAGCACAGGAAACCTTCTGCACAATCCTAAACCGGTTTACACTTTTCTATGTCCATCGAAGTCAATGGGCTTAGAAGCGTATAACTCTGCCTAAGATTGCATTGTTAGGGAGTTGCAAAGGTGCCTCTTATTTAGGGTTGTTAACCAACCAGAATAAAGCTGGCCTGGTATGCGTCTGCAGTTTTAACAGCTATGGGATCTGCAAAAATCAGCAGGGGAAGCTTTCTACAGCATCAAGAAAAGTGTTATCACCAGCTAACATTTGCAGAGCAACTGTTTTTTTTTTTAAAAAAGCAACACATACGTTTCAGCCAAAAGATGGCAGTCCTCTTCCCGCCACCCAGTCCTAGGCACACTGTATTAGAAGCAAGCTTCTTAGATCCCAACAGGGTACATTTCCAGGCCAGTGTCTTGAGGATCCCTGCGTGACTGTAGGAAGCAGTACAAACAAACCAGTGGTGCAAGGGAGTATCGTTTGCAGTTCAGCAGAGGAATCAAGAAAAAGGATATGGAACAGATGTGTCCAAAAAAGAAAGGGGGAAAGAGCGATCATTGGTACTCAGAAGCCCTTACAACATACCAGTTAAATGCTGGTCACCTATATGCAGTTTTTAAAGGCTCAGTGGCATAATTTGTAATGTTTTGACCTGGATGGCCCAGTCTAGCCCAATCTTGTCAGATCTCAGGAGCTAAGCTGGGTCAGTGCAGGTTAGAACTTGGATGGCAGATCCAAGGAAGACCAGGGTTGCTAGGCAGAGGCAGGCAATGGCAAACCACTTCTGTGTCTTTAAAAAGCCTGCAGGATCACCATAAATTGGCTTGATGACACTTCCCACCACCGTAATTTGTAACAGCTGGACACCGCATGTGTTGTGAGAACACTCTGAACAAAAGGTTATCATCTGGTGGATGGTAATGAAGATAGCTGGGTGTCCTTGGCCAATTCGGTTTAAGATTGCTGACCATTTTTACCGGCTGCTGCTTCTGTACCTTTTTTGAAGATGTTTTCCAGGGCTGGTGTTCATCGTGAGGCCCTGTGAATATTTACCCTGTTTATTTTTGCCGACTGAGCTGATGGCGAAAACAAAGGAGCAAGCCAGGCCACTTTTTGGCCCTCTGTTAAGTTGGCAACCCACATTTTGTTCCAGCGTTTGTCTTGCACTTTGCAGTGCTGCACAGTATTAGCAGGATATATGTATATTTTCCACTGCAAGCAGAACCGTTCTGGAGAACCCCAAGCGCAGTGGCTGAAATGCAGTGTGCTGTGCTTTCTCAACTATGTCACTCTGAACACAACTTAGCAAGGCATTGTTGATGACTGCAGACAAACAAGCAAGGAGGCAACGTCTGGTCTTTCTGCCCAGCCGATGGATCCCCTTTGGCATTTGGCAGCGGGCTGTTTCCAATTGGCTTTGCTGAATCAGCTCGATGGGGGAAACCCAAAGCTCCGTGCCAGAGCCTTGCAGCAACCCCTCCTTACCACTGTGGTTGTGAACAGATGTTATGATTGTCTAAGGCGAGAGCCAAATATTCTTTGAGTCAGATTTGGGTCAGACACGAGGACTGCGTTGTTCTTTCCCCCAACCGAATGAAACAGCTGCGGGTTCTTAAAGTGAAAGCGGGAGTTGTGATTGTACAGCAAAAGAACCAGCCCAGCGCCCTCCAGTAGAATGCCTCTGCTACAAGGAGAAGATCACTGAGCATGGAGGGGACCTCAGTGTGTTCTGTAGCATTGAGACTGACAGCTCTGATCTACCAAGTAGTATAATATACTGGGTCCAGACACGTTGTAGTGAGATCAGCTCATAACTTTATTTAGAAGATGCGAACAAGACTGCCAAGCTGGACCCGGGGGTCCGGTTATATGCCAGTTCAAGAGAACACCCACCCCTGTACCCAACACTAGTGATAGGCTATTTACAGTGCACCCACACCCCATAGGTCCCTCCCAGGATCTGGCTTCCTCAGTTGGCTCCTGCCAGGATCCTCAGGGTCTATTGTCTTTGTGCGTGAACCTCAGTTGCTTTGCATGTCCACGTGTGCGCCCTCTAGTTGGAACATAACAAGTAGCAACAGTTCTTCTTCCCCAAGCTGAACAGCACCCACTTGGAAGCTCCTTCTGCCACCAAATGGGACAACTCAGATCTGTTTTTCCCTCGCTGCTTCCGTTGCATCTCTCTGCAAACTGCCCCCCCCCCTTTTCTGGTGTAAGCACTACCAGTCATCATGGATCGCCAAAGAAACATTTTCCAGCCATTAATGTCCACTGAAGAAACACTGATCGACCGTCACTGACCTTAGAAAATCATCAAGGGTACGCAGGACGATCACTTAACAAAAGTCACAGTATAGTAAAAGGAAATCTATCCAAATAAAGCACACATAAAGAATAACTCAAACTGTTAGAAAGTGTCAAGAGTGATGGACGCCTTCACTCTCCCATCGAGTGTACCCACTGGAAAATCTATGGTCTTCCAGGAACATGCAATGCCCCAGCGTTCATTCTTCTTCTTTTTTTGAAAAAATAAGTTTATTTTCATTTCCCATATATTACAGTTTCCAACTTAAAAGACATCCATAGTTCATTTACCACAAGGAAAATCAACACTATTACATATATTTTGTATCATATTTTTACATGTGATGCGTTCATTCTTCTTCCATCTTAACCCATCCTTCAGGAGCTCCCTACAAAGAAAAGCTGCAGTTCTCTTTTTTCCTTACTTCCCGTCCGCTCTGCATGCAGCTTCCCAGACATGATCTGTGGTCGGTTGGAAGAAACTGTACGCTTTGGGGGTGGGGGGGAGACTGAGTGACTGCTTTGATTAATAAATGTATTCCTCATGCCTGTGTGCATTCCATGAATTATGGGCAACAATGGGAATGTGTTTTCTCAAAACTTGACAAAATTGTTGTTTGACGTAAACCTGTAATTTAAAAATTATATATATTTGGAGTGCAAGTCAAAGCAGGAAATGCATTTCTTGAGTGGATAAAGAGCTATTTCTGAAATAGCTGTCTACTGATAACAAGCTAGTGGTTTTTTTAAAGTCATCTAATGTAGTATTCTAACTTTTAAAAAAATCTAATACATTTTCTTGCACTTTATGGTGACTATTCTGCAGTTTGGTATCGTTGTGTCTATCTCGGTATGCCATCTGAAGACAACAGGAACAATATTCCTGAGTACCTATTGTCCACTGCATCATAGCAACCTCTTAGGGCCAAACTTCACATTACACTGGGGCTCCATGACTAAATCTCACGATGGGTGCTCCATTCTTTAAATATAGCTGGGGTGGGATTTGGATCAGTGTCACAGTGCTGGGGTGTGGAGGATGGGCTCTCCTCCATGCTGATTCACTCCACCTCCACTAAAAAAAACCCCTGTGCCTGGTTGTCATCTGCCTCACCTCGGGGGGCGGGGGAGGGCAGAGAGCAAGTCTTCAGAAGAGACTGGTGGGCTGGACAATACAGGTGGAGGTGGTCCTAAAGATGGTGAATGGGCCAGGGATCTGGGCTGATTTGAAACGGACCCATCCCACTTCCTTTTTTCACCCCCTTCCAGTACTGCAGTGGAAATCCTGAGATGTGGGGAGAGAGAGCAATGTGGGAAAGAGACTGCAGCGGGCGTAGGGTACTACACAACAAGAGCACAAAACGGCTTGTGCTTCTAGAGCTCTGGCTGGAGGCAACGCATTGCCCTGGGGTCCCCCATTCACGCTTGGGCTCAGGGTGGCTGGATGCCCTGCATAGTGCAGAAGTCATTCCAGTTCTCAAATGCACTCCCAGGAAGCTGGATTGGCATGTTGCGCTCTCCCCCAGTAACAAGAAAAACTAGTAATTAAACCACCCAGCTGCAGGCTTTTGATCTGGAGACAAATCAGTCATTCGGCCTAAAATTGTTTGTGCTAATTATCATAATGTGTAGGGGGAAAACAGTGAATTAAATATCGTGGGCTTGCACAAATGGAATGCAGCACGGCTTGCCATACGACTTGCTTTGTTTTAAGTCTGTGCACCAAAAATGGACATCAGACCAAGATTTTAGTTTAGCAAGCTATCTATTTCGCATTATCAGAAAGGTTGCTGTTTGTGAGAAATTGGTTCTCTAGTTTGGCAAGCACTTCTAACCTATTCCTCTGTCACCCTTAGTGGAAAGTACGGCAGTGTTCCCTCTGAGCTGAGTTAGTGTGAGCTGGCTCACAGTTTTTTAGCCTCCAGCTCACACATTTTTTTCTTATCTCAGGAAGGAGGGCTCCAGAGCAAACTAATTTATGCAGTAGCCAAATCACAACTTTAACGCCAGTAGCTCACAAAGTAGAATTTTTGCTCACAAGACTCCACAGCTCAGAGGGAGCATTGGCACAGGGTCAGATTTCATGCACACACAGCTCACACGTGAAACCCAGCGTGGTGTAGTGTTGAAACAATTCGGTAAGCTCTTTTTGGTCCCCATTGGGAAAACAGTGGGGTACAAAACAGAAGACCTGAAGAAAGTACTGAAGTTGCAGGTCTGACCGTCTGCTGCCCTCCACGCATTAAAGTTCTTGTTGTCCAAGGGGAGCTGTGGCCCCAGGTATTGATAATTAATTGTGTACGTTGTTTGCGTATTACTCCAGTCTTTACATGGACTAGTTTCTGCGTTACTGAAGGAGAAATGTGAACCAAATCACAGTTTCATATCTAAACGCTACCACTCATGGTTAGAAAGATAATATATATTTTCTTTTATGCTCCCATGCCGGAACCAAAACAGCCTTGAAAATTAAATGTGCAGTGTTTTTGATCTGATCCAATGTCAGTGCGTTGGATGGAGGCCAGACATTACTACAGCAAGACTAATGTGCTGTGTGCTATAGCTTGGTACTGTAGTAACCCCCTCCCTTCCTTCCTTCATCAGTTTTATGAGCGACATACATTTCAGGATACATCGGGCCCTCCTCCGCTATTCCCTTCTCTTTCCCCCGAAGTAAAGCCTGTCCCTGAAAATGCATCAGTGGAACCTGGTACTAGCAAAGATTGTGGCATTCAGCAGTAGTCTGAAGAGAGTCTTAGTATTTGTTGCAAAATAGTAGAAAGCCCAGTAGCACCTTTAAGACTAACAAACTTTATTGCAGCATAAGCTTTCGAGAAACACAGCTCTCTTCGTCAGATGCATGGAGGGTTTGAAGAAACTGGCCAGAGCTATATAGGTGGTAAGGGGAGGGGGGAGGATGCAGAAAGTGCCATGTAAATGCAAAGCAGTTGCAAAAGTCATGAAAAAGGTAGAATGCGCAATTTGTTGGCTTCATTGTTCCGTGCATGAAGAGTAAGTCTTTTCCTAAAGGGACACTGTAGTGTAGGTACCACACACATCAGAGGACCACCTCCAAAAGTAACTACCAGGTAAGAATAATAGTAAATCTCAGCATACTTTTTAGAAAATGTCTGTGGCATTTCATTTACTTGCTGCCGAGTGTACTTGGGTTAATGTGTTTTTGACCTGAGGCTCGTGGTTGAGCTGAATTGCACTGCAAAGGGCGTACACCCTTGTCTGATGGCTTTACAGAACATTACACAATAACCTGTTATTATGCGATTTTTTTTCTTTGTCTTTTATAGTATTATCCCAAGGCTATATGAGCTATTATAAGTGAAGTGAAATATTTTTTTTAAAAAAAACTTCATACTAGCTCCTGTGCCATTATGTATGATACTAATCTGCAAATCTCTGCTTTTAGTCTTAATTACTAGAAAAGGGGGAAATGGGGGTTTCTAGTCACATTACTTTTCCAACTTTACTTAATAAAGCAAAAGTGCTGAGCCAAAGCTAAGAATGACTGCATTAATTGCGGCCGGGGGGGGGGGGGGGGGGCTGGGGAGCAATAATTTACAATGCCTACCTGCCAGCACTGGTAAACTCAGGAAAAACTGGGTTGAGGGTGAACCTACACAGGAATCTTTCTTGCTCCCGAATTAGTGCTACAGCATCAAACCAGAAGGAAAAAGGTGTCTGGAAGAGAAGACCTGGTCTGGCTTGGGTGAAGAGTCTTCGGACAACGGACAGGCTACCAAACTCTGCTATAAGGCACCAAGATCTCATAGTCCTTATTCTCTGGCAGTTTGTTCTCTGGAACAGTATGGTAGCTTGCCAGAAGGGGGAACTGTTGGCCTGCTCTGTTTTGTGCTTAGGTGCCACCACTGCTGCAGGCCAAGATGCGGTACTGCAGTAATGATCTCAACAGTTGTCAGGTGACTAGTGTTGCCAGGTCCCCCCCCCCCATTTTGCTCCTCCCTGGCGCAGGCCAGCTGGCTGGCAGGGAAGAATTAGTGGCCCAAACGTAATGTACCCACCTCACCCAGAAGTGACGTAGGCAAGTCAGTGATATTGGGGGCAACACTCAGGGTTTTTGGCAAAACTCTATGGTTAGAATTAGCTTCAAACCATAGAGTTTTGCCCAAAAACCAGAGCACCCCCCCCCCAATGTCACTGAAGTGCCTATGGCACTTTTGGGTGACATAGGCATGGTGTGCTTCTTCCCTCCCCTCTCCCGGAGCATCCCGGAGCGTCCCCCACCAGCTTGTCCTTTGGACCTAGCAACCCTACGGATGACACTGGGGTGGACTAGCCATTCAACATATAGAGAATGTTTCTGATGGTCCACTGCCCTGGAGAGCTCCTGCAGCCAGGAGAAAATTCAGCCAAGCTTCATTAGCTCTGCCTGTGAAGCAGGGGCCACTTGGCTTGGGCCATTCAGTGGCCACATTGATCAGCATCAGTTGCCTCCTCCTGTTCTGCCACCAGTTGGTGGGGAGAAGCTATGGGTAAGCCAACACATATCATTGGCACCACTGGCCAGATATGTAGCACTGCAGAGTCTGTTCAGCTTTCTTTTCTTTTTTTTAATCTCAGTCCATCCCTGGATGACACAATGGACCAGACTTTGTATCCCCTCTATGCACTGCTGAGATCTTCAAGGCAACTTACAACTATGTTTGAACAACATTAACCCAGAGCAGGGGGCTTCCATGTGTAGGCCTTCAACTAAGACTCAGTAGATCCCCTCACTGTATGCTTGTGGTCCATATAGGAGGGTCTTCTCCAAAGGTCAGAACCCCCTGGGGCAAAGAACAAGACTCCCCCCACAGTAACCAATCCAGGAGAAGAACAGCTAGCAATGTCCAAGTTGGAGGGAGGACTCGGGGCGGTTCTTGTTGCACAGTTCCCCCCACAGACAACTGTATTCAGCCTCTGGCTTGGCCTTGGCACTTCAGCTGGAGCAGTTTGTTATCCAGCTGCTCCCAGACTGAGCTCACTCACCTGCTTATCAAGCATTGCCTCCTGGTTGCCAGCAATGACACCCACTTTCTTCTCCTTCTTGCTGTCAAAAAAGGGTGAGGGATCACGGCCGGCCCAAAGTTCTGCCAACCCAAGTTAGGCTGGCACCACATGATCCCAGAAGCACACCTCCTGGATGACCTGCAGTGAGAAGCACACCTCCTGAATCACCCGTCACCACCTACTGTAACCTGCCTTGTATCTTCTGATGCCAGCAACACCTTCTCAGAGTCTGTGCTTATTGTAATTGGAGGGATTTTGCTTTCACATGGTGTATGGCACATGCATCAACAATAAGAGCATTTGTCTTTCTTTTTTTCTTTGCTACCTGAGCTCAGGGAGGGAAGGATTAAATCCCCGTTCCCCCATAGCTGCTTTCAATATTAAAACAACGTGGGGAGATCTGATTATGGGTCTCCCGCATAGCACATCCTTTGACCCCGAATCAGCTGCACATTGTAGTCTGCTTTCTTTCCTGGGAGCTAATTTAAACATTCTCTAATACAAATCTGATTGGATCATCAGTGACTTGAAGTCTGAAGCCTTCTTCCAGCGAAGGAGGTTTCTTCTAATCTGAATGGCCCTGCCTCTGGTGGAAGAGCCACTTAACTGGAGGGAGCCTCCTTGGCGGGTGGCTCCACGGAGTACCTGTGAAGTAAATTCCACTTTATCCCATGAGACTTCCTCCCAGGCAAGTGTGCACAGGATCATTGTCCTAGTCCATAATGTGCATGTGCCCCAACGAGCGGCAACATGACTCTGGCAATGACTTCATGGTCTTCCTAGCTGCAGCCAGAGCTTGAGGGCAAATCCCCAGCCGCGTGGCCACAGGCTCAACCAAGGAAGCAAAATACCACAACCAGTTTCTCATGGCATTCATTTCCGTCCTTTGCTTGCCACTATTTGAAAATTCGGGCGTGACTGATTTGGGGGATGCATCTCAACAGGAATTTCCCCCAGCAGCCTGTTAAGTGGGAAAGTAGCGCGCCAAAAGTGCAGGACAGAAGTTCTTTGCAAGGGAAGGTCTGATGCTCCCTGACTGAACAGGGATTGTGCCATCTGGGAAACACGCCCCATTTCTATCCCTGGCTGCCATGCAAAGACATAAGGGACCGGAATATAACCAAAGCATTTGGCCAGCCTCACTTTTCATTGTGCAATTCTGGAAGTGTCCCCCAGCATCCCTTCACTGTCACATCAGTTCTGAGCTACAAATCCCACATCATACCCAAGAAGGTCAGGCTGAGAACTGAACTCAACAGAACTTGCCATTTAATGCTAAAGTGAATCACACCATTCTAAACCCACTTTTCACTGGACCTAGGAGGTTGTTGTAAATAGTCTGCACTATTAAGTGCTTAAAGCCTATTAATTTCCATTGGATATAAGGATGTACTTCAGAGTGCGCCCCCTTTTTTCAAAATTAAACTTAAAAGGCATACAATTAAAAGGCTGCCATCCTAAGAACATTTTCCTGGAGTAAGCCCCATTGAATATAATGGGACTTACTTCTGAGTAGACCTGCTTAGTATTGCTCCCTAAGGAAGCTTTGCTTTGGATAAACCGCTTGCGGTCTATGTGTGCATCATGCAACAGACTCCTCTTGAGCTAGATTCTGGGCAGGCTTTTAAAGGAGTGGGTTGGACTCAAACTTTCCAGTGTTATTTTGGCATTCAAACTACCCATTTGTGTTTGTAAACATGCAGACAGCTGAGGGATTGTCTTCCTGTGCGTCTCCGGTGGGGAATTTAGGGGGCATCAGTTGAAAGCTATTTCTTTGCTCTACTTCCTGCTCAAACTCCCCTCCTAGTCTGGAATTCATATGGAAAATTATACAAGGGTGGTCTGGGGAGCAACTTGGTGGGATGGACCTCTCAAAAGAAAACAAGAGAGTGGCTTTTAACATGAGCTAATAGCAGGCTTTTGAAAAAGTTGCTTAGTGGGATTCCAAAGATATCTTTAGCCCTCATATCTCAGGTTCCAAAATGGATGAACCCCTAGAACAGAGGCTGAGGGAAGCTACGGCCTGGGGGGGCCTGAATACTTCTTGCCTTCTTTGTCAAATGTCTGTGTAATGCACCCTGTAGCCAGCCAACCAGCCAGCCAGCCAGCCAGCCTGCCTGCCTGCCTGCTGTTAGCCGAATTGCTTTAATTTACATTTAGCAATTGGCAAAATACACGGGTTCTTGCCAACTATACCAGGGTCCCACCCCTCCCGGGAGTTCTCAAGGAAAGAGGCACGTGAGGCAGTTTTCCAGTAGGATGTAGTTTACTGGATAATGTTATTCAAGCATACAAAAAACGTAATCACACACGGAATCACACAGGCCTAAGAAATAAAGACAGAAAATAGCACATTTGCATGAGCAGGTAATCGTTGATGGGGAAAGCACAGTACCTTAGATGCGTTGTCCGATGTCAGTGTGGATTGGATGGGGAGAGAAATAGAAAGACTATGGGGACACGAGGCTTGAACCAGCAAGACCACGTGGTTCTCCTGGATCGCGAGTCCAGAGAGAGAAAATGGGGTTTAAAGATGGAGGCAAGGGTTGGGGACAGCAAGCTGGACTGAAGGGTCAATAGAATAGATAGAGGGCGACGGCTCAAGAGAGCGAGTGACTCCGGGTTTGGACTTTTATTGGGGGGTCTTGGGGCGGGCTGATCAGGCCACATCCCACTAACACACGTACTAGGCGGTCCGTCCCTTCTGGACCTTGGGATAGGTGTAAGGTGGACAAAGGTAGGAGGTCCATGGGGTGGTTACTACTGTAAGAGTATGATCTCATCTGGAGACAGGAACTGGGCCTGGGGCTCGATGACTCACCTGGCCACATCTATTGTAAGTCAATGACTTTGGCTGACTGGGTGGTGGCCAGCAGGCACGTTGGAGGGGGGCAGGGGAAGGCCAGCATGTGGAAACAGAAAGAAACCTCATGGCAAGAAGAGTCCTTTGTCTCTGGTGAACTCATGTAGGGTGTCAGCCTCCTGGCGTGGGCTGGAGCTGGCTCCTATTATGAAGAAAGCACATGGCCCTTCCATTTAAGGCAGCCCAAAGTTCAGGTTTATGAATATCACAATTCATAAGAGCACTAGCAGTGCCTTGCTGGGCCAACACTGCCTGCCTTCCTTCCTTCCTTCCTTCCTATCAACCTGTCTAGCATTGATCTTTCTATCATCTGTCTACACACACACACACACACATTTATTGTTGGGTAAGTAGCCAGTTGCTTCCAAAATAAACCATCAGTGAAAAGCAATCAATGCTCAGTTAATTTTTTTTTAAAGCAGCAAAGAAAGTAATTAGGAAAAATAGCCAATTAGTGAAACCAGGCAGCAGTAAAGCATCTACAGAAATGAAAACAAAACCCACAACAATCAAAACTATCACAACCATCAAAACACTGGGGAAGCACGATTTACTAATGGGTTGTGTCGTGCTTGAGCAGGTACTCTACCAGCTCTAACATGATTTGTTTTAATTGTTTTAAGTGAAGGGGAAAGGGATAAGGTGAGTAAGAGAGGAAAGAAAGAGAGAGCAAGAGGGAGGAGGAAGAGGCCAATAAGCACATAAACTTGAAAATTAGATGTGAGTTGCAGGTTGCAGGACCAGAGTTATAACTACACCTTGAAGCCCTTGAAGAATCACAAGCATATCTTGAATGCCCCCATATGGCACTTAATATGTTCCCACACCTACAGGAATGAGGGGAAAGGGGCACTTACATGGAAAGGATGATGGGATGATGAGAGTGCTAAACCATTCCCATGATGGCCCATTTCTCTGCAAATGCCTCCACAGTCTGTAGCCCAGCCTGGATATTCAGTTTTGGCTTTGGGGCCTGTACGGGGCAGGGGAAATTCACTGCTGCTGGGCATTCCAGGAGAGAAACCTGAGGAAGAAGAAGGATTCAACACACACACACCCCACTTACCAGTTCTCCTCCATATTCCCCTTATAATGTTTACTTGGAAACAGGGGTCCACACATTTTGATACTGGGCTCATTAGCCAGCCAAAATTTATATGTCAGCATGACTTTGCCTTGGTGGAAAGTCCTGTTGAATTTGGGAGGTGCTGAGAGCACAACTGCAGTGCTGTGTGAAATTGGGGATGATCTCCCAGCTTCTTCCCCACCTCCAGGCTCAGGAGGAGGCCAGAAGATCCTCTTTGTAGTCAAGCTGTATATCTGAAACGCTAGGAGCACTCCACAGCAGAGCACAACCACCAGGACAATCCCTTGCGATCCTTGCAGGACCAAACTTGCTTGGGAAAGTAGAGGCTTGTTTCTTTCACCAGATGCTCACCAGAGTGAGTCAAACGGATTTTCCAACAGCCAGCTGGACTTCAAAATGTGTGTGGAACAGAAGTGATAACAACTTAGAAGAAGATGGGTTCTACTTTCAGAGTTAAACTTAATAAAATAAATACCACCGGAACAACAATGCTATAGATAAAAATTCCTTTGCCAGTTGCACAATGAGCGCACGGAGCTCAAGGTTTCCCAGCCTGCCTGAGAGTAGAGCAGCCTCTGGAAGCAAAAGAAGCTTGCAGAGTTCCATCTCCCTCAAGGGCAGCTTTGCTTTGTGCAAGAGATAAGTGATATGCCACACATATTCTATACTTAAGTCTATCTTGAGAAAGCTAGGAGGCTGTGGCTATATGCTTTGTTTGGTTTGTGGCTCAGTTCTGAGCAGGCATCCAAAACAAAGATAAATACTGTGTTGCAGGGAGAGTGAAATGTTTTGGCACCATAGAAAGAAGAGCTAAATATAAGAGAAGGCAAAAGTGAGTTTAGCGACCAAGAACCGGGAAAGCAACCTCCAGCTTAGGTTCAGCAGCCCAAGAGCTAGGGCTGAAAATGTCTCTGAGTGGGCTGGAAGCATTAAGAAGTCTCAGACACAGTTGGTTGTGTCCCTGAGATTACACATAATTAGCTGTGTGGGAAACCTTCCTTTCCGCAAGTCAGCCCACACGGTTCCTTTGTGAAAAGGCTTTTCATTAACTGAACTGAAGACGTGCAGAGAAACACAAATCAACAAAAGCCCACAGCACTGTCATGTCATCTTTGGGAGCAGCGGAGCCTGGAGCTACCAAAGCATTCCTAGCTTCTGTAGGGAACGGGGGTTCTTCTCTGCTAGGCCTTATTCGGTCTCTCCGAGTACCCTTTCATGATGCCTTTCCAATAGAAGGACTTCTCTCAGAGAGCTGTTCGCATAACCATTCTGAAAGGCTGATTATATTATGGTTACTATGAACTGATCTCTCTGTTATAGGGTTCCCACCCTATATATATATACCTTTGGCTTGAGAAAATTCTAGAGATTTGGGTGTGAAGTTTGGGGAAGGGAGGGAGCTCAGCGGGGAATTGCCATGATACCAATATCAGCAGTGACATCATTACAGCAGCACCGCACTTTAGGATTCACCTAAAACTTCATGGTTAAACTAGGTCATGATGTAGCAGCGTCAGCCTAATGCTGATCAGGTAGGTCCTCACACCCTGTAATCTCCCGCTGGCTACCAGTGCTGGGCTGGCCATGTGCCAGTGCATTCACAAGAACAGTCACCATAACAGAGCGGAGTCACAAATTTCAAGATGGGGGCTAGAGTTCTTCCCAAATTGGAACTCATCTCTAGACTACAGAGATCTGTTCCCCTGGAGGAAACAGCAGATCTGAAGGGTGGACTCTGCAATGCGCCATAGAACCCAAGAGAAATGGAACATCCCTCCCATTTCCTCCCTTCTCCTCTCCCAAGAAGCAGTGGGGAATGGGGAGGGGACCAGGGTGGGAGGTCTCCCACTATAGCAGGGGACCTGCCCCCCCTAATCTGGGCCCATCACATCCAGGTGCATTTCAGAACTGATCTAGGAGTGAGGAGATGTGGAGATGCAGTACATGATTCCCCCACCCCAGCAAAAAAAATAACCTTGCCTTTTCATAGCAAAGAAGCATTTCAGACAGAAAGTTTCTAGTTATTGTACTGTGGAGAAAATATGAGACACTCTGTGATGAACTCCAAACTGTCTTGAACATCTGTACCACATGGGTATAAATAGAACATTCAGGGGTCATTTCACTATTCCGGGAGTAACAAGCGCAGAAGTGGGCACATATGGTGATGCGCTGTGGAAGAAAGCAAAAGCATACTAACTTGATCTGTATTGCAGGGTAGTTTCCCTGCAAGAGCAAAGGAAGCCCAAAGTGTCTTCAGTCAAAGTGAAAAGCTGGCTCGCCAGCTTTGAGTTGGGAGATACCTGGAGATTTTTGGGGTGGAGCCTGAGTGGTGGGTGTTGCCTTCTGACACACTTCCGGTGATGTTGGGGGTGTGGCATATGCAAATAAGTTATGCTAATGAGCTATGCTAATGAGCTCCTGCACCTCTTTTTCTACAAAATGACCCCTGAGAACATCTATATAACTAATAGGGAAGGTGCCCCCTGCGTGCGGATATCTAAATCCGCACACCGGGGGCACCAGGGGGGCAGAGAGATTTTTCTGCACACTTGGGGAAATCCCCAGGTGTGCAGAAAAATCCTAAAACTTAAAAAAACTTTCGGGGGATATTTAAATCCCCCCAAAAGTAAAAGAGCGTTCCCTGCGCATGTGCAGGGAACGCTCTGGGAACTCTGTGGTGGCCCGGCGGCTGAGAGGTGCTGAGGCCTTGCCGCCGGTGCTGGGGGTCGGGGGAGAATCAGCGGCCTGGCGGCTGAGAGCCACTCAAGCCTCGCTGCCAGTGCCAGGGGGTGGGGAGGAAATTGGCGGTTTAGCAGCTGAGAGGCGCTGAGGCCTCAACGCCAGTGCCGGGGGGTGGGGGAAATCAGTGGCCCAGTGTATTCTAATGTCCTGCATTCTCTTGCTGTTCCTCCTGCAAGAGACTCACAGGGCTTCTTCTGCAGATAGATAGAGAATCGGCAGGTCAGAAAGGAAAGAAATCCTGGCTCCTTCTCCCTCCCCACTGATGCTCCTCCTCAAGTGTCAGGCAGGAGGGGACTCCACTGGGCACTCGGGGAAGAGCGGCTCTGCACAGGTTAAAGGGAACATCTGGACTAACCCACCCTCCTAGAGAGGCATCCGGGAGACAAGCAGTTGTGAACTGGGAAAGTCACTTCCTGCTCTGCCCCCTGAGCTGGGGAAACTGGGAGGGAACAGGTGAGTTGCAGGAAGGCATTTGGAGAGGGAGGCAGCAGAAGGAGGGAGGCGCAGGAAGGAGCCACCCCGGGGCAGAACATCAGGCCATGCATGCGTAAGTGCCCAGGAGCAACATCTGTGCATTGCTGATGCAGGATCCTGGGGGTGAGCCCCCTGGCGGGAGAGCTAATGTCAGGTGGGGTGAACACGTGTCCTGACCAAGTGTCGGATTCAGGAGAAAAATGCCCTGTATCAGAGAGCCCAGCTGGGTCAGACACTGGTTAATCTAATCGTGCAATCCTGTTTCTAGCACTGCCTAGCCAGCTGGTCCCTAGGTAGTCCCAACGTAGAGCTTGAAAGCAGGTGCTGTTATGTTGCTGTTGCCAACCTCCAGGTACATTCTGGACATCTCCCGGAATCAGAACTGATTTGCAGACTACAGATATCAGTTCCCCTGGAGCAAATGGCTCCTTTGGAGCCGTAAACTCAATGGCATTATACCATGCTGATGTTCCTCCCTTCCCCAAGTCCTCCCCTCCCCGGTGCTGGGGGGGGGGAGAAGAAGACTTACCTGGAGCTGCAGCCTTTAGGAATCCTCCCCCCCACGAGTATCACGAGGTCCCGCCTCTTGTTTATATATATTTGCCTTTAGACCCAGCTCATTCCTCAGAGGTTAAGACACTGAGCTGCAGACCAAAAGGCCTGTAGTTTGGCCGTTTGAGACCCGAGTGCCACATGACAGAGTGAGCTCCCATCTCTGGCCCCAGCTCCTGCCAACCTAGCTGTTCGAAAGCAAGAAAATTGCAAGTAGATAAAAAGGTACAGCTTCAGAGGGAAGGTAACAGTGTTCTGTGTACCTCAGCGTTCATGGCGGCCACATGACCACAGAAACGTCTTTGGACAGCGCTGGCTCTTCAGCTTGGAAACGGAGATGAGCATCACCCCCTAGAGTCATATTCAACTAGCTTTCGAGCAAGGGAAATCTTTACATTCGTAGGTGCTTCTGACATTTACCATTGTTTTGCCCACCACCTGAAAGCAGAGTGCTTACTGCTACAAAAATACTTAAGGCACAACATCAACCTAGCATTTCCCTCATTGCTTACTGTGATACTATGAGGTGTAGCCGTTTTGAGCAATGGGGAATCTGGTGATGTTCCACAGCTGAAGTACATGTGACTTCTAAAACAGCCCTTTGGGGGAAAAGGCCTGAGGGGGGGAGGGAAGTGTGTTATCTCCTTGTTTTTGAGTTTTGTTCATGCAGAAGCTAGAAGTGGCTTCTTCTCCTTGTTGTGATGAAGTTCCCAAGTCCTTTCACTGAGACCTGTGGAATCATTACACTTACACTTACATTACACTTACAGTATCTTGACAAGAGACAATTGGGGCTTTGAGTTCACTGTTAATATACAGATTACTCCAGTCATAGATATAAGGCCTATTTTTTTAAAAAAAAATACACAAGTATATACATTTTCCTCCATTTGTGGTAAGAAATATTCCAGTCAAGCAGGCCTCTGAAGTAGGCCTCTGAAGAGCAGGAGACACACCCTTCCCTAACCCCTTTCCTGCCTGCCAGATGAAAGTTTCCCACAGGAAAATTAAATCAATCTTTGTCATATTAAGGTTTGTTTGGTTTTTTGTTTTTTTTAAGCTACCTTTGACTTTTTTCCTTTCCCACCCCTCTTTCATACACCCATCCTCTGAGGAAGGCTGCAGACAGGAAGAGATAGTATCCTTTGAACATAACTCTTCCATGCGCTGTAGTGTTTCATAACATGAGTCTCAGTCTTGTTTCCCTAAAAGCTACTCATGAACTTCAACGAATTTTCAGATAGATGATAGATAGATAGATAGATAGATAGATAGATAGATAGATAGATAGATAGATAGATAGATCGATAGACAGACAGACAGACAGACAGATAGATAGATAGATAGACAGATAGATAGATAGATAGATAGTGTGTGTGTTTTGTGTGCTTGCCTGGAAATCATGGGTTGCAGTCACCTGCATGAGATAAAGCGTGTGTGCGGGGGGGGGGGGGGGGAGAGGCTATTTCCTCCAGTGGAAGCTGACCCGCAGTTGCACAATCATACAGTCTTTTGAAGCTGTGGGCACAGCCCATCGTTGCATGATCAGACGCAACCATGAGTGAGTCAGGTTTGGGATTTTTTTGCCATTTGTCTCTGATGGGCTTAAATGAGGGATTCGCACCCCAGCCCTGAGGGCTCCCTATGGAGTGTGCAATGATGCGCATTCTGAGAAGGGGAAAAAACAACAGCACAGAGTTGGGATGGCCTGATCAGATCATCCCGACACCATGAGAGCGCACTGGAAGAAAAGAAGAGAGAAGAGATTGGATTTATATCCTGCCCTTCACTCCCTCGGAGTCTCAGAGTGGCTTACCAACTCCTTTCCTTTCCCCTCCCCACAACAGACACCCTGTGAGGTAGGTGGGGCTGAGAGAGCTCTGAGACAACTGTCCTTGAAAGAACAGTTTTGACAGAGCTATGGCTTGCCCAAGGTCATCCAGCCAGGTGCAAGTGGAGGAGTGGGGAATCAAACCCGGTTCTCCCAGATTAGAGTCCGCGCACTTAGCCACTACACCAAACTGGCTCTCAATCAGATGTGGGGAAGTCTGTCTCTGGCCCGTAGCAACCT
This sequence comes from Lepidodactylus listeri, assembly GCA_029233225.1. Taxonomy (NCBI): domain Eukaryota; kingdom Metazoa; phylum Chordata; class Lepidosauria; order Squamata; family Gekkonidae; genus Lepidodactylus; species Lepidodactylus listeri. The sequence goes on from JARCFY010000012.1 coordinate 24,618,925, forward strand.
GTTTGCTTCTGGACTTTCTGAGGTGACTTTTAAATCCGCTTGTGTGGCGGAGCAAAATGGGTTGCTGATGGCTGCGGGGCGCTTTCCAGATGATGTTGTCTGGTCACACTCCTTTAATCTGACCGGCATTTGCACCTCGGTCGGGGCTAATTGTGCGTGTGATTGCAACCATGGTTGCCTTCTGGTGACCTGTAGTGGGGACTTGGATTTTTTTTTAGAGAAGTGGCTTGATTAGTCTGCCTTTGCATCCTGCCTCTGATATTCTTTGAAGGTCTCCCATCCAAGTACTTGCCAGAGTCGGCCCTGCTTATCTTCCGAAATCTGAAGAGACAGGGCTTGCCTGGGCTATCCAGGTCAGGGCAATTTCAATGAATTTTCATTGGAGCTGAAAAGCCATGGCTTTTAGTTGGTTGGAAATAAGCTCCACTGAACACAGTGAGACAGACCTCTGAGTTACATATGCATAGGAGTAGGCTGTAAGCCACTCAAGAAGAGGCATCGTAGCACAAAAAAAGAGAGATGGTTTAGTTGGAAAGGCTATTTATTTATTTATTTATTTATCCATCCCTTCCCAAAGGTGACGGGCAACAAAAACAATCTACCTCCTCAATTGTGCACTCAATTGCACTCCATCTTTATGTGTGTTCATCTGCACATTCAAGGGTCCTGTGTGCCCATAAGAGGTCATTTTGCACAGCACACTCCAAGCTGTAGAGCAGGCTCCGCTCACTGAACAGAAGAGTGCAATTTTTATCCCATCTGTTCCAGAGCTTGCCTAAATTGGTTCAATGAAATTCATCAAAAGTTTATATTTTGGGCCTTGTATCTTTGGGTGATAATAGCAATAAACTAATGCCAAAACCAATTTCCCTGCCTTCATAAAAATGTCAAAGACGGCTTACCATTTCAGAATTTTGCGTGTGGGCGGGGAAAATATTTTAGTAAGTGGGAATAAGAGGGATCAAAGTCTAAAGACTTGCTGTCAAAGTTACACTGCCCCCCAGAAAAGCCAGGTGTTTGAAGAACATGTGTACTGATTTTTTCCTTTTATTTCTCAATAACTAAAGCAATGGAATTAATACAGGTTAGCTTTTTTCTAAGCAAAAGGATTTGTACCTTGGCATGTCAGCACATTTTGTAGTTTATAAGTAGGGCTGAACCGAAATTACTCACTTTTTTTTGGTGAACATTTTCCGAAGTGCCAAAATATGCTTCCCGTTTTCAATATTTTTGACACTCCTTGTAGGTATGTTCACCTATTTGTTTCCATAGCCCTCACTGAAAGTTTCAGTTATTTAACCTTTGTGATGTCATCATACAGTCAAATCTGATTGACTACATAGGACTCTGATGTCATTTACTGTGTGATCCCTGATTGTCTGGAAAGAATAAAGCAGAAGCACGGGGGAAATGTTGGTGTCAAACACAAGTGTGTGTGTGGGGGGGATGTATAATGCAAGTATAATGTATAATGCCATATTTTTACTCAGCTGAAACTGTCACTGTTTCAGTCCAATAAAATCAGAACCGGAGATTATTCAGTGTAGTTCGGCTTATAGTTATTCGGTGTGAGTCTGCCTTGGTGGAGAGAGCGGGATATAAATTTAACAAACAAACAAATAAATAAAAATAAAAAACTAGTGAATTAGCAGCAATAATCAAATGTTGCTGGAATCACGGAGAGGGTGGGTGTTCCCCCCCTAAATTGCACTCATGTGTAGAAACAGAGCTTTCTTTCCTTTTTTTAAAATGTCTGTAGTGGATAATTAGCTAGTTACTGCCTTTCTACATACACGCACACACACACAATCAGATACAGCACTTTTCTCCTAAGACAGAGACAAATGTTCTGTCACAAAGTTATCACAAATTCACCTCACCCAAGGTACATTAGGGAGGTCACAAGTATCGAACAGCATGCTGAATGTTCTGTCGTACCTCGTTACATTTTTTAAAAAAAACCCAGTGATTTCAAAGGCCTTCCTCTCAAAGTACATAGCTCGGTAGACCCACTATCATCTTTGTGTACTATGAGGTTAATAATAAGCTGAAGAACAAAGTAATTCGGCAGGATCCAGCTCCCACGTTCCCACATTATTTTGCCTTCTGAGTTCACCCCTGTCAGCTTCAAGGCAAATTGACAAGTTCAAGCAGAGATCCTGATTCAAGCTCTGAATAAAACTTGTACGTGACAAGCCTAATTGCTGGGTGGATGCGCTCCTTTTACATTACGTTGAACGATACTTAAATTCAATTACGACCGTTCTGAAAGGCATTCATTCATTCATTCGCTCACTCATACATTCGGAGTTATTTCAGTGACTTAGCAGATGGGCCACCTTGTAATCAAAATCTGGAGCTTGCCTGGGATATGGGCTATACCACATACATAGGGAATTGCATTTTCAGCCCAGGTGAAACGAAGGACAACCCTTTGCTGTTCCTTTTCAGTATTAAAATCAAACACAGGAAGGGGGAACGCTGAGTTGGAAGGGGAAGGGGCTGCAGCTTGGGCTCTAAATCTGACTCCAGAAGGACCCCACTGCAATCTCTGTCTCTCCCTGAGACCCCAAAGAGTTGTCAGAACAAGCAATACTGAGCTCCCCAGCTCAAAAGAAGGCAGCAGCATGTGGTTGTGATCTTTATTTACTTACTTATTTACTTTATCAATACCCCACTTTTCTCCCCAACGAGGATCCAAAATGGCCACTCTCTCCTTCTCCACTGTATCCCAACACCAATTCCGAGAGGCTGGGGGGGAGTGGCTGTTGCGAGGTGGAGACTCAAACCTGGATGGCCTAGATCCTAGTCCAACCACTACACCATTCTGGCTGTCAGTTTATTTTTTACTATGTAGATCTTATTTATTTACTATTGGCCACATCCCTTCTTTCGTCCATTATGGGACTCAATGCAGGTTGCATGGGATTTTCAGGAGCTTTCCAATCCAAGCACTGACCAGACGGAGCAGTTTCAGCAAAGTTGCCATGTCATATGTCTTCGAACCATACCCTGGGTAAGTGGCAAGCCATATTCAACAATATCACAGATCCACAGAATATAATAGATTCTCTCCACTGAAAGCCATAGAACAGTTCTCGCATCTCCAAGCATCTGATGAAGCAGGATTTTACTTTGCAATTTCATGCCACAATAAACCTCTTAGGACATGTCTGTATAGATGTTCCTCCTGTTCCCAGTTTATGGCCCAGGAAAACCCCATGCTGTTAGTGTACTTTGGCATGCAGACAGATCAGCTTTTCCTTCTTGCCTGCAAACAAGAGACTTAATACTAATCCACATCTGGTTCCATGCTGTAGGTCTTCACTATGTCAAGTGTGATGAAAAGCAGGGCTATTTTTGGACAGGAACGCACAGGAACAGAGTTCCGGCTGGCTCCTGAGTTGGCCACGCCTACAACCAAAACCTCTGGCATGTGTGGCTACAGAGCACGCTGCCTTCCCTACGTTACACACAAGAGGGAAAGGTGGCATGTTAAAATGCCGGCTTTCCCTCTGAGGAGCCCCTTGGGATTTCCTTGTCAATTTCACTCCCCCCCCCCAGTCAGCTGAGAGTGAAATTGACAGGGAAAAGCCTCTCTCTGCCTTCCCTTCTCTAGCTGACATGTGGCAGCTGGAAAAGGGCAGGCAGGGAACCCAGGCATGTTGAAATGCCTTTCTTTCCCTCCCCGATCTGGGGGAGAGACAGAAAGGCGTTTAACCATGCCCCCCGCAACTAGACTAGGAGACTAGAAAGGCGATGCTTTTCTTTCAGATCCCAGGGACTTCAGCAGTGCCTTTCCCCAGCTGTCTGGTGGGGGGGGGGGTAGGAGATTAGAAAGGCGATGCTGAAGTGGGGCAGAGAAGCTCAGGGGGAAGGAAGAGGCAAGCTTCCATGCCTGCCCTGTGCTTTTCCAGCCCTCCACCTAATACGCTAATGAGCTGCACTGTCAAGGGTGTGGCCTAATATGATAATAAGTTTCTGCTGTTGGGTGTGGCCTATTATGCTAATGAATTCCTGCTGGGCTTTTTCTACAAAAAAAGCCCTGATGAAAAGTCACCCAAAGCAATGGTCTCTAGACAGTGGAATGATTTCCCAGTAGAGGTCACAGGTTTCTCTTTTTGTTGACCTTCGGTAAGAACGTGTTGATTTCAGACAATGTTCGGGCCGACATTTATTGGTTATGATATTTCAGTTGCTGCTTATGAACTACTAGCATGATAAATGTTTTATATATTGCTGTTCTAGTTATGTTTTCTGCTTTTTTTTTGTACTGTGTGTTATCTGTGAGACCGCCTCCACCCATATGTGTATACAAGACAGCTCTGATAATCAGGCCATGGGTTACGAGTTTCTCCACTCAGGTCATCAGCAACTGTCTCTGCTCAGGCTAGGCTTCCCCCACCAATTGCCTGCCCTCTATGACTTGAGGAGCAGGAGAAAAAAATGGAAGGGGGGAAATAGCATTGATGATGGCACTCTAGAAATTTTCCCAGTCTCTACAGTAAAGACACTAGAGATTGTAGGATTCCTAGAGCATTGCCTGGAAGTGAAGACCTTCTGGGTGACACTCTAGGAATCCCTACAATCTCTATGGTCTTTACCATAGCAAATTCCTAGAACATCACAAATAATGTGATGTCATATCCCCTCTAACTGCATCATCCCCAGGCACTGTCCCAAAATATCTCCCAACACTTGCTGGTGCAGGGCTAGCAACCCTAGCCTTGGGCTGAGGCTTTCTTGGTGGCTGCTTCCATCATACGGAACGGGCTTCCTGAGGACATGAGAAAGGCTTTTCCCGATGCATTTTTGATGGCTCATGAGTGGAGGTGCTGGTCTGCTTCTTTTTACTTGTATTTCTATGAACTGAGATTTTCCTAGGTTTGTGTTTATGTAAGCCACTTTGGATCCTGTTGATTGGGAGAAAAATAGATTATAAATATGTTAAACAAATAAATAATCATCCTGCACCCATGCATAAGGGATTTAAATATATAAAACTAAATAAAGGTGTGTAAAGATAATGCAACACAAAAAAAACCTTCTAAGATTCTACAGGTTTTTTTGTCATGTGAGAGATCTCGAAATAGTGCACAATTAGCATTGTTCAACTAACAGAATGGTTCTATTGTGAGGAGCTTGCTTCTGTTTGGTTTTTTTTCTAAGGATCTAACATTGATCTTATGCATCCATGGCTGTTGTGCAGGGCCACATTATGGCTTTCGTGGGCTTTAGGCCCTATGTAGGCCCCTCCCTCCATAATAATATCAATTTTTTTTAAAAAATGATACAACTTTAAATATGTCAACATTTCATTCCCCGCCCCCCCCCCCCCCGGGTTTTATGCATTTAATAGATTTTCGTGGGCTCTAAAATTTCATTTTTTCCCCCTGATGTGAGAAAAAAATTAGAACATTTTCTTTGACCCTAAAAGTTCATTTTTTCCTTTGGATTTTAAAAGAAATTAAAACATTTTTGTGGGCCCCCAAAAGCATTATGGGCAACGTACCTACTATGCCTAATGGATAAGCTGGCCCCACTGTTGTGGTGCCCATGAGCCGGACCGCGAGTAGCTCCAGTTTGCCTATCGGATCGTATGTATCCCATAATATGCCTCATGCTGGACCACTGGAGGGACAGTTTCATGAAGCGTGAAAGTTCTAGTCAATGAGGGCTGCTTCCCATATCAGAATGGAAAGCGAATGCAGAGTCCTGGTGATGAATCAGTTCCTAATTGGGGCATTTCCTACTGTGAGGCTATTAACACCACCACTCCACAATGCACACTGCCTGCCTGATCCCTTTTCAGTGTGGTTTATGGGGCTGATGTTGAATAATAGAGTCCCAAATAACTGGGATCACATGCCCAGTTTCTGGCTTATGTTGAGCAACACAGGACCATAAAACAAGCCCCTGCTAATTCCTCAAAATATTTTTAAACTCCCCTTTAGAGAAGGCAGTTGGGATACCAGCGGTTGATACCTTTACCCAGGTCAACAGTCCCCAGCATGATGCTCATGGATGCCATGAAGGTCTACCAGCCTTCCACTGGCAACCCCCACGAGCATTTTGGCGATGCTTGCCTGGAAGTGACATCACATCACCCATGCCATCTCCCCCCCCCCATTTTTCTCCTGCTGCCCCATTGAGTGAGAGTGGGAGATGGGAGTATGGGGAAAAGAGGTTGTCCACAAGAGGGAGACAACGGCCAAGCCTAATGCCTCAGCACCCACCAGTATGTTTACGGCACCCACATACATCTTGGTAATTGGGGATAAAATTCGAAGGGTCTTGAATGGAACTGGAGAAAAATGGGGTGCATTGGGTCACTCTCTGTCAGCTGACAAACTAGCAAAGCTCTGAATGCATCCTGGACAGACACAACATAGCCAAGAACTCACAGCTTAGCTGTACACACTGACTTTCTAATGTCTCTCGGCTTGGCAACTTCTCTGTATGGCTGAACAGGGAGCAAACTCTCCGTTTTCTTTGGAAAATGAAACCAATCAACATCTCTCTCCTGAAGCAAAGAACTGATCCACCCTACGGAAGACAATTGTGATGGGCCCTCCCCTCCCATGGCAGCCTTTTTGTGGTGATGCCTCAACCCTTTCTCAACATTACAAAAGTCTGACCTCTTTGGGAACAGAGTTCCACAACTTCAGGGGATAATCAAAAGTGCCCCCCCCCACCAGACCCTATAGGGTTGCCAAGTCTGGGTTGGAAAATACCTGGAGACTTTGGGGGTGGATCCAGGAGAGGGCAGGGTTTGGGGAAGGGAGGGGCCTCAGCATGGTACAGTGCCATAGACTCTACCCTTCAAAACAGCCATTTTCTCCAGGGGAGCTGATCTCTGTCAGCTGGAGATCAGTTGTAAAAGCGGGAGATCCCCAGGCCCCACCTGGAGGCTGGCAACCCTAAGACCCTACCAGTCTCACATCTGATAAATGCAGGGTCCTGGAAGACGCCTTTATTCAATTTGTGAGGTTCAGGGAGATCAATATGGGAACAGGTCATCCTTCTGATGCTTCACTCCCAAGCCATTCAGGATTTCAGCCTCAAAACCAACACTGGTCTTTCACAGATGTTTCTTGCCAAATCCCAATGGCCACTTTTATAAACAGGCCAAGCTGCTTCTGGAGGGAGCAATTAGAACAGGGAAGAGGGTAGGGGATGCTCTACCTTTCCCCATCATTTTTTTTCAAAATTGCTGTTCCCCCAACCTGCTTTTCTCCCTGCAAGGTTCTAAATATGTGTTCTCCCTTGCAAAGACGTGGCTGGAACTCTGCTGAGGAGTGGGAAAAAATGGGGGGGGGCAATTTGGAGCAGGGAAAAGGTGATTGGGGAAATAGGGCTTTCTCTGTCACACTGTTTCTGTTCTCTAAATGGCATTTACCAGAGTGGTTTTCCCCCCTTTAAAAGGGGGTGGGTAAGGGGGTGGGTTCATAATGCACAGCTGCACTGAGAATTTACCTCAGCCCTGAAACTCAAATCTCACACAGTGATATACCACATATTATATATAATATAAATATGCACCCCACCCAAAGACTATGCAAAGTCCCATGCGCAACGTCATCCATAGGTTTTCTCCTCGACGTCTCTGCATGACAAGCACCACAACCCGCAAGGGAACAAACAGAACTGCATAAAAAAGCCCTGCTGGATCTGACCAAAGGGCCATCTAGTCCAGCATCCTGTTTCCCACAGTGGCCAGCCAGATGCCTCCAGGAAGACCAAAAGCAGGGCAAGAGCCCAAACCACTGTGCATACCAGTGGATGCACATGACTGGCTCGCCTTCAGCTGAAGCTTCTGGAAGCCAACAAGGGGAAGGCTTTCCCCACAACTGTCATGCGCCCATTCCCTGTACCCAGATAGTTGTGTTATGCAGGGGGCTCATTCCAGCAACCGAGTGATTAACGTTGGGCTTTCATTTCATCTACTTTTAACATGTTGCTCCTTTCTGCTCCATGCTGTTATCTTGCTTAGAGAATCTGACGGGCTGCGCAATATAAATAACATCCCACACTTGGAACACATCCGATGTGTTTGGCACAGGACCATGCTGGAGTCCTGCCACAGCTATTGCAGGCAGATCTTACAGTGCAATGATGTATCTGTCCCACTTGAGGGAGCATCTTCTTAGAAGCCACTGAAGTGATATGTGCAAGTGATTCTTTCCAACAAATGGGAATCACCACTGTGCCATTGAGTGTGGTTGTACCTGGAGAGGAAAGTGATTCTGCAAAATATCCCTCTGCAGAGGGATACAATGAATAAGAAGGGCCACGGCCATCTATCAGGGTGAGTATGAACAGAGGCTGCACACACGAGCAACTGGGGCTTATGAAAATTGATGCAAAACAGCCTCACGTTTCAATAAATCTCTAGTCAACTGACTTTTTCAAAGGTAACGTGCCATGCTAAACATACACAGTTAGGATGCTACCAAATTTCATAGCTCCTCTGTCTCAACTCAAAAACCCCTGTTTCACTTTGGCATTTCCCTTGCGTGAACTGAACGTGCAGATCTTTATGTGCTGTTTCCTGGCACCAGGGTTTTCCCTTCAACCCCCCAGGAGTAACTGTGCATTTTATTTTATTCCCAAGCTTACAGACTGCATCTCCCTAGGCAGGCCCAAGGTGGTTTACATAATAGGGCTCACTCACAAGGGTTTGAAACAATAACGGCAATGAAACATTGCACCGTAAAACCACAGTTGACCGCATCCTCCATGAGAAAGCAACCCGGATCCAAATCCCATACAAATAAAGCCACAGAAAGCCCTCTGAAGGAGCCCTGCCTTGTGTGCTGTCCTAAACGAAGACAAAGAAGGGGCCAGTCTCATTTGTACTCCCAGCTCATTTCATTGCCTGGGGAGGTGGTGAGCTCCCCCTCCCTGGCAGTCTTGAAGCAGTGGCTGGACAAACATTTGTCAGGGATGCTCTTGGCCAGGGGTGGCCAAACTGTGGCTCAGGAGCTACATGGGGCTCTTTCACACATATTGTGTGGCTCCTGGTAGGGCAGCTGGGGAAGTGAACTTTTTCTCCCTCCCTCCCTCCCCCCCCCTCCCTCCCATCCATCTATTTGCTTTCTTTGTGTCTCTCTCTCTCTGTCTTTCTTTCCATCTCTTTCATTCTTTCTTTCCACCTCTCTCTTTTTCTCTCTTTCTTAGACAAATAACTATCATTAGCGAACAAATAAATATCATTGGACAAATAAATATCATTATCAACATCTGTTTTTACCCCTTTTGTTTTTACTTTTGGCAGTCTCATTTAATGTTAATTAAAAAAGCAAAATTGCATATTTTTAAATAAAAACATGTGTGTAATATTTGTTCATGTTTTGTGGCTCTCAAACATCTGACATTTATTCTATGTGGCTCTTACACTGAGCAAGTTTGGCCACCCCTGCTCTAGGCTGATCCTGCATTGAGCAGAGGGTTGGACGAGATGGCCTGTATGGCCCCTTCCAGCTCTGTGATTCTATGAGTCTATAAGAAAGTCAGAATGACTACTCTAAAATGCCCTAGAGTGGCGTGCATGGATGAACCTTCTTTATGGGAAGGAGGAGTGGGTGAAACAAAGTCGGCACTGGAGCTCACTTCAGAGAGAGAGTTCTATCAATGGTCTGTAGCACATAAATGAAGTACAAACGACATTCAGAGGCCATTCAGGAAACACAGATAAGAAACTCCTGCAATGAAAACAGGCAAAATGGAAATGAAAGTGATGACATGTGAAATTGAAAAGGAATTTAAAAGGGCATGTGCGTATGTCCCCACTGCTCACATTCATGCACATATGCCATTCGCTGCAGGACACACTAGTGCAACACGTTAACAAGCAAGAGGAGAGCCAGTGGGCCATGGACAAGAGGGAAAATTCAAGAGCAGAAAGACAATCCAACCCCAGCCTTGGCAGGAAGGGCAGGGTATCAATCAATCAAATAAATACATAAATAGCAACTGATGCTAAGGGGCATCACAGTTAGTCAGGAAGCCACACGCATGAAGCTGCCTTATCCTGAATCAGAACCTTGGTCCATCAAGGTCAGTTAATGTCTACTCAGACCGGCAGCAGCTCTCCAGGGCTCCAGGCAGAGGTCTTTTCCATCACCTACTACCCAGGCCTTTTACCTGGAGATGCCAGGGAACTGAACCTGGGACCTTCAGCAGCATGCCAAGCAGATGCCCTACCACCGAGCCATGGTCCTTCCCCAGTTACAGCTGAGGAGCACCCAAGGGGATTAGCAAGAGGCTGCTCAGACAAAGGCTGCTGGTTCTGACTATGAGATGCTTGAACATCTGCTGGCTTGGCTCCTGTTCTGCTAGCCAGTCCCGGGAAGGGAGCTGATTCTTCGCCCAGCTGCTCGAGCCTGTCTGGCAGGTTAACTTCTGCATATTCAAACAGCAGAGTGCTGTGCCATCAGCACCAGTTCACACATGTGCATTTTCACACAGCCAGACAGGAGCCTTTGATCCCCCTCCCTGCCCTGTCAGGGGTGCACGCCGCTTGACAGCCAGCCATTTAAGTAGAGGAAACAAACCAATCAATCAGGCACTGGTTGTAAATACACAGTGTGTGTGTTTAAGCCTTGCTTTTTGGTTTCACTGAAGCCCATGTTATTGAGGTTATTTCACACATGAGCATTTTCACACAACCTCTTGGGAGCTGTGGTCTCTCCCCCCGCCCCAAGCATCATTTTATCGCCTCACCCAACCATCTATGACTCTGGGGGAGAACGGATTCCATCTAACTGAGCGGTGCAATCAAAGCTGCAAAGCGGAAGGAAATGAAACGTCCCCAGCAGAGCCCCTGTTTCAGTCAGATAGGTAACAAGGTAAGGAGATCTGATCATGGCTGCTGAACACGGTACGTTTGCCAAGAAGTTTGAGGCATCCCTAATTCCGACCTGAATTTATACACACACACACACCCAGACCCACACACTCCGCAGAGTCACCAGTGATCAGTTACAGAGGTGGGGACAATTTGTCCGCAAGGGAAAAGCAAGAACGCTCCTGGCAATGTTCTGCAATACCAGAGAATTCAAAGAGATAACTAGTTGGGGCTGTGATGTCTCTCCCCTTCCAGACTCACGTTTTTCAGTCTCCAGTTTCCCTGGGTTATTCTGAAGTGTTTAAAGGCCAAGCTTGACAGGACAATGTTAAAACCTGGTCCCCTAGTGATAAAGATGCCCAGCAATAAAGAACTGAATCACAGTGGCTCCATTATTCTGCTGGAATGTGGTCCAATATGGTGTCCTTTGGGCTCTCTTGCCACAGAAGTCTGTATGAGATGCCCACCGCTTCTAACTATCACAGTTGTACTGGTACTGGTAATCACAGTTATTATCAGTACTTAGGTTATGAGGTTTTCACTTTTCACCTTGAGAATAAGAGGATGTTCCTATGGATTATTCCTCCAAAATATATATTTAAGCAGCACCATCTATTTGGCATAGCCCTAAGTTGAAGATGTTGAGAGTTGGGGGGTCAGTGTTCCCTCTAAGCTGAGTTAGTGTGAGCTAGCTCACAGTTTTTTAGCCTCCAGCTCACACATTTTTGTCTTAGTTTGGGAAGAATGGCTCCAGAGCAAACTAATTTATGCACTAGCCAAATCCCCCGCTCACAACTTTCATGCCAGTAGCTCACAAAGTAGAATTTTTGCTTAGCGGGAGCATTGGTCGGGGTCTGCCTAAAGATTGAAGGTTTCCTGAACATAGCTTGTGGGGGGGAGGGGCAAAGGGTTTGGGGACTGCATCTCTGAATTTGTGCCGTGCGTTAAAGCTACTATCAAACAAAAAAAAGGGCAGTTTCAATCCACTTCAGCGACCTTTTGCAAGAGAATTTTTCCGTTTCACACAATCAAATCCAGTTGCAAAGTGCACTGAAAGTGGATTGAAGTGGGTTATTTAGTGTGTGTGAAACTGCCCAAAAAGGGACGGGGTGCAGCCCTTGGTGGTTTCACTCGGAGGTATTTGTGCCTGAATCATCCAGTGCCCAACTTAGAAGAGGAGCCTGGTGAGGGCCTTTTCCACCCAGAGTCAGTGGCTAGGGACAAGTCTGCCTCTGCAGTGCAGCTTTGTGAAGAAACAAGTCTGCTTGAGTCAGAGGAGATTGGGAAGCGTTCCAAGCACTGGAGGGGGAGGGAGGGAGGAAACCCAGTTCCCAAGTTTACCCTGATGGCTCCCAAGCTAATTCACCTCCTTGTTAAGACAGAAGATAAAAATTAATGAAATTGAAAAAAATGAAAAAGATCCTGTAAAGTGATTCCAGGCTGAATGAAAGCACCAAATGCTTTTTTGGCTTCAAAGAGGTGTGCATCTGACACGTCTTCCTTCGAGGGAGTTATTAGACCTCATTTATGAAGGATGGTTACCAAAGTGTACAATCTGAACGACTTGCTCCTGGACAGAGAAAAGTGTGTGAGACGGGGGGTGGGGGGTGGAGGATTAGACTGCAGGGGGAACACCTTGGCTCCACTGGCAGCCGCAACAAGATTCCCACTGAGTTCAACAGAACCCAAGTTTCAGCCCTGCAGGTTTCCTGGCTACCAATTATTGAGCTTTTTTAAAGAAAGGAGACAGCCTGGCTCTGCTGAAGGGAAGAGAACAGGCCCCTCTGCATTACCCTGTGTCATTATCAGCCTAACCCAGATTATTTGGCAGCAGCACCAGGTGAAAGGCTAAAACACAAATAAGCCTTTTCATTCTTAATATGCCACATTTCATATTTTGGCCCTGCCAAAAGTTAGGAGTGTCGTTTGCTCATTTAAAACATTTATATCCTGCTGTACTCCTGATCAATGGGGCTCAAAAAGATTTACATCATTACAACCAGCTACAATTTCATTTCAGAAAAGTACAATACAAATAACAGGAAAGAGAAAGAGCAGCTGACGCCATCACACTCTAGGCTTACCTCTTGCCCGCCACCACCCCAAGCAACGGCAGGAGAAGAATGAAAGGTAAAAAGACAAAGAAAAGAGAAACTGCAGGCTTCTTTGCCAGTACATTACTTCCGGGTACAACCTGGAAGGAAGCTTGCCAAGTGACCATCGGCCAGCTACAGCCTTATCTACCCTACAGGGTTGTTGTGAGGTTAAAATGGAGGGATGGACAATGTTGTAAGCCTCTTTGATTCCCCATCAGAGAGAAGAGCAGGATATAAATGAAATAAAATAAATTAAATAAAACCCAAACTCTGCCTGCCAGAAGTCTGAGGCCCAACTTATTTTGACATCATCACATCAGGGATGCCACATGCAACACTCTGGTTTGAAGGCAAAACTCTATGGTAAATTTGGCCTAAACCATAGAGTTTTGCCCTTAAACTAGAGCGTTGCCACGCAACGTCGCTGATGTGATGACATCACTTCCAGGTGATGTCATCACATCAGCGACGTCCCAGAACACCTAGCTTGATCCTGGCAACCCTAACTGATCCTGCTTATCCTCTGAGATCTGACCAGATCAGGCTAGCCTGGGTTTATTGTGAATGGACCACAATCGAGGTGGGCCAAGTGAAGAGCTGGCCACTGCCCTGCCTCGGGGAGGTGCTAAAGCCGGACCTGCCCCCTCCACTTATTGCTTGTGTTCTTTCAGCTTTTCCCCTAGTTTGATTCCCAGCCTGTATCAGAGCTAGTCTGGAAGAAAAACCCTTGAGGTAACAAAGCACAGCAAGGGAGTGAGTGCGTAGGGTTTAGATTCCTTGACTCTCTGTTAAAAGATCGGCCCTGCCACTCATACAGGCACAAACACACACCCCAGATCCGAATGAGTAGTCCTGTGTCATCTGGAAACGTATACCCGAACGTGAGAGGCACCGGAACACTCCAGGAAGGCATCTGCTTTTCGGGGTGGTGGCCTGCCCGGAGCCACTTGAGAGGCCCTTTGTGCATCAAAGGAGGTGCCATCCCTTCGGCTCCCAGAAGCTTGTAGCCACCCAAGCAGGGGGTTCTGAACAGCCAAGCGCTGGTGGTTAATTTGGACAACTCTCATCACCTACACACTGGCAATTTATGTTTAGTAATTAAAATCCGTAGTTCGTCTCCCTTCTGAAGTTGGCACATCGTCAGGTTGCTGGGAATGGGAACTGGAAATAATAAAGTCAGGAGCCTTTTTTGGAAAAGCTTGCTGGAAAGCATTCTCCCAGACTTCGTCTCTCCCGCTCTTTGAATTACGATCCATCCAGTCCTCCCCCCCCCCCCCCCAAGGTGAAATAGTGGGGAGAACTGTTTCCTTTGCAGGGACCGACTGATCGTACTGGCTGCTGATTCTATTCCACGAGCCCTTGCTGCTCAAAAGACACGCTCTTGCCTTTCAAAGTTCTCGTGCACAGGCATGAACCATTTTATTGGCTCCAGCATCCATTAAAAGAAGGAGTGATTCCACTGGTTAATTAATCTAACCAGCAGAAGGAGATCCAGACGTATTTCCTAGAGCTCAAGGGCCAGCAGCCAATTCTATCTTCAGTACCATGAATAAAGGATAAACTTCTCCACTGCACACTTTATGGCACATTCTCTAGATCACTCCACTCGACATGTTTCAACTGCCCTCTGGTGTCCTCTTCATGTGGGTGGTCAAAGCCATGCAGCACATGTAGCCACAGTGGGGTAAAGGAAACTTCCCTGAGTGGGATGCAGGCCCATAGCTACAGCGGGGCATTTAGGGGCCTGGCCCCCTGACTTCCTGCCAAGGCCCCCTGACTTCCATGCAGCCCCCCCGGCTCTCTTGGCTGCTCAGAGGACTCCCAACTCTCTGGGCCACCTGGAGGACTCTCCATCGCCATGCCTTCCCCAAACACGGCTTGCTTCCCCGCGTAAGCAAGCAGAGTATGAACGCCGCAAAAGTGCGTTTTTTAAATTTTACTTTTATTTTATGTTTTTATTTTGTGATGTCAGTTTCCCCTGACTTATTTAAAGGCCCTCTGAATTACAAAATCCTGGCTACGGCCCTGGTTGGATGGAAAGTGCTGATAATGAGAGTTGCCCTCAACCACAGGGTTTATGTGTAAATATGCTCAAACACCCACATCCTGACCACTGCTTGGCAAGCTGCTTGAATGTATCTGAGTGGATGCAGAGGTGTTCATTTGCATAACTACACTACTTTATAGCACTTTTAGATAGGGCTCTCACAAATACCACCAGCACGACCCAACACTCATCTGCTACCACCCCCCAATTTTAAAAGGCACTTAGTTAAAAAAAAAATCAAGTTCAAGAATTTTGAGTTAAGACTTACTATTTAGTGTCTTCATGTGCTTGTGGTGTCTGCCCATGAACCCAGCTAATCCTCTGATCAATTCTTGCAATCACATCTAAAATACATACTATTGATTACGTAAGTACAAAAAAGCAAGCAATGAAATCTAGCCAATGTTGCTCATTTAAAAGATGCCCCTACCTGCACAGGTGCAAAGACGGTACAAACAGCAAGCAATTCTGTGCTTTATATAAGTTAGTTGATGTAATGATCTAATGGCCATGACTACTGAAGATACTGCCCCTTCTTCGGTAAATAAAATGATTTAGTTCTTGGACTTGGCAAAAGCAGCGTTAGCTGTTAACAACCAAACCACTGCTATGCATATGCTGAGATGCCCAGTACAGCACTATAATCAAGACAGACTTCATTGGGGAGTATTAAGTCAACCTGACCACACCACAAAATTCCCAGCATGCCTCGTTATGTCATTCACATGCAGCACAAAGCCTCATAACATCACACCAAGGAACTCAGAGTAGTAGGTATACATGGTCCTCTGCTCCTCCGCTTCCTCCTTACAACAATCTTGTGAGGGAGGATAGGCTGACAGAAAATGACGGATCCAAGGTTAATCGGTGAGCTTTGTGGCCAACTAGGGAACTGAACCCGGGTCTCCTAGACTTTCCAGCTCCGGGTTGGGAAATTCCTGGAGATTCAGGGATGGAGCCTAGGGGGTTGGGGAGGGGCTTCAATGGGGTACAATGCCATAGAGTCTGACCTCTAAAGCAGCCATTTTCTCCTGGAGAACTGATCCCTGTATAGTCTGGAGATCTGCAGTAATTCCAGAAGATTTCTGGGCCCCACCTGGAGGTTGGCAACCCAGCCCCCCCATCTTAGGCCAACGCACAAAGTACTATACCACACTGCCTCCTAACCTCAGGAAGTGGCTTCCTGGCTGCTGTAGCTTTATGTGAAAGAAGTCAGCATGTGTTAACTGGGTCGGATTTTATTTGTGAGTTTGCAGAATTCTCAACATCTTACATTCACTTCTGTGTCTTGTTCTGGGTTCATTAATCTGGGCTGTTCTGATGACACACACAC
The DNA here is from genome assembly GCA_029233225.1 of Lepidodactylus listeri. Taxonomy (NCBI): domain Eukaryota; kingdom Metazoa; phylum Chordata; class Lepidosauria; order Squamata; family Gekkonidae; genus Lepidodactylus; species Lepidodactylus listeri. Next base: position 24,635,250 of record JARCFY010000012.1, read on the forward strand.
ACACACACACACCCCTGCAGCTTGTAATGCTTTCTGGAAATGGGGGGGGGACGCATCGCTTCATCACACTTTAACTGCTCGAGTTGAGAGAACAGAATGAGAGCATGGGGGGGAGAGTGGCTTTTGGTAGCTAGAGTGAATTGGCTGCAGGGGGAAAGTGAAAACAGGATATTGTGCGGCGGCAGAGCAGTACATGTGGAGTCGATCACTTGGAATCCAGCTTCTGCTACCGTTTGGCTTCTGCTGTTTCTAATTTCCCCCCCCCCCTCCTCACTCCCCCTCTCTGATGTGAGAATGGCTGCACCTCTTTCAGAGCCAGGATGGCTGTTAGGTACTGTCTAGGACTGGAAGGAAACAGAGACCTCTTCTCTTTGCCAAATATCAAAGAGAGAGAGAAGGAGAGAGAGAAGAAAGTGGAACTCTGTTTTTCTGCCTATGGCTGTTGGTAGGTGGTCTACAGTCAGGACATAGAAGTAAGCAGTCAGAGTTCCTGTCCATACAAGTCCTTTTGCACTGACCTGGATGGTCCAGGCAAGCCTGATTTCATCAGATCATGGAAGCTAAGCAGGGTCGACCCTGGCAAGTACTTGGAAGGGCAACCTCCAAGGAATACCAGGGCTGGGACATAGAGGCAGGTTATCAATCCACCTCTCTGAAATGTCCTAGCCCCACTAGGGGTCGCCAAAAGTCACCATGATTTCCAGGCTCACAAGCACACAAACACACACAAAATACTCACAAAAATAATTTTTTTAAAAAAGAAAAAAGACACAAGTCCTTTTCAGATGTTACATCTGTGAATACCAGGAACAGGACAACCACACATATTGGGAGCCTATGCTGTCTAAATAGAGTCAACATGTGTGTTTTGCATGCACGTACAGCTCAACGATGGGGCACCCAGAACCCTGAAAAATCTAGCAGTCAGTTTGCACATATTGAAGGGGTGTGTGCATGCAAAATACATGTGTTTCCCCCGTTCAGGCAACATGGCAACTATGTGCTTTAGGATGATCCTTGTGCAGTCTGGATGCTCCTGGTATATAGGCATGGAACGTCTGAAAAGGAACTATAGATTTCCTGTTCTCTTGGAATGTGGTTGCATTATGGCTCCCCGACAAGAAAAATCCATGCATGTAGAAAATGAGCATCTCAGGTAAGGAAATCCGGTCACACGGCCCTTTAAATCCGGGAGCCGTCCCGGATTTAAAGAAGCCGCGTTTTTTTACCTCGGGTTGGGATGTACACACATCCCAACCCCCATTGGCGGCGGGTGGCAGCAGCGGGCAGAGGCGGTGGTGGTGGAGGAGTCCGGAGGAGACCGGGGATGGAGGCGAAGGAGGCGTCGGCAGGCATCGGCGTCAGCGGGCAGCGTTGTGAGGCGTATGTCGGCAGCTGGCAGGGCCTTTTTCTGGCGGCGGCTGGCGGCAGCGGCCGGGGGAGGCACCGTTCCCTGAGCCCCGCCGGCCGCCTGGTAAGTTTGGGGCATTCACCCCCCCCCCCTTACACTTGGGTGCTTGAGTGGCCAAGCACCCAAGTTTAAAAGGGGGAGGAAATGGCGGATGGGACCATCTGGACAGCCCTGCTCTGGCAATGATTGCGAGAGAGGGCTGTCCAGACGGCTCAAATGCGGGCTCCTTGCACGACCACCGAGAAGCGGGAGGAACCCGCATTCGAGCCCACTTCAGCGCGGGACTAGCTGCGGCCATTGTGGACGGTCCCTTTAAATGCGGGAGGAAACAGCCCTTCTTCCCACATTAAAGGGATTTTTGTCTATCTTAGATTTCTCTGTGCAGAAAGTTCTTTTTGCGTGCGAGTATTGGGCATGAGCCATGTTTACCTGCAATGTCAAGGTGGGGATGTGCAGGAAAACCTGCATCCCATGTATCTGTTGTGAGCGTGCAGATCGACCCTGAGTCCAAAGGTCCAAGAATGTCGACTGTAGGCTACTTCTGCAGACGCTTCAGGTTATCTGTGCAGGGCTTTTGTTGCAACGGTTTCAGTGCCATTTGCTTTCTTGACCACAAGCAAGAAGGGTTTTAAAAAAAAACCCTACAAAGCATTTTTACTGCTGGGAAAACTTACAATTACAAAGTCAAAGCTTCGAGGCCGCCGCGTTTATGGTGCTGCTGTGGATGGATGCCGTCCCCCTTTCATCTCGTCGACTCCCGCCATAAAAGCAACAAGTGCGGTTGCTCCCCAAGTCCGTGTGGTGGGTCCTGGTGCCAAGGAGAGGCGTATGATTTGCTACCGTGGCGAGGGCTGCGGCTGGCTCTGGGGCAAACTCCCTGGCAAGCCGCTCTGTTGACTTTGCTGGCAACTCTTCAGAGACGGCCGCGGGGGTTGTTTGGGATTCAGGCTCTCGCTGGTTTGGCTTCCCTTCCTGGCCTGGCCTCCCTGGACACAGCTCCCCTTTGTCTTTCGCTCTGCGGCCCTGCAATTCCCCCGGCACAATTAGGACTCTCTCCGTTGCTTTGTTTCTATCTTTGGGCAGCTTAACACATGGGGTAGTTATGTTAATTGCATGTCATGGAAAGTGCCTGCAACAGGCTTTTGGGGCTTTGCCCTCTGGGAGAAGCTTTTAAAATGAAACGTGACATTATCTGATGCTCGACTGGGGATGGGAAAGCTTTCTGCAAGTTGGCAAATCGGGACTAGGAGAGAGCCGGGAAGCCTCAACGCCTCCTGTGCAGACTCCCCACCAGGGGCTGCGCGGTCATCCCTTCAGTCCAGCTCCTAGAGATCTTTTAATGCATATCGTGGTTGTTCTAACCAGGGGCCATTACAGCTTCATCCCCAGCAGCCCTGTGCAAATCAGCGATCATGCCGTGTTGCACACACAGACACCAAACGTCTGCCAAGACACTGCTTTGCTTTTGCTTTCTTACCTGCCTCCCAGGAACCTAGGATGGTGTACATTAGGGTTGCCAGGTCTGGGCTGGGAAATACCTGGAGACTTTGGGGGTGGATCCAGGAGAGGGTGGGGTTTGGGGAGGGGAGGGGCCTCAGCATGGCACATAGAATCCACCCTTCAAGGCAGCCATTTTCTCCGGGGAGCTGATCTCTGTCAGCTGGAGATCAGTCTCAAAAGCCAGAGATCCCCAGGCCCCACCTGGAGGCTGGCAACCCTAGTGTGCATGGTTCCCTCTCCTGCCCCTTATACTCATGGGATAGTTAAGGGGAGAGACACCTGGTGTAATGTAGTGCCTGAGAGACTGAGTTACATGCCGGGAAGTCCCTGGTTCAAGTCCTACCTCTGCTGTAAACTTAACAGACACCCCGAGGCAAGAGGCGAGAGGCAAGACACCCTCAGTGCTGCCTCTGCCATGCTGGAATAATAACACTGACCGACTTGACAGACTTATTTTATTTAGATATTTTGTACCCCGCTTTTCTCCCCAGTGGGGACTCAGAGCGGCTTACGACATTGTTCTTTCCCTCTCCATTTTATCTTCACAACAACAGCCCTGTGAAGCACATTAGGGCTGACTGACAGTGAAGGTTCTCAGCTTCCATGGCAGAGCGGGGATTTGAACCTGGGGTCTTCCAGATCCTAGTCTGACACTCTGACCACTCCACCACACTGGAAGTTGGAATAAAGAGCACAATAACGTCAGGGAAAGACTTGGAACACTGAAAGTTTCCCTTGGAATTACTACTAGTACTGAGTGCTGACCCAAAGTTGCTGCTACTACTGCTGCTGCTGCTGGCCCAAAGTTATTTAGTGTGCTTTGCAAGGACATGGACCAGAATCTTCCTCATGTCTGTTTGACTCTGGGTATCATTGTAAAGCGATATCTATATCAGCAGCAGAATAGTTGCCCTTAAGTGTCTCATCTCCTCTGACCCAGAGGCTTTATCTATACCAGGGGTGTCAAACTCATTTGTTATGAGGGCCAGATCTGACAGAAATGAGACCTGGTTGGGCTGGGCCATGTGTGTCATGACATGTAATGCCAGGTAGCGGAGATATACATTTTATAAAGTGCACGAACACAAAGTTGGTTTTGTTTTTTTTAACTTAAAATAAAAACAACATTAGCACACTTGCAATATTTTGTTTATTTAACAGTCTCTAATAACTGACACCTCTTGTTCTGAATTATTGCATCAAAATGTCTGTGCTGTTACAATCTTGACTATGCTGTTCAGGTGCGTATCTGTAAGCTGCAAACCTACGATGACGCAGCAGCAGCAGAACTGGAAGAAGAAGCAGGAGACGGCCAGTTCCACTGTGGGCCTGGTAGAAGCCCTCCGGCAGCCTGATCTGGTCCCCAGGCCGCATGTTTGACACCCTTGATCTATACATTGCAAAAAGTCCTTTTGTTTGTTTGGAAACACCTCAAGGGCTTTGAATCATAGGTATGATGGAAGATTTATGCCTCCTGTACTGCCATTTTCTAAATTCTGTTGTCTACATGGCTACAGATATGTTTTAAAACGGAGCTAGTACTGGCTGTATGGGGCAGTTTCAGGGTGCAAACACAGCGGGGGCAGGGGGGTGGGCTACAGCCACTTCTCCCTGCATGCTGCAGTTGCCCACAGGAAACAGCCAGTATGCATTTGGGAGGTAATAATAATAAACAATTACCGTATGGCAGTGTGTTTAGTACAGCCAGGAGATCCTAAGATTGCCTAGCAGCAAGACGTTCTAGCTCTTTAGCCTTATGCACCACAAGGTGGCAAACTAGACTTGTTTTTAAGGCAGGAGACATTTCAGAGGTGGTCTGCTGTTGCCTGCCTCTGCGTCACACGGCATCCCTGGTATTCCTTGGAGGTTGCCCATTTAAATACCAGCCAGGGCCGATCCTGCTTAGCTTCCGAGATCTGACAGGATCGGGCTTGCCTGGGCTAGCCAGGTCGGGGAGGTGCAAGTAGTGGTCAGAGTCTTGGACTAAGATCTGGGAAACTCTGGCTCAAATCCCCACTCTAGCATAGAAACTCTCTGGGTGACTTTTGGCCAGTCATTCTCCCTCAGCCTAACCTACCTCACAGGATTGTTGTGAGGACAAAAGGAAGGGGAGGTGAATAATGTTGTCTTTCTGGGGGACCCTGGGCTAGTTGTTCTCTCTGTGCCTAACCTACCTCACAGGGTTGTTGTGAGCCTAAAACCAAGGAGGGGAGAATGATGTTGCCAGTGACTTTGAGTCCTAACTGGAGAGAAGAGTGGGCTATAAATGAAGTAAATCTATCAATCACACATGTGATATGAAGTCCTCAAGTTGTTCTGCCAAAAAAACACAGGGATTTTGTAATGTGTCGATGGAGCCTGAAGTTTATCTCTGGGGATGTATTTGTGTAGTTCAGGGTAGGTTACCTTACCAAGATACTGAGGCTGCATGCCCTTTGAAGACTTTTCACAGGAATAGGTTGTCAGCTGGGTGATAACATATCCGCCCTTTTTTTCTTTTTTGCAGGGCTTTTTTTTATGGGTAATAAAATTTATTAAGAAACAGCACAAATACAAAACATAAAACTTAGCATTTCTACGAAAGTAATAAGAAAATATTACAAGTTAGAAGCAATTAACTGGACCATTAGTTACAAAAAAGAAGGTGCCAGAACTCTCAAGAAGAAAATGAAGTTTTCAGTCTGTATACTGAAAACGCACAAGCTTTCAAACATTTTAAAATAATTTTGTTGAAGAGGTTCTGGAACTCCATTCCAGCATTTCCCCCCAGAAAAAAAAGCCCTGCTTTTTTGAAAACAAATTGTTTAGGACAGGGATCACCAGCGCTGCTTGCTCGGGGGCACCATGACCCCCACCAATACTTTTCCTGGCACCCAGCAAGTGTTTTCAGAAAGTGGGTAAAGCCAGGTGGGCTCCCGCCCAGTATAGCTTCTGATCACACTTTTGAGATCTGATTGGCTATAAAGATTAAAATAACATTTCAGTGACAACTGCCACTACAGTGTTGCTTTTATTCTCTCTTCTCTCCCAGCGTATTTTTAAAATCTACCCCTCTTATCCCTTGCCCTTGGACTTCCCAGGTGGCCATTTTGTGCTTGTGCCCATCGCCCTGTGTTAGGATTCAAAATGTGCCCACAGATTCGAAAACTTGGGTACCCTCGTTTAGAAGGTAGCCCAATGTTTCCTACATGACAGGAGCAATCCTATTCAGGTCGACCCTTACTACCAGGAAAGTAGATTTAGGATTGAGGTGTCAGTATTCCCCCCCTCTAAGTTCCCCAGACAGAATGGAACCCCCTGAAAAACGACGAAACAAAAGAAAAAGCGTGTCTCTGTGTGTATAGTACAGAAGCAAGAGCAGCCAGCGAATTTAGTACTGCGAAGGTGACACATAAAACACCCCCTGGTCTTCAGTAATACCGCATGTCTAGGATGTGAGCCTGAAGCCATGCAGATCCCCCGGCTATATTAATCGGGAGGTTTTGATCTTTGTCCATAATCAGATGCCTGCAGCCGGGACTTTAAAGCTGGAGGGGATGCAGATGATTTTGTGAAAGATCCTCAGCATTTCAAGGCTCTTCCCGTGTTGGGGCTTTACAGAGGCAGCAGAGGTCGATGACGGAGCAGGTATTGCTTGCTGGATAGTCACCCCCCTTTGATACCTTCCTGACATGTTGGCTTTCCCCCCTCTAATTCAAAAGGGGATTCTGTTTCTTCCTCCCTGCAGTGCAGAAGGATTTGCAATGTCATGCCGTTGCTACGGGGCCTTAGGAAGAAAGATGAATGAAGCATCTTCAAACCCACCTCTCCTTTCAATCCAGCCAGTCTGTTACGACACTGTCATTCGATCCGATGTGAAAAATGGGGTGTCGTGTAACAACATCCAGGCTGCATGGGATGGGGGGGGGGGGGGGGGATGCTGCTGAACCAGCCTCCAGAACTGCCCACACAGGAAAAAGAAATTGTCCCGAGCCCTTCTTCAGAGACTGGCTTCTTTCTTGGAAGCCGCTGAGCAAAGAGGGGAGGAGAAAAGGCCACAGGCGAACAGGGAACATGTTATAAAGCATAATGAGCATTAGGTTCATGTACACAATTATGCTTTGAGCTGAAAGCCTGTAATTTGCAAAGGTGTGTCTCAGCAGGAAAGAGAACTGATGGGGTTTTCCGCAGAGGCCTGAGCTGGCTCCAGCCGAACAAAAACAAAAAAATATCATTTCTCAGTGCAGCTTTATGCGTCACAGAAGGCGCCAAGAAGCAACTGTTCAAAGCACCTGCCCATCTGGGCTGCTTCTGCTCCCACACAGGGTTGCCAGCCTCCAGGGGATGACTAGAGATCTCCTGGAATTACAACTGGGATTCACCAGGAGAAAATGGCCACTTTGGAAGGTGAGCTCTATGGCATTATACCCCATTGAAGTACCGCCCCTCCACAAACCCCACCCTCCCCAGTCTCCACCCCCAAAACCTCCAGGTATTTCTCAGCATGGAACTGACAAGCCTAGCTTTCAGGCTAACCTGAAAGGGAATTCATATACCTTCTCTGCAAGGCTTCAGATGTGGGGATAGTCTAGACCAGGGGTGTCAAACATGCGGCCCGGGGGCCGAATCAGGCCCCTGGAGGGCTTCTATCAGGCCCTTACTGGAACTGGCCACCTCCTGCTTCCAGTTCTGTTGCTGCTGCTGCATCATAGCTTGCTTCGCCAGACTCTCTCAATCGCTCAGCCATTTCATGTTTTCCCCTGGGTCCTAGACTCAGAACTCTGAGCACGAGGTTTCTGTGGTGAATGTCAATAAATCAAAAGTAGGTTTGCAGCTTACAGATACACACCTGAGCAGCATACTCAAGAGTGCAACAGCACAGACATTTTGATGCAATAATTCAGAGCAAGCGGTGTCAGTTATCAGATACTGTTAAATAAACAAAATATTGCAAGAGTGCTAATGTTTTTAGCATGTTTTTATTTTAAGTTTAAAATGTGTTTGTGTCCTTTATAAAGTTTATATCTCCGCTGCCCGGCATTACATTTTATGACACACATGGCCTGGCCCAACAAGGTCTCATTCATGTCAGATCCGGTCCTCATAACAAATGAGGTCTAGACACTCTCTGAAAGGGGCAGAAAGTCCCTGGTGCATTCCAGTTTCACAGCTTCTTTTATTGCTCTGATCCATGCTGCTCCCTGGGCTTCCTGTTCCTCTGTGATGCTGGTCTCCATCCCACTTCCCCCAAGGAGGCCACTGCAACTTCTGTCTTAATGGCCATATCCCCCAATTCTCTGTTACATCCATCTTTCCACTTCCTTGCCATCAAGGCAGGCACAGCATAGTCCAGCTCAAATGTTAAGATCAGCTTCTAAATCCCTGCTCTCTGTGCTCCCCCCCAATCACAACCAAAGGCAGGGTTTTTTTAGTGGTGGCACCTCATCTTTGGAACATCCTCCCTCTTGAGGCTCACCTGGCACCTGCCTCACTTTCCTGTGGGTGCCAGACTGAAACTTTTCTGTTCACCCTGGCTTTTATTTGAGGGTGTTAATCTTTTAAAGCTGTTTTCATGCTCAGCTTCTTTTTCTGAAGAGGGTTTTTTTATGGATATCACTTTAGGCTTCTTAGTGTTTGTTTTATGCTGTTTTTAGTTTGCAAAACTTTTTGAGCCAGTCTCTGGAGAGGTAGCACATAAAGTTTCTAAAAGCCAAATCAAACAACAAACCAACCAACCCTGGAAGTGGTGTTTAGCTCTTGTATGGCGTCTAATATTTTACAAGATGCTGTCCATAGATTTCAACCTCCTTCCCACACCCATCAGGGCTAGAAAATGAACCTATTGTATTTTTTAAAAAAATCTGTGCCTGACATTAAGAACAGATACAAATGAGAGGGGTTTTTTTTGCCAGTGGAAGCAATGGGGGGGGGGGGGGGGAATGGGGACTGTGGAAATCAGCATCGCATGATACTGTCACGTGATCATCTCCAAGTGTACTGGAAGCAACATCACAGCATCACAAGCCAATCTAGGCATTCTGTAAGCCTCTATGGTAAAAATGATCAAGATCTGGAGAATTCCTAGACTGTTCCATGAGACTGGTTTCCCTGTCCATTTTGCTCCCACCACTCCCTCAAACAGCAGAACAAAATGGAGGCCAGGGCAGGAAGTTGTCCACTATAGTGGCAAGTCTAGGTAGGTGGTTAAGTGACACCACCCTTGCCCAAAGAGGGACAGCATGAGTACTGAGCTGCACAAGAGCTCATGTAAGTTTGTGTGGCTCTGCTGGGCTTAATGATAAATGCATCTAAACAAAGGGCACCTTGAAACGGCACTTGCGCAGATGATACACATTTATTGCCTTGCAGCTCCTCCAATGCTGCACTATTAAACATGAAGGACATTTTACAAAGTCAGCGGGACTGACTTCCTAGTGAAAAGTGCTGGTGCTTAAGGTGTGGATCCTGTTGGACAGGAGAGATAAAAAGCGACGGTGGTGTGAGGTCAGGAGTAAGGCCAGGCTTCCTTTCTGTAGGCTTTGTTCTGGGGTAATAAAGGGGAAAGACCACTGACCGGCAGGTTGGCTGCCAAGCAACAGATGGCCGGCAGGATCACAGCACACAGGAGGACTTTCCCACTCCCCTATGTATGGAAACAGCACATAGCTTTTACGCACACTGGTGGCTGGTAAGGCAGCAGCTTTCAAGAAGCAATAGCTAGGTGCAACAGACTGAAAAGATGTTACAGCCAGGGGTCCTTTCGTAGAAAAAGAGGTGCAGGAGCTCATTAGCATAACTCATTAGCATAACTCATTAGCATATGCCACGCCCCCTGACATCACCAGAAGTGTGTCAGAAAGGGAATGTCAGTTTCAGACCCATTATATCCTATGGGCCATTGAAATCAATGGCAAAAACTCATAGAGTATATGAGGGGCTGGAGGAAAGGGGGTTTGAGGGAGAGGCTCCAAACTTGCAGGGTAGCTGCTGGGGCCTCTCCTCGAAATACCCACTAAGTTTCAAGAAGATTGGACCACGGGGTCCAATTCTATGGGCCCCCAAACAGATTGTCCCATCCCCTCCATTGCTCTCTATGGAGGGAAAAAATGTTAACTTTTTTCCTACCATAGAGAACAATGGAGGGAATGGGGGCAACCTGTTTGGGGGCCTGTAGAATTGGACCCCCTGGTCCAATCTTCTTGAAACTTGGTGGGCATTTTGATGAGAGGCCCCAGCAGCTGCAAGTTTGGAGCCTCTCCCTCAAACCCCCTCCCCTCCAGTGACTTTTAAAGTTGCTGCCGAATTTCGGCGGCAATTCAGTGGCGAGCTGAATCAGATTAGAGAATCTGATTCAGCCCGTGGCTGCCCTACTGGCCAGTCCTGAGCTGGTGGAGCTTTGCTCCGCCTCGCTCCGGCCCCAACGGACCCCTGCAGCAGGGGTAATTTTGAGCAGGAACGCCATTCCGGGAGTAACAAGCCCAGGAGCGGGCACATATGGTGATGTGCTGCGGAAAAAAGCAAAAGCATACTAACTTGATCTGTATTTTCATGCTTGTCATAGGGGAGCTTCCCTGCAAGAGCAAAAGAAACCTAATGTGTCTTTAGTCAAAGTGTAAAGCTGGCTCGCCAGCTCTGAGTTGAGAAATACATGGAGATTTTTGGGGTGGAGCCTGAGCGGTGGGCATTGCCTTCTGACACATTTCCGGTGATGTCAGGGTGTGTGGCATATGCAAATAAGTTATGCTAATGAGTTATGCTAATGAGCTCCTGCACCTCTTTTTCTACAAAATGACCCTTGTGTTACTGTATTTGATCTACACGTGACAGAGCACACAGGTCGAATCCAGGATCCCAGTCCTGTGTCAGAGACAGATGTGCGTTGCAGGTTCCCCTCAATTCTTGTACACACCCGGCCTGATTCTGATTGCAACTGCAGTGTGCGTGGAGGGCAGGCCTCCGCATTTCTCCCTGCACCATTTCCCCGACCTGAAATGGTTTGTGGGGGAGTAGATGCCAGAGGCAACCACTGGCAGAAAGCAGGCAGGGGTTGGTCTAGAATGGGATGCATTAGAGCAGAGGTCTCCAACGTGGTGCCCGTGGGTGCCACAGTGCCCACTGATTCCTTTCCTGGTGCACACCAAGTGTTTTTGGGAAATGGGCAGAACAAAACGGCGCTTTTACCCAGCAGAGCTTCTGACTGGCCACCAGAGATCCAATTAGCTGTGCAGATTAAAAAGAACAATAAAAACATTGCTACAGCAGCGACTGCCACCACAGCACGAGGGTCTTCGCTACGTGACTGAACTGTGTGTAAGCAAGAAAACAGTTTTAAACAGTGTGTTGATTTTAAAAGTCATCCTATTCAGCAGAGCTTCTGCCTGAAATGTTGAAGGATTACTATTGGAATTATGCATAACCTCACCCTCTAACATTTTGTGGTTGGCTGTGCCTCTTGCCGCAGCCATATTGTGGTTGTGCCTACCATCCTGTATCACAATTCCATAGGTACCTGCGGGCTCAAAAAAGCTGTCCACCCCTTCCTGAGAGGTATATAGAAAGTAGTGGTGTAGGATTGGTGCCGAGGGTTGATCAACGTGTCCACAAATCAACACAACACCTTTGATCCATTCCAGTCCGGTTTCTGCCCTGGCCATGGGATGGAGACGGCGCTGGCCACCCTCACAGATGACCTCCGGAGACACCTGGATCAGGGCGGGGCTGCTGTTGCTCTTAGATCTGATGGTAGCATTTGACACGGTGGGTTACAATGTTATGTTCCGCTGCCTCGCCGACATAGGGGGATTGCCTTGTAATGGATTTCTTCCTTCCTCCACAGTCAGGGACAGAGGGTGGCACTCGGTGAGAGGGTCTCCCTGCAATATCCGCTGGAATGTGGAGTGCCACAGGGGGTGATCCTCTCTCCAATGTTGTTTGAGATCTATATGCACCCCCTCACCTTGCTGGTCCAGGGGTTTGAGCTGGGTTGCCATCAGTATGCTGATAACATCCAGCTTATCTGTTGTTGGACGCCTGCCCGGGTACTGCCCCGGAGAACTTGGACAGGGCATTGGGGGCTGAGACTGGGTGGTGACAACCGAATCCATTGAAATTAAATCCAGTAAAGATGGGGGTCCTGTGCCTGAGTCGGAGGGGGGGTTGGATCGGGAATCCCTGCCTTGGAAGGCGCACCACTTGTGCCAGTCCAGAGGGTGGGGAGCCTGGGGATAATCCTGGATGCCTCGCTTCCTATGGACGCCCAGGTTGCCACAGTTGCTGGGTCTGCCTTTTTGTCATCTTTGGCAGACCAGGCAGCTGGCTCCCTACCCGTCCTCCCAGGGTTTGCCTACAGTGACCCATGCAATGGTCACTTCCAGGCTTGATGACTGTAACTCGCTGTCCACGGGCTTGCCCATGAGTTGAGGTTGATCCGGAAACTCCAGCTAGTGCAAAATGCAGTGGTGTACCTGCTGACTGCATCACCTGTGCAGGCACACATGCGACTGGCGCTACGCCAATTGCACTGGCCACCAGTTGAGTACTGGATCAATTTCAAGGTGTTGGTATTGACCTTTAAAGCCCTGTGCAACCAGGGACTGACATATCTGAGGAACCGCCTTTCCCCATAAGTGCCCCGGAGAGCTTTGAGCTCAGCAGACCAGCATTTGCTGGTTGTCCCTGGCCCAAAGGACGTCCATTTATCCTCAACCAAGGCCAGGGCCTTTTCTATCCTGGCCCCAGCCTAGTGGAACATGCTCCCACCTGAGATCTGGGCCCTGTGGGACCTACTACAGTTCCGCGGGGCCTGTAAAACAGAGCCGTTCCACCAGACCTTTGGGTGAGGCAGCGGGCATTCATTTATTCCATCTACTTGGCCTAGGGCTGCCAGCCTGCAGGCCTGGGGATCTCCTGCTTTTACAACTGATCTCCAGCTCAAAGATCAGCTCCCCTGAAGAAAATGGCTTCTCTGAAGGGTGGACTCTATGGCATTGTACCCTGCTAAAGTCCCTCCCCTCCCCAAACCCCACCCTCTCCCAGATCCACCCCCAAAGTCTCCAGGTGTTTTCCCTTGCAACCCTAACTTGGCCTCCCTTGCTGAAGCTCTCCATCCGACATGGCCCATCTGACATGACTTTATAGTCTGGTTTATAGCCTAGCTGCTCCAGTTTTTCGAGAATACCGTGTTTGTAATTTACAGTGCCTTCTGCTCTCAACTTATAGTTTCTTGGTTTTGACTGTTTTAACTATTGATTTATTATACCTGTTTTAATTGTTATGTTGGAATTGCTGTTGTAATAGGCCCTGAGCCCACTTGCGGGGAGGGTGGAATAGAGGAAGGAAGGAAGGAAGGAAGGAAGGAAGAGAGAGAGAGAGAGAGAGAGAGAGAAAGAGAGAGAGAAAGAGAGAGAGAGTGGAAGAGCCATGTTAATGCTTACAAACTATTATACCCTGGGGCCCATCGGAACTTCCCTAGGTCCAAGCAGGGGACTGTGTGGGCAAAAGCAGTGACCAGGAGACCCAGGGGCATCAGCAGCTGGAGAGAGGATGGCAGGCCTGTAGCTACAGTGAGGTATCTCAGAGCTAGGCCCCCTGACTTGCTGGCAAGGCCTCCCCCCAACTTCCCATCCAGCCCAAAGCATCACTAGGGTTGTCAGATCTGGTTTAGAAAATACCTGGGGACTTTGGGGGTGGATCCAGGAGAGGGTGGGGTTTGGGTAGGGGAGAGGACTCAGCATGGTACAGTGCCATAGAGTCCCCCCTTCAAAGCAGCCATTTTCTCCAGGGGAGCTGATATCTGTCAGCTGGAGATGAGTTGTAAAAGCGGGAGATCCCCTGGCCCCACCTGGAGGCTGGCAACCCTAGGTGTCACAGCCTTCTCCCTGGGATTAATTTGATTAGCCCGTGCCCCCCTAACTTTAATGCCCCCTGACTTTAAAAAAAATCCTGACTACGGGCCTGGAGGAAGGATATGCAGAAGTCTCTCTGCCTACCTGAAGCCGTACCATATCTGAGAGGGTGGGCAGTGGAGTACCATGTTGCCAGTACCGAGCTTGCCACTAAGGAGGTGAAACTTTGAGAAGAGCAGAGCAGGAGAGGAGAGGAGAGGAGAGGAGAGGAGAGGTAGTGTTGCCAGCCTCCAGGTGGGGCCTGGGGATCTCCCACTTTTACAGCTGATCTCCAGCTGACAGAGATCAGTTCCCCTGGAGAAAATGGCTGCTTTGAAGGGGGGACTCTATGGCACTGTACCATGCTGAGGCCCCTCCCCTCCCCAAACCCCGCCCTCTCCTGGATCCATCCCCAAAGTCTCCAGGTATTTTCCAACCCAGACTTGGCAACCCTAACTGGAGAGGAGAGGCAAGGCTGCCATGGTTTGAAATTATCCTGGAGATTGGGAGTTCTGTGTGGTCTCAGGGAAGCAGGAACATATCCTCACACTTGGCTGCGATGGGTCACCTCACTGCTTAGTCCAGGGGCATTCTGTCCTAGAGTTCTGCCCCCTGACTTGAAGAGCCGGCAGTTCCTTCTTCCAACAGGCAGCCTTCTTTGTGCAGGAGGGAAGAACATTGCCTGCTGCCAGGTAACATGTGCCAAATACGAATTTTACTTTCCCCCATGTGTGCTGCAGAAATCCACTGGGGCTCACCTCCATGTTTCAAGATAGAGATGTGGCATACCTTAATTTCCTGGGTGGGGCCGGGATATCCATGTGGGGAATTCAACATGTATGAAACAGCACCTGTAGGCGTGCGCTGAGCAGTAGGCAAGCCCTGTGCTTGCAGAGAACTGGGTGATTGTGATGCTCTTGGAGAACCCGGCTATGGCACGCCTCATGCTTCTGACACGACAAGCCTGGATCTGCACTTAATAGGCGAAAGATTACAGTGTGTTGTTCACACTTTTGTGGGCAACACAGCGGGAGATCTGAACATCTAGTAATTATGAAAGAGAACATTTATTCCCATTGAAAACAGGAGCTTCATCATCCAGAAATAGCTATGACTGATGTTTTAAAGGAGGAGTTGACCGATGAGTAAAGAAAATGTATGAGAACAAAGAACCCCATTTTCGTATTTATGGGGCAGTCTTCACACTGGTGACAATACGAATGTTTGCACCGGTCTGATTTAGCGTCTTTTCAAATATATATTAGATATAGATGTAGATGGATTCATCGGGATGTTTAGCCCACAGCAAATTTCTGAAGTTCAGTAAAGGATGGGTCATAGAAGTCAGTGGGAATTATTTCTAGGTTAAAGCAAAGGGGTGTTTTTGTGGCACTTGAAAGACTTATGGCGCAGTAAACACACTTCATGAGATGCATGAAGTGCCTCTTCAGTTGACAGATAGAACTGCTATAATTATATGCAGGTGGCAGAGGAGCTGTACATTCCGGCCTGTAAAGATTCAGGTGGCCGAACCACCCCCTGCCTAGAGAGGGTCGAAAAGACCTGCTGCTCAGGACTGGAAAGGGAGAGGGTGCTTGCCACCTTGGCATGCTGAGCAGCAGCTGCTTGAATTTGGGTATGTTGGGTTTGTTTTTTTTAGGGGGGTGCTATATTTTCCAAAAGACTTCCTGCCAGCCCTAGAGCTTTTTGGTCTGCAGCAGCAGTCTTCACCACCATCCTGGAAGCCACGGTCAGGACTAGCTGCTTGGAGTATCACTGGCCTCTCCAATGCTTTCTATGGTTTCTTGCAGCATATTGGGCCCAAGGGCAGCTGCTCGCCCCAGAGCTTTTTTTGAGGGTAATTGCTATTGGCTGTGGTGGGTAACACACACTAAATAATCCACTTCCAATCCCCTTGCAACGCACTTTCCAACTGGATGTTGCCACTTCACACAGTAAAATCCAGTTGGAAAGTGCAGTGAAAGTGGATTGGAAGTAGATTATTTAATGTGTTTGACCGCAGCCAAAGTGAGCCTTTGGCATCTGGGTGATGTCAGGAAGGAGCTGGGTGCTTGTTGGAATTTATTGGAGGAGGAGAAGGCGGAGGAGAAGGTTTTTATATCCCCACTTTTCTCTACTTTAAGGAGTCTTAAAGTGGCTTACCATCTCCTTCCCTTCCCTTCCCTTCCCCACAACAGGCACCTTGTGAGGTAGGCAGGGCTGAGAGAGTTCTGAGAGAACTGTGATTGGCCCAAAGTCACCCGGCAGGCTTCATGTGGAGGAGGAGCGGGGAATCCAACCCAGTTCTCGAGATTAGAGTCTGCCGCTCTTAACCACTACACCACACTGACTTTAGTTATTAGTTTTTCATGTATCAAAGTATGTAGATTTTGGGTTGTGATTTTCAAGGTTTTAAAGTCCTGTGGCAGCAGCAGTAAAACCAAGGAGGGGAAAGCAAAGTTTTAAAAAGTTTTCACGTGGCACGTAACAGGTTAGATACCAGGTGAACCACTGAGAGAAAGGCATTCATTCCATGGCTGAGGGGCCACCACAGGTAAAGTCCAGCCTCTGGTAGCCATCCACCTCATCTCCACCGTAACTAGGTGACACAAATGAGCTCCATGAACACACCAGAGCTGCATGTGTACAATGAATGCTGAAACACCCATCAGAAATGGTCATGCGTTTTCCAAAGAATCCAGCTTTTCCCAGCTTGTAAATAAGATCAAATCGTGGTCATCTTTAATTCTATTTTAGAGGGGTTTAATGTTGCTCCTTCGGGACTGAAAAGATGGGAAACAATGCATTGGTGGCCCTGTCCGGTTTTCCCTGCTCTAATTCCAAATTTAGACACAGCCCTGACAACTCCTGACTGTGCCTTATGTAGGCAAAGACAGCATCAGATGACACCTGGTGCAAAACAGGAAGCACGAAGGCCGGAGGCTCAGGCACAGACCATACTGCCCCCCCCCCCCCAATTAAACACCAAGGAATGGTTAAACATGTCATGAACAGAAAGGGCTGAACCCAGAGATGCTTCTGACAGCTGGTTCAGATCACAGCTAGATGGACTCTGGTGCATTTCCAGTGCAAATGGATTCCAGAGCTGGAGCCAGCCGGTTGAAACACCCAGCCAGTTCTTCTCAGAAGAGCTGGGGTGGGCATGATTAGAAAGGACACAGGAAGAGGGAAAGGCGTTTTTAGGTATCAGTGAGACTTTTAGTATGTCACACATATAAGGAATATTTGGAGAGAGATGGCATCGAGCTGGCAGGATTTATCAAGTGAAGTACCCGCAAGCCACATAAAAATGGGGGCCAGTTCCCTTCTAGTCTTACAGCAGGAGGAGGAGGAGGAGGAGGAGGAGATTGGATTTATATCCCACCCTTCGCTTGGAGTCTCAGAGCAGTTTACAGTCCCCTTTCCCTTTCCCTCCCCGCCACAAACACCCTGTGAGGTAGGTGAGGCTGAGAGAGCTCTTTCAAGGACTGCTCTTGAGAGAACAGCTCTGAGAGAACTTGTGACTGACCTAAAGTCAAACCAGCAGCTGCATGTGGAGGAGTGGGGACTCAATCCCGATTTTCCCAGATTAGAGTCCACGCTCCTAACCACTACACCAAACTGGCTCTCATATAACGTATGTTTGAGATACCTTTCCTCTCACATTTCCTTCTTGGGGATACCACTGATGGGGAAAGTAGCTATTTGGAAGGGCTCTCTTAAGAATCATAGAAGGTGATTCTCATTTTTTACCATAAAGAGTCTTCTCCAGGTTATGAAAACATGAAGCTGCCTAATACAGAGTCAGACCACAGTCTACTATGACTGGCCGTGGCTCTCCAGGGTCTCCAGCCAAGGTCTTCCACATCACCTGAGCCTTTTTACACGGTATGGTTGTCTTATGACCAGTGTTCCCTCTAAGCTGTGGAGTCTTGTGAGCAAAAATTCTACTTTGTGAGCTACTGGCATTAAAGCTGTGAGCAAGCGATTTGGCTCCTGCATAAATTAGTTTGCTATGGAGCCATCCTTCCTAGCTAAGACAAAAATGTGTGAGCTGGAGGCTAAAAAACTGTGAGCTGGCTCACACTAACTCAGCTTGGAGGGAACACTGCTTATGACCTCCTCCCAGCTTCAACCCAGTGGTCCAATATTTGTTGGACAGCGTTTGAAATCCTTCATGACTTTTTAAATTGCAGTTTTTACCTCATGGTGATGTTGCCATCCTGAAGACAAATGAAAGAACTAAACCTTCGAGAAGAGTGCTGTATCTAAAAGATGCCTGCCAGTTTCCAACTCACTAGGGTTTTGTAGCCTTGGTGTCTGCACAGCAGCCGTGATATCGGATGATGCTTCTTCCACCCCCATTATCCCAACAGTCCCAGTGACTTCTTTTAAGGAAACCCACTTGAGTTAATGACGTGTCACAAAGTGCACTGAGTCCGGTGCTCTGTGTCAACTAATACTGCTTCTATTTCCCCTAAGCAGTGTTTTGATTAAAGGAATGCCAAAGGAAAAGGGAGCCTTCAGAAGATGATTGTGGTGCAATTGGTTCGTGTAGGCACTGTTGGTGGGACTGTGTGCATGTCAAGGCTTTTTGGCAACTGATAGTTGATCACATCTATAACATGGCGATTTGGCCGTTCACCCCCACTTCATAAGGAAGTCATAGGTGTCAACTTCAGGGGAGCTGGAGCCCCCCACCCTGAACTTTTCCAGGAAGTGTTGAGCCTCCCCCAGAGAAAATGGCCTGTGATGTCTCTGGCCCAGCCCCAGCCCCCCCAGGGAAATTGGAAAGTCTACGCCCTTGAAGGAACTGATTTTCCTTTTATGCGCAGCCACCAGACTTTTAATTGCAAAATCCTGGAAAAATTATACTCGCCTTACATTATCAGCCTGACTACATAAAGTCTGTGATTTCTGTCCAATGAACAAACTTACTGATTTTCTTCTTTCTAAGGCTTCAGAATCATTTGATTCGAAATCTGCCTCAATCTGGTCCCCCTTCTTGGACTATTTATCCACTAAACCTGAGTATTCTTTGATTTTGGATACTAAAAAATCGCTGTATTGATGCATTTCATAAGATGTTTCATGTTAATGAATTCCTTTGTCAAACTGTTTTTTGTTAATATTGCATCTACATTGTTTGTTATGTAAGTTTCTTCATGTGTACCAGTAAAGTTATATTTCTGATGTTATATGTACTTGCTTGTATTAAATAAAGATTAAAAGTTACACACAAAAAAAGAAGATGGTGAGAAGGAGCTCCCTGGGTTATTTGTTCAGGTAACATTTATATTTTGTCCAGCCGTCACAATAGTATAAATGTATAGCTGTGATGGTATTAGTAATTCTACATCACTGGTTCTGTTCTTCCTGTATCTTGCCTTTACTTTGAGCCTATACTAGGGATGCTTGTACCCACCAGTTCAGCTCACCTCCTGTTTGCCAGTCACAAACACTAAACTGATTCTTCAACAGACTATATGTCTGTTCATCAACCTGTTCATGGGCAATCTGTGCATTGTTTCAACTATCCCTTCCTAACAGTACACCACAATTGGCCTTTTGCACATGCACATCTTCACATAGGGGCTGCAGTGGCTCAAGTGGTTAAGATGCTGAACTGCAGACCAGAAGGTCGGTAGTTCAGCAGTTCGAGACCCGAGTGCTGTATGACGGAGTGAGCTCCCGTCTATGGTCCCAGCTCCTGCCAACCTAGCAGTTCGAAAGCAAGAAATTGCAAGTAGATAAATAGGTACCACTTCGGTGGGAAAGTAACAGTATTCCATGTGCCTCAGCATCTGGTCATGCCGGCCACATGACCACAGAAATGTCTTTGGACAGCGCTGGCTCTCTTTGGCTTGGAAATGGAGATGAGCACCACATCCTTAGAGTCAGATTAGACTGGCTTTCGAGCAAGGGAAACCTTTACCTTTCACTATCTTCACACAGCTTCATTGAGTCCCACTTCCCCTATTGTTGCTGTCCTGTGGCTTTGCTTAGCAGGCAATTATTTACATAAGTTACAAATCCTACCAACCAGTCATAAATAACTGCTGTGGTTTTTTAAAAAATTACAATTCAGTGTTTGTCAAAGTAGTCCTTGGTGAGAGTAATGACTGGTGACAGGCAGTTCGGCAGAAGCCCAGCGCAAAGCTGTTTGGCACGCATTATTGTTGTTCAGTGCCGAAACCAACAGTTCCAGCGTTCTGTTGGTGTCTGATCAACCATGTCTTACCAAAGTGGTAAGTCTGACAGTAGAACATGTTCACTGCAGAAAATCATGTCATCCCCCAACCCATATCAATAGTTCTAAAAAGCCTGTGCAAGTTCTGTAAGCGGGCAGCCAATGCCAGCTTTGCCTGCTCTGGGTCTGTCCAGAGTCTATTCTAGCTTCAGCGCAAAGGCATCAGTCGAGCTCGTGGTGTGATCCTTCAGCCTGATGTTGTTTTAGGCCACCCCAGGCTCTCGTAATGACCTCTTTTCCCAACCAAGAACAAATGGAAATTGATTATATATAGCCCAACCTTGCCATTATTTTCCTGGTTGTGTACAGTTCTGGTCGCCACTCCTCAAGAAAGATATTATAACATTGGAAGAAGTGCAGAAAAGGGCAACTAAAATGATAAAAGAGTTGGAACACTTTTCCTATGAAGAAAGGTTGAAGCGCTTGGGGCTCTTTAGCTTGGAGAAACAACGGCTGAGGGGTGACATGATCGAGGTTTATAAGATTATGCATGGGATAGAGCAGGTAGAGAAAGAAGTCCTTTTCTTCCTTTCTCACAATACAAGAACTTGTAGGCACTCCATGAAATTGCTGAGCAGTCAGGTTAGAACAGATAAAAGGAAGTACTTCTTCACCCAAAGAGTGGATAACATGTGGAATTCACTGCCACAGGAGGTGGTGGCGGCTACAAGCATGGACGGCTTCAAGAGGGAATTAAATAAACATATGGAGCAGAAGGTCCATCAGTGGCTATTAGCCACAAAGTATAGATAGGAACTCTCAGTCTGGGGCAAGCGATGCTCTGTATTCTTGGTGCTTGATGGGGGGGCAACAGTGGGAGGGCTTCTAGCGTCCTGTCCCCACTGCTGGACCTCCTGAGGCCACCTGGTATTTTTGGCCCCTATGTGACAGAGTGTTGGACTGGATGGGCCACTGGCCTGATCCAACATTGGCTTCTCTTATGTTCTTATAATGACAAAGAAACAAATCCATCCAAGAGGACTTGTGAGGCCCATTGTGATCTGCGATTAATTTACACTTACCTATCATTAAAGCTGCGCTTAAGCCCAAGTCTCCAAGCAGATGCCATCGAAGCTGTTTATTGTCTTGATTTATTAAAAACAGCAAGAGCTGCCAAGTGTCAGTTTCCTACAACAGCACAGCTAGCCAAATGTCAAGCAGGCCTGATAGAAAGCCACGATAAGCCCACGCTATGAATACTTTATTGAGTAATGTGTACCATTAGGAGGATTATTGCAAATTATTATTGACGTTCTGTTTGTGCGTGAGACTTTTTTTTAAGGGGAAGGATCAGGAAGGTTAACTGTTCAGAAACAGTGAGAACTCTGAACATTCATGGTCATGGGAAGTGGTTCAAGGATGAAGGAAGAACATTTTCTTCTCCAAGTTTCTGAGGTCTGGGATTTTTAAATGGAAATGTGCAATAAGCGGTGGCCACAATCCAGCACTTGGGTGCTTTGGATCCTGCTGCAGTTAAAAGGTTTAAGCATGCTTCCCTCTGTCCCATGACTGTGACCAAAATATAATAATACACAGCAACATGGAATTGCACATTATATATAATTCCACAATTAACTTCTCTCTCCTGTGATTTATTTTTTACAGATTGCAACCATTATCAGAGCTGTGATTTTAAAAAGGCAGGCCAGGAGGAGGAAAGGGGCTGTTTACCTGTTTTTATCAATGAAGGTCACCCTGCTCTGTGGAAAACTATGGGTACTTATAAACTTTCCCCAGTGTCTGTGTCTGTGTGTGTAGGATCTCGTCCTGCAGCAGCCTGCTCAAGCTGTAAGGTCCATGCATGGTGTTTTCTGGCGCAGCAGTTCAGTTCAATAATTTTAGACTCTGGGAATTTTTTTAGCCCCCTCCAGTAATGGCAGTCATTCTGGGAACTACAATTCCGAGAATTCACTGGAGAGAAGAAAATGGAGCCATACTGATGGAGATTTACCAGATAAAGCTTACCTGTCTTTAGCTACAGACTGCAACCATGGGGGCCCCTACTTAGCTGGGTTGACCGAGATTCTTGACTTTCACCTCAGAGTCCTATGAACTCCAGTGCAGGAAATTCATAGAGATGTGGAGGTTAAGTCTGGGAAGGGCATGGTTGGGGATGGGGGGGACCTCAGTGATTTATAAGGCCATACAGTCCACCCTCCAGCCATTTTCTCCAGAAGAGCTGATTTCTGTAGTCTGGAGAACAGTTGTAATTCCATGATATCTCCAGGCCCACCTGGAAGTTGGAAAACAGCTTTAGCCAAGGTTAGGTTGCCTGAAGTTATGGATCTCTTTCTCCCCAGCTAATACGATTGGTGCTTTACCTACAGGTGTTCTGGAGAAAACTGATGTCTTTTTTGTTGCAGAAGACCTTCATTTTGGGATGCAACAGGGGGCACTTGTTGCTGCAACCCCCTATGCACAGCTGCTTGTTATAGAAGTTTTATGGTTTTGTTTGAATTGTTTTATTTATTTATTTATCATTACATTTATATCCCACCCTCCCCACCATTTGGCAGGCTCAGGGCAGCTAACGACATGTATAAATATACATTAAAATCCCAATATTAAAACAAAATCAATTTAAGTTAAAATATAAAACCACAGTTATACAATACATAATTAATTATTAAAAGATGGCGATCTTCAGTTGTCACTTCAGTGGTGCCTCCCGGCTTCTGCCAAGTTGTTAAACTCCAGTTGGTGGTAACACTAGTAAGAGGACCAGGGCCATAATATTGAGGCGGCACCCTACTTGAAAGCCTGGTGGAAGAGCTCCATCTTACAGGCCCTGTGGAACTGTAAAAGGTCCCGCAGGGCCCTGATGTAATCCGGGAGCTCATTCCACCAGTAAGGGGCTGCCACGGAGAAGGCCCTGGCCCTCTTCATGGCCATCCTGGCCTCTTTAGGGCCCGGAAAAACCAGGCAGTTTTGGGAACCCGATCTTAGAGCTCTCTGGGGTACATATGGGGAAATGCAGTCCCTTAGGTAAGTAGGTCCCTGACCATATAGGGCTTTAAAGATAAGAACCAGCACCTTGAACTGTATCCAGTATGCTACAGGCAGCCTGTGCAGTGCTTTTAGGGCGGGCTGCATGCGTTCCCGCATGGGAAGACACAGCAACAACCTCGCCGCTGCATTCTGCACCAGCTGCAGCTTCCGGATTTGGGACAAGGACAGCCCCATGTAGAGCACTACAGTAATCCAATCTCAAGGTGACCAAAGCATGGATTGCTGTTGCTAGGTACTTGCATTCAAGGAAGGGAACCAACTGCCTAATCAGTTGTAGATGGTAAAAGACCAACTTTGCAGTGGCTGCTACCTGGGCCTCCATCATTAAGGAGGTATCCAGGAGCACTCCGAAACTCCTAACCTCCAGCACTGGCACCAACGGTGCCCCGTCAAAGGTTGGGAGAGGGACTGTAATCTACTGGTTAGTTACTTGAGAACGCAATGGGTGGAAAGGCAGCCAATAGACTTTTGCAGTAAATATATGTAGACAGATAAAAGCAGCTTGGGGGGAGAGATTTTCAAGGGGCCATGGCACAAAAGAAACATCAAACAGCCTCTTTGTCCCTGCGCTGGTCAAGTATTTGCCAATAACTACATCCAGGGGTATTTGCAGGCTAGATTCATAAAGGAGATTAACACTCCTGTGCCCACCAGTTCTTCCTGGCAAGAGTCCCCTCCTCCCTAGTAATTTCTCTGTGCAGATGGCCTTCCTCCCATCTCAGAGTCCAGGTAGTGGAAAAACCTCCAAGTTCAAGGGGGATAATTGGCAGGCAGCGAAAGGGTTAAGGATGTCCTTCCATCGGGTGGTAGTTGTATAAAGTGCCATCAAATTGCAGCCAACTTATTGTGATCCATAGAGTTTTCAAGGCAAGAGACAAACAGAAGTGGTTTGTCATTGCCTGCCTCTAGCAACCCTGGACTTCCTTGGTGGTCTCCCATCCAAGTACTAACCAGGGCTGACCCTGCTTAGGTTCCAAGATCTGATGAGACTGGGCTAGCCTGGGCCATCCAGGTCAGGGCCCCTTGCATCTACTAACTCTCACCTAGAAGTGCCCCTTTCCCCCTACATCCGTGGAAAGAGAAGCACCAGATTAGAAACTCTGTGTTATTATGCTAGTTTGTGCAGGGCCAGCTCAGAGATGAAATAGCTTCTTAGAAACTTAAAAACCCACTCTTGGGAGAGGCTAGCTTTGCTCCCTTTGGCCACTGCTTGGTGTCCAGGACTTGGAGAAAAAAGAATAGAGAAATAGTTCATGAAAGACTGTCCATTGCTGAAAATGCAAATTCTGCTCAACGTAGTATTTTATCCTCACACCAGTCCTGTGAATTGAGAAAGAACCTGACTTCAGCCAACGTCTTGTGGAATACCTGTTCCTGTTTTGAAGCCTCCTTACAAAACAATGACAGCCACAATGATGTAAAAAGAATGCTTCTCCCAAGCCAGCAATTCTCTACAATTACACAACCTTCCATGTGGACACTGAGCTACTCCATCCATAAAAGTCTCCCATCCACCACAGTGGAGGGGAATGCAGAGGGATGTTGCTTCTTCCACTGAAGGAATAGTACAAAGAAACTTGGGCAGGAATTTTGGGTCAAAGACATACAATTTAAGACAGGTCAACAGGTGATCACAGTTGCTGTGACAGTGAATGCGTTGACACAAGCTTCCACATTTAGAGAGCAATTCTACGCCTAGATCTCTTCAGAATTAAGTCACATTATTCAGTTGAGTTTAATTCCTGGAAAATGATCTTCAGACTGAAGCCAGAGTCTTTTCCTTGACACAAGACTCCAAATCCATGGGGCAAGACTAGACCCTTGACTTTACCCACCATTTTAAGTGACACCTCATAGGCATAATAGTCACATGGGTCCCACATCTCCTGAACCATAGTGGCAGATGTCTAGGGTGCTTTTGGCATAGTCCCTGTCTACTTAGCTGTGACTGTACGGTATGATGATATACATGCCTCTCCATTTTGCTCCACAGAGGCCAGATGGGGAAAATCTAAGCACCTTCACTGGAATTGTTTTGAACATTTGACTGCCAAAACTCTGTGTGATTGGAATCGGAACAGTTTGGACCTATTAACAATGTTTAAAAAATGTTGTTTATGAAAAACTGGAATTCTTAACGGGAGTGACATAGATACCAAGAATATTCTTCCTGTTCCTATGGGAAGCAGTGTAATAATGTTGATATGTAAATTGTGCTCTGGTCCATTGCAGGCTCTTCTATAGTTAACCCCACTCACACCCTACGCCCAGTGCAACTGCAGAATGTCATTGCGATGGAATTTCAC
Organism: Lepidodactylus listeri; assembly: GCA_029233225.1. Classification (NCBI taxonomy): domain Eukaryota; kingdom Metazoa; phylum Chordata; class Lepidosauria; order Squamata; family Gekkonidae; genus Lepidodactylus; species Lepidodactylus listeri. The sequence goes on from JARCFY010000012.1 coordinate 24,660,588, forward strand.
AAGAACATCCAGTAGGAGCCAAGTGGAGCTCACAGTTACCCCCCCATTAAGAAACGGCTGCCATGTTTTTGGTCTGCAGAGTGTAGATGTGAATGACTTTATTGCAATTAAATAAGACAGGGCCTTTACGATGGATCTGGCACACAGAGCAAAGCTGCTCAGGATTCTAATTGGCCTGTGTCTAAACAAGGCGAGTTTTATAGACATGTCTTGAATTAGGCAACTATGAGGCCATAAACCACTGCCGTTCGTTATAAACAGTTAATTGTTGCTCTTGGAGTCAGTCAACAGATCGATGTGGGTTAGGGCTGTCTTTTGGATCACCTCGTGCAGCAATTCTGAAAATGAACTCTGTTCTGTTTATATGACTGCAGTAGCATTTGCCAATAAATGCAGAAGATGAAAATATACTTTATGTATGTGTATTCATATATGTCAAAGCTGGATACTTGCGATGCCTTAGGATGGCTCAACCAGGAAACAGGACTTCTAAGCATAACAAGGCCATGTGTTTTATAAGCATCTTGCCATTTGTCAAAATTATAATGACGAAACATACCTATCTTCTAGTTCCCTGTATTCACTTTTCTTCTATTAACTGTGGTTCTTTCTAAACAGAAGCATTGCTGAAATAGCCTATGTAACCTACCTCCTTGCCTAACCCAACCCAACCCAACCCAACTGTGAGCTACGTGACACCCAACAGCATTCAAAAGGATATAGCTTTTTCTTTCTAGAAGGCAGCTCACTCTATGAGGCACACTTCTATTACTGGCTGTACTTGCACGTGCCATGAAATGAAGTCATCAGGACTTGCACTGATGATGTCAACAGTGATGGAATCTTTAGGATTACATTAGTCAGAAAAGTAGAGGAGTGGCCCTTGAGCATGCAGGACAGCAAAAGAGGAAAGCGAGGCTATATCTGTTTTTCCTTCACCATTGTCTCTGACTCTCTGGTAGGGTTGACAGGTCTGGGTTGGAAAATACCTGGAGACTTTGGGAGTGGATGTGGGAGAGGGTGGGGTTTGGGGAGGGGAGGGGAGGGGAGGGACCTTAGCATGTTACAGTGTCACTAAGTCCACTCTTCAAGGCAGCCATTTTCTCCAGGGGAGCTGATCTCTGTCAGCTGGAGATCAGTTGTAAAAGCAGGAGATCCCTAGGCCCCACCTGGAGGCTGGCAACCATGCTCTCCAGCTATGAATTCATTCATTCATTCATTCATTCATTCATTCATTCATTCATTCATTAAAATGTTTATATCCTGCCTTTCCTAATGGTTCAAGGTGGCTTACAATAATAGTTAAAACATCTCCCGCTAAAACTAAAAATAAAATAGCAAACCCCAAATCCCCCCACCCTTAAAAGATCCCTGCCAACTCAAACTCCCTCCAAAGCCCTGGCAAACAGGCAAGCCTTGGAGCGCCCCCTGAAGATCTTGGAGGTACTTGAAGGACCACCTCTTCCCTTAATGTCCAACCCACCAGCTAAGATCTTTCTTACATGCTCTGTTCCCTGGAGGGGAAGAGAACAATGTAAGTTGCTTTGATGGGTGGGAAAGGCTGTATAATGGAGTAAATTAGTTGTTTTATTTGTTTTAATGTTTTTAAGATACTATCTGTTTTATATACTTGTTGTGTTCCGCCCTGAGTCGCCGTACGGCGGGTAGGGCGGGATATAAATCTCATAAATAAATAAATAGCTGTAAGAAAAAGGCTTTCTCAGTGTTTACTTAAGGAGTAGCTATGACAGCAGCAGCCTGTAAACCAATCATCTCCCTCTGAGAACCAGTTTGGTGTAGGGGCTAAGAGTGGTGGACTCTAATCTGAAGAACTGGGTTTATTTATATTTATTTATTTATTTATTTATTTTCAATTTATATCCCGCTTTGCCGGATTCTCCACTCCTCTACATGCAGCCAGCTGAATGATCTTGGGTCAGTCATAAGTTCTCTCAGAGCTATTATCTCAAGAGCAGTTCCCTCAGAGCTCTCTCAGCCCCACCTACCCGGGTGTCTGTTGTGAGGAGAGGAAGTTTTAAGTATTGAGCAGGCGGCGATGAATCCAAACAAACAGGCTTTTATTCAGTCAATAGGAATTGGAGCTTTAGGATACCAGAGCCCTTTTCAAGCTATTACTGCCTCATATTCTAAACACAAACACAACAGGAAGGGAAGGAGATTATATACTGTTCTGAGGGTCCGAGTGAAGGGAGGGGTACAAATCCAACTCTTCTTCTTCTCTTCCCTCTCCTCTCTTTGCATGCTTAAAAATTCTATTCTTATGACGGTAATAAAATTCAGATTTCAAAAAGATGCACAATGGGCATAACTGTTGCATGGCACTATATATATATATATATATATATATATATATATATATATATATATATATATATATTCTGGGGCATAAGGGTCACACGTTACAGACTACTGGGTGATAAAAAAGCACACACCCTCGAAGACACAACCCTAACCTATGTTTCAATATACATTCCCACAGTTATCATCATTATTCCTACTAAGACACGTCCCATTAGATGTAATTGTTAATCATTTACAGAACAGAGTCCTTGATAGATATCTTCTGTATAAGATCTCCTGTGTGTACTAGATAACAGCAATTTTTTTAAAAAAAAATTGAATAACAGAATTGTTGTATTGATTATATGACTAGCACGAATTGTTGTATTGATTATATGACTAGCACTAAGGGAACCCTTTAGCTTGAGTGCAGATCCAGATCTTACACTCTGTCCACTGGAGGATTCTCTCCACCGAGTTGTTCGCACTCATGTAGGGAGAACAAAATGACACGTGCAGCATTTAATTTTTGCTTCTCAAACTATAAACTTTGAATAGGAGTCCCCCCCCCCCAAAGCAGACAATGAATGCACCCCAATTGCCAAAGTCATTAGCTCACACTTCTGGAACTACTGAGGGCTATTTTGGCCTATCCTCTGCAACAATTTGTCTTCCCAGTCCTTACAGCTGGTGCCTATTATGCCTGCTTGCTTTGCGTGCATGGCTACACGAAGGACCGAGGCAGCCTTCCATTAGGCATTGCGTTGACTTTTTAATAGAGAAAATGAAGTTTGGAGAATGTCTCGCTCCCAATTTTGCTGAGTGGTTGGGTGGTCCTCTTCAGCAGGCCCGCTGGGAGCACAATCAAGGCTACACATGCATAAAGAAAAAGCAGGTCCATAGGGTTGTCAGCCATGAGCCGGGCAAAGACCTCAGGATTTTGAGGGCAGAGTTTGGTGAGGGGAGGGACCTCAGCAGGGTATAATGCCATAGAGTCCACCCTCCAAAGCAGCCATTTTCTCCAGGGAATGGATCTTGGTCATCTGGAAACCAACTGTAATAGTGGGAGATCTCCAGGTTACACCTGGAGGCTGGCAACCCTAAATACACTGTACATCACTCATACATGCATTCACTGTAACTGGTGAACAGGGCTACTACTGTCGGACTAGAATCTGGGGCAAGTGGGCTTAAATCCCTGCCCTGTCGCAGAAGTTCATGAGGTGACCTTGGGCCCATCAGACTCTCTCAGCTAATGTGGGGATAGGGTGGAGGAGGGGAGAATGATGTGATAAGCTGTACTGGGTCCCCATTGGGGAAAAAAGCAGGGCCTGAATGAAAAAAGAAAAGCAGACAGAGAAGATGGTAGAATCCTGAGGAGATACAATGGGCTGTAACACTTCAGGATGCAGGTGGGTGATAACTTTCTGAATATCCCCCATGTTTTTTAAAAAACCCTGTAATGGACAATTAATAGTTCAGGAAGGAAGGTCTAATGAAGCGTTCTCTCTGCTATACTCATTCGTTACTTGCCTAGAATTCTTTGACATAGAGCATTCAAAATGGTATCGTCCCTACCTATAGTCTGAAATGGTGGCGTCCATTCTAGTACCTCAGGCACCTACTATTTCATCTCTGCTCTGTGTGTCGACCAGGCTTCAGCTTTAACCACAGCAGGCTTGCGAGATCATTTTTCTTTACCCAGTAGGGTTGCCAAGTCCGGGTTGGAAAATACCTGGGGACTTTGGGGGTAGAGTCAGGAGAAGGTGGGGTTTGGGGAGGGGAGGGGCCTCAGCGTGGTATAATGCCATAGGAGACCACCCTTCAAAGCAGCCATTTCTCCAGGGGAGCTGATCTCTATCAGCTGGAGATCAGTGGTAAAAGTAGGAGATCCCCAGGCCCCACCTGGAGGCTGGCAACCCTATTACCTAGACATTTGCCTGAATGTGTTGGCCTGTTTTTATCTGTGGGTTCCCCCCCCCCCCCCCCCAGCCGCCATTTCCTCTTCAGGAAAGGGCTGTTTTGCTCCATTCCAAGAATTTTACGGCTGCTGACTTTTGTCTTTACCTTTTAAACAGTTTTATTGTCTATTTTTGTTTATTTTTATATTCTTAAAGTTTATGCCATTGTTTGCTGATAGCCAGGAACCTGGTAGCTGAAGAGGCGGCATGTCAAAAATTTAAATAATAACAAGAACAGTTATTGTTGTTGTTATTTCCTTTTCAGCCAGCAGCCTCTGAATTCCATTCATCTGGCCTTGACCAGGGAACTGGGCCTGGGTACAAGCATTAGGTGGCCTTCCCAACCCTCTAAATGTTGTCAGAGTCCTTGGGGGAAACAAGGCCAAGATGATCCAAGCAATTCTGACAGGTCTATAACTGGGCGTATTAAATGGCATGACCCATTTCCCTGTTAAGACTGCACATTATAGCCCTTGAAATTATCAGCTGTGAGTTCAGGAGAAGGGCACCCTACAAAAATACTGTTTGTGTTGAGATTTAGAAAGAGGTAACATTTGACAGGCTTTAGGACTCAGTACCATTTTATCTCCCTGCCTAGCAGATATAATCTAATGCAAATAGTGTTTGGTTGGGACGGAGATTATTACATTGCAAAAAATGATTTCTAAAAGCAACCTATTACCCTGTTCAAACAGCCCAGCATTAGATCTAAGAGGCTTCTAAATGGGTTAAGGGGACATTTTTAAATAACGTACATTGTTCAGCTGTAGTTACCCAAATTCCAAGCTGACATTTAGCACTTAAAGAGTTTAGACAGTCCAGACTCTCTTATCAGCTTGCAGACAAGAGCACTAAATATCATGCAGGCATCCTTTGGCTTGTAACCACAAGGTTCATGGAGAATGTAATACAGTCTAAGACCAAGCGCTTAAGATATTAGGGAAACAGAAAAACAAAGAGCACTCCATTAGCAACACTGGGGCTGTCTTTTGTCGTGCTGTGTACCTCTGGACTGGGGGTGTCGAGATCTGGCTGACAAGAGGGAATGCATGGCCTGAAATTTCCCAGGGGGAGGTGGAAGGAGTCCTGATGAATTTTCCTATATAACTTGTTTTGGTATATATTGCTAATGGACTGGCTCCTACCACTAGGGTCGCCAGCTCTGGGTTGGAAATTTAGCCGCTGGAGCCTGAGGAGGGCGGGGTTTGGGGATTGGAGGAACTTCAGTGGGGTATAATGCCATACAGTCCACTTTCCAAGGTAGCCTTTTTCCCCAGGTGAACTGATCTCTGGCTGTGGTCACACAAACTAAACAATCACTTTCAATCCGCTTTCAATGTACTTTCCAACTGGATTTTTACTGTGTGAACTGGGAAAGTCCGGTTGGAAAGTGCATTGAAAGTGGATCATTTAGTGTGTGTGACTGCAGCCTCTATTGCCTGAAGATCAATTGTAATAGTGGGATATCTCTAGCCATCACCATCTCTAGCTCTACCTACCACTCCACTGAGCAAAGTTTACTTATTTATAAAACTATTTGTGCCCCTCCTTTCCTTCTGGGGCAGTTTGAAGCACTCCTCCTGTCTACAGACCCTTCCTCCAATGTAAGTGGCTCGTCTGTTGCAGGAAGAGCAACAGAAGATGGAGAAAGGATGCTTGGAGAATAGCTGGATATACCCCACTACCTTGGCCAATTTATATGTAGTGTCCAGCTGTCCGCAGTACCAGAACTTTCTCTCCACCTGAATGCATAAAAGCCAGTACGTAAGTTACCCACAGTTTCTCCATGCCAGAGTTCTCTGTCATCATTTGGATTCAGAAATCTGGGCTGCTGAGAGCCACCATAGCCTCCAAGATAAAGATTCTTTTAAAAATCATCCAGGAGACGGTGAAGGGAAATGGGGAAAGGTAAGGTTACTTCAACAATCTTTTGCACAAACGTAACACCTGGAACTGAATTGTGGCCTTTCTGTATAAGACTGGGGAATGATGATTTCCAAACAATGTCTATTACTTCACTGAGGAAGTTTTTTTTTTAAAAAAAATCTGTAGATTTGCTCCTCTCCCCAAATCCATCACTCTAACCAGAGAAATGTTCTGCTCTCTCAGCTTTAAGGAGAATGATGGTACAAAAGGGATTATCGGTTTAATCCCTTTCTCCCACCCTCATTCTCAAGAGCATAATTTGATTGCTGGCACTTGACTCAAGTGGGCTGTTTCGTCTCAAGATATTAATGCAAAGACACAAGATTTCAATAGGTCTCTTAGGACCTGTGGAAGAAGAAACAGCAGTTATGTTGAAAGGCTCATGCCAGAGTTTGCAGAAACTTATACGAAAGTGATTTTCTTGGAAATGTCTCTTTACTCTCTCCATATGGGTTTCTTTCTTTGTTTTTTTATAATATTTTTGACATTGTGTACAAGAAAGGATTGTAATTCAATTGCTTCATCCAAAATTAGATTATGCTGACATTGTTTATTTCATTCCTCGTCCTACCAGTTTGAAGAGGGACTAAGTACTGTTCTTAATTCTGTTTGTCAGCTTTTGATTCACTGTTATTGCAATGTACATAATTGCTTCGCTTGAATTTATAGCTTTCTACTCCAGTGCTGAAAAGTTGGATTCTGTTGCTAGCATCCATCATGCAAAATAAGCATATATCCTTATGGTTGCTTGTTTTGCATTATTGCTTCAGCTTCTCTGGTCTTAGAAAGGGACTGGACACCACATTCCTGCCCTCAGAAATCCTGCTGACTTGCTTCATGGATCTTGCTTCATGGATATTTCACCAGATAATGGTCTCAAGCCTACCTTTGCAAACACATGGGCTAGAAACTTGTTCTCTCTCTCTCTTTTTAGAAAAGTGAAAAATGTGAAATTGTGCAGCAAGCAAAATGGAGCAAAAGACGTAGTGAAAAGAGACACCCTAGCCTGTGTGGTATCTATAATCCAGTTCCAGGATGACAATCCTAGCTCACATGGCTGGATGAAAGACTGAGATGTCATGGGGCTAAACTGACATGGGCACAAACTGTGAATTGCGCTCTCTCTCTCTCTCTCTCTCTCTCACACACACACACACATACACACACTCACACATGCACACACGCACACGCACATACAGAGATAAGTATAGCACTGTCCTGTGGCAATACAGGGCCAAGTCACTGTGATATGATGTCATACTAAGACCAGGGTTCACATCCCTGCCATAAAGCTCACGGGAGATCAGGGCCCAGTCTCTGACTTGGTTCACATGTTATGTGAAATCTTGGTTCGTGTGGTTATCTGAACTCAGGCCACTCCAGTAACCCTTAGAACATGAGTAAAGCCTGCTGAATCAGACAAGTGGTCCATCTAGTCCAGCATAGTGTCTCTCACACAGGCCAACCAGTTGCTCTGAACAGCTAAACAAACAGAGCATAGAGGCCAAGGCCTTCCCCTAATGTTGCCTCCCAGCACTGGGAGCTGCTGTCTCTGTAGCTGGAGGCTTCCTTCAGTCACCATGGCTAGAAGCCAGTGATGGACCTCTCTTCCATTAATATCTATCTAATTCCCTTTTAAAGCTATCTGTGAGCATGGCCATCACTCCACTTGCAGTAAATTCCACAATTTAATTATTAATTGAGTAAAGAAGTATTTCCTTTTGCCTCTCCTGAAAAGGTTCCCCAACAACTTCATTGAGTGGCCCCTGAGTACTAGTATTATGGGAGGGGGAGAAAAAGCTTCCTACCCACTTTCTCCACCAAATACATAATTTTATAAACCTCAGTCCTGTCTAGGGTTGCCAGCCTCCAGGTGGGGCCTGGGGATCTCCCGCTTTTACAACTGATCTCCAGCTGATAGACAGCAACTCCCCTGGAGAAAATGGCTGCTCTGAAGGGTGAACTCTATAGCATTGTACCATGCTGAGGCCCCTCCCCTCCCCAAACCCCACCTTCTCCTGGCTCCACCCCCAAAGTCCCCAAGTATTTTCCAACCCGGACTTGGCAACCCTAGTCCTGTCTTGCCTTCGCTGTCTTTTTTTCTAGACTGAAAAATACCAGGCGTTCAAGCCTTTCCTCATAGGGAAGGTGCTCCAGTCCCCTGATCGTTTTAGTAACCCTCCTCTCTACTTTGTCCAGCTCCATAATATCCCTTTCTAAAGATATAGTGGCCAGAACTGCACACATTATTCCAGATGAGGCCCACCATAGCTTTATTTTTTAAAAGGTATCATTACTACTTTGGCCTCAGTTAGTTAGAGGATGTCAAACTAGGATCTGAAAATGGTTTTATTCTGTGGGTGAACTGAGCCACTATTTCTAGCCTAGTCTCCCTCATGGAGTTGTTATAAGGATACCGAGGGGGGGGGGGATGGCACACTTTGTATATTTCCCAGTGAAGGAACAAGGGCCTAAAAAAGCTACAATAAAAACATAGAGCCTGAACAGAGAGGCTCAACCTCAGGTTTGCCCACTCCCTGCTTACCAGTCATAAAGAAGGAGGTGACCACTCCAGGGGCTGTTTGGCTCCCTGTGAGGGGCTTGAACTTGCTTGTGGCACCATGCATTGTACCATGCCACATGGGAGAAGTGACCCCACACAGAGGATCAGGCCCTTCTGCAGCTCTCCTGTGGCCCCCTCCCCACAGACTACTGTTCGACAGCTGCTCAGAGTGGGCAGGTCTGAGGCTCAGATGACCTCATCCTAGAATCATAGAATCATAGAGTTGGAAGGGACCTCCAGGGTCATCTAGTCCAACCCCCTGCACAATGCAGGAAATTCACAAATACATCCCCCCATGCATCCCTAGTGACAGCAGTTCCACACCCAGAAGATGACAAAAAAAACCTCCAGGATCTCCAGCCAAATTGGCCTGCTCTCCAAACTGGCCTGCTCTCCTGGTGAATTTATGAGTTTCGTGATGTAGGCTTTGTCCAGGGGAATCTATAAAAATATAATTATACATTTATTTATTTATTACAAGTAATAGAAAGACCCCAAAGTTATTAAAAATAGTATTAAAAAGACAGGATCAACATCAATTTCCAATAATAGCTACATATTGATCAATATACTGTATGAGATAAACTATACATTGGACATGAAGCAAGGCAATGAAAAATATAATATATGAAATATTTGAAATATGTTGATGTCAGTGTTTTTCTAGTAACTTTAGATGTGGTCTCCTTATATACCAATATTCCAGAACAAGGAGCACTATCGGTTATAGAAAATACATTGGCTGAGGACAGACTGGCAGCTTGCCGCGATATAGTGCCGCCTCTAACTGACCCAGTTTAAAATGTCGTGGGACATATCAGCCACAGAGCACAGCCTACTGTGGGTTACCCACAAAGACATCCCATGGGAAAGCATCCACATTATTGTAGCACATTAGCCATGGAACGCACTGCAAAAATGGCCAAAAGTCATGTGTGTGCATGTGTGCATGTGCACACATGGGCATTAAAAAAAAAAAGCCACTTCCCTAGCGGCAGAACAGATCTGGAGGTTCAGAGTGCCAAATCTGTTCTGCGCATGCTCCCCCATGTTCAGACAGCCACCATGCGCGATGAATGCGTGAGGAAACAAAAACTCCACTTCAGAGGCGGTGGCTTTTTAACCCAAGTCCAAGATAGCAGAGCCCTTGTTTCCCTCTCCACTTTCTGGAAAATGAAGTTGTCAGCAAGACAAGTCAGGAATTTATTGAACTTTTCATTTTTAGTAGAGTTGAACTTCCAACAGATATCCAGGCAATTGAAGTTTCCCATGACCACCGTGTCCCATCGCTTTGAGAACTTTGTAATCTGTTCTAGGATTGTCTCATCCAAATCCTCTGCCTGCCTTGTTATCTATAGCAGACCCCCACCATAATATCACTATTATTTCTTACTCCTTTTATTTTTACCCAGAGACTCTCAACTGGACTTTCATGCTCAGATTCATGTATTTCCTCACAAATATATACCTCCTTTACATATAATGCAACTCCTCCACCCTTCCTTATTTGTCTATCCCTTTTAAATAAATTGTACAGCATTTTATGGAAAAAGAACGTAGAACCACTTATTTCAGTTTTGGGGGTTTATATAAATTTTGCCATCATAATGAAAAAGTCCTGTTAAAAAAAATAAATGGAGTGGATTTTAATGCTGCATACTTTGGCACCTCATGGGTTAAACTCGAATCTGGGATTTCTGACCTTGCTCAGCTAATTGCTGTATGGATAAAAATGCTGTGTCATTCCCCACTGTAAAAGAATTTAATTGCTGTGCACAGTTCTAGCCCTGGGTGAATGTTCTGGTCAGTCTTTTCTTCATATATATTTTTCATTGTCTTGCTTCATGCCCAGTGTGTAGTTTATTTATCTTATATGTATCTATTTTTGGAAATTAATTTTGATCCTGTCTGTTTTACTACTATAAGTATTAGTTGTTGTAAATTTTCCGGGCTGTATGGCTGTGGTCTTGGCATGCCAAGACCACGGCCATACAGCCTGGAAAATCTACAATGACTAATGAACTCCGGCTGTGAAAGCCTTCGACAACATATTTTTAATAACTTTGTAGTAACTTTTATCAAGGGGTCTTTCTATTACCTGTATTAAACAAACAAACAAACAAATAAATAAATAAATATGTTTTTATAGCTTTCCCCCTGATGAAGCCTGCACATCAAAATGCATAGGGACTTTGCATAATAAATCAGTCATCTATCACCTGGCATTTTTGCTTTCTGTTCTGTTGGCACATTGCTGGGTGCAGCCCAGTTTATCCTCCTGCTGAACCTGCCATGAAGTTCACAGAATCCCAAAGTGTGAATGCCATAAAAGTATCAGGAAAGTCATCCAGAGCCAGTTTGGTGTAGTGGTTAAGTGTGCGGACTCTAATCTGGGAGAACCGGGTTTGATTCCCCATTCCTCCACTTGAACCTGCTGGATGACCTTGGGCAAGCCATAGCTCTGTACCAGCTGTTCTCTCAAGGACAATTGTCTCAGAGCTCTCTCAGCCCCACCTACCCCACAGGGTGTCTGTTGTGGGGAGGGGAAGGGAAAGGAGTTTGTAAGCCGCTCTGAGACTCCAAGTGAGTGGAGGGCGGGATATAAATCCAATCTCTTCTTCTTCTTCTTCTTCATCATCAGCGTGAGTCCAGCCCTGCCACTGGGAGAGCTCATGAGTTGTAATGCTGTGGTATGTGCGTACCTGAAACATGCTGTACTGCACATGATGACTGTGAGTATGTATGAAGGAGGAGGTATGGTTGAGCATGGGATAAACTGATCAACCCACTTATCAGTCTGGTGTAGTGGTTAAGTGCACGGACTCTAATCTGGGAGAACCGGGTTTGATTCCCCACTCCTCCACTTGCACCTGGCTGGATGACCTTGGGCAAGCCATAGCTCTGTACCAGCTGTTCCCTCAAGGACAGCTTGGGAAAGAGTTCTCTCAGCCCCACCTACCTCACAGGGTGTCTGTTGTGGGGAGGGGAGGGGAAAGGAGTTTGTAAGCTCTTAAGTGAGTGAAGGGCGGGATATAAATCCAATCTCTTCTCTTCTCTTTTTATCACCTCAGTTATAACATGGACTGAATTTGAGATCTGGCGAGTACCAAAACAATTATGCTACCACCTTTTTACATGTGCCAGATGACAGCTACTATGTGGGGAATTCTACGGTAAGAAGGCAACCTAAATGTATCTCGACTCAGGCAAACTATTAAAATGGATATACAGAGGGTTCTTTCATTGGCTAATGTTTTCTTGTCTGATTTCCTCGCTTCGAACTAGTATTTCCTGCCCAGACTCAAAACCTTTGATTACAAGGCAGGGAAAGAAAGAAAGAAAGAAAGAAAGAAAGAAAGAAAGAAAGAAAGAAAGAAAGAAAGAAAGAAAGAAAGAAAGAAAGAAAGAAAGAAAGAAAGAAAGAAAGAAAGAAAGAAAGAAAGATTAATGAAATAAATAACTCCAACAATATTTCCTTCAGTGCATGTTCCATGCATTATTCCTTTTGTTGTTGTTGTTGTAATCATAAAACAGCGGCATCTCTCTCTTCCCCGTTATTATGCTTAGGCTTGCTGCAGCTAACTAGATTTTTTTTTCATATTAAGAAAAATTCAAGCCAGTTCAGATCTAACATGGAGCTAGAGGCTGGGAGCTGGGCAGCACTTTATCCATCAAACCAGAGTTCAAAGTAAAACATGCTAATACAGAATAGCTGGGGGGGGGGGGGGGCGGACCTGAAATGACCCAAACTTCAAAAGGGACCAGTGTCAAGCAGCTGCATTGAAGTTCTCCTAATAAATAAACATTTAGACCTGAAAGGAACATTTTCACCTTTTTGGGTTGACAGCTAACCATTGCAACCTCTTTATTCAGAATTGTATGCAGTAATTACTTTCCTAAATGCAGAAAGGTTTTCTATCCCAATAAAATGAAACATAAACATGCTTTCTATATATATATGTGGAGGGGGGGGAGAGATTTCTGTCAAAGCTCCACTGTATGTTCGGATTCTCCGCCGTGATCCTCTGCTTACTTAACCCAGACAGCAATATTTTTCTTCTCTTAATTCCATTCAGTGTATCGCTTTGATTTAGAAAATCCCAACATCGTAGCAGCTTGTAAAGATGTGAATACAGTAGTTAGTAAAGTCTGCTTTGAGTTAAAGAATGTCGGGGAACTTTGGCAAGTTCAGAACAATGAGAAGTCTGGGATCTTTTGATCTCACAGCCCACATGGAGCAGAGGCGAATGGCTTGTGAAATCTGGACGATGGACCAACAAGCCAGCGCAATGGCACAATTTGTCCCCTTATATGAACCCTTGGGGTCCAGTCCTAGCACTGGCACAGGCTTTGGTGCTGCTTTGCTTTTCTTCCCTCAGTTCACTAATTTGCTGGCAGAACGCCTTGTTACCATCAGCACAGGGCGGCTGCAAAAAATGGCAGTCTTGTGTTGTGTTATCCCTTTCTGTAACACAACTTACTGAGTCTTAATGTCATCATAAGAACCCATGAAGAGCTCAGTTGGATGAGACCAAGAGTCCATCGTCCTATTGCCAATTGGATGCCCCCAAAAGGCCTACAAGCAGGGTACAGAAGCCACTGATGCTCATGCCCATCACTGCATGCTGCAGCAGTGAGTTTCACAAGTCGGCCATAGGGCTTCCAGCTTCCAAATGGTGGATGGAGTTCTTCTGGGATTACAACTGGTCTCCAGGTGACAGCGAACAATTCACCTGAAGAAAGCTGCCTTGGAAAGCTGCTGAAGTCCCTCCCCTCCCCAAATCCTGTTCTCCGCAGACTCCACCCCCTAAATCTCCAGGAATTCCCCAACCCGGAGCTGGCAACCCTAATTAAGAAAGTCATTTCTCTGCATTTCCCTTTCCCTTCTCCAAAACACTGGTTGCTGTTGGCCAGGGCTGTGTGTGTGAAGAAATGCACAACGTTATGACTTCAGGACATGGGGCAAGTTTTACTACCTGGTAAGAAAGGGGAGAGCTGGATGCAGGTGGCCATTTTCAAGAGCAGCCCCATGTTTATTGTAAGTCGTCATTCCATCCTAACCAAAGAAGACAGGAGGAGGGGTGAGCTCACATTCCACTGCTTGGCTTCCTGTGGTCCTTTTTAGGGATGCTATAAATTTGACATCAAATGCGTCCAACAGTAAAAATTGCTTTGTGTCAATCAGACAGGAGTCCATCACCAGGTCTGTTTAGTTTGGCACCAAAGAACACAAATACCTTCTGAACATATCTGCATTGTTGTGGTGTTTGTTTTCCCAAATCCACGCATGCACAAAGACACTGCTCGTTGGCCGCCATTAGTGTCACGTAGGACTACTTAGACAAACAGCAAAGGGTAGGATTTTTTTAAACACACCATTTATTTATGATTTATTTATATAATTTGTGATGGATTTAACTGGCTGTTTAAACAATTGCCTGTGGAGTGGGGCAGCAGTTAAGGGAGAATGCACTTGTATCGTGTGTGTGTGTGTGCGTGCGTGCGTGTGGTGCTGTACTGCCCTGTTAGGAAGGAATACATACTGTGAAACAACCCACTGAACAGCTATAAATGGGTCAATGAACAGACTAATGTCTACCACAAAATCAGCTCCCTGCTTGCAGCTGGCAAACGGGACAGTTTAATATCCAAGGGAGAGAAAACGGCTTGCCTTTGAATCAAAGGCAGCACCGCTAGTCAGCTCTGGCTTTGTGGCCTGTGCACTGAATCCTGCGTCACAGTATCAGGACAGCAGATTCATAGCACTGGGCTTATTGTAGCTTCTTCAGTCACCACAGGACCCATCGCAGTAGCAGGAGCCTTTCTACCATCATGTTTCCGGTTAATGTGCTCTTAACTTCATTTGATGACAGCAAGATTAAGCTCTGTTTATTTATCTACTTCATTTTTACCCCACTTTTCTCCCCACCGGGGATCTCAAGTGGCTTTCGGCACTCTTCCCTTCTCCATTTTATCCTCAAAACAACCCTGAGGTAGTGTAGGCTCCGTACATGGCTGGCCCAAGGTCACGTGGCAGGCTTCCATGGCAGAGCGGAGGTCTGAACCTGGATTTCCCAGATCTTAGTCTGACACTGTAACCACTACATCACACTGACTCTCATGCCATCCTTTGTAAGGCTCTTACGTCCACATGATGCTCAGCGTGCCCAGCTTCTGCCCATTTCCTGGTTAATCACTGACGCTCCTACTCCAAAAGAAAGAGACGAGACACCTTAGATTGGGCAACATCGCTAGTTATGCCCTAGAAGAGATGTTTTAGAAAGTCTACAACCAAGTCTACAACGGCCGTGGCGTTCTTCCAAGAAAAGTGGCTTACTTCAAACACACTAGTGAAACTAACAGGCCTAGTTTAATGCACGTTTTTTTCTGAGGCAAAGTGGGAAGCATTCTGGATGGCAACCCAGCTGTTGAAACCACAAGAGGTCCTCCTGTATCCCCAGAGAAGGGCAGCACATCCCAGGCGTAGAGCATAAAAGGCAGCAGAGACATTTCATATCTTGAGCTCCATGTGTGTGTTAATGAACCCTGTATGTACACTGGAGCCAATGGACTGGAGAGCATGGCTGTCAATTCTGAGGCAAAACAAAAACCAAAGGAAAATTGCACAGAAAACGCTAGTATAGAGACAAATATTGAGGAGGAAATACTGACAAAAGTGATTATACAATTTTATATTAAATAGTGAAAAACTGAAACATACAATGTAGAAATTTATACAACAAGTGAATACAATAGAGTAAGGTTGAGTAAGGTTAACGAAGGTTTCCGGAGTAAATCTTCGTTTCGTGGAAAAAACTTCATCCAAACCCGATTTTCAGTCAGTGTTTCCAAATGTTTTTTCAAACTACTGATAGAAAAAGGAACAGGCACAATATATCTACAGTTACAAAACTGAGTTCTACATCACAGAGGATACAAAGATTCAACAGGCAACACAAGGATTCTAGCCAGGCAATCTTGTGAAAGAACAGAGAGAAGTAGCACCATGGATATATTTGGGGAGGGGATTCCAAGCACTGAGCCAGGCTAACCTTTCTCACCAACTCTGTCCCCTAGAAACTAATTTAAAAAGGGCCAGCAGCAAAAAAAAATCCACCTGACCCCTTCAGTTTCAGTAGGACCCTAGAAAACTTCATTTCTCATTGGCTCATATCCTGTGCATCTTCCAAAGTTCTGAAACCTGAATTGGTAATGATGTCCTACAAATGAGTGCAAAGATCACAGGAATGAACACAAGCACCAAGGCTAGTTGCTGACCTCGCGTGAACTTTGAAAAGATATATTTTCTTAAGGAATCAAATAAAAAAAGAAGGGTTATGAAAGGGCTGCAAATTGAATGATTGTAAAAGAAGCTAGCCACAGTCAAAAAGAAAGAGAAACATCGAGATTCAAGTCAAACAAGTACTTTATTTGTTCACATGGCTGGTATGGAGAAGAAAGGACTGTTGCTCTCCCACAAAGGATGATATTGTCATCAGATAATTGCTCACTTATCAGATAACTCCCTGAATTCCTCATTAAAGCCAGCGTAGTCTTCTTGGGGGACTGTTTGGAGCCAGGACAAGTTGTGTGGGTGGCAGGAAGCCTTTAGCTACGCTATAAATGGAGCCTGAGGGGTTTGACTTGGACACAGCGTGGTAATTCTCATAACAGCTTATTTCTGCTAGCGGGTGCACCAAAGAACCAGCAGCGTCAGCACATCATGTTTAGACTGCAAACTAGTGGGAGTGGGAGACATGGTTTTGATGGTGCCATCTTAGATCTAGGCTAGTGTCATATGTTCATCTCTTTCAGCTTTGGGGACAAAAGTAGTTTTTGATGGGAGGTCAACATATTTTTTCCTCAGGAAATGTTTAAGGAATGGGAATGTTCACTTTTTCAGATCCTCACCACTTCTATCTGCTCACCCTGTCTGCGGCTGTTTTTTTCCTCCTAGTTAGGGGTGTCTTTCTTCTCGTAGATCCCAGCCACTCATGATTTATGTAGCAAACACAATAATGTCATGATGCCACATACACAATCACATTTGGTTGGGAACTAATGTCACTCAGAAAAAATGAAGCTCCTTTAGAATGAGGACAGACTTCCATTTGTACAAGAGATTCTAGCCAAATTAGGGATCACATCCTGCACATGACGACATCACAGAAGACAAATTAAGCCTATTCAGTGCAATGCTTCCTCAACAGGTAAACACTTTCACAACAATCGTCGGGAAATACTTGAAGAGCCACCAAAGTCACCTCCCAGCTGAGGAGTATTCTCACAAAAATCACACACACAGACCCCTTTCTGCTCATGCCTCCCTGAATCTTATTTCTTTGTCCATCCATAGTAATATGAACGATTCTTCTACATTATTTAGATTCCATGTGGAAAGTGAAAGCCAAAGAATGATGCATGGTTGCACGATCCATTACATTGCCTAAGCTAAGCTGGTCTCAACTTGATCATTTCCTGAATGGTTTTGGCTCTGAAACTGATCTAACAGAATGAGCAAATGAATTATATGGATTAAAATTTGGGGTTAATTTCTGTTGGCTTATCTGGTGGGGGTATCTGGGTGTCTCCTGTAGTGCATTACGTAGTGAAAACAATGATGTCATATCACCACATACACAGTCATCTGTGGTCAGGTGCTTTGGTGAGGCTCGCTTCTTTGGATCATCATTGCAGGGCCTTCACCAGGCACCTG
The DNA here is from genome assembly GCA_029233225.1 of Lepidodactylus listeri. Taxonomy (NCBI): domain Eukaryota; kingdom Metazoa; phylum Chordata; class Lepidosauria; order Squamata; family Gekkonidae; genus Lepidodactylus; species Lepidodactylus listeri. Next base: position 24,678,055 of record JARCFY010000012.1, read on the forward strand.
GCCCATGAATTGTGTGCTTGTCAGCCACCATGTTACAATGCCGACACAATTAAGTATAACAAATTTGTCCTCTCAGGCCCCTGAAGTGCTAAAAGAGACCCTTCTCACTTCTTTTCAGCAGTTCTTATCCTCACCCCCCATTATTGATTTAAAACAACATAATGGAATTGCAAACATATACTGTACTTGATAGGTGTAAAGGTAAAGGTTTCCCTTGCTTGAAAGCCAATTGAATACAACTCTAGGGATGCGGTGCTCATCTCTGTTTCCAAGCTGAAGAGCCAGTGCTGTCTGAAGACTTCTTTGTGGTCATGTGGCCGGCATGACTAGACACCGAGGCACACGGAACGCTGTTACCTTTCCACCAAAGTTGTACCTATTTATTTACTTGCAATTTCTTGCTTTCGAACTGCTAGGTTGGCAGGAGCTGGGACCAGAGACGGGAGCTCACTCCGTCATGCAGCACTCAGGTCTCGAACTGCTGAACTACCGGTGTGCAGTTCAGTGTCTTAACCACTTCAGCCACTGCAGCCCCCACTGTACTTGATACATTTAACAAATAGTCAGGACTATCAGATTGGATTGTTTCATTGTTGTTCACATTTTCTTTTTCTTTCTTTGGTCTGTGGTTGTGGTGTCTGCACTCAGGTGGTCCAACAAACTGGGGTTTGCTGGTTGGGTGCCAAACTGAGATTTAAAACTAGGACGTAGTTTCATTTGTTGACCACCGGCTTGGAGGAGGTAAGGAGACCGGCACCAAGCCGAACTGGGGGTTACACACAAACCAGAGTTGATTGTTTCATTGGGATGCAGCCTTAATGAAATAAGAACAATTACCTTCTTGTCCCAAGGTGAATTTGAAGGGTACAGTGGTGCCTGTTTTCTGCTTAGCTTCTCTTTGGTCCTGAAAGGATAAACTATGAATAAATCAAGAGATATTGGTGCCCTTTTCAATTATTAACATGAACTAAAATAAGTGGTGCACTTCTATTTGCTTAAGAAATCAGATGAATAACTAAATTTTACAGCCCTACAAAGCTGAACAGGCTCCTCTGTTGTAAACTGAACCGTCAGCATTTCCAGGATGTCATTCTGTTGGATCAGGGATTTGCTTTTGCACATAGTGTGTATATGCAGCATGGATCGAACCCATGAACCCTCTTGATTGCCCAGCCCCTATAAATTTAGAGACACAGTTGGTCATTCATGTATTAACTCTGCCAAATAAAATCTGCATCATTATCAGAAAGTTTCAGAGGTGGCTTTAGCTTGGGGGGAAATCACTGGGAAACTTCAGAGGAGGGGGAGGTTGCTTTGGTTCGAAAGCAATGTGTTTGCTTTCATCGGCAAATACAGTAAATCCCTGCCTATCTACTGTATTCCTTCAGGGGACAACTTGCCCTGAAAATGATGAAGTCCACATGTAGCCGAGGGGAGATACGTCCTCGTTAATTAGACTAAGTTTAGGGACTGTTTAAAGTACACGTTGGCCCCCAAATATTTTAAAGATTCCAGCTTTTTCAAAGGCTCAGGGAAAATCTCTAGGAGCATAATTTATGCTGCTGACAGGAACTGCATATATAACATCAGGAAGTCTGGTTTTAATTCATGTAATATTCTTGGGGAGGTGGGTGGCTTAACTAATAAAGCTGATCTTTCACCTTTAGAATCTGAATGTGTTCCCATGTTGAAACACGCCTGCATTTAATTTGGATATTTCTGTTTATAATGGTTACCTGCTGACCTATGAGAATCAACATTGTGTGTTTAACATAAGCTGGCATGGCAAAAAAAGAACAAAAAGAACAAAAAAGAATGCGAGCGGTTGAAGCATCGAAAGTGGTTTATGTGTCTAATGGAAATAAAATAAATGAGGAGCATGGCGGGCTACTGGCATGGGAGGAGAGGAAGTGACAGAAGGGTGCTGCAAAGAGCTATACAGATTTCCTTGTTTGGGGCCACTCGCGTCTGGATTGAGGATCTGAGATCAAAAGCGAACCCATCACATCTTCAGCTAAGGAAGAATTAGGATCTTCTGCAACACAACAAAAGGGATGGTTTGCTTATTTGGTGTCCACAGGATAATACACAGAGGATAAGTTGTTTGCCCTGGAGACATTTGTACCTACAAACATGATCCTATGCATGTTTAGCTAGAAGTAACACTGCAATCCTAAACAGTTAGACCAGCTAAGGTTGTGGTCACACACACCAGATACTGTGGGCGGGGGGGGGGGAGTGAGACTATTTCCTCTGGAGGAATTTGACCCACAGTTGTAAGATCACACCACCCTTTGAAGCTGCGGGCACAGCCCATCAGTGTGTGATCAGATGCAACTGTGGGTGAGTCATGTGGGTTTTTTGTGGTTTGTTTCCCATGCATTTAAACAAGGAATTGATGAATTGCACCTCCGCACTGAGGGCTCCCTATGGAGTTTGTGATAATGCGCATACTGAGAAGGGGGGGAAACAACTGCACAGAGTTGGGATGGCTTGATCAGACCATCCCGATGGCACGGGAGCATGCTGGAGTGGTCAGACAGGGAAAGTCTATCTGTGGCCCATTGCAACCCATTTACTACCAGATTTCCCCTTGTGTCTTTTAACTCCGTTTCTGTGGCGGTGCAGAATGGGTTGCCGACGGCTGCAAACCACTTCCCAGATGTTGCTGTCTGATCACTCCCTTTAAATCTGCCCGGCATTCGGGCCTATGTTGGATCTAATCGTGCATATGATTGCACCCAAAGTCCATTAATGTCCTTCTAAGTCCATTGTTTAGGATTGCACTGTAAGTGTCCATAAGACTACAGCCTCCAGCATTCATAGGATGTATACTAAATGTTCACACCCCAAGTTCAGTTTGTCTGCACAGACCCTAGTTATGTCAGACTTTGCTAGCACTGGCTCTGTAGGTGCTCTGCCTGGTTACTGATTATGTAGACAAGCCCCCTTGTTCAGTTAGTAAACAAAACACAGGTTGGTCAGTGTGAGATCTGTGCTGTCTCTCCTTCCATCATCCTCCATTCCCTTGGAATGTCTGAAAAAGGGCTTTAAAATGTTTGGGACAGTAGGGAAATGTTAGCACATTTCCAACTTTTTTAGCACTCTAAATCCTTCTTGACGTATACAAATTAATCTGTAAAAAATGCAGCCTTGAAAATTTCAAAATGACATTTTGCAACAATAAAGAAGCTGCCCAGAATGACTTTTATTACTTGAAGAGAAGAATTTTTTCTCCCATTGAAGAGATGTTGGAACATGATTCCCTAGGTTAACATAAATGGTAAGGAAATGCTGTCATGCAGGGTTAACGCTGTATTTGTTATTTATGTATTAGAAATCCCTGCATTCAAAGTGGTTCCAGAAAACAGGCACTATATACACAATATAACATTCAAACTGTCATACAACTAAAGTTACAAAGAGCCTTATTGAAATTTCAAAAAAAAAAAAGTGACATGCCACATCTTTGTTATTTGCATAAGAATTACAGTTTGTGATGCATACAGATACAAGGAATTGTGCAGTGTTGAAATAAAGGGTGTATATTCTCCAGAGCAGGAGTATTCTAAATGAAGGGATATATTTTTAAAATGGAGTGTGGCTCTGGAAACAAGACATTTGTATTAACCCTACTCTCGTATTTACTAGTGAATCTCCCCGCTGTAAACCTTAAACTGAAAACCAAACAGTTTCATCAATAATGACATGAAAACTTTTCCAAATAAAACTGAAGTTGCAGCCCATCAAAGCAATACTGGCTGTAACTTGCCACTCAGTGTTCCAGTGAGTGGAATATGAACTGTATCTGAAAGACTCTGGCTGGGGTACCATGTCAGCAACAGGTTTCAGAGGAGGCTAATGGTAGCAGTTCATGTATTTCACATTCAACATCTTTGTCTCAACAAGAATCAGCATCACTATTCAACTGAATGGTGGAAATACTAGCAGATGATGCTGGAAAGAGGACAAATTGCATTATATTGTCTTTGTCAATGAATCTCTCTTATGGAAGCAACCGTAAATCTAAATAACATTAGTAACATTAAATAGAACCCTGAATGATTTGGCTGCTGGTTTCCTGGTTGGACCCAGCCTTACACTCTGAAGAAGCCATTTCTTAAGACTCTCGCAGTCAAGGCTCCTCCGTTGTTTTCATCTCAGGAGGAATAAGTGTAGTCCAGCCCAGGCAAAACAGTAACAGAGAATTCTTTGATTTCCTGCAACTAAGGATCTCTTAGTGCCAAACCCTAGTTTTTAAAGGTCTCCATTGTATCTAATGTTTTGGAAAAGGATATTCTTCCCATTAGTATCATATGGGGTCAATTAAGTTGACTTAGTTGGTTTGTAGAAATTCAGTGCTGAAGTATTTCAAGAAGCTAGCTACTTTGGGTTCCTGTTATTTGAGCTGTAAGCTGAAGGCTGGTTCAAGTGGAACCAGTTGCAGTTTCTAATCATGAGGAAAGTGGTACCATGACCATGATTCCTATGTGATCTTGGGTTCCTGATCTTTTACTAGGGTTGGAAGTAGAAGGGAAGTTTGATTTGTGACAACCTCGATTGGAAATGCCTAAAATAGCTCCTTTGCTAAGCAGTTTTATGTTCTGGATATTCAATTGCCCTTTCCAGCGTCATTTGGGAGGCTGTTTATTGCAGTACTGAGCATTCTTACTTGGAAATGAACTCAATGGATGTAGTGATGGATTTTGTAATTTATAGACTTTCCCTTATATTAATTTATTTAATTCAATTATTTCCCACCTTTCTCCCCAGTGGGGACCCAAAGCATCTGACATCATTCTCCTCTCCTCCATTTCCCCCCTCAGAACAACCTTGTGAGGTAAGTTGGGCTGAGAGTGTTTAACTGCCCCCAGGGTCACTCAGCAAGTTTCCACAGCAAAGTGGGGATTCGAACTGGGGTCTCCCAGGTCCTAGTCTAACCAGTACACCACATAGGCTCTATTTAAGAATCTCATGGTTTATAAAGCTGCCCTAAGATCATATGACCTTAGTTATTTCTGGAACAAGTCTTCCAGACTGCTGTACAAGAGGTTGTAGTTGCAATTTATCATTAGAGTTGTAGTCTTCATCTGTGGACCCAGAAGTATTAAAGTGGGAAATTCATGGGACTCATTTCCAAGACAGTATGCTTAGGACCAGTCTGAAAGTCTCCACTATGGACTTTAAACAAACAAATAAGCTCCCTCGTGAAAACGGGTAAATAGGGCAAGTCATCAAAATTAGGTAACATCTTTTTCTTCCTTATGTATGCAGACAGTTAAAGTTGATAATTTCACCACAGAGAAAGAGGGGGATTAAAGGGCCCATCCATACGAGTGCGATAAAGCGGACGGGGAGCGTACCTGCGTTGTGTCGCTGCATAAAAAGGCACGTTAATGCGATCCCACGGTACGTCACAGAATCGAATGGCAAACGTCGGTGCACGATCACACAGCGGCATAGGTGCACTGCTGCGATCCCACGCACGCCTGCTTCTGGCTTTTCCGGAAAAGACTTCTGTTTTAGTGGTCTCTTTTTGAAGCGCATCAACGGGCGTTCGCGACGTTGTTATGCCGGGTACACGACACTTCACAGATGTGCTCGTCTGATCCCGCCGGTTTGCGCCGTCGCTTCATCGCACCGCTTTCGTCGTAAATGGGTGCGTATGATTGCGCCCTCAGAATTTAGACTGAGGACCTCATGGCCTGAGGCTGGGATATGGAGAAAGGCAAGGGTCTGCAGTCTGTTGCCCTACAGCCGTTATGTGGCTCAGTATGGAAACAAATGCTGCTGTCTGAAAAATAAAATCAATAATAAGTTATGGTGGAGTGGTAGGTAGGATGCTAGGATAAACAGGGTGTCAAAGGGTGGCAGGAAATGGTTTTTATGGGACTAGAAGGCTTCTTAGAATACTTCAGCACTGAATTTCTACAAACCAACTAAGTCAACTTAATTGACCCCATATGATACTAATGGGAAGAATATCCTTTTCCAAAACATTAGATACAATGGAGACCTTTAAAAACTAGGGTTTGGCACTAAGAGATCCTTAGTTGCAGGAAATCTAAGAGTTCTCTGTTACTGTTTTGCCTGGGCTGGACTACACTTATCCTCCCGAGATGAAAACAACGGAGGAGCCTTGACTGTGAAAGTCTTAAGAAATGGCTTTACACAAAGGGAAATTATAGAAGTGAACATGTCCCCAGCATCCAAGAGCAACCCATGCACAGATTTATGCTGGTGCATTAAAACAATTGTGCTGGGTGCTCCTGTTTATAATTGTCACTCTTTGTGAAAATGTGTGTGTATTATTTCCTAATAAAGATTTCACAACAACAACTGTTTGGAGTATAGAAACTTTGTGGATTAGTCAGTAGCATGACAGCGAGTAATGTTAAGTTGTATCATTTTAATTATGCAGACTTTCTTTTTTGTTGATCTTTTCCTCTGAACTTTGATATAGTTTTCCTTAGTCAATAGGCTTAGAAAAGTATCATCCTTGCTTAGGATGGTACTGTGAGGCTGCAATCACTCACACTAAACAATCGACTTTCAATGGACTTTCCAACTGGATTTTACTGTGTGAACTGGCAAAATCCAGTTGGAAAGTGGACTGAAAATGGATTATTTAGCGTGTGTGACCACAGCCTTAGTGTAGTAAGTTAGACCTGATAAGGATCCCTACATATATGAAAGTGTATATACTTCCACACTACCTGAAGTTTCTTGAAGGAAAGGTACAGCCACATCTCTTCTGTTCTATTGTGGCCAACAGCCCACATATATACCAATTCAAATGCAATCACCTGATTCTCTTTCTCACATGCTTGCCTTGATCTTCCTCCTGTCTACATCCCTTAATACTTTGGCCATTCAGATTGACAGGACTTCATATTGCATGCAGAACAAGCTGTTCTGTTCAAGTAAAGCAGATCTGCAGCAGTTCATCCCAGCTGATCATGAAAATTTCTTACATCCATTTTCCATGTAAGCAAAAGTGAAAAGCCATGGAGGCCTAGCTACCTGTACATTCCCATCTGGGTATTGCGTTTTTTTGTTCATTTTATGCTGGATCATATCTCAAAGAAATTCAGCTAGTTTTTAAAAGAGTGATGTTTGCACAGAGTGCCAGAACAAGCCTCAGATGTTAGACCTGCGTGTGAACTTTGACAAGGAAATTGTGATTTTGTATGCATTACTTTTCTGCATGTGGAAAGAGCCCATCATGAAGCTGTTCCCCAAACTAATATTGCCCCAGGTTCTGGAATGAGCGATGCCGAAGTGGGGAGAAGCTACTGCGTGGGTTACTGCCTCAGGGCCATGGCCCTCACTCTGAGGCTCATGGAGAGCCACATTTCCAGGGTATGAGATTTTGAGAGTTGAAGCTCCTTTTGTCAGAGACAAGTAGGAATGGAGATCTATGATATCCCAGGATGAAGGTGGGAGGGGTGTTGCAAAGAGAGGCGTCAGGATGCCGACAGGGCTGGTGCCAGGTTTTTTTGCACACTAGGCAAGGCTACCTTCTGGCGCCGCCCTCCCCCCTCATGTGCCCACCAATTTCCAAACATAAATGCATTTTAGAAAGACTGAAAACCACAAAATTTGAAATTGCTGGTGCTGGGCCTGGCGGCGGGTCTCCTGCACAGTAATGCAGACTGTCAGTTCTACGCCCCTCTGAGGTCTCCGCCCCAGGAAGCTGCCTAGGTTAGCCTAATGGTAGCACCGGCCCTGGATGCCGAGATACTATGCAATATATTCACAATTGTCATCAGCCACATTTACTTCCGTCTCTGGCATGAGGCCTGAACCTCAGGGAGGCTCACAGTTTAGGTGTTCCTCCAGCAGCAGCTGTTTGAAGGTGGGAACCAACTGCCAACCATAAAGCCCCATCAGGAGAAAGCCTTGCCCACTTCCCTGAAACAGTGGGGGGAGGTGCCACAGAGGGGAGCAGTGCTGAAGAAGAGCCACTGGTGGCACGTCAAAGAGTCACATGTGGCTCCAGAGCCACTGAGTGAGTAACACTGCCCTTAAGGTATCCAAGCAGTGTGGGAAAGCTCCACAATGCCTCACGGAATATGTTGGTAGCAAATGAAGGAGAACTTAAGTTCACTCATGGAGGAAAGCAAGGAGCTGTTCCAGTTGGCAGCAGAGAATAGGACCCGAAGCAACAGGTTTAAATTACATGCAGAAAGGTATCGGCTGGATATTAGGAAAAACTTTTTCATGGTCAGAGTGGTTCAAAGGTGGAATCAGCTGCCTAAGGAGGTGGTTAGCTCCCCTTCACTGGCAGCTTTCAAGAAGAGGCTGGACGAATATTGGTCAGAGATGCTTTAGGCTGGTCCTGCATTAGGCAGGGGGTTGGACAAAATGGTCTGTATGGCCCCTTCCAACTCTATGATTCTGTGGTTCTGTCCAGGGCCAATTTGCTGGGCAAGCTGCCCGAGCTTCTGCTTGAGGCAGCACAGTGAGGAGGACGGCTCCCAACCATCATCAGCATGGGAGGAGACTGCCATAACCTCCTGCCATTCAGGCTCCTTTGGTGGTGCGGCCACACGGTGCTGTTCTTTCTTTCGATTGGCTGATGGTGGTCAGGCTGACTCTCTGCCTCGCGTACTTCAGGTTGTTGTTGTTGCTGCTCTCAAGAGGGTTTATAAAAGCGAGCAACAAGAACAATAATTGCCCCTGGGCCAGGGAAGAGTTGGGTGTGGAAAGAAAATGAAAGTAACGGAGCAATGGAGCCAAAAACTTTGGCTGCCCTGGTTTGAGGGTAGCATCATGGCAGAGGCAGAGCTGAGCAGGAAAACTAAGGGTGCTTCCTCCAGCAGTTTTCCTGCCAACTTTGATCTGTCCAGTCACCAGCACAACCCATCAAAATGGACCCGACTTCCCCCCCAGTCATTTCACTATCTGTGGAAGGATGACATAAAACATGGATTCAAATTTTTTTTCAGGAGGACTGTATGACTGCAGTTTGGCCAAACACATACAAAATGTCAGATCTAGTAACGAAGTAAAATAATATATTTAAATATGTATTTTAGGGTGGGGGTCCAAAAGAGAGGAGGCCGGAGGGATAGAATGCCTCCATGCAGACAATGAGAATAAAGCTAATAGCACAGAGACAGGAATTCACTGATCCATATTCAAAATCCACAGAATATTAAAGCGGCTGGATGAATACCAGGATGAAGATTGCATGCTACATTAAGAAACAACTTGAAAGAAATTCTTTCACCTTCTGGTCACAACCATATCCTGAATCTTAAACTGGAATAGGATTTCATTCTTCATTTATGTCATATTTTATGAGTTAGCCCACCCTATGTGGTCTGTGGTTCCATTTTCAAAAACACAAATGTTTGTGATCTTTATCTCATTCTGTCACCATTGCACTAGGAGGGGGGGAAACTAAAAAGCATTTTTGTTTTGCATAGTGGGGCACCTGGTATGTGTTAGGTCACAGCACATTAGCATTAGCAGCGTAGAAAGGAAAGTGATGGAGGCCAGCAGAAGGTGGAGAGTCAGAATAAATGATGAGGCAGAAACTCTGCCAGCTTGAGTCCTGCTGTGTAATCACTGTATACCTTTGTAGCGTTAACGATAAGAACCAATGTGCTGAGCTAGGCCAATGAGTATAAACAGTGTCATTGGTGAGGTGCAGGTTAGATATGATGGCAATATAGAATGAAGCTTCCGTAACATGAGTCAGATCATGGGTCCATCTAGGGCTACTTCCACACCAGGGTGATTTTCCATGGTAGCCAGCTTGTGATACCATTTTGTGTGAAATCACCCTTATGGTGGAGATTCCAGGCAGCCCAGGGTAATACGTTTTCTTTCCATTTTCAGCCATGGTTTCTTTTTCAAACCTGATATGCATTGAAGCCCCCCTCCCCCCCGTGTTTACATGTGACCATCAGGATTATCCACCTACCCTGTTGTAATTTTATTTTGAGGTGCATGAGTAACACAGAACTGCATAGAAATAATGCAGTACCTGTTTTAAAAATGTTTTTTAAAAACCTCCATGTATTTGCAGACACCTCTGGTGATCCCCTTTCTCCATCCCCAAAAGGCAGACTCAGCTATGGATGATTCTCTTCTCTTTCTAAAAAAAAATAAATGAGTATGAGTAGCACTGGATAGGCATACTGCAATACCTTTAACAACTTTTTTTTAAGCCAAGGCAGAACCTCTGGCTATCTTTTCCCCTCTGTTCAAAAAAAGCAAGCAATTCTCTTCTGTTTCTTAGTTGTTGACCCTTGTTTTCATCAACAAATGAAAAGAGCAATTGACTAACTTTTCAACAAAGTCCTGCTGCAACTGTACTTTCCTTCTTCAGACGCTAGAAACTGCTAGTGTAAATAGTGACATGCCCAGGAAAAACTTGGTTTTCTACAGGTTTAAAATAAAGCAGATTGTGTGTGTGTAAATAACAGGTTATGGCATAGAAAGAGGATGATGTTATGCGGAAAAATGGGAGAAAATGTACCAGTAGGGGTTGGCTGAAATGTTGGAAAGCCTTGATGTGGAAGCAGCCTAGGTCAGTATTGTCTATGCTTGTAACTGCCCAGGCCACAGCAAAGTTGATTCATTTCATGCCTCCTACCTGCAATGCTTAGGACCTGCCTACCTACCTTTGGGGGCATTCAGGTGACACTGTGGCTTTGCGGTAGAACATCTGTTTTGCATGCAGAAGGTTGCATGCTCAGTCCCTGGCACCTCCAGTTTAGAATGTAGCGAGTGATGTAAAAGATGCTGGAGAGCTGGTGCCGCTTAGAATAGAACTGACCTTGACAGAACAGTAGACTGACTCAGTAGAAGGGAGCTGCCGCTCACAATTCTATAAGCCCCTTATGTTATGTACAAGGGTTTGGGGGGATATAATGACCACTGTTTTGAAAATGGAATTTTCAGCTTTTGTGACCGAGGAGAAAAAAATTGAAGATGAGTATTTTTTACACCCATTGTTAGAACTCAGAATAAATTTTAAAATATGAAATCACATTGAACATTGTGACCCAATCCAGTCAAAGTAAGGATTTTAAAGTTTCATTTCTTTCCATTGGGAGAGTTCGGCACATGCTGATAATTTTTCATTTAAATGAATCAGGATTAAATGGGCTTTAATTGAGATGAAAATAATGAAATTGAAACAAATGAAAACAAAAACGCTTAGGAGATTTAAAAAAACAATGAGGAGGAGGAGGAGGAGAGGAAGAAGAGAGAGAGGAAGAGGGGGAGAGAGAGAGAGAAAGAGAGAGAGAGAGAGAACAACAGCAGTGTTGGTTTATACTCTGAGTCTCAAAGCGGTTTAATCTCCTTCTCTTCCTCTCCCCATAACAGGCACCCTGTGAGGTTGGTGGGGCTGAGAGAGTTCTGAGGGAACTGTGATTGGCCCAAGGTCACTCAGCAGGCTTCATGCGGAGGAGGAGTAGGGAATCAAACCTGGCTGTCCAGATTAGAGTCCTCCACTCTTAACCACTACACCACACTGGCTTCCATTAGATAAGTTTGCTCCCATGAGATACAATGAGATATGTTTATTTACTGTATGTATTGCTATTGCTAGTAAGTTTTCATCGTTTCTTCTTCTGATCAGAGAGGTAGTCATCTCAGACTGTGAGTTGTTTCCCCCCTTTTTTTGGTCATCAGAAGTATCCAAGACACTTCCTAATCTGGAGAAATGTCTGCGCTGTAGTGCAGCTGAGGTTTTGCCTCACAAAGCATCTTTTGGCACCTCAAAGATTAACAGATTTATTTTTGTGTAAATTTTAATGGATTGCTACCCACTTCATCAGATGCATGAAATATTAACATAATTTGGCAGATATATCGACGGGGGGGGGGGGAATTGTCAGGTTAATGTAAGAGAAATGGTCAGCAAACTTTCTATGAAAAGTTCAAATATGGAGTAAATCAAGTCTCTTTGAGAGGAGACTTGATTGAAACTTAAATAGATTTAAATTCACCTGTAAATTTTAGTCCAGGAGGTTCAAGATAGAATCTCCCCTTGAAGTTCCTTTGTGGGTAAATGGTAAATTCCAGATCAGCAGCAGAATATTCAGCAAGACTAAAATATTTCCCCACAATTTCTGAATGTTGCAGTTTTTAACTTCAATTTTGTGCCCACTTGGTCTATCATAGGTACCTGCCTATGTAGACATTAGAAGGGCCTGGGTACAATTTTTGCAACTAAGTTGTGATGAGGGAAATAACCAGAATTATGACTACTGTCGGCTGTTGTTAAAATAACAGGTAACACAGTCTGATGACTGATGGAGCTACAAACTGTTGACTAGCCTCTGACAGCAGGAATTCCCAGAGCCAGCCTTCAGTGGTAGAAGCCCCTTTCGTAGGTTGTCCCAAGACATCTGCCATTCAGATCACATGTCATTTAGAATCATTCATAACAGGTCTCTTAAAGAGTATTATCCCTTCAGTTTAGCTGAACCAGATAGTCTTTTAAAAGTCAACCAAATTTAATAGGGAGTATATTTTCCAGCATATAGTGTTGCAACAAAGAAGTGAACAGTGGAACACATATTTTTTGTTGAACCATTTAAGGTCCTCAAGGGAGATATAATTTCCATCCAAAGTGAACTGCATTTCAGTTCATTGGACATTTTTATTATCCATTTTGAAATAAGTAATTGACTCTTCTGGAAGTAGCCACTTTGTTGTCTCACCGACAGCACATGAAATACCGTCGGGCAATGTGATCACCTAGCAAGTGACAGGTAAATTCTCCCGCTAGAGTTGGCAGGGCTATGTTTGTCCCAAGTGAAAGTCAAGGTTAACTCAGGGATTTTTATTTGGGTAGAACAGCTTACCAAAGTTGAAGGAAACTGACAGTTTCAATATGGCTAATGGGATTTCACAGATGTTTCAGTCGTCCTTGGGAGGCTACTGGATTTGGCATGAATTTTGCATACAGTTTGGAGATCCTTTCTCGGGCAAAATAGAAACTGGGGAAAGCTGAATGAATTTTTTGTAGACCAACGGACATGTACTAGGGGGGGGGGGGATTTTACACTTTGTATACATTGCCCAAATCGAACAGCCCTTTCAGAGAGCTTAATTTAGGTGGGGGCCATTTGTGGCAAAGGTAAGGAGGCATTGTTGAACTCTGCTGGTTATATTTTGATATAATAGTCATCTGTTTTAATGGTGATGCACTTTCCCGCCCAAGGATCAAGACACCTTTCCCCATTCATGGCTTTCTGGATAGTTAAGACAGTCATTTTCTGGAGAGCCTGCAAGGAGAACTGAACCGAACTAGCATGGTTTTCATTTTGTGCTTGTTTATTTCTCTCTCTCTCTCTCTCTCTCTCTCTCTCTCTCTCTCTCTCTCTGCTTCAATTTCTATCCTACCCTCCCTGCCAAGGCAGGCTCATCATGTTCTGAGGTTTTATTGCATTTTATTATTTAAATGCCTCCACTTTTAATGCTTACCTGCTGGATTCTGGGTTCTTATTTGGCTAGTTTTACTGCTGTTTTTTGTTAATTTTATACGAGGTTTGAATTTTAGTGTTTTCCTGATCCTGTGAATTTCTCTTTGCTTATATAAACCATATTTGAATTTTTTTTTGTTCTGAAACTGGGCCTTGCTGTTAAAGTTGCCAACTGTGGATTGGAAAATCCCTGGAGATTTGTCCCACCCTCTCCCACCCACCTCCAGTCCACTTTTCACTGATTGGACTGTCATCATTGTTGAACCACTCACTCTTCCTTGCTTTGTTGAAAAAGAATGCCTTTGCATCATAGTTTTCATCCTGGTTAATCCAGCCCTGGGTTTCATTTCGTATTCGAAAGACCTAAACAAATATTCGTTCCATATTTACTGAGCGAAAAAAGCAGAAAGTAGATCCTTTGCCTAAGGTAGTCACTATCTTGTCAACAGAATGTGGTAGAAAGAATAATGACAATGCCTAAAAGTGAACCTAACCAGAGAAGGACGAGCTCAAATGACAACTTGATGTTGGGAAGCATCGATTGCTCTTCTCATTCACTTCCCCAATGGAGCCTGCTTAGAATTCATTTACTGAAGAGACAGATGGTTGGGGAAGAGACGGTGGGACCAGCGCAGACACACCGTACAGTGCACTTAAGTGATTAGGGAATATTGGACACCTCGGCTGGAGACAGCTGTTTGTCCTTCAGCCTCCGAGCTCCATGGTGCTGCCAGCCAGCAGGGCATCAGAGCAGCCGAGCCAGTCCTCCGACGAGCCATTTAGTATTGATGATAGTGCTGGGTTCCTGGCTTGATCAATAGAGCGCCATTACACCCTCACTCGGCCTCGGCTAAGAGCAAAAGAGACTAGCTGGTGCATATGGGATCACTAGGATTTAATTATATATCACATCGATTTTTAATTGGCACTTCAGGACGATGCTTCGAGATCTGCAGGTTGGCAAGCAAGGCCTCCATCGTTCACTTTTGAGTCTTGAATTATCTGCCAGACCCAGGCAGGCACGGACACCTGGAGTTGGATGGAACGAACGAAGGGCCCACATGCCGTAGTCTAGGCATTGCATCACGCTGTCATACTATCAGACTTGTCTGGGACTGAACTGGGAATTTTCAACATGCATGCCACTGGGCCACAGCCCCACCCCTGCTGGACCCTCCCCCAGTGTTATGGAGGTGCCAAACTTTGCATTTATTATGAATGATTCTGCCTTCTGTACTTGGCCTCTGGTCACTGTGACTCAGCCTGCCATGCATGACAAAAAGAATGATACGGCTTTACAGTTCTTCTTAATTGCTGGAGAGATCACCCCAAATGTGATGTAATGGTGCTGTAGAGTCTAGATGAGCAGGCATGGCCTATGGGATCTCTCCCCCCCCCCTCCAGTTTTGATATGGGGTAGAAGATATGTTGCCTGCTAGGAGTGTCTCTGTGATCTACCTGTATGTTTATAAATAAAGCAAATAATTCAAATATGCTACAAGACTCCAGGATCTTTTCCTTTCAAGGGAACTTGAAGCTTCAGTCCTTAGATCTTCTTACTGCTCAAAGAAGTGAGGCAAGAATAACCTCACCACTGTTCTCCTCTTTTTTTCCTCCCACCACAGTTACCACACTGGTAGTTGCTCCTGCTGCTAACCAGATTCAATGGTGCCAATTCTAGGCCGGAATATTCCTGGAGATTTGGGATGAAGCCTGGAGAGGGCAGGGTTTGAGCAGGGGATAATGGTTTAGATTCCACCCTCCAATGAGGAGCATGGAGATCTCCCGGAATTACAACTGATCTCCAGATTACAGAGATCAATTCCTCTGGAAAAGATGGCTGTTTTGGAGGATGAAGTGTATGGCATTATAGCCTGCTGAGGTCCCTCCCATCCCTAAGCCCTGCTCTCCCCAGGCAGATCAGAGGAGTAAGAGAGGGGACTTTCATCTCTTCCCCATCTCAAACTCTGGTTTGAGGGCAAAACTCTATGGTAAATTTGGCCTAAGACCATAGAGTTTTGCCCTTAAACCAGAGCGTTGCCACGAAACACCTCTGATGCAAAATGTCACTTCCAAGTGAAGTCATCAGCAACATCCTGGAATGCCCCCCAAATCCCCACCACCACCAGCACAGCGAGGGGACCTGGCCACCTTACCAATCACAGTTCTCTCAGAACTCCCTCAGCCCTACCTACCTCACAAGGTGCCTGTTGTGGGGAAAGGAAGGGAATGTAATTGTGAACAGCTTTGAGACTCCTTAAGGTAGAGATAAGCGGGGTGTAAAAACCTACTCTTCTTCTTCACCGTATGGCCCCCTCACTCGTGAACCAAATAACTATTTAGGAGGGCTTATTTTGATCTAGAAAAATGGCATGGCAGGAGGGGTTAAACTCTTCCCCCAATTTTATGATCCTGGTCAAATTTGTCTGTGTCCTCCCAGTGTTTTGAGCTAAAAATGAAAACATTGCAGGAACTCCTGGCAGAAGATCTCCAGCACTGGGTCTAATCCGGCCCTCACCGCCTTCCTCCAGTAGGATTTCTGCCTCAGCCAATACCTGCTTGTGGAAGGCTTAATCCTGGCAGGAGGCTTAAAGGAGGACTGCTACATTTGTGCATTACGTGCTTTGGGTGGGAACCGAGCTGTGGCTGGACTTTTTATTCAACAATGCTAGATTTTATGATGACACTTTTAAGATTATGAAATAAGCTGCCTCAGGCTGTTAAAGGAGGAGAGAGAAATGTTTCAAAATAAAATAATGCTTGCGGCAAGGTTACCTCGATCACTGGAAGGAAATCCACATCCCTGTGATCTCTGGGCTGACTGACATATTACAAAGTTCTCCTATCATAGGGTTACCAACTCTAGGTTGGGAAATTCCAAGAGATTTGGGGGTGGAGTAGGGATGCCAGCCTCCAAGTGGGACCTGGGCATCCCCCAGAATTTCAACTCATCTCCAGACTACAGAGATCAGTTTCCCTGGAGGAAATGGATGTGTTGGAGGATGGACTCGATGGCATCGTACCCCACTGCGGTCCCTGTCATCTGCAGGCTCCACCCCCAGATCTCCAGGAGTTTCCCAACCAGGAGCTGGCAACCCTATATAATGAGAACCTTGTAATGTGTCAGTCAGCCCAGAGATTATAGTGATGTGGATTTCCTTCCAGTGATCGGGAGAACCTGGCCACAAACATTATTTTATTTAAAAACATTTATCGCAGTTCCTTTTTGAACAATTCTGCGGATGGCCCCAGGGGTGGCCTGGGGAGGGTGGGGTTTGGAGAGGTGATGGAGCTCAGCAGAGTACAACGCCACAAAGTCCACCTTCCAAAGCATCCATTTTCTCAAGGGGAACTAATCTCTGTTAAATCTAGAGATTAGTCATAATTCCAGATCTCCAGGCTCCACTTGGAGGCTGGTAACCTTGCATACCTGCCATGTGGCTGTCATAAGGACTCTCCATCAGACAGGGTCTGGAAATTCTGCAGCTCTCAGAAATGTGGGGGCCAGATTCCGATGGGAACTGTGGGGAAAAGGGGCTTACAGTTTCCCTGACCTAAAACAACCCTGAGGAAACACTACATGCCCTGTGGGGGAAACTTACATGACTGCACATAAATTTCTTCAATGAGGCAAACAGCAGGGAATGGTGGTTCTCTAGAGTCCTTTCGGGTCATAAAAATGGAACGGGGAGGGGGATTGAGCCCCCTGTTCCTATGCATTGTTGTCCTGATGCAGATCAATCCCAAACTCAACTGGGAAAAGCACCCAGCATGGTCATTTCCAAATACATCTGACTGAAAGCCCTCATGGTAGACACATGGCAGATGCAAGCATAGGCGTCAACTTCAGGGGGGCTGAGGAGCTGGAGCCCTCCCCCTGAACTTTTCCAGGAGATGTTGAGCCTCCACCGGAGACAATGGACTGTGATGTCTCTGGCCCAGCCCCAGCTCCCCCCCCCCCCCCCCGGAAATTGGAAAGTCTACGCCCTTGGATGCTAGGACTCTGCACTATGTGAATCAGTCTAGCTAGCTAGCTGATGTGACTTCCTCTGTAGACCTGGGACAACAGAGTAAGCCTCAATTGAAGGACCATCATGCCTCTTGGCCAGCAAAGCTGATGGTGCATTGATAAGTTTAGAATCTGACACAGACATCACTGGCCAACATGGCCCATTTTTATGATCATAACAATTTGCAGAGACCCATGGAGCAGGAAGGGGGGGGTGTAGTAGATCTGAGGCCAGCCACCTGTTATGTGAAACTGCCTTATACTGAATTGTTCGTCTATCAAGGTCAGTCTTGTCTACTCTGATTGGCAGCGGCTCTCCTCCTTGTGTCTTAGGAAGTGGTCTTTCACATCATCTGCTACTTGATTCTTTTAACTAGGAATGCCTGGGGTTAAACCTGGGACCTTCTGCATGCAAAGCAGATGCTCTACCACTGAACCATGGTCCCTCCCCTAAAAAGGAAGATGGTGAGGTTTCAGTGGTGGATTGGGTCGCCTTTATGACATCCAACGTGCAAAATAATAGGTGATGCATGAATAGTTAGAACATGGCATCGTGACTGTTCTTACCACCCAAAGCTCAACTCTTCAATAGAGCCAGTCTTGAGAGAAGAAACATGTGGTTGCAATGGATACCCCACCTTTTATGCTTAAGGTGAGAACGGGAAAGACTGAAATGAACTAGTAATGTGGGCTGTATCTGCCGGCCTGTAAACAAGTGCTCTTATCTCTGGGTTTTGGGTTTCGACTTCCCCCTTCAGAGCTCATTGTTTGGCTAGATCAGAAATCGAAATGTGCAATCTATTACCGTGGGGGCAGTAGGTGGGTGGGGAGAGGCGCTGCTGGGATTTCTCTCTGGAACTCAGGAGACCAAAAGGATGCATAAATGAATTAACTTTTACTATGAGATTAAGAGCCTGGCACAATTCATCATTAGTTCTTCCCCAGGGATTGGACGTGTCCTTTTCAGTTTGCTATTTCCAGACATTTAGCACGTTGCAGTGTGAGACGCAAGATGTGTAATCAACGCCAAACCGGGAAATCAGGAGCAGGCAGTCCCAACACACTCCCCCAGGGAAGGCCGCACCGGGCATCACTACACTCATTAGAATGCTTTCTCAGGCAATCCTAAACCAACACTTTGGAAAGAAGTATTTAAAAAGTGCCTTTAAAAACTAAATGAGAAGCAAGGCCTTCTTTTGTCCTGCCTTCCGAAAATTAAGGGAGAAGGCAGGGTGCTCATGTACACCTTCACAGCTAGTATGGCCCTGACCTGGATAGCCCCAGCAAGCTGGATCTTGTCAGATCTTGGACGCTAAGCAGGGCCGACCCTGGCAAGTATTTGGATGGGAGACCTCCAAAGAAATAAGTAAGCAAAATATGTATACGTGATCTATTTTATATAGTATGGAATTTGTTTATAAGCATCACTATGTATTCACAGCTTCACCATTGAGACAGCGGCCTGAAGAAGCCAGAGTCAGAGGAAACGGACAGCAACCTAGGCGATCCGTAGTCGCTTCTTTTGTGACTATGTTTAGAGACAAAGAGGGAGTGGCTGATAACTTTTGTGAAAAAGGATTGTAATAGAAAATAATAATTCATTTTAAGGGCACTTTTTGTTGCCTATAACCTCCAGGTTGGTGCTGGAGATCCCCTGGTATTACAACTGATCTCCACATGGAGAAAATGGCCATGGAAGGTGGATTCTGTGGCCTCATACCTCATTGAAGTCCCTCTCTTCCCCAAACCCTGCCTCTCCTCAGGCTCCACCCCAAAATCTCCAGGTATTGCCTAACCTGGAGTTGGCAACCCTAATCAGAAGGGTAAGCCACTTACTCCTTTCCCTGTCATGGTCATCCCCACTCTACTCTATCCCCTACCTCCATGCTTACTACTAGGACTTCCAATCTCCTGGTGAGGCCTGGAGATCTCTTGGAATTACAGCTTATCTTCAGGCTACCAACATCAATTCCCCTGGAGGAAACAGCAGCTGTGGAGGGTGGACTCTATGGCATCATATCCCTCCCCAAACTCCACACTCCGCATGCATCACTCCCAAATATCCAGGGATTTCCAGTGCCAGAGTTGCCAACACTACCTATGGAGAATCACTTCAGATTTTTACCATTTGATCAGCTCTGTGACTTTCCTAAGATCAGGAATTCATTGCACAGTCAAATTGCGCTAAGTAGGCACACTTGAGCAGGCCTCTCTCGGAGAAGAAGCCCTTTATAGCACCTGAACATTATAATTACAGCCAAGCGATAAACCAAGGACTGTTCTATTTGCTGCAAAAACAATGTGACACATAGATTCCATCTCCTCTGTTACTTGTTCAGGTCTGCCCTGTGTGCTAGGATAAAATCCTGCAGCATGCCTGTTTAGAGAGGCAATCATGCAGGGCATTGGCTAAGATGCAGCAAAGGAATAAAGGGATATACCCATTGTGTTGTAGGAACATCATCTGTGGCTAATGTCCAGGGCAAAACATAGATCAACAACATAACATTGCACTTATCGCTGCTTGTCTCTTGAGCTTAGCTCCTTCTGGGTCTTTTCAATAAAAGGCTGCAAGTGGCTATGTGCGTAGTGTGGGGATGGGCAACATTTGGGGCACAAGGGCCAAACCACACCCATAACGTTTACCTGTGAAGCTGCTGGTGTGCTGGTAGAGAAAAGGGAGGGGAGACAAAGACGGTTGTACTCGGCCAGACATAGGGCGAGCCGGCTGAGTCCCAGCAATCCTGCTGCCAGCAGGCCAGGGGCTCACCTGAGAGCTGGCTGGCTGGCAGGCACACAGGTCTGGGTGGTGATAACTGGCATAAGCAATGTTGGTCACTTTCTCCTATGCTACTGCTGGTCTAGTGGCACTGCCAGTGACACAGGCAGGGATGCCAGCCACCAGATGGGACCTGGGAATATTCCAGAATTACAGCTCATCTCCAGATAGTGGTCACTTCCCCAGGAGAAAATGGGTGCTTTGGATGTAGATTCTGTCATTGAACCATAATAATAGGTTCCTGTCCTCCCTAGGCTCCATCCCCAAATCTCCAGAAGTTTCTCAACTTGGAGGTGGCCACACTACACCCCCACACACACACCTCCTGCTGGCGGCCAGGAAGGACCTGGCAACCTTAGCCATGGGCGCTCACCTCATTTTGCATGCTCAGCAAACTGGTCTGCTAATGCTGCTGTATGGCATGTGCCAAACCCACCCCTGGTGCATAGGCGTTGACTTCAGGGGGGCTGGGGAGCTGGATGTCTCTGGCCCAGCCCCAGCTCCCCCCCCCCCCGGGAAATTGGAAAGTCTACGCCCTTGCCCTGGTGTAGTAATTTGGTGACTCGCTGTGGTGAAGCACACTTTTGAAAAAGATACTAAAAGACACAGCAGTAATGTACTAGAGCCACAGGGCACTTGAAGCAGAGCACATGTGAGTGGTCTTTCAGCACTGGAGGGCTTGGTCTCTGGAGGGCTGGTATGGTTGCCAACCTCCAGGTGGTGTCTGGAGATCTCCTGGGATTACAAATGATCTCCAGGTGACAGATCACTTGGAGAAAATAGCTGCTTTGGAGGGTGGACTCTATGGCATCGCACTGTGCTGAGGTCCTCTCCCCAAACCCCACCTTCCCCAGGCTCCACCCCCAGAATCTCCAGATTTCCCAACCCAGAGCTGGCAACCATAACTGGAGAGATCTGCTATCGCACAGCCAGCTTATTCTCTCTGTCTCAAGTCTAATGAGTTGCTTGTTTCCGACACAGCTGATGGGCCACACTTATAAATCAAATATAGGATGTTGCTGCCTGTAGCGGGCTTTCTCAGAAACTCTGTAAATTGTGCTTTAAAATACGAGCTGGGAGGTCAGGATCTTCACTGACAGGATTCAAGGATACAACAACTGTATCACGAAACTGGAAAGAACTAGATGCTCCCAAAGCAGAGCTGGCAGTCCCCCTCCCCCCAGCATACAAACACATCTTGGCCCTCCTAGCAATGACTACACAGGGACTGTGAAGACAGGTTTTGAGGGGTGCTTGCCTATTAGGCAGGCAGGTAGCCGAACCAGTAGCTCAGTGGAGATGCAAAGCCAGGCTGCCGGCAAGCACCCAGACCAGATGGGCGGGTTCCCTGAAGCCACACAGCAGCTAGGAGAAATATTTTTTAAAAAATAAAAGAGAGGCCAAATAGTCTTAGAACACTGCAGTGGGGGAAGGACGCCTGCCTTCCCCCCCCCCCCCCAAGTCATTTTCCTGATCTGAAACAGCACTGGGGGGAGGGGTATTTCCCCCTTTTTGATGCTCCAGATCCACAGAATATTCCACAAACATCTAAGTCAGTGGTCTTGAAAAAGGGGGGGGGGGGGCTGAAAAAATAAAATGCAATTACGTGTTATGTTATGGAATTGGATTAGAGACATCATCATATACCAAAAGAGAGTGGTCTGGTAAAAGACACCATTCTTCACTAGCATTTCATCACAGAAAATAACTTCTATTTATCCACATATTTTCCTTGCAACGAGGAAGGCTCCTGGCTGGCTGTATGTTAAAACAACAACTGACCTATCCATCCCTGAATGCAAGACTGAAACATTTTCCCCAGGTAGTGAAAGATGTTTGTCCTCCTCTGAAGCTCCGTATGTGTTCTGAAGCTCCTGCGTGTGCATTCTGTAGGGGAATTTCTGCTATTGTGGAACATGGCATGGCCCTTTGATCAGGGGCTTCACATTCTAAGGCTGCAATCCTAAAGACACTTTCCTGGGAATAAACCCAGCAGAGGAACAGGGGACTTGCTTCTGAGTAGGCCTGCCTCGAATTGCTTCATTTTGTGACTAGAATTTACGTCTGAATGAACATGGTGAGGATCAGACTGAATATGTCCTGTTTTTTGAGGGAAATATCATCGGCCTCTTTAAAAAAGGGATGTAAGAGTTTAAAACAATGTGATGGTTGACTATATTGAAAGCATGAGCAGCTGACCTGCATAGCTTGAAGATTTCACCACTTGCTTCCAGGGTTGATTAATCTCATTTTTAAGAAGGACTGCGACATGTAAATTGATTAATAAATGGGATTAATTGACAGCCATTTTGAATGCAGCGAAAGCACCCCAATTTAATCTGGCAATTCCCTTTTAAAATAAAACAGTCTTATGTTTACCCCAGACACTGACAAATAAAGCCTGCAGCCTGCAGGCACCTTCTCAGCAAAAGCAAAAGTGTGCTTTTTCTTCAAAGCAATTGTTTTATTCTTATGCAAAGTTGTGTGGACATTTGTAGTATACTCTTATGAACATGTGGTGTGACTGATTCATATGCAAACTATTAGAGATTTATATATATATATTAGGGTTGCCAGGTCTGGGTTGGAAAATACCTGGAGACTTTGGGGGTGGATCCGGGAGAGGGCGGGGTTTGAGGAGGGGAGGGGCCTCGGCATGGTACAGTGCCATAAAGTCCACCCTTAAAAGCAGCCATTTTCTCCAGGGGAGCTGATCTCTGTCAGCTGGAGATCAATTGTAAAAGCAAGAGATCCCCAGATCCCACCTGGAGGCTGGCGACCCATGTATATATATATAGAGAGAGAGAGAGAGAGCTGTACTTTGGATTTTTTAATGTAAAAAGATTTTTGGGAAAACCACTAGAAACAATCCTGTATCACCTTTCAGTCTGAACCTGCCCAGACTATGGCCGCCCTCCATCTTGTTTCACAGTCATTGTTAGCTGGGGTAAATTCTGTAACTCTCATTTCCATGGCAGCAGCAATCCGTGAGCAGAACCAGCTCCCTTGGTGGTCAGCTGCAATCTTCTTTGTCCTTCCTGGATCTTCTAACTGACTGAACGGTGGGGAGGACAACAGGCAATTTGGGGATACACATTGACCTAATGAGGGCCACAGCTTTCAGCTAATGGAGGCCTAATGAACTGGAAAAGATGACAGAGATCAGTTCCTCTGGAGAAAATAGCTGCCTTGGAAGGTGGACTTTAGAGCATTGTACCCCTCTGAGGTCCCTTGCCTCCCCAAACCCCACCTCCAAAATCTCCAGGAGTTTCCCAATCTAGATCCGGCAATCCATGGGATGGACAGATTTCCAGTGTATGTTGAACCAAAATATTACATATCTGATTTTATAAAAACCCTTGGGAAAGGTTCACGATTTTGGGAGTGCTTGTAGTTTTAGAGCTGTAGGACTTACAATACATCTTTTAGGGTGCCAACTCTAGGTTCGGAAATACCTGGAGACTGGAGGGTGGAGCCTGGGAGAGTGGTGTTTAGGGCGGGGAGGGACCTTGATGGGGTATAATGCCATGCAGTCCACCTTTGAAAGTAGCCAATTTCTCCAGGATCAGTAGAATAAGTATTTTAAATAAATAAATAATAAACAATGTATGCTGTCCGGAGATCAGTTGTAATTCTAGGAGCTCTCCACCCACCGCCTTGAGGCAGGCAGCCCTAACATCATCCTACAACATGTACACAGCATATAGGGACCCTTTTGCACTCGCACTGTCCCTCTCTACTCGAAACAGGCAACCTGAGTGACTGTCAGACCCATGATCACTATGACCATCACATTCCACCCCTTCCTGCCCCCTTGACCTTCTTCCTAAATTAACCCTCTGGCCAAATCTTTATTCACTTAACTTCTCCCTCCCCCCATCCTTTCTGTTTGGTTGTTAAACTACTAGAACCTGAGTTTATTTTGCTTTAACGACTGGTATAAAGACCCTATAAAACACAAATTACAAAACTGATGACAGAAATGGCGTGCCCATATTTTTGGTGAAAATAGAGCTGAGTATCTGAACATACTTCAGTCAGCCCTGCCTTCTCTGCTTCAAAAATAGGGGGTGAGGTTTGGGGAGGGAGGGAACAGCTCTTGTAATCACTTCCACAAACACCCAAACATCAAGCTATCAATAATCGTGAGGTCTGGAATTTAATTATGTTTCCTGTGTACGCGAAGCTCTCTCCTTTATGTTATGACTGGGCTGGTGGTCCATAAATCATAGACTGGAAATCCAGAAATAAACTCTCAGTGAGAGTCAAGATTTCCAAAATTCCTTAATGGGGTGTGTCAGCCACCAGGCTAGATTAAAAGAGCTTGCTCAGACTATGTGCTTGTTAGCAAAGGACATGGTCGTACTGTGCTCCGTTACTGGGAAGGAAGTTCCACATGAAATCAGTGGAATTTGTTTCTCAATGAATGTAGATCCAATCAGACTGCTCATCTGGTCAACTGCGCTCCCATTCAGTGTAAAACAATTCTGCCTATGTATTTTCTTTTTTAAAAATAATAATAATAATTTTCATTTTCATTTCAAGGGATACAGAAAGAAAAAAGGAATATGGAAAAATGTATAGGAAATATAATTACCAAGGGGCAATTTTACAGATATTGAGGACATCCCTTTATCAGAATATATATGTATATATATAAAAGTACATGGTATAATAGCTTAACAAATATATAACACAATATATATGGTGTAATGGCATAAGAATATAGTTTATAATATGTATCACATATTAACTTTAAAAATGACCTACTTGGTATATTCTACCATTTTCTCATACTTGTATATTCTCACTTTTATCTCATCTTATCAATCTTATCTATTATACGATATAACTTAAATAACCTCATAGACATTTGTATAAAATTTTCACACAACAATCTGCCTATGTATTTTCAGCTAACAAATGCTGGGAAATATGTAGAGAGAACAGTGATAATTGTATTGTCTCTTGGGATTGAGTGTAATCGTTTTCTCCAACAGATTTATATATGAGAGAAAATGAAAATGCAGGATTTTTAACTCAGTCCCTTGGGACTGTCCATTAGAGAACTATTGAACAAACTGAAGTTAACTGGCTTCTCTCTCTAGCCCCCCCCCCTCCCAAAACACTTCCTTAAAGGACATTCCCAAAGGACTGGGTTAAAACCCCTTCGTTTTTCATTTTATCTCATTAACCAATCAGCATTTGAACCCATTTCTCCAAAGGTCAAAGGCCACTGTCATTAGCTGATGGCACTTACTAACGCTGCCCCCAGATGTTCTCAGAATCTGTTAGCAAAATAATTTTGAGAAAATCGAAATGGAGAGAGAGAGCTGTTCCCCTAATTGCACGCTTGTGTGCATTCAACACACATCGAGAGAGAGAGCTTTGCATTTTATGACAAATGCTTCCTGTCAACTCAGTTCAATATTCAAATGATTCCTTTATTTGCAGTCTGCTGCAGCCCTGCTGGAGCATGGTGACCGAACACCGCTAAAACATTAAGCATTCCAAACCTTATCCTAGCAGAGGGAAAACAACATCATAAAGCAACCCTTTATTGTGAAGCATTTTCCAGAATTTTATCAGGTAGACTTCCTGCAGAACTGTAGGTAATAAGCTTCCTCTCTCCCCCCCCCCCCCCCCCATTACAGCACATCAAAGTTTATTTTCATGTTGTAAGGTGGGGGGGAGGGCTTTAAAGTCTTCTTTTCCTTTTTTATTAACTCGATTTATTAGATAAGTATAACATTCAGAGGAAACATGTGATGTGGTATTTTCTAAATGAAAACATTACCAGATGCCCAGTCCTCAAAGCATTCTGCTGGCACAAACCCCATTCATAAATTCATGAATGAAGCTTGTAGTAAGGAAGTCCCTCGAGATTCGGGACTGAGATCATTCCATGCACAGTACAAAGTGAGGCGGATCAAACTGCCTAGTGTTTTTTTCCCTCTTTTTAAAGAAACTAGTCTCGCTCTCTCCAGCACACTGCAGAACAGAGTTATAACCAGATACTCATTGAAATGCAAATGATGTTCAGATCCCCTTTTCGTAGCCAACGCTGTCAATTTTATACAGGATACTTTCCCCACCCCCATTCAATCAACATCTATCTGTGTAGGGCTCCTTCTCAAATCTGGCCTTCTATGTCACTTGGAGTGTTTTCATAAGCTGGGGGAAAAAGATCAAGAGTTAAATATCAAACAAAGAAATACATACAGCACATAAAATATGGGGGACACGTGGCACATACCCAAAATGCACTATTCTCATTATGTAGAAACGTTTGTTGACATTATCTTTTTTGAAAAATATGTATAGCTGTTTAAATGTGGTGCCAATTTTCAAAAACGCATTAAACACTTCTGTTTATTGCTATTGCTGCCTTTTATTACTTTTATCTTTCAAATGGACTTTTATAGTATCGGGTTCGATTGTGATCAGATATATGGGTGGGCACAAACTGCAAAAATGTGGTTTGTTCATGGTTTGTTCTTGGTTTGTGGCCCAGCAAACCTTGTTTAATGGGACCACAGTCCCTTTATGTGGGGTTTTCAGAAAGCTGCAAAAACAGCTGTGTGGCGGGAGTTTAAAGGGACTGCACAAGAAAGCCAGAAAACTGGGAGCAGCCTGTCCAGGGGCTGGTGCCGCTTCAGGGCTGGTGCCGCTTCAACAGGGGAAATCCCTATTCGTTGCCCAGTGACCCAGAAGAGCCCAAGTGCTCGCCCACCCTCCCCATCACCTGAGGATGACCCTGACCTCCCAACCTCCCAATGGGAATGCAACCAGGAGGCCAGTGGAGGAGGAGAGGCCAATGGAGGAGGAGAGGCCAGCAGCAGAGAAGGTGTGGCCAGATGAAGCAGTTGGCAGCAAGGCCACGGAGAGCCACACAGTGGCAGCAGGGCCATGGCCAAAGGCCGCAGCAGCAGTACAGCAGCCAGACCCACCTCAGGAGTCCAGGTCAGGGGAGGTGGCACCAGCAGGGAAGGAGGCCATTCCAGTCCTGGCACCATGTGGGTTGGGTATCCTCCAGCAGCAGCAGCAAAGCCGGGCCCAGCAGGAAGCAGGCCGGCCACGGGGGACTTTAAAGGGACTGCACAAGAAAGCCCAAAACAGCTGAGTGGGGGGGGGGACTCCCAGCCACTCAGCTCAGAGTCCCTTTAAATCCCTGCTTTCTGCTCTGGCCAACCAACACAAACCCCACAAACTGCCTTAAAAGTTCATCATGAATTTTGCTTCATGATTTGGTTTGTGCCCATCCCTAATCAGATACTTATTACAGTAATCTAAATGAATGGTTATGAGCAGGGGTCTGTTGGAGTGGGAGCGCACAGGAGCGCAGCTCCGGGAGTGAGGAGCCCAGGGGGCGGGCACATGACCAAGCCCCGCCCCCTCCTCGGCACAGCACCCCGGGGAAAGCCCTGCTAGGGTCTTTATTGTTTTTAATGTTTTTTTTAATACTGATAATTTTATCATTGTTCCTTTTATGACTGTGTGCTGCTTTTCCAGAGACTTGCTCAAGGTGGCATATAAATTTTCTAAGTATACCATTTTTTATCTGGGCACATGGCACATAAGTACTGGAGAAATTTCACCAACCCTTCAGCAGCTTCCACCTTATCAATTTGGTGTAGTGGTCAGGAGTTGGACTCTAATCTGGGAGAACCGGGTTTGATTCCCCATTCCTCCACATGCAGCTGCTGGTGTGACCTTGGGCCAGCCACAAGTTCTCTCAGAGCAGTTCTCAAAAGACCTCTCTCAGCCCCACCTACCGCACAGGGTGTCTTGTTGTGGGGAGGGGAGGGGGAAGGGATGGGTGGTGCACATGTCCTGGGTATCTCAAGTCTACTTGAAACCTGGTGGTTTCAAGGGAGCAGGAAGAGAATGAGGGTGTGTTCTTTACGCTTATTTTTATTGCACAAAGTATTGGATGGGGAAGGGAATGGAGGAAGAGCAGGTCAGTTTCACTCACCTGTGGAGCCTGAGGGGTGGGTGTTGCCTTCTGACACATTTCTGGTATGTTAGGGGGTCTGGCATATGCAAATGAGTTATGCAAATGAGTTATGCTAATGAGCTCCTGCACCTCTTTTTCTACGAAATGACCCCTGGTTATGAGCACAATATAATAATATACACATTCCCTTTTATGTGTCCAAATTGAGTGTGTGTTTGTGCTGGAGGGGAGGGGTCCCTGTCTCCCTACCAGAATATGGGCTTCCCCAATCCCTTCATATAACTTTAAAAAACACATACAGAGGCCCTACTTTTTGACACTTCTGCACTGGACCCCTTTCAGTCTGGCTTCCGGCCAGGTCATGGGGTGGAGATGGCACTGGTCGCCCTCACAGACAACCTCCAACAGCATCTGGATCAGGGCAGCATGGCAGAATTGGTCTTGTTAGATCTGTCAGCCGTGTTCGATACAGTCGACCACCAGCTACTGATCCACCGCCTCGCCAATATGGGGGTTATGGGGCTTGCCTTGCAATGGCTTGCCTCGTTCTTCCAAGGTTAGAGACAGAGAGTGGTTCTGGGGGAGCAGATGTCCTGGAGGCATCTGCTGGTGTGTGGAGTACTGCAAAGGGCAGTGCTACCACCGATGTTGTTTAACATCTACATGCGCCCTCTTGCCCAGATTGCCCGGAGGCACAGGCTAGGTTGTTACCAGTACGCTGATGACACCCAGCTGTATCTGTTGTTGGGTGGCCGGTCCAGGGCCATCCCAGATGACCTGGAGCGGGCGCTTCAGGACATGGCGGGCTGCCTGAGGCTGAGCCAATTGAAATTGAATCCAATGAAGATGGGGGTCCTGTGCCTGAGTCGGAACGGGCCGGGGGTAGGGAGCCCATTGCCAGCCTTCAGGGGGGTGCCACTGGTGTCAGCGTCAAGGGTCCGGAGTTTGGGAGTGCTCCTGGATGCCTCCTTAACTATGGAGGCCCAGTAGCAGCCACTGCCAAGGCAGCCTTTTACCACCTACGGTTGATTAGGCAGCTGGTTCCCTTCCTCGAACGCAACAATCTGGCGACAGTGATCTATGCAATGGTCACCTCGAGGTTGGACTACTGTAATGCTCTCTACACAGGGCTGCCCTTGTCTCAGGTCCGGAGGCTGCAGCTAGTGCAGAATGCCATGGCCAGGCTATTGATGGGCCTCTCAGTGCGAGACCACATCCAGCCTGTGCTGAGGACACTGCACTGGCTACCTATAGCATACCGGATCCGGTTCAAGGTGCTGGTTTTAACCTTTAAAGCCCTATATGGTCAGGGGGCTGCCTATCTAAGGGACCGCCTTTCCCCGTATACACCCCAGAGAGTGCTGTGGTCAGGCACCCAACATTGCTTGACCCTCTCCGGCCCAAGAGAGGCCAGGTTGGTGACCACTAGGACCAGGGCCTTCTCAGTGGTGGCTCCTCACTGGTGGAACGAGCTCCTGGATGACATCAGGGCCCTGTGGGACCTTTTGCAGTTCCGCAGGGCCTGCAAAGTGAAGCTCTTCTGCCAGGCTTTTAATTAGGAGCCGCCACTGGGGGAAAGGGCCTCTGGTAGGGCCGAGTGAATTCTCTGGCCCGGGAAATCACCTGGCGAAGCCTCCTGGCTGGGTCAAATTAGGCTGTTGCGCTTGGTGTTGGAAGCATTGTTGCTGCTATTTTTCTTTGGTTTGTTAATTTTATGCTGTGAATTTTACTCTAACTTATGTATGTATTATTTTTAACTGTTGTGAACCGCCTTGAGCTGGCTATGCTGGCTAGGCGGGTTATAAATCTAAATGAATAAACAAACAAACAAACAAACTTGGATAGCTCAGGCAAGCCCAATCTTGTCAGATCTTGGAAGCTAAGCAGGGCCCACCCTGGTGAGTGCTTGGAAGGGCAACATCCAAGGAATACCACAGCCAGGATGCAGTGGCAGGTAATATCAAAGCCAGGGGTCATTTTGAGCAGGAACACCGTTCCAGGAGTAACAAGCCCAGGAGCGGGCACATATGGTGATGTGCTGTGGAAAAAAGCAAAAGCATGCTAACTTGCTCTGTATTTTCATGCTTGTTGTAGGGTAGCTTCCCTGCAAGAGCAAAGGAAACCTAAAGTGTCTTTAGCCAAAGTGTAAAGCTGGCTCACCAGCTCTGAGTTGGGAAATAATTGGAGATTTTTGGGGTGGAGTCTGAGTGGTGAGTGTTGCCTTCTGACACATTTCTGGTGATGTCAGGGGGTGTGGCGTATGCAAATAAATTATGCTAATGAGTTATGCTAATGAGCTCCTGCACCTCTTTTTTTGCGAAACGCCCCCTGATCAAAGCCACCTCTCTGAGATGTCCTAGCCCCACTAGGGGTCGCCAGAAGTCACTATGACTTCCAAGCTTGCAAGCACAAATGCACACACACACAAATACTCACCAAATTAAAAAAGAAAGAAACTGCATACAGAGCATGATAAGAAGGCTGCTGTAGTCTGGGGCAGGAGGCAGGAGGAAGAAAAGCAGGGTGTAAAGCTGCCCCTTGACTCTGCAGGTTGCAATACATTGCCTAAATCCAGAGCCTGGAGTGTCATCCAATAGGCTGAGCTTTCATGTGTCCAGCATGCTCATTTAGTTCTAACGAAGAAAGCAAATTGATCCATATCACAAAATTGTCTTTATATGCTTGTTTATTTCATTTATAGCTCACCTTTCTCTCTGAGACGGAGGGCAGATTACAAAAAACAGCTAACACTTTAGACAGCATAAAACCTCCAATAAACAGTGCAATCAGATTAGGATTACAGAATTAGAACATAAAACAGCCTCTCACCCTGCTCTCCAGAACCCTCTCCCTCTCTTGCAAAATCACATCTCCTTGAATGCAAATCTCACAGGACATTTACACAGTTGTAATTCTAGTCTGAAACGGGAATATGGATGATATTATTTAAGGTGTAGGCTCTGTAAGAAAGGGAACAAGTGGGAGTGAATGAAGGGAAAGAAAGCCTAGTGGTGTCAATAAACCAAGCAAAAGGTGGTCAGGATGAAGTTAGCCTCAGTCTGCTAATTCTGGAAGGGTCCCATTCTTTTCAGTGGGGGGGGCCCCTCTCCACTAGATACATTGCCCCCCTTTTGGCAAAGAGCAGCACAAGGGACTTGTGGAACAGAGAGCGCAATGCAAATGAGGCAGTTTATGTTATGATTGCTAAGTAAGCGGGAACTAATTCCTGGGTATTTTTGAAGAGCGGCAGCCTTCAAAGGAGGGAATGCCCCAAGGTGATGGAACTTGTACATAAAGAGGATGCTGCACAAGAGTTTTGAAGAATCAAAGCAGGATCGCCTTTTTGGCACCCACTCAACAGGTTCACCCGTCCTGACAAGCAGCAAGGTTGCATGAATATCAAACAGGACTCGCTTGGGAAAAGGATGTGTGTGTGTGTGTGACTGACAGGGCTGCGTTCTTAAGTGTTCCCCTTGCCTTTTGTTCCTGTGAAAACATGTACACCCTGTACTTCTTAAAGATTAAGTTTCTCAGTTTTTGAAAACAACATCTCTTTTAACTGAAATAAGGGTTATTTTAATCTTCGGTTTCAAGTTGTTCCTTAGTACTAAGGTTCTGCGGGAAGTGTCTAGTCCTCGTGATTATAGATTGTACAATTACAGCATATTTGCTCCCCCCCCCCCCCCCCAAAGAACTCTGAAGAGTTTTCTTTATGTTTTCCTTCAGATCAGGCACAGGTAGACCACACAGGTTTTCCCTACATAACAATATTTTCCATGAAGGAAAAGCATAATTTGTGAAGCTGACTCTCCGGCCATGACAGTGGTTGGATTTAGGAACCTGCCAGGGTGAAAAATGTCTCTGTGGAACCAGCGTTCCCTCTAAGCTGTGCACGTGAGTGGCCGCTCAGTAACACAGGAAGCCCCGCTCAACAGCTATCTGGAGCCACGCAGGGCCTTCACTGCCCATTGCCCATTTTAAGATTACAGCAGTTATATTCTGTTCGGGATGTGAATTGCTCCTCTTAGGGTAAAAAAAATAGAGGGAACATTGTGTGGGATCCATTCAGCTCCAGCTCCAAGCCCAGTATCCCTGCAAAGGGAACCTGACCACAGAGAGCAGGGCAACTTCATTTATTGTCCACCTTTCATGCTGAGCTGCAAATCAGATTACAGAATTAGAAAGCAGTGCAATATGAAAATACATGCAACAAATGATGAAATGAAAACAAGAATAAAAGAAAACATTCAAAAATTTATTTATTTGGAAAATGCCATTTCTCTGAGGGATTGAAAATTTCTGCAGATATTATAGTTAGTTCATTTTTATAAAAATGTACTCTTGAACAATTCTGTTTTACTTAATTTATTCCTTGAAATTAATTACTGTGTTGCTACTTTCTAAATTCTTATGCACCAACAAACCATGGAATTAAGTTACCTTAGACTTTGCTTGACCACTGGGCTAACTACACCTATAGTGCATACTTTATACACTTGGGCATTTGGATTAAGCTCATTCCCAGAGATGGCATCCAAGGTCCTTTTCACTGCAGTTGTTCTGAAGTCCTATGCAAGAAACACATTTGCTTGAGCAACAGTCCTTCCTATAACTTCAATGCCACCTTCACTCTTCTAAGTTTGTGCAACCCCACTCTTGTGTGACTTCTGTAACTATGAGGGATGCAAACAAGTTTTCCAGTATAGTACTTAGAAATACCTAGTCCTAGACATTCACACTAATGTGAGTCTATGACCTGTGGAACAGGTCTTGTGAACCTCTGTTCTGGAGCACTTGGGAGTTTGGAAGGTTCTGTAGCAGTCCCAGGTTTCTGCTGACCCCCCTTACTCCCAGGTAAACAATTTCTCTCTCTCCCAGTAACCGCTGCTACCATCTAATCTCTAGTGTGTCCCCTGCTGAGGGATTCATTCATCATCTCTCTTTCAGTGTGTTGCTGCTTTAAGACTTTGCCTATTTACCACATCTCCCACTCCTCTTTCCAGCTACTCCAAGGAACAAAATATGCACTTGTGTGATCCAGATATAAGGGATCTACAGATGTCCCCTTCCCTTTCTTCTCCTTGATAAATATGAGTAAACTTAGGCATGGTGTGGGTACAGAAATGCAAACTTCCAGAATTCCATATAAAAAGAATAATAAGATAAAAAGCATACACATATTCTATTCACATGTGTACTGAGCAAGGATTAAAAGAAAAATTGATATAAATGTTTCCTCTAAGCCTGTTCTACAGACATCCTTACACTGATGGTTAAATTAGAGATAGGCTCTTTAAATCTTGAAGTTACAGTATTTGGAAACCATCCATTACCTTAGATTATTTTACTGGGGCTGCCTGCCCATTGTTAACTGCACTTGGTAATGGCCACCAACGAGACTGAGATCAACATGAGATGGATTGACTTAATCAAAAAAGCCACAACCTTCAGTTTGCAAGACCTAAGAATGGCTGTTAATGACAGGACATTCTGGAAGACATTGATTCATAGGGTTGCCCTAAGTTGGAAGTGACTTGACAGCACTTAACACAGAGAGCAGTTAGCTGGTGGTAGCATGAAGGTAAAATGGTTCTCGTTCTCTCTCTCTCTCTCTCTCTGACCATTGTGCCAGTAATTAAAATAACTTCTCCCCTCCCCCTCGCCTTGGAATTACCTTAGTGTCCCCCTCCTCTTCCAGAGGAAGAGTTTTCATTCTGTCACTTTGATCTTCCAAGTGTTATGGCTCTAGGTCTGATTCAGGTTGTAAAAGAACCCCCTGACATCCTTTTGTTCTTCTAGCTCAGTTCATCTGGATTTCTATGGACCTGGGTTGCTCTGGTGCTGGAAGGTGACTCATCCTCCACCTGCATTTCTTTTGTGTACCTGTTTCAAACTGCAAAAAGATGCCTTTTCCCATCTGGTCATGTGAAGAATGTATACCCAATTAATATAGCCTTGATATAAATCCTGGGGTGAAAAGCATTTCATCATATGATCCCAACACAGTTGAGAAATTGAGCCAAAGAAATGAATTAAATCCTCCAGGGAAACCTGGCTCCCTACTTCTGGAAGCAGCACCAGTCAGGATGAAGCCCCCAAACAATTTTCCCCTCTGCCACACAGAGGCACTCATCCAAAGGACATGTAAAGTCCTTT
This sequence comes from Lepidodactylus listeri, assembly GCA_029233225.1. Classification (NCBI taxonomy): domain Eukaryota; kingdom Metazoa; phylum Chordata; class Lepidosauria; order Squamata; family Gekkonidae; genus Lepidodactylus; species Lepidodactylus listeri. The sequence goes on from JARCFY010000012.1 coordinate 24,712,410, forward strand.
AGGGCATCATAAACAAGTTGGATCTAACTGGATGTGCTTCAGGAAGAGCCCTGTCCAAACTTATAGAATTTACTCAAATGCAATGTCTTTTCTACCGTACTGGAAACCTCTCACTTTACACACCAACTTTGTTTATGGCTATAGCTGATACGCTTCCATTTGGAAAAATCTACCCGCCTACCACAAATATTCTTTTTTCCTCCTTGAACCTGGCCTTTCCCAAATTTGACCAGCCAGTTGGACACTGAACACAATGTTTTCTTTTGCTCCTTCCCTTGCGCCTAGAATGGCCAAATGTCTTCTTTTTGACACCTGTCCTCTGAAATGTCCAATAAAACTGGCTGAGGTATTTTGTTTTCTTTTGTTTGCAGAAGAAGCTTTTTTTTTTGTAAACATTTGAGTGACACCCTGTCACTTAAGGAGCTGAGCTCTGCCTACTTGTAGCCCCAGACAGCTGATCGGTGATGAGTTGTATTTTCTTTTTAAATTACAGGAACTATGACTGTAAATTAGCATATTCAGATGCGTTCTTCTCTTTTGAGGGCTGTTGTCCTCTGTTATCCATAGAGGGCCACACTACCTACATCCCTAGTGCCAGCCACCTATTAGTTGCTGGAGTTCACTTCTCTAGACCATGCAAAGACCTTGGCTTTGCCCACTTCAGAAGGCGGGTAGAATTTTGGGGGAAAGCAGATGATGGTTTTAAGAGAGGGCCTTCCACTGACCTCCTCATGACACCAGGCTCATGAATACCCAGGTCTGTTGCCGGCCCTCCTGCATAATTTTCTCTGAGGAAATCTTCTGTTAAGGGGGCAACAGTTTTCCATTTCAGTCTGCAGCAACAGCCAGCTGCTTGTTATTTCCCTTGGCTGAGCCTGACAAGCTAATGGTATGTTTGATTTGCACTACAAGTTCCTGCTCCCACCACAGAAGTCAGATGTTTTACTATAGATGGTGAAGCTCTCCTTGTTTATTTGTTTGTTGGGATTTTTATCCTGCTTTCTGGACAAAAGGCCCCACCCAAAATGGCTGGCCACAATTAAATCCAAGCTGCAATTTAGGCCTTGCTCTCTGGCTCCCCAACAACTAAACAAGACACGTGAGGGAAGGAGAACAGATGGAAAAGTAGATTGGGAGGGGGAAGAATGGGCTGGACAACGCCGGAACTAGACTGCAGGTAGTGAACCTGTATTTATACCCAGTTGGAACTAGGGGTAGGGTTGCCAAGCACCAAATGGGGGCTGGAGTTCGACTGGAATTACAACCGATCTCCAGACTATGGCAACCAGCTGCTCTAGAGAAAACGGCAGCTTTGGAGGATGGACTGTGTGGCATCACATCCCTTCTGGGCTCCCTCCCCAAACTGTGCCCTCCCCAGGCTCCGCCCCCAAATCCCCAGTAGTTTCCCAAGCCAGAGTTGGCAACCCTAAATTAGGCTGACCGTTCCCACCACTGATATATGGGAAATTTGGATGAAATGTCACAGTATTTCTGGATGCTGTAATTTTTCTTCACCACTACAGACAGTGGGCCGCAGTGGGCCATACTAGACAATACTCTGCAATCAAGATCTCCCACAGTAATCTTTAAAAAGGAAAATAAAGGGCCAAATCTGGCCTTACTTGCTAAGGGGGGCTCCTAGGTGGGGCATCAAAGGAATCAGTGGTTTCTTCTTAACTTACAGAAATCTCAGCAATCCAAGCCCAAATGTCTACAGCCTAACTACACAATGTGTTGGGAGTTCCATGTATAGAGCTTGAAAAGTACTGGGATTGGGAAGCCGGTAGCAGTGAAATCAGCATAGTGGTTTATTGTGGGTCAAGATGGAACATGCAAACCCTGGGCTCAGAGCCCTCTTTTATGCCGGTCAGAGGCGCACCTCTGACCTCACCTAAATGTCCTGATAGGACCTTACGAACATGGTTACATTTCATAGGTCCCCTAGAGGAACCTAGGTATGTGATTGGTGGCCGTTTAGGATCTGGCCGGCTATTGTTCTACCTGGCCGAAACTCAGGTAGATTCAGGGCATGTGGGAATGACCACGTGGTGGTCGCCATTACCGGTGCACATGGCGACTGCGATCGTAATACACAACAGAGCTCCTAGCATTCGTTTTTAACTCACCTACTTAATGTGTGTTGCCCTGTTCAGATCTGGACCCCCACATGAGGTTAGGGGCTTTTTAACCCTTCTACACCCACCATATTCTTCTTAAAAATGGCCCTGGGGGAGCATTATTTGCCCTTGGAAATTCACAAGTATTGATATTCCCGTGCATATGCATTTTCACAACAGGGCAAATAGCACTCTGCCAAAGCCATTTTTGATCAAGAAAATGGCATGGAGGGAGGCTTAAAAGCTGCACCCCCTTATGCTGCAGTCTTGATACAAATCAGGCTACCACACGCAGGCATCTTCCACCCCAAGCTCTGGTGCCCACCACCCTCAGAATCTCCAGGAATTTTCCAAGCCCAGATCTGGTAACCTGACTCTCAGGGGTTATATTCAGCAGTACAGTAGCTTTTGAATTTCACAAGGGGTCCAGAAAAACTAAGCTCTTTGCCAGTTTTCCTGAAAACAACTTTTGTACCTGAGTTCTTGTCAAATCTATTTGATGGGAATTCACCAGTCTGTGCTACTTGGATCATGGGAGATCAGAAAATCAACCACTTTAACCTGTATTCTGTAGAGCATAATTTGCATTTATGTACAGCACTGTCTAGAAGAACATTATGAAATATTTCAATTACAGTTCCATCCTTGGCTTTGGCCCAGAGCAACTAAAAATTGAACCTCTTTGGATCTCTGATCCAAACCTGCAGCCAATGCAGAGACACGGGGGTGAGGACTATATTTATACATAAAACATTGAAAGTATTGGGGGGGGAGGTGAAATCAAATATCTGTAAGAGCCAGAATGAGAGCCAGTGTGGTGTAGTGGTTAAGTGTGGTAGATTCTAATCTGGAGAACTGGGTTGGATTCCCCACTCCTCCTTCAAATGAACCCTACTGGGTGACCTTTGGCCAATTCTCTCAGAGCTCTGTCAGTCCCACCTCCCTCACAAGGCGCCTGTTGTGGGAAGAGGAGGGGAAGGGGATTGTAAGCTGCTTTGAGACTCCTTAAAGTAGAAAAAAGCAGGGTATAAAAAAACCTACTCTTCTTCTCTTCTAAGGTTGCCAGGTGTCTGGTATTGACCCGGACAGCCTGGTATTTTCACATTTAAATGTCCAGCATTTTTTCAGCTTTTCCTGAACAGTACATGAAAAGACTGGAGTGTCCCGGTCAACTGGAAACCTTATGAAGCTCAACAGCACAACGCATGCTATTTGGGCATGGAGGAGGGGCTGCTTCATATTGGGGGGAGTGTGCTCCTCCAAGCTCAAACAGCACGCAGTTTGCTCTAGAAGAAGGCGGCACAGAGCCCAAGTGCAAAGAAGCAGACTTTGCTACTTCGCACTTGGGTTTGGCATGTCCAGTACTTTCTAAAAGCTATCTGGCAACCCTAGATATCTGCTTCTCCAAGTCAAACCTTTGTTTTAATAAAGGAGTTTGGTCAAAAGACATTAGTCCCTTTGAAGTCCTGTGATTCATAAAAGCTGGCCACTGCCCTTTGTGAGATGGTTTGTTGTCTCCATATTTTTCTTATTTACATCCAGGGTAATCAGAAGATGGCATTATGAGAGATTAGCTCACAAGATCTGCTACTTGCTGTAGGGGCAACTGCTGTATTTTTCCGAGTGCTTTCAAGCCAAGATGAAAGATTGTAAAAAAGCTCTCTCTTTTGTCCCGAGGGAATTACAGCTCGCAAAAGTCCTTGTAATTCTTTGTAGCAGCCACTTTACTTCTCGGAGGAGATATTTAATAGGTCAGTTTCTTTCCAGTGTCCTCAGATGTAATTTTTGATCTTGTTGTGAAAATAAGAAACTGAGAAAAGCCATGTCTGGAGGAGTGGTTTGCAACAGAATTTTACTTCAGTGGACGTACGCAAGATCCAGTGGGACTCGAGGAGACCAGTGTAGCCACAAAGTCAGACTTTGCGTGAAGAATGCTTGAACACCCACCACAGCTCATGTTCTGCATACAAGCAGAGGTTCATTTTTTTTTGTCAAGCAGTTTGACTGTTTATTAGACTTATGTGTTTCTTTCATTATTAGTTTCAATGATTTATGAAAATTGGGTGCTTTGCAATTTTCATAATTTATATGAAAACAAAACAAATTCCTGATCTAAACAGGCTATAACCAAAAAACCCCTGCGATTTTCCTTTATTTTGTTCTAGTTTCCTTAATTATTGCAGTCTCTGCATCTGTGATTTTACTTTTACAAGTCAGTGTTTTCCTAATAAAGGCATGTTCCTTCAGCTGAGGGGGGAGAGAGAGGCTCTGGGCTTTCTAGATTAAGGGCAAGCAGTAGCCACTAGGATTACATACATGTCGAGATATTCCAATCCTGAAGGTTATGGGGTGGGACTTTGCCTTCCTCTCTCCTCTCACTGCCTGTTCTGCTGTACCAAATGTTTCCTTACAGTCTGTGTTCCCCTTCTTGCCTGCTGCTCTCTAAACCTTATCCTCCATTCAAGCAAATCTACCTCAAGGTCCTCCTGCTGCTGCCTGCCCACCCAAAGGCCTTACCTTCCTTTTGCCACCAAATGCCCTTGCCTTATCACTCTGCCTCTTCCTCATGCTACTGTTCCTCAAGCTGAGTGGCTTCAGTGCTGTCTGTGTTACCATTTGGAATCATTCCTTCAAATCTCCCATAGGCTTTAATGTTAGACATGAGTACCTTTCATTGCCTCAAGTGGGAGGCTTGATTTTATCTGTCTGAAAGTTGTTGATGTAGGTTCCTTGGGAAATACTACAGTCCCCCTGAGTTTTGTCCAATTTGGATGGAAAAAACACGAAGGTATTTATTTATTTATTTATTTATGTTTGCATTTCTATCCCCACCATTCGGCAGGCTCAGGGCGGCTAACAGCATAATAAATATACATTAAAATTCCAATAAAACTATCAATCAATATAAAACATACTATGTAGACATAAAATATAATAAAAGATGGCAATCTTCAACATCCCTCTCAGCTGAGTGGTATCAGCAGTCTCCCTCATACCTATGAGCCTCCGTTGGTGGAAGCATTGGTCCTGACTGGTACAATTTAGTGGTCAGGCCAGGGCCATAGAATCGAGGCGGCACCCTACTTGAAAGCCTGGTGGGAAAGCTCCATTTTACAGGCCCTGCAAAACTGTAGAAGGTCCCGCAGGACCCTGATGTCCTCTGGGAGCTCATTCCACCAGTGAGGGGCTGCCACAGAGAAGGCCCTGGCCCTTGTTGTAACCAGCCGGGCCTCCTTAGGCCCTGGAAGGACCAGGCAGTTCTGGGAACCTGATCTTAGAGCTCGCTGGGGTCCATACAGGGAAAGGCGGACCCTTAGGTAGATAGGTCCCTGGCCATATAGGGCCAGTAAGTAAGAACCAGCACCTTGAACCATATTCTGTATGCTATAGGCAGCCAGTGCAGAGTTTTTAGGGTGGGCTGGATGTGTTCCCACATGGGAAGACACAACAACAGCCTCGCTGCTGCATTCTGCACCAGCTGCAGCTTCCAGATTTGGGACAAGGGCAGCTCCATGTAGAGAGCATTATAGTAATCCAGTCTTGAAGTGACCAATGTGTAGATCACTATAGCCAGGTCGTTGTGTTCAAGGAAGGGAACCAGCTGCCTAATCAGCCATAGATGATAAAAGGCTGACTTTGCAGTGGCTGCTACCTGGGCCTCTATCATTAGGGAGGTGTCCAGGAGCACTCCCAAGCTCCTAACCTCTGGCGCTGGCACCAATGGTACCCCATCAAAGGTTGGGAGAGGGATCTCTAGCCTTGGACCGCTCTTACTCAAGCACAGGACCTCTGTCTTCATTGGATTCAATTTCAATCGGCCCTGTCTAAGTCAACCAACCACGGCTTTCAATGCCATGTCCAGATCTCCTGGACTAGAGTCTGACTGGCCGCCCAACAACATCAGCATATTGATGACAACCCAGCCCGTGTCTCCAGGCAATCTGGGCGAGAGGGCGCATATAGGTGTTAAACAGCACTGGGGAAAGCACTGCACCCTGCAGCATTCCACACAATAGCGGGTGTCTTCTGGACAGTTGTTCCCCAACTGCCACCCTCTGTCCCCAATCTTGGAGAAATGAGGAGAGCCACTGTAAGGCCAACCCCTGAATCCCAATATCGGTGAGGTGGTAGACCAGTAGTTGATGGTTGACTGTGTTGAATGCCACCGACAGGTCTAACAGCACCAACACTGCCATGCCATCTTGATCCAGATGCCTCAGGAGATTGTCTGTGAGGACGACCAGGACCGTATTTGTCCTGTGGCCTGGTCAAAAGCCAGATTGGAAGGGATCTAATATGGAGGCGTCATCCAAAAAGCCCTGCAACCAACTCACCACCACCTTTTCAATTAATTTACCCAAGTAGGGTAAGTTGGATATCAGCGAATAGTTGGCTAATTCAGCGGGGTCGAGTGATGCCTTTTTTAAAGGGGGGCGTACTACTGCCTCCTTTAGGGCACTGGGGAACCCCTTCATGAGGGATTTGTTAATGATCTCCCTTAGTGCCCCTCATAACCCATCATGGACAGCTTTAATTAGCCTTGATGGGCATGAATCAAGACTACGGGTGGTTGGGCGGACTGATGAGAGCAGCTTGTCAACCTCCTCTAGACCAAGCGGATTGAAATAATCCAGAACTTGACCAGAAGACATGCATGGAGCCTCAAGTTCCGTTACTGTCTCAACTGTGGCAGGGAGGTCTTGGCGGAGCAACAAGACTTTATCTGCAAAATAGCTCCCAAAGGCCTCACAGCCAATATCCAATTCCCTATCATTTGGTCTGTACTGTGGCAGAGTAGTCAGAGACCGAATTGTCCTAAATAATTGGGCTGAGCTGGAGCTCGTAGACGTGATCATGGCTGCTTTAAAATCTTTTTTCACAGCCTTGACCTCCATCTCATAGGATTTCATAAACATCCTATAGGATGCTCTTGCTGCCTCATCACGAGCCTGACACCACTGTCTCTCTAGCCGTCTAAGTTCCCGCTTCATCATCCTCAACTCCTGTGTATACCATGGAGTGAGTCGTGAGCGGGGGCGCAGAGGGCACTGGGGAGCAATCTCATCGATGGTCGCCAAGAGTCAGTTTTGCCAGTCCTCAACTAACTCATCCAGCAAGCCACCAGGGGGCATCAGATCCCACAATGCTATCTGGAATCGCATGGAATCCATTTGGCTTCATGGGCGAGCTAAAATGTGCTCGCCACCCAAACAGGGTTGGAGTGGCATGTTCACATGGGTCTTCAGAGCATGGTGGTCTGACCGTGGTACAGCCATGGTCGTAATCCGGTCCACCATAACCCCTGCTGCAAAAATCAGATCGAGGTATAGACTTGAGAGAAGGCAAGAAGTCGATGTCTTCCAATGAAACTAATGGTAAATAACAAAATTATGAAAATGAAACAAAACTAACAAAAGAAACAATAATGAAGAAGCATACAAAACAATCCGATAATGAAACAGCCTCTTTTTAAACTAATAACAAAAATGAAAGCAACATAACAAACTCCCATGCACAAATCTACGGTTTATGAGCCAACAGCACAGTACAGCGCAATTGGCAGCATGTCCACACATTCATTTTCTCACAGAGTCTGATGGAAATTCTAGTTTCCCTCCCTAGTTTCCCTTCCTTGCTGTGAAATTATCTTCAAAAAAGCCTCGTAGAGTAAAGGGAAGGGGCAAAGGCCTGCTTTTCAACCACAGCCCCATATGAACAGAGTCAAAAATATTTTTTTTGTTAGTCTCATCCAACACAGAAGGTGTGTTCTTGGAAATCCCCGATAATATCAGAAATACTGTTGACTGTAAAGCAAATTCTCTGGACTAGTTCACAGAGTTGGTCTCCAGCGCTGCAGTCACCAAGGATTTTGTTTAGTATGCATGCGTGACTGGCCCTTTGGAGCTGATTTGTTGGAGTTCATGGCTTCCTGTAAGAACCACAACTTTGGCCCATTCAGCCATTGGCCTGAGATTTAAAGGCAGCGGATTTATTATCTTTAATGCTAAGATGATTTGAGATTTTACCTTTAGTCATTGACTTGTATCTTGCTTAGCTCCATTTTCAGAAAGGAATTTCTGGCCAATCCCCCCTTCTACTGCAGACACCCATTTTCTTCTCTTTGCTGTTCCTTAGCCCCCACTTCCAGGGGAAAAAATTCAAGAGATTTAGGAGGCTGCAATGGAAAAACGAAACTGGAAAATCCCACTTTGCTGGCTCTGTTTTAGATACAAGCCAATATAATCCAATGATACAGAAATTACTGCTGTCCTTTGTTGATACCACCATTTAGAATATCCATGCTTAGGTTAAAAAAAAACAAATTGGTAAATGTAACATGAGGTAGTCTGGAACTGCACATTCACTTTCACAGCCCTTCTCCAAACAGAGAACAGGAAGGAATTACTTCAGCTCCCACTGCTAGAGTTATAATGCCTTTTCATACTCATGTACAGATAAAATGAGTCTAGGGGATGGTGAATAGCTGTCACCCATGGTTGACAACTCTGAGTTAGGAAATACCTAGAGATTTTAGGGGTGGAGCCCTGGAAAGAGGTGTTTGGGGCGGGGAGGGACCTCAGCAGGATATAGTGCCATAGAGTCCACCCTCCAAAGCAGCCATTTTCTCCAGCAGAACTGATCTTGGGGAGCATTCAGATGGCTCTTTTGAGCTGTGCCAGGCACAAGTGTCTGGTGGATTTAAAGTGCACATCCAGACCTCAACATCTGGGAATCGTGCCACTTTCATTAGTAGCCCATCGATCCCCATCGGAGATCCATACTTAAAAGATAGTGCTTAAAGTCCAGTCTAAAGCTGGCTGACAGGCCAATGCCAGACTTTCCACCATCAGGTCATTCCATCAGCGTGCAATCAGCCCGTAGCCAGCATTTTAAAAAACTCTTAGTGATGCACGCATAATCGCTTAAACATGCAACGTCCGCAAATGGTGAGGCACATATGCAGATATGCACATAAACACATATGCAGATATGTAGTTAAGCACATATGCACATGCACAAACAGGATTTTTTTTTAAACCGACCACACAGCTCCTTACGGTGGATGCCGTCTAGACAATCCACCGCGAAGTCATGCATGGTAAAGCGATTCACGGGGGAGCTGTCTGGTCATGCAGTGCTGGATTTAAAAGATCTAGATCAAATTACAGCCAGGCCAATGGTGGGATTAGCTCGTCATCTGGAGATCAATTGTAATAGCAGGTGATCTCCAGGGGCCACCTGAAGGTTGGCAACCCTACTTGTCACCCCCGTCTTCTTCAGTACTAGTATGTGGGGGAAGGACTGGGCTGTCCATGAATCAGAGGACTAATGTTGCATCAGTTCAAAGTTCAGGGCTTGTTGAAACTTGCAAAAATGGTATTTCTTCATGGCTGTTTCCATGAGAGCTGATTCAAAACAAGGTAAGCATAATAAAAATACGATGTTTAAGACTCTGAAGTATGCTGACTACTTGTTATTTCATTTAATGACCTCCCAAGCTGAAACACTGCCATAACCTTAAAGGATTTGAAAGTTTTATGTTTTAACTTGTGTTTTCTATTGAATGAAAGTACGTTGGCTGCTTTTGAGCTCCGTTTCCTAGACAAAGACTCTCCAGATTTATAAATGATTGCAACTTCTAGACAAAGTATCACAAGGACATGTGCTGTATGGCAGAAGATAAAGCACTCGTGTAAAATGCTAGCAAGCTGTTAACCATGGTACTATTTGTTGGAGAAATGAGCATGTAATGCAAGGCCTGAGAAATTCAGTCATTATAGGGTTAACTATGCAACTTGTTTGTTTACCTAGGTTTAGCCTGGAAGTGATACCTGGCAGCTGGCCAATTATCTGTAAACCCGGGAAAGCTAAAGGTGTACTGTCTTGCTAATTGGTCAATGATATCAGGTGTTTCCTTTCAGGGGTCAAGAAGAAGGAGAGATTCTCCATTGCAATCTCTCACTCTCTATCAGTATGTCTTAGTGTGAAGACAGAGCACAATGCAGCTCCTTAGAAAGCATGTTTTGTTTATTTGTAGCTAATCCCGTTTACCTTTTCCCTTTAGTAATAAACTTCTTTTAAACTAAAAGAAGCAATCTCTTCTTTCCAGAAAAGCAAGATTCATTACTCTGAATTTTTCTTGATTATTGGACAAAAGTCCTAACACTATTAAGGACTGTTCATGAAATAAGACTCAGGCTAAAGATATGAATAAACCTGCAGTTGCCTGAATTACTACTGTAATCTAAACTTTGCCAAATTTTCATCTAAATTTTAGGGCTGCAAGATGTAATTGGTTTATTGGTTAGTGTGACCCCTGGGGCAAAGAATGGTAATTAGTTGCACAAACACAGTGGCCCTGTGCAGACTAATGAAGTTACTGTATTAAAACTGTGTCCAAGGATTCAAGCCAACATTGCTGCTGGTAATTCTTCCAGCCATATTTTCTGCTGGCAAATACTCAGGAAGAGTTCTAGGAGTGTTCTTGATCTTTGCAGTAACTTCAAAGTATGGTGCGGATATCAACACTTGCTAGCCTAATTTACAACCCATGATGGAGGAGGGTCACCAGTCCCAAGGAACTTCACCCAGCAACAAACACAATCAAGTCGGCAAGAAAGGCTTCATAATCTATCGCCTATGAACATGGGAAGTAGTATTATACCATTAAGAACTGCCAGTTTGGCATAGCGCTCAGAGTGAAGATGAAGAGACAAATCGGTGCAGAGGGAAACAGAATCTTTAATGATTATGCAGCCCTTACACATTTTGCGTGCAGCTTCGTCAGGGGGCGTCTTTAAGATTATTTTCGGTTCCATTCCCGGACACGCACCAGAACAAAGGGAGATTCCCCTCGATGAAGCTGCATGTGAAACACATAGGGGTTGTGCAATTATGAAAGATTCCATTGCCATCTGCACCAATCTGATTCTTCATCTCCATTTTGCCTTGGTATGGCCCCCTTTTTCTTCACATAGTCCTCGGAGTGTCAGACTAGGACCTGGGAGACCTAGATTCTGCCATGGAAGCCTGCTGGGTGACCTTGGGCCAGTCACACACTCTCACCCTAGCCTACCTCACAGGGTGGTTGCGAGGCTAACATGGAGGAGAGGAGAATGACGTAAGCTGCTTTGAGTCCTCCTTGGGGAGAAAGACAGGGTATAAATGAAGCAGATAAATAATAAAGTCCATCTAACTTGGTATTGTCTGCTTTGAATAGCAACGGCTTTCCAGGGGCTCAAGCAGAAGAGACTTTACCAGCATCTGCTACTGAGGTCATTTCGTTGCAGATACCAGGGATTGAACCTGGGACCTTCTTCATTCAAAGCCTCTGCTCTTTGACTAAAGGATAGTTTTTAAAAAGGAAAAGAATCTGGCTCTAACCCTCCTTTGCTCGTGCATCAGGAGACCTTCAAGTTCCCATGTTGTAGAGCAATGGTATCTTCGCCAATTCGTAATCTCTACAGGTTCCAGCCAGGATATTATAGAATTGTAGACATAGACAAGAGCTAGTTCCTGATACTATCTCTGCATGTTACGGTTTTCTACCCTATACTGCAGTCCTTTCTTTATGTCATGGAGACCTTGTCTGTTATCGCTCTGGTTTCAGACAGCTACGCATCAGTCTGACTTAGCTCACAGGGTTCCTGTGACTCATGAGTAGGGCTGCCAAGTCCAGCTTGGGAAATATCTGGGGACTTTGGGGTGGAGCCAGGAGACTTTGGGGGTGGAGCCAGGAGAAAGGAAGTGACATCATTTTGTGATGTCACATCCTGTGATGTTGCTTCCACATGCTGACACATGAACTCATGAAGTTTCCTAATACTGAATCAGGCCATTGGTCCATCAAGGTCAGTATTGACTACTCAGACTGGTAGTGGCTCTCCAGGGTCTCAGGCTGAGATCTTTAATGTCACCTATTACCTGATCCTTTTTTAGCTGAAGAGGCTGATACCTCCTGCATGTCAAGCAGATGCTCTATCACTGAGCAATGGCCCTACTGAATCCTTCCTCATCTCGGCAGAATATGAAGCACTAAGTGCTACACAAGTGCTAAATATGATTTTCATATCATAAGAACAGGAGAGAAGCCACAGTGGATCGGCCCATCCAGTACAGCCCATCCAGTACAACACTCTGTGTCACAACAGTGGCCAAAAATACCAGGTGCCCTCAGGAGGTCCAGCAGCGGGGCCAGAACTCCAGAAGCCCTCCCACTGTTGCCCCCCAAGCACCAAGAATGCAGAGCATCACTGCCCCAGACAAAGGGTTCCATTTAGACCTTGTGGCTATGATAGCCACTGATAGACCTCTGCTGGATGGGGACAGAGAGAGACAGACAGACAGACAGAAAAAAGAAAGAAAGAGGGAGAGAGAGAGAAGGGAAAAAACTGGCAGAGGCACTTACTTCCATTTAGACCTTGTGGCTATAATAGCCACTGATAGACCTCTGCTGGATGGGGACAGAGAGAGAGACAGACAGACAGACAGACAGACAGACAGACAGAAAAAAAGAAAGAGGGAGAGAGAATGAAAAGAGCTGGAAGAGAAACTCACCTTGCCAGCCACATGCAAAAGCGGCTCCTTCAGTCCCTCCTTAATCTCTGGGCGGGCCTCTCTTGCTGTGGAAGAAGCTCTCTTGCTGACTTCTTAAAGGGGAAATGTCTGGCGAGGCTTTTTACTGCAGGGCAGGCTCTCTGCAGACATTTCCCTTTTAAGGCAGCCATTTTGTCCCCCCGGTGGCCAACTTTGGAAAAGCGGGAGATAAGCACTAAAAATCAGTGTTTCCCCTGCCCTACCGGGGGACTTGGCAGCCCTACTCATGAGCAGGGGTCATTTTGAGCAGGAGCTCGGGGGAACTCAGCTCTGGGAGTTGGTGCCAGCCCCCCCACCCCGCGGAGGAATGCCTGCTTGTGTCATGGCTGCAGCAAAATGACCCCGTCCCCTGGAAAGGTCCTTGTTCCTCCAACCAGCCTTCTGAAGACTTCAGCCACCACTGAAGCTATCCTTCCAGAACAGTGGAATTTCTGAGGCTTGGATTAGTAGCTGTCCCCTCTCTGCCAGCTCTTTCTTTCTTTCTTTCTTTCTTTCTTTCTCCCTCCCTCCCTCTTGCCTTCTGACATACTTCCAGTGATGTCAGGTGGTGTAGCATATGCAAATAAGTTATGCTAATGAGTTATGCTAATGAGCTTCTGCACCTCTTTTTCTACAAGATGACCCCTGCTCATGAGGGTAAACAAAATGAATCAAGGGAGAACCATACACTGTCCTCTTTGGAAGACAGGGAGGATAAAAAATGTGGTAGAAAGATCGATAGAGTGTGCAGATTTAAATACAATTATCTGGACAGTCAGACACACAAATGGAGCCTGCAAACATTGTGGTCTATTGAGAAAAGTTTGAAGCTTTTCTCAAGTCAAAGGAGATCTCATCCAATTCACATGACTCTTCACGTTGGATTTGGTTCCATTCAAATGTTACGCCACAGAGTAGGTGGCTGGTTGCTGAAAGTGGGTGGACATGTCAGTTGAGCAGAAGCATAACGCTTGCTTTTGACTTCTCCTGATTGCTTAGAGTGTAGAGTTGGTATACCAACCAATCTGGCCCATAGCATTTCAGATGAGATGGTTATGATCAGAGAGGTCTATTGGTGAAACTGTGGATGGTGGCCCATTCATACATGCAAGTGATTAATATGTATGTGTCTCCTGCCCGGGAGGTGGGATGAGTGAACCCTTGATGTTGGGTCTGTGGAATGTTATGTTGTATTTCTCATGGCGTGCTTATCGCTCTTTGAGCTGCTCTGACCTTGGGAGACTGCCGGTGCCTGCCCATGTATCTCTTCTCATGTCTGACTCTATTTCTTCCCGCTTTTTCTCTGGGAACCGTAAACCAGTATTTTGAGCACCTTTTCTTTGCCTTGGTGATTGGTTGCAATTCCTCAGCAGACCCCTTTTTGAATTCTGTATAATTGACCTGCTTGTGGCTGTGTCAGCCATTACTAACGCAAGAAGTGCAGATGACCACAATAGACCTTTCTCAATAAAGACTTCCTTCTCTAGGGCACTTGTTGTTGACTGACTCTGTAGGACTCTCACAGTATGTGTACATCTATGGTTGCTAACTCTGGTTTAGAAAATACCTGGGGATTTGGGGAGTGGAGCCTAGGGAGGGCAGGGTTTGGGAAGGTGTGGGACCTCAGCAGGGTACAATACTGTAGAGTCAACCCCCCCCCCCCCCCTAGCAGCCATTTTCTCCAGGGGAAACTGATCTGTATTGTCTGGAGATCAGTTGTATAGTGGGCAATCACCAGGCCCCATCTGGAAGTTGGCAACCCTACGTATGCACCAGATCCCCAAGGCCTGGCCTTCTTTTCTCATTGACCTGATGTCAGCTCAGAGAGGCTATGGCTGATTATCTGGCCACACCAAGCAGTATCTTGCAGTTACTCCATAAATATTGTGGGATAGCATTGTAGTAGCTTGGCTGTCGTTTTCAATTAAGTTCATTTAAAGGGTTTTCTATGGTATGTATTAATCACCCTGAAAGAGGAAATGCTAAGGAAAGCACTAAAACATGTCTGAGCCCTTCTGTTGAAATAGCTATCATTTTTAAAGGGATCAAGGAAGCCAGTATTTTAAAATGCAAAGGGGGGGACGCAAGTTGGATTTTTAAAAATGCAACTCATGATGAAACTTCTCAAACACAATTTTATGTTTTTCTTTGACTTGCCCTATAAATATTTTTACTGCAACTTTCTAAGTTTATGAGATCTGCAAGACTTGTTAAAAGGCTGAGTAACTAGAGACCAAAGGCTAATACCTACCACAGGGACCTGGGGATTTTTCTTTATTTAAGGGGGGGGGAGAGAAAACCCAATTTATTCTATTAGTATTAGGAAAATATGCTTGGCCAGCAGTCTTTAAAAATTATAGCTTTCTTCCGAATTTCACAATGCACCACACAATGAATACAGAGGAGTTTAAAGAACCGGTTCGCAAGCTGCAGGCTGGGGTATTTGGGGGCTCGGTTCTGAACTCGGGGGAGCTGCAGCATTTGCCTCGGAGCTGAGCTCCCCAAATTTAACTAGCAGGGGGGCCCAAGAGTGACTCAGGGACATCCAGTCACTGTGTTGCTGAATCACAGAAATGAGTGGCACTGGCAAAATCACGGCAAGTAGCTCCAAAAACTATTTTATGAGTTTCACTCCTAGCTGTAATGGTTCCATTAAAATATATAACCATTGATCGTTTGTTCTGATGGACTTTTTACTTGGGTTTTGATCCAACATCGCTACTGAATGAAGAGCACGGAATTAAAGGCACTGCTCACCCCACCCACTGCATGGTGGTTATACCTCTCCAGGACCATCCCCCCCAATCCACACCAGTTTAGGCTGCTTCCAGAGTAGGGATGCCATCCAGGTGGGACCAGAGGATCCCCTGGAATTACAGCTCCTCCCCAGACTACGGAGATCAGTTGGAGAAAATGGATGCTTTGGAGGGTGGTTTCTATGGCATTGTACTGCACAGAGGTCCCTGCCCTCCCCAGGCTTCATCCCCAAATCTCCAGGAGTTTCCCAGTCTGAATCTGGCAACCCTACTGGCATCCCCTGCTGGTGGCCAGGGGCAACCCTATTCCAGAGCTATTTACATGCCATCTAAACAAACTACAGCAGGGGTGTCAAACATGCAGCCCAGGGGCCGAATCAGGCCCCTGGAGGGCTTCTATCAGGCCCACCCTGGAACTGGCCATCTCCTGCTTCCAGTTCTGTTGCTGCTGCTGCATCATAGCTTGCTTTGCCAGACTCTCTCAGTTGCTCAGCCATTTCATGTTTTCCCCTGGGTCCTAGCCTCAAAATTCTGAGCATGAGATTTCTGTGGTGAATGTCAATAAATCAAAAGTAGGTTTGCAGCTTACAGATACACACTTGAACAGCATGCTCAAGATTGCAGCAGCACAGACATTGTGGTGCAATAATTCAGAGCAAGAGGTGTCAGTTATCAGATACTGTTAAATAAACAAAAAATTGCAAGAGGGCTAATGTTTTAAGCATGTTTTTATTGTAAGTAAAAAAAAATATTTGTGTTTGTGCCCTCTATAATGCTTATATCTCCACTACCTGGCATTAATTACAGTTTATGACACACACGGTCAGGCCCAACAAGGTCTCGTTTATGTCAGATCTGGCCCTCATAACAAATGAGTTCGACACTCTTGAACTATAGTTTAGGTCCCCAGATTCTGAGCAGCCTCTGCAAACAAAAAAACTACTAAAATTCCTGAATTAGTTTTTGGGAGTAATGGCATGGGACCTCTTAAACGTGACATAAATGTAAGTCCTCAGCCTGTCTTAATCCAGCTGTGGCTGTGATTAAGAACTCTACGGGAGTCTTGATGTTGAGAGAATACCACTAAAGCACTTCTATCCCAGCTGCCCCAGTGCCTAATACAGGTTTCATGACGATGTTCCAGCCACACCAACTTCCCCCACAAAGATGGCATCCAAAGCACCAGGAGTATTATCCCTAATGATACCACAGCAGACCTGGATATATTCATTCATATAATCATTATAAATGTATATATTATTTACTAAAATATGTCTAGCTGCCCCCAAAGGGCAGCAAGGCAGCTCACATAACATGTGCCAGCAAAGGCTATGATATAAGAAGGTTGATTTAAAATACATAAAAAATTAATTAACAATAACATTTCAAAGGGCACTTACAAACAACAGCATAGCCCATGCCAACCCATGGAAGAAAATATCTTTCACCTTCTCCAAAAGCCCTTCTGCGCAGAAGGGTCTTTCAGCCTTCCCTAAAACCTGAGGAGGTGGAGGAGGCCAGGGACTCTGAAGACAGGTTTCAACAGTGAACATTCCAAGACAGTACCTGGCCAGTAGCGAGTCGACTTGGGCATAGGACCTGGGGTTTTTTTTCCCATTTGTTTTGTTATTAATTCCAATAGGGACTGTTTCCTTACGCAGTGCTCTCTCTAAGCTGTGGAGTCTTGTGAGCCAATATTCTAGTTTGTGAGCTATTGGCATTAAAGTTGTGAGCGAGTAATTTGGTGGCTGCATGAATTAGTTTGCTCTGGAGCCATCCATCCTGAGCTAAGACAAAAACGTGTGAGCCGGAGGCTAAAAAACTGTGAGCTAGCTCACACTAACTCACCTTAGAGGGAACACTTAGTTTTGTTTTATTGTTGTTTCTTTCCTTTTTTAAAGTCTATTCTGTAGTTATATTTCCTGTTGGTTTCAATGGGAGAGCCCCTGCTCTTGGGTCTTCATGGTTTTCCATCCAAATTGTACAAAACTTGGTGGTTACAGTACTTACTTAAAGAATCTGTGAGGTTTCCGGCACCTGCAGTGCGGTTCCCTTCTTCAGTCACCTTCCCACATGGGGTGCCAGCTTCCCAATGGCCTCGGAATTTGAAAAGGGGGGGGGGGTTACAGGCTCTTTCCGTTCCATCCCCACCCATTAAGATGGAGGAAGCTCCCAGTCCAGACCCAGTCCACTTCTTTCAAAGCCTTCATGCAAGGGTATAAAGGCAGACGAAGCACCTGCCTTCCTCTTCTCAGACAGACCACCTCTCCTTCCCCAGCTGCCTTTCTGTGGGTCCCCATTGCCCTGGAACCTTTCCGTTATAGCCCCCTCCCCTTCCGGCCCAGCCTAGCCTCTGGAACATAGCTCCTGTCAGACCGGGCACCTTCATAGGTTGCCAGCCTCCAGGTGGGACCTGGGGATTTCCCGCTTTTACCACTAATCTCCAGCTGACAGAGATCAGCTCCCCTGGAGAAAATGATTGCTTTGAAGAGTGGACTCTATGGCACTGTTCTATGCTAAGGCCCCTCCCCTTCCCAAACCCCACCCTCTCCTGGATTCCCCCCCCCCCAAAGTCTCCAGATATTTTCCAACCCAGACTTGGCAACCCTACACCTCCGTCCCCATTGCCGTCATGCCTCTGAGATCCTCCTGCCCTGTTCTGACTTCCGCCATCTTCTTTGGCCCCACTGGGCACTTGCTGTGCTGACCCTGGGCTTCCACATTTTCACAGTGGGCAGCAGGCAAGCAGGGGGGGTGCAGACTGCAAGGGGAAATTTGGCAGAACAGGATAGGCATTGAGAGAAGAGCAGAAGTCCAAGTCCTACCCAATATTCTCCACCATGAGAACACCTCCCATGTATATATCATTCTAGTAGCTACCACTTGCAGTCAATAAATCCTAAGGAACAGTGCTCTCTCTATGCCTTTTATTAGGGAAATGCTGGCTGACTTGTAAAAGTGAAACCGCTAGAGAGAGAAGTAAGACTGTGTAACAATGAAAGGAAAAGAACAACACAAGAGAAAATCATTTTTCCCCATTATAGGTTGTTATTAGATGAGGAATTTGTTTTGTTGTCATATTAATTACAATAATTACAAAGCACTACATTTTTATAATTATTGCAATCAGTAAAGAAAGAAACATACAAGTCTACTAGGGAGTAACTTTCCCCCAAAACCACCTCCTCAGAGTTTGTTGGAGCCAGTGTGGTGTAGTGGTTAAGAGTGGCGGACTCTGATCAGGAGAACTGGGTTTGATTCTTCCTCCATATGCAGCCTGTTGGGTGACCCAGGGACAATCACAGTTTTCTCAGAGCTCTCTCAGCCCCACTTGCCTCACAAGGTGCCTGTTGTTGGTGGAGGAAGGGAATGTCACTGTAAGATAAGAACATAAGAACATAAGAGAAGCCAATGTTGGATCAGGCCAGTGGCCCATCCAGTCCAACGCTCTGTCACACAGTGGCCAAAAACACCAGGTGCCCTGAGAAGGTCCAGCAGTGGGGCAAGGCCACTAGAAGCCCTCCCACTGTTGCCCCCCCCAAGCCCCCCAGACTGAGAGTTCCTATCTTTACTTTGTTGCTAATAGCCAGGGATGGACCTCTGCTCCATATGTTTATCTAATTCCCTCTTGAAGCCATCCATGCTTGTAGCTGCCACCACCTCCTGTGGCAGTGAATTTCATGGGTTAACCATTCTTTGGGTGAAGAAGTACTTCATTTTATCTGTTCTAACCCAACTGCTCAGCAATTTCATGGAGTGCCCACAAGTTCTTCTATTGTGAGAAAGGGAGAAAAGGACTTCTTTTTCTAGCTGCTCTATCCCATGCATAATCTTATAAACCTCGATCATGTCACCCCTCAGTCGTCGTTTCTCCAAGCTAAAGAGCCCCAAGCGCTTCAGCCTTTCTTCATAGGGAAAGATGCTTTGAGACTCCTTCAAGTAGTGAAGGGCAGGGTAAAAAACCAACTCTTCTTCTTCTTCTGTTGGCTTGGAGCAGATGCCTCAAGAGCATGCCTGCGGCCCTAGCCTCTTCTGTACCAAACAGAGTCTCCAGCTTTGGGTGGCAATGAGATCTTCAGGTTTGTGCAGATAAAGTAAAGTGTGTGGCTCGTAAATAATCCAGGCTTAAAGGCAAGGAGGTGCCTCTCAAAAAGGAGATGGCAAGATAGAAACCTACACTTATGCCCTTCTGCTAAGCCAGGTCAGTTTTTGCACTCAAGTATGCTTTTTTAGAAACAAACAAACCAAGCACCAACATACTGGGTAACCTCCCAGGGTCTGGCCTGATTCCAATGCAATTATAGTTACTATGGGGGTATCCAGGAAAATTGTTCAAGTACAAGATCATATTAAAGTTGTTGTTAGTATCACAGCCTTTAATTTATTTATTTGACTATTTGACTGTAGCTAATCATGAGCTTTGGAATCAGAACACTGTTTTAGGTGGTGGGGGTGGTGGCAGCGGCAGTGGTGGGGGTGGTGAAGGTTAAAGCAGGATTATAGCTGAATATCAAGAAGACAAAAGCAATGGCTACTGAAGAATTACACAACTTTAAGGCTGACTTTATGGTTGATTGATGATAAAGAAATTGATGTTGTTAAAGATTTTCTGTTTCTTGGCTAGACTGAGACTGGGAAGGGCAACTTGAAGGAGCTAGAGAAGATCCTTAAGGGCAAGGCTGTGTCGCTGGTGACCATGATCATTCATACTATAATTTCCCCATTAGAATGTATGGGTGTGTGAAAGTTGGACAGTGTAGAAAGCCAAAAGGAAGAAAGCTGATTCATCTGAAATGTGGTGTTGGAGGAGCGTTTTATGGATACCGTGGACTGCCAAAAAAAAAAAAAGAAGACAAGCTAAAATGACTAAACTGAGGCTATTGTACTTTGCTCCCATTATGAGAAGACAAAGAGTCACTGGAAAAGACAACAATGCTTAGGAAAAGCTGACGGCGGCAAGAAAAGAGGAAGCCCCAGGAAGAGAGGTATTGACTCAATCAAGGAAGTCACAGCCCTCCGTTTGGAACACCTGAGCTAGGCTGTCAGCGATAGGATATTTTGGAGGTCATTCACTCATTGGGCCGCAATTATGTCGGAAGCAACTTGACAACACTTAACACACATACCTCAGTAGTAGTAGTAGTAGTAGTAGTAGCAGTAGTAGTAGTAGTAGTAGTAAATAAGTAAGTACAAGACTTTAGTAAAATTAGTTGTTTCTAGACAGGCAAAAATGCTTCCAGTTGGGGTTGCTCTTGATGGAAGAGAACTGTCAGGCATGGAAGCTATTTCCCCCTTTCCAGTCTGTTTCTGCCTTCCTCATATACAGATACAATTTAAATCTGGGGTCCCTGTTATGGTGCCCACCAGCATCTTTCGTGGTGCCCATCAAGTGTTTTTAGAAAGGGGGTGGGGCCAGGTGAGGCTCTTGCCCAGCAGGGCTTCTGATTTACCCATGAAGATTTGATTGGTTATGCAGATTAAATTAGTGTTGTTTCAGCAGCAGCTCCCAAATCTGATCCCCTTTCCCCAGTATATTTTTAATTACCCCTCTTCTCCTTGCACTTGGGCTTCTTCTTCATGTGTGGCTCTGCCTTGTTCTGAAGCCATTTTGTGGTTAGTTCCGCCTCCTAAGGTAGCCATTTTGGGGCCGCGCCCACCACCCTGTGTCAGAATTACAAAGTTGCCCACAGGCTTACAAAGGCTGGGGACCCCTGATTTAAACACTAACAGCATACTGCTAATAAGAGGAAACAGTAAACTGCATGTTATTTGTGTTTGCTTGTGCTCATCGAAAGACCCTCTATTAAGTGTGGGATTATCTAGCTATCAGTTCCTTTGTCAGGCAAGACGTAGACGCCAATCCATCCAAATTGCTGTAATGAACTGAAAAGGCACGGCAAGCCATTATCCATCCTGTGCAATTCAACTCTGAACCCTCCCACTGAAATGATGGGAAAGTATGAAAATAGGTCACCTTGGTCTGTTTAGCTTAAAAGCCTGCTAATGAGCTGCCACTGACCCACGGGAGTCCACCACACACACACCCCATCCTCCCACATCTCTTCAGTAATGTTTGGGAAAAGGACCACAGGATGTGACACAGGACTGTCGTTGCGGTGATGCACAGTCCCACCTGGACCAAGGGTTCGCCACACCTAGGATTTTAAAAACAAGCCCAAGTTTTAAGGTAAGACAATTGTAGCTTCCACTGAAAGACTAAGGCTTGGGTCCAAACCTCCCTTTCCTCTTGCAGGAGGCACTTCTATTTGTGGAAAAGGGGGAAGGGCAGTTTTTGCCAGTTACCCCCCTCTGCAGTGCAGCTCATGATGTTTCTGAGGGTCTGCTGAGCCGTGGCGGGCCCAGTTTCAGGAGCACAGAGGAAAGCAGCAGGATAGGAGAGGCAGGGAGGTTGCTGTTTATGCAGCAGAGCTCCATTCGCACCACACAGGATCTTAAGCAAGAGGCTCATGCCATCAAGTTGAAGCCAGTGTGTTGTGTTCTAGTCATGAAATGGCGACCGCCATGCGGTCAGAGCTTCAGCCAGGTAGAACAATAGACAGTCGGATCCAAAACGACCACCAATAGCCAGCCTAGGTCTTCCGCGGGGGACCTCTGAACTACAACTTAAGACCTAATGCCCTTTCAGAACTATGCGCATATGCTAAGCCCCTATCAGGTATTTTGGGTGCGGCCAGAGGTGTGGCTCCGGCCGGCATATAAACAGGGCCCTGGAGCCCTGGCTGCATGCTTGATCTGACCATCTCCTGAACATGCTGATTCACTAATAAAGTCTTTGCTATGATCATCATACAACTCGCCTCCTGACTCCAGTACTTTCCACTGGCGACGAGGATGGGATCCCGATGAGCGACTCATCAGCCGTGCTGAGCAGTGGAGCTCCGAGCACCGAGCCGCCGGCTCAACAAGCCCCAGAGGACATCGCTCGCAACCTCGCTCCTGCCTCAGCAAACATGGCTGCCGCAGCGGGAAACATCCCTCCATTCGACACCTCCAAGCCCGAGCACTGGGATGCATGGGTCAGGCAGCTCGAGTTCCTCCTGACCGTGCACGGAGTCACCGAGGCCACCCTGAAGAGGGCCTGGCTAATGGGCCACTGCGGCATCGAGACAATGCACATCGCGCAGAATATCATAGCACCCCAAGACCTGCTGGACGTCTCCTATGACGACCTCAAGAAGCTGCTCGGGAACTACTTCGCGCCAAAACCATCCATGCTGGCGTTCCGGGTCCAGTTCCTTGAACGGAACCAGCAATCGGGAGAGAATGCCGCCACGTTCCTGGCCGACCTCCACCACCTGGCAGTCGGGTGTGAGTTTAAGAATGTGGAGGACAACCTGCTAGGCAGCTTCGTGGCAGGGGTAAGAGAAGCCAAGCTCCGCCGCCGGCTTATCGCCACCCCCGAGCCAACCCTCGAGAAGGTGCTGCAGGCTGCCGTCGCATTCGAGACGACCTACAAGGACAAGCAGGCATCCAAGGTCCACCGCATCGCCTCCTCCGGGTCTGAGACAGATGAGGACGAAGACGTCCACCAGCTACGCCGGTGCGTGCAGAAGGGTGAGTCTCGAGGCCACGCCCGGCACACCCCGGCCGCCACCGCCTCCGCTTCTTCCAACCCCAGCAGGCTGCCCTCGACATGCGCTAGCTGCAGGGACCCCCACGAGAGACGCTCCTGCCGTTTCCGAGATGCCGTTTGCAGAATGTGTGGGAAGACGGGGCACATCGCCAGGGCCTGCCGCTCCCGGAACGCGCAACAGTCCTCCGTGGCCTCCACCGCCCACTACGAGGCAGTTGACAGCACCTCTTCGGCCACCCAGGTACTCCAACTACGAGAGCCCCTCCCGCAGCGATCCAGGTCAACCTGCGGATTGGGGGCACCCCCTGTTGCATGGAGGTTGATTCCGGGTCTGCCTACTCCATAGTCTCAGCGGCAACTTTTAAAAAACTGTTTCCGCAGCGGAGCCCCCGGCTGCGCCGGCCAACTGCCCTCGTGCTCCGGGACTTTCAGAAAAACCCGGTCGCCATCAAGGGGCTGGCGCAGGTCCAGGTGCAATACCAGGGCATATGCAAATCCCTCGACCTACTAGTGGTGGAGTGGGACCTCAACAGTCTGCTGGGGCGCGCTTGGTTCAAGCCCCTGGGGGTGGGCATGACGGGGGTTCACAAAGTAGAGTTAGCAGATTACGACTCAGTCTGCGTGGAATTCCCGGCCGTTTTTGACGGCAACCTCGGTTCCTACCGGGGTCCTGGACCTGGATTCAGCCGTACGCCCGATCCGGGTGCCAGCCCGGTGGCCAGCTTTAGGAATGTGGCCCAAGGTGGAGGCAGAACTAGACAAACTCGTGGCTCAAGGCGTGCTGGAGCCAGTTCCCCATGCAAAATGGGAAACCCCTATAGTGACCCCGTTGAAGTCTAATGGGGAGGTCCGCATCTGTGCGGACTACAAATGTACTCTGAATCGGGCATTAGAGGACCACTCATACCCGGTACCAGTGATCAGCCATGTGCTAGCATCCCTAGCGGGAGCCACTATCTTTGGGAAGCTGGACATGGCTCAAGCCTATCAACAGCTCCCAGTAGACGAGGCAACTGCGGAAGCTCAAACCATAGCGACACACAAAGGCGCTTTCAAAGTGAAAAGGCTCCAGTTTGGGGTCAGCGTTGCCCCTGGTCTGTTTCAGCAACTAATGGACTCTGTTTTAAAAGGCATTCCAGGGGTGAAGCCATTTTTTGACGACGTCCTCATCGCGGCTCCGGATGTCGCCACCTTCAAGACACGCTTACGAGCCGTTCTGCAGCGTTTCCAGGACGCCGGTCTCAAGGTGCGAAAGGACAAGTGCACCTTGGGAGTACCTTCAGTAATGTTCCTGGGGTTCCACATGGACACACAGGGCATCCACCCCACCAAGGAGAAGGTGAAAGCCATCACGGAGGCGCCGACCCTGACGACAAAAGCGGAGCTCCAGGCATTCTTGGGCCTCCTCAATTTCTACCACACGTTCTTGCCACACAAGGTGGCTGTCGCCGAACCCCTCCATAGGTTACTGGACACAGGGGCGAAATGGGCTTGGGGGCCGCGGCACGACAGGGCTTTCACAGCGGTTAAGGACTTGTTGGCGTCTAACGCGGTCTTGGCACACTTCGACGAGTCTTTGCCGGTGGTCCTTGTGTGCGACGCATCTCCATACGGGGTGGGGGCTGTCCTGGGCCATCGTCTGCCAAATGGTAGGGAGGTGCCTGTGGCCTACTACTCCCGGACACTGTCAAAGGCGGAGCGGAATTACGCCCAAATAGACAAGGAGGCTCTGGCAATCGTGGCAGGGGTGAAAAAATTCCACGATTACCTCTACGGCCGGGCGTTTACGGTCGCCACGGACCATAAGCCGCTTCTTGGGCTGCTCGCCCCACACCGCCAGACGCCCCAGATGCTGTCCCCCCGGCTCCTGCGGTGGTCTATTTTTCTTGCAGGTTACCAGTACGACCTCATCCACCGCCCCGGGAAAGCCATGGGCCACGCCAACGCCCTCAGCCGCTTGCCCCTCCCGGGCTGCGACCCCGACCCAGCTCCTGCATTCTACATGGCCCTCCTCGAAGATCTTCCGGATCGCCCGGTACAGGTACCCGACGTGGCCCGCCGCACAGCGTGGGACCGCGTCCTCTCCCGGGTTTCCGACTGGGTGGGGAGGGGGTGGCCCAACCATCCGGGCCAGGAGTTCGCCGCTTTCACAGCTCGGAAACATGAACTCTCCACCCACAAGGGCTCTGGGGGTCGAGGGTAGTCATCCCCGAGCCGCTCCGCCCGAGGGTACTAGCAGCCCTCCACGAGGCACACCCCGGAATCGTCCGGATGAAAGCCTTGGCCCACAGCTACGTGTGGGGGCCAGGCATAGACAAGGAGATTGAGGATCGGGTACACAAATGCAGCAAATGCCAAGAGTCGCGGCCCGATCCTCCCCATGCCCCCGTCCGGCCCTGGGAGTCAACTGACAAACCATGGTCGTGGCTCCATCTCGACTTCGCTGGGCCAGTCCAGGGGCAGTTGTTCTTTATTGTTGTGGATAGCTACAGTAAGTGGCTGGAGGTAGTCCCGGTGCGGTCTACCTCGACCGAGGCGGCCACCAGAGCCCTGTGGCGCATCTTCGCCACCCACGGAGTGCCAGACTCGCTCGTGACGGACAACGGAACGGCCTTCACGTCGGGAGAGTTCCAGCGCTTCACAGACCTGTTCGGCATCCGGCACATCTGCTCGGCACCGTTCCACCCCGCAACCAATGGACAGGCAGAACGGATGGTTCGCATAACCAAAGACACCATCAAAAGGATGGACACCGGTGACTGGGAGCTGCAGCTAATCAAATTCCTTTTCAGCCAGCACAACACCCCACACACGGGAACGGGTCGCCGCCCAGCGGAGTTGTTGATGGGCCGGCGACTCGGCACCATACTGGATCGTCTCCACCCCGACCGCGCCATCGATGCCGACGCGAGGACGGAACTCCGGCCAGCCGCCCAAGGTTTCACGCCCGAGGACCCCGTCTACGCCCGGAACTACGCCCGGGGCCCAGGGTGGATCCCGGCATGGATCATCCGAGCAACCGGCCCGCTCTCGTATGAGGTCGGGACGGAAGAAGGAGCAACCTGACGGCGCCACATCGATCAGCTCCGGCGGCGCACTCCGGACCACACACCAAGTGTTCCCGAGTCAGCACTTCCCGCGGCGCCATCACCAACCCAGCTATGGGACCCTGATCTGGAGGACGAAACCTCAGAATCCCTACCGGAGGAGCAGCCCATGGACGGAGCGCCGGCCGAGCCGCGGCCCAGCGCTCCCGAAAGCAACCAAGAGAGCACCCCGATCCCAGGGCCTGCCGAGGCCCCGCGACCTGCAACGCCCCGGCGCTCGGGTCGCGAACATCACCAGCCAGAGTACCTTCAGGACTATGTCTGCCAAGTGGGACCGAACTATGGGGGGAGGAGTGTTGTGTACTAGTCACGAAATGGCGACCGCCATGCGGTCAGAGCACATGGCCCGATTCTACCTGAGCTTCAGCCAGGTAGAACAATAGACAGTCGGATCCAAAACGACCACCAATAGCCAGCCTAGGTCTTCCGCGGGGGACCTCTGAACTACAACTTAAGACCTAAGGCCCTATCAGAACTATGCGCATATGCTAAGCCCCTATCAGGTATTTTGGGTGCGGCCAGAGGTGGGGCTCCGGCCGGCATATAAGCAGGGCCCTGGAGCCCTGGCTGCATGCTTGATCTGACCATCTCCTGAACATGCTGATTCACTTAATAAAGTCTTTGCTATGATCATCCTACAACTCGCCTCCCGACTCCAGTACTTTCCACAGTGTATGGAGACCCCAGAGGGTTTTTGAGGCAAGCAACTTTCAGGGGTGGTTTGCAATTGTCTGCTTAGGGTAGCCAGCCCCCAGGTCCCAGCAGGGATTCCCCTGCTTTTGAGGGCTCCAATCCACTGCCAGCCAGCTGGCCGGCAGGGGAAGCCCCACCCCCAAACAGGGATGTCACCAGGTGATGTCCCAGGCACAATAATGTCACCTGGAAGTGACATCATCACGTTGGGGACATTGGGGGATGATGCTTTAGTGCTGGGGCAAACTCTATGGTTTTGAAGACAGAAAAAAAACCCATAGAGCATCAGCCCTGACGTCCCCAACACGATGATGCTGATTCCAGGTGATGTCATCGCATCAGGGACATTCCGGAACACCCCCAAGTCCCGGCGCTGGTGCAATGAGGTGCAACCCTAGGTCACAGGTGCAACCCTAGGTCACAGCCCAGTTTAAACAAGACACTGTGCAAGTGCAAAGTCCCACACATGGTCCCCCTCCCCCACAGCCTCACATTTACATTGAGCCCATGCTGGCCACCGTGCCCCTAATGTCAGGTGCCCACTTTTTTCTGAGCACAGCTTCTGGGGCTTTGATAGTAGCACGACAGCCAGGAAGTTAATGCAGGAGGCTATTCTTGGCACGGATGTAGAGAGGAGAAGCTCCACTGCTTCCATTTCTGCCTGTCATGCAGCTGTTAATGGTACAGAGTGTTGTGAGGGGGAAAATATGGGGAACTAAATTGCCTCACAGTTTCATGAGTCTCTGTTCTCGAGCCAGTTCTGCGAGGTGCGTAAGTAAACACAGTAGCAGAAACATACAGCTTGCCAAGGAAAGGCAGCTATCACAATGTGTGGGGCTCATTAGCCATTCTTTTTGTTTTGTTACTGTTGAAAATTATCGCCGTTAATGAAGAGTGACATCTATGGAGGGCGGGCAGGTGTGAGTGAAAGCAGAATATTTACCTTGAGAGTGTACTGAACTCACTGCTGCTCCTCCAGATGTCCGATCAGTGGCTGTTTCAGTGCCAAACAAAACAAGCTGGAGTAAGTCTGATATTTCTGTGCTCTCTTCATACAGAAGCTGTGGCATTGTGGTTGTGAAAGCATTCAACAGTGGCTGGGCTGAAGAGGAAATGATGGTGGCACCCAATATTTGAGAAGCTCCCTGCCCACCAGGTCCACCTCAAGCTAGTGTGTGTAGTGGTTAAGAGTGGCAGATTCTAATCTGGAGAACCAGGTTTGATTCTCCACTCCTCCACATGCAGCCAGCTGGGTAACCTTGGGTCAATCACAGTTCTCTCAGAGCTGTTCTCTTAAGAGCAGTTCTCTCAGAGCTCTCTCTCAGCCCCACCTAACTCACAGGGTGTCTGTTGTGAGGAGAGAAATGGAAAGAGATTGTCAGTTGCTCTGAGACGCCAAGTGAAGTAAAAGATAAAGGTTTCCCTTGCTCAAAAGCCAGTCGAATCTGACTCTAGGGGGCGGTGCTCATCTCCGTTTCCAAGCCGAAGAGCCAGCGCTGTCCAAAGACTTCTCCGTGGTCATGTGGCCGGCATGACTAAACATCGAGGTGCATGGAAGCTGTTACCTTCCCATCAAAGTGGAACCTATTTATCTACTTGCTTTCGAACTGCTAGATTGGCAGGAGCTGGGGCACTTGGGTCTCAAACTGCCGAGCTGCCAACCTTCTGGTCTGCAATTTAGCATCTTAACCTCTGAGCCACTGTGGCCCCGGGGCATAAATCCAACTCTCCTCCTCCTCCTCCTCCTCTCCACAAAATACTCACAAAATATCTCCATACTAGGCCCAATAGCAAACAGTTCAGAATGCAAGGCAGCTACATCATGCTGGATCACAACGTTTTGACTAAAGTGGAGGCCCCATATAGCTGAAACCAGAGAAATGTGTTCTCAAATAATCCCAGTGCTATACTGCAGTAGTAGATCTATTCCTTCCACTGTCCCTTCTATACAATTATTTGGTGCATAGGTACCCCATTCGATATCAAATCTATGTTTATGTCTGTTTCTTTCCTCTATATTTAAATAAAAATTTAGTTGAAAAAAATTAACATCTAATGTAAATGCATACCAAAAATAAGAGTGCTGAAATGATTCATAGTGCAATCCTATGCAGAACTATATTCTCCTGACCCCACTGAAGGCAATGGACATAGAAGGGTGTAACTCTAATCAGGTCTGTGCCGCCAGACACTCCGGCTCCTTGACTGTATGGGGTTTTTTTTTGCTCTAACCTGAAATAACATCATAAGTTGTCACCTATTAAATAAGTTCAATTAAGTATTTATCCATGGTCATCAAAACCCAAATACTTGCCGACTATCAGATCCTATCAGCCATCAAATACTGTTGCATAACAAACAATCCCAAATTTAAATGCACACTGACCTGGGTCTGAACTGGCAGAGACTGCAAGGAGAAGAGATATTTTTCTTTCCCTGTCCTATAATACTAGAACTTGAGGTGGGGGAGGGAGGTTAATAAAGTTGATAGATTCAAGACAGACAAAAGGAAGTACTTCTTTTCTCAATGAATAATTGAATTGTTGAATCATTTGATGTAGTTGTGGCCATGAGCATGGCAGTGATGGAAAGTGCCATCAAATCACAGTCGACTTTTAATGACCCCACATTGTTTTCAAGGCAAGAGACATTCCGAGATGGCTTGCCATTGCCTGCCTCTGAGTAACAACCCTGGACTTCCTTGGTGGTCTCCCTCCAAGTACTAATTTATCGACTGATTGCTTGATTGATTGATTGATTGTTCTCATTTTTATCCCGCCTTTCCAGCAAGCTGGCTCAAGGCAGCTACCAACAATAAAATACCATCGAAATGGTTTACTAACCAAGACCAACCCATAGATGGCTTTAAAAGGGGATTAGACATATTCATGGAGGCAAGTTCCATCAATGGCAATGATGACTAAAGGTAGTAAACCTCTAAATACCATCGTTAGGAGACAACATCAGGGCTTGGCATCTATGGTGTTGTTCTTCTAGGACAATCGGTTGGCCAATGTGTGAAACAGGATGCTGAGTTAGATGGACTACTAGTCTGATCCAGCACACTATTTGTTACGTTCTTATGCTACGTTCTTACCAGATACCAAATTCTGTCAGCTGTCTGTTGTTGGCTTCTGCCATATGCCAAATGTCATTGCATGTCAACTGTCAAAAGTGACAATGACCAAAAAAAGGCCGATTCCCAAAATACAGTCACATAAAAATCCCGTTGTATACCAGTGAATGTTGTCAGATATTGAAGGCAAAGGATATCTCCTTGGATGTCAAAGTTGGTCTCAAAGATCAATGACCAAATATTTGAATATTTAGATTACATCAACACTTGCAGAAAACTCTATGGATAATTACCAACAGCAAAAAAAGTCTAACTCCACAAGCTGTAGCTCAGTCTCTGGTTGAACCCCAGCCCTTCTTGAAGTAAATCCAGCAGCTCACCCACATTTCCAGAGCCAGTTCTCTGGCCAAGCCAACCTAGAGACCACACAGAGTGGCACAATGAGAAGAGTGCCAATGCGTTGTAGGGGCTCAGCTTACTTCCGGCCATCAGCAGTAGAGGAAGTGACTGGCATCTTCTCCTGGGTCTATGCCAGTGGTGGCTGGGTCCAAGTTCTCAGTGGCACGAGCCCAGTAAGGGGTGGGTGTTTCCTATTTGGGGTGACAAAAGGCCTTCAACCAGCTCTGCATATTTCTGTCTAACAGCTCCTTCTCTTATAACTACAAGTAATGAACCTGAACAAGTGGTACAGAAATGCCTGGAGTTAAGTCCCACTTGCCTTTGCAATTAAACACACATAGTCTCAAATTTCAGCTTCAGAAGTCGTCTCCGTTGTTTGGCCTGTTAGAAGGACGCCTTTGTCTTTTGGAGCCATCATATCTTTTGCATGTCTCATGAAAGCCGACTTCTGTTTTCCGTTGTCTTTGGACGATAAGATCAGGCTCTGAACTCGGATACACCAGGGGAGAGCCCAGCCTGGCGATTCCCCGCATAGAGCCAGGCAGGGGAAAGAACAAGGCAAACAATGAGAACCCAGGATGATAATTTGGTCTGCCTTTGCTTCCTCTGGGCCTCATTAGGCACTTAGCCAGGAAGGTACAAAGGAGCAGAGACCTCAAAATGGGCCTCAGAGGTCCCCCGTTCCGTTGTGGGAGCTAAGTGTGAACTGTAAGCCAAATTCATTTCATTCCCTTTCCATAATTGTCTGCCTGGCTCAAAGCAGTTTCTTCTCTTGATTGCCCGGGGAAGACAGTCAATTGTTGTTCTGTTCACTTTGTCACATAAAAACCCATTTGACGGGCCTGACAGCAACTGCTTGCTAATTATGGGGCAGAATCAGACTGTACGGGCGGGTTTGTTGTGTCAACGGTCCCGGAACAATCTGGTGATTGTTTTATGAGAAGATTGGGCCCATCAGATTGAGTGCTTTCACTTCAGTTATCTCCATTTGCTGTCACAGTTTGGAGTCGCTCTAGTGGAATGAAGAGAACGGAATAATGAGCTTGCCAGCCACCCCCTGGGAGCAGCAGCTAAGCCCTGGAGAGCTTGCCTCTTTTGCGCACCGCTCTTGAAGTTATTTTTTGAGTGGTACCCAGTAGCTGTGCTCAAGCTCAGGGGGCCTGTTAGCACTTCCATCTCATTTCCAGAGACTTATAACCAAGCTACAAATATGTCTTCCCTAATGAAATTTCATAGAGCCTGACAAACTATTTTCATCCTTTGTTTCACTCTGTTTCCAAAAGACTGGTCACTCCATAAATATCCTGAGATTGCTGGTTTCAGGTGCTCTGCCAGCTATTTTTACTCTCCGCTGTTCCTCCCCAGCCTTTAGTTGACGAAAGCGAAATCGTTCCTCATCCTTTGCAAACTAGTAAATGTACATATTTAATTCCCATGTAATTCCTACTTGTGGTCTTTTTTAAAAAAAAATCTGTATTTTCTTGGGATTTGGGAAAGGCAAAATCCCTAGGGATGAAACTGACACCTTGGTAAATTACAGACTGGCCACCCCACAAAGTATGTTGTGAAAAGCAGGCTATCCCATTGCCGGCAGTGGAATGATTTGAGGGCATGTGATTTTTACTCTGGCTGACTGCCACCTGCCTGTGAAAATGAGGGTGGCCAATTCCTGGTTGGGAAATTCCTGGATATTTGGGGATAGAACCTGGGGAGGGACCTCAGCAAGTTGTAATGCCCTAGAGTCCATCCTCCTAAGCAGGCATTTCACTGCAGGGGGAACTGATCAGTGTCATCTGAAGGTCAGTTGTAATTCCAGGAGATCTCTAGGCCCTGCCTGGAGGTTGGCAACTCTAGTTAAAACACAAACTGGAAAGGGGCATGCCTGGTACCAAAGGGTTGCCAAATCATGACTTGGACATTGGTTGTGTCCCTTTAACAGTTCTGCAAATGAAAGATAATGGCGGTTCTTTACATAACACATCATTTCATTGCTTGGAATTCACTATGAGATGTAGGCAGTGGCCACACCTGAGCAATTTGTCCTCATCTAAACTGCCCCCATCTCCACCCCCAAGGCTCTACTAGTCTCAGTATTCAGAGAGATGCCCTGTCTTTCGCCCCCAATAGAACTAATAGATCAGAAACATAATATAAGGGAAAGGATTAAACAATTTCCCCTAGATTACAAATTACCAATCAGATTAAGAGTTCCCAAAGTTGATTTCAAGTGAAAATTAAAACAGATCACATCTCATGTAACCCAAAAATGGCTTTAAAAATGGTGGATAGGCCTATTATCAGCGATTAGCCATTGCTAACCACATGGCACATAAGTTTGCCAACTCTGGGTTTGGAAATTCCTGGAGATTTGAGGGTAGAGACTGGAGAAGACAGGGGGTGGGGAGGGGAGGGGTGGGGAGGGAACTCAGCATAATTCCACAGAGTTCTCTCTACAAAGTACCCATGTTCTCCAGGTCAACTGATCTTTGCAGTCTGGAGATGAGTTGTCATATCAGAAGATCTTTAGGCCTCACCCGGAGGCTGGCAACCCTAGTTGGCAGTCTACCTCTGAACAGTAGATGCTAGGAACATACTGTTGGCTATCATATTGAGAAAGTTTGCAGGCATTTCATTAGACTGCAGTGGGAAGCAGTATTCTGGGCGACATGAAGCAAGGCAATCTTGACATCCTCAAGCTACATCTGGTCTTGCCTCATTTATCCCTCCTTTCTCCCCACTCCCCACCAACAAATGGGGGAGACGATGGGCCCAAAGTAGGACAGACGCTATATTTGCAATGCCTTGTGCTGTCACAGAGTTGTGAAAGGCCACATCTGTTCTCTAGGCTGCAACCTGGTTGCTCTGAGCTCTGGAAATCCTTTCCCAAGTAAGCCTGTGTCTGACCTTCTATGCTTCTCAAAGGCAGGCACCTGCAATTAGATCTCCTGCCTCATTGTCTCACTTCAGACAAATTTAGGGGGAAGCTCTGGCTCTGTTGGATTTGGGGGGGTTCCCCCCCTTTGGCTCTTTGGAGCTTCCAACTGGGAAGAAACACTGGATAGAAACTGTGGAAATGTTAGAAATATTTATGATGAACATTAAATTTAATGTGTCACCTCTGGCTTACCTTCACTGTACAGCATCTCCACAACGCATGTATATAGGCCTGGTGTCAGCATGGTGGGACATCAGCTGAAGTCCCCCGCCCCACATGCCCCAAAGGCTTCTGTTTCATTGCAGTGATTCTCCTTTGCTCCTGCTCATTATGAGTTTCCTTTGTGGGCACTCTTAAGAAAAACAGATATTTTGCTTAAGCAACTAATAGCAAAAAGGAGACCAGAAAGTGGTAGCTTCCTCCCTGCAAGATTGCTGGAGTGAGAGAGGCTGCAGACTGGAGGAAGCGTTGATGGCAAGGCCAGCAGAGATGCAACTGGGGAGGGGAATGACTGGGGGAGGAAAGAGAGCCCTGAAGTGGAGGGGTTCATAAGCAGGCCTGTAGCTACAGTGGGGCATCTTGGGGACGGGCCCCCTAACTTACTGCCCAAGCCTCCCGACTTTTCACCGAGCCAGGTAGAGAGTGCCATTTCAGGCGGGGGGAGGGGCCTCAACCAGTATGCCTTTTCCTTGACAGCTTGCATGAGAAACCAGGGGCTTCTATGGGGGGTGCCCCCAACTTATTTAAAGGCCCCCCATAAAAAAATCCTGGCTACAGGCCTTCCTATAAGCCCCCCGTGTCCAAAGGCATATAGCCTCCAGCACGTCCTGGGTCTAGAGGGGAAACAATCAGTAGAACTCAGTTTTCAAGTTAGGTCCTTGAGACAACCAATATATTATCTAAAGAAGCATGAGGTATGGAGTTAGCAAATGGATTCACTCAATCATTTTTGTCTACCCAAAAAGACATTCATCTCAGCGCCCGTGAGGATCCTGGTAAATCCCACGTACTCCAGCATAGGCCAGCAGTAACAATCCCAAAGAATCAAGGCTGGGTGTGGCCTGTGGAAAAGTCCTACAACCCTAAGTGCTCTCCAAGGCACTGGATCCAGCCCAAAGCTCTCTGGCTTTCTCAAAATGCTAGCCTCCCAGCAATAATCTCATTACATCCCCTCTCCCAGTTGTGTTAACAATGGAATGGAAATGTAGTCCGCCCAACAGAGAGTATGATGGAAAATGTGGATGTCGCACAACAAACCTCAGAGGTGTATCATTAGTAGTTTCCTTTGTGGTCATTCTTAGGAAAAACAGATATTTTGCTTAAGCAACTAAAACTCCTTAAATAAATGCATTACCCTGCTGTGGTGGGAGAGAGCTCTCTGGAGAATTCCGTAGGCTGCTGGTTACTTCCATCGACCCTATTAAGAGATTTTTGTAAATGGGTGGCCAGTTTGTTGATCCAGACTTTAGGATCCCTATTCCATCTACCAGTTGCCCTTGTTAGTCAAGTAGGGGGAGACAGATGCAGAGGAAACTATACTCAGACCCTGTACAAGTTCACAACGAAAAGACAAAGGGCCATGAGGATCCCTGAACCAGGGATTCTCCAGCTGGAACATGTGAAGAGGAGACAATGTACATTTTAGTGGTTCAACATGAGTGTGCAGAATATGAGGGCAGTGACTGCAAATGGCGCAGGACTATGTGCTGAGTGGAACATTTGCACCCCACCAGGTTATACTTTGGATATGCCATAGGAGCAACCTGTTAACACTTTTCCTTTATTCAGTGGTATTGCCAAACCATGGTTGGCACTACATGAAGGAACTCCCACTTCCCTGATCCTTCCTTCCCTTTCATTACGGCTTGTGCTTGCTCTGCAAATCATCAGATCCATCGTCTGCTGTAAAAGCGGACATCACACAGTAGGTCACGGCACACAGAAGAGGTGAAGGGATGGAGGAATCTGTGGCCCTTTCTGCACTCCCCTTTTAATCCATGTTCACCGCGGTGTCCTCCAAGCAATTCTGCACTAAAATCGAATTCAACCTTTTAAAAAATCCAGTCCCCCCCCCCCCCCAGTCTGCACTAAAATTGAGTTCAGCCTTCTTTTTATTCTGGGTCCCCCCCCCCCCATTCTGCATTACATTACCTCCCTTCAGTGGTCAGCCCAGTTTCAGCCTGCTTTTGCCCCAGGTTATTTGGATGCTGTTTTGTCCTGGACTTAAATTGCCTCAACTCAAACACTGAGAAAATCCAGAGTGGCAGGCAGACGTGGAAAGGACCTGTGAGTGAACCTCCTTCAAGACACTGTGCCAAACCCTAGGTAGACTCTGGCAGCTGCACAGACTCTAGCAACTCTGTCCAAGGTTTCAGTTTCAAGGCCTGCCAGAAGGAAGGAGGCGCACCTTTCCTCCAATCTTCCCAGGATTTTTCAGAGGATACGTGTAATACATATGTCTCTAAGGCCGTTATAGAAGGGGCAGTGCAGCAGGACACGACAAATTGTTTCTATTCCCCAGCAGCACAAGGGCACAAATGCTCCTGAAGTGGAACACCACAGCTTGGTGGTTCAACTGTTATCAAAGAAGTGAAACCATTTTTTTTAACAATCTAAATGTATTATTAAGTATGATGGCGACTCCCTAGTAGCAGGACTTACAGTTCAGCTGTATGGCAGAAAACAGTAATGGCGTAGTGGTTTAAAGTGTTGGTCTAGGATTGGGGAGACCCAGGTTCAAATCCCCACTTGTGTCATGGAAACTTGCTGGGTGACCTTGGGCCACTCACACACTCCCATAATTACATAAAAACATGAGAAGGGCCCTGAAGGATCAGACCAATGGTCCTTCTAGTCCAGCATCCTGTCTGTAGCCAACCAGTTCCTTTAGAGGGCAAACAACAGGGCATAGAGGCTGAGGCCTTCTCCTGATGTTGCCTCCTGGTTGTGAGATTCACAGGATTAGTGCCTCTGAATGTGGAGGTTCCCCTCAGTCAACATGGCTAGTAGCCACTGACAGACCTACCCTTTCTGAGTCTATCTAATCCCCTTTTAAAGTTCCTGTGGCCATCACTACATCTTCTGGCAGCGAATTCCACATTTTAATCACTCTCTGTATAAAGAAGTATTTCCTTTTGTCCGTCCCAGCCTAACCTACCTCACAGGGATTCTGTGAGGGTAAAATGGAGAAGGAGAGAATGATGTAAGTCGCTTTGGGTCCCCATTGGGAAGAAAGGCAGGGTATAAATGAAGTAAATAAATAAAAATTCATCACTGCATTCCTGCCTCAAAACAAATGGTTCGTCATTCTATAGTTATATGTACAAAGATCATTGAAGGTGTTTTCATGTTCTTTCTGGGAGTTTTATGTTGGGTCATCAAGAGACCGACTTTTGAGCTCCATGAAACCTGAATCAACTAAAATATGTTTATGTTGAATCTCCTAGAGCTAATTTTTAAAGAAGATAAATCCAACACATAGTCAGCTTTCCATTGTGCAGTAGACTTCTTTATTTTATTTATTAAATTAGTGGGGGGGTTGACCACCCTTCCTTGCTTGCGCAGGGCTCAGGGCGGTTCACAACAATTTGGTTTGCTACAATGTAAAATAAGCTAAAACCATAAAGACACAATATTTTAAACATTCAGAAACATTTATACGTCTCAAAAACAAGATGGCAGTGCTAGCATTCAGTCATGGTGGGGGGGATGGTTTGACATGCCAGATTCATTGATTTGCAAACAGTGCACATGTCGAACACTTTCCTTACACTAAAATCTTGCCCTGGGGTCCTCAATAGCACACCTACATCTAGATTCAGAGAAAGCGTGCTCCAGATCTCTGAAGAGCTTGAGGGGCTTGGTTGACCTGGTCAAACTTTGACTAGCAGAGGCAGCCTTAGTGATTCTGAGGCCCTGGGGGAGAGTCCAGGGTGGGCCCCCAGAATCACTGCCACCCCACTCCAGCCCCCTACCACCACTTCTCCTGCTAGGACCAAGCAAGGGGCTACCCACAACCTGTGTGAGGTGCCACTAGAAGCTGACTGCCCAAGCAGCAGACATAGTGGGGAGAAGCAGCCGCTGCCAAGCCAGGTGCTGAAGCCCTTCATGGGACAGGCATGAGTGTCTGGATGGCCCAAGCTCCAAACAAGATGGGTTCAAGTGGAGGCAGTGAGAGCCTACTCTTTTCTTTTTCTTTTCCCGTTGTTGGATGGTCAGCCTCCCCCAGTCCAGGGCCCAGGGCAGCTGACCCTCTTGCCCATTGGCTAAGACCACCCCGTCTACTATTTATATAGCAAACCTGGACAATCCAATGGCAGGGCCTGATTTTCATTTCTCTCTATCCAGATCAGTTCTCCTGGAGAGAATGGCTGCTTTGAAAGGGTATTCTGTGTCATTCTACCCCACTGAAGTCTCCCCTCTCCTTAAACCCTGCCCTTCCCAGGCTCCACCCCTAATCACCAGGAATTTGCCAAATCTGAGTTGGCACCCCGGCCCACCTGCTGCTGTCAGAACTCCAAAGGTACCCACAAGCTCCGTAAGACCAGGGGTCTCTGGCCTACAGCTTAACAAAGCTGGTACGTTTGATGGCAACACTGGGCTTCTGGATGCTGAAACAGATCTTGAAGCGCATTTCCTGAAACTCGCAGGAGCCCACTGGAAAGTTTGGTTCTTAGGGAGCTCAGCCCAACAGTCCCGTCAGTCCCTGGAAGTAAGAGATCGTTTAACACCTTCTCATGTCCTCTCATAAGAACTATTAAATGTCAGGAGAGGTTGTCAAAACATACCAACTCAATCATCACAGCCAATAATAAACCCTTATCTCTAGATTCAATAATTGGCGTAGCCGTGGCGTCCATCTGCCCTCCCAAAGGATGCAGATATAATTACACTCTACCACCGTGGGTAGTGGAAAAATACCACCGGCCCACTAATTACCCAAAGTGCTAGGTAGCAAAACCTGGACTTAAATATTTGCAGAAGGCAGACAGAAAGGTGCCAGCATGTACATTTGCAATTACTTTTATTTCTGGCATACTGGGGATGTAGTTACAATAATAGCCATGGGATTACAGAATTTGCAGCAGAGAAAGGGGATGCTTATTTGTGGCCATAGCTCAGGCCAAATCTCAGACAGTAATATTTAGAAGAGGCACACAATGACCAGGTTGTGCCTATTAGAAAGGATAAGGAGGCCATCCACTTGGAAATTCACCTGCGAAAGTCCCATTGAAATGAATGGGGGCGACGCAAGGACCCAGTCGTGCTCTTGTGTAACTCCTGCTCATTTCAGCAGGACTTCTGCAAGAGAACTTCCTGGAGCATTGTGTCTGTAAGAACATGGATTTCTTGGGAACGGTCTGTTTGCTGGTCTCTGTGCCTTTGAAATCATGGAGCTTATTTTGTCCTTGGTAGGGGACTTGCTTTAAGCAGCTCAATGTTTTACACTATTTTTGTGCTGTGGCTGAGCTGTTCATAGTTTATTAATTGTTAACAACCACTATGGTATTTTATGTTGCTTTTTAGTGTTTTCATTTTTAAGCCACCTGGGCAGCATAGACATTTTCCAGTTTGGTTAAGTGTAAAACACTTAATGGTTTTACACTTGGTTAAGTGCGCGGATTCTAATCTAGTCTTGGAGAACCGGGTTTGATTCCCCACCCCTCCACTTGCCCCTGCTGGATGACCTTGGACAAGCCATAGTTCTGGCACAGCTGTTCTTGAAAAAGAGCAGTTTCTGTCAGAGCTCTCTCAGCCCCACCTACCTCACAGGGTGTCTGTTGTGGGGAGGGGAAGGGAAAGGAGTTTGTAAGCCACTCTGAGACTCCCCTGGGTAGTGAAGGGTGAGGTATAAATCTAATCTCCTCCTCCACCTCCTCTTCTAAATAAATAAATCGATAAATAATTGGTCTACATTTCAGTGTGATTCGCTAGGGTTGTAATCCTTACAAATACATGAAATTTCCCAGAATCTTTAAAATTTAAATGGCAGAGTGGGGACCGGAACCCTCATCTCAACCCATGTCCATGAGTACTAATGTGTGCAGGTGACTACAACTGTGAATGGCTTAACTGAACATTTCACGTGCTGCAGCTACCAGGATAATATTCAGAAAGTCTTGATTTTAAAATTAGTGGAAGGCAAGCAATTGAGGGGCATCATAATAATGTAATAATGACAGGTGGCCATTTCCCCAGAAAGCACTTTCTTGGGGCACCTTCTTCGGGGGACATAACTCAAACCCTGTAAATCCAATCTTCACCAAACTTGGAGGGCAGGCAGAGGAGAGTCAGTCGAAGATACTTGGTGAGTTTGGTGTCTCTAGCATGCTGGGGGACATTCTGAGGCAGCTCACAAACCTCATGAACTGAACCAGTTAGCAAGGCAGCTAAAAATTCGTGACATGGTTTGTGAACAGGCATGTCACGAACCAGGAACCGAACCACATTTTCCCAGTTTATGCCCATCCTTATTTGTGAACGACACAGATTTAATTATTTAATACATTTCTGCATCATCTTTCCATCCTTGTTGCCAAACTGGTTTACAGTTCAGAACAACTGCCCACAATATAGCCACAAGAAAAAGGAAGAGAGGAAAGGAAGGGAAGAGGAAAACAAGCAAGCTCAGATTAAAAGCTGTTAATGGAACTATTCCATAATGTCCAGATGGAATGGTCAAAGCAGGGAAAAAATTCTAGGAAGGGAGGAGAGAAATGCCAGTTGCTTCCAGGCAAGTGGACAGTGGGAGTTACTGTCTCCTCTGTGATGCAGGCAGATGGGTCCAAGGAGAAGGTACAAATTAAAGGTAAATGTAATATTATAGTCAAATCTAAAAAAACCCCACCAATTATTGGACAATTCCATGTAGCTGAAGGGAAATCAAGCTCATGGTTAGGCTACGAAACAGCTGTTGAGTCAAGCATTAAAAGACTGTGGATGCAACAGACAGTGACAGTATTGCATAGGAAGGAAACAGAAAATAAGAGGAGGAGGAGAAAAGAGAGAATTGGACTTATACCCCGCCCTTCACTACACAAAGAAGTCTCAGAGCAGCTTACAAACTCCTTTCCCTTCCCCTCCCCACAACAGACACCCTGTGAGGTAGGTGGGGCTGAGAGAGCTCTGACAGAAACTGCTCTTGAAAGAACTTGTGATCGACCCAAGGTCACACCAGCAGCTGCATGTAGAGGAGTGGGGAATCAAACCCGGTTCTCCAAGACCAGAGTCCACGCTCCTAACCATTACACCAAAGTGGCTCTTTGCAGAGATAATTCAAGTAGGTTTCAAGCAACTCAAATAGTTGGAAGATGTGAGAATTAAAATCCATCTTCATAACACAGTGAATGAAGCCTGTCATGCAGACACATCTTGGTGACTGACTTATGGTGACCTGTAGGATTTTCAAGACAAGAAATGTTCAGAGGTGGTTTGCCATTGCCTGCCTCGGTGTTGTGACCCTGGACTTCCTTGGAGGTCTC
This sequence comes from Lepidodactylus listeri, assembly GCA_029233225.1. NCBI lineage: Eukaryota > Metazoa > Chordata > Lepidosauria > Squamata > Gekkonidae > Lepidodactylus > Lepidodactylus listeri. The sequence continues at coordinate 24,753,143 of JARCFY010000012.1, forward strand.
CCATCCAAATACTAACCAGGACCGATCCTCCTTAGCTTCTGAGAGCTGACACGATTGGGCTAGTTTGGGCTAGCCAGGCCTGGAAACACACCTTAAGGTGGTGGAAAGCAGAAGCAAAGGGGCACCATTAGTAGCCCTGGACTTCATAGAGCCAGCTGAAGGACCAACACCATGGAGGCCCAATATAAATGTCAGCACCTGAATGTGAAACCTCTAATGAAGGACATCTCTATGCAGACATGAAAACAGCTAATGAAACCATCATCAGACAGAGTTATATCATCCCCAAAACAAATGTTGTGACACTTGACCTCCATAGCCTACCAGTTCTCCAAGCCTGGCTTAAATGTAAGGGATCATTCATCCCTGCATTCTCCACCTTGTTGACCTATCCCCAGAGGCAGAGATGTTCCAAGATGACATTTGTGAATCATTGCCAAGAATCTGGGGAATGTAAAATATTAGCAGTGGCATCACTGCAGATGTTACGTCTCAAGAGGAACGTGATCAAAAGCTACAAGAAACTGACTGAAGCTCAAACTACTTGCTTGTTCTTCTGTGGTCATTTTTAACAACCTTTCTTTTCTGAATGAGGTAGCCATGGGTTGCCTTTTCAGGGGATAGCATGGTGGGGGGAGGGGGGAAAGCTCTTTAACCCTTTCCTCTCCTACCCTTTTCCCACCAAGCGAAAGACACCTTGCTGCTGCTTTTAACCTGCCCATCCCCCATAGGGAAAATTGACAGGTACACAAATCCATCTGGCTCAGTTTTGGCCATTCTGTCTAGGAGCTGCTCTCCAGGGTCTCAGGCAGAGAAAGGTTTTCCCTGGCTCTGGTATGTGAGATTCTTTTTTATGTGGAGATGCAAGGAATCCATCCTGGGGTCTTTACACACTGAGACATGGGGGAAGGAGAAACCACACAGACCACTCCAAACTCCTATAAATGCATGAGGCCTGTCACCAAACTACATTTCCCAGAAGTCCCTAGGAGAAGGAGATGCCTTTTAAACCAGTTTTTACGTCTGTGGTGGAGATAGCCCCTTTGAGTGAACTTTTAAGTGACGCATAGCATCCGCATGTATTCATAAGAAGTCACTCAAATGAAGGCTGCTGTAGCTTTTCCATTTGGAAATTAAGCATATTTTCTAACCACACATAGCAGATATCCAGGTTATTAGGAGGTTAAATTGATCTACTAGCATGAGGATTTCCTTCTTTTAAAAAATATGGCTTGTGGCAGAGCTTAAATATGCTCTGTGTGGTTACATATTCCATTTGCGAGTCTGTTTGCCAGTGAATTCTTTGATCTGCATTCCTCTTTGATTCCTGAGGATCAGACGCGTTCACTGAGTGACGGGTAAAACCTGAGACCTACATTAGTCAAACTGCCAAGCCGAAGCAAATCCACAAATGAGCTGCAGTGTGAAAACAAAAGTTGCCACATCAGATGGAGCAAGAGATCCCAATTAATTCCCTTTCTGCGGGTTCACACTCAGTTTCCCTGAACAGAGCAATTTATGCCAGAGTCATCGGCAATCAGACTCCTCAGACACTCTGTGCTTCTTGCTGCTGCTGCTGCTGCTGCTGGCAAAACCCTGCCCAATGGGAACAATAAGGAGAACATTAATGTATGCAGAATTCTGGGATATTAACCATCTACTAGTTTGGCATGACAGCCAGTGTGGTATAGTAGTTAGCGTGTCGGACTGGAAGCTGGGAGACCCAGGTTCAAATCCCTGCTCTGCCATGGAAGCTGGCTGGGTGACGCTGAGCCAGTCATATACCCTCACAGGGTTGTTGTGAGGATGAAATGGAGGAGAACAGTATCAGCTGCTTTGGGTGCCCATTGTAGAGAATAAATTTTGAGAAGTATCAGGTACAATGACCTGGTTCTCTAAAGATCCACTGGTGGTTGATGGATTGATGCAAGTCCTGCATGCTTCTGCCACTTAATTATTTGCTGCAGGCTCAGTCTCGTGGCAGGCCCAAGTTAGAACCTTAAAGGGGGGGGGGGGGGGGGGACTCAACCCAAAAAATAGCTGCAAACAGAGAGGATCAAGCTAACAAAAGAATTATTATGAAAAATATAGACATTTATTAGGGTGTACACATACATAAAACATAATAAAGTTAACAGAGACAGCCCAAGTATTAGACAATTAAAACTTAGTTCATAAGGAACTGATTGCGGTACATCTCAAACTGATGGATAAAACTTTTGACCTAAGGACCATATGCGTTTCAGCCCCTATGGGCCTTCCTCAGTGATCAATATTTCTTATTATACAATGACACACATCCAAAAACACATGCATTCAGAATTTAGTACATACATATATAAATGAGACCAGGTGTTGCTTCCTTAAATGCAATGTATTTGCTACAACTAGTAAAATGAGCCTGTGGTAGCTGTGCAAATTCTCCAAATTAATCTGGTATCAAATGTCCCATTCATCAGGATGTGTGTCACTTCCATCAAGAGTAATAGTCAAGGCATGGAGATCTCTCCGAATTACAATTGATCTCCAGACTACAGAGGTCAGTTCCCCTGCAGGGAATGGCAGCCTTGGAGGGTGGACTCTATGGGATTGTATGTTTATAATCTCCTTCCCTTCCTCTCCCCACAACAGACACCCTGTGAGGTAGGCGGTGCTAAGAGAGCTCTGAGACAACTACTCTTGAGAGAACAGCTCTGAGAGAACTTGTGACTGATCCAAGGTCACCCAGTCTGATTTACTATAAGGCAGCTTTACGTGTACAGGTACAGAGCCTACACAGTTAGCATGATCATAAGATCAGTGGCTGTCCTTTCTGCTGCATTTTTTTAGTAATGTGCTTTATGGCAGTTTTACACCACTTTTGCAACACTCTGATCCTACAAGAGGCTCGGTGCTTTCAGGCCGTAGCCTGTTGCTGAAAGACAAGCAAGAGTAAGATAGACATTTTGTTGTTTGAGCTTATGTTTTGCCCTGGATTTTCCAAATAGTTTGTAGGTGGGGAATAGCATTTCCTAGTGAGCCACAGAGATTATGCCTGCTGTTCCCACAACACAATAAGTGTTTCAAGGATGACTTTTCATTTAGTTGAAAGATTGAGGATTTCTCTATATACAGTTATAGGGATTAGCAACTAAAGACTGCAGTGCCAAACCAGCCTTCCCTTAGGAGACCCACCTAACCCTCCAAGTTCTAATTAAGAGGAAGTGGTAGTTGTGGCAAGGTGTGGACCCCAGTTGACTACCCAGTATGACCTCTGCAGAGTGGCTTTCTTGAATAACTAGTTGTTGACCAGCCGACTACTTAATTAGCACAGCAGTTGATGCTGACAGGGGTTTGAGTTACCTGCAAGGGACTTTCCATGCCGATGAGAAAAACAGATTGATGCATAGGTGTCAACTTCAGGGGGGCAGGGGGCTGGAGCCCCCCCCCCCCCCGCTGAACGTTTCCACGACATGCTGAGCCTCCCCTGGAGACAATGGCCTGTAATGTCTCTGGCCTAGCCCCAGAACCCCCACCCCACCCCAGGAAACTGGAAAGTCTACGCCCTTGGATTGATGTACCACTAGCCAGTGGCAGCAGAGAGATAATCCAGTGCCGACTGACCCTCTAAGTATTCTCCTGCAGCACTTGCTTTCAAAATGCCACTCACATTAGAAGAAGAGTTGGTTTTTATACCCTGCTTTTGTCTACCTTAAGGAGTCGCAAAGCGACTTACAACCTCCTTCCCTTCCTCTCCCCACAACAGGCACCTTGTGAGGCAGGTGGGGCTGAGAGAGTTCTGAGAGAACGGTGACTGGCCCAAGGTCACCCAGCAGGCTACATGCTGAGGAGGAGTGGGGAATCAAACCCGGTTCTCCCAGACCAGAGGCTGCTGGTCTTAACCACTACACCAAGCTGGCTTTAATGAAAGACAAAGCGCCAACTCAAAAAAATTTTTTCCTTAGCTGTAGGGATAGTTGTTTTGTCCACAGCAGCTCCATCCTTGCCATACTTCACTGTTACAGCATAGCTGTGTTGATGAGAAGAAGACAAGGTACTATACAGCACCCTGTCCCGGCTCCTGCACACGCAATACAGCTGTGTATTCCAGTTGTGTGCAGCCTGTGTACTCTTCCAGTATTCATGCAGGAAGAAAAGGAACATAAAAGGCATTCTTTTTTCTACTGTCATTATTTTATGGCAATCCTTTGAGAGTCCAGACATCTTTAATGTACAAAATGTTTAGAACTGAGTGCAAAATATTAGGATAGACCCCTTTGAACATAATTTGTTGAAAAAAAATCTGACTCTAGTGTGTGCCTAGCGACAGATATCCTTCCTGGCTTCCAGGGCTCAAATCCAATTTCAGCCTGCTCCCAAACTGTTTAATGAGCTCATTTGATTGTGTCCAGGCTAACACAGAGATATAAACAGCTTTAATCCCTATTTCTTGGCACTTTTGACCCCCTGCTTGGATTCATTATTCTCCTTTTAGCCACATCAAGGCCCAACGCTCCAACTAAATCATTCAAGCATTTTGTTCATGTAACAGGATTTTTTTTATGACCCCGTGTTTTCTTTGTGCTGCTCTCTGCAGTTTTGGTTTTTAATCCATGGTGTTAGTTTTAAAGGGGAAAGAATCCATACACAATGGCCAGCAAGGGCAAGGCGAGGGGTGTACCTTTTTTTTTTTAGTTTGCATTCATACATACTTGGATCAGTAAGTCTGCATGCCTTGGACATCTACCCACTTTATGGATATGATAAAAATACTCAAGATTTTGTGCATTGCTTGGTAGTTTGCACTTTCTATTTATCTATCTGGTTATAAAGGCATTCTGGGCACCTGTGTAGGCTCCAAGCCAGAAGAACAGGTGGCACTAGATTGCCAGCCCTGAGCTGGCAACTCCTGGAAGGTTTGGAGGGCGGGGCTCGGCATTGCACAGTGTCACATGGTGCAGTGATGTCACTTCCAGTCACATAACCACAAGTAACATCACGTGTCATCACAATGCTATGGTTTTGCCATGGAGATTTGGGTGGTTGCCAGAGTGTCGCAGCAGTGCATGATGCCACTTCTGGTTACGTGATTAGAAGTGATGCCATGGTGTTGCCACAGTGGCATCCCTCCCCTGTTTTTCTCCTGCTGCTGCATTGGGCAGCAGTGGGAAGCCAGAAGCCTGGGATGGGAGAGGGCTATAGAGGGAGACCTGATATGCCCAGGTGCCAGCCCACCTTCCCTTCACCCAGCAAATGACCCCGTGCATGAAGAAGACACAACCTGCAGAATTTGAGTCCCATGGGAATCTATTCACACTATTCCTTCCCCTCAAGAAAAGGCAGGAAATACATAAACTGGGTGCCTGAAGAATTGGACATTGGCAGGAGAGTAGCACGACTTTTCTAGAATATTGCAAAGGGATTGCATAAAATATTGCATCTTAATCTGTCACAGCAAAATAAAACAAACATCTAACATAAGAGAACATGAGAAGCCAATGTTGGATCAGGCCAACGGCACATCCAGTCCAACACTCTGTCATATAGTGGCCAAAAATACCAGGTGCCATCAGGAGGTCCAGCAGTGGGGCCAGGACACTAGAAGCCTGCCCTCCTCCCAAGAATACAGCACATCACTTCAAGGGCGTAGACTTTCCAATTTCCGGGGGGGGGGGGGGCTGGGGCTGGGCCAGAGACATTACAGGCCATTGTCTCCAGGGGAGGCTCAGCATGTCCTGGAAAAGTTCAGGGGGGGCGGGCTCCAGCTCCCCAACCCCCTTGAAGTTGACACCTATGCATTACTTGCCCCAGACCGAGAGATCCTATCTATATCTTGTGGCTAATAGCCACTGATGGACCTCTGCTCCATATGTTTATCCAATTCCCTCTTGAAGCCGTCCATGCTTGTAGCCACCACCACCTCCTGTGGCAGTGAATTCCATGTGTTAATCACTCTTTGGGTGAAGAAGTACTTCCTTTTATCTGTTCTAACCCAACTGCTCAGCAATTTCATGGAGTGCCCACAAGTTCTTCTATTGTGAGAAAGGGAGAAAAGGACTTCTTTTTCTAGCTGCTCTATCCCATGCATAATCTTATAAACCTCGATCATGTCACCCCTCAGTCGTCGTTTCTCCAAACTAAAGAGCCCCAAGCGCTTTAACCTTTGTTCATAGAGAAAGTGTTCCAACCCTTTTATCATTCTAGTTACCCTTTTCTGCACTTTTTCCAATGCTATAATATCCTTTTTGAGGTGTGGTGACCAGAACTGTACCCAGTATTCCAAATGAGGTCGTACCATCGATTTATACAGGGGCATTATGATACTGGCTGATTTGATGTTGTTAGGCTTTGAGGTACCACTGGGTCTTTATTTTTCTAGAATACCCTGGCTGAGCATATTTGGGATTAACTAGCACAAGCCAGAAATGCAATTCTTTCCAGTCGGCACATGAACACAAGCTCAAAGCAAAGGGCTTTTCTGGATTTGTCTGCATTTCCAGATGGGCACGTAACATAATCATGCGTTTTTGTATTACAGCTTTCCCTGGTTATGAAAGAAACGTTTTCCTTCCAGGGTCACAGCACAAGAGCTGCAGCTTAAGGCAGGAGCGTACTTGCGAAAGCTCATTGTTCGGGTTTAATCTGTTAAATGCTGAAGTGCTTAATCAGGAGATTATTAAGAATTCTGAAGAAGTGCTGGAGCTCAACACCAAACTGATGTTTTTGTTGCCTGAACTGCAAGTGAAACCCACAAGGGCATTAAGCATTTAATACCTAAACAATGTACAGTGTTATTAGAATAATCCAACAGGAGGGTACCAATGTGAGTATCTTGGCATTTTCCGGAGTACCCTTAAAGAAGAGCCTTCCGGGTTGTCGACTTTGCAGCTAAGCACCCTGGAAACTATTCCATCAACACAAAAGAAAGAAAGAACCTGCCTCAAGTCTCAGGAAAAGTGGGTAAATTAATAAATAAAAATTTAAAACCTGGCTGACCTACTACTGATTTTAATTTTCATTCATTATTAGTATACTGTGTTTACTACCGCGTGCAAGAGGTTGGACTATGTGGCCTGTACAGCCCTTCAACACTTTTGATCCATCACTAAAATGAAAACAGCTATTTCTTTTAATTTTTTGATTGACGAATATCCAAATCTGCCCCCACCACTGGCCATACTCTGATGAAAACATTTGAGCCACACATGGTCAGGCTGCCAGCTCTGAATTGAGAAAACACTTGGAGATTTTGGGGGTGGAGCCTGAGGAGGGCAGAGTTTGGGGAAGGGCAGGTCTTCAGTGGGGTTTGGCACCATAGAGTCCACTTTCCAAAGTGGCCATTTCATCCAGGTGAACTTTATGTCTCCTGGAGACCAGTTGTAATCCCAGGAGATCTCCAGCCTCTATTATTCAAGTCAGTTGGAATAGATATAGACTGCCATATACAGTCAAGAGAAATATGTAGAGCTTGGTGCTCCATCACTGGAGGTGGCCTGACGAAGTCCTGAGAGGAAATGGATGGGAACCTGGATGGTCCGTCACCACACCTCTTAGCAACTGTGGACATCTATCAACTGTTTACTCCTCTTAGTTTTGTGGACATTTATTGTTAGGAATTTGTTGAACTGTATTTGACTATTTACAGCGGAGGACAGACTGGCAAAATGAAGCACAAGGGAAGCAGGGCAAAAAGACCTGGACCAAGTTGTCGCAGGGCTTTCCAGTCACACTGCGTGGACTGATGCCGAACCATACCGGGGAGGAGGCAGAATGGAGCATTCGCACTGCAGGGTGGCCTCTGGCAGTGCCGCCCCAGTTGCACGCCGCTTTGGTCCGTTTCGCCGACCTGCGCATAGGCGTAGCAGCAATTGGGACAGGATCCCACGGATGGGAGCTTTAACTTTGCGAGCTGGAAGCATCCCTGTGGGTGATTGTGTGCTCAAGCACACAGCACACGTGGGCGGTTATGCCAGATCAGTGGGTTCATATTACTGGCGCCACTTGATTGCGCCTTATTTGCGTCCACACTTCCCGGAAGCGGGATCAACGAGCACCCAAACAGCTTGACACAGGTTTCACCAGGTACCTTTTTAAAGTGGGATGAAAACACTTCAGGACGGGGTGAGTACAGCACAGCAATGCCAGGCAGCTGTGGCTGTGTGAACCGGCCCTCATAATCCGCTTGCGAAACGTGCCTATATCGAGCCAAACTGCCAGTCTGAACGCAGCCTACATTTGTGTCTTTGGAATGGACCTGAATGGTCATTTAGAGTACTACACTGTTAATATAAGAACGTTTTGAACCAAGTGTCAAGTATTTTGGGGTACAGCGTTACAGTTTTTGACTGTGTTGTTATATGCACATCACCTGGAGGATAGCAACCCTAAAACGGCCATATCCTGACTCAGCAATCTTCTATTGCATAACGTTATGTCTCTTTATCCTGGCCATTATTCTAAAATCATACAGATGGATGGATGTATTGAAACTATGTCTTCATCAGGAACTTGATCCTAAATTAATTCTAGGTCTACATATAATCACAAGGTAATCCTGTCCCTCCCACCGCCCCACCTGAATCTGAGAGAAGTCCTTCACAACCCAGGATATCCAGCTCCCCAGAAGGATAATCAGCTCTTCGGAAGAAGAAACCATTCCACACCTCCTGAAAACTAAGAACTTCAATGTGCATGCTTAGAAGGGGAACTGAGTTACCCTTGAAATGATCATAGTCAATTCACAAGAGGGGGAGAGGAGAAGTTCTTCTGGCACCATTGTCCTCTCGTTATCCTGTCATCACTTGGTCCTCCTGTTAATGGCAGATAATTTTATTTGATTGTCGTAGCCAAGGATCAATCCCTGTAAGGCTTTTGATGTAAAATATTCTGGGTGGACTGCACTGTTGTAAAATGGAAAAGGGGATGCACAAAGCCAAGAGGCCTTCATCACCGCCAGATGCACTATTCAGAGGGGGGCAGGACAGGAGCACATCTATCTCTTTGATCATGTTCTTGGGTCCCCCACACTGTAAGTGTAATAAACTATTAAATACATGTTCTGACCTCTGTTGATAACATCTCTACATTTATTATGGGGTATTTCAATACAAGATAAACGCCATTGTAAATGATCTCAAAATACATTAGGGCAGTGTTTTTGTTTTGTTTGCAATTTAAACTTATTTATCTAGTTATTTGTTTTACACAATTTATATCCTGCCTTTCTGCCCTCAGGAGGTGATTAACAAATTAAAACATACATAATAACATCACATTTTATTTCGTGTTCTGCTTGTCTCCATTTTATTTTGTGTTCTGCTTGTCTCCTTTCACGGAACTGAAGGTGGCGCACGGAGGATTTCCAACCAGGCATTTGATCACTGCAACTGGAAACTGTGGCCAGGGGCATCATGCCCAGAATTTATGGACACCTAAAGTTGCCCCTGAAGTCCAACAGGTCACAAAATCATATCTGATTTAATTTCAGAAAAAGAACTGATACACAGAAAAACTTTAATCGGCCATGTGCTGCTTTCAGGCAGATGAGAGAACTCATTGCCTTGCATAAGAGAATATTGCACACATTTTTTTTCCAGTGAAAATGGTAAGGAAGAACAGCAGCCAGATTTCAGTCCATATATTAAATGCAGGTTTAAAAAGAGGAGAAACGGTCATATTACACACACACACCCAAAAGGAGATAGATTTGATTTATACCCCGCCTTTCACTACCCGAAGGAGTCTCAGAGTGGCTTACAATCACCTTCCCTTCCCACAACAGACACCCTGTGAGGTAGGCGGGGCTGAGAGAGCTCTGAGAGAACTGCTCTTGAGAGAACAGCTCTGACAGAACTTGTGACTGACCCAAGGTCACTCCAGCAGCTGCATGTGGAGAAATGGGGAATCAAACCTGGTTCTCCCAGATTAGAGTCCGCACTCCTAACCACGACACCAAACTCATCCAGGGCAAAAACCACCTTTGCACATCTTTTGCCTTGAAAACCCCATGGAATTACCATAAGTCAGCTGCAACTTGATGGGGGGGGGGAGAGGAAATCAGTTTCATTTCAGGTATCATTTAATCTCTTCTCTTCATCTTCTCTTCTTCCTTGGCAGTGTCCCATCCAAAACTAGTCAGAGCCAACCCTGCTTGCCTTTTGAGATCTGATGAGATGAGGCTAGCCCGGGCTGTTCAGGTCAGTGTGATTTTGTCCCTTACCTTTGAAATAACCTCTAATGTCTAAATGCCGGTAAAGAAAGGAAATTGTGCAACATGGGTATATTGCAATAATGCCCACATGGAAATCTATGGATGGATTCACCAAATCCAGTTTTTGTCTGGTTTCAAATGGATGAACATATACAAACTGGCTGGTCATGGATAGAGTCTGCAAGATTTCCAACGATCACGGCGGCTGGAAAAAGTGATCCTGTGACTTGCTGCTGGCTACACCCAAATCCCACATCATATCTGTCCACATGCTCTCTTAGCTGGGGAGAATACAGAGTATCAGTTTATGAATGAATTCAGATGTCAGCCATGCTTATGTGCTGCATAATAATGCTGATTTTTTCCCCCTTATTCATGAATGAGGAAAAGATGTGCCGTGTTTCCAGCTAGACAGCAGACTGATGTCTGGTTCACACATGCATGCTCATCAGTTGATATTAGCCGCATGACAACAGAACTTGCACATCTCTTCAAAGCACAATGCACAATGTTCATACATTCCTCTGACAGTCATCAACCCAGTGATCAGATGTGAAGGAATCAAGTGGTGTTCACACCTGTGTGAACCAGTTTCTGTAGAAACTTAGGAAAGGTTAAATCGATGTCTTATTTTCTGAAAATTCAGTGAAAAAACCAATCTTGTCTAAGTTATGGATCTGATTTTAAAATGGCTTTCTTCCACTTTTTTATTTCCTATTAAAAACATTCATAATGGACTTATTATAAACTGCTTATGAAAAAGCCATTGGAGGAAATTTCATCTTCGCTTGCTTCCTGAATCATAATGCTGTAGCAGTCCCCAAAACAGTGATTATGGCTTCCTGATTTATAGACTTATAAAGTTGGAAGGGATCTCCAGGGTCATCTAGTCCAACCCCCTGCACAAGGCAGGAAATTCACAAATACTTCCCCACACACACACACACACCCAGTGACCCTTGCTCCACACCCAGAAGATGGCAAAAAAATCCCAACCTCCAGGGTCCCCGACCAAACTGGAGAAAAATTGCTTCCTTTAAATACTTTGATGGTGTTACTACTCATGCTAATTTCGGTGAAGATGTTTTCCAGTGACCGAGAGTTTTGTTAGTGAATGATGGATTTCAGTGGTCATCTCTTTTCTTCAAGTCATCCCTACCTCAGTGGGTTTCCAGTTAGCAATAAAAGTGGATAATGTTTTTTCCCTAATCAAAGAAGTAAGTTTGGCCTTCTCAGCAAGTTCCATCATCTATACCAGCCATTCCTCTATTGTAGGTACTGACCAAGTTTTCCATTTTTGCACATATAATAATCTTGCTGCCGTTGTCATATACAAAAAATTCCATGTGTGTTTTCTAACTGTCCATTAATCCCAACAAAAAGGCTTCTGGTTTCAGTTGTATCTTTAGAGTCTTCTGGATAAATGAATGTATTTGTATCTAGAAATTTTTGACTTTATTACATGTCCACCATAGGTAATAGAATGTTCCTTCATGTTGTTCACATTTCCAACATCTATTCGAAATATTTTTGTATGTTTTAACTAATCTTTTCCGGAGACATTTACCAGTGATACATCATTTTGTAAAAATTCTCTTTCAGACTAGAACTTAATGTAAATTTAAGAGCTTTCAACCACATATTTCCCCATTGTTCCATTTGTATATTAAAACAAAAAGTTTTAGCCCATTTCATCATAAAAATTTTCACCTGTTTTTTCTCTGTCTCAAATTTCAATGAGTTTATACATTTTTGTAATAACATGTTCATCATTTGTACATAGTTCCATTTCAAATTCAGTCTCAGATTGATCCACACCATAAGATCTTTTATCTACTTTAAACCTTTCCAATAGTTGTGCATAAAAAATTTGCAACTATATCCTTGTGCTGTCAAATCTTCTCTTGATTTCGCTTTACATTTTCCCTGTGAAAAATCTAATATGTCACGGTAGGTAAGCCACTTGTGCTGAGTTATCATTTCACATCTAAAAAATGCTTCTTGAGTTGAGAGCCACAGAGGTGTTTTTGGACACAACCTAGGTTTCTATTTATTCTATATTCTTAGAATGGCACATCTAATATAATATTTTTTTAAATCCGCATTAACTTTAACTTTGTCGTACGATAAGTAGGCATGCCATCCAAATCTCAAGTTGTATCCTTCTAACTCCAATGACTTTGTTTCTCAACAACAACAATTCTTTCATCCATACTAAACAACAAGCAGCAACATATAATTTCAAATCAGGTAACCCCAGACCTCCTGATTGAGAATGTTGATGTTCAAAGAATATGGCTTCTCCCTTGCAGCCAACAGCCATGTTCCACTGCTTTCATGGAAATCGTTGAAATATATACTTGGTTCAAAGCCAACATATGGCAACCCCATAGGATTTTCAAGGTAAGAGACAAAAAGTTAGTTTGCCATTACCTGCTTCTGCATAGCAATCCCAGACATCCTTGGCAATCTCCCAAACAAGTTCTGACCCTCCTTAGCTCCCAAGATCCAACAAGACTGGGCTAGCCATAATGCTTTTAAAGAAAACTATACATGTCTCAGAGCCAAATTTCGGGGAAAAGGCAGCTAATGAACTCCAGGTTCCAAAAGAAGCTCATATTTATACTGTGGGGTTCCTAAAGCTGTGAAAAGTCCAAAGCGTCATTGCAAGAATAACATCTTGGTTGATAGCTGTTTTCTGCACCCAGGACAACCAAAATGTTATAACTGAATGAACCCAGCTATGGCTTTTGTGTTATACTTGCACAAAGTTTCAAGCCTCTTTACTGAACAACTTTATTCTACCCAAGGAAGTTAATAAAGGTTATTCTTTTTGCCTGTTTACCTCAAGCCTCATCTGAAATTGCCACCTTTAGAAGTCTGTTAGGTAGAGGTTGAGGTAGAGACCACACTGGTCATACTTCACGTCACTCTACCTCTATTCAATCGTCATTTGAAACCCCAACCTTCACAGCAACTATGGCCAAATTTACCAGCATATATATATAATTTTTTAAGTACACAAAAAGCAAATTATGTATTGAAAAATGGCTACCTTTCATCAGTTTCTGCAGTAGCAAAGCCCATCACAAAGGATTCATTATATATATATTTAAAAAACAGAAGCTCACTGAACTTGCCATGTCTTCAACACATTGTGTTGTACTTATTTTAAATATATATATCCAAATATGTTGAACTTTGTCTGGGTTGGGCCCAATGACGTTTTCACTATTGATTATCGGACTACGGCAAAAGCAAGGCTTTGCCACAGAGCTTCACTGCATATACAGAAGGAAAGTTCTCAGGCGCCTTGTTTCAAACAGGGAATAAAGTACTCCCAGTCCTCTTTCAGTACTGGTAGCTCAAGAAAAATCCAGGGCTCTTTTTGGACACAAATCAATCACATCTAATGAGCAGTTTTCTTAATGCATGTGTGTAAATTACAGAACACAGGACGGACTCTCCACAAGGAAGTCCGATAATATGTTTATGTTTAACTCAGAAATTTTTTTGCATCTGTAATTAGCTCAGACTTATCTTCAATTTAATTTTCCTGTTTGACTTCCTGCAGCATATACTGTAAAACATCCTGAAGCACTATCATAAGAAAATCTGGTACTGCTTTTGGAATCAAGGTTTCTTATATATTTTTTTAAAAAATGGGTATAAATGCATTCCATGTGTTAAGCTGTTTCTGTTTGTATTTTACTAAGTTGTACTGCTTATTCCTGCAGTTAAGGAGGCCATACACAGCTGACAGAGAGGGGGAGAAAGAGAGAGAGAAGGGTGTCATTTGATAAGACGCACCACCGATATGGAGACATATCGCTGGGTTTCTTCCCCCATGGAGACATATCGCTGGGTTTCTTCTTCTTCTTGGTATCCTTTTGTCCTTTCCAAGCAGATGTTTCTTAGCTATTAATTCAGAATGTTTTTATCAGTAGGGAGGAAAATAAAGCAACCATGGAATTCTAGCATCAGGGAAAAATAAGGGTAACAAGAAAGAGAAGAAATTATTTCTCCCAAGTGCTTAAGCCACAAGACAGTGGTTCCTCTAAGGAAATATCTGAATGGTATTTTGTGAAACCAAGAAAGAAAGGATGGGTGATGGAGAGAATAAAACAGTAGAGGGAATGGAGAATGTGAATATTTAAGGAAGAAAAATGTATACAGTGTGGTTATAGTCTGCAGTTTTGCATTTTATTTAAAGAGTATCTCAGCAGCTACACAGAGTATTGTTTTGTGGGCTCCTGTCTCCAAGCAATAGAAATTTCAGCCTTCACAAGGCCTGTTTTGGGGGGGATGAGAAGGTACTGGAAGATCTTGGAAATAATTTGTTCATTTAACAAATGTACAAGTGGTATAAGCTTTACAAGAATGCAGATGGAAGCACACAGACCCCACCAGGATTTACAGCAATACAAGTTCACTCTTACACACCCTTAATTTGCAGCCAAATGTATACTAAAATGCTGCTTCCCAGCACTTTTGGCATTCATTGTGGCAGGCAAAACTGCCTGGAAAATGCACCAATCTATAGTAAATGCCATAGATACTGGGAAAATTGCTAGTGCAACACCTGGAAACAACTGCACATTCTCCCCAAACCGGGGTTTCCAACCCATTGCTGACACACACACACACACACACACACACCCCCCAAGCTTAGGCGTCAACTTGAGCCACCCCTGAAATTTCCCAGGGGGGACTGAGCCCCCCCCCGGAAAACTGAGTGCCCGCCACCGTGGGTCCCTGGGCCCTTCCTAAGGCCACCACCACTGTCTCTCTCTCTCTCTCTCTTCCCCCCCGGCCTGGCTGCCTCTTTCCCTCCCTCCCTCCCTCCGTCCGTCCAGGGGCCAGCTAAGCAAATGCCCAGCTGGCCCCTGGACGGATGGAGGGAGGGATGGAAGCAGGAGTGGCCAGGCTGGGGGGGGGGGGAGGCAGCGGCGGCGGGGACATGGTCCCGGCGTGCGCGCGTGCTTCGCGCACAAGCCCCTGCCCCCCCCCCCAGGGATTTTAAAACTCGACGCCCCTGACCCCAAGTGCTTTCCAAGTGCTGAAAAAAGGCATCATCGATGTCTTGATGATCTTTTTGCTAAAAACCCAGAAATGATGTTACACCTAGTAATGCTGTAAGAATCCCACAGATTTCTATGGTAAAGACCATATTGATCAGAGGAATTCCTAGAGGGTCATGGTAGCCTGTGATGTAACTTCCAGGGTTTCACCTAGAAATGGTGTCATGGTGTCAGTGATGCTAGTCCCCCCCCCCCCATGCTGCACTGATCAGCAGTGTGATGGCCAGAGAACTGTCCACCACCTGGAAGCTGGAAACCTATAAACTTCACCCTCTCATGGCACCACTCCCAAAATCTCCCAGTATTTGCCATAACGCAATGGACACCCCCACTGCTCAGACCACCCAAAGATAACATTTTTTAAGTATTACCCTTCCTCCAAGGAGCTGAGGGTGGCATACCTCTCCCCATTTTATTCTCAGAACAAATCTATGAGGTAGCTTAGCTTGAGGGAGTAACAGGCCCAGTGTCAGCCAGTGAGCGTCATGAATGGGAGCTGATTTGAACCTAAGTTTCTCTGGTCATAATCTGACCTTAACTACTCTGCCACACATATTTGGGCACCAGGGCAACTATCAGACCTCCGTGTCTGCCAAACAGCAATGGGCTTAGGTTGCCAACCACCAAATGAAGCTTGAAGATCTCCCAGTAGGGCTGCCATCTCTGGGTTGGGAAATACCTGGAGACTTTGGAGTGGATCCTGGAGAGGGAGGCATTTATGGGAGGGAGGGATCGCAGCAGGGTATATGGTGTAGTCTACCTTCCAAAGCAGCCATTTTCTCCCGGGGAACTGATCTGGATTGACTGGAGATCAATTGTAATAGTGGGAGATCTGGCAACCCTACCGTCCAAAGGTTTTCCATTCCATAGATTTCATGGAACTGACCAAAGCCTGTGTTGAAAGCAGAGGTTCTTATAAGTGTGGAAATGCCTTTGGCAGGTGCCTGTTTATGGGCTGCTACCCTATGTACATGGTTTTGTCATATGAGAAGTTTTCAAGGTCAGGGTCTGACACTGGCAACATTCATCAGTTTAGGGACGGATTGTGAAAAAGAATGAACTACTCACTATAGCTGTACAAGCATTTTATGGTGGTTGAAAGTGCCATCAGATCAGAGCTGATTTATGTCAAGAGACACTCAGAGGTGGTTTGCCATTGCCTGTCTCCACATCAAGACACTGGTATTCCTTGGAGGTCTCCCATCCAAATACTTGCCAGGGCTGGCCCTGCTTAGCGCCGAAGATCTGATGAGATCAAGCTAGGCTTGAGTTATCCA
Source organism: Lepidodactylus listeri (assembly GCA_029233225.1). Lineage (NCBI taxonomy): Eukaryota > Metazoa > Chordata > Lepidosauria > Squamata > Gekkonidae > Lepidodactylus > Lepidodactylus listeri. The sequence continues at coordinate 24,769,690 of JARCFY010000012.1, forward strand.
GGACAGAGCAATCATTTTATAAATAGCCAGAATAACACTAACTGTACTATTTCAAATAAGCTCATGGACCTCCAATGAACATATTTTTGAAATTCCCTCTTTGATCAAACACAAAGTGGTGGCATTTTCTCGAAAAATCTAGCACTCCACCCCTCTTTTTGCTCTCCCTCTATATCCTCTGTTTCTCCTGTTCCTTCCCTGCTGTCTTTCAGTAGTCATACTTCCTTCTTACGTTCTAAGTCCTCTTTTTATTTTCTTCCTCTTCGTGTTCAGTATCTGTACAGTCTGGGAAAGCGGCAGGCAGACCGCCAGTTTTGCCTCCAGTATATATTTGTGGAGCCAGCAGCATGAAATGCAAATTGGCTTTTAAGAAGAAAAGGAGGTTTCATTGACCATCAGGACTGTCTGGGGCTTGAAAATATCCCTCCAGACAGCTCCTTCGTTCCAGTAGACGGGATGCATTTTGTTCATTTGAAACAGCAACGTGGTAAATTTGATAATCCATTTTAAATTCTTTGCACTCCATATCTTGGGAAAGGGCCCAAAAATTAACCTTTCCTTCAAAGCTGTTCACCAGAAAGCTTGCAGTCCAAACCAGCCATTTTGTTGAGGCCAGACCATATGTTAACATTAGTGATGTGATGTGGCTGCTGCTTCAAAACATCTCTCCCCCCCCCCATCCCATGGCTCACTTCCATGTCAAGATGATAATTATGAAAATGCACTTCATGCACACGGCCCACATCACACATTTCCTTCTCGCACCAGCTCCACACTTCAGTAGGTGCTTCTGGTGCCAACTACCTTTGGTACTACTGAAGCAGGAGCAGACAATCAGAACCCCTCCCCAGTATCTTAAGGGACATGTCACCTTGAGGTAGGGTTGCCAAGTCCCCCTGGGGGGCGGGGAAACCCCTGCTCAATTGGCCCATTCCCCGTCGGCCTGGATTGAGCCGCCGGGGGGAGCCCCACCCCCAAATTGCTGGGCTGTGGAGACGTGCCTGGTGTGATGATGTCACCCAGAGGCTCTATAATTCCATAACTTGCTCGCTCTATAATTTGAGGGAAAACTCTATGGAAAACTCTATGGGAGAAGATTCCCAAGGAGGAGTGGACTCCCCCCGCTGTAAGGTAAGTTAGACCTGGCAACTCTACCTTGAGGGTCAAAAATTATCTGCACTCACCCTGACCTGGATAGCCCAGGCAAGCCCCATCTCATCAGATCTCGGAAGCTAAGCAGTGTCAACTCTGACAAGTACTTGAATGGGAGACCTCCTTGGAATACCAGCAGGCAGGAGGCAGGGGCAGGCTTTATTCAGCTACCCCTCTGAATATCCTCCAGGCCCCCTGTAGAGGTCAGTCATCAGAGGTCACCATGACTTCCAGGTGCACACACACTCACATTTTAAAAATACAATACAAATCCCAAAAAATTATCTGTGCACAAAAACATAGCACTGAGCTAGTATGGTACAGAGTATCAGAGAGTCACACTCTCTCAGTCTAACCTAACACACATGTTCCAAGGAATGATACACCATGCACTACAGTGGCACAATCCTATAGTGTGGACTTTACTTGTGGAAAGGCTTAGCCAACACATTGTTACAGCACCCACGTAGATGAGCCTAAATTTCTCTGGTCATAGGCTGGAGTCATAGCCCTCTGGGGTCATGGCCAAGTGCTATCTGTCTGTATTCTTCATTCCATCTGAATACAGAGGGTGCCTTGGGCAGTTACTGAGATTTCACGCTGGAGCTATGACCCCTGGACCTTTGAGACGTGGTATGTGTAGTGGCTAGTGTCAGATTGAGAAGACACCACCCACTCGGTCACGAACACACTGACTGACTTTGGGCCTGTTGTCCTCTCTCAGTCTAACCTACCTCACAAGGTTGTTGTGAGAAATAAGGGAAGAGTGGGAAACCACTCTTATATATGTGACCCTGAGGTTCTTGGAGGAAGGGTGGAATAAAAAATATATTGCTAGATCTGTACTTTTTAATGTAAACTCTCCATGGAATAATGTTGGCCTCGCCTTGTACTCCAGACACATTTCCCAAAGACTGCAAAAGATAGGCACATAAAAGATGCATGGGAAGAGGTCATTTGGAAGTTGCCCTCTCCCTCCCGGGGCTGGGCTCAATTGGTGCTTGAGCGTCTTGAGTGGAGCATTAGGAAATCGTTGCCACCACAAGGGCTCGCCTACCCTCTCCAAAGCAGAAGAACCTTTCAAAAAAACGTAATAGATTAAGAATGGCTGCCCTTTGTTTAAACTAACGATGCAGACAAAGTGTCTCCGGGAGTACCATGTCTGTGAGTGACACATCCCTCCTGAGTCCCAGCCAAGTCAGTTCTCACTGAAGGGCTCCTTCTGTAATTTGTTTCTGAGGGTGGAGTCGAGGCCCGCATGCCATTTGGGGACTGGCTTGTGTGAGAGACCCAGCCTGGCTGGAGCTTGTGCCGTCTGTCCCTGGAGCCATGGCAAGGCTATGATTTGCGTCTGCTCTGCCGATGCTTTCTTGTTTCGGGTGCAAACATACTCAAAGCACTAATGGCATCTCTCTCTCTCTCTCTCTCTCTCTCTCTCTCTCTCTCTCATACAAAAGCAGATGGGAAGAAGACTGGGGGGTACCCCCTTGCCCTGTTTGCTGCAGTGCCACTTAAGTGCTGCAACAACAACAACAACAGGGCTGGCTTCAGTTATCTATGGCCTGACAGTATGTAGCACAGCAAACTTGCAGAATTTGAAAAGTCAGTACCCAGATGGGAGACCTCCTGGGAAATCCAGGGAAGCCAACTCGATGGAATAAAGATTGGGATAAAATAAAATAAACATTCAAATGATGCTCCTATATACACTGATAAGGGTGTGTGCACTTGGCCTTTTCCCCAAACAAGTGATGTAAGCATTATCTGTGCGGCACGGTGGCAACATGAAAATTGGTCAATCTGCAGACAGTTAAAAGCAAATTTGTTCATCTTAGGCTGCGGCCACACGGGACTTAAATGCGGGAGGAAGGGCAATTTCCTCCCGCATTTAAAGGGGCCGACCAGACAGACAGCCCCTAGTCCCGTGCCAAAGCGGGCTCCAATGCAGGTTCCTCCCGCATTTTCAGACCCCGGGAAAATCAAGTATTTTCCCGGGTGTTGCGGGAGGAACCCGCATTGGAGGTATCTGGACAGCCCTCTCTCGCATGCATTGCGAGAGCAGGGCTGTCCAGATAGCCCCGCTGGCCATTTCCCCCCCCCCCTTTTACACTTGGGCGCATGGCTATCCATGCGCCCAAGTGTAAAAGAGTGGGGGAAAAACCACCCAGACTTACCCAGGCAGATGGTGGGTTGGAGGCCGCCACCGCCGCTTCCAGTGCTGCTGGGGCCGCCTCTGCCACCTCCGCCGCGGCTGCCCCCGCTTCTGCTTCTGCCGCCGCCGCCGCCGATCACGCTGGCACAGGGGTTGGGATGTATGGACATCCCAACCCTCTGTTGAAAAATGCGGTCCCTTTAAATCTGAGAGCCCTCGCGGATTTAAAGGGGCCATGTGACCGCGGCCTTATACTCCCTCTCCACTACTTCCATGCACTAAACATCAGTTTTGCACATGAAAGGGCCCTGGACTAAGTCAGATTCTTGGTCTATCAAGGTCAGTACTGTCTACTCTGGCTGGTTGTGGCTCTCCAGGGCCTTAGGTAAAGATCTTTCACAGCACCCATTGTGTGTTGGTGTGTACAGTGCTGTCAAGTTGCAGCTCACGTATGGCGACCCAGCAGCAAGGGGCTTTCAAGGCAAGTGAGAAGCAGAGGTAGTTTGCCCTTGCCTTCCTCTGCAGAGTCTTCCTTGGAGGTCTCCCTTAGCTTCCGAGATCTGATTATTTCAGGCTATACCATGATACCTTACATCACCCACAACTTGATCCTTTTAAATGATGATGTCAGAGACAGAACCTGGGACCTCCTGCATGCCAAGTGGATGCTCTCTCTCTGAGCCACGTTGGAATTTCAGTTCATCACATGTTATGGAACAGCACGGAAAGGCATGCAGAGTCACTTGCCGTGAGAGAAATAAGTAACTGATAATTTGCTGTCCTGTAGCAGCATCCCAAATCAGCACTGCACTCAGCTACACTGCCCAAACAGTCAAAAGGATACAGCCTTTCCAAGGAATACCAAAATTAATTAGGAAACAATAGGCTGTCATGTTGGTGGGAGGGAAGTCAAACAACACACGGTGTAGCTCCTTTCCGAGGCACTCCAGGCCAAACACTCACACACACCATCTTCCAGAGATCGTCCCTATTTTCTGGTACTGTTGCTAGTAACTCACTACTCCTATTTTAATGAGATTTTTCAGATGCCTTTTAAAAATTAAATTAGTGTATACCCACACAGGAGCTCTCATTCTTGGGGCTTTCAGACCTCCCCTCTGAGTCTCTTCTAGAAGTAAAAGCTCTGAGCTGGGAACAAATGCATCTTGATTCTGTTGCAAGCCCATGGAAACAAACAGTAGAGCTTGAGCTAGAACTTCCTGAATGGCTCTAGTGTCAGTTCATTCATGTCCACCTTCCGCCCACACCCACCACCCAGTGCCAAAGCCGATGCAGGGCACGCAAGCTCAGAGGAAATTAATACTGCCTGCAGACAGACGGGAAAGGGCAGTCTCCTCCAGCAATAGGCAATCCGGGGCAGAGGGCACTGGGCCTCTACAGAGAAGCACTTTGTGCCACAGAACAGCTCAGCAGTTTTATCTGAAAAGGATGAGGCCTGATCCTATGAATCAGCTCTCTGATTTCAGAATGGTCAGGATCTGGTGCCAAGGTTCTAGCGTCAGTGCAGGGCATCAGCTCTTTTCCTCTCAGTAACCTTCCAACCCTAGTCCAATGCTCCAGCTAGGGTTACATACTGGGTTATTCAGGGGAAGGCTGTGGAATGGGACGCCAAGCAGGGCAAAAAACCTATTATGCAAGGAAACAATTTAAATGATCAGCAAATGCAAATTACAATATGCAAAGAATGCAAAAATGGAGTAAATATACAATACAAAACTGTGAATAAATGTACAAATTGTACACCAGCTCTGTAATGTTAAAGACTGATCTGTCTAAAACCCGTGACTGGTTGCCCTTCTGAAGATTTATGCTCTATTAAGCCAAAGAGCCAGTTTGGTGTAGTGGTTAAGTGCGCAGACTCTAATCTGGGAGAACCGGGTTTGATTCCCCACTCCTCCACTTGCACCTGGCTGGATGACCTTGGGCAAGCCATAGTTCTGGCACAGCTGTTCTTGAAAAAGAGCAGTTTCTGTCAGAGCTCTCTCGGCCCAACTTACCTCACAGGGTGTCTGTTGTGGGGAGAGGAAGGGAAATGGATTGTAAGCCGCTCTGAGACTCCTTTGGGTAGTGATGGGTGGGGTATAAATCCAATCTCTTCTTCTTCTATTAAGAATAATATCAAATTCTGACTGATTAGAAACACAGAAAACACAAGTGCATGTATAAAAATGTCCGTGAAGAAGAAGATACTTGAAAGGAATACCTGGGATCTTCGTTGTACATGTATTCACAATTTTATATTGTATATTTATTCCATTTTTGTATTCTTTGCCTATTGTAATTTGCATTGACTGGTCATTTAAATTGTTTCATAGCATAATAGGCTTTTTGCCCTGTTTAGCATCCCATTCCACAGCTCTTCCTTTATTTATATGTTTTGCTAGGAAGTCCTCACTTTTTGGCACGGGATATTTAAGGATGCATTGTCTAAGGAGGGTGGAGTTTGGGGAGGGTGTATGTCACTTTCAGGTGATGTTCTAGGCAGCCTCCCCTGATCTCCATAGTTTGTACTCAGTGCTCCCTCTAAGCTGTGGAGTCCTGTGAGCAAAAATTCTACTTTGTGGGCTACTGGCATTAAAGTTGTGAGTGGGCAATTTGACTACTGCATAAATTAGTTTGCTCTGGAGCCATCCTTCCTGAGCTCAGACAAAAATGTGTGACTCAGAGGCTAAAAAACGGCGAGCTAGCTCACACTTAGAGGGAACACTATTTGTACTGCAGTCTTTACTATAGAGACCAGGGGAAATTCCCAGGGTGTCACTCTGTGGAGGGCATTTTTTTTCTCCTGCTCCTCAGTTCCTCATGGGCAGAAAACTGAGGCTGGGGGCAGGTAATCCCATACCTCAGGTAGGTATACAGGAGGCCTAACTTTAACCACACCAGCTCTTGTTGCTTGGTTCCTCCAGCTGTTCACCCAGTGTCCTTGTGGCAGACTTGTATTGTACAAAGTGCTATTTGACATTCTTTCTGTGTTGTTAGCAGGGCAGTTCAGGCACCTTTGATTTAGAGATACTTGCCAGTACTGAAAGCAGAGAATTTTATTCAGCCAACTCACTTCACTACACTCTTAAGTCCTGCCCCCTTCTCTCCTCTTCATCCCAACTTCCCTTTAGCTTCTGAACTATGAATATCTCGCACACTTTCTTCAACCACTTTATGTTAGGGACCCTTGGGATCATTTCTTGTCAGTAAGAAATGAGATTCTGTGACAAGAATCAGCTCAGCTATCTGTTGTTGTTGTTGTTTTATAAATTAAATTTTTATTAATTTCCAATGCTTACAAGTTAATTACGAGCTTTTTTTTACAACAAAAAGAGACATTCTTTAAAAATAATCTACTTCAAGTTGCCAACTCTATTCTGCTTCTACCTTATTAGTAAATAATAGTCATTATTTGAGTCTAATAGAAATTGGCGTGCCTATTAAGTATTTCTGCCTCTCAAAATTACTCCAGTATGGATGCTTTATTTATAACCTCTATTTCCCATAATTTTCCTTATATCTGTATAAGTAATGTTTTGTTAGATTTCCTTAAGTTTATAACCATATATTCTGTACACATTTCATTTCAAATTATTTTATACGATAAAATAAAATAACATAAAAAGAAAGTATGTATCTCACCATTTTGTTACTCTGCTATCTTAAGAACATAAGAACCTAGGAGGACCTAAGGTAGCTACCCACCTGAAACTCATTGTATGAGTGATTTGAGATCAGTTTCCAGAACTCTGCCACAAGCTTCTCTTTTGATGAGTGTATTATTTCACACCATATTCTCTTCCTTTCTGCTTGCTTCTTCATTAGAACATAAGAACATAAAAGAAGCCAATATTGGATCAGAATAGTGGCCCATCCAGTCCAACACTCTGTCAAACAGTGGCCAAAAATACCAGGTGTCATCAGGAGGTCCACCAGTGGGGCCAGGACAGTAGAAGCCCTCCCACTGTTGCCCCCCCTCAAGTTTAATATCTTTTACTATCATTTAGATCTTTTTCTTTAACTGGAGCTCTTCTAATCTGTGTTCCCTACAGCTGGGACTCTGGAGCTGTTCCGAAGAAGATTCATTATAGGTCTTGCCCATTGGGGAGGTGTGGAGGGGGGAATGTCCCTATGGCCCTTCTCGCATGCTCCTCTATTTGTTATTCCAGACTACTTTTTTTTGGGGGGGGGGATAATAAAAGGGAGAAAAAAGCAGTTCTGTAACTGCAATCTCCTCCGATGTAATTCTTTACAATTTTATGGTGGCCTCCTCTTCCAGTTGCCAATTCTTAGCATATTAGCCCAAGTCCAATTCCAACGCCTTCAGAAGCTCACCAAATGTTAAATCATGGGCTGTATGTGTGCATTCTCAGTGTATAACTGATATATGGCCAAGCGGAAGCCAATGGTACCTGTAATTCCTTTGTGCAAGCTTTTGTGCAATTGGGCAGATATTTTCCTGGCATTTAATATTTCAAATGGAATGTCTGGGTACAACTGAACCAGAGTGTCCTCAAGCTTCAAACCTCTGTTCTTCCTGGCAATTTTCAAGAGGTTCCACTTAGTCTTTGTATCCTTAAGTTCTGCCACAATATCAGGTATCAGTGCTGGTGAACCAGTTCGTGAAAGAGTTAAACAGTAGGCATTGTTTACCACAGGCCCTGGAAGCTTGTTTAAAGTGGCAGTAAGGTCCTTGTTTGACTAAAAATTCAGGGAAATTCCACAAAATTTTACTATAGTTTCTCGTGATTTAATTTCTAACAACATTAGCTTACTTTTAGCCCTTAATTCAGCTCTTTCTTTAGAGTTTTAATTCAACTATTTCTTTAGAGTTTTTATGCATGCTGGCAACCACTGTCTCTGCTTTCACCTGTGTATCCAATAACTTTTTGTTAACTTCACCCAACTTATTGATAATAGGAGTGATGCTGTTTCTTATCTCTTCTTTTAAATCTTGTTTTAAATCTGTACGCTTAAAAGCCAGTTTGCCTGGCAAGGTGGGATATAAATTGAAAGTAATAAATTAATAATGATAAATAATAAGCATCTCCTGTAGGTGCATTTTAGTTAGGAAGTCTTCTCTTTTCCTTTTACTTGCCCAGGCTTCTTCTTCCTCCATTTCCAAGGGGGGTGGGGAGAGTCTCTGTTGGAAGAGTCTTGGTTTTCTTGTGGTGCTCTAGGCATCAGTTTGGAGGGATAGTTGCTGCCTTTTGGTCCCTTGGGTTTCCCCATGGTTTTGGTAAGGCTGTAATATTTGAATTGTAGTCCATTTTTTAATTTTAATTCTTTTGTAGGAGCTCAACACGGAGGCAGTATCGGATGCAACTGCACATCTCTGCTGTTGCTCCGCCCCCCCCCCCAGCTATCTGTTGTTTTTTATTTGTCCTAAGTCAGCAAGCTCTTTTCACTGTGTTCAATCTAAATCTTTTTCCCTTGTTTTTGCTACAGCTGTTTATCATTCCCAGCATGCCATGGGTTCAAGAGTCATATGACAAAGTTAAGAACAGTATTGCCAATGCTGTTTTTTTTCCTCCTGTGGCTGTCGGAGAGCAGGCTGGCTAGGAGGAAAGAGGAGGGTGGATTCCTTCATTTGTCTCCATGCATAAACAGAAATGGATTTTCCATTACTATAACCATGCAAGAAAGATGGGCTGCTGCAGAAAGAAGCAGAGAAGAAACTGCATTCTGCTAGGAATTTTATCTGCTTTCCTGAATGAAAAAAAGGACACTGACAGTGTTGTGTGGTATTCAGTTTGAGTAATCAGAGGGCCCCTTAGTATGTTAGCTTTGTAATGTAAAAGCTGTTGTGATGGGGCCGCTTCCCTTTTTGCAAAGGTAGCATCAGACTGCCCCAAGGAAAGGTGATCTCTGGGCCATCTGGAGAATGGAGAAGCTATAAAATTAAATAGACAGACCAGCATGCAATGCTGGAGTGGGAGGAGCCTATGAGGATGCCCCTCCCACATGGCCCATGACTTTTGATGCTGCTTGAGTAGATCCAGAATCAAATCTTCTACAAAGATGTTTGTCTTGTTGAATGTTGTATGTTAGTGGTGTTATATGTAGTCAAAATAGTAACAATATATACTAAAAAAACTTTTGTATAGTGATGGTAATATGAGAAAGAGTCCTGGACTGTAGGAGACAGAGGTAGTGAATATTCACAGGAGTTCAAAGCTTGCCAAATTTTCCAGTTTTGCCACTGGAGTCACACTTTGAACATTGTATTTAGATATGCAGTGTGGAAGGTGAAAACTGATTGCAATTTTTTTTTCATTTACCCATGCCCAGCCTGATCCTGAATACCTTTATGCAGAAAGTGAGACTTCTAGAAGTTGACTGCAGCCTTACACTTTCCAGGTGCATAGATTTCAGCTGGGAAAGTGGGGCCTGGAGATCTTCCCATTTTTTTACAGAGATCAGCTTCCCTGGAGAAAATGGCTGCTTTGAAAGATGGACTCTATAGCACTGTACTATGCTGAGGCCCCTCTCCTCCCCAACCCCTGCCCTCTCCTGGATCCACCCCCAAAGTCTCCAGGTATTTTCCCACCCAGACCTGGCAACCCTATGCAGGGTTGTGCTTAACATTTCAAATACAGCCTGGTCCCCCCCCCCCCCCCACTAAAATTACCTTTTGGAAGCTAGTTTTTAGGAGCAAACAGACATGTCAGCCAAGTTAAAGAAAACATAGGCCCTGTTCACACATTACAGTTAACACACGTACAGCATACAGTTGATTTTTCTTTGTATATATATTGAGGAATTCTCATGTGACGTTCAGTGCTCATACAGCTGACTGTGTGATTGAAGCCCCTCATTTATGCAGGTACTAGTCCCTGGTTTCATCTGTAAAATGAAGCTGCCATGGCTTTTTCTAGCAAGTAGGCAGGATGTATGTGCTTTCACCGTAACATGTGAACAGGACTACCCTTCTGGGTTTAGGGCTGCAGCTTGGGAGTTGACGAAGAAACTGTCAGTAGAAGAGGAGAACTTTAGCATTTTGCTTTGGAGGAAGAAAAAAAACTTGCTCAGATCCATAAACCAAGATCCTAGTAATCCTGCCCTGCTGTGACTCCAAAGGCCAAACCCACCGGCAGAGTTAGAAGAAATTGTTGACCTCACTATCATTTACATTTCTGCTTAGTCCTCATTGGCTGGAGGCCTAAAAGAAAACCTCGCCCTAGTTTCACTTGGATGAAAGAGAACTGGAAAGAGGCAAGATAACTGAAACAGCAAGCAATTGCAAGAAGGAGCTAAAGGAGATGGAGGCCCCCACTGCTGGACCTTCTGAGGGCACCTGGTATTTTTGACCACTGTGTGACAGAGTGTTGGACTGGATGGGCCATTCGCCCGATCCAACATTGGCTTCTCTTATGTTCTTCAGCCAGTCTTATGTTCTTAAACCAGTCTGGTGTAGAGGTTGGACCAAGCTCTGGGAAGATCCAGGACCGAATCCTCTCTGCCGTGATACTCATTGGGCCAGTCACTCTTCCTTTCCACCTAAACTACCTCATGGGGCTGTTGTGAGAATAAAGTGGAAGATAGGAAACCAATGTACACTGTCCTGGGCTCGTTGGAGGAAGGGTGGGGCTGTGGCACAATGGTACAGCATCTGCTCAACATGCAGAAGGTCCCAGGTTCAATCCCCAGCATCTGCAGTCAAAAAAGAATCTGGCAGTAAGTGATGTGAAAGCCTCTGCCTGCATCCCTGGAGAGCCGCTGCCAGTCTGAGTAGACAATATTGACCTTGATTGACCAATGGTCGGATTCAGTAGAAGGCAGCTTGATGTGTGACAGGGTAAAATATAATAGAGGATTTGCAAAAGGCAAAGTAAGTGTCGGGGAGAATTGCCCCATAGCAGTCTGGCACTAGATGGAAACCAATTTCCTAGATTAGCAGTTAGGATTAGGAAACATGATGAATAGTAAGCAGGCGATTCCAAAGCACTTGCTTTGGATGTGCCTGGAAGGAAAACACCAGCCACAGGTTGGGGAGGATATTCATCCCAGAGTCACTTTCTCCTGATCTTAATCATGCATGTCTCTGGAACTGGCAAGGCTGCAGACATTGCTGATGCTACATATGCCCCATTCATATATTATGCTACGCCTGCTCTTCAAGTTTCGGGATAAATATTTAGCTTGCAATTGATCTTGAGCTTTTGCGTGTCTCTACAACATAGAAGTGGGCAGGAAGGAGGAGAGAATCATTCTGGATCACACCAAAAGTCCCCTGTGGACAGCCTCCTGTTTTCTGCACTGGCTTTCCCAGTGCAGGGCAAGCAGGGCAAGAAGGTGATTGCTCTCTTCTTGTGCTGCTCACGTTGCCAATAGGCCTGGGAGGGGGAGTCCAGTCTTTTTAATAGAGGTTTGATGCACGGAGATGGGCAGCGGAAGCTTTTCATGGCATGGAGGGAAATAACATCACCTGGTAAATAACATCCCATTATGCCTTTATTAAAGGGAGATGGGGGATTCCCCCCCCCCCCAGGCAGTTGACAACCAACCTGCTGCTGCCTCCCAACAGTGGGTGCTCTGGCACACTGTCTAGCCAGGGCAGACTGGCCATTATGGCCACTGGGACATTTCCTGGTGGGCCAACAGCCTGTCTCTCCAATTTGGACTGGACTACCTGGGGGAGGGGGAGAGAAGGGTGGTGTCTGGCTAGGGTTACCAATCCCCAGTTGGGGACAAGGGATCCCTTGGTTTGGAGGCCCTGTCCCCTGTTTCAGGCTTATAAGAAAGAGGAGGAATGTCTGCTTGGCACTCCATTATATCCTATGGAGAATGGTCCCCATAGGTATAATGGAGAATCGATCTGTGGGTATCTGGGGTGGGGGGGGGGAGAAGTAGAGGTACCAAATTTTCAGCAGAGCATCTGGTGCCTTTCCTCAAACCGCCCCCCCCCCCAAGTTTCAAAAAGATTGGACTGGGGGGGGGTCTAATTCTTTGAGCCCCAAAAGAAGGTGTCCCCATCCTCCATTATTTCCAGTGGAAGGAAGGCATTTAAAAGGAACACGGTCCCTTTAAATGTGAGGGCCAGAACTCCCTTTGGAGTTCAACCATGATGTCACATCCTGGCTCCTGGCTCCACCCCCAGAGTCTCCTGGCTACACCCCCAAAGTCCCCAGATATTTCCTGAGCTGGACCTGGCAATCCTATGTCTGCCCAGCCATGTCATGCATAGCAAGGGAATGGTGTTGCACGGCCCAGTTGTGATATCTTGAACCTGACTGGGTGTGCAAGGAGGCTCTTTCTGTCTTCTTCCCTTGGGGGTTGGGTTGGGCCATAAGGATAGACCACTCCCTCTATAAACTTTAAGGCCAAATAAAAAGCCACCACCATGTTCCTTGAAACCCTCAGCCAGTGATATCCTTGTGGTCTTACATGCAGAAGAGCCATTGTGCTTATTGCCATCAATTTGTGACCTGTGCAGAGCTGTATGCTGACCCCTCCGGGTTAGTGGTGCCAATTCTGGGGCCAACCAGCAACCATATGAGGCTGCCACATGTTCCAGTAGAGGTGCTGGCTTTGTTATAAGGGCATCACTCATATCTGGCTTCATTCAGTCCATGTCCTTGAAGTTGTTCTGGATTGTAAAAACCAGGGAGGGTTGTGAGGCACTCCAAAGGGACCTGTCGAGGATGGACAAGTGGGCATCAACGTGGCAAATGGGGTTTAATGTGGCCAAGTGCAAAGTGATGCACATTGGAGCCAAAAATCCTAACTATAAATACACGTTGATGGGGTCCGAACTGGCGGAGACTGACCAAGAGAGAGATCTTGGAGTCGTAGTAGATAACTCAATGAAAATGTCGAAACAGTGTGCAACTGCAATGAAAAAAGGCCAACGCTATGCTGGGGGTTATTAGAAAGGGAATAGAGAACAAATCAGCCAGTATCATAATGCCCCTGTATAAATGGATGGTGCGACCTCATTTGGAGTACTGTGTACAGTTCTGGTCGCCACACCTCAAAAAAGATATAGCATTGGAGAAAGTGCAGAAAAGGGCAACTAGAATGATAAAAGGGCTGGAACACTTTCCCTATGAAGAAAGGTTGAGGCGCTTGGGGCTCTTTAGCTTGGAGAAATGACGGCTGAGGGGTGACATGATCAAGGTTTATAAGATTATGCATGGGATAGAGTGGGTAGAGAAAGAAGTCCTTTTCTCCCTTTCCCACAACAGTGGGAGGGCTTCTAGTGTCCTGGCCCCACTGCTGGACCTCCTGAGGGCACCTGGTGTTTTTGGCCACTGTGTGACAGTGTTGGACTGGATGGGTCAGTGGCCTGATCCAATATTGGCTTCTTTTATGTTCTCTTATGTTCTTATGTCTTACCTGCATGTGTTCTACATGAGCAGTGTTTAACTCACAGCAAGTCCCGGCAGCATCTCCATGCGGTGAGCAAGCGGGTGTGGTTACATGACAAATAGCTACGGAAGTGATGGCTATGCAAAATAAAGCCAGGGTGAGGCTTTCTGGTACAGGATAAAATGTCTCAGTTAACAAATTAGGCTCCAGCCCTAAGCACCATTACAAGGAATGGAGCCCTGTTGACTGCAAGAGCATCTGCAGGGCAAACTTAAGCAAAGCTACAGCTTTCCACTGAGGTCAATGGTCTTAGAAGGGTGTAACTCTGAATAGGACTGCATTGTTAGAGTCTATCTATATATGCCATTCAATCACATGACAGAATTTTTGGTATTTTTAGCGAAATGTTTTCCTAATTCATCCAAGAACTGTAAGAAATGTAGATCTAATATAGGTACCTTTTTCACATGTGGTGGAAATGTGGTAAAATACAGAAATTTTGGAAAAAGGTTCAGAAAATCATAGGAGAAATATTTGAAATTAATTTACCAATGATCCCGGAAATATTTTTATTGAATATGCTTCCAGACACCATTAAATCGGAAAAATATGTAATAATTTATATTCTTACATCAGCAAGAATCTTAATAGCAAGAAACTGGAAATCTGCATTAACCCCAACAGAAAAGGAACTAAAATATAAACTTCTTGAGGCATTAGAAATGGACAGGCTAAGTGTGAGTTTGCATAATAAAGAGGAGGAAATTTTTTGGGAAAAATTGTATAAATTGTATAAACGGATGAAGGCTACAGTGGCTCTGTTTGATACATAAACTTCCCATGGACAGAGAGTTTTCGACATAGAGAATCATTCAAAACATCCAAGCTGCCCACCAATGGTCTGAAATGATAGCAGCCCATAGGAAGTCTTTACCATGTGACAAATATAAATTTGGGTAAATTCTTCCCCCCCCCCCCAAAAAAAACACCAAATCTATGAAATTATGCAAGGTGTGAAGAAAGTGGATTGAGCAAGCTTTTTCCCCCTCCTTCTTCCTGTGCAGTGGGTGGGGAACAGGTTCTGGACAAATAAAAGAAAAACATTATTGCCTAATGCATTTTAATTTGTGTGCACAAGACACAGTGATGGCCATTAGCTTTACAAGAGGATAAGTCAAATGCAAGGATAGGCCAACCCATGGCTATTAGCCATAATAGCTAAATTGAACCTCTGTGTTCAGCAGTTCTCTGACCACCAGTGGGCTGGAGGGAACATCAGGAAGGCTAGGCTACTGCCTACTGTTTGATTGGCCGCTGTGTGAAACCGAATGCTCCACTAGCGGGACCTTCAATCTGATATTTATTGTTTATTTATTTTATTTATTTATTTATACTTCACTTTTGTACCCCACCCTCCCCACAAGCGGGCTCAGGGCGGCTCACAAGGGCACACAGTGCCAACCCAATACATCATAAAACCAGTTATCCTGGCAGCATCAGTGTTTGGCAGCTTCTCCTGTGTTTACAATGCTTTGTGTAGTATTACATGATATACTGTACTGGGCATTGTGTATAGTACAGATTCTGGATTAATTAATAGTGGAAATTGGGGGATGTCGATCATATATTCACGATCTTTTCTTACATGCTTCAAGAGACCCAACTAATCCTGCCTTTCTGAGGATTCAAATCATCCTTATGTTAACTATTGTGTCCAACCATTTCAAAAACAAAATGTATGTGATAATGAACAGCATGTCCTGGACCAGATATCTGGTCTATCGAAGTCCTCATTGCCTGTTGTGACTACTAGTGGCCCCCTGGGGTCTGTGCTGAGATATTTCACATCTCCTAATCCCTTTTTAAGTGGTGATGCTGGGGACTGAACTTGGGGCCTTCCGCAGCCCCTTCCATACTTTTTATTGAGATCAACCAAAATGTATGTGCATTTGAGTTTTCCGGAACCTTTCATCTGGCTTTCATCAGTCTGGATGGTTCTTAAAATCAAAAACGTCCAACTGGATGAAGAGTTCTACAGGATTCAAAGGCTCACACAAGATTTTGTGCCCTTTTTGTTGGTCTTAATAAAACACATTACTCGGATTTTGTTTGGGAATTCCCCCCCCCCCCCAATGGAACAGTGTAGCTACCTGGAACTTCTAGTATTTCTGCTTAGATTCATGGGAATTCAGAAATGATGCTTATAATTAGAATTTATAATTTCCTGCCTTTTCAAATGTGCATTTTAAAAATCTGCATAGATTAACAACATTCACATGTGTTCAAAACATAACATGACAGAATCTCAGAGGCATGTGTGAAAGAAAACTCTTGGGTTCTCACAGCTCAATCCTAAAACATGTTTATTAATAAGCCAGTCCCACTGAGTACAAAAAAGGATTTCTTAGAACTGCAGCTTTAATGTCTCAGGAATAAAACTGTCCCCAACTGAGAAGCCAAAAGAGATGTGATGTAAAAAGAAGAGTAGGTTTTTATAGCCTGCTTTTCTCTTCTTTAAGGAGTCTCAGTACAACTTACAATCACCTTCCCTCCCTCTCCCCACAACAGGCACTTTGTGAGGCAGGTGGGGCTGAGAGAGTTCGGAGAGAACTATGACTGACCCAAGGTCACCCAGCAGGCTTCATGTGGAGGATGAGTGGAGAATCCAACCCGGTTCTCCAGATCAGAGTCCACCACGCCTAACCACTACACCATGCTGGCTGTACATGATCCATTCATGGGATTTCATGAAATTTTATTTTTGTTACTTTAAAGCTGTCCCAGGAGGCTCTGGTTTCCATTGGAGGAGCAGCACGGGGGGGGGGGGGGAGAGAAGGGAGCTCACCTTTTTCTTTTGCACAGTTGTCCTGATCTAAGGCTGAGGACAGATTGGTAAAATGAAGCGCAAAGGAAGTGGGGCAAAAAGACTCGGGCCAAGTCATCACAGAGCTTTCTGGTCACACAGCGTGGACTGATGCGGGACCATACTGGGGAGGAGGCAGAACAGAGCATTCACACTGTGGGGCGGCCCCTAGCAGCGGCACCACAGTGGCGCATGACATTGGTCCGTTTTGCCGACCTGCGTGTAGGCACATGGGAGCAGCAGCCGGATTAGCGGGTTCACATTACCGGCACCGCTTGATGTGCGGCTTATTTGCGTCCACATTGCCAGGAAGCGGGATGAACACACACCCAGACGGCTTGACACTGGTTTCACCAGGTACCTTTTAAAAGTGGGATGAAAGTGCTTCAGGACGGGGTGAGTGCGGCACAGCAACGCCAGGCAGCTGTGGCTGTGTGAACGGGCTCTCTTAATCCACTTGCAAAGTGGGCATGTATCAAGCCAAACTGCCAGTCTGAACTCGACCTAAATTGCCCTGGGCTGGAACTAGTCCCTCTGCAGAAAAAACTATAGGCATGATACAGAAGCCTGTATTATTACTGCTGCAGACCCAGTACCAGCTGCAGGTGGAGGGCCTTTTTACTCAGGAAAATGGCAAGGGAGGCTCTCACTTAAAAAAAAATATGGTCACCAGTGGCTACATTAAAACAAAATGGAGAGGTTGACTACACAGCCCTGTACATGTCTACTCAGGTCACACAAGGTCCACTAGTGCCTGCTTACAGGTAAATGTCCACAGAATTGCAACCTCAAGCACAGATCTTCTGGATTACATTTTGTTTCAGTAGTGATAGCTCACACAACAGAGTTGCAAACTGACCTAGTGAAGGTATACTACTGGGGATACAGTCATCTCTCTCAGAGAGAGCAAGCAATTGAAGTAGAGAGATCTACACAGTATCTGTGTTACGGTCAGTTTGAATATTAGCATTCACATGGGATGGCTGATTATCTCTGGTAAACTTTGTAATGCTCAGAAATAGTTACTTCCCCCCCACTTTTGGACACACCCCTGCAAAATGATGGCATCAATGTTCACCAGTGTTACTCTGTATGGTGGGACATTCACATTTTTTCTGGGACTGGACATTTCACTGCAGTGTTTAAGATTTTGCATTCTGAAAAGTAGGTCCCATGTTGCAGTTCAGGATGGGCAGTGCAGTCCTAAATAGAGTTACACCATTCCAAACCCATTGCCTTTAATGGCTTTATAAGTCTGTGACTCTGCTTAGGTATGAGGGTGGTTTGTGGATGTGGAAAAGTTGCAGGCTATAGGATGTGTGCTTACAAATAGTCATATTCAAACCACATACATTTGACCAGTATCAGTTCCTTGCACTGCCCCCTTTATAATTACCTCTTGTACCATAAATAATAATAAATAAATAAAAATAATATACATATGAACAAAAATATACACATATAAAAATAAAAATAAACACAAAGAACACATGTGAACGCTTTCTCCTCACATGAACATATGAAGCTAGTTTATATTGACCCTTTCCACCTCCTCTTCTCCAGACGGAAGAGATAAAAACAGGACAGGCCTAGAGCGTGTGTTCGGAAGGTTCGAAACTGCCAGTCTGTGGGAGCTGAGGAATGAATGCTTGTGCTTTTTGAGAATTCCCCTTTGAGAATTCCTCTTCATTGAGCACCACAAATCGTACATTCCTCCCACGCTCCAAGGCGGAGAAGATCCGCGACCTGTTGCTACAGATTGTATCTGTATCAAGATCAAGGTCAATACTGACTACTCCAGAACTGAACCTCCAGAGCCTCAGGTCATTCCCCATTTATCATTTCCCATTACTGAACCTTTTTCAATAGGGATGTTAGGGACTGAACCTGAGACCTTCTGTGAACAAAGAGGATGCTCTATCACTGGGCCATGGCCCGATTCCTAGAAGAAGAATGATGGGTAGAAGACACCCAAATCTCCATGTAGAATCAGTAGCTGATTCTCCTTTGAAGCTTTTGTTGGAAAGGATGTGGCTATCAGTGATCCTGATAGAAAACATTTCAGTATACACACAGAGACACTGAATGTCTGTGCACACAGCTTTGCCTTTGTAACCTCTGTAATACAAGCAGAGCAGAATTACAGAGGGTACATAAACAAGGAGGTCACAAGGTTAATGTCTACTTAGCCATTCCTTAACTACTCACTGAGCGAGAGAGCTGACACTTCCCTATGGGCAAGGCAAACACTCCAAGGATTCGGTCCTCCTCCTTTAGAAGATGTTCCTGAAACAGCATACAACTGTGATTTTGAGTGATGGAAGAATCTAAGAAATTGTTATCCATATTTGCCATAAGTAGCCTGGATGCCAACAAAGATGGCAATCTCCACACAACTTTGTGAGGTAGGCTGGGCCAAGAGAAAGGGAGGGGCCCAAGGTCAGCTGGTGAGCAGTCATGGCACAGTGGGGTTTTGAAGCTCATAGAGCACTTGTTTGAAGGCTATAAGGCCAGAGTATTTTAGTTCTGAGTCTCGGCTAGGTGCAAGTTACTCCATCTGGTCTCTTCGTTGGCTTTGACCAGAGTCTTCAATCACTTTGGCTGGAGTCTTCAATCAATGTCAGTGCATAGAAGGGGCAGAACTCCCTGCCAGCAGAGGAAGCTGTCTGCTCTTGTCTCTGCTTGAGTCATTGTTCCTAAGTTTGCTTCCTGCCAGTCCTACAAGTTATGCCAAAACATGGAAGGTCGCCCTTCTTAAGGGCACATCATTCCTTCTCATGCACTCTCCTTTTTTCCCCCTTTTTCCTGACCACTTTTCCCCTTTTTCCTGACCACTCCTGCTTCTGTCCCTTCGTCTGCCCAGGGGCCAGCTGGGCATTTGCTTAGCTGGCCCCTGGATGGACGGAGGGAGGGTTGGAGTGGCCAGGCGGGAGGGGGGGGAGAGAGGCAGCGGCGGCAGTGGCCCTAGGAAGGGCTGAGGGAGGCGCAGCGGAGGGCGCGCCGTTTTCCCGGGGGGGGGCTCAGTCCCCCCCGGGAAATTTCAGGGGTGGCTCAAGCCCCCCCATAGTTGACGCTGGTATGGTGTGGCTAGAGTTTCTACCACAGGTGATCCCTGCACACCTTTCCAGTAATGCCTAAAAGGTTCGAAAATAAAATAAGTCCCTCCACTATCAGAAATATGGAAGACACTGAACTTATCTAGACTAGTAATTTTCAACTGTTTCAAGCCAAGGTCACCATGCATTCTTGATGGGAGCCACTTTTCCTTTTCTCTGCTGAAGTCTGTCTTTCTGCTTCCCTCTTTCACCCACACTCTCCCTAGGGTTGCCAACCTCCAGGTGGTGTCTGGAGATCTCCCAGTATTGCAATATCTCCAGGCAACAGAGATCAGTTCACCTAGATAAAACAGCCACTTTGGAAGGTGTTCTCTAGGGCATTATACCCTGTTGAAGTCCCTCCTCTCCTCAAAGCCCCTTCTCCTCAGGCCACACCCCCAAAATCTTCAGGTATTTCCCAGCCCAGAGTTGGCAGTTATCTCTAGTGTCCCCTCTAAGCTGAGTTAGTGTGAGCTGGCTCACAGTTTTTTAGCTTCCAGCTCACACATTTTTGTCTGAGCTCGGGAAGGATGGCTCCAGAGCAAACTAATTTATGCATTAGCCAAAGTGCTTGCTCACAACTGTAATGCCAGTAGCTCACAAAGTAGAGTTTTTGCTCACAAGACTCCATAGCTTAGAGGGAGCATTGCTTATCTCTATCCAGACAGACATACTGACACATACACCACATCTTTCTGCTTCACCTTCTCTCCTTTTTAAACCCACAGAATCAAAAACTCTAAAGAAAACAGTTTTACCCCAGTACAACCCACCATAAATTGACCCACAAGCCAGTTCTGGATCCTGGCAGAGCAGTTGAAGATTGACAATCTGGAGAGAGAAAGAATAGCAAAGATGCAGTATGCAGCCCTAGAATTGTGTGGTTTATATGAGACACAAATGCCAAGGGTAAAAAGCTACAGTAATTCTCCTGGTTTCTCCTACAGATAAATATAAACTCTTATCAAAAAGCTGCTAGTGTCTAGCTGCCCGGCTTTTCCAGAACAGTTTACTTTGGCAGCTCCCTTGGTTTTGCCTCTGTAATTAAAGGATGAGATCACAGGAAACTCCATCTTATCGCTTTGCCTTTTATTTACATTGTTCCGAATGCTTTGGCCTCCCTCCTGCACTCTTCTTCCCCCCCCCCTTGCTCCCCCTCTGAAAGCAGGAGGGGGACATAGCAAACACATCCCTGGCCTTACAGTTCACTTGGGAAGCCCTAGCTCAGCACTTTCTTGGTAACCGGCCCTGCTGTGAGGGAGGAACCTCCAAGGCAAGGCTGCGTTTGCATTCTGTCCCTGTGTCTAGTCACAGGGCAAGTGCTGGTTCTCATAGCTGGCACTGGATTTCACACCCTGACTTCCTCCGTTTTTTGCAGGTGGGGAAGTTAGCCCTGTTTTTCATCCCTTCTGGTCACAAACAAAAGCTTGTTGAAATATGGAGGAGGAGGAGGAGAAAAAGAAGAAAAAGAAGAAGAATTGGATTTATACCCCGCCCTTCACTCGGAGTCTCAAAGTGACCTTCCTTTCCCCACAACAGATATCCTGTGAGGTAGGTGGGGCTGAGAGAGCTCTGAGGGAACTGCTCTTGAGAGAACAGCTCTGAGAGAACTGTGACTGACCCAACGTCACCTAGCTGGCTGCACGTGGAGAAGTGGGGAATCAAACTCAGTTCTCCAGGTTAGAGTCCGCTGCTCTTAACCACTGCACCAAATATAAGAAGGAAGAGACATGTTGGATCAGACTAAAGATCCTCTAGTCCAACCTCCTGTTTCCCACAGTGGCTAACTGGATGCCTACAGAAGGCCTACATGCAGGGGCACAGAAGCCAAATTCTATCCTGTTGCTGTCTCCCCACCACACACACACACACATACACACGAACATAAGAACATAAGAGAAGCCAGTGTTGGATCAGGCCAGTGGCCCACCCAGTCCAACAATCTGTCACACAGTGGCCAAAAACACCAGGTGCCCTCAGGAGGTCCACCAGTGGGGGCAGGACACTAGAAGCCCTCCCACTGTTGCCTCCCTGTCAAGCACCAAGAATACAGAGCATCACTTGCCCCAGACTGAGAGTTCCTATCTATACTTTGTGGCTAATAGCCACTGATGGACCTCTGCTCCATATGTTTAATTCCCTCTTGAAGCCGTCCATGCTTGTAGCCGCCACCACCTCTTGTGGCAGTGAATTCCATGTGTTAATCACTCTTTGGGTGAAGAAGTACTTCCTTTTATCTGTTTTAACCCGATTGCTCAGCAATTTCATGGAGTGCCCATGAGTTCTTGTATTGTGAGAATGGGAGAAAAGTACTTCTTTCTCTACCTGCTCTATCCCATGCATAATCTTATAAACTTCGATCATGTCACCCCTCAGCCGTCGTTTCTCCAAGCTAAAGAGCCCCAAGCACACAAGTCTGGTAGAACAGATAGGGTTGCCAGCTCCAGGCTGGGAAATACCTGGAGACTGGGGAGGGCAGGGGTTTTGGAGAGGGAGGGACCTCAGCAGGGTACAAAGCCATAGAGTCCACCTTCCAAAGCAGCCACTTTCTCCAGGAGAACTGTTCTCCGTAACCCGGAGATCAGTTGTAATTCCAGGAGATCTCCAGCCACCACCTGAAGTCTGGCAACTTATCATATCGTTGTTTGAAGCATTTTTCTCCCAGCATACTCAGGTGGGATGGTTGAGGAAGAAGGGGAAGGGTTTAGTTCCCTCCATCCCACATTCGACATAAAAGGGTAGACGCATGCCCCCTTGCTGCTAGTTTGGCCTTGAGAGTGTGACTTGATGGGAAATCTATCATTCAGATCCATGACCTTCTCAAGCCACAGATTCTCAGCCTCACACACATGCTGAGGAGAGGATAATCCTCTTAACACATGAAAACATGAAGTTGTCTTATACTGAGTCAGTTCACTGGTACATCTAGGTCAGTATTGTGTGCTCTGCACTGGCAGCGAGCTCTCCAGGGTCTCAGGTAAAGGCCTGTCACATCACCTGCTACCTGTTCCTTTTAACTGGAGATGCCGGGGATCGAACCTGGGGTCTTCTGCATGCAAAGCAGGTGCTCTTCCACTGAGCCATGGACCCTCCCTGACATAATTCACTGGGCTGTGGTGAGGATTACACAAATAAGTCATGCAAACTGAACACTTTTTAAAAGGCATTATATAAATCATAGTTATGTAAATATTAGTATTAGTAGTACTGACATTGCTATAAAACAGTAATTATGTAGAAGGGGGGAACAGAGGGCAGATTTTATCTATTCCCTAAATTGCCGTTGCAATAACAGTATTGCTCTGTGATATCATAGGCAGCGACTCCAATTCCTCCTTAATAGACACTGATTTTCTAAGTAAATCAAGTTGTTTTGAATAGAGCCCAAGGTTTTGGTTCCTTCCCCTTGCTTATGAGCGCATGCAAATGTTTGTTTACATTTACAATGGAGCAGCCCTTTCAAGTATGTGTGTCTTGGCCAAGGTTATGTTTTCTTCTATACAACTGCTGCTCCGGCTGTAAAGTCACACAATGGAAATCTTTGAACTCTGTGATTTGTAGACTGGGGGTTATCTCAGGCACCAGGGAATCAACTGGACACTGCGAGTCAGTTGGCATCTTTTAAATATCACTGTTTAAACAGTACTACACAGCCTTTAAGGTACTTTTTAAAAAATGTCTTAACCGAGTTCATATAACCCCCTCCCCAAAACTGCACAAATCAGGATATCGGCATACCGCGCTTGTGCCTTTTTTTCTAACTATGAACATTCTGACCACTGTTGAAATACTTAAAAACACAACGTTCAGAGAATTTGTAAAGCCGGTTTTATTGGTATTGCAGTAAAATATGGCATTTAGATGCAGGCCATTAGATTATATACAGTTCCATTAAATTTTAGAAAAGGAGCCATGGAACAGATATAATAGTATACTGGCTGCCACCCCCCCCCCCCCCCCCCCGGGTGTAGATATCGAAAGCCACACAACGGGACCACCCACAGACAAGGTAGGTGCCTCTCCACTGGGGGACTTCACAAAGAAAATACAGGAAAATACAACTTAGTAGAAAGAAAGAAAGAAAGAAAGAAAGAAAGAAAGAAAGAAAGAAAGAAAGAAAGAAAGAAAGAAAGAAAGAAAGAAAGAAAGAAAGAAAGAAAGAAAGAAAGAAAGAAAGGAGGGAGGGAAGGAAGGAAGGGAAGGAAGGAAGGAAGGGAAGGAAGGAAGGAAGGAAGGAAGGAAGGAAGGAAGGAAGGAAGGAAGGAAGGAAGGCTCCAGAATGGGCAGAATGTTGAGAGCAAATGAGAGTCCATTCAAGTACAAAAGAGCGGGAAGAGAGAAACCACTCTCCCCTCATGCCTTTGAGAGCACGGAAGGGTAGATTTTGAGGGTTGGAGGTTCCAAACCGCTTCCCCTCACAGGGCCCCCAGCTTGGACTTCCTATAGTAACTGCTGGAGCCTTGAAACCAACACAAACTCTTTCAGGCCCAAACTAGACAATCTACTTCCACGCAAGTCAGGTCAGAGTTCTCCCAACCCAACTTACCGTCCCCGCAACCAGCTCAGGACCACAGCGGGCAGAGGGGGGTGGATTCAGCCTTCCTACCCACACCATCTTCCTGTGACAAAACAGTCCAAGGAAGCATTAGCTGCCACTTTGGAGGGGTTGCAAGCAATGCTCCCTCTAAGCTGTGGAGTCTTGTGAGCAAAAATTCTACCTTGTGAGCTCCTGGTATTAAAGTTATGAATGGGCAATTTGGCCACTGTATCAATTAGTTTGCTCTGGAGCAGTTCTGCCTGAGCTAAGACAAGAATGTGTGAGCCAGAGGCTAAAAAAATGTGAGCTAGCTCACACTAATTCAGCTTAGAGGGAACACTGGTTGCAAGTGCAGCGTTCAGTGTACTTGCAGCCTTGCAATGGGGCAAATAACACCACAGGGCTGTTTTTTGCGTAGGAAAACAGTACAAAGGAGAAGGCTGAATCCCACCCATCCCCCAGTAAAGGCTGTCCTGGTCCAAATATAGCCCTGCAGTGCCCGGGGGGGGGGGGGGGGGAGAAGTTCCCCTCAGTCATCGTCACTCTGTAGGAAAGGTGGGTTGGGCAAACGCACATCATCTAGTTTAGACCTTAGACTGTCAAAATCGGAACTGGCTAGTCTTCATGCCCTGGCATGAGGCAGACAGTGAAATCCTAAGACCGCTTTCCTGAGAGTAAGCCCCACTGAGTACATCTGCTTAGGTTTGCTCCCAAACTTTTGCTCCCTCCTTGAAGATTAAAGTTCTAGAGAACTGAAAAAGGAGCTAGGTCCACAATGGCAATAACAGCAACTCAGGCTAACATTTTAACAAAGCATCCCAAAAATTTTACCACGAAAGATGACTGATAATAGTGACTGTCCAGCGCAAAGAGGGACAGTTGTACCTTATTAGCCTATGGCGACAGTCCTATGCAAATAAGGCTACAGTCCTATGCAAAGACGAGGTTAAGTGTTTGAGGGCTCTTGGGATGTAACTTTTGTGGAGGATGGTGCCTAGGGATCTCTAACAGAATAAACAGCTTTCTAACAAAACCACGATTCTCAGAGTTCCTTGAGGAGTATCGGGATTCAAATTTGCTTCATGTTGAGATATAGATTGTACAAAACTTAGTACGTGTGTAGTGTTAAGTGCCGTCATGTCGCTTCCCACTTATGATGACCGTATGAATTAATGTTCTCCACAAGTCTTGTCTTTTAACTTCCTTGACTGAGTCAATCCATCTCTTCTTGGGTCTTCCTCTTTTCCTGCTGCCTTCAAATTTCCCTAGCATTATTTTCTTTCCCAGTGACTCTTGTCTTCTCGTAATGCGACCCAAGTATGATACTAATTTACAAGATCTTCACAAATTGAGGTTTCGTAATCTTATAGTCAGTAACATGTTTAAAAGCCAACGCATTTAACCAGCATGGATTTGTTTTTTCTTTGTTATACAAAGTGAGGCATAAAGTGGTTCCTCACCCCACAGAGCAGAATAACGTCTCTTGGCAAAGGGATGGATGACAAAGTGCCTCTGAGCATATGTAGAGTGCATTGACTGCGTGACAGGAATTGGCTTTTGTTTTCAAAAATAAACATATGCCCCTGTGCATGGGCAGAAAAAAAGGTTTTTAACACAAACAAGAAGCAGCTTTTTCTCTCTTTTTTTAAAGTAAGGCTGCAGTACCTCTGATCATTTGCGGAATGCCCCAGGAAGGGTTATTTAAAAAAAGAAAGAAAGACAACTGCAACAGTATAAACTTACCATGACATTCGCTTCCTGACCATCTCCAGCTACACATTATAATATAGGCTTAATTGTGCTCTGGTAAGGAAGAGCCACATTGTGGGGTGGGTGCCGCCTTAGGAAAATGGCGGGCAAGATGTCTGGCTCTTGGCTCTCGTACCTTAGAATTAGATGGCTATAAATACATGTGATTGTAGCCCCGGCCCAATGCGGCCCTTCAGCATTTTCTTCATAAAATGTAATTTGAAAAGCATGGAGGATGGTAAAGAATTTTTTTTCGTTGTTGTTCCCCCTCCCCCTTTGGTGAGAGGAAGTTATTATCTGCGATAAAAGCAGTTGTTGACATTAGAAATACAGACTCAAGGACCCAGACGGGAAATTTAATAAAAAGAAAACAAATGTTGAAGGGAAAAGGGAGGTTAACAGTAAGGCAAAGCAAAGCCAGATGCCGCAGTAAATATCTGCCCAGAGGCAACCGGCAGGCTACTACCTTTCAGGCTGGGCTGGGTGTCTCGGTTACTCATTACGAAGGACATGGATGACAGTCAGACAAAAGCCGGGGGGGGGGGGGGGGAGAGACGTGCCCTTCGGTTGGAGAAAAGCAAGGTTAATTACATATCCTATTTTGACATATCATGTCAGTTGGAGAAAGGGAACGGCTGTTAAAAGGTGTATCGAGGAGGTTTTCAGCTTGGGTGGCTGGCATCTTCCGAGCCTCCCCCTTTCCAAATAGTAATTTCTTCCCTTCGGGAAGCCTTCTTCATGAAGAGCTTCTGAAGAATGTTATAATAGAGGCAGATTCCTACTTACACGAGCTGCTTGGATCCAGAATGGCCTCTGCATTCGGCACAGCTGGTTTTCCTATCTGGAGCCCTGGAGTCACTTGGGGAAAATTAATAATGATAGTTATCATTTATATGTTCTCTAGGGCAGGGGTCCCCAATCTTGTTGGGCCGGTAGCCATTTTTGGAATTTTGAGAACACTAACCAAGGCCAGTCCTGCTCAGGTCTGAGGAGACTGGGCCAACCTGGGCCATCCAGACCAGGCCATGAGTTACTAGGCTGGTCATTTTTTAGAGATGTCAGTTGAACCTGTCGTTTGATGCAATGAAGGAGAAGTGCAGTTCAGAGGTCTATCAATATCTGCAAATAAAAATGTCCTCGTTCATAACCCAGCCTTCTAGGCTTTGCTGTTTGCTTGCAAGCGCTCGTACTCTTAACCAGGAGGCATGAGGGGAATTCACCTCCTCCCCTGCAACTATTGGTGTAGTTGTGTTCTGCAGCACTTTACAAAGATAGAGATGCCATGGATTTCACATTGCATATGATAAACAGTCAACTTTGCCTCGGTCGGCTGGTCAGTGGGTCTGTTTGGTCTGAAAACGAACAGCTCAAATGCCCACCACACAGGTTTACGTCAAGTACACACACCCCCCCCCAGAACTGTGCATGTGTGAAAACACTGCTGATCTAAACAGATCGATAGCCATTAATATATTTAAGGGCTACTTAGATGAACACTGTGTGGTAGGATTTTTAAAAAAATAATTATTTATGACTGATTCATATAATTTGTTGCTATTAATTGCCTCCTTAGCTGAGTAGGGCAGAGGCCCAGCAAGAAGTAGAACTCAGTTTGGTTGTGTGAGAATGCTCATGAGCAAAAACAACCAAATATGCTGTATTCCTTGTTAGGAAGGAATACAGTGAAGCAACCTGCCAACCAGTTGTCCATGAACAGTCCATTAAAAAATCAGCTCCTTGTTTGCCACTGGTGAACAGGCCGTGAACCAAACCAGCAGGTTCTCAAGCATACTGTAGACAGGGCACAGAGGAAGATGCTTTCCTGGAAGGCAGAAAGATGCTTTGCTGTCAGAAATAGAGCATGAGGGGGTGACTCCCCCCCCTCACACAGACTGAGAACGAATGTGCCCCCTTCTACTCTAATGAGGTGACAGACCCCACCCTGAGGCTTACAATCTAAAAAGACAAGACACATAAGAGAATTGCTGGATTTGAGTCCAGCAGCACCTTAGAAACCAACAAAATTTTGGGAGGTATGAGCTTTTAAGAGTCAAAGCTCCCTGACTTCCGGCAAGACTTGCGATCATGGCGGACGCACTCCTCCGCATCTGCGGGGAGCGCAATCCGTACCCGGCAGGAAGAAGGGGCTTCGGACTGGTGCCGAGCCCCCAGAGACCCTAATGAAGGGGCTCTGCCTGGGGTGGCACGAGGGGGATCTCTCCCTATGGTGGCGATCGAGGGATCGAGGTCCCCTTTCATCACCCCCATAGGTTCCCCCGTCCGTGGGAGCCGTATGGCTAAAAGCGCAAAACCGTGAAGCAGCAGAGAGTGCGAAGCTTTGAAGCTGGAACTTATAGTTACGCACGGAGAAAACGTGAGTCTGAAGTAAAAATAAACAGAACACAGCGGGAAAGGCGGGTGGAGCAAAAAAAAACCCCCCTCTCGAGACTGGCGTACTTACGGGACTCTTTACGTGGCGTTACTGCATGAAAAAACGTACGTTCGGCTTGCTAGATGACAGCATCGCTCTTTAGAGGATATGAACTTTAAAAAGATATAAGCGCAGTCGTAGAATTTGCTTCTTTCATCCATCTTATCTAACTATTAACAAAGAAGCGCAGCCTCAACAATGGCGGGGAAACCGAAACCTTCCCCCAAACTAGGAAGTACAGCTCCGAGTTCAAAGGTTGATACCACAGAGATGAGCACTGTGTTCTCCTCGTTATTGCGACCTCTAGTGGACCAAATGACAGCTCTCAACGTCAAGATGGATAAGATGCAGCTGGACCTGAAGGAGTCGAATAAAACTACAGAGAAGCTGCAGCGAGAACTTCTGGAAGTTAAGACTTCAGTAAAAAATCATGATTCAAGGCTACAAAAAGCGGAGAAAGAAAAGGCCTTCCACTCTGATCAGCTTTTGAAACTACAGATGGAAAGATCGAATTTTTTCCTAAGACTTCAGAATGTACCAGAGGATAAAGGAGAAGACCTTAAGAATCTGTTAAGTGAAGCGCTTGAACCAGTGACGGGCTTAAAAGCAGCGGAAATAAAAAGCGATATGGATATGGTTTACAGAACCTATCCAGACTATACCAAAAAGAAAAGCCTGCCTAGTGAGATTCAGATAAGGTTCTCCAAAAAGTCAACAAGAGATGTGGTGCTTAGGACCACAAATAAAGCGGTTCTGAAGATCAAAGGAAAAGAAATTAAAGTGATGAAAGATATCCCATTTGAAATAAGGAAAAGAAGGAAAGCCTATGGAAAACTGACATCTTGGCTTCAGTCTGAATCTATTATCTACAGATGGAATGTTCCGGAAGGACTGAGCTTCAGCATCAAAGACAAAAAATACAAGATTGACTCTGTTCAACAGGCAAAACGTTTTTTGGAAAAAAGCAAAGAAAAGAGAAAAGAGAGAGACTCAGATGGTTCGCTGGCATCGCAAGAAAGTATGTATGGATTTGATAGCTCAAAGAGCAAAGAGGAAATTTCCGACTCGGAAAAAGGAGCAGCAGCTCCAAAGGTACAAGAAGAGACTGTTAAGACAAGAAGAGGACGAAAGAAGAAATAAGGGCTGAAATGTTTTTTGAAGTCGCACTTATATATTATATATAATTTGTATAATTAAGCATTCCTTCAAAAGAGCATGTCTGTCAAACAGCTTTTTTATTTTTCATATATCATCAGTAACAATACTAATTGAATATTAACCAAGGTTTAAAATGCTTCATATGTATTAGTGGTAAGGTAATATTAAGCAAATGCTAAAGCACACTCTGTATAAGGTAAATATAGCTTAGAAAAGTAGCGATGTAGTAGTAGAAATAGATAAAATCAATAAAAATCTTTAAAAAAAAAAAAAGAGTCAAAGCTCCCTTGGTCAGATAAAAAAAGCATTGGTCCTTATTTGCTCAGGATGCTAGCCATGGCACAGACAGGCTCAGGACCTCAAACATGCTTTGTGCATGGTGCATGCCTCTTGAAGCATGCCTGGAGAATCAAGCTGACCCTTTCCTTAGAATCTGGGTTTTACAGAAGTGAATAATGTCACAGGAGAGGGGGGGAAGCCTAGCAGGAATGGCTATTATTCAGTGCGTAAGTCTCAGTTTCATTTGACAGTTCCAGGCAGTTTCCATTACTTATCAAAGTTACCAACCAATCTGTGAGAGGCCTAAGACGCTTAAGATTTCCCATTCCAGAGTGTTTCAGCAACCTCAGATAAAGAAAACCAGATTCCTTCTTGCAAGTGAGAGCACCACATCCCGGATATGCAGAAAGGTTTGAATTATCCAGCATAAATTGCCCTATCCAACTCCTTCAAGGGGTTCCTTCATTTTGCTTCATAGTTCAAACAGACATTATGAAGAGCAGCTGCCGATTCAGGTAGTGCCATCTGGAGCAGGAGGTTACTATGGCTTGC
This sequence comes from Lepidodactylus listeri, assembly GCA_029233225.1. Taxonomy (NCBI): domain Eukaryota; kingdom Metazoa; phylum Chordata; class Lepidosauria; order Squamata; family Gekkonidae; genus Lepidodactylus; species Lepidodactylus listeri. The sequence goes on from JARCFY010000012.1 coordinate 24,799,972, forward strand.
ACCGGTGCATCCTGGGAGTCCGGCTGCTGTTTTCAGAGGGTCTGTGCATAAGACAAAACCTGGGGATTTGATGCACATCTGGTTTAGGCAAATGTGTCCAGGTTGTCTGTCACGTGGTGCGCAGACTAGTTCACCATCCCCAAGTGACCCAAGCAGTCACTTTGGAGTGCAAAGTCAACACGGTGGACCACCTGGGAAGAGAAGACAGGGTTGGCTTGTAACTGTTATCACCTCCCAGATCAAGTCCAGGGTGGGCTGCAGAGGACTCTGTCTGTAGCCCAGCTTGGAGCAACATGAGAGAAGGCACACAGTCCCTCCCTACCGAGGCCACTGCCACTGCCACTTCTGAAATGCTCCCTCTAAGCTGCGGAGTCTTGTGAGCAAAAATTTTACTTTGTGAGCTACTGGCATTAAAGTTGTGAGTGAGCGATTTGGCTACTGCATAAATCAGTTTGCTCTGGAGCCATCCTTCCTGAGCTAAGAAGACAAAAATGTGTGAGCCAGAGGCTAAAAAACTGTGGGCTAGCTCACACTAACTCAGCTCAGAGGGAACACTGCTGAAGACCCCTCTTCCTGTATGCCACGGTCCTGATCCAAATCATGCATCTGAGAAGCTAAGTTTCAGCGGGGAATTCCCAGCACATATCTGATGACAGGACATGGGGCAGATTCTTAGTTAGGCCCAGAGCCAACAAAGGTGTTCTCACATGGGGTATCAAGGCACGATCCACGCATCATTGGATAGTGTGCTTTAGGAATCATTTGCCACCCGGATTTTGAAAGCCTAGGGGGTGAATGATTACAGTAGCACAGTACCCAGTGATGTGTGGGTCTTTTCAGCTTCTCATTCATATCTTTGTGGCTGTGTGGTCACTGTTTATGTGGGACAGAAAGCAAAGAAGAGCCTCTCTTTTTTTCAAATCTAACATCCTCTCTAGCCAGTGCAGATATTATGCTTTAATGGCAGACATGGAAAATTCAAAAGCTAACATGCAGTGTTTGAAAATGACCCGACTGGGCAGAAAAGCAATATTACATCTAAGCGGATCAGTTGAACATTTATGGGCTACGTTTCTGGGATACTTTATTTACAAAAATACACATTCCTTCATGGGTACAAACTCATCCAGATCTAACTTTCAGAAGTATTTGACAGACAGATAGCTAGATGTGTGTGTAAATGTCGGCAAGTTGCAGCTTTTCTGCTGAAGAGTCTTTTTTCCCCCTCTCGTAAGGAAACACCCATCTCCCTTTGTCTCATGACTGCTGTCTCCAGGATAAATTCTGAGTGACCACTTAAAAACCTCTCTTTCCAAGGTTCCAAGGGCTTTCAGTCCAGGCAATCAGGTCTGGCTGTTGCAAATCTAAGTGTATCCATTTAAGATGATCAGAGGAAACAACCTGACAGGGAGCTGATTAGAAAGCTCTTAGAGACTCCAGGGCCAAGTAGGAAAATGGGGGTATTACTTTCTTTCTGTGCTGACTGACTAGGACTCAGGAGCCCTGTTAAGACAGATCTGATATCTTCTCCTTGGGGAGTTTGCATGCTTGTGCAGAGACACTAAATAGGGCGACGCGAAAGGCAGGATAACCCAATCAAACAGCGGCCAGCCTTCAGCCAGCCTTCCTGTGGTTGTCACTTTCCGCTTTGAGAAGGATGTTTGAAGATAACAAGGAAAGAAGTAATGAAACAATATGGTAAAGGTTAGCAGAATTTGAAGAGACAGCTACAAGCTGTTCCTTTGACTCTGTCTTATCTGACAGCTTCCAGAATATAACTTGTTTGGTTCTTTTTTTTCCCTCTCTCCCCCTTCTTTGGATTTTCTATAAATAGAATGTCAGGAGGAGAGCAAAGATAGCAAGAGCTGTTTGACTATCCATCTTGTTTGACAAAGATAGGCCAACTTTCTGACTCCTTATCACTCTGGGACGATGGGTTTTGTTTTGTTTTGTATTTAAGGGCCTCATATATTTGTACATATTTTGTGCCAGTTAAGAATTATTTGATTTTTACAAAGTTAGGCAGGAAAGAGAGTTACAGGAGGAAAATGTTTCAAAAGGGAATAATCGCACGAATGAAGCAAAGGACATTTCAATGGGATTACGAGCACACTGATGAATTAAACTGGGTTTTGTTCACACTTCACTTACAAATGAGGCACATCTGCTTTTCCTGTTACTGCTGTGTCATATCTTCATGGCTTTAGATAAAATTTGCTTCAGTGTTGTGCAGAATCGGGATCTCCTTCAGTGACTGTTTTATAACAGAAAACATGTGAGAAGACAAGACTCACTGGAAAAGACCTGTGTGCGTGTGTGTGTGTGTGTGTGTGTGTGTGTGTGTGTGTGTGTAAAGTACCATAAAGTCACAGCCAATTCACACCAACCCTGTAGGGTTTTCAAGGCAAGTGATTGAGCAGAGGTGGTTTGCCGTTGCCCTCCTCTGTGAAGTCTTCCTGAGTGGTCTCCCATCCAAGTTCTGACCCTGTTTAGCTTCTAAGATCTGATGAAATCTGGCTGTACTAAACCATTCCACATCCTGGAAAAGACAATAATGGTAGGAAAAGTTGGAGGCAGTAGAAAAAGAGGAAGACCCGACTTGAGATGGGTTGACTTAATGAAGAAAACTACAGCCTCAAGGCCTGAACAAGGCTGTTAATGATAGGACATTCTGGGGGTCATTAATTCGCAGGATAGTCTATGAGTCAGAAAAAACTTGTCGGTACATAACTGACACATAGAAAAAGAATGGAGTCGCACATCTACCAAGCTTCAAGTAAAAACTGAAAGCCACCATCAGCCTTGCATCTGGGTATCTCTCTGATAAAGTTCCTGTCTATTTTGCAGTGGATGTTAGAATGGGGAAACTGTTCCATTTTACACTGGAACTGCTAGTAAGCACTGCACAGTCAGCTTTCAGCCATAATCAGGGGCGAAGAGTTTTGGAAATCCTGGGGGGGGGCTCCTTAGCGGCTCACTGGGACGATGTTCTTCCCCCCCCCCTGGGAAACCACCCAGCCTCCCCGGGCCCTTCCGAGGCCCGCCAGCCGCTGCTGCCGGTGCCTCTCTTCCCCCCCCCCCCCCCCCCGCCACCCCTTCCCTCTCCCTCTCCCTCTCCAGCAGTGGCCGCCGAGCCTCGGAAGGACCCGGGGAGGCGCAGCGGCAGGCGCTCCATTTTCCCGGTGGTGGCTGAGCCCCCGCCCCGGGAAATTTCGGGGGTGGCTCAAGCCCTCGAGCCCCCCCCCCCCATGCTCTACGCCTATGGCCATAATTGACCTGTATTGAGAAAAGGACCTCTGGGGAAGCACCCTTGGAAAACTAGTTTTTGATGGGGTGCCACATCCTTGGCCAGTAGATTTTGAGCTACTGAGCAGCTTTTCAGTCTTTTCAATTCAATTTGGTTTCAGGCCAGGCTACAGGACTGAGGCAGCAGCAGTGGGCTTTAGTTGATGATCTTCATTTGAATGTAGACAAAGGCCATGCCTCCTTGTTCCTCCTATTTGATCTACCCACAGCCTTTGATATAGTAGACTATGCCATCTTGTTGAGATGTTGGATAGCTTCCTGTACAGGTGAGTTGTGGCTGAAAGCTGAGCGTGCAGACTGCAGCGCAACACGGCTGCCTGCAGAGCTGTAATTTGTTTATCAAGGCAGGCGAGAAAAGTGTTCTCCCCTATAGATCAAAGAAAGAATAGCTCACATACCATCCCAGTCCTTACTGGCAGTTCCAATGTAAAACAGTAGAGTTTCCCCATTCTAACATCTGTTGCAAAATAGACTGGAACTTTACTAGAAAGATGCCCAGACACAGAGCTTTGCTACTTTGCATTGGTGGTGTATCATGGCCAACGGTGGCTTTCAATTATTACTTGATGTTTTGTGTTTTGAATTGGTTTAATCCTTACTTATAGACCCGATTCAGAGAGGGTTGCTACTGGAGACCAGTTGTGGGATGTGCAGTTCCACAAGGTGGAGTCCTATCCCCCCCCCCCCCATGCTATTCAGTGTCTATGTAAACCCCTTAGAAGATATCATTCATAGGTTTGTCAGCATAAATATGCTGACAAAACCCAGTTCTATATTTCTCTGTCCAAATCGCCTGGTGATGTGGTAGCAGTCTGGAGCCTCTGGCTGACTGCTGTGGTTAAATGGCTAAGAAAGAGCAAGTTGAAACTGAGTCCTGATAGGAAACAGGTAATGCTTGTCGGGAAGACTGAGGTCTTGAAGGACACTGCGCTTCCCACATTCAAAGGGGTTTAGCTGACTCGGTTAAGATATATGGGGTTACGCTTGACCCGGCATTATTGCTGGAAAAGCAAGTTAATGTAGCTGCAAAAAAAAAAAAAAAAAGCTTTTTTCCTTCTTCCTTCAACCCAGAAGACATTGACTAACCTTGACTCAGTTGAGCTGGCCATGTGGATTCATGTCAAAGTTACATTGAGACTAGACTACTGTAATGTGCTCTACGTGGGTCTGCCTTTGCAGTCAACTCAAAAATTCTACTAGGCACGGAATGCCACCGCTCACTTACTACCTGCAGCTAGCCAGAGTATGCATATCACTCCCATCCTGCAGCCACTTCGTTGGCTAATGGGTTCAGTTTAAGGTACTGATTACAACCCATGAAGCCCTTCATGGCCTTGGACGCTCCTATGTGCCAGACCTCTTGTCCTGCTGTATTCCACAGCGACCGCTTCATTCACCTGAGCAAAGCATTCTGAAGGTGCTACCCTGCAAATGGGGATGATTGACAGCTGTCTATACCCGTGCATTCCCCGTTGCGGCCTCGACCTTGTGGAACAGCCTGCCTGAGGAACCCAGGGAGGTGCCAACATTTCTGTCATCCTGCAAATTATTTCAAACAGAGTTCTTCAGGAGGGTACTTTTATAAAGGTAACAGGGCTGTAGTCTATGCCACTGAGTATGGTATGTATTATCTATTTCTTATATGTATTATCCTGCTCTTACTGCATTAGTTGCTGCTTTTGTAATCCCATATTCTGCATTGCTTTACATATCACATCTGGCACTTTTTTGCCCTGTTTATAATTTTTATAATCTTAGCCCTACCGCTTTGCTTATTAGAACTCCCATCCTATCTTACTAAATCATTTTACCCTGTTGTAATCCACCCTGGAGGCAGGCCGTGGTGGCTCTGAGGTTAAGATGCTGAGCTGCAGACTGCAAGGTTGGTAGCTCGGCAGTTCGAGACCCGAGTGCCACGTGATGGAGTGAGCGCCCGTCTCTGGTCCCAACTCCTGCCAACCTAGCAGTTTGAAAGCAAGAAATTGCAAGTAGATAAATAGGTACTGCTTCAGAGGGAAGGTAACAGCATTCCGAGCACCTCGGTGTTTAGTCATGCTGGCCACATGACCACAGAGAAGTCTTCAGACAGCACTGGCTCATCGGCTTGGAAACGGAGATGAGCACCGCCCCCTAGATTCAACTGGCTTTCGAGCAAAGGAGAACTTTTTAATCCACCCTGAGCCTCAATGAGGAAAGTGGGCTATAAATAGAGAAACAGAGTAAGTAAATGAATAGAATAAATTCTCCCAGTGCTCCCATGTTGGTCTGCAGTAGAAGAGCTAGATTCGAGTCCAGTCCAGGAGCACCCTTAGAGACAAACAAGATTTTAGCTGTACGAGCTTTCAAGAGCCAAAGCTCCCTTTGTCGGATATGTGAGTCTTGAAAGCCTGAACCCTGAAAATCTTATTGGTGTCTACTAGATTCAAATCTAGCTCTCCCTCTGGTTCAGAGAACTTTAATACTATTGCTTATCGTTTCTGAAATCCTTGTCTGTTTAAAACATGCAGAAGTGGGGCAAGTGATGCTCTGTATTCTTGGGTGCTGGGGGGGCAACAGCGGGAGGGCTTCTAGAGCCAGTTTGGTGTAGTGGTTAAGTGCACGGACTCTAATCTGGGAGAACCGGGTTTGATTCCCCACTCCTCCCCTTGCACCTGGCTGGATGACCTTGGGCAAGCCATAGCTCTGTACCAGCTGTTCCCTCAAGGACAGCTTGGGAAAGCACTCTCTCAGCCCCACCTATCTCACAGGGTGTCTGTTGTGGGGAGGGGAAGGGAAAAGGAGTTTGTAAGCCGCTCTGAGACTCTCTTGGGGAGTGGAGGGCGGGGTATAAATCCAATCTCTTATTCTCTTCTTCTTCTTCTTCTTCTTCTTCTTCTTCTTCTAGTGTCCTGGCCCCACTGGTAGACCTCCTGATGGCACCTGCTATTTTTGGCCACTGTGTGACAGAGTGTTGGACTGGATGGGCCATTGGCCTGATCCAACATTGGTTTCTCTTATGTTCTTATGTGTTAAATATTGCAATAAAATAAATGCAAGATTTCTGGTGGACTGAATAATTTACAGCACATTAGGGTATGCTAAAAAACCCCCGCAGTTTCCCCCCCCCCTTTCTTTAAAGAAACACACACCGGAAGAAACTGTATAAGGCACATTTCACTCATCTGCATCTCGTGTACTAAAGCTTTATATGGTGGGGGGGAGTGTATGCCAAATGCATGCAGTATACAGAAACAGCTCAGATCAGCTCCACAGCATTGAGTGTGGACTTAACTTTCCCCCATCATTTTCCCAACTGAAACTGCCATCTAGGCTGCAATTAACCCTCACAGGTGAAAAAGCAGGAGTCTTTGCCTATCTTTTTCGCCCTCAGTTTCAGTCTACCGAATGCAGTTTCAGTCAGACAGATGACTCCATCTTTGCCCTGCACCATAGCCTGGATCTGACCTTTGGCATAGGAAAAAAAATGTTTGGAGATCCAGTCATAGATTTCCATCATGATGTGTAGTCTGGCCTTCAGATACTTGTAAATCCAGTCCTGCTAGTTATAGGGGCTTTCTGCTTTGTTGTTTTGTATATTGGAAGAACACTGTAAAACCTCTGGCATGCTCATAAAGCCTTTCATTGGCTTGCAAGGGTCCAGGAGCCATCAGAGATGGGGGGAGGTAGCAGATACAAAGGACAGATCAACCTACCTGAAACGTTTACACTTTTAGCCCAAGGCAAACAAAGAAAGGGGAGTCCATTAAATGAGTTGAAAGAATGCCAGCACTGCTGCCTCACATCCGGCAGCCATCTCAGATAATAAGCAATTGTGTATTTGTTGCTGAATTCCCTGATTAATGGCCATGGCTTGAGCTGGGTCCCTCTCAACACACACACACACACACACACACACACACACGTTCACACATATTTGCTTGGCCTAATGAAAAAGAAGTGTGTTCCTAGCAACCACAAAATTATACACACACACGCTCTCGCACACAAAAAGATGTTTGGGCCTCACTAACTCACTCATTGACTCAGAAGGGCTAGGGCACTTTCACATGACCTAGACATTTACTTCAGGAGTAGTCTGAGAACCTCGTCGATGGGATATTACTTTAAAAAAAGAAAAGAAATCTTCCAGGATGTTCAGATTGGTCACACGGTTTCTTTTCCTTCTGCCACTTTATTTTCCAAACAAGCATGTGAGGTAGGCATAGTTGTCAGCCATAGCTGGCACACTGGCAGATGAATTGGGGGGGGGGGGGGCAAAGACAGACACTTTGGAATCGCACTGACATGTGACATTACTTCCAGCATAAAACCAGAAAGGACTTCATTGTGTCTAGTATTGTGCATGTGGGTGGGTGGATGAGTGTCAGCCTAAAGTAACGGCAGCGCTTCCAACTTCACTCTGGAAGTGGTGATGTGCCAAGAGCTCCCCCTCCCTGATTTCCCCTCCTGTTAGCCTGTCCGGCAGTGGCAGGAAATGAGGGTCCCAGGCCAGGAGGTGTTTGCTATGCCAGCAGACCTGGCCCCCCAGAGATAGGAGAGGCTGAATGGAAGTGACTAACTGAAGGCACCCTGGGAGCAGTGATCCCTCTAAGCTGAGTTAGTGTGACCTAGCTCACAGTTTTTTAGCCTCCGGCTCTAACATTTTTATCTTCTTAGCTCAGGAAGGATGGCTCCAGAGCAAACTAATTTATGCAGCAGCCAAATCATTTGCTCACAACTTTAATGCCAGTAGCTCACAAAGTAGAATTTTTGCTCGCAAGACTCCACAGCTTAGAGGGAACTTTGGAAGCCACCCTATTTATGGAAGTTATGCAAAGATCTGTCTTGCAGTTTAAAAGTCTCTCACCCTCCCAGTTACACTTTTGTGTGAGAGGATTCCTAACAGTCTCCATGATGTGAAATCAGATAGAAAATGACTTCACTTGAGCTTTCATAGCTGAAATCCAAGTATTTGTGACTTACTCGGACAAAGGAGAAAAGGACACACTGATGTTACTGCAAAGCAATTTTTTCTTCTTTTTGCAGATTAGAGTGTACTAGTAAAGTCCAGAATATTCTGTTTCCCACCCAGGCTTGATATGTTCCCAGGTTTAGCTTCCTATAAAAATGCTGCAGCACATCTTTGATCTCAGGATACATTTCCTTTATAAAAAGAGGTTAACATAACTGAGGTCAAGTGGAATATGTCATGCATCTAGTAAAACAGTGGTCAGGCTCTGAGGCACTGAGCCAAAGATTGGAGATTTATTCCCTTTCATCTGTCATGAGATACTTAAAAAAGAAAAGAAAGCAAGAAAGGTAAAAAAAAAAATACTTAAAGAGATGCCTATTCAAGTTACATTCCATCTGATTTAATTCAAGATGCCTTCAGTGTTCTTTTCCAACAAATTCTACTGAACTTACATAATGAATATAATCGCCATTTAAGGCAGAAGGAAACCCTACGATAAGCCAAGTCACAAGCCATACAATCTACTACTGGGGTTGCCAGCCATTTTTTTTTTTTTGCTGGCTCTGTTCCTATACCTTTAACCAACAAAAATTTAGTGAGTAAAACTTTTCCTGGCATGGAAAGAAGTGGTAGGAAAAGCTTCAACTACATTTTCTCTGATAGGCAGTTGTTAGTGACCTGGGGGGCGGGGGCGGGTAGCAATCCTGTCTAAAATAAATTCTGCACTGGGGGTGATTCTTCACACACCAATTGAGTCTGTTCCGGCATTCACTGCAAGTAGCATTACAGTGGAATTCTAATCCATGTCCATGGAATGGAGTAACTGAAGAGAACTGAACCACTTGGGATTTTCCTTTCTGTAGAGGGGGTAGCTTTCTTCTAGTCATGATTTCACCCCCTCCCGCTGCTCACTGACTCCATCAGAGGGAGGTATACCTATAACACCCCCCCTTTGGTACGCATTAACCAGATCTCTAGAAAATCCAGTGCACAGTTTGTATGTACCAAATCTATATGTGCATGCAAAATACATTTTCAGACAGCATAGTGACTTCTTGTATCAGTAGAGCTGCCAACTTCCAGGAGATCTCCTGCTACTACAATTGATCTCCAGGCAACCCAGATCAGTTCCCCTGGAGAAAATGGCTGCTTTGGAGGGTGGATTTCATGGCATTTTATATATATGCTGAAGTCCCTCCCCAGGCTCCACCCCCAAAATCTCCAAGTATTTCCCAACCTGGAGCTGGCAATGCTATGTAGCAGGAGGAGCTACACACACACAGTTGCAGGGCTCCTGGGACGTGTGGATGTAATGTCTGTAAAGGGATCCTCTTTTGACATCATGGCTGATGAAGGATTTGAACACGCTACAGAGGCTTTTTTCTCTCCCTGGTACCCACCACCACCATCTGACCTTTGCAGGAATTACCCACTGGGAAGGTCAGGGCTCCCAGCTTCCCTTCCAAGTTCTAAGGCCTTGCCTCTGTGTCTCGTGCTGCCCAGCGCCTGGTCACCACTGGGACAGTTTACTGCCCTGTGTGCCCCTGGAGGAATAGCCACTTGCCAACTGCTTGCCTTTCCCCTGGCACTCTGTTTAAAATAGCATGTCCAAGATGGTGGAGGTCTATATGGTACAGAGAACCACTGCCATCACCCAAAGTTCTAAAGTATTTATTAAAAAGAAAATGTTCACAAGCATACTTTTGCACAGCACCAGACTGAGCAAGAGATTCCAAAACAAATGGGTAAAACACAAATCCTCTGTCCCTCTCTCTATACATGCCCTATCTGTTGTTAAAATAGGAACAGGCTCCTAAAGCTTAGAGAGTTACAAATCTCTACAGAGTTACCATTACCTTGATGCTTTCTGTTGCTCTCTGGGGCAGCTCTCTGGGCAGTGGCTGCTTACTTCAGACCTCAGTTAAGAGTTCTGTCTCCCCCAGAGTGAAAGAGGCCTCTGTCTTGCTGCAAGGAGTTATCAGCTCTCTTTTTCCCACCCACTGACTTGATAAGGACAGATCAGCGAAGCTCTTCCTGAGATCTCTAGATTTTTCCTTCCTGAAGCCTCTTTAGTATCTAATTCCTCCAAATCTCTGTTCCCTGCTTGTGGAAGGGGGAGAGCTTGACCTTATCTCTCCTACTAGACCTATTAGCATTTATATGAAGGTGGGCTGAGGTAAGTCTGGAAAGCAATTGAACTAACTTCTCCCCTTTCAGCCTGCTCTCTGCCCAGAGAGGGGGGGAAACTTTTTAAACTCAGAGGGAAAGTTTTGCTCATTTCTAGCCTCCAAAGGAAAAAAATGCATTTCCTCACAAGGACAATGGCTACTGAAACCTTCAGGATCCTTTCTAGTGGTGGGGATTTGTCAGTCTGAAAGGATAGGGAGGGGAAACTGGAGGATCACGTGATGTGGCTACTTTGTTGTGTTGCAAATGCCTTTGCATTCACAGTGGCAAAGAGTCCACAACAGGGAATCATCCCCATAAGGAAACAGTCTCAGTCAAGCATTTCAGTAGTTTAAAAAAATGGGATGAGAAGCCCTGAATTTCTGTCTTGGCCACTGACAACGGGAAAGCCTTTGCCTCCTTCCACCACGAACAATTCTTTATGGGGAAAGTTGCTTTGATTTATTCCATGTGAACTTGCAAGATTCATTCTAGATCCTATCTTTCACAGTAACACACACAGAGAGAAGAATGCGGAGTGCATGCAGATGGACACGTTCCAATAGCGGCACTAAATAACTTACGAAAATGGTTCGTTATGTTTTCGCTGGAACTAAAACTAAGATCTGGAGGTGAAAAGACAATCAACAAAGCCACAATGTTGAGACTCCTGAAATAGAAAACAGCTGTCTCCAGAGGAAGCATGGGCCGACTTTGGGCTGGGAGATAGTCAACAGAAGCGACTACTCCAGCTCAGTTTCTCAAGTGAAAACTGTAAAAGCATTGAACCTCAGAGAGTTATGCATCTAGGAAAGCTGGCTAGGGGCAATTCACAGGGAGAAACCATCTTTCCAGCCGCACTGGTTTGGCCAGGCCAATGAAAGGATGTGTGTTGCAGTAAACCTCCCCCCCCCCCCCAAATTCCTCATTCAGGCAAACGGGTTTGGGGGATAGCCAAAATGCATAGACATGAAAGAGGATTTGCGTGTGCCCATAAAGCACCATGGTCTCATTTAACTGTTAGTGCAACAAGCTTGCTATTTGCATCTGGGACTTCTCTGCAGGCTTGGTCTGAAGAGGCATGCTTGGAGGAACAAGAACAGATGACAAAAGGAAGGGCAATGCATCTTATCCGCTGCTCCTGTTTCCGCAGATGGGCCTTGAGTGTCAAGAAATGGTTTTGTTCAGTGGCCCATCAGGGGTGAAAAAGGTAAGTTTCTCACTTGCAGGAGGAAGGGGTTGATGAGGCCCTCCGTGTGAAAAGGCAATGCAGTGTTTTAGGTGCTGGCTATGAAGAGAAAAGCAGGCAGAGCTGGCTGAAACCCCTGGGGGATGCAGGATCCTCCCTCTTCTCTGGGGATATGATACGAGGAGGCAGATCTGCTGCCGTGCAGGGATGCCTCCATCCCTCCATCTCTGCATCAGTGCTTAGTTCTTGGGGCCCTTTCATACACGCCCAGGGAAATGCTGATCACCACTTTGGGGTTCGGAAGCAATTTTTCTCCAGGCCAGTTTTGCTTGAGATCCTGGAGGTTTTTGTCATCTTCTGGGCCTGGAACAGGGGTCACTGGGGGTGGGGGGGAGGTATTTGTGAATTTCCTGCATTGTGCAGAGGGTTGGACTAGATGACCCTGGAGGTCCCTTCCAACTCTGTGATTCTGTGATTCTATAGTCTAACCGTCTATTTGTAAATGAAGCCAGTACTGCAGAAATATCATAACCCTGTGGTATTCTGTCCTCCAAATGGATCCAGCCCATATAAGCACTGGCCCCTGGAACTTCTCACCATTTGGAGAAGTGGAATACACACAACACAGTTTTTACTTACGTGATTTGTCTCCTGAGATGCATGCAGACGTGAGGGAATCATTGGCAGCATTTCCGATAAACCATGTAGATATACATCTCGATTAATCATCATTTCTAAACAATGGTTTCATTGAACTCCAATTTAGTGTTAAGTCTGAAAGTGAGCTACACAGCAGCCTGCGACTTGTTGGTGAGTGCTCAGCTGGGATTCCAAACTATGGCTTGCACCTGGCTTGTTAACTGTGGTTTGCTCTTATTTTGATGCCTGAATGCAGGAATCCCAGATAGTTCAGTGGCCCCATCCCTCAGAGCCTCCCGCATACAGAGAAGGCAACAGCAAAGCAGCGGAACAACAAAGGTGCTCCAGCGGACTTCAGCTGTCCATGGTCCTTTCCATTCTTCCTGCCATCTGCCTTCTCCCACCCACCCCTGCCTACCTGCTACCAAGCAGGACTGTGCTTCAGGGACTTCAGCCTCTCCAGAGGGAAAATCTGGAAGGCAGAGAAACAGTAACAGAAAAACTGTAAGAGATTTACTAGTTTCTTGCAGACTGCAGTCCAACGGATGAAGTGGTTGAACAGAAATGGGGGAGTGGGAGATGTCTGGTAATTGGAAAGTCAAAAGGGGCAGTGAGAATTGGACAAGACCCGCTTCTTAGTCTAAAGGTGCAGGAATTCAGTGAAGCAGTTAAAAAGAAAGGGGAGGAGGGAGTGAAGGAGAAGGAAATGAGGCTTGCCTGAATTTTTCCTCCCCACCCCTTCCTCTCCCATGCGTTATAGACAGCCAATCACTAGCAGGATTTGTACATAATGACACATTGCCAGCAGCCTGGAGAGATGGTGGAGGCCAGAAGAGCACAGGCAGATTCCACTTGGAGGTGGAAAAGGAGGCAATGGCTAGTGGCAGAAATCTCGAGTTGAAAGGCTCAGGGACTAGGTGACATGAAAGGCCTTTTCCTGCAACCCTGGAGAGCTGCTGCGTGGCAGATTAGGCAGTACTGTCCTCAAAAGACGTGAATATGAACTCTAAATACCATATTTACTACGTTCCCAATGGAGTGCTGACATGTCGTGGCCAGCCCCAACCTTCACACTGTCCCACGTGCACTCCCCCAGTTCACAATACATTGCCACCTTGCTCAAATACCCCCACGCACCAATGGCAAACAACAGGGGCAAAAATATTACTATGTTGCTAGGATGCGGCCAGCTTGGGGTAGTGGTTAGGAGCATGGGGTCTAATTTGGGGAAACTGGGACTGATTTCCCACTAGCGCTGCCCCGGCTTCGGGTCCTCCGTTTGCCCCGATGGCCTGCTTGAATTTCCCACTATTTGCTGTGGGGCACATTTTGATCCAGGGCTTTGCGCAATTTCTCTGCGGCTTCGGTGATCCTCAAAAAACAGGATCATCGAAGCTGCGGAGGAAATCATGCGATACCTTGGGTCAAAATGCGCCCCGCAGCAAATAGTGGGAAATTCAAGCAGGCAGTCGGGGCAAACGGAGGACCTGACGCCGGGGCAGCGCTAGTGGGAAATCGGTCAGGGTTTGATTCCCCACTCCTCCATATGCAGCTGCTGGTGTGACCTTGTGATTTTTCAGAGTTGTTCTCTCAAGAGCAGTCCTTGAAAAAGCTCTCTCAGTCCCACCTACCTCACAGGGTGTTTGCTGTGGGGAAGAGAAGGGTAAGCCATTCTGAGATTCCTTCAGGTAGTGAAGGGCGGGGTATAAATCCAATCTCTTCTCTTCTTCTTCTTCTTTTTAAAATATGTATTGTGCCAGTGAACCTTAAAACTCAAAGGAAATAAAACATTAAAAACAGTGCGTCTATGGCAGAGTGGGGATACAAAGATGTGTCTAAAATGTTCATTTTGTTAAAATTTGTTGTTGTTATAGGTAGTGCGATGTAGTGGTCAGAGTGTCAAACTAGGATCTGGGGGGGACCCAGGTTTGAATCCCCGCTCCGGTATGAAAGCTTGCTGGGTGACCTTGGGCCAGCCTTACATTCTCAGTCTCACCTACCTTACACAGTTGTTGTGAGGATAAAATGGAAGAGAGGAGAATGTTGTAAGCCACCTTAGGCCCTCCCTAGGGGAGAGAACTGGGGTATGAATAACGTTAGTAATAAATAATAATAATTTCAGCTACAAAACCAGGGGGGTCACTACAGGAAAAGGTGCTTGCAGACCCAAACCCTCATTTATTTCCTGAAAACTGTCATAAAAGCACTCCAAATTAATTCAAACAACATGATCGAGTCAAAGCTAAGCCTCTTTAAGTCCTGTTCATTTCACACAATTAGCGCAGCAGATTTGCAACTTGCCTTCTCATAAAGAGTTTAACCCCTTAATTGTCATTCCCAAATCTTGTAACTATCTTTAAAATGCATGTACCTGCATTTGTACTTGTCAGCCGCTCTTGCTACCACTTTCTTCCCACCCTGCCCTACCCTCTGTGGTCTTTCTCTTTGCTTACTTCAGAATTGTGAACTCTTCAAGGGCAAGGGTTGGACTAACGTTTGTTTCTGAAACTCTGTATGGCACCAGTGCTATATTGATAAGGATCATAAAAAATAAGTACTCCACTTTTTGACTGGATCCCCCCTCCTCCCCCCCCCCCCCCATTTGTATTGGATCACCAACTGTTGGGTCACGGGACTTCCACCAGAGTAGCACATTAATGAACTGCACGTTGTCAAATATATACAAACTAGAGGTGCTGTATTTTTAATTCTGCTGTACCTTTCCTCCATGAAACATGAATGATCACTGTATAAACTAGACAGCAGGAAGAACAAGTGAATCACGCTGACCATGTTGGTGTACTCAAAGACTGTCCCAGTGTGCAGGGCTGGAACATTTGGACTGTTAGAGTGCAGTGGCTCTTAAACACAAGGGATGGTTCACACTAGGCTGCAAGGGTTCTCCCGGGATACTACGGCCAGCTGGGGAAACTGCTGAGCTGAAATCCATAAGCCTTCCACTGAAGTGCAGGAAATTCAGGAGCCGATCTTTCTGCAATGTCCCCCAAAAAACTGAAACAGAAAAAAAGTCTTAAAAGAATGAAGAAACCAGGAATATTTTCTATCTACAGATATATTTTTCAGGTGTCCCCGCTACCTGCGGATATCTAAATCCACAGACTGGGGACACACTTACCCCAAACAGATTTTTCTACAAACTTGGGGGGAGGGCTAGGTTTGCAGGAAAATCTTTTTAAAAATACACAGGGGAGGGGTAATTCCCCCAGACAACACACATAGCTTTGAGGACCCTGGTTGCTCCTTTGGCAGCCAGACCAGGAGCTACCATTGGCCCCAGCTCAGCAGTCAAGTTAGAACAGATTAAAGGAAGTCCTTCTTCACCCAAAGAGTGATTAACACATGAAATTCACTGCCACAGGAGGTGGTGGTGGCTATAAGCATGGACGGCTTCAAGAGAGAATTGGATAAACATATGGAGCAGAGGTCCATCAGTGGCTATTAGCCACCAGGTATAGATAGGAGCTCTCAGTCTGGGGCAAGTGATGCTCTGTATTCTTGGTGTTTGGGGGGGGGGAAGTGGGAGGGCTTCTGGTTTCCTGGCCCCACTGCTGGACCTTCTGAGGGCACCTGGCATTTTTGGCCACTGTGTGACAGGGTGTTGGACTGGATGGGCCATTGGCCTGAACCAACACTGGCTTCTCTTATGTTCGCATGATAGAAAATAAGGGGGGAGAGAAAGACACTGAAAGAAGCAAAGGGAGAGAGGAAGAATCAAAGAGGGGGGGAATAGGATGGCTGCTTCCACAAGTGAGGTTTTTTTTTTGGGGGGGGGTGTTACAATAAGAATGCATTTTAAAGTCTGCCTCTGATCTGAATGTTGTTCAAGTGATATAACAAGCAGAAAAGAGATAATTTCATAACCAGATAATCACTCTGATCGATACGCCTGTTTCACCCAAAAGGTATTTGTAGGACGTTCAAATACTATTCTGAGGATATCAAACCATCTTTGTTACCACCGACAAACCCTGTATGCAATAAAACCAGTAAAATGTTAATACTACAAACCACACTTGCCTATATTGTACGATCTTGTTACACATGGACTAGAATTAAAATCAACACACAATTTGCATACTGGAATTTATCTCCACTCTAATGTTTATGGCAACGGAGCACAATAAGAGCAACCTGCGCAATAATTCTCTGATTAATTTCAGCCAGTAACATTTTGAGATTTTTCTGCCCCTTAAAAGAGTTTTTTTGTTCCCATAATTGGTTCCAGTTCTTAGGATATAACGTTATATACACTTATAAGCAAGTCCTGCAGGACTTAATTCAAAGTAAACAGTCCTAGGACTGTGCTTTTGCTTTTACTCATGAAAACACACCAATTCTGCAATTGAGCCCTCACACACTTACTTGAGAGTAACACGCTGAACTCTGTGAGACTTAGCTTCCAAATAAATGTTCACATGATTAGGAGAAATATCAGTTACTCTGTTCTGAAAGCAGTAATATAAAAGGAGAGCTAGAGATAAGTGCTTCGAACCAATTTCTCTTTAAGTGGTCAGACGGAATGTTCTGGAAGGATTGGTTTGGCAAACAAGTTACGAAACTTAGATTGCCCTTTTCCTACATGTAATTCCTCAGTGTTTAGAGGCCAAATGCTGACCTACCATTTGAATAACCTATAGAGTTGTAATTATCTGTGGGTAGACAATATGGCTAGCTTCCACCCTGACAGGCTTTTTGAATGTCTTCCCTAGGACTGCCAACAACTTGGAGAAAAAGTGTCCTGCCCCCTTAACAGAAGCTTAACGGGATAATATTTATTTGATGATATTGTTTACCTTCGTGCCATGAAAACCTTTGCCTGCCCATTTCCACAAATTAAGACTCTTAAAGGGACAGAGCATTCCCTCCCCCCCCCCCCAACCTTGGTACAAGCGGCATGGATATGAGAGAGAGAGAGCCCAAATGTGTACATGCCCAGTGCCACAGGCTCAAACTAGTTCAACTAAATGGTTGCCTCCCAAGGGACTATGGGAATTATAGTCTATGAGGAATGATATGTACTCACTGTAACCTTGTAAAAGAAGGGTTGCATTGAGTCACTTCCCACCAAAAGCAGCCACCTCCTTTTTCATGAACGGAAACACTGCACCATTAACAGCTACAGGCAGAAGTCGTAAGGGTCAGCTGAAATGGAAACACGGTGATGAAAAACTTCTTTTTTAAAAAAATTCCAGTGTATTATATGAAGAAAGTGAGGCTCTTTTCACAACGTTAATGGCCCCCTAACTAACAAAGGCAAAGAGATTCATACTTCTTTACGTGAAGGGCCGTGAATACCCGCCCCCCATAAACACAGCAGGAGCATATGTATAGTATTTTACTACAAAGGAATGCACATTTTCCTCTTCAAGTCTTACTTCATAAGTGCATGAAAGCAAGAGGGTGAATCACATCTGCTTTTCAGTACTTCCCATAATGTGTGAAACCACTTGCAATATGATTCAAGGATCTGTATCTGGGTCACCCACAGGATCCAAACGTTAGATTTCTCAAAAGCCCGAGGCTGTGGTTCTCAACCTTTTTCAAGCGGGACCTACTTTTATGTTTACTTTGCTGGGGGGAACCTACTGCCACAATATCTCAGTAGGCACCGATCAGACCCAGCTTCTGCTGGGGTGGGTGCAGGGGACAGTGGATATAGGCTATGCCTATCACCTCCTAGGCTGCCACCAGCAGGGAGAAGCCCATGGCCCTGTGGCCTAGCAGTGTCTAAAGCCACGGCTTGTTTTGGGCCCAGCCACTGGCAGTGCTAGTCAAGGAGACCACAGGCATACTCTAGCCTAAGAATGAACAGTAAGAAGTAATAAGGCTACCACATGGACGGGGGGTGGGGAACGGGACTCTGTCCCTTTAATGACTGGGAAAGGAAACTTAAAGTGCTACAGGGCTTGAAATTAAATAACATCACCTCACCCAATAACTGCTTTTGGCTCAGACTGCTATTAAAGAGACAGCTAGCGAGATATCAGTTTAAAAGGTAGCGGGCCCAAGGGCCAAACTAGAAGTGACTATGTCCACAGGTCGGACCCATGGATGCCACGATCATTTTTAAAAGATTGAAAAATGCCCTAAGGGCTTGATTCTGATCAGGTCAGCAGTGCTGTGAGCTAAGTCACCAGGGCTGCCAACCTCCAGGTGGTACCTGGAGATCTCCTGCTATTACAATTGATCTCTATCCTAACAAGATCAGTCCCCCCTGGAGAAAACGGCTGCTTCAGAGAATGGATTCTATGGCACTGTATCCTGCTGAGGTCCCTCTCCTCCCCAATCCCCACCCTCCCCAGGCTCCACCCCCCAAATCTCCAGCTATTTCCCCACCCACCGCTGGCAGCCCTATGAGGCACTCTTGTTCCCCTTACACATGCGTCTTTCAACATACTGAAACAGTTATGGAGGTGCGGGTGTCGCCATCTCAGCACTTGAAAAAGTGGGGGGAGTCAAGATGAAGAAGAGAAGAGATTGGGTTTATACCCCAACCTTCACTCGGAATCTCAGAGTGGCTTACAATCTTTTTCCCTTCCTCTCCCCACAACAGACACCCTGTGAGGTAGGTGGGGCTGAGAGAGCTCTGAGAGAACAGCCTCTTGAGAGAACAGCTCTCAAGAGAACTTTGACTGACACAAGGTCACCCGGCAGTCTCATGTGGAGAAGTGGGAGATCAAACCCGGTTCTCCAGATTAGAGTCCACTGCACTTAACCACTACACCAAAGAGCTACTCAGCCTACCACATTACGGTCCTGAACAAGATGCAGTCACATCTAGTTTGGCCCTAATAAGGAAGCAGCTTTGTTGTTTCATCTTGTTTTCTCTTCCTGCTCAGAAGACTTGAACCTTGCAATCCCACTTGTGACGCACAGTTTGAGACCTACTGTCCTAAGTCATAACCAATGCTCCCTCTAAGCTGTGGAGTCTTGTGAGCAAAAATTTGACTTTATGAGCTACTGGCATTATTGTTGTGAGCAAGCAACTTGGCTGCTGCATAAATCAGTTTGCTCTGGAGCCATCCTTCCTGAGCGAAGACATAAATGTGTGAGCTGGAGGCGAAAAAACTGTGAGCTACTACACAGTAACTCAGCTCAGAGGGAACACTGTCCTAACCCCAACTCCTCTGTATCAGCCAGGTCTAGAAGAGCAGTACATATGAAGCTAAAGTAGGAAATAATCTGGGGAGAAAGTTGGTTTTCTGTGAAACAATTTCTCTTTCCTATTGGTTTTTGTAGAATGTAGCCAAATAAGATGCATTTGTTTTGTTGCACCAAAGGACTGTGGAAACCATAGGAAGGGAGAAAAATGCAGGAAGATTATATGTTGTATCGAGGCTAAGAGGCATTCAGGATGAACATTAAAAGGAAAAACTGAATACAGCGCTAGAACGTCTAAATTACTCTTGGCCAAAATGTCTGGCTTACCACTAAAATAGTATAATTATAAAGCTTGTGTGGAGCAGGCCATGGATCTTGTTACCCATTGCATACTAGCAATAGCAGCAAAGCGTTCCCTGGCTCTCTTTCTGCCAGTAGCCAGGCCATTGACAGAAACCTTGTGTCTCATGTATGATGTCACTTATGGGCAAAACTGTTTTTAATCAGGCAAATCTCTAACTGGTATGCAGTTGCGGTCTTTCGTCTTAGATGTCAGGCGGAACTGAGGAAGGGAGGGGGACAAGATTGGCAATGTAACATTTATTTGCAGATATCACTTTAAATACCCCCTTGCATCACTGGTGCAATCTTGAAGTTTCTTACTTTTAAAAAAATTATAATTATTATACAACAGCATTTTCCTGGAAAACTAAGCAGGAAGTATCCTGAAATGCTTTTTCTTGAGACCACGAGGTTAAGAACAACCATCTGTTGTTCTCCTTCTTCTTCTTCTTCTTCTTCTTCTTCTTCTGTTTTGAAATTGTAAAGTAACTTACAGAAGACCTTCAGTGAAGACTGAGTAAATGCTTAGCATCTGCATAGCAGATTAATCATATTGTTCAGATCTCTCTCTCTTCAGTCTTTAGGCCACACTTGGACATCACACAGCAAACCTCTCTGTGTCCATGATGGACATGAACACCGCTTGTTCTCATGCTGGCGGACTCCTCTCCCTCCTGCCCTGGCACAGAAAGAGTGACAGCAGACGTCCTGGTTTGGGACGCCTTGAATCAAACTCCAGTTCATGGTGACTTCTCAGTGGAGTTTCCTGAGCAAATTGGGATCTGCTTCCTCCCCACAAGCCACAATTAACCGAAGGTTTAGAGTCCTGGCTTGTGGGGAGGAAGCAAACTCCCAGCATCTGAGATTGGACATCCCAGCAAATTGGATTTTGAATGAAGGCTTCCCAAACCAGAAAAGCTTCAGTTGCATTCCCAATTTGGGAAGGGGAAGAGGGGGGAGAGTTCACGAACATCGCACCTAGCTGTGTTTGTGTTTGTCACAGGGGAAAATAAGCTTTGTTATAAGATATGTACAAGGCCATAGCTTGGTCATTTTGTAGACTTAACCATGCCCACTTGTAGGGGACTGATAGCCCTTTCCTCAGGCTGGGAGACCCTCAAAATAGTGCTGAGTTCCTTAGAGAAATGAGCAGTGGCAACGATGGCACTGAAACAGCCTTACACACTGGCAGCCAGTGTCAGAGTGGGATCTGAGAGACTGGGATTAAAATCCCCACCCTCCCAGTCATTTTTAGGGGCGGGCACAAACCGTTCACGAACTAACTTTCATGATGAATTTTCGGCGGTTCACGTTTCGCAAAGTCAAGTTCGTGACAGATCAACCAGCACAAACTTTCCGTGAACTGATACATTTCCAGACAGACTGTCTCCACTCAATCAAAATGTTTACCAAACTTCAAAGCGGGGGGGGGGGGGGGCAGAAGTTTCCCTTTGAGTTTGGTGTCACTGGCTTGTCCCTGAGCTGTTCCACAGACTCCTGTAACTGCAGCAATGCAGGCAAAAGAGGACTAATGTCAAACCACAGAATCCCTGCAGTACAAACTGAAGGGGGAGACAATTTTTTTCAAGCCCAGTGCAACCAGTTCAGTGTACAGAATGCCCAGCAGAATCCAGCACAACTGTGGCAACAAAAGCTTAAAAGGACTGATCGGTCTCAGTGTCACAAGAAATCCAAGTGGGGGGAATGCCTGCAAAGGGGGGGGGGGGGTTGGAAACCCTCTTTAAACTGACAGAAGTCATTTGAAACTGACAAGAGCAATGAAGAAACCCCTAACATTGTGGGGGCAAGGAACCTCCTGAACCTGTGCCTGTGTTTCCCCAGAAAGTATTTTTGTGGGGGCACCTTCTTGGGGGGGGGCATAACTCAGAATCTGTAAATCCAATCCTCACCAAACTTGGAAGTAGAGGAGAGTCAGCCAGAGATTCCCAGCAAGTTTGGTGTCTCTAGCATGCTAGGGAGCTGTTCTACTGGATCATGGACCTCATGAGCCAAACCAGTTCATTTGACGCCCTAAAAGTTTGTGACAGTCCATGATCTGTGAACCAGGCATGCCATGAACCAAGTCGCATTTTCCCAGTTTGTGCCCATCCTTAGTCATTTTTTTTCAACCTGACTTACCTCAGAGGGTTTTTGTGAAGATAAAAAGAACAGTACAATTTATACAGGCCTGAGCTCCTTGGAAGAAGAGCAGGATTTAAAGGATATTAAATACATATATGCATTTGAAATGTGGCATTGGAGGAGAGTTTTATGGATACCGTGGACGGTCAAAAAGAAAAGCCAGTGGGTTCTAGATCAATCCAAGTCTGAATTCTCCCTAGAAGCTAAAATGACTAAACTGTGAAGGTCAAGACCATTACCTTGAATTGTGCCTAGAAGTAAATTGGGAGCCTGTGTAGATGGTCCAAGACCCCCTCCAGTCCACACCCTAGCTGCAGCATTCTGTACTAACTGAGGTTTCCAAACGCTTTTCAAGGGCAGCCCTAGGTAGAGCACATCACAGTGATATAATCTGTATGTAACCAGGGCACGCCCCACAGTGGCCAGATCTTTTCTGGAAGCCACAGCCAGCAGTTTGCAAGACCTGAGTAAGGCTGTGAATGATAGGACATTTTGGAGGTCATGAATTCCTAGGGTCACCACGAGTCAGAAACCACTTGATGGCACATAACACAGAAATAAATATATAATACTTGTTAAATAGGTGGGGATGTGGAATGGTATTGTATAGCCCAGTCTCAGAAGCTAAGCAGGGTCAGTACTTGGATGGGAGACCAAGAAGGAATACTTTGCAGAGGAAGGCAATGAGCAAACCACCTCTGCTTAATTACTTGCCTTGAGAACCCTACGGGGTTGCCATAAATCAGCTGCGACTTGATGGCACCTTACACACACACGCACACACACACACATACTTGTTAAACAGGATCACATTGATGTAAAACTGCCTGGGAGGAAGCAGAATTATTTTACAAGGTGCCATGTGAAAGCAGCAATTCTTGTATGGAACTTGGGGAAACAACCAGTTCGTCGTGATGATATTCCTTGGGCTCATTCTTACCTTACAAGAGTGCTCTGGCTGGAACTCTCCATGGCCCCGTCCCACAGTACTTCAGTAGCATGAGAATGCAGAAACGGTGTGGGAGGGGGCACAGCCAAGTGGGTAAAACAATGCTCTGTCCCACCACTACCACCGCCGTCTCTCAAATCTGGCCTCTGCTAGCACGGTTCCTTGAACCTCAACCCTCCCAGGTGGGCTCTTACATTCTTGGAGTGGCGGGAGCTGGAGCCACAGGAAACGGCATCCACAGTCCTTCCATTACATAAGAACTGGGGCCCAGTCCATTCTCATGAGGGGGAGGGATACTTAAGCCCGTACCAAAAACAAATATTTGTCTCTGCAGATCCCAGACCTCTTAACATTTACGAAGCACGGTCTTTCCCACTCCACTTTATTTTATACATAAATTAAGAGGGAAGCACAAATATTTGGCCGGGTTCTTGTTAAGAATGAAGTGCCTGGCATCCGTCCTTTCAGTGCACGTCGAAGAATAAATTGTATCAATTATGGCATTCTTCGGTCTTGTTATTCTTGACTTGCTCGGAGGCCTCTGATATATAAAGTAGCAGCTCTCAGCACAATGCATAACTGTATTTGTTCACAAGGTCTGCTTTGGGTTTTCTTTGGACGTTTTCTTTCCACTTCCTAATGGTCTGCGCACAGAAGTAGATCTTTTGAAAAATGACCCAACATACACTGTGTTTAACGAGTACATTTAAACATGCTTTCCCTGCAAATCTTATCAGTTGATTACTTAACCTTTGGGGGATAGGTTAAATATTTTCTACAGTGTTTAAATAAGTATGATACTTAAGTTTTCAGAAGACAAAAATGTCTGGGTGTTTCTACCCCTCCCCATTTAAACGACTACACTGCATTTATTTTTTTTCTGTAATGATCAAAGAAAAATCACACAGTGGGAAAGTTGCAAGATATATTAGGTGTTATGTTATGAATTCTTCAGCAGTTTATCTGGTAGAGCTACATGCCTACCAAAATCAGGAGTAGCTGTCTTTTTGAACAGTCTACTGTACAAAACAAGCCACATTAAACTAGCTCAAACTCCACCCCTTGCAGGGGTAGAGTGGCCCTTTAAGAGGCCAGAGTGGAATTGTGGTTAGAGTGTTGGACTAGGACAGGGGCCCCCAACATGGTGCCTGTGGCTGTCCTGGCGCTCACCAACACTTTTCGTGGTACCTGCCAAGTGTAGTGGGGAGCAGGTGGGGCTTTTGCCCAGTAGGGCTTCTTATTGGCATTTGGGGATCTGATTGGCTGCAAAGGTTTTTTAAAAAATTTGCTTTAGCAGCAGCTGCCACCACAATACAAGGATTTTCACTGTGTGAACAAAGATAACCTGTTGTGTATTCAAGAATGTATTTTAAAACAATACATTTATTTTAAAAAGGTTCTCAGTAAACAGAACTTCTACCTGAAACATTATGCATTGCCTCACTCCCTGATACTCTGTTGGTGACTCCGCCTCTTGAGGCAGCCATTTTGTAGCTGCACCCACCACCCTGTGTCGGAGTTCCAAAGGTGGCCACAGGCTCTGAAAGTTTCTGGAACCCGGGACTAGGATCTGGCAGACCCAGATTCAAATCCCTGATCTGCCTTGGAAGATTACTGGGTTACCTTGGGCTACTCACTCTCTCTCAGCATAACCTACCTCACAGAAGAAGAAGAGAACAGTGGAACAATGGAAGAAGGGAAAACAATGAGGAAAGCAATTCTGGAGAAAATGACCACTTTAGAAGGTGAGCTCTACGGCATCATACCTCACTGAAGTCCCTCCCTTCCCCAAACCTTACACTCCTCAGGCTGCACTCCCAAAATCTCCAGGTACTTCCCAATCTGATGTTGGCAACCCTACACATACTCTTCTTTTCATTTAACATTAAGTGTGGAGGGTCCTGTAAATGTGAAAGTTAGCTCACTACTTTGAGGTATTTGGCTGGCCTGAGTCAAAATACTGTTTCACTGTCTCTGTTAAGATGGAAGACAAAGACTAAGCACTCCATTTTCATTCAGTGAGAATTCAGCTAACAAAGTTGTTCTCATATTGATCCCAAAGGAGAAGCTACACAAAGAGAGTTGTGTGGTATTAATGTCGGGAGCTGAACCTGGATTCAAATCCCCATTCAGTCATGGACTCACGGGATGACTTCACTGGATGGCCTGTTAGCTTGACGTCTCTCATAGGGTCAGGGCTCATTTTGTAGCAGGAGCTCCTTTGCATATTAGGCCACACACCCCTGGTGCAGCCAATCCTCCAAGAGCTTACAGTAGCCCCTGTAAGAAGGACTGGGTACATTAGGGGTGTGTGGCCTAATATGCAAAGGAGCTCCTGCTACAAAATGAGCCCTGCATAGGGTTGTCATAAGGATAAAAATGGAAACCTGTCTCTTTTTTATCAGCAACAGTGTGAATGCTGGTAACCAGTAACTCCCCAACATGCAAGAGTTGCAGAGTGACGCTATGTATCAGAAATCTATATGTTTTTATTCTGCCCTGCAGTGGCGGAAAGTGCTGTCAAGTTGTAGCCAACCTATGGCAACCCCAAAGGGCTTTCAGAACAAGAGATGAACAGATGTGGTTTGTCACTGCCTGCCTCTGTGTAGCAGCTCTGGACTCCCTTGTGGTCTCCCATCTGACTTGGAAGCTGACCCTGCTTAGCTTCCAAGATCGAATGAGGTCAGGCTAACCTGGGCTGTCCAGGTCCAGGCATTCTGCCCTGCCTCCAAAGGAATTCAGGACAGTCCACTCCACATAGTTCTCCTCCTTATTTCATCCTCACAACAGCCCATTGACATTTGATTTGATTTATCTGACTTCTAGCCCGCCTTCCCCCGCAAGCGGGCTCAGGGCAGGTCACAACATTTCAATCAACAACATAATAACAACAAAACTTTAGGGTTTAAATAGAACAAATGCAACAAAATTAACACTAAAAGATAACATTTGAAATCGAGTTTCAGTCCAATCAAACAGATGGCAACTAGTCAAGGCAGATTCATAGCGCCTTCAGTGGTGATGCTCTGTTGGTCTCTGTGACCGATTTCCCACAAGCGCTGCCCCGGCGTCATTCCTCCATTTGTCCAGATTGCCTGCTTGAATTTCCCACTATTTGCCGCTAGGTGCATTTTGACCCGGGGCTTCGCGCAATTTCCTCCAATTTCCTCTGCGGCTTCAGTGATCCTCAAAAAACAGGATCACTGAAGCTGCGGAGGAAATCATGCGAAGCTGCGGGTCAAAATGCGCCCCACGACAAATAGTGGGAAATTCAAGCAGGCAATCGGGGCAAACAGAGGAATGACGCCGGGGCAGCGCTTGTGGGAAATCAGTCTGTGAGCAGGGCAAATTGTGATGAGCGCTGTAAGCACTGCAGCAGTGCGAGAAGGGGAGGCTGAGATGGTTGAACGATCACCGCCTCAACCAAAGAGGCCTGGCAGAACAGCTCCATCTTATAGGCCCTGCAGAATTGTGATAAATAAAAGGGTTAGGCTGATAGAGGTAGACTAGCCTTAAGTACCCTAATGAGTTTGATGGCAGTGAGGAGATTTGAACCTGAGTCTCCCAAGACCTAGTCCAACCCAAGGAGGCTAGCCATGGTATCCGTCCCTCTTCTCCAGCCCTTCCTCAAACATAAGTTGCTTTTAATCGGCATGGCTGAGCTCTGCGCACCGGATAGCTGCCAGTTCCTGCAGCCTGCTTGACTTTTCAGAGAAAACAGTCCCCAAAACAGGTTGTGTGACCTTTATCTTAGCGGCCTCCTTCCCCCCCCCTTGATGATCTGAGCCGGCTGCCCTTCCAGACATTTGCTATTTTTTCATTTCCTGGAGGCAACATCCACCCTGCTCCCCACCCTTGACGTGGGACTGGAGTCTCCTCCGTGGCAACAGGATGGGGAGTTGTCATGCCAACAGCTACCCACTGATCTTAGAGAACAAATAGGTATTTGTTACAAAGATTAAACAAGTGTTGCTGTTCAGCAGCATGCCAGCCATGGGATGTAAAAGCTTATGCACGCTGCCCTCCCACTGACATTTGCCTGACCTGGAATGCCCAAAGTTTTCATGAAAGTAGCATTCTTGTCTTCTCCTGAGCCCCAGCTGCTGGCGCTGACCAAGTTAAGCTAACTCTCTCTCTCTCTCCCTCTAAAGCCACAGGCTCTTCAGCTTCTGAACAAGGCTGTTCTCTGGACCTGAGTTCTCTGCTGTCTCACCCATAATCCACACCCAACAAATGCATAGAGGGCCACATGTTTAGAAGGGGAGTGCACATGAACAGAACCTGGATGGGTGTGTAGGCTCCAGCTTCATAAGAACATAAGAGAAGCCAATGTTGGATCAGGCCAATGGCCCGTCCAGTCCAACACTCTGTCACACAGTGGCCAAAAACACCAGGTGCCATCAGGAGGTCCACCAGTGGGGCCAGGACACTAGAAGCCCTCCCACTGTTGCCCCCCCAGCACCAATAATACAGAGCCTCACTTGCCCCATTATTAGGGCCACTGGAGAAGCAGTTATTAATTCCCAAGTAAAAGGGAATAGGGCTGCAGTATTCCTAAAACTTTAAGGGTTGGAGTTTACCAATTTTTCCACTTAATTCTCCTAATTCTAGGTTTGCCAGCCAGGCTGTTCATTCCAGCAGGAGAAAATGGGGGTTGGGGCAGAACAATGCTGCATGATAACATGATGTCACTTTCGGTTGTACCCAGAAGGGATGTCATGATGCTCTACGAATTCCCCACTTCCTATGGTAGTAATCACAGAGATCTGAGGAATTCCTAGAGCATCGTCATTCAATGTTCCTTCCCACCACTCGTTCTTGTTCCTGTTTGAGTGAAGAGCAGCGATTGGGGGCAGGGGCAGGTAGTTGCCCATGGCGGGGACCCTATTGTCACACCATGACCACATTCCCCATCCCATGAGACTTTTGTTATGTGGGGCCCCCAGTTCCCAGCAGTGCCTTTTTGAAGGTCAAAAGTGACCTATCTTCCCTCTTCCACTAGGGGAAAAGAGGATAGGATCCAGCCAACATTGTTCAAGTACATGAGCCTAGAAGGGAGTGGAAACAGGGGTCCAAATTCCAATTGCTAGCATGACCAGTGAGAAAATCTTTTCCTAATCCCTCAGAATGATAAACTAGTAGACCACAAACAGAATGAAAACCCACCCACTCTCCCCCTGCCCCGAACAGAAAAAAAACCCAGCGGTTGTAACTTAAATATGGGTAGTGTGTCACCTTGGTTACATTTTTTTCAGAGGCAAGGTATAAATAGTTTAAATGAAAACATACACAATCACCGCTCTCTCACACATGTTCATGCCCATTTCCAGCTGTAGCATCCTGGGCACTCACTTTCACACGACGGCACTGAATAAGAAATGATGACAAAACCTGTATGGAGCAACTTTACCCTGAAGTCAGCCCATTGGTTCATCTATGCGTCCCTCTGCCCCCAAGTGTCCACAGCAGCCCTCCCGACACCTTTCCCAGCCATGCTACCCAAGATGCTTTGAGCTGAATACGTTAGGAACTGAACCTGAGATGTCACGCCTATCCCACCACAGTCCCCCTGAAGGATCACTCGCCGATTCCCTTGGTCTCTTGGCTGCGAGTTAAGGAGCAGATTGGTTACGTGAGAAGGCAGCCTGGGGCATCTTAGACTGAATAAAGGAGGCTTCTGATGCTTTAGGATCCAACGCTTAGATGAAGAAAAGGAACTCAATTTTTAGGGGGGGGGGACAAATACGATTAAATCTCATAATACAGTACCAGTCTTAAATTTCTGCATGCCAGGTTTAAGACGATTGAGGGTTTTTGTTCCCACGACTGCTCTGTGAAAAAGCAAACTGTATTCAGCCTCATTTTGCAGATGAAAATCTGACCCACAAAAAAAAATTAGTTGACATTTCCAAAGTTGCAGAGATATAATCTCTTAAATGGAGCTGGGAACTGCAAGGCTTATCCGTGGGTGGTTTTTGTTGTGGACATGTGGGATTAAGCAGTGCACTGGCAGCATGAGCCAAGGGATTTTTTGGTGCACCTAATGTTGGAGGTGTCTTTGCTTACAGCAATGCACCTACTGGTGCAGCCCCACCCCATAAACTGCATAAGAGCATAAAAAGAGCCCTGCTGGTTCAGTCCAAAGGCCTACCAAGTCAATAGGATTCCCAAGTCCCCCCGGGGGGCAGGGAAACCCCCACTCGAGCGGCCCGCTCCCTGCCTGCCTGAATTGGGCCACCAGGGGGAGCCCCGCCCCCAAATCGCCGGGCTGCAAAGATTTGCCCGGCGTGATGACATCACCCGGAGGTGATGTCATAGCGTCAGGCACGTTTCGGGGGGGCGCTCTCTAATTTGAGGGGAAACTCTATGGTTTTCCCTTGAATTAGAGAGGTCCCACCCCAACATGCCTGATGCGATGACGTCACTTCCGGGTGATGTCATCGTGGCATGCACACAAAGCATGCACGCCAGAAGACTCCTGGGAGGGGAAGGACTCCCCCCCCCCCCCCGCTGCACTACAGATAAGGACTTGGCAACCCTACAAGTTAATCACCCTGTTTTTCACCATGGCCGATGAGATAACCCAAAAGGTCCACAAGTAAGGAGCATGGAGGCCAAATCTTCCCCTGTTGCAGCTCTCCAGAAAGTGGTACTTTAAAGTTTGGGGTAGTGGTTAGGAGTGTGGACTCTAATCTGAGAGAACCGGGTTTTATTCCCCACTCCTCCACTTGCACCTGCTGGATGACCTTGGGCAAGCCATAGTTCTGGCACAGCTGTTCTTGAAAAAGAGCACTTTCTGTCAGAGCTCTTGCAGCCCCACCTACCACACAGGCAGTGTTCCCTCTAAGCTGAGTTAGTGTGAGCTAGCTCACAGTTTTTCAGCCTGTGGCTCACACATTTTTGTTTTAGCTGAGGAAGGACAGCTCCAGAGCAGACTAATTTATGCAGCAGCCAAATCGCTCGCTCACAACTTCAATGCCAGTAACTCACAAAGTAGAATTTCTGCTCACAAGACTCCACAGCTTAGAGGGAGCATTGCTCACAGGGTGTCTGTGGTGGGAAGGGGAAGGGAAAGGAGTTTGTAATCCACTCTGAGACTCCCTTGGGTAGGTGAAGGGTGGGGTATAAATCCAGTCTCCTCTTCAGTTCTTCTTCTTCTAAAGCGATACAGCCTCTGAAGATGGAGGCAGCATATATTCCTCGCTGCTTTAGCAACAATGATTTAATAGGCCTAGGTAGATGCCCAAGAGCTCCACAAGTTAATTACCCATTGTGTGAAGAAATACTTACTTTTTGTCTGTCCTGAATCTTTTCTCATCCAACTCATTGTGTGCTTTCCAAATTCTAGTGTTGTGGGTGTAGAGAAGAAATCATTATATAAACCTCCACCCTGTCTCCCTTTACTCATCTTCTCTCTCAGATGCAAAGTAAAGCAAAAGACAAAGAGCACTGACTCCAGCCATCTTGTGTAGCCTCATAAGTCCACACTGTTGGAGAAGCGACAGCCTGCTAAGAGTCTAAACTTGTAAATATTGCTAAAATAGCAGCTTAATCCACTTGTACCCTGGGGGGGAGGGGTTGTGGAGCATTTTCAAGGTGTATTGAATGTTTTCTCTTGCAGTTCAGCCTTTTTCTCTCTGCTTAGTGCTTGTGCCTCTCTGCTACATTAATGGCCTGCAGTCAGAAGTGCCTTTAGATCCAACTCAGCTGTGAATGCCTGATGGATCTAAAGGGCACAATCAGACAGCAACGTCTGGGAAATATCCCACAGTTGTTGGCACCCTGTGCTGCTCCACCACAGAAATTGAGTTAAAAGACACCAGGGAAAGTCTGGTCCTAACACTTGTCGACATGACACGGATGGATGTTCCCATCTGGTCAAACATACTCTCATGCCATTGGGATGGTCTGCTCATTCCAGTACGACTCGGTGCTGGGGGGGGTTTCCTTGCTTAGCAGTATATGCATAACTGCATACTCTATGGAGAACCCTCAGTGCAGAGGTGCGATTCCTTGTTTATACGCATGGGAAACAAAAGGCAAAAAAAAACCACTTGCCCAAAGGTGGTGTTTGATCACTCAGTGACAGGCTGAGCCCACAGCACAAAGGGATGTGTGATCACACGAATGCAAGTCAAATTTCATCAGAGGAAATAGGGGTGCTTCCCCTCCTCACCAACTGGCACATTTGACCGCAGCCTTAGTTATTGTCTTTCTCAGGGGTCCTTTCGTAAAAAAAGAGGTGCAGGAGCTCATTAGCATAACTAATTTGCATATGCCACACCCCTGACGTCACCGGAAGCAGTGACGTCATCGGCAGTGTGTCAGAAGGCAAGAAGGGAGGGAAGGGGAAGGAAGGAAAGGAAAGGAACAGGAAGGAAGGTAGGTAGGTAGGTGGGAGAGAGAGAGAGAAGGAAGGAAGGAAGGAAGGAAGGAAGGAAGGAAGGAAGGAAGGAAGGAAGGACGGAAGGACGGAAGGACGGAAGGACAGGGGAAGGGGGGAAGGAAGGAAGAAAGGAACAGGAAGGTAGGTAGGTAGGTGGGGGGAGAGAGAGAAGGAAGGAAGGAAGGGGGAAAGGAAGGAACAGGAAGGTAGGTAGGCAGGTGGGGGGAGAGAGAGAGAGAGAAGGAAGGAAGGACCAGGAAGGTAGGTAGGTAGGTGGGGGGGAGAGAGAGAAGGAAGAAAGGAAGGGGGAAAGGAAGGAACAGGAAGGTAGGTAGGTGGGGGGAGAGAGAGAAGGAAGGAAGGAAGGGGGGAGAGAGGGGAAGGATGGGAAAGGAAGAAGCAGTGAGAGGGGGGAGGGAGCAGTGAGAGGGGGGAGGCTTCTCCTTCCCGGGGCCGGCGGAGCGCCGCCAGCCCCGGGACAATTGAAGGGGGGGAAGGGAAGCGGCTTCCCGGGGCCTGCGGCGCTCTGCCGCAGCCCCGGGATCTGTGGGAGGGGGGAGGTTTCTTCTTCCCGGGGGCCAGCGGAGCGCCGCTGGCCCCCGGGACAATTAAAGGGGGGGAAGGGAAGCGGCTTCCCGGGGCCTGTGGCGCTCTGCCGCAGCCCCGGGATCTGTGGGAGGGGGGAGGTTTCTTCTTCCCGGGGGCCGGCGGAGCGCCGCCAGCCCCCGGGACAATTGAAGGGGGGGAAGGGAAGCGGCTTCCCAGGGCCTGCGGCGCTCTGCCGCAGCCCCGGGAAGCATTGACAGGGGACGACGGCGGGGGGGCAGGGCTTTGTTAAGTGCCCGCCCCCCCCGCCGCGTCTCTCCTGGAGCGGCGCTCCGGCGCGCCCCGGCCCCAACAGAGCCCTGGTCTTTCTTTGAAATCCTGTTACAGTAAATTCTTTAAAAGCAAACGCCAAGGTGTGGATTGGATTATTTCCAGAACTCTGCCAACACACCCCTGATAATCTCCTTCCTGTCCTCTTGTGTCTATTACATACACCCACATCTAAATGAACAGTTGTCCTCCATTTGCTGATGTGGGCCATGACTTCCCTGACCTAGATGGCCACTGCTCAGTGACAGAGCATTTGGTTTTTATGTAGAGGATCCCAGGTTAAATCCCTCGTATCTCCAGATAAACATATCAAGTTGTGAATGATATGAAAGACCCCTGCTTGAGACCTTGGAGAGTTGCTGCTTATTAGAGTAGACAATTACTAGCCTTGATAGATCAATAGTCATTATTCAGTAGTCTCATGCATACATCCGCTTCTCAAGCAATCTTGGCCTGTGAACTGTTGAATCGCTACATCTTGGAATTCCTCATATTAGGTCTGATCACTGGTATTCTCAGACCCTTTTCCCTGATAAGGTTCTTTACCCCCCCCCCCAAAAAAAAAAACTCCCATAAATATCTGTTTTGTCATAGTCCTGAGAGTGTAACTGGGGTGATATGGAGTAGGAGAAATGTGCTGTCTAAGTCACGACTCACAACCTGTCCAGATGCGCCCAGTGGGCCTTCGAAGGTCATGTCATATCTTTAGAGTTATTACAATCATATTTAGTTATGTAATGTTTTCTTTTCAGTTTTGAATAATTTCAAGGTGGCAAATGAAAAGCCAGATATCCTTTGCTTGGAAGGAGGTTTAGCGAGGGAAGCAGCTCAAACATCACACTGACAACACAGTTTCACTGCTGCGCCTCTCAGAGCCTCCATGCCTCTTCCTCATAAACAAAGGTGAACTGTGCTAATTCCTTCCTTTCTCTTTGTCCCAACACAATCATGGGAAAGCAGAGGAGGGCTGTCACTGAGAAACAGAGAGAGGTTTTGAACTGGTTACCTGGAAAGGCATCTCACTGTCTTAATCTCACTATTTCCTCCAAGCAAATCGTGACAGCATACATGACTATTCTCCCCACAGAAAGAGCGGGGAGAGACAGGGAGACATTTTAGTGCCAAAACAGTATTCTGAGATAGGTGAGCCTGAGAGAAAATAACTGGGCCTAATCTGCAGTGTGACCACAGCATAGATCACCTAAGAGCTTCATGACTGAGAGGGAATTTGAACCTAGGCATCCCAGGTCCCAATCCAACACCCTCAGTGCCATGCTGAGTTACACCATTCTAAGCCTGTTGATGTCAATGGGCATTAAATGGTCTAACTCAGTTTAAAATAGCACTCTCTGATGACTATGCCACAGTTTCAGGAGGGTCGCCATGTTAAGTCCACAGTAGTAGAACAAAATTCGCGTCTAGTAGCACCTTAAGACCCAGGTTTTATTCTACTGTATCACAGTGGCTCTTTATCTTCTCTGTTCATATTCACAGCTGATCTTCGTACGCAGGAAAATCACAAGACAACTTTTCTTGTCCTGTACTATTCCGTTTTAAAGTGTGGAGGGTCACAAGTCTGAATATTCCAGTTTTTAAAAACCCCTCTGTGACGGGATTAAAGAAAAAAAAACCTATGACCAGCAGAGTGTGTTCATAGAACCCTGCTGAGTCACATGACAGAGTGAGGAGGGGGCCGTTTGGGCTCAGAGCTCTCGGTTATTGTCCATTAACAGACTCAGAAGGGAAGCGCTGAGGGAGTGAAGCGACTTTCGCCTTCTGAAGAGACTCTGTGGAGAATTCAGTTTCTAGGAAGGAACAGACTCAATCATAGTGAACTAAGCGAACACAAACACTAACATACATCAATCCTGGCGAGCCTGTGAGATGTGGTTGTGGGAGGGCTGAACTCTGGCAGGGTCTAGACAGCTGTGTAGAGGCCAGCTGTGACTCAAAGAGGCCAGTAAGACACAGCTATAGAGGAACCACAAAACAGGACAGGAAAGAGTATAATAGAAGAGTTGAGGGAACGTGTAACCATCTGTATACAACAACAACAAAAACAAACCATAAGCATATGGCCTGAATGTAGTCTGAGGACCAGTGCCGGCCCTTTCAGCAACAAAGAGTCCTCTGTACAAACAACCGATATTCCCCTGTTGTGTTCTGCCAATAAATTACAGTTTTATTTTATCTTGAGAAAACCTTGGTGCCTGACTCATACTTTAAAAACCAATCCCCAAAGAGACTAGTTAAGAAGAGAGGGACCTGATTAGTATTCACAGACCACTGGGCCGATCTGTTCCCTCAGAGGGAAAGTTAAAACCACAGCACAAAGAGGAGTAGGGTCATAGCCTCCTCCTTGGTGAACAGAAAAGGAGCACAACTCTGAGTCACTGGATCGCATAGTAAGTGCACCTTGCCTGCTATGCACCTCCCCAACTATAACCACGTGGCTGGGATTGTTGGTGACATCAGATTAGCAATGTGCATGTAGGGAGAACTTATTTGGGGATCAACACTCCTTTACTGCAGAGGGAAATGCTTCCAGGAGGACACAAGTGTTGTGAAGTGTCAAACAAATGCACTGCCTAAAGGGAGAGAGGCAGGATTCTCCAGTGGAGACCATCAGACTCAGGAGCAACCACCAGATGTTGAGGCATGAGGGAAGCAGAGAGAGAACACATCTGCCTCCAAGGCAACAGGTTCCATTTGCAACAAGAAGGCTCTTTTGATCTCGAGGTGCTTCTTGTCTGAAGCAGATCAATTAGCTAATAATCGCATAGTAAGTGCACCTGGATCGCATAGTAAGTGCACCTTGCCTGCTATGCACCTCCCCAACTATAACCACGTGGCTGGGATTGTTGGTGACATCAGATTAGCAATGTGCATGTAGGGAGAACTTATTTGGGGATCAACACTCCTTTACTGCAGAGGGAAATGCTTCCAGGAGGACACAAGTGTTGTGAAGTGTCAAACAAATGCACTGCCTAAAGGGAGAGAGGCAGGATTCTCCAGTGGAGACCATCAGACTCAGGAGCAACCACCAGATGTTAAGGCATGAGGGAAGCAGAGAGAGAACACATCTGCCTCCAAGGCAACAGGTTCCATTTGCAACAAGAAGGCTCTTTTGATCTCGAGGTGCTTCTTGTCTGAAGCAGATCAATTAGCTAATAAGTCTCTACAGCTAATCATTCCAGCAGGGTGCAAGCTATATACTCTCCTTTTCCAGTCTTTCCTCCTGCAGGTTCTTTTCTACCTTGGAACAACAATTATTAAACCACTCCAGGGCCTTTCGTAGTTAATGATTTCCCTTCTTTGCCCCCACATGGCTTTTGTGGTATCTGGAAGCTCCTATTTCCCAGGGTTTCTAATCCCAAATGGTCAAAAAGTCAAGCCCTCTCCTTCCCCCAGTCAAAGCCAGTTCCAAGGCTACATAGAAGAATTTCTTCCCCTCACCCCCAGTGACATTAAAACAAAATTTGGCACATTGAATTTGAGGTTTGGCCACAGGTATCTCTTTGCTATTTGTTTGTTGGAAGTTTGTGGATACACCAACTTTGGAGGTGTGGGAATCGTCTACCAGAAGGCAAAAGGGCAGGAAGCTTAAAGGAGTAGAGTGGGATAGCACTTCACAGAAAGGGATTCCAATTCCAGACTGGGAGATTCCTGGAGACTTGGGAGAAGAGCCTGGGAAGGGCGGAGTCTGAGGAGGGGAGGGAACTCAGCAGGGATGTGGTTTAAGGGTTGCCAGCCTCCAGGTGGGGCCTGGGGATCTCCCACTTTTACAACTGATCTCCTCCTGACAGGGATCAGCTCCCCTGGAGAAAATGGCTGCTTTGAAGGGCGGACTCTATGGCATTGTACCATGCTGAGGCCCCTCCCCTCCCCAAACCCCACCCTCTCCCAGCTCCACCCCCAAAGTCTCCAGGTATTTCCCAACTCAGACCTGGCAACCCTAATGTGATTCCACGCAGTCTGCTCTTTCATTTTCTTCAGGGAAACTGATCTCTGGTAGTCTGGAGATCAGTTATAATTGCAGAAGAACTCCAGGCCCCACGTCAAGGTTGCTAATCTTATTCATACATGTGCATTTATGGATTTCAAAAACTTGTCTGTAGGTCTCCACTATTATTCTAACTTTAGGGGTGCCATGTCCCTCCGGCCACTGGCAGGGGATGGGGGGTAGGTTGCTGGATCCAGGTTAGAAAACTCCTAGAGATTTGGGGATGGAGAGGGACCTCAGTGGGGTACAATGCCACAGAGTCCACCCTCCAGAGCATCTATTTGCTCCAGAAGAATTTATCTCTGTTGTCTGAAGATGAGCTGTAATTCCGGGGGATCCCCAGGTCCCACCTGGAGGCTGGCAACCTTAATTCTAATCCAGTATTATTCCATAGACCACGCAAAAGCCATATATTTCTTTAAAAACAGAGCTTTAAAGGCCATACTTTGGATCTTGCTAGGGACCAAAATGGCATGGAAGCAGTCCCTGCTTGATGTCCCACACTGGACGAGAGATTGTGCGCAAACTGATCTTGTGTAAATAGCTTTTTTCTCCAATCCAGCTGTTAAGGATGTGCACACAAGACGCAAGAAAAGTTCTGCTGCATCTGCCCAGTAGTCCATCTCGTCAAGCATCCTGCTTCACACGGTGGCCAACAGGTTGCCCCAGAGGGCCAACCAACAAGGCAAAGAGGCGAAGGCCCTCTCATGATGTTGCCTCATGGCCCTGGGTTTCAAAGGCTTCGTGCTCTGAATACAGAGGTTCCCTTTACTCACCATTACTAGCTAGCCATTGATGGATAATAGTACTTGTGCCAATTGACTGGGCTGTATTTAGTTCCCCTTCCCTTTCCAATTTCCTCCTTCTGCTACAATTCCTACTTCCTTAACAGTGATCCATGTGTGTGGCCCAGATGCTGTGCACAGGCTCAGGGGTTAGGAGTCAGGGGTAGGAGTCATGCTTCATTTTATCCAATGGCACTTCTGTCTTCAATGGGAGCAGGACTGCATAAGGTGCTGGGTTTTTTCCAGGCTTTTAGCTAAGGCCAACATGGAAAAAGAATCAATTGTAACCAGAGATTTTAAGCTGCTAAGAAGGGAGATCAACTTGGATCCGTGTATGGGACTTTCAACATTTCCTCTGAGTCTCATTAACAATATTTAAGGAGGCTATA
Source organism: Lepidodactylus listeri (assembly GCA_029233225.1). Classification (NCBI taxonomy): domain Eukaryota; kingdom Metazoa; phylum Chordata; class Lepidosauria; order Squamata; family Gekkonidae; genus Lepidodactylus; species Lepidodactylus listeri. The sequence goes on from JARCFY010000012.1 coordinate 24,837,217, forward strand.
GATGTGAATTTTCTCTACTCATGTTGTAATACTCCTTATCTCCCATGCTCTGAGCCGTTTTCTTTCTAAGGAAGAGAACATGTAACCTTGTATATTTTATTTTATTTTATTTTATTTTTAAATAAAATACGTGTAGTTTATTTTTTTAAAATTTACAATGGGTACCATTTGCTCTCGCCATGGACACAGGATCCTAGCAGAGCCCAAGACAGCCTTGTATCACCCATCCCTTTCTGTGTGTGCAAGCAGACAGGCAAAAGCGCAGCAGGACAGGAAGTGAGGAGTGCATGATGGGAGCTCTGGAGGACACCTGTAATGCTGCATCATGGGAGCACTGCACACATATCCCATGTCTTCATCTGCACGATGTAAGTCAGTTGTGTTCAGACCAGGAGTAACTTGCACATTTATAAACTCTGGCTCCACCTGTTGTGTCCACTGACAGCCACTAGGCGCCAGTGCAAAGAGCCCAGAGATTGGCTCCTAGGACAATAGGAGCCAAGATTCCTGGAGTCCCACTAATCCTCCAATAAGACCTAGGCGGGAAATTCAAACCCCCCAATAGGTGGGACCTGGGGTGTGTCCTGGGTGTGTATATATGTTGGCCTTGGGGCTGGTTAAGCATGCTTGTTCTCTCTAAATAAACTTGAGCTAACCTGGAAGTGACATAGGTACATTGCCCCCAACGTCCCCCAACATTCTTCTTCCTCCCCTCTCCCAGAATGTCCCAGTAGGTCCCCCGCCGGCTTGTCTTTCAGACCTGACAACCCTAGTTGTTTGCCAAGCCACAAAGATGCCATCAATTTGTTTTTTATAGCAAATTTTATTAAATTTTCCCAAATATACATCTTTGTTATCGGCATAAACAAAAGAAACAAATCAAACCATTACATAACATAATACATATATTTAAGGCTTTTTATGTCAATAATTTCCCCTCAGGTGAGTCTAACTTAACATATTCCCATTCATCCAACTATAAACTCTACTCCATCTTTGATAATATACATCTTCTTTTTGATTTGAAAGTCTCAAATTTAATCTATCCATTTCTGCAATCTCTAGAATTTTTACAGCAATTTCTTCTCTCATTGGGAACCTATCCCCTTTCCAATTTTTTGCCATCAAAATCCTTGTTAGAGTGATAATATATGTTATGACATATTTTTCCAGTCCTAAGTCTTTAGGTAAAATGTTCAACAAAAATATTTCTGGTATTAATGGTAGCTCCATATCGAATATTTCTATAATTATTTTTTGTACTATTAGCCAACATTTTTGAACTTTTCCACATTTCCACCATAAGTGATAGTAAGTTCCTACATTAGTTCCACATTTCCAGCAATTTTTAGAGGCATTAGGGAAACACTTAGCGATCTTATCCGGGGACCAGTGCCACCTATGAAACATCTTGAAGATATTCTCTTTATATGACACTGATTTCATGTACTTGGCTGATTTCCATAATTTGTTCCAATCATCTATATCAGTAGTATGTCCAATACCTTTCATCCATAACACCATTACAGATTTTACCCTCTCATCCTGCATCATATCATCCAACAACAATTTATATAATTTCTGTATTGATTTCTGTTTTGATTGCTACCATACTATATCAAATTGTGTATGAGTTTTTTCGATCCCTACTTTTTTATCCTTCTCATATATTGATTTTAATTGTAATCTCTCCATCCAAGAAAGTTCAATTCCTTGCCTATTCAAAGTGTCTTCAGATTTCAGTTCATTCGTCTTGGTTAATAAGCTCTCATATATTCCTTTATTACTTAGCGTACAAAGTGTTGGTTTCACAAAAGCCTCCAGAGGCGACACCCATCTTGGTGTTAACCTATAAAATTGGTTCTTAACCTGAGTCCAAATTTGCATAAGCACACCTCTAAGAATATGATCTTTAAAGGTGACATGTATTTTATCTTTCCCATACCAAAGGTAAGCATGCCAACCCATCCTAAGATTGAATCCTTCCAGTCTTAGAAGCCTCCTATTATCCAATAGAGCCCATTCTCTTAGCCAGGTAAGCACTGCCGATTTATAATATAAAGACTTGTTGGGCAAAGCTAAACCACCTCTATCCTTACGATCTTGTAAAATTCTCCATTTTATTCTTGCTTTCTTCCTTGACCACACGAACTTCTTAATCAACTTATCAAAATCCATAAAGAATTTCTGTTGTTTAATAATTGGGAGATTTTGTGCCAGGAATAGGAATCGTGGTAATATAGTCATCTTTATTGTTGCCACTTTGCCTGTTAATGAGAGTTGTATTTTATCCCAGTTATCTTTTTAAATCTCTTCTAGCAGGACTCTATAATTGTCCTGGAATAAAGTCCCTGTTTTATTGGTTAAGACTATACCCAGGTATCATACTTTATGAGATACTTCAATACCAGAAATTTTAATCAATTCTTGTGTCTGTTTAGGTGTACAGTTTTTGACCAAAAGTTTGGTTTTTTGTATATTTATTTTCAAGCCTGCTCTTGAGTCATATTCTTTAATCTCTTCAAGTAAAAATGGTAATGATGATTGTGGGTCTTCAATTATAAACACTAAATCATCTGCAAAGGCTTGTAACTTATATGACTCTCCTTGAACCGTCAGACCTTTAATATCTACATTATCCCTGACTTGCTCATTTAATTATTCCAACACGAAGATAAACAATAAGGTTGATAATGGGTACCCTTGTCTGGTACCTCTTTATATTGAGATATTTTGGGTAATTTCACCATTAATCAAAATTTTAGCATTCTGTACCGTGTATATAGCCTTAATCATTAGCCAGAAGTTCTCCCCACAATCCCATTTCTCTAGTTTTTTTAATAGAAAGGCCCAACTAACATTATCAAAAGCCTTTTCCACATCTAAAAACATCAGCGCTAACAACTTACTGGGATGCATTTCGTAGTATTCAATAACATTAATTATTGTCCTGATATTACTTTGAATTTTTCTATTTGGGAGGAAACCCGCCTGATCATTTGGGATAATTTGATTAAGTACTCTTTTGAGCCTTGTGGCCAATATATTTGCAAATATTTTGTAATCTGCATTTAATAACGAGATTGATCTATAATTTTGGATTTGAGCTGCATCTGAGTTTGGTTTGTGTATTAGTGTAATTATAGCATCGTTCCACGATTCTAGCATAATTCCTGTTGTTCTGATCTTCTGTAAAACCTCTTTGAATGGGAATAATATTTGTTCTTCAAAAATCTGGAACATTTCCGAAGGCAATCCTTTTGGTCCCGGTGTCTTATTTTTCTTGACTTTTTTGATCGCTTCAGCTATTTCAAAGGTTGCAAAAGGTTCATTGAGCTGTTTGATATGTCTTTTTTCAAATTTCTTGCTCTTCTCCTTAGCTAGATATTTTTCAATTTCTTCTATGTTGTTATCAGTTTGCTTATACAATCTTTTATAAAAAAATTTCCACTATCAATTTGAGATCTTGGGGTGAGAATTTTTCTTCCTTTTTCTCATCTTTTAATGATTGAATTGTTTGATTTTTTATTAGGTTTAGGTTCAGAGTCCATCTCTTTCTTCTATGTTGGTTTGAAAACAATAACATTACTGGGCTGTGATCAGCAAATGTGTTAGGCAATATTTCCACTTCTTCAATATTCAATATTGACATTATTGATGTCCAAACCATGTCTATTCTGAACCATGTATTGTGCCTAGCCGAATAGTAGGTGAAGTCCTTCTTTTTACCATTCCTTAATCTCCAAGCATCGATCATGTTTAGTTCGTCTACCATATTAAAAAAGGCTCTAGGTAGTTTATTTCCCTGATTCTTTTTCTGTCTAAAACAGTTTCTCTTGTCCAAGACAGGATCGAGCACCACATTGAACCTCCCATTATACAGATCTCTTCATTAACATAAGGTATTAGCAACTGGTGTAATTGAGCAAAAAAGGGTTCCTGGCTCTGATTCGGGGCATATATATTTATTATTAAGATCTTTTTGTCACCATTTCTAACAGTTATAGCGATAATTCTTCCATCTGGAGAGTTAAACAAAAAATATGATTGCAGATAATCTTTAACATAAATGGCTACTCCCCTTTTCTTTTCTTTCAGGTCCGATGTGACAAAGAGATTTCCTAATTTATTTACCACTAGATACTTCTCATCTTCTTTCTTAATATGAGTCTCTTGTATGCAAACAATATCAAGATTAAGTTTTCTAAACTGCTGAAATATTCTATTTCTTTTTTGCAGGCCATTCAACCCATTCACATTAACCAACAATATCCTCAATTTAGGCCTCACCATTTTGATCTTTTTCATCTGTCCTATCTTTAGCCCTATATTGGAATCTGGTCAGCATACTAGAGGAAGTTCTCTCTGGCTTCTTTTTCTCTTTCTTCTGTTTTTGACCCAAATCTTTAGCAATTTGTTCGTCTCTAGCTTCTGCTCTTTCTTCCTCTGATGGACCTTCCTCCTCCTCCTGCCATCCCAGATTTTTGCCGTGTTCCTCCAAGAATTTTTCCATCTTGAATACTGAGTTTAAATTAAGCCTCCTACCTAAATAAGAAAACAGAACCCCTTCTGGCGCAAGCCATTTATACATTATTTCATTTTTTTCTTAGCAAACTTGTCAACATTGTGTAATCTCTCCTCTTTTCACGTACTCTCCACGGTGTCTCTTTCAAAAATTTAATTTCGTTCTGGTCTAGTCATACTTTCTTATCATAAGCTGCTCTTAAAGTTTTGTCCCTTAAATCTTTCCTACAAAACTTAATATGCACCTCCCTGGGGGTTTTATTTCTTTTTGCGTAGGCTGTATTTCATCTGTAAACAGTTTCTATCTCTTTATCTATACTTTCAACAGTTCCTACTTCTAACTGTGAGGACATTATTTGTACTATTTCTTCTCTTAGGTTTTTATCCACTGACTCTGGTATGTTCTGGCACCTCACAAATAAAGCCACTCTGTCCATCTCCAATGATATTACTGTCTCTTCTAATCTGTCATTTTTCGCTTTAAGCTCTCGAAGGTCTTCATCTATCTCTTTCATTTTTTCCTCCATTCTTCGTGTTTCATTGGACATTTTATTAATTTTCTGTTTATTTTCTTCTATCTGTTTTCTAATTTTTTGTGACTCTGAAACAAGCTTATCTATTTTGGCATTTATTGGGTCGTCTCCGACTTAATTATCGCTGGCATAATATTTTCTGCCGCCTCTTTAACTGAGTCTTGTATTAAGACCTTTAGATCAGCTAATGAGATTTGTGATAATTGGTTAAAGCTGTCTGCATTTGTGCCTGTGTGTTAGGTTAAGGTAAAGAAGATTTTCTGCCTGCCTCTGAAGCCATTATTAATTTCAATTTTCCCTTTGTCACTGACCAAAATTTTTTAACTATACTATTACTAACAAGCTGTCCTCCTATTAGATTTCTCCCTTAAAGTACGTTTTGCTCCACTTATTATGTTTAACAAAATAACAGTCCTTCAAACTTTCTCTCAACTCTGTCTTCCTCTACTTAGTATTTTACCTATCTGGCACTCTTATTACCAGCTTCCACAGAAAAAAAAAAGGAAAACAAAACAAAACAAAAAAACCTTTTCAGTTCTGTTCTTTTTACTCTCTTTAAATAAACTTGTGTGGTAGTCCTTTCTCTTTAAATTTGTAACTCCCGCCTCGTCTCTGACGTCACCAGAGCTTTCTCTTTAATTTTCAGGTTCCTGCTTCTCCTCTGACATCAGCACGTCCCATGTAGAGCTCTACGATGCCGCCCTTTGCCACTTTCTCCTCCTCTCATATCAATCCACGCCGTTGACGCTCCTCCCACAATTGCCTCGCCGCCGCCTGTCACGCTCCTCACTCGTTGCTTCCCTTGCTTCCGAGAAATTCTTTTGGACTGTACGGCCGCACTCCACCACTGACTTTCTCCACCTTCGCTCTGACCCACCAGCCACCAAATCCACGCCACCAAAAGGAGACAAACAAGAGAAACAAAAGACAAAAGGTTAGTAACTATCTACTCAATTTGGGGACTATTTTTACTGGCCGCTTCAGTGTTCCTTCCTTGCTCCCGAGCGTTTTTAAATAGGGAGTGACGCCTTTACTCTCCAAAAAGAAAAAAATATGTTTTCCAACCCCCACCTCAGAGAAGAAATGAATTATACTTAGCTTCAGTTATGATTGAAGTCTCTAGTGTAGAGGGTTTTTTTCATCCTCGACTCATATCAGTTCCTTTTGGCTCGGCTATTCCCGGCTATCAAAAGTCGAGCGTCTCTGTCCTGTCCTTGCTTTGGAATAAAACTTTTCGCATTAGACACCTTGCCCCATGTCTAGTGCTAGAGTATAAACTCCTTGCAAGTTCTGTCTGAGGACTGAACTTTCCCTGCTTGAAAGGGGAATTCAGAGAGTCAGAGGAGGGTACAAATGCTGAGGAGCGATTCCTCCATGAGTCCTTCCTCACCAAACCACAACAAGGATGCCATCAATTATTGAGCTGCATCCCCCCCCTCCCACTCCACTCTCCTATTAGAAAAAGTAATTTAGGAGAGGGATCTATGTAACCAGAATGTTGCTGGGTTACATTAATACCAACAACATGCTATGTATTGTAATATACTGGGATTAAGTAACAGAATGGAGTCAGCAGGGTTGGCTGTGTTCCCTCCAAAGCAAGACCCAGCCAACTCCACAGGGGCACGACGATGTTACTTAGCATTTCTATAATGCTTTTCCAAAGTGCATTGTCAATGTTATTACTTATAGTAAGTGTTGTTGCCAGAACTTCTCAGATCCGAGACTGTGTTACCACTGGGTCTGCAGTAGAGGGAGAGTCCTTTTTTCAGATTGTGCCTGTGACTTTTAAGAACAGCCCTGCTGGATCAGACTGGTGGTCCCACTCAGCCAGCATCCTGTTTTGTGCAGTGGCCAACCAGTTGCCCTGGAGAGCCAGTAAACAAGGCATAGAGACCAAGGTGAAGTTGCTGCCTGCCAGTGGGTTTTAGAGGTTTACTACCTCTGGGTATGGAATTTGTGCCTCTCGGCATTTCACTGTGGCCCATAATGAGGCAGAGGTTTGAGGTGCTTTCAGATTGCCTCTTTAAACCAGTTTAGCTTCTGATGCTGAACAGCATTTTTGTTTCGTTTTGTTTTTTCCATTTCAGACACATTAAAAGGCAAGCACCATTGTCCCATGTTTAATGAAGAGTTGAGCTCAGGGGTTTAAAACCACTTTCCTTCTGAGTTTTATGGCCGGTGAGCTTTTAAATGGCAACAGATTATTGTCTGAAATGTCTACAGAGCTTCTGAAAGTGATGCATTTTAATTTTCCCAGCTATTTTTCGTGCCCATTTTCCTTCCTGCTTTTTATTTTTATTATTATTAAGAGGCTGCAATTTATCGCTCTAACACTACATTGCAATTATGCAATACAGCAACACAAGGTAACAAGAAAGAAAGAAACAGACCAATTAGTTAATCACTTAAAAACGTTATTTCGATATAGCCCCAAAGTGTTAAAAAAATAAAAGGCGGATGCTACAGAAAAATGTGGTGACATGAAATGTTCTGTATCACTAGTGATGTAATACCATGTTCTGAACTGAATTGTGTGCCCCCCCCCCATCTCAATTCAGGAACTTGGCACATGAAGGGGTGTAAGTCTAAGCACCTTCTCACTACCTGACCCTGTGGAAAACATAAAGTGTAGTTAGGGCCAAACCGTGACTTGCATGTGTGAATAAGCCATCATCATACATCAAACACCCACAGAAAGCTTTTATATTTTCCCACATGCATGGAGACGATTCACACCACACTCAGCTGTGTGCCATCAACAGCTGAGAGGAGCTAAGTGATGTATCTGCAGGTGTGAATTGGCTGGGATCCACCTCACAGCTCTCAAAGAAAAATGGCCACTGACAAGACTATGTAGTTGTTGTTTTCTCTCCCTCTTGTTCCAGAGAGTACTGCTGGAAACCGTGCAAATATCTCCTACTATAAATGAGCAAGGCAATCAGGTATTTCTCCAGCTGGGCTGGCTGCCACCCGTTCATTCATACTGCTCAGGCCATAAGATTACATCATTCAACAGCTCTAATATTTCAAAGCAACAGAAGTTCAAAATGGGATCCAGTTTGCCAGAGGGGGTGTTTGCATTTAAAGGGGAGCCAGGTTTTGTCTCTCCTTTGAGAGACGCTTATGAAAAGGGGGCTTTTCTGTAGCATGATCGGTCAGCTCAACTGTTAATGGGTTGAAGCCTGAAATCCTTTCAATAGCTGCTATTTATGACTTAGGAAGTTATTTTGGCCTCCTCATCAAGAGTTATTGCTAAGTCATGGTGGAGTCAGAACCCAAAGTTTCATACTAACAGTGGGATTGTCATGTCAAAATCTCAAGAACAATAGAAAAATGAGGTGAATTGTGTCTGCTTTGTGAAGTTTGGGGGAGCTGTACAATTTGGGTAAAGAAAAAAATTCCACTGGTGAGTTTATGTTTTCATCACTAAATCTGAGTGCTAAAACAATGTTAATAAATGGAAAGTACTGTGGTACTAAACAGAAACAAGGGGCATCTGAGTCTGGAGGATCCCTTTAGACCATGGGAAGGTAGAATCCACATTGCTGCCAAGGCTTTCAAGAAGAAGAAGAGAGAAGAAGAGATTGGATATATACCCCGCCCTTCACCTACCCAAGGGAGTCTCAGAGCAGCTTACAAACTCCTTTCCCTTCCCTTCCCCTCCCCACAACAGACAGGTAGGTAGGTGAGGTAGGTGGGCTGAGAGAGCTCTGACAGAAACTACTCTTTTTCAAGAACAGCTGTGCCAGAACTATGACTTGCCCAAGGTCCTCCAGAAGGTACAAGTGGAGGAGTGGGGAATCAAACCCAGTTCTCTCAGATTAGAGTCTGCGCACTTAACCACTACACCAAACTTAGCAGCTTCCAGTCACAAACTGGCAGCTTGGCAGATGAAGCCAATCACAAAATGGTGGCTTGTACTAAAATTACTGTGTCTCAGAGCAGGTTTGCTCAGGCTGGGAAACCTTTCTTCTCCTGTTTTCCCAAAGCAAACTATCACTTGCCCTGCAGAGGGAAAATATACAGTTGTCTCTATATCTCTATATACAGTTACCTGGAAGAGGCAAATAGCAACTCTGATGCAAGGGGAAAGAGTCGCAAGCATGTTTCTTTCATACCCTGAACAAGGGTGAATGTGTGCATGGAATGAAGAAGAAGAAGGTGAAGAAGAAGAAAGGGAGGAGGAGGATTCATACCCTGCCCTTCACTCAGAGCAGTTTACAATCTCCTTTCCCTTCTCCTCCCCACAACAATTACACTGTGAGGTAGGTGGGGCTGAGAGAGTTCTTTTAAGGACTGCTCTTGAGAGAACAGCTCTGAGAGAACTTGTGACTGACCCAAGGTCACACCAGCAGCTGCATGTGGAAGAGTGGGGGATCAAACCCGGTTCTCACAGATTAGAGTTCACATTCTTAACCACTACACCAAACTGGGTCTCTCACCAAACTGGAAGAGGAGAGAAGGGGGATGGGAAACGGTACGATCATTTTCCTATCCAGAGCAAAGACGTCAGTATACATTGACACTTTTTCACAAGACAGAGAAAGAGGAGAGAAGAAAATGATAACCACAATACTGGAAGAGGGGCAGAAAACTATTTTAATTGCTTGGAGAGTGACTGGTGACTCCCAAGTGACCTTCTGCCACCTTGCTTTAGATAGATGTTGCTACTGTGATGGAAGAGCAGCTTCCTTGAGCTTGTTTGCATGCTGCTGTGAGGATGTTTGGAATCCCAGAATCATGTCGGTGGGTCTAGCTGAGCTAGGGTTACCAGTTTCTAGGTGGCACCTGGAGTTCTCACAGAATTACAACTGATCTCTAAAGTACAGATATTAGTTCCACTGAAGGAAATGGCAGCTTCTGAAGGTGGGCGCTGTGGCATCACATCACCCTTAAGCTCCTAACCCCTCCCAAAACTGTGCCTTTCCTAATTTACGGCCTCCAAACCTCCAGGAATTTCCAAGCCAGATTTAACATCCCTAGTTTGACTGGGTCTTTCCCATCTTGTCCCTTCCAACTGGGGGAAGAGCAATGATCATGTGGGAAGCGTTAAAGCGGTTGTGGAAGGAGCCACCGAGACATCGTTCTCACAGTGCAGTAGTGATGTATGAAAGGACCCTTAAGCAGCCTGTGATCTTCCAAATATTAGTAGCAGGTTGCATACAAACAATCTCCACACACACACCCTCCATACAGACCAAATGTCTCTTGTGGAAGTTGCATCCATACAGCTGCCAAAGCCAAAGACTCAAACATGGGATTGGAAAGCAACCGTAAGATCCAGTTTTAAAGACTCACTAAAACCAAAATCCTCTGCAAAAACTAATAAATCGTGTAGCCAGAAAATGTTGGAACAGCTTAACTAGAGAAAGTACTTCCAAACTTTAAGGCCACATCACAAAATCCTGAATACTTAAGCTTTTTTGGCAGTGTAAGAGAGAGAGAGAGAGAGAGAGCTATTACTTCCCACTTGGTTAAGATGGGGTGGACTTCTAAAAAGCAAATTTACTTCTTTCAGAGTATGTTTGTTAGCAGTTTTCCCCCCTATTCCCCCCAACTTAATAAGAGCCTGGAACAGCAACATAGCCAAGAATGTTCAGCCCTTTAGGCTGTTGCTAATTGGTTGTTAGGAGACTGGAGAAGGAGGGGGGGGGGAGACAAGAGACTGAGAGAGAGAATTATTGCTATTATAAACCAAAGCATGTAAAGGACAAGAAAATCATATAAATATGGAATTCCTGTGCTAGGGAAACTAAGGATCTCAAAGCTCTGTTTTCCGAAAAGAATGATTTGTGAAGATTTGGTACAAGCTACAAAACACAAAATAGACCAGAAATATGTGTGTGTGTGTGTGGGGGGGGGTTCTAATATAAAAAAGAAAAAGAAATAACTAGGTTCAGGAAAAACTTCTCTCCGTTCCTCTTTTTCTGCTTTCTGTTTTAAAGACCAAGCCATTAGAAGTCAGAACCCAGCTGCACAATGGAGTGATTCTGACTTTACTTTCCTGTGCAGCTTCTTAAAAGTACAGAACCAAAGGGAAAAGCCAGCATCTAAAGAACTGTAAAACTGGTTGCATATCTGCACTTCAGTTTAACGTATAACTAAGACCAGTGTGGCAAACACTGGTGTATTCAGACATTTTCATCTTACCCTCTGCTTGCGTGTGTAAATCAAGAAGGACAAAAATATACCCACAGGTCTCGTTCCTAGCCTGTCTGTTGGATATACATTCATACAGTACCCAAACAGCCTCTTGTCAAGCAGTATGGGTAAGGGTAGGCAGCCTCCAGGTGGTGGTTGGAGATCTCCTGAGGTTACAGCTGATCTCCCGGTGACAGAGATCTCTTCACCTGGAGAAAATGGCAACTGTGGAAAGTGGACTCTGTAGAATTATATCTCATTGAAGTTCCTCCCCTCCAAGTATCTCCCAGCCCTGACCTGTATCCCTAAATATGAATGAAAATTCTTTCCTGAAATACTAAATTTTCTTGACAAAGCATTATTTCTACCTTGCTTTCCATGCTTTTTTTGTTTAGTTTGGTTTGGCTATTGCAGCATTTATATTGTATGTTTCTTTTCCCTTCACTGCACTGTCTTTGTAATCCACTCAGTATTGTTCATGGCATGGCATGCCCTGGCCTAGGCAGTTTTCTGTTTGCATTGTTTTCTAATTCTGTAATCCTAGTCCTATTGCATTGCTTATTTATTGAATGTTTTGTGCTGTCTAAATTGCTGTTTATATTTTGTAATCCACCTTGAGTCTCCACGAGAAAAGTGGGCTATACATTAAGTAAACAAATAGATAAATAAATGTGGTATATGTTTTCAGACAAATATGTCAGGGTTGCAGATTTGTGATGGAAAATCCCGAACTTTGTTTTAAAAAATGAATTCGACAGACACAGGTATACGAAGTAAATATTAGGAAACAATTACGTAACATTATTTATTTCAATAGTAGATTTTCTGGTCCTATAACTGGATTTTAGAATCTCTGGTAAGGCGTTGTCAAGTCTATTTCCTACCCTTCATCATGACCTCTAGCACAGTAGAATGGAGTTCAGTTCTGGTGCTTCTTGCCAAAGATTGGCACTACAGCTTTTTGGGCTTATGCTAGGGAAGGCCATCTTCTGCATTCTTAAGGCTGCTCTGTAGCCTACAGACAGTGGCCTAGGGCTCCTGGCTCACTATTCCTTTGTTAGGCTAACAGCCCAGAATGGTTGACTTAACAGCTAATGGTTAGGAGATTGCTCCCAGATAGGCTGGGAATATGGGGGGCTGAATGATTTATCCTTCAGAGCCATGAAGAAAGGAGAGCAGGTGTATGCCTTTGTGTGTATGGAAAACAGACTGTAGCTCGTAGAGGAGAGACAAGGAGCAAGGGACAGCTGTGAGTTGACAGAAGGTAAATTACCTTGGGGCACAGCATCTCTCTCTCTCTCTCTCTCTCTCTCTCTCTCTCTCTCTCTCTCTCAGCATTGGCAGAGAATAGTGGACCTGGTGCAATACATGAGTGTCTGTTTGTTTCTTCTTTTGCTCAAGGTAAAGGTTTCCCTTGCTCGAAGGCCAGTCTAGAGATGCGGTGCTCATCTCCGTTTCCAAGCTGAACAGCCAGCACTATCCAAAGACGTTTCTGTGGTCATGTGGCCAGCATGACTAGACGCCAAGGCATTCGGAACGCTGTTACCTTCCCGCCAAAGTGGTACCTATTTATCACCTTGCAATTTCTTGCTTTCGAACTGCTAGGTTGGCTTTTTTGCTCTACTCCTAACTAAATCAAATACTATTAAAACACCATAAACCTTTAGTATTCCATCCCCCACAGGAAACAAGTAGCAGGTGGTGTGGCCTCTGGAGCGTCGCACTGCTGGTCTGTGATGCAGTTTAATTTGCTCTGCGCTCCTGTCCCCTTACAAATGGCCAGTCTTCATACTAAAGTTAGAATCATCTAAGAACTTCACCATAATGGAACCCATACGTTCAGGAACAGCATCACATATGAACATGCACATTTCCGCTGCATCCCTTGTACACAAAGAAGCCAAACTCAGATATAGCATTGCCATGTAGAGTGTCTTACCATGTTTCCCTTGTGAGGAACACCACAGGCAAACTTTTTATTTTAACGTCATTAAAATTTGGAAGGACCATCAAGCTACAGATTAATGGCTTGAGAGGTCACTCGTTAATAGTCCCTGGCCTATGGTGAAGGCAGGATTTACCTCGAGTGAATTATTTTGATAGACTGCAATTGTGAAAATCCCATACTCTTCATTTTAGGGACCTAACAAGAGCCTTTGAAGTGTTTAAATTAAAACATTGCACTAAAGATGTTTCTGCCACTCACTTTTCTCCAATTTATATCTGCCTTGTTGTTGTTTTTTTAAAAAATTAACCCAATACTTCTTTCTACAGGTTTTCACAAGGAAGATTCTACCCTAATTAACTGTAATCTTCAGAGATTGCATTTTCCTTTGAGTTTTAAAAGCTAGCAGGGGGTTGTGTCTGGGCAGAAAAGGAGATTATTAAAACTTTAATAACGTGAGCCTTTGAACCTTGTCGAATTCTTTACAGTTTTTCTCACATCCCTAACCCAGATGTCTGCATTTTTTAAAAAAAGCCCAACTGTGCCAGCATCATTAAACTATTTGTTTACACTTTTTAGATCTTTTAGCGCACAGCCTGTTTTAGAAATCATAGGAAACAGAATTGCCCGCAGTTTCCAAGAAAAATGGCAAGCACAGGATGAAAAATGTGACCCATGCAGCTTCTGCCATCCCTCATTGTCCACAAAGCAGTGGTAAATCTCTGCAATGCTAGTGAGATGTAGAAAAGTATATTTTCTGTGGATATTTAATTGATTAGGGGCTCAGAGCTGACTCCTTTGCTATGTACTCCCAAAGTTTTAGTATGAATTATTAGAGTACCAGAACTTTGGATAAAACAATATTGGAAGCCTGGTACAACACAAGGAAAGGGCCCCTGATAAGCCTCACATATGGTGCACAACACCAGGATAGGCTCAGGACATTTTGGTGCCTGAGGCGAAAAATCTAGATGGCAATTTACTAACTACCAAGTACACATGAAGGTCCCAAATACTGAGTCAGATCGTGGGTCTGTGAAAGTCATTACTGTTTACCAGGGGTCATTTCGTAGAAAAAGAGGTGCAGGAGCTCATTAGCATAACTCATTAGCATAACTTATTTGCATATGCTACACCACCTGACATTACCAGAAGTATGTCAGAAGGCAAGGAAGGAAGGAAGGAAGAGCTGGCAAAGAGGGGACAGCTACTAATCCAAGCCTCAGAAATACCACTATTCTGGGAGGATATCTTTAGTGGTGGCTGAAGCCTTCAGAAGGCTGGGTGAAGAAACAAGGACCTTTCCAGGGGACGGGGTCATATTGCTGCAGCCATGACACAAGCAGGCATTTTCCCGCGGAGGGGGAGGGCTGGCACCAACTTCCAGAGCTGAGCTCCCCCGAGCTCCTGCTTGAAATGACCCCTGCTGTTCACTCTGATTGACAGACGGTCTTCCAGAGTCTCAGGTCAAGGTCTTTCATGTCATCTACTACCTGATCCCTTTAGCTATAGGTACCAAGGACTGATCCTGGGATCTTCCACAAGCAAAGCAGATGTTCTACCACTGAGCCACGCCCCTTCCCTAATCAACATGGAATGCAACCCACTCCTGAGTACGTCTTTCAGTATCACATTCGGGCTTGTTCTGGAGAACTTCCCAATAGGTTGTCCTCCATGGGCCCATGTCTCCTTTTCCAGCATCCATAATGGCACCCCAAATCCTCCACCGGGGGAAGCTACCTCCTGGGAGTTCTAGTTCCGCTCTCCATCCACATCAATCTGCAGACCTGCTTCCTAAATTAGCTCATGAGGTTAATGGGATAACGTTAGAAAAGCCTTCAGAAAGAAAGGACGTATCCACACCTCATTGGATATAAAGCTATCATTGCATGACAGAATTCATTCTCAGCTTGGGTGGCCAGTTGAGTGCTGGCAACCAGCGGGAGGTACATGGGTGTAAAAACACCCTTTTGCTGTTTACGCCTACAAATCCTTGGGGGGGAAATTGGCTCTGGCATGCATCTGATAAAGAATCCTATGCTGGAAAGACCATGTATACAGCAGTATTATGGCAAATTCCTGTTTGGAATTTTACAAAGACTTGTTTGGTGAACTTTGCAATTGACATTCATAGGACCAGGAGTTCCACATCCATTTGTGCTATAGCAATAGTAGTTGCTCAGATTTTGAAACAATTTGGGGTATGGTTGTAACATTCAAGCAGTTATAGACCTAAGGTTGCCAAGTCTGAGTTGGAAAATATCTGGGGACTTTGGGGGTGGAGCCAGGAGAAGGTGGGGTTTGGGGGGGAGGGGCCTCAGCATGGTACAATGCCAGAGTCCACCCTTCAAAGCAGCCATTTTCTCCAGGGGAACTGATCTCTGTCAGCTGGAGATCAGTTGTAAAAGCAGGAGATCCCCAGGCCCCACCTGGAGGCTGGAAACCCTATATAGACCGTGGTACAACCCATTCAAGGCCCAGTTTGTGCCAGGGTTCCACTGTGACCTCTCTTCTGGGCCAAGATTAAGGTCACATTCAGCCGTGAAGCTCACTGTGAATGACGTGGAGGCCAGTCCTTCTCTCTCAGCTTCCTCATAGGCAGGGCTCATTTCGTAGCAGGAGCTCCTCTGCATATTAGGCCACACACCCCTAATGTAGCCAATCCTCCAAAGAGCTTACAGAGCTCTTCTTACAGGGGCTACTGTAAGCTCTTGGAGGATTGGCTACATCAGGGGTGTGTGGCCTAGTATGCAGAGGAGCTCCTGCTACGAAATGAGTCCTGCTCATAGGATTGTGGTGAGGATAAAATAGAGAACAGACCTGCCCGTGCTAAAAAGGAATCCTTTCAATTGATAAGTGACCTCATCTCACTATCCCACTTAAGAAGGACAAGAAAGAGGGTGGTACATTTGTTCTGTACACATGCTCACTAGGCAGCAGGCCTTTAAAACAACCCAGCAAAAATGGCAACTCGAAAGGGGCTCAGTCACTATGCAGCTGGGGGCTATGTACAGTTGCTGCTGGTGCATGGCTGGAACCTTTGGGAGGTTTGGGGGGTACAGGGCATAGGGGGAAAGGCATCGTCAACATCACTTCTGGCTAAAAAGCAGAAATGCCATCAATGGCACTCTAGGATTGCAAAGGGTTTCAACCAGTAGTGACATTCACACACATATCCTTTTCTCACACCATTCATTTGAACACTAGTAGGAAACAGGAATGCTTCAGGAGGGGGTTGAGCACCGAAAGCAGGCAGTTGGCACCCCTAGTGCTCTGTGGCCCACTTGAGAATCTCAGCTCATGAGCAAAAGGCCCAGGTATTTACATTGGCTCACAGTAACAACAAAACCCATAATTAAAACAACACTACACGTATTATGTTTATGGTGTACTATTTATTTATTGTATGGCAGAGTTACACTCTGGAAGCATATAATAATATAAAAATACGTAACCAAGTTGATACAACAGGTATGCAGATTGTTTGGCCAATTCCCCTAGATACTAATATCTAAATTTTCAGTTCATTCAATCGCAGGGGGAGAATTCAAAGAGCTCCATCACGTCACACTGGAAAGCAGGACGCTCACATTCCTGTGACAGATGGAAAATAGTTTGGCGGGCTGCACCACAATTGCGTTCAGGTCCTGGTATTTTGCCCCATTTAAACAATAGGTCTGCACAACTACCAAAGCCTGTTCGTATTCTATTAGCCATCTTCCATACTTTATGTGGAAAGTCAAATCCCGCGATCTTTTCGTTGGCGTTTATCAGGTTATGGATATTGGCTGGAACTGATTACATCCATGTTTGCAACCATTCATTCCCTAGATCGAAATTTTGTGATTGCAGGATTTGTGTCGATCTTACTGCTGGGTGTTGGGATCTTAGTCTGGATAGGCCCGCATTACCCATGTTTTTGTGGATGGGAAACTCTCTGTTTTCAGTGATCTTTCTATATTAATGAAGAAGAGCATCTTGTCTTCAGAGATGCGGGGGAGCGATGTGGCACAACATGGGTAGCTAATAGGTCGGAAAGGGTTTAATACATCCGCTGACGGTTCTCATTGTTGTACTGAGTTGGACATCAAGTCTGTGAACACAGGGGCTGTTGAGCCACACTGAAGCACTATATTCCACAGCACTATACACCAACCCCAAAGCTGAGCATCTAAGTGTTGTAGCAGACACATTCCAAGTTGTAACACATAATATTGGAGAATGTTGCTTCAGGTGCATATTTTCACTACTACATTGATAAGATGTACAGGTTGAGGCTGACTGTGTGGGAAAGCCTCAAGAACATGTCTGGATATAGACAAGGGCTGACTTCTCCAGTAAGATAAAACAGATATTAAATCAGAGTTGAACTCTCTATTCCATGCCACTGATCTGAAAGTGTCTCTGTCTTTAGTGTCGAAAACGATATCCAAGCCATGTTCTTCAGCCCAGTCGACAAAGTGCCTCACCATTCTTATCATTAACCACGTGTATCTCAAATTTCCATAGTGGCTGTTAAAGTCACTGGTGCATACAGAAGGATGAGAATAGGTTGATAGGACATGTGCTGGCCATGAAACTGCAGGAGGTTTGTAAATACTGACAACATGTACTTCCCCATCTTTTACTATAATTCTGTGGACATTGGTCAATACCAGCTTCACATTTTCAATGTTGCTTCAGGTATAAGTCACTATGCTGTAGATATGATGGTATGTGCCAATAACATCATACCCCGCAATTTTTGCTCTGTGGCAGGCTTGATTTTCATTATCAAATTGAGTTTCTTGAACAAAAGTTAAATCTATTTTATTGGCCCATAAGATTCACAAGTACTAACATTTAATCTTGCTTATACCTTCAATATTAATTTGGCAGATTCGGATGCAGTCTCCTATGCTCCTTGTCAAGTAGTCCTGAGAAGGACTGTTTGATCGGTTGATTGTTTCCACGCATATAGTGTAGCCAGGAGATTCTACCTTTATTTGGCAGCCAGAAGTTCTAGCTCTTTAGCGTTATCCAGGGTGCACCACGAAGAGGCGAGCTAGAATTGTACCCCTTTATGATACACATTACCATGGAACAGTCTACTTGCCCTCTGATATTTGTGTTTAGACTCATGGGGTGGAATTTCTGCTGAGTTAGTTCTATTTGTTAGCTAAAAGTAGAGACTGCTTGAGTTCCCTTGTTCTGAACTCAGTTGCTCCCATCCCCACATCTCCTTGTGGATAAATAGATGCTGTTTTGAAAGCACCTGCCTCTGCTGTATGAACCTGAGAGCAGGAACCTGGGTGAGTACCTAAGTCCAGGCCTACAAGCAAAAGGGAACAATGTGCTACAGATAAAATCCAGGAAACAGCGACGTAAAATTAGCAATGCAGTTGGGCAGTTGAAAAAGAAAAAAACAAGGGGCAGGAGTAGAAATCTCCCCTCACTCAAAGCGTATGCACACAGGAGCAGTTCCACCCCAAGCCTGCAAAATAACAGATGTTTTCCACATGTGTGACTTATTCCTGCCTTTGTTAGCAATCAATCCGCTATAGGGATGCCAAGTCTGGGTGGGAAAATACCTGGAGACTTTGGGGGTGGAGCCAGGAGAGGGCAGGGTTTGGGGAGGGGAGGGGCCTCAGCATGGTACAATGCCATAGAGTCCACCCTCCAAAGCAGCCATTTTCTCCAGGGGAGCTGATCTCTGTCAGCTGGGGATCAGTTGTAAAAGCAGGAGATCCCCAGGCCCCACCTGGAGGCTGGCAACCCTAATCCGCTAGCATGGGAATATCCTTGAGCGCTGGAGTTCTGCACATCTTCCCTCCTTCAGCATTTTCCCATTTGTAGGATCAGTTTATTTTCTTACAGATGTGTCTTGAAAAAAACATCAGGATTTTCAAGTAAGGGCACTGTCATAATCAGTGGTATCACAGTGCCAGCCTTTCCCCCCACACACATTTTTTTTCTTTTTTGTTGTGAATGCATACACTTTTAGCAGAGGGAGGAGACACAAGTATGCAGGAGTCATGCTGAAAGTGACTTCATTGTTCCGGGGACACCGGTCCCCACCCTACCCCAGGTGCCAGACCATGCTTGTGTCTGGCAGCCCTATGCGGAGCTTGAAGTGGCCTGGGTCTCTCTGGACCTCCGAGAGGGTCTGCTCGGGAAGAAGTGCCACAAACAGGAAGCAGCCAGCCACAGAAAACGTCTCCGCTTTAGGCGTAGCACCTCCAGTAAAAAGTGTTGAGAACAAAGCTTCTCTACAAGACACCCCGGGAAGCCCTTGCTAGTCATCCTTGCCCACCTCCACCCTCACTCCACTCACTGCTGCGTCTACAGCAGGGTGTGTGTGGAAACAGCCCCACCCAAAGAACACTTTCCAGGGAGTAAGTCCGGCTCAGTAGACTTGAGTAGGATTCTAAGCAGAGCTGCCTAGGACTGTTCTCCTCACAGAGATGCCAGCTCTGGGCTGAGAAATACCTGGAGATTTGGGAGGTGGAGCCTGGAGAGGGCAGGGTTTGAGGATGGGAGGGGACTCAGCAGGGAATAATGCCATAGAGTTTATCCTCCAAAGCAGCCATTTTCTCCAAGGGAACTGATCGTGATTGCCTGGAGATCAACTGTAATGGTGGGAGATCCCCAGGTACCACTTGAAAGCTGGCAACCCTATCTCCTCCTGTTCCTGAATACCAGCATTTCCCCTGCATACCAAAGTTTGCTCTTCACTGGCTTTACCAGGGTATATGCCAGACTTCCTGTTGCTTCTAAAAAACAGCTGTCAGGGTCCGGTCTGGGTTTAACACTATGCACCATTTCTAATGCTCTGTCTAAAGTAAGGACTTGGGATGGGAAACATTGACTCCAGCACAAGGTTCACTTAGGAGTAACAGGCCTAGGTCTGGAGCTTCATCTTGTGGCTCTAAGATTCTGTGGCTCATAGTTGGCTGTTTTAATGGAAGAATTTCTTCCAAAGCGATTGCAGTAAGTCTTACCTCTGCAGTGTACAAAGGAATCCCAATGATAAACTCTCCGGCAATTGTGCCCACATATTTCTCTTGGAGGACTTTGCAGTGTTTCTTTCAGAAGTTAACCTTATTAAATCAATCTCAAGCTGTCCCCAAATAAAGAGCGAACCTTTGGAATGACCCCTTGCTTTCAGATGTTTGACTTTTTCCTATAAAAAGTCTACAGCCGCTCTCTGGAGCCTGCGAGTCTCGCAAAGCTGATTGGTGAAACAATGGCCCATGTTTTCGGCTGTAACGCAGAGATGATGATAGTGAAACTTGGATGGTTCAGCCAAGATCACTGGAAGATGCTGCTGAGTTAATCTTGTTTAGTTAAGAATTTGTGGAACCTTCTTGCTTTCTTTTCTGCCAAGCACCATATCCTTGCCCCGTTGAAGAAAAGACCTTTGCAGCTCATAACTACGGATTTAATAGCAAAGACATGAGTTCAAGGATATCTGCTAGTATAACACAAAAACGAGCATGTGCTAGTAAAAGGGTGCAGTTTTGACTTTCATAGGCAGCAGGCTCATCCATTTTATGGTGGCGGTCACACAAACGTGAGATACAGCAGGGGGGGGAAGTGAGTCTATTTCTTCGGGCGGAAGTTGACCTGCAGTTGCGCAATCACATGGACTTTGGAAGCTGCGGGCACAGCCTGCCACTGCATAATCAGACACAACTGCAGGTGATCCGGGTTTTGTTTTGTTTTGCCACATGTTTCCGATGCGCTTCCATGAGGAATCGGTGAATCGCACCTCCGCCCTGAGGTCTCCCTATGGAGTGTGTGACTCCGTGGGACCCAGCACGGAGTCAGGATGGCCTGATCAGACTATCCCAACACCATGGAAGTGCCCTGGGGCGATCATACGCAGGAAAGTCCGTCTGTGGCCCATAGCAACCCATTTGCTACAGGACTTTCCAAGGTGTCTTTTAACTCCGCTTCTGTGGCAGAGCAAACCGACGGCTGCAGGGCGCTTCCCAGATGTTGTCATCTGATCACGCTCCTTTAATCCACCTGGCATTCACACCTATGTCGGGGCGAATTGTGTCTGTGATCACAACCACCATTTGTTTAATTCTCTGTAGAACCCATTCATGCAAATTGCAATCAAAAACATCGTGTGACACTGAGTTCTCCAGGTAAGAAAGCCCACACTTACCTATCAGCTTTAGTATCAGCAAACCCAAACACTGACTAGTAGGTTTAAAGGAAAGTCTTCCCTTTAAACCTACTAGTCAGTGTTTCGGTTGCTGATACTAAAGGTGATATATATAAGTATGGGCTTCCTTACTGACTAGGGTTGCCAAGTCCGAGTTGGAAAATACCTGGGGACTTTGGGGGTGGAGCCAGGAGAAGGTGGGTTTTGGGGAGGGGAAGGGCCTCAGCATGGTACAATGCCATAGAGTCCACCCTTCAAAGCAGCCATTTTCTCCAGGGGAGCTGATCTCTGTCAGCTGGAGATCAGTTGTAAAAGTGGGAGATCCCCAGGCCCCACCTGGAGGCTGGCAGCCCTATTACTGACCCACCATAAACAACCAAGTGAGTGTTTTTTTTCACTCTTAAGCCGGAAAGTGGGTCTCTTTAATAATGCAAAAATAAAACCTATCTTGGACAGAATGTGCATTTGCATCACAAATGTCCCCCCATCTTTCTCATTTCCTTGTATTTTTTGTGTGTTTTTATATGAGTGTGCGAGTGTTTGTGCGCGAGCACCTGGAAGTCATGGCAACCTCCAATGTTCTCTCTAAGCTGAGTTAGTGTGAGCTAGCTCAGTTTTTTAGCCTCCAGCTCACAGATTTTTGTCTTAGCTCGGGAAGGACGGCTCCAGAGCAAATTGATTTATGCAGCCCCACTTTAATGCCAGTAGCTCACAAAGTAGAATTTTTGCTCACAAGACCCTGCAGCTTAGAGGGAGCATTGCATGACCCTTACTGGGGGCCTGGAGGGTATTCAGAGAGGTAGCTGAACAAGGCCTGCCCCCGCCTCTCGCCTCTGGTATTTCAAGGAGGTCCCTCATCCAAGTACTTGCTAGAGTCGACCCTGCTTCGTTTCCGAGATCTGACCAGATCGGGCTTGCCGGGGCTCTCCAGGTCAGGGCTCCCCCCAGCTTTCTCTTGGACATGTTTTGGCAGAGTGAGCCAGAACCTTTCCTTTTGCAAGCACTGCATTCTTTCTTCCCCAAAGGAGTCCTGTTGATCTGAAGGCGTCGGATGTTAACATAAGCAGCTGAAGTGAGATTCAAATGGATACAGTGATGCCACATTTGAAATATATCTTTATTTAACAGCTAGATTTTTATCCCTCATCATTTTCCCCAAGAGGGACCCAAAGGGGCTTTATAATATCATTCTTCCTTCCTTCATTTCAGCCACACAGTAACCCAGAGAGGTAGGTTAGGGTGAGTGACTAGCCCAAGATCACCCAGGGAGCTTCCACAAGGCGAAGCAGGACAGGTCGAACCTCGGTCTTCTGGGTCCCAGTCTGGCGCTCCACCCACTCCACCACACTAGCTCTCAGACTTGGAAAGTAATCCCAGTGATACTTTCAGCATTTCTAAAAAGCCCAGCAGAAGGCAGAAAATAATTCCAAACTCATTGTCAGATCAGTGGAGCTCCCCACGAGAGAACTTGTCACCAGAGAGCTAAGTTTATGTCTACTGAACCAAAAGATCCCCTCTCTTGTGCGCTGAGGGGCTGGATTTTTTTTAATTAAAAAGGAAAAGACACAAAGTGGGGGGGAAAGGCCTTCTCCTTCATTTTCCCCGGACAGTTTCTAAGATACCTGTGTCTGTACTAAGGGAGAGGAGCAATTTTTAATAACGTGGAATTCTATTAGAAAGTGGTTCTTTGGTTGAGCTGCCGGCAGCCCCCTGGGGAGAGAAAATACGAAGGAAATTAAGACTGACCTCACACTGTTTTGATGGAATGAGCCAGAACTGTTTGCTGCAATGTCCTTCCTTTACGTGAGCGGTGCTCTTTCTTCCCCAAAGGAGCTCTGTTGATTTGAAGGTGTCAGAAGAAATCAAAAGGAGAGAGAAGATTAGAAGGGTAGGTATTTGGTGCACTGTCCCTGAAGAAAGTTCTCCAAACTGGAAATTAAGGGTTTGGCTCTATTCATACTATAGCCCCAAGAACACTTTCCTGGAAACAAGCCTCATTCACTACTCACAGCAGGATTTTAAGTCGACTGGCTTAGGTTCTGGTTCTGTAGGTCATTTTTCTTCTCAGATCCGATTGTCTGCCGGTCTCTAGAGTCTCTGAAGAAGACATGATGGGGAAGGTGGTGGTGGTGGTTGCACTGGGTCCTCCTTGGAGATCTTATTTCTCTGTGAGGGTATCAGGCCATGAGCCGAGCTTGTTGTGTGTCTGCGTAATCGATGGGAAGGAAAGTAAGATTGCCGGGTAGGCTCAGCCACGGGCTCTGTCCACACTTCCACGTGACCAGTGGCTACAGTGGTCCACGTGTGGTACTGTGGGGACCTCTCCCCGTCACCAGTCTCCAGTTAACCAAAGATGAAACAAAACTGTTATGTCCGCTGACCACCACGGGGCCTCAGTGACACACAGCTAGAGCTTGACTCCTAAAGACAATAGGAGTCCAGGATCCTAGACCACCACTAGCCCTCCAATAAGAACTCTGGCGGGAAATTCAAACCCACCAATAGGACTCTTGGATGTGTCCTAGGGACTGTATATAGTTGGCCACCTCGGCCAGTATTGCATGCTTGTTGTGTACTAAATAAAGCTATGCTGATCACTACGTAGTAGTCCAGCTTTCCATGCATCGAATCCAGTACACAATAAAAACTTTAAAGTGTTGGACTAGGATCTAGGAGACCCAGGTTCGAATCCCCTCTCTGCCATGGAATATCACTGGGTGGCCTTGGGCCATGGGCTGGTCACATTCACTCAGCCTAAGCCATCACACGGGGGTTGTTGTTGTCAGTATAAACTGGAGAAGAGAAGGACAAAGCTGTAAATCGCATTTGGTCCACACTGGGGAGGAAAGCAGGCTATGATACATAATTCATATAAGAAATCAACAAATATTGTGGGCAACCAGTACTGTGCTGTGGTTAAAGTGTCAAACTAGATCCGGGAGACCCAGGTTCAAATCTGTGCTCTGCCATAAAGCTCACTTAGGGACCTCGGGCCAGCTGAACACTCTCCAACGTTGATGTACCTTCATCGGGGTGTTGCTAGGATAAAATTTAGCAGGAGGGGCCAGACATGCCATGCTTAAAAAAATTGTGGAGTGGTAGCATAAAAATGAAATAAAAATTTTCTTTCCTTCCCTTAACTATGTCTACATAAATCAAGGGATCCTTTTA
This sequence comes from Lepidodactylus listeri, assembly GCA_029233225.1. NCBI lineage: Eukaryota > Metazoa > Chordata > Lepidosauria > Squamata > Gekkonidae > Lepidodactylus > Lepidodactylus listeri. The sequence continues at coordinate 24,861,689 of JARCFY010000012.1, forward strand.
AAATTATACGCCTACATTTGTTAATATAAAAAATGTTTTACAGTTCTGGTACCTCTTTAAAAAATAATGATATTCATGAAGTAGTAAAATTCAGGAGGGTAGCCCTATTGGTCGGCAGTAGAACCGTTAGATTCGAGTCCAGTAGCACCTTAGAGATCAACAAGAGTTTCAGGGTATAAGCTTTCGAGAGTCAAAGCTGCCCTCAGCCAGCTTGGTGTAGTGGTTAGGAGTGTGGACTCTAATCTGGGAGAACTGGGTTTGATTCCCCACTCTGCCACATGCAGCTGCTGGTGTGACCCTGGGTCAGTCACAGGTTCTCTCAGAGCTGTTCTCTCAAGAACTACTTAAAATCAAGACCGGGGGTCATTGTCTTTTCCAGTAATTCTTGTCTTCTCATAATGTAACCAAAGTACAACAGCCTCAGTTTAGTAATTTTAACTTCTAGGGAGAGTTTAGGACTGATTTGACCTAGAACCCCCTTATTTGTCTTTTGTGCGGTCCACAGTATCGGTAAAACTCTCCTTCAACACTGTAAAGCACTTCCCATACATTTTGCCCCTCTGCACATAACTTGATTCCCAGTTTACTAAGTGCTTAAACCTGCCTCTTTTTACTGGAGGAAAGCTCTACCATTATCAGTGGAGAACGTTGAATCCAACCCAGTATTTGTCTGCTGCATCAGGATGCAATTAGACCAGAGATTAATATATGTTTTCATGATGGCCTTCCCTAAGATCACTCTTTGCGCACTGAAAATAGGTACTGCATTGCCCTCAAGGAATGGCTTTATGTAGCATCTCGATAACAGCCACCTCCAAGAGAACACGGGGAACTGTTTGTGCATGCCCCATGGAGCTGTGGCAATTTCTATGCAATACCCCATCCTTCCTCATACCAGTGCAAGAGGCATAGCCTGGCAGGCAACCTTTGGCCCAGTTTGGACGAGCACATCACTGAACACATTCATCGGGCTTAAATCCGATGGTGCAAAACAAGCATAAAGCAAGCATCAGACTACTGTAGAAGGGTTGTACCAATTTGAAACTTTGGGGAAAGAATTCAGGCAGAACAAAGCGGGGTCTCCCGCAAGATTAAAGAGCCAACAGTTAACTGATCTGTGCATCTTTACTTGGGACCTTGGACGTGCAAACCATGTGCTGTGCCATGGGCTCTTCGTTCAGAACAGTTTCACTCCCCCTCTCCAGGGACGACTGTTCTCTTTCTCCTACCGTTGCTAATCTCCTTTGCATTTTAGCTCCCACTTAGTCCTAGTTGGCCATGGAAAAATCAGCTTGACTGCAATAATTAAAGGGAGGAAAAACACAACAATCCCAAATACCAAAATATCAACACAGACTACATGTTCTCATTTTAATTGGTGCCCGTAGAGTCTTCCAGACCCCCCTATTAACACTAAGCTGGTGTGTGATTTCATTAAATGAATAGCTGACTTGCTCAGTAATTACAACCTCCCCCCCCACACTTTTTTTTCCAATTTTATTTTCAGTTTACCGCCTCCCAAAAGATGATAGGTTTGTACCCTCTTTCCTCCTCAGCCTTCAGTCTGCACAACCCCAATCAACGAATCCCACCAAGGTCTGAAGACAATAGTTCTGTGTCATTATATCCCTAATCTAGGATAATTTAGCACAAAATTAGTACTTTGTGCTCATAAGTTTTCTTTCACCGGGGCCATGGTCTCCAAGCTGGGTGGCAATGGCAAGCGCTTTTATCTATGCGCCCAGCCATCCGGGAACCACAACCCATGTGCTCAGTTGTGAATTTCCTAGTGATCTCTGCTTAGGGGTGCAGAGTCAACTATCCCAGTTGGGGAAGATATGGGTAAACAATGTGATCATTCCCCAAGATTCCCAGCAGTCATTATCCAGATTCTCATGATTTATTTCATGTGAACACCCTTACTGGGCCAGTTCAGTGGCACATCAGTCCCTGCAGGGCTCATTTCATAGCAGGAGCTCCTTTGCATATTAGGCCACACACCCCTAATGTAGCCAATCCCCCAAGAGCTTACGGAGCTCTTCTTACAGGGGCCACTGTAAGCTCTTGGAGGATTGGTTACATCAGGGGTGTGTGACCTAATATGCAGAGGAGCTCCTGCTACGAAATAAGCCCTGACCCTGCCTTCTATTTAGGGTTGCCAACTCCAGCTTGGGGGGAGGGTCCCTGGGGAGGGCAGAGTTTAGGGAGGGGACGTAGATCAGTAGGGATGTGAAAGGTCACCTTCAGAAGTTGCCGTTTCCTCCAGGGGAACTGATCTCTGCAGTCTGGAGATCAGCTGTAATTCTAGGAGAACTCCAGGCGACACCTTGAGGGCAGTAATGCTAATCCTACTATGGCTAGCAAAAAAGTAGTTCCCAAATGCAGCTCAGGAACAATCAGGATGCAGAGCCTACATTCCCAAAGGGCAGATGGAACACATGCCCTGGGCCATACCGCCCCTTCCCCCAGAAGGCCGCCCTGCCCACTTACACACAAAGCTAACTGCCCTTCATTTCCTGCATGTAGATCGAAATAACTGTCACCTATTCTATATTTTGGCTTTTGAATTCTGCTTTCAGACAGCTGAGTCAATATGATGTCAACTTCATCAATCCTGTGACCTAGGTTAGGTTGAGGCTGTGTGACTGGCCCAAGGTCACCCAGCAAGCTTCTATGGTAGAGTGGGGATTTGAACCTGGGTCTCCCAGATCTTACTCTGACCACTACCCACAGTGCCTGCTGTAGTTCTGCAAGCTCATATCATCATCCACATTCTAAAGTGTGTTCAGTGCAAACTATAGTTTGACTTGGGCTGTTTCCACACAGAGATTTTGCCATGGTTTGGCATTCAAACTGGAGTGGGATCTTCTTTCCACAGGATGTCATCTCTTAATTGCCCCCTTTCCAGGCTCCCCCCCACCAACACGGAGCTTACTAGCTGCTGTCCTTTATACAGTCTATATCTTCAGTACCTGGCATTACAATTATGGCACACATGGCCCGACCAACAAAGTGACATTTATGTCAGATCTGGCCCCCATAACAAATGAGTTTGAGACCCCTGCTCTAGGACATTGACAGGGGCTAGAAATAGAAAAGGCAGTTGATGTTTTGCTCATGAAATCGCCTGCAATATTCAAGTGCTGGTGAAACGGACACTGATGTCATGGTCCTTTCCTTTTTTAAAAAGCTGACTGGTCTTCATGCTATTGTTGGATGAACTAAAAGAATTCAGAGCAAAAGTTAGAACGTCCGGCGATTTCTGCCTGAACTAGCCATTCATTTCCCTGCAACAGTTTCACTTCTGTTGTCAACGCTCTCGGCCGCTAATTAACTTGCATCTGTTTCGTGTTTGAAATTTACAACACTTGCCCGCTTTAGCTACGGTAGTTTGAGTCTAGCACTAAACATGTGTTTGTGTTTACTACGGGCAAGGTCTGAATGCTTTGGACTTCAAATTGCATGAGTTTATTGTCTCCATCAACAGAACATTGGTGGAAGGGCCTGAATTTGGTGTTTGTTTGTTTTTAATGGTAGAAAGTGTAACCCTTTGGATGCTATTAAGGAGAGGTCGGCTGCAGGATACAGAACAGTCTGATTTTCTTAGTCTTGCAGATTGCAGCAGAATGAGATTTGGGCTGGACCATAGGATCCCTTCTACTCAGTTTCATCCAGTTCCCGTCTTCATAGCAGCCCCTGCCCAGCATGGTTTTTCTTTTTGTGAGTCCCACAATCCTGGCATGGCCCTTTTGGCTGTCAAACGGTGCCCCTCCTTCCTCCCAAGATCCAATCATATGCCAAATGATATTTCACTGATAATAATTTCTGGTCTAGAAGGCGCCTTTCAATAATTGTTTATTGTGTCCTCAGATTGTCCCTTTGCTCTTTGATTGGATCTTGGAAGGCCTTGTTTATACTTTTATTCTATGGCTAGTAATTTCACTTTGGAACAATTCTTTTCTGGTCCATTTTGTATCCATGCTGTATAATTGTAATGTATTATGTATTATGGTATAAGCCCATTTGTTCCTCATTGTGTTTGACCTCTGAAGGTGGCCTGAACAGACCGAAACACATCAGGTCAAGTCCTGATTTTGGAAGTTTTATATGAGGTATAATTGGGCCCTTATATGTTTTTTAATTCTTTACAAATAAATACATGTATTTTTATATATTATATGTATTAAGTTTTAATTGTTGGCCCTCTTCTCAGTTTGGCTATACTACACCCACTGCCATATGATAATTATTCTAGAATACTTTGCATAGTAAAGGTATGTACTGGTAAAATCAACAAGCCATGTATATTATTTATTTACTCAATAATATACCCCACCTTTCTCCCCAACAGAGACCCAAAGTGGCTTATGTGGTTCTCGTTAGCTCCATTTTATACTTACAGCAACCCAGTGAGGTAGATTAGGCAGAGAGTATGTGACTGGCCAAGGTCACACAGTAAGTTGCCATGGAAGAGTGGAGATTCGAACATGGGTCTCCCAGATCCTAATATCTGTAATTCCATTATCATGTGAAATAGGCATTGATAAGTCAACTTGCTGCCATTATCTTTTTTGCACCAGCAGAATACATGGCCTCCTCCTGCATGGACTGGATATGAGCTCAGCCACAGTGAGAACATTTGGGCCTAGACTTACACACAGCTTGCACCTGGATCGTGGTGGCCAGTGTCCAAGAGGCCCTTGGTGTCACCTCCAGTGCTTCTGATGATCAGAGGTGAGCCAAGAGCCTGTCAGGCACCCATGCCCCCTCACTGCCCCAAACAATTGCTTGGAAAAATGGTTCGGCTTAGCGTTGCCAACCTCTTGGTGGTGGCTGGAGATCCACTACTATTACAACTGATCTCCAAGTGACAGAGATCAGTTGACCTGGAGAAAATGGCCACTTTGGAAGGTGGACTCTATGGTCTTATACCCCACTGAAGTCCCTCCCCACCCCAAATCCTGTCCTCCTCAGGTTCACCTAGAAATCTCCAGGTATTTCCCAACCTGGAGCTGGCAACCCTAGTTCTGCTGGGGATCAACCCTGTGTCAGGGTCCAAACTTGAGATGACGTTAAAAATCTACATGCCATTTATACACATCTACTCACTCAAACTGGGGAGAAACTTTTTTAAAAAGAAGAAGAAGAAGAAGAAGAAGAACTGCACGAGTGAGAAGGTGCCAGACTCTGCTTCTTAGCTTATCTTAGCCTACAGAGCTTGGCTCACTTCTGGTGTCAAAACAAGGCTGGAAGAACAGAGCACAACAAGGTGAAGTGACAGTATCCCTCACCTTCACTCTGCATTCTTGCCTTTGAAAAAATGGGCCATAGTTTCAGTGTGGACCATGTATAAAATATATGTGGATTCCAGCCCCAGCCCCATCTCATTGGTCCTCATTGTGTCTGGGCTGTACCATCTTGAGCTCACATGATCAAATGGTCTCTTCCCCTCCCCCCACCCAAGATTCTTACAGATTAAAAAGACTAGCGTGTCAAAGAGAAAAATAGATCACAAATCTTCCTGATATCTCATTTTGTAAAAATAAAGACAAGTTGGGGGGGATGCTTTCTAAGCTTGCCTGCATCTACCTGAAAATTTGAAGTGGTACAGCCCAGATGGAAGTTTCCCCCCTCACTGGGAGAAAACCGGGCCTAAACCTCACAGTCCATAGAGCAGCCTGACAAATCACTGCTTCAGCTTCCACACACTGGGATCAAGGCTGATTTAGCTCCCACCCAATTGGTTGCCATTCACTCCTGTGGAGAAAAATAAATCACTGCTGAAAATAAAGCTGAGTGGCTTTCATGTTAATTCAGGGCTAGCTGACATCATATGCCTTGATAACTTGTTGGTGAGCTTCCGCGGGCCACCTGGTCAAGCAATGAGGAAAGCAAGATGGTGGACGAAACAGGCCCTTGGTCTGATCCAGCAGGATTCTTTTTACATTTTTATGTGCACTGTATTGAGTTATCACTGGGAAAGACAGTCATCAACGGTAGCTCTAAGAGTCAAAGCCTGTGAGACTCTAGATGTGTGACTGCATTTTCCCAGCAATTTTAAAGGGCAGTAGTAGCCATCTTGGCCCCTGATTCAGTCACTGGAACCACAGAAGGGGAGGGGGGGAAAGCTTTATACTTCCATCCCCTGCATGGTTTCACACAGTCATCCTGTGCTGTCAATATTAGCCCTTTAAAGTAAAAAGATGAGTGGAGACTTGAGTACATCCATCTCTCTCTCTCTCTCTTTAAAGGGCTGATAAAAAAGGAGGCTGAAGTTGGTTCCTTATTCGCATTTCCTTATTCAATCCTTATTCGTTACTTATTCGCAAATTCATCCAGAAACACCCAGAAACATTGTGGAGATGTGGCAACCTCTGAACCCCCAAATAAGGTCTGGACCATGACATATTATATACCCCCAGATTCACAGAACTCTCCCCTTCAAGAAGATCTATCCTGTTTCCTGGTCCAAGGTACGGTTCTTGGGCCAGCTGCTCCAAAGCGTGGTGCCCCCAGGACGATCACACAGACAGACGCTGGGGCAGGGCCGAACCCCAAAAATAATCTTTGGACCACCCCAAATGACACATCCCCACGCTCTGGGGACTGTCCCCTGCAAGATGACATACAGCACCGCCCGGTCCACACTCCGGTTCTGAAAAGATAACACTCTACTCGGAGTGCTTCCCAGAGGCCTGTATTTCAAAGGAGATTCGAATAAGGAAGTGCCCTCTGCACCCAAAATAAGTTCTGGACCCCCACACCTCATACACTCCCATCTTCAGCGGACTCTCCCCTTCGAGCAGACATATGTTCTGTCCTGGTCCAAATCACAGTTCTTGTGCCAGCTGCTCCCAAGTGGGGTGCCCCCAGGACAATCACACAGGCAGACACTGGGGCTGGGCTGCACCCCAAAAATAATCTTTGGACCACCCCAAATGACACATCCCCACGCTCTGGGGACTGTCCCCTGCAAGATGACATACAGCACTGCCCGGTCCACACTCTGGTTCTGAAGACACAACCCTCTATTCGGAGTGCTTCCCAGAGGCCTGTATTTCAAAGGAGATTTGAATAAGGAAGTGCCCTCTGCACCCAAAAACAGTTTTGGACCCCCACACCTCAACACCCCCATCTTCAGTGGACTCTCCCCTATGAGCAGACATATGTTCTGTCCTGGATCAAAGTATGGTTCTTGTGCCAGGTTCTCTGAAGTGGGGTGCCCCCAGGACAATCACATGGCAGACACTGGGGCTGGATATTCCCAGGCCCCACCTGGAGGCTGGCAACCCTAGTGAGGCAACCTCAAAAACGTTTAAAAGGTAAAGTAAATAACTTTGTAACTGGCAGGTGGTTTCACACAGAACAATACCTCATACACCCCCATCTTCAGCTTCTATTCGGAGCGCTCTCCCTGAGGCCTATACTTAAAAGGAGATTTGAGCAATAATAAACTGAGATTACAGAATTCGAATTTGTTCACAAGGATGGATCCCTCAGGGCTTGATGGATTCTTATCTCAACAGATAGGATGATGTCCCATACCCATGTTTCAATCAAGCTACTTAGAGAGGACATTGCAGCTTTGCATTCTGACGTATTTCCTCTAAACTGTCCTTCCATTCTTTTATTTGGATATAACAACTCAAGGATTTCCATTCAAATTCAGTCTGAACAGGCGAGCTTTGACAATTGAAAGCTCAGATTCCCAAAACCAAACTAATCTCCACATCTTATACACCCCCATCTTCAGCGGACTCTCCCCTTCAAGGGGACATATGCTCTGTCATGGTCCAAAGCATGGTTTTGAGGTTGCCTCACTAAGGTTGCCAGCCTCCAGGTGGGGCCTGGGAATATCCAGCCCCAGTGTCTGCCTATGTGATTGTCCTGGGGGCACCCCAGTTGGGACCAGCTGGCGCAAGAACCGTACCTTGGACCAGGACAGAACATATGTCTGCTCGAAGGGGAGAGTCCGCTGAAGATGGGGGTGTAGGAGGTGTGGGGGTCCAAAACTGTTTTTGGGTGCAGAGGGCACTTCCTTATTCGAATCTCCTTTGAAATACAGGCCTCTGGGAAGCACTCCGAATAGAGGGTTGTGTCTTCAGAACCAGAGTGTGGACCGGGCAGTGCTGTATGTCATCTTGCAGGGGACAGTCCTCAGAGTGTGGGGATGTGTCATTTGGGGTGGTCCAAAGATTATTTTTGGGGTGCAGCCCAGTCCCAGTGTCTGCCTATGTGATTGTCCTGGGGGCACCCCAGTTGGGACCAGCTGGCGCAAGAACCGTACCTTGGACCAGGACAGAACATATGTCTGCTCGAAGGGGAGAGTCCGCTGAAGATGGGGGTGTATGAGGTGTGGGGGTCCAAAACTGTTTTTGGGTGCAGAGGGCACTTCCTTATTCGAATCTCCTTTGAAATACAGGCCTCTGGGAAGCACTCCGAATAGAGGGTTGTGTCTTCAGAACCAGAGTGTGGACCGGGCAGTGCTGTATGTCATCTTGCAGGGGACAGTCCCCAGAGCGTGGGGATGTGTCATTTGGGGTGGTCCAAAGATTATTTTTGGGGTGCAGCCCAGCCCCAGTGTCTGCCTGTGTGATTGTCCTGGGGGCACCCCACTTGGGAGCAGCTGGCACAAGAACTGTGATTTGGACCAGGACAGAACATATGTCTGCTCGAAGGGGAGAGTCCGCTGAAGATGGGAGTGTATGAGGTGTGGGGGTCCAGAACTTATTTTGGGTGCAGAGGGCACTTCCTTATTCGAATCTCCTTTGAAATACAGGCCTCTGGGAAGCACTCCGAGTAGAGTGTTATCTTTTCAGAACCGGAGTGTGGACCGGGCGGTGCTGTATGTCATCTTGCAGGGGACAGTCCCCAGAGCGTGGGGATGTGTCATTTGGGGTGGTCCAAAGATTATTTTTGGGGTTCGGCCCTGCCCCAGCGTCTGTCTGTGTGATCGTCCTGGGGGCACCACGCTTTGGAGCAGCTGGCCCAAGAACCGTACCTTGGACCAGGAAACAGGATAGATCTTCTTGAAGGGGAGAGTTCTGTGAATCTGGGGGTATATAATATGTCATGGTCCAGACCTTATTTGGGGGTTCAGAGGTTGCCACATCTCCACAATGTTTCTGGGTGTTTCTGGATGAATTTGCGAATAAGTAACGAATAAGGATTGAATAAGGAAATGCGAATAAGGAACCAACTTCAGCCTCCTTGATAAAAACGTGTGCCAGATAAAACCATACCTGTACCTTTATGCTACTGACGCCTTGCCATCGCCATATGATATGCACTAGGGCTTTATGTAGAGTTTTAAATATTGATATTTTATTCAATTATCTGTATTATCTGTTTAATGGAATTTTATGTGAGCCGTTCTGAGCCTGCTTTGGCAGGGAGGGTGGGATATAAATAAAATTCAATCAATCAATCAATCAATACAGTGGAGGAATGATTACATCCATTTTCCTTCCTGCCACCACCTGCACTATAACCCTGATCGGCTACAAATTGCCCTTTTAAATTGGGGGGGGGGGGATCCAGCCTCCCGGTGTCTTTATTTGAGTGCTAAGAATACCCAACACGTTTTTATTTATTATATTTACTTATGTTACTTATAATCCGCCTTCCTCCCTGGGGCTCCAGACGGACGACACAGACTGAATCAATGCAATCAACAAGATGGGATATTCAGTAAACAATGAAATAGGATTTGGGTTGTAGAGACAACATCTGACGTTGTGGCAAGCTGGCCGAAATCCATAAACCTGATGCGATTCATTTATTCATAGGAAAGCCTTCCCCCCTGTGTGTCCACATCTCTCTGTGTAAAGCCATTCCCTTTGCATTGGTTTTCCGGTACCCTGTCTCTGTCATCCAGGAGGTTCTGATCTCTTTGCGTCCCCGCAGTTCAGGCCCATGCCAGTTGTCTGGAAGTCAAGTGAGGAGGATTAGTCTTTCATGCGGCTCCATGTTGGTCCTGTCCTTTCTGTGCGGGGAGGGTGGGGGAGAGGATTAAATTCCCATCTGTTTGCCTTGCAGGGACACAGCAAGCTAACCAGCAGAGTTCAAGAGATACTCACAGGATAATGTTGCCCATTCATTAGGTAGTCAAGTCCCTGATAAGACATCTCTTTGGGAGTCATTCCAGTCTCCAGCTTAAAAAGCTTTTTAAAAGTTCGTTTTTATATGCAACAGACTGGAAATGCTCCTTCAAAGCCATTCCACCAGATTGTGTAATTACTAATTATATCTTGAGGGCAAATGCCATATGGAGCTAAATAATAATAAAAAAAAATCCTTATGAAAATTGATGGGAAAATGTTCTGCCCTTTTCTTTTTTTAAGGGCACTGGAAACATAAAGCACACTTGTCAGGGCATTGTAAAGCTCCAGGAGTAGCTAAACCCAAATTAAAGACATATCCTTTGGCTTCCTCAGATCAGATTGTTCCTTCTGCTGGGTACTACTTACTCCCAAGTCCAGAAACAAGATAAGCTGCTCCTTCTCCAAGCTCAGCATCTGGCTTCCACTCCAGGTTGCTGCCTGCCTATGTTTTCAGTCCAGCACTGCCCTGCAATGAGCCTCTGGACGAAGCCCCGGGCACACATGGCTCTTCAAAAAAGTAGCTGCTGGTTGTCTCTTACTATCCCAACTGACATGCTGCTTGAGCATTTGCAACTTTTAAACTGGTCCTTCTCAGTCTCTCTCCCTTTTATATCAGCTTGATCTGCAGCAAGTGAAGGAAACTGTACCTCTGTGCCATGAAATTTTCAGCTGCCCATTTCCATACACTAAGCCTTGATTAAAAACAGAGAGGACATTTTTCGCCAGGCCAGTTGGCAACCCTGCCTATAAGCAAAGAATTATAATAATATGAGTATTATGAGCAATTTTTGCCATTGATGAATATTTCCTTGTACAAGAAAAATAACGGCCGGTTTCAGATGCTCAGTAGCCCCAGACTGCTGGGTAGAGAGACCACTGGCTTTCTTCCAGTCCAGCAGGAAACTGGTGGAGGCACCAAATCCTGAACCTCCACACCACACGTGGCTATTGTGATTTTCACAGCTGAGGGACTGGGTTCATGGTGGATCATGTGCGGGGAGAGGCTGTGGCTCATCTGCTTGGCATGCTGGAGAGCACAGGTTCATTCCCCAGCATCTCCATTCAAAAGGATCAGAGGCCAGGAGGTGTGAAAGCCCTTTGCTGGAGATCCTGGATAACCACTGTCAACTGGCGGAAACAATACTGTCCTTGAAGACTCAGTAAAAAGCAGTTTCATTTATGTTCAAATTATGCAAGCCTGCAAAACACCTGATCACACCAAAACAATATAATTCAAACAAGAAACCTAAAATAGAACCCCCCCAAAAAATCATCACTCTCCCGGGAAGCGGGCTGGACTGAAAACACTTTGCATGTTTTCATAGAGTTGAACAGTGATGGGCATTTATGAACTCCTCTAGGTGAGGAGGAAGTCAGTCAATAGCTTTCCAGGCTCACCTCAGCTCCCTCTTAAGAAATGCTAATAGGTCTAGCTAGAGACAATAGGAGAGTTCATTCGTCGTCATCATCGTCCCCCCCCCCCAGGCAGGTAACAGACATTTGGAGGGATTAAATACTGGAGAGACTTCAGGAAGGAAATTCTAGAGACTTCAGGAAAAGCTTCTCTGACCTGGCCTGACCTGGTCAGTGGGTGGGGAAAAGAGAGGTGATAAAACTCAGGGGAGCAAGGAGGAGGGCCTCTTTTTTGGTGCTGAGTCCATCAGAGGAGACAGAACTCTTAACTGAGATCTGGAGGCCAGTAGCCATGTGTTGGCCTGAAGAGCTGAAGGTAGCTTCAAGGTAATGGTAACTCTATAGAGATCTGTAAGTTCCTAAGCTAAGGAGCCTGTCCTATATTTTAACATCTGATAGGGCATGTATAGAGAGAGGGACAGGGGAACTGTGTTTTACCCATTTCTTTTGAACCCCTTGCTCAGTCTGGTGCTGTGCTAAAAGTATGCTTGTGAACTTTTTCTTTTTAATAAATACTTTATAATTTTTGATGCTGGTAGTGGTTCTCTGTACCACATAGACCTCCACCATCTTGGACATGCTATTTTAACAGGAGCACCAGATGGAAGGTCTGTAAGTTGGCAAGCACCTGTTCCCCCAATGGCACACAAGGCAGTGAACAGTCCCCATGGGCAGTGGGAGACACAGAGACAAGGCCTCAGAACTTGGAAGGGAAGCAGGAAGTCCTGACCCTCTCAGCAGGCAATTCCTACAAAGGTCAGGTGGTCGTGGTGGGTTACAGGGGAGAGAGTGAAGCCTCTCCAGGTGCTGGGAAAACCTTGGAGGGCAGGGTAGAACAGGGCCTGCAGGCTCATTGCGCCACACGGCCCAAGAAGTTTCCATAGGAAACAAAGCTCTGGTCCAGATACATGGCTTGGCTGACTACAGCAGCATGAGTGACAGCAGACCTGCACTCTTTAGGAACCAAAGCCGTAGCTGCAGCACAATATCAGAGTAGTGATTGAGAATGCACATTCTTTGTTGGTTCAGGTCCCTACTAGAATTGTCAATCCAGCCTGCCTTGATACCATCTCTTTCATGGGCAGAAATCAGTGACTGGTGATTAGCAGTATCACCTGCTAATTGAATCTCTTAGAGAGATAACTACAGAACCTAATTTAGGCAACCCTGTATCTCTTCCTATCTTATGTACCTTGCCCCAGTGTTAGAGTAGGCTTGCTAAATCCTTTACCTGCTGTATTTCTTTTGATGTAGCAGTTAAGTGCACAGACTCTAATCTGGGAGAACCGGGTTTCATTCCCCACTTCTCCACTTGCACCTGCTGGATGACCTTGGGTAAGCCATAGTTCTGGCACAGCTGTTCTTGAAAAAGAGCAGTTTCTGTCAGAGCTCTCTCAGCCCCACCTACCTCACAGGGTGTCTGTTGTGAGGAGGGAAAGGGAAAGAAGTTTGCAAGCCGTTCTGAGACTCCCTTGGGTAGTGAAGGGTGGGGTATAAATCCAATCTCCTCTTCTTCTTCTTCTCCTCTTTCTTTTGCATTTCATTCATGCTTTTATGCACCTTTGCACTCAAATGGGGGCCAAAAACAACTCTCCCTTCTCCTGTCCCTCCCAGGAGATCATCCTGCCAGCTACAGGCTATGATGCTCAGGATAAGAGCACTTTTACAGTTGCCAGCAGAGACTTTAGAGACTTTAGCAGAAGCTTAATATGTAGACATCAGCAGCTGAAGCTTTTCATGGCACGGAGGTAAAAAAATCACAGAAGCTGGTAAATAACATCCCGTTAAGCCTCTGTTAAAGGGGGACAGGGCAGGAGGTTGGCCCCCACAATGCCATCTTGGTTGGGAGGGGCTTATACTTTATAACTTTGCAATAAAATTGGCTAGAGGCTATTTTTTAAATGAAGCTGGGAAAGGTTTTGCTGTAGATCATTGTAACAGTACGGTGCTATAGCAATCTGACAATTACCCACTTTTTATTTTAAAAAGCCCCCCAAAGCCCTCTGGTTGCAAAAGGGAAAGGACATGGGGGGGGGGGGGAGACAAGGAAAATACAGAGAAAAAGCCCATGTGGTCGTTCCACTGCCACCGAGAATAACTCTGCATTTACAGCAGCAATGAAACTGACATCCATGGGGAAGCAACCCTGATGGCTCAGCCATTAGTCCTGCTGGCTCTCTCCATTTTTAACAGTGGGAGTAGTCCCACCAAGTTCTGGTGCTTGTCTATTTATTTATTATTTATTTATTATTCACATTTCTACTCCGCCTTTCCAGACAAGCTGGCTCAAGGCAGCTTACAGCAACTTAAAATCCAATTTTAAAACATAATTTACACACAAAACCCGAAAGAAATGCAGGCGGCGCCAGAGTCACACGGTGAAAAAGAAAGGCGGCGGCTTGTTTTACCTAAAGATATTACAATTATTTATTTATTGTATTTTTATCTCATCCTTCCTTCCCAGAAGCCCAGGGCAGTGTGCATGGTTCTCTCCTTCTTCCATATTATCCTCTCAAAAACAGCCTTGTGAGGTAAGTCAGGTGAAAAGTGTGTGACTGGCTCAAGGTCACCCAGCGAGCTTCCAGGGCAGAGTGCAGATCTGAACCTGGGTCTCCCATAGGGTTGCCAGCTCCAGATGGCACATGGAGATCTCCCACAATTGATCTCCAGACACTCAAGATGCGTTCCCCTGGAGAAAATGGCTGCTTTGGAGGGTGGACTGTATAGCATCATATTATGCTGAGGCTACTCCCACCCACCCAATCCTGCCCTCCCCAGGCTTCATCCCCAAAATCTCTAGGTATTTCCCAACCCAGAGCCGGCAACCCTAGGTCCCAGATTCTAGTCCAACACTCAAGCCATTATGCCATCCTGGCTCTCCGGTTGTGCCTACTCCCAGCAGGCCGCAGCCTGAGCTAGACCCTCCCCTTGCTCAATATCAGCTCTCCAAATATAAACAGTGGATGAACCAGAAGCAATAAGGGGCAGCCAGCATCAAAACAAGAAGGGCTCGAAGGTCAAAGCAAAGTGAATGGAGACTCAGCCATGGTCAAAAAATGTATCTGTTCTAATCACAACACCATGCAGGCTAACATTCTCAGGCCTATGTTATTTTGAGCAACATTCTGTTTGCACACCTAAACCGAGCAGCTAGTGGCACTAAACAGTTTGCTACAAGTTCTCCAGTAATCCTTTAAGGCCTGAACTGGTGGCACAGACAACTGGGCCTCAGACAACCAGTATGTCACTGTCACGCCTCTGTTTGGGCAGTCTGCTTTGGTTAATAAAAATCCTCCAGAGCCTGCTGAAGGAGGCTAATTCGTTGCTGATAGCCATGAAAAATGGCTGCATAAATCTTGTGGCCCTGATGAAAGGGGAGGGCTACTTCACAGTCAGGGCACTAAGCAAATGGGACATTTCAAAGGAGGAGGTACATGGCTTCACTTGCATGCAAATGTGACAAGGAACTCACCACCCGTTGTTAAACAAGATGGTTAAGACTACTTAGCCAGGATGTATGCCCCTTGTTACTGGCCAGGAGGTCAAGGAGAAGATTTACCCTTCATGTGTTTTCTTAACAGTGACTTAGTACTCAAGAGACATATGGGGAAACCACTCCATTGTATGAGTGAGGACACACACAGGTATACAGCGTTTCCAGCATTTGGCAAAGGAAAATAGATATACTTTTTATATGGGATAAATAAGGGGCTCATAGCATGGCGCACCAAATCCCTAAGGATTGTAAATATGGCCCTAATTAGGCTTGCCAGGGTGGGGGACTTCTGCTTATGGCCACTCCAAGTGGCTGTTAAGAGATTTTTTTTTTTTAATTACAGTCTGGTCATGGTTCTACCATAGAGTTTATGGTGATTCCTAGAGAGAACTGACACCAATGGCCATCCCCCCCCCCATTCCCCATCCCAAGGCTGCCCAAACATAAGAATTTCTGACACGTTCATTTCAAAAATCACCCAGAGGTATGAGCAAACACATCTCCTAAAATTACCATAAAATGTGTGATACCTCCAAATAAAAAAATCAGCTAACCCAAATCAAGCCCATACATGCCTGGGATGAAGTTCCCCGCACGAGTCTCGCAATACCCATTTGATCATGGGGAGATGGTTAGAGGATCTAACTATGATCTGAGAGAGCCAGATTCAAATCCATGCTCCGCCATGGAAGCTAACTGGGTGACCTTGGACCAGACGTTCTTTCTTGGCCCAACTTACATGAAGTGGTTGTTGCTGTGGGGATAAAATAGAGGAGGGGAGAAGACACACATATTGGGTGTATAAAGTGCCATCAAATCACAGCCAATTTATGGCAACCCCCAAGGGTTTTTAAGGGAAGAAACTAACAGAGGTGGTTGGCCTCTACGTCATGACCTGGAATTCCTTGATGGTCTCCCATCCAAAATACTAACCAGGGCTGAGCCTGATTAGCTTCTGGGATCTGATGAGACTGGGCTAGCCTGGGCCATGCAGGTCAGAGCAAGAACAATGATAGAACCTGTAGTAAAGCCTTCAGTTCCATTCTTGTGAGGCATTTTTATGCAGCAGAAACAGGAGAGCATGGCACCTCCAATGCCTGCTGTACTAAGACTGTCTCCACAGGGTGAGACCCTGGCTCCAGCACAAATATACCAGTTGCATCCTATGACCAATCCTCCTGTCAGGTGACCTGTCAGGCATGGGATTTGAGTTGTCAAATGGAACAGAAGGAACCCCTTTCATTGTCCTTGATCTGGCAAATACTCCTGTTACCTTTACAGTACAAATTAACAAGTCAAAGAAAGGCCTAAAAATGTACTGGTGCAGATCCTTATATTTTTGAACTTTTGCTGCTGCCACTCCTCTTCCTTCCTGATCCAGAAAATCGCATCTAAAATAAAAGTCTCATTTCCTGAAGTTTACCTAGCCAAAGCCATTGGGTTGGATCCAACCAGTTTTCCCACTGGTGATAAAGGGAGGAGGTCCCCTTTGGTGACAAACCATCTGTGCTGGGGATCTTGGTACCTTCATGGACAAACGTCATGTGTGGTGGGGGCTGTAGCAAGGAGGAGGTCTGAGTGAGGCTGAATGAATGAAAAAGTTGGCTGGATGGATCTAACCCATTGGGTGCTCCACCTTGTAGCACCACATTAATGCCCTGTGCAAAACACCAATTTTGTATCTGTGCATTTTGAAGATTTATGGCATTTTCAGATGAGCCCTTAACTAGTTGTTAGTATGGGATATTCTACTCTACTTCACCGGCTCTTCCAGTGGGAAGAATTGGCACAGATACCCCCTTCCCCGCCCCTTACTTTGTAAGAAAAACATTCTACCTCAGATGATCAGTAAAACTTGATATCATTTTAGTCAGACAACGCAAATGTGTAAAAGACTTAAGGGTTTGAAGAGTTACTAGGATTTGAAACCAACATTCTGGTAACTAGCATATTCAGAACTAAACAGTTGCGTCTGATGGTTCCTTTTAGGGCATGTCTGCACTAGAACTGTAAACTGCCCTGCCCACCTTTGGTGATAGGGCTACAAATCTCTAAATAGCTCACACTGCTCAAGCCATCTCATGGCACAAACAGTGGGGTTGGCAATGATATTGTTGTGACCCCCCCCCCCGCTCCCTTTAAAATGATGAGGGACTGCTTCAAGCAGATGCAAAAGTTTGTGCGTGCCCAGGACGATTTTTTAACCTTTTTCTTTCAACCACCGACCACTATGCCACGTCACAAATTGCTCTGAAAGAACTCCTCCCAGTTGCAAAAGTAATTTGCCATTGTACTGGCCCCATGTAGATGACCCATCCATGTGTTCACCAGGCGGGGAAGCAAAGCAGGCATGAGGAAGCTGGCCCCGCCCCCCACTTCCATGGGAGGCAAATGCAAGGAGGAAATGCCCATGCGCATTGTTCAGCTATTTATGTTTTTTTAGATTCATGGGCAGATGAACTAAAACACACTTGGATGAGTGGCCCATGTTGTATCTTAAGAATATTTACTCCATGGGTGAACATCTCTGTGTGAGTAAGGTAGTTATCTGGTTTTCATTTATTTCAAAATATTAATAATTTCCTTTTTAAAAAAATGTTGTTTGATTGACAGTTATAAAGATAATTTAATTTTCTCTTTTTCCTCCCTACCATTTTACACTATATTTGATCATTGCTGTTTTTAGGTTCATTCTGTATATGACGAGTTTGAAATATATTGATGTTTAACCTATGGAATGCTCAGCTTGTATTTTACCACTGAGAAAGGCTTTTTAGCCAAAACATAGTTGGTTCTTGTATCTGCACACATTTTGTACCTGTATTTATACCTGTATTTATACATTCCGACATTTGTCCTGATATTATAGGTACTTATATACAGAACCGTAGATATGTGATTTTTATTGTGATTTTAATATTTTCTATGCATAATTAAAATATATTGTATATTTTTATGTTAGCATAGGGTGTTTAGCTATATTTGATTATTGCTTTTGCCCTAATCTCTTTGATTACCTTTTCTGTATTAGGTTGGTTCCCCCCCCCTTTTTTTTTTTTTGATCTTGAGTGATATGGAGCCAGATCTGGGTTGGGAAATTCCTAGAGATTTTGGGAGTGAAGCCTGGGGGTGGCAGGGTTTGGGAGAGGGGAGGGATCTCCCCTGCCATAGAGTCCACCCTCCAAAAGGAGCCATTTTCTCCGGGGGAACTGCTATCTGTCATCTGGAGGTCACTTGTAATTCTGGGGCATCTTGAGACCCGCCTGGAGGTTCACAGCCCTGTGAGTGAACATGTGGAGGTGTCATCTGCATAGAGTGAGGGTGGGTGGGTGGGTGGGAGGAGGCTGCCGCTTGAGAAACAGAAGCCCAAGGTCTATCCTGGGAAAGCTCCAAGTGGTTCAGGAACCACACACACACATACACGTACACACAGAGTCCACACAGTTTTCTGGCCTGTAGGTCAGTTGGCAGATTCCTATGGGTAAAATCCACACATTTTGAACTGACTACTAAGGTTTCTTGAATAAAACTTAGAAGTGGTTTTTGCACTCCATGAATTACATTGCCCTGCACATGGGCACCAGTTTTGTGTAGTGATTAAGAGCAGCAGACTCTAATCTGGAGAACCAGGTTTGGTTCCCCACTCCTCCACATGCAGCTGCTGGTGTAACCTTGGGTCAGGCACAAGTTCTTTCAGAGCTGTTCTTGAAAGAGCAGTTCTCGAGAGAGCTCTCTCAGCCCCACCTACCTCACAGGGTGTCTGTTGTGGGGAGGGGAAGGGAAGGGAAGAGAAATGAGATTTTAAGCCACTCTGAGACTCCGAGTGAAGGGAGGGGTATAAATCCAATTTCATCTTCTTCAGTAGGTCTTTCCAAAAGGTGGGAAAATGGCAGCTCTATAGAGATTCCACAACCAAGAAAGTGGGGCTAAATGACTCCCCAATCAGTCCCAACCAGTTGAACACCACCGGTCTTTGGCATGTATCTGAATAGTTCCTCCACACCTATCCTGATCAGTCTTGGTTGAGACAAGGGAGGCTGCATGGCTGAAGACAAAGGAGACAGATCTGAGGAAGCGCTGCTGCTGGTGGTGGTGGTGGTGGCAACTCGGCAGATGGCTCTCCTGCCTGCTTTCCTATGAGGTTCCCTCTCACCTCTCTGGCCCTAGAAGCCATGCCCAGACTCAGCCGCAGTGCCTACCAGAACCAGCTACAGGGCTGGGCGCTCATTCTGTCAGCTCCACCACCCTCTGATCCAAAGGAGTCTACCAGGCTCCCTCCTCTGACTCACCCTGGACCTGCCCATGTACCAGAATCTAGTCAATCAAAACTTGGCACCCTTAATTGGCATATACACCAGCTGAACTAGTTGTGTGGCTGCTTGGATCTGGGCCAGCAGGCCTTGGCCTCTTTCTAAAAATATCAGAATGCTTCAAAGATATCATCAGTTGTGCAGCACAAAAAGGTGGAGGCGTTTTTCATTGTTATTGGCTTCTGGAAAGGGGAGGCAAAGTGTCTTCTCCCGGAACTGGTAGCCAGGAACTGGATTCCTCTTTCCAAGGGTGGCTGGCCCTAGCAACTTTTGCTCTGCTTCATTACACGACCGTGTGTGTGTGTGTGTGTGTTGTGTGTGTGTGTTGTGTGTGTTTTGTGTGTGTGTGTGTGTGTGTTTGTGAGAGAGAGAGAGAGAGAGAGAGAGCACCTTCTCTTTGCCTCTTTTATTTGCTGTTTATTTTACCTCCGACTTTCCCCCACAGGGCTTACAGAGCTGGAAATAAAGTCTGCGGCTGAAACAAAAGGAAGGACAGTGTTTGTTTATTTGGAGGGAGCCTGGGTTCATATCGTTGGAGACATCAGGCTCCCTAAGATAGATAACTGTAATCCGCTGGGGGGCGGGGGGGAGGGGCTGTTATTTTTATGGCAATCTCATAAGACAGTTGACTCAGCCTACCCGGTTACAAATGAAACCCTATAGCCAGAGCGAGAAGAGCCCCACTGCTTACAATATATGATCAGGCACACTGACAAAAAAGGGAATCCATTGATGCCTCAAGGGAAACTATTTCAAAAATTCAATAATGTGAGAATCCTGCTTACCGCAGACACATCCATTCTCTCAGGCTGGCTTTCATTACTGTGGCCTCTTGTGTGACAAGAGGACTTTGTTCTACAGGAATTAATCTTCTGATACTGCCCTTGAAGTCAGGGGGCCAAATTCTGCCCACATTTCAATGCCGCAAAACACAATTGGCTCTTTCTATGTTACCCATATGATTAGCTATTGGCCCTTATAATGCTGAGTAAGTGCTGGTTTTAATGCTATTACAATGTAATAGCATCAAAACCAGCATTTACTCAACATTGTAAGATGGCTGAACGCTCCCCATGGTCCCTCTTTGTCACCTCTCTCTCCCACTCATCCTCCAAGGGGTGGGGGACGACACTAACAGGGTTATCCTGACATTTTACCTTTACATCCTGCTCCCTTCCTCCTTTTTATCATCACAACACCCTTGTAGATTAGGATGAGGAGGAGCGTGGCTGGCCTGAGGTCACTCACTGGACTCAGTCAGTGACCAAGCCGGGATTCAAACAGAGGATACCCTCGTTCAAGCAAAACTGCATTCATTACAGTGACCTGACTGGAACACCATGGCCATGGTGGACACACTGGCTGGAAGTGATGCTTCTGAACAGACGGCATGCTGCAGAATATAGAACCACTGGGCTTTTATATACCTGACTGGAGCTTAAAGTGATCCAGGGGTCCTCGTCCCCAGAACTGCTGCACTTAGCACTTTACTTTCCCCCCCAGCTTGTAAAAAAGAGCTTATAACTTTTTTAAGAGCATAAAGAAATAGCATTTCATGTACTCAGGGCCTATCATGTAAAAGTAAACTGACACCTACCAGGTAAAAGTAAACTGCCTAGAAACTAAGCAGAAGTGCCCCTGTACTTCTCACACTGGCCTCTCCGGTTGTAGCCTCAGGCTCAGTTTGACAGCCAGCATGGCACAGAGGAGATGGGTGCCCAAGACTTTACTCTGACATGGAAGCTCCCTGGGTGACTTTGAGCCAGTTCCACTCTCTCTCAGCCTCACGGGGTTGTGGTGGTGGTGAGTAGGGATATACACTTGAAAAACTTTGGCTTTTGGGAATGGTATCCATACTAGTATTCCAGATTATTTGGGTCTCCAATTCCATTTTGGAAAGTGGATTTGGGTGGGGATGAAATTCTGAAAGTTTGGGGGTCCATTATTCCCTTTGAGAGACCTCTTCTAGGGGCCTGGGATGCCTGTTTTTTGAGCAAATAATACCAAAACTGCAAGAACCCTAGTTCTGCCTGCTCACTAAAGAACTCCCACATTTCAAGCATATTGAATTCAGGGGTCTAATTCTATGGGCCCCTGAACAAGGTGCCCCACCATCCTACTTGTCTCCATTGTTTCCTGTGGGGAAAACAATTCTGGGTTTTTTTTTCAAAATTAATGTATTAATACTAATACTGCTTGTATTTATTTTATAGTTGTAATGTTTTTACCATGTTGTATATTGCTCAGAGCCCTACAACAGTAGGGATTGGGTGACTCATAAAGGTAATAAATAAACAAAACAAACAAACAAACAAACAAACAAATAAAATTCTCCTGGGCAAAGAACCATTAGCCAAACACCCAAGAGCAACCACTGACCACGAGCTTCTAACTGCAAACCAAACCAACAAGCCCAACAGAACCATAATCAAACCAGAGAATCCCAGCAGATCCACAAGCCAATGTGGCAAGCCCAACACAACTGACATTAACTGGAGAATCCAACCATCATGATTGGGAAGACAGTTCTAGTGTGTCCCCCCCCCCCCAACTGCCTGAGAGAGTGTCCATATACAGCACATTACTTCCATTTCCTCTGCAAACACTCACATCTTGTCAAGGTCCAACAGAGGCTAAGGCAGGTCCATTATCAGCCTTGTCAGATCCAAGCCAGGGCCCAAAGACCTGCTAGAGGTAGGGAAGACACTGCCGGCTGGAGACACCAGAAATGCTTCTGCCCATTGATAATTTGGTTCAGCTTGTCCACCAGTTCGGACAAACATATAAGATGCTGTGAACATAAGTAGACCATGGAGCTTTGCTGGCTGACACTTGAGGCTTTGCTGCTCCGGCAACCAACACAGCAAGAGCCACAATGCAGCACCCTGTGATGGTGGTAGTGTTTTTCAATGTAGAGAGTAGCTGCTACTCCCCTCCGTCTTTTCAGATGCTTTACACTTCTTGTATTTGGACTCCTGACCTCCTGCTTGTGGTTCAAAAACTCCTGGTGCACGTGGCAGTGCTAGCGAGAAAAGGGAGCCTGAGCTAGGCCAGCACTGCAGCAGCTGTAACGCTGCCCACCAGCATCATGCCCTCATCACTGCTCAAATGCCCATCCTGCCACTTGCAGGCTGCAGGTGTTTGGCGGGCTCGGTGGTGCCAGGGGTGGAGGCTCTGGGGAGCAACAATAAGGAGGAATGGTGGCAGTAGGCTCAGGATGGAGGCAAGAATTGGAATACTCTTAAGCCTGTTCCCGTTCTTTCAGTGTATGTGTCTACAAGTGATAAAGATTGTGTGAACATATATACGAAAATATATGCTAGTAGTTTTACATCTTAGTGATGAAAGTAATGTCACCAACGTGACGAAAATACTATGGTCTGTACTAGTCTCCTACAAAACAACAGAATCCTATGGTTTCGTAAAGGCTAGTAAATAGATTGTGAACAAAAATTCATTGTGTAAAGGATGGAGAATAGCAAATGGGTGGTGTTCAAAGAGCAGCAGGTCAACAATGGGCCTACAGACACCCAAGGCCCACATGCACCAGGAGCCAGTTCTGGGGAAAGTTGGCCCAACTGAAACTTTTTATATCAAGGGATAGTAGGTGCCCGGACAGGAGATCCAGTTTTGTCATGACCCACCAATCATGTCTGCAGAGCTAAGGTCTAACACTGAAATATGCGACAAGTGTTTAGAAACATCAATTTGTGCAGAATGCTGTAGCCAGGATGTTGATTGGAGTGGGCTGTATGGACCATATCACTCCAAGTCAGTTTGGTGTAGTAGTTAGGAGCATAGACTTTAATCTGGGAGAACCGGGTTTGATTCCCCACTCCTCCACATGCAGCTGCTGGTGTGACCTTGGGTCAGTTACAAGTTCTTTCAGAGCTGTTCTCTCACCAGCAGTCCTCAAAATAGCTCTCTCAGCTCCACTTACCTCACAGGGTGTCTGTTGTGGGGAGTGGAAGGGAAAGGAGATTGTAAGTCACTGAGACTCCTTCAGGTAGTGAAGGGCAAAGTATAAATCCAAACTCTTCTTCTTTTCTTCAGTCTTGTTCCATCTACACTAGCTCTCAATCTGCTTCCAAAGACCATTAAAGGTTCTGGTGTTGACCTTTAAAGTCCCATATGGCTTGGAACTCATATACCTGAAGGATTCCTACTCCCTCACAACCTACCAGACCACTATGGTCATCTTTTGAGGCCCTGCTTGGGTGCTCTCACTTTCTGAGATCAGGGAGGTAGCAATCTGGGAGAGGGCCTTCTTGGTCGTGGCACCAACTCTGGAACTTTCTCCCCAGAGACTGGCCTGTCCTCTTCTCTTGCCATCTTCCGCCACCAGGTGAAGACTTCTTTAGTTTCATCTGGAGTTCCTTCAGTGATCCTTTTTCCTGCTGTATGTTTTGTTTTGCTTTAGCATATGTGTATTGATGTTATGTTATTGTACTGCATGTGTATTTTAGCTTGGTTTTAAGTATTTTTGTTTGTTTTTTATGGTTTCAAGATGTGGGTTTTTTGATGTATGTATCCTGGACTTCTGCCCAGAGTTTCAGAGTCAGAATCACTAAGACCGCCTCTGACAATCAGGTGACAATGAACCAATAAGATGAGTGGGAGAAGAGCCATTTCTTTCCACTCCGTAGCTCAAAGTGGTGATGGCAAGAGACAAATCATACAAAGCAAGCCACTCCTGGTGAAGCCCCAGCTGATCCTACTACAGAATAAGCAAACCTAGGAATATAAGACAAGCCCTGCAGGAACAGACTAATGGTCTATCAAATCCACCATCTTGTTTCTTGCAGTGGCCCAACCACACAACAGGGACCCCTGTGCCAACCCTGCCCCTCCTCCATATGGACCCCAATGATTGCACAAGCATGGTTGGTCCTAACCTTCCTGAATTTGTTAATCCTCTTCTAAAGCTAACCTGTCAGTCATCCTTACATACTGTGGCAGTGAGTTCCACAAGACAGCCGCACACAAGATCTTCTGTCTGTCCTGAATCTAATGCCCATCAGCCGCAAGTATCATAATGGAACTGCTGCTTGGTTTTGTGCTTAAGCGAACAAAAGGTTTGTTTTCCAAAAGCATCTTGTACACACAGGAAAGCCAGGGAAAAAAAGGTTCTCTGTTGCTCTTTGCCCTGAAGCAAAAGAAAGCAAAGCCTTCATCGCTGAACCTCTTGGGCTGGATTCTGATCTCACTTACATGCAAACTAATCTGGACTGAATTTATTGGCTTTGGCAGCTGTAAACACTGGAGTAAGTCAGCTTGCCAGCAAGCCCCAGATTTGCCACCCAGATAAGTCCGCCCAGTGCCCCAGCTACCAGAAGGGGCTGGTTCCTTTCAAGCTCCCCACTCCGCCTGTAATCACCCAATATTGAAACCAGATTTACAGGCCCTTTCAAGGAGGGGCACTTTGTGATTACCAAAGCAGACACATTCAGTATTTCAGAAGGAGGTCAACCCCCCTGTGGTGTAAGGGCTTTTTAATAGAATCAGTTAAGCAGGAGTCGAGAAGAGGCCTAGAAATGCTGGGAAGACTGGAATCCGAAAAGGCATAAGGAAACCCACAGCCTCTTATTGCTTTAAAAAAAACCAACAAGAAATTCAGAGGGGAAAACCAGGAAGGGACACAAAGGAAACTAAAGCTGCATTTGATACTAGAGCAGGTTTTTTCCACCCTATTTAGGGGATTTCCTTCCATTCACAGCTATGAAAATACATTCTCGCTCTGCCATTCAGAATATGATCGTGGAATCGTGTAGCCAGTAATTGCTCGCTTCTAAGGAGGAATATACAGCTGATCTAACAGAGACCACAGCAAATACCCTACATCTGTGACTTCCCATATTTTCAACACATCATTTATTTACGTATTTGTCCCCTGCCTTTCTCCCTGCAGGGACCCAAAGCACCTTACACCTGAAAAAAAAGAAAATACTGTATGCAAATCAATAAATAACAGAACAATACCATATCTTGAGGGCTGCAGTGGCTCAGAGGTTAAGACACTGAGCTGCAGACTGGAAGGTCGGTAGCTTGAGCTCCCATCTCTGGCCCAGCTCCTGCCAACCTAGCGGTTCAAAAGCAAGACATTGCAAGTAGATAAATAGGTACCGCTTGGGTGTGAAGGTAACAGCGTTCCGTGCACCTTGGTGTTTAGTCATGCCGGCCACATGGCCACAGAAATGTCTTTGGGAAGCGCTGGCTCTTTGGCTTGGAAACGGAGATGAGCATTGCATCCCTAGAGTCGGGATTCGACTGGCTTTCGAGCAAGGGAAACCTTTACCTTTACTATGTAATCTTGAGGTTATATACCAGCTCCTCTGAAGGCCTAGACCATGGGTTAAGAGCCAGAGCTTCAAGAACCCTTTCACTCATGCCCAAGAACTTTCACCTCTGGCCATGTCCAAACATTAGGGGTGCCTGAACAGGAAGGGGGGGAAATATCCCCAGCAAGATGGTTCAATGGGCAAAGGCTTTCCTCCATTCTTTCCCTCCCTGCCATTCACAACCATCACAGTATTAGGTAGTTAACTTTTATCCTCATCTGGGATTTTCAGTAATTAAAAGCCAATCCAAGACTGTGTACTCCCTCTCAACAGCTCTAGCACCTAAACGGTCTCTCAAGGTAGTAGCATACTTTACGAACCACAGGCAGAGAGGTTCATGCTGACAATCTTTCCAAGTGTGCAGCGCCTGAAACCACTTCCTGCATCTCTACAGAATCTGGCATGTAGTTAAAAACAGTTTAGACTGCATTACTTTGCTACATATGTCTTGATGATTTACAGCAATGGGTGTGTACACACTTCCACCCCATTAATGCATTTGACAACTCCATTTTGTGTTTGCTGCAGAAAAAGGAGAACACTCACAATTTCACAATACTTTCTTAAACACTTGCAAGAAACACATGGGCCCCAATCCACAGAAGATCAATCAAACTTAAGTCCCCTTGATTTCAACTGCATATGCCCAAAATTCGCTTCACTCAGGCCCACAGCCACACATCAGGAGGCGGAAATCTTTTAACACATACTGGAGTATGTGAAGCAGACCTTGTGGTTATCCACATTTTGCATGCAGCTCCAACCCCACAATTCAGGGCAGTAAACTTTTACCTACACAGCTAGCTGTAGTTTTAAAAGCTTCCTCAGCTGTTTATAATTTGCCCCTTTAAACTCACCAGGCAGAATAGGATTGTTTTCATTCCTACGGCTGTAACCTTAAGGGAAATAGGGAGGGGTGCTATACAGATTACAGCAGAGATCTAGCTTGTGTTTTGAATCAATGGGCAACAGAAGGGTAAGAGGAAAACAAGTAAGATTAAGGACCAAATAGTATTCAGTGGAAACAAGCCATTAAGCAGCCACCTGACTACATCACATTGAGTGAAAAATGTCATTTTGTTCGCAGCGGACTTACAGTGATCCTAACAAGGGGCTTTCAAGGCAAGCTTGGTGTAGTGGGTTAAGAACAGTGGACTCTGATCTGGAGAACCAGGCTTGATTCCCCACTCCTCCTCCACAGGAAGCCTGCTGGGTGATCTTGGGCCAGTCACAGTTCTCTCAGAACTCTCTCAACCCTACCTACCTCACAGGGTGCCTGTTGTGGGGTGCGGAAAGGAAGGCGGATTGTAAGCCACTTTTAGAGATGCCTGAGGGTAGAGAAGGCAAGGTATAAAACCAACTCTCCTTCTTCAAGGAAGAAGCGGAGGTGGTTTGCCACTGCAGTCTTCTTTGGTGGTCTCTCATCCAAGTAACTGATGCTGCTCAGCCTCCAACAAGATCAGGGCTACATACCATGCCACCTTCCCTCCACTTGTTTTAATACTTTCCAATGAAAAGAAAAGGCTGCCGCCCATGGAAAACTAGTGGTTCACGGAGAAGAGTTCAGACTAGCCTCCTCCCCAGTAATGCATTTCTAGTAACAGGGATGGTTTTTGCCTGGTGGCCTACGAGCCAGTTCCTACTCCCTGAAGCAGCTACATTTTGGATTCAAGGTCCTAGCAAGTTTGGGATAAAAACTGTTTTGCTCTCCAGTTATACTGGCAAGGAAAATGTTGTATTGCTGCCAGGTGGAAATCAGACTGACGCCCCTCCACTAGAGTTATGGTATGACAGACTTTGGAGACAATTCATTATGGGAAGAACAGCGAATGGAATAGCTAATCAAACACCTTTCATGTGTAAGTGGTTCCCAATAATTCTGTTTCTCTCAGAAAAGGAAATGATTCCCTCATGTGTTGAGGATAATCTTTGGCTCCGTTTTTGAATGTAACATTTCCAAAATATGCACACTGACCAACACTACTAACCTGCTTACAAGCCAATGTAAGCATTAAGGTATATGACCTGTACTTAAGATAATGTTTATAGTCTGTATTAACAAATCAAAACCAACATTGTAACATACACTACATTACTGAGATAATATTGTTTTGTTCTATCAAGTGGTTGTTATTGATCTGTTATATTATGTTCTTAACTGTCCTTCACCCAAAGAGTGGTTAACACGTGGAATTCACTGCCACAGGAGGTGGTGGCGGCTACAAGCACGGATGGCTTCAAGAGGGAATTGGATAAACATATGGAGCAGAAGTCCATCAGTGGCTATTAGCCACACAAAGTATAGATAGGAACTCTCAGTCTGGGGTAAGTGATGCTCTGTATTCTTGGTGCTTGACGGAGGGGGGGGGGCAACATTGGGAGGGCTTCTAGTGTCCTGGCCCCACTGATGGACCTTCTGAGGGCACCTGGTGTTTTTAGCCACTGTGTGACAGAGTGTTGGACTGGATGGGCCAGTGGCCTGATCCAACATTGGCTTCTTTTATTTTCTTTGTTTATGCGTGTTTGGTAGTAGAAAGTGCTATCGAGTCGCAGTAACCGAGTTATGGCAACTCTACAGAGTTTTCAAGGCAAAAGACTAACAGAAGTGGTTTGCCATTGCCTGCCTCTGCCCAGCAACCCTGGACCACCTTGGTGGTGTCCCATCCAAATACTAACCAAGGCCGGCACTGCTTAGCTTCCAAGATTAGGCTGGCACGTGTTTACTTAGGGGAATAGTAAAAATTCCCATGATGCATTATACACTTAAAGAAAGTAAGAGCAAGTCAGTGTTTCACACACACACACAAGCCCACAAATCGGTTTCAGACAAAATATATTTTTTAAAAAAAAATCTTTACATCAGAACTTGCATACAGTTTAATAGTATAACTCAGTTCCCATCTCCCTACAGCTCAGACAATCCTGGTTTAACAGTGTGTATAACTTCTCGTTTTTTGCTTTCATAATTTTAAAAGCAAACAACACATTTTGAGTGTATTTACTCTGTGCAAATAAGATTAACTTTTGGAATCCTTCAGAAGATGTATCCAAGGTTCTCTCTGCAGAGGTCCTTTAGTTTCTTTTTTTTAAAATGATGATTAATGAGTGTAGGCTTGTCCCCATATAAAGTGCTCCTGTCCAGCAGAACCCAAAGGCCTTTGAAAAGTTTTCCTAGTAATTTTAAAAACAAAAATTTAAAAATATATATGGGGGGGGGATAAAAGCCGAAGAAGGGATCACACAAACTCCAGCTTTCCATGCCCACCATACATCCCCCAGTGGACAAGCGAAAGTATTTTGTCGTTGCTGAGGTCCGTCTGTCTCATTTTATCGCATGTCATGCAGCAGTTCTCGTGACCCGTTACGGGCACCATGCATTCCAAGTCTAACTTTGCCATTTGTCCCTTTTTGGAAGGATGCCCATGAAAGCTGTAGTGCAAACGGGAGAGCATTTGCTGCCGCTGGTCTTGCAGCCGTTTGTTTTCGCTCCTGAGCATCCGCAGGGCCAGCATGATGAGGAGCACCAGGATGAGTCCGCCAGCTATGGGGACGGCGATTACGGCTGCCCTAAACCACAGTTCTTTTGAGGAGGTCAGCTCCTGGACCTTCGTGATGAGGTTTCTGCTGTTGTCATGCTGATATTTGCTTCCTTGCCCTACAAAAAAATTAGGGAAAAGAAAATGTAAGGTTCAGCATCACAGCCCCACCTAAAACCTTGTAGAGACAGATGAAGAAGAGTCAGTCTTAAGCAACTATAAGGCCTCAAGTGTGTTCTGCCTTGGCCTATAGCATTAAAAGCAGCACACTGTTTTCCTAACAGGTTATTTAGAAAAATGTTATGCCAATTCTCCAGGAACCTGTCTGAGGTGGCTTACAAAATAATTAAAAAACATTAAAATATATTAATTACAATCCAGCACTAAGAACTCAATCTAGCATTAAAACACACATAATACAAACAAATTCAGGTGGGCAGCCATGTTGGTCTGAAGCAGCAGAACAAAGTTTGAGTCCAGTGGCACCTTTAAGACCAACAAAGCTGCGTGCACATGAAATCTTATACCTTGTATAAAATTTTGTTGGTCTTAAAGTTGTCACTGGACTCAAACTTTTGCTCTACAATAAAAACAGACTACTGACAGCTTAAAGTAACAGTTTCCAGGCTAGTTTCCTAATTGTTTATGTTTCCTTAGCTTATAGGACCCTTTTAAAATACTTTTTCATTAAAGTAATTTCTCTACATGACTTAACCATATGACTTATCAGGTGTCCTGGTAAGGAAAAACTGTAGATCTGGCAACTAGTTCAGCACTAAGTTTAGAACTGTAGTGGGTCTAAGGCACGTAATCAAACATGCAAAATCATGCATGCATCTATTTTCTTTTGCATTTAGAGAGGCTTACAGAAAACAGAATGACACATTGAACTCAAGTGCCAGGCAATACAAATCATAATACTGCAGAGATCTACTGCTGCTTTAATATTAGTCTCTATAGGAACACTAGGCATAAAAAATGCCCCTTCCAAAACAAACAAACAAAAACAGAATCATCTTGCCGATTACTATCAGAAGTCACTTCTGCCACGCAACAAAATATTAGCTCTGATATTATAGATAAGATAGGTCTATCCCAATCACTCAATTAAATGGAGGAACCCTGAGCTGGAAAAGATTTATTTAGGGAAAAAGGTAAGCCGCCTTTCCAGTAACCTGCCCTAGGGCATCAGAGGCACTGCAGCACCAAATTTCAAGACAGGTAAATTTCTGGCGTATATTAGGCATCCATGCTATGCAAAGGGAGATTCTTCTTGGGATTCTCCTCTTTCAACAGTTACACCTTGGCATAGACAATGTAATAAACAGCATCATTTTAAACTCAGGTTTGTGTTTCCTTTCATTAAAGCTCAAATGTCAGTATTTCCCTGCATCAAGATTAGTTACAGCTCCTTTTAAACTCGCTTATCTTGGCAAGATGCCAGGCCTGTGAAAAAAGGGCAGAGAGAGCAGTTGTGCGTCTCACACTCATGTAGAGGAAAATGCTACTTAGGCAGAAATAAAGCAAGCCACAGGCTTCCCTCTCTCCAATGAGCCTGGTTATATTTAAGACTGAAGATCAATTGCAGACATACCAGGCCTTGCTCATAGCAGGCAAGCTCGGCCACATTTGGGGGGGGGGGGGGGGTTCGTCTTCTTACCCAAAGGTTCTCCTCTGGAAGGAGATAAAACGTCATAAAGCCCTCTGTAATTGCACATGTCTTCATGACAACACTCCAAGGTGGGTATGGTGGTGCCAGAGTGGTTTTGTGCCTGG
Source organism: Lepidodactylus listeri (assembly GCA_029233225.1). Classification (NCBI taxonomy): domain Eukaryota; kingdom Metazoa; phylum Chordata; class Lepidosauria; order Squamata; family Gekkonidae; genus Lepidodactylus; species Lepidodactylus listeri. Next base: position 24,892,661 of record JARCFY010000012.1, read on the forward strand.
TTGGCTTGACAGATGTCCGGCTTGCTGGCAAGAGAGTCCAAGCAGCCGTGCGTAAGTGGAGAATGGCTGTTCTGTGGATCTAGCAGTCTGGAGAAGCAAGCGTTGAGCTCAGATTTGCACATATAGCCTGTTGCAACACAGTGCGCGGCGTCACAGTAGCATCGAATTTCACCTGCAACCGAGAAAGGAAAAAGTCAGGCATGTTCACCCCCTCCTGTGTTCTCAACCCCTACTTTCTACGCAACTCAACTCAGATAGCGATCTCACTGTTTTCTCCAGTGGGGACCCAAAGCAGTTTACAAGCATCTTTCCCCCCACATACGCTTTATCCTGGTAACAACCACTCTGAGAGGTAGGTTAAGGAGAGGGAGAGAGAGAGAGAGAGAGAGACTGGCTGGCCCAAGGATGACCACCAAATTATAATGACAAAGCAAAGATTCAAACCCAGTTCTCCTGTAACCACTACATCTGGCTGGCTAGAGGTACCCAGCAGTCATCAATGCTGTGGCAGCAACGCCATGTATCCTCTGCATCACATGAAGACTCACAAAGCCAAATGCAACCAAGAATGTGGTGCTGGCAAAAGGTTCCTTGCCATCCATGCTCCAAGCTCTTTAAAATTATATCCAAAAATCTCCTCTGAGGCACAGGATACAAGTGTAATACAACCAACGCAAGGTGGTGGGGAGGGGCTGTGGCTCAATGGAAGAGACTCTGCTTTGCATGCAGGAAGTCCCCAAGCAATGCTCCCTCTAAGCTGTGGAGTCTTGTGAGCAAAAATTCTACTTTGTGAGCTACTGGCATTAGTTATGAGCAAGCAATTGGGCTACTGCATACATTAGTTTGCTCTAGAGCCATCCTTCCTGAGCTAAGTCAAAAACGTGTGAGCCAGAGGCTAAAAAACTGTGAGCTAGCTCACACTAACTCAGCTTAGAGGGAACACTGTCCCCAAGTTCAATCCCTGGCATCTCCAGTTAAAAATGACCATGCAGCAGGTGATGTGAAAAACATCTACCTGAGACTGTGAAGAGCCACTGCCAGTCTGAGCAGACAATACTGACCTTCATGGACTAATAGTCTGATTCAGTAAACGGCAGCTTAATGTTTGTTCATGAGATGCTCTAAAGTCTAAACAGTAAGGACCAAACAGTAAACCAGCTACATCAAGGCCAACGCATGGAGAAGCTGCTACTGTTTTCGGTGACCTTTTCAGGTGGGGCAGAGCCAGTAGCCCACCAGGCCCCCGCACAGGAATCAGAGGGCCAGCTCAGCAACTCTTTATTCCTTACATAGTTACAGGGCTGCACACAGAATATAGAGGTTATCCCATGGCAAAGGGCCAAACATCCTGGCAGAAAGGTAGCCAGCAGTGACCACAGTATCACCCCATCAAACAACACTTCTACAAGACGGTGGTGGCACCATGAATCCTTTGAACTTCACTGGCAGTGAAGGGAGTCACCATTGCATACTAACTCATTTCTGGTTTTCGGACTGCAGTGGCTCCCATTTGCCATTTCTGCAAATCTGCTGTTTAACGTCACAGGTATTTGTGGCGTCCCCCCCAAACATGCTAACATCACATTACACTGCCTCTATAAAAGACCTCCATAAAACAACCCTGCATTTAAAAAAACAGAGAGCGCCAGACTCACTTTAATTCTGCCATGCATAAATATTTAACCAGAGTGGCAGAATTGTTTACTACCTTTGGGTTCAGTGCCAATATTTAAGAGCTTTAGCCAACACCTTATGAAATGATGGACTAAAATCATGTTCACTTTTTTTTTTTTTAAGTCAGGAATGTGTTCTGTCTAAGCACTTCATTTTGGGATCCATTTCGTCTGGCAGCCTGACTCCAGCAGTAACCACTCACTGATATTGCTGAAAACTCTCACACTGAAGATATGTTCTCCTCTTTGCCTCCTAGCATCTGGTTTGACTGCCTCTTCTTTGCAAAAAAGAACTTCCCGTGCAAAAGGTCTTCTAGTCTTCGTTATGAAACAGGAACTGTGTAGTTTACAACTTGGGGGGGGGGGGGGCTTTTTGCCAAAATCAACCTCTTTCAACCTAAATTAAAGTTCATCAAGAAGGGAGGGGCAACAGCTGACACTGAAACCTCCTCCCTCCCTGCCCCCACTCTACGCAATCCATCATGTGGTCAAGAAGGGTAAACGTTTAGACTGAAAATCCTCTACTGTTTGTATGAAATAAAAACGCACAGGAAACCTCAAAAACTTCTGAAGTGCTTTAAAAAGGGCTTCATTTAAAAAAAAATCCCGTTCTCAAATGAAGACCTTTTCTAGTTGCTTCAGCTTGAATCTGCTGCATCTGTTCAGAGCACTGCAAAGAAACTGGATTCTTCTCAGCTTCCAGAAACTTTCATTGCAGGTTAGCGTTACTTTTAACCTCAGTACTGGGGAGCCTTTAGTTCCCTGTGCCCCCCCCCCCAATAGAATTTCAGCCTCAAGGTATTTGTCATTATTGTTAGAAGAACAAGCTCCCTGCAACATACCCCCAAGGTAAATCAACAGATCTTAGACCTATGCATTAATTAGGTACTTAAGAGATGTTCTTATGGCATTTTAGACTCTAGGCTGTATTGTGTCACATACAAGATGATCCTTCAACCTCTGCTTAGGATGTGGACTACAAAAACAAAAACCCTAAGGGAGATGGGGCTAGCCCTTTCTAGAATGGTCTTAAATTCATGTTTCAGTATGATGCTGTTGGGGTTTCTGTATTGTAAAACTTCTGCGTCTCTTATAATAAACTGCTTAATCAAAGCCAAATGATGCCGTGCCCTGTACTTTGTGATGGGCAAAAGTGAGAGAGAGAGAGAGAGAGAGAGAGAGAGACTCATGAAGCAAGAGCTGAAAGCCATGAAGAATTCATGAAATCCAAAAGCTTAGTAAGCACTGAAAGAACTAGTTAGTTTGACAGGAAGCATCCCATGCACTCTGTCCCTGAAAAGACTTCACTAAATAATAAAAACCTGCCATTTCATTTACATCCAGTTGATAATAAAGTTTGCAAGCTTCCCAGTCCCTTGAGGTTTTCCACCAGAGTAATTTTTAAAGGTTTTTGTTAAAAGGTCATGCTGGCAAGTTAGTTCAACCTATTCCATGTCTCATTCTGGATGCCTCAGTGTCTCCTTCAGGATTCGGTTACCAAGAAAATCTGAACCATTCATTTCTAAGAAACTTCTCTTCCCAAAAGCTGTAATTCCCTGATCCATATCACAGGGGTTCCCTTTTCTTGAAAGGAGCCTAGTTTCCCAGCAATCGCTGGCCTAACAAGCTGATTCCAACATTCGGACACCTTCTGCTCATGCAATAAAGGTATGGACAGACTGCAAAGAAACAAACAAAAAGACACCGAAAGAAGCTGCACAAACTAGCATTTCTTCTTTTTTCCCCTGGGCCTTACATAGTACCAAGCAGAGGAGACAGAAATACTGAAATTCTGTTTTCGTTTTAATCGTTTATAGGCCTCTGTTTAAAATTCTATCTTTTCCTGACCCAAGACAGTCTTATAAACAAAACATGACAGGCTAGTCATCGGGTTATTACAACTCCATTTTAATTAGAGCCACATTTTTCTTCTCTCCCCCCCCCTTTCTAGAGGAACAGAATGGAGTTCTTGTACTATGTTTTTTAAGTACAAGTTTTATTTATATCAATTCATAAAGTTTCTTCCTGAGCTATGCAAAAGGCCAAAGAGGGTATTTGGTATTTTCAAACAGTGAACAATGCCCTTTCTGTTCCCCTCCTCTTTCTTGTTACTGTATGTAGCTATTAAAAAAAAGAAAGAAAAGTCTGCTTTTAGTCAAGGTGACTACAGGAGAGACTGCAGGCTTCTCTTAAAGCTTTTGAAGTCGACAGCAGCCAGAAGTCTATGATCCCCTAATTATATCATTATCAGGCCCATACTTTCAGTATCTGCAACTGCACATTATTCTCTGTCACTCGTTTTTTCTGCCCAGCTTTGATGGGGCCAGGAGACACCCCTCTGCTCGCTTCAAGGGCTGTTATTTGGGGTTAATTACACCCTTCCTTCCAAAATAAATAAATAGTGTAGCACATCAGCACTGTGCTAGCTTATCCTTTAACCTCCTCTCCACAAAATGTGGCAATTACGGAGAGAGACATTGACTTTCCTCTCTCAACTTTTTTTTTAAGAAAGTTGCTTGCATTTTTCAATGGCAAAAAGAAAAATGAGCCCATCTGGCTATGAGCGCAATCCTGAACAAAGTTTTGCGGTGCAACTGTGCTTAGGATTGAACTGTTTTATGATTATTATTAACTGCCTCCCAAAAAAAGTTCTTGAAATTCTGCAACAGCCTGTTAAAGCTATTCATACCCAGCCCTAGTTTGGTGTGGTGGTTGGGGCATCAGGCTAGTATTTGAAAGGCCCAAACCCTTAGCCAGGAAGCTCTTTAGGTGACCTTGAGCCAGTCACACCTCACGGGGATGTTGTAAGGATAAAAGGGAGGCAGGGAGAGAGATGTACAGGGCTTTAAGTACCTGGGATACAAATGTACTACATCAATAAAACATTTAGGGAAAAAGTTACCCACCCCACGAAGTTGTTGTAAGAGGCACTGCCAGTTCTTTCCTAGACAGAAACCGCTGGCTTGAACCCTGAAACGTCACATTACAACATGCACGGGGTCAGGCTGTGCTTTTCACAACCACCCTGTGAGGTGGGGCCATGTTCGGATCACAGCCTCAAGAAGAACCAAAGTGCGAGTCCAGACAGTGGCACCTATAAGACCCACAAGGTTTTGCTCAAGGCATGATCTCAAGAAGAGGAGTCGCTCCCAGGCTAGAGCAAGGGAGCTGGAAACGCGCTGAGTGAGATGTGCTTGACTCGCCCTCGCGGCTCCCCCCGCAGCCCAGAGCAAGGCAGGAGAGCGCCGAGGGGCCCTGGGTGGGGGACCCAACCTCTTCGCCAGCTCAGCCTCGGCAACCGCCCACCCTGGCTTCGTGGGGAGGGCAGGGGAGGGGGCGGGCGGGCGGGCGAGGGCCCCGGCTGGTAGCCTTCCGGAGTTCATTCACGAGAGCCGAACACAAACATTTTGACAACCGCGCGCCCCCTCCGTGGAGTGGAGCGGGGCGGGGCGGGGCCCAGGCCGGCGACGCAGGGGGTGGGGAACGCCGCGCAGCGCGGGGAAGGAAACCCCAGCAGCGCCACTTCCCAGCAGAGGCGAGCTTGTTCTGGCCTGCGAGGCTCGGCCCAGGAGGAGGAGGAAACCCGACACGCCGCCGCTTCAAAGGCCCAGCCGCACCGAGCCTCGCCAGCCAGCCAGGGGAGGCGGGCGGAGGAAGGAGAGGAGAGGAGAATCCCAGCCCGGGCCACGGAGGGGGAGTCGCCCCAGAGAGAGGCGGCGGCCCCCGCGGAGGAGGGCCCGGGCAGGGCGGCGAACTTCCTCCTAGCAGAGGAAATGGCCGCACGGGGAATCGCTCTCTACGCCGAAGCCCCGGCGGCGACTGAGCCCCGCCACTTTCACCCGCCGCTTCAAAGGCCGAGGGAGGAGGCCTCGCGCCACACGCCGGGCTGCTCCCTTGGACGACAACGACGCTTCCCCCCCCCCCCCCCCCATGCCCGCCCGCCCGCCCGATACTCTCGCTCAGGAGCCTCCCCCGCCCGTTGCTCACCTCCACTTGACCTCGGCAATCCCCCCCCCGCCACCCGACTTCGCGTGTAGGAAGTGCCACGGCGATCCTCGAGACGTGTCTCCTCGGGAAGACACTCGGGTTCCGTCCAGCTGTTAACATTGGCCTGGTGTGCCCCGCGGACCATGCCTTCAGAGTAACTTCCCCTCCCTCCGCAACTCGACAGGGGCTGACGACTCCAAAGAAAAACCGTGCAAAAGGCACGGCCTGGAAACCGCCGCCCGGGCCCCGTCGGGTCTTCTGCGCGCTGCCCCTCCACTGCACCGGTCTCCCAAGCAGTTCCACCGCACCGTCCCTTCCCCACACAACACGCCTCTGGTGCTGTGGGCCCCAAAGTACGCCCCGTCTCCTGTCCGTCCTCGGGGGCCGACCCCACAGAAGCGGCCCGGCAGCGCGGAACCTTCTCCCCCAAGTCGGCTTTTTTGTTCGCCCAAGTCCCTTTTTCTCTCTCCCCCGGATGATCCCACGCGGTCCCGCACAACAAAGCAGCGCGCCCCTCCGCCTTCCTATGGGTTCCCGCCTTGGGCCCTTTTTTATCCAAGAGGGGAGGCCACACGTTTGCACGGTGGGGATCCAACTCGCTGCACCTAACCCGAACGACCGAACTGACCCCAACCGGACTCGCTCACCGAGTCTAATGGGGCTGGCACTTGCCACAGCGCGCGGCACAGGCCAAGTGCCAGCTGGGCTTCCGAGGCGGCCGGTGCCCTACCTGTCTACGGGGCCAGCGAAGGAAGGACACACCTCACTCGTCCCCACTCGGCGCGCCTGTCAACACCGCGGCCCTCTACCGCCCCTCCACGTCGGCCCGCCGCGCAGACACCCGCGCGCCTCCTACCGCCGGCCCTCCGCGGCGGGTCCCTCCGTGTGCTTCGCAGCCGCCGAGGAGCTGCGCCCCCTCGCCTGCTCCTCCACGCCCGGCGCTGACTCACCTTTGGTCAGCAGGATGGCCATGGCGCACAGCTCCAGTTGCAGCCAGATGAAGAGGAAGCTCGAGTGGCGATCCATTGACCTCCGCCCGCCGGGCCGCTCCGCCGCGCCCACCTCCCTCCCGCCAGGGCTCGCCTTCACCTGGCGATGCTGCAGTGCATGGGCTCCGTTGAGAACTACGGCCGGGGCGGCTGTTCCGGCGAGAATGCCCAGGCTCGGTGGACGGGGCTGGGAGGCAGCCGCTCACGCGGGGGGCGAGCCCGGCTCCAGCTGCAGCCACATCTGGCGGCCCGGGAAGACTTGCCGGCAGGATCGGGGCGCTGAGCACGGGGACAGCTTGCTGGGGGGCGTCCAAGCCAGTGTGCAGCACAGACCCGGGAAGCTCGACTCCGCTCCGTCGCCCGGCCAGCTCTGGCTCTGTAAATAGCGCCTCCGCCCCAGCGCCTGGCCCGCCTCTCCCCGCCCCTCGCTCCGCCCTCCTCTCCCCCAGGCTGCCTCTCATAGGCGGCGCCGGCGTGTTACTCCAAGCAGCGGGAGCGGGCTGCGGACAAGGGTGGAATGGGATGTGTCAGGTCGCGTTGCCGTCCCGACTTTCTCCCGGGCTTGAGCTCTGGGATGAGTCGCGCCAACGCGAGGCATGCCAGTCAGGGGCTCAGTTAACTGCTCGGGGGGCGCTGGGAGGGCCGCGTCCCCCTGGATCATCTTTGCAGAGGCGCCTTTTGTTGGAGGGGAACGTCTCAACCCTACCAGTAACTTCCTTGTTAAGAGCACGTGGAGGCGGTGGGACAGGAAAGTGACGATTCTCAAATCTGATCGCTTAAGGGTTTATCATGGTGGCAGCTATTACGAAAACTCATCCAAACCAACGACATGGTCTCGGGAGTTGCGATACCGAGTATATAAAACATAAAAATAAAACAACGCGGCGCGGGGGTGGGGGGACTTCAGAACCGGCGCACATTTCTTTCCGGGAGGTGAGACAGAAGCATTCCTCCCCAGCCCGTCTCTGCTTTGTGTATTTCTCCCCGCTCCCCACCCCCGGTAATCAATAAAGCCTAGTCAGACGGACGGTTTGACCAAAAGGAGTCTGGCTGCTGGTTGGGCTATAGATGCGCCGGGAGTAGCCAGCAGAAGGCGTTTAGTGAAAATTAGCAAATACAAAAGCACCCAGGCGCCAGCGAGACGACACAGACAGAGACTGACACTCAATTATCCCCCAAACAAACCCAGGCAAACACAGTCAGGCTCGGCCTGATCAATATCAGTCCCAGAGCGATCGCCTTACTGAGATGCTAATTCGTTTATTAGGGCACTTTCTCAACGAGGATGCAGGCAGGACTCTGCCTCTCTTTCTTTCAATCTATGCAATTCAAGTATTTTTGAGAAAAGTGCAGGCGACTGCATTTATTGGAAAGTTCAGTTCAGCGATATCTGACTTATGAATACAGTGCTATTAGAAGGTGGCTTTTAAGTTTCAGTATTAAGGTGCCAGTGCTCAAAGCAGACAGTAAAATTAGGGTGTGTGACTTTTTAAGCCACACTCTCTCCGGCTGAGCACCTGCCTGCTTACTCCACAGTAAATCCCATTGCGTTCAGTCCGGCATAATCCTGCAAAGTATACATAGGATCACAGACTTAGACTGCACTCCTAAGCAAAACAGTATCATTCCGTTCGGAGGGATAGACTTCTAAGGAAGCCCAGCTGGGCTCCGAAGGGTCACAGTCAAAGAGCCAACAAAGAGTTTGGTGCTGCCTCAAAAACTAACACACGGATAGCCTTATAAGGTTTGGGATCCTGATCTCAGTTTGCCAGATGCAGCAGAACCAGGGGGCTGTAGTGGTTAGATCCTTGGACAATGCGCTCTCTGGAGACCCAGGCTTGAATCCCCACTCTGCCATGGCAGCTTGCAGAGTCACCTTGGACCAGTCACATACCTGCCACCTGATCTACCTCACAGGGTTGCTGGGAGGAAAAAATGGAGGAGAGAACAATGCAAGCCACTTTGGGTGTGTCCCCCCCCCCAGGAGAAAGGTGGGGTGTAAATGAAGGAAATCAGTCAACGGTTTCCAGGAACACCACAGGTCATCTCGTCCAGGGGTGTCAAACATAAGGCCCAGGGGCCAGAACTGGCCCATCCAGGGCTCCTATGTGGCCCGCGAGCAGCTGGTGCAAGGGAGGGAACAGGAGACTGCTGGGGAACTGGGCGGAGCCACTGTCACTTCAGCATGACAGAACAACCTCATGGGAGCATCTGCCTAGTACTGCACCGCTGGCCCTCCAGTCTGCCCATGTGGGTTTTCCTTTGCACCCCCCCACCCAGCCCATGGGGCCTTGCAGTGAGGGTACAGCACCTTGGAGCTTACCAGCTGCTGTTCTTTATACAGTGTATATCTTTGGTACCTGGCATTACTTTTTATGGCACACATGGCCCCATCTGACAAAGTGACATTGATGTCAGGTCCGGCGCTCCTAACAAATGAGTTCGACACCTCAGATAGCCCAGCCCTTGGGCATCCTCAAAGTACACCTGGGAAGAAGTTCAAAGTGCTTTTCTGCAAAGGAGATCCCCCAGTTTTCCAAGGAGGCCCCTTAGTGCAGCAGAATGATTCCCATGCATGTAAGGCAAAGAGTACGATCTGTCTGCCCAACTAGTAAGAGGCCTTTTGCATGTCATAGCTGGTGGGACAGATCCATGCCCCCCTGGCTACAGAGGCACACAGATTCACCAGTGCTGGGTTGGGTTCCAGCATCTGCTTGAGTGGACTTCGTCATGGAAGTGCTATAACCAACGTACCACATCCTGCTAAGTAAAAAACCATCTGGGCACTTGGTAGCAGTGGAGCAGGCCCCTCTACCCTCAGGTTGCCAGCTCTGGATTGAGAAAATACCTGGAGATTTTAGAGGTGGAGCCAGAGGAGAGTGGGATTTGGGGAGGGGAGGGGAGGGGAGGGGAGGGACTCCAGTGGGGTAGAATGCCATAGATAGAATCCACCTTCCAAAGTGGTCATTTTCTCCAGGTGCCTGGAGATACCCCCCCCCCCACACACACACACATATCCTGGTCATGCTTAGTGTGACCTGATCAAGGCTCCAGAGTTACATTCACCCCGCTGAGCTGCAGCTAAACCTCTTGCAATCTGGCCATCTACAGAGAGGGGCAGATGACTCCCTATATGCTCTTCAGGAGTTGCTGATAGGTACCTCACTAGCTCTAGGCTCAATGGCTATCATCATAAACAATGGAAAAAGTCCTATATGCTAGCAGCCCTGGTCAGTATTTGGATAGGAGACCTCCAAGGAATACCAGGGTGGCCACTCAGAGGCAGGCAAAGGCAAACCACCTCTGAACGTCTCTTGCCTTGAAAACCCTACAGGGTCGCCATAAGTGGGCAGTGACTTGATGGCAAACAAACCAAAAATTAGCTATGCATTTATTTATTTATATCTTTATATGCCACTTTTCTCCCCAGTGGAGAGCTTACAACGTCCATCTCCCACCCCTCCATTTTATCCTCACAGCAACCTTGTGAGGTAGGTTAGCCTGAGAGACAGAGTGGACCAAGGTTACCCAACAGGCTCCCATGGCTGACTGGGGATTCAAACCCAGGTCTCCCAAGCTGGCTGACAGTTGCTGGCTGTCCAATGATAAAGGTGCACATCTGCTTTGCATCTGAGGGTGGGTTTTTGGACCTGTGTTTGCTGTATGACTTTCAGTACCGTGTGTCATTTTAAAAAGTCATTAAAATGCTTTGTCAAATATGCTGTGACAATCCCAGAAGAGTAGCTATGCTAATGTATTGCGGGGGGCGGGGGGGGGGGGTCGATGAAAGCGGAGTCTTCTTGCAATACCTTAAAGGCAAGCCAGTTTCTGCATGAGCTTCAGTGGAGTGGGGCTTGTCCCAGAAGAAGCAACCTGGAAGCGGCTCCTGCTCCACAAAAGCTTATGCTAGAACAGAATCTTTGCAGTCTTCAAGGTGCATCAGAAATCCTGTTTATTAAGTGCATTAGTTTGGTTTGAAGGGTGCCCTGTTCTTTCTTTAGTTATTTGTTGTTGTTAGGGTTGCCAACATCCAGGTGGTGGCTGGAGATCTCCTGGAGTTATTACAACTAGTCTCCAGATGGCAGAGATCAGTTCCCCTGGAGAAAACGGCCGCTTTGGAAGGGGCGGGGCTCTATGGCATTACACCCTGCTGAGGTCCCTCCCCTCCACAAACCCCACCCTCTCCAGGCTCCATTCCCCCAAATCTCCAGGTGTTTTCCACCCCAGAGCTGACAACTCTGGGTTATGTATGTATGAATATATCTAAGATACATGTCTGAAAATCTTGCCCTGCCTCACTGAAAAATTTCGTTGCCCTTTTTCCTGGAACTTGAAATTATTTCCCCCCAATAAGACCCCCATTTTTGGGGTGGGGGATGGGGAGATAAATAGCAAGCCTCTCCTGCTGAGCAGATTACTGAGGCTCCTAATTCAGGAGGGAAAAGCAAAGTAGTGGCTGTGCTGAAGCCAGTAATTCTGCCATCCTGGGGGCAGAAGCGAGCTCCTGTTTTCAAGGCAAAACATGGAAAGAAACTGCTGCCAAAAAAAAAGAAGAAAAGGAGGGCAGAAGGTAAAGGCCCACACAAAGAACTCCAAAGACGTGTTCTGCAGCCCAAAGGAATGTGAGATAATAGCTGCATGGTTGATGCCTCAGGCCTCTGCTGTGTCTCTTACGACTGTGAAGAGAGCAGCAGCATGCAAAGGGCTTGTAATGACTGTGTGGCCTAGAGCAAACCAAGCCTGCCTCTCTCTCCCCCCCCCCCCTTCTGCCCACCAAACAAATTCAAAGCAGCAGCAGCAGCAGCAAATACCTACAGAAACTTGGAAAAACCAGAGCTGAAATAAGATTTAGTTCATCTCTAAGGTACCAGAAAACGCTTCTTTATTTTGAGTCTCTCAAATGAAGCTTGCAGCACACCTTCAGGTCAAATGAAGTAGGTTGTCTGACCCTCTAGATCTCTCTGTACCTCAGGCAAGAGTGCAGGAGTCCCGGTTGTCAAGTCTGGGTTGGGAAACACCTGGAGATTTTGGGGGGGGGGGGAGCCTGGGAAGTGAAGGGTGTGGGGAGGGGCTTTGATGGGGCATCATGCCATATAGACTCTATGCTCCAAAGCAGGCATTTTCTCCAGGGGAACTGATCTGTGTTGTCTGGGGATCAGTTGTAATAGTGGGAGATCTCCAGGTGCCCCCTGGAGGTTGGCAATCTTAGAGAAGGGACTCTCCTTCAGACTTTAGGCGCAGAATTTCGCCTGGCATTTACAATGAAATAGGTGGAAAGGAATAGGTTTGTTTTAGAAAACAAGAGAAGCAAAGAAAATGAAAAGTAAATTATGCCAGTAACTCATTTGCATGGCTTTCTGTGTAGTGGACAGTGCAAGCAATGAGTATTCATGCTCTCCAGATGAAACTTCTAACCAGAGAGGAAGTAAAAGTAAATAAATATCACCCATATTTAACAGGCAAAACAAAAAGAAGAGTCTTGTGGTATTTTTAAGGTATTTGTTGTAGCGTGAACTTTCACAGCTATGATGCTACTTTGTCAGTTGCACGAAGTTCCCGGGCAGCAAGATTTTTATACATAAGCAAAAATAACAGCAGAATTTTAAAGGTTTGTTTGACATTTCTATGCAAATTCCGAAACTCAAAAGTACAGCAATGAGCACAATTGTCTCTTAAGGTATAGTACCAGTTCTGTTGTGGATCAGTTGCTGGCATGTACTACGTTTGTACTCTAAGATTTATTTATTTATTTTGGATTTGTATCCCACCTAGCCAGCAAAGATCTTCAAGGTTCAAAGGAAATGCACCTCAGGTACACTGTTTTGTGAAGTGAACTGAATGTTGGGTTGCCAAAATATCATCTTTGTTGGTCTGCTACTGGACCAAACACACTTGCTGTGCCACTTTGAGGAGGGGATGGAAGACAGTGGACCTAAGTGACCTGACTCACGAAGGGGACTGCTAGCAATGTCCCAGTGCCACAGCCCCCCTCAACTCCTACACATCCCTCAGTTTATCAATGGGCACGGATACTGTGGACCGCCAAAAACAAACAAATGGGCTCTAGATCAAATCAAGCCTGGACTCCCCCTAGAAGCTAAGATGACTAAACTGAGGCTATCGTACTTTGGTCACATTATAAGAAGACAAAGAGTCACTGGAAAAAGACAACAATGCTAGGAAAAGTCGAAGGCAGCAGGAAAAGAGGAAGACCCAACATGAGATGGATTGACTCTATAAAGGAAGCCAAAGCCCTCGGTTTGCAAAACCTGAGCACGGCTGTTAACGATAGGACAGGATGTTTTGCAGGTCATTGATTCACTGGGTCACCATACCTCAGAAGCGACTCAGCAGTGCTTACGCACACACACACACACAGATTACTCCTACTATTTCCAGTACTTCTGCTTATATGAATTTTGTTCCTCCTGACAAGCAAAAGGGCTAACCGTCGCTGCAGAATGTGCACCTTCTGTACTGTTCACCTTACTCGCCAGATTGTTATTGCCACACCGCCTAGGAGAAAATTGCATTCCTGCCAATGCAAATACAGCGTTTCCCCTCTTCATGGTGCCTCCTGTTCCCATTGCAACACGCAGCCCAGATTTTATCAGCCCGCAATGATTATTGCTATTGTATCTCACTGATTCAAATTAGCCTGTAAAAGCAATCAATCAGCAGACTGTATCCTTTCCATTCTCCACCCTGAAATGATTTTCTGTCTATATGGGGGGGGGGGGGTGGAAATCTAGGAAATGCTTCAAGAATCACCAAGGCAACATTTGTTGACTGTAGCTTCTGCTGCCTCAGACAGTTCAAGCTAATCCTCGTTGAGAACCGTCAGTACACTAGAGAAAGCACTGGCATTTAAAAAAGTGGGGCTGCCAACTCCAGGTTGGGAAATTCCTGGAGATTTGGGGGTGGAGGCTGGGGAGTGGGGGGGGACCTCAGTGGGGGTCTAACCCTACTTGGGCAACCTTGGGCCAGTCACAGATCTTTCAGAGGTCTCTAAGCCCCTAAAAACCAGTCTAGCTCACCACACATAATGCTAATGGTGTAGTGGTTAAGTGCGCGGACTCTAATCTGGGAGAACCAGGTTTGATTCCCCACTCCTCCACTTGCACCTGGCTGGATGGCCTTGGGCAAGCCTTGGCTCTGTTCCCTCAAGGACAGCTTGGGAAAGCGCTCTCTCAGCCCCACCTACCTCACAGGGTGTCTGTTGTGGGGAGGGGAAGGGAAAAGGAGTTTGTAAGCCGCTCTGAGACTCCCTTGGGGAGTGGAGGGCAGGGTATAAATCCAATCTCTTCTTCTTCTTCTTCTAAGAGCTAGAACTTGAGGCTGCCAGACAATCCTATGATCTCCTGGCTATTCCACACACAATGCCTGATGATGATGATGACGACGACAACAACAACAACAACAGCAGCAACGGTGATTAAAGGACATGGGACAGACAATGTCTGCATGTTTATGGGTCCCACCAAGAGCATGGTGTAGTGGTTAGAGTCTTGGATTAAGATCTGGAAGACCATGGTTTAAATCTGTATTTTCCCATGCGTGATCTTGGGCCATTTGCTCTCTTTCCCAGTCTCTCAGGGTGTGAGGATAAAACTGAGAAGAGGAGAACAATATAAGCTGCTTCAGGTCCTTCATCTGACTGTGTTCACATCCACTCCAGACCAGCAGAATCAAGGGGCGAAGGCTTGACTGTTTCTTCACTTCCCCCAGAAATGACAAGATTCCTGCCTTCTCATACTGTGGCCAAAGTAGGATAGCCTCGGCTTAGTCATTTGAGACATCTGTCAAAATGAGCTCTGGCCCAAGGAAGTTTATTCTTCTCTCCATCTGTTAGCCCTTAAGGAGCTTCAAGATTCCTTTTTTTCTTGTGCTGCAATAGACCTCTGGGATATGCTGTATAAGTGCCTACCTTTTCAGGATGTGTGCAGCATCCTGAGTCCAGCTGCAGCCGGTCTGGAGTAACTTGCTGCACACTCTGATGCAGAAAGACTCCAGGATTGCAATGAGCTTCACTTTGGGGAGAGGCCGTGCCTCAGTGGGGGAGCAATTGCTTGGCATGACAACAGTTCCACGTCTAATCCCTGGTGTCTGCAGTTAAAAGGATTTGGTGGAAGGTGGTGTGAAAGATAACCTGTATCAGACCCCAGAGCGCCACTGCCAGTCTGAGTAGACCGTTGTGACATTGACGAGTCCATGGTCTTTCTCAGTATAAGGCAGCTTCTGGTGTGTTCATGTGACTAGAGAGTTAGGTCTGCAGAGGACCGGATGGTTCCTTAGGCTTTCACCAGTCAGAAAGGCAACAAAATCTCATGGCTCGTGGAATGCAAAATTCCCAAAATATTGCAGCCGGGAAGAGAAGCAGTTGGACACATATGCTTCCTGTCTGATATGCCTTTTTTGTCATTATGTGCCTCGGTGTGTGCTCTGCACTGGGTTTCAAAATCGGCCAAGGCCACCAGACCTCATGTCTCTGCCCAGCCAAGAGGGAAAGACACAGCTGCATCCCCACCCCCCAGAACTGCTGCTAGGAGCTGGGCCAGTGGCAATGAAAGCCAAAGTGACGGTGGGCAAAGCCACAAATTCATCCCCCCCCCCCGGGAGAAATGCGAAAACACCACAGACATCTATGCACACAGGAGAAAGGCCACTATCGTCATATTGGGAGGTGCTGAGGCAGAGGCGCCCATGACAGGTCTGCTTAGCATAAGTCAGGTGAAGCGTGCAGGGAGGGGCTTCCCAGGCCAGCCTCAGCTTGCCTTCCTTCTCTCAGCCCCCAGCCCTGCCAACCCAGCCTCCGATCCCAGGTGCCCTCCCAGATACCCCTCTGGCAGGCCTGTATTTGCACTGACTTATTAGTCTCAAGTGGACCTGAAAAGGAGCAGCAGAGAGAGGCCGCTTCCCCATCCCCCACCCCGAGCCAGTGGGGTACAGTGGCTGGAGAGTGTCGAATGAGGACCAAGGAGACCTGGGCACAAATACATGTTCAGCTACCATAAACAAGTCTTGTTGGCATCTTAAAGACTCAGAAGAGTTTATTCCAGGCACAGCGTTTGGGAACTAGAGCCTCCAGCTACCATTTTGATTCGAGTCCAATAGCACCTTTGAGACCAGTTTCAGAGGAGAAGCTTTTGAGAGTCAGAGCTCCCTTTGGCTAATGTGCTTAGCGGAGGAAGGGAGATCTCGGAGTCCTTTTGCCCTCATCAGAAGGTGGGAGGGGTGTGGCAAAGAACGCTTGTAAAGGCTGCAAAGGTGTCCTGCATGTAGCAATCGGCTTGATTAGAGCAGAAGGGAAAGGCTTGGGAAAGGCTCCAGTCAAGTGGATGACATTATGCGTGGTACCCCTGCATCCTTTGCAAGTGTTCTTTACAACATCCCTCCCACCTTCTGACTAGGGTAAAAGGACTCCGAGACCTCCATTCCTGCATGCGTCTGTTGAAGGGAAGCTCCAACTCTTGAAAGCTTATATACCTTGAAACCTTTGTTGGTGCTGCTGGACTCAGATCTAACCATTCTACTGCAGACCAGCACGGCCACCCTCTGAAACCACAGCAATGTCTAGGTACGTCAAGTCCATACTGGAAGAAAAATTTATTAAACCATTAGGATGCCACAAGATCCCTGCTTAGTTTTGTTGCCAGAGACAAATGCAGCTGGAAGTTTTATCATTCAGTCCTGAAGCAATCCTTGAGTGAGATCTTCAGCCAGTCACACTCTCTCTCCATGTAGCAAAAGAGCAAGAGTCCAGTAGCACCTTAAAGACCAACAAAAGATGTGGAAGGGTGTGAGCTTTTGTGAGTCACTGCACCCTTCTTCCGATACCTTCAGAGTGATTCATGAAAGCTCCTACCCTGCCACATATTTTGCTGGTCTTTAAGGTGCTACTGGACTCTTGCTCTTTTCTACTGCTACAGACAGACTTAACATGGCTACCCATCTTGGTCCCTCTCTGTGTAATTTACCTCAGCGTTGTCAGGATAAAATGGAAGACTGGAAAACTAGGTATGCTGCTTTAAGGTCCTTGGAAGAAGCATGGGATAAAAATGTGATAAATATGGCTTCCCTATCAAAAGTGTGCATGACAGAGCCTGGCTCCGATGACTGCGCATGCTTGAAAAACACAAGTTTATCACATTTGCACCCCACATTTTTAAAAAACGAATATGACTGTAACAGCCTAGGCATACACCTGAAAACCACCATGTGTGAAGGAGATGACTGAGTTGAAATATATAGGAGGAAAAACATAGGCACATATATACACTACAACCCAATTCACACCTGCCCTTTAAAGTGCTTTGGAGCCTCCCTCCTGCTGTTTTGGGCACAGTTGCAGGGCATGTGTGAAAGGCAGAAAGGGCAGCTTTAAATGCAGGTCTCTCAGGTTTCCTAAGTGACTGGCAGACATGCAGGAAGTAGGATTCACAATAGCATTTCAGCCTCGCTGTGACTTTGGTGTCATTTGCAAACAGACATGTTCTATCTGAAATGCATTTTTACTGTTCCAGCCATCATTTGGGAGTTATACACATTTGGGAATACATCTCTCGTTCAGATGGGTGCAGCAGAGGAGGACACCCCGTTGAATACTTACCGGCATTTCAAGCATTTAACAGTGAAAAATAATATAACTGATAGATCACTTTTTTTTAAAGCAGAAGTCTTTTTTAAAACTAAGAATATAAAAATTACAATGATCACTGGGCTTACAACAAAATGTTAAAAATCCAAGAGTAAATTTTACATATTCCAAAGTACCAAGAACATAACTATCAAAAAATAAGGTTAGCAACAATACAAGAAATCAAACATTTAAAATATATTATTAAATAAAGCAGGAAGTCAACATGATTCAACATTATCAGATGCAAATTCTAAAATTGGGAACCAGACCAATTTAAGACCTGATGAACAAGGACCAGAATCACCCTGTGCCAGTTGAGATGACAATTTATCCATCAAGCAGAAATCAAACACTTTGTCAAACCAACTGGTGATTGTGGGTGGGTCTGGGCATTTCCAAAGCTATTACTATTCTTGCTACAGCACATAGTTTCACCATTAATTCCTTTCATTCTGGAGGAATTGTTTTCAAATCTTTATTCCATAAACTGAGCAGCAAAAAAAATCTGTTCCTAATGGAATTGTATAACTAGTAATGTGATAAATTTGTTTTTGTACTTGTACCCAAAACTCCTGGATAACCCTACACTCCCACCAGCAACGCTTGCATGTACCTACAGCTCTACAACCCTTCCAACAAAGGGAAGAGTAGTTTGAGTGCATATAGTGTAATTTTTGTGGTGTGAGGTACCACCTTGATAGTGTTTTAAAGAACTGCATTTTTATCACAATGGCGTCTGAACAACAGATCACTTTGGGAGCCAGTTTGGTGTAATGGTTAGGAGCACGGACTCTAATCCGGAAGAACTGGGTTTGATTATTTACTCCTCCACATGCAGCTGCTGCTGTGACCTTGGGTCAGTCACAAGTTCTTTCAGGGCTGTTCTCTCAAGAGCAGTTCTCTCAGCCCCATCTACCTCACAGGATGTCTGTTGTGGGGAGGGGAAGGGAAAGTGGATTGTAAGCTGCTCTGAGACTCCTTTGGATATCGAAGGGTGGGGTACAAATCCAAACTCTTTTCTTCTGAAACATAATAAATGGTGGGATCTCAGAGGTTAGGTAGTTATGATGACCCAGGAAGACCAAGCCAAGGTCAAGTGGTCCTTGTCAAATTATGAGCCAGCATGAGAGGGGCCACTCAGTGGTACAGCAGCCTCTACAGCTGTGGCAAAACTACTGGCTGAGGTTGAGAGCATACTTGCAAGGATCTCAGCCTTGATAAGCCTGTGGAGAAAGGGGAACCACCACAAAATGGCAACCATGAGAAGTGGGACCAATCACAAAATGGCTGCCACAGGGAGCAATCACAAAAGGTTGGGAGAATCCAAGCCAAGAGTATGATGCGGGCAGCTATTTCTGAACGGGCACTTATTACAGCCCCAAAGGTGACATGATGAAGAAAAAACAGGAATGGCCTATAGCTTTGGAGGAGAAACAAGTGGGCACCAGGAGACATATCAACTGGCATCATGGTAACCATTGGTGCCACAGTGAAGACCACTGGAACAGTGGATTGCCCAAGGCAAACTCGCGTGAGATGAGTTTTGAGACAGGAAATTTTCACCTCATGTCCTTTGACCCTAAATGATACACAAAGTAGGCTAGTTAAAATAGCTGAACTTGTCTTACAAGGCAGTATAAAGAAAGGACCCACAAAAAAGCCAGGTGTTTCCTAAAGACCGGTGTGAGCAGTATATTCATTTGGTACATTTTAATCTCCTCCCTTCCACCCAGGAGCTCCAGGCAGCAGGCAATGTTCTGCCCTCCTCCATTTTATCCTCACAACAACCCTGTGAGGTAGGTTATGCGAAGAGAGAGTCGTTGGCCCACAGTCACCCAGCAAACATCCATGAACAGAGTAATGATGTGAACCTGGGTCTCCTAGTCGGACACTCTCACCACAACACCACACTGGATGTTTCAGAAGTTATGTTGCACATGGAAGGAATGGTGAGGCTATGGGGGCACAATCTCCCTCCTGATCTACCACAGTCTTCGTAGGTTTCATTTTTGCCCCAAAGGCTTCAAGCCTCCCATGTGATGAAGAGAAGGGCAAAGAATTCAAACCAGGACTGGCTGGCAGCTGAGGAGATCAATAAGGAAAGCCTGAAGCACAAAGCACCACTGGGCCAGCATGGGCTGTGCGAGGATTTGGAAAGGCCTCTAGGGACACTTCAGTATTCCAGCATGGTAGCATCTGCCCTCAGCAACGTAGGATGTTCCAAAGAACCCTATCAAGAGAACCACAACAACAAGGATGTTCCCACGGGACAAGCTCCCCCCCCCCCCCCCCCCAATCTATTTATTCACCACCATCACAGTGATCCATGCTCTTGTCACCTGAGTACTATCATGCACCCTTGAAAATGCCCTGGAACATTTATTTCATTGAACTTTTATACTGCCCTTCCCACAGAGCTAGTTTAGAATACAGTGGGAGAACAACCGCTGCCATGTTACGTTCGTGAGGGAAGATGTTCACCACACAGAGGTCCCTTTAGTCCTGTTTCAAAATGCTGGTTCTGAGGGGAAGGGGCTCAGTGGTGGAGCATCCGCTTGGCAGGCAGGTGGTCCCCGGTTCAGTTTCTGGCGTCTCCAGTTAAAAAGGACCAGGGCACGTGAAAGACCTCTGCATGAGACGCTGGAGAGCCACTGCCAGTCTGAGTAGACAGACCCTTGATGGATCAGTGGTCTGTTTTAGTACAAGGCAGCTTCATGTGTTCATGTGATCTTACAAAGCTCCGTATGAACCAGGACCTGGCTTACTTACTTTATGAACTAGGAGCTGGCTTGCTTACTTACTTTAAAGAGCTTTAATTTTTGTTAAGGATCCTTGCCTGGAACTCACTGTTGAATATGTTACCATGGGGCCCCACTCCTGCTCTCGGGTCTGATTAGCCCTGGGGTAGAAGGAAGGGGACCACAGATCTGAGGCCCTTCCTTGTGCTTGCTAGGCTTCTGGCATGTGATTGAGGGGCCATGTTGGAAAGGCTTTGCCAGTGGTTGTCCCACCAGGCCGTGTAATGCTTGACAACACATTTAGAAGTATTTGGTTCTAGGTCAAGACTAATAGATTTGGACTTTTGGTCATCTCCCCCTTATTTTTTTCTGTTTTGATTGTATTGTTATTTAAATGTTATTGCTGCTTTTTTGGTTACTGTTCTTTCCACTGTTGTTATTTTTTAACCTTCCAGTTAAGGTTGCAACTGATCTCCAGATAGCAGAGGTCAGTTCCTTTGGGGGAAATGGCTGCTTTGGAGGGTGGGCTCTAGGGCATTGTGCCCCGCTGAGGTCCCTCCTCTCCTCTCCCCAAACCCTACCCCTCACATCTTCAGGAATTTCTTAACTCAAGAGTTGGCAGTTCTCAATAGTTGGTCTTTGATTTAGACCATGCAGTGGACTGGGTTATCTTTGAAGTGAATTATAGTGCTGTGAACTGCCTCAGGAAGTTGCAGTGCTGAGGTAGTATATAAATGTTTTAAAGAAACACAAAAGTTCAAGCCGCGTTTTAAAATGTAAGCCAAATTGTAGAGCTTAAGCCCCAACATCAGCAAAGACTTTTTCTGATTGATTCCTTCCCCACACCATCTGTTGGTTGCTACACTTGCAGATGGCTACTAGAAATCCGGAAGGGGCACAAGAGATCATAGATCCTTTCCAATCTGCTACTTCCAAAGGGGGGGGGGGTTAATGACTACTACTAGTTCTGTCATGTGCATGTCTCGCCCTCTTGTGGTAAGGAGTGAGTTCAACATACAAGCGATTGCTTTTGAATTTTTGGGGTAATTCCCACACAAAAGGGCAGGAAGGCAAGCAAACTCATTTGGGAAATTAGCAAAGTCGCTTTGTGATATCAAACTTCTACACAACACTCATGCAGTTGTCCACCTTTTAGGTTTCATGAAAGAGTGTACTCAAAGGAGGTTTGGTCATTGTGTGGATTTTGGATCTCCATACACATGTTGGCACGCCCCCTTCCTCCCGCAAACTATTTCCATCCCCACCCCCACCAGGACTTTCATTTATTTATTTTATACTCTACCTTTCTCACTGAGATTAAAAGATTCAGAGCAGATTACACAGTTCACTCGCATTGCATATGAAGAGGCATCAAATAAGAACAGTATTGGCTTAGAAATCAATGTGGTGACATCTAATAAGCAGTATACTAGGATGAGGATAACCAAGCTCTGAATGAAAATAGTACAACAGGCATGTGTGGTGATCATTCTTAAAAGCCCCGTCTTTCCTTCAGGGCTCTGAACCAATCCTTGTCATTTAGACCTCTTGCAAATCTAATTTGGCCAGTCAGAGCTCACGGAACTCCTCTGAGTGGGAGGGGGGAGCCAGCCACAGTTTCAGAAGGACAAAGAAAACATTATTTTCTTTGGACAGGGATTTCACGGCTCTGGAAAGGAGCATCAGTTTAGCCAGGATTTTATTTGACTTTTAGTTAAAATGTGGAGGGTCAGCTTAGGGAAGAAAACTTGTTTTAGTGTGACAAATAAGTATCCTGTCAATGGCCCGCCCTTCCTAAATTGCGTGTATAGTTTCTGTGTGGGAAAAGAACAGACTTGAACCTGCAGAAGTAATCTATCCAGAGAAAGGGGGATCTAATCTCTCTTCAGGGTTTATTTACTTTGCTTGAGAGCCAGTTTTACTTTATATATTGAAGTCATCCAGACGTAACAGTTACAGTATTAAATACTTTATTTTCTGTTAAATAAATCTTTGTTGTCCATTTCCATGTGTCTTGTCTGTCGAGTCAAATATCTAAGGAACTGATCTCTATCTCACATATAAGTACAGTTTATGTCTAGTAGGTTTCCAAATAAGAGAATGCACAGCTTACACTTTACCAATCCCAAAGCTTGTGCCCCCCTTTTTATTTGGTTGTGGGTAGGTGGGGTTCAAAGAACCAGGGTTCATTTCATATCAGGAGCTCCTTTGCATATTAGGCCACACCCCCCTGATGTAGCCAATCCTCCAAGAGCTTACAATATTCCCTGTAAGAATAACACTGCCTAACCATCTCATCCTTTGCCATTCCCTTCTTCTTTGACCTTCAATCTTTTCCAGCATCAGGGTCTTCTCCAGTGAGAGCTCCCTTCTCATTTGGTGGCCAAAGTATTTGAGCTTCAGCTTCAGTATCTGGCCTTCCAGGGAACAGTCAGGGTTGCTTTCTTTAAGGATTGACTGATCTGATCTCCTTGCTGTCCAAGGGACTCTCAAGTCTTCTCCAGCAAGAGAAGTTATAGTAAGAAATAAAACATCTCCTTGTTATAAATTGATTAAAGCAGATCATTGCAGGGCACATTATCTGACTAAAATCTCTTTCATTAACTTGCATTCAGCTTTTACATCCCTCCATTTCCAAACTAGGCAAACAGCAGTGCTTAAAGGCCGATATACCAGAACACCAGCAACTGAGCGCCTTTGTATATGTGGTGGCTCAGTCCCTGAAGATCTGTGTCATTACCTCCTAGATCATCCACTTTATTCACTCCCAAGAAAGAAGTTTCTTGGCACAATCTTAGATAAATTGGGCCCTTGCTCCACATCTGGAAAAGTTTTAACTTTACTTGCAGAAGTGAAGCCAGAGTACCTGTACAAGATTGCATTCTTTGCCCCAGCAGGAAAGAAAATCCGCATCAAGTTGACTAAATCATCTTCAGCTAAATAGCCAGGGCTACATTAAGGTATTTAAGGTCCTTTTTAGTAACCTTACCCCAAACCTTATTTTTATTTTGTATGTTCTAATTTTTATCTTGTATTATTCTAAGTAGTTTTATGCCAGACATATATATTTTTACTTCTTGTGTTTTAATGCAGATCTCATTCTGTATCTTATAATTTTTATTGTATTGCATTGCATTTGTAACAGACATTGGCCATATACAATAAATCGAACTGAACAGAACTACAGTACATAGTGGTATAACCCCCCAGCCCCTTCCGCTCAATGAAGCACTTTCCTGAACTATTCTGTTACAGTATAGTCCTTTTACCTTTACAGAAAAGCTCTTCCTTTTAGAGAGTCTGTGGAGTGACAGGAGTGTGGGAGTGTGTGCCCATTCCACAAGGAGGGGGCCCCAATGGAGTATGAACGAGTTCAGCCAGGTGTTGATCCAGTTGCTGTATCATTATAGTGAGACTAAGCACTATAGACAGATAGCTGCCACCAAGAGAGGGAGAGAGAGGTAGGCACAAGAGGATAGGGAGAGAAACCGAAAATCCTAGGTGTGAGGTTCTTGCTATTTGGGGAAATGGTTTTACCTTTAAACACTCTCTGTGTATATAAACTTGATAGTTTTCTGCTGCCACCAGGAATTAAAAATTCCAAATCTCTCTCTTTTGGTAGAATGACCTAGGGTCTGGGCACTCCAGAGGACTATGTGGCCCTGAGGAAGTACTGTACTGATTTCTGGGATAAGTTTAAACAAAAATTGATTTATTTAATAAAGAACAAAATGGGTTTCTGGTTATTTTGAACAGCTGCTGAAGAAAGGAACTTGTAAATATAACTGGCAAGGCTTGGTGCTACAAACAGTCTCTCAAACTCCACCCTGACAGGCTCATATACTCCTATTACTTTCTCTCTCTCATATTTATAGTCACACAGGCTAGTCTCTTTGTTTTATTCACACAGAATAGAATCAACTCTCTTGGTCACACAGACTAAATTGTTGGTCTTATTTACTCAGAAAAAGACTCAAAATCTCATAGCCACATAGACTATGCTCACTCTTCAAATTTCACACACAGAATCCTTCATACACACACACACACCCTGATTCCTCTCAGAACATCTCCTCCTACACTCTCAGTCATCAGCCAATCAAAATCACTCGTCTTCCTCTATCACCCTCCTTACAGTACTGCAGTCAAACTGAACATTTAAAGGAACACACACCCCAAAACATGAAATTATTACACTAGGTGTTGACACTCAATGTGTTGTTGGGAGGATAAAAGGGAGGAGAGAACACCAGCCACTTTAGGTTCCCATTGAGGGGAAAAGAAGTGGGGCATAAATCTGCACAAATATTTAAAAGGCAAGAACCGGATCCTTGAAATGGACCCAGAAGCGTACAGGGATTGTATCTGATCCAGGAAAGCTGGCTCTGGCAGCCACATGGACTAATAACCACATGGGTGGGTAGGGGTTGCACTGAGGAAGAGAAAAGGAGCAAAATGCCCTCCTTTCATAAGCAGATTGGCACTTGAGGAGCAAGGAGGGTGATTCCATCCACTCTCACAGTGCACCCCCGAAGTTATTGTTGTTGTTCAGTCACACAGTTGAGTCCCGACTCTTCGCGACCCCTTGGACCACATCACGCCAGGCCCTCCCATCATGCTCCTGAGTTTGCTTAACTTCACGTTTGTTGCATCAATATCACTATCTAACCATCTCATCCTTTGCCCCTTCTTCTTTTACCTTCAATATATACCAGTATCAGGGTCTTCTCCAGTGAGTGTTCCCTTCTCATTTGGTGGTCAAAGTATTAGGTAAAGGTAAAGGTTTCCCTTGTTCGAAAGCCAGTGGAATACGACTCTAGGGATGCGGTGCTCATCTCCGTTTCCAAGCCGAAGAGCCAGCGCTGTCCAGACATTTCCATGGTCATGTGGCCAGCGTGACTAGATGCCGAGGTGCACGGAACGTTGTTACCTTCCCTCAGAAGCAGTACCTATTTACCTACTTGCAAATTCTTGCTTTCCAACTGTTAGGTTGGCGGGAGCTGGGGCCAGAGACGGGAGCTCACTCCATCACGTAGCACTTGGGTCTCGAACTGCTGACCTTCCGGTCCCTAAATCTTAAATCCCCCAAATCACCTTTTTCTCATTGTTGTAAGGAGCTACTTGGGATGCAGGAAGGTTCCCCAGTCCCGCTTTTCATGGATCATGGGAGCCAGCCCCCAGAATTAAGACAGAGTAACTCACAAGAAAGTTATGCATATAAACAAAATACAGTAAAAGCTACCATTCATTTATAAGTATTAGAAATCATAATTTCCCCATTGCTAGGGAGATCATTTCCCTGCAGATCCCTCTAAGGCAAGACTGGGACCAGCTGCCAAGGGTGTCCAGGCAGTGCTGTGGCTGGGTCCTTCTAGCTCACTTGTGCTCATAGTCATGACTTAGTTGTAGTACAAAGCATCATAAAGCTCCAGCCCTGGCAATGCTGCTCCCTACGCCAGAGTCTGAACAGGAACTCCAGCATGTGGGAATGTGAGATTCTGGGAGCTGCCAGGACTCCTTTCAGACCCAGTTGTACCTGTATCTTCATATGAGGTCAACACAGACCCTCTTTGTAGGAGACAGTCTAATAAGACCAGGCTAGCCTGAGCCATCCAGGGGAGGAAGGCAAGAGAACCAGCCTTAAATCCCTGTTCAACCATGAAGTGACCTCCTAGCCACTGCCTCTCTCACTGCAGAGATTCTCTCAGGTACCTGGGAGAATAATGGGGGTCATCCTTCAGAAAGGGACCATGGCTCAGTGGCAGAGCATCTGCTTGGCATGCAGGTCTCAGGTTCAATCCCCGGCATCTCCAGTTAAAAGGGTCAGGAAGGTGATGGGAAATACAGGTTGCTTACCTGTAATTGGAGATCTTCGAGTGGTCATCTGTGCATTCACACCTCTGGGATAAAGTGCGCCTGCGCCGATCCCGATCGGTAATCTTCAAAGCCTAACGGATTTTCGCGCCAGCTCCCCGGTCACGTGCACGCCCACTGCGCATGACCCGGGGAGAGGCACGAGGATCCCGCCAGTTCCTTCTGACCGCTGCTAACAGCCCCCAAGGAAAAAGGTGAGGGAGACCGAAAGCAGAGGGGAAGGAGGGCGGGTGGTGTGAATGCACAGATGACCACTCGAAGATCTCCAATTACAGGTAAGCAACCTGTATATCTTCTTCATGGTCTCTGTGCATCACACCTCTGGGAGAATAGCGAGCAATAAACACCACATACCTGGAGGTGGGTGCTGGAGGTCTCACATCTGAGCTGCTTGCAGGACTGCACGGCCCACCACAGTACGCTGATGGACGCGGACATCTAGGGCGTAGTGCTTCACAAACGTGTGAGGGGACGCCCACGTTGCAGCATTGCAGATGTCTCCCAGGGGAATGCCCTTGAGGAATGCTGTGGAAGTAGCCACGGCTCGAGTGGAGTGTGCCCGGAGGGACGCCGGCAGTGGCCTTTTGGCCAGAAGATAGGCGAGTTTTATCGTCTCAACTATCCACTTCGAGAGTCTTTGAGATGACAGTTTCTGTCCCTGCCTGGGCAAGGCATAAGAAATGAAGAGAGCTGGAGACTTGCGAAAGGATTTTGTCCGGTGCAAGTAGAAAGACAAGGCTCTCTTGACATCTAAAGTATGCAGACTACGCTGCGTTGGGTCCTGGGGATCAGGAAAAAATACCGGCAAGGTGATATCTGCCCCTATATGAAAGTCCGACACTATTTTAGGCAGGAAAGCGACATCTGGAGCCAAAGTGACGGCATTATGATGAAACGTGAGGTATGGTGGGTCGCAACGGAACGCCGAGAGCTCACTCACGCGTCGAGTAGACGTGATGGCCACTAAAAATGCAACCTTCCATGACAAAAGCTGAAGACTGCATGAGGCCATGGGTTCGAAGGGTTTTCCCATCAGCTTAGTGAGAACCAGGGGCAAGTCCCATGCCGGGACTGGTGTCCGCACTGGGGGATAGAGGCGATTCATTCCCTTGAGGAATTGTTTCGTTGTTGGGTGGGAAAACACTGAATAGCCATCAATCTTAGGATGATTGACTGAGATGGCCGACAAGTAGACTCGGATAGATGAGTGACACAGTCCCCTGTCCTGACATGACAGGAGGAAACCAAAAACATCTTTAAGTCCAGCGGGGACTGAGGGTCGTCCCACAGACGCCAGGAAAGTTAAAAATTTAGTCCATTTTGACTCATATGAACGTCGAGTGGAGAGTTTGCGTGAGTTCAGTAGCACTTGAGCAATGCGTGATTCTAACCCTAAGTTAGGATCAGCCACGCTGTCAATTTTAACCTGGGCACATCGTGGTGCAGTACTCGGCCCCCGCACATCCCGAGGAGATCCGGGTCCGTCGGGAGATGGAGATACGTCTCTCGTGAGAGGCTGAGGAGCGTGGGGAACCAGGGTTGTCTCGGCCACCATGGGGTGACAAGAATTGCCCACGGTCGCTCTGTCAACAGTTTGTGGACTACTCTCGGAATGAGAGGGATTGGGGGAAATAGGTACACCCGTTTCCCTGTCCACGGGAAGAGGAGACCGTCTCCGAGAGAGGTCGGGTCCGTTCCCGCTCTGGAACAGAATAGATGGCACTTCTTGTTCTCCCGAGAGGCGAATACATCCACGGATGGATGTCCCCAATGGTCGAAGATCGGAGTCAGGTAGAGGGGGTTCAGTTCCCACTCGTGTAGGGATGCTCCTCCTCTGCTTAGGAAGTCCGCTTGGACGTTGAGTAGTCCTGGGAGATGAGTCGCCACCAGGTGAATATTTAGCGCCTGGCACTCATTCCACAGCTCTATTGCTAACCGGCAAAGTCCACGGGAGACCGTCCCGCCCTGGCGGTTGATGTAAAACATAGTGGTGGTGTTGTCTGTAAGGACAGTCACCGTTTTCCCCGTTAGGGATTGGCGGAAAGACCTCACTGCGTAGAGAACTGCCAGCAGCTCTAAGAAATTGATATGGTTGTGTGCCACAGAGGGGTGCCACCTGTCTCCCACACCTACACCTTCCAGGTGAGCTCCCCAGCCCCATAGGGATGCATCCGTGGTGACGGTCGCTGAGGGGGGTGGAAGCCGGAAAGGTGCACCTGAGTGTAAATTCTGGGGCACAAGCCACCAACTCAGGGTCTCCAGGACCTGGGTAGATATCTGGAAACGTTTGGAGAGGGAGTGGAGTTTGGGGCGGAAACGCCTCAAGAACCAAAGCTGCAGTGGTCTCATTCGCAATTTGGCGAAAGGAATCACTGCCGTTGTTGCGGCCATCAAGCCTAGCAGGCGAAGGATTTGTTTGGCTGTAGCCTCCTTGGTCTCTTGGATAGCCTGGAGAAGGGAGACTATATCCGCTGCTCTGTTGGGGGGTAGGAACGCCCTGCATTGCAAGGAGTCCAGGATAGCTCCGATAAACTGAACCCGTCTGGAAGGGATAAGCATGGACTTTTTGAGGTTTATAGTCAACCCTAGTAATTCTAGGGTGTGAAGGGTAGTAGAGATGTGGTTCTGTAATTCCGTCATAGAAGGGGCGACTAGAAGCCAGTCGTCCAGGTAGGGGTAGAGGTGGACACCTTGGAGTCTCAGATGTGCCGCTACTACTGCCATAAGCTTCGTGAAGACACGAGGAGCTGTAGAGAGGCCGAAGGGTAGGGCCTTGTACTGGAAGTGACGCGGACCGATCGCAAAACGTAAGTACTGTCTGTGTGACGGGTGGATCGTCACATGAAAGTATGCGTCCTTTAAGTCCAGCGTCACCATCCACGCGTTGGCTTCTAGTAGCGGTAGGATGGTCTGTAGAGTGGTCATACGGAATTTCTTGTAGGTGATGAACGCATTGAGGTTCCGCAGATCTAATATGGGACGAAGTCCGCCATCCTTTTTTGGGACCGTGAAGTAGCGGGAGTAGAACCCCCGCTGAAGGTGTTTTGTTGGTACCTGTTCTATGGCGTCTTTTAACAGGAGGGCTTCGACTTCCGACGATAAGGTGTCGGAGGGAGGGGTGGTTACGAAGTACGATTCTTGTGGAATCTGGAAAAATTCTATTCTGTAGCCTTCTGCTACAACCGACAGTGCCCATTTGTCTGTCGTGATACGTTGCCATGCTAGTAGGAAGGGGGATAGACGGGTGGGAATATCGGAGCGAATGGGAGAGTCAAAGACTCTGCTTGTTCGGCTTGGGTGGTTTAGCCTTAGAAGCGGAAGCGGGCGGGAATCGTGGCTTATGGCCATAAGGTTTCTGCTGATAGACAGTAGACGGTGGTCTCTGCCATTGGGGTTCGGTGGGAGATCTTCGCGGTTGCTGTTTGGACCAAGATCTCTGCCATGTTTTCTGCTTCTGTTGTCTCGGTTGTGAGACACCCAAGTTACGAGATGTTTTGATACTCTTATCTAAATCATGAAGAACTGTGTCCGTCGTGGAGCTGAACAGTCCTTCACCCTCGAAAGGGAGGTCTTCCACTAAGGACTTAGTGTCTTGTGGAAGCGAAGTCGACCTCAGCCAGGCGTGGCGACGAAGGGCGACTGCTGAAGTGAGTGTCTTGGACGTGACGTCCGCAGCATGCTTGGATGCGTTAAGCTGATGCTTTGCTAGCACCATGCCTTCCCTCTGGATCTTCCTAGCGAGGCGTTGCTTATCCTTAGGAAGCTGAGCCAGAAGAGGTGTCATCTGTTCCCATAGGGAATACTGGTACCTGCTCATGCAGGCTGTGTAATTTGCCGTCTTTATGCCCAATGCACCGGCTGAATAAAATCGTCTTCCGAAAGAATCTAGTTTCCGTCCCTCCTTGTCCAAGGGGGAGGAATGTCCGCTACGTCCCCTAGCCGAGGGGGTCACGACTACTGAGTTGGGTTTGGGGTGGATGAATAGGAATTCTGCCCCTGGCTCTTGGAGCCTATACATGTGGTCCAACCTTTTGTTGGAAATTGGGGTTGAGGAGGGGTGGCCCCAGGATTCTTTGGCAGTGCTCAAGAGCACCGAAATTAGTGGCAACGCTACCGCGGTGGATGTGTCCATCTGTACGATATCGAAGATGGCATCGGTAGCGGTAGGAGTTGGTTGGACCGTGGCAAGCGCCAAGGAATGTGCCATTCGTTTGATAAGTTCTCCATAGGATTTCACGTCTTCGGAGGGGGAGATTGGTAAATTTTCAGCCACATCAGGGGATGGTGACGGCTGGATGGGAGATTCGTCATCGGATGATTCGGGAGATTCGGGCATCGAATGGTCGGAATGTTCGGAGGGAGACATAGGGGTCGACGGGTCTGGCTGATAAGGAGGGAGGTCGATATCGGGTGATGTGGGCATCGGTATCGTTAGTTTCGGTATTTTCGGTTTCGGTTGCGGCATCGGTATCGGAGTCGGAGGCGGGGCCGGGGGATCTCGGCATCGGGAGACTCTTGACGACGTCGATTGGCGATCCCACTCCACTGGGTACCATTGTGGAGGTGGTGGGTAGGAGGAACCATACAGGTATCGCCATTGACGGACGTCCCACGGCACCGAAGATGGGGGAAGGCGCCAGTCTCGCTCGCCTCTCGGTGCCGGCATCGGGTCAGGCCCTGTCTCGGGACTGCTGTGAGGGATCTGCGTCAGCTCGATGTCGGGTTCCGAATCCGTGAGCTGGATGGGTCGCGGCATCGGGGAGACGGGGCTGCCCCGGGGTCGCTCGCGCCCAGGAGGGTCAAGCTGTGGAGACCCATGCTGGGTCATGTCGGACGCGGGGTGCGTCGACGAAGCACTCGAGGTCTTGTGCTTCAGCTTGCCCTTACCCTCTTTGCCCTCCTTACGCTTCTTAGCGGGAGTTCGTGGCAGTGAGAGGGGTCTTTTCGATGCCGACTTCTCGGTGCCGGAAGGGCTTCGCATCGGTGGCGACGTCGGGCCCGTCGGTATCGATGGGGACGTTGCCGAGGCGTCGGCTGCGGACATCTTCGGTGACAACGCTGCCTCCAAGAGAGCCACTCGGAGTCGGGCCGCTCGGTTCTTACGAGTTTGTTTAGAGAACGCGGCGCAGCTCGAACAGGAGTCGACGCGATGCGACTCGCCTAGGCACAGCAAGCAGAGGGAGTGCTTGTCTGGGGGGGGGATTTTACTCCCACACTTAAGGCAGCGTTTAAAGAAACCCCACCGCTGGGCCATAGGCCGGGCGGGGAGTAGAAGGAGGAGAGTCCAAAAGAGAGTCCAGGAAAACAGTCCGTAGGTCAGTAAGAGGTCTAAGAATCAGTCCGAAAGGCCTTTCCAAGTTGGAAAAGAAGAAACGAAAGTTAACTACCGACCGGAGCGGAGAGGGGGTCCTCACGACGCGGCGGTCAGAAGAGAACTGGCGGGATCCTCGTGCCTCTCCCCGGGTCATGCGCAGTGGGCGTGCACGTGACCGGGGAGCTGGCGCGAAAATCCGTTAGGCTTTGAAGATTACCGATCGGGATCGGCGCAGGCGCACTTTATCCCAGAGGTGTGATGCACAGAGACCACGAAGAAGATAGACCTCTGCCCAAGACCCTGGAGAGCCACTGCCAGTCTGAGTAGACAATACTGACCCTGATGGACCAAAGGTCTAATTCAGGAGAAGGCAGCTTCATGTGTTCCCATCTGCACGGTTTTCCTGACCTCAGACCTGTTGAGGTAATCCATGTGCATGGGTGTGGTTGTCCCTCACTGAGCCAAATAGCACACTTCTAAGACTCATGGTGATTAGGAAAACAGTTGCCTTCTTCGCACACACCATAGTTGTAATCCCACTTGACAGGACAGGGACCCTAGATCCAGCCTGCATTCTCCATAATACTCTACACACTTCAGCACATTTTAGTCTTGGAAGGGCAGGACAAACATATGAGCTACATCATGTGGGACTACATTTATGCACAGTGTAGAATATATATATGCAGACTACTGCTATCTCAGGAAGCTGCTCCCCTCTTCCCCAAGGATTACCTTTCCTCAGAAATAACTGCAACATGCGAGGGAGTGAGCTGTGAAAACTTCATTAATGGAGAAAAGTGAGACATTTCCCCCCTCCCTTTTCAAGTTCGTCAGCCAGCAGCACTTCCAAATCCCCCCAGACCAGTGTGGGCTTTGCCTCACCCCCTTTCTTTAAGAGCATTTTTTAAGGTCTGGGAATGGAAAGGGAGAAGCAAGTTCTCTCTGCCTTTGGCACTGTTGCAGGAAAGCAAGTTCCATCCCCAGCTACTAACAGACAATTACAGGGGGTTGGTTTTCTCATTCCCCAACCACAGATTCCAATATGAACCTGTAGTATGCTACTGCCATCTAGTGGGCTTTGCTATAAACGTTACAGCAAGGGCCACAGATGCGAGAACTTGGGTATAAGCAAAGCAGCTTTCTTCGTTTTCTTTCACACAACAGCTCCTTGAAAGAGTCCTGGTGCTAGCCACACATCTCTCAACTCTAACTCACGTCTGTAACCATAGGAAAGAAAATCAAGTACTTTACTTTATTGATCAAAGTACACCACACCTAAACTGTAATTAAAGGCAGGAAGGAGAAAGAGGGTCAGAAACACTATCTTGCATACAGACCTGGGGCTCACATGTTTAATTTTGCAAGACACCTTTATACCCCCCTGGCTTAAGGCCATAGAAGAAAAACTCCCCTACCTTGGCCTCACAAAACAATATCTATGCTCTCTTGCATATGATAAAGCTAGAGAATTGACAAAACAGAGGATTATAGATATTGATAGGCAGAACGATATTGGCAGAGTAGAGAAATGGAATAGACTTCTGGACCCTCCTAACAGAATTAGTCCTATGGCTTATCTCCACCAATTGTCAAACAATGAATATAGGAGAACGTTTACTCTGATGCGTTGGGATGCCCTTCCTCGAGGGAAAGTATAAGAAAATCCTGTTTGAGGAACGCATTTGTCCCTGCTGTAACAATGGTATCGAAAATTTAGAACATATCATTTTCGATTGTAAGGTATATGATAATCTCCGGAACTCGCTCCCATTCTCTAAATCTTTACCCCTTAGTAGCAGGCAAAGAGTCCATATTATGAAAAATCTCCTGGCAGACAGATATCCAGAGGTAACACTTTTAGTGGCTAGATATGGATGGCTAGCTCTAAGAATTAGAAAATTTATAATAGAGGAAATCAAATCACCTAATTGTTAACTGCCTGTCTCTTAAGAATCTAAAATGCATTTTATCGTTTGCCTCTTATAAATTTTTAAATGCATTCTATTCCTGTTTTAAACTTCTTTTACTGCCGTCTGATTGCTCTGTTAAGCCTCTATTACTTTTAGGTGCAGGGAGAATACAACTTTTATTCTCATTGTTCAAGTTTTTTACAATGCCATCAGGACTGGAGGCCCTATAAGTGAAATGTTATTAGTTGTGCTCCTGTTCCATTTAACCTGTACGTGTTATTTAGAAAATGTTTTATTAGCCACAAAAGTTTTTATGCAACTCATGTGTAAAACTACTTTTATCTGGTCTATGACTGTTATAATAAACTTGACTACAGAAGGCATACAGACCTGTGCATATAACATATGTTGGTGACTGACACAAAGAGATATTCTGCTGCCCTCTTTTATGCTTTCTAAGATTGGCCACAAGCTCCTTGGTTTTTCTGTGGCTCACTCTCTGGCACAGGAATTTTCATTTGGTATTTGCTGTGCGTTGAAAAGAGTCCTTCAGACTTTCCAGATTGGAAAGTATTACCCATGTCAGTATTGCAAGGTGTGTAGCCAGTTTCTTCAGTGATGGCCTTAGATCACAGCCGATACAAGTTTTAGAGATGGGCTCTGAATTATCAGCACTGCCATGAGTAGTACTAACTTGCTGGCCAGATCTAAATGTCATTACTGGCATTATTACAATCACCAGCAGCTTCGCTGTTTCTCCAGTGCCAGTTCCTAGAAGGGATGGGGCTGTTTCTCCAAATAGATCCACTACTTTCTTACCACTAAGTGTATAACAGCTCAAAAAATCATGTTATACACCTGAGAAATCTTGATGAGTGAATTATTCAGGTTCTGCTGTAAATGGTTCACAAGTTTCAATTCAAGTAGCCGCTGGCCAAGATTGCCAATAATTCCACTAAGATGTTACCAATACGAAAAAGCATAGACCATGATCTGCTGTTTCTGTATCTTTGAAAAGAATCATGTGCTATAGATTTGCTCTGCTATACACAGAATTTTGACTTCTCCTTTCTGCAAGCTAAGCAGCCATAATGAAAGCAAAAACGGGACTATAATTTGGGCTTTTAAAAAATCCAAAATGTCAAGGCACCATTGATCTTAGATGACAGATTTGCTGTACAAGTACTGATTGTATATATGGCATACATGTAACACACACACACACACACACAGACATAAATACAGAAAGCACAAGCATCATATTGAAGCATAGCATGCTTGGCAAAATGAACTAGCCCTTCTCAGCATATGGCTGTACTTGCATACAATTTGTCCGTTTTGGGATATGATAAATTTCTAGTATTAGTCTCAACAGCAACTTTTAATATGAAGGCCACTGATCTGTTCATATCTCCTGCCAGCTATTCCAACTTGATCTAATCCATCTCTCATCAAGTGCAATCCTAAGGACCCTTTCCTGGGAATAAGCCCCATTGAACAGACCACAGTAGAATTCAGAGTAGACCTGTTTAGGATTGCTCTCTTAGTGTACCAGCAGAGAGATAGAGTATTCCTGCGTACAGAATGGGCAACATGAAATATAATTTAAACTACTGATTAAAAAGAGAAATATGAGGGGCTTACCCCACCATCATTCATAGGTCAATCCAAAGCCTAGTCATCCACCACCGGAGTTTGGCACAATGGAAAAGGCAAGGTCACCAAAAAGCCTTTCAGACAAGTTAACACGAAAAACATTGCTAAATCTGGTCCTTTGTAAACTGATAGCATTTGTCACTGAAAAGAATAGACATACATTTAAAGCATCAACAATGAAGAAAAACCCTTGTCTACAAAGTTATACATATTTGTGTACTAGACGATGTCAATGCAGAGTTAAGAGAGCCACCAAACACTATGGTGTACAGCCAGTGTCCTTGTTTCATCAGAAGCGGAAATCCAAACTGAAGTCTTGCTATAGTGCCTGGAGATGGAGCAGAGTTAGTCTTTAGAAGATTGGGAGCTTACACATTGGGACTATAAATTGCACAACTCTTAAGCAGTTTCTCAGTCTAAACCAGGGGTGGCCAAACTGTGGCTCGGGAGCCACATGCGGCTCTTTCACACAAATTGTGTGGCTCCCAGCAGGACAGCTGGGGAAGGGAAGGGATGCCTCCCTGATTGGTCTTCCCCTCCCCAGCCAGTGCTCCCTTCCTTGGGTAGGCTTGAGGAAGGGGGAGCACAGAAAGAAAGCAACTTTAAATGCGTTCTCAAAGCCCCCCCTCTCAGCCTACAAATATCATTAGATAAATAAATATCATTATCAATATCTGTTTTTACCCACTTTTGTTTTTGTGGCAGTCTCATTTAATGTTAATAAAAAGCACATTTCCATATTTTCCAATAAAAATGTGTGTTTTGTTCATGTCTTGCGGCTCTCAAACATCTGACATTTATTCTATGTGGCTCTTATGTTAAGCAAGTTTGGCCACCCCTGGTCTAAACAAACTTTGAGATAGTTATGGACAAGTCAAAACCCAAACAGGTTTATAAATTGCCACTCACCTGGGTGTCTATAGAAAACCCAAATCTCCTTTAGATAATCAGGCAAGCAGGAATTAGGAAGGGAAGGGAGCGGTTTTTTCCCCCCTGCCCCCTAGTGCATTGCAAATTATCAACAAGTGGACAAGTTCACCTGTAAAGCTAAGCTTGTCCGACAATCTACACAAGTTAGTACTGTTCACCATCACTTAAATTTAAGATACAGAGCACAGGACAGGGCAAGAGATTTAGAAGATAAATATAATTCTGGATTTGATACGATTTGATTAACAGTTCTGACTATGTCTTTTGTGTTAAAAACAAATCATTCTGAAGCAGATTCAATCATCTCTCTGCTAGCTTTAGGAACATAACATACATTTGTAGCACCAAGTCACTACTAACAGCTTTTGCAAAGAAAACCCAAGTTTATTTTGTAGTAGCAATAGTTTCTTTTTTATTTTTAATATACTTTAGGAAACAATATACAAAGCTGAGCTTTCCCACTGTCTTCGAACAGTGAGACACTCCAATTACACAAAGTCAGCGTTTTGTGATGGCTAAGAACAGCAGTCAGCACCAGACTTGAACAGTTAGCTACAACACAAACATCCTTCGAAATGAAATGTCATAATAGCAACAGGTAAAACCAGGAGTTAACATATGACAACTGTTGGGGAGGCGTCAATGATCCTTGTTGAATGTCATTAAATATTTTATACACAATTTCCTGTTTACAATTTTTAAACAAAACCTCGCTTTGAGGAATTATTTTCAATTAAGTACAAAAAGTATTCAACAAGAATAGGTCTGATAAAGTACCCCCAAAGAGTCCAAATTCTAATATGTATTGATCAAAGGAAATGAAAACCAGTGTTTCTTTTTTTTAAACATGTTTATTACAACAGATACAATTCACATCTGACTAGCTTTTATTTCTTCTTTCCCCTCCCA
This sequence comes from Lepidodactylus listeri, assembly GCA_029233225.1. Taxonomy (NCBI): domain Eukaryota; kingdom Metazoa; phylum Chordata; class Lepidosauria; order Squamata; family Gekkonidae; genus Lepidodactylus; species Lepidodactylus listeri. Next base: position 24,929,283 of record JARCFY010000012.1, read on the forward strand.
CAACCATGTTGACATGTTCATTGGGCTGTTTCCATATAATTTGAGAAAGGGATGTACTTTCAGCACACATGCCCAGCAGTACTACCAGTCCATTCTTACAGGGTGCAAATGGAAATACATTTCAATAATTTATACAAACAAGTGGGTTATGCTCAATCACTGCAATTTTAAGCTACTGTACACAGGAATGAAAAGATTATAGAAAAGTGCCATAGCAACAGTGCTTTAGGAAAGGAGGAAATTAGAAGAATTTAAAAAAAAACTGATAAAATCAGACCTAGGATTTCCAAGGGAAATGAACACAGAAAATGAAAAACACTGCTCTGTAAAACAGAAATGGAGAAGCACTGCTCTTGATTCGGTGCAAGTGTGGAAACAGTTGTTTCATGATATTTTGTACATTACCCAAACTGTTTCAAACTGTTGCAGCCTTGAGACACAGATCGCCTGGCGCTTGCATTAATTTTAGGAAATGCAAGATTTCTGAATGATAAATTAACTAAAAAAAAGAGCTAATTTTGCAGACAGGTTTACATGTAAAAGGCTAGGTATTTAGCCACCTCAGCATTGATTAGTTTTGGATGTCTAAGCTCTGATACACATGGCTTCCCATGGCTTCACTCTACAAAACATATTTACAACGTGAAGAATACATCTACAAGAAATCTACATTTCAAGGGTTTTACAAATCATCCTTGTATTCTTCCCCTGAATGACTCCCCTCCTGTCCCCTTTCCCGTGCCACTTTTTTTCTTTTGCCCAACTCAACGGTCCAAAGTCTACTCAAATGCAGCTCAAAAATGTTAAGACTGGGCAACCAGTTTACAGTTCCTGTACTCAAAACCCATGTGCAATTATTCACACCTTTTCACACCATGAAGGAATTCTGATTCTTTAGTTTTTCAAGTTCTTTAATTTGTTGTCTCAAAAATAGTATCCTACAAAGGAAAAAACAAGCAATTAGTATTGATATATCTATTCTATTCTTAAACATCTGCAATACATTAGTACTTGTCATAATTTAACACAAACATGAGCATGTTTAACTTAGTTATTCTGTAACGAAAGAGTTTTTATTCTAGAAAAGGAGAAAGTCGCTGGGCCTAAAAATGGTTGACCTACCTGAACAGTACACATAATGGACTAAATAACTGTTCAAGATCCAGAAGCACCTTCAGTAGTTCAATGGCTGTGGAGGGAGGTATTAACGCCAGTTTAAGTCAACAGCATCCTGTATGTTAGGCTGTAACAGTTCCTAGCCCCTGGTTGTACACTAGGGAATGCAGTTCAATAGTGCTTACTGGTATCAATGTTATAAAACTAACACACATACAGAAAAGATGTAAAAAATCAGGATGATAACACAAAGAATAAATTCTTACCTTTGCTCACGCAAAGTTGCTTGAATTTCACATACTCGAACTAAAGATCTTAAGTTTTTTAATTCAGTACAAATTTCTGACATGTGGACGCTTCCCATGTTATGAGCTTCTTCACGTAATCTTGATGCCTGAAGTTCAAAATAAGAAGTTTGAAAGCTTGTCTAAAAGGTTTGGTAATACTTGCCAGAGAGAAAAATATGAACTGGGTCAGCTACATTATGGCCTGGAAGGCAACACACAAGACTCACTACACGAACAATGCAGTGGTTGTGTTTCAGACCATCCCAAATCAATGCTGTTGTGAATTCTGTTGATCTTTAATTGTAGTGATTCGGTGCTACTGAATGTTTTTAATACCTTTTAGTGGGGGAAAGGTTTTTGTGCACAATAGTATTGTTATTCAAGTGAGGAAAGACAGGCTTAGAAACAGCGTAGTACCATCCATGAATAGCTGAAAATTAATTCAATTCTTAGTCCAGAAACAACTGTTTTATTTTAGATTTCTTCTAAAATTACAAACAGTCTACCTACTCCCTGGTAACCAGCAAAAATTACCACTAGCAAGTGACCTGCAGAGCTGGAAATTCTCTCAATTAAAGGATTACTGGTCTCTGAAGGCAGAAGCAGGGAGAACTGCTATGTACAAAACCCACTGAAATTCACTGCCAATTTCACTAGACCTATTTCTGTCTAGGAGGAAGGGAGGAACCAGCTGCTGCCAAACCGTCCTCAGAAACCAAGTGTTCAGTCTAAAGTGAGAAATAAATATCTGGGGCAGGGAACGAATGCTCAGCCTTGCTCCTCTTGACAACCATGCAAGAGGAATTAGGCTAAAAGCGACTTGTTCAAGGCCTTCCAGTATGATCATGCCTTAAAAAATCAGGATGATAACACAAAGAATGTCCTGCATTCAAGTCAAGCATCTTATTTACATTACATTTCTACATAATCAGTGAAGCAAAAATGGTACTGAACTGAATTAGGATTTGAGGTTAGTTGTCATAACATAGCTAGACTTTAAAAAGCTGGATCGTATAGTAATGGAACTCAGAATAAGCCTTGTTGATTCAAGATGAAGGAATATAAGAGCTCATTATTCTGTAGGTTAAAGCTAAATGGAAATATTTCAAGATCTGCATATAAATCTAAAAGTGATAAAATTTATGTGAAGTGTAAAGAGAAAATTCCTTTGAGTTATGACCTTGAAAATCTGCTTAAATTTGCTCCTCAAACTGTTTAGAGCTTTCAGTCTACTGAGCAGTCTCAAATAACTGAGAGATCAGGAGATGCTTAAACCACAGAACACTGCAAATCATGTTCACAGTACTTCTGGGCAACAATGCATAGCCTGTTAATTTAAATTTTTGTTTTATGGGAGGAAGACATCACTTGGGTCATAACCTTGTCCTAGCCTCATCTCCCATGATCTCTCACTGCAGCGAATGGGATGTACTTGTTTCCAACTTCTGACACTTGCTTTTAATTTTTTTGCTACACTGAAGAACTGTATTACATATAAGTTAGTACAAACATGTAAGCAGGCAAAAAAAAATAAATAATCAGTCCTTCAAATCGCACAAAACATAAACTGGGCTTTGGGCTTGGGTGTCACCAGTACACTGATGACACTCAGCTCTGTTAATGATCAGTTATCTGATTGCCGCCCCGAAAATCTGGCCAAGGGTTTGGAGGCTATGGTTGGCTGGTTGAAGCAGAGCCAGCTGAAACTAAATCCATCGAAGGTGGAAGTCCTGTGACTGGGCTGGGGGAATATGGGGTTGGGATGCCTACTCCTGGCTCTCGATGGTGCGTCATTAACATCTGCATCATCTGTCAGGAGGTTGGGGGTGATCCTGGATGCCTCCATTTCAATGGAAGCCCAGGTCATGAATGTCATTAAACTGGCATTTTACCACCTTCACCAGGTTAAACAGTTCCCTTCCTGTCTCCCTCTGATTTAGCCACAGTGATCCATGCAACAGTCACCGCCAGGTTGGACTACTGTAATTTGCTCTATGTAGGGCTTCCCTTGAGACTGACCTGGAAAGTGCAACTGATCCAGAATGCAGCTGTGTGGGTTCTGACAGGAACAGAGCACATATATAATTGGTGCTTTATCAGCTGTACTGGCTCTGATTGAAGACCAAATCAGGTTCAAGATTTTGGTGCTGACTTTTAAAGCCCTAAATGGTCTGGGACCAGAACACCTTCAGGACCGCCTTTCCTGGTATATCCCTCAAAGAGCATTACACTCTAGTGACCAAAATCTGGTGATCCCTGGCCCCAGCCCAGTGGAACACTCTTCCAGGAGAGATCAGGGCCCTGTGGAAGTTGTTCCAGTTCTGCAGGGCCTGCAAAACAGAGTTGTTCCACTGGGCGTATGGTTGAGGGCAGCAAAGGGGCTCTATTTTGACAGTTTCTATCTCCGATTGGCCTCCTCTCTTACTTCCTCTCCCCTCCTCCTTTCCTTCTCATCAGACAACTATAACTTACTCCCCCTGAGATTTTATGCCATCTCTTAGCTGTACAGTGGATTTATTTGTTATGTAGTCTATCGTATTTATTGTAATGATGTATTAGTCTTATGAACTGAATGTTTTTACAAATGATGTTACCCGCTCTAAGCCTGGGTCTAGGGAGAGTGGGTTATAAATTCAACCAATCAACATAGCAAGGACATTATTATGCTATTTTGAATGAGTATTGAGGAACAATCTCAGAGTAGGCACTCACCTGCTTTTCTGCATGATCTGCAGGCCATCCTTGGACATGCTTTATAAGATTTTCACTGAAATGTGCCGCTAACGTGGGTGTTAATGAACACGTAGGCCGCGCTGATGCATTCTGTGGTGCTGTCGTGTTTGAAGCACTTGTATTGGAGGTATGATTTGGAGATGGACTTCTCTGACTACTGTAAGAGAAATAAATACAACTGGTTGACCACCACCCAGAGTTGCTGTAATCTCTTCCAATGGGAATACGCCAATCAAGAAGGTGCATACCTGCTCCTTTTAAAACTATTTTGCAAGCTGCCTATGGCTAGACAAATCATGGAGTGCTATGTAATGCATGCTTACATGCTACTGAGAAGTTAGAAAAAATCTGTCTCTATACAGCTGATTTAAAGGTGGCATTCAAATTAAAAGAGGTTTATACTATGTTTCAAGATTAAAGTAAAGTATCAACTGGATGGGGCAGTGGTGGAGGAAAGGAAAGAACTGAATGACTCCTTAAAATATATTTGATCAGGCTCAACAAGAATGCTATTTGGCTGTAGAAAAAGTCTGATCCCTTATGTCAGAAAGTCCAACAGCAGACAATCCCAAACTTTACCAGAGATTTTACCATCACCTTTCTTGCTATTAAAACCCCAATCCCAACATTACAAGTTAAAGGTGACCATTACTGATTTCATGTAACAAAGTCAACCATATAGTTCACAGGCTAGGACTTTCCCTTTCAGGCCACTACACTGTTTTACATGAAGAGGTCCCAAATGCCTCTGCAAGTTCAGCTCCACAGAACACAGTGATCTACTCCATGAAACCCCACATCCCTCAGTTCTTTGACTAGTATACCATCACTTGTAGAACATTAATCACACACAACATTTGATGGTTCTGACATCAACTGACCTGAGCAGCAACAGAAAAAAACAAAGATGACTCAAAATTCAGAAACCACTTCTTTTCCAAGCAAATTTATCGCCAACTGCTTTACAAAGGGGCAATAAATATTATTACATTTTAACCCCACCCTTCCTCGAAGGATCTTGAAGTGGTGTGCATGATTAACTTCTAAATTTTACCCTCACAACAACCCTTTCAGGTAGGTTAGGCTAAAAAGGGATTACTCGTTTCCAGAGAGCCAGTTTGGTGTAGTGGTTAAGTGCGCAGACTCTAATCTGGGAGAACCGGGTTTGATTCCCCACTCCTCCACTTGCACCTGCTGGATGACCTTGGGCAAGCCATAGCTCTGTACCAGCTGTTCTCTCAAGGACAGCTTGGGAAAGAACTCTCTCAGTCCCACCTACCTCACAGGGTGTCAGTTGTGGGGAGGGGAAGGGAAAGGAGTTTGTAAGCCGCTCTGAGACTCCAAGTGAGTGAAGGGCGGGATATAAATCCAATCTCCTCTTCTTCTTTTTCTTCTGGTTCAACATCATCCAGAAAAAGCAGGTATTTGAACTTGGGTATCCCCACATCTTTGTGTGTACTGTGCTGTCAAGTTGCTTCCAACTTATGCTGATTATGAATTAATGACCCCCAAAATTTCCTATTGTAAACAGTCTTGTTCAGGCCTTGCAAACTGAGAGCCATGATTTCACTGACTGACTCAATTGATCCCTTGTTGGGTCTTCCTCTTTTTCTGCTGCCTTCAACCTTTCCCAGAATTATTCTCTTTTATAATGAGTGCTGTTTTCTCATTAGGTGACCAAAATACTATAGCCTGAGTACAAAACCCCTATGATGAGACAATCTCCACATCTAGTCCAACATTAACTACTATACCATAACAGCTAAATCAAACATCAATAAAATGTGTGTGTGTATAAACAAAAACCAGCCTTGTTTACTACTAGGGATGTGCATGAACTGAACCATGTGATGGATCTACCATCATGAACTTCCATGAACTTTTAAAGAAGTTTGTTGTGGTTTGTAGATAGAGCAGAACTCAGGGTTTAATGGGACTCAGAGTCCCTTTAAATCCAATTTCTGTTCCACCACTCAGCTGTTTTTCAGGCTTCCCTGTGCAGTCCTAAAGGGACTGCACAAGAAAGAAAATAGTTGAGTGGCTGGGAACAGTCCCTCTCAATGGGATTTTGCAAGGTCACAATCAAACCTATTTTGCTTTGTGGTTTGGCTATGAACCATTACGAACTGCATTTTTCCAGTTCGTGCCCATCCCTATTTACTAAAGAATAGCCAGTTTAGTGTAGTGGTTAAGTGCGCGGACTCTAATCTGGGAGAACTGGGTTTGGTTCCCCACTCCTCCACTTGCACCTGCTGGATGACTTTGGACAAGCCATAGTTCTGGCACTGCTGCTCTTGAAAAAGAGCAGTTTGTCAGAGCTCTTCAAACCCCACCTACCTCACAGGGTGTCTGTTGTGGAGAGGGGAAGGGAAAGGAGTTTGTAAGCTGCTCTGAGACTCCTTTGGGTAGTGAAGAGCAGGGTATAAATTCAATCTCTTTTCTTCTTCTCTACACACAATCCTATTTCGGGGATATTTATTTCTGCTAAGATACTCAATACCACTATTTTCCATTTCCTAATAGAAACTAACAGTTTACTTGTAGTGGCAATAATTTCAGCCCACATTCTATTTTATTGTTATTTATTAAATGTATGAATCACCCCATCTGGGCGATGTACATGGTATTAAAAACAGTCACCAAAATAAAACAGTCAAATATATTAAATTACGTTTTAAAACAGATGGTAAGTAGTGGTCCTTAGAATTAATTATTCCCCTTTTACAGAGTGGTGGTTGTTTCGCGGGCAGGGGGGGAAGTTCGAAACGAGCATGGAAAACTGAGGAGGGTGCCAGCCAAGGCAAAAACTGTCACTGTCCTCAACCAAAAGCCTGACAGAACATCTCTGCCTTGCAAGCTCAGTGGAACTGCATAAGGTCCCGCAGGGCCCTGATGGAATTTGGCAGAGAATTCCGCCAGGTGGGGGCCAGGACCAAAAAGGCCCTGGTCAAGGACAGTCAGGTATCTTAGGGCAGGGGATCACCAGCGTGCTGTTATCCAAGGAGCGCAATGCCCTTCTGGGGACATAATGGAGGAGACAGTCCCATCTAAATACTAAATAAAAACCTTGAAAATCAAAAATATTTGGCATTATTTTATAATACAAGAGATCAGCATAAGGGCTGAATTAGTTAAAGGAGACTTTGAATAAATGTACATCTAATTTTAGAAATTCTCCCCATATTTCTGAAACATGAATGTACTTTTAAATTCTTCCATTTCATAAGGTTGTTGACTGTCTGTACTAGTTCAAAATTACAGAAGCATTTTGTCAGAGTAGAGGCATGTTCATACCAAAAAATAACCTCTGTATAATAACCTCTGTATAAAAAATAATTCTGTGTATAATGTTTAGACTTTCACTGCGTAAGTTTACAATTCACACTGCATATTGTATTTCCAACTTTTATCTAACTATTCTGGATACAGTTTCTTTCATGATAGCTATTAATTTTTGAAGTAATATTCTTTTACATAATGTATCTGGAAATCACAGAACCATACCTGCATTTACACTGTCATACAGAATTCATAAAACAAAGATTCTCTTCACATTATTTCATAATGTTTGCCTTAAAGGAATAAAGCAGATAATAAAGCTTTTGCACTGAGTGAGAATTTTCAATGTTATTTTCCTAGATATATAAAAGTTTGTAAATTTTATATATTCAGTATTAAATAACGGAAAGATGAACATGGGAGCCTCAATGGCAAATCTGGGTTTGTCTCTATATAAAGCATGAAACAAACATAAAATACAGCCTGTTGCTCAATGTGGTATGTTTATAAATACAAAGTATGAAAACTATAAACTTGGTGTTAACTGACCCAATATTCCTGAGTCTTATTTTAGGAAAGCAGAAAAAAAGTCTGATATTGCTCTATAGGTCCCACTTCAAAGAATTTGAGAGCCACTGGAAACTGTACACAACACTTACCAGAATTTAATGTATTCTCACCTTCTGAGAGTGACTGAATAACAATGCTAATAAAAGCTGTTGTGAGTACTGAATGAGGAATATAACCTGGCTTTCAAAATAGGCAGGACTGAGTAAACCCTAGATGCTTAGTGGCCCAATCTGTTAAAAATTCGATACTTTTTCACAACACTTGTTCAGGTCTGGTACTGGAACATTTGGCTCCCATGGATCCAAAATGTTTACAGTCCTGAGCAAAACCCTTGCCAGCCATGAAATACAAACTAGCCAAAAATATAAAAACTGAAGACTCTAAGCGAACGTCTGAAGACAATCCCCATCCTTCATTTCTCTATGCTGTGCTGTACAGGAGAACGATACTTTGGTACACTACATCACAAGGCTCCAAGTATTAAACTGACTGAATACTACGCTAACCATACATAATATATTCTGATGTACTATAGATATTTATAATATAAAAGCAGTATGCAACTGTCAGTGTCCTATAGCGCACAAGGTAGGTCATTAAAAGATGGTTCTTAAACGACAAAGTCCAATGACTCCTTTCCAGCCAGAATAGCAAAACAAAAACAGCTTTCCAGATTGTAATGACACATCCTGCAAATTTGTACAGGAAGAACATCTCTATGACCGGGGTGGGAGGGGTATCACTGAATGAGATGGAAAATATATCAATTTGAACCAGAAAGACTCAAGAAGACAGATTGGAAAGCCAAGGACAGATCTGAAGACTTAATCCATTCCACCCCCACATGACTGTTGTAATGGTCAATTCCCAAAATTAACATGAAGCTGACATTCAATTTTCTAAGCTTTAAACTGCAGCACTGCAATTTAATCTCTATGACAGCCTGCCATAATTCCTAGCTGTGTACCATGCAGGTGAAATGCATGTTTAAAAGCCATTAATCTGCATTACAACACTAATGCAAAACACCTAATGGACCAAGTACTTTGTAAAATGTGTGTATAACACAAGAACACATAAATGTATTGAATTTTTTTCCCTACCAAAATTGCATCCATTCAATTTCCAACGGAATGTATTATGAAAGCTGTGTAGCCTTCTACATCTTCAGCCTATCAGACAGCACAACATTCAAACATTACATAGCTTGGGAACAATTCAGTGCTATGTTTTTAATAACTGAGCAAACATTTCAGAGCCATGAGGTTTAATTTTCTATGACTTAATCAAAACTCTTCTCAAGATATGACAGATTTGAGTGCACAACCATATTCCCCATTCTTTTTAAACAGTTATCCAAACACCATCACAGCTTAAGCAACATTATTATCAGGGATAGTTACAAAGATCCATGGACACTAGAGGGGGTGGTGACACTGTGGCTCTCCCATCTGTCATAGGAATATCTTTATCTGATCTTGCAAATGTGGAAAAAGAGGTGCCAGAACTCTCAAGAGGGAAATAAAGTTTTCAGTCTGCATACTGAACTTTTAAACATGTTTAAAAGAATTTTGTTGAAGAGCTTCTGGAACCCCATTCCCCCAGAAAAAAAGCTCTGCTCCCACACAAAAGCTGTAGATTGCATGCTGGACTGATTGATTCAAAGTCTACACTGTAAGTAGCAATGCGCAACCCCCCCTTCCTCCCGCCCAGTATTTTTCGGTTTGGGTCTATTGGACCCGAAAAAATTTCAGTATTTCTGAAAAATCCTGGATCCTAATACCCGAATCCTGATTTTGTTTCGGGTCCAACAGACCCAAGAAGATAAATACTGATTTTTTAAAAAGCCAGCTTGAGCCTGGGGCTGGCATAGCTACTCCTGTAGCATGGTTTAAACCATACTGCAGGAGAAGCTGGCCCTAGGATCTACATGCAGCGGGGAGGTCTTAGCTCCCCACTGCATGCAGATCCTGGGGCCAGCTTCTCCTCTCAGCTCCTGCTTCCCCGGCTGATCCTGGGCTGGCTCCTCTTGCAGCTCAGTTTAAACTGAGGTAAGGTATTTTGGGGGTATTTTGGGAGCTCCGTTTATGCTGAATGCATACCCCTAATTGTAACCAGAGAAGCCAGTTCACCACTAGGTAAAAAGCAACAAAACTACAAATAGATCTCTTGTAGAAAGATAGACATTAATATCAGCTTGTGCATAAATTCAGAGTTTCACACAGATCAGAATTGAATAGGGTATACAAGGCCTTCATTACAGATGAATATGCCATCGTTCGTAATTAGTAAAAACTAACTGTGTTAATACATAGGTCCTTCTTACGCAGCCTGTCTCTATAATAGCAGTAATAATTTCTGAAAGATTATTTTGCTCCAAGTACTCATTCAGCAATAAAAAATTATTTTTAAAGATAAAGTCAGCCTAAAGATAGAAGAGATTGTGCCTAACTAGGCTAAGATTTTGTACGAAATTTTTATTTCAGCATGATCATTTTGTCAGCCATTACTTTTCACATCAAGCCTTTCAAAGCAGTTCTCAAGACATGATGAATTCCACCTAACAAACTATTATTCAAAGTTTGAGATGTGCATCACCTCTAGAACAACTTAAGAACTCAGTTTCAAGCATTCAACAGAATAAAGCTACTCCATTCTTAACTGTGTGAACAGATCCATACCAGTGAAATCATACAAAACTACAGGGATTTATAACTATGTTCAGACTGTATGAAGAACTGTTTTTTACATTAGCTTTTATATTACACAGCACATACAGCTTTTTAAAAATGGTTGACTTGATAAGGAAATTCTGCCCATTTACCACCTTCTTGTGGCAATCAACACGTGCTAAACATTTATGTTTACATTATACACCCAACTCTTTTCTATGGATTTAATAACATCAAAGGCTTACACTGGCATTACAGGTAATATACAAAAAGCCCCAGGATATCAAGTCATATCTGGACTCAGCCAGCACTTGGGGTGGAGAAACAACATGTTCTACATGTATAATTTAAGACAACAAAACTCCAGAATGGACAGATGTCAGCTCACTAAAGACAAACATAAATATGAGCCTGACATTACATGCTCTAACCACCACATCCAAAGTTGTCCTGCAACAGCACTGCAATGTATTTCTCAACGGTAATGCAAAAATGCTGGACTGACTGTTTAACCGGGCCTTTTGATAGTGCAATCCTTTGCAGTTATACCCTTCTATACCCACAATCTCCAATGGACTTGGAAGGGTGTAACTGTGTTCAGGATTGTACTGTGAGAAATTTAAACCAGCCTTAACATTTACCTTGAACGCTGAAGACTTCGTGGAGAAGCAGGTTCATGACCTTGTTTGTCAGCAATCACTGGCTGCTGAGATGCTGACTGTGAAACTGGTCCTTGCTTAACACCTGGAGTAGTAACCTGCAAGTTCAGAGGTTGAGGAGATTTTTGCATTATTAAACATAACATAGTGACATTCATTATCGATCAGTTCTAAGATATTCCCAGTGTTTTCTATTTTGGTTCTTGGACTTATTGGACCTGCATCCATCTTACTGCTAGATCTGACCCCCATGAAATTTAATTTTTTCCTTATACTGGTTTTCATCTTTTGCGATTTGATATTTGAATTCATAAGAAGTCCTGCTCTTTTAATCTTAAGGCAGGATATAAATGAAACATTTTTCAGTATAGCACGTCAATTATTGGCATTAGCCATTACTTGAAGCAATATAAAAATTAAATGTGCTTTATACCTTTAAATGTTTGTTATACCTTCCTCGGTTACATATGACTTAGAATTCAAACAGATTTAGTGACCTACTGATAAAGAAGGCAGTGATACTCAATACAAATGTGAAGTGGGACAAACCCCCCCCTCCCCCCCCAGTTTCTCACATGTACCAACGTAATCTCCGTCACTGAGACTTACATGCTTTGGTTATGGCAGAAAACAAAAAACACCAGAGTGCGTATCTAATAAAGGGAGCTTTGACTCTCAAAAGCTTATACTCCAAAAATCTTCTTGGTCTCGAAGGTGCTACTGGACTAGAATCTAACCAAAATGGGTGAAACTGAAACTACATATAAAAGGCAAGCACATGAGTTACCAAGTTAACTGTGCCCACCAAACTGGGAATCTAAATCTGCATTAAACCCTGGTTTAAAAAAAAAGGGGAGGGGGTGACACTGGGCTAAGTCCAGTTAACCAATACACCTACATCTGTACTTCACAAGAATGTTTTCTAATTAGGACTTTCTGGATGGGGGGCTACTACATGAACATTGCAACCATCCATAACCATGTACATCCCAGGATAGCTTTGAGTAGCAGAGGGAGCTAAATTTTATACAATAAAGAACATTTAATACAACAGGAGTACACTATAAGGATTCCTGCTATAAATTCAAAATTCAATGATTAAGACACTTTAATTGAGAATTATAAACTAACTCCAAAACTTTGTCCTGGAAGTGAGTGGCTTGCCCAAAGATTCCTACAGAATATCAGTTCGGATCTGGATAAGGCAAGATTTGAACTAGGATTTCATAGCTCATATTTTCAATCATTTTTAACCCAGAAATCATATCTGAAGAAACAGCTATTGAAAGAGGTTATTCTTTAGCTCTTTTGTTTGAGTCAAAGACCCAAACATTTTGTTTAGAAATATTTAAAGCATTAGAATTCTGGATCCCCATGTCTGTCTCAGAATCATTCACTTAGAATTGCAGTTGCGTTTCCACATCACAAATCATCAGAATGTTACCTTTGGCTGTGAGGATACAGGAGGTGTACTCATCAAAGGCTTCAGGGGAACTGTGTTCGTCTGAGGCGTGCTTATTCTTGGAGATACATATGACCTTGGTGATGAGGCATCCGATGTTAAAGACATTGGGGATTGATTAGATGGCTGAGCTGTGAATAAGACCGAGACAGTTTTATTAGACACGACCAAATCCAAGAAAATCCTTTTTTAAAGTGATTTAAAGAAAGCAACTGATTAAAAGAAAAGAAAACTGTGACTAATAGAAAGTTAAGAGAGCATGCAGATGGCACCACATGGTGTTCTGAAAATCTCAAATGAAGAGGCAGGTAACTCAGCAGTTATGCACACAGCACAGCAAAACAAAATAATTCTAGTAGGCACCACTCCATTGTTTACAAAAGCTCGATTCTGAAAGTTTTAGCCTACATTTTTGCTGTCCACAGAAACTGAAGTATAGCTGGATCCTCATCTAAATTACTGCACTGATTCCCTTAAGCTTTTATTTATTTATTTATTTATTTATTTATTAAACTTATATCCCGCTCTCTCCACCCAAAGGCAGACTTAGAGCGGCTTACAACAAAGGTTAAAATACAATTCATTTAAAATAACAGTCAAAATTAAAAACTTCCCTTACTGTATATATCCTCCACTGGCAGCATTTCAAATCTACAGGTGGGTCCCAGCAGGTGGGTCATATGTATTTCCTGTATAACAGGTTGGTAGATGTAATTACCAGCAGACGAAACTGGCAGATAGAACCGGGCCAGGGCTAAGATGTCTACCTTAGGCGGCCCCTACCTAAAAGCCTGGTGGAAGAGCTCCGTTTTACAGGCCCTGCGGAACTGCATCAAATCCCGCAGGGCCCTGATGTTCTCCGGGAGCTCATTCCACCAGTGCGAGGCCGCAACTGAGAAAGCCCTGGCCCCGTGTTGTTGCCAGCCGTGTCTCTTTCAATCCAGGGAGGATCAGCCGATTTAGAGTTCCTGACCGTAGTGCTCGCTGGGGGACATATGGGGAGAGACGGTCCTTCAGGTAAGCAGGTCCCAGGCCATATAGGGCTTTATAGGTAAGCACCAGCACCTTGAACCTTATCCGGTATGCTATTGGCAGCCAGTGCAGTGCCTTTAAGGCGGGCTGTATATGTTCCCGCATAGGCAGACCCAACAACAGCCGCGCCGCAGCATTCTGCACTAGCTGCAGCTTCCGGATTTGGCACAAGGGCAGCCCCATGTAGAGGGCGTTACAGTAGTCCAGCCTTGAGGTGACCAGTGCATGGATCACAGTCGCCAGTTCATTGCGTTCAAGGAAGGGGACCAACTGCTTGATCAGCCGCAGATGGTAAAAGGCTGACCTCGCAGTGGCTGCTACCTAGGCCTCCATCGTTAACGTGGAGTCCAGAAGCACTCCCAAACTCCTGACCTCCGCCGACGGCACTCCCCCGAAGGTCAGGAGAGGGATCCCCAACCCTGGCCCACTCCGACTCAGGCATAGGATCTCCGTCTTCATCGGATTCAACTTCATTCGGCTCTGTCTGAACCATCCAGCCACAGCCGTCAGCGCCAGATCCAGATCACCTGGACTAGAGGCAGACCGACCGCCCAATAACAGATAGAGCTGGGTGTCATCTGCATATTGATGGCAACCCAGCCCAAACCTCCGTGCAATCTGGGCAAGGGGGCGCATAAAGATGTTAAATAACATAGGGGAAAGAACCGCTCCCTGCGGAACACCATACTGCAGTGAGTGTCTTTGGGAGAGTTGATCCCCTACCGCCACCCTTTGTCCCCGATCCTGGAGAAACGAGGAAAGCCACTGTAAGGCTAACCCCTGAATTCCAATATCGGCGAGGCGACAGCACAGTAGCCGGTGGTCGACCATGTCGAACGCCGCCAACAGGTCTAACAACACCAGCACCGCAGTGCCACCTCGATCCAGATGCCTCCAGAGGTCATCCGTAAGGGCGACCAGCACCGTCTCCGTCCCGTGGCCTGGCCAGAAACCGGACTGGAAAGGATCTAATACAGAGGTATCTTCCAAAAAGCTCTGTAGCTGGTCAGCCACCACCTTCTCGATTAATTTGCCCAAATAAGGCAGATTAGAAACCGGCCGATAGTTGACTAACTCGGCCGGGTCTAAAGATGGTTTTTTAAGGAGCGGACGTACCACTGCCTCTTTCAGGGCACTAGGGAACATCCCTTCTGCAAGGGACGTGTTGATAATTTCCCTAAGTGCCCCTCGCACCCCCTCATGGCTTGCTTTAATTAGCCATGATAGGCACGGATCGAGCTTACAGGTGGTTGGGCGGACCAGCGAGAGCAACTTGTCAACCTCGTCCAGACAGAGCGAACCAAAGTAATCCAAAACATGACTAGAAGACGGGCTTGGAGCCTCAAGTTCTGCCACTGTATCAACTGTGGCGAGTAGGTCTTGGTGGAGCGACAGGACTTTATCTGCAAAGTAGTTCCCAAAAGCCTCACAGCCGATATCCAATCCTCTATCATTTGGTCTGCTCGCTGGCAGAGTTGTCAATGACCAAATTGTCCTAAACAATTGGGCTGGGCGGGAGCTCACAGAGAGATCTTCCATATTAGATTTATATAATTCAGTGACTCATCCTTGTTTACATACATCAGATAACCATATATACACCAAAATCCTTGAGCCTGTGTCAAACTTAGAGAAGTATCAAAATGTCCAGTGTGGTTCAACAAGTCTGAAGTTTAGTACACATATAGTCCAAGGTACTTACAAGGGAAAGTAAGGCAACAAATTAACTGTTTAACAGCAGCCAGCATTCTAACAGTTAAGCTTACACAATCAACAGAACTAAGGAGTGTTTGAATTCTCCTGTCACACACTGAACAAGTCTTAGATTTAAAGAACTCAAGTGGCAGCTAGGCATGTATTTGTGCCTGCAGAATGCAAACAATAGTAGGCAACCTATTTTCAGTATTCAATATATATACTGTTTGCAATGAGTTAATTACTATTAGCTTAGAGACTTATGTTAAGAGACCTATGAGGAGTTGCGGGGAGGGGGGGGGGAAGGATAATTGGATAACTGATAGGGAACCATGACAATCATCCACCCCATATACACTAAGCACTTCAGTAGTACAAGACTGCTTGTACTCCTATGAAGGTAACTGCATTGTAACTCCTATGCAGGTAGCACAAGATCTCTATAGGAGGATTTTATTTATCTAGGCTCAAGCCTAGAAGACATAGTGCAGGGAAGGAATATTTTTCCTATTCCCTCCATGCCAAGAACTTAGAACGGCCAGTAGGAACTGGAGACACACTCCCAATATGACTTTCACCTCCACAACTCTAGTATACGATGTTATCAGTCTCCTCCCCACCAGATAGTTCAACAAACTCTCATAGGTCTGAAGAGGCTAATTTACCCATTTCCCTGTGTTTCTGTCTGACCCCCGCTGGAGCGATCACATGTGGCCCGCAGCAACCCATTTGATACTGGAGTTTCCCCAGTGTTTTTTTACTGCGCTTCTTCAGCGGAGAACAGCGGCTTGCCGACAGGTGCAGGACACTTCACAGATGTGCTCTTGTGATCACGCCCTTAAAATCCAGCAGGGAGTTGTGCCTCTTGGGCGGCTAATTCTGTGTGTGATCAGAGTACCAACAAATACTTTTACACAGATCCAACAGACACTTGTAAAATACCTTGTGTAGAAAGCTGTGTCGCTTGAGAAATCAGGGAAGTTATATTAAAAGCAGATGGTCCAGCAGTAAGAATTTTATGGAGTATAGATTGCAGAGAGGCTTGTGTCACAGCAGCTGTAAGAACTAAACACAAATCAGTATAATCAGTCTTGTTTCCTGAACGGAAGAGTTTTGTATCTCTTTTTCAAAAGACAGCTAATACTATAAAACATAACTAGTCTCAGTAGGCCAATGACAGGAGCCTTGTGCCTCCTATTCTCCTGCCTCTTTCAGAGCAGCTGGCTGCTGCTGGAGTTGTAAGATATCGACCATAACAATATTTTTAAAGAAACTTCTCAACTTAAGATACTGGCAAGAAGAGATGGCCACAACTGAAGTGATATCAAGCTATCAATGACATAATGAAGAACACTTGTTATGTCCAATCCTTGGTATCTGGTTCAGTCATTACCTTTTGTTTACAGTGAGGCATGCCCAGTTGTCCCAAGAGAGACAATCCCTATCAGAAAACTCCCATGGGTGCTAGAAATGTGAAAGGAAACTAGGTTGTACCCAATTTATGTGGCAGTTTTGAAAATTCTGACTATTGCCAATTTAGATGGAATATAATACCAGTTATGCTTAACAACATGTAATCAAAAGTGCTCCTCCATGAGCACAAGCTATCTTAGGTTTGCATATTTGCGGAGATAGAAGGTTGCACTTAGAAAACGGTACTACAACCAATTTGCTTATCACTACCATCCTCATTATCATTGTGGGCTAATATGACAGCAGTAAGCATCGTTCATCATATTCTTTAAGAAGCAGGTATCTCTCTCTGTTACTTCCTATCAAAATGAGGAAGAATAAACAGCAACACCAAGGGCAGCAGAAACTGCTTAGAAAGGAACAGAGAAAGGAACACAAGCAAGGTACGGGGACTGGCAGTAGCCAGAAGAGTAAACAATACAATTTACCTTGGACTATGCCCCACTGACCTCAATGCAACCTACTTTTCAGCAGACAAGCACAGGACAGCACTATCATGTGTTAGAAAAAGATGAAGAAAAAATAACTATGTTCCAGGACTCACCCCAAATATACAACATTCGTATATGGTATCCACCCCCCGAACTATCTGCATGACAACTGCTTAATAATTTTACAAGCTCTCCTTTACTTATTTCCCATCAATGAATTTGTGTTTCTTGCTGTGCAACCACCCTTGCATATGCAGAACTGTGCTAAGTTGTTACAGAAAGATGTGCACAGTTTGGTGGATACATGCCAATGTACCTGAAGCAGTATATCAGAAGTTCCTTAAACAGCATACTAGTAAGTTTCAATATTTTAGTAAGTGCTCCTCATCTGAAATGTAGGCAGTTTTGTTTTTGCCAGTTTAATCATTTATTTAGAAACTTTCTATGCCACCTCTTCAAAGAACTTGCTCAAGTAGCTTAAGAAGTCAAACATAATAAATACATCATAACACTTGCTATTACTTAATGAGCTATAAGAAACCCAGTATTTAAAACCCAGGAAAAGCATAAAACGGCCCCATCCACACTGTCACTTTTGTCACTCATTTCTCCCTGTTGCTTTGGGTCCCCCCCTTTTCCACATGTGTTTTGCTCCCTCTGGGACTACTAGAGAGAGCAAAACATATGGGGGGTGGGGGAACCTGAAGCAAAAGGGAGAAATGAACGACAAAAGTGACAGTGTGGATGGGGCCAACAAGTCTCAAAACAGTTCTCAGCCTAGAAACAGACTGTTAAAAGATAAACCTGGCTAAAAAGAAATATTTTGGTCTGAATGCCTGAAAGACCTACTGTAGGTGCCAGGTGAGCCTGAAGGAAAAGGGCATGCCACATTTGAGGTGCTACCTCTGAAAAAGCCTTGCCTCTGGCCAAAGGCAATCTGGGAGAAAGTAAAAGTCCAGAGACTTGTGAGGAAGATCTCAACTGAGAGTACATTATATTCTGTTTATCTCCTCTATATAATTACTCATCATGCAATTGAAGCCTTGGCTTAAGCCAAAACAAAAGGGAAACATGGCACATTATGAGGCAAACACCTGGGTCTCCCCCCCCCCCTTTGCCTAACAGTTCCTTTGGGTGTATCTGGCCCATTTGCAGAAAAAACTAGCAGAAGGATCCCCACACACACACCATTAGCCAATTTCCCCCCTTGCCATTTTAAACCATTTGCAAAGACTGTAATAAGCAGGGGGGGAAAGGGAGGGGATAAGAACAACAATAAAAAAAATGATGGAAAGAACCCATGGGGAAAATTAAGCACTTACATTCTTGCCAGTTGATTCTTCCTTGAAAGTGCATCCTGCCCCCACTACCTCTGCAAATGCACCAAGCCCATATATACCATCCAAAGAAAGAAGTACACAATTCTTGAATGGTTCAAAACAGGCATTTGGTCCAGTTTTTAGCAAATTAACCCCATGCTCAATATACTGCTGAGTAAGCCACTAAAAATAAAACCTCCAACTTACCTTCATTTATTTTTGATATATCTACACTAGAATTATTAAGTTGCAAGGTGGCTTGAAGGGCAGGTAGTAACTGTCGAAGGAGATTTGGGTCCTGAAGCAACGGAGGAATTGGCGATTGAGAGACAGGTGAAACAGGGACAGCAGAAGTAGATGAAGTTGGGGCAGAAGTTGGATTCAGCCCAGAAGCAGATGATGTGGAAGGAGTTGTGCACGAGAGGGTCAGAGACTTGTCCATAGACACAGATTCTGAAAATAAAAACAGAGACATTCAGTCTCCATCCCAAGAGAAACTACTCACTTGTCCCTATATTCTCGTTTATTAGAATTAGAAGATACTATTGCAATCTGGGAAATAAAATGTTTTTATGATGTGAGTTACGTATTTTAGAATATACAGCATGTTTCCAAGCTAAAAAACAGGGTAAAAACAATGCTGATACAAACTACATTACATTTTAATAAATATCCACCAAAACATTACAACTGATAATAAAAACAAATGAATTCGGCAAGTCTTCTTATTAGATTAGTAATTGTAAAAATGAAGATATTTGTAGTTGTCTGACAAGGACTGAGCAGAGGGATACAGTATACACTAGATGGTAGAGAATACTATCAGCAGAAAGCCAAGAAAAAGAAAACTGTATTACCCTTGCAAATCAGCTTTGAAACTCACGGTGGTTGATGCATTCATCGGACATCAGTGTATAGGTAGGGCTGTATATATACACATATAGATGTGATGCACTACCAAGGAGTTAGCAGCATATATGTCAACATACACAGATACAGTTGCCAGACTCCAAATGAGTCTTGGACCAGTTTTCTGAAACTGGACAGATCTTTGAAAAATGTATGACATTCATGCAATGGAAACACAGGAAGAGATTCCAGATGGGAGAAGCAAGCGTTATGTTATGCTCTTAAATTTACAGCTTTGACTTGTGCTGTCATATGGAAAACCTGGAAATTTCTTAATTCCAACCATCATCTGAAGAGTCCAGAGAAATTTTGTACAACTATTTCCTCTAAATGATGCTTTTTAAGTACCTGTACTGCACAGTATCAGCAAGACAGAAAAGCAATACACACACGTGCTTTCAGTGAGGGAGAACTGTTTGGGAACATCCTATCAGATGCAGAGTATCTCAAGCTGTGTTTTTGCTTCCTGTGTGCCTGCAGGTAAAAAAGCAGGGTATGGCCAAAGGTGCAAGCTCTTGGACACTAGTGGAAAACTGTTTGGTTCACAACCTGTGCCCGGGGGGGGGGGGGGGGGTACTACAGCCATCGTATTGAAGAAGAGTGTACCTAGGATGTGTTTGCTTGGTCTGGAAATTTCTGCAAGTTACTTTGGATCCTTCAGGAGAAAAACATAGAAATGTCCTGCAATGTAGGGAGCATCTTCCTTAAAAAGTTCCTCTTCCCTTGAACCGTGCCCACAGAAAGCTTCTGCTCTGTTTCCCTAGCCCTTGTTCCCTACCCAGGACTCCAACAAGCCATTTCATTTGCTCCATCTTAGAATTGCCTTGGGGAGAACCAGAAGAGAGATAGTTGTCTGACGCATCTTGTTTTCTGGCCATTGCCTTGGCTGGAGCAAGGGGCAATAAAATAATTTTTTAATGGCTTGAGAGGACGGTAAAAGGATTAGCTGAATGGAAGACAGAAGTGGAGGAAAAGGAGCAGGAAGCAAAAAGGCTGAAAGTGAAGTCTAACACAGAGAGGTCCCAAACAAACCTGCACTCCTATTCTAGGCAGGAAATGAGCTGAAGAGTGGGTAACCCCCACCACTGGAAATAGCACATTAATATGCAAGTCCTGTCTCCTTGACTAATTGGTGGGAATCAATGAGATTAAGAAGCCCTCCCGCCTCAGAGTTAGAAGAGGTTGTTTTGGAGATCCTCCGGCCACCTCTCTGAAAATGAAATGTAGAACAGAGAAGAGGCTTCCCCATGCAGAGAGGGACGACTGGCAAGTATTTTTGGAGACAGGTTCCCTGCAATGCTTTTTTTTTTATTTGGAGACTTCTTTGGATTTTGCAGGAAAGTGTCTACTGCTGGTCAAGATAGTACCAGTGCTGGAATACAGACCAGGGCAGCACAAACAGGTGCCCTCAGAAAGAGAGGCAGAAGCTTATGTATAACTTCAAAAGTAGTTTGCATAATAAACTTCTCACAGCATTTACGAGTTTTTACCCAATGCAGTTCTCTGAGGCAAAGACAAGCAAGCACTCATCACAAGGGACAACCTGCACTTTGGGTAATGTTTTAGTCTGTAGAAAAGCAATACAAATATTATTTTAAAAAAACCCAAGGGACAACCTGCACTTTTTAAACACGGGCAGCTGAGCCACAGGTGTCACCACAATGACAGAGAAGAAACTATATACTAATGTCTTTATAGAGAGAATGTCTTAACTAGAGAGAGAGAAGGAAAAAAACAAGCCATGAAGGGAAGGCAGGCAAAAAGGCAATCTTAATTTAAAAAAAAAAACATCTGAGAGAGAAAAATCTCAAGAGTCCCAAGATCCTGCTGTGACAGATGAAGAACAACTGAGCAAGGTAGTGTGACTCCTCCCCTCTAGACATATGCAGTTGGAACTGTATCTTCAGAGTAAGGAGATTTTGATGCCTGGAAACTAGCTCCAGAAGTTTTGAGTTGTAGCTCTGCACAAGCACAAAGCACAGCATAATGTACAGAGATCACAAAGTAGTAACTAACTTTTAGTGAACTGAAATCAGTAGGATAAATATAATAAACAAAAAAAGACATAATAAACAAAAAAAATCTCCAATAAGCCTGGCACAAAGAAAAATACAGTTAATCTAATTTCATTCTTAAATTACAGCTGCTTCACTTAAAAGCACAGCAAAAAAAAATCCACCAGAGTACATACAAACAAAACTGCTTTGCAACAGTCTATGATAGCTAACCAACCGCCCTCACACTGCCTTCCTTGATAAGATAAGACGAGACAATGGCAATTTCTCTTTCAGACATACATTGCAGGGTCAAGGCTTACTTTACCAGCCACAAATATCCACAGAACTTGTTCATATTTTACTATAAAATTACAAGAACTTTGACATTTCATAAACTTAGGTGAAAGTTCACTGTGTAACAAGTAGTCAGCGCACCACCACTTTAATACATCTGAATTTTAAAAAATTAAATCTGGTTTTAAGTTACATCAAAGTGAAAAAATGTTAATAGCAGTTAGGGCTACTCAGCTCACACTATAAAAAAGCTGAACTGTTTTAATTTGGATTTTCCAGAAAATTCAACAAAATTAAACTTGTCACCATAGCACATTCTCTGGGCCAAATTTCAGACTGATGGGGAAACTGCCTAGATTCTCCAATAAATAGAAGGTTTAGACATTTTAATGATAGAACCATGTTTAGCCAATTTATTGAGCAGTCCAGGTATAAAATGGATACAGAACATGCTAAAGAAGGTGACAAGATTTTACATTTGCCCCACTGATTTGGAATTTGCTGCTACCTCTGTTTTATCATCAGGATTTTATCACTTTAGCTTTATAGTGTAACTGTGCTTCTTATGCTGCAGCCTTCTTTTGATTAACTTCCTGTACAGTTCTGGTTCTCTGACAAACTTTAGTTTTGGCTTGTTGGGAAAAATGGAAAGAGGAGGTGGTGGTGATGGAAAGTGCTCTCAAGTCACAGCCAACTTATGGTGCCCTCATAATGTCTCCAAGGCAAAAGATGAACACGTGATTTTGCTATTGCCTGCCTCTGCACAGCAACCCTGGACTTCCTTGGTGGTCTCCCATCCAAGTACTAACCAGGGATGTCCCTGCTTAGCTCCTGACGAGAACTGATGAGATCAGGCTAGCCCAGGCCATTAAAGTCAGAGTGGCCAGAGGGAACAGCTTCAAAATACAGCCATTCAAGTAAACAAAGTACTTTTTACTATCTGTGCTTAGAAGTAGTACGTAAACAGCATTATACACAACAAATCCTTTTCTTAAAAGACACTCAGAAAACAGCATTGAAATATAAGTTATATCACAAAGAAGCTACTCTAAGGCAGAACAAAAGCCACCCTTGTTTATTATACTTGTACAAGACCCGCGATACCACGTGGAGGAGAAAGCCCCCACAGGTAAGCCTTCTCCCCCACCCCCGGCGAGGCCTCAGCGGCTCCTGCCAGGCCCACCATTTCTCCCCCCCACCGGCAAGTCCCCCTTCCCCTGGCGATTCCCCCCCCCCCCGTCTCCAAGGCCCGAGTGGCTGAGGGCCGCTGATTTCCCCCACAGCTCAGCCCGAGTGGCTCTCAGCCACCAGCAGGCCTCCAGAGAGTTCCCAGAGCATTCCATTTAAATATCCCCCCAAAGTTTTTTAAAGTTTTAAGATTTTTCCGCACATATGGGGAGTCCCCCACATGTGTGGGGAGTGTGGGGAGTCCCCCACACGTGCAGAAAAATCCCCCTGCCCCCCAGGTGCCCTCCCCGCGTGGATTTAGATATCTGCACACAGGGGGCGCCTTGGGAATTATATATATAGATCCTATTCCATTGCAATAACTAATATATTCTTGAAAAGAACATAGCAAGTTTATTTCTCTAACCAGAATCAGCATCTGAAAGAGCAATAACCTGTGATACTGAAACTGCATTTCAAGCTTTGAATTAATCACTACAATTTTATTCTGAAGTGCTGTTTTAAAAAAGCAAATCACTCATTCAGAATATTTTGTAGCAGTGGCTTGTCTTCTACCTCCTTCATGCCTTGGCAGGAAAAATGTCATCCCAGCTATGCTGACATAAAAGGGAGTGATTTCACCCACGTCACTGAAGAGCACTGACCAAATGGCTATTGTCCTACAACCTCACAAGATCAAAAGGTACCTTGAGGGGCTACAACAGGGAAATTCTGTTTGTGCAAGCATTACAGATCATTGGATGCAACCCTATATATAAAATGATGCATGTTCTTTAGATATGCTTTCTACTGCTACACAGTTCATTAAGATAACCTCAAGTTGTAGCAGGGAAGGATAAGGAATCTCTATGCAACTTTATATGCCTTTATCATTTCCCTCAGATATTTTTTTTTCTAAAACAAGAAACCACAACCTCTAAAGCTACATGGTCCAACCTTTTAATCATTTTAGGGTTTTTTCACTTATATTTTTTCAAAACATCCACCTTGAGATGAAACAACTAGTAATACAGTAGCTATACACTGAACGTCACCCCCCCCCCAAAAAAAAACCAGAACAGTGTCTCAGGGCACCTTAAACAATAACAGAGTTATTGTGGCATAAAGCTCTCATGTTAAAATAAATATGTAAAATTTTAAAGGTGCTACAAGACTACTTTTGTTTTTGCTCTACAGCTATGCCTCTGTTTTCTTTGAATTTATCTGAATTTCCTGCACATTAACTGGCCCCATGATTTGCAGCACTTTAACATATAGCAACATTCAAAATGCTGCTATATAATTAACATGCATAAATGTCAGACAAGTCAGTCATTTCTCTTATGCTGCCCTGAAAAGGTTTTAGAGTTCTTCCCAAAAATTTCAGTTCCTTTTGTAAGCACCTTTTAATGCCCAAGAAACTGAAATTTATTTCAATAATCATTCTGATGAAGCAAAGCAGAACAATACCTAGTGTACATCATATGAACTGGACTGCTATATGTTTTGAAACAAAAAAATGAAGTATTAAAAATTCATGGCTAATAATACCTTCAACCTTCTAGACAGTGCAGACTACAGATTAGAAATTAGATTTTGCATCAGCAGAAGCAATACAACAAAAGATGAAGTAACATGATCATTGTCTTACCTGATAAACTTTTTCTTTCTGTTTTCTGAGAAGGGATGGAAGAAGTGGGTGTAGGCAGTTTTGATAAGGAAGATGCTCCATTTGCATCATATGATTTCTTTGGCTGGTGGTCAGACTGTAGAGAAAACGGACTAGGAGGTACAGAACTTGGGGTAGCAGATGGGTGAACCACTGTTTTGATGGGATGTTGCACAGGGGCAGAACTACTGTGAGTCTCTGTTCGTGGCAGTCTGTAGTCTCTGTCATTGTGTCTACTTGTCTGAGACAAAATATTCTGTGGGAGCATGTTCGCAGCATCACTGGAATGCTTCTCCTCCACTTTTGTGTGTCATTCACAAAGTTGCAATGAGAACAGAAAAGCCCAAGTTAGAGCTGCAATACTAACATGCAAATATTACTGACTTTGATTCTAAAATAAATCTGTACAATTTCCCCCTAAGAAATCCTAAATATTATCTTAATACTAATGCATAAAAGTCACATATTGACAAGTTTTTCTTAAAAGTTTGCAGAATTCTTTCATATTGGTAACTGCAATTATTCGTGATGTTCACAAAAATACAATAAGCAATATTCTATAATTCTGGAATTTGCACTTCTTAAAATGAATAAAATGCAACCAAATACACACAGAATTGATCCTATCAGTTATGCAAGAACAATCCATATTCCCCAACAGAAACTTGTCAGGATCCAATCCATAAATAAAGCATGATTCTCAAGAATACTGAACATGCTTCAGGACTCAGCTACACATCAAGATAACACAATAGGAAGTAACAGAAATTTTAACCTGTTACTTGCTAGAAAAAGCCACTCAAATTGCATAACCACCCTGTGTCCCATATCAAACCGCTGATTAAAGTAAGGTTTAAAAAAGTAGCTCATGATTCTGTGCAAAACCTGCTATTTAGCAAAAATCCAATGTACAATTAAGAGATTCCAGGGTTCATGAAATTTTCATTAAATAAATTATAAGAATTATAGCAGTGCCTACACACAAATCAGACAGCTTTGCACAGCATCTGGAAGCAGGCACAAACGAAGCGTAGCATTCCTTGAAAATGGAGATACTGAAAAAGCACTGGCACAAAAATATTTTATTAGTAGACATACTTCCACTAGCAAACCCACTAGCAGTGGTCGCCTGCATCACCTCTCTTCTGTAATCCCTGTCTTTTGGAAAACTGTTGACAGACATTTTGCTTGCTTCTTTTTGCCTCTGTTCTCTGGAAACAAAAAGTAAACAATTAAAAATTGTACCAGAAGAATTTATTGTATACAGCCGATGACTGCCACAATACAGAATTAGGATAATAAGAAAATAATTCTAATCATACATGGATAAAACAGCGATTAAAAATACGGACCAGCTATTAATGTTATAAACAGTACAATTGTAAGATAATACTACTACTACTAATAATAATATAAATCCGGTTAATCATAAAAAAGCTAATTTTCTGAAGCTGACTCTTAGCCCTGACTCTTTTGGCAGCCAAGGCGAAAAGAAACACTCTATAACTGACGAGCGAATCAGTGTCAGAGGAAAATTTTTGTCCTATTAGCAGATTATCAAGAAATTTAGATCTAGTGGCTGTACACATAGAACAAAATAATATATAGTGAAGCATGTCCCCTGGGACTGAGGCACCACATATACAAGAACGTAAAGCCAGTGGTGTTTGAGTATCTCCCCATGAGTAGCGCCATTGGCATTGTCTGAAAGTGTAAGGAAGTTAGTGCCTTTCTGAGATTTTGAGATGTAATATTCAGTAAATAGGGAGATCTATCATGATCTCTTTTGAATAAATTAAACCAAGGGGAGAATTTAGACCTAGAGATTGTAAAACTGTCCAACAGAGCATCACATCTATAGATCCAGTTTTGGAAGTTGGTGCCAATATTAAGAACCCCCAACAAATCATCTGGGATGGAATAACAGGCAAGTATGTTGTTGTAATATGTAGACCAAGATCTCTTTCTGACATTAGTTGAAAGCACTGTTTACTAAATATGTTGCTAGTGGCAGTTATTACCTTTATTCCAGGATTTGAGTAGAGCAAGGTGGATGTGGGCCCTAACTGAGGGCAAATCAAGTTCTGCCTTCATTAGGGCTGAATTAAAAATTGTATTATGTATACAATTCAGCATTGAAGAAGAGGAGATTGGATTTATACCCCGCCCTTCACTCACAGTGTCAGAGTGGTTTACAAACTCCTTTCCCTTCCCCACAACAGACACCCTGCGAGGTAGGCAGGGCTGAGAGACCTCTTTCCAGAACTATCCTTGAGAGAACTGCTCAGACTCAACTATAGCTTGCCCAAGGTCATCCAGCAGTTGCAATTGGAGGAGTGGGGAATCAAACCTGGTTCTCCCAGATTACAGTCCATGCACTTAACCACTACACCAAACTGGCTCTCACATCTAATATATTGTAGGCATTTACCTTTCAAGCCATTCTTTTGGTTTTTCCCACTGTGAAACTTCTGTCCGGCAGTTATAGTAGTATTTTTTACCAGAAGAACTAATGTGCTCAGACCAATCATCTGCAGAATCATAGGGCTTGAAAGAAAAAAACAGAATCAATGATACATTGTAACCATTCCATCTTCTCAAATATACATTCCAATTAAAACAGCATATATTCCTGACAAATTCAGCATTCACTTTTAAACTAAGCAGTTTTATTCAGCAACGGCATCCCTCACTTGCATGTTGTGTTTGGGCCACCTATGGACAAAATGTTAGCTCTGGAGTCAGCATCAGGCTTACAGGGTTCTGCATTCCATCCCCCAAACTGACATAGTTATTCCCCCCCCCCCCAGTCTGTCATAAACCCTAATTAAACTGAAACTCCATTTCAGAACCTGGATAGAACAAAAATTTTTTAAAGGTATTTTTGGATGGTCTCCAGGTTACCAAACAAACCAAATATCAAAAGGGGGGGGGGTTAAGAAAGCTCAATCCTAGGACCTGATAGAACCCCCCAGAAAATATTAAGTTTCACTGGCTTCAAATGCTCATCTGTTTTTTCCTCATGGCAATCAATTATGTTTTGTTCCCTATACTTCAAATCTGCATAGGCTACTCCCTCCAAAAAACTTAAATGCCATGGTCAAAACAGTATGAATGGATGAGTAACTTTATCTTATACATGCATACTCTTTGCAAAGTTTGTTCTGAGCTCAAATGGTAAACTCAATCTACACAGAAATTCCCAGGAATATTGAATGAAAAGTTTGCCCTACTCATTTCTATTAATTCAGATCAGCCTCTAGTTTTTAGAAAAGAAAAATATTTTCTCCATCTGATAAAATATTAACACACAATTTGAATAGAGAGTCCATTGTCAATACAACGTACACAATGCCATGTGGATCAGATTTAGGTCAGGGTCAGGATCAGGCTCAAGGTTTTGTACTCACGGTCGGGGACCAGCATATATGCGGGACCCCCTCTCCTGGTATACCCCAAGAAGAGCATTGTGCTTTGGGGAGAAAAATCTTCTGGTGATCCCTGGCCCAAAAGATATCTGGCTGTCCTCAACCAGAGCCAGGGCCTTTTTGGCTGTGGTGCTGGGCTGGTGGAACTCTCTGCCAAATGACATTGGTGCCCTGTGGGGCTTACTGCAGTTCTACAGGGCCTGTTAAGACAGATGTTCCGCCAGGCCTATGGTTGGGGACAGCAACAGTTTTCCATCAGGCCTGGCTTCCTCCATTTTTCCTTCCCCCACAGGGTCAAAGAAATAATCTGCCTTTTAGCACCATCTGAAATGGTTTAGAACTGTTATTGTTTTAACTGCTAATGTGACTATATATTTTTGCTGAATGTCTTATCGAAATGTTGTTCACCACCCTGAGCCCTGTATGGGGAAGGGCAGTCAATACATATAGTAATAATAGTAACAGTAGTAGTAATACTACTACTAACAACAACAACAACCAACAATAATACGTACGGCTTCTGAAGTTTTGCTTGGATTATTGCTAGGATTAGAAGAATGTGAATTTGAGCTATGAAGAGCACTGTGGTTATGAGAATTTTCTTGCGGAGAGTAACTGGTCCCTAGAAAACACAATTAAAGTCTGTATTAAGTTTTTCATCAAAAAATTAAGTTAATTCATTCTAAAGCACTAGATACAGCAATATATAGCTAAAATTCTGCTTTGTATCCTTTCTGTATCTGTTCTTCCCTATTCTGTGAAGACATGCAGTCACTAAACTTCCAAAACAAGTAGTATTAATACAGATTTGATTTATATGAGGGAAGAAGGCAATCTCAGACTCTACATTTCACAGAAACATGCACAAAATTTACTCATTATATTTTAAAGGATTATGTCACAAGTATTTTGCATAAACTGACACTGCTAATTTACAAGGATTCCTGAATCTGGTACTTCCACATAACCCAGAGCACACACTAAATTTCAGCACTCAGAAGTACCTTGTTAATACAAAAATCTGAACAATGGACATATAACTCTCTGTTAAGACTCACTGACCAATTTGAGTATTTCCCTCTTGCCTTAGAAAGCAAAAATTTTATCTTTAGATTTGAAAGTCCAAGGAGAAAGAATGCAGAACAGTTAGAGGAGAAATATGTAAGCAAGAAAAACAAACAAACAAAAACCTCCACATCAGATTGAGACCAAAGCTTAAACAGTTTGAAAATTGGGGGGAAATATAGACATTTTATCTACTTTGGGAAATAATGAATACTTTTAAAAGCAGTACTTTAAACTGCTTGCTACAGCCTATTCACAATGTTGCAAAATGTTTATTTCCAGAAGTCAGAGATGATTTCTCTGAATGCCTTGACGAATGTATTAAATAAGCAATGCTTTTAAAACATTAAGTTGCACAAGTACTTTGAAACACTCTAGAATACAGAAAATTCTGTATTCAAAAAAACCTACAGGTATAAGTTTCCTCAGCACCCAATTCTGATCCTTCAAGCTCTAATTAGAGAAATAAACGTGAGCCATTACAAGGGTATGTTATTTACTGAGATGGAACTGGACAGGCTTAATTAATTAATTAACTGGCCAGGTCCCTCTGCAGTTGCTTACACAGACATTTGCTGTTTAAGATTATGCAACTGCAAACTGTAACTGTACCTCCAAATGTATAGAAGATGAAAGTGACAGAAAATCAGGGGTGAGGTGAGGAAGATCTTGCTGGCAGCAAGCTAGTAGCAGCTGAGATCCATATGGGCCATCTTACTTCAAATACCTGCATGGAAAGCACAAGCATGCGCGCTTGGGTCTGAGCGCAGGGATTGTACATGAAGCCTGTTCCATCAGGACAAGCCCAGGATCTGCCTGTTTTCATTCTATTTGGTATCTTTGTGAGATGCTTTGGGTGAAAAATAAACAAATTAGTTGTATTACAACAATATTTTCTGAGTTGTCTAACAATAGGAATGTTGAGGTTTATTTACTACTTCTAAGCACAGATAATAACATTACAATGTCAGATATCCATTTTTAATTTTTTTTTTACATTTTTTCCCAAATGACAGAAAAATACTTAGGTTAGGGCCTGACAAATCCTAGGTATCAGGCCACTATACTGCCTGGGAATTTCAGCGTGCTGCCCAGTCTGAGCCCACTCAGAGCCTTTGGCCTGTTGGAAACTGGCACCTCCCAGGAGAGGCCTTGCCCATAAGACATCCAGGACTCCAGCTAGGATTGACAGAGATGCTGCAGTTGCTACGGCAACTACTGTATTTTGGCTTCAAGCTTGGGGAGGTAGTGGGAAGGATCCAGCCAGCTTTTTCACTCTATCTTGCTCAACTCCCTTTCTTACAACAATCTCAGTTCCATGTGGCTTTTGTCCCATAATCCCCAGCACAACTATTGGGTGGTCAAAATGGACCCCTCCCTCCCCTTTCATCCAAGCTGACTAGAATAAACAGGTTGCTTACCTGTAACTGATGATCTTCGAGTGGTCATCTGTGCATTCACACCATTGGGTTTCTGCGCCTGCGCCGAAACTCATCGGTATGTAGAAAGCTCAACGGATTTTCGCGCCCAGCTCCACCGCGCATGCGCGGGGGCCCACCACGCATACCCAGAGGAGACGGGTGCGGACATCCCGCCAGTTCCTTCTGACCGCTGCAACCAGTAGGAGTAAGCGAATTCCGCCTGGCCGCAGAGGGGAAGGTGGGCGGGAGGTGTGAATGCACAGATGACCACTCGAAGATCATCAGTTACAGGTAAGCAACCTGTTTATCTTCGACGTGGTCTCTGTGCTTCACACCATTGGGAGACTAGCGAGCAGGTCTTACCTGGAGGTGGGTGCAGGCCGGCGGTCAGCGAGATGCACTTGACAGTACAAGCCTGCCCATGGCTGCTCTATTGGATGCTCTGGTGTCCAGGGCGTAATGTCGAATGAAAGTATTCGGAGACGCCCAAGTGGCTGCATGGCAGATGTCCGACAAAGCAGCGCCCTTTAGAAAGGCCGTGGAAGTGGATACAGCTCTCGTGGAGTGTGCCTTCACTTGGCCTGGCAGAGGAGTGTGAGCCAGTCTATAGCACAACGAAATTAACTCCACTATCCAACGAGAGAGTCTGCGTGAAGTTATTTGCGTGCCCATCCTGCCTTGTGCGTACGAGACGAAAAGGCGTGGAGATTGTCTGACCGCCTTGGTGCGGTTCAGATAAAAGAGGAGGGCTCGCTTGACGTCCAGCGTATGCAGCAGTCTCTCTTCATCTGATGTGTATTGAGGAAAGAAGTCCGGGAGGAAAACTTCAGAGTGCATGTGGAACTCTGATAGCACTTTAGGTAAGAAAGAGATGTCCGGGAGTAGGCGCACTCCATTTGGAGGGAAGGAGAGGTGGGGCGCATCATGCCTGAAGGCCAGGATCTCACCTACACGTCTGGCTGAGGTAATGGCTACCAGAAAGGCAGTCTTCCATGTTAGCAGTCGGAGATCACACGTAGAGAGCGGTTCAAAGGGCTTCCTCGTAAGCTGACGTAGCACCAGAGTTAGGTCCCATAGGGGTACTGGTGGCTTTGAGGGGGGGTATAGGTGAAGCATCCCCCAAAGGAAGCGCTTGGAGAGTGGGTGGGAGAACACTGTGAATTTATCGATAGTGTTATGGAATGCCGAGATGGCAGCCATGTAGACTAATGGAAGAGTGTGATAATCCTGAGTCTGCCAAGGATAAGAGAAAGTCGAAGATCCGCGAGAGGCCCGCCGAGGTTGGGGAGGCGTCGTCCGCTCGAAGGAACTCTGCGAAGCGGGACCACTTATATGCATATGATTTACGAGTGGACTGTTTCCTAGAGTTCAACAAAACGTTAGCTACTCTGGATGAGAAGCCAGAGGGAAGAGTCTCCATGCTGTCAATTTTAGGTGAGGGACGTCGTGGTATAGAAGTGGTGATTTGGTGATGGTGAGTAGGCGCGGATCCGGGGGGAAGTGGATGAATTGCCCCCTGGCTAGTGACAGTAGGAGAGGGAACCATGGCTGGCGAGGCCACCACGGTGCTATGAGGATGCAATTCACTTCCTCGGATAGTATTTTCCAGATCACTCGCATGAGAAGAAGGAGCGGTGGGAAGAGATACAGGAAGTCTGTCCACGGGAGAAGGAGCCCGTCCCCTAGGGAGCCGGGGCCGATTCCTCCTCGGGAGCAGTAGTGACGGCACTTGGAGTTGGTCCTGGTTGCAAACCCGTCGATGGTTGGAGTGCCCCAGCGGTGGAAGATCGGGAGTAGGTAATCGTCCGATAGTTCCCACTCGTGGGGGGAGGCCCGGCCTCTGCTTAGGAGATCCGCTTCTGTGTTCTCTGATCCCGGGATGTGAGTGGCCCTGGGATGGATGTGTTGAGAAAGGCACCAGTTCCACAGGTGGATTGATAGGTTGCATAGGGATCTGGAGACCATGCCCCCTTGCCTGTTGATGTAGGCCACTGTGGTTGTGTTGTCGGATAGAATCGCAACACAGTGGCCTTGTAGGAGGGTGCGGAAAGAATGCAGAGCGTAGAAGACTGCTAGGAGCTCCAAGTAATTTATGAGTCTGGACTGATGGGAGGTCTCCCATGGTCCTCCCGTAGTATGTCCATCTAGGTGTGCTCCCCATCCCCACTGGGAGGCATCTGTGGTGAGTGTTCGGGAGGGGGAAGGGAGATGAAAGGGGGCTCCTTGGAGGAGGTTTCTTGCCCGGGTCCACCACAGTAGGGAGTCTCGGACCTTGATAAGGGGGGTGAGGATGGTTGACTGAGCGTCCCTGTTTGGGTGGAATACGCTGAGAAGCCAGAGTTGTAATGGGCGCATGCGTAGCTTTGCCAGTGGGATGACAGCGGTTGTTGCTGCCATGAGGCCCAGTAGGCATTGGATTAGAAAGGCTGATGCCGTGGGCTGGAGCCTGATCTGGTTCGCCAGGGTTTCCAGGACCAATGCCCTGTCTTCTGGGAGAAAGGCTGTTAGGACCGTCGAGTCTAGGATGGCTCCGATGAATTGCACCCTTTGCGAAGGGTGTAAGTGCGATTTCTCCTCGTTGACCCTGAGGCCTAGGCGGGCAAGGAGGGCACGGGTGATGATAATGTGGTGAGACAGGATGTCTGGCGAATCCGCTACCAACAGCCAATCGTCGATATAGGGGAAGATGGTAATTCCCCGAAGACGTAAGTGGGCGACCACTACCACCATGGTTTTGGTAAAAACGCGGGGTGCTGTAGAAAGTCCGAAGGGAAGCACCTTGTACTGGAAGCATGCGTTGCCTAGGGCGAAGCGAAGGTACTTGCGGTGGTGGGGCGCTATAGTAATGTGGAAATAGGCATCCTGGAGGTCCAGGGTCGCCATCCAGGAGCCCCGACGGAGTAGAGGAAGGAAAGAACGTAGGGTGACCATACGGAATCGTTTGTACTGGACGAAGGTGTTCAGGTTCCGTAGGTCGAGGATGGGTCTCGTCCCTCCATCCCTTTTGGGGATCTGAAAGTAACGGGAGAAGAAACCTTTGTTCCTGTATAGGGGGGGAACCCGTTCTATAGCATCCTTCTGAAGCAGTGTGCTGATTTCTGCTTGAAGTGCCGGGGTAGGGGGGGTGGATGCGAAGACGTGGTATGGTGGTAGTGTGAGAAACTCTATGCGGTATCCCATGGTGACAATCGACAATACCCATTCATCTGATGTTATTTCTTGCCATGTGGAGAGGAAGGGTGCCAGACGCATGGGTAAGGTTGGGGAGAGGGAGAAGTCAAAGGCCCTGTTTGGGGCCTCTGGGAAACTTCTGGCGTCCTGACTGCTGGTTTGTAGGTGGCCTCTGTTTGCCCATGTAAGGCTGTCGCTGCTGCGTGGGCGAGGGACGGGGACGCCATGAACGGTCAGGAGAGCTTCTAGCGGATGAGCGCCGTGACCAAGGCCGTGACCATGTGCGTGGCTTATATGGTCGTGAGATGGGAGCAGATACTCCAAGGGTCCTTGAAGCCTTGATGCTTTCGTCCCATTCTTGAAGAACCGAGTCCGTGGTGGCGTGGAAGAGCCCTTGCCCATCGAAGGGGAGGTCCTCAATTAAGGTCTTGGTGTCCTGCTGCAGGGAAGTGTTACGCAACCAAGAGTGTCTACGCAGCGCAATGGCAGTGGACATAGTCTTGGATGAAGCATCCAGCGAGTGTTTTGAGGAGTTTACCTGCTGTTTGGCCAAGAGGAGGCCTTCTTTCTGGATTTTTCGTAGCGCCTGTCGTTTGTCGTCCGGGAGGCTCTGAGTTAGGTCAGATATCTGCTCCCACAAGGCGTATTGATACCTGCCCATGCAGGCCAGGTAATTCGCGGTTTTGATCCCTAGAGTTCCTGCCGAGTAGAATCGTCTCCCAAAGGCGTCTAGACGTCGGCTTTCTTTATCCGGAGGAGTGGAATGTGTCCTCTTAGATCTGGTGGCGGAGTTGACCACCATGGAATTTGTCTTGGGATGAGTCAGCAGGAACTCTATGCCATCTTCTTGGAGCCGGTACATATGGTCCATTCTACGAGAGGAAACAGGAGCTGAGGCCGGCTTGTCCCATTGGGACTTGGTTGCTTGAAGTAACACGGAAGAAAACGGCAGTGCCACAGATGGGGACGTATCCATTTGTACTATGTCGAAGACAGGGTCCGATACAGATTGGGGTGGATGGGCAATGGGAATTCCCAGCGACATGGCCATACGCTTAATAAGATCTCTGTATGATGAGACATCCTCCGACGGTGAAATGGGGAGGTTGTCCAACGTGTCGGGCTTGGGAGAGGGTCCGCTGGGAGAGCTATGCGACGAGGTATCGTCGGGGTCGGGATCGGAGGACTCCGATGCCGGTGGTATAGGTGTCGGTATGTCCGGTTGCTGGATGTGTTGCCTCGATGTCGATTGGTTGGGTGGAGGTGCCGGTATCGACAGAGGCTGGTGTTGGTCTTGGACTTGTCCCCACGTCGGTGGCGGTGACGGGGATCTGGGTCGATGACTCTCCCAACGTCGATTGTCCGGTACTGGATGATGTGGAGGCGCGGAGTCATAATAGCGTCTCGGTGACCGGGGTCGATAGCTGGTGTGATGGTCCCATGCCGATCAGGACGGAGAGAGCCATGGCACTGTCATAGATGGTGGGTAAGCCCCAAAAGGGTAGTAACCCCGGGGGTCCCATTGGCGATAGTCATACCGGAGTGGAGATCGTGGACGATCCTGAGACCGGTGCGGGTCTCGTGGTGGAGTCGGGCGTCGAGGTGGAGAGTGGGTCTCCGAACATCGATGTGGGCTCTCGTAATCTGGGAGGTGACGGGAGAGATCCGTACCTGCTGGCGATGCAGAGCGTCTAGAGCCCGATCTCGAGGAGCCGGCGTGCGCACTGTCCGTGTGGAGGCGCGTAGTCCAACGGACCGAAGGCTTGAGTCTGTAATACCGCCTCAGGTAGATCCGGGCCCGGAGGTCTCAGAGGGGAGTCCAACAGCTGGATAATTTCCGGCGGTGGCGGGCGTGCGGTATCGGGCGGCGGTGGCTCCGCGGTCCCTATGGACATCGGTGGTTCGATGTCCAGATTTTTACGGCTCCCAGCGTCGCCCTTGTCGCGGGACTTATCGGCTGGTTGATGTTTACACTTCTCTGCCTTGTCTTTTTTCTTCTTTTTCGTGGGGGTGGAGGCAGAAGAGGGAGCCGTCATCGGTCTCTTAGGTGGCCGGTGGCCGAAATCAGAAGCCGCTCTCGGTGTCGGCGGTTTCAATATGGTGGTCGACGTCATAATCGCTGTAGACGTCGATGGCAACGCCGAGGAGTCCATAGGGCCTGTGGAGGCTGAGGACGGGTGAAGTGCAGACTCTAATAGAGCGACCTTCAGGCGAGCAGCTCGATTTTTCCTAGTCTGATTTGAAAACTTAGAGCAGTGTATGCAAGATTCAGGCCGGTGGGATTCGCCTAAACAAAATATGCACAGGGAGTGCCCGTCTGGGGCCGCAAGTTTATTCCCACAGGAGCTGCAGCGTTTGAAGCAACCCCAACGCTCCATACAGTGGGGTCTCAAGGAGCTGAGGGGAAGGGGGGGGGAAACTCGGGAAGTTCACCGGGTTGGGGGAATCAGAGTGTCAGACGTCCGATAAGCTGAAGAATAGTCAGAGTCCAGTCCAAGGTCAAGAAATACGGTAGATCCGAAGGCTTTCTAAAGTTATCCACGAACCGACGAGGAAGGCTGTTAGTCGAGCGGCGGTCAGAAGAGAACTGGCGGGATGTCTGCGCCCGGCTCCTCTGGGCATGTGCGGTGGGCCCCCGCGCATGCGCGGTGGAGCTGGGCGCGAAAATCCGTTGAGCTTTCTACATACCGATGAGTTTCGGCGCAGGCACAGAAACCCAATGGTGTGAAGCACAGAGACCACGTCGAAGATCTCTCAGTGATTGCTCTTCTGAATCACAGTACCTTGGCCTCAAGATAGGAAGGGATGAATGATGATGGATGACAGCTGGTGAAAGCTGGATGTGCCACAGTGGACACTGACACTGCTGTTACAGTTTGGTGTGGGGTACCAGCACTTAAAGAGGCTGAACTGCGTATCTCAGAATAAGGGAGGGGACTGCTGAAGCTGTTCTGGCTTTCTTTCCCTTCCCTTTCTGGTACAGGCTACCAACTTACCTTACATAAATTTCTCTAATCTCTTTTTAGAGCCAACTACTTTGGTGACCACAACTACACCTTGTGAAAGTGAATTCCAAATATAAACTGTTTTTTGAGTGAAGTGTTTTCTTTAGTTTGCACACTAACATTCTCAGGTGAACAGATCTGAAGGCCTCGCTAAAACAAACTGACTCCTCCCCTGACTTTCTGATTTTTTCTGATGGAAAATATGGGAAGTTTGGGGAGGCACTAAAAAAACATCCTTGGAATGCTTTTTTTTCTGTTTTAGAATGAGTGAAATGTGTTAAGATAGCATAGGGTGCAGCAGTTCACAACCCTCTCATGCTTCAGGTTGCCTTGTTCTCTGCTGCTGTACACCGTCAACATGTCAGATGTCCTCCACGGCCCCAAGATCTCCTTCTTAGCTAGTCACTGTTAGCTCAGACCACTAGTATAAATTTAAAGTTAGGATTTCTAACCTCATGTGCCCTAAGGTAGGTCACAACATCTCAATTTTCTTTTCTTTTTTGATATTAAGTTTAAACAGAACAGACAAATAGCAGCAAAATAAACCAAAACTTCAGGAGGAAGATGGGGACATTAGATTTCTAAAGTACAGATAGCATTTATTTTTAATTTTATCACATTTCTACCCCACCCTCCCCGCAAGCGGGCTCAGGGCAGCTTACAAAATCAGCAGTGTACCTGGTCAACATAAAACATTTAAATAGTTTTTTTAAAAAAAACAAATTAAAGTGCTTGCAGTACTATACAGTTCATTTGTTATAAAAGATAGCGTGCTCTAGGATCCTATATCAGAATGTGCACTTCCGCAATCTTCTGAGATCTTCCGGCGGAGATATGGCTCTGTCTCCACAAACCAAGGCTCTCTCCATGTTGATATTAAAATCTTGAAGGTTACTGGTCTATACCATATAACTTTAAATATATTGTTATCAACAACGGCAAGAGATGCAAGGATGTTTATGAAGACAGACAACAAATCCAACTGAAGATACGATTCTCAATTCTTTATATCACTTCTTTGGTCTTTAGGAGTAAAAGTTCCAACCAGGGCTGAGAGAGACCAGCAGCTTCGCCTCAACCTCCTCTGCGCCTGCAGCACTGAAAGGACTTCTGCTTGTGACCTGAGCCTTGCCAGGTGAGATTGTCAGTGTGGCATTTTAAAAGAATTTAAAAGAATTTAAAAAATTAATCTCCATTTGCCTGATCACGTAAACTGGATAAGCAACTGGTGGTGGTGGAAAGTGCCATCAAGTCACAGGTGACTTATGGCAACTCCATGGGGCTATCAAGGCAAGAGATGCTCAGAGATTGTTAACTGTTGCCTGCCTCTGTGTAACAACCCTGGATTTCCTTGGTAGTCTCCTATCCAAGTACTAGCCAGGGCTCACCGTGCTTAGCTTCTGAGATCTGACATGGGCCATCCAGATCAGGGCACATGGGCAACTACAATCAATATAAAACAGGAAACCAACACTAAATCAACCTTTTTTTACCATTCCTAAGTGAATCATCAGGGATCAAATGAATAGGCTAAATAGTAGGGTTGGCACATCAGTCAACTACCTTCTATTTGTATATTGTCAAGTATTCAAAAAATGTCTCTGTGTAGCAGGTGGCAGCTTACCTTTTTAATTATGGTAACATTTGTTAGCAAGGGCAGGAGTGAAGGCTTGTTGGCCCCTAAGCCACCAGGGGCAAACCTAGCAGCAAAGCTTCTCTAACTGACCACCTGTTGTAACAGCAGGCATCTCAACAGGAATATAGGCAGCCAATGGCAAAGATGCCTCTGGCTCCATCTTGCTTGCTCCAGGGAGTATCCCCTCTACATGATCTGGCCATCTGCTCTGTAAAGCTCCTGTGAAGGACTAGCCAACATGAATGCTAACTGAAAAAATGGCCTACTGTATGCACAACTGCCTTTAAAATGGAGGGTTTCTTAGATCATTGCTGTTTTGACTTTATTTTCTAACTAGACCATCCATGGTATTCCAGCATAAGACACAAATAAAAACTGTTCAGTGAAACTTTCATATCTATAGGGGGGGAAAGTACCATAATAATTTGTTTTACATAGTTTCATAGTAACAGTTATTTTTTTATTTAGCATAAATATCATGCTTTGATAACAAATAAATAATACTTGTCCAATCAACTGACCAACTCTCCTATGCAATAGTTCCATAAGTCACAGTTAATCAAAAAAATTACAAAGGACTTTAAATCCATGATTTTTACCAATTCTTTCCAAACCTGAACTCATGAAGGACACAGGAAACTTACAGATGGGATGGAAAGGACTCCAATCCACATCATCAGCCAGACTGATAAAGACCAGAAAATAGGTAGACATGGTTGCAGGAGAGAAGGGCTCCAAGAGAAGGAGACTGAATACCAAACAAAATCAACCTAGACTACAAACATCAATAGCCCAACTATTCCTAGAACTTAACATCTGACAGAAAGCCTAGCCACTGCCGCAGACTGATCCATTACTAGGCTGTTATTCTGCTAAACAACAACAGATGGGGCCAAAACGACTGACATCTATATTTCTCTAATATAAAAGGAGGGAGAGCGTACCAAGGGCTAGAAACATCTCTTCCAGTAAATAAGATACACAGCGCCCTCTGCATACACATATGCAAAACACAGCCCTGTGGTCACACTGAGTGAGCGCAGTAAGCCTATTTACCCACAGGATTCAGAGATAGCGCTCATGTCCTCCCAAAGGCTAATGATTTGTTGTGACATAGATGAGGCTAACTATATCTGATAGGACATGTGGTCCAGCTATTTAAGTGGCACATGATTCACCCAACTATGAGACTTTTACAGAACTACCTTTTGCCAGCTCAGTATTTCCAAACTTACCACTTTCTCTTTCAGTTCTGAAAGGCACACTGAACAGCATTAATGTAACCATGGTGACATTTTTTCTGGGACAGAAGATCTAACAACAACACATTTCCTGGTGACTGTCGTTTGAGCAATACACTAAAGCAGGCTAGACAAAAATAGATGACCAAAAATAATAATGTCTGTATTTTAAAAGATATGCCCCATTTTCAAAATAATACTGAATATATACACATTAAAGCAAAGGTTACACCTACTGGGCTAGATTCCAAGCACTGCCCAGAAGACAACTCTGGCAGAAGCAGATTTGCCTCCCAGCAGCCTTCTGAACACTAAAATGAAAAGTGGGGAGATCTACAGGCAGAAGAACTCATGCAACATGGGATGATGAGGGAAGCAGATAGATCACACACTTTACCTTACTCACTACCCAAGAATCTTGCATTAGGAGAAAGATCTGCACTAGCAGAAAGACTGATGGCAAGGAGGGCTGATTCTCCCTGCTCAGTACACATGTCTGGACTGCAGAGTCCCCCTGCATTGTTTTTGATTCTCACAGGGCATTTCTGGGGAGGAAGAATTATTCCTTTTGGTGGTGGAGAGAATCCAAACCACCAACACTTACCCAATGAACCCATGATCACCTAATCAAAGTCACAACCCAGAACCAGTGCAGGCATAAAACCACGAGTACTTTAATCACAGGCACTCAGGAACTCTTGTTAATCCTACCCAGGGTTTGCTTTCAGTTGAATTTGAAATCACAGCAGCAATCCACGCTAGCCACAGCAGAGCCATTAGCCATGGATGATATCTATCTATGGTTAAGGTTGGGGTAATTTCGTAGAAAAAGAGGTGCAGGAGCTCAGTAGCATAACTTATTTGCATATGCTGCACCACCTGACATCACCGGAAGTATGTCAGAAGGCAAGAAAGAAAGGGGGGGGGAGAGAGAGAGAGAGAGAGAGGGAAAGAGAAAGAGAAAGAGAAAGAGAAAGGGAAGGAAGGAAGGAAGGAGGGAAGGAAGGAGGGAAGGAAGGAAGGAAGGAAGGAAGGAAGGAAGGAAGGAAGAAAGAAAGAAAGAAAGAAAGAAAGAGTGGCAGAGAGGGGACAGCTACTAATCCAAGCCTCAGAAATACCACTATTCTGGGAGGATAGCTTCAGTGGTGGCTGAAGCCTTCAGACGGCTGGTCGGAGGAACAAGGACCTTTCCAGGGGACGGGGTCATTTTGCTGCAGCCATGATACAAGCAGGCATTCCCCCACCCGGGGGGGCGGTTGGCACCAACTCCCGGAGCTGCGCTCCCCCGAGCTCCTGCTCGAAATGACCCCTGGTTAAGGTTAGTGCAGAAACAAGGGGGAGCACATGATCCTACTTGCTCTCTCAACTGTGCTTGTGGGATACGTAGGGAGAGAGACAATCAGTCCCATGGAACCTTTTAAAACAAACAACATTTTATTCCAGTATAAACTTTTGTGTGCCTGCGCACTCCTTTGGGGGGGGGGGGGGAGCCAGAGAAATATGGGAGTCCCATGGCACTTGGAGAGATCCCCATTTCCAGTTCTAACAGATTTTTTTTGGGGGGGGGGGGGGGAGGAAACCTAACAGCACAGCTTGCATTCTTTATTAGTGGAAGGGAGCAAGAGTCCAATAGCACTTAATGACTAACAAAATTAGCACCAGGGTAGGTGTTTTCATGAGTCACTGCTCACTTCTTTAGATACAGGTAGAATGTGAATCTATCTGTCCTTGTATCTTGGGAGAGTTATTTCATATGCCAAATCACAATAGCAGGCATTGGTAATGAGAGAAGAAACCTAGGTCTCAGTTCAGTCCAGGTGGATGCATTGTCTTGATCAGCTGCAATTCAGCAGTTTTTCTCTTTCTAATCTCCCTTCAAAATTCCTTTGTAGGAGAACTGCTACTCTTAGGTCAGCAACTGACCATCCTGGAAGGTTAAAATGTTCCCTGGTTTTTGAATGTTATGGTTTCTAATAGCAGTAGAAAGACTAAGAGTCCAGTAGCAGTTTAAAGACTAACAAAATCTGTGTTAGGGTATGTGCTTTTGTGAGTCACTGCTCACTTCTTCAGTCTTATTTCCATTTATTTTCTGAATCTTCCTGTACCAAATTGAGACCTAGGTTTCCTGTCTCATTACCAGTGCTGATATCTCCATGCCTGCTACCCCTTTGCACACCTAATCCAATCACGCCTACTATTGTCATTTGGCATCTGAAATAATCTTTATATTTAATAGTTACTAGCAAGCATCCAGACTCCTTTAATTTCAGAAGTTGCTAAAATATAAATGAGAAACTTGATATGAACCAATGACAAATCAGTCTATTTTCATGACGATCACTGATCTTGATTTGTCAGTTTATCCTGTGCTGAAGTCAAGCCCCTGAACAGGCAGCTTATCAGGAAAAATTTCAACATCTTAAGAGATACACTCTTCTAAGTAGTAGTAAATGAGAAGTTATGTATAACCAAAGCTTAATTAGCATCTTGTTCTTTGTTTGTATGCAGACTGTTCATACTTTCTTCCTGAGCAGCAGGCTCACACTTGTCTAATAGCAAGCAATGCCAAGTTGGGTTTAGTTGCTTATGTGTGACAGCTGCAAAATTGCTGTCCTCTACCTTATTTGCTATTATGGAGTGATGAGAAAATGATGTTGAAAACAAATCAGCCAGTATCATAATGCCCCTGTATAAATCAATGGTGCGACCTCATTTGGAGTACTGTGTACAGTTCTGGTCGCCACACCTCAAAAAAGATATTATAGCATTGGAAAAAGTGCAGAAAAGGGCAACTAGAATGATAAAAGGGTTGGAACACTTTTCCTATGAAGAAAGGTTGAAGTGCTTGGGGCTCTTTAGCTTGGAGAAATGACGGCTGAGGGGTGACATGATCAAGGTTTATAAGATTATGTATGGGATAGAGCAGGTAGAGAAAGAGGTCCTTTTCTCCCTTTCTCACAATACAAGAACTCATGGGCACTCCATGAAATTGCTGAGCAGTCAAGTTAGAACAGATAAAAGGAAGTACTTCTTCACCCAAAGAGTGATTAACACGTGGAATTCACTGCCACGGGTGGTGGTGGCGGCTACAAGTATGGACGGCTTCAAGAGGGAATTAGATAAACATATGGAGCAGAAGTCCATCAGTGGCTATTAGCCACAAAGTATAGATAGGAACTCTCAGTCTGGGGCAAGTGATGCTCTGTATTCTTGGTGCTTGGGGGGGGGGGGCAACAGTGGGAGGGCTTCCTGCCCCCACTGCTGGACCTTCTCAGGGCACCTGGTGTTTTTGGCCACTGTATGACAGAGTGTTGGACTGGATGGGCCACTGGCCTGATCCAACATTGGCTTCTCTTATGTTCTTATTAATCCATTCACAATGTTTCTGCTAGGTTATTATCAGTTTTGCACTGATATTTTGGGGCACTGAGACTGCCAGAGATATGAAAGGGTTCTGTAAGATTATTGGACATTTTTTCAATCTAGAAGATATTATCACAGATGCTTGGTTTTGTGTCTGCAAAGATCACACGCCTCTTCTTCACAGCAAAAATGTTATAAAATAAACAGAGTTAAGAGACCTCAGTCCTATTGAGAGCCAGTTTGATGTAGTGGTTAAGTGCACGGACTCTAATCTGGGAGAACCGGGTTTGATTCCCCACTCCTCCACTTGCACCTGGCTGGATGACTCTGGGCAAGCCATAGCTCTGTACCAGCTGTTCTCTCAAGGACAGCTTGGGAAAGAGCTCTCTCAGCCCCACCTACCTCACATGGTGCCTGCTGTGGGGAGGGGAAGGGAAAGGAGTTTGTAAGCAGCCCTGAGGCTCCAAGTAAATGAAGGGTAGGATATAAATCCAACCTCCTCTTCTTC
Organism: Lepidodactylus listeri; assembly: GCA_029233225.1. NCBI lineage: Eukaryota > Metazoa > Chordata > Lepidosauria > Squamata > Gekkonidae > Lepidodactylus > Lepidodactylus listeri. The sequence continues at coordinate 24,972,885 of JARCFY010000012.1, forward strand.
TTCTATTGGCCCTCTGCAAATCTATGCAAACAGACTCCTTATCTCAACTCCTTATCTCTTAAGTGCTAAGTTTCAAGAAGATCAATAAATATACGATTGTTTGGGGTACAATAAGTTTGGATAAGGAGCAGATGTTAAGAGCTAAGTGTGAGGAGGAAGGGGCAAGCAGTACAAATGAAACTTTTTGAGCAGAATACTTCAGAAATCTTGAGATCTTTTTTAGTGTATCCTCATGAATGTTTAAGCAAATACAAGAATACTTATACTATATAATGTTATTGTTTTAGTTAAATAAAACAATTTAAATGGTCATTGTTAATGATTATGTTTCTCCTTTAAGTAAAGTAATGCAGAAAAGTTGCCCAAATATGATTAACAACCTATTATATTGGAGAAAGATAATTATAAAATCACTGCAAGGTAAACTATTTCAAGTGGTAAATAACCAATGATTAATTTTCTGATATAAATAAAACTAACCTGAAAAGTTACTATACTAGAAGAAAACCTTCATCTTGGTTGCAAATATTAAAGCAAGCAAGAATGAGCCTTTATGTAGAAAACCATGATTTAAATAGAGTCTTACTGACTAGTGATTTAAATCAAATCCCTCCTGTTTAGAATGCTTTAGACCAAAAAAACCACAGAATAGAACAGCATAGATTTGCACTGACCATTCCCCCAAATATGAAACAGTACTGTTTATCACATCTGCCTCTAGTCAACTTTCCTTTCTGGAGCAGCAAATCTTCACCTTCCCTTCCTGTTCAAGCTTACTTTGTTACAACAGAAAGTTAAAGAAACTAATTACTCTAGCTGAAGAATACTGTTATCTAGGGTGTAGAGTGAGTGACCTAGGATGAGAGTGTTCATAAAGTAACGAGCATGAAAATGTGTTATCAATAGTGGTGGCTCAAAAGATTCTTAGTCTATGACACAACAGTATCAGCAATGAAATCTAGATCACTAAAATCAAACATTTTGTTTGTTGTTGGCTACTTACAGTGCAATCCTATGCAGCATTACTCCAGTCTGAGCCTGCTGAAATCAGTGATCAAGTCTGACAGTGTATGTTCTTATGTTTCAAAGTATAAACAAACTGTTCTAGTAAATCAGGATGCTTGTAAAAAATCCAAGCTAATTTTGGTTTACACATTAGAAGTGTAAATTTTAGTACAAGTTTTTCTACCGTAAACTCTGGGAAAACTATAGGTATTTAACAAACCAAAACCCAAATTGTGAAGCTTAAATCAGTTTTAATTGATCAACAGTGGGGCTACAAATAAAGGGGGTGGGACTGAGCTAGTCTGGCTCTGGTATATTTCTGTTACAATTAACAAAAATAATATTAAAGATGGCTTGCATCAACAACGTCAAAACTTGCATTTATTCATGAGAAAGACCAAACTCCTATACAGCTAACTTCTCTTGCATGCTCTAACTTTTTTTTTGCAATCTATACAACTATACCTTTCAAAGTGACATATTTTCAAATTCTTCTTCCAGTGTGACTGCAGAACATACACAACATTTTCCCCTCAAAAGCAGGCTGAAGACTATAGCAACTTTCAGATTAAGTTCCTTTCTCCTATATCATAGTTGGTTTAAATGCCAAAATTGTGCCATCACTAGAGTAAATAGCACTATTTAGTATTAGCATTCAGTATTAGCATGGTTCCAGTGGTAGCAGGCAAGTGGAAGACCTCTTGTCACAGTCCATGAGGACACTATATGCTGTTACTTTGCCCAATATGCCATCAATATTTTTTCGCTAAACTTACTAATCTACCTGTTCTAGGACACAATTGTGTAGTCATAGTTAAATGACAAGAAACACATAACGCAGCGTCAAATAGCAACATAAGGCAGGGCAAAGTACTGATTACATGAGGATTGCTTTCTTATTGAGTACAGTCTACAAGTGTCTAGAGTCCAATCCACACAGAGGAAGCCTTCCACCAGAAGTACAGACATTTCATACTATGGAGGGAACATCATTCATAATGGAGTGGTGCACTGACGTGACAGAGAAAAGGAATAATATTTTTTAAAAGCATCTCTCAGCTTTGGAAGAGCTTGACAGCTGTGTATAGAAGCACTTCTACTATTATTCCGCATTAACGGGTGCATGTGGATGCTATGTTTAGTCACTTTGTTAAATAAAGAAGAAAGCCCTAAATATTTTAGCATTATCTATCTCACTAGACACCATCTTCGGGACAGACGGTACACAGAGGGTTTCATGAACCATGACAGTAACTAGATGAAACAGTACTAGAAGTCTGCAAGTTGTTTCCCACCCTCAAAATGACCCCATGAATGACTGAAATCCAGTTTTCCATCTTGTTAATTTCATATGATCTATAAATCTCAGAAGCTTTTCTAAATAGGTGAACCATAAGATTTGGCTGAAAAAACTCAATAAAGGACAATTAAAACAGCTTAAATGTCACATTCAAACAAATTCAGTGTTTAACTCACAAAACCATTTTTCTTAAGATAACTATAAATATACAACATAGTTTTCTTAAATGTCTGCAGTGTAAGCAAAAAAAGCTAAGGGACTGAAAACTATACACTAACTTTAGCAGTGTAAAGCAATGAAAGGAATGCCACTGCTGTCAGCAGTTTAACTTTCACTGAGGGCACCTTCAATTCCATTGTCACTAGAAACGCTTGCACTACTTGTTAGTTTCAGCTCAGATGAAGCAATTCCTTTTCAAACTATGTCATAATCTCTTCCACTAAAGAGTATTTCTACCTGCAACAAATCTAAAGAAAACTTTGTTCATCTATAAGTTTAGAACCTCATCTAACATTCCAACATATTTGAAAAAGTGTGCCTTGCACACGAAAGCTCATACCTTGAATAAACCTTTGTTGGTCTTAAAGGTGCCACTGGACTCTAAATTTGTTCGTTCATTGCACTTTGTTCTCTAGTTCTGCTTCTGATGTTTATATTATATACATGCACACACTTCTTAGAGACTGTCCCAAAACTGAAAGTGGTCAAATGGACTGGTATCCTACCCTTTCAATAGGTCACCAGTTAACAATGGAAAAGTCTCCAGAAGCCAAAGAAAAATTCCCAACCTGCATTAGCGAAAAGAGAGCAAGCATCTCACCACTAGCACCAAGAAGCAAAATTAGTGGAAACCTTCAGCAAAGTAATTTAGGCTAAAAGAAAAATCAGGTCATCTATCCAAGCTCTTAAAGCAACATTTACAAGACAGTCACAAATGTTTCAAAAACACTTATTTTCATATTCAGTTTTTAAGGATAAAACACATAGAGGTTAATTTTTCTTCTCCAATAATGGACTAGAAAGCAAATTTTGCTGAAAGATACACAATTGGAAACCAAAGCAAGTGAAAATAATGAAATAGCGCTGCAGGTAAATCTGCAGTACTCTTACTACATTAAACTACTCAGCAATGCTGAAGCAGATGTTGAGTCATCAAAACAAGGACAATCTATGTTCCCAAGTACTATAATCTCTCATCTCTGGATTTTTTGAAGTGGAATGTGAGCCATCCTGCTTGCATTTTCTGTATTAGATGCTCATGCAATTTGCATCATACATTGAAAATATTTTATTCAAACTACTACCCTTGACATAGTATTATAATCACCAATAAGTCAAACCCATCTATACAAAACATTCCTATTTACACGGTATCCTCAAAATCCAGTCCTCTTGGGATACAATTTCATCCTGCTGGACCTAGTCTGACTTCACCAAAAACAAACTTTTTTCAAATTGAGTACTTAATGCACAAAATACAAAGGACAGCAATTTCCTGGTACCTTTCACGAGTCAATATTGCCTACAGATGACCAAGCTCTGTCACTGTTACACAGCCCCTTTCTACTGATATAAAGGAGTGCATTTGCTCATCAGCCATTGTGCTTTACTGCTCATCAGCCACTGTGCTTTATTTCACTGTATAGGATTGGGGCTGCTGCCACTGCACTTTCTTCCCACCTCCTTCCTCCTCTCCACACAAGGAGTGTACATGCATGCACCCAAACCACTGGGATAATTAAAAGTGGAAGTACACAACTGAGTTTTCCCAGTTACAATATGAACACCAATATTATGAACTGGCATTCTCATTATTCTCAGGGGTAGGAGCTGCTACAGTGCTGCTCTTTCCCTGGATTGCTGCATAATACAAGATGTCTGGCAACACACAGGAGGAAGCAACATTGCAGCTTCTTCCCACATCGATATTAATCCAGTTTCCCCAATATTTGGCCCAAACATGGTATCTTCATATTAACCTGGCAACACAAGGAGGAGTGTCCTTCTGCAGCTGCCTACCAAAATCATATAAGAACTCTGCCTACATTTTCTTTCCTACTACCCTGGGAGAAAAAAGTGAAGGACACACAATAGTTATTAGGAAAACACAGCAGGTGGCCAACTTCTGCATGAGCTTGCTCTCCTTCGCTGGTAGAATGTGGCAAACGTATATAGGAAGCATAGGATTTATTTTATTTTATCAAATTCGTACCCCACCACTCCCTCAGCAAGTGAGGCTCAGGGTGGCTTACAACAAGTAAAATACAACTCAATATACAATATCAAAAGAAGAATAATAAATAAATAACAATGCAATTTAAAATCAACAATATAAAATTTGTATCTAAAAACATAGCAGCATCCAACAGTAAAATGATCTGGTGGAAACAAGAATTGCAAGACATACAGAATGACTAATTAAAGACCTGCCAGTACAGCTTTGACTTGCAAGCGCTGCAGAAGCTAACAAGGTCCCATAGTGCACACATATCCTCTGACAGAGCATTCCACCAGGATGGAGCATTCCACCATCCCCTGCTCTGGTGGAAGAGAGGCGAACCACTCGAGCGCCGGGCACCACCAAAAGATTGCATGATGAAAAACACAGGCAAAGTGGGAGGTCGTAGCAGGAGAGGCAGTCCTTCAAGTATGATGTCCCTAGTCCATTTAGGGCTTTAAAGGTTAAGACCAGTCCTGTGTAGAGTGAACTGCAATAGTCTGCTCTGGAGGTGACTGCAACATGAATCACTGTGGCCAAATCTGACTGAGATAGGTAGGGGGTCAGGCCTGGTGAAACACAGACCTCACCACTATGGACACCTGTTTGTCCAGAGAAAGCAAGGCATCAAGCCATACACCCAAGCTCTTCACAGAGTCCGCTGGTGACAGTTGGGCCCCATCAGAGCTAGGAGCTGCAACCCCTACATCAACCCAGCCCTATTCAACCACATGACTGCCATCTTTGATGGGTTCAGCTTCAACCAGCTTTCTTTCAATCATCCAACCATCGCATCCAGGCACTGGCTCAAGGCCAAGAAGGCTGTTTCTGGCTGCTAATCCAGCAGGAGGAAGAGTTAGGTGTTATCAGCATACTGATGGCACCTAACCCCAGATCTCCTGACAGGCTTCACTAGAGGGTACATTTACTATACATTCAAAAGTATCAAAGTTTATTTAGGTTTAGGTTTATTTAGGCCATAGGCCATACACGATTAAAAAATTAAGAGTTTAAAAAAACAGTAAAACAAAAATTTGCCACATTCACAAAGCAATTTTGGGCCCTGTCCACACGAGCAAGATAAGCCGGATGGGAAGTGACACAAATTTGTGCCGGTGCAATTTGCGCCGCTTTTGCGGGATCACATAGGTCCATGGACCTGTGAGGGCGAGCCGCCGCTGCGTGATCACACGCAGCTGCGGGCGAGTTGGGTTTTTTTTCCGGCCGTTTTCAGAGCGCTTATCTGCTTCTACAAGGGATCAATGACTTGCCTCTTCACCCTTGGGATTATTCGATGATGCACATACCGGGATGGGAGGGGAAAAAATAACAAAAAGCCCACTCCCCAACGCCACTTGTTTGTGCTGGCGCGATCACACCAGGAAAGGTTAGTTCTGGGCCGTCGCAAACTATTTGAGACTGCCTTTTCACTGGTAGCTAAATAAGCCAATTCCCCACCGGCTCAAAGTGGTTTGCGACACTTTGACACCGGCTGCAGGACGCTTCCCAGATGTGCTTCTGTGATCACGCCACTTTGAGCCATCGGAGAATCGTCCTTCTTGTGTTGCAAATGGGTGCGTATGATCGCACCCTTGGTATCTCTATATATACCAAGATGGGTGCAGAGGCTGGTCACAACTAAAACAGAATGGTCAAGACCAATTCAGAAGCTTCGCTGAAATTAATGGTTTTTCTTCCAAGTAAACACATGTAGTACAGTTAACGCATCCAAACTGGAACAGCAAAGGAATGCTGGCAAGCTTTATCAGATGCCAACTGACTTCAGATACATTATTAGAATGCACCTGTCCAAGTTTCACTCCCTAACACCACTGTGCCTACATCAGTGTTGGAGGAGGTATACAACACTGCACTAAAAGAGGATCCTAACTTTCAACAATCAAACTTCAAAGCTATTCCTGGCTAACACATATCTGCTAAAAAGCTTTCATCTTGGAGACACAGATTATTGTCAATGTCTAAAGATCTAGGGTAGTGGGACTTTGGTTTAGTGACCTCTTTCTAATACTAGAATCCCGGTGATCTGCTGGCACATTTTAAACTTCATGTAGTATGCAGGCTCACAGCAACTTTAAAGAGTTAAGGCATGGTAATTATCTATTTAAGAGCATACTAGTAGGTTGGATTTCATTAGGACTTGCCTAATACAGACTCCATACTATATGATCCACCAGAAATTAAACAGTGGTTCACCCTCTGCCCACTCTTACTAAAAAAAAAGGCACATTTAAACTTCTTCCAGGTAACTATTTCTTGAAATTTTCAAACATTTACTAATTTATTTCACCAAGGGCAACGTTTTAATCTCAATTTAATCTCAATTTAAATAAATCAGCCAGATATGAAGAAATGTGTGTGATAGCACAGAAATTACACTTTGCGCTATATCCCAATAATTTATAATTTATTTAATTCATAAAAACATAAGAGAAGCCAATGTTGGATCAGGCCAATGGCCCATCCAGTCCAACACTCCATCACACAGTGGCCAAAAATACCAGGTGGTCCACCAGTGGGGCCAGGACACTAGAAGCCCTCCCACTGTCCCCCCCCCCAAGCACCAAGAATATAATGCATCATTTGCCCCAGACTGAGAGATCCTACATATACCTTGTGGTTAATAGCCACTGAGGGACCTCTGCTCCATGTTTATTTAATTCCCTCTTGAAGCCGTCCATGCTTGTAGCCACCATCACCTCCTGTGGCAGTGAACTCATTTATACCCTGCATTTCTCCCCAACTAGGACACGAAACAGCCTGCATCGTTTTCCTCCCAAGTGAAAGACACATCAAAACACAACTAATTTGCATGCTATAAGAAAAATAAGATACTACTACCTACGCAAAAGCCTTGTAAGGAAATCCACAGAAGTGAAAACTTCTCATATGTTGTGTGTCCATATCTAGAAACATACACTGAAGAAAACCTTGGGAACAGTGGACTGGATTCTACCTAAACTTGTTGAGGACCACCAGCTTTCTGTCCATATATGCACACATGTGTGTACACACACACATACTGCCCCAGCTGCAGACCCAAATGCCCTCTGAAATGCTGCTTCCAGGGGATAGAGGACTTTCAGGAATCCGGGGGGGGGGGGGGGGGGAGCTTAGCAAAAATCCCTCCTTCCATCCACAAAATTTTTTAGGTGACATACAAGCTAATGGATGATGATTTATTAGAGGCCACAAAGGTGATCTCATTAAGAAAATTTTAAAACACATTAATTGTGGGGCCATGGCTTAGTGATGGAGCATCTACTTGAATGCAGAAGATTCCAGGCTCAATTGCCAGCATCCTTACTTAAAAGCATCAAGTAGAAGGTGATGCGAAAGACCTGTGTGAAACCCTAAAGAGCTGCTGACAGTCTATTTAGACAACACTGACCTTGACAGTGGGTCTGGGTATAATGCTGCTTCATGTGTAATTATACAAAGTGATTTAGTAGTAACAATGGAATACTGTTCAATATGGCATAACTCTTTACCAAATAAAATGTTCTGGTACTTTGTATTTGGCATAGTTTTAGCACAACCACACTATCTAATGCATAAAGTTAATTCAGTAGATAAACATATAACCTTTGCCTCAAAGCAAAAAAAGAGAGGAAAGGTTTAATATTAGAATCAACTGGATTATTTTCTGAAATAAGCTGACAGAAGTTTGCAAGTGGACTGTGCAATAGAGTTGGATGTACATAATTTAGTTAATACATTAAATAAATGATCCTTTGTAAACAGTGCTTCAATTTGACAGGGGCAGATCTGGATGCCAAATAGTTCAGTATTTAGTTGAAATACTACTGTTAACCTTTCAAATGCAAAAAAGCTTTGGCTCAGCATACTGTAGGGAATACTTATTCCAACCTCATGCTAAGGAGTAGCTGTAGAGGCACTGTGGAAGCTGCCCTCCAACAGAAACACATTGGTAATGAACCTCTAGAGACTAGGATTCGAGTGACAAAGTTTCAAGAGTATCTTACAGGACACTTGTGAAAAGGGAATTCTATGTAGCCTCCATCACATCCACTAGATCTCGCCCAGCACAATTATCTACGGTAATTAGAACATTATCTTCTCACACAGAGAAAACCAAAAAAGTTAGGGATTCGGACATCAGCTATGAGGCATTTGTGAGCATTTTTTACAGAGAAAGTCCTGCTACCCTGCCGCAACCTGCCCACCAATTTAGATACAGTATGTGAACTAGAGGCCCCTTGGCCATCTTTGGATTCAGTATTTGACAGCTTCAGACAGCTCTCGAAGGCTGATGTCAACAGGATCCTGAGGAATGTGAAGCCAACCACTTGCCTCTTGGACCCGTGGCTTTCGAGGCTTATGCAAACCGGCAGCAAGGGTACACAGGGCCCTCTGAAGGACATTATCAACCTGTCCTTGAGTTCAGGGATCTACCCAGAGTGTTTAAAAGAGGCAATGGTAGTACTGCTCTTGAAGAAACCATTGCTGGATATGTCTGATCTGTCCAACTACTGCCCAGATTCAGACTTGTTGTTTCTGGGTAAGGTAGTGGAGAGAGCAGTGGCTGAGCAACTTCAGAGCTTCTTGGAGGACACATCAGCTCTAGAACCCTTCTAGTCTGGCTTCTGCCCTGGCCATGGGACGGAGACTGTGCTGGTCACCTTCACGGATGATCTCTGTAGGCAGCTGGATCAAGGCGGGTCGGTGCTGCTGTTACTGCTTGACTTGACAGCAATGTTCAACACAGTGGATCACAATCTGCTGGTTCACCACCTTGCCAATGCTGGAGTACACGGGACAGCTCTGAAGTGAGTTGTCTCATTTCTCCATGATTGGGGACAGAGGCTGGCGCTGAATGAGAGGGTATCTTCTCGACACCCCGTTATATGCAGGGTCCCTAATGGGGCTATCCTCTCCCCAATGTTATTTAACATCTATATGTGCCCTCTTGCCTAGCTGGCATGGAACGTCGGGCTGGGCTGCCATCAGTACACTGATGATACCCAGCTGTATTTGTTGATAGACAGACATCACCCCAGGTAATCTGGCCAAAGGTTTGGAGGCCGTGGTGGGGTGGCTTAAGCAAAGTCAGCTAAGACTGAATCTGTCAAAGACAGAGGTTCTCTGGCTGGGGGGAGGTTCTGGTTGGGGTATCAGCTCCCGGTGCTTGACCACGCGTCCTTAACACCAGCGCAGTCAAGAGCCTGGGTGGTCCTTGATGCCTCCTTGTTGATGGAGGCCCAGATCACAAATGTTGCCAGGCTGGCATTTTTTTCAATTACACCAGGTGAGGCAACTGGCCCCCTACTTGTCTTACTCCAACCTAGCTACAATATTCCATGCAATGGTCACCTCTAGAATTGATTACTGTAATTAACTCTATTCAGGGCTGCCCTTAAGGCTGATCCAGAAATTGCAGCTTGTCCAAAATGTAGCAGTGCGGGTCCTTATGGGGACACTGGTAACAGCACACATACAACCTGTGCTATGCCAGCTGCACTGACTCCAAGTTTAGTACCAGGTCAGATTCAAGGTTTTGGTTTTGATCTTTAATGCCCTAAATGGTCAGGGACCAGCATACCTATGGGACTGCCTCTCCTGGTATGCCCTCCAGGGAACATTACACTCAACTGAGAAGCATCTATTGGAAGTCCCTGTCCCAAAGAGCATCTGGCTGTCCTCAACCAGAATCAGGGCCTTTTAAGCCCTGGCTCCAACATAGTGGAACTCTATGACTGCTAACATCAGGGACCTGTGGGACCTGCTACAATTCCACAGGGTCTGTAAGGCAGAGATGTTCCACCAGGCATATGGTTGAAGAAAGCAACAGTTTTTAACAGCAACAGCTCTTAATATCAATGGCTTTTAACGCTGGGCTTTTTTTTAACATCAACGGTTATTGGTAATAGTTTCCAGTGACCATTGGTCTACTAATTGGCCTACACTGGCCCTTCCCGCCCCCCATTAAAGCAAACTGGGGATTAGAACTGTATTAATGCACCTTGTGAAGTTTGGATAACAATCAAACTGTATTTTAGATTATTTAATGGTTTTATGTAACTCTATATTTATGAGATTGTTTGTATTTATGAAACCTTGTTGTTCACTGCCTTGAGCCTACTCATGGAGAGGGCAGTATATAAGCCTAATAAATCATCATCATCATCATATTATTATTATTCTGGGAAGTATTTACTAATCTGTACCTATATCCTATGGTTTAGACATTTTCTCCATGTTTAATGAATTAGTGATTTATAATGTAGTTTTTTACTATTTGATCATTCACAATAAAGAACTTGACAGTACCGTGCAACTCATTAGGGCAGAGAAAGGCTTCACTACACTTGGGGAACTACGCAAAAGCTAACAAAAGTAAGTTTGTAATACCCACCACTGCAAAGGCCTGAGAAGGCCAGAGCATGCTTATTCCCTTCAGGAGTCATGGAACATTTAGGGCAGCTCAGTGTCAGGTAAGGAAAACCAGAGGCAGAAAATTAGCCAGACCGAGCTTCTAACTATAGGGAATTCCTCTCCCACCCCAAATCCCTGCCATCCCCAGTTCAAGATGCCATATGTTTATAAGTGTCTAGTAGCTCTGAAGGTAAAACATCCCAATGGGAACCTTGAAATGAAAGAAAAGCACTGTCCCTAATCTTAGTTACCCACACCACAGTACTTTAAGCCATGAAGGGAACAGACCACTAACAGCTCACAGCATCCCTGAATGGGCAGCTTAGGCTTGATGGATGCATGGTGAGAGACAGGCATATTCTCCAACTCCATTTCCCTCTATGTAGCAAGAGGGAGAGGTAAAGAGTCAGTTCTGCATGGCATCATATGTATTTTGGGCTACATGAACAGCTTCCTTTCAGAATCCAATGCTACAGAATGTGAGATCCTTAATCTATCACTCTTGCAAAATTTTAACCCTGCATCAGTTTTAATTCCAATTCCTGTTCTATTAGGTAGAAGCCTGGATATACCCAATGGTTACTGACTTAGCAGTCACATTGTACAGTCCATTGTACATGGAAAAAGCCTCTTTCAAGTTGTTCCAGCTGTCATCACTAATTTGCCTAGCTATTCTATTGGGACAGTTTACAAGAAGTTGACTATACAATTCAGAGGCTAATGAGAAATCATGGGGTTTGAGGGGATTGGGAAACTCGCCTTAAGGGTACCTCAACATTGCAACCACCGTATCCTCCTGTCTCGTGTCTCATGGGCCTACCCGCTCCCAGAGGGACTGAGTATCCGCCCAATGAGTGCCATTTCACAAGTCATCATGGCGGTAGCTGGGGGGGATGAACAGCAGGAGAGCTGCTTTTGCCCCCCTCTTCCTCAGCTCACACCAATGTGCCCGCCTAGTGGTACTTCTTCAATCCGACAGTTGAGAGATGACTGAGGTCTCTTCCTTGACTGATCCAGGCCCTACATAGTTGGCACCATGTGAAGCAGGGATTCTCTGTCAGGTGGAAGTGCTTCCAGACTTTGGAGATATACGGGAACCCACACTGACCAGAAGCTCCAGACACCTCTGGAGCCACCTCCTGTGAGGAGCCCAGGGCAGACGCATTGTGTCTTGGGGGAACAGGAAGAGATGCCTGAGGGGGAAGGGGTCCAGATGGTAGCTCCTTGGGGTGCACCTCCATCTCTTCCTCTTACGCCTCCAGCCTCCCCTCCTGTTCCTCCTCAGAAGGCCTGCTGACTTTGGAGGAGCCAGGGCAAGGGCATCCAGCCTCTCCTCTAGCTCCTCCAGAAGCCTCTGGATCCATGGGGTGAATTCCAGAGCTGAAACACTCTCATTCCCAAAGCTCACCCCAAAAGACAGCTCAGGCAGCTCCTGCTGCTCCTGAGCAGCAGACCTCTGCCCAGTGCCAACACTTGCAGGTACCTCTGCAGGGGGCACCCCAGCAGCAGCCTCAATGAAGGAGCCCTTCCATGGCCTCTTCATTGCATCACTCCAGCCAGAGGACGGAGTGGTGAAAGGCATCTATGGAGCAGTCCTCTGCCCAGATGGGGGGAAAGCCACAGCTCTTCCCCTCCTGTACACTACTCTTCTCCCTAGCCTTGCCCATAGAGCCCCAATGCGTTCCCTTCCTGCCACTCACTGCTACCCCGGGCCAAACTCTTTCTAAGTAGTGCTTCTGGGGAAGGTATTATGTACCTAACTGCCTGCATTGCAACCTGAACCTAACAGAGTCTGACACCTTTTTATGAACACTCTCAACCAAAGACTAGGTTTTTGTCTTTCAAAAGAACTTAACCTACCCTTGCTTCAGTTTTTGTTTTCTTTCTTTCTTGTTTTTGAGTTGTTGTGGGGGGGGGGTTGGTTTTTCAATACTAGTGACTTCCTCTACTGAAACCTGACTATGGTTTAATAAACTATTCTTGAAATGGAATAGCAAACCTTTTTAAAAGTTTACAGCTCTTTACTGAACTTCTCCTGACTAGATTCTATTGGAAAAAGCCTGATTTCTCATATGGAAATGCAGGAGCTCCCTCCTGAAAACTGGAAAATTACAAGATAACCTAAAGGAAAATTAGTCTAAAAGCACCTGCCTTCACTGATGCTCAGAGCATCGCACACTGCTTTTTAAAAAGTTAATCTAAGCTATTATACCACTGTTTTGAAGGCACACACAACCATACCTCTTTTAATAATCTGCTAGCACTGGCCTAGTTATGGGGGAACTAAAGCGCTATGCTGAAATTTAATTAAAAGTGTTTAAAAGTTAAACAATTCCTAAAACAGACCTTTATTACTAAAAGCCTATTTAGCAGCACCTAAGTGTTGTACGCAATAGCCCTTGAAACCAGAAGCACACACTTGGAACACAGAACAGTGAACTTCAACACCCCCCCCCCCCAAAAAACCAACCTTCTAGAAATTAAAGGGAAGAAATAAATGGGGGAAACTACTGGGGGGGGGGGGGAAGCAGGAAAAAGGACTTAAGACAGATGAAAAAGGAAGACAAACCTAAACCAAAAGCTCCTCCACACATACACCAGACAAAAGGGGGGGGGAGCAGAGGGAAAAAGCAACAAAGCCTCACCCCGCGAACTTTCAAAAAAAGAAAAGAAGAGGAAAACAGTGAAGGGTGGTGAAGGGGAGAGAAAGAGATAAAATTCAAGTAAAAAATTGAATTTGTTTTTAAAAAACAAAACAAGTTTTAAACCAACTCCAAAGAACCAAAGCAGAAGGAAGAAACCCTTGGCCTCCCCACTTACCACCAGGCCCAAACAACAACAAAACTGCACAAAAACAACTGCAAGGCAGGAAACCAGAAGGAACTAAAACCTAAGAATAAAACCGAAGGGAACCAAAAAAAAGGCCTGAGGCCCTTGGCCTCACCTCCCCCCCCCACATCACCACCACCATCCACCAAGCCCAAAGAACAGTAAAAAATGAACATTTTTCAAAAAATATTTGGTCAAACCAGTCACTGTCTTCACTCTTCTCCAAACAGGCAGACAGGATCTGATCCGAAGTCCACAGCAGGCTCTCTCAGGCAGCAGGAGTCAGGCTCAGAGCAGCAGCTGAAGCCAAAGCCAGCACACATTCTCCTAACTTCTCTCAGCAAAGGAGTCTAGCTCAGCCAGACCCTTGCTTTTATGCTCTTTGCCCATGCAATTTCAAAAATGAACAAACTTCTGTGATTAGCTGAAGAGTAATGTTCCCTCTAACCTGAAATCCTATTTGCCAAATTGCCACTACTCCTTCTCCCCTCTCTCCTTTTCCTTGGGAAATGGCTGGGGAAAGCAAGGTAGTTACTTCACATTTGAAGCCAACAACCTTGTAAGTTGCAAACCTGCAGTGCAATGCCATTTGCAAAAGCACTGCAATGATTGGCTCTAAGGCACTGCGGCACTATAGCTCCCCCTAAGGTGCTTTTGCTATTGGGCTGCAGAGATGCCTCGTCCCCCTCCCTCCTGTTGCCCTGGAAACCAGAACAAAAAGCAGGAAAGAGCCCTAGGGGAGAGAGCTGAAAGTTAACTTTGTAGCACTTTAAACCTCTCCACCACCAGTGGATCAGCTATACTGTAGCTGGTCTGATTCTCTAATCTGTATTCAGCTTAAAAAATACCCCCAAAATACTGGTATTTTTCAGGCTCAGATAGAACCAGATGCACATCCCTAGGAGCTACCACTGAAATGCACAAGTTCAATGTTTAGACCAGTTGTTTTACAGCAGGCTTTGGTCATGACATTAACAAACAAAAATTCCTACTTATGCTATTAGGTCGTTTTGCACCATGGAAGAACATACTGCTCCTGATCCAGAAATGGTAAACTCAGCAGATCCTGACATTCCCACTTGCTCAGACAGCCACCTAAAATATGATCAGCAGAGTCTGCTCTGATAGTATAGAAAGTGCTCACAGGAGATTGTGAAAAAGCTCCTAGAATTCTCCCACATAGTCCCCTTTTCCTGTCCTCCACACCCATATGTGACTATGATGGTACTGATAGTTAAGACAGCAACCCAGGAACCTGATAAAGCACACTCCTATTAGAAGCTGGTTTTCTCCTGACAGTATTCTAAGTGGTTGTGAACAGAAAATTGCTCAGTATTCTACATTCTCTACTAGTCATCTTTTAAGATGCAGCTGAATAAATTCAAAATACATACTGAGTCTTCAAAATCCAAAATTACTCAACCATGAAGAGTAATTTAAGATTCAAGAGTATGAATTTCTACCAGAAGTTAACTGCTAAACCAAGTTTGTCCAGTACAGTTGCTTTATGTAGTTTAGTAGCAAAAACAGCCAATCTAATGCAGTAACACAAGTTTCAACACGAAGTGAGATAGGAAAGTATCAAAATTTTTATGAATACCAAGATATTTTCAAGTCTACCTTTTGAATGCAAACTAAAATATAACGTAAAAATGTGAACTCACAAGGACTTGCTGGGGAGGAGAAATCACATTCAACCTATCCCACTTCCACTACATCATCACCTCCAAATCTACTACATCCTTTTCTTGGTCCTAGTGGTCAACTACTGTGTCTATGCCAGTAGCCATTTTGGGCTGCTACCACCACCCAAAATGTCACCTGAACTCTGTCCCTACTCCAAAATCTCTGCACATGTGCTTTAAAAAAAAAAAAAAATCTCAGAGGGCTTTCCTGACTCATGGTAGACCTGTTTATTCTCTTGGAGCCCAACCTTTGTCTGTTAGATACGAGGTTGAACTAAACCATATGCATTTTAAAAACTTCCAGATTCACCTGATATTGCATCCAAAATAGCATATAAATTATGAAAAAGGTACCTAAAATGAAGGTTAACATTTAAGTTACTAGAATCACATAGCATCCCTTTGTTAGGACTTTCCACAGCAACCATCTGCATTTGACACCAACCATGTGTTACCTGATCCACAAGCAAAAATCTTCCTCATAGTCAAGCATTCAATACATTCTTGCAACTTACAGTATCTTCAGGAATCCCAGCTACATATCATTCTTTTTTTTTAGTAATGTTTACACCCAATCCCATTTTTCCACTCCCCATGTAGTCACGACACTCTCATCCCTCAGCAGCTCTCATCTCAGCAGAAACCACGGATGTCTTCTTATGAAGAAAGCAAAAGAGTTCTCACTTCCATCAAGACCTACTGTGCACCCCACTGAATTAACCAGATCTAGGATGATCAGATATTTTAGATGATTAAATATTTAGATATTATTAGATATTTTATAATTAAATTTATACAGGTAGACACTTCATTTTTCCAGTACTTGGATCAAAACAGCTGCCTACCCCTGAACTCTTAAGGTTTCAGCTACAATCTATTCACTTAGCACTACAATTGCACTAGTTTGAGGCACATTCAAGATGCCACCGCAGCTCCTTTGCACAGCAGAGTTCCACATCACAGCTGCTACCAAAGGGAATAAAGGTTGCCTGTTATAGTATTTAAAATGTAGCCTGGAATTTCAAAACACAAGGAATCCTGGAAATAGTTTTACTATAAAAAATAATCTGCTAATTTACCAGAACAGCTAAGTCAACAGAAAAAACAAATTAAGCAAATATTCTATTAGACCGAAGTGTACAGGACAGATAGATCAAGATGTGTAGCCGTGTTAGTCTGTCTGTAGCAACAGAAAACAGCCACAGTCCAGTAGCACCTTAAGCAAAATTCTCAATTTCAAAGATCAATTTGGTGCCTCCGCAAGCTCGACATCCTAAGGAAAATGTGCATTCCTGCCACAAGATATCGGAGAAATACACAGAAATCTGAGAAATACACAGAATATGCTAGCCTTAAGTCTAATTTTAAAAGGAGAAGGGGGGGGGGGTTAAGCTGCAACAGAAGAGAACACTACCTGTGCCACAAGAACCCTCAATTGAAACAAATAAGTTTAAGGCCTAAAGTACTTCTGGGAACGAACAACCCAAACCTGATATACATTTACTTCCACTGATCTCAATTTGCTTGGAAGTAAATGCCATTGAAAAGGCAGCTTGCTTTACATTGATTTTATGTGCATTATGGAAGCAAGGTGTTTTTATTCCAGTCTCATTTAATCCATTTCCTTCTTAAGAGTAAGTTACTTACCACAAATCAGAAACAAAACAGGATTATATGGGCATATATCACTTTCTCGTATTACATTCCTTCTAACTAATAATTCTGACTAAATAGTAATAATTCAGTGATGTTTCAAAACAGCCCATAAAACTCTAAACAGTATACTACTGGAAATGTGGATTGTGTCTATGACAGGTGATTGTAACAGGCCCACTGACTGAATGCACCCTACTAGAGTGGCAGTGAAAGGGCACCATTCCCAGACACTGGCCCTGTTTTCTCCAGCAGAGGCATTAACACAATGACTTTGGATAGACACCTGGGGAAAAGCTCCAACACAGCTCAGAAACACTATGCAACCGGTTTGGTGGAGATGGGAAGAGGAACACCCACAGCATCAAATTATACTAGGATAAGCAACCAGACCCTTTTGCTTGGCATCCAAGGTCCATATCTCTGCCCCAGTGCCTAAATTGCAGGGCATTGCAGGAGAATTAACAGGCATGATTTATACCCTTCATCACCTCTCAGACCTGCACAGTCATGACCCAACCAAGGCAAACCCCTGAGATGCTCACAGCACTGCTGGGGCTTGGCTTGGTCCAAGGCTGTCTGGCCAAGTACAGCCCTTGTTTTCCATCACCACCATTCTGTCTGCCAGCACACTACCATCTTCACAGATAGACACTTCATTTTTCCAGCACTTGGATCAATGGTTTCAGCGACAATCCATTCACTTAGCACTACAATTGCACTCGTACAGCAGCAGAGTTTGAGGCACATTCAAGATGCCACTGAAGCTCCCTTGCACTGCAGAGTTCCACATCACAGCTGCTACCAAAGGGAATAAAGGTTGGCTGTTATAGTATTTAAAATGTAGTCTGGAATTTCAAAACACAAGGAATCCTGGAAAGAGTTTCACTATAAAAATAATCTGCTAACTTACTAGAACACCTAAGTCAACAGCAAAGACAAATTAGGCAAATATTATTTTAGACCGAAGTGTAATCATGACAGACAGAACAAGATGTGTAGCCGTGTTAGTCTATCTGTAGCAGTAGAAAACAGCCACAATCCAGTAGCACCTTTAACAAAATTTGTGGCAGGGTATGAGCTTTCATGACAATATGTGGAAAAAATTAATTGTGCCAAAGCACAAATAGAGACTCATAAGAAGGGGGGGGGGGGGGGGGGGGGTCCAAAGACAACACATATTTCTGCCCTGAAGTACAAGTGAAGTTGTGTCTTATTCTATTACCTAAGATGCCTGTTTTGTTCTATTTGCTATTTCATCAAAAAATATAACGTAATGAAACCTATTACATTTATAATTTAGCTCATATCAAGCATTTGTATGGCCTAACTATCCTGAAGGGTAGGTATGGCTCACACTAACTTGCCCAAAACCATCCAGTGAGCTTCAAGGATGAGCAGGAATTTCAAGCCAATTCTTGCTAGATCAAGTAAAAATTATATCATTTACCCCAAACTAGATCTCAGACCAACTATCTTTATATGATGAGCGGGCAAAGCATCAGTTCCACATCAAGACTCCTAAAGACTGAGTCTATGCAATCCACAGTTTTCTTTCAGCATACACTGTGCAGGATGTACTAGCAAGGAGTAAAAACAGGTTCATCAAAAGAGCTCAAGACTATGAGTTGCCAATGAAGCAAGCTATTTTTCAGAGCAGCAAGACTTTCCCAGACTCCGCAGTGTGTAATACCAGTAGTTTCTATCACTCCCGCACACAGGATAAATGGCACTATTTTTTTTTGCCTCCACAGATAAAACATTCATTATAAGAGCAAGTTCTGTATGCTATACTTTTAAAAGTTCCAAATTGAATATAAACTTCACTTAAGTTCACATGCCAAGTATTTGGGACTACTTGTTAGAAGTACTGTAACAGTTCCAATGAAAGAACCAAGCAATTGAAGAATGTATTGGGGGGGCTTCAAAATGTTGAAGCCTAGGACCCATTTCTAATTCTTATTTGTAACATGGGATCCATTTAAAAAATCTTCTATTCCTTCTGCTTCCACCAGTCTCATTTTAAAAGTACTTTAAACTAGAAGTTTGTAATGGTTTTTAAAACATGCCTCAATATAAGGTGGGTCATAACCCAATTGTGAGTAAAATCAACTACTTTACAGGGTTCAAGGTGTTTTCTATCCTGCTTGCTTCATATTCACAAGTTACACATTCAGCCTTGGCAAACTGTGAGGTCTAATGAAACAGGCAGCAATTATTTTCAGAAGTACAACTGCTACTGGTAGATACCAAAATCCATAGCTTTATTTTACCCCACAAAAAATTCTACTAGGAGCTGAGGAAGGGCATTTAACTGCTTTTTACTGACTTATAAAGTGTCACTTTCAAGTTAACCACATTTTTGTTAGCTTTATATTAGTAAATGTTTTTTCCCAAGATTAGTTCGGGTTTTTTAAGAGACAATTTATAGGAACTAGAAACCCGCTCTATACTAGAAGGCACACATTTCCTGGGTGTGAGGGAAAAAATGTTTGTCAGGGAAACTAGTATCTTAAATACTTGGCAGTGGGAAGTGCCATCGAGCCACAGCTGACATGGCAACCCCATAAGGTTCTCAAGGCAAAAAACATTCAGAGGTGGTTTGCCATTGCCTGCTGCCTCATCACCACCTTGGTATTCCTTGAAGGTCTCCCATCCAAATACTAGCCAGGGTTGATCCTGCTAACCCTCTGAGATCTGAGAAGATTCGGCTAGCCTGGGCTATCCAGGTCAGGGCCTTAAATACTTACACTGAATGAAAATTCTCAAGTATGGCAAATGTGGGGAACTCTTCGAATCTGGCCAAGAATAAAAACATGAAAACATAGTCCCTTGTTCACAGTTCTTCACTTACAGCATTTGAACACAAGAATCTATATACTCCCAAATAGATTATGAGCAATTGGAAAAACACATCCAAATTCAGTTTCTCTGCCTTCTCAATAGTTTGATCAATCTAGACCAAACCAGCAATGATTACAAAGCACACAGCCTCAGGGTATTTTCCTACTCTGAACTCATTCAGCAATGGTATCAAAGCAGAAAACCTCAAAAGCTGGATTTTAACTTTCCAAAAAGAACTACCAGAAAAAACCTGTGCCACCTTCCATCAGTTAACTAAAACCTGTATATACTTTTAAAACATCTATATATTTATTCGATTTATAGCCCACCCTCCCATGCATAGCAGGGCTTAGGGCAGGTCACAACATTGATAAAAACAACCCATAGTTAAAATTAACAATTCTACAATAAAGCAGCAATTAATAGATGGCATATAAAGGGCACACCTGGTGCTCCTTACTCTGGCAGGGCAATAGATATTCTAAGATCAATCTGGTAAGGAGAGAAGGGAAGGACAGGACAGAAAAAAGGAAGGAAGGGAAGGCCAGTTCAGTGTAGGCAACCATCACTACCCTCAACCATAGGCCTAGGAGAGCAGCTCTGACTTGCAGGCCCTATGCTATGTTATGTATTGAGTGAAACTGATCAGCTTTCAGACTATAATGTAATAATTTATATATCTTGCAGCTGAATTTAAAGCAGAGTTTTTTCCCAAGTTCTGTTAAGAGGCAAGTAAAATATGTTAAATAGACACTGAAAAGTGCAAAAAAAACAACAACTGTGGCTTATTTAATCATATGGTCGCAAATTCAGTAGACCTTCCACTTGTAACACACAAGTATAATATAAAAAAAATCCTTATCAGTGTACTCCTGACAGTCTCCAACTTGCTTGAAATGATGCTTCAGCCTTGGTGGTACAACGCTTTGTTTTGATGTAAGTGTAAATGGTTAGCAGAACCTGAACAAAAATTGGTTAAATTTAACTCACCACCATCTCTCTCTCTAACTCTGTGAGTATGCATGCTTTTAGCTTTACTGTGGCCAGTGTTGTCACCATATTTGTTTTCAGGGCTATCAGAACGCCGCAACATTTTATTTGGTGGTGAAGGGTCTGTGGTGTCTCGCATCTTGTCATGCCGGTGATCACCACCACTGGGGTGACTCTTTGATGAGTACTTAAGAGCCTGTAAGAAATTACAAGACAAATACATATTCCTAAATTCAGCTTGATAGCAAAGCAATTTTGGCCTACAAATTTATACCCATTTATAATTTAGGTAAATTCTAAGCAATGACCTGAGGACACAGAAATATTTGGGCTCATGCAAGAGATTTGCGCTAGGCTAGAAGTATCCTGACTCTCTCAATGAAATATTGATCTAGGTCATATCACAAAGTTTTTGCGATATCCCCCCCCCCCCTGCAGCAAGTCTAGAAACCACTTGAACTCATTTCACTAGTTTCACAATCCTTTAGCATTCTTGTCTTTCTAACCCCAAAGTATTACACAGAAGTTCTACTGCAGAACAGACTATTTATTCAGAGTAATCTATTGGATTCAAAGTGCTGATCCCAAATCCAATTTAAGCATATTTCACAGTATTTTCAGAAGCAGTAACTGTGCCTCCCTAAGCAGAGTTACACCTTTCTAAACCCATGGATTTCAATAGGTTCGGAAATATGCTACTCTGCACAGAATGGCACTGAAAACACCTTGATCTACACCTGTAGTTCTTTCCCTTGGAGAGAACAGCATGGATTTCAGTCTAGTATCCGATGAAAGGCCAAGACATCACCATATACAAAGGGACTGACAGTACTAAAAGGTCTATGGGGTACTGCCTATTCCTTAACCCTATCCTAATCTGGAAATCTATTCCACAACACATACCTAAATTTCAGCTTTAATCAAGCAACAAACAGCCTCATTAAGGAAGGCTAGCTGTTACATTAAGTTTCTATTAAAAGCCCCTTAAATTTTTAAAGAATATTAATAAGATGATAAGGTAGAAAAGGACACAGTCCACACATGCTGCAGTTGCTCTACATGTATTTAGCAGCAACATTATCTTGTGTTATGGAGAAACACAATATGTAGTAAGCAGCTTTGGTCATCTGCCCCCTTTTTCCCCATACTGCAAGCCTCTGTACAATGAATGTTTACATTCAGCAGACTACCACTGAAAGTAACTTGCAGTTGTCAAAAGTTTACTTTTGTAGCCAGCCATTCAGGTATACAAATACAGAGCCAAGCAATTCCATTTACGTCCCTGATTCTCTCAGGAGCATAGTTCTTTTGGGGGCTTGGGAGGGGAATGTGCAATGGGGGCGGGGGCAAATATGGGACAAAAGGAAAATTGCAAGCTACTGTTTTTACACCATGTCAGTAAATTCCTCCCCCTCTTCCACTACTGTCTCCATTTCATCCTCTCTCTCTCTTTTTCAAAAAAAATATATCATTGCAAGTTTGAGGAACTGGGCTTTTCCCTTGGGCTTCACCAGCCGTAGTTCAAGGCCTAGCGTCTGCCCGGGTTGTTTCAGGGAACCTTTTTAGGGACTCAATGCTCAGCCCCACGGCAGTTTAAGGAGGAGGGGGGCGAAAATAAGTGCGCATCCAACCCCCCACTTAGACTCCGCGGCCCCGCGGCCCGCATCGGGCCTAGGCCTCGCTTCCTGCCCGGCCGCTCGCTCCTGGTTCCGGCCCTCTCTCAAGCGAACGGGAATCAGCCGCGGCGGCAACCCGCGCCGCCCGTTCCCCCTCTCCCTCCCCGGCGCGGAGCCCTGGGAAAGGAAGCGGTTGCTGCTGCTGAGCGGCCTGCAGCGCCGGCCGAGGCCTGCGCTCGAGTAGTGGTGCTCGCCCTCCCACATTCCAGTGTTCGCCGCCGCCGCAGGCAGGGCCTACTCGGTGGGCGAAGAAAGTCGGTACCTGGTAGGGTTGCGAGTCCCCCTTGCGGTCGTGACAGCTGGAAAGAAGGGAATAAAAAGACGTTACGTTAGCGAGCGAGCGACCGTTACTAGCCGTTGGTGTTTAAAGGGGGGGGGAGAGTAGACGGGGGGGGGGCGGAACGGGGGGGGGAGGCAGAGGGGAGGGGGAGGGTATTTACCCATCATTGAGTCTTTGCTTCCTCGCATACATTACCATCAATGCCCGGCCTGTGTGTGAGAGACTGAGGGGACCAGGAGGGCGCGGCCGGGCCACGGGCGCCGCCGAGAGGGGAGGGGGAAGCAGCGCTCCGACCGGGGCCAGGGAAGAGGAGGAGGAGGAGGGGAAGGGAGGGAGGAGGAGGAGGAGGGGCGGCTCAGGCAGCTCGGCCGTGTGGGGAAGCAGCGCTCACGGGCCCATCTCCTCGCCGCACCAGCGAGAAGGAGAGACGCCGCGGCACAACACACTGAGGCGGTGGAGGAGGAGGAGGAGCGCGGGAAGGGAAAACAGCGACGACTCCCCCGGCGCCGCCGTCCGCCTTCGCTCGCCGCCTGCCCTGCCTGCCTCCCCCCCTCCTCACTGCTCCCAACACTACCACCGTCCGACTACATCCGGGAAACTCGGGCGCCGCCGCCTTCGCTTAACGTCGGCTCTTGTCGGGTCTTTCCGCCGAAGCCGCGGCTGCTGCTCCGCCCCCCTGGGCTGCCCAGTTACCTCCCTCCTCTTTCTGGTGGCGGCTCGCGACCCGCCTTCTCCGACTCGGGTCCTGCTTCGGGAAATATCGGCCATTTCCGTGAGAACCGAAACCCTCCGAAGTAAGTTTAGACTGGTACCCCTTCCCCTTTTCATTCCTTCTCCAGGGCGGATTCGGAGTCACCTACCCTACCTTCGGGAAATATCGGTATTTTCCGATATGCATACCCTCCCTTGCGCAGAGCTATAAAGCTATCTCCAGTTCGGAAAACATCGGCTATTTCCGCAAGCAGGAGGACGATGAAAGAGGCCACCATCGACTATTTCCGTAAACCCTGTTTAGCATAGCCGCGAGATTATGCCAGACTGCTGATTGGCTGAGATGGTTTTTTGTTGGGATCCGCTCCCGAGAAAAGGTTCTTGCTTCTGGGATCGGCGAGGGCTTCGGTCTTGCGTAGAACCGTGGTGAGAATTTAACTAACGTAAGGGACCGGGAAGTGTGAGAGCGGGAAACCCGAGGACGGCCGCCGCCAGTTGCCGCCTCTGTGCAGGGCAGAGACAGGGACCATGCTAACAAGAGCTTGCTTTGCCGGGAAAGTCTTTGGAAGCAAGGCTGAGAGAAGATGCAGAGGAGTGCTAAAAAACGAAGCTCACTCTCTCTATGCACTGAGATAGTTCCAGGCGGACTGGGCAATCGTGTTGGTCTGAAGCAGTAGAACTAAGTTGGGAGTCCAGCGGCACCTTTAAGACCAAAAGTTTATTCAAGGGATGAGCTTTCCGTGTGCATGCACGCTGCATTGGAAAGGAAGCTGGATTTCAAACATAGATACAGGCTGGACAGCAAATTAACATGTAACATGGTGCAGATTCTTTAAGATATTCAAAGTGAAAGGTACCTTAGCTTGTTATTTCGTTTGAAAAGCTTCTGCATCGTGTTACATGTTAATTTGCTGTTCAGCCTTTATTTAGAAGTTTGAAATCTAGCCTCCTTTCCAGTGTGTTTGACAAAGTGTGCCTTGCACACAAAAAGCTCATACCTTGAGTAAACCTTTGTTGGTCTTAAAGGTGCCCCTGGACTCTAACTTTCTTCTATCTTTATACACGTTTTTGGGGTAAGGGGGGACTCTGCTGCTCACAGCGGGATGTATTTCCAACTAAACACGCATAATAAGGTCTGGCAAGAAGGCGACGATCTTGCGCGGTTGTTTGCAACTAAACTCGGTTGGACTTGGGATGGGTGATGAGCAGTATCGGATCGGGCAGCACCGCTGCTTAGGGACGCCTGGTTTGCTGAAGGGAGACGGGCGGCGGCGAAATGTTGCCGCGGGGCTGCTCCTTCTCCAGCTGTAGCTTCCCAGAGCTTCTCCCCAGTCTCCACCCCGAAGGCGCCTAGTGGCTAGCCGAGCCTCCGACACGCCTTCTCGGGCCCCTCGTGGCGCGTTATCGGAGACAGCAGCCGCCGTCTGACTAGGAGGAAGGTAGGGAAGCTATTCTTGGAGGAGACACATGAGCGGGCGCCGGGGGTGGGGAGGGAGCGCGATCCGCCTTTCTTCTCTTTGCAGAAGGCTTGGAGAGAAAGGAATCCAGGTGACCGGATACGAAAGACGGGGCAGAACAGTCCCAGCTTTTCTCCTTCTTGCGTTATCAAGCAGCATTGAGGTCTTTTTTCTCCACCTCCGTGGGATCTCGGTCTTCCTTTGCCTCCCAGCTACCTCTGACGGAGGGAACGATAGGAAGGAGCCCCGCGCACAGCCAGAGGTGTGCATTTGCAGAGCAAATTGGAGGCGGGGGGGGCGGGGGGGTGCAGCGTTGACTTTGTACCCGCTTCCTATTCAGAGACTTCCAGTCGCTTCGTCTCGTTTGCTTGCAGCCGTAGCTGTACATAAGCTGACACCCGGAAGGACTTTCTTTTGCACACACCCACTCCTCCACAGCTACGCTGGTACCTGGGCACTGTTTCTGCAAATCTAAGAATAAGCTCGGTTACGGCGCACAGACGTTTGGAAGCAGAGGGCGGAGTTCTCCATTTCCTGCCCCGCCCCCCTATGCTTCCCAGTATACCACAGGGAAAGTAGCCTGGGAGGAAACAGATAAGAAGTGGCAGTAAGCCTGTTTAGGCAACGGACTTTTGTATTTTGTGAGGGCTGTCAGTTTGCGCCTTCTCATTTTTCAGGAAATGGCAGGTGGCTGCTACCGAGACTGGCGTCTTCCCCAGCGTTATGTCTTGAGCTCTCTTTACGGAGGTCACTGGTTGCAATGAGAACATTTGCCTGCTCACATGGATGATCCGCGCTGGGCTGTCTACACATCTGCTTCTTGTAATCAAATCCCATAGGATCCCTACCACGTGGACTTAATCCAAAACAAGATTCATGGGATTCAGCACCTACCATTTGGCTTTCGTCTGTTTCCGTACTGGCATTAGGTGATATTAGAAGCAGCTCTAAGTGTCATGGATTCAAATCCAGGATGAGAATAGTGACTTCATGAAAAAGCCAAGATAGCACTATGTGTTATTTGTTATACCTTACACAGTGATAAGAACAGCCTTATCAAGCTAAGATATTAATATTATAGCAGTGATATGGGTTTTCTGAAATGATATTACTTGGAAAGTGTTCTGGGAAGTTTTGGAGATACCTCAAATAATGTGTGATCCAGTATAGCATATTTATTGTGACATATTTAATAAACACATCTTAATTTTATGTCCTGATAGCAGCAAATACTTGAACTAAAATATTGGGGGGGGGCATCGAGTGCAGTTTAAATGTTATATTCAAACAAATTCCATGCTTTATGTAGAAAATTTTTTTTTAAAGTACCTCATCATTTGCATAACTTATTAGTTCCATATCAGATTGATCATGCATCATGTGAGAAGAGACATATAAAGGAGAATTTTAGCTTTGGTTTTGATTTGAGCTGTGTAGCTGATCAGATGAATTAAAAACTTTTTTTTTTTGGAGTATTCTATGTTTTTATGGTTTAATTCCCCCACATAAAAAATACATGTTTTCTGTCACACAGTGGGTGGTAATGACCTGAAAAAACATTAATGACCACTTTGAAACTCCTGAGCTTCTTTAATAATTAGCATTGCCACCTGTTAACTGTTACTAATTCTGTGAACCAAGGAATCTTTGGAAATGGGAGATTTTCCACCAAAAAGCATTGAACAATGTTCTGCCCGTACCTCTGTTCTACAAGTAAATCATGACTTGGATAGACCAGATCTTTTACCTGTCAGCTTGAGGAAAGTTAGTGCAATGGTCCTTTAGACTGCTTACTTTTCTGACTGGTATACAAAGATTCAGAGATCTCTTTTTTTACTGAGCCAGTTTGGTGTAAGGGTTAAGAGTACAGACTCTAATCTGGGAGAACCGGGTTTGATTCCCCACTTCTCCATATGCAGCTGCTGGTATGACCTTTGGTCAGTTATAAGTTCTTTCAGAGCTATTCCCTCAAGGGCAGTTCTTGGAAATCTTATACCCCAAAGATCTTGTTGGTCCCTAAGGTGCTACTGGACTAAAATCTAACTGTTTTACTTTAAAAAAGTAAATTCCCCAACTGCGATACCCCCATTGTTTTGTGTTGGCTTAATAAATTCCTTGTTTCTTTTCTTTGCTAACAAAGTACAGGAAGTTGGCAGAGAGCACTGTCAGTGTCAGAAAGGACTCCTCCTCCTCTTTAAAAGGGCGGAGCAAGAAGGATGACTCATCAGGGAGCAGTTCTACAAAGGTATAATAATGAGCTGGTGAAATACCTAGAAGACTTGAGCATGCGCAGAGAAGAACTGAACAGGGAGATCAGGCAAGCAGAACAGGAGAAAAAGGTGGTCCAAGATGAAATTGCAAAGCTGACAGCACAGCTGGAGTGTGTGTGTGAAAGCCTGGAATGGAAGACTGCTGTGCAACAGGACCTTGATAAAATCCTGGATGAAACAGAAGTGGCATATGAGAGGATCTTAGAAAGTTCTAGAAGTCTGCTGAATTTCTTGAAAAAAGAAACTGAGAGTTTAGACACAGTGATAGTCCTAATAAAAAAAAATGTGCCTGCGGATGGTTAAACATTGGGGCTCCCCCAAGTCCAAGACTGGGCTCACCCAAAAGGCATCCCCAGGCAAGATCGTCCCTCTGATCATCTTGCCTTTGTGGTTGATCTGCCATTCTTTCTCTTGTGTGTGCATTTCAAGGTGCACTCAAAAGGAAGGAGAGCAAGTAATGCATAAAAGTGTGGCTTTAAGTCCTTAATTTAAAATTGCTGTAGGCTTGGCAAGTGCAAAGAGCTGGTTCCTGTTAATTATTTGTTAATTATGTTTGTGGTGGTCTTTGACCATAATAAATCACTCACTCATTCACTTACCACATGAGCAAGATTACTTGAGCTTGTATTTCTCAAATACCAGTAACTCACTCTTTACCCATGTTGCGTGGTAAATTTGTCTAGAAATAGGGTTACCAACTGCCTGGAGGGCAAAAAGTGTCCTGCCCCTTTAACAGAAGCATCATCTGACAAATGGACAGATGAAGCTTTTCTTGACATGAAGGTAAATAACATAACCTGGTTAATAGTACACCACTGATTCTCTTTTAAAGGACAGGGTGGATGGCAATTCTAGGCCTTTCTAAAGTAACTCTTTGGCCTGTGTATGTTTTTTATTAAAACATGGCCTGCCAGTTTGGTGTAGTGGTTAAGTGCATGGACTCTAATCTGGGAGAACCAGGTGTGATTCCCCACTCCTCCACATGCAGCTGCTGGATGACCTTGGGCAAGCCACAGCTTTTTCAGAGCAGTTCCCTCAGAGCTCTCTCAGCCCCACCTACCTCACAGGGTGTCTGTTGTGGGGAGGGGAGGAGAAAGGAGTTTGTAAGCCACTCTGAGACTCCAAGTGAAGGGCGGGGTATAAATCCAATCTCTTATTATTCCTTCCCTTTGCAGCTCCAGGCAGTGGAGCTGGCTTCCAATTTTGTGTACACTGCATTGCACCCTTTGTGTCTGAGCAGAATGTCAAAGGAAAAGATAACTAAGACTTTCAGGTACAGAAAAGTGGCACTATATTTCATGCTGCAAAAGCTCCACATACTATCCTTTCCTCAGTAGTGGAATGTTAAAGTACAAGTCAAGGTTTAGAAAGTTACAGAGGTCACATTTTTGTGTCTTGGGCAAAGTTTCTTCAAGCATCAAAATTAAAGCAAAGAAAGGACAAATGCATGCAAAGAACCTGCTCAAATTAGGCTCTGGGGTCAAGACAGCTTATTGCCTGACAACCAGTTCATTTGGATGCTAAGGGTAAAAATGCAGTTCACATACACAAAGGTTAGGTTTGGTTTTTAAAGAGAACTTTTTAGCAGCCACTCAGCCATTCAATTATATTGTGGCAGTAAACTTTTAAGCCTGGATCCCTACACCAAGACTGCTCTGGAATAGTTCTACAGACTCCATGCTCAGCTGGTGTACATACAGTTGCTGTTCACTCTGGGAAAGTTATCATTTGTTTGTTCAGTGTCACTTAATTGCAGCTCTATCTTTAGAGCAATTGGGATAAAAGGGATGGTTTTAATGTCCTAAGTACACTATGTTCTAACAGATCGGCATGTTGCAATATTCAGATTTTGCATTAATGTAGAGTCTCATTTACTTCCTATTCTTGACTTTGGGAAAAGAAAAATGGGGGGATGGCAAATGTGCAGCCACTTTGTTTCTATAGCCCATTCATGTAAACTTTTGGAGCTCTTACCTTGCATATCAGGAGAGTGTGCTACATGGAGTTGTTGTTCAGTTACACAGTCGAGTCCGACTCTTCACGACCCCATGGACCACATCACACCAGGCCCTCCTGTCTTCTGCCGTTCTCCGGAGTTTGCTCAATTTCATATTCGTTGCATTGCTAACACTGCCTAACCATCTTATCCTTTGCCGTCCCCTTCTTCTGTTACCTCCAATCTTTCCCAGCATCAGGGTCTTCTCCAGTGAGTGCTCCTTTCTCATTTGGTGGTCACAGTATTTGAGCTTCAGGATCTGACCTTCCAGGGAACTGTTAGGTTTGATTTCTTTCAGGATTGACCGGTTTGATCTCCTTGCAGTCCAAGGGACTCTGAAACATCTCCTCCAGTACCATGTGGTTACCATCTTGTATAAATAGGGCAACACACATGTTTTCCAGCTTCAGTACACACTGTCAGAAACACTGGCTTGTTGCAGGTATACAGCCACATGTACACGAGCTTCAAAGTATGTGAGCGCATGAAAGGTGCGTTATACTGAACCAAGCCATTGGTCCATCAAAATCAGTATTGTCTACGCCAGGGGTGGGCAATTATTTTGGCTCGGGGGCCACTTTGTGGGAGTGGAGGTTAGTGGACGCACCTTTTAAAATTATTGCATTCTTTAGTTAACTGCATTTCAGAAAAGGTATAAATTGTATCATAAAAATCAATATAAATTAAATAAAATAGTGGTAGTTTTATTCAATTTATTTATTGAGCTAATTTCATATCTCCTATAGCTGCAAGCACATTTAATTTTAGAATCAGTTTAACGAGACAAATGTACCCTATCACACTTTTCTACAATTTTTTTGAAATCAGGAGTGAGATTGCTTGTTGAGATTCTCATCACAGCCTGCAAGTTAATGTCTATCAAAGAGCATCTATATTTACTCTTGTTGATCTTCATGCAAGAAAAACTTTGCTCACAAATATATGTAGAACCAGATATAGAAAACATTTTCCCAGCAAATTTCTTCATACATGGAATTTTTTTCAGCAGACAAAGATTTGTAAAAGTCAACTAATGTCACAGCATTAAACATTTCTTTCACAGTATGATCTGACTGCATGTCAATAAGTTCAAGCTGCAGCTCCTCAGGTGCTGTATCAATATCAGCAGTGATGGGATAAGAGAGCAAATTGAATTTAGGCTCAAGTTTCTTGAAGTCCTGAAATCTTCTTGGCGGGCCGCAAAAAACTGTGGCAGGCCGCATGTGGCCCCCGGGCCGCAATTTGCCCACCCCTGGTCTACGCAGGCAGCAGCAGCTCTCCAGGGTTTTTTGGCAGAAATCTTTCACATCACCTACTACATCATCCTTTAAATCGGAAAAGTTGGGGATTGAACCTTTTGCACGTAAAGCAGCTGCTCTGCCACGGAGCCATGGCCCCTCCCCAACGTGTATGTTGTCCTATTCACACAAAATGGTGGCCATGCATAACAAGATGGTGTCTAGCACACTCTTCTGGTACATGAGCTAAGAGAGCCAAAAATGTAGCACCTGAACAAGAAGCACTAGTAGTTCCTTTGCTGATCTGTATGGGGTGGTTTGCAATGGTCTGCAGTCAGGGGAGCCTTTCAGTTCCAGAGGGTAGCCCTGTTAGTGTCTTGCAGGGGGGAAAAAAAGGTTTGTGGCGCTAAGATTAACACATTTTTATTCAGACATAAGCTTTCGTGACTAGTGAGTTCTAAGAAGAGGTTTGTGGAGCTAAGACTAACACGTTTTTATTCAGGCATAAGCTTTTGTGACTAGTGAATTCTAGTTTTTGTTGATTTATGGGGCAAAAACGCTCACCATTCTGTTCACTAACCCCACCTGAACCACAACTAAGTGCCGGTCTGATAATTGGAGAAGGAACAGTAAAGCTGACTATTTAATTTCAATTTGCAGAAAGGTGATTTCTTGATCGAGGGCTTGGATTCTGCCTAGATTTCCATAGGTGCATGTGTTTGTGTGTGTGTGGGGATTTCTGCCCATTCCCCCCTCCCATAGCAACCCAAAACACGCCCCCAAAGTGCTGCTTCTGGGGGATGAGAGACTCAAGAACAGTTCGGGGAGGCTCTTGTACCTGCAGAAATCTAGGCAGGATCCAGACTGAGGAGAGGGGAAAATAAGACTGTGATAGGGTATGAAACGATTTGTTTTAATAAATTGTACCTAAGCAACGAGTTCAAAAAAAATTGCAATTTATTACACAGATCAGGCCAAGCTGTTGGGTAACTGTTGATTTGCTTTTCCACTTCCAACTCTGCATAAAGGGGAAGTGCCAGTGGGTAATCCATTCTAGACAGGAGCCTCTGATGTCAATTTGAAAACATTTGGTAGGGATGAGTTTTAGGATGATATTAAGCTCTTTAAAGCCCTCAGGACTTCTGTCTGTCAGTTTCAGTCGCATCGTTTTTCCAGAGCTAATGTGATAATTCCAGCGATTATTTGAAAGAAAGTAGAAGGATCCAGTTTGGTATCTGCATCATAAATACTCTTGGAGTCTACTGCCCAGATAAATGAGTTGGTGGAATAAAGTGTACCTTGCATAGCTTGTAAGGATCCTGCTGCTCTCTTCAGAAAGCCTAGAAAGACTGAGTTAATTTATCAAGCTAAATGAGGTCAGGTTAAAGTCATTGCCTATGACTAGAGCAGCTGTTGCGTGCATCCCCAGCCAGGGGAGCTTCAGATGAACTGTGGCTTTCTCACCCCTGGAAAGAGCCTTTGTATGGGGCTGGTTTCCCTGTTTGTTTTGCTGCTACATTCTTTTTGGTGCTAATTAGCTGGACCTGTTGAACTGGTAATTTCCCAGAGCTGGATTCTACAGGAGATCCTTGCATTCAATGCGGCTGTCTGGGGCTGTGGGAACTGGGGTGTCAGAAGAGAGAACTGGGAAGCCCCATGGCAAACTGAAGACCAGAGCGAGCCAGCGAAGGAGTTAGGGGTTGTAAATCAAGGCCAAACGCAGCCCTTTGAACCAAGGGGAGGCGATCTTTTTCGTAGGTGTGCCACAAGCCAAGGCCAAAGGATGGACATGATTGCACTCATCTGCATCTGCTGGGATATTGGACAGGGTCCTCAGTGGGGTGCAATGCCGTAGAGTTCACCCTCCAAAGCATCCATTTTCTCCAGGGGAACCGATCTCTGTACTCTAGAGTCAAACTGTATCTCAGTCAAACTGTAGCTGGATGAAGCCTAAGAACAAGTGGAACTTCTTCCCCTTCAGGGTATTAAAATCCTGGACAGAGCATAGAGCCTTGCTGGCTCAGCTAGTTTGCATAACCAGTGTATTACTGCTTAACCGGAACCCCACAAAACCCAGACCTCCGTGCTGTGCTAAATTGCAAGCTACAGTCTCCAATTATTGCATGAGTCCCTGCCCTCCCAACGTTTCTTCCACCACCCCAAATCTGTAAGTATTTGGCAACTCTAAGCAGCTTCAGAGGCCAGACTATGGAATTCCATTCTTGCTGAGCTCCCTCCCTGCGCAGCACCCCCAAATCTCTAGGAATTGCCCATGCCGGAGTTGCCAGCTCCAGCTCCTCTAGCTGCCACTGACATTTTATGCCCGCACTCCCCATAAACTTGTTCCAAGCCCTGCATTTCTACACCTGCTGAAATGCTTAAGAGCAGCAGGGAACAGAGGATAAAGTTTTCAGCATTGACAAGAAAAGGAGGAGGAAAAGCCTTGAAATTTATATGGGATGTCTACCATCTATCTAAACACTAAACAGAGCTGGGAACACTCCCAGACTGCACATATTGTCGGGTGTCTGGGTTTTGTAGAAGCTTAGATGCCACACAAAAAAACCCCAACCCTCTGCTCACAACCTACTTAGAGATAGGGTGTGGGTGGGTTTAGAAACCGTAATTTATTGCGCTAGAATTATCCTGAAATCCAAATGCAGGTGTACGGCATGATTAATTATGCCATCTGATATAGTGGAGAGATTATGAATAAGATTTATATTGGAAACAAAGACAATAATCTTCTGAGAAAGTCCAGAGCAATTAAAAAATTTTGTGCATGGATTTCCAAAAGGAAAGATTCTACTTTCCTTTTGCACTGTCCCAATGTTTTGCCACAAAAAATGGAGGACTGCCTAACAATGAACAAGCCAACGTATCCTGCAGGTAGACTAATTTGTAGTAATGTAGGTGAATAAACATTCTCAGTTTCAAAATGGTTAAGAATGAAATCTGAAACTCAGGGTGCGATCACACGGACGTTTATTGCGGGCCTCGCAGCTGTTCCCCATCGCAACTAAAGGGGCTGACTAGACGGGCCGCATCTGTCTCCCGTCTCGAAGCCGCCCCCCCCCCCCCCCCCCCCGCACTCGAGCCCGCTTTTCCAACCACCAGGAAAAACAAGTACCTTCCGTTTGAGCCATCGTGCTTGAAAGAGACCCGGGTTTAAATGCCCGTGTGATCGCACCCTCAGTGAGATACATCATTCCTCACAAAGCAGGAATACTGCATAGGCCACATCTTCATATTGGTTAGCTGGAATTAGTGGTGGCCGATTTGTGTGCGTGGTAAAGTGTACATAAAACGATTGTATAGATAAGGAAAAATTAATGTTTGGAGGAGAGGCCATGTGTCTCCTGGCAGAGTCTGGGTGAAAGAACCTGGAGAAGGTGTTGGAGAACAGCTGTGTAGTTGCAGTTAGGGGATCTAGGCCCAAATGATATAATCATATAAATACACATATTGAATTATTAAGAGGTTAGGATCAGTTGGAGAACTTGCAGGATCTTCTAAAAACCCATAATGCAGTAAGATGTATGCCAGAATAAGGAACAGGGTGGATGATCTAATGTGCATTGTAGTACATTGTCCAGGGCTCATTTCGTAGCAGGAGCTCCTTTGCATATTAGGCCACACACCCCAATGTAGCCAATCCTCCAAGAGCTTACAGAGCTCTTCTTACAGGGGCTACTGTAAGCTCTTGGAGGATTGGCTACATCAGGGGTGTGTGGCCTAATATGCAAATGAGTTCCTGCTACGAAATGAGCCCTGGGCCTGCCAACTCTGGGTCAGGAAATTCCTGGAGATTGGGGTGGAGCCTGGGGAGGATGGAGTTTGGGGAGGGGAGGGAGCTCAGCAGGTACAATGTCACAGAGTCCACCCTCCTCCTGGGGAACTGATTTTGTCATCTGGAGGTCAGTTGTAGTTCCTGGAGATCACAAAACCCCACCTGGAAGTTGGCAACCCTACTTGGGCAGGGAGTTCAGCAGCGATGTAATGTCAGAAAGTCCATGCTCTGAAGGTGCTATTTCCTCCAGGGAAACTAATCTGTAGTCTGGAGATCAATTGGAATTCCAGGACGACTTCAGGTCATACTTCTCTGCCTTTGAACTGTTTTGTTGAGCAATCTGGAGCATCACATTTTTATTGTTCCCTTCCTTCAAGGTGGTCTGCATGGTTCTCCCACCCTTTCATTTTACCCTTGCAACTGCCTTGTGAGGCTGAGAGAGTGACTGGCCCAAGGTTATCCAGCTTTCATGGCACCATAGTTCAAAGCAAGGCACAACAGCAACACATGCAGTTGTCAGTGTGTAATTGTCACTTGTTTGATGCATAAGAATTGTGGCTTCTTCCTTCCATGTGGCTCCTCTCTTGTGGGTACAAACACATTCTTTTGTTGGCTGAGAAAATGCCATTTTTCTCCCAAGTGCATCAGTTTGTACTGCAAGTGCAACGTGGAGCATGTCCTTGGTGTCCAGGCACATCGCCAGTTGTTATCACAGCACTGGAATCCGTAGTTCATTAGCAAAAATATGTTTTTGTTTTTATCTTATTTTTTGCTTTGAAAAGAAGCATGGTTACTCTGTTCTCCTTCAACGCCCTGCTGTTTCAGGGTACTTTACCTGAGCATGTTTTTATGGCTTTAGTATGAGCCATACGCTGTCCTGCTTCATGTCTTGGCCACTAATAAGAGCTGATTAGCAGGCAATTGAGAACAGCTATCAGAGAAGGTCAGACACCACCTGCCTCGGTGAGAGCTGAAGGAAACCATTTTGCTGTCCAGAGGTAGCGAATCAGAGGGCCAAACTGGACATAACACTAGCTCTTTTCAGTCATTACATTTCAGAATCACCACATGTAAGGGGAGAACACTCTCTAGATGCATGATTGCCATTTTGTCTAAAAGGGGCAAAGTGCGTAATTCCGCATATCGGGAAATATGCTGTTGCTACTGGGGAAGGGGGGGGGGACTGCACTGACCTGCGTAGCTCACGCTAGCCTGATCTCGTCAGATCTCGGAAGCTATCGGGTGGGACTGGCTAGTTCTTGGATGGGAGAACACCAGGGAAGCCCAGGGTCACTACGCAGGGGCAGGTAATGGCAAACCACCCTTGACCATCTCTTGTCTTGAAAACCCCACAAGGGGTCGCTATAAGTCAGCTGTGACTTGGTGACAAAAAAAAGGACTGATGCTGTTTTAAAGAGGCAGCACAGTGTAATGGTTACAGATGAGAATGTGAAGGATCCAGGTTCAAATCCCCACTCTTCCATGGTAGCTGGCTGGATTAGGTGCTGTCACATGTTCTCTCAGCCTCACACACCTCACAGGGATAAAATGGAGGAGGAAGGATGACATATGCTACTCTGAGCTCCTTGGAAGAAGGTCCAATTAAGGATGACCCCCCAAAAGAAGGGCACCTTTGTAAAAGGCACGCAACTAATTAGAAATATGATCATGCTGAAAAACCCTGATAACTGAACATCATGATTCTGCACTGGTCAGACATGCAGCACATGACCCTCTTAGGCAGCACAAACTGAAGAAATGAAAATGTCTAAGAAGGGGGTGAACCCTGAAATCCAGATCTGCAACCACTACATTCTAGTGAAACTTGGGCTTGGAATATACTTATGCTGCTGCTTTGCTACTAAAAAGAAATTAATCAGCAACATTTATTTAGGAATGTGTGACAGCTAGTTTATTACTGGTGTCTCTGTGTGGGGAGGCTTTTATTTTTATTTTTTAAAGACTGTTCATGTTCCTCCCAAAGCACTTTTCTGTTTTAGTGGAAGAGGGAAGCACATGCCATATTTTCTCCCAACAAACATTTTTTAAAAATCCTTAATTTGGGCTTGCATTGTTCCTGCAGCAGTTTGCATTGTGCTGCAGCAATTGGCAGGGGGGCAAGTTAATTATGAAATCCCCTCTTCTGAGCTGACACACTCAGCAAGGTCAGCCTGCAGACTTAGACAGGCGACATTGCCAAGGTGTGCACTTTTTTTCCCTTTGCTTTTCTCATTTATCAAACTAATTATTTTAATGAGCCCAAGAAAAAATTCCTCTGAGTTCTGCTGCCAGTTAGATCTTCCTGGCATCCAGACACAGATGCGAGAGAATCAAATGGAATAGTTTTTATTTCTCTTGGCGAGGAACAAAAAAAGAGTAAAATCCAAAAACACTCAGCTATGTGTCAAAATTTAGAGCAATTCCACTGATTTTGCCATATTTTTGCAGTGCGTTGTTGATTTAAATGACCAGAGATCAAAATCTAGCCCAAACATTTTGCAAAATTCCAAAGGGTTTATGGGCATTTGTGCTGAGCTTGAAAATATGCTTGTTGCCCCTTTCAGACAAATGGTTACTGCACGTATGGGAAGGCCCATGTGTCCCCTCAGATGTGTGTGGATGTTGTGTTTGTTTAGAATATGAAGCAGTAATAGCTTGAAAAGGGCTCTGGTATCCTAAAGCTCCAATTCCTATTGGCTGATTAATAAAGACTCCCATTGATCCTGAAGCCAATCTAGATACCCAATCGTTGAGCCCTGCTTGGGTCCAATAGTATTGCTTGTATATAGTTACATTGTTGAAAGTTATGTGTTGGAACAGTATAAATGAAAGTGCTGCTCTCATAGAGCTGCCTTTTGAGCTGAACAGTGTCACTGAATAAAAGCCTGTTTGTTTGGATTCATCGCCTCCTGCTCAATATTTAAACCGGCGACGAGGATGGGATCCCAGTCCTAACTGAACGGCTGAAATCACTCTGCCTGCCCAGCTGAAATCACTAAGGGCGCCAAGAGCTAAATCACTATGGACATGGCATCCAAGGGCCATATCGAACCGTTCGACCCAAAGGTTGGGAACTGGGATTCATACCTCGATCGGTTTGAATACTACCTTGTAGCACATTGACCTTTGGCTGAAGAAGGAGAAATGCGAGTTCTTCGTCCCTACCGTTCAATTCCTGGGTTACCGCCTAAACGCCGATGGCATCCACCCTGCTCCAGACAAGGTTGCTGCAATCCACAACGTGCCCTCTCCAAAGTTTAAGAAAGAGCTGCAGTCCTTCTTAGGACTATTGAACTTTTATCATGCCTTCTTGCCCAACAAAGCAGCTCTTGCAGAACCTCTCCATCATTTACTGGACAAGTCAGCTCCATGGGCATGGGGTCGCCGGGAAAACGCCTCCTTCCAAGCTGTCAAAGCCCTCCTTGCCTCCAATGCCGTCCTCGTGCACTATGATGAGAAGAAGCCCCTCGTCCTAGCATGTGATGTGTCACCTTACGGGATCGGGGCCGTGCTCAGTCACCGGTTGCCATCTGGCCGGGAGGCCCCTATTGCTTTCTATTCCAGAATGTTATCCCCTGCTGAGAGAAACTATGCCCAGATAGATCGAGAGGCACTAGTAATCATCGCCGCAGTGAAGAAATTTCACAATTTCATCTATGGGCGGGAATTTGAAATCGTCACTGACCACAAGCCGCTGCTTGGTATCTTCACAGCCGACCGTCAACCCCCCTCCAGATTCTGTCCCCCCGGATGATGCGCTGGGCAGTTCTTCTATCTGCCTACTCCTTCTGCCTCCTCCATAGGCCTGGCAAGATCATCGGGCACGCTGACGCCCTTAGCCGTCTGCTGCTTCTGTCTTTAGGACTGCCTGAGGCCCCACTCCAGGAAGTTTTGCTGATCGAGGAGCTGCTGCAGCCTCCGCTCTCCGTTGCCGACGTAGCGTTCCACACCGGCCAGGATCGAATGGTCAGCCGAGTCTACAACCATGTGTGGAGGGGATGGCCATTGGGGACACTCAATGCCGAATTCCAACCATTCCTGTCGAGATCGTCTGAGGGACAAGGGATGCCTGTTGTGGGGAAACAGAGTCGTCGTCCCTCCCCCACTTCGCCAACGGGTGCTGGACGCCTTGCATGAAGGGCACCCAGGCATCATTAAGATGAAGGCCATCGCTAGGAGCTATGTTTGGTGGCCCAGCATGGATCAGCAGATTGAGCGGTGGGTCCAGACGTGTCAGCTGTGCCAGGAGTCAAGACCAGCAGCTCCAGAGGTTCCTGTTCATCCATGGGAGAAGCCGAGGGACCGGTGGTCTCGCATTCACATGAACTTTGCTGGGCCCTTCCAG
This sequence comes from Lepidodactylus listeri, assembly GCA_029233225.1. Lineage (NCBI taxonomy): Eukaryota > Metazoa > Chordata > Lepidosauria > Squamata > Gekkonidae > Lepidodactylus > Lepidodactylus listeri. Next base: position 25,011,586 of record JARCFY010000012.1, read on the forward strand.
GGCCGGACACTCTTGATTATCGTGGATGTGTATTCCAAGTGGTTGGAGGCCATCCCTGTCACCTCCATGATATCGGCCATTGTTGCCTGCTGCCTAGACTGTCTCTTCACTACCTTCGGCCTGCCGGACCTCCTCGTGTCTGACAATGGAACTCAATTCACCTCTGCAGAGTTCCAGACCTTCCTGGACAAGCGGGGTATCCGGCACATCACCTCGGCTCCTTTCCACCCTGAGACGAATGGTCAGGCTGAGTGAATGGTGCGAACAATCAAGGACTCACTCCGCAGGATGGGTGATGGGAATTTCCCAGCCAAGCTCACCGGGTTCTTGTTGCAGCAGCACTCCTTGCCACATGCCACCACTGGGAAGTTGCCGGCGGAGCTGCTTATGGGCCGCCAGCTGTCCACCCACCTGAGCCACCTTCACCCTGACCTGGCGCCAAACGTCCACTACGACCCTATCGCCACAGGGTCCACTTGGTCCTTTGCGCCAGGAGATGCGGTGTATGCCCGGAACTATGGGGCAGGTCCGCACTGGGTTCCAGCAGTCGTTGTGCGCTCAACAGGCCCTATATCGTATGAGGTGAGGGACGACACGGGACAGGTCCATTGCAGACATCTGGCCCAGCTGAGACGCTGGTGACCAATGCCAGAGGATCAATTGCAACGCTCTCCAGTTCCTGAGCCAGAACAATGCTTGCAGCGCTCCCCAGTTCCTGAGCGGGAGCAACGCTTGCCACGCTCCCCAGTTCCTGCGTCGGGACAACATTTGCAACGCACCCTGGTTCCTGAGGCCAGCCTGGGAGATTTCCTGGCATAGCAAGACACTGGCGCCCGGGGGAGTCGCCTGACAGAGGGCAGCCCTCCGCCAGCTCCAGCCCGGGACATGCCAAGGGAACAGTCTGCCGAGCCACTGCCAGCTCGGAACGAGGTAGGCCCCGTGCCAGAGCTGGGTCGTGCCCCAGAACTCTAGGAGTGGATTTCGCCTTATTTGCAGAGAAAATGAGCTTATAGATCAGCAGGCTGAGTTGCAACAGGCCACTTCTGGTATTATGATTTTTGTGTGTGTATCTTGAGACCAAATGTATGTGAAAGAGAAATGGGCTGTTCTCTATCATGGGGTCGAGGGACTGTAGAGGGGAAGGCAATGGAGGAAGGCCAGCTAAGTCTGGCTTCTTGGTCAGAATGTGCCTGAACCAATGTCCATGACAGGGGACAAAAACAGCTGCCGGCCTGGGGGTGCAGTGACTGCAAGTACAACATTCAGTGGGAACCTCAGAAGGGCTTCCCAGACAGATGTGGATCAGTGTGGGACCAGAGCTGGATAATGTACGTTTCAAATCTGAGGAAAAATGGAGGCAGATGGTGTTTGGTCTGGAGCCCATAAATCAACAGCCTTCATTTCCCATCATTTAGCTTACCGGCGGGTTCCAAAAATACACACCCATAACAGCTTTCATCCTTTGACATACCTAATGATTAAGGAGTAAATATAAGGTTGGAGTTTAAATTGGGAGGCAGACGCACCTAGCATCTTTCTTTATATCTGTTTTCAGATAGGGAAATTGACTGTGTCAACATAATCACAGTGAGTACCTGAGAAGAGTTCCCAGTTGGGTCTCGTTAAGCAGAGATTTAAGGCAGGCCTTGTTTATGTGATGCCACTGGCTGGCTTTGTGTTTTGTTACGGCAACGCCATCTGAATACCTAGTTTTGTGAGGGCACACCTTGTTACTTTCTGGAAGATCTGTTGAGAAATGGATGTCAAGGATGTAACAAGACCTGAATTTGGCACATCAGACTGTTCACCATAAAAAGGCTCAAATTGCTACACGAAAACTGATGTAACAATGAGCCAATTAGGGATTCTTTATCGGTGGACATAATCTGGAGATACGACAGTCAACTACTGAGGCTTAGTTCAGATGTAATAATGTGAAACCATGGTTTGTTTTAATTGAAGATTTGACTTGCGGATGGCCACTCAAATCCTGGTTTGCCTCAACAAATGCTGGTTTCACCTCTTTCACTCTGTACTGCATGGAAGGTGTTGCCAGGATTTGGTTAGGATTCTGCATTTGTACATAATAGACTAACAGCAGAATTAATAAACCAACTTCACATCATAGGTCCAGATACTGGTTTTTGACAGACCCTAACTAACCTCAGGGGAGTAGATCATGTTCAGACAGTCATGTTACCACACTGAATTGAATTAACCCATGGGTTTGTGTTACGGGTAGCCTTAAGTCCATCTAAACCTTTATGCAGCAAGCATCTAAACCAACAGAGAGGATCAGCCAGGTGAAGAGAGGCAATTAATTTGGCTAAACTGGAGCTAAACTCACCCTGCAGAAGCCAGAAGTTAAATGCCACAGGTAGAATTTGAAAGAGGAGAACAAGTGTCTTATCTAGGTTGAAAGAAACCAAACCTGTGGCTTACCTTAGATTGCTACACGTCATTGCATTTTTGTTACATATGGCTTTGGGTCATCCTCAGCCACTCTCCCAATTTAAAGGAGCTAATAAATTGCATGTGAGGTAAGGATATTTTGGTCTTTAACATTAACATCCCCGTTTCTATACGCATGTGGCCAGGAGGTCTTCTGAAAAAAAGTTGTATGCAGTTAGCTCTCTCTTGATATTGTTGTTACAGATAGCAATTTAGAGTAGTGGTAACAGCAATACTGAACGATTTCCCCCCAGACAATCTGCCTCTAGTCAAATGATTGTGCAGTTCTTTCTCAGTAGTTGCAAGGTATCTAAGTGGCCTCCTTCAAGATAATGCTCCAGCTGGAGGGATTTCTATCTCACCACTCAAAAATATAAAAGATAAACAGTATCAAAAGCATGATTTATATACTATGTTGAAATCTCTCTTTGTTGCTGAAGCTCTCATATTCCCACAAATAGTTGTCAGCCTTTGGTGTAACACTACTTACAGAAAAGGGGGGAAGATATTTTGAGAATCCAAGTATTTTGTATTTTGAGAATCCAAAAAGTAATAAATATGTGGCATTAAAAAAAACACAACTGGGTCTTATATTTGTGACCTTGGTGAGTGTGCACTCCCCAAGATGTGCACTCCCCCACTTTACTAATTTGTGACTATATTAAATTGTGCACTCCCCCACTATACTAAGTGTTCCTGTAGTTGAGTGTTCCTGTAGTAGTAATACAGCGCTGGCTCTTCAAAGAAGTTAAAAAACCAGTCATGCTTTTTGCCTCCCTTGTGCTTTGCTACTCCATCATTATAATTGACTCCATGTGCATATCACCCAGTTTTTCTAGCTGCACATGTGAGGGTTTCTCAACATTATCCTCAAACCAGCCTCATGTGTAACTGTAGGGTTGTTTAGTATAGGGAGTGATTGTGGCTAAGTGGAAGAGCCTTTGTTTTGCATGCAGAAGGTCCCAGGTTCAGTCTCCAGCATCTCCAGTTAAAAGGCACCAGGTGTGAAAGACCTCTACCTAAGACCATGAAGAGCCACACCCACTCTGAGTACACAATACTGATCTTGGTGGACCAACTGCCAGATTCAATATAAAGCAGTTTCACGTGCAACGGATGAAATTTGCTCTGGAAAGTGCCATTTCCCCTGGTGATTGAGAAGGAGACCAGAGTTTTATGCAAGTAATATGTAAGTTGTTTTTAAAATCAAACAAGCTGTTCTAGTGAGCAAGCTTGTGCAATAGGACAGGGTCAGAACACATGAAGCACCCTTATACTTGCCAGTCTGGTGTAGTGGTTAAGTGCGCGGACTCTAATCTGGGAGAACCGGGTTTGATTCCCCACTCCTCCACTTGCACCTGGCTGGATGACCTTGGGCAAGCCATAGCTCTGTACCAGCTGTTCCCTCAAGGACAGCTTGGGAAAGAGTTCTCTCAGCCCCACCTACTTCACAGGGTGTCTGTTGTGGGGAGGGGAGGGGAAAGGAGTTTGTAAGCTGCTCTGAGACTCTTAAGTGAGTGAAGGGCAGGGTATAAATCCAATCTCTTCTTCTTCTTCTTCAAAAGGGCTCTGTTGTGCCATTCAGCTCCAGAGTGCTGTGAGAGGGAGGAGCGGCTTCAGTCTTCTCTCAAACTGTGCCCCTCACAGCTAGTTCCACTGGTGAAAATAGTGCAGGAGACAACCCTGAAGCCCCTCCTCTCCTGCCCACTCTCTTTTTCCCCACTCCTTTTTTTTCTCCAGTCAAGGTTGGTGCTTCGCTTCCGGGACCCTTGATCAGGGCCAGGAGCTGGTCAGGAAAAGCTCCTACTCAAATATCAAAGCCTCCCCAATGGAGAACACCCACTTAATTTATGGCTGGTCTCTGCCTGTGGCCCTGACAGACGTGCTCTTGAACAGCAGCACTTGGCAGCACTCGTTCAGCTTTGGTTCATTAGGCAGCTTTGCTTTGGCCTTGTTGACCTCAGTTTCAAAACAATGGCCGAGGGATGATGAATCACAACTGCATTTCAAAAACATTTTTGGGGGCCTGCCCTCTTTCATCAGAGACAGGAGCCACACTTCATCTTTCATTCGACATTCCACAAATCAAAGCCAGATTTGCCTTTCAGGACATTCCTCCCCATCAAACCCCCCCCCCCCATCAACCATTGGCTGTATGACTTTACCCATTTAAACTGTGTGTGTGCAGAACACTGAGAAAGACTGAGTCAGAAGCTGGGGGGGGGGGGAATGAATAGTTTAAGAGAATTGAAAGTGATAGGACAGACCCATCTCTGGTTTTGGTTCTGCTATCGTTTCTAGTTAAACACGCCACAGATGTGGCCCATTGGGGCAGAAATTATTGCCTCAGAACTCACTGGAGAAGCCAAGGTTAAGTTGATCACTTTAACTTTACTGAGAGTCAAGAGCAGGAAACAGGAAATACAAGCTGAGGAAAGTAAGACATAAAGGACGAGTACATCAAAAATACAGTTTTTCCTGAAATTACAGTGATCTTCAGACTACAGAATCCAGTCCTCTGGAGAAAATGGCTTCACTGGAGGGTGGTGTTTATGGCATTACACCTCAGTGAGGTCCCTGCCCTGCTCCAGAGGCTCCACTCCCAATTCTCCACTGGCCCACTGCTGTTGTTGAATGCAAAAAGCAGGGTGATGACTCCCTGACAGCCGAAGCTGCCACTACTGCAGGTGGGACACTAAACTACACTAAAAAACGGGAGAGGAAAAGAGGCATAGGAATGTCTGTAAAATTGTAGCATTTGTAAAGTCTGGGAAACATTCACAAATTGGGAGGGGGCATGGCTCAGTAGCAAGCGACAATCTGCCTTGTTTGCAGAAGGTCCCAGGTTCAATCTCCAGCACTTCCACTTAAAAGATCAGGCAGTAGGTGATGTGAAAGACCTCTGTTCAAGACCCTGGAGAACTGCTGCCAGTCAGAGTAGATGCTACTGGCCTTGAGAGACTAATGGCCTGATTCAGTATAAGGCACTTGTGTGGGTGTTAGGCTTGCCAGCCTCCAGGTGGGGCCTGGGGATCTCCCGCTTTTACAACTGATCTCCAGCTGACAGAGATCAGCTCCCCTGGAGAAAATGGCTGCTTTGAAGGGTGGCCTCTATGGCATTGTACCATGCTGAGGCTCCTCCCCTCCCCAAACCCCGCCCTCTCCTGGATCCACCCCCAAAGTCCCCAAGTATTTTCCAACCCAGACTTGGCAACCCTAGTGGGTGTGCTCAAATAAAATAGCAGGCTGTGCTTCTGGCAAAAGCTGGCATGAACGCATGCTCTGTGAGCTTCCAGGTTAGAACACCACAAGCAGGATCCTGCAAGGGTTCACAGGAGCCACATCTCATTTCTTCCTCTTCCACTATTTCCTTTTTCCCTTTACTGAAAGCCCCCACAGCCTCTCCCCTTTTCCTGCTCCTTCTCTCCTTTTAGGGTTGTCAGCCTCCAGGTGGGCCTGGAGATACCCTGTCATCACAACAGATCTCCCAACCACAGAGATTGGTTCCCTTTAGGATTGCCATCTCCAGGCTGGGAAATTAAAAGCATTAAAGGGAAAAATGTTTTCAAAACTTTAGGCCTCCCATCCCAGTGTCTCTCTCTCTCACTCTACATCTCATGTCAATTTCATTCTGCACTGACAATCCTCCCCCCTTTATTTTGTTTGCATGAGGCACTGAAATCCTTTTTTTTTGCACTGGGGACACTGCCATTTGCCTCCTCTCCAATCCCCTTTTCAAGTCAGTACCAGCAAGGAACTAAACCTCTCGCAGCTCCTTTTAAAATTTCCCCCATCATTTTAATTTTTTTTGTTCAGCGATCCAAGACTAGTGATAATCTCATATCATGTTACTTGTCAAAAAAACCCCAAAAATGTAAAAATGAGGGGGAAATGGAGCTTAGACACTGATGAAGGGGGGGAGGATGGCAGAAGGTGCAGAGTCGGTGGAATGACATCAATGTGGGTGGGGGAGTGACCTTTGAGGGGCAGCAAAAGGGTGGGGGAGAATCTGAGGTAATCTGTCCGCTTTTGAATTACCATCAGCTTGGAAGCAAAACAAGGGGGAAATAGGCACAAATGCACTCTCAGGAAACTCAGGGAAACAGCAACCAGAAAGCAAACTGAGCACTGAAGGGAGAAAAATCAATGCAGAATGACAAAGTAAACCCAATGGACATGCATAGTGAAAGCAAGGGAAAACACCCGTGCATAATAGGTCAGCTGGCACCTGCTTGTTCACAAGAGTTCCGAACCTCATGGGAACTTTAAGGGTTTGTCACACCTAGAAGAAGAAGAAATTATATCCATTAAACAGGGCATTTTCAGGAAGCAGGTCTTCTTGAGTTAAGTCTAATCAGACTAAGCTGATAATGTCTTCTTCTCTGCAATATGTTGTTTTCTATAGCAAAATATGCCCAATTACAGTAAATAGAAGAATGTTTGCAATAAATTAAGTTCTGCACTTGGAAGCACAGATGGAATTGTTTGTGTTTCCTCCCCAAAGGGCTGCATTTTCCATACTGAAAATACAGATTTCTAAGTGCAGTGTTAGCTTGACAAATTCACTCCCTTCCCACCACTGCTAATTTTAAAGAAAAGAAACAATAAGCTCTTATAGTCTGTCTGCAATCAAGCAAAGAGATTAAGTGCCTCATTTTGCAATATGCTCTGTTGTCTCCAGCATTTAATTTGACAAATGGAAAGTTTGCAGTTGAATTTGCAGGAAATGGGCTCTACAAAAAAAGAAAGGATTCTTCCTGGAACTGTCAAGAACCTTCTTTCATCCAAATATCAGTCATTTAAAATTCCTGATTAGAGAAATTTACTAGGAGTCTCACATTTTGCCTTAAGTCCACATGGCGTTTCTTTTTATCTGAACGTCTGCTAAATCTACATGGCTTGGATGAACACTGTAGCATTCTAATCTGAGCTCTCTTTTGTTAGTTCCAGTTAGCCCTGATGGTTGTTCCATAGCCGTGTGTTCTGTTTTAGCATTTTAATGCTGTTTTATTGTGACTGGATTTCATTAAATGTGTAAGCCATTTTGATCATTCCTGAAGAAGCAGGTATAAATATGCTGAATAATCAGTGTGTGGGGAGGTGGGGGGGAGAAAGGGATCAAAGGCATAAAGAGTTCTTTGTTCTCCCTTCCTTCTCCCCTGTATGGTTTCCTCCTGACTTAGGTCCATCCTTGGAAGAATTAACTGGAGAAGTATCTCTTTTTGTAAGCTAGAAATAAGATCAAATGCACATGTGGCACTTAAAATGCATTCCATCCCTTCTGTTGTTAATGTAAGAAACACAAAGGCAGTATGATATAAGTGGGTACCAGATTTCTGAATCCATGCAGGAAACTCGACTTATAACTGCATTTCAACCATCTTGGGCTTGACAGTATACAGGTGATTTCAGACTAAGTCCAATCAGAAACTCAGAGGTAAATAAACGGAGTACTGAAAGAGAACAATGGCAGTGTGAGCCAACTATTTATTGCTATGGAACAGCCCTTTCTTTGGGCAGATGGTTACTTAGGCAGAAAGACTTATTGGAAGCAGCACGTGCCTCTTGCTCCTTCCCTGCCTGACCTGCTGCTGCTGCTACTTTCTTCGTTGTGTAGTTCCTATAAAGTGATTTGCCCAAGGAACCAATGTGCATGCCACATGCTATTGCAACTGATGGGGGCAGTGGGGATGATTGTGCACCGAGATCTCACGGACATCACTGAAGAAATCTAGCTGTGTTGGGGATTTAAGGGAAGGTGGTGGAAGAGTGTGGAAGGAGTAAGGGGGGTATTTTCTACTGTCTCACACAGTTCCAGAACAGAAGTCTTGTGGTGTCTTTAAGACTAACAAAGTCTTGTTCCAGCATGAGCTCTGGCCAGTCACAGCTGACTTCATCAGATGCATGGAGCGTCCATCCCAGGCAACTAAACTGGGTGAACATTCAACACCTCTGAGGAAGCAAGCCCTGACTGGCAAAAGCTCATGCTGGAATAAACTCAGTCTTTAAAGCACCGCTGGATTTCTACTTTACTTTGCTGCAACAGATGAACATGACTGCCCCTCTTTCATGACAGTTCTAAAAACCCAAGGCGCTTCCATTGTTGGCTGGAAACTAGGGTTGCCAATCTCCAGGTGGGACCTGGAGATCTCCTGCTATTGCAGTTGATCTCCAGATGACCAAGATCAGTTCCCCTGGTAAAAATGGCTGCTGTGGAGGGAGGACTGGATGGCATGATGGCTGGAACTGGAGGCCTCTGCGCTGTCTCGTAGCCTCAGTTTTCAGAGGGGGCTATCAAAGTATCAGAGAGGGATGGGACACAGAGCATCCTTCCTTCCTTCTCTTCTGTTATCCCTCTGAAGTATAGATTGCAACTCTCAGGGAAGTTCCTTCCTTCCATCTTGACACCTCTCTCACACACCCATTGCCAGACTTGCCATCTTGGCACCATAAGAGCGGGACACATGTCTTGCATTGCTGGACATCCTGCTAATTAGATTAGGTATGCGGTCTCTCATATTCCTATCTAGACAATGGAGTTCTTATAAGGTAAAAGTTTCCCTTGCTCGAAAGCCAGTCAAATCCAACTCTAGGGGGTGGTGCTCATCTCCGTTTCCAAGCTGAAGAACTTGCATTATCTGAAGACTTCTCTGTGGTCATGTGGCCTGCATGACTAAATGCTAGGGCTCACGGAACACTGTTACCTTCTCACTGAAGTGGTACCTATTTATCTACTTGCAATTTCTTGCTTTCGAACTGCTAGATTGGCAGGAGCTGGGACTAGAGACGGGAGCTCTCTCCTTCATGCAGCACTCGGGTCTCAAACTGCTGAGCTACCGACCTTCCGGTCTGCAGTTTAGCATCTTAACCTCTGAGCCACCGTGGCCCTAGAGTTCTTATAATAAACTCCTTATTAGTTTGAATCTGAAGGCATCTACATGTATCTTTTGTTTTCATGCTTGAACACACATGCAGCCTCAGCTAACTACATGGCTTGTGCTGTGCTTGCAGCCTGATATACTCTGCTAAATTACACAAATAGGTTGGAGTAATTTCCCAACAACTATACCCTACTGACATCCCTCCCCAACCCCCACCAGTCTCCACTCCCCAAAATCCCCAACCCAGAGCTGGCAACCCAACTGGAAACAGATTCAGAAGACAGAAAAGAAGGTATTTCTTCCTCCCCCATTGCTTCACCCCTCCCCATGAGAAAGCAGCAGAGGAAAAGCAAGCTAAACACCTGTGCAAGAAGGTGGTGATGAGTCCTGTCTATTTATAGTTTGATAAATATTAATGGAAGAGAAAACACTAGGAAAGCAGAAAGGCCAGCAAGGGGGCAAGGGCTCTGGAGTTTTGCATTGAGCACCATGTGTATGACTCCCTGCCTGTTCGCCTGAATTCACGGGTGTGCCCTCAGTAGGGGCCTGGAATTACAATCTCCAGAATTCATAGATCAGTCCCCCAGAGCAAATGTCAGCTTCGGAAAGTAGATGCTGTGGTATACCATAGAATCCAGGAGAAACAAGGCCCTGCTGTAGTGACAACAATTCCTCACAGAGCTCCCTTTGCTACAGAACCCCACCTTCCCCAGTCTCCACCCCCAGTTTCTAGGAATTTCCCAAGCCAGAGTTGGCGATTGGAGCCCTCAAAGAAACAAGCTCTCTGTTCCCCTTCCCTTGAAAGCCAGAGTGACTCACTTGGAAGAGCTGAGACAGGCAGGGAGGTTTGTGGACGAGACTTCCATTCCAGGGACTGGGCAGAGGCACACAACTCCTACCCTGAGAGCACTGCAGCTGTTGTGGAGAATAAGGGTCCGAAGGGAGGGGCCATTACACTGGGAGAGGATCCCTCAGAAGGGAGCCCATTCCTTGGGGAATAAATGGATGCTTTCACTGAAAAAAGATGAACCCAAGTTTTGTTATCTAGCCACTTCTAGAAGAAAAGAGATTGGATTTATACCCTGCCCTTCACTACCCGAAGGAGTCTCAGAGTGGCTTACAAACTCCTTTCCCTTCCTGTCCTCACAACAGACACCCTGTGAGGTAGGTGGGGCTGAGAGAGCTCTTTCAAGAACTGCTCATGAAAGAGCAGCTCTGACAGAACTATGGCATGAGAACCCCCATGCTAAGTTCTACTATACTATTTTTGACACTTTTACTTACTGTTATATTATATACTGTTATATTACATAACATATTATATGTTGTTATAAAATGAATAAAAATAATATACAAAAAACCCCAAACATCCTTTGTTTTTCTTGGTGGAGAACTCATGTCTCCATAATGACCACCTACTGATGTTATGCCAGGGTTTCTGTTTTGCTGTTCTTATGAGTCCTCGAAAGGAATATTCCCAGCATTTTAACCCAAGAAAGAAGATTGTTTTATTTCTTGGGAAATGAAAATTGTGTAGGGTCCCACTGCCATCTTTAAATATCTCGGAATATTGTAAAGTAAAACAGCAGGTGGAGCTATAACATTCTAAATGTGCTTTAGTCAACCAGTCAAGGAGAAATAATTGCAGAGTTCTCTCCCCTTCTCCCAGCTTTCAGGAAACCAGTTGTCAATGTCTGTCTGTCATTTCTTTATATTTGTGCAGCTTGTGATTTAAACGTCATTCAGCCTGTGTCCAGAAGGGGATCATTCCTTACTGTACCAAAGGATACTGACAGCTTGGTATAGCAGTTAGGAGTATTGCCAAAAGATCTGGGACATTTAGGCTTAAATCCCCTGTCTCATCCCTTTGGAGGCAATGGAGAACTTTGCTCCACCACAGCCTTTGGCAATTGCTGCTCCAACAGTTCCTTTCGTCTCTCTTCTCTCCCATAGGCAGGACTGTAACTGAGTCCCACAACACCCAGGAAAGGCAGATGGGACTGCTGACCCAACAAAGTGGAAAGCCTGCGAGTGCTGGCACCAGCACAGGTTCCAAGCTCGTGGAGAGTTCTGAGCAAGTGACTCTAGACCCCCCCCAAAAAGTCACACACACCCATCTGCTTTATTGGACCTTTGACTGTTGCAAAGGAAAGTCTCTTTTTCTCCTAGCTGGCACACTGGGGCACAGAAGCTAATGCTCTCTGTGCTTGAGGGCAGGAAGTCCTGTAGGGAAATGCAGGGCTGTTTCCCTGGAACATCGTTACAGGGTGAAGGGGAAGTGAGCCACATGGCTTGCATGAGCAGTTCAAGGTGGTCAGTAGGTTGCATCAGCCAGGTATGTGGATAGTGATGGCAATCACCCTTCGGGTCCCTGAAGTCAGCGTCACATCTATGAACACAGGAAGCTGTTTTATACTGAAACAAACTACTGGTCTATCAAGGTCAGTGCTGCGTACTCAGACTGGCAGCATCTCTTCACGGTCACAGACGGAAACCTTCCACAACACCTGCTACCTGACCCTTTTAACGGGAGATTCCAGGGGATTAAACCTGGGACCTTCTGCCTGCCAAGCAGATGCTCTGCCAGTGAGCCACAGTTCCTCCCACTGCATGCAATCATAACTTAGTATTCCAAAGCGGATGTTATTTACCCATAAAGAAACAGAAAAAAAAAGAAACAGAATTTTAAAAGTAGACAATATAATTACATATATACGTCTGAAGAACTCTGAACCAATGTTCCCTCTAAGCTGTGGAGTCTTGTGAGCAAAAATTCTGCTTTGTGAGCTACTGGCATTAAGTTGTGAGCAAGAGATTTGACTGCTGCATAAATTACTTTCCTCTGGAGCCCTCCTTCCTGAGCGAAGACAAACATTTGTGAGCTGGAGGCTGAAAAACTGTGAGCTAGCTCACACTAACTCAGCTTAGAGGGAACATTGCTCTGAACTCTAGTAACCTAAACTAACCAGGTTTCAAAATGAAGGTGCATCTTCAGTTGCTTCGTTCTTTGCAGTTAGGTGCCTTGGAACAATAACATTCCATTAGTACAGAGACTTTTCATAATTTAACAACATTAACCACATCCATTAAGATGGTTTTACTTGCAAATCCCCATAATTAGGCTTAGTTGTTCTTACATTGTTTTAGATAATCCCCTAACCCATTTTAGGGAACTAATGAAATTACAAGTTCCTTTATATTCTCTGTTTCAGTGGGGTGTATTTGGGAACTGGCAATAATTTGGCCTTGTGTGTGCATATGACTTAGTATAACTGTGGATTCAGGTGGGTAGCCCTGCTGGTCTGAAGCAACAGAACAAAGTTTGAGTTCAGTGGCACCTTTAAGAACAACAAGGGTTGCCATTCCCCCGTTTCAGGCAGGGAATCCCCCAGCTAGCTGGCCAGTGGGGGAAACCCCGCCCCCAAACAGAAGCAGCAACAACAAACCTTTATTGGCATTATACATTAAGAAAAATACAAGGCATATGAAGTATTCAATACAGTTAACATAAACCTCGCTTTTTAGGAGCCAGATACAAAAAAGTTGCCACTATTTCAACATTTACAGCATTTTTTGAGGAAAGAAGAAAAAGAGACTTGTAATTATCAGACTGGCCTATTAAATCCTTTAACAACCAATCTAAGTACTTAGCACAACTGTCAGCATAATAATCACAGTAGAGAAGAACATGCTCAATACTTTCTATTTCCTTTCTTCCACAATTACATAGCCTCTGTGCATAAGGAATCTTGGAAAATCTCCCTTGGAGTACTGCAGAGGGCAACACATTAAAACGAGCTAGCATATAAGCTCTGTGAGAACATGGATCATTGAGGGAGAAAAAATATGATGCTATCATCCCCATGGTTTCTCTTATTTATTTATTTATTCACATTTCTACCCCGCCTTTCCAAACAAGCTGGCTCTCTTCAGATCGCATAAATCTTTCGCCCCCAAACAGCAACGTCAGCATATGATGTCACTGATGATGTCACGTCATCACACCGGGGATGTCGCATGGCAACACTCTGGTTTTGGGGCAAAACTCTATGGTTTGATTCCACTTTTACCATAGTTTTGCCCAAACCCCAGTTGTTACCCCCAACATCAATGACACGATGATGACACTTCCAGGTGACATCAGCACGTCATGAAATGTCACTGCCCACCCCCGGAATGCTCCCCCCCCCGGTGCAACGATCCCACCTGGACACTCTAAGACCAACAAAGTTTAATTCTGGGTGTAAGCTTTTGTGCACACGAAAGCGTATACCCAGAATTAAACTTTGTTGGGTCTTACAGGTGCCACTGGACTGTTCCAGTAAAACTGGGTTATTTTGTTGACGCACAGACCTGGGCGTCCTGCAACACAGATCCTACAAGAGAAGCTGCTGGCACTGTACAGGCCTGGTGGCTAGAAGACAAGTTGCCAACCTTCAGCTTAGCAAGGTTGTGAAGTAAAAGAAGGCTGGGCTAAAGTTGGCGGAAGAAGAGGATACGGATATCAAAGAAACTGATTAAAAAGACATCACTACAATGCCACAAATTCCAAGGCATACTAATCCAATACGCCAAACGAGTGTGTAGGAAGAAAAGCTTGTTGCCCTGGGGCATCCTCCTACTGTGGAGGAATTACTGTGTTCTGTGAAAGAAGCAGGCCTGTCCTATTTTGGTGTCTGTAGTAAAGCACCAAGCTCCATCTCACAGCTGCATTCCAGATGGAGGGGGTGGGTGGGGAGAGATGTCTCACCTTGGCCATCTGTCACAGTGTCCTGTCAGATTAGTGGGGGGGGGGGGGGATCAAATATTTCCCCAGTCTGATACCTTATTCATTCCTTTCCGTGAACTCCTGACCAGTTTGCCTGCCTGTACATTCTGGAGTCAAAGATACACTCCCAAGGATCCTGAGGGTAAAGTCTTATTGACATCCTCCTTTGTTGGCAGTTTTGAACGGGACCCCCACTTTTGGACTGGTTCAGAAAGGTAACTCCCCACCCTTGACAACCCCTAAAAATACAAGTAAGCAGCAAGTAAGCCTTTGTCGTGTTTTGCCAAGCCCAGGATATATTGAAGGGGGGGGGGGGAAGAGACAGTTTAAAGCCTGGTCCATTTGTCAGGCAGAGAAATGTATGATGTTTGGGCTAATTTTTAGATAGTAAGAAACTAGGTTTTCCCTTCCCCCCCCCTGTATTCTGTAATTTTCACTTTCCCATAGATTTTCCTTTGTGTTTCTTTGTGTGTGTAGATTATTCGTTTGTACTCTGCTTTTCTTCCTAACTGCAAATCAAGCAGTTTATGTCATTCTCCCCTGCTCCCTTACAATCCTCACAATTTGGGAATTGCCTCAAGTGGTGGAGGCAGAAGACTACTAAGGGCATATCTCTGCAGTCCAAGAGAGCTGGGCGTGCAGTTTGTGCACAGACTTGTTTCAGGTGCTCCTGTCATCTAAGGATGGAAACCCGAGAGAGGGCCTTCTAAATCATCACGCCAAAACATTGGAATTCCCTTCCCAGGGAGAGTCATCGGTCTCCCTGTGCCATTGTCTTCTGCCAGTGAGTGAAGAATTTTTCATTTAGTTTGGCATTCCCTCACTCTAGACCAGCATGGTGTAGTGGTTAAGAGTAGTAGACTCTAATCTGGAGAACCGGGTTTGATTCTCCACTCCTCCACATGAAGCCTGCTGGGGTGACCTTGGGCCAGACACAGTTCTCTCAGAGCTCTCTCAGCGCCATCTATCTCACAAGGTGACTGTTGTGGGGAGAAGAAGGCTATTGAAAGCAGCTTTGAGATTCCTTAAGGCAGAGAAATGTGGGGTATAAAGCCCTACTCTTCTTCTCTTATTAGCCCTCCTCCCTATCCATGTGTTTTTATGTATTTATAGTTTTATGTGCTTATATTATGATTTATTTATTTTAATTATATATATATATATATATATATATATATATATATATATATATATGTTTGCATTTTAAATGCTTTTTAAATGTCTGAAATGTTTTGCTTTGATGTTTTAAATGTTTGCCACCTTGTGGACCCTGACTTGAGTGGAAAGGCTGCACAGAAATGTTTTAAATAAATAAGAGAATGCACAGCTGGGGTCAGAGGAGCCCAGAGATCCAGGTGGTCCATTACAGGGCGTGCCGTGCCCAGCCACCCACTAAAGCTCTCTGCCTGCATCAGAATCTGTACTTCCTGCAGTGGCTTATTGAGTTAGCAGAACCTTGTCCACAGCTGAAACAGGATCTGTTAAGATGAATGGCCCATTCCATCACCATCAGACAAGCAACATGTTGCTCTAATAGTAATATATGGAAGCTAAGAAGCAGCAGTCGGTGAAACCCATCTGACTTTCATATGTCCCAGACTCTGGTCTGTTAAAAGTATTGATAGAACAAGAGCAGGCCTGATAATTTGCTTTAGTTTTCAAAGTTCCAAAACATGTACAAGTTTTACTTTCTCAGCTATGTTCTTACTGTTCCATCCTTGGAGAAGATATGACTTTGAATAAATGGATGGATACTCAGAAAACAAGTTGACCTAATAGTTCACAGTTTTGACACATATATTTCTATGAGAAATTTCTTATAAGCTCAGAGAAGTGCTCACCTCGTACCACCAGAAGTGACAAACTGGAAGGCTTTGGAATGGTTATGTGGGTTTCATGTCATTGGGCCTACATAAGGCAGCTACACCCCAAACTGAAAGCACTTTGGTGAAAATCTCAGAGACCACATTTTATCTGTTAATTTTAAAATAGGACGATGTATATGTCTTTCTGTTCCTGATGTCGTTCACATATACAAATATTTTTGTTTAATTGTGATTCTTTCAGATTTACTCATTCCAGGAATGATTAGAGTGGTCTGAAATCAAAATCTTAACAGATAATTATGAGTGAGCTTGGGCTGATGTACAAGGTTTTCACTTGAGACCTGGAATAAATAAACCTCTGACTTCTCTTCAGTCAGAGGGCTGTTAACCTGTAGAGACTGAGTGCTGAAGAGAACAGCCATCTCAATATAGCCCTGTGATTTAGTGGTTAATGAATTACTTTGGAACAGGCAAAGAGACCCTTCACTTCCACATGTCTGTTTTAAAACAAATCCTTCCCTTATGGGCAGGGACAACTCACCCATTACACACACGCATAGCATAATTCTTTAACTAAGGTGGCAGAAACTGGTGAAGAAAATGGGTACTCTACTGGTCCTAGGGGAGCTGGACAGCCTCTGGCATTCCAACACTTTAGTAATACAATGTCTTTTGGCAAAGAGTGGTAAAGGAAGATCTTCTAATGACTACTGTGCCAAAATTAGAAGTTCTAGGTTCTGAGATGTTGCTAGAAGAGTAATATAAACATAATTTCTAGTATTCCTCATTGCACTATTTGGTGAGCCTCCTCCAGCTCCAAAATATTATACAAATGAAAGAGAGGAAAGTTAAAAAGAGATAACGGTTCGCAGGGGAGGAAAAAACAAGGAACATACCAGCACTGTTGTTTTTCACATTTGGGTCCACATCATGCCGTTCCAAGCCCATCTCTCTGTCCAATGGATTCCATTGACTTCATTCCATTGACTTCAGTAGTTAGGCTGGCACAAGATCCCTCCCTTCTGCAAGGTCTACTGGAGCACTGAAATGATTAAAACCCACAAAGAGTCCAGAGTTTCAAAAATAAATCCTAGGAAATTTTCACCAAAAGACATTATTCTTGGCCAACAACTAACATATACGGCAAAAAGTGGAGGTTTCAAGTTTGTTTGGAAGCTGGTTGAGCATTAGCAACAATGAAAAGCATTTTTTGTGTTCCCCTGGCAGTATTTTAAAAACAAGCGGGAAACCATCCAGACCAAATAAAGCACTTTAAAGTCTTATTGATTTCGATAGGAAAGATGTCAGGCCAGGCTTAATACTCCCATTGGAATCAAGGTACTTACCTAAGCTTAACGTCGGGCTAGATTATCTCTTTGGTGTTGAAATGATATATCAAATCCACCTACAGAGCTGGAGCTATCGCTGAACTCACTAGTCACGTGCCTGAAGTCACTGTCTTCAATGGTTATTCCAATGTAAATACTTATTCTGAGACTTTCAGTTACAGTTCCTTTCATTTAATTCATATTGTAGTCAAGCTGCAACTTGAATGTGTTCAAAAAGGTGGTTTACAGTATACTCCTGAGTGAAGTTACACCCTTCTAAGTCAATGGGCTTCGAAGGGTGTAACTCTTAGGACTGTACTCTTAAACCAGGCAAATGGAACTTTTTGATTTGACTAAATGGGCTTGGCTGGGTAGATGAGCTGCAGCCCAGATCTATGACTCCAACCTGCTGACAGCAGAAACAGTTAAAAATCACTGTTCAAACAGAGCCATTGTACAACCTATAGAATTTCCCCAGGGCACTCCTCCTTGCTAGGGCTCTGAAGACAGGTGCCAAGGGACCCTTGGGTGGATGCCTGGGAAGGATCCCAGGTGGCTCGAGAGGAGGTGCCCACCTTCTCCGTTGCCATCTGCCTGGGTTCCTTCATCCAGAAAGGCTTCTTCTGCACACTGCCTTAGATGTTTCCTGAACGGGTTGCCAGCAGCATGAGAGAAAGCACACACTTCCCATCATGTCACCCAGGCCACTTCCAAGGTGGCGTGGAGAGGAAGCATCTCTGTAGCCCTCCTTGGACCCTCAGAAGCAGTGGCACTGGTAGGAGAGGGAATGACTACCGCACCATTCACCTCCTATGTCAGTGTCCTCTACCTGAATCTCTTGGACAGTGAACCAGCCCTGCATAGCTGCTCTCAGCTACAGGAAGTCAATGGGCCACCTTCATGGGCAAAGCCGCCTTGAGGCTCTGAGCACCTTCTAGCCTTACCCTGCACCTTTAAAGTGCTTGCCACATACAGAAGCAGAATTTCTAATCCAAGGGCTACATGCTGAAATCCCACAGCTCCTGACAGCCATGTTTAGATTGGAAGGTCACCTAAGATTTTGATCTGTTAGGCTTACCAAAAAAAAAAAAAGTGTGTGTTTGTCCAGGCTGGCTGAGGCCACAGGAGAAGCTAGACTTGGAATGCATGTTTCCAGCCCAGCAGCCATGCAGTGGGGAACTGGAGATGGAAGGAGCTTGTGTTCCATTAATCTAGCCAGGGCTAAAAGCCAGGTTCCTATTGCTTATGACTGGCTTGGTCAGTCTAGAGGCCTCATAGTACCTGCCAATCACAAGTGCTAATGCAGTAAATCCCCATTTCCTCCTGTGCTCGTTCACATAGTGCCAAACTGTGGTTTGGCATGACATCTGGACCAAGCCACTAGTACCCAGACTGACAGCATGGGAAGAGAATATATATATATAATTCCCAGATTTCTGTGTTCAAACTTTTTTTTGAAGACTCCATGCTACAGTGTAGTAAGTTTATTGTTAATCCAGCAATAACAAAGACCCAGTTCAGTTATGGGAAAAAAACCCCAAAAAACACAGAGACAGGATAGAATTCTTTGCTGTATGGGTGGGGTTCCCCTTCCTTTCTCTAGAGGCTGCTTTGATTTCCCCCCACAAATAATACTGTCTTTGAAGATTGCTCTGTCCTTTATTAAAAAATGAATATAGCTAACAAAATGAAATCGGAGCTGAAGTCCCATTGATTTCAATGGACCCTGTGTTAGCTATACTATGTCGTACAGAGAGGCTATTGAAATGAAGGCAAAATTTCCACTGACTTCAGCAGACTCTCAGAGCAGTTATGTGTCTGAAATATTTGTTACGTAAGCAGAGGAATAATGAATTACAAACAGCAAATTATGCATCATGCATCGCAAAGAGCAATTTATGCAGCCCGAATCCGGACCTGCTAACTAACAACCAAATTTATGAAATATCCCACAACTAATTCTTCGGGAAATCTGTTGAAGTGGATCCTCAGTCTTCAGCCAAAGTGGATCTAATGAGGCAGGATACATAACAGGATCTAATGAAATGCCCCAGGGCTTTGTAGGGTAGCCAACATCCAGGTGGTGCCTGGAGATCTCTTGGAATTACAACCAATCTCCAGACAACAGAGATGAGTTCACCTGGAGAAAACTGCCAGTTTGGAAGGTGGACTCTTTGGCATTGTATCCTATTGTAGTCCCTCCCCTCCCCTCCCCAAACCCTGCCCTCCCAAGGCTCCAAATATCATAATATTTCCCAACCCGGAGTGGCAATCCTAGGGCTGTGGTTTCATTAATGGTGATGTAGAGAAAGAGATTTCAGCAGTTGCAGCTTTTTAAATTCCTACAGGACAAACTATACCTGCAGAACTTCTCCCCCAGAAGCATTTGTTCAAGGCACAGGAAGAACCTTGGGACAAGCTCACTGCTGAATGTGGAAAATTTGGCTGCAGATTGCAAAGGGCCCTGCTATGAGAGTGGCTACCATCATAACGGGGACCAGAACCCAGCTTTCAATCAGCCAGACCCTATTAGCACCTTATCCCACAGGCCAGCTGCAGCAGAAAAAGCAGAAAGTCACCTGGAGGGAACACAGCAGTGCCACCTGGGTTGCAGTCTGCACTTCTTCGTCCAGCATCACACAACTGTGCCCAAGACAAGTCACCCAGCACCAACCAGGCTCTTTGGGTTCTAGAAAGTCCTGGCTTGCAGACTTTCTATTCCGTTTGGAGAGCTGGTTACGTGTGAACAGATCTACCTCTCCCACCCAAGTTTAAGTATGTCCCTCTTAGGCGTACGTAGACCTGCTCAGATATTGGGCCTTACAGTGCTTGAAGGCCAATATACCAGAACACCAGCAACTGAGCGCCTTTATATATGTGGTGGCTCAGTCCCTGAAGATCTGTGTCATTACCTCCTAGACTGTCCACTTTATTCATTCCCAAGAAAGAAGTTTCTTGGCACAATCTTAGATAAATTGGGCCCTTGCTCCACATCCAGAAATGTTCTAACTTTACTTGCAGAAGTGGAGCCAGAGTATTCATATAAGTTTGCACTCTTTGC
Organism: Lepidodactylus listeri; assembly: GCA_029233225.1. NCBI lineage: Eukaryota > Metazoa > Chordata > Lepidosauria > Squamata > Gekkonidae > Lepidodactylus > Lepidodactylus listeri. Next base: position 25,031,901 of record JARCFY010000012.1, read on the forward strand.
CCTAGTGGCAAAGAAAATCCACATCAAGTTGTCTAATACCTCTCCAGCTAAATAGCCAGGGCTTCGTCAATGTATTTAAGGTCTTTTTTTTAGTAATGTTACCCCAATCCTTATTTTTATTTTGTATGTTCTAATTTTTATCTTGTCTCATTTTAAGGAGATATATATATATATATATATATATATATATATATATATATATATATATATATATATATATATATATATACTTTCTGTGTCTTAAAGCAGATCCTATTCTGCATTTTATAACTTTTATTGCATTGCATTGCATTGTATTGTATTTGTAACGGCCATTGGCCATATGCAAATCTGACTGACTGACTGATATTGGGCCTTACCTGCTTTTCAACCTCACCTCCAGCTTCTTTCCCTCAGATCTTCATCTGACTTTTGCCTGCTATCTTCTTTAGCTTTCCTTCTGGTTCCTGGCACCTCTGAACTGAGCCCTGGCACAGTAACATATTACCATGGCCCTCTAGCTAGAATACTAGAGTTACTAACCTCCAGATGGGGCATAGCATTTTCCCAGAATCCACTGGGAAATGGCAGCTCTGAAGGGTTGCTTCTATAGCATCACCTCCCTGCTGAACTCACTCCCCAGACAACACCCCCAAATCTCCAAGAATCTACCAAAGTGAGAGTTGGCAGCCCTACCTCAAGCTCTCCTCAGAGGTCATATGGGGGGAAATATCTGTGACAGAAACTGCTGTTCATCCTTCAACTGCAGGCAGCTATGCACGAGGTATGAGCCTGCATAGAATAGGGAGTGCTGTGTGAGAGAGGGCAGAGCAGAATTTAAGGCATGTCAATGGTGGTGGTATGGAATTGTGGGAAGATGGCTGCAAAGATGTGCATAGGGTTGCCAAGTCTGGGTTGGAAAATACCTGGAGACTTTGAAGGTGGATCTGGGAGAGGGCGGGGTTTGGGGAGGGGAGGGGCCTTAGCATGGTACAATGCCATAGAGGCCACCCTTCAAAGTAGCCACGTTCTCCAGGGGAGCTGATCTCTGTCAGCTGGAGATCAGTTGTAAAAATGGGAGATCCCCAGGCCCCACCTGGAGGTTGGCAAACCTAGCTGTGCAAGATCCATGCTGAGCTTTTGGGTCAGGTGCTGAAAGCCTGTTCAGTAGCCAGAGGTAAGAGCCTCTGACTTGGATGGACTGCCCAGTGGATCCCAAGATGGAAGGGGGGCATTACGTTGTGTTTTGTTTATTTACACAGCTTAAGCTAGCTTTTCTGTAAGCCTTTTTGGGGTCCCCATTGGGGAGGAGATTAGGACAACAAATCCTGTAAATAAATGTTGCACTGGACCATAACTAGAAGCAAGGTCTAAGATGAGAAGGCCTTCTTCAGCCAGCCAGGCCCAGTTATCCTCTGTAGGAATGCCCTGGAGAAAAATGTCCTGTTCCTTTAAAAGTGGTTTAATGTGTAGAAATGGGCAGCTGAAGCTATTTGGGCAGAGACCTAAATAACATCACCTGGTAAATAACACCTCATTAAGCCTCTATTAAAGGGACAGGACTCCAGGCATGTTGGCAACCCTAGTCCTCCTTCCCGAGCTGTGGCTTCCCTGCCTCATCCACCATGCTTCCTCAGGAGGATGGGGAAATGAGTGAGGAGACTCCAAAGGCTGACTCTGGTGCTGGCTGAGTGGACAAGGATTATGGAGGAGGGACGGAGGCAGGCAGTTTCAGCTAAGCCGGTAGGGAGGGGCAGGCAGCTGCTGTTGACTCCATCTTTCATTCAGGCAAGATGACAGAGGGCTAGCATGCATGGAGGTTCATGGGGAACCCGAAGGTATTCTGCCAAAGGTCCCTCCAAGCCTAGAACCAGCCTTGCAAAATAGACTGCATGCAACAGTGTGGTGTAATGATTAGAGGATTGAACTAGAATGGGGGAGACCCAGGTGAGAATCCCCCTTCTGCCATGGAAGCTTGCTAGTTGACCAGGGGCTAGTCATGCACTCTCACTCTTACCTACCTCACAGGATTGTTGTGAGGACAAGAGGGAGGAGCAAAAAATTATTTATTTATGTACATTATTTAGAGTCTGCCTTTCTCACATTGTCAAGGAATCCAAGGCTGAATCCCGTGGGTCCCCAGGACAGTTGTACACAAGTAACCAGACCATTGTTTAATTTTATAAAATAAGTTTAGAAAGTTTATTTCAAATTCCAATCTATATAGATTTATTTTATAGCCAACCGTTCACTCTAAAATCATACAGTGAGCAAAGAAGAAAGCTAGCTCAATTGTCTAACACTTCTTGGGGTTGCGTTACACGGCACCAACCTTAAAGTTGATAATCAAAGGCCAAGGCTTAAGCATTCTCTATTCCGCTAGCAATTACAGTTCAAGCAGGTCATAGTAAAGGCCTTTAGTCTATTAGGATCTCAGCTAGCCTCAACCTTTCAGGACCTTAGTTCAGTTGTAGCTTTTAACCAAGCAGCCTCAGGTGATGATGACATCCAATCAGAACACCTTCTCCAGAGAAGCTTCTAGAACATCACCTCATCATCCCTTGCTCTTCTTCCCCCACCTATGGGCCGCAGGCTCTCATGAGAAGCAACTCACGCTACCTTCAACTTTGGCCCTGAAGAGGATAAGGCCAAACTGCCAGTTAACAACACCTGCAAGATGGACTAGGTCAGTTTCTATTCCCATTAGGGTTGCCAGCCTCCAGGTGGGGCCTGGGGATCTCTTGCTTTTACAACTGATCTCCAGCTGACAAAGATAAGCTCCCCTGGAGAAAATGGCTGCTTTGAAGGGTAGATTCTATGGCATTGTACTATGCTGAGGCCTCTCTCCTCCCCAAACCCCGCCCTCTCCTGGCTCCACCCCCAAAGTCTCCAGGTAGTTCCCAACCCAGACTTGGCAACCCTAATTCCCATTACCCCTTGAGAGGGAGACCAGGGGCACTTTGCCTCATGCATGTGGACTCAAGGCAGATTACACAAGGTGAGTCAGGACAATCAACAAAATGGGATATTCAGTAACTAATCCATGAGGATATTAGAGGACTGGAACCACCAGAAAGAACAGGAACATCGCATAAGTATTAACATGGCACATTAAGCACTGCAGAAATTACACAATATAGGATCCTACTTACAATATGCCGTGTACAGCTGTAAAGACCACAAATCCCAATCATTTATCCAAGTAAGTCTGTGAAACCCTTTTGTATTGGGCAGCCTTACTATCAATACAGAAAAGCCCTCTTGAATAGTTCAGTTTTGCATAGTTTGCAGCTGCTTTGGGTCACTGCTGCGAGGGAAAGCAAGGTATAAATGACGTAAAGAAATAAACAGGGGAGTAAAAAAAACAGGCAAGGGAGCTGGAGGAGCAGACACATGGAGAGTCTGTCACTTCCGCACAGCCTTATTGTTCCTGCTTCTCTTCTTAACAACATCGTTCCCCCCCCCCCCCGACCTTGCACACATTATTGCATGCCTATTGCTGCTGTGCTGATTTTAGGCGACCTTTTTTCTGCATTTTCTCAGATCACCTTTGCACGGAAGTTTCCAAGAAAAAAAAATGTGTTCTGATAGTTTTTTGTTGAGTCTGTGCCGTTTGCTGCGTTCCCTACAGTCCTGCCCACAAAGCAGCCCTTGTCCTAGCCATTTCTCCCGAGAAGCTTCTGTTCTCCCTCCATTCTTCCAAAACATTGTTAGCAGTCGAACTATTCCAGTGTAAAATGCATCTTTTTTGACATATTTTTCATCCTTTTACATGTCAGCACCCTCTTTGTCTGTACCCCCTATTTTCTCATATGCACCATATCCATTGATTGTTTTGGGGTTCAGGAGAACAGAATTCATCCCGCCTTTTGGCGATTCTCCTTTCCTCTCTCTCATGTATTTATATTCAACCTTTCTCAAGAAAGTGGGCGTACATTGTGTTAGCACCTCCACTGTTCCACATTACTCCTCTCTCCAGGATGAACTGATGGGGTCCTTCTTTGCTTCCATGCTTTGGCAGTGTCCACATGTGCATCGGACTAGAATCTGGGAGACCCACGTTCAGATCCCCGTTCTTTCCACTGAAGCCTGTTGGGTGACCTTGGGCCAGTCAAGGGATGCCAGCATCCAGGTGGGACCTGGAAATCCCACAGAATTACAGCTCATCTCCAGATGACAGAGATCAGTTCCCCTGGAGAAAATGGATGCTTTGGAAGGTGGACTTCATGGGCATTACATCCTGCTGAGGTCCCTGTCCTCCCCAGACTCCACCCCCAAATCTTAAAGAGTTTCCCAACCTGGATCTGACAACCTTATGTCCCCCACCTCATCACACACTCTCAGCCAACCTACCTCACAAGGCTGTTGCAAGGATGAAATGGAGGAGAGGGGACGTATATGAGCTACTTTTGGTCCCCATAGGGGAGACAGACAGGGTATAAATGAAGGAAATAAGAAATAAATTTGCAAGCTGCTGCCTGAGGGATGCTTTTATTATTAAAGCCAACATCTGTGTTTGCAAAGGGTTTGTATAGGTTTGATTGTTACATCTCCCCCCTTCTCTTAACTCTGGCAGCCAGGAGATGGAGCAATGTATCATCCCACTGGCAGGACCTTGTAGCAGGTGGGGGCCACCACCATAAACATCACAAATCACCAAATAAAAAGGGGGGGATGTATCTGTAGCTGAGAAGTGGGTGGGAAAGTGTGCAGGGAGGAGAGAGGGTGGGAAATGTCTGAGTCCTCCATATCCACCAAGCCAAAGGAGATGCAGCATTTCTCTCAAAATGATGGTGGGTGCAGGTACTGGCCCTCCTTTCTCTCATCCAGGGCAAGCTGAGCTCTCTGTCTGCTACAGGGCCGGTGTGTTGCAGACTCAGCAGGGATGAGATTGCTGACATAGGAGAAAAGCAATCTTTCTCCAGCTCCAATGTGCAAAGGAAAGCCTGTCTCAAAAGGCTAGAAAATCCATGGGGGGAAAAAAAGCAGCGGAAAGCTTGTAGTGTGGAATCAACTTCAGAAATTGATTCAGCATGAAGCATGGTGGAAACAGATGAAATACAATGCAAAATGTTCAGTGCAGAAGTGACCAGAGACTCTGGAACTGCATGGAAAAAATCAGAATGCGGTTGCAGGCCATCCTGAGATCCAGGTCTTGAGCTGCTTGAGCCAAGCCAAGTGGAACCAATGGGATGCTTGTGGGTGGAGCCATGCTACAATCTCAATAGGAAGACAGTAGGGACCGCCACCCACTCTACAGCCCATAGTGTCTCAGCATGAACTCCTAGATAGTGTTGGGAAAAATAGTCAAAAATACTTAAATACTCAGAGGGTGTAATCAATGCTCCCTCTACCTGTGGAGTCTTGTGAGCAAAAATTCTACTTTGTGAGCTACTGGCATTAAAGTTGTGAGCAAATGATTTGGCTACTGCATAAATTAGTTTGCTCCGGAGCCATCCTTCCTGAGCTAAGACAAAAATGTGTGAGCCGGAGGCTAAAAAACTGTGAGCTAGCTCATGCTAACTCAACTTAGAGGGAACACTGGTTGTAATGGATCTTTGCTTCACTGGAGAGGAGACATTTCTTTCTGTTTAAAAAAGCCTTATTTCTAAGGGTAAAAGGTACACAGGAAAGCTACAAAATAACAAAATATATCTAGAGCTACATTTTTGCATCCAACTGCTACAGACACATGGTCACTCAACAATGGAGAATCCTCCTTCTTCTTGACCCCTAGAAGGAAATCACCTGAACACACTGACCAACCAGTGTTTACAAAACAGACCAGTTTTCCCAGGCTTTGCTAGCATTGGCTGTCTGCCAGGTTTCCCTTCCAGGTCAGTCTAAATAATAGCACTGAAGGCAAACAGATTAACCCTATAATGACTGGAATCTGGACCTTGCAACTCATACATTTCCAACAGATAGGAAGCTCCTGATCTGAGGGTTGGGGGCCTGGGGTTGCCAGCTCTGGGTTGGTAAATTCCTGGAGATTTGAAGAGGGTAGATCCTGGAGAGGGAGGGTTTGAGGAGGGACCTCAGCAGGGTTCAACGGCAGGGTCCAAAGCAGTCATTTTCTCCAGGGGAACTGACCTCTATAATCTGGAGAGCCATTGTAATTTTGGGAGATCTCCAAGGCCCATCTAGAGATTGGCAACCCCAGGCCTGAACCTGACACTTGCACACATATATGGCTATTGGTTTGTATACATTCCTGTTAATGGGGCCGGGCGGGAAGCAAGTTGGAGTAGGAGCCTAAAAGCCCTGTGGATCACTCACTCCTCTTGATCCAAGCCAGGGCATATACCATGGACAGTTGCCCTTCCCTGCTTTGTAAAATGTGCTCTCAGTGACAAATGGCACTGAGGAAGGGAGTGTACAAAGGACTTTTTCATCCATTTACTCACAATAAACTTCATAAAGCTGCCAGCGCTGTCAAGTCAGTATTTAAAGCTTTTGCCCCTCTGGGAGGCTTCTGTTCAGCACTAAAAGACATCACAGTCCTCTCTTTGAACTTGAGTTCATCTGGGCTCTTAAAAAAAGAAAGAAATCACAGTGGGGCAGATGCATGATTAGAATCTCCTTGCAGAAAACTGCAGCCTGTTTCGGTAGGAATTACATCCACACGTGGGCTGAAAATGTCAAATTACCACCATATTTGCTATTGTTATTGTTGTTGCATTGCCCTCTGCATATGTGCCAGTTTGCAAAATGCCAACAGAGAAGAAAGATTCCTGGAATGCCAAGGAGTTTCACTGGATGTTTGATAGTGGCCTTAACAGGAGCAGTGGGCTTGGTCCTCTATCATGCAGTCCACACAAGTTTATAGGGAAATAAAAGATCCCAGGGCATATTTATTAAAACATTTAAACCCCCCCTTTCCTCTTGGTTCAAGGCGACTTAAAATTATAATTAAAACATCCCCAGCTGGAATCAAAGATAAAATAGCGAGCCCCAAACCCCTACCTCCTCCCCTCCTTAAAAGATGTCTGCTGTTCAAACCCCCTCAAATGCTTGGGCAAACAGGCAGGCCTTGCGGTGCCTCCTGAAGATCTTGGAGGATGGGCTCCCCTCACCTCTTAAAGGCCCAGGCTCTGGTCAGTGCCAGAAGGGCCACCCTAGGTGGTGGGATAGCCCACAGATGGCTGGCTGGTGACTGTAGTTGATGCACAGGGACATATGGAAGGAGATGGTCCTTCGAATAACTGGGTCTCACATTGTGAAGGGTTTTAAAGGTCATAACAAGCACCTTGAATTGATTCAGAAACAAACTGGCAGCAAATAAAGCTGTTTCAAAATGGGCAACCTATGTTCCCGGAGGCTAGCCCCTGACAGCAGTTGGGTTGCTGCATTAAGGACCAGCTGTAGTTTCCAGGTTGTCTTCAAGGGCAGTCCCATGTTGAGCATATTGCAGTAGTCCAACTATGAGGTTTCAGAAGCATGGATCAGCATTGGATGCGACAGAAAGAGGTCCTGGCCACTATGCCAATCTGCTTTCATCCAGCAAGGCAGGGTCCATGAGCACCCCAAGCTCTTAACCTGCTCTGGAAAAGCCAATGTTACCCCATCTAGGACAAGTGGATTCAGTCCCTCTAGAATATCAGCCTTTCCAACCAGCATTACCTTTGTATTGTCTGGATTCAGCTTCAGTTTGTTCTGCTTTAGCCACCTAACCAGAGCCTCAACGCATCAGTTTAGAACCAAAACCGATGCATCTGGAGAACAGGATAATGAAATATAGAGCTGGGTTCATCTCCATATTGGTGACAGCCTTGCTGAAATGGAACAGGTCTCAGTCTGGCCAGTTCCTGCATGGGGGACCTCCTCAGGTTCCATGATGGAAGAAGGGTAGGATATAAATGAATCTATAGTTTGGTGTAGAGGTTAGGAGTGTGGACTCTAATCTGGGAGAACTGGGTTTGATTCCCCATGCCTCCAATTGCAGCTGCTAGATGACCTTGGGCAAGCCATAGTTCTGTCAGAGCTGCTCTTTCATGAGCAGTTCTTGAAAGAGCTCTCTCAGCCCCACCTACCTCACAGAGTGTCTGTTGTGAGGACAGGAAGGGAAAGGAGTTTGTAAGCCACTCTGAGACTCCTTCGGGTAGTGAAGGGCAGGGTATAAATCCAATCTCTTTTCTTCTAGAAGTGGCTAGATAACAAAACTTGGGTTCATCTTATTTCAGTGAAAGCATCCTCCTAATCTACAGCAACAAACTGGGTTTATCTAATGGCTTAGATCCACTGGAGCATTTCCATGGGTAGACAGATTTCTGTGCACAGAGCACAACCTTCTCATCTAATCCCTTCTGCTGTAGCCAAAAATGTTTGGGCTGCAGTGAGGGGTTGGATGAAAGCTGCTCTGTGAGCAGAAAACCTTCCTCTTATGGAAACACTTTGCTGGATCCAAGCCACTGAGTGTATTGCACTTAGCAGGAAGCTGCAGCCAACACTAGTTCCCTAACAAGTGTAGGTGCATAGCCAGCCAAAGGGTTTTTAGTGCCCTAGGTGGCCTCCCTGCCCTCCTCCTCCCCATACTACAGAGAGGGAGCCCACCACTAAAGGAGGGAACCTGCTGACCCCACTCCCCCCACCCCACATGCTGCAAGAAGGGAACTCATTGCCTGCACTTCTCCCCTCCCCACTCTGAGGAGGGAGCCTGCTGCCCACACTCCTTCCCCCCACGCCTTGGGGAGGGAGCCCACATCACATACCCCCCCCACTTCCCTACAGGAGAGCAAGTTTGGCGTAGTGGTTAAGTGCGCGGACTCTAATCTGGGAGAACTGGGTTTGATTCCCCACTCCTCCACCTGCACCTGCTGGATGACCTTGGGAAAGCCATAGCTCTGTACCAGCTGTTCTCTCAAGGACAGTTGTCTCGGAGCTCTCTCAGCCCCACCTACGTCACAGGGTGTCTGTTGTGGGGAGGGGAAGGGAAAGGAGTTTGTAAACTGCTCTGAGACTCCAAGTGAGTGAAGGGTGGGATATAAATCCAATCTCTTCTTCTTCTCTTCTTCTTCTACACTGTGGGGAGGCAAGGTGGGAGGTCGGCACATGCTCTCCCTGGCCAGTGCTGCACCACAGGGAGGCAGAAGAGGGAAGGAGGAAGAGGCCCACCTGCCTCCCTGATGAAGCAAAGGAGAAAGGGGGAAAGCAGGCTTTCTGTGGGTCACCCCCTGGTGCCAGGGGCACCTTGCAGGGCTGCCCTTCACTGGGGCAGACCCTGATACTTTCAATGGGTAGGCAGATGGGGTGGTGACACAGCTGGCTGATGCAATTCAGCCTCTGGCGCCCCAGGCAATCACCTAGGCTACTCAATGGACCAAACCTGGTTGTCCTTGTATGATACATGCTCTGCCTCCCCAAATAGCTGAATGTCATAGTCATACTTGAACATACTGAGAACTTCAGTACAAATACTGTTGTTAGGCAAATGCTCCTTGATTACACTTGCTTGTTTATCTGTAAGAGAGCTTCTAAACAGATCACCTTGACAGCTTCCCCCAAAATCCTTCTACACCAAGCAGACAGAGCTGCCCCTCTGCAGTAGCCACATGTACTATGTGGCCAGGGTGTGCCTTGAGATAAGTAACAAATACCAAAGTTTACTAGATCTTCTCCATTATTGGACAAGAGGTGTGTATCTCCTGGGGTCATGGTTGGGTTATGATGGTTAGGGAATCATGAATGCTAAAATACACCATTGCACAGATATATTTAAATGCAGTCATCTTTTTATCCAGGAATTATTTAAGACTTCTAAATCTCCACGGAAAACATCATATTACCATCTAGCATCTCCCACTTAATGGTTAAAAAAAAAATTCTCAGAACAGGAGAAACTTTAAACCTGCTCAGCTGCAGTCTAACTGCAGGGAGGCAGAATTGCGGCTGAGAAGGCTTCAGGTTTCTTTTGTTCTAAGAGGGGTTTTTTTTTACTTTCATAACATTGGGAGTACAAACAACTGAAGAAGAGGTTCCATCCTGAAACATGAAGGTTACTGGACTCCTAAAATGTATATTTCTACAAATTCTGTATCAGTCTACATAAATCTTGAGTTTAAAAAAATATTTATTGCATCTTAAAAAACTCAATTCATATATAAGGTGCTGGTACTGACCTTTAAAGCCCTATATGGTTAGGAGCCTGCCTACTTGAGGGGACCACCTTTCCCCATAGGTGCCCCAAAGAGCACTGAGGTCAAGCTCACAACATCGCTTGACTCTCCCCGGTCCAAAAGACGTTCGGCTGGCCAGCACCAGATCCAGGGCATTCTCGGTGGCAGCCCCACACTGGTGGAATGAGCTCCCGGAGAACATCAGGGCCCTGCGGGACTTATTACAGTTCCGCAGGGCCTGCAGGACGGAGCTCTTCCACCAGGTTTAGGGACCACCGCCGGGGGAATTAGGATAACATCGCCCTGGAGCAGTGGGCCGAACCTCTTGTTGCTGTTTTCACCACTGAACTCAGATCGCCATCAGTATAAGCTGTGTATATGTTGTTTTAATTTGCGATGTGTTTATTTTCTGTTTTAAACTATACAACATTTTATGCTGTATTTTACTGCTGTAAGCAGCCTTGAGCCAGTTGTCTGGAAAGGCGGGATAAAAATGTGATAGATAAATAAATAAATAAATAACAATATAATTTTAGGTGTGTTTTTGCATTTGTGGCTGTATGGATTTAGACCGTGCTGCTCCTTAATATTTGGGTCATTGAAGAGACATACATGTTGAGCATGGCGTTGCTTGCAGTTTGCCCCCTCTGCAGCTGCAGTCAGGTACAGCCTTTAAATGACCAACAGTGGGTTACATTGCATTGCCTGCTGTTGTGCCTCTGCACTCCGTGTCATCTACTTGTGGAAAAGAGCAAGAGTCCAGTAGCACCTTAAAGACTAACAAACGATGTGGCAGGCTTTTGTGAGTCACTGCTCGCTTCTTCAGACCCCTGCCACATGTTTTGTTCATCTTTAAGGTGCTACTGGACTCTTGCTCTTTTCTGCTGCTACAGACTAACACGGCTACCCATCTTGATCTATTTGTGGAGTGATTGCAAGAACTGCTTACAAGATTAGCTAGGTTGAAAGGCAGGCACTGAAGGCACATAGGGCATCTAAGCTAAGTAGTAAATCTCAACTCAAAAATGTAAAAAGATTTTCTTTAATTAAAAACTTATGGCAGCGGCAGACACCTATGGGGAGGTGGCGTGGCAACAACAGTAAAGCATCTGATCATGCCAGAAAGCAATCTAATTGAACAAATGGACACAACTAAATTTGTATGGATGCACAACCAGGCAAGCTGACACACCTGAGACAAAGCTGAAAGACAGTGGCATGCAGTGATCAAAGTGTCAGACTAGCACCCAAGAGACCTGGATTCAAATTTCCACTCAGCCATGAAGCTCACTGACTAGGATCAGTTGCTCTTCCACTGTCTAACCTACCTCACACGGCGGTTGTGAGGACAAAATTGGGAGATCTGTGTATGCTACTCTGACCTCCTTGGGTAAAAAATGGTTATATAGAAACCTCATTACCTGCAGTCCAAGGAGCTGAGTAGGCATACCAGAGACATAAACTGATACAAGGTCAATTATCCTGCAGGAGCACTTGGATGCTGCACAGGCTTCCAAATAGCAATGTTTTACATCATTTCCCAGAATAGCATCTCTCCTGCATTGTGAACAGCTCTTTAAGAACAGCTCTTTAAGAACAGCCTGATCAAGTTTCTCTTCTTAACAAGTCATAACTGGCACAATCTGCAAAGTGTTGTATCACAATTTCTGCCCAAATGATAAGCACAGCAGCAATTTAACCATTCCATCAGTGCTGTCTGCTTAACTACCTTGCTTGATAGCACTGCAAATGCACAAGTCCTGCATTTTTGAATCCTCTGTGTGTATGTTTTTTTTAAAAAGGCCTGAAGAGTTGCATGCAATGTTTGCTTTGCAGAAGAAGGGAAATAAATATTAGCTTATCTGAATAACAGGGGAGAGGATCTGGCCTGCTGTCAGGAAACTCATTAACCCCATGGAAAGTAAATAAACCAGTAGAGAAAAGGATGGGTGGATTTCCTCCTTTTTTCCTGGCAATTCAACAAGAGCTACAGTGCTTTTGAATATGCAAAAGGAATCTGATTTTTTAAAAAAGAAAACTGCCACAAAGAACCTTTCAATGCACAGAAAATGCTGGATCCCCAACCTTTCCATAATGAGTAGAATTTCATGGTCCATCTCCACGGAGGAATGCCGTGACTTGCTAGAGAAGCTGAAAGAGAAAATACCTCTAGTAGCTATGATACAAAACTGAAAGCACCCTATTGGCATTGGCAACTAGTAATTGTCATACTCTTACTACATTTTAATTGCACTAACAAATTAATTAATTAATGTTAGTTTTTGTTCCGCCCATCTCCAGGGCTTGTGGTAGGTACTCACAACTGGAAAAGCACGGAACAGTGAATGAATAGTGACTGCCTGAACTTTTTACTCAAAGTACAAAAGGCTGAACCAGCTTTATGCACAAAGCCTGACATTCAGATCCCCCAAAGCAGCTTAAGGCTGTCATTGACAGAGGACTCAGTGCCAGCGCTTCCACTGGGCTTGATCCACATCTGTGGAATTCATTCCCTAACCTTTGATGGTGCAGAGATCTTGGTGATTAAGGCTTCCAACAACTGGATGAACTGGGAAGGCTGTTTCTGTCCTCCCCCCAGTCATTCATAATGGAGAATGACATCTGAGATCATTGCTTCTGTTACTGTATCCCCAAAATTATATGCATATGATGCCCACTGGCTGGTGCAAACGCAGCCCTGTCTCCCTTTCTCAGCTGGCTTTGCCCATTTTACTTCCCTTTGGTTTCAGCCTTGCTCTCTCGGCCCTTGAGAGCCTTGTTCCTGTCCACTGACTCCTCAGAACTTGTTATGTTCTGGCCGGGGAGCCGTGAACGCGATTGGCCAAACACATGGCCAGGCGAAGCCATCGAGCTTCACATCCAGGGACAATAGACCCAGCAGATCCTAGTAGGGACCAACAGGGAAGCCTGCATCCTTAGATAGACCAATAGGATGCAGGAGCACTGTAAATAGCAAATCGCGGGTGTTGGGTGTGTGCATGGGTGTGGTTGAGAACGGGGATATAAGCGGACCTGCGAGTCCAGCTAACCAGTCTAGTTCTGACCTCTTAATAAACTATGAGCTTTGATTTCACTACAACACGTCTCTGGACCCAGTACTTTATAGAACTCTTATCTACTGTCTCCTTACTCTCTTCCTTTCAGTCCAGTTCTGCTGCACCTCATCCCTGTGGCCATGTTAGTGAGTCATTTGGCCAAGACCAATTTGCTTTTGTTTTGTTGGCATCTCTCCCCACCATGTTGTCTAGTGGCTGGGCCAATTTCCTCAGTCACCTGTTAAGGCCACTAAAGTCATATTTTGTTTTCTATTGTGTTCATCAACCATAACTGCGCTCCCTTCCTGGTGCTAAATCACACATGCATTTGTTTTCTCTCTTTGTCTCTTTTTCTTCCTCTGCTTACTTCTTGCCCCCTTTCTTTCTCTGAGGTTTATACAGTTCTGTGGGTGTGTTACTGGCTGGGACTCAGAATCGGGTACTGGTATTGACAGGCTATGTGGTATTCTTGTGTGGAAATGTACTGAAGTATTGCTCTGACTCCTTGCCTATTACCCTGATTCTGCTCAATAAACTATTGTGAATTTATGACAACCTTCATTTTCCTTTCTAACCATATTACTGTTCATTCTGACCCCAAATCTCTTGGCATGCAGTATTCATTTTCCTCTGTTTCAGTCTGGACCCAAGTCCTGTACACAGAGTGAGAGAAAATGTTTACACATGTCAGTCTGAGCACCCTGGTAGCAGTCCAACAGGATGCCCAGCAGGTAACAGGACTGAATACAGAAGCATGGCCTCAAGGTGAGCTTTAGGAGCTGGTGGGATTTGAATTGGCCATAATTGAATCAAGAGCTGTGATGCCCCATGTGGTGAGCAAATGTGAGCCAGTTCTAGGGACTGTAAGAAGGTCTGAGATTCAGAGACTTAATCCATGTGCACAGTCTGCTGGTTCCCTGCAGCAGAAGTACTATAAAAATCTCCAAGGAAGACTGTTCAATAGTCTTTCTTCTGCTCCTCAAGTGCTGAGTGGTGCTTCCGTTTTCCTGGTATGTGACTCTCGCTTTCTTTGCAACTTTGGCTCATAAAGTTCTGCTGCTAGCCCTGTTGTTGCATTTCCACACTGTAACTGGGGCCGTTGTTTCTCTGTGTAGCAATACTCTTTTGCCTTCAGGCTTGAAAGCCAAGACACGTTTGGAGCCTTTCCTTAGCAGTGAAGTGACTCAGTTGCTAGTCATGCGGACGGGTCTGAGAAGAAAGGCTCCTATTAGAAGCAAGCTTTAGTAGTCCTCTCTGCAATCCCTAAGGGAATATGCACTTTGGGGATTTCCTTCTTGATAATGAGCGACAGGTTCTCAAGGATTACCTATGCTTCCAAGTGGTGCTGCTCTTGTGCACCAGCAAAGCCATTCAGAAGAAGGCAGAAGTGCTGCGGCCAGGGCCGGCTCTATCACTAGGCCAACTAGGCAGCTGCCTTGGGGTGCAGCTGGCAAACGGGGCAGAGGAGAGACCGAGACTCAAACCAGGAGATAGTTTGCTTTATGCAAACCATGATTTACCATTAAGTCTCAATGCAGCTTTCCATTCAGGCTAAGAACCAAACTTAGCCTTGGGCCAATGCAGATAGACTTGTAGGCGCTGCAGCCAGCTGGTGCAGGTGGCTGCTGGTGGGGCTGGAGAGCTCATGAGCCCAGGCAGGTGGGTGGGCACTGGGGTCGGGGGGGGCCTTTGTGGGTGGGTCTCTGGCATTGGAGAGGGCGGCTCTGTGGTGGTGGGGAGCTACAAGGCAGCCTCATCTGGGGGGGGGGGGAGTGCCACAAGGTAACCTCGCCTAGTGTGCAAAAAACTGGGGCCAGCCCTGGCTGCGGCTATTACTTGCAGGAGTTTAGGGTAATATGAAAGATTCTCAAAATAGAAAAGAATATTCTTTGAGCACATAAGACATTAAGGTACAGCTGGGAGACAGCAGATTTAAAATGTTATTGTCTGCTTTATATAACATGAACAAACTAGGTTTACCCAAGCTTATTCTCAGTGGGATTTGTGTAATAGGAAGGAAGATGAAGGTGGAGTGAGACAGAGCTGTTGACAGCCAGAAGGAAGTGGAAGAACATCTGTAACCACATCAAAACAAGAGAAGTTACGGCAGCACTCAGGATATGTCCATAGAGGCAATGGCAGGTGCTTATTTTGAAACATGAATCTCATAAAACCTTAGGAAGCATTTCAGGGTACTTCTGCGGGATCCAATCAAAGACAGCCATTAAGTGCGTGGTGGTTATAGGTCATATCCCATGTTTCAGTTACTCTTGTGCTAAGCAACGATTGGGATCAAAAGAACTGGGTAGCTAGTTCTGCATGCCAAAAGGGACTCAGAGCAGATATTTCTTGGACAGCCAGGCCATATGAGCCAGCACAGCACTCTTGAACTGAAGAGGACTGTGAAAAGGCAGTTGTGTTGAGGTGAGTGGCTAAGCAAACTGGGAACACGGTTAAAATCCTGTTGCACAATTTGAAATGATAGCCTATGCTTATAGTAGGATTTTGGATCTTGGGCAAGCTGCACACATGAAACTGCTGCCTATCATCTTGGGTTCACTACACGGATTATGCCGGACTGTCTAGAATTTGCAGTGTTAATGGACCAATGAACATGACTTGCCAACTTCTGGGCATGGAGCAAAGGTCACGGGGTGTGTGTGGGGAGATATTTTTGAATTCCCTGGTGGTTCCTTACGATTCTATGATTCTATGGTTTCAGTCCTAACAGCATTTGCAAAGAAGCAAGCACCAGTTAACAAAGAACATGCTTCGAGGTCTCTCTGCCGTGGCCATTAAAAATAATGGAAATACATGAAACCAATGACGATGAAATCCTAATTCCAGACAACAGAAGGATGTTTTGTAAAAAGCAGTATGTCACCTCAGATTCGCTTTCTGAAATCTCTTGACCTGTACTTGGGTCCCAATCAAGACTTCCTAATAGCAAATATACGAGTAG
Organism: Lepidodactylus listeri; assembly: GCA_029233225.1. Taxonomy (NCBI): domain Eukaryota; kingdom Metazoa; phylum Chordata; class Lepidosauria; order Squamata; family Gekkonidae; genus Lepidodactylus; species Lepidodactylus listeri. Next base: position 25,048,013 of record JARCFY010000012.1, read on the forward strand.
CTGTACCAATGAGCAATGTAGCCCAGCATCCTGTCTCTCAGAATGGTAGATCAGACGCCCCAGAGGCCTACGAGCTGGGCATGGATGCAGAGCCTCCCCATGTTGTTGCCCTCTATCACCAATAGAGGATTACTGCTCCCGAACATATAAGGGCCATTTCTTCATCATGGCTAATAGCTACTGATGAGCCTGCCATCCACTGATAAGTCTCATCTCCCTTACAGGCAATTAAATTCGTGGCCATCCCCACACTGTGTGGAGAATTCTACATCTTAATTATGTTGTGAAGTAGTTCCTTCCTGTTGCCAGCAAGTTGAGAAATCTTGTGCTCCTTGCTGAGCAGGTCTCTTGGACCATGCTTTGACCTCCACCCTCCTTGCCCTGTTCCTTGTCCCTGCCTACAGCCTGTTCTCTCGAATACTGGCTCCAGCTTATGCCTATGTGACAAGGTACTGATTCACCCCAGGAACCAATGCCAGGTTTCCATCACTGCAGAGCCAGTGCAGCTGCCAGCCTCGGGCCCCAAACAAGTGGACTACTGTTGGCCTGGCAACAGTCAGTATATAGCATTCTCAAAGGCTCTCTCCAGTCCTCTCAATTACCTGGTTGAAATTCCTCTTTGTGTGCCTCCTGTGAGTGAAAGGTACTTAACCGTCACCATATTTTGTCTGTATGTCAGTGCTGCCTTTCTGTTTGCTTGATGGTGTACTGACAGATGAGCACAGTTCTGAATAGAACAACAGAACAATAGAATCACATCAGTCTGACAAATCCAAGCACACCAGGCCAAACAGTTTTCTAGTGCTTTCCTGTGAACCGTTTCCTGTGACATAAATTCTCATGGGCAAAGTAACCACGAGTTCAGAGAAATGAGATAGTCCGTACACATGCACACAGGGAGAGAAACACCAAGACTTTAGAAATGAAGAGAAAGCTAAATAAATATGCACACAGCTTCAGTAGTGGTGGAACAGGAATTCAATCAAAACCTAATTTGCATTTCTTGGAACATCACTGCATGAATATGCAAAGCTGAGGAAAGCTTCTGCAGGGAAGCCAGGTGGGGCTTGTAATGGCCCCAAGAGAGAGACTAAGCCAGAGGCAGGTGCAGATAAAAGCCATCTTTCTCCTCCCCAAAAGCACTGAGGTGATGTGGGAAAACAGGGCAGCTAGGGATGCTTGGGAACATGCTTGCAGCTAAATTCTAGATTAAGAACCGGTGCTGCAAAGTAGTGTGCTGACTGTTATCCTTTCACTATTTCCCCAAATTGTTGCTCCTAATACAATTGGTTTTAGTAAAGTTACTGTACTCATAATAAAGCCATTTTGTTTTCAGACTGAGAGCTAGCATGGTACAGTGGATTAGTGTATTGTACTAGGGCTGGGATCAATTAATCAATCAATCAAATTTATTACGGCCAATTGACCAGCAATACAAGCATAAAATAGTACAGTCACAAGCCACAGACCCCCCGATTCTAAATCCTATTTAAAATTATTCTTTCTAAAACTATCCTCAGTCTGTGTTTTTTGTTAAAAACTTCAGCTTATTTATTACTAAAAATATTTTGCTACTACCAGAATTACTGACTTCTTGGTATCTTACAACAAATATTTCAACAGCACAATATCTGCAAATTTCAAATAAATGTCCAAGGGTTTAAATTGAGAGAGTAAAGGGAAAATTAACCAATGTCTCTCTCTGGCATAAAGTTTACAGTGTAAAAGAATGTGAGTATTTCAATTGCTTTATCTGAACATAGACAAGATCTTTGATGTCTTGGCCAACGGAGATACCTTCCTTGCAGTTAGTTAGAAGGGAAGGCATCAAAACGCGCTCTAGAAAAAGCCCATCTATAATTTCCATTTGAGATGTTGGAGAGATATGGTGCTGCAGCAAATCCAGGCCAAGATTTTAGGTCACTATATGTCTTGGGTAAAAGCGCTTAATCAGTTTGAGCCTCCATGTCCACCAAGCACTGATGAACCAAAGATTCTGCTTTACTCAGACCCATTTCCAGAAGATTTTCTGGACAACCTGATAATACTTAACTTATCTATTATTCTGGCTGACCAGTCTGGATATGGAGTAGAGGCTAGAAGCAGGGGGGTCAGTCCTGTAGGCTTCAGGTGGATTCTCAACCAATAGTAAATCGAGATTGTCCAGATTTTCAGTTCCACTCTTGGTAAATGTTCCACTCTTGGTACACCAGCCTCCTGTCAAAAATCACATTAGCTATGCATTTTGGTACATTAAACAATGCTCTGAGAAATTTAGATTGTACTCTCTCTAGTGTCTTATAATTACTCTTGTTATTCAAAATTATTTGCATGCCATAAGTAAGTTGGGATAACATGTTGGCAGAGCTTTAGAGCTGGCAGAACTAAATCTAGGCCCTCATTTCTAAAAAATGTAAGAATAGCATTGGCACTTCTCTCTCCTGTATTAATTGCGGCTGTAATGTGAGCTGACAGACTGCCATTGTGTGAAAAAGTTATCCCCAGGTATTTAAAAGGTTTTACTTGCTCAATGTTTTGACCATTAATTTTCCAATTATATTTTTGTATGCTCTATTAAAATGTATTATTTTGGTTTCTGAATCATTAATAACTAACAATTCATTATCACACTGTCTACTAAATGTCTTCAGAGCACATTTTAAACCAATTTTTGTTTGAGAAATAAGGATGATGTCATCAGCGTACATAAGTATTGGTACGCTTCTCCCTCCTGCAAATTTAGGGGCATGTAAATCTATCCCTTGTAAGCATTGGATTAAAGAATTTACGTATATATTAAATAGAAAGGGGGTGAGCAGGCAGCCTTGTCTGACTCCTTTTTGTGAGGGAATGCATTTGGATAGCTATACCTGATTTGTAATTGAGCATTCTCAATTACAAATGTAATTTAATCATCAGGAGAAACAACCTTTTGTCTATGGATGAATCCTCTAATTTTGCCCAGAGTCTCCCTCGTGAAACAGTATCAAAAGCCGCTTTAAGATCTACAAATGCAACAAACAATGAGCCCTTAGCTGATCTTACATACTTTTGGATGAGATAATCAAAAAGGAGGCAAATCTAAAATGAGGCAATGGTCCAGAGCTGAACGACCTTGGGTGAACCTAGGGCTGGGATCATATTTCCACTTGGACAAATAGGAGTTCATTGGCACCTTAAAAATTAATTTTAAAAAAAGCTTTTGTGGGCTACAGCCCATTTCTTCAGATGTCATATATACATTAGAGTGAACTCTAGGCCTCAGAAGCTTATTTATATTGGAATAATATATTTATTTTATTTACTGACTTCATTTATACCCCCATTTTCCTACCCCAACAGGGACTCAAAATGGCTTACAACATGTTAGTGGTCCTTAATGTGGTTATTTTTGCTGCAATTAACGGTTACCCCTCCTGAATTATTACCATTTGAATGAGAAGTTCATTGGATGACCTTGGGCCAGTCATATACTCTCAGCCTAACTTATCTCAGAAAGTTTCCAGAGTGTGGCCGCTGTTCAGGTTTTCATCAGTGTCATGGTGATTCCAATGATCGCACTATCAGTGCAATCAGTTCATACTGACATGTTTGCATCAGGCTGACCTGCGCCCAACAGCAGGAGGAAGAAGCAAGGAAGGAATGGGCAGATGGCATGCCACTTTCCTATGGCCAGAGCCTGGGAAAGGTGGGATGGCAGGGGGAAGCAGAAAGGCATTAGTAGCTCCTTATCCCGATGGCCAGTCACATGACAGCTCTGCAGCTCCTGCATAGCAGCTTCAGCGTGCTTGCCATACAGCCTGAGGGAAAGCTCAGGAGAGGCAGGCTGGGCTGGGCCACAGGGCACTACACACAAAAAGCTTCAACTGAGAGCTGCGCACCTGGAACCAGCCCCAGGGCTCCCTCCACCTCCTGAGGAGGTGGCCGGGCACATTCATGGGGGCATCAGCCCAGGGCCCCTGGTAGCTACAGGCCTGCCCTTCTGTCCCCCCGGCTCTAAGTTCCACATAAATGATCAAAATGGTTCCAAGAGTTCTTGGCTAGTGAACTGTGAGGATCTGTGAAATTAGTATCAGGGGTTTTCATGAGAATGAACACCTTCAAACCATCCGTGCTATGTATCCTCCATCAGGTTTACTGGATCACACCAAGAAAGGCTAAAGAGTGTGCTTGATACTGCAATGTATTTCAAAATGGCACCCAGGGACATGTTAAAATTTGCTGTTGAGTTTGATATGGAGAGCAATGATTGGCTGTTGGTGTCAGGCCTCCTAATGGGAATGACCTTTGTTTCAGCACAGGCACCCTCCAGCACTGAAGCGTTTTGGTGCTGGAATGCAAATTAAATTCCCTCCTCCTTATTTCCTCTCCCCTTCCCATTTTTGTCTACAAATGTCACTTTGCAGTGGTAAGCTTGCAAGGCGAGACTCTGCCTTCATTGGTAAATATTGTACAGCACCAGAAACATGTTAGATGCTTTTATAATGATGATATGAGCCCTCCCTAATGTTGATAGCAAGTTGGACTGCTTTTGCTGATGAACATTTTAGGAGTTGCAGATAAACTAGAAACATCAGGAAACACTGTTACTGCTTCATTAGCAAACAATGGTAGCTTTTAAAAAAAAGGTAATTTAGATTTTCTCTCAGCTCAGCAGTCTTATGTAGCTACCTCATACATACATTACTTATATCAATCAAAAGTACATGTAAACCAACCAGCTTCAGGCTTATCAAACTATGTTGGTGTGAAGAATCCACTATTAAGATTTCAAAAACAAACCAGCAAACTTGATGATTCAGTAATTTTGCTCTCTGTTTTAACACCAACATTATGTAATGGACCAAAAAACCCCTTTTTCCAAGGTCCATCAGGGGAAGTTTTCTGTATAAGAGAAAACGCATAGGAGAATAATCAGTAATTCCTCATACTCAACACATTTAGCTTTTAACTAGCCAGACATCCTTGAAAATGTAATGAAGAGGATACATGTAGGCAAGGCTTTTTTTTGTAGAAAAAGCCCAGCAGGAACTCATTAGCATATTAGGCCACACCCAACAGGAGAAATGCATTAGCATATTAGGCCACACCCCTGAAAGCACAGCTCATTAGCATATTAGGTGGGGGCTAGGAAAGCACAGGGCAGGCATGGAAGCTTGCCTCCCCTCCCCCAAGCTTCTCCGCCCCCCTTCAGCATTGCCTTTCTAGTCTAATACCCACCCACCCCGACAGCCGAGGAAAGGTGCTGCTGAAGTGCCTGGGATCAGATTGGGGAGGGAAAGAAAGGCATTTTCAACGTGCCTGGGTTCCCTGCTTGCCCTTTTCCAGCTGCCACATGTCAGCTAGAGAAGGGAAGGCAGAGAGAGGCTTTTCCTTGTCAATTTCACTCTCAGCTGACAGACAGGGAGTGAAATTGACAAGGAAATCTGGAGAGGCTCCCCAGAGGGAAAGAGGGCATTTTAACATGCCGCCTTTCCCTCTTGTGTGTAACATGGGGAGGGCAGCATGCTCTGTAGCCACGCATACCAAAGGTTTTGGTTGTAGGCGTGACCAACTCAGGAGCCAGCTGGAACCCTGTTCCTGTGCGTTCCTGCCCAAAAATAGCCCTGCATGTAGGGAAGTTCATAATGAGCAACTCAGCTCCTTGTATTGCATATTAAAAGACACCGACAATCCCATTTTAATTGGGGAAGTTTTTAACTAGAGTGCATAGATTTCTACTAAGTACATTCCAAATATATGCATGAATTTATTTTTCCCAGGTTGGCTTTGCACATAAGGGGTGGTAAGTTGACCCAAAGACAAAACCATGGTAGTGGAAAGTGTCGTCAAGTCTCAGCTTTCTTGTGGCAGCCCCATAGGGTTTTCAAGGCAAGAGATGCTCAGAGGTGGTTTCCCATTGCCTGCCTCAATATAGCAATTCTAGTATTCCTTGGTGGTCTCTAGGGTTGCCATCTCTGAACTGGAAAATTCCTGGAGGTTTGGGTGGTGGAATCAGGGGAGGGCGGAGTTTAGGGAGGGGAGGGACTTCAGCAGGGTACGATGCCATAAAGTCCACCTTCCAAAGCAGCCATTTTCTCCAGGGGAACTGATCTCTATCACCAGGAGATCAGCTTTAATCCTGGGAGATCTTCAGCCTAGTAATCTCCTATCCAAGCACAAAGCAGTGCTGACCCTGCTTAGATTCCGAGATCCAGCTAGCCTGGGCCCTCAAGGTCAGGACAGACAAAACTATTAAGCCGCATCAAACATCTGCATTCTTTACCCTTTCAATTTTGAACATGTTGCTGGTAACAGTTTTTCAAGAGTACAGAAAATACCACCATTTCCACTACAGAATAACAATTGCACAAACTCATTTCTTGTTATAACACGGCTGTTGCGCCAATAAAGGCTCTTCTTCTAATAACTCATTCCTTGGCCCTTTTTTTTCTTGTCTGAACTTCATTTGCTGTCAAGGTTCATTAAGAATTGGATCCCTAAATGAGTAACCTCAAAAGCAGCTGCTGGGGTGGTACAGATCAGGGCCCTGATCCTGGGAAAAGGGATGGATTATTCTTTCCCCACCCCACCCCACTTCTCTGATTGCAACATTCCCTCACCTCAACTGATTTTAGCTACAGCAAAGATAAAAAAGATAGGGATGGTGACAGTGCTTGTCTTTTTGCCTACAATGGAAGAGGGAGTTTCAGCTGGGATTTCCTTCTCCAGTGCTGTGGCCCCAATCCATACTCTACCCAGCTGTTTTTAAAAGGCTAAATTCCACTTTTATACACATTCCACAATTCATATTTGCTTTCTTCTTAAGTGTTTATTTCCCCCTGTCAGTCAGATAACTTGCGCCAACCCCCTTAGTTCAGAGTTGGACTCGGATGCCTTCCAGCCCTACAGTTCTTTGTTAGGTAGGACTTTCTCACACTTTCAAGCACATCCAGAGGAAGGGATGCATTTGGTCAAAAGCAACCTGCTGTCGCTTGCAGCAGGATTCTATTCAGCAACAGCAAGAGGAGGCATTGTCTAGAACCAAAGGAGGCATAACATTTGCATAAAATTCAGACATCATAATGCGAGTTGGCTGTTTGTATGTTTTTTTTAAACATTTCAATTTCCTAAACTGATGTCTACCCTTATCAGAAGAGGGGGCAACAACATTACCCACTAAAAACTCATTAGACTATATTAATGATAATGGTCCACATGCCATGGTTATACTATGAGTGACAGTGGCTACCTTGTTTATATCTCTTCCGAACTGTAATTTCCCTACAGTGTCATGTAATAGTTCATGTGTTGGATTAGCTCCAGGGAGACCCTGGCTCAAGTCCACACAAGCCATGAAACTCCCTGGATGAACTTAGGCTACTTTCACCCTCACTCACTCCACAGGGTTGTAGAAAGCATAAAAGAGAAGGGGCATGCATGCTGCCCTGACGAAGGGTAGTTTAGAAATGTCAGACATTCCACAACTACAGGAAGATGACTTTCAGAAATATTTTGTTAGCCTTTTGGATCCTCATTTAATGTTCACTGTAATAAACTGTGTAATTGATCTCCTTGCCATTCATTAGGAGAAATGTACAGCTTTGACATGTTTAGGAGCATGCTGTTCTTGACAGCAATCTGGAATCTAATCCTCCCTCATCCCCATTTCTGTCACCACATTTCTACAGACTGAACAGTCTCTATGTGAAATTCTGAACCAGGCTAGCTTATTAGTCCCCCGCAGCATCAGTAGATTTTAATTTTATTTGACAAGTCCCTGAGGTAATGATTTCCCCGATGATAGTGCCGGCAGCTAACTAAGGTTCTGTGCAACACGATGGCACCCTCCAACCCCACCTGCTGCGGGATAAATTAAAAGAGTCCTGCTTGCTCTAGTAGGCATAAGGAGAGGTAGCTGAGGGGACTGGGGAAGAAAGGTAGCAGAAGCTGCCTCTGTGTCTTCCTTTACAGCTGCAGGGCTGCTGAAAAAGCAGGAAGCTTCTCCAGGAGGGTGAGCTGGCATCCCTCTTCCTGTCAATTTAAAAAATGTAGGATTAGACAATCTGTGAGCACAATGCAGAGACTTTGTGATAGGGTGGAATCTAAACATAAACAGAATCAGTAATGAACAGCCTTCTGCCTGGTTAATTAACTAATGAGAATTATACCGCATCCATACAGGGTTGCTGCCATAGATTTGGCTGGGATACTTTTTTCAATCTCATGAGATGGCCTCCTTGTCGTACACCTTGCGAACCTTTTTCTCTGAGTCAGCATGGCACACACTTTATTTTTTGGGATTTATACCCACCCCACCCAAGCTTGCTTGCTTTCCCTTCATTAAGGGACGTATAGATCCTGTGTATGCCATGTACTTCTGTATAGATGCCAACACAAACATGCCTTAACATGAAAAGCTGCTCTCTCCCATAACTGCTAATTGCACAACACAAAAGTTTTTATGTGAGAAAGGAAGCTCCATAAAACAGGACTGGATGTCTTGGAATAAACAAGGATATTTAAAAAAAATGTATTTAGTGACCATTTTTAAAATGTATTTAGTGACCATTATTTATTAACAGATTATTATCTTATTTATTATTATTTAATTTATACCCCACCCTATCCCACGATTGCAATTCAAGTGAAGAAAGATAGAACCTAATTCACTCCTACCCTATATAATGTTGCTCAGGTCAGCTGTGAAGTACCCAGATTCCTTAACTTACTAACCTGTTGGGTTGCCTGATATTCCCTCTTTATATTTGACAGCATTTTCTATACACCATGCATGTATAGCAAAATGTAATAATAGATTTAAAAAACATTTTTATGTCAGCTTGGTTGAATAAGCATGAAAGGCAGCAAACAAATAAACAACATTAAAAAGAGTTTTACAAACATACTAATTAAAAGCAACAATCAAGCAAAGCATTTAAATAAGGAAGGTCAGTGACAGAATGGCAAACAAAACAGAAGAGTCTTCACCTGCTGGTGGAAGACAATGATAGAGGGATCAGATGACTTTCTCTGGGAGTGAATTCCATAATTTTAGTGCCATGACTGAGAAGGCCCTTTCTTTGCTTGCTGCCCATCTAGCCTCAGATGCTGGGGCACCCAAAGCCGGACCTCTGAAGATGACTGGTTGGGTAGTGACATATAGGTGATCCTTAGTATCCTAGTCTTAAGCTTTTTTGGCTACAGAACATAATACCTGATGGCATTAGTGGTCATATTACTCTAAAAGTGCAATTGCCATTTATTATGAACCATTTTACAACAAATTTGTTTGGCACTAAATGTGGTCAAGGCCGTATTTGCAAACATACACCTGCTACATTCCCCCCCCCCCCCCCCCATTTTGCATTCATGTAGAATGTACTAAGGAACTGAAACCAGGGATGTGGGCAGTTTTTTTTTTTAAACTAAAATGATTCTAGTAGGAAAGTCAGATGTAAATTTGACCTCAGTTTCCCTGGCTCTTTATCCTTAGCAATTCATCTCACAAACCTGACTAACTGCTCTCCTGGCCTATGTGCCTTTGGGCTAGCTACTCAGCTACAGTTTGCTGTCTGCCTTACATTTTGACTGCACCTCCTGCTTTTTCATTGTGGCACCAGGTGTATACTAAAAAATGTAATGCATGAAGTGGTCCCAGGATTTTTTTTCTCTTACTATCTGTCGAACTGTACAAGAGAAGGCTGGATGAATGAACTATATCATAGTATCGGGAGGTGGTCAGCACACCATCTCACACACCATCATTTCCAGTGAGACAGCCCAGTTCTTCATATCAGCCGAGTGTATATTTTAAATGCCAAACTGATCTCCTGGCCAGTAGACCCACTGCTGGGTTCAGAGCTCTCAACAGGGATTCTTTGCTCCTTTTAATGTTCCTTTTGCACCCCTTGACCAGTGGAATAAGATACATATGTAGGATCATGCCTTTTGTTAATAATGTGCAGTAATTTGCCTGGAAACAAAATAATTGGAGAACCCTGACATTTTAGACTGCTTTGCAAAGTAAATGGCTTGCCCTGTTCATGCTCTCCGCACGGTCCTCTCTGAATGCTGCCTCACTTATAAACTCCAAACATCATACATTAAACTGGATCTCTGGTTCTTTCACTCTTTTGTCTACCTTTTCATTACGTTCTTAAAATGGTCACCAACAGGAAAATGGATACAATCCTTACAAAACATACAGCAAATAATCCCTACCCACCAAACTACTCTGAATGGTCCTTGCCATAGTTCAGTAGTACTTCCTTGACTCAGGGAAAAGGCAGTCTATTTACTTTATTTATAGTCCACCTTTCTTGCGGAGACTCAAGGTGATTTACAACTAAAAAACAATGCAGAAATAACAGTACAATAGGTACAGCCAAGAAAATTAGAGAGCAGCATTCTGAAAACACAGCATAATACAGACAATAAAGCAGGATTACTAGACTGGAGAGCAGAAGAAGAAGAGATTGGATTTATACCCTGCCCTCCACTCGGAGTCTCAGAGTGGCTTACAAACTCCTTTCCCTTCCCCTCCCCACAACAGACACCCTGTAAGGTAGGCGGGGCTGAGAGAGCTCTGAGACAACTGTCCTTGAGAGAACAGCTGGTACAGAGCTATGGCTTGCCCAAGGTCATCCAGCAGGTGCAAGTGGAGGAGTGGGGAATCAAACCCGGTTCTCCCAGATTAGAGTCCATGTACAACCACTACACCAAACTGGCAAAGCAACAAAACATATGACAAACAGAGTAATAAAACTAAATTACAAAATTGGGGGACAATGTTAAGACACACACAAGACAATGAAGACTACTTTTCATTCCACAACTACAGCCCCAGTCACTTTATACCAACGCCTTCCAGCGCACTTCCACCTTACATGATGCATAATGACAGGCATGTGACGCATTTAAGGCCATCTTGTGGTCTGTTGATAAACAGATTTGCTTTCAAGATTTGCCTTCAGACTCACTGAGGCATTATGGCACTACCCCCCATATATGCATAGGGCGTAAAACCTTGGGACGTTTTATCTAAGCCACATTGTAAAATGGGCTGCACCTGTGCAGCTTCTGTTCATCTTTATGGGGCTTGCATGGGAGAATTTCCTGCAAAGTTTTGCCCTTTGGGTAAAAACTTGGGATCAGGCCACTTGTGCCAGAACTGTATTAATGTCAGTTTCAGTGCTAAAGGACAAGAAGTGTTCCTGGTTGTTACATTGAACTCAAAGCCAGCCCACTTAAAAGATTACAAAGCAACTCTTATAAAATCTCACTGTTAATATTCATTAACATTAAAACCCATCTGTTCTCCAGCTCCAATACATAAGTTCTTGGCAGGTCTGTAGAGATTCCTGGGTCTCAACGACTGTCTTCCTAGAGTTAGTAAACCTATACCTGAGATTAAAATATCGTACGTTGTATCCAACCACATCTTCCTGATAAGTGAGAACTGTTTCTCCCTTGATTAATGAAAAGGAGAAGTTGCAATCCATAGATAACTTTGATTTGGAGAGAAAGCTTTCTACATAATGCATTAACCACTGGTGCACATTGGCTTTTAAAGTGGTAGCCTTCTAACAGGACAGTATCATCAGCACTTAGTGGAAGTCGTCTGAGTGGTGCTGAAAGTTCTGGAATGCTAGAAATTTTATTTATTTATTTGTTCAATTTATACCCCGCCCTCCCCGTTGACACAGAATTCAGAGTTCTATTAGGTCAATTTTCAAGAATCCAGAATATCTCTGGTGTAACTTCATAAAAACTTAATGGCGAGTTCCAAAATTTTGAACCCCTAAGTACCATTCTAGAATAATTCAATGGTGGCATATATCTGAAAAGCATTTGTATGGTATTACTTATTCATCTAATTCACATAAATGCAATCCTATGACTTGCAAAGGATCACATCTAGTTTATAGGCCTTTTCTGAGCAACTCACAAGGATGATGCATACGACCAGGAATTTATCTTTGCATGGATGCATCCACAGGAATAACAGCAAAAGCCGTTCCATGGACATAAATTATTACACTAAACATGGCTCTGTTTTCTTACAGCACCAGGGCAAAATTCAAAGTCTGGCAACCAGCAAGGATTAGGGGATTTTCACCAATTATTCCAAAAAATTACGTTAACATTCTGAAATGCCACTTATGAACGTTAATGAAACACAGAAAAAAGAGCCAAAAAGAAACAAACATGAGAATGCATTGAAAGAAGGCATCAAAACCTATTTATTTTTAATGACATCTTTTTCTAAACTATCTGGACATATTACATACCTGTAAATACATTTCTTACATCCCATTCAACCTTTGTCTTATGCCATTGCTTCCATCCTCCCCCACTGCAAATTTTAAAGTTATCTATATAATTCATTTATACTCTGCCTTCCTCCCCAAAGAGGACCCAAAGCAACTTTACATCGATTTCCTGTCCTCCATTTTACCCTTACAAAAGCCCTGTGAGGCAGGTTAGGCCAAGAGCTTTTGACTAGTCCATCCTGGTGAGCTTCACTGGCAGACTGGGGATTAAAAATTGCATCTCCCAGATTTTAGTCCAGCTACTACACCATGCTTTCTCCTGTAAATGCCTTGCACCAAGGGCCAAGTATCTTTTTGCTCATGTTATGAAGCACCAGGTAATAGTAACAGTGGTAAGCAATTTTAATTTACAAGCATTGGAAATTCAATATCATCCAGGCACCACAGCGCTCTGCATGTTTACTCCCTAGCGTGTATGTATAATACTGCAACTTTAGTGTTACTTTTGCAAGTGCCCTTAGCAAGAAGGCCTGGGAAAGCTTTTATTGATCATCCATCCCATAGATTTTTACTCTTCTGGCAGTATACAGCTCTTCTTCAATTACATTCTCAATAGCTGACAGCACAACTAGAATCTGTACTAAAGCTTCAAGTAAAAAGTCTTTACTAAGCATTTTCTGGGGTTTTTCCCCTCGTGACCTAGGAAGAACCTTCTCTCAGCAACCGTACAAGTGTAAGCTGACCCTCGAAGCAGCAAGCAGAGAAGGAAGAATACACTTGCATAGCATGAGTGACTGACACCTGAGAGAGTTCAGTGTTTAATTATGCAAGAATCTCAGTTATGCCCTGAAAAAGCATCAGTGTCAGGAGGTTAAGAGATCTAGAACATTATCTCTGCAGATAAAAATAAACACTCTAAAGCCAAGCAGGACCTTGCAAACAGATTTAAGACACAGGCTGTATTCTGAAACTTTTGGTGCTTACCGCATTGACTGCAGTCCTAAGCAGAGTTATTTGTGTTTCAGTCCCACTCACTTCAGTAGATTTCAAGTGTTCATGGATTGCAAAATTATCTTTGTAATGCCAGTGTCAAACATTTGCCTGCTGACAGCCTGATCTCCATCTGTGAGCTACAGATATTTGGGGACTACATACCCAGCAACTGGTATTGTCTAAGGTGATACGACCTCAGAACATCTAATTTTGGATACTATTGCATTTGCATCATCACATCCGCTAAGAATGATGAACAATCAATTCTTTTACCACCTTTTTCAGATACTAGTACTCTAATGCTAAAGAGACATCTAACAATGCAGGATTCTAGGTTTTAGTTGTCCTACACTAGGAGAATATAAAACATCCTCCAGTTAGGATCATCAGTTGCATTCACAAGAGAAGCAGCAGAATTATTTTGAAGTCTTATTTTTTTTGTCAGTGGTTTGCTGAGGGCAGGCTTCAGAAAGTGTTTTGAGTCCTAACCTGAGTTTCCTTAGCTGTCTTTCGTCTCCATCTATACCCATACTAGTCAATTGATACTGAGGAGGCATCCTGTACAGTTAAGATTAGAGGTGTCACTCTTAAGTCACAAACTATAGCTTTCACACATGCTTGAGTCACCCAGCATGACTTACCTTACAAATTAATATACCACAGCAGATCTGTGTCCATCTTTCCATTCAAAGCAGAGCCTTTCAGTTAGTTCCCCTTGACCACAGTTGCAAACTGATTGGTACTAACTATGGGACTGTCAACATTAATGTAAAGAATAAAGTGAGTCTCTGGGAGTGTCAGAGAGACTCCTAATATATTAAGAATAATGCACAATAATTAAAAAAAAGATATCACTCAAACTGCTTACACTGCATCAAACGTATGATGTAAATAGTTTTATTTGAATCCAGATAGTGGACTTGGCATTAGAAGGATCAATATACTCAGAGAAGAGCCTCGCTGGAATTAGTCTCTAGTATACTGAGGGTACACATGTGGTCATGGTGAAATGATTCACATAGCCAGTTTGCAATGCATACATTCAAGCCACTCAAGGGGGAAAAAAATCAAGGTCACTGAACTGAATTCAACACAGACTATACCTGGGTGAATTGAGTATGACCTCTTCTGACTTCAAAGCAGTCAACCCCCCCCCCCCCCAATGCCTTGGACACTCTGATGGTCCCATGACACTAGCAAGGCCCTAGGCTAGCCAACAGATCCCTGCAAATCTGATTAGGGTATTTTCAGTCAAAATGAACCTTTGCAGCTAGAGCTGGTGTAATCCTATACTCAGTTATGCCCATTGACTTCAGTGAGTTTAGAAGCAACCAACTTTGCACAGAACTGGAATCCTGTTTCCTGAAAATTGTTGGCTTGCCTTTCAACAGCAGGCATGCTTCTTAGTATTTAGAACTATAAAATTCATTTTAGGTCAGAGTGGTGAAGTATTTCTTCATGCTCTCATAACCATTTAGAAAACTGAATGTCACAAGACACAGTGATAGTCACTGAATTAGCATACTTCCAATTAATACATATGAGTGCAGTAGCACATTAAAGACCAACCAACTCACAGGGTATAAGCTTTTGAGCCAAAGCTCACTTCATCAGATGAGATGAAGGGAGTTTGATCCTTGAAATCTTGTTGTTCTTTAAGGTGCTACGGGACTTGAATCTTGTTCTTCTACTGAAGCTCTACATGGCTACCCACCTTCACATTAATAGTCTGCAGTACCATCCTAAGCAACATGACACCCAGTTTGGTGTAATGGTTAAGTGCGCGGACTCTAATCTGGGAGAACGGGGTTTGATTCCCCACTCCTCCACTTCCACCTGCTGGATGACCTTGGACAAGCCATAGTTCTGGCACAGCCGTTCTTGAAAAAGAGCTGTTTCTGTCAGAGTTCTCTCAGCCCCACCTACCTCACAGTGTGTCTGTTGTGGGGAGGGGAAGGGAAAGGAGATTGTAAGCCGCTCTGAGACTCCCTTGGGTAGTGAAGGGCGGGGTATAGATCCAATGTCTTCTTCTTCTCTTCTTCTAAGCCAGTTGAAGTTAACAGTGGGAGGCTGAAGAGAGTTTGGCTGTGTGGCTGGTGTACCAACCGCCTAATGCACCAGCCAGCAGCCTGCCGTCCCTGATGGAGGCTGTATTGGGCTGGGCGCTGGAGCACCCTAACCTATTGGTTTTGGGTGATTTCAATGTCCATGCCGATAATGCAGCCTCCACTCAGGCGGCGGACCTGGTGTCAGCCATGGCAGCACTTGGACTCTCTCAGTACATCTTAGCCCCCACACACTGGGCCAGTCACACACTCGATTTGATCTTCGTGGGGGTAACAGTGGACCAGATTACTGCTTCGGCAGTGCCATGGTCAGACCACTATGCCCCGGGGGCCCGTCTGAATCTCCCACACCGACCCCTAGGTGGCGAGCCTATTTTAGCTTGCCCACGGAGCCAGATGGACCCTATGCAGCTCCAAATAGCACTATGGGATCCAATGCCCCCTGGCGGTTCATTGGATGAGCTAGTGGAAGACTGGCATAGCCGTCTTTCCGCGGCCATTGACAAGATCGCTTCCAGGTGCCTTCTACGCCCCCGCAGAAGCTAGCACCCTGGTATACCCAGGAGTTGCAGCTCATGAAGCGGGAGCTACGATGGCTAGAGAGACAGTGGCGCCGGGCTTGCGACGAAACTACAAGAGCATCCTTTACGACGTTTATGAAAGCCTATGAGATGGCAATAAAGGCAGCAAAGCAAACTTTCTATGCTGCCTCAATTGCATCCTCAAGCTCAAGCCCAGCACAATTGTTTAGAATGATTCGGTCCTTGACAGTTCTGCCACAGGGCAGACCAAATGCTAGGGAATTGGAAATTGGCTGTGAGGCATTTGCGAGCTATTTTGTGGATAAAGTCTTGACGCTCCGCCGTGATCTCCCCACCACACTTGAAACAGTGAGTGAACTTGAGGCCCCTTGCACGTGTTCAACCCTGGGCTTAGATGGGTTCAGCCCGCTCAGCCTAGAGGAAGTTGACAGACTTCTTGTAACTGTGTGTCCAACCACATGCATCCTTGATCCGTGCCCGTCCTGGCTGATTAAAGCCGGGCACGAGGGGCTGCGAGGTGCTGCCCAGGAAATCATCAACACATCCCCCGTGGAGGGGTGGTTCCCGGGGTCACTCAAGGAAGCGATGGTCTGCCCACTCTTGAAAAAATCACATCTGGACCCAGCCGAATTGGCAAATTATCAAACGGTGTCCAATTTGCCATATTTGGGCAAATTAATTGAGAGGGTGATGGTTTTACAGTTGCAGAGTTATCTAGATGATGCTTCGGTCTTAGACCCTTTCCAGTCCGGCTTCCGCCTGGGACATGGGACAGAGACTGCTCTGGTCGCCCTAACTGATGACTTGCGGAGGCATCTGGATTGGGGCGGCGTGGCTGTGCTGCTGTTTTAGACCTGTTGGCGGCATTTGGCACGGTCGACCACCAGCTGCTGGCCCACCGCCTCGCCGACATGGGGATACAGGGATGGGCCTTGTGATGGCTCGTTTCCTTCCTTCAAGGTCGGGGACAAAGGGTGGCACTTGGGGAGCAGCAATCCACGAGGCACCCGCTGGAATGCGGTGTGCCCCAGGGAGCAGTGCTTTCCCCAATGTTGTTTAACATCTACATGCGCCCCCTTGCCCAGATTGCCCGAAGGTATGGGCTGGGATGTCACCAGTATGCTGATGACACCCAGCTCTATCTGATGTTGGGCGGCCAGTTGGACGCTGGCCCAGAAGATCTGGACCAGGCATTGTACACCGTGGCTGGTTGGCTCAGGCAGAGTCAGCTGAAATTGAACCCGGCGAAGACGGAGGTCCTGTACCTGGGTTGGAACAGTCTAGGGCGGGGCCTCCTGAATTTCGATGGGGTGCCATTGGGGCCGGCGTCAGGGGTTAGGAATTTGGGAGTGCTCCTGGATCCCTCCTTAACAATGGAAGCCCAGGTAGCAGCCACTGCCAAGTTGGCCTTCTATCATCTGCGGTTGGCTCGGCAGCTGGTTCCCTTCCTTGAACGCGATGACCTAGCTACAGTGATTCATGCAACGGTCACCTCGGGGTTGGACTACTGTAATGCTCTCTACATGGCGCTGCCCTTGCGGCAAATTCAAAAGCTGCAGCTGGTGCAGAATGCTGCGGCCATGGGCTCGCAAAGTGGGACCACATCCGGCCTGTGCTGGCGGCGCTGCACTGGCTGCCTATAGCATATCGAATTCGCTTCAAGGTGCTGGTACTCACCTATATGGCCAGGGTCCAACATACCTGAGGGACCGCCTCTCCCCCGTATATACCCCAGCGAGCACTTCGATCGGGGTCGCAAGATTGACTTACTGTCCCAGGCCCCAGGGAGGCCAGGTTCGCCAGGATCAGGGCCAGGGCCTTTCAGTGGCGGCTCCTGTCTCGTGGAGCGAGCTCCCAGGGGAGATCAGGGCCCTGCGGGACCTTATACAGTTCCGCAGAGCCTGCAAGACAGAGCTCTTCTGCCAGGCCTTCGACTAGGAGCCGCCACTGTCAGTACCATCAACCATTGCTAATACCATCGCGATGAGGGCCGGCCCTGGAAACAGACCAGGCCAGGCAGTCCGGGAGCTGGACTCCAACCCTGGTGGGAAGCCACTGGAAGTACTTTATATAATAAAATGTTTTATTATTGTTGTGCTCTGTGGTTTTAAAATGTTTTATTGTAATTTTATAGTATATTAAATCTGGCACTGTGTGCCCTGTAAGCCGCCCTGAGCCCGTTCGTGGGGAGGGCGGGGTATAAATGTAAAATAATAAATAAATTAAAATAAAAGGGCCCAATTCTCTTTAGTTTGGCTCTACACAGTACCTCCCAAGTTCAAATTTAGCATGATATAATGGGGTTGGGGAGATTTCATCTGCCTGTGGCTTCCTGGAGGATCTGGTTGGCCAGTGTGGGAAACAAGATACTGCATCTGACAGCAGGGCTCTTCTTTTGTTCCTACATCACACAAGCATTTCAGAAAAAACTTAATTTGGTAGAATTTTTAAGACTGCTAATTTAATTCCAGTGGCACTAAATCAACTAATTGTCATGATAGCAGATCCAATGACTATGTATAAATAATGAATAAAGTATATGAATATTTAAAAATCTGGCACTGAAAGTATGTAACAGATATACTAGCCACAATGCATGTAACCACCAGTCTCTCAGTACACCTGAGTACTTAATAATAAACATGCTGGTTTCTGACAGTGCTTGATATAAAATATTTCAAACATATTGGGGTAGTTTAATTCTTTTATTTCTTAAAAGGTGCAAAAATTCCGTGCTTGAGAGATGCACCATTGCGCTAGAAACAACCAAAAACTACAGAAGACTGACTGTTTACAGAAGACTTATTAAATCACAAAAATAACTCTAGTCCAAACGTATTTTGCACAATATATATTTCAGGAGACTATTACTTAACTCAGGTAGCTATAATTTAGCTTGGTATTAAGGCTTGGAATAAAGATAATCTGAGTCACTGTTGGATAATATTGCCCTGAAGAAATGCAATACAGCCTGAAACATGTTCAAACAGCAAATATTTTTGTGATTTACTAAGTCATTTGCAGACCTTGTATGTTCCTGGTCTACGTCACTGTGTGGTGGTGCCATTACACTCTTTTCGTGTAAAAATTATTAAGCAACACAATTAACTCATAATGTTAGCATGCTTATAATTGGGGTAGCCACAAATAATCAGAAGGATTTCATAAGAATGTCTGCCAAATTTTTTACTAGCCCCTAAAGGTCATTGATAGTAGTTCGATCTTTAGACTTTAGCAGCTGATAAGGCTCAGCTCCATGCTCTGGTTTATCTGCTGAGTTCTGCAAATTAAGTTGCTGTTAACAGCACAAGAGTAAGCCAAGCGTACCCCCCTGTAATCAGTTAGAAAAAGGGCTGCCAAGGATTCTAGAGATACAGAGCTTGATCTGCCCAAGAGAAAGACTCATTATCTCTATTGTAAGAAATATTTTAAACAAGGACAAAAAGCAAATTATTATGTTCCAAAACCTATTCTACCCCTGAAGGCACAGAGTGGGTTGATAAACCAAAACACATTTTTCTCCAATGTGTCACAGACAGAATGTACACTCTTGTGGCAGCCTATCTCTAAAATGTTTCGAAAGCCAACAGCTAGATGAGCAAAAGATATGGGGAAATGGTACAGCTTTCTGCTCCCCATAAGCTGTCATCTGTGAGGCTTTAACTATAACTTGTACTGGATGAATGTTGCTGTATTTTATTGGTGTTTTAGCTGTTTTAATTTTTGTATACTGTATACTGTTTATTATGTTTGATGGAACACACTCTGAGCCTGCTATGCGGGGAGGGTGGGATATAAATCCAATAAAATAAATAAATAAATGCGTGTTCCACATGCCCTGTTCAATTTCTCAGCCTCAGGTTTTCTTAGCATCAAGTAGAAACTGTTATGTTTAAATATTTTAAAATGTTGTGGGTGTTCAATATTTAATGGGGTTTTTTTACATAAACAAGCCCCTCTGCATTCTTCCGCAGTTTTCCCTCTCACGTCCCTTCATCACTTAGTTTTGTGCTTGATTTGGAATTCTTTTTAAAAATTGCTCATATGAAAATATTCTAATATTCTGCACAGTCCTAAAAAAAATCACATGATGTCAATTTTGCATGTAGGTGCATATTATACACTTCCTCAAGCTTCAAGTTAGATCACAAGAATTCTGTGCTGACTGATCAATAAGACATATTGAAAGGGGTTTGTTCATTTTTACTGGTGAGCATTATTATTTTGAATACTGTAACATCCCTCATCACATGACAGCCTATTTCCCTTCTTAGAGGAGCGCTCTGCATGGGCAGCTGCCCCATCACATGGACAGCCCATTTTAGGAGATGCTGGTGTGCTCTTTAACATTCTCATACTCACACACCCTTTTATAAGTGTTTTCTGTGACTTGAGGCGTGACAGATCCTGGCTGCTCCTTTAATAGCAGAGCATTTGGGGAAAGTTAATTTCTGCACTGCACTGTTAGGGCTGGCGGTATAGAATCAGCACCACCACCAGCCTCTAATAGTCAGAAGGCAACAATCTTTATGCTACTCTCCATAGCGAAGAAGAGATTGGATTTATACCCTGCCCTTCACTACCCGAAGGAGTCTCAGAGCGGCTTACCCTTCCCCTTTCCCTCCCCTCCCCACAACAGACACCCTGTGAAGTAGGTGGGGCTGAGAGAACTCTGACAGAAACTGCTCTTTTTCAAGAACAGCTGTGCCAGAACTATGGCTTGCCCAAGGTCATCCAGCAGGTGCAATTGGAGGAGTGGGGAATCAAACCCCGTTCTCCCGGATTTGAGTCTGCGCACTTAACCACTACACCAATCTGGCTACACTACACCAAACTAACACAGCCCATAGTGCAAACATAAAGCAAGTGCAGTTCAGGAAACCACTAGCCATTCCAATTCAGGGAAAATTCCTGCCATAAAGAGTGAAGGCCCAATAACTCTGCCATGTATTCTCAGGCCACTCAAACCGGATCAGCGGTATCAACAATGGGTACTGGCTAATCCTTTGCTTCTTCTGGCAGTGATACAGGGAGAAGAGAAGCAGTGGGTGAGATGACACCTCCTCATTAGCATTGCTGGCCAAGTCTGTGCTGAGTGGCTGGCTTGGTGGACCTGAGCTATTTTCATTTTCTAGTTTGCCCCTGGTGCAGCTGACACAGTTAGGGTAGCCAAGATGGAAAAGAGAAAGGCCCCAAGCTTAGTGCACGTGGGAGGCATTTCATTTAATCAAGCATCTTCCCGAAAATCAGCATGGTTGCTTATACCTTATCAATGGTACCGGGTGTAATCTATACAAATGAGTATTACACAAACATAAGAACATAAAAGAAGCCAATGCTGGATCAGGCCAGTGGCCCATCCACTCCAACACTCTGTCACACAATGGCCAAAAACACCAGGTGCCCTCAGGAGGTCCACCAGGGGGGCCAGGAAACCAGAAGCCCTCCCACTGTTGCCCCCCCCAACCACCAAGAATACAGAGCATCGCTTGCCCCAGACTGAGAGTTCCTATCTATATCTTGTGGCTAATAGCCACTAACGGACCTCTCCTCCATATATTTATCTAATTCCCTCTTGAAGCAGTCCATGCTTGTAGCTGCCACCACCTCCTGTGGCAGTGAACTCCACGTGTTAATCACTCTTTGGGTGAAGAAGGACTTCCTTTTATCTGTTCTAACCCAACTGCTCAGCAATTTCATGGAGTGCCCACAAGTTCTTGTATTGTGAGAAAGGGAGAAAAGTACTTCTTTCTCTACCTACTCTATCTCACGCATAGTCTTATAAACCTCGATCATGTCACCCGCTCAGTTGTCGTTTCTCTAAGCTAAAGAGATCCAAGCACTTCAACCTTTCTTCATAGGGAAAGTGTTCCAGTCTAGTTTCATACATCTCTTTTGGGAGAGTCTGTACTTAAAAACTAATAATGAACAGATACTGTTAAGGTAGAGCAGAATACCAGCACACCAATACATGGATGTACTGGAAAAGATCCTGCAGAATTCCCCCTACATTAAGAACCTTAAAGGGATTTTGTATATGAAGGCACTCATCAGTTACACATCTCTGCCTCCCTCCGAAATGGCTGTGACTACACAGGTGCTGGAACAAGCTGCCAGCAACCTCATGAATAAGCACATGAGTGGAATGCTGCAACTGGCACAGATCATACACAATCACCCAGAAGCAGGGCCAAACAGGTGCCAACAAAACATTCTGAAATCTAGGAGCCATCTGCACCTTAAAGTGGTTTAAAGAGTTTATTTATTTAATATATTTTTATCTCACCCTTTCTCCAAGAAGCTCAGAGTAGCACACCACATTCTTCCCTTCTCCAGTCACCCCTATGAATTAGGTTAGGCCAGGGGTGGGCAATTGTTTTGGCTTAGGGGCCACTTTGCGGGAGCGGAGGTTAGCGGAGGGCCGCACCTTTTAAAATGATTGCATTCATTACTTAACCTTGCATTTCAGAAAAGATATAAATTGTATCATAAAAATCAATAAATATAAATTAAATAAAATAGTGGTAGTTTTATTCAATTTATTTATTGTGCTAATTTCATATCATCTATAGCTGCAAGCACATTTAATTTTAGAATCAGTTTAATGAGACAAATGTACCCTATCACACTTTTCTACAATTTTTTTGAAATCAGGAGTGAGATTGCTTGTTGAGATTCTCATCACAGCCTGCAAGTTAATGTCTGTCAAAGAGCATCTATATTTACTCTTGTTAATCTTCATGTCTTGGCGGGCCGCAAAAAACTCTGTGGCGGCCGCATGTGGCCCACGGGCCGCCATTTGCCCACCCCTGGGTTAGGCAAAAACAGAATGACTGGCTCAAAATCTCCTAGTGAGAGACTCAGGGCAAGTTGGGATTTCAAACAGGGTCTGTTCAGGTCTAGTCCAGCATTCTATGCACTATACTACACACACTATCACTGTAGCTGACACGCTACAAATCAATGGATTTATAGACGCAGACTGGGTTGCAGTTCTCTGTTCATGTTTATTGACCTGGGGAAAAACCTTCTTCGAGATTTTCTGAACATGTTGCAACTATACCAAAACCTTCTAACCCTACAGCTTCCTCCTAAAAAATACCCCAAAAAAAGAAATTATATCTTACAGATGACCCACCCCTGCAAATAACCAGGCTCAGTAGCTGAAAAAACAGTGGAACCTGCGTGTTCGCAGGCACATGTGTCTCCCGGGACCACCTAGCTAGCTGGCCAATGTCAGCAACCGAAAACCAGCCTAGCCAGTTACTCTCTCCGATCCAGAAGGGCTCGCTTCGCCTTTTACCTTAGAACACGGCATGAATCACCTACAAAGCCGCGACCGAGGAAAATGCAACAGAAACCAAGAGCACAACATTTACTGCCTCACGCCCGATTCCGTCCCCGAAGGGACTGAACCCCGACCTCCTACCACGCAGCCCAGCTAACGGGGAGGGCGGGGCTTGAGCGAGGATCCTCTGGAGCAAGATATTGTACTCCACCTGGCCTCACGTGACAGCAGCTGGGCGGGGCGTACGCCCTCAAGCAGTCAATCCGGGCCGTTTTACGCTTTTGTCCACAACCAATGAGGGGAGCGGTTGCGCAAGGCTCCCGTCAGCGCCGGCCGACGCCCAATCCGAGCCCTTGCTGCTGAGACGGGGCAGCCGGCGCGTACTCCACCTTCTCGCTTCGGAGCTCCTCCCTCGGGGGAGAAGGGAGGGGGACGGAGGAGGCATGACTCCGCCTGGCTAGTCAAGCGTAGCCCAGCCTAACCCAACCGTACCGAGCTGCGGTGCCTGGAGGCGGGGGCATCGGGGCGCCGCGAACTGATTGCCGCCGCTGAGGTAGAGGGAACGGTCGCTGAGGTAAAGGGGGCGACGGGGCGGGGAGTGGTGGGGTGCGCTAAGGATTGGGCGGGATTCGCGACCGCTGTCTTGAGGGGGAGGCGGTTGGGCGCGCGGATTGACGGTTGGGCGGGGGGAGCAGCTGCTGCTCCGGGAGCGGGGGACGGGATCCGCCAGCGCTTTCTCTGCCGCCGGGGGCGGGCGGCGGTTGGGACGTTCCATGTGGCGGTTGCGGGGGGGGGGGGGGCGCAGGTGGTGAATGAAACTCCGTCTCGTGCCCTGTCTCTGGATACCTGCTTGGATGGATTGAGGGGGGCGTCCATCCGCCAGGTTTTCTTGTCGTTTCCCCTGCGTGGAATTCACGTAGAAGCTCTCTCCTTCTCCCTCCCCTGAGATTAGGGAAATAGGGGCGAGCGGTGCTGTCCTTCCCCCTTCTCCTCATAACAATTTCTGTGATGTAGGGTTGCCACCCTCCAGATGGGGCCTGGAGAGCTCCCGGAATTACAACGGATCCCCAGACGACAGAGATCAGTTCCCCTAGAGAGGAGGTGCTCTGTGGCATTATACCCTGTCCTTCTCCACCAAAGCCTGTGTTCCCCAGGCGTCACCCCCAGATTTCCAGGAATCTCCCAGCCTGGAGCTGGCAACCCTGGTGTGAAGAGTTCTCGTCACGTGTATAGGTGATTTTATGTATTTTATGTAGTTACATTTATATGCTGCTTTTTGAGCATTAGTAGTTCTTAAAGTGGTTTGCAGAGCTTTCTTTGGGGGGGAGGGGGGGGAGTCCCTACCCCAATTTTAATTTTTCTCTGAACCCCAGCACCTCTTAATCTTCATTTATTGAGAAAATTTATATGCTGCCTCTCTAGAGGCTTACTCCAGGCGGCTCCCAAGGTAAAAGCAAATACAATGAAATAGTTGAAGGAACAGCCATTAAACTATTGTGGTAAAAATATGCTGGAAAAATGAACACTAAGATGGTATCTGTAAAATAGCCCCAGGTGAGAGGTAGATTATGGGAACAGATTAAAGATTGCATCTGTGTAAGGCTGTTAGTCTGTTGCAACAAAGGCCGAGGACAGACTGGCAATCTGAAGCGGGGCAGGCACGCTTCGCAAACGGAGGAAAGGAGCCCGTTCAGACATGCGCATCTGCCCATCGGCTCCGTTGCGTACTTACCCGTCTCCCAGCCGCTTTCCTTCCGCTTTACCCGGACACCGGGTAAAACCGGTGTTCAGGAGCCTTCCTCCGCATGCCTCCCGCTTCCAAACAGTGTGAACTGGAAGAAGCGGGAGGCATCTGGAGGAAGTGTGAATGCACCGGCAAAAAGTTTTGCGCATATGGAAATATGCGCATATGCAAATATGTGCATATGCGCATATGCGAAAAACATCAAAGGAAAACAAAAAAAAGTGCAGCGGCACGCGCGAGCCCCGCGCGCTGGCTATGCGGCAGTCTGAACTCTCCGTGGCAGTCTGAATGCTCCGTATCGCCGCTGATCCGCATTGCTCTGGCCAGTGTGAACGGCCAGCTCCGTGAGTTTTTTCCCCCGCTCCAGTTCCCTCCGCTTTGCCTCCGCTACAGATTGCCAGTCTGTCTTCGGCCAAAGTAAGACAGAAGTCCAGCAGCACCTAGAGACAAACAATTTTTTTAAAAGCATAAGCATTTGTGAGTCAGACCTCAGTCAGATACACAGCGCATCCATCCAGTTTAAGCTGCTTTAGATGGACACTCCATGCATCTGATGAAGAAGACTCTGACTTGTAGAACTTTACGCTGAAATAAATTTTGTTAGACTTTAAGATGGCAATGGTCTGCAGTTTGATTTAGCTTCAAACTTAAGCTCTCACTTTCCTGGTTTTCTCCCCCTTTGAAATTTTATGAATAGGTATGGAGGAAGAGATGAGGAATTGGTAAAGGTATATATTGATAGATCGGCTTCCACCGTTCTTGTTTGCTGGTGTAACTTGTATGTGGTGTACTGTATACTTTCTGTAAAGCAAGGGTTCAAATTTACTTAGAGGGTCTACTGACTAATTTCAAATATGTAGGAATGTGCTGTGGTATCTCACTTGGTCTTCATGGATCACATTCTTCATGGATTCAGAATCCCATTTTCATCTAATCAGTTTTTAAGAGTAAGGAAAAATAGTGTTAATACTTAAGAAAAAATGTGTGTTTAATCTGTTTCCCATATGTTGTCATTAAACCTTGCGGTGCTGGCCAGTATTAGTCCCATGTTGCAGGGAAAAAGAAAAAGGTGGCTTAAGGGATAATTCTGACTTGTGCACTCTTTCATGCTCCTGTGTTAAGCTGCCTTCTGAAGTCAGAAAATGTCTTTGATAACTCTGATGCAGGTAATTAGTCAGGTGTTTAGATATGAGTTCTTAAGTTCTGGGGTTTGAGCTGCAAGTGTCCCTTGCATGAAAGGATATTGGCTGCTGTACACGGATCATATTTTGTCTGCCTAATATGCAGTGCAACCATACAGAATGGGAATCTTAACTTGTATGTTTTCACAGTATTGATGATTTGCTAGATGCTGTATAAATGTCAAGTAGAAGTTAACACTTGTCTCATGGTGATTCTGGTTGGCAAGCAGCTCTGGCTGGAGTGCAGATATATATGGCACGGTGAAAACTGGGAGCAGAAGTGTAACTGTAAGTGTTGGCAGAACAAAGTTTGAGTCCAGTGGCATCTTTAAGACCAACAGCGTTTAATTCTAGGTATAAACTTTCATGTGCATGCACACTTCTTCAGTGTTGGCAGCGTGAGAGCACCTGGATCTTGCAGCCTTCAGGAAAACAAAGGGATAGGCATGTGATTCAGAGAGAGGAATAATACTGACAGAACAGAGGGCAGGTTTTCTTTCATGGGTTATTAGTTGGAGCAGATTTATCTCCTGTTGGCTGCAGGTGGAATGGTGAAGTGATATGCTGCTCCCAAGGACATGGGGCCTTTCATATGTGTGGAGACTAAGGTGGGACTGCATCTGATTTTAGAATATGTATTAGTTATTAATAATAGTTTTATTAAAACAAGGTGCACAGATTTTTTGTTTAGGAAGTTAATTGGCTTTCATGTATGAAAATGCCTTATATAAGGTTGAATCTGCTGGTCTATATAGTTCAGTATTGACAGTTCTTACTGGAGGGAGTTCTTCAGGGTCTTGGACAGTGAAAGTACTGAAAGAACTTTTTGTATGCAAGGCATGTGCTCTGCCATTGTCCTTCCCCTTGTAACTATTTATGACTCCATGGGTGAGAGGCGTGTTTTTAGAAGAGGCATTTTCTCTTCTTGCGCCAGAGGTAGTATTTCTTTGATGGTACTTGTTGTGATATGTATTCAGGCATCAGCTAAAAACAAAGACAGTATGCTGTTTCCTTTGGAACTTTTGTTATTTTATTGATTTGCAAATCTGTATAGGCTTAACCAATCAGTTAAAACTCATTATGATTAATGAACTACAATCTTTCTCTGCCAGCCATAATAACTTCCAGCTAATGGATAAGTATATCTTTGGAAACCTTTGTCAGTAAAGTGTCTTGGTGCCACAGGCAAGTTTTTAAAAAAATTATAAGAAAAATGTGTGCATCCCTGTAAACTATTGATATCTGCTCTACGCAACTAAGTTTCCACCTTCATGTTATATAGCTTCGGTTTGTTCAAAAATGAAGAAAATATCAAATTAAACTGGAAATAACGTACAGTAATGGGAGAATATAACTTGGGGGACATAGTACAAGAGCTATACTTCTTAAACATTGTTAAAGCAGGATGAGAAAAATTAAAGTTAGGTAGCTTACTAAGCCATCTCAGAAGTTAGAAGCTATTGGGAATAGTCGAGGAGACTTAATTATAAGAAGTTATGGTTGTGATTAAACTATTCTGTGACCTTACACTGCATAGCTAAGCCTATGAGACTGTTAGCTTAACTATTTAGGTCATCACGAATGTGAGGTGTTTTTAAACGTTCTTAAAATAAGCATCAGTTACTTAACCTGTGCAGAATGCTTACTTCATTAATACCTGTGCCAAGCAGGTTGTAGCAAAGCTTATAAATAGTGATCTGCCCAATTTGTGTACAACAACTATACATTATCTTTTTTTATTTGAAAAGATTTAGCTGTAGCTGCCTTAATAAAATAGCGTTTATATGTTCTTGGCTGCAGGAGTGGTTCCTTGCTGTACCTTTCTAGGTTTCTCTTAATTATTAGGAGGTTTTTCCTTATTTGATTTCACATTAATATAAATTGGGCTTTGACAAATTTTCTTTGGCTCTAGGAACCAGCCCAAAAACGTAGGAGCTAGGCTTTTCACCCAGCCGGTGCTGTTAACCGGACCTAATACGATCTTTGTAGCAACGTTTAAACCATCCACCAGCTCTTCTTTAAAGTAAAGAAATCATAGTCTGGGACATACACAGACTAGCAATATCCACTGTAATCCTCAGTATTTTTTCCATTATATAAAAAACTCAGGGGACTCCTCCCATCCTTATTTCTTCAACAGAAGGCTTTAGAAATTGAGCATAGTGGCAGGAGCATTTTTAAACAAAGCACCATCCAACTACAGAGGCTGAGGAAGGAGCATCAGATGCTGGCTTTGGGCAAGCTTCATGCTGCTCAAAAGATGGATAGAACCTTGCAGTGCAGCCACCAGACCACTGATGCCCCCCAAAGGGAGCTCCTCACATGCAGCAACTGGTAGCAGCAGTATCCACTGTGGAACATCCATGGGAGTAACTTTCCCAAGTTGGCATTCAAAATCTCTCATCTCCGGCCTGAACATGAGGCTTCCTGATTTCAAGGAAAAGTCCTTTTCTCCAGGCTGAAACATTGTAGTCACAATAGAACCACAAAAAATCTTGGGTGGCTTCAGTTGGTATCCCAAATGTCCTGCAGAAAGAAGGCTTTTTCCATGAGATGTCCATTTCTTCCCCTGGAAATGGCCAAGGTAGTGCATTTATTATGGCAATCACAATGCATTGCCTCACCCGGGAGGCACTACTTTGCCCAGCTGCTCTGTTCCTCCAGCCTCAAGGGGGGTGTTTGTGGCACCATGATAAAATTTATACATCATTTATACATGACATTTTTGTTTTATGATATGCACAAGCACAGATACTGCTGCTCTGATCTGGGGGTTTTTAAACTCCCCAGTTAAAACAAAAACCCCACCTATTCATATGCACATGAGTTTACTGTCTTCAACAGGAAATGTCTTCATCCTGTTATTTAGTTAATTTTCTATTCACCTTGATGTCTTGCTTGCTAACAGTAAAATGCCAACTATCAACATTCTCTCCTGTTTTTTTCCCCTTGGTTTAATCCTGCACATTTCTCACTATATTCAAAAGCAGTTGTCTTCAGCCTCTCCAGACCCAGGACCCAGTTTTAACCTTGTAAGTCTCACTGAGCTTGTGACAGGAAGTTAGATGACACCAGTTGTGTAGCACCAGGGCTATGTGACAGAAGCCATAGTCTTTAAATCTTCTTGTTCTAAACAGAAATCATCTACTACTGAGTAACCTTGTGTCACTATCCTGCTACTTTTTACAGACTGTGTACAAAAAGAAGCAGAAGGTGTGGCACCCTTCCTCTCCTGTCCATGCATGCTAGCAGTATGTCCTTCCCAAAAGCAGCAAACTGGTAGCTCCATAGGGGCTTGTGACCCAGTGGGTGGGGCTCTGGATTGCCCAATATAAAATGTGGGAGATCTGGAAATGGCACAGAGCAAGGAAGCGGGATCTGACAAATGCCTGGCTAGACAGGCCAAAAGACTATAGCTGCCTTACAGTGATAGCAGGCACCAAGGACATGGCCACAGGCTGGTCTGTAGTGAGTCTGAAGTCACACACAGGTGCTGTGAGCCATTTGCTCAGTGTGAAAGGGCAAAAGTTCCTGAGGAAGGTGAGACATGTTGGTCTTCCCTGCTTGGAATAAGGATCTACTAGAGGACCTCTGTTTCTAGAGGATTTCCTGGTAGTTGGACAGTTTGTGCTGAGTCAGAATACTGGCTGTATTGGGGCTGCTTATCATTGCTGAGTTTGTTCCAGCCAGTGATTGGGGGTGGGAGACGTCAATTGATCAAATTCCTGAGTCCATCATGCCCCTTTGGTACTTTCTCACATCACACATGGTTTGCTATGATATTTTAATTGAGCTTGTGTAAGGCTATTCAGAATGTCTACCAGGGTGAATAATTTGAATCAAAATGATTAAAAACAGTCATACTTCCATATTTTAATTAATATACATTGAACAGAAGCAAGCGTGCATGGTAATTGGTTTCAATGAGAGTTAATGTTAGTTGTCTTTATGGTATTTATAAACTTGGGCATGCACACATGTATTATACTGCAGAATTATCTGCTTAGAGACAAGTTGGACAGTTGGGAAATTAATGGATTTCTGTTTGGCACTCTCTCAACATTCAAGAACACCAAGAAAGGTTATTTGGCTGAGGACTAAGTACTCAGTACATTCCAGAATGAAGGGCTGATAATTACTGAACAGTGTTTCTCTTTGAAATGGAAAGAAAATGTTAACGCTTATAAAAATAAATACTTGCTATAATCATAAATGACTTTTGTCATATGCTCAAATCCAGCATTTTCTAGCCTTCTATAGTTCATTCTTTATGTAGAAAAGTACTCTGTTAACTCAGTAACATAACATTCTAATAGAGGATCATGGTTTCAGTTTTAAGAAATGTTAATTAGATAAAAATTTAAATCTTGCTACTTGTGAGTAGTGAAGAAAAGCAGTTGAGGAGATTTATTTAGCTCTTATTTGTAGCTGTTCTGTTGCATATTCCACACTGTAATGAGTGTGTTTGGAGGTGAAATTCCAGCCACTTTTCTGTGCATTTGACATCTTTGCAACTGTGTTGTGATGGGAAGGCACGTATTCCTGTATCAGTAGCAAATTCAATGTATATGGTCTGCCTCCGTGAGAGATACTCTTGATAGCAAGCAATATTAGTAAATATTGTCCCCCTGAATTGCCCCATCCAGGTGAAGTAATACAGTTGTGTTGTACTGCCCACCATAATATGGCCTTGACTGTTGCTCTAGCCAAATATTATGTAACACTTCTCTCCCCTCCCCTGTACTCCAGTCCTCCCCTTGTCTGCATATGGTTTATACTGCAGGGCAGTGGGGATTTCTTTTTTTTTCTTACATTCACTTGGTTGTTTATTGGATGGTTTTTTTCTCCTGTCTTGTTTGATGGCTAGAAATCTGCATTTTATTGAGCATGTTGCTTACTATTAGCTGGATATGTTACTGAGTCCCAAAGGGAACATTGAAGACAGAGTGTTCTTGTTTGGTGCTGTTCCACTTTTATTATGTATATATGTTACTGTCTGATTAATGTAGTTCTAATCATTCGGGGACATTATTTAGAAAAGATTTCTGAAAACTAAATGTGGTCTTCCTTGATTAATACACTTGATTTCTTTCTAAGGGTGTATCCTGTCAGGCGCAGTAAACTAATACTTTCTTTTTAGTGTCAGGCATTAATTTATATGAAATGTATTGGCTTATTCTCCCCCCCCCCCCCCCGCCCAGCTGTGTATGCAAAGTGCATCTAGGGCAGGTTCCAGGGTATGGTTGTAGGGCAGGGGTGACCAAACTTGCTTAACGTAAGAGCCACACAGAATAAACGTCAGATGTTTGAAAGCCACAAGACATGAATAAATATTACACACAGTTTTAATAAAAATAAAAACAAAAGGGGGGAAAACAGATATTGATAATGATATTTATTTGTCCAATGATATTTATTTGTTTGCTAATGATATTTATGAGTCTAAGAGAAAGAGTAGTGAAAAGAAAGAATGAAAGAGAGAGAAACAAAGAAAGCAAATAGATGGGGGAGGAAGGGGAAGGGATGACAGAAAGAGAGAGAGCAAATAGATGGGGAGCCTCCTGGTAGCTGCACAATATGAGTGAAAGCTGCATGTGACTCCCGAGCCACAGTTTGGCCACCGCTGTTGTAGGGCATGAGGTATAGCAACTTTGCTTCAACAAAACAAGTGTGGATCTGATCAGTACTTTGATAGGAAACCTCTGGGGAACTCTGGGGAAGAAATGAGGGGTATAATTAGTGTTTTCAGCATAAAATCAATCTTCATTCTAAAGCTGCTTTATTATTCTTTCTATCGTTGAATTATGAGGCTGGAGTGTCTGAAGTAGTTATGCTTTGTCATAATGCTTTCCTCAGCCTTACCACTTGCTCCTGGCTGGTGCACTTGTGTCAGTTTGGATGGACATTTTAATTTTGGACCCTTGGTCTAGCTTGCTCATTACTCTCTGCTCTGACAGGCACTGGTTTTTCATCATCTCAGGTAGAAATCTGTCCCAGTCCTCTTACCTGAGATGTTCTTTAAAGCTGAAGATATAAGGAAGCAAGTATATATTAATATAAAAATATCTGTTTTTGCTAAGTCTTCAGGGCATCAATGAAATTCAAAGCACAAAAGTTAAAGTAAAACCATAAAACGAAACCATTCAACTATGAATAATTTGCAACAGAATAAATCAACATCTGGACAATTGAACAAAGTACAAACTGATCTAGACAGCAGTAGCACTCTAATTAGGGGCTCCTAAAGCTATTTAAAGAGCACCCCTTGGCATATAAAAGTTATTTCATGGGATTTTCTACAGTCAAGGCATGTGAATTACTACTAAGCAATAGTCTCCCTACAGTTATGGTTAAAAAGAGGGTGGGATTTCTGCTTATGCTTTTTCCATCAAAACAACTGCATGTAAAAAAATTGTTTTTACCTAACCAAAGATGATTAACCTACTCAAGCTATTCTATGAAGATTAATTTTATATCATACACATAATTCATAATATACCTAGCAGTTACAAAGCAGAGGAAAACCTTGAATAGGCATTTTGGAAGAATATGCCTGAGTTTTGGTTTCAGTGATATTCTGTTTTGAGAAAGTACTTGAAAAAGCCTTGCCATGCAAAACATAGCTAACATGCCCATGGGAGGACTTCCTCAGGACCACTGTCTTTGGATATCAGTGTTGTGGCTCAGTTGTCTAGTTTGAAGTTGGAATGTGGCTTCTGTTTCTGAAAACTGAAGACACCCGAGCACCTTCAACAGAGTGACTTAGGAGCCTTTGATGGACTGTAGGAATGTTTGTTTTTTTCCCTATGTTTTGAGAATTTTAATTTTGATATTGTTGGCTTATGAATAGCTTTGGAATTTGTATTATGAATTGTGTATACGATACAAAGTGAATGATAGAATAGTTTGAGTAGTTTAATCATCTTTGGTTAAGTAAAAACAAATTTTTAAATTGCAGGTGTTTTGCTGGTTACAGTTTCACTATGTGTCTCACTGTTTTGTATTATATGCTTTTTCCATGACAGACCCCCATTTTATCCCTATACCAATCCTTGGTTGTATCATCAGGGAAGAGGTAGGTATGGGAAAGGGGAAAGGATGACAGTCCTGTATGCTTTTTTAATAACCAGTACCTTATTGATAATTAACCTAACTCACTGCGCCTTTGGGTCAAGGGTTATACTACAGTACTGGAAAGATGAATGCCCACTTCCAGTAATCCAGTGGATTGAGGACCTTACAATCTTATTAACATTTGAATAGATGACAATTGCATATGGACATATTTTTAGATATTTGGAAATTTTATATAGCCACCATTGTTGATTTTTTATTTCTCTCGGTGTGGTTGATCTATAATAAAAAAAAATTAAAAATCAGACAAAAGTGGTTTTGTTTGCTTTGATGAAGGAAATGCGTAAGTGCCGATAATATAACTGTAGTTATGTGTGCAAACTGCACAAATTGGGTAAGAACAGGTATCTGGAAATACCATTTCTCATTTTCGTATGCATCAATGTAGGCTTCCACAAAAGTTAATGTTAACCATACTTTCATTTTAGGTTTCTGTTTCAATTGTTGGTGGTGTTGGTTTTTTAAAATCTTGGCGTTGGGTTTGGAGACCCTGTGTCCATAAAAGGTCAGCGTTATCTCTCTTCCTTATTTTTCTTATCTCACTTTGAAATAATGTAGAATACCTACCTCCTGGGATATTGGTCCTTCTGGCCTTTTTACACTCCCTTTGTCTGAGTGTAATGTTTCATGAATCTGATACACTAGACCCTGATTCACAATAAATGTTATAAGTCTTTAAGGTATCTCAAGATGCTGTATGGGTGGAATTCCCTTACATGGTGCACTTACTGCTCTGGAATATGTAATTAAATGCTCTGTGAATGGTAGTGCATCATTTAAGGTTTGTTCATAGCTGATGGCTTAAGTTGGTTCCTACCAAATACCTGAAGAAGTGAGCAGTGAGTCACGAAAGCTCATACCCTGCCACAAATTTTGTTAGTCTTTAAGGTGCTGCGGGACTCTTACTCTTTTCTGTTGCTACAGAAAGATTAACACGGCTACCCATCTTGATATATATGTATGTGCAGCCATGAAGTTCCTCTAATTGAGCGACATTTCCATTTGTGGAAGAAGGAGGTGGAGATTTTGGTTCTCTCCTACTGCATACCCCTACTTTGTCCCCCATGCGGTTTCTCAGAATCTGCTTATTCCCAGGAGTAAAATTACAGGGGGATCACTGGATTGTAACAGGAGAAAGAAGCAGGAAAGGCATCCACTGTAACAGGTGGTTGCATATGTGTCAACTTGTTTAAAAGTACTTAGAAATAATATATGTGTTATGCCTTATTTTCCTAAAATTAAATCCCTTTCATATTACACTGAGATACTATGATGGTCCAAACTTGTATGGTGGCTGAGGTCCTCCAGTTTCTTGCTTTGGATTTTTTTGGGTGCTCAGCATCCTCAGTTCCTTATTCTTCAGTTGTTAGCAATGGAAGTCTGTGGGCACCACACTTCAAAGCATTTTATGCCAAAATTAGGCTTTGGAGAAGACCATTGTGTGGCATATTTCATGCTGCAGTCTTCTGATGCCGGAAATATAGGAGCTGTGGTGGCCCAATGCTTATTTTGGGGTGCCCTAGGCTCCAGTCCTTATTCTTTGGTTATTAGCAGTACAAATTTATGGGCTCCTTGGGTAATCCTGTTTTGGAGCGCTTTGCACAAAATCCAGTTTTTGGACCAGGCACCATTGCATGGCAGTTTACAGAGCACTGTCTCCTGATTCTAGAAATGTATGGTGTGGGATGATCCAAAGCTTATTTTAGGATAAAGAGCTGTTTAAATAGCATCAATACTTGGGGCTGGATTGGAGAATATGGTGTCAGGAACTGCCAGTAAGGAACTGGAAATCAACTTAAACCTCATTAGCTATGGTGAGAGTTCCTTCCCAGTTCAAGACAATTTTTCCAGCCCTGACCATACTTGAAGTCTGAGCTAACTAGTTCAGACAGGTCAACTGCCTGCCAAACGTAACTATACTATACGTGAGCAGTACATGACTGTCGTAGTTACTTTCATTATTTTAAAAGTGTTTGTTAAACCTATAATAGAACTGAAAATAGGCAGTGAGTCCAAGAGACAAATATATGAAGAGCAGAGGATCGTAGACGGTGGGGAGGAGAAGATTGTAGAGGGTGGGGAGGAGAAGAGTTATTACAAAGAGAGGTCAGAAGTCTCAATTTCCCAGGACATAGGTGTGTTACATTACATTGCAGAGCATAGATGAAAGCAAGATCCTGTCAGAAGAGTAAACGATCCACTCCGAGTGGGTGTGAACAGCTCCCAACTCTTAATGCTTCCACTTCTTAAATGACAGCTCTGTAGAACACTGAACACTCAAGCAGCCTTGTAAAACATGGGGCAGCTTTATAGACAAATATAGTTTAAGGGGGACCTACTTAAGCACCCAAACCATAGAAAGGTGCCCTATTATCACAAATTTACCAGTGGTTTTAACAATTGATCCTCAGAGTTAGAGATATGAAGAACCTGGGGAAAAACTGGAAAAATTTAACACTGTAAAAACCCATGTGAAACCTGAGATGGTGCCTGAAGGCAGTTTTGGAGTGGATGCGGGCTAATAATCTGAAGTTTAATTCCAAGAAGACAGAAAGGCTACTGGTAAGCAAATCCTGACCCAGGATTTAAAGTGTCACCCGTTCTGAATGGGGTTGCACTTCTCTTGAAGGAACAGGTCAGTAGTTTGACCCAGGTCAGTACTTGACATGAATTAGGCAGCTGTGGCCAAGAGGGCCTTTTACCAGCTTTGCTAGTTAGCCAGCTGCAGTCTTTTCTTGGCAGAAAAGATCTTGCCACTGTGGTGCGTGCCCTGGTTACATCTAGATTAGATTACTGCAATGCACTCTGTATAGAGCTGCCCTTG
The DNA here is from genome assembly GCA_029233225.1 of Lepidodactylus listeri. Classification (NCBI taxonomy): domain Eukaryota; kingdom Metazoa; phylum Chordata; class Lepidosauria; order Squamata; family Gekkonidae; genus Lepidodactylus; species Lepidodactylus listeri. Next base: position 25,084,039 of record JARCFY010000012.1, read on the forward strand.
AAAGTGTTCAAAAACTTCAGTTGGTACAGAATGCTGTAGCCAGGAAGTTGACTGGTGTGTGGATCATAGGGACTATATCACTCCAGACTTGGTCCATCTATGCTGGCTTCCAGTCTGTTTCCAGGCACAATTTGAGGTGCTGGTGTTCACCTTCAATGCCCTTTATGGTTTGGGACCATTTCCCAGTTGCTCTTCAGACAGGCCATAGCAAGCTGGTGATCCCACAAGAGCCGGAACTGAACTGAGGTTATTTATAGGAATGAGTTCCTGCAGCTATAGCTATGGCCTGGAATCTGCAGGCACTCACAGCTGTACCTTGTCCAGCATCCTGCAACACCTTGTGGTGGATCTATGTCTCCAAATGCCTTGTGGTCAGCAGACAGGCCTTGAGCAGCTAGTTGTTTACTGTGCTGTCTGAGCTGTGCTTCTGCCCAGGCTTCCTGTCTTCTCTGCTCTTGGGGTCCTTGGCAATTGGCCACTCTCCATCATGGGTCCCTCTGTAATCCCAAGTTCTGGTGATGGCTCCTGAGTCTCCAAGGCTTCTGTTCCAGTAGCCACAGCTGTCTGTAAATTCCTGACAGTTCCTGGGGGGTTGAGGGGCCAGGCATGCCAGGGTCTGCCATAGTTTTGTCCTCCATGGTGCCCTTATCCACTGATGAATCATCAGGCCCAATCCTGGCAATACCTGAAGGACCACTGTCGTAATCCCTTACAAACCTGCCTGACCACTATAATTGTCTTCTGAGGTTCTGCTTTGAGTGCTCCTGCCTTCTGAGATTAAGAGATTCTGAGATTAAGAGAGAGTAACCTGGGAGAGGGTCTTCTTGGTCATGACATAACTACTGCAATTATCTCCCCAGGAAGACTCATTTGTCCCCTTCTGTTGCCATCTTCTACCAGTGGGTAAAGACTTTTTTGTTTGGTTTGGCATTCCTTCAGTGATCTCTCTTTCTTATCCAGTGTTTTAATTTTTTAATGTATTGGTATGTATTTTAGCTCTGGTTTTAATTATTTTAATGGTGTGTTCTTGGTTTTAATGGAACATAAGGTATGATTTTATTGTGTATGTTATGTATGTTTTAATTCGTTAGCCACCTCTATAGCCCTTATGTAGGCTGAAAGGTGAACAATACATTTTGTTACATAACTCTTGGAATGAGTAAAATGCTTTTAAACACACAGTTTTACTCAAAACACTTTCTAAAAACTGTAATATGTCTAGAGTGTTTGCAGTCTTGGCATTCTAAGCAGAGAGTATTGTTGATTTAAATGTATTTATATTGTCCTTATTTTTCTGTGGACAGAGGGGGTGACCTTAAGAGCCCTTAAATATTGTGTTCCCTCAGCTAATGGGCTTCTACAGTGAAATACTACTTTTTCTATTGTGAAAGATTCAAACCTGCCTAGATATTATGCCTGTTCAGTCTTTTAGCCATAATCTCAAATATTGGTGGCAGTGAGGGTAGGACCTTGACATTAGTTATTCATTACTCAATAAAAGACATTTTATACATACTGAGAAGAACACATTCTTTTATACAGGTATGTTGCAGCAAGATGGCTTGCCATTAATGATTAGAAACGGGGTGGGTGAAACTAGGCATTTATTTTCTGTTCCTGCCTCACTATGCTCAACCTGTTCCTCTTTGGGCAGCTATCTGGATGAAACCTAAAGATAGGCCTCAGAGCTGTAGAAATAATGAACTGTTAAATAATACATTTAAAGTTTGGGATAGAATTAGGAAAAAACACCTTCCTGAATACTCTTGGTCATCTACGTTTCTATATCAGTCCTGGTTCAAATCAGGCATATTTACCTGAACATCTCGAGATTGGATCACAACTGGTGTTTTCCTGCTTGTTGATGTCCTTAATAATGGAAATATCCTAGAAAAGAAACAACTGGAGGAGAAATTAAATAAACCTATTCCTTGGTTTCAATACTTACAATTATCGGCCATTTTATTCTCACTCAAATCTAAAAAAATGTTACCTACTCAAATGATCTAGACTTTGTAATACAAAAATACTCAGAAAATAAAAAAGGAACCTTATCAAAAATATACAAAATATTAGTACAAACTTCTACAGTAGACAATATCCTACATTATCAAAATATATGGAATAAAATGATACATTTACCTACTGACATAAAGTTTGGCAGGAAATCTAGGCATCGCCCAATAATAGATCACCAGTTTTTAATGTACACTTTCAGGTTGTCAAATTGATGATCTGTTGGTACTTGACACCTTAGAGGTTACACTATAAATAAAAATTACCTGGAACTTTGTTGGAAGGGGTGTACAGAACCTGGGACATATTTCCATTGTTAGTGGACCTGTCAGGTAATTCATCCATTCTGTAATAAAGTTCACCAACATATAAAACTCATTACTATTATTGACTTACCAATTACTCCTGAAATATTTCTTTTACTATATTGGCCAGAGAGTGCTCAGACTCCACTTGGAAGCTAATTTGTTTATTATTGGCTTCTGCTCAGCTAGCTATAGCTTCAAAATGGAGATTGCTTGGATCCCCTACGATATCAGAGTGGTACGAGAAAATTTGGGATCAGTTTATAATGGGGAAAATAACACACAACTTAAAAACGAAATCTCAAATTTCACATTATTCGTTATTTACAGAAATGTGGCTCCCTGTATTAAGCTTTTTTGCTGAACAGGAGATCTTGCCTAGCAATTCAGTGTATCAAGATATGATTTTTCTATGATAGTTCATATTTGAATTTGAAACATGGATTGACTTTTTACCTTTTGTATTTTGTATATTTGTTACTTGGTTATTTATTATGCTTCACTAATTGCAAATTCTTGACTTGATAATCCTGTAAGATTTGACACAGGTTATTTTTTTGTGTTCTAATTTTTGATTATTTCATATTTTGATTGTTATTTAATATGTGTATGTGATTTTTTTTTAAAAATTTTTTAAATAAAAACATATATACAGGTATATTAGGTACTGAAAAATTCTCACCAGATGTACACACATGATGCTTTCATTCGCTAAGGGCCAAATCAGATGTGCTGCTGGGAGTTCTGATACTGGCGTGTTCTAGTGGCTGTGTGCAAACCTGAACAAAAACCTGAATTTTTCAGACAACGGAGCAAAAATATTGATTGATTTGATTTGTATCCCACTCTCCCTGCCAAGGCAGGCTCAGGGTGGCTTGCACACAATATGTTAAAACAACTAAAACACAGAATTAAATAAAACCACAACAGTATAGTAATAAAACATATCATAAAGTGCTAGTACAATTCATAGATGAGTGACTCTGTGGTGATATTTCAAATGAAAAAAATGGCAAAAAGATTAGCCTCCCCTCCCAGTCCAAATTGTGCATACATGTATCTGCTAGCTAAAGAAAGACAAATTTTTGGGAGCTGCATTTATGGAACTTTCAGTATAATATCTGCTTTAGCCTTTTCTCACTTGTATATCCCAACCAGTGTTCCTTCTAAGCTGAGTTAGTGTGAGCTAGCTCACAGTTTTTTAGTCTCTGGCTCACACCTTTATGTCTTAGCTCAGGAAGGATGGCTCCAGAGCAAACTAATTTATGCTGTAGCCAAATCACTCGTTCACAACTTTAATGGCAGTAACTCTCAAAGTAGCTCACAAGGTAGAATTTTTGCTCACAAGACTCCACAGCTTAGAGGGAGCATTGATCCCAACCTTCTTAAAACTTTTAGAAAGAGGCTAGCTAGCTTATTACAGAATGTAATTCATCCTGTGCTACTTACCTTAAATGTATAATTAATCAATGGGGATGAAATATGCAGCACACTGTATTTCTTAAAATATCATTTTCATTTTGTTTATTCATTTATATTCCACTTTTTCCCCAGTGGGAACACAGAGTGGTATACAACATTTTATCCTCACAACAAGCCAGTGAGGCAGGTTAGGCTGAGTGTATGACTGACCCAAGGTCACCCAGCAATCCATGGCAGAGTGGAGACTTGAACCTGGGTCTCTGCGATCCTAGTCTGATACTAACCACTACACGATGCTGGCTGTGCTCCACATACAATGTGACTATCTTGATTTTTTGTGTTTAACCTTTTAGCCTTGTAGTATTAAAAAAAAATATTCTCTCTTCCTCTTCACCCCCTTGTTTCTGTATTCAAGGTAGATCCACTGAATACATCTGACAGAGTGGTCTCTAGCTGGTTATGCCACACACTACATTTGTTAGCCTTTAGACTTTGTTCCAGAAAGTGAACACAGCTGCTGGGAGAGTGAATGAGGAGTGCATCCCTTTTGTTCATCCTGCAGCTCTTGGCAGGTTTCAGTACCTTTAACCAGACTGGCTTGCTTGGGAGTGGAGGGGAACCATGCTTTGGGGTTCTTCTTTTACCTGGCTTACCAGTTTCAGGTGATGCTGGGGCACTGCCGTTTAGCTTCACAACACTTCTCTTGTAGGGTCGTATAGGGATCCGTCTTGTCTCTCATGCGGTTTAATTTTGGAAACACTGGGAGGAATTACCTGGGGATTGCAAGTGTAGTGCTACCGGTATGTGGACAACAACAGCTGTATTTCTTTAAAAGTGGCATCTGTGCATGTCCTGAATGAATGCCTGGAAGAAGGTAATGGGACAGATGAGCAACAAAATGAAGGACACTCCCAACAAGCCTGAGGGGCTGTTTTTAATGGCAAAGCTGATGGAGAAATCAGCCTTTTCTTTCGGGGATTGCATTTACCTTGAATCACATAGCTTTTGGGGTGGCTGTGTTGCGCAAAAGCGCTCACATGTGGTGAGGATGTTTTTCATTCTGGTGCATGCCTTTTGAGGCAAAGGAATTTGCAGTGCTGTATCTTTAAGAGTTTCACTGCATGAGACTTGCAGTCAAATTTTTACTTTCACTTTCAGTATTTTGGTGTCTTAAAAACAGCTGTCTGGTTTTTTTGCTTCCTTTCGCTACTGACGTTTTCTTAGTCAGAAAGAGAGCGAGAGAAAGTCTAGTACCACTATAAAAAGATCCCAATTTTGTTCCTGCTTTTAACTGTCTAGTGAGTAAGAATAGAATTTTCTCATTAAAACTGAAATCAGATTTGTCCCTAACTTTTACTAAAAAGCTTTTTCAAACCCAGGTATAAGTTTCAGCTATGTTCAGTCTGTCATATGCATATTTCTTCAGAAGCGATTCCTATTAGGTTTGATGGACTTAACTCCCAGGCAAATATGCATAGTATTGCAATCCTGAACATACGCTGGATGGACCAATGGGCTGACTCAATATATCAGAGATGCCAGGGTCTGGACCTGCATAGAAAAACATATGCTATAACTAAGCTAAAACCCTTGTCTTTATCTAGTGCAAAATGTTTATCTGGCAAACTGGACTGTACTACATGAAAGCTTGCCACCAGAACATGTGGGTCTTTAAGATGTCACAGAGCTCAATGCCTGAAAAATGTATTGGTCCTCTTTACTTTTGAAATAAATTCTTTTGCATAAGAATTCACCAGAAAATTCATTATTTTTAGAATTTTATCTCTCTAATTATCATAATATAAGGTTGGATTAGTCCAGGAGTTATTACTGTTACAAATAATGTTGTAGTGGGATGGATTTTACAGCTGCCTAGTAGGACATAATGTATAGCTACCAAGCACAGCCACAATTTTTGAACAACCATTGGCAAAGGTGCGAGACAGGGATATTTTTAATCTCTGTATCTGCTCAATCTACATGCAGAATATATCATAAGGAAGGCTGGATTAGATTTAGATGAAGTTGGAGTGAAAACTGGTGGAAGGATCATTAACAATTTGAGATCTTCAGATGACACCACATCACCGGCAGAAAATAATGAAGACTTAAAATGGCTACTCATGAAGGTTAAAGTAGAAAGTGCCAAAGCAGGATTACAGCTTGAACATCAAGAAGATAAAAGTAATTTTCTATTCATCTTCCATCTTCACTGCAGCCCCATATTGGAACTGCATCTGCACAGGTTAGCCAGGTCAGCCCTACCCTTTCTGGAGCCAGCACCCAAGGTGTCACATGCTCTGGGTCAGGCACCCCCTTTCCTCAGTTCCTTTTTGTTGCCATGAAGTTAGGAAACTTTTGATTCCCCAGTGGGATCCATTGCAGATCTAGATGAGGATCAACTCAGCACCCCAGCAGGTCATTTTGCAAGATCGGAATCAGATCCACCTCTGTCTTGGCAACAGATTGGACCACCCCAGTATTGTATGTCACCTACCTACCTTAAGAGATGGGAGGCTCACCAACCCTACTCCATTGGATGCCGGGCATGACCCAGATTATTTTAGATTTACGGGATCAGGTTCCACCTTTGCTCTGTTCCATTCTCCATACCATGAATCTGACAAGGAAATTGCAGTCACATCTCATTACAGCTCCAAGAGTGCATCCAATTCAGTGCCTGATGATACCATAGAGCAGGGGTGTCGAACTCATTTGTTATGGGGGCCAGATCTGACATAAATGAGACTTTGTGTGGCTGGGCCATGTGTGTCACAAAATGTAATGCCGGGTAGCGGAGATAAACTTCATAAAGGACACAAATAAAAAGTTTTTTTAAAAACTTAGAATGAACACATGCTTAAAATATTAGCACTCTTGTAATATTTTATTTATTTAACAGTATCTGATAACTGACACCGCTTGCTCTGAATTATTGTATCAAAATGTCTGTGCTGTTGCAATCTTAAGTATGCTGTTCAGGGGTATATCTATAAGCTGCAAACCTACTTTTGATTTGTTGACATTCACCACAGAAATCTCATGCTCAGAGTTCTGAGTCTAGGACCCAGGGCAAAACATGAAATGGCTGAGTGATTGAGAGAGTCTGGCAAAGCAAGCTATAATGCAGCAGCAGCAACAAAACTGGAAGCAGGAGATGGCCAGGTCCAGGGCGGGCCTGATCGAAGCCCTCTTGGGACCTGATCTGGCCCCCGGGCCACATGTTTGACACCCCTGCCATAGAGGATCTAATCCCTGTTTCCCCTAGCAAAGATCTTTATTTCTATGGAGACCAAATGCTGCGAATGGCTAAGGCCCTAGACATTGATGTAATCTTTTCAGACAACAGACTGAAGGACAATATCCTGAGTTACCTTTATCCTGACTCCCTGAGCATAGTGGCATTCCCCAGTTTGAATGGCCTCACAGATCTTATGGTTCTGATCTGGCGTAAACTGGCATCTGTTCCTGCCAATCCTCACAAGATAGAGAATTTGTATAGGGTTAAGCAGGACTCCTGTGAGTTCTTAACCACGCATCCTCCTCTGTCGTCTTTGGTTATAGAGGCAGGCATGCCAGAGATGTGGTCAACAATCTTCCCCTGCAGATAGGGATAGTTGGGGCTAGACACCTTGTTTTGTTCTTTGGCTGCCCTCAGTTTTCAGTTTGCAAACTACAGACCATTATGGGTAAATACCAACTCTTCCCCTGGGAGAGTTTCAGTATCTGGATAAGTTACCTGATGAGTCTAAATCATTTCTTAAGCTGATCCAGTCTGAAGTGACCAGACTCTCCAAACAGGGGGAGAAACTCTGGCAGACATGCTGTGGATGTCTCTGCCAGGTCTGTGACCTCTGTTATAGTCCTTAGAAGGCATTCCTGGCTTTGTACTTTGGCTCTCCCATTGGAGATGCTAGGTATAGTGGAGGACTTTCTTTCCTTTTGAAGGGTCAACTCTTTCTTCCCAGTGCACTGATGAGTTTCTCTTGATGATGAAAAAGAATTGTCAGATGGCCAGATCCCTGAATGTTTTATTCATCTCTCCTGCTCTGAGGCAGTGCTTCACCCAGAGGCAACATGGTTTTGCCACCACGTTCTATAAGGGACAGAGGCACCAGCAAGCTCAAGCACCCTACTCATATTCTCAGTCATCCTCCTTTTCAAAGAGGACTGGCCCAGATCAGCCAGTCACCAAAACCCCCGAGAGGAAGCAAGAACAACTGCTGCCGAATTTTGACTATCCATCTTAGTTAGCTCTGACAACCCCAGTTTTAGAAATAGGTTAGCACAGTTTTTTGAACCTAGGTGTTCCATAGATCCACATAGTTGGGTTTTGTCTATAGTTTTTGAGGGTTACAGGTTAGTTTCTTTCCCTTCCCCCTTGTTGCCCTGCTCTTTCCACAGTGGATAACCCATATCCGAAGGTCCACGTTCAGCTAGAGGAGCTTCTCCAGACTGCATTCTTGTAGCCTCCTTCTGGCCTTGTCAGATTTGGTTTTCAGAGCTGTTCCACATAGCAGGCTCAGAGTGCATTATGGGCGTGTCTGCCCCAGATTTACTGACAGTTTCCCAGTCGTGCATCACAATGTAGCAAGTTTACCTAGACTTTCAGAAAGCTTTTTATAAAGTTCCTCATCGAAGGCTCCAAAGTAAATTCAGCAGTCATGGGATAAGAGGACAAGTCCTCTTGTGGATTAAAAACTGGTTAATTAACTGGAAACAGAGAATGAGTATAAATGGGCAGTTTTCAGTGGAAGGTGGTATCTGGATATCTGTCCATCAATCTCCGATTTTGATATATTTATTTCCTTCACTGTGTTTCCCCCAAACAAAGATTTGTTGCTGCTCCCAAAAGAACTATGAAAGATCTGAGTAACCATCTGCCTTTTTATGTCACAATGAGAAGGAATCCACAAAATTTAAAGGTCTTACCGCTGAAAACTGGGAAAACATTCCGGAGCGAGTTTTTCCAGTTCTCTTGCAGGTGTGCGACCTTTTGTGCTGCAAAAGAAGAGCAGTCACTTGTCATTGTGTTTAAAATATCCATGAAGAGAACAAATATAGTTCTAAACTAATAGTAGATATTTAATGTATAATCTTGGGACAAGAGCAATTCTGAAGTGGGTGGTCATATATAAGACTTGAGCAGGAGCAGTCTGTCTGATGTTGACACATTTTATTTTTATAGAGCTAGTAACTGATACTTGATAGTACATTCGGTTAGTGTGTTTGGATCTGAAACATCAATACTGTTCAGATACATTTTGAAAAAAATCTTTCAACTTAAAAGATAATATAACCAAACTGAGCAATGGTCACAATTCATCCACAAGTTCTTTGAACTAGCATCATGTTTTTGGAAATAAATGAATGAAGTCTATCTCAAGCAAGTAGGAAAGTTAAATTGAGCAGAATTTGCTTTATACAGTATATCTGAAAACTTGCCCTGTTGAAACATATATTTGTATAATAAGAGTTAGTGCCTTATTCCAATTTTATTGTACTATTAGTTACTAGACTACAAAATGGAAATACTGCAATTTAAAATTTGCATGGTTAATAGTTTTAATATCCTATCAATGATGTGATTGTGGTTTTTCATATTTACATTTTTTTGGTAAATGGCATGTCTACAGTTCATTTCCTGTTTTGAATTTTCAGAGGTTATGTATAGGTGAGAAACTGTAGTGGTCTTCAGGTGAAATAGGGTTCAGGTGAAATTGGGTGGAAATTACTGAGGTAAAACTAATGCAAGCACAGACTTTTGTTCTTATATATCAGGCTAATGAGAGCTTTTAAAATTATTTACAGTTACTTAGATCTTTATGTTGAGATGCTTCTGTTCCAGTGTTTCCCCAAACACCCTAGTTCATTTTATTTGAGTAATCACTGAGTCTTTTGGTGCTTGGAAGGCTGGTACCCTTTCCCCTTTCCCCAGTACCCCAACCCTTTCTCTTGGAACATCAGTACTCTTCTGGAGTTGTTCACTGACTTTTAAGGTCTCTACAGGCAGTTTCTAATCACACCATACCAGGGAGCTCTGTACTCAGAGATAACTCTCCCTGTTTGATCAGGTAGGGAATCTTCTCTCTCTAGAAAATCAATCCCCTTTTCTTTGGCCTGTATGAGAGTCTTCTCTACTACCCAAACTTCCTTGCCAAACTCTCCCCCAGTTCTCTGTCTGTGTTCAAACTGCACTCAGCTAATGCTGAATTCAGACTGCATTCAGTCAAAGTAGAAATCTAACTCTGTCAGCTCTAAACACTTTTTCTGTCAGGGCTATTCTCAAATGGTCTCGGTACATGTCTCTTCTCAGTTAAGGGAGGAATCTGACAGAATCTCCTCAGCATCCAGCTCTCATGACTTTTTTTGCTCAGCTGATGCTAACCAGTCAGATTGCTTAGAGCAGCTTGTCAATCAAGGCTTTCTGGCTCTGTGGAGAATTAGCCCTTCACAGTCCTTCAGTTGTTGGTACAGCACATCTAAGCTTCTTAAAGTCCCATCACAGCTAGGGATAAGAAAAAGGCACTTCCCAGAACCTTGAGAGAAAGGCCCTTCAGAAATGAAAGAAGGTCCTTCAGAAATTTTTCCTTTCATGCCCAGTATATACTTCCTAGATTTACTCTAGGAAGATTCAAGTGGAACCAGTCAAGGCAGCCATTCAGAGGGGACAACTTTAACCCCAAGTTCAACAAGCAGCCAAACATCAGATCAGACAGATCTGATCAAGACAGGAAAATCTCTAAGGTGTGACTTGTTATCTGCTCTAGTGGGAGGACGTCTGTTTCACTTCAGTGATGTCTGGATTAGTTCCCATGTTGACAGTTGGGCAGTAGGAATAGTCACCAATGGATACACCAGACACAGGACCATCAAAGCGATTGAACTTCTCACCATTCAAGCCATTGAGTATGTCCCTCACTCAGAAAAGGGGCATGGAATATTCTGTTTTCTTTCCAGCCCCAGTAAAGAAAGGGGACTGGAAAGCAGTCCTCAATCTGAAATACTCCCAACAGGTTCATGCAACTGAGGCATTTCAGAATGGAGACACTACAATCAGTCATCGAGTCCCTGCAACAGGAAGAGTATCTAACCTCAATAGACCTGACAGAGGCTTATCTCCACATACCAGTTTTTCAGAGTCACCAGAAATGTCTGCATTTCTGTGTTGAGGAGAGCTATCTTCAGTTCAGAGCCCTGCCTTTTGGTCTCTCTACAGTCCTGATGGTTTTCGTCAAATTGCTGATCATCCCGTTGTAAGAGAGACCAAGGCGTTCACATCCACCTTTATTGGATGACCTGCTAATCAGGTCCAGCTCCTAACACAAGTCAAGGAAGGGCATGGAGAAAACTGTCCAGTGCCTACAAGACCATGTATTCCTTGTGAACCTTTGCAAGAGTTCTCTGAAACGTCATAGAGGTTGGAACACCTGGGTGTACTCATAGGCACCCCATCCAACTGTCTATTCCTATCAGACAAGAAGTAAATGGCTGTATCAAGGAGCAGGTCATCATCATTAATGATTGTCACCAGGTTGATTGGTCTATTAATTTCAAACATCGATGTGATACAGTGGGGCAGATTTCATTCCAGACATCTGCAACAGCTTCTGAGACCCTTTCATCCCCAGATCTTAAGAAAGGAAGAGTTGTCAGTCCATGTTCCACTAAGAAATCCAGTCTTGTTTGGTGAACGAGGATGCTTCCTATTTTCAATTTCCCCCCCTGTCACTTGGCTGGCAAAAAAGAAGATATATGTGGTAAGGCAGCATGAAGTGCAGCAGTTTGCATCTGTTTGTCTAGATTGAGTACGTGGTATCCTCACTTATTGGGGAGACGGCTTCTCCTTTAAAACACACTCTGTGTACCTGAACTTGGTAGATTTCTGTTGCCACCAGGAATTAAAAATTCCAATTCTCTCTATTTTGGTAGAGTGACCCAGTGTCTGGGCTCTTCAGAGGACTATGTGGCCCTGAGGAAGGACTGATCTGATTGCTGGGATAAGTTTAAGGATTTATTTATAAAAGAACAAAATAGGTTTCTGGGTATTTTTGAACTGTTGTTGAAGAAAGAACTGACAAAGCTTGGCGTCACACACAGTCACTTAAACACCAAAACTCAACTCTGACAGGCTTATCTCTCTTTTTCTCTCATATACTGCCACACAGGCTAAACTGTTCGTCTTAGTCACACAGAATAGACTTAAACTGTTTCTTCTGCCATACAAACTCTCCACACTCTTCTCTTCAAGAACACTGTACACTGAATACTGAATCACCTCAGAGACATCTCTTAGTCATCAACCAATCACATCACACTTGTCTCCCTCTGTCATTCTTACATTACTGCAGTCACATTAAACATGTAAAGAAACACACACACCAAAACATGAAATCATTACAGAGTGTATTCAAAATTTTGCTTGTAGAAAACTTATTTGTACGTTTGTATTCCAAAAATATCCCAAAGAGGACAATTTGATATGCTGTGTTATCAGTGATTTGCTTTATGTAGTTAAAGTAGTAAAAAAGTACTATTTTTGTTCCAGGGAAAAAGGGGGATAAATACCAATTACCCATGGCTTTAAGATTTTGAGAGATCTTACATCTCTAGTTCTATCTTACATTGCAGCTCTCAGAAGTTCCCAGGCAACATTGAAAGAAAGCCAACAAGATACTCAGTTTAAAACTATATGTTAGCGCACAAGGTAACCATGACAACACAACCCTCCAGCTTGCCCAGCCTCTTCTGAAGACAAATTCACAATATTCAGTGTCTTTATTACTCCATAAAATATGGCTTCTGAAGACAGTATCTTGAGGGGGGAAATTTCTTTCTGTGGATCTGAAAGAATTGGTGACAAAATTTTCAAAGGAAAAGGCACGCAAAATGAGATTTTGATGTGCCTCAAATGGAAACATTCAAGAGACTTAAATTTTATTATCACAATTCACAGGATTCTTCAAAATGATTGTGATTTGTGTGCTAAAATTGTTTTCTGTTTGAGAAAGAAAATAAAAAAATTGTTGTATTGCTTATTCTAGCAAAAAAATTTTTTTAAAAAAATAGCAATTTCAAGTTTGTGCTTTTTATTTTTCCTGCAGTTCATCTGTATTTGAAAATTGGTTAGCAGTGTGTGTGGGGGAGTAGTTAGCCTTACCTAGGGTGCAAAAAAGCCTGGCACCCGCCCTGGTGATCAGTAAATAAATTGTTTATTAGTAGTGAACTCTGAAGGCAAGGCTACTTTGCTTTTAATACTTGAATCTGTGGAAGGCTTTTTGTAGTTTGTAGCTGCACAGTAGACCAAAAGTACAGCCTGTATCTGACATCTGAGGCCTTGTACTTTGGAATGTTGGACTGTCTTGGTTTTCATGCTTGGCAAATCAGCTGCAAAGGGAATGTGTTGTGTAGTTCGGCCTGTGTTAGTCTTCACCTGAATTTGCAAGTAGATATGTTGTTCATGATCTTTCTTTAGCTCCAGTCAGACAAGTAATTCAAAGTGCAAAGTGAAGTTAAACAGGAACTATTTAAGTTTTTAAAAACTCCTTATCAAGGGAAGACTAAGTTCAGAAGAAGAAAAAAGATGTTTTGAAAAATACAACTCTGGAGCTCCCTGCAGAAAGTAAAGTGCTTTAGCTTTAGCTTCAAGTTTTAGATGCTGTTGTCCATTGTGATAGTGAAAAACAGAATGCTTTGAATCTTCTTTGTGGTCTCTGTGCATCACACCTCTGGGATAGAGTGTGCCTGCGCTGACCCCAATCTGTATCCTCTAAAGTGAAAGGGATTTTCACGTTCTTCCTGGTCACATGCAGGGCTCCAGTGCGCATGACCAAGGGAGGGGCACGACAATCCTGCCAGTTCTCTTGTGACTGCCGTGCTGGTAGGACCCTCCTCGCTTCTGTTGGTATTTTCTTCTCCTCTTCTCTCCTTTTTTCTTCTGGATTTCCTAGTGAAAGACTTATTTAATCGGACTGAACTGACTTCGAGTATTCTGCCTCAGCAGGCTACTCTCCCCCCACCCCGGCCTGTGGCCAAACAGTGAGGTTTCTTTAAATGGTGCCTAAAGTGCGGCAGCAAGATCACTCCCCCCTGATGGATATTCACTTTGCCTTTTGTGCCTTGGGGAAGTGCACTGGGTGGGCTCCTGTGCTCCCTGTGCCACGTTCTTGAAGCAGATGAAGAATCGAGCTGCGAGACTCCGCATCACTTTATTGGAACAGGCTCTTTCTCCAGTGATGTCTTCGTGAGAGACATCTGGATGTGCCTTGCTGTCAACCCCAGCTTCAGGATCAGCGACTGCTCTATCTCCAACGCCGAGCAACATTGATGTCAACAGATCGATGCCAAAACAACTGATGTCGACTCTCCAGTCCGAAGCCCCTACTCCTGCCAAGAAGCGCAAAGAGGGTAAGGATGACAGGCAGAGCAAGCACAAAAAGGGTACCTTCTCTAAAAGTGCTTCGTCTACACACATCGCATCAGACACAGCACCGGCGGGGGCTGCGGTGCTTGACTCCGTGGGCCTTGGGCAGCTACATGGTGATTCCACCTCGCCTTTGCTGCATCCTATCCACTTCACGGACTCTGACCTGGATATGGACTTAACCCAAGTGCCCGGGCCACCCAGTGTTGAAAGTCTACACCTAGACAGGGACACTTGGTCGCTATTTCTGCATATCACCCTGAAATAGAAGGTCATTCAGTTTTTTCCCACCCAAGGACAAAACAATTCATGAAGGGCCTCAATCGTCTGTTTTCCCCAACCCGAGGCCCAACGCCAGCTTGGGACTTACCTCTAGTTCTGGCGAGACTGATGGGCAAGCCCTTTAAACTGATGGCCAACTGTAGTCTGCAACTCCTCTCATGGAAAACTGCCTTCTTGGTGGCCATCACATCCACTAGGTGGTTGAGTGAACTCTGCACTCCGTTGCGACCCGCCTTACTTCATTTTTCATCATGATGGTGTTACCCTGGCTTTAGACATCTCCTTTTTATTCAAGATAGTCTTGGAGTTTCATCTGAGGGTGGATATCACCCTTCCAGTGTTCTTCCTGACCCCTTGGAATGAGGAAGAGCGTTGTCTTCAGGCACTGAATGTGAAAAGAACCCCGCTCTTCTACTTGAATAGAACTCTGTCTTTTCGAATATCCCCAGCCCTCTTTGTCTCCCATGCCTGGCCAGGGCAAGGTTGGAAGCTGTCATCTCAGTGTCTGTCCAAAAGGATTGTAGAGACGATCAATCTGTGCTGCTTACTGGCAAAGAAGCCGTTGCCTGGTCCACTTTGTGTGCATTCCACCAGGGCAGTAGCTACTTCCACAGCCTTCCTCAGAGGGCTTTGGGAGACATCTGTAATGCAGCTACTTGGGCCTCCCCTCACATGTTTGTGAGGCACTGCACCCTTGATGTCCGTCTTCACCAACATTCAGCAGTGGGGCGAGCTGTGTTGCAGGCAGTGTGAGTTTAAGACCTCCCCTCCTCCAGGTACGTGTGTGGGGTTTTTTTAATTGCTTGTTAATCTTCCAGAGGTGTGATGCACAGAGACCACAAAAACAATATACAGGTTGCTTACCTGTAACTGGGGATCTTCGAGTGGTCATCTGTGCATTCACACCACCTGCCCTCCTTCCCCTCTACTGTCAGTCTTTCCTATCTTGCTCGGAGACTGATGGCAGTGGTCAGAAGGAACTGGTGGGATTGTCATGCCCCTCCCTTGGTCATGCGTACTGGAGTCCTGCATGTGACCGGGGAGAGGTCGCGAAAATCCCTTTCGCTTTAGAAGATACCGAATGGGGGTCGGCGCAGGTGCACTCTATCCCAGAGGTGTGAATGCACAGATGACCACTCGAAGATCCCCAGTTACAGGTAAGCAACCTGTATATATTGTGAACTGAAAACTTTCTGCCTGTTAGTCAGAATTTAGGAATTTCATATTGTAGAAAGTCCTACCCAAGTTTTGACATGCAAGATTTCATAGTTTAGGGTTACCATATTTTGAAAAGCAAAAAAGAGGACATATTTCCTGACTGACTGCTTCAAACAAGTGATCACTGTGGCTAAGTCTCATTATAAGTACTCCTACTGTTTAAGCTGTGATAATTGCTACTAACTAGGAATATTCATAACGTTCCAATCCAAAAAGAGGACATTTTCATCAGTTTTTTAAAAAGAGGCTGAAGGAGGATGGACACATAAAAAGAGGACATCTGGTAATCCTAACGTAGTTACTTTATTAAAAAGCCATTTTGAAAGTATTGCTGAAGCAAATGTGAGCTGTAGTTGCTTACTGGGAGACGTGTGTTATTCTGTGTGCCTCTCTGGCTGACCTTTAGAGCAGCATGTGGAGAATTTAGTAGCTCATTGATACTCTGCAACATGTTGACAGCTGCAGAACAGGCAATAATCAAAACCATGATCACTGGTTTATACAACATGGATATAGATCTTGGGTTCTCTATGATTCATATAAAATTTATTTAATTCTCTCTACAAAATCCTTTTATTTGCTCTGGTACTACAAATCTGCATTTGCATGTGGCATCCTTGTTGAAGTAAATTCATTGCTCTAATTTGGATAGAGTTTAGATTATCTGTGGTTGAGCTTCATGGTATTAAATTATCCTACAGTGACTTGTGTCTTCAGTGTTCTTGTGATCAACAAGAAGAGAACGAAGGGCCACAACAATAGGAGCAAAGAGATAAAGAAAAAATGGTGCGCTGGGGGAAAAATGTTTATTTCAAACATCAATACTCAAATATCAATAGTGATATTTAGAATAAAGAATATTTTCCCTACTGCACCATTTGTTCTTCATCTCTTTAGTGCTCCTGTGCCTCTGGCTTATAAAGAAAAAGAAAGTACTGATCTCTAACTGTAGTAAATTCTTTGGGGGTTGTTGCTAACTTGTTTCCCTTTTGTACCCAATCAGAGTCCTTTTTGAGGTGAATACATCATTCATTAGATAATAGCAGCCATAGATCTCATGTGTCAATAAATGTGTAGGTTTGATTATTAACAGAAAGTGTACAATAGATGACATTTCTTACATCGATGATTCCAATCTATGAAGGAAGGAGATCCATGAGAGCAATTGTAGAAGCTGGAAGAGGGAAAAGGGAAGTCAGCAGATTCCCTCCTTGTGGGCCCCTCTTACACGAGTTTTCCCAACAGGCAAAGAAGCTGCATGGGATCACTGGCTTAGAGAGAATAATTAGGACCAGGGAGGCCTGTGTTCAAATCCACACTTGGCCATGAAACTTACTGGGAGACCTTGGACCAGTTGCACTCCCTAACACAGAGGTGTTGAACTCATTTGTTATGAGGGCCAGATATGACATAAATGTCACTTTGTTGGGCAGGGCCATGAATGCCATAAACTGTAACATGAGGTGCTGGAGATATAACCTTTATAATGGTGATTTCAGATGTCAAATGGCAATAGCAGGTGAATGACAGTAGCAGGCTTGATTGAATTAGGTGTGATATGCAGAGGGTAGTAGGCATGGAGATACCAGAATTAGTAATGAGACAGGAAACCTAGGTCTCAGTTCCATACAGGAGGATTCAGTCCAGGAGGATGCAAAAGAATAAATGGGCATAAGTCCAACATTAGAAACCACAACATTCAGTTGCTGACCTAAGAGAAGCAGTGCTCTTACAAAGGAATTTCAAAGGGACAGCAGAAAGAGAGACTGCTGAATTGCAATTGATAATGAAGCTCAAGACAATGCATTCTACTGACTGAATTGAGAGCTAGTTTTCCTGTCTCATTACCAGTGTGTGCTGTTATCATTTGACATCTGAAATCACTCCACTCTCCAAGATATAAGGACCATTCCAAGTGTTCTAATTCCTAATCAGGCTCTTTTTGAAAAATAATCCAGATTCGAACAGAGAAATCCAATCTTTAAAAAAAAAAACTTTTCAGAATTTTCTCAGTGTACATTGTGCTTTTCAGAAGAACCCACCCTCCTAAGAAGTATGCTTGCACACAAAAGCTTATACCTGGAATAAAATGTTGTTGGTCTTGGAGCTGCAGTGGGATTCCAACTTTGTTTTCTCTCGCACCTCCCCTCCCTCCCCAAAAGAGGAGGGACAGCCCTGGAGAAGGAAGCAGAAGCTCTCTCTGTGTGTGAGTGAGAGAGAGACTTGTCTTTGTATCTCTCCCGCACGATGCAGGAAGAGCCAGGGAGCTCTCTCCCTCCCTCCCCCCTCTCTCTCTGTGAGTGAGAAAGAGAGCAGGGGAAGGGGGAGGGAAGCAGGAATCGGGAAGCAAAAAGCCTTGAGGGAGCTAGGGGGAAAGCAAGCTATGATGTGGCTGCAGTAGCAGCCCTGGGAAAGGAAGCAGGAGAAGGAAGTTGCTCAGGAGCCAGATTTGAGCCCTCTGCAGGCAGCATCTGGCCCACTGGCCGCATGTTTGATACCCCTACCCTAACATATAATGCAAGATTGTTATTAGGCTAAGACAGAGGACAGGAGGGCTCTCTATGTCACCCTGAGTTCCTCAGAGGAAGGTTGAGATAAAAATGTAATAGATACTGTACCTTGGGATTTCTTCCCGCCCACTTAGGGTTTGTCATACTATTTCTGCTATCAACATAGTAATATTTGACCTGCATAAGAAAGGTTTTCACATCTTAGCTTGGGATTTCAGTTATTTTAACTCTCATCAGATCAAGATGCAGTGTTCCTCAGATAGAGCTTATTATTCTGCTTTTGATTGCACTGACTTGAAAGGAATTTTAAGGAAAACTGCTAGAGTGAAATTCTTCCAGTAAATCAGTTGATGTCTGTAGGATTGTGACTTTCACCAAATAAACTGTGAGCAGCATAAAGTTTCTGGAAGGGGACCCTCCCACACACACACTGCAGTCTTCTGAGTTCCTGAATTTTTATTTGGTAGGAGGGAGGGGAGTAGTCAGGGTCTTTATAGAGCAGTACAGGGCAAGCCTCAACAAATTCTCTTTGGCTCTAGCGGTCTGCCCCAAAATTTAGGAGCCAAAGTCATTTTTCAGTCTGGGGTTGTGTTGCTGTTTTTTTAAATTTATTGAAGTTTTAAAAATACATAAAATTGGAATAAAACATTTAATCAAATAAAGAGAAAGCAGAAGAGACTGGCATAGATCAATGTTGTAACTCAAAATCAGGCAGCTCTTTCTTTGATCAGTGATTTCAGTTTATTAGAGCAGAACACATAACAACACAAGAAAGCACACAGAAGAACTCCAATTTATATACAGTTAGGAACTGGCTAAACCACACCGCTAGACAGTAAGGTTCAATCATAATTGAGCGCTTAGGACCCAGTAGGGTTTGTTCCCTCCAAAAGTCATAGTCTTTCCTGTTCGGTCCATTGCACAAAGGCAGCCAATCAGGCTGTTGATTTTATGATACTGAGAGTCTATGGAGCTTGTCACTGAAGCTCAGGATCATTCTACAATTCAAGCTATTCCTATAACAATACATAACAATTAAGTATTGTAGAAATGAGATAGGGAGAGATCATGTAGAAATAGAAGTAGAAAAAGAGAAACTAGTAGTCAGAATGTAAAAAACTCCAGGATAATCAGGTTGCTTGGAAGTAAATTGTGTTCTATCAGGTAGCCATTCTGTAACAGAATGGGAAACAGTAAGAGCTGTGTTTCATTTCATTATTTGATCTTCTATTTTTTCCATGATATAGAAATCCTAAAGCTTAGATTTCCAAGTTGTAAGAGAGGGCACACTTAATTGGTTTTCCATTTGTTGGCCAAGGCTAACTTCACTGTGGCTAACATGGTAAGTATCAGGTGGCAGCTAGATGCTGGAATAGGCTCCTGGTCCCACCAGTTAAGGAGGATGGCTTCAGGTTTAATGGGAACTGTGTATCCTATAATTTTTTGAATTTTGGAGACAGTTTGGCTCCAAAAATGATGTACCGATGGATTGTTCCTCCAGCAGTAGAAATGTGTACTCTTTGAGCTGCAGCCTTTCCAGCAGAGACCACCAGGCGAATCTACGAAATGTTGCAGCTTGGCCAGAGTAGGCTACCAATGTGTAATTACCAGATACAAAGCCATTAATTAAGCAGCACAATGAGAAAGCCCTTTTTACAGGGTCATCTTGAGGATTCACAAGTTTCTCTGCAGCAGCTGGTAAACTGCCAGTAGCTCACCTGTTGGCAACCCCTGCTATAATGCTAACCTAACTTCTCAATTTGTCATAATTTCATTATTGTATTTAAAAGCTCCATTTGAATGAATATTGGTGCCAGTACAGAAAGCAACTTGTTAAGGAATAAATTATCTACCAGCATTGAATGATATAAAGTTATAAATAAATAAACAATTACAAGAACTTTATGTGTATGCATTTCTTTGTCATATAACAAAACATTCTGATGTGAAATGATAAACTTTGTATTTCTGAACATCACCAAGATACACTGCAATAAAATCATTGCTGAAAATACTAGGTGTGACATCTAGGGATTCGTTAAGCCCTGGGACAGGGTGCCAAGTGCGGTCTGCAGTGAAAGGAGGGACTCAGTGAAAATCACCCCCTTTTGCTGTGGAATAGCACTTCCATTGGCAGGAAATGAGGACTAGATACAGGGCAATATTTTCTGTACCACACTCTGTAGTTTATCCAACAGAAAAATCTCACATCTGCGCATTATATAGGTCGTCTTTTCTCTCCAGAGCTTGGGTCCAAAGGATTGTCTGCCTCCCCCCATTTTTTCAGCAAATGGAGGTAAACTGAACTAGTAAATGCCCTTGGCTGCCTTATTTGTCTCATCTCCCAAATTGTCTATACACAGCATTAAGATTTCCATTACATATATATGACAAGACAGTTGTGAAATTTTAGGAGAGCAGGATTCTCTGCATCTGGTCTCTCTATAAATCTGCTTTACCCTCACAGTTACCCTGACCTTAAACTCCTGAGCATCACTGGGTTAGTGAGGAAGGGCATGGCCTGCTAGGCAGCTAGCCTGGCTCCATTAGTGCTATCCCCTCTTTCACCTTTCTGAAAGTGGCTTGTTTCCAAGTATGTTGTTGCAAGCCCCCCCCCCCCCAACTAATGTGTGAGCCAGGAAGTTGGGAACTGATTATTCAGTAGATAATTAAAATGTGTTGACAATGAGAAAAAAAATTTGAGTACATTGTTGTGTTTAGTCATACTTGTGGTACTGTAGCATTTGCTCTTTGTTTCCAGCATGTTTGAAGGGTTGAAAAAGTTGCAGAAGGTCATTGTCACAGCAGAATGTCAGATTACCTAAATGAACACAACAGGGTATTGACAATTTGTTTAGCTGTTCATTGAAAAATTATATTGTGTATGGCTGCTGAAGCATCCATAGCAGTAATTTCTGCAACTTTTTAGCGATGTCATAACACAACTAATTTTAGTGTTAATGGTATATGGCAGTGTTTTCCAGCCTGTGGGTCACAAAGCCTGTGAAAGTAGGTTCCAGGCCTTTTCAGTTTTATTGCTGCTCTTTAAAAAGTGGGTCACATACCACATATATGTGGCAGCTTCAATCCCTCCTTTGACCTCTTCTTTCCCCTTGTTGTCTCAGGTCCTTTGGCATGTGCAGAAAATTTGAGGAGGAAGAGTCAGCCTTTCAGTTTGCATCATGCTGAAAGACTCTGAAGTACCAAGAATCTTCCTTGCCACTTCAAAATGTCTCCCAAGAGTCTGCATGAGATAGTGAATGAACTTGCTTCCCCTCCCCCTCCAAAGTCCCACAGGAACTATTACCTGGCCAGGGCAAACTGAAAGCATCACTTTGTAACTTCTGAGTAAAAGCATAAGAGAAGCCAATGTTGGATCAGGCCAGTGGCCCATCCAGTCCAACACTCTCACACAGTGGCCAAAAATACCAGGTGCCATCAGAGGAGGTCCAGCAGTGGGGCCAGGACAGTAGAAGCCCCTCCCACTGTTGCCCCCCCCAAGCACCAAATCTCCTAGACTGGTGCAGTGGAAGTTTGACCCATCCCTCAGTTCTCAGCAATGCAAAGAGAATTTGGAGGGAAGGTGGGAAAGAGTCCTTAATATATTTACCAACAATGCAGTTGTCAGCAAGAAATTCTTGGTTACGGCAGCTGTGTTTGTGAAACACTACTAAAGATGGTTGCTAGAAGAAGAGATGGTTGCAGCATTTGACAGTATCATACAACATTATCTGTTGTGACACACCTATCTTAATGAAATTATGATAAAATGCCATCATGTCATGAGACCTTACAGAGCTAGTTCAAGTTTCATTTCCTGCCGCATCTTCCTTAAGTGTGTAACTTCTCTCTGCTCCTTGTATACCCAAAGGGTTGTCCGTTCCTCTGCCTATGACCAGTCATAGCATCTTGCTCTGTCCTCTTCAGAGAGTAACTTTTAATGCATTACTCTGGCTCGCAGAATAGAATCTTAATTACACTATTTCTACTCTTTTTTTTTTTTTTTTATATTTGTATCCTTAAGAGACCTTCAGGTTGTCTTTTAGAAAGCCACTTGTTGCACATGGCTTGTCAACCATAGGGTTGGTTACTCTGTTGTGAGTTTATTGCTAACAACTTGACCCTAAAAACACTTGGACCCTTCTTTGGCACTGGGGTTCCATTTGTTTAGTCCACATAATGGCTGCCTTTTGCAGTTTGGGGGGCTGGGAGAATGGGCTTGTTCCACAGGGACGGGGGCCTGTGGGACATGTGGTGGTGGACTTCTTCCCCTCGTGATGAGCACCCCTGTCCCCCACTCACCCTCGTGGCACAGAGGGGCTTTGACAATTAGGCAGGAGGGTGGGCCCTCAGCTGAGGAACCCACTGGCTGAGCCTGGCCGTAACAGAGGGACAGGTGGTGGGTCGGAGCCCCGAGCCCCACCAGACACCGCCCCAGCCAGGGACAGGTGTTGAAAACTCCCACTGAAGGGGACTGTGTGGGCCGTCAGCTGAGGAACCCACTGGCTCAGCCCCTCTGCCTGGCTATAGCAGAGGGACAGATGCCTCAGAGCTCTGAAGCACCAACACTGTTCACAGTACTTCTTCTCTGTCTGCCTCTAACAGTTAACTCCCTCTCTGCTTAACTGCCTGCTGTCAAGTAAAAAGAGCTATGTGTGAACTGGCGGTATATATCCATTCTTCTCCCATATATCCATTCTGCTCTCTGTTGCCTTGGCAATTCATTGGGGCCAGTGTGTCTGGTTCATGAACCGCTGCCACAAACTTCCATGAGAAAGAAGGTGGTTCATGGGCAGTTTGTGGGAGATGTGATCTCACAAATGGAGGCCTCACAAACCACAAACCAAATCAAGTTCGTGAAGAAATTAGGTTTGTGGCAAGGATTGTGCTGGTCAGACTCACTGACTCCAGCCAACTCTGTTAGAAGCCAACTGACTGTCTGACTTCCCAAAGACCAATTGGCTGAATGACCCCCCCCCCCAAAAAAAAAAAACATGCCCGCAGCACTCAGCTAATCATATAGTTTTCCTCAGCTGGTGCTAGCCAATCAGAAGAAAAGGCGGGTGGGGGGAAGGATGCAGCCTGTCACTCAAGCTCTCCATTCGCAGCTCTCTGAGATAGCTGCACTAGAAAACCTGTTGTCAAGGGCAGTCTGCCACACAGACCAAAGACCCATCTAATCTGGCATCTTATTTTTCCAGACAGATGCCCCCAGGAAGTCCACAAGTAGGGAATGGAAGCAGTTGCCACCTCTTTTTCCCCAGCAACTGATTTTTGAAGATGCACTGTTTTGGGACACAGAAATTTGATCTAGTCACTGCCTAATAAATGTCAGTGTGATCTGTGAGCCAGAATTTTAGAGAATCCTTTTGCCTTGATCATCACCTCTGTGTTCGCCATGTGCAAATAATGCGGCCAGATCATCCTGTACATAACTAAAACATGTCCAGTAAATGTTATATCAATAGTGTGAAACTGGTTTGTGTTCTCTTAAAGAAAAGAAAAGAAAAGATATTTGGAGAATGTATCCAATGATACAAACGGAGCTGTAGGGTGCTGATCTTTAAGATTCCTAAACAAATACTTTGCTAGTTCATGAATAAGATTGTCAGACTTTACTTTAAAGAAAATAAGAAGGCTGTATTTGAGTTTTAAACTGCAATTTGAGTGCAGTTATGGTAGTATATACTGTAAGAAATTGTGCCTTGGATTCATTAAAAACGTATGAGAAAATGTAGGCAGGGCAAAGAGAAATGTTGCTTGTCTGCAAGGAGTGTGTATGCAGGAGTGTCTCTCTTATAGAGCATGAGCCCCCTCTTCTGGCCAAAGCCTATACTTTTCAAGACTTGTATTTGTACAATTTTTTGCTAGTTTATTAGATATTTCCAATGTATAAAAACATTTTTGTTTTTCAACTTAGAATATAACATTCTATTCTTTCTGTGACAATACTGAAGTATTAAATTGAGAGGCACAATTAAGAAATGTTAGGCTCACCTAAATTGAGTTGGCTGCCCAGTAGCATTCAGGAAACTCATTAAATACCCTTGAGTTCATTTTTACTCAGGATTTGCAACATTTACATGTGACACTGAGCTGCAACAGAGGGGGTTGGGGGTGGGGAGAAGGAATATATGATCCAACAGACTGATCTTGGTCACTAGAACCCATTTAATGTTACAGCCACAACAGGTAATCCTACAGAATTTTTATTAAATAGCAAGCAAAGGCTCTTCTCATAATGGATAGGAATACTATCACTCCTTAGTTGGTCTTGTATTTAATGTACTCTTCTCCTTAACTAAACACATGGCATGATATGCTTGGAAGGCATTTAGACTTTCTGTGAATTTTGTTGGGATAGTGTTAGTGATGTGCACAGCTGTCTTAAAGATAGAATATTTTACCAACTTTGGTTACATTAATACTAGGGATGGGAAAAAATGTGATTCAGTTCATGGTTCATGGCTGTGAAAAGCAACAGGGAGCAGAAAGCATGGGTTTATATGGCTCAGAGCCATTTAACCCATGGCTTTCTGCTCCCTGCAGCTTTTCGCAGAGAGCAGAAAGCAGTGTTTTAAATGGCTCAGAGCCATTTAAACTGAAGAGCTGAGCTGTTTTTCATGAAGAGCAGAAAGCAGAGGTTTAAATGACTTGGAGCCATTTAAACCACTGCTTTGAGCTCTTCACTGATTGCACCAAAATTCATGGAAGTTTGTAGTGGTTCTTCAGTTTGCAAACATCGCTTTGTGAATTATGAACTGGCCAAAATTAATGACAAACTTTCATTCATAAGCTGGTTTGTGCCCGTCCCTAATTAGAACATGGGACTGATAACTAAAAATATACCTATTACTCATATTTTAAAGATACCTGTAAGAGTACAGTAGACTGAAGAATTTGAACTTGACACTTGGATAGGCCATTTTTATACAGGAACACTGAATCATTACGGTTGATACTAGTACCTAGGCAAGCTTGTTGGTCTAGAAGGCGCAAACTAATATAGTAGTAATATAGACGATTAAGCTACTATATGGAACTACTTTAGGTGATTTTCTTTTCATGAATTTAGTGTCTAAATAAATTTATAATGCCTTAATTTAGGAAAGCAATTTTAATTATTTTACATGATACAGTCTTGAACTTAATTACATAAAAATCTATAATAATCATTAAAACAATTTCAGTACACAATGAAACAAGTCAGCAGCTGTCAGATAAGTAGAATGGGTGTTAAAACAAAAACCAGTTTCTTCAAGGAGAATCTCACAAGGCTTATGATGTACTTTCATAAAGAGA
This sequence comes from Lepidodactylus listeri, assembly GCA_029233225.1. NCBI lineage: Eukaryota > Metazoa > Chordata > Lepidosauria > Squamata > Gekkonidae > Lepidodactylus > Lepidodactylus listeri. Next base: position 25,109,517 of record JARCFY010000012.1, read on the forward strand.
TAATGGAACACTTCTGCAGTTGGAGGAAAGAACCGTTCTTAATTGTTGATGATAAATGAATTCTTATACTTTTCTTTCTTGGCTTTCTAAACATGCCACGTTTCACCCCTTCAGGAGTATGGGTGTGTACGTGGCGGTGTCTCCCATTTACTTAATCAGCAGACAAACTGAGTAGAATAGAAAGAAAATGTCAAAAGTAACTGAGGTTGTACTCTTGATAAAACTTCAGCCAAAGTAGTGAAGCTAGCAATGCAAGTATGAATAATGTGTTGTTTAATCAAATGCCCCACAGGAAAAGTGTGTGTGGTTTTTAATTTTTTTTACACCTTTGTATGGTTCCTCCTTACTTTTGCCTTCATTATAGTAACATTTTCTTATATGAAGTATATACTGTGGGCTATACAGGATATGCAGGGGCTCCAAGTTAATGTTTGCATTTCCTTTGCTTCCCCCCCCCCCCCCCTTCCCCAACAAAATGAACAATGCTGCATTGAAATTATACTGGCTTTAATAAAATGATTGTGCTGAATTAGATTTTTCTGTTTAGTTAAAGACTATATTAGATATTTATATACTTTCAAACAGAAAACTAGCAAAACTTAAATACAAATGGTGCTTTTTGGCTTGTATGAATGTTTAAGCTCCTGGAACGGAACTGGTCACAGTAGCTCTGTGACCATGCTTAATACTTTTGGCTCTGAACCTGTAGACTTAAGGAAATATTCTGTTTTTGCATGAACAGGATGCTATTCACCACTGCTCTTGTTGAATTAATCCATGCAAAAGGCTTCAGCTTCAAATGAACATTCATGCTAAATTTTCAGTTTCTTGTATATTATGAGGCCATGGCATTTTAAAAGTATTTAAACGCTTTTTTGTGAAATACTGTGTTTTGTACACACATATATGAAGCAACTAAAATAGTTCTCAGAATCAGTTCTGCATTTCCATTTCCCCAAATTAAGTAATAAAACAACCACAAAGTATGGGACTTGAACATAATGAGTTCTAAATGATCTGTGAAAAGAATTGATAGGAGTAGAAATAGTTGTCCAGAGCCAGTTTTAGCAGACACTGTTAGTCTGTGATAATTCATCATTAGGATGAATTGTGAAAACGCAGATTAAGCCAAGCAGTCCTTGCTTCAGACATATTGACATTTTGAGAGTTCTGGAGGAATAGATTTTTAGAAATGTTGGACCACATGTTTAACTATTTTCCTCCATTCTCACCACTTGGTAAACTGTTAAAGCATGGCAATTTAAGCAGAAGCTTGCTCTATGCTTTCATTTTTATTTGGAATCTTTAACTCAAACTGGAAGCATCCAAAAGCATCATTAGGCTTTGGAGGTAAAGCTTAAGAAGTTGAGTTACACTGTAATTGCCAAAGAAACATCCTATATTAATCTACTGGAAGTCAAGGCCAATTCTTCTGCCGAAGGGTATTTGCTTGTTGCACTCCTGTGACATGGAACCTAATACTGTGATTATATGATGATCCATTGCACACACACTCTTCCACCCTTCAACTACTAATGGAGTACCTTTTATGGTTGAATTCCAGCTCATTTTAATGTTCTAAAATTCAACTGGATTTCAAGAATTCTTGCTGCAAAATGAAGGTCTAAGTTGTAAGCCACAAAGTTCCTGCTTTAAATCTCAGTTTAGCTGTGAAGTGCTGAGTGTCCTTAGACAAACCATCATCTGTAGGGTAATAATAGCTGATATAGTTAGTACTACTGGATAGTTGTAATGGGTTCTGAAAAGTCATCAGAAATATTTTGAGTGTTGAGCTTTGGTATAGCACTTCCCTAAGTATTCATATTTAAAAGCCTGTTGTATTGTGATAGTTGTGGTTGTATATGCTAGAAGGAATAACAGCTCTCAGTATTTGTGTCATTTATTTATTTTGTTTTCAAGTGTTTATAGTCTACCTTTCTTACTGAGACTATACACTGTGGCTGAGGACAGACTGGCAATCTAAAGCGGGGCAGGCACGCTTCGCAAACGGAGAAAAGGAGCATGTTCAGACATGCGCATCTGTCCGTCGGCTCCGTTGCGTACTTACCCGTCTCCCAGTCGCTTTCCTTCCGCTTTACCCGGACACCGGTTTTTCCCGGTGTTCAGGGGCCTTCCTCCGCATGCCTCCCGCTTCCAAACAGTGTGAACTGGAAGAAGCGGGAGGCATCCGGAGGAAGTGTGAACGCACCGGCAAAAAGTTTTGCGCATATGCAAATATGCGCATATGCAAATATGCGCACATGCGAAAAACATCAAAGGAAAACAAAAAAAGTGCAGCGGCACGCGTGAGCCGCGCGGGCTGGCTATGCGGCAGTCTGAACTCTCCGTGGCAGTCTGAATGCTCCGTATCGCCGCTGATCCGCATTGCTCTGGCCAGTGTGAACGGCCAGCTCCGTGGGTTTTTTCCCCCGCTCCAGTTCCCTCCGCTTTGCCTCCGCTTCAGATTGCCAGTCTGTCCTCAGCCTGTGTAAATCAATGCAATCACTAGGATTAGACATCAGATAAGCAGTGGACTAGATTTTGGATTATGAAATTATGAAACAAGTATAGAATATATTAGACATGATTCCTAAACTATGTGAATCTGTGGTGTAGCTTTAAGCTTAATGAATTTTAAAGAAAAGAATTCAGGACTGTAATGTTTTTATCTGAGTGGACCTGCTTTTGTGTTATTAAGTATTCCAAATAAATGGCAATGCACCATTTCATATAACCACTAGATGTCACAAGTATTACAGAAGCCTGAGAGGTTACTAAGGGCCTGGTGGAAATTCAACAACATATCACTGAACTTAACATATTTCACTGTTTCCACATAGTAGATGCCAAAAGAATCTGATACAGTGTGATATAAAAGCAAGGTACAACTGGAATAATGAAATTTCAAAAAATAAGCCTTTTTAAAGGGCTGGTTATAACAGTCCTATTGGGCATTGTAAATGCCTCAGGTGCACTTGATACTCTTTTTACGTTCCTGGCTTTTGGTTGTGTTTTTATGGAAAGATGGATTGAACTTCAATTTAAGAATATTCGGTAATCCCTCTCAGGACATACTATAACAGCTGGTATTTCTGTGTTGCAGCAAATCGATTCCATGCAACAGTCAGTAGTACTTATAGTTGGATTCTGACACAAAATTACAAAGCATTTTGAAGTAAATTTAGCCAAACCAAACATCACTAAAAATGTAACAATTTACAAGTTTGAGGAGAAGACTCTTGTTTTGTTCCAGCAAAATATTAAGCTTTTTAGTACTAGGGATTTCATCAGGTCATTTATTTCTGTAGGGAATAACTTCATACCACACTTTTTATAGTAAGGGTTTTGAAACTTAATATTGAAGAATTTAACCACACTAAAGAAAAATGAGGAATGGCATCCACACTTGATAATATTGAGCATTTACTAGATTAATTGAACTCCTGGTCTTTAAATTTATTATCTTAATTAGCTCTGCAATCCGTATCATTAATACGAATATATGCTTTTGATATAGATTCAAAAGTTTGTGCTATGCAACTGACTGAATCAGCACATAACTAAGAGCTGATAGGCTGGGTAATGCCACCTTGATCGTACAGTAATGGATTTGTATGTGTGTCCAAGTTTTAACATTTTTCTTTTTGATATTTGCATGTGACACTTGCAGCAGGACAGATTGCTTTGAAAAATGTGAATAGTGTACCCTTGGCTTGATCTCATGTTGGATTGCTTAAAAATTAAAGTCTGTTTTAACTTGTATGTAGATTCTGTGTTTGCAAGGATGAGTCAGTGATGATTACAGCCAGTCACTAAGTTAAGCACACAACAAGGCCATTGGATGAATATTAAATTGTTAAAAGATCAAATTTTTACAAAACTCTCTAACATTTAAACTTGTGGCCTTAGAACACAATGATTATAATATCACCAGACAATTTGATCAGCAACTAGAAAATCCTGTCCAGGTGCTGAAACTAATTTTGTGTGTATGTGTGTGTGTGAATGAACTACCGTACTTAAAATGTGTGAATATATATTCCTGAAAAATAGTAATCTGGTAATGAAGGATTGTTTGTAGGGTAAAAACCTCATTGTAATAGTGCCATTTTAACTGAGGGAAACTATAAATAGTTGCATTACATTTAAAAAATTCTTATGGTAAAACATAATTAGTGAATATATTCATATGGAAAGCCAAATTTACTGTTAATTTATTACTTTTGACCAGGATTGTTTAGAAATATCAACCTGTTCTTGCCATTTGAAGACCAGCATTATAATGACACATGTTATAATGCCTATCTTACTGCTCTTGTTTTTTGTTTGTCGTGTAAGCATTAATAAGTCAGGCTCTGGTTTGTGTTACTATTCTGTTCAAACTTGGTCAATAAGTACAAGATAACATCAGTAGTTTTAGTAAAATTATGTTACATTTAAACTTTACAGTTGCATTTCTGTATTTGTGAACTGCTGTCCAAGTATTCCGAATACCTTAAAACAAATACTGTGTTCCCTAGTGAAGAGAGAAGAAAATTTAGAGTTATATTAAGTGAGGGTAAACAGCTGTAGCCTTAGAAGTTCATGCAGGCTCCAGGTTTTGTTGGAAAAATTGGGCCCCAAAAGAACTACAACTAGACTTGGGGGACTAGAGGGGCTGCAGATTTGTTTGTCTTGATCAGCAGACACCTGTGCCATACGCCAAACTATTTTTGAAACTGAAGAGTTTCAAAAGCAGTGTGTGATATGTCAGTGGGAGAAAGAGTCAAATTCTGCTACAAGCAGAGCAAATCTCTATTTTGAGCCTGTACAATTATTTGGATTCTGGCTAGAATTCGCACAGATGTATGCATTCTCTGATTACATACTAGATTACAAGAAACAATGTGTACATTGCTCACTGTTTCTTGAGATTTTAAAATAATTCATTTTATAGTAATTTAAATATAAAGTGCTTTGAGAGAGGGCTAATTGTTCTTTGATCATTATTAGTAATTTTCAGTTTTAACAGTTTTTCTTTATTGTGGTATATTTCTGTTTTTCCCCCAGATCTGCTTTGAAACCTACTATGCATGTCTTTGTAAAAAGTCCAGAAGCAGGGTATTGAAGTTAAGTGTCACCTTCTGTCTGGACTGCTGTTCTAGCACATGTGTGTGCTGTGGTCTGCAGACTGAACCATGCCAGCTTTGTCAACTGGATCTGGAGGAGACACAGGTATGTAAGCATTAGATTGATAACTTCTACACAGAAGGATTATTAGTGATTATGCATAAATTGATTGTATATTGCCCCAGAGCCGGCTCTGGTTGCATGCAAAAACATATTTATGCATGATTAGATATACTGGATGGAGTGTGCCCCCATATGCATGCATACCACTGAAGGTAACTGCATGGCAGTGTACTATAGCATCCCTATTCAGATGTGTATCCACTTTATGCCCTTGGTTCCTAATTGGTAGTCCACAAATGGTAGCTGGGCTTGGTACTAGGCTACTGTTTTCTGCTAGCCAGCTATAAAATTCACTCCCACCACAATATTATCAGTAACAAGCCTTTTGATAAAGACTTGCTGAACCTTTATACTAACTCTCTTAAAGAAAACCCATTTTAAATGCTTAATTTTTATTTCCAGTTTTTGTATGCAACAGGTGTTTTGAGTCATTATTTTATGTAGTTACAAACATTCGCTGTCACCTAACCTACCTCACAAAATTGCTATGGGGATAAAATGGTGAGAAGATAATGTCTGTCTGAGAGCCCTGGAAAAAACGCTGGATTAAAAAAAATCCTATAATAAATAAAACATTTCTCTTAAGAAAGAAAGAAAAGTTATAGCATTTCAGATTAGAATTGCTCTCAGTAGAACAGATATGAAAATTTTACAGTACATGAAGATAAAACTGCAAGAAAAATAAAAAGCAGAATAAAAGACAGTTTAGTATCGCTGAAATCATGGCCCCAGGATTTGGAATGCTTTTATAGCAAATTAATAGCAGTTTTGATCACAGTTTTTAAAAAAAATTCCTCTGCTAGATAATACAATCGTAAGGGCCAAAATGTGGTGCTGTTTTTGCAGGATGAGAAGCACTGTGATTATTGGGAGCTCTTGGGGACCTTAAGAAATAGATCGCACCATAAATCAGTGTGGCTGTTTAAGTTAGTCTGGCTTTGTCTGGAACTGGTTAGGGGCACCCTTTGGCTGCAGCACTATGCATGCTAAATATAAACCAACAAGAATTTTATTCCAATAAAGATTATCCACTGCAAAAAGTTTGTGTTCATAAAAAGAGTTGCCGTGCACACCTCCCCGTGTTTATTCAAAAGTAAATCATACTGAGTTCAGTGCTGTTTACTCCCAAACAAGTGGTGCACAGACTTGCAGCCTAGACTGCAGTCTTCTTCAGATTTACCTGGATGTAACCCAATTGAGTTTCATAGGGCTGAGTAAACATCTATAGGATTATTCTGTTAGGGAAATGTTGTTTCTGCTTAAACACCGTTTTAGTTTTCCCTTCCATTCAACGCCTCCCATTGCTGTTCCTGTGTGTGCTGCATAACCCAGTCCCAAATGCCACAAAATATTGATTTAAGCCTCCCCTCCCCCGGTCAGCTACAGCAGAGACTTGAAATAACTGCTACACTTGCAACTGTTTTCCAGAAAGCGACATGCTTTAGTCAGTGGGCTTTGACTTGCATAATTAGCCTTACAGTAGAGTGTGATCTGGTCCCAGGGAATTCACTCACCAGAATCGCCCCTGGTATCTTGGTGGGCGGTTCCGTTGCTAGTCTGACAATACATGAGAGTGCAAGCAGTCTTCAGCACATGGATCTCCTGATTGGCGTGTCTATGTTTGTAATTCACATTAAATAATAAATAACTGCCTAATTTAAATTTAACAGAATGATTACTAATTACTTCTATAGGTGAAGTAAAGGTTTTTATATATGTGTTTTCAGCATTATTCTTTTGCATTTCCATTTTTTACGTGGTCACTGTGAATAATGTTTCTCTGTGTGTCTCACTTTTACACTGCATCTAGGACTAAGGGAGAAAATGTGTGTTCATGTCCTTAATTTTGTTCTTGCTAGTCTAGTACAATTTTAATATTTTAAGAATATTGATTTTAGTTTAGCAAAGCAGACTGCAGCTTAGACATTAGCTGAAGAAGTCACTGTATCTTGCTGTGTTAACTGCCACAGGGTAATACAGTTGGAATCCAGCTTTGTATAGTGGGAAAGAGCTGCGGACTCTAATCTGGAGAACTGGGTTTGATTCCCCACTCCTCCACATGAAGCCAGCTGGGTGACCTTGGGTCAGTCACAATTTTCTCAGAACTCTCTCAGCCCCACCTACCTCACAGCATGTCTGTTGTGGGGAGAGGAAGGGAAGGTGATTGTAAACCACTTTGAGACTCGTTTGGGGTATGAAGAGTGGGGTATAAAACCAACTCTTCTTCTTCTTTGCATTTCCTTGCAGGCTGTGTTGCTTTATATTCAAAACAAGCCAGGAGCTGATGAAGAACTGTGGGAGGGGAAGCAATTTCAAAACTGTTGCCCCCCAAATTTCTCTCTCCAGGATTTTATAAGCTCTCAAGGTCTTGAACAGGTTAACTTCTCCCCCCCCCCCTTCATTTTCTGAGGCCTAACTCTTCTCAACATTCTGTCCCTCCTGCAGTGTATTAAATTTTCATCAGGCTCTTTCCCGCTCTTTTAGAAAAGAGATTTTTCTGCATGCCTTGGGAATCCACTCAATATGTCCAACCCCTCCCCCAAACCTGCTTATGTGTAGATCACTAGGTTTTGTGGTTTTCATAACTGGTATGGAGGTCAGTCACTTTACTGTGGGATGTAGTGATATACAGAATTCTGAAAAATCATCTTTGGATTTGGGTTCGTTAGTCTGACTTTTTGAATAGCCCACATTTTCTCAACAACTTGTCAAAAGTAGTCATTTCTTTTTTCCTTTTGTAAAAAAATGACCAAGAAAACAAAACTTCAAAAGGTGTTAAAGCTGCCTGTGTTTGAGAGGGTTAGATGAAACAAAGTTTATGCACTTGTTTTGAGTTCTGTGTTTAGAGGTGATAAAAATTGCCTTGGTGGAGAAGGCTTGATCTTCTTGAAGTCCTTAACAATGTTGGCTGTACTATTCCCAAACTGCTGTTCTTGATAAGAGATACTGACAACATGTGTAACGGCATAATTTATATAAAGAAAAACTGAGTGTGTGTATGTTCTTGTCTATGGAGTGTTATGTTTATGTGTTTCAAAGTTCATGGACAGTTTTTAGAACTGTATGAATGTGGTGCCTTCTGTGAGCATTACAACTAAAAATGGTGAAAATGTATAAACAATCATATCTGGTGTGTGTCTATTTCATTATTAATATATGCCTTATGCATCCTAAGGTCTTCCACATAGGCACAAGCCATCAAGAAGGCGTGATAATGAAATAGGACCTTCTTGGGGATGGTGCCTCAGCTATGAACATAACATAAGAGAAGCCATGTTGGGTCAGGCCAATGGCCCATCCAGTCCAACACTTTGCAAAAGCCCATAGCTACAGTGGGGCATCTCAGGGCCCAGTCCCCCGACTTAACACCAAGGCCCCCTGACCTCATCCAGCCCAGCCCCCTGGAAAAAATCCTTATTTTATTTTTTTTGTGCCACACTGCACCCTCACTGAGCCTGCCTGCTGGAGTCCTGCCCTTGCTTTCATGCCATGACTTTGCCCACTTGCCCGACCCTCCATTCCCATGCTGCCGGATGGGACACCACCACACAGGACATGGGAAAGAAGCAAAGTGGTGGCGATGGCAGGGTCAGTCCAGCACCCCTCCCCCATCCTCTTGTCTTCATCTCCTCCGGAGGAAAGCTCCGCAGTCACACAGTGGCCAAAACCCAGGTGCCATTAGGAGGGCCACCAGTGGGGCCAGACTCCAGAAGCCCTCCCACTGTTACCCCCCAAGCACCAAGAATACAGAGCATCACTGCCCCAGACATAGTGTTCCATCTATACCTTGTGGCTAATAGCTACTGATGGATATGTGCTCCATATGTTTATCTAATTGCCTCTTGAAGCTGTCTGTGCTTGTAGCCACCACCACTTCCTGTGGCAGTGGATTCCACGTGTTAATTACTCTTTGGGTGAAGAAGTACTTTCTTTTATCTGTTCTAAACCTACTGTTTGTTAATTTCATTGAGTGCCCACGAGTTCTTGTATTGTGAGAGAGCAAGAAAAGTGCTTCTTTTTCGACTTTCTCTATCCCATGCATAATTTTGTAAACCTCTATCATGTCATCCCTAACGTCTTTAAACTTTCTTCACAGGGAAAGTGTTCCATGCCCTTAATCATTTTAGTTGCCCTCTTCCCAATGCTATAATATGTTCTTTGGGGTGCAGTGACCAGAACTGTAAACAGTATTTCAAATGAGGCTGCGCCATCGATTTATACATAGGCATTATGATACTGGCTGATTTGTTTTTAATTCTTTTCCTAATAATCCCCGGCACAGCATTTGCTCTTGCACACTGGATCAATGTTTTCAGTGAGTTATCCAACTCCAAGATCCACATTGACGACCACTCGCCCAGCCTTGACAGTTACCTTTGGAGCACCTCACAATCCTCCCTGGCTCTCACCACCCTGGACCACTTAGTGTCATCCACAGACTTCTTACTCGCAACTCCAAATCATTAATGAACATGTTAAAAAGTACCGGACCTAGTACTGAGCCCTATGGTACCACACTGTTTACCATCCTCCACTGTGAAAACTGCCCATTTATATCCACTCTGTTTCCTATGGCATGCCTATCCCATGGCTTTTAGACTGGAGCCTACTATAATTAGGTAGCAGGTGAAAACTCTTTTGTTCTCTAGGATTTTGTTTGATTCGTATGTGTGGTTTCCAGTCTATTCTTCTTGATTATTTTTAACTATGGGTTGCATTGGAATTATGGGAAGGATGTTTGCTGTTGCTGTTTTCTGCATTCTTCATTTTATAACATTACTATGGAAGCTGCCTTGGAAGCAGTTGTGAAAAATGTCAGGGTATAAATCTTTTTAGTAAAATGAATATAAACAAAGTTTCAGTGTATATTAGGTAATACTAAAATGTCAATGGTAGTGCATCTTTTTCAGGCAGCATTGGTAGTCTTTATTGAATTACACTGTACAGTAGCAAATAATGTCAAGAGTACAGGCACTGGGGTTGCTGAATATTTAATCTTGTATAACAAATGTTGTCTGATCCTTTTACAGAACTGTAAAGTACTTTACTTGTGAGAAATGTAAGCCTGGTAGAAATAGCAATGTACAGTACTGATTACCTTTGACAAAGTGGAAAACTTAAAGTTGGTGTGTTCTGTTTTATTAATACAGTAAAAATTTACAGTGTTGTTTTGGGCTTAGGTATATGTTCTTTAGTGTTTATTACCCCTTAGTTACAGTTAAAAACTGAGGTCTTAGCTTGGCACTTTGGTTCAAAATTCTGATATAGTAAATTACTTAATAAATGAAGGTAAATGGACATCCATTTGTCTTAATAGCGATTAAAAATCTCTTTGACAAGATTAGTGTTTTCTTGTAATATGTAAGAGTGATGGAATGCAGGAACCATATTTTTTATCATTTAGCTGTACCTTATAGCTTCCACAGACTTGTTCTAATAATGAAGCTATGAAGGATATGACAAGAATGGTGATATTAAATTTCTCTAGACTAACAGTAAATTTTTCCACTCTGATGTCAAGAATGTTGAGCATCTGGACTCTGCCGTATGAGTGGTTTACCATGTGAACACTTTCCCCAATTTCTTATCCATTTATTCTCCTCTTAGGAACTAGCTGTCTTTTGTAGAAAATAATAGTAGCGGAAACTGTTCCCTAGAATTGAAAAAAAGTTGTGTGCTGTTCATTTTCCCATTATTTGTAAGAATTTGCAAGTCTTTAAAATTAGTATTATAACAATGGACCCATGTATTCAGTAAGACAGAATTGAGGAAGACAGTTTGACGGATGTAGACAACTTTTTCAAGTCCATCCTACAATACTTGGTACTAGATTTTTATTCAGGGCAGTCTTTAAGACAGTTGACCCTGTGAAACTGTTTCTGTGAATAACTTGTAATCTTGACATCTTGCAGTCATGCATTCCTCCTGTCTCCTCCCCTACCCAAAATGCCATCTGAAAGCTGACCTGTCAGGTTTCGTTAATGTTGGATTAATTTAAATCTTTATTTTCTAGATGAGTTATAAAATTATGCTATTTCTGAAGTTACGTTAATGACAAGTGCTAATAAATCAAAATATAGATGCAAATTTTATTATCATCATGCTATTCAATCAGGTGGTCAGATGTTTTTGATAAGCAGCAGCAATTCCTGACATGAAAGCTGAACTTTGCAGTTTTGTAGTCTGCCTACTATAGATATAGAAATAAAACATACTAAAACATAACTTTATTTAATTAGAAAGGTTATGATAATTTATGTGTAAATACATACTGTGCTTTAATTTACATGTGTGGGAAAGTTTGATGAGATATTGTTGCAAAGTACCCAGCTTCCTTCCCCCCTCCTTTTTTTTGAATTGCTGATTTGGAATTGAGAATTTTGAGAGAAACAGAAGTCAGTTACTGCTGTCTCCAGCATTAAAGCACTGTTATCTTGATAGGGAATAATTGCTAAATGGTCAGGCAAATGTTATGAGTGTGCAGAAAGCCTTGCCTTTTTTGAAAACCGGGGTATTTTTTTCATGTAAAACTGCAGTAGCATTCTACCTGGCAAATTTAATAAAATAACTTTTAAAAAATGCTTTCAGAAGTTTAAAATGGAACTAGGGGAAGAGCACATGGCTAGTTAGTAGTGAACTGATATAAATACATGCTTTTAATCATGTTCCAGACATGCAAATGTACACTGAAAGTATTAGTCCAGGCTTGATGGTGTATTGCATTTAACCAGCAGTGTTACCTTGCAGTTTAAGTGATCAGAAACTTTCTCTTTTCAACACTAACTTGCCAGGTGGAAATGCATTTGGACTTTCTGTAATAAACCTGCTAATTTGAAAATCATAGATCTTGTATACCTACCACTACCCTTGTCTGGTTAGATTTAAAATTATTATCTGGAATCATATAAATATGCAGAAGGAAAATGATACAATATGTCATAAATTTGAACCAAGTGACACTAATTACATAGTTCAGAGGCTAAACATTCGAGAAGACATATGGTCTAGGTCATCTGTAGCATTACTTGAAGAAGAAGAAAATTGGTTCTCAGACTTCAAATTTTAATTTTGTAATTACCAGACAAGCTTTATTTTTCATTGTCCCTACTGGTTCATTCTAAAATCTTAGTTCAGATTTCTAGCGGTTTTTTTATGGTAGCAAGGTAAACTCACAGAATTTGTCCTCAAATTTAGACTATAACTCTTCATCCAGTATAATGGGGTAGTGGTACTATTGAAGTTAATTAAGTTGTAATAGTTGCTTTCTTATAAAGCTAATTGACTCAAGATATGTTCAAGGCATGATCATATCTGAAACAGTCACAGCCACCTGATTTCCCAGACTTCTAAAAATGAAACTGAATTCTAAGTATTTGAAATGCCTTTGCCACTACTGATATCTGTAATTTAATATGGCCTTTGAAATAAAATTATGCATGAGTAACAAATTGTATGACAGTAATAAGAACATGCTTTGCTTTTGGCCACAGGATCCTTGTTGGAAAAACTACTGCTAGTAACACTGAACAGTTTTTAGCATAGGTATAATTGATGGGAGTCTTCATATATAGTCCTCTTTTTTTTTGGTTGGTTTAAAGATAACAAAACATGGAACATTTAACACTATCCCATGAAAGCAATTGCAAGGGCAGTAGTCATAAAACCTTTGTAGATTTCAGAGTGACAGGGGATCATGATGCTACTTTTCTTGTCTGGGGCAAGTGATTCCTGTGAAGAGAGAGCTTGCCAGACTTCACTGCTAACTGACCTGTGACTCACAGGGCTATGTTTTGGAACAGATTAGTCAAATTTGTAATCTAGGATTGATTTAAATTACATTCTGGTATCTGTTACCACAGCTAACTGAGGCAAGTAGTATAGACAAGCCACTAACTTCTGATATGTAGCCAAATCCTGTTCAGCTGAGAATAGTAGCTGGGTAAGATGCAACTCCTGCTTAGTCCAAAACTCTCTGTCCAGGGCTGCAAACAGAAAGCGTGCTTGAAAAGATTCCTTACTTAATTTTTATTGGGGAGAGGAACAAAACTTTTTGATGGGAGAGAGAAGCCGAGGGGGGTGACAGGTGACAAGGTATAGGATGAGAGTTTATTAAATGTCTGTGCTCCGATATGAAAACTTGTTGCTGCCTTATAGACTCTCCGAGGAGGCAGTGATGTATTGTCCTGCATGTTCCATAGGCTTGAATGTGTCATTAGAATTGATTGACTGAGGAGTTAGTTTAAGGAAATGAGGGGATGGTTCCTCAAATGCTTAAGTTTTGAATGTGTGCACTATTCTGAAATGCATAATGCAAAATGCACTGTTCTGAAATTTAGAACTCTGGAAAGTTTTATTCTCATTTCTGTTGGAGCAAATGTTATACAGCATTGCTTATGCTGTGTAAATACTGAATGTATGATGCCGTCTTATGCAGCGTGAGACCATTGGTACATCTTAGCGTGATACTGTGCACTTGCACTGACAAGAGCTACTCAGGGAGTCTATCCTGAGGCTTGTTCCTGAGCAGGGGTCATTTTGTAGAAAAAGAGGTGCAGGAGCTCATTAGCATACCTATTAGCATAACTCATTAGCATATGCCACGCCCCCTGACATTAACAGAAGTGTGTCAGAAAGGGAAGCAAAAGGGGGGGCATCTTCAAAAGCCTCCCCTTCCCTTCCCCAGCTGGCCTGCCAAGGTGGGCGGGGGGTGGGAGTGAAGCAAGAAGGGCCCCATAGAATAAAATGAAAAGATCATGCTGCCGCTGCCGCATGACTCTTGCTTCGCTTCCACCACAGGCCCGGTGGGAGCTGGGGGAGGGGCTTGCCACCACTGCCATTTGTGCCCACTAGGAGTGTGCAAATAAAAATTCTGGGCCCAATTCAGATCGGGCCAAATCAGGCCGCATCTGTTCCGGTTGCCGAATGACCCACGCATGTCAGTTTTGGCAATGCAAGCCCATTCGGCCGGCCGAATGTGAGTTTCAGCCCCGTTATACCCTATGGGCCATTGAAGTCAATGGCAAAAACTCATAGGGTATATGAGGGGCTGGATGAGAGGGGGTTTGAGGGAGAGACCCCAAACTTGCAGGGTAGCTGCTGGGGCCTCTCCCTGAAATACCCACCAAGTTTCAAGAAGATTGGACCACGGGATCCAATTCTACAGGCCCCCAAACAGGTTGCCCCATCCCCTCCATTGTTCTCTATGGTGGGAAAAACGTTACCCTCCCAGCAGTCTTTGCCTAGGAAAACTGTGGCCCAGTTCTCTAATGCCGGCTACTAGGCCAGGCCCACTTGCATGATAAGGAACCTTCAAGGACTTGTTGGATGGCACTTCCCTCCCCCTGGCAACTCTCGTATCCTTTTTCCTTTCCCTGCCTCACTATCTCCTTCAGCTTTATTTATTTTGTATTTCTTTCATTTATAGTGAGGACCAAGGCCATTTACATTATTCTCCTCTCCTCCTTTTTATCCACATGACAACCCTGTGAGATAGGTTAGACTAAAAGTATGTGACTGGTCTAAAATCACCCAGTGAACTTCTGCAGCAAGATGTGGATTTGAACCTGGGTCTCCCAGACCCTACCCTGAATCTCTAACTGCTGCACCACACTGGCTTTCGTAGGGTGGCTGCTCTTGGAGAGTAGGAAGCAGTCAGGCATAGTTGAGTCATGCAAAGTCAGTGGTATCAAGGCACCCAGAGATTGCTACCAGGCCTAGGGCTGCCAACCACCAGGTGGGACCTGGATATTTCCCAGAATTACAACTGAACTCCAGACAATGGAGATCTGTCCCCATGGAGAAAATAACTGCTTAGCGGGTGGACAGTATGGCATTGTATTTGACCGAGGCATCTCCCCTCCCCAAACACTACCTTCCTCAGACTACACCACAAATTCTCCAGGAATTTCCCAAACAAGAGTTGGCAACTCTAGCCAGGCCTGGTCCCAATGAGTCCTCCCTCAAATGCCAAAACTGGCCTGGAAAAGACCCAGTTTGGAATACTGTGGTTGCCTAGTAACAGCCACTGAGGGAATCTACTGCTTAAAGCCATAAGCACTTCTTTTATAATTTGTGGGCTTTTTAACTTCATCAATGTATTTTTGTTTAGAGTTTGCATTTTTCTGCAAACCTGGGAACCTTTTCAGGTCAGTTGAAAGATCTGTCTTGCCCATTCACAGCTCCAGTTATCAAATTTAAGTATCCTAAAATGTGGCCAGCTTTGCAATTAGAATACAAGATTATATAAAATATATGAAGCCAGTTTCACCATTGCTTTCTTTTATCTGCAGGAGGGTAATTGGGAAATTCTAGAGTATATTCTCCATTGATGCAGTATAACTGTGAGGCTCAGTAGGCATACCCTACATTATATATCTACATTATATAACCTCTGAGTTGCAGAATATGTCAGTTGGCAAAGTGTTTGAAAACTGTTAGATATTTCTTTATGCTGCTTAGCAAAGCAATGAATATGCATTGAAAAATTGCCTGTATTGTGGTTTTTTTTCAGTGAAAACTTGTAGCCAAATGAGCATTTACTTCTGTCTGGCTTAGCTCTATTAATATGCTTTGGTTTGTTTTCACTAGCTGAACAAAAAAAGTGTAGAAGGAGGTCTGTAAGAAATGGAAATAGTCTTACCAACATCATTATCGTAAGGAAATTTATACAATTAACATTCATCTAATAATACAAATTAGCAGTTGGTGGTATTCAGAAGTATACTGCTAACTTTAACTTTCCACTCCTGTTTTCAAGCATTTCTTTTTATATGGAGGAAATGTGGAGTTGCTGCAGACAGTTGAGTGAAATATTTATTCTTCTTAAAAAGATGAAATGGAAAGAAATGTGTAATGTTTTCTTAGTGCCCTTTAAGAAACCATGTAAAAGGTTTGCTGTTGTCAAGTAGTTGCTGTTTTAATGAGAAAAATAGATGCCATGGTGCCCATTTAATATACATGGCTCACTGTCACTGAAATGCTCCAACAGCATCCACTGGTATTCTGAAACAGAGTTATGTATATGTTTTGTACCAGGTGCTTGGCTTTTAAAAACCTAGCCACTGAGCCACGCACCCTGGATTGAAACTTAAAATCTTTGGATGTTAGTGCAGTCATTGATAGAAGGCAGTATTTAGCATAAGTTCACAGGGGTTTGTATCCAGGGAAAACATAACATTTCAATATCTAAAATACAGAAGCATAAGATCAATAGACTACTGATAACATACTTTAATTGCAGTGTGTTTGAAAATAGCAATATTGCAATGTTTTTTCTTGTGATCAAAAAATCTTGGTCTGATTATGACCATTCTTTTTTCTGAGAAACTAATTGCTCTGCGTTTAGTGGAGCTTACTTCATAGAGAATGAATATGTTCACTGCTGCAGAATAACATGTAGTAATAATGCAAGCTGGTAACCATGGTGGTTACATAGATCCTGGTGTCGGGGTAGGTGGGTGTACTGGGACTAAGAGGGAGGAGGGAAGTGCACTTCATCTGTTTCAGCCCTAAGAAATCCCACTGGAAAAATTAGACACATGCTCTGAATTGGTATCGGCTCATGCTAGGTTACCTCCTTTGAGAAAGCCCCTACAAGTCATTTTGCCAAGTTTGTTAGACAGCAGCATGATGGATAATTCTGTGCTGTTTGCTACTGTGAAAACACTGTGCTACTGTCTGCCCCAGCGAACTGCTGTGAGATGTGCTGCAAATAACTAGGAGCAGTCATTGCTTTAATCCCTTTTAGAGAAGCCTGGCTAAGTCCTTTGTGCGGATGCCCTTGCTTGGTGCAGCTTACACATATGAGGCTTTTGACTGCTGTATAGCTAGTCTTGAAGTTTTTATTCTGCTGTACATCTCTTATACCCAAATTCTTTAAAAAATCAATGTATCAGTGAGAAATATTTAGAGAAACCACAAACTCTTTTTAATGGACCACCTCATCCATTTTCTCTGTTCTTTTAAGGATGTTTTTCCTATTCATGACTCATTTCACTCTAATATCAAGGGAAATGGAATAACGATTAAGCAAAGGAATGTGTGTGTTTCTGGGATTTGTCTCTTTCCAAAAAGCATTATGAATTCTTGGTACAGTGCTAAGTAAATATGTTCCTATAGAAGCTTTAGCAACTGTTAATAAAGTAAAAAGTACCCCACTAGTAACGCTAAGGGGGGGAGGGGAAGTCATCTCTTCTCTGACTTAGTGTTTTTTGGCTACTGCCAAGCCTACTACTGGTTTAATATAAAATGGTACAGGCAGCAAGTTACACAAGAGGGTTAAGTGAAATTAATGAGATCACCCTTAGCTTTCACTTCTTGTGTTATTTTCACTTTATAGGTTTGTATGAGCTGCTGGCTTCATTGCCAGCCCAGCTGCAGCCACATGTGGACAGCCAGGAAGACCTGACCTTCCTCTGGGATATGTTTGGTGAAAAAAGCCTTCATTCACTGGTAAAGGTAAACCACACTTAAATGCTCATTCTCTTTGAGAAGCACTCATGGAAAAACATTTTGAGCAGCCTCTAGTAAACCGGGAATCAAACTGTTACTCAGTGAAAACAAAACAGCCTTGTTTCAGCGTTTTGCTTCTGCGAGGGATGGAAATTGTTAAAGGATTCTACCAAAAATACAGAGATGATTTCATTTAATAGTGATGTTTTGGCAGTATACAGTAATGCAACAAACATATGATGTTTGCCCTTGTTTAGAATGAGGTAGCACGAAATAGTAGCAGGAAACCTGAGACTCCTTCATGGTCAACATTCAAGGCCTGGAGTTTAGCTTAAATAAACAAATGTTCACAGCAAAAATTAGACGGGATATATTTTTGAGGTAAAAGATGGCAACAGTTCAGTAGCCACATTAATTTAAAATAATTTCCTCTAACAAAGTCAACTGAAATTCTAGTAAGACTTTTTAATTGGCTAGCATCCATTGAAAATTGTGTTCAGCATATAAACATATTGAAGTAGATCATGAATTCATAGATGCGTCTAGTGAAAAATGGTAGGTATTCATGTGTATTCTACTCTTGAACTTGAAAAATGATTTACAGTTTTTATTGTAAACATCTTGTAAATGCCAGCTGAGTCACTAGTATAATGGTTTTGCAGATGAGGAGCTAAGGCTGAGAGGCCTTAGGCAAGTCCTGTACTTTGAGTTTGAATTAAATTTAGGGCTCAGCCCTCGGTTGGAGAGGATGCAGTGTATGGGAAATAGGAAGCATGCAGGGCTCTTATTCTAGGAAATGGTGTACTGTAGCAAATGCTGTAAGGATAGAAAACAGGGAAGCTGGAAGCTCCATACCTGCCTATGGTTTGGAACTCACTGATTTTAGAAGACTTGCCAAGGAGAGGAATCCTGGTGTGGAAGTGGGAGTTCAGCTGGGAAAGAGGCATGATATATTCATCATTGTAGTGAGATTTTTAAAGTGAGGCTTGTGTCATTTTATAATTGTTAGCTACACCAAATGTATAGGACCTAGAATAAAAGTGTGAATTCCTGTCACCCAGTTGTTGGCATACAGACTTGTCGCTTTTCTGTGCTTTCAGAGGCAGAAAAGCTTCCATATCAAAGGGTCTGTGCACTGGTCATGTTTTGCGTTTTAAGGAGTCATCCAGGAATCTTTTCCAAGTCTGAATTTTCTTGGAATGGTTATAATCCTGGAAGAAAAGAATGGGCAGAAATTTTAGCAGTCTAAGTGGCACTCATTTCTGTTGCTGAAATATCCTGATACGATAAAGTCAAAAGTCCAGTCTCAGTCCAAGACCTGGCTGCTCTCTCTTCCAGTTGCCAAGAGGCTATAGTCGTTTGAGAAAGGAGTCATTTCCTGCCAGATAGTAATGATTTTATAAGGCTGAAGTCCATGAGCTTGTCCTGCAGAAATAGCAATGCAAACAAATGGATATTGAAGAACTGCTGTAAAATACTCGAGTTCCCCATGTTTATTTTCAGAAGTGTGCTATATCCTTCTTAATAGACTGCATGTTCTTATTGTTGGGACTCTTTCTGCACAACTTTTGGTTTATTTTACAGGAATATTAATATGCCTAACAATAATTGTAGCTACAAGCTGAAGCAATTGAAGTAAATTCTTGCCTGCCACCTTTTTCTGAAATAAGTATTCTTACAATTCAGTGATGCAACAGAAACTCAAATTGGGTTGGCATAGAAGTCAGAAAAAGAACACACATTGGCTCAGATCCCATGATCAGGCACTCTTTTTTATGCATTTCCCCCCTTTCCCATTTTGAGCAGAGTCATAGGGATGATGATAGCAGACCAAATGAATGGCATCTTGGTGGGTCTGTTCTGGCCTGGTTTGTACAGCCCTAGGTCATTCCTTCTCCCAGGGTGTTCTGGCTGTTTTACTGCAGGCCCTCAAACCTTCCACTAAATACTCTTATGACCGGAAATGGCCTTGTTTTGAGTCCTGGGCTGCTACTAAAGGGGTCTGTCTCCTCACTTGCCCAATGTCGTCGATTCTGGAATATCTGCTATACCTAATACATACTAAATACATATACCTAAACTGTGTCTTCAGTGAAGACCCATTTGGCAGCCACTGCTACTTTCCATGAGGAGATACAGGGAACTACTGTTTTTTTGCATGTTAGCTGTGTACTTCTTGAAAAGATTGTCTAATGTCTTTCCCCCTGCACCCTGGATTGTTCTGCAATGGTCTTTACCTTGGTATTGGCTACCCTCATGAAACCTTCATACTCATTAGCATTACTCTCTAGAAAGGTGGCATTTTTAGTGGCTATTACCTCAGCCAGGAGAGTCATCAAACTAGCAGCTCTTGGGGGGAACCCACCTTTTCGCAAAGATAAAGCACTATTTATTTGTTATTGGGGACCCAAGAAAGGTAGAGCAGTGTCAGCCCAGTCCATGTCCTGCTACGAAGTATCTGGAGAGTCGTGTCCTCTCAACGTGAAAGCACATTCTACACAAGCGCAAGGATCATCGGCCACTTTTCATCGGCGAGTGCTCCTTCTGGACATCTGCAAGGCTGCAATCTGGTAATCAGAGGACATTTTCGTGAGCATTGTGCTCTGGATCTGCAGGCAAGAAAAGAAACAGATGTAGGCAAGGCTGTTCTGCAGACTCTGTTCCAGTGAGAGACTCACCATACCTCCTACAGTGAGTAGCTTGCTAATGGCCCGATGTGGGGCTGCACAGGAAGACAGAAGATGAAAACAGAGTTGCAACAAGTAACTGTTGTTCATCGACATCTGTGCAGACACACATTCCCTTTCCCCTGCCCTGCTGTGAGCTCTCACATGGCCCATTGTGCCCCCCCCCCAAAAAAGTGGGTGCTTGCGGTGGCTGATCAGGAACTGAGGGAAAGGGGTGCACAGCTGTCAGAGAATGTGATGCATTGGGCAGGAATACCTCGCCTGTGCTAGCTTCAAAAGGGGCAGAGCACCCCCATTTTGGAGCTTTTTGCTAGAAAACAAAATGTCCATGGCCAGCCTGTGCAGGTGCAGTACCAATGTCTGCCACTTTAGCAAACTACTCTGTTTAAGTATTGCTGTTTGCCCATCTAGGCATTCCTGTATATGTTTGAACGGTCTTTGAGAGAAGGAGAGCATTGGTTGGATTAGAGGTGCTCACAGTTTTTGGAGAACCACGTTCGCATTAAACATCAACCAGAAGAGCCACATGAGGTGGCTCCATGTGCCACCCACCAAATGCACACATTCAATTAATACAAGAACTACTCAATATTAAATATACAACTATAGCCTTTTTAATTGCTTCTAAGTATGTAGAGTTATCTGTCCCTTCTCCTCAGCATGAGGAGCTCAGTTGAGAAAGAGGGATTGTCCAGACACCTGAAGGAGAGTGAACTAGCTTTGGAGAAATGGGAATAAAACCAGCATCACTCTACTATAGCCAGGTTGCTCTTTCCTTACATAGCTGCTGTGCTCTTGTTGGTTCTCCCTCTGAGGTGGAGGCCATCTTGTGGGTGATTCCCACCTATCTCCAGGGAGGCAGGATTAAGTCAAACTTCTTCCTGTTTCCTGTGGTGGGCGTCACCCTCAACCCAGTTCTTTTCCTGCCTCTGAAGGGAGAGCAGCTGGGTATTGGCTCTGCCTAACCCTTTCTTCTACTTTTTCACCAAACTTTCACCAAAAACTTCCACACTATATTTTCCTTTCACAGCTTCCTCTCTTTATTCTTCTCCAAAAAAAAAAAAAAAAAAAAAAAAAGAACCCTCTCCTCCCTCCTCTCCTTGCAGCCTTTTTTCTATACCCCCCCCCCCACCCGCTGCCGATCGCAGAGGCGAAAAGGGGATTAGAACAAGCCCGATTGCGCTCTATGGAGTCTGCTGGGCACTCGGAGGAGCGGCGCGACCGCGCGCCGAAGAAACGCCCAGTCCCTCACAACCGGGACACGGAGCCTCGCAGCGATGGCGCCGGCGGCAAAAAGCGCGCCAAATCGGTCCGCCCTACTTCACCAGAGGGCGCGAGGAGACCGGCGGCAGCGGCAGCGGCGGCCATTTTGTCTGAACACGGCCGCGATTCCGAAGTCGGGTATGGCCTTTCGTGCCCCCCCCCGCACTCTGATACCCCCGGGGCATCTAGCCGATCCGGGGAAGAACAAGTGAGGATGATCCAGGAGAGTTTCGCCTGTGGAGAGGCGCAGGAGGACGAGGTAGAAGACGACCAGGGTAATGTAGACGACGACCCCATTCCCTTTTCCCCTGCAACCATGGCCTTTTTTCAAAGGGCCATGAGGGCCGAGATATTTCGTTTCTGTGCCTCGGGGGGGCATACCACACCCAGACCGGGGTCCTCTCCCTCTCCTCCCCCTTCTACCCAACACCAGAGTTCAGGGGGTAAATGGCCCACTAAAGCAGCCAAAAAGAGTAGCCAGATGGCTCATCAAGTGGCAGGGCCCCACTATTCGGACTTAGACGATTTTTCCCAATCTGCCAGTGATAAGGAGGAGGGAGAATTTTCCTCTAACGAGGATGAAACAGATGCAAATCCAAAACCTCCCTCTGCAAAAGAACAGTCTTTCAGGTTTTTTAAGCCAGAGGATTTGCACTATTTACTTTCAAAAACACTGGCTGCACTACAAGTACAAAGCAGTCAAAAAATGCATAAGCATACCCCTCCCTCACTAGAACAAGGAGAGGGAAGTGAGATTTTTGATGAGTTCTTTCCCCCGGTGGACCCGGCTGAAATAGCCTTTCCCTTTCCGAGCTTCTATTTAAGAAAGGTTAAAGCAGAATGGGAGAGACCCCTCACAGCAAAGCCTTTCCCAGGTTCTACCAAAAGGCGTTATCCTCTGCATTCTTCAGCTTATGATTTACTACAGGTTCCAGTGGTAGACGCACCAGTAGCAGCACTCCAGTCCTCTGGTGTAGTTTCAGAGGACAGCCACGGCACCCTCAGGGATAACCTAGACAAGAGGGCAGAATTCGCCCTACGCAGGGCACACGAGGCCAATGCCCTAGCCATTCGGGCATCATCTGCAGCATCCACAGTCTCCAGAGCCTCCATAGTCTGGATGAGGAGACTCATCCAAATGTTGCCCGAAGGAAATCGTGGGCTACTTGAAGGGGCAAATAGGCTGTTAAAGGCCATGTCCTTTTCCGCTGACGCGACACTGGATGCTATGGTGTTTTCAGCTAGAGCCATCTCCACGGCAGCAGCCGCACGTCGCACCTTATGGCTGAGGTCCTGGCCAGCTGACTATCAGTCTAAGGCCATGGTATCAGCTTACCCTTTTCAGGGAGATAAACTATTTGGGGAACCTCTAGAGAAGATTTTGGTCGAGACCAGAGACAAAAAGAAGACTTTACCCAGAACAATCCGACAGGGGGACAAAAGACCAACCGCATCAACATCCTTTCGTCCCTATAACACTCCATACCGGTTTCACCAAGACAATCGAAGACCAGCCTGGGGTCAGAACAAGCAGTCCTTTCGTAGAGGCGGCTATCGAAACGCCAACAGATTCAACAGGAACTTCAACAACAGATCAGACAAGGGCATGGACTCCAAGCCCTCCAAGGCGTGACTATGCAGACGTTCCGGTGGGAGGCCGCCTTCTCCTATTCAATCAAAGGTGGCTAAGCCCAGAAACCGATACATGGACAGCGGATATCATCACCAACGGCTACAAAATAGAATTCAGAACCATACCCCCACCACGCTACCTTACCTCCCCGACCCACAGGAATCTGGAAAAGAGGGACAGGACGTTGATGGCGATCGAACATCTCAGTCAGACTCGTGCAATAGAACCGGTTCCGTATCAAGAACAGCGGGCCGGTGTTTATTCAATTTTCTTCACTGTGCCCAAGAGAAACGGGGATTGGAGAGCAATCCTCGATTTAAAATACTTAAACAAATATGTACATCTCAGGCACTTTCGAATGGAAACCCTCAGGTCTATCGCAGAGTCTCTTCAGCCCCGAGAGTTTCTAGCCTCCGTGGACTTGACGGAGGCGTATTTACACGTGCCAATCTTCCACCAGCACAAAAAATTCCTGAGGTTCTGCACGGGGGAAGCGCACTGGCAGTTCAGAGCACTCCCCTTCGGTCTTTCTTCAGCCCCTCGGGTCTTTACCAAGGTCCTGGTTCATCCTGTCGTCTGTCTCAGAAAACTGGGAATTCACATTCACCCTTATCTCGACGACCTGCTGATCCGATCGTCCTCAAAACAGCAAGCTTACAGGGATATAGCCAAGACCATTCAAGTCCTGGAAGAACACGGCTTTCTGATAAACAGAAAAAAGAGTCATCTGCAACCGTCTCAGCGTCTAGAACATTTAGGAGTCGTGATAGACACTCACTCCTCAAAACTCCTCTTGCCGAAGGAAAAAATCCTCAAGCTCAAAAGGATTGCAACCCAAATAATCACGGCTCGCACCTCGTCCCTCTCCCTACTCACCAAGTTGATGGGAATGATGGTTTCCACATTCGATGCTCTGCAGTGGGGAAGATTTCATTCAAGACCTCTTCAGGCCCTATTAAGACCTTTTCAGAACTACATTACGCTCAAATTAGACAGATCTCTAAAAGTTCCTTTACACGTGAAGTCCAGCCTTCGATGGTGGACCAAAACTTCCAATTTATGTCGGGGCA
Organism: Lepidodactylus listeri; assembly: GCA_029233225.1. Taxonomy (NCBI): domain Eukaryota; kingdom Metazoa; phylum Chordata; class Lepidosauria; order Squamata; family Gekkonidae; genus Lepidodactylus; species Lepidodactylus listeri. The sequence continues at coordinate 25,133,852 of JARCFY010000012.1, forward strand.
AGTCCTTCTGGAGTCACGAACAGATCCAAATATTCACAGACGCCAGTCTGACAGGTTGGGGGGCGACCCTCAATCATCAACCGACTCAAGGAACATGGTCACCATCAGAAACCTTCCTGCCCATCAACCTGTTGGAACTACGAGCTATCCGACTAGCTCTACTGCATTTCCTACCTCAGATACAGGACAGACACATTCTTATCCGCACGGACAACATTGCGGCCAAGGCTTACCTAAGCAAACAAGGCGGTCTGAGATCTCTAGCCTTGTCAAGAGAAGCGAATTTACTCTTGGCATGGGCGGAAACGCATCTGGCATCCCTTCAAGCGGAACACATTCAAGGGTCGATCAACACCCAGGCCGACTGGCTCAGTCGACAGATCCTCCAAGAAGGGGAGTGGTCTCTTCACCAAGACATCTTTCTGCTGATCGCTTCAAAGCTGGGGATGCCTTTACTAGACCTCTTTGCAACTCCGAACAATGCCAAACTGGACAGGTTCTTCTCTCGCTTTTTTCATCCGGCAGCAGAGCAGACAGACGCACTTCTAGCTCCATGGCCGGCGGGTCTACTTTACGCCTTTCCTCCACTACCAGTACTTCCTCGTCTTCTGCGCAAGATAAGGGCCCTGAGAGCAGAAATTATAGTCATAGCTCCGTATTGGCCGCGACGGCCATGGTTCACTTCCCTACAGGAACTAGCAGTATCACCTCCATTCAGTCTGCCAGTCCGAGTAGACATGCTTCAACAGGGTCCCATCTGCCATCCAGACCCGGGATGGTTTCATCTGACCGCATGGAGATTGAGAGGGAGAAGCTCCTCAGACTAGGTTACCACGATTCTGTCATCAACACTATTCTGAATTCCAGAAAACCATCCACGAACAGGATCTATAACGTTACCTGGAAAGCCTTTGTTAGATGGACCAGGAGAAAGAAAGTGGATCCTCTGCACCCCAAGATCCGTTCAGTCCTAGCCTTCCTCCAAGACGGCAAGTCGGCGGGCCTCAGGGCATCCACGCTCAGGAGACAGATGGCAGCGTTAGCTTCGGTTTTGCCTTATTATAAAGGCTTACCTATCACTCGACACCCTCACATACGCAGGTTTCTCCAAGGAGCCTCTAACAGTGACCCGCCAGTACACCATAGATTCCCTACGTGGAAACTTAACTCAGTCCTGTCGGCATTGACAAAGACCCCTTTTGAACCCCTCAGAAGCATCTCAATCAAGTTCCTCCGTATGAAGACACTATTCCTCGTAGCCATCACTACGGCCAGAAGGGTCTCAGAACTGGGGGCCCTTTCCATCCGATCGGACCTGTGTGTATTCCATAAGGACAAAGTCGTTCTTCGCACAGATCCGTCCTTTTGCCCAAAAATCAATGCCAATTTCCATAGATCTCAGGAGATTTTTCTACCTTCCTTCGTCCCCAAGCCATCACACCCTAAGGAAAAGATCTGGCACACACTGGACGTACGTCGGGCTCTTAAAGGTTATATTCTCAGGACAGCGCCCTTTAGGAAGACGGAAGCTATGTTCATTAACATTTCACCTCCTCACTTAGGGAAAAAGATGTCCACTCCAGCTATCAGTTCGACCATAAGGTCCTGCATTACGGAGGCTTATAAAGCCATGCGCCTTCCAGTTCCAGAAGGTATCACAGCTCACTCTACCCGCAGCGCGGCCACTAATGCAGCATTTTCTAATAGAGCTTCAGTGGATGAAGTCTGTAGGGCAGCGACATGGTCATCCCTGTCCACTTTCATTAGACATTACAAGATCAATGCTTATGCCTCGGCTGATGCTGCCTTTGGTCGTAGGGTCCTTCAATCAATTGTACATGAGGATGACGATCCCCCACCCATCGATTAGGACCATTGCTCTGGGAGGTCCCACAAGATGGCCTCCACCTCAGAGGGAGAACGACCAGTGGTTACTTACCGTGAGGGGTCCTTCTCCTCTGAGGGTTGGAGGACATCTTGGCCCTCCCGGATCGTCAAAGTGTTACACATAACGGACCATTACAGAATTTCTTAAGAAAAGGAGAGAGAGAGTGGAGTTGGAGAGAGGTTTGTTTGTTTATTGAATTTATATTGGATTGAGCGATTAACCTCACGTAATCGCAAAAATTTGGTTTACGAAACAGTTCCTAATTTGTTTTTCATTCTTCCTGTTATATCTGTTCTTTCTGTTCCTATGCTATTCTTAATGTGTGACTAAGTTTTCTTCAGCTTTTGGAGCACCCGAACTGGGTTGAGGGTGACGCCCACCACAGGAAACAGGAAGAAGTTTGACTTAATCCTGCCTCCCTGGAGATAGGTGGGAATCACCCACAAGATGTCCTCCAACCCTCAGAGGAGAAGGACCCCTCACGGTAAGTAACCACTGGTCGTTTTACTCTGTTTTCTCTGTGGCTGCCTGGGTGCTGAGATGAAAATGCAGAGGCTGCGGAGAATGGTAGGTTTTTTTTGGAGAGGACAAGGCCCTTCTCTCTTTCCTGGAACGTGAGGTGAATACTGCATTGGGGAACACTACCCAGAAGACACACAGGTGGTATATCAAAGAGCCACGTGGCTCCTCAGACACTGAGTGAGTGTCACTGGGTTAAATGAAGTAAGTTGTGAGGTTTCCTTGGGATGGAGGTTGTGGAAGCAATTTGCTGTAACCTAGGATAGAGGCTTAGGGTTAACTCATCTTCCACACCTGCATGTGAACATTCATAAGTCAAAATATCACATAGAGTTCAGTTCTTGTTTAGGTATATCTGTTCAAATGTATATCAGACAGAGAAGTATACTCTGAGGTACCTGTGTTTAAAGAAACTGAATAACATGGCACCTATACATGAAGGACCTCAGGTTTTAAAGGAGGCAAGGTTAGGTAATGTTCTGTAATGTGTGGAGAGTGTGTTAAAAATAGATTTGTTACTAGGGCCTCATGTTCACATTTCACATAGAGATTAATTCAGGGTTTGAAATGTCCTGAAGAGTGTAAAAGTTCTAAGAAACTTGAGCTTAAAAGGGCACAACAAAACCACCTCCAATTTAGGAAATTCTTTCTGCAGTAGCTGAGCGGGGAGTTTGGCTCTGAAGGGGCAGGGAAATTTATCTTGGAGGAAGGGTAACTTGTCTGGCTTTAATCTGAATTTCCTCTATCCACCAAGGGGACCTCTTCCTATAAGCAAAGTCATCAAAACCTTCTCTTACTATCTGCTTGAAAAAGTTTGTTTGAATGAAGTCTCTGAATTCCCAAATAGCAGTTGCTTTATTTTGTTGTTGTAAGGAACAAAGAAGTCAAAGTGGAAAAGATTTTTCCCCCTCAAGATCAACATGTTTCTAAAAAGTAAAACCGAGTAAGGGGGCTTATAGCCAGCATTTAAATTGCTGTGCTTGCTTAAAGTGAAATTGTTTTCTGTATTAATTCAGGACTTGAGAAACTTTGTCTTGTGGATTGATAGTAGAGCCAGTAGTCAATGATAAGAAGTTCAAAAATTAATTCCAGTGTAATTTTGCAAGGCAAATAAATCAGTAAAAGTATTAGAATAATAACAGAGAACATTTTGTAGTTAAATATAAAAAACTTTAGTACATTCTGCACATTAAGTCACTTTGTTAAAGTGAGAGAACTAAATTTCAGATAAAAGATTACCATAGTTCTGTCAAAAACTTCCATGAACTTTTAAAGCAGATCATGGTGGTTTGTGGTGTTTTATGGATGCAGCAGAAAGCATGGGTTTAAAGAGACTCCCAGTCCCTTAAAATACCTGCTTTCTGTTCCTCATGAAAGCAGCAAAAACTTTAAAAGGACTGCACAAGACAGCTTGAAAAACAGCTGTGTGGCCCCACTACTCAGCTGTTTTTTAGGCTGTCTTGTGTGGTCCATTTAAACTTTAAAGGGACTGCAGAAGGTAGTATGGAAAACAGCAGAGCAGCAGGGAGCGCCTCCCCTCTGCTCAGCTGTTTTCCATACTACCTTCTGCAGTCCCTTTAAAGTTTAAAGGAACTGCACGAGACAGCCTGAAACAGCTGAGTGGCTGTTTTGGGGGCTTTCTGCAAACTCCATTTAAAGGGACTGTGGTCCCTTTCAGTGGGATTTGTGTGGCCACAAACCAGTTTGGTTTATGAACAAACCTCCTGGTTGAGTTCAGTTCATGATTCAGCCATGAACTGAACCACATTTTCCCAGTTTGTGCCCATCCCTACGCCAAAGATAGTAGGTTATGATGGAAAGTGATTGATTCAGACAAGATGGCATCCTTGACACAGATCTGGTAGCCAGGAGATAGTCAAATGGTACTTTGTGGGGGGGTTTGTTGTTGTGTGGGATTTGTGAAGGAAATGGCAAGACCTTTATGTATTATGCTGCAAACCTGCCTCTTTGTTTATGGTAAAAAGATGTGAGGAGCTCTGGAGGTTCAGGGAAGCCTTACTGATATTTTCTCAGAGTGTTCAAGATATCAGGCTGTTCTCTGTTGGGAATGCCCTAAGCAATTCTTGCTTTGATCAAGATACCTGTATTTAATATCATGCTGGATACTTTCCTCCTCACTTATGACATCTGAAGGCCAAAAGGTCTTGGAGTTTCTCCAAGAGGAGGGAGGCCACACAACAACAGAAGCATTTGGTTCTGATCAGCCAAGGCCTACCTAACTGTGGATAACTCTAGGCACCCAGGATTTTTTACTTTAAATTTACACAACAAAAGTCCAGTTGAGAGACTTTGCCTTGAGAGACTTTCAGAGTCAAATTGCCTATCAGCAATGCTTTGAAATGGTGCTCTTGTTGACAAACTAAGAACATAAAAAGGGTTCTGGTGGACCAGACCAGTAGCCATCTAATCTATTCCAGCATCCTGTCTCACACATTGGCCAACCAGTACCTCAGGACATTCAACAGCAGGGAACAGAGACAGAGGCATCCCACAGGATAGAGCCAAGGTGGAAAAGGCCCTTGTCCTGGTGGGGCCTGGCACCACCAAGTTGTGCAGTGTTGAGTGCAGTGTACAAAGGGGACTATAGTGAGAGAGCTGATCCCTCAGATATGGTGGTCCCAGACCATTTTGGGCTTTATAGGCGAGTACCATAAAATATAGGTGAGTAACATGAAATTAAGCAAACTCCAGAGCATGACGAAAGACAGGGGGCCTGGTGTGATGTGGTCCATGGGGTCATGAAGAGTCGGACTCGACTGTGCGACTGAACAACAACAACAAAGGTGAGTACCAGCATCTTGAACTTGATCTGGAAATAGATAGGTAGCCAATGCAGCTGCCACAGCACATGATGAATATTAACATCCCAGGCTACACCAGCCAACAATCTGGCAGCTGCATTCTGAACTATCTGAAGCTTCTGGAGCAGTCTCAAAGGCAGCCCTGCGTAGAGCGAATTACAGTAATCTGAGCAAGAGGTAATGGTGGCATGGATCACTGTGGCAAGGTCAGAACTAATTACCAGGCTCACCCCATAGATGGTGAAAGGGAGTCCATACAACATTGGACAGCTGGGCTCTGAGAAGGAGCAGGAGAGGGAGGTGCTGGTGTGGTGTTTTTTTTAATTTGCTTTTCCTTAACTGCTGAGGAGAATTATCTGAGTTTACTGTGTGGGAGGACAGTGTTTGAGGGTGTGGGTGTGTATAGCCTGTTGGAGAGTGGTGCCTGTTTGAGTAAGTATGCCTTCTGTTTGTCTCTTTTGCCTGATCATAACTGATTGTAGTTGACTGCTGGCTCTGCCCTCTGATGGGTGAGCCTTCAGTTGTGTAAGGCTCCTCCTTGCCAGAGGCACAAGCCGAAGGGCGAGAGCTTGAGGGCTCTTGCCTTGTGGCAGCCTGGGGGTCGGACCTGGGGGCCCTGTAGGAAGTTGAGTAGCTCTTACATCCTAAATTTGTTAGGTTTTTTGCTTCTGCAAAGCTTTCACAAGTCATCTAAAGAGGCAGTTTGGCAGGGGAGTTACCAGGGATGTGCTGGTTAAACTGAACTAATTTTGAAATGGATTGCAGCAGTATGGCTGGTGAGGGAGCTGAGGCAGTGATGTGCAAAGTCTGTGGCATGTTCATATTCTTACCTGAGGGTAACAGCAATTACACTTGCAGCAAGTGTAAGTTGGTGGTCCTACTGGAGGAGAAGATATAGGGACTTGAAGTCCACTTGTCTGCACTCCAGTTTGTAAGGGAAGGTGAAGATTTCATGGACAGACCACATGAAGCACTCCTGAGAGATCAACAGGAGATGGAAGGAAAGGTATCTCAGCAAATGGAGGAGCATCCAACACAGGAGTAGGGTGCGTGGAAGAATGTAACCTGCAGGAGCAAGAAAACCAGGAGACATTCTGAGCCTCTGTTGCTAAGCAGTCGGTTCCAGGGCCTCCCCACAGATATTGATTCTGTACCACTGGAACAAGGGCTCCTCCCCCAGCCTCCACAAAGACTGAAGGAAATTTTTCAAGCCCTTGTGAATGAGAGAAGATTCTGCTCCCCAATAAAGGAGAAGGCGTATGTTGGTAATTGGACATTCCCTACTGCTCTCAGTAGGGTAGATGCTGAAGTGTGCTAACCAGATTTGTCTTGGGAGGTATGCTGTCAACCACGTGCACACATCCAGGATGTGACAGAAAGGGTAGGTAGACTCATCAGTCCCACAGATTATTCTCCTTTCTTGTTCATCCATGTGGGAACAAACGGTACTGCCCGGCAAAGCTCAGAACATATTAAAAGGGACTGTGGCTCTGGGTACAAGGGTGAACAACCTGGGAGCACAGGTTGTGTTTCCATCAGTTCTTTCTGTCGAATGCTGTGGCTTGGGAAGGGAAAGAAGAATACTGCAAATAAATGATTGGCTACATAGTTGATGTAATCAGGAAAGTTTTGGATTTTTGGACCCTGGCTTACGCTTTCAAGATGAAGTTCTTCTATTGGGAGATGATTTGTATCTCATGAGGGCAGGAAAAAATGTGTGTGATAAAAGCCTTGCAAACCTAATAAGGAGGGCTTTAAACTAAACCATATGGGGGAGCGAGACAAAATTGCAAAACCTAGCATGATGCCAATAATTGGAGATAAGAATGCTAAAGTTTTGCCGAGAGTGCTAGGTAACATTAACTCGCAGGTAAGTACAGAAATGAAAACTGCAGGGTGCATAAAGCATGGATTCCGATGTCTCTACACTAATGTGCAGATTATGGGAAACAGGAGGAACTTGAAGTCCTAATATAGGAAGGGGACTATGACCTAATAAGCATTACTGAAACTTGGTGGAATTATACAGTATTAGGTGGAATATTAGGATTGAGGAGTACAACTTATTTAAAAGGGACAAATAAGAAAGGGTGGAGGAGTAACATTGTATGTAAAGGAGGTATGTGCTTGTGCAGAAATATGTGAATTTGAGCATGGAAATCCAGTTGATAGTCTCTGGGTAAAAATTAAAGGAGTAAGAAATAATAGTGATATTATGGTGGGGGTCTGCTATAGACCACTAAGTCAGGCAGAGGATTTAGATGAGACACTCCTAGAAGAGATTATAAAGTTCTCAAAGAGATGGGATACGGTGGTCATGGGAGATTTCAGTTACCCAGGTATCTGTTGGAAGTTCAACTCTGCCAAAAATGAAAGGTCAAATAAATTCCTGACTTGTCTTGCTGACAACTTCATTTTCCAGAATGTGGAGAGGGAAACAAGGGCTCTGCTATCTTGGACTTAATTCTCACCAACAGGGAAGAACTGGTTTTGTTTGTTTTTTTTGTAAAGAAATTTTTATTTTTCAAAACATTAAAATTAATACATTTATCTTATACAAATCCTTTTTTCCATATTATATAACATTTTGTTCTATTTGTATAGACTTGCTTTTATCTTGTATTGGTGTTTCCCACCACATCTGAAGCATAACACATTTTCCACTTTATCCAAAATAGTAATACTTATATCTATGTTTACATTTCTGGTAACGGTTATATATCTTTAAAATACTTATATACCAATTCTTATTTTCTATATTCTTATATAATTCTAAAAAACAACTTCATTATCTAATTATCCTTAGTACATTCATATACTCTATTTCTATTCCTTTATGCTATTATAACCATGTATAAATGTAGTTTTTCATGTCCCAATATTTTTCAACATATTCTTTCAAATCCTTCCAATCTTCTAAAAAAGTCTCTGAGTACAGATTATTCAACTTTCTAGTCCATTTATCCATTTCAGCCATATATAACAATTTTTTCAACCATTCCCACACTTCTGGTATTTTTTCATTTTTCCAATTTTGTGCATACACCATTCTTGCTGTTGTTATCATATACCATATTATTGTCCTTTTCTTTACATTTATCTCTTCTAGTTTAAGTCCAAGTAGTAACATTTCAGGCAACTTCTTAAATGTACATTTCAAATTTTTTTCCATTTCTGCATGTATTATAGACCAATAAGTCTTCGCTTTATCACAAGTCCACCACATATGATAAAAAGAACCTTCTTTCTTTTTACATTTCCAACATTTGTTAGACATATTTTGATTAATATTTGCAATTTTTTTTGGTGTCATATACCATCTGTACATCATTTTAAAACAGTTCTCTTTTAAATTATAACATGTAGAAATACTCATAGCATTTTTCCATAAAAATTCCCAAGATTCCATTTCAATGTCTTTGTTTAAGTTTATCGCCCATTTTACCATTTGTTCCTTTACCATTTCATCAGCATTAAACCATTTTAGCAATACTTTATACATTTTAGAAATCATTTTTTCCCATCTTCCTCCCAAATTTGTTCTATTTCATTGTTTTTTCTCTAAAACCAGATTTTTATCACTTCTGTACATATCATATATTTGTCTGTATCTTAACCAGCCATAATCAAAGTCGATCTGCTGCTGCTCCTTCAATTTAAAGTCTTTACCCTGTCTTGTTAACAGGTCTCTATATTTCAACCAGTCTTGTCCTTTGTAGTGAGATGATGGATTTAAAACTTCTGCAGGTACAATCCACATAGGTATTTCTTCTGGAAAAAAGTTTTTATATCTTGTCCATGTATCGATTAATGTTCTTCTCAAATAATGATGCTTAAACATATTGTCCATTTTTGTTTTACCATAATACAGATATGCGTGCCACCCAAACCTACAGTCATGACCTTCCAGGGACAATAACTTTCTATCTTGTAACATAGTCCATGTCCCTACCCAAGTCAAACATACTGCATCATGATATAGCCTTAAGTTTGGTAACTGGAACCCACCTCTTTCTTTAGCATCACACATTATTTTCATCTTAATTCTTGGTTTTTTCCCTCCCCACACAAACTTAGTCAATTCCTTCTGCCAACATTTGAATATTTTTACATCTTTCACAATTGGAATAGTTTGAAACAGAAACATTATTCTTGGTAACACATTCATTTTAACCACTGCAATTCTACCCAACAGTGACAAATTTAATACATTCCACCTTTTAATATCTTGCATAATTTGTTGCCATAATTTCTCATAATTCTTCTTATACAAATCAATGTTTTTCATTGTTAGGTTTACACCTAGATATTTTGTCTTTTTCACCACTTCACATTCTATAAGATGTTGTAATTCAGTTTGCTTATTATTTGACATATTTTTACACATCACTTTCGATTTGTTCTTATTTACATAAAACCCAGCCAAATCACCAAACTCTCTTACTCTCTGCAACAAATATGGTAGTGTAGTCATAGGGTCTTCAGCTATAAACATCACGTCGTCTGCAAAGGCTCTATATTTAAAAGAAAAACCTTTTATTGTTAAGCCTTTAATTTCTTTATCTTCTTTCAAATTTAGTAACAAGACTTCCAAAATCCAAATAAATAGCAACGGCGAAAGTGGACATCCTTGTCGTGTTCCTTTTTCCACTTTAAAGTAATCCGTTTTTTCAGTATTAATTATTAAAGAGGATTTGTGTTCTCTATATATTGACTTAATAAGATTAAACATATAGTCTCCAATTTCAAGATGTTCCAGCACTTCAAACATAAAATCCCAATTTAAATTGTCAAACGCTTTCTCCGCGTCTAAAAAAAGAAAGCCCACTTCCTTCTCCGGATGTTTATCATAGTACTCTATAGCATCCACTACTACTCTTAAGTTGTCTCTTATTTGGCGATTAGGTAAAAATCCTGCTTGTTCTGTCTGTATAGTCTCTTTAAGATGTTCCTTAAGCCTATCCGCTATAATCTTGGCAAAAATCTTATAGTCATTGTTTAACAAAGAAATTGGTCTATAATTTTTAACATTGGTTAAATCTTGACTTTCTTTCGGAATGAGTGAGATGGTTGCTTCTTTCCAAGTCTCCAGGACCTCACCTGTCACTCCTATGTCATTCATTAATAGCAATAACACTGGTGAGATCGATTCTTGTAGTGATTTATAAAACTTAGCTGTAAATCCATCTGATCCAGGTGCTTTCCCTAGTTTTGAGTCATTTATTGCATTTTTAATCTCTTGTAGTGATATTGGGCTGTTAAGTAGTTCTTTGATTTTCTCTGTTGGTTTTGGTAATTTTAATGACTGTAGGTATTCTTTAATCCTTCTTCTGTCTTTATTTTTCTTCTTAAAAAGCTTTGCATAGTATTTAAAAAATTCTCTTTTTATTCCCTTATTGTCTATTATCTCAATATTGTCCCGTATCACTTTAGTAATAAATTTATTTTCACGTTTTTTCTTTAATTGCCATGCTAAGTACTTTCCAGGTTTATTTGCACCTTCAAATGTTTTTTGTTGCAGTTTTTTCAGGTTCCAGTAAGTCTCTTGATTCAAAATAGCTTTTGCTTGGTCTTGTAACATCCAAATTTCCTTTTGCAGTCTCTTTTTTCCTGGTCTGTTCTTCAGTTCCTTTTCTTTTATTTTAATGGCTTGTACAATGTTTTCATATTGTTCTCTTTTCTTTTTATTGTCTTTAGCGTTCAATGATATCAATAATCCTCTCATCACTGCTTTGTACGCATCCCACACAGTTTGAATTTTTACTTCTTTTTGTATGTTCGCTTGGAAATATAAATCTGTCTCTTCATGTAATTTTTTAACTATTTCTTGGTTGTCTAATAAGTCCTCATTTATTCTCCATCTCCCTTGTCTTTTTGTCTGCCCAGAAGTCCATAGACAAGGATTATGGTCTGAAATTATTCTAGGTAGAATTTCAACTTTTTTTGTCTTAAATGTTAGATTAGTAGACATCCAGATCATATCAATTCTTGAATGTGAATCATGTCTATTAGAGTAAAAAGTGTAGTCTTTCCCTTGTGGGTTAACCTTCCTCCAAATATCCTCCAGCTTTTCCTGTTTTATCAGTTCAAAAAAGTTTTTTGGAAGTTTCCCTATTGTGTCGTCTTTTCTCTTTGAGCGCCTATCTATTTTATTATTCACAGTCCCATTAAAGTCTCCCAACATCATGATTTGTTCATAGTTTACATTGTACAGTTCCATTTGCAGTTCTTTAAAAAAAATTCTTTAGCTCCGTTGGGGGCATAAATATTCACAATCAAAGTCTTCTGTCCATGCAAAAAAATTTCAATAGCTAAGTATCTTCCTTCTTTATCTTTAAATATTAGTTTAGGCTCCAAGTCTTTTTTGACATATGTTACAACTCCATTCTTTTTATTACTTGCCAATGAAAAAAATTCTTCTCCCAACTTTTTTCTTATTAAATATTTGTAGTCTTGTTTCTTAAGATGGGCCTCTTGTATACAAATTATACTACATTTTTGTTTCTCCAGCCAGTGACCTACCATTCTACATTTTTGGGGTGAATTAAGTCCATTTACATTCCATGAGAGTACTTTGTAATCCATCTTGTTGTAGTCTTAAATATCACCAAATTCTTCCTTGTTCTCACCAACAAAGGCGTACATTTCTGCTGAATTTTTAATCACTATTCTGTTGTTACCATAATAAAAACTCAGTCCTTGTGGTATTTCCCAACGAAATCTTATTTTTTTCTCTTTCAGTTTGTCTGTCAGACGCTTGAATTTTTTCCTGTCTTGCAAAATTGCTCTGGGCAGTTCTTTCATTACGATAACTTTCTTTCCACCTATTTCAAAAGAGTCTGTAAAACATTTCTTGTAGATTTGTTCTTTTGTCCTCTTCATTGTAAATTGAACTACTACGTCCCTTGGTATGTTTTTGTCTCTTGCGTATGTAGAATTGACTCTGTAAACAAGATCCATATGTTCTTTAACAGCTTCCTCCTCCTCTTGTAAAAAATCTGCTAATGCTTCTTGCATTCTTGTAAAAATATCTTCGCCTAATTTTTCCTCTATACCTCTAAATCTCAGATGGTTTTGCATGTCTCTATAGTGCATCATCTTTTCCATTCTGTCATTATCCTTTATTGTTTTTAAAGTATTTTCTTCCAGTTCTTTTACTTTGGTTTCTATGTCTTGTGTTCTAGCGGTTAACTTTTGTAATTCGGATTTTAAATCTATAAAATTTTCATCTGCTTGTGCAGCTATGGCATTTATTTTAATATTTACTTCTCCAATTGCGCTTGCCATTTTTGCATTTACCTCCCCTATTGCATCCAGCATTTTTTTTCCATTGCTTCCATAACAGCTAACAGTTCTCTCTCTTTTTTTGCTGCCATTGTAGGGGAGGACCATGTAGCTGCTCTCGATCTCAGTCCGCGGTCCATCTTGTCACTTTAAAAAAGATCGATTTTTCTTGTTTTCCAAATCAGTCACCAATTAGTGTATTCAGACAAGCATGTCTTGCCAGTTCAAATTCCACTGGTTTTAGCCTTCTAAGTTATGTAGTTTTTGAAATATTAATGTTTAAAAATTTTATAAATCCAAAATGGCGGGCGCAACTCCTCTATGGTTTGTGTCAAAGGTTATAGTCTATTTACCTTGCTTCTGGCTTGCCGTAGTTTCCTTTTGTCCCTTCCTCTTGCTTACTTGTCTGCTCTCCGCACGTCACTTCCTGTTGTAGTCCTTTTGGTCCAGCAGTTTTTACAGTCCCCTTTGCTCTCTTCCGGTTCTTCTCCGTTTCCCTTCTTGTCTGCTCCTCAAGCCGTCACTTCCTGTCTCAATCCTCACAGCTTGGTCTCGCGATGCTTGGTTCCCTCCTCCCCTCTTTGTCTCGCGATGCTTGGCTCCCCCTCCCGACTCTTCTTAACCGCAGGAATGTTAAACAACTTGTTTTTTTGGCTTTTTAAGTTCAAATTCAGCTTTTTAACATTTCAAAACTGCACTCATCCAATCTGCAACAGTCTATTGCTTTACCAGATCTGCTTTTCGTCTTTCAAAACGCGGTAATGGTAAGGCAAAAACTTTTTTTCCATTACCTTATGTTGTTACTTCGCTTCAGATGTGGTCCCAACGTTTAAACTTTGTCTTCTTTGTTAAGGAATCAGGGGAATTGGAGATTTTATGCTGATTTAATCAGCTCAGCTCGGCTCCTTAGAGATACTTGCAGGAATCTTCTTCGGCTGCAGTGCTCAAGGTGTTGTAAAAGTCTCCTCCGAGACTTTTCCTTCACCGAGCTTGCTCAAACCTGGATTATATTGCTTGCTAGTCCTCACACTACCTGTGTGAGGTTGCGTCAGGTGGATTTGTCCACCCAAGCTGTCAAGAAGAGCCGCTGTCCGCCTTGTGCACTTGCAAAGCGTGTCAGACCTCCATTCCTCCAACCGGAAACTTACAGGGAAGAACTGGTTGATGAGTTGAAAGTAGTGGGCACCCTGGGTAGTAGCAACCATGTAGTTTTGGAATTTACAGTCTTCGGGAAGGGAAAAGCTGTACATAGTCTGGTTGGATTTTAGGATTTTTCAATTTTTTTTACAAAATCAAAGTTATGCAGGGGAGAATCCTATGGTCAGAAATACTTAAGGAGAAGAGAGTTCAAGAGGGGTGGGAGTTTCTTAAAGCAAAATATTGAAGGCACAATCACAAATTATTCCTATGAGAAGGGAAAATGGGAGGAGCCTAACGAAGCCAAGGTGGCTCCACAAACAGCTTTCTAAAGACTTGAGAAATAAAAAAGACTCATTTAGAAAGTGGAAGGAGGGCCTTATAACCAAGGATGAATATAAACAAATAACCAGTGCTTGTAGAGAGAGAGTTAGGAAACTTAAGGCTCAGTGTGAGCTTAGGCTAGTGAGAGAAGCTAAAAACAACAAAAAAGGGTTCTTTTCTTATGTTCAAAGTAAGAAAAAGACCAAGGACATGGTAGGTTCATTGCGGAGTCAGGAAAGTGAAATTGTAACAGGTGATGGAGGGGGCAGAACTGCTCAATTCTTACTTTTCCTCAGTCTTCTCTTGCAAGGGAAATGGTTCTCAATATGGCAGAAACAGAATGCAGGATGAAGGAAGGGAGTTGCAGCTTAAGACAAGCATAGAGGTAGTACATAAACACCTAGTCTCTTTAAATGAAACTAAGTCCTCAGGGCCAGATGAACTGCCTCCAAGGGTACTAAAAGAACTCATGGATGTAATTTCTGAGCCTCTGTCCATTATTTTTGAGAATTCTTGGAGAACAGGTGAGGTGCCAGAAGATTGAAGGCAGGCAAATGTTGTCCCCATCTTCAAGAAGGGGGAAAAGGAGGATCCAGGTAACTTCTGACCCATCAGTTTGACATCTATACCTGGAAAAGTTTTAGAACAAATAATCAGTCATTCATGCCTTGCACACTTAGAAAGGATGAGTGTGATTACTAAGAGCCAGTATGGGTTTCTCAAGAACAAGTCATGTCATATTAACTGTATCTCTCTTTTTTTTTTTTTTGAGAAAACTACTACCTTGTTGGATCAGGGAAATACTCTAGACACAGTTTATCTTAATTTTAGTAAGGCTTTTGATAAGGTTCCACATAATCTTGTTGACAAGTTGGTAAAATGTGGTTTGGATCCTATGACTTTTAGGTGGATCTGTAACTGGTTGACAGATCGCACCCAAAGTGCGCTTGTTAATGGTTCCTCATCCTCTTGGAGAGGAGTGACAAGTAGAGTGCCTCAAGGATCTGTCAACATATTTATAACTGATGTGGACTAAGGAATAGAGGGAACCATTAACTTATTAAACTTATTAAATTGGGAGGGGTGACAAATATGGTAGAAGATAGAGTCAGGATACAGGATGATCTTGACAGGCAGGAAAACTGGGCTAAAACAAATAAAATGAATTTTAATGGGGCTAAATGTAAAGATCTTCTTCGTGGTCTCTGTGCATCACACCTCTGGGATTAAGTGCGCCTGCGCCGATCCCGATCAGTAATCTTCAAAGCCGAACAGATTTTCGCGCCAGCTCCCCGGTCACGTGCACGTCCCACTGCGCATGACCCGGGGAGAGGCACGAGGATCCCGCCAGTTCTCTTCTGACCGCCGCGTCGTGAGGACCCCCTCTCTGCTCCGGTCGGTAGTTAACCTTCGTTTTTCTTCGTTTTTCTTCCAATTTGGAAAGGCCTTTCGGACTGATTTTTCGTGTTTTGACCTCCGAACTGTTTTCCTGGACTTGCTTTCGGATTCTCCTCCTCCTACTCCCCGCCCGGCATATGGCCCAGCGGTGGGGTTTCTTTAAACGCTGCCTTAATTGCGGGAGTAAAATTGCCCCCCCAGACAAGCATTCCCTTTGCTTGTTGTGTCTCGGCGAGTCGCATCGTGTCGATTCCTGCTCGAATTGCGCCACGTTCTCCAAACAAACTCGGAAGAACCGGGCAGCCTGACTCAAAGTGGCTCTTTTGGAAGCAGCGTTGTCACCGAAGATGTCCGCAGCCGACGCCTCGGTAACATCCCCGTCGGCACCGACGGGTCCGACGTCGTCACCGGTGCGGAGCCCCTCCGGTACCGAGAAGTCGGCACCGAAAAGACCCCTCTCACTGCCACGAACTCCTGCTAAAAAGCGTAAGGAGGGCAAAGAGGGTAAGGGCAAGCTGAAGCACAAGACCTCAAGTGCTTCGTCGACGCGTCCCGCGCCCGACATGACCCAGCACGGGTCTCCGCAGCTTGACCCTCCAGGGCGCGAGCGACCCCAGGGCAGCCTCGCCTCCCCGATGCCACGAGCCATCCAGCTCACAGATTCGGAACCCGACATCGAGCTGACGCAGATCCCTCATAGCAGCCCCGAGACCGGGCCCGATCCGCTGCCGACACCGAAAGGTGAGAGAGACTGGCGCCTTCCTCCATCTTCGGTACCATGGGACGTTCGCCAATGGCGATACCTGTATGGCTCCTCCTACCCTCCACCTCCACAGTGGTACCCGGCGGAGTGGGATCGCCAGTCCACGTCGTCCAGAGTCTCCCGATGCCGAGATCCCCCGGCCCTGAGACCGACTCCGACACCGACACTGAAACCGATTCCGACACCGAAACCACTGATGCCGATACCAACTTCACCTGATGTCGACCTCCCTCCCTACCAACCAGATCCGTCGACCCCTATGTCGCCCTCCGAACGTTCCGACCACTCGATACCTGAGTCCCCCGAGTCTTCCGATGATGAATCTCCCATCCAACCGTCACCATCCCCTGATGTGGCTGAAAATTTGCCAATCTCTCCCTCCGAGGATGTGAAATCCTATGGAGAGCTTATCAAACGAATGGCCCATTCCCTGGCACTTGCCATGGTTCAGCCAACCCCCACCGCTACCGACGCCATCTTCGATATCGTACAGATGGATACATCCACCGCGGTAGCATTACCATTAATTTCAGTGCTCTTGAGCACTGCCAAGGAATCGTGGGGCCATCCCTCCTCTACCCCAATCTCCAACAAGAGATTAGACCATATGTACAGGCTCCAAGAGCCAGGAGCAGAATTCCTATTCATCCACCCCAAGCCCAATTCGGTTGTAGTGACCCCCTCGGCCAGGGGCCGTAGCGGACATTCCTCCCCCTTGGACAAAGAGGGACGGAAATTAGACTCTTTCGGGAGACAATTTTATTCAGCCGGTGCACTGGGCATAAAAACGGCAAACTACACAGCCTGCATGAGCAGGTACCAATACTCCCTCTGGGAGCAGATGACACCACTTCTGGCCCATCTTCCTGAGGATAAGCAACGCCTTGCTAGGAAGATCCAGAAGGAAGGCATGGTGCTAGCAAAGCACCAGCTTAACGCATCGAAGCATGCTGCGGATGTCACGTCCAAGACACTCACTTCAGCAGTCGCCCTTCGCCGCCATGCCTGGCTGAGGTCGACTTCGCTTCCACAAGACACAAAGTCCTTGGTGGAAGATCTCCCTTTCGAGGGTGAAGGACTATTCAGCTCCACAACGGACACAGTCCTTCATGATTTAGATAAGAGCATTAAGACATCTCGTAACTTGGGTGTCTCACAATCGAGACAACAGAAGCAGAAGACATGGCAGAGATCTTGGTCCAAACAGCAACCGCGAAGATCTCCCACTGAACCCCAATGGCAGAGACCGTCGTCTACTGCTTATCAACAGAAACCCTATGGCCACAAGCCATGATTCCCGTCCGCTTCCGCTTCCAAGGCTAAGCCACCCAAACCAAACAAGCAGAGTCTTTGACTCCCCCATTCGCTCCGATCTTCCCACCCGTCTATCACCCTTTCTACCAGCATGGCAACGTATCACGACAGACAAATGGGCACTGTCGGTCGTAGCAGAAGGCTACAGAATAGAATTTTTCCAGATACCACAAGAATCGTACTTCGTAACCACACACCCCCTCTGACACCCTATCGTCGGAAGTCGAAGCCCTTCTCTCAAAAGATGCCATAGAACAGGTACCAACAAACCACCTTCAGCGGGGGTTCTACTCCCGCTATTTCACGGTCCCAAAAAAGGATGGCGGACTTCGTCCCATACTGGATCTGCGGAACCTCAATGCGTTCATCACCTACAAGAAATTCCGTATGACCACTCTACAGACCATCCTACCGCTACTAGAAGCCAACACGTGGATGGTGACGCTGGACTTAAAGGACGCATACTTCCATGTGACGATCCACCCGTCGCACAGACCGTACTTACGCTTCGCGGTCGGTCCGCGTCACTTCCAGTACAAGGCCCTACCCTTTGGCCTCTCTACAGCTCCTCGTGTCTTCACGAAGCTTATGGCAGTAGTAGCGGCACATCTGCGACTTTAAGGTGTCCACCTTTACCCCTACCTGGACGACTGGCTTCTCGTCACCCCCTCTACGATGGAACTACAGAGCCACATCTCTACTACCCTTCGTACCCTAGAATCACTAGGGCTGACAATAAACCTGAAAAAGTCCATGCTTACCCCTTCCAGACGGGTTCAGTTTATCGGAGCTATCCTGGACTCCCTGCAATGCAGAGCGTTCCTACCCCCCAACAGAGCAGGGGATATAGTCTCCCTTCTCCTGTCTACCCAAGAGACCAAGGAGGCTACAGCCAAACAAATCCTTCGCCTGCTAGGCCTGATGGCCGCGACAACAGCAGTAATCCCCTTCGCCAAATTGCAGATGAGACCACTGCAGCTTTGGTTTTTGAGGCGTTTCCGCCCCAACTTCCATTCCCTCTCCAAATGATTTCAGATATCGACCCAGGTCCTAGAGACCCTGAATTGGTGGCTTGTGCCCCAGAATTTACATTCAGGTGCACCTTTCCGGCTTCCACCCCCCTCAGCGACCGTCACTACGGACGCCTCTCTATGGGGCTGGGGAGCTCATTTGGACGGTGTAGGTGTGGGCAACAGGTGGCACCCCTCTGTGGCACACAACCATATCAACTTCCTAGAGCTGTTGGCAGTTCTCTACGCAGTGAGATCTTTCCGCCAATCCCTGTCGGGGAAGACGGTGACTGTCCTTACAGACACCACCACCACCATGTTTTACATCAACCGCCAGGGTGGGACGGTCTCCCGTGGACTTTGCCGGTTAGCGATAGAGCTTTGGGACGAGTGCCAGGCACTAGATATTCACCTGGTAGCGACTCATCTCCCAGGACTACTCAACGTCCAAGCGGACTTCCTAAGCAGAGGAGGAGCATCCCTGCACGAGTGGGAACTGAACCCCCTCTACCTGACTCCGATCTTCGACCGGTGAGGGCATCCATCCGTGGATGTATTCGCCTCTCGAGAGAACA
Organism: Lepidodactylus listeri; assembly: GCA_029233225.1. NCBI lineage: Eukaryota > Metazoa > Chordata > Lepidosauria > Squamata > Gekkonidae > Lepidodactylus > Lepidodactylus listeri. The sequence continues at coordinate 25,152,886 of JARCFY010000012.1, forward strand.
AGAAGTGTCACCTATTTTGTTCCAGAGCAGGAACGGACCTGACCTCTCTCGGAGACGGTCTCCTCTTCCAGTGGACGGGGAAACGATTGTACCTATTTCCCCCGATTCCTCTCATACCGAGAGTAGTCCACAAACTGTTGGCAGAGTGACCGTGGGCAATTCTCGTCACCCCATGGTGGCCGAGACAACCCTGGTTCCCCTCGCTCCTCAGTCTCTCACGAGGGACGTATCTCCACCTCCCGACGGACCCAGACCTCATCGGGATGCACGGGGGCCGGGTACTGCACCACGATGTGCCCAGACTGAAATTGACAGTTTGGCTGATCCAAACTTAGGGTTAGAATCACGCATTGCTCAAGTTCTACTGAACTCACGCAAACTCTCTACTCGGCGTTCATATGAGTCAAAATGGACTAAGTTTTTAACCTTCCTGGCGTCTGTGGGATGGCCCTCAGTCCCCGCCGGGCTTAAAGATGTTTTTGGTTTCCTCCTGTCATGTAAAGACAGGGGACTGTGTCACTCATCTATCCGAGTTTACTTGTCAGCCATCTCAGTCAGTCATCCTAAGATTGATGGCTACTCGGTGTTTCCCCATCCAACAACGAAGCAATTCCTCAAGGGAATGAATCGCCTCTATCCCCCAGTGCGGACACCAGTCCCGGCATGGGACTTGCCCCTGGTTCTCACTAAGCTGATGGGAAAACCCTTCGAACCCATGGCCTCATGCAGCCTTCAACTTTTGTCGTGGAAGGTTGCATTTTTGGTGGCCATCACGTCTACTCGACGCGTGAGTGAGCTCTCGGCGCTCCGTTGCGACCCACCGTACCTCACGTTTCATCATAATGCCGTCACTTTGGCTCCAGATGTCGCTTTCCTGCCTAAGATAGTCTCGGACTTTCATATGGGGCGGATATCACGTTGCCAGTGTTTTTTCCTGGTCCCCAGGACCCAACGCAACGTAGCCTACACACTTTAGATGTCAAGAGAGCCCTGTCTTTCTACTTGCACCGGACAAAATCCTTTCGCAAGTCTCCAGCTCTCTTCATTTCTTATGCCTTGCCCAGGCAGGGACAGAAGCTGTCGTCTCAAAGACTCTCGAAGTGGATAGTTGAGACGATAAAACTCGCCTATCTTCTGGCCAAAAGGCCACTACCGGCGTCCCTCCGGGCACACTCCACTCGAGCCGTGGCTACTTCCACAGCATTCCTCAAGGGCATTCCCCTGGGAGACATCTGCAATGCTGCAATGTGGGCGTCCCCTCACACGTTTGTGAAGCACTACGCCCTAGATGTCCGCGTCCATCAGCGTACTGTGGTGGGCCGTGCAGTTCTGCAAGCAGCTCAGATGTGAGACCTCCAGCACCCACCTCCAGGTATGTGGTGTGTTTATTGCTCGCTATTCTCCCAGAGGTGTGATGCACAGAGACCACAAAGAAGATATACAGGTTGCTTACCTGTAATTGGAGATCTTCGAGTGGTCATCTGTGCATTCACACCACCCGCCCTCCTTCCCCTCTGCTTTCGGTCTCCCTCACTTTTTTCCTTGGGTGCTGTTAGCAGCGGTCAGAAGGAACTGGCGGGATCCTCGTGCCTCTCCCCGGGTCATGCGCAGTGGGACGTGCACGTGACCGGGGAGCTGGCGCGAAAATCCGTTAGGCTTTGAAGATTACCAATCGGGATCGGCGCAGACGCACTTAATCCCAGAGGTGTGAATGCACAGATGACCACTCGAAGATCTCCAATTACAGGTAAGCAACCTGTATTTCTGCATTTAGGTAGGAAAAATCAAATGCATAATTATAGGATGGGGAAGACTTGCCTTGGCATTAGCATGTGCAAAAAGGATCTAGGGGTCTTACTAGACCATATACTGAACATGAATCAGCAGTGTGATGAAATAGCTGAAAAAGCAAATGTTATTTTGGGCTGTATCAACAGAAGTATAGTGTCCAGATCATGTGAAGTGATGGTATCACTTTACTCTGCTCTGGTGAGGCCTCACCTACAGTATTGTGTTCGGTTTGGGACACCACAATTTAAAAAGGATATAGACCAACTGAAACATGTCCAGAGGAGGGCAACGAAGATGGTGAGGGGTCTGGAGACCATGTCCATGAGGAAAGGTTGAAGGAGCTGGGTATATTTAGCCTGGAGACGAGATGATTGAGAGGTGGTATGATAACCATCTTCAAGTACTTGAAGGGCTGTTATATAGAGGATAGTGCAGAGTTGTTTTCTGTTGCCTCAGAAGGTCGGACTGGAACTAATGGGTTGAAATTAAATCAGAATTTTTCAGCTAAACATTAGGAAGAACTTCCTGACAAGTTAGAGTGGTTCCTCAGTTGAGCAGGCTTCCTCGGGCTCGCCTTCTTTGGTGGTTTTCAAACAGAGGCTAGATGGCCATCTGACAGCAGTGCTGATTCTATGAAGTTAGGCAGATCATGAAAAGGAAGAAGGGTTGCATCAGTGCTTAATTCTTGTGGCCCTTTCTTACATGCCCAGGGAAATCCTGATTGCTACATTTGGGTCAGGAAGCAATTTTTCTCCAGGCCAGTTTGGCCAGGGATTCTGGAGCTTTTTTGTCATCTTCTGGGCATGGAACAGAGGTCACTGGGGGGTGGGGGGGAGGAATTTGTGAATTTCCTGCATTGTGTAGGGGGCTAGGCTAGATGACCCTGGAGGTCTCTTCCAACTCTATGATTCTATGAAATGAGAGCAACAGAATCCAGATGGGAATCCCATCAAGAGCCAGAAGTTGTATATTGCCAACATGTCTGTGCCAATCCAGCCACATTACCTCAGTCTTACCTCAGCTTCAGCAAATTCTCCCTCACTAGAAAGGAGAAGATGTTGCTGATTTGAAGTAGAGTAATTATTTATTTATACTTTTAGTGCATATCTGTTCTGCCATAAATATCTGTCGAGCAGAGTAGATACCCACCTGGAACATAGTGCATTCCACAACTAAACACCCAATGCTACAGGGGGAAGAAAAATGTCAGCTGTGAATTCAGCTCTTGGTTGTTCAAGATTGGGTCAGTCTACATACCCTGTAAGTCTATAGGCTGTATTTTATTTAGTAAATGTATTTATTAAAACATTTATATCCCACCTTTCCTTGTGGTTCAGAGCAGCTTAGAATAATAATTTAAAAATCCCAAACTAAAGCCAACAATAAAATAACAAACCCCAAATCTCTTCCTCCTTAAAAAGTGCCTGCCATTCAAATCCCCTCAAATGTCCTGACAAGCAGGCAGGCCTTCCAGTGTCCCCTGAAGATCTCAGAGGAGGGGGTCCACCCTCACCTCTTCAGGAAGCCAATTCCATAGAGCTAGACCCACGATGGAAAAGGCCCAAACTCTGGTCAGTGTCAGACGGGCCACCCTAAGTGGTGGGATAGCCAACAGATGGCTTCCAGATGACCATAGCTAGTGCATGGAGGCATATGGAAGTAGATGGTCCTTCAGATATGTAGGTCCCAGGTTGTGAAGGTTGAATAATTTCAAATACTGACAATTTCAAGTTCTGATGAAGGGTGTTGACACTCAAAAGCTTATATTCCAAAAATTTTTAGTCTGTAAGGTGCTTCTGGACTCAAATCTAATTTCAATCTATATATTTAATTCTGAGCCTGCCCCCAGAGTGTAGATCAAAACATCTGTACAGTGGGGCTAGAGACAAACAGAACTGTTTTGCAGAACTGGGTGAACTCCCCAGTTTGCAGAAAAATCTTTTAAATATAATGAATGGATATAAAAGCAGGTAAAGTAATAGATGAGGTCAACTGAGGAAGGGTAAGTAGGAAAGGAGGAACTGCAAAGGAGAAGGGAGGTAAAGTGACAGATGGGATGGACTGTAAACTCTATATTGCACAAAGCTTTTAAAAATACTGCTTGTTTTATTATATCTACAAAAATCTGGTGGCAAAATAAATTTCATAAATAATAATGTGTTTCATTTTTATATCCTGAGGATAAATGTTGTTTTCCTTAGCAGAATTTAAAAATATGATTAGAATACAAAAAAAGATTCAAAAATACAGGCGGGACGATCACAAATGTTTAGTTTTTCTGTGGATTGGTCTACATACCTAGCGTTTTTTCCATCTGACTTCATACAGTACTTCACCAGAAGCTGGTGATAAATTATCTCTACATGTTCACTGCTAAATACTTCCGTAAGTTGTTTCTTTGCAAATGTTTAACTTGCCAGCTTAGGTTGTCAGACTATTTCTGCTGCTAAATCTGCTTTCTTCTCTTGTCTCCTAGATTCACGAGAAATTACACTACTATGAAAAACAGAGCCCTGTCCCCATGTTGCATGGTGCATCAGCTTTGGCAGATGATGTAAGTGTCCCTAGTGAATCAATTGGGGGTACTGTATTTCCCCAAACTGCCTCTGAGCAGAGTGTAAAACAAGGGGATCATATAAACTGGATGTCAGAAGTTTCCAAAAAGCTTGTCATCATGGGGTTGCTGATGCTGTTTTGATTTTATTAGTCTTTTTGCTGTTATGACAGCTAAGTAGATTCTTGATCTACCTTGGTATTCCATAAAAGGAATTATGTATTAGAAATCTTCAGTGAAACTGAAGCCATCAGCTACTAATGTGTTATGAGAGTCATAGACAAGAGGAATGTTTTCCAAAAATAAAGACAAATAATATAGCTAAACTGCTGACAGAATAAGAAAAATGACAGATGATACTGAAGAAATGAGGCTTGTGAAAGATATAAGAAGGGGCTGTCAAAAAATCACTTTTTTTAAGCAGCAGAGATTTATGGATATTAAAGCTTTTCAAATTACTTTCATAACTAAAAAATAAAATCTAGAATGGCTGGCATTGATAGAGTATTTAATTTCCTGTTACTGTAATTTTTATTAATAAAAAATCAAGCCTGCTTTTTCTGCATTATATGGTGAATTCTATAACCCTGATGAATTGTGTGCACACCTGTATAAACTATGACAGAACTTAAGGTGGACAGGGTAAATTTAAACTGATTTAAGTGAAACTTTAGGTATGCTTGGCACAGTGGTATACATGGAAGGGCAATTTTTGGTAGGATACTTTTTTTCTTTGGACACTTTGTACATAATTGATGAAATGCTTGGTTCTAATTAATTTCATATTCATAATGGTACACTAAAATCACCCAGTTGTTCACTTGGGAGGCAGAAGGAAATTAACCAGTTTTGAACATTCATATTAACAAAATGTGGATCTCCTTCCAGTGTGAAGTTTTAGAGAAAATTTGAAGAACAATAGAATTTAAGAATAGTAGTGGCTGTTTTCTTCTTTTAGTATGATAAAAAGCAGGTGTTAGTTTTTGCCATTATTATTGTGGACAAACCTGTCCATATGCCACATATTGTCTGTGAAATGGTTAGAAGTTAAGTATTTCAGTGTAAATGAGCAACAAATATTTAGGTATGATAAAGTCAGTCATTAGCTTGCATAAGGAACATATGAACAGTGGGGGTGTTTCACTGATTTCACTGCACTTTTCAGGACCATTCTGAATCACCACGTCAATTGCGATGTTATGGCCACTGCAGTTATAAACATTCACTTTCTCTTTGTGTTCTTTTACTACATTGTTTTAGAAAGGCTCAAACCTGAGACCACAAAGGCACTGAGTAAGGTCTGTCACCCTCTCTGTTCTGATTCAGTATATGGTTGGTTTATGCACAGCTGAAGCTGTGTAGAGCCTAATTATAATGATGAGAGGGGGTTGGATTATACCACTTGTCGCCAAACTGCTGTTTAGTAATTTGACCGGCATAGAGTTTGGCATTTGTTGGCCAAGTCAGGCCTTTTCAACATTTTGTCCAGTGTGAGGATGTTGAATGAGACCAGTTTGCGTCACCACCACACATAATTCTACATAGAAGAAGAAGAGAAGAAGAAGAAGAAGAGATTGGATTTATATCCCGCCCTTCACTCACTTGGAGTCTCAGAGCGGCTTACAAACTCCTTTCCCTTCCCCTCCCCACAACAGGCACCCTGTGAGGTAGGTGGGGCTGAGAGAGCTCTTTCCCAAGCTGTCCTTGAGAGAACAGCTGGTCCAGAGCTATGGCTTGCCCAAGGTCATCCAGCCAGGTGCAAGTGGAGGAGTGGGGAATCAAACCCGGTTCTCCCAGATTAGAGTCCGTGCACTTAACCACTACACCAAACTGGCTCTACTGGAGTCTACTTTGAACCTAACTGGTTCAACCTAACCAGCCTTTAGCCTGAACATATGTTACATACAGTGCAATTCTAAATAGAATTGTATCCTTCTAAGTTCATTGAAGTCAATGGGCTTAGTAGGGTATAACTCTTTTTAACACAGTTAATCTCATAATATAGCACTAGGAAATCTTTACTTTCCTTCCTTTGGGGTGGGGTTCAAGCTGAAGTAACTGAAATGCTGAAGCAATACAACATACTGTGTTAACAGCTTTTCAGTGACGAATTTGGTCTCAGCAGACTATTGTATTCAAGTTGGATACTCTGGTATCTCATCAAATTGTATTTAAGTTGGTTATTTGTGGCATAACCAAATGTAAATAATTGAGCTTGCTGTTAAAAGCTGCTTGAATATCTGGTAATCTAATACCAGCCTTATTACTATGATTTACCTGTCTTATTATTATTATTTATTTAGTTCACATTTGTATCCCGCCCTCCCCACAAGCAGGCTTTAACAAGCTTACTTGCTCTATGTATGTAAACATAATAAAGTTCAGAGTACTAGCACTGTAGGGGCACTCTGTTTCCTTATCCCAGCCCTAAACAGCATAGCTACTGTGGATTTTTGGAAGCGGTGTAGATTTCACCACTTCATTCAGAAGCTGTTTTTTATAGACAGTGTCAAAGTTTGATCCAGTCGTTTTTACAAGCAGCCCTTTGTCTGCACGCAAAGGACCATTCACTTAGATGAAGTGCTGGGATTTGCCATCATTGCAATAAATCAGAATGTGATCTGGATGTACTGTTGCCAGATATGATTACTTTAGTTAAACTCAGTTGAAAGACCTGGCGGGAAACAAGCATAAAGGCCAGAAAATGGAGAGTAATGATTGATACTCTGTTTTTCTTCATGCTGAACACACTGGAAAGTAATAACCTTGAACAAGATTGATTCTGGGTTGTCACTGAAATACTGAGTAAAACAATGGTCTTGCTGATGTTCTTTTGTGTCACTTCAATCTTCTTTACAGCTGACTGAAGAGCTGCAGAGCAAACCACTAAACAGTGAGATCAGAGAACTGCTGAAACTACTGTCAAAACCAAATCTGAAGGTGAGGATCTGTTGCTTGCACCTGTTAAAATGCACGCATTTGCTCGTTCTCAGTTTTAAACATTTGCAAAGTGTTTGAACATTCCCTGAGACTTTTGTGGCTATGTAAAACTGTAAAGGAGACTCTGCTTAAGTCATTTGAGACATTATCACTATATTTGTGGTAGCTTGCTATGATTCAGTGCCCAGGTGTCGCTGCTATTTCAGATTGGGTATTGTGGAAAAAAGAACAAAGGAGAACGTTGGCTTAATCCCTATGGGACCCTGGTGTGTAGAGGGCAAAAGAAATGACAGTTGAATTTGTTGAAAATCTTGCTTTTGAGTAGGCTATTTTGGCATAAACTAAGTAGAAGTACTTTAACATTTGTTACAAGATAAATCAACAGAGATGATATAATGAACAAAGATTTCTTTCTGATACCACTCTTTGGTAGCAATAATCTGAATGATTTATACTAATACATAAGAACTCAACACAGCCAAATGTAAAGATACTTAAATCCAGGGATTGGGGCCATAGGCAAACAAACAGATTTCTTCAAACTTGAAAAATGCCCCAGGTTTGCAGAAAAATCTGAAATATTTTTTAAAAAATACATTGGAGGGAGATTAAAAACCCAAATGATAAAAGAAGTGCCTGTAGTTTTAAGAAACAGATGTTTTCAGTAACTGCCACTAGGCAACCACAACAGTTTTGGTAGCATTCCATGCTTGGTTTCCTGTCAATAAGAGGGAGGGAGTAGGACCTATTCCAAGAAGGACCCATCCTTTGACTGAGGACTCATGGGACCAGGCCCAGCAGCAACCACAGGGCAACGTCCTGTTGCCCAATTTCCATGACTTAACGAGGTCTGGCTGCTTGCTACTGTTCAACAGCAGCCATCCCATGAAAACCTCTGTTGCATAGTGGTTAGTGCTTCAGAGTAGGGTCTGGGAGACCCACATTCAAATCACCAGTCTACTATTGAAGCTCACTAGGTGATGTTGTACAAGTCACATACTTTCAGCCTAACCTACCTCACAGGGTTGTTGTGAGGATAAAAAGGAGGAGATGAGAATAATGTAAGCTGCTTTGGTCCCCACTGTGGAGAAAGGCGGGGTATAAATGAAGTAAATAATAAATATAGCTGAAGATGGGAGGCAGATAAAGTAGGTTGGTGAATGGCTGAGGAGAGAATGAGGGGAAAGGGAAGGGGATATGGGGGTTAGCAGGAGGAGAGAAGGGAAATAATGTGGTGAGGGGAATGCAGGGGAAATTGGTATGCCTCCCAGAAGTTCTTGATGGTTCCCTATAGTGTAAGTGGATCTGGCCCAGCAGCTGTTGCCACATACCTAAGTAGAGGCTCACGGGTGGAGTGGGGGCTGAAGACAGAGGGACAGATAAAGGTAGGTTGCTGGTTGGTGGGAAAGAGAGGAGGAAGCAGGAAAAGGGGGCTTTCAAGGAAGGGAAAGAGAAAATAGTGGACGAGAGGGAAAATGAGATACCCCCTTTAAGTCCTTATAGGCCCCTGCTAGTATTCTACTGATTGCAAAGTTCTCTTTGTTGCTCTTTGTAGCTGATTCCATAAAGAACTCCTTGTCTATCTGCTTACTCTGTGTTGTGCTGTCTTCTGTAGGAGTATACAAGTTAGGTGTGAATCCTGGCAAAATATTGTGGCAGAATTTGGAGATAAAACTAAAAAGCACAAAAAGTTGTAGAGTTCTAATATTGCCAGAATAGGAAAGTTAAATATGATGTATATTTTACTTTACGGCATCCTCTTAAATGTTCTGTTGTAAGGAATGCCTGAAAACAACAAATGGGGTAACATCCACTTAATTCCCACTAGTTACAGATACTCCTCTGCTAAGATCTGGCATAAATTGGGTCAGTAGTTTAATTTGGCTTTAAGACATGTTCCTCCACAGCTACAGCTCTGAATTTGTATAACTAGCCTTTAGATAAAGCACCAAATCCACTTTTGCAGATACAGTTTCAAAGACAGTTCCAAAGGCTGCCTACCAATTTAGTCTTCAGCTGCCATTTCTGCAATCACAATTGTTTTGCACCCACTGCCATTTTTTAAAAAATGGCTACTGCAGGCTATACTGAAGTATAACCTGGATCATGGAGAAGTTTTTCCATGTGGTTCTGTATATGGGAGTGAATATATGGAGAAAACCAGTGGCTGTATATGTGAACCAACAGAAGATGAATTTACGCCCCCCCAGATGTTGCACACATGCTGAGATATTAACACATGAAGCTGCCTTAGACTGAATCAGACCATCAGTTCATTAATTTATTTATTTATTTATCGTATTTGTATCCCGCCCTCCCCGCATGCGGGCTCAGGGCGGCTTACATGGGCCAAAGGCCTATTCGGTACATTGACCTGTAAAATTGATTAAAACATTACAATAAAAACAATAAATAACATACAACAATAAATACTCCTAAAAGCTTCCTTAAAACAGCGTTCGATGGCGACCAAGTGGCAGATCTACCTCCCTCCCTCGGCCACCGCTGAGACCGTGTTGGACCGTGTTGGACCGTGTTGGACCAGGGCACATCAAGATGGTTGCCTAGTGTCGTCGGTGGCGGCTCCTATTCAAAAGCCTGGCGGAAGAGCTCCGTCTTGCAGGCCCTGCGGAACTGCATCAGGTCCCGCAGGGCCCTGATCTCCTCCGGGAGCTCGTTCCACCAGATAGGAGCCGCCACCGAGAAAGCCCTGGTCCTCGTTCTGGCCAGCCTGGCGTCTCTGGGGCCAGGAACACGTAGCCTGTGTTCAGACCCCGACCGTAGTGCTCTCTGGGGTTGGTATGGAGAAAGGCGGTCCCTAAGGTATGTTGGACCCTGGCCATATAGGGCTTTATAGGTAAGAACCAGCACTTTGAAGCGAACTCGGTATGCTATAGGCAGCCAGTGCAGCGCCGCCAGCACAGGCCCGATGTGGTCCCGCCTTGCGAGACCCATCAGTAGCCTGGCCGCGGCATTCTGCACCAGCTGCAGCTTCCGGGTTTGCACCAAAGGCAGCCCCATGTAGAGAGTGTTACAGTAGTCTAACCTCGAGGTGACCGTTGCATGGATCACTGTGGCAAGGCCATCGCGGTCCAGGTAGGGAACCAGCTGCCTCGCCAGCCGTAGATGATAAAAGGCTGACTTGGCAGTGGCTGCTACCTGGGCCTCCATTGACAAGGAAGGCTCCAGGAGCACTCCCAGACTCCTCGCCCTCGGCGCTGGCACCAACGGCGCCCCGTCGAAGGTCGGGAGCGGGACCCCCCACTCCGGACCGCAGCGACCCAGGCACAGGACCTCTGTCTTCGCCGGGTTCAATTTCAACCTGCTAGATCTGAGCCAGTCAGCCACGGCGTGCAATGCCCGGTCAAGATCGTCCGGGCCGGAGTCCGACCGGCCGCCCAACATCAGATAGAGCTGGGTGTCATCCGCATACTGATGACATCCCAGCCCAAACCTCCGGACAATCTGGGCAAGGGGGCGCATATAGATATTAAAGAGCATTGGGGAGAGCACTGCCCCTTGCGGCACACCGCATTCAAGCGGGTGCCTCGAGGACTGCTGCTCCCCTAGCACCACCCTTTGTCCCCGACCCTGGAGAAATGAGACGAGCCATTGTAAGGCCCGCCCCCCGATTCCCACGTCGGCAAGGCGGCGGGACAGCAGCTGATGATCCACTGTGTCGAACGCTGCCGACAAGTCGAGCAACAGCAGTACCGCCCCTCCGCCCTGATCCAGATGTCGTCGGAGGTCGTCCGTTAGAGCGACCAGAGCGGTCTCCGTCCCATAACCCGGGCGGAAGCCGGACTGAAAGGGGTCAAGAACCGAAGCGTCATCCAGATACCTCTGTAACTGTAACGCCACCGCCCTCTCTATTAATTTGCCCAAATAGGGCAAATTGGACACCGGCCTATAATTAGCCAATTCTGCCGGGTCCAGATGTAACTTTTTTAGGAGTGGGCGGACCATCGCTTCCTTGAGAGCCCCCGGGAATTTCCCTTCAACAAGGGAGGTGTTAATTATTTCCCGGGCGGTACCTCGCAACCCCTCGTGGCCAGATCTTATAAGCCAGGACGGGCACGGATCAAGGCTGCATGTGGTTGGGCGAACAGTCAAGAGCAGTCTGTCAACTTCCTCAAGATCCAGCTGGTCGAACCCATCTAAGCCCGGAAACGAAGACGTGCAAGGGGCCTCGAGTTCACTCACTGTATCATTTGTGGCGGGGAGGTCTTGGCGGAGCGACAGGACTTTCTCCGCAAAATAGCTCGCAAATGCCTCACAGCCAATTTCCAATTCCCTAGCATTTACTCTGCCATGTGGCAGTACTGTTAGCGACCGAATTGTCCTAAATAATTGGGCTGGGCGTGAGCTCGCGGATGCAATCTCGGCAGCAAAGAAATCCTTCTTTGCTGCCTTAGTTGCCATCTCATAGGCTTTCATAAGCGTCCTATAAGATGCTCTTGTTGCTTCGTCGCGAGTGCGACGCCACCGTCTCTCTAGCCGTCTCAGCTCCCGCTTCGCCTGGCGCAATTCCTGGGTATACCAAGGGGCCAGTCTATTGCGGGGGTGGAGAGGGCGCCTGGGAGCGATCTCGTCGATAGCTGTAGCGAGCTGGTTGTGCCAATCTTCAACCAGCTCATCCAACGAGCCGCCAGGGGGCTTCGGTTCCCGCAGGGCCATCTGGAACCGCTCCGGGTCCATTTGGCTCCGCAGGCGAGCCAAAATCGGCTCACCGCCTCGGGGCTGGGGCAGGAAGTTCAGACGGGCCCCCAGGGCAAAGTGGTCCGACCAAGGCACTACCGAAGTGGTAATTCGGTCCACTGCAACCCCCACAGCAAAGATCAGATCGAGCATGTGTCCTGCCCAGTGTGTAGGGGCCGAGATGTACTGAGAGAGTCCTAGTGCCGCCATGGATGACACCAGATCCACCCCCTGACCAGAGGCCGCATCATCAGCATGGACGTTGAAGTCACCCAGAACCAGAAGGTTAGGGTACTCCAACGCCCAGCCCGATACGGCCTCCAGCAGGGATGGCAGGCTGCTGGTTGGTGCATTAGGCGGTCGGTACACCAGCCACACAGCCAAACTCTCTTCAGCCTCCCACACCAGGCCAACACATTCAATGCCCGTGATCTCCACCGGTGGAAGCGCCCTGAAGGAGTAAGCCTCCCGAATGAAAATCGCGACCCCACCCCCCCGCCCCATAGTCCGTGATTGGTGAAGGACCGCAAACCCTGGCGGGGCCATTTGGGAGAGCGCTACGTTCTCTCCCTCCCGGACCCAGGTCTCGGTCACGCAAGCCAGGTCAGCCTGTTGGTCCCCCAGGAAATCCCGGAGGACCGCAGTCTTGTTGTTAATTGACCTGGCATTGCACAACACCAATGACGGAGAGGGGTTTTTATTCCTAGCCCCACTGCCAACAACCGTCGGGATGGGTCGCAGGCTGGAAGGGCGTCGAGCTTTTCTGTTTCTCCATGTCCTTCCCTCTTTCAAAAGCCTGGACCCACCGCTCTTTCTCCTCCCCAGGAGCACCGGAATTTGCGACCCGGCCATGCCAGGATCTTTTACCTGTTGGTCTCAGATCCGAATAGGCCGATGTCGGCTCTCCCTGCCTCTGTTAGAGTCCTAAGATCCAATTTAGGTCAGAGTTCCCTACCCTACCTAACTAAAATTCCTAACTAACTACTTCCCCAACCTAACCTCTTAGTCTGTAGTCCCTACAGACCTAACACTACTATCTCTATCTAATTAAGGGTGGGGGAAACAGGACAACTAACACTTACCTAACTAACTAAAACTACTATGTTTTACAAGATCCTGGCCCTTAGTCCCATTATCCCGGCCAGCTGGTCCCCCCCCCCAACCCTCCCCCCAGTTCTCTGTAGATGGTCCGGAGCTCTTCGGTGTTGCTCAGCCAGCCCCATTCGCTTTCAGAGCTAGTCCCGCCTGCCACAGCTGTGTTTTCGGTCCAACACCAACTGATCTAAATCTCCAGGAGCAGGTCTGTCCTCCCGTCCAATGGGAGCCAGATTTCGTGGCAGGTACAGACGAACCAGCTCCTCAGATGTCACAATCCAAGTCAACAGATGAAATCAAATATCACCATCCAGGTCAGCCCAAACCACCAACAAAAACGCTGCAGGGCTAAAAACTGAGGCTCTATCAATAAGGGCTGGTAGGCTCAGCTCCCGGTATCTGGGAGGCTTCAACAGGGTTCTGGGGGGGGATGGCACCAAGGGGATGGCTCCGATGACAAGAAACAAGAAAGAGCAGCCATTAAGGTCAGTATTGTCTACTCAGACTGGCAGTGGCTCTCCAAGGTCTCAGACAGAGGTCTTTCACATCACCTACTGCCAGGTATTTTCACTGGAGATGCCAGAAATTGAACCTGGGACCTTCTGCATGCCAAGCAGATGCTCTGCCACTGAGCCACAGCCATATATAGAGCCGTATTTGTTAGCAAAATCATAGTTCTGGAACTGTTAAGGGTGGAGATACTGTGAGAGATGCCAGGCAGGCATCTTTGGCTGGCTTTAGGTAGTGAAACAAAACAGAAGTCCCCTGGCACTTTAAAGAGTAACAGCCTTTACCACCAGTTGTTATGATGGGGGTAGTAGGCTGGTGATCGTGGGTTAGGCACCTGTGTACCTATTGCTTATCTTGAAAGTACATTCAGAGTTGCAAATCAAATTTATTTCCAAAGGCAGTTTCTCCTGCAACTTTTCTCTCCTCCTGCAACTCGCACATACTTTGAGAATCATAAAACCATCCTGCTTGAGCACTTGCTGTGGAAGTAGGATAGATGGAGAAACTTTAGATTCTTTTTGCTGTAACCAACACTCAGCATTCAATAAAGAATGTGATTAAAATTCCTAACAAATTGATATTGACAGAACAGTATTGTACCCTAGGAATCTGATGGATTTCAACACATATGCCATTTTTTTTTAGATGAGCTAAATGGTCAATTACAAGTTATTGCTCTGAGCCAGGAAAATAGTATTACACTACTGGCTTTTGTTTCCTTCAGCAGTTTCTTTTTGGCTTCAATTAGTTCATAAGAAACCTATGGTAGAAGTTTATTGTAAGCATTAATTACTGGGCAAAGCTGAATGTTCCATGACATTTTAAAAATTATACTTCATTTGAAATACAGATATAACTCGGTATTACCCTCTCTTAGGAAGTACCTAAAATAGAAACATTATTTTCTGGTTGTGTTAATACCCAAAATACCTCTGGCCCTGATCCAGAGACCAGCAAGTGCAGTAGTGCTCATGGACACATTAATGTGATTGGTATCTATAACCAGATTATGATATAGTGCCTATAGCTTTAATAAGCAAAGATTGCATTCAAAGCAGAAAAGCTAGAAGATACAAAAAGCTGCTAACTGTTGTGAAAATAAAGGTCTCCCAAATATTGGGAGATTTTGCATTGGGCAAAGAGATGGGATTTGTCCAGAATCCAGGGCCTGGGAATGGGCAGCTCTGCACAGATGCAGAGGGCAACTGTTTGATTGCCACTGGGAAGCTGGGAATGCTGCAGCTGTTGGGCTGAAGTTTAAACTATGCTCCCCCAGCAAAGAAAGCAGTGAGATTTGCAAAACGGCAAACAGACAAATGCTAATACAGGTTTTCTGGCAAAGAAAAGCAATGAAAGGTTCCCTAACTGTACTTATGCCTTAATACATCTGACATACCCCTTGGCCCTCCTCTGGAACACATTGGCATGGCCAGTGCTTCACCTGCATGAGGGAACACATCACACTGGTATCAGCCATCCAGCTGACTGATCCATGAAAATGCATACTGGAAATTCTGGGAGGAGACGTTTATATATTATCTCCCACAGACCCTGCCCCCACTGCATGAGCTCAGATGTGCCTGGTCAGCTGGTCTGGCCAGGAGCCAGTCCAGAGTCTTGGATTTTACATGTGAATTAGGGTAGGAAGAGAAGGATTAGCCTTTCTCCATTAAGCACATGGTCCTTTGAAAGTGGCTCAAATGCCAGAGCAGAATGCTTTGAATGTCTGAGAAGGTCATTTTTGTCAAGAAAAGGTTATAGAAGATCAAGAAATGCAGAGAAGAAGAAGAAGAAGAGATTGGATTTATACCCCGCCCTTCACTCACTTAAGAGTCTCAGAGCGGCTTATAAACTCCTTTTCCCTTCCCCTCCCCACAACAGACACCTTGTGAGGTAGGTGGGGCTGAGAGAACTCTTTCCCAAGCTGTCCTTGAGGGAACAGCTGGTACAGAGCTATGGCTTGCCCAAGGTCATCCAGCCAGGTGCAAGTGGAGGAGTGGGGAATCAAACCTGGTTCTCCCAGATTTAGAGTCCGCGCACTTAACCACTACACCAAACTGGCTCTGGGGAAATTATATGGAATTCATGTATAACCGTGATTTAGAATGGTTGTATACGGATCCTTATAAATATTGAAACAAATTGTTAATTCCATAGAATATTGTGTCCTTCTTAGAGATGCTTAGGTTCATCTTTGTGTCTTCCATGCAGTCCCACATTGGACTGCTTCAGATCAGACCTGCCGTGGAGGAGTTTCTACAAGATTCTAGAATTTGTGCTTGCTTCGGTAGCACGAATACTAAAAACTGGAACGATTCTAGAATTTTACAGTTGAGTGATCCCCCTCCCCTCAGCACAGCAAAGCTACAATGTCTGTTCCCATTCAAATGATCACGTCATGAGGGGCAGAGGGAGCACTGTTTCCTCAGTCTTTTTTCTGCCACTGTGGAGAAAGGATGTACTACAGCTTCAGGAACAGATTTCTTGAAGAAATTGTATGTCTTTTTCTACCATTCTTTATTTTAAGAAATGCCATAATTGTGGCATGAAAATGGCATAAAACAACATCCATGACCAGTGACTCATGTGCTTGGGGGAAGGGCACAACACAGCTTCTTGTCAGGCATATAGCCTCTTCACTTCAATGGTGCAGCAGGAAAGGGCTCTTCACCTAAAGACCACTTTGTGGGAGCAGTCACTTGGGGTTCCAAAAACATTGGATTTCCCTCAAAAGAGAGTCGGGACCCCATCAGTGGTCTCCATACCAGTCTCACAGTCAAAGCCAGAGACCGGAGAGACAGCTCAGGCCCCAAGAGCGGCTTCTGAACCACCTATTAAAAAACCTAAAAAGAAGTTAAAGCACTTGACTTGGACAGCTTGACCTCAGCATACCGGCTCCAACATGATATCAAAACCACCTATCCAGGACTGGGCATAATGGCAGTGATCCAATTCCCCTTTAAGTCAATGGCAAATTCCTTTAACATCGCCATGACATCAGAATGACTCACCTCACCATCGATCATCGACTTGAACTCGACCTTCGTTTTCTCCCCATCACTTGACATCATCCAACCCGAAGATCTTGGTCCCTTTGACATTGAAGTCCCAACAGTCAACGTCATCACCACTCTTCAGATGAAAGCACTGCACATTTTCAAAATCCCTCTACTCCTCCCCACTCGATGGCTTCAAAGGAGTACCAATCCTCAGATGATTGAATTAATCAATCACACCTAGACAGAAGGCTTCAATAAACAAGCCAACCTCAGCTTCTAACACCAACACATCTAAGATGTCAGAATGGAGCTCTCAGTCACAATGGGGTCAGTTCCCCCCATGATTTATACCCCCATGGAACGAGTGGGATCCTTCCTCCTTCCATTGTTGGCAACCACCTATCTTTCACACTGATCCTGTCACACGATCACAATAATCAGACAGGCGAAGAACAATGTAGGACTGAAAGCCCGTTTGGTGTAGTGGTTAAGAACACAGACTCTAATCTAGGAGAACCTGATTTGATTCCCCATTCCTCCATATGCAGCTGCTGGTGTGACCTTGGGTCAGTTACAAGGTCTTTCAGAGCCATTCTCTGAAGAGCAGTTCTTGAAAGAGCTCTCTCAGCCCTACCTACCTCACAGGGTGTCTGTTGTGGGGAGGGAAGGAGAAAGGAGATTGTAAACTGCTCTGACTCCGAGTGAAGGGTGGGGTATAAACCCAATCTGTTCTTTTTCTAGGACAACGTACCTTCCCTTGCAGACCTGGAGACATGGCCAGCCAAGAATCAGAGAATGGCTTAGAATGCACATCCATTCCCTCACCTGATGATGCTGTGGGAGACTCCATGCCCATTTCACCAATGGAAGACCTTAAATTATATTCTGAACAACTTGTTTGAATGGCATAGACAATTTCAAGGCAGTTATGGTACATTATCAGATTTATTTACCAGAACAAAAGACACTCCCAGATGACAGAAAGAATCAGGCAAACTCAGTACAAGCAGAGGCATAACATTGGGAAAACAGGAACTTAATGCATCATGACACGTGGCAGATTGTATGTAGCCAGACTATGGCCTCAGCGTCAGTTATCAGATGACATTCGTGGCTGAGAGCTTTGACCCTACCTCAATACACTAGGGGCCATGTGGAGGGTCTTCCCTTTGAGGGAAGGACCCTATTTAGAGAACAAATGTATGCAGTGCATGCCAGGATCCATAAGAACAGTTTGACCCAAGTGTCTGGGTATCACTTCCCAGCAATCAGGGAACTTTAAACTCAGATACTTCCCGAGACACTCTCAACAGCCTCAATTTGGGAAGACATACAGATTCCAACCCAGCCAAAATTACCAACACTATCATACCACTTTTAAAACCAATCCCAAACTAGATGACAACAACCTAGGAATATCTCCCAGGGACCCCTGTTCTAAGGGCAAGTCTCCTCAATGACTAGGTAGTTCCCCACAGTTTTCTGATAGGCTTTCTTCATTCTCACACCACTGGAGCTCACTTAAACAAGATGTTTGAGTTTTAAGTATAATAAAGTTTGGATATTTTCTGGAATTTAAACCCACTCCTTATTGTCTTAATTTTAATCATAGAAGGACAGCCTCCAATTTGCTTCTACAGCAAGAAATTCAGCATCTCCTCCAAAAGAAAGTTGTGCATGTTGTTTCCCCCTCAGAAGAACAGAGGGGTTTTTAGTCCAACTTTTTGATAGATAAAAAGGGAGGCACGGTGTGAGGCCTATCTTAGACCTGAGGGATCAACAAACACTTGAACTTGAACTCTAGAAGATGTCTTCTGCTTTATCGACAAAGGATGCTGGTTTGCAGTTCTAGATTTCAAAGATGCATATTTCCACATAGCTATTCAGGAATTCACCCCAAAAGTGGTTTCCCAATTTCACCTGTCTCAAGGCATAATTTTACCAGTGTTTTTCTTTGAACCTCAGTCCCCAACAGAACAAGCAGTGCACATGTTAGATTTCAGGAGAGCACTGTTATTTTATTTAGATCGTACCTCAACATTCATGAAAGATAAGCTCATTATTTGCTTTAAAACACTGAACAAAGGGAAAGCAATATCATCACAAACCTTGTCTAGATGGGCGATGACAGCAATTAAGATGTCTTAACACTAGAGCAGATTTGGAATGCCTAAAGGTGCATTCAACAAGGACTCAAGCTTCTTCAGCAGCTTTATGATGCAATCTTGAACTCAGGGAGATATGCAGAGCTGTGATTTGATCCTCTCCACCTACATTCATCAAACACTGCTCTATTGATGTGGATTCCAAGAGAGAAGCAGCTGTTGGAAAAGCAGTGTTACAATTACTGTTTCGCTAATCAGCCCACGCCCACCTCTGTGGTAAGTGAGCTTGCTATCTCCCATGTGGGACTGCACAGAAGACACAAAGATGAAAACATAGTTGCATACACCTGTAACTGATGTTCATCGAGTGTCTTCTGTGCAGGCACACAACCCTCCCTCCTTCCCCGTTGTGGGCCGTACACCTTCATAATCTCCATGGCGGCAGAAAGAGGACTGAAGGAAGAGTGCTCCCTCTGCCCCTTGTCATGTGATCATTTGGGTGGGAACTTTTAGTTCTGCTGTGCCAAAGGAAGGGGGAGCACTCAACTGTAAAATTCTAGAAGCTTGTAGAAACTCCTCTGCAGGAGGCCTGCTCTGAAGCAGTCCCATGTGTGCCTACACAGAAGACACTTGATGAACATCAGTTACAGCTAAGTGCAACCATGTTTTATTTATTCCACATTACTAACTAAGGTTATGAGGTGGTGGTGATTCTGCCCTAGTTTCGTCTCTAAGATTCTAAACACTATTTGTCATTGTGATGAAATGATCAGAAACTGCTCCCAATTAAACAGGCGTAGGCTCAAGATGCAAGTTGTGAAGCAGGTGATACTGTAGTGATAGTGAAGTTACGTATACAGAAAAATATTTTGAATATTGTTTATCCTGTTGTGAGGCTAGACATGTCAAATGAAGCAGTCAGGCCTGTTGTGAAGCATTAGAATGTTTATAGATGTGAAAGGCACAGCTTGTATTAGTCTTTCCCACAACAGTGTTCAGTAACTAAAATTGCTGGATATTTTGATAAGCATAACTCCATCATTAAAAAGAGGCATTACATGAGGTATGCCGTTGCAATATTCTTCTGATTCTATTTGGCTTGAGATTGCCTTTTCTGCTTGATATAAGGCTCTTTGGGCACTCGTGGTGTATTTGAACATCTGTGCATGTAAATCAAGCAGCAGGCTTTTCTTTTTTCAGCCTACTTAATGCTGAACAACAGCTTGAATACCTTGTTTCAAAACAACAGAATGTCTAGTCTTTCTTAAAAAATAAAGCTGCCAAGAAAAAAAGGGCAGGCTCTGTACAGCCCCCCCCCCCCCCCCCCCGATCTCATTTTGTTCATGAAGGTGCCCTGACTGCCAGGAGCAGACTTGGGAGGCTTGCTGAACTTCAGCATGAAGGGAGAGGCAGGAAAGTCTTGTTTCCTGAGTTATGCTCCTTTTTATGGTTCATTGAATATGCCAGTATTTCTGTGGGACAGCAAGAACCGTTTGCTCCCATTGCTGCCTTCACATTTACACTGATGTTAGAGTTGGTAGCTTGATATAACTGCACAAATGTAATTGGCGAGGAGCCTAGCTGGGGGGGGCATGGAGTTGGGGTGGAGGAGCCCCATGGCTCAGTATCCTTAGTTGTTACAGTCTCCACTGCAAGTTTAATGGTTTGGTGAAACTGATTAGACTCTCATCCATGAAGATTCTTGTTTAAATCTGTTTCATTCCTAATGTAATTTTAGCATTTATTTTCCACCCGTTTAAATGAATTGTGAAGATAATCATCCATTTTCACAAACTTAAAAATGAATGAATGACTCTGTACAGTATAATGCTTTCTGACCTGTGATCATGGGGACAGGGAAGGTATGTCATTCATCAGAGACACTACATAGTAGATGCCTCAAAGACATACCTCTTTGAAGAGCACTAGAGTCTTTCTGAGGAATAGATCTTACCTTTTCTAGCTTGAAGAACCTACAGAAATGATTTGACTCGAAACAATGTCAATATGTACAATAAGCAAAACAGTTAAGTAGCAGTGCTATCGTCTTGATTTTTAAAAGAAAGCAAAATCATCTAATTTAAATATATTTATTTTGTGATTTTTAAAAAAGTTCCCAACTTCTATCCTGGAAAAAGAAATCAAACAAACAAGGGGTGGGGGGGAGATGCTTATCTGGAGGATGATTAACACCTTTACCAGATTACATAAAGTGGCTGCATATTTGTATGGAAGAATAGCTAGATAGTCAAAGGTGTCTGCTGAGGTTATAAGCTGTGAGCTAGAGCAAGTGGGAGCCTGAAGAGACAAAAGTCTCTTGCTTTCTATTGATGGTTCTGTGCAGGTAAATCCATCAGTTCAGACTAGTGGATATAAAACATTTGAAAATGTTTTTTTCAGGACAGGAAATTGCTTTTTTTGTGGCAGGAAGTCGCATGCTACAATAACTTCACAAGGGATAAAAAATTGGTTCCATATCATTTTACTGAGTACAGCAGTCATAGGTTGATGATAAACACATGGTATCATATGGATGTAAACTACTGTCATACAGTTGAATTACAGTAGTAAATGTCTGCTTTGGAAAAGATCTGTAACTGTCCATATCACTTCTTATGATAGCAAATCTAAAACATCCCTTTGACAAAACAGAGAGTTACAAAATGTTGGGGTGATGTGATAGTGACGATCCTACCCTCTGAAATTTGATTTATTATTTACTTCATTTATACCCTGCCTTTCTCCCCAATGGGGACCCAAAGCAGTTTACATTGTCAGAGTCAAAGTTCCAAACTAGATTTAGAGATAGGAATGTAAATGTTCAAAATACGTTTCCTTTGCTCTTAGTTCTTAACCTACAACGTAGAGAAATGAAGCCTGATAAATGCTTTAATCTGGGGGAAAAATTGCACCAGACATGGCAGGGGATTTTCTAAGTATATGCATTTTGAGCTAGATCATGTCTAAGAATGTAGCTGAACGTAAATATTTATATTTAGGTAGTATAGGAATTTGAATCATACCACCCTTTAAAGTTCTAAATATGGACCATGTTTACGTTAGAGAATCATATATACAGAACTGTAGCTAAAACAATTTTTCTAAAGCTGCCTATAAGGAATATGATCTTGCTTTTGGATTGTGATTCTGGAAACCTAGGCTACTTTCCAATAGCAGCCTGTGATGTAAGGCATAGCCTCTAGTCCGTTCAGTTTATTTTCACAAACAGAGAAACCTCTGCTTTCACCTTGGGTGAGAGGCTTTCTCCTGATGCCTGAGGAATGTGTACTTGTGTTATAATTTTGAAAGCTCTTAACAAAGTTGTCCTTTTAATATGTACAGTTTGACTAATAGAATTTAATAGTCTTCTCTTGCATTATTCTGATTTTTTGCAAGAGCAGTTTTAGAGTACATTCACGTTTACCTTTTAAAACTATAGTAGTTTACTACCAGCAGTCACATCAACAAAAAAGTACTTAATTTCTATACTGTCTGTAATATAAGAGTAGACTACAGCTGTTGGGCCAAACCCATACAGCAATAGGACCATGCCATTCAGCAGTAGTGTCCTTTTCTGTAAACTTCCAATATGAACTTCTGTTTTATATTTTCCCCATTTTACGCTTTGTAGCTGACAATTTGTTTTTAAATTTGTTGGTTATTTTCAGGCTTTGCTTTCTGTGCATGACACTGTTGCTCAAAAAAGCTATGATCCAGTATTGCCTCCCATGCCTGATGACATCGACGAAGAAGAAGACTCTGTAAAAATAATCCGGCTTGTCAAAAACAGAGAACCACTGGTAAGTTACTGGGATGTATGAGTTAACAAGGTAAAAGAATTATTTTTGTGACACTCATGCATGAGCTGGAGGCATAGCATAGACATGTGCATAACTTTACTAGTTTTAATCTTCACTTTTGAAACACATTGGGTAACAATTTTAGAGTGTTTGAGATGTAATTCATTGCATGCTTAGTCACCTGCAGATCAGTTGAGGACTACAAAACTGCTTCTCCTGATACCTTTGTTTGTAGCAGTTCTGCTTGTCAGATCAAGGCCTTTTGAAAGGTACCATCTTACAGGCAGGTAAAGACAGCTGCTTCTGTAACAGCCCCTACTTTGTAGAATGATGTCCCTGAATCTGCCAGGAAGGTCTTCATTTTTTTAGTGGTTTGGAGACTTTACAAGGCAAAATTGTTCTGATGGGCTGTGTCCTACAGAAATAGGTACTTGTCTATGTTTCTCTGAACTGGTCTTTGTTGCTGTAAGGCAAGGTATTATTATTTGTAATTAACATTGTAATCTGCCTTGAGTTCTTTGTTGGGAGAAAGGAATGTTGAAAATGTTAATGATGATAAATGGTGATAATTTCATTTCTTTTATTATTAAGCTCATATGACCAAAGGTCTTGAGCATGAAACCAATACATCACAACAGGGCAAAAAAACAAAACCACCATTACAAAACACAGCAGAACAGGAAAAAGACAAAATACAGAACAATAAAATTCTCATGTCTTATAGAAGTCTAAAACCCATTGGATCAAATATTGCAGTGGACCTATATAATTTCTCATCAGGCCAGGAGGATAATACTCATTTTAGCAGCATTTCAAGGAGATCACTATTGTCAAATATTTTTCAACAGATTGAGTTATTGCTGGATGAGATTCTACTAACAATAGAGATACCTCCCAGGATTCAACAGGGAACTGATATCTGGACAGAATAGGGGTAATCCAAAGAGCCCTAAGGACAGTCCAAAATAACAAAAGGTGGTCTACAGTATCCATTTCACCAGCTACACCACCACAGGAGCAGTCTGAAAATGGGATTTTAGTGAATCATTCTCTCAGTTCTGCTGTTGCAAAACTGTTCAATCTAGCAAGCATAAAAGCACACCTGTGTGTGAGCGACTGTAAGACGTTTCAGTTATGAGGGAAGGGTCATGGAGGGAGGGATCCCTAGTGCCAAAGTGGAGCATACACTTCTTGCCTGGATTAGTGTCCTGGCACGGTCAAAGTCAGTCACCCTCATCCTGATCAACTTCGATGCTTCCTGATAATCCATATTCCTGAGCATTATGAGGGAAAGGCCAAGAGACTCAAGCCTATTGTCTACACACCTCTCCGAAGCACTTATGAAACTGTCTTCCTTCAGAACATGCAAAAGCCCCCCTTGTGCATTAGGTACTAAGAAAAGGACTTTCAGCCTCAGATTAAAGGCAGCAATCCAAGCTCTGGTCTTGAATGAGCACTGTGCAAACTCTTAAGTACAGTTCCTACAACACAGCTAGGCATGCCTGCCATTCAGCACAGGAACTGTAGAAGTGGATAATCCAGAAACTCCATTTATCCAAATGCCTGCCCAAAACAAGATCTGAGAAATTATTTTAGTATTAAAAGCCTTAATGGCTGCAGGTACATACTGACCTCCTTTTAGAAGAAGAAGAAGAGAAGAGATTGGATTTATACCCCACCCTTCACTTGTAGTCTCAGAGCGGCTTACAAACTCCTTTCCCTTCCCCTCCCCACAACAGACGCCCTGTGAGGTAGGTGGGGCTGAGAGAGCTCTTTCCCAAGCTGTCCTTGAGGGAACAGCTGGTACAGAGCTATGGCTTGCCGAAGATCATCCAGCCAGGTGCAAGTGGAGGAGTGGGGAATCAAACCCGGTTCTCCCAGATTAGAGTCCGCGCACTTAACCACTACACCAAACTGGCAAATAAAAGAACTTAAGAGTGCATGTATTGGTTCTAGCAATTTGGGCTTTCCAGGTGAATTTATGGCTGAACGTAACTCCCAGATACTTAAAATGAGCCACGTGCTCTGTCCCCCCCCCCCCCCCCCGGTCAGTCGAAGTCTTCTGTCTAGAACAAGGCCTTTGTGTATGGGGAGGGAGGGAATCATTATTTACCAGAATTTACAAATAGCCTTTCCTGAATACAATTATCAATAAACAACTTCTGATCTAGATCATAGCACCATGTTATCTGAATAAAGCAAATAGGTGCATGAAGTGCTAATTTTTGAAGGTAAGGAATCATGACATTTACATAAAGATTAAAAAGTAGAGGACAGCCTTGTTTAGCACCTTGTGAAAGGAAACTAGGATCAGTCCACTGCCCCTCTGGAACACAGTGAATTTGTTCCATTGGAGCCTCATATAATTTAAAAATTAGCCAGAGAAGCCTTTTATCTATTGATGTTTTAGCCAGTTTAGCCAAAGACAACATCTTGGGACAGAATCAAAAGCAGCCCTAAGATCCATAAGTGATGCATAGAAACGGCCTCCTGGGAGACAAAAATATTTGTCAGCTGAATGATACAGGATGAGACTGTGATCAAGGGCTGAAGCACCCTGAGCCAGCCTTGGCTGGGAGGGCGGGATATTATCAGGCAGACAGACAGACAGACAGACAGACAGAGAGATAGAATTCTACTTGTTCAGGATTCAATATAGATTCTGACTCTACCCAATTCAGAAGCTTGGGATGGGGACAGCAAGTGGGGACAGCAAGTTGTTCCACCATAACCAATTGGCTTTCAAAAGATTGACTGGTATTAAGTCAGGCCCAGAGGTCTTGCCTGATTGCATTTGCTTAATTACTGTCACTGGGAGAACTGGGTACCATAAGTCAGTCTCAGGGGGCTCGACCAGAATCCATCCTGAGCCAGATCCAGGGGCCTTTGCAAAGATAGAGGTAAAATGGTGTTCCCAGGTCCCAGGAGCAATACATGATGGAATATGGGACACTACAGAAATGCTATTATTAAGTGTGTTCCAGCAAGTCCATGTCTCATTATTATTGATAGCAGAGATAAGAATCCTAAATCCTTTACATGAAGCAAGCCACTTTTTATACTTTATCAAAATTCTAAAAGCACATTTCAGAGATATGAGATCTGAAAAATGAGTATGTAGGTTAGTACATTTAAAAAGATGTACCTCTAATCCTTCTGATAAATTCCCTGCACTTATGATCAAATCAGCTATTTTTTTGTACAGACCTAGAAGTCGCTGACAATTTTGTACAAACTGGCCTGAAAAGATCCAGAATACTAGATAATATTTCCATCATTCCTACAGTATCCCTCTGTCTCATAAATTCTGTAAACAAGAGCCTACAATCCCCGGAACACATAATATTAGTTACTGCAGGGATAGGCAATCATTTAAAACTATCAATGCAAGGTTCAGGCTGTACAAAATTAATTATAAAAATCAAAGGAAGTGAGAGGAAAAAGAAATTCCCTTTTGCTGTGGGTTTAATTAATTTTCATATAATTCAGTCATTCATTTTCATATTTTGGGGCAGTGTGCAACTGAAAATGCAGACTTGGTTTTCATTACATGTAGTTAGAGCTGAGCAAATGCCTACTGATAGTTCTGTGGGAGAAGCAGTGTTAGGCAGTGTTAGGTAAAGTGGACAGTGATCTGAGCTATTATACATGCTATGATTCTTGAAAAAAATCTGGCATTGATTGATAAGACTTTAAATTAAGGAAGTACACAGATGTAACTATGGGTAGTTACCGCACAGACAAGGATTTCTCTAGGGCATGGAAAGTAAATGTTTATGCTGGTTGATTTACATTTTACATAGTCATACTTTACACACTGACAAAACATGTTTGTTAGCGTGTATCTTTTTTCCAGTGAGCTCTGGGTGTTGCATCTTGTTGGCCCTGAACATTTTCTCCTCACTATAACTTTGAAGGAAGGTGATTTGCCAGTGGTCATACAACAAACTTCATTCATGGCAGTGTGTGCATTTGAATCTATGTCACAACTATTCTAACCACTATCTCACAGGAGGTCTCTTAATGGCCTCTTGTGATACATTTTAAACACTCAAATGTATTAGTCCCTGACTTGTTCTTTTACATAGACAGCCAGGATTTAACTTGGCATGGTTCAGACTTAATGCAGAACCATGGTTTCATGCTGTATGAATGACACCTGTGCTTGTTTGCTTAATTATCATAAAGCATAGTTTGGTGTTGTATTCAAATAGCAAACAGTGACTTCTGCATTTGGTCCCAACCAGGATTGCAGACAATGGTTTGTTCTTATTTGTGACAAAAGTCCAAACCATATTTTGTACTCATTTGGAGATCAGTAACTGGTTCGGGTTGCATGATGGGAGAAGGCTTGTTAAGCTATGTTTGGTAATATCTGAATTAGGCTATTATGATTGACAGAAGGTCATGTGCTCACCAGTAAGAAGACTGCTGAGAGCCAAACTAGACCTTATAGCAGCCATGAGTTCAACCCGTGGCGAAGTTTTTGATTCACACTCTGTGGTTCAGTTCAGAATTAAATACATGATTTTTTTTCCAATTGGTGTTTGTACTAAGTAAGTTAGGCCTTAGTTTACCTGTGCTGGCAAGTCCGGTGTCTATAGCAGATGAACCAAACTGGTACACTACACGGAAAGACCAAGACCTTTCTAAATTCATTAGCAAATCTGAATTTGGGAGGAAATAATCTAAACATAAGCTAGTCCTTGCTGAGCCCATTTAGAAAAAACACATTCAACTATGCTCTTACATACTGTGTGTCTACTTATTGGAGTCCCAGACTCACCAGTGCATTTTTGTTTGCTTTTGGTCACTCTCCATTTAGTTGTATGAGATGTCAAATGGAACTTGCAAGAGAAGTTGTAATAAAAATCTTGCACAGAAATATGCTTCTTAGTGAAGTTCACCCTCTTAGTAGTGGCTTGCATGTGAACAAGTGCAGGGTGGAGAGGAACTTTGTGCCTGGAGGGGGAACCAGCCCAAGGGGGAAGCAACAGACCACCAAGCTGGGAAGAATTAGCCACAGCTTTATTGATTACAGGTTCCTCAGGTATTAGCACATCATAGGCTGGGAACAGTGGGTGTAGTTAACAGCCCAACTGCTATCAGCACCTTCCCCAACCGCCCTATTGGAGTAACAGAGGGAAGAGGGCTGATATTAGGGCTGGAGGCAGCAGAAACTGCTATTCCTTCCCATTCTCCTCCTGGGGGCATGGTCAATGCATCCTCGCTGAGGTTGGCTATCACGTACCCTGCCCCCCAGTCCCCTTAAGAGAAACCCCCCCTTTTGGTCATGCGGGGAGCCCACCCTACACAACCTGCATTATGTTCCCCAGCCAGTGCCTAAAAGCTACAGGAGGCAAGCAGCTTAGCCTGCCTGGCTCCACTACCAAACTAACGGAACTTGTAATACATGCACCAATCCAGTCCTGAGATCTCCAAGCCATACATCACGGCCCTGTGCAGAGCAGTGTACTCCATCCTGTCTGTAAAAACCACCTTACTTGTGGGAAAGTCCTGAGTACTCAGTCATCCTAACACCATGAACTAAAACAAAGGCCCAGAGAAAGTTGCATACTTTTAATGGCTACGTAGAATGAAAGCTGGAAGAAAAGCCTGTGGGATAGGGCAATAAATTTGGGGATGTGATGAGATTATGATGTTAGTTTGGGGAAACTAACATATGATAAATGTGTAACTGAGATGATTTGAGAGATAAGTTGATAGAGGCAGGACTGAAAACAGGGAATGAGGCAAACATGGTAGTGAAGGTGTGGGAGAAGGGAAAAGTGAAGGGTACAGACAGAGAGAGAGAACTGACCAGCACTGGGGAAGGGGGTAAGTGATTGAGATTGGTAAATGCACATGCTGGATAGGGCCATGGTGCCTGCTTGTAATAAGTAACTCATTCCACATCAGCTCCTACATGTCTTGATTCAGGGTGCACTTGTCTTGTACCTGTTATATAATTGTAAAAACAGTTATGGTAATGTAAAAGAGACCACTTTTTGTAGCACTGAATTCTTCCCCATATGTGTTCCAAAGAAAGTGGTGTGATGTGGAATGATTTTCAAGGTCACTTTTTTCCTTTGGCAAACTCTCCAAGATTCCTTGGCTGAGTAGGAATCATTTTGGTAAGTGAGGTGCTCTTCTTTTAAAGACAGATAATATAAAAGATGTGGAAAACATATTGTGGGGGTATCTTTTTTAAAAAAATTGAGCAGTTGAAAATGAAATTATAACCCTGTTTTTTCTAAAGGGGGCTACTATTAAAAGAGATGAGCATACTGGAGCGGTTGTTGTGGCTCGGATAATGCATGGAGGAGCTGCAGATAGAAGTGGTAAGAGCTTTTTAAGTGTGTGATTCTTTAAATGTAATCACCAGCTGGAACTCCAAAAGAATCTTAAATTGAGCAAAAGCAAGTATTTTCTTCTTGCCAGACAAGTTCAGACAAAGCCATAGTTGTGGTTAACACACCCCAGCTTCTGAAGTGTAGATTATACACAATTATCAGAACACAGCTCTAGTGTGATATTTATCATATAATGAGTAAAACTGTGCATTCTCTCATTCGTGAAAGACAACTTGAGGCCCAGATGAGTGGTCATTCCACACACCCCCAAGCGTGAGACAGATCCCAGGTTAATAGTTTAGTAATTAACTGCTCCCCTGGTTGTTAACCCAGGAGTCAAAATATGTACCACAATTGCCCTATAGCACCAATTGCTGTCATCTTTGAGTAGGTGACTAAGGAAGGTTCCTTGTCCAGCTCCTAGAGATACAGTGCAGCAAAGGCAATATTTTTACCTTTCCCTCCCTGTGCTACCAAACTGGAGATTTTGGGGGGGAAGTACATGTTTCATGGCTTCCCACCTTCCTGTTAAGGTACCTGAGCAGGCCAGTTTCTCCATTCCTTTTTGATTGGAGTATCCCACTGTCTTGCATGTTCACAAGGACAAATAGAACATTCAGTCTTTACAAGGCCACTGTCTTTTTTCCAAACTTAAGTTATATTCTACTGTGTACCTTGGGAATTCCTCCATTCTCATGCTCTGTCTTCCACTCAACCATGACATTTGCTATATGGCTGCAGTCACACACACTAAATAATCCACTTTCAGTGCACTTTCAGTGCACTTGCCAAATGGATTTTACTGTGTGAACTGGCAAAATCCAGTTGGAAAGTGCATTGAAAGTAGATTATTTAGTGTGTGTGACTGCAGCCTAAGTGAGAAAAATTAATACTTTCCCCCCACCCTCTCAGGATAGATGGTTCAAGGTTGAGGTCCACTGCCCTGAAACTGCTTCACATACGTGGACTTCCCCAAAGTGTGCATTAACCTTTGTCCTTTTATAGTAGGCCCCATTGTGCTGCTTTTATGATCGGTATGGAGGCAAGGGATTTCTCTGTTAGAGGATAAGATGATTCCTGCCCAGAATCTAAACTCAAAAAAAGAAGGGAGAAAAGTTCCCTTCTAACATGACAGTATTTCAATTTGTACTTTAACGCTGAACCCTGAAGGCAGGAAGTTTCCCTTAAAAAAAACAGGTACTTCTTCCGCATTGGTATTTTAGACTGTCATTCAGGCTGCAGGGCCAGTGCCGCTAAATTTAGTAACAAAAGAACCGAAGGCAAAAAAGCCCTATATTTAACTGTTTTTATTTATCACAAATAGATGAATTGAACAACATTTACTGAAAAGTGGGACCCTCAGTTTTCTCAGATACTCCTTTGCTATCTTACAGTTGTGGAGTATCAGGAGAAATAGATATTGGATGCTTTTTGCTTAGGCCAAATTGGAAAGAATTTGATTTGAAGTAATCTGGGAATGGACCATATTGTTAAACGTAAAGATGATTTATGTTGAATAATGTTCTGTAGGTCTCATTCATGTCGGTGATGTGCTTAAAGAAGTTAATGGAATTCCTGTGAGTGATAAAAAACCAGAAGAAATTATACAAATTCTGGTAGGTTACAAACAGAATCTTAATTTCAACAGAAGAATGGATTTTTTACATTCATGGCTTGTGGAGAACCATATTCATGTTCTCTGAATTCTTGTCTTGCATCCTACTTTTCCAATTCTTGTCTAACATTTATATTGCTTATTTGTGCACAAGGAGTTACTACAGAAAGTTGTAAAAAGACTCAGTGAAGGTGAAACATACTTTCCTGATGCTTACACAGCAGGAGGCCAGTGCAGCTATAGTGTGTTTTGAATTGCACGAATTCCATTGTATGGAAATGTTAAGACACTTCTCAGCACCCTAGACAGATAAATAAGTGCTTAAAACTGAAGGAGACAGTTTGCAGGTTTGTTTCTTTGCATGAGCCTAAGTAGTTCTTTGGTTCCCAGCCAGGAAGCTGAATAAAAGTCTAACTCCTGTTGTGCGTTTTACAAAATTGAACCTGGTTTTAGCATGGTCATTTAAAAGAAATAAAACCAATGGCTTCTATATCCTCTTTTTAAAATGTGCCATGCAGTTTCTTTGAAGACTTGGTTTAGTTGTGCTATAAATCTGTTGGCCTTCTGGGTCATGTCAGAGAGATCCAGACCTCACTTAAGACGTATGTGATCCATTAATAGTTCACCAGTTCTAGTTTGGTGGTGTGCTGGAAGAGAAGAATGTGTGTGTATGTCAACATCTGTGTTTTTCATGCCCAAAATATGAATTTGCCCACATCAAGTACTCTCAAGGTTTTATTGGCCATGCAGCAACATGTCTGCCCTCTTTTTTCCTTGCTCTTTAAATAAATTTAAGTTTTAAAATGTTTTATCTTATGTTTTTCAGTCTCAGTCTAAAGGAGCCATTACATTTAAGATTGTTCCTAGTATCAAAGAAGAAACCCCATCTAAAGACGGCAAGGTAGGAACTCCTTTGTTCTAAGAAAGGAGCTTCTCTTCCATATGTAAAATTTTTATGATTGTCCTTCAACATATATTTGGCATGTATACCAATAAGCAATAAGAAGTGGGGCTGGGGGTTATATTAAAATATTAATTGTAAAACATTCTCCTTCCAGATTTTTATGAAAGCTCTGTTTGATTATGAACCCAGTGAGGATAAAGCAATTCCCTGTAAAGAAGCTGGACTTCCATTCAGAAAAGGTGATATTCTTCAGATCATGAGCCAGGATGATGCAACCTGGTGGCAAGCCAAACTTGAAGGTGATGCCAATCCCAGAGCAGGCCTAATTCCTTCAAAACATTTCCAGGAAAGGTGAGCAGTTAGAGCGGAGTTCAAGTTTTTTTTCCTGATACTGAAAATGCTATCAGTATGTGCTGAGTATAATTGGTATGTTTGCATTTGTGGCTTACAAGGTCAATAAACTTTCAAACTTTGCCTTGTGGTAAAATGTCTGGGCTTTGGTAAGTCATTGCCCAAATAGTTTGGATTTCCTTACTTGTCTGGTTAGATTAATAATGACAAAACCTGACAGAATAGTGCTGATCTGGTTTGGTGGAAAAAACAGATGGGAAATAATACATCATAATCTGTATCTGCATTGATGTACTGTACTATGCTATGTAGGAAAAAGAACTGCAGCTGTTTCTAGGGCTCTTACAGGCTTTTTTCTTTAGATTCCAGTATTGTGTAGAGTTTGAATAGACTGTATTGTTTCAGGAGAGTTTTTTTAAAGGCTGCTATGGAAAATACTGATACTGAATTTTTATTAAGCCCCAAATAGTAATGAAAATTGTCTTCCTCTAAACTACTTTATAGGAGACTTGCATTGAGAAGATCCAATGTTCAGGTTCAGCCACTGAAAATTTCGAATCGAAAATCATGTAAGTCTGTTATCTTGTTGAAGAAAATGCTCTCTTGTTCTCTCTTAAAATGCCTTGAATCAGCACGATTTTGAGTTTTTGCTTTTATCCTCATTCATAGGCCCAAGTTGGTAGTCCTTTAGGATGAGCACTATAACTTCATTAAAGGAAAGTGGTCTTTGTTTGCTGGAACAGAGCCTCATTTAGAAGGCCTTCATAACAGAAGCAAACTTTAAAACAAATACATGTCTATCTATTGAAAGTGGTTCACTGGTTGTTATATTCATAACTGTTCATTTTTTTCTCAGGTCAAGTGATAGCATTTTAAAAAAGTTATTGCAAGCTGTAAACCACCACAATCTCTACCTTCCTCCCCATTATGCTCAGTTACTTAAATGCTCTCAATACAGCTTCTTTTTCTCCATCCAGTGAATTGTACTTATTCCAGTATTGAATAAATGGTGATCGGGTTTTTTGCTAAAATTGATTTGCAACATTTTCTTCCTTTCTCCCATGAGTTGTAATTTTATCGATTAACATAATTTGACATATTTTTGTAGCTATGCCTTTTTTCCTGATATAGCTTGGTTTCTCCATTTGTGTACGATCATCATTCATGTGCACTTATTAAATTTATGATGAAACATCTATATTCCTTTTTTTAAATTCTTTCTGAAAAATCACCTAATATGTAAATTGTTGGAGAACATTCACATTTCCGGTTTACCATTTTTGCAATGTCTTTGTGCACTGTACTCCAGAATTTCCCCACCATAACACATCCCTCCTACATATGAAATAATGTCCCTTTCTCTTTGCCACATTTCCAGTACAGTATGTTCTCCTGAGATCTTTGCTAATTATTTGGTGCATAAAGCTATCAGGAAAATAATTTATAATAAGCTTTCCTGATCCCAATAGTCAATTCATATTCTTTAGATTCTTTTACTAATCCTGCCTAATGTTGGCATTAACCCCTTTTGTTTCACTGCCTGAATTAACCTTTCAAATTCATTAAGCTCTCTTAAAACATTACATGTTTGGAAAATAATTTGAATTCCATGCTTAGTGTGGAGGTACTGAAGCATAGTTCATCTGACCTCATGTTTATTTCTTTGACATTCTTAATGTCACAATAATCTCTCAAAAATGCATGCAAGAAATTATGCTTTAAACATGTGATAAATTGCTTTTCATTCCTATAATTCTGTGGTCATGTTAATTTATTCTAGTTTCATAGGTCATTAAAGTGAGTGTAAATGATCCCTCTACCTACAATGCTGTGTTAAAACACATACAAAGATATGTTCTTCCGTACACCTCTACCTCCTTTGTTGAGTCAAACTAAATATCTCATGAAGTAGCATATATTCAAGTGTGTGCCTCCTTAAGGAGTCTGATATTTATGACTTTTTCAGATTCTCATTCTTTATCATCATCATCACCGCCATCATGCTTTCAAGTGTGCTTGGAGCTTTATCAAGGAATATCATGCCTTTATATCAACATCTGCTATTTCTGTTTGCTCAGCCAAACTTAGTTGGTCTTTCTCCTTGTACTAGATGGGAATGACTGTGCAAACACGTGGATTAGTTCAAAATATAGGCATTAAAATTATTAAGTTACCAAAGAAATGTGAGCCATATGTGTGTGTTTGTATGTATACACACGCACCAGGAGCAATCTGGCATAATGTTCTGCTATGTATCTGAATTAACTGACATTACATCAAAGCAAATCCTTTAAAAGGAAAAATTTCCATCTATTGCATAACCATGCATTGAAAATTAGTATGATGAAAGTCATACATTCTGCTATAAAGTTGCCTGTCATTCTGTAGAATAAGTGTAGTCGTCTTATCTTAAATAAAACTATTGTAATAGCAGAGCTGAAGTTGGGTGGGATAGTGGAGTGATACTATTTGCATGGGCTTTGGAAAAACTAGTATTGGCCATCTGCTTGAATATCCTACATAATGATCTGAAGGGCAATATAGGAAATATTTTCTTCTTTTAAAAAATTAACAAAATATGATAGGTAGAAATAACGGAAGAACAAACTGTGGTAGAAAATG
Organism: Lepidodactylus listeri; assembly: GCA_029233225.1. NCBI lineage: Eukaryota > Metazoa > Chordata > Lepidosauria > Squamata > Gekkonidae > Lepidodactylus > Lepidodactylus listeri. The sequence goes on from JARCFY010000012.1 coordinate 25,187,223, forward strand.
GAAAGGGAAGGAGGATATATCAAAATACCTATATATCTAATAGCCAAGGCGCCCCCTCCATGCGGATATCTAAATCCGCGCAGAGGGGGCACTTGGGGGGCAGAGAGATTTTTCTGCACACTTGGGGGACTCCCCAGATGTGCAGAAAAATCTAAAAAGTAAAAAAAAACTTTCAAGGGGATATTTAAATCCCCCGAAGTTAAAGAGCATTCCCTGCACATGCGCAGGGAACACTCTTGGAACTCTGCGGTGGCCTGGCAATTAGGAGGCGTCCAAGCCTCACCGCTGGTGCCTGGGGGTAAGAGGGGAGATTGGCAGGCCTGAGTGGCTGAGAGCTGCTCAGGCCTCGCTGCCAGAGCCGGGGGGGGGGGGTGGAAATTGGCAGGCCTGGTGAGAGCCGCTCAGGCTTCGCCGGTGCCCATGGGGGGGGAGCAGTAGGTCACTGCTGGGGAGGGGGTGGGAGAAGGCTTGGCAGGCCGGCGACTGCCTCTTCCTCCTCCTGTGGAGCTCCTCCTGCTTCTGCAGGCCGGGAGCTGTGGGGAATACCCCCCCCCCCCCGCAAGTATCATGAGTCCCCCTTTTTGTGTTATATATTATTCATTAGATGCTTGGAGGCCTTTAGCCTGTGAGTTGGATCCAGCCAGCTTTTTATTTAATCAGACAGAATTCCTCTTTTTACCGTAATAGTCCACATCCCAGATGGCTTTTGCCTATGCAGGTCCCATGATTCCTCCAAGACTAACTTCTTGTTGGTTAAAAAGGGCTATTATTTCCATTTGCTCCAACAGAAAATGGTTGGATCCAACCCTATGTTGTCCATATTCAGCTGTTCTGGATTATTGAATCTACTCAAAAGGGATTGTTGGGATGGATCCCAGAAACAGCAAATGCTTTATTAAAGGATGGGACAGTGCATTGACTGAAGCAACTATGAAATCTCTTCTGAAGAAGCAGTGGCTAGATAAAAAAAAACTGCAATAACGATTGTTCTGTGGCAAATATTCCCATTTTTTGCAAGGTGTTTAAGCATGTGGTAGCTAGCCAGTTCCAAGGTATCTTGGGTGAGTTGGATTTTCTAGTTCCTTTCAGTTGCTTTGGACCTGGTTTTGGGATTAAAACAGAGTGGATGGTATTTACCAGGAAACAAGCAGAGGGAGCATAATCATGTTGCTTCTTTGGGATCTTGCTGAGGCTTTCAGTAAAAGTGACTTTGGTATCCTTCTGGGATAGCTGGCTGTGATGGAGGCACAGTACTCTGATACCCAGGCAGGACAAAAACTAAAAGATACCAGAAAGTGATATTGGGAGATAATTATTTCTCTTGTGGCATTTATCCCCAGCATAATGGGTTTGATGAGGTCAGTAAATTCAGTCTCCCCACAACAGATACCCTGTGAGGTAGGTGAGGCTGAGAGAGCTCTTTCCAGAGCTGTCCTTGAGAGAACAGCTGGTACAGAGCTATGGCTTGCCCAAGGTCATCCAGCAGGTGCAAGTGGAGAAGTGGGGAACCAAACCTGGTTCTCCCAGATTAGAGTCTGAGCACTTAACCACTACGCCAAACAGAATGCTTGTGTCTGTGTTGCATCCCCTAAACTTCCTTGGTGGTCTCTCATCCAAATACTAACCAGTGGCAATTCTGCTTAGCTGACAAGATCGGGCTAGCCTGGGCTATTGGAGCAAAGAATTAAGTAAAATTTTAAGAAGTCATTGTGTGAATATTTGATGCTTATTTCAACTGGAAACTTTTCAACATGAATTTTGCCATAATGATAGATGTTTTTTTCTTTACATTGTGGCGACTGAAAGGAAGAAATATTTTATTCACATGATTAAGAGGGAGCATTATTAGCGAGAGGCTTAATAAGCTTATAACAGAGAAAAATGAGTTATGTATTTTAAAAATAAACAGTATTAAATCACACATTCCATATTTTATTTTCATTAGAAGACAGAAGAAATATTTAACTACAGCCAAATATAATTTATGCACTTTCATATTTATACCCTTCCATTGAGAGCCTGGCCATTCAATGCTGTAACCCATTTCATGAAATACTGAGAGTATGTAGATTATAGGAGTTTTTAGTAGGAAATGTTTTTGAGAATTGCACATTATACCAATCTTATGTGTTAGGCAAATTCTGAGGTTAAATATGTAAGGGTTTTGCAACTTGTTGCAATATTTTCAAGTTCTACAAGCTGGTTTCTCTTCTGGTATAATAAAAGCAAGGCCCAAAAACATTTATTATGTAAGTCTCTCTTTGTAATTAAGCCAGATTCAAACTTACCATTATTTCAGAGCTGGAGTCTTATTTTGGCTTTGAGGGTGACTTGGCCTACTTCTTAATCACCATTCTTAACAAACATGACAGACTTTGATTTTTGTCTTATGAACACTTCCTTGTAGAGGCTAGGTCTAGGTAGCATGTCTTGGGGCATAGCATTCTTCTGGCATTCACTCTCTTAGCACAACAATTTGATGTTTCATTAGAAGTATATTGTTGAAATTCAAGATATTGCGCCCCATTTTTAAAATATCACCACTTTTATTTTGGGAGCGACTGTGGCTCAGTGGTGGAGCATCTGTTTGGCATGCAGGAGGTCCCAGGTTCAATCACTGACTAGGAGTGTGCATTCAGATCTACCCAAGTCAAAAATATTTTACCTTCCCAAATGTATCCGGGGGGGGCGGGGTTGGGAAAACCCACGGGGGGAATCGTGAGAAAATCCCAGATATATTTGGGAATTACCAGTAGATCCTCAGCTGTTTGTCAGGCTTCTGCAGTCCCTTTAAACTTTAAAGAGGCTGCAGAAGACAGCCCCCGCTGGCTTGACGTGGGACTTGCTGGCTTTTCTTGCAGCCGGCTTTAAACCAGGTTGCAAGAGAAGTCAGCCCAGAATCAGCCTCAGCTGTGGTTGGCTCCTCTTGCAGCTCTGTTTAAGACAAGCTGCAGGAGGAGCTGAGACCTCTGCACTGACTCGGCTGGGGCTGGCTCCTCTTGCAGCTTGGTTTAAATAGAGCTGCAAGAGGAGCCAGCCCAGGATCAGCCAGGGTGGTGGGTGCTGAGAGCTCCCTTCTGCCTTGGCTTGACATTGGCTTCTCTTGCAGCCCAGTTTAAACCGGGCTGCAAGAGAAGTCAGCCCAGGATCAGCTGTGCTCATGGGGAGCAGACTGTTCCCCATGGACACATCTTCTGGTGTGCAGTTTTTCCCCTTTTTTTCCTTCTTGGGTCTATTGGACCTGAAAAAAATTGAGATTTCCAAAAAGATCCCAGATCCAAATAGTGCACTGGTATTGGGAGCCATTATTTGGGGGGGGGGGGGACCCTTTTTTTTCCAGTTCAGTGTACCCAAACCAAAAAAGGGGGGAACTGCACACCCCTATCACTGACATCTCTAGCTTTAAAAAGGGATTCTGAAGTGTCCTCCAGTTGGAACTTGGCCTCTTCTTTTTTTCACCCTATCCCAACTGCTACATCATTCCCAAATAAGAGAAGAATGCCGTCTCACTTTTTGTGTGCGTGTGAGTGACTGAGAGAGGTGTAATAGTTAAGGCATGCGTATGTATTTTGTACACAGCTGTCTGTAACTCGGCACAAGCCCTGTGTCAGAAATGAGCAGTGATAGTTGCTATATGGTCCAAAGGGATACGTCATCTGAAATAAGGTTAGCAGCACTTGCAGGAAGATTGTGGGACAAGCGAGCAGAGAACAGTTCAAAGGAAGTCTGTGTCATTGCCTCACAGGTGATGAACAAAGAAGAGGGCTGGGCAAGAACTTTGAAGAAGGCACATCAACCCATAGAAAAGTCACGTTAATCTTAGAATAAAAATAGATTTGAACTTATTCCTCCTGAATAGTCAATACAATTTGAATATTTAGGTTTTTTTCCCCTATGGATAAACTAAATTATATAAAGGCCACTACAGACAAGATTGTTCCCTAACCATTGTCTAGGAATCTGTGGGACTGCATGACTCCATTTCCTCCTCCTTTCTTGGTGTGTTTTTAATGTCTTGATAGCACAAGCTGTGGTTGATACTAACTAGAGGAGCTTGTAGCAAGGATTTGAAGTTGGTTACAATTCGAGATTACAAACACACTTTGGTTTGCCTTAACTATGATTAAGGTCAGCACAGATATAATGGTGAAGAAAAAAAGAGGGATTCATGCCCAAGGGCAGAAGAAGTTAAGCAGGGGGGACAGGATTCTTTGGCTCCTGTCCTTTACTATAATTAAAAAGGGGGAAGCATTGACTCTGCACTGGCCTTTGGAGACATAACAGTCTTCTGTTTTAAAAGGGTAGGTTCTGTTAGTTTCCCAAACAAACTTGGCTGGAGACTGTTTTCAGCAAGTGCCCTTCTTGTACATATTTGCACATTGTAGTTTGTACTGCTGCAAAGGATTATCTATTTGTTCTTTATGCTGCTTTGGAACTATATGTTTTTCCAGTTTTGCTGAGTGTTGAAAAGAATGTTCTAAAATGTAAATCATGTCTGCTTGTTTTTTGGCTGTTCTAAGCTGAGGAAGCAGTTGATTGTGGTAGGTGTTTTTTCCCTAAGTTTTTAACTTCTAATTGTTCCACTGTGTCTTCAGTCCATGTAATCACTCTGCCTCCTATTTTTCCCTTTTGTGCTTCTCAGAGGAAATTGAAGGTACATGTACAAGTTTCCCTGCATAGACCAGTAACTTTATTCACCAAACATCCAGACGCAGCTGGATTTCAGAGATGGGTTGTCAAATAGATGAGCCTAGGTCATCTCTGGTGTAGAAGCAATTATAACTATAACTACAGACAATAAAGTACATTAAGTAGTAATATTCAGTTATTTAATTACTGCTATTTAGTTCTGATCCCAAGAATCATGGTAGTAAAAGTCCCTGAGCAAGCTGTTGTGTTCACAGAGAAATAGTTCCAGTGCACTTAGCCAAGGCATGGGGTTCAATGTACATTCTCCCGTTGTCAGAAGTGAGCTGCAGTGCTAACACACCTTTCTTAGGAGTAAGCCCATTGAATAAAGCATACTAGTGAACAGACCAACTGAAGGTTTTGATTCCCCCACCGTAACCTGTTCTGCTGTTTATCATTTTTAATAATCTAGAAAGCTGTACCTTGTTTTATCAAAGGACTTCTGGCACATTAAAATACAAGAAGTTACTATTTTATATTAAACTAAAGGACTATAGTCATAAAAAACCTTTCTGTCTGATCCATTGAGCCAATGCAATAACTCTTAATTTTCTTTGTAAATATGATTCTCTGCCTATCTGTTTCAGCTGTCATATTTACCTTGTAATATAAAGTAGAATTTTTCTTTAAAAATACTTTTTTATTTGCTGTCGTGCAGAAGGCAATAAAAAGGTGAAAAGATAAGTATGCATGCTGCTGTGTTCCTAGGATCTCTTGCTGAACTGTAGAACAATACATTGATTTATTTCTAGGCAATGGCATATCAAAGGCTTTTTATGCTATGCTTTGTACAATTGTCATTTTAAGTAACTCTTCTTTTTGCATTTATGGCTGGGCTTCTAACTATTCTGCTTTATTTCTTGGCTTTTGTTCTGTATGCTTTTACACTTCATCCAGAAGAAGCTGAATGTGCTGGTTACAACAGTGGAGTCCTTATAGGTGAGCAGTTGCTTACAAAATACTTTCTTTCTCAGCTTTTTCCTGGATGGGCGACAGAGTTTGCAGGTAACAAATGGGCATGTTTGCATGCTGTGGGTCTGTTAATCTTTTTTAAAAAATGGCTCACTGGATTTGACACAAAGGATTTGCTTATTATCTGTGTAATATATTATGCTAACATTGAAATACAGAAAATGTAAAAAACAGTGCCTTGACTGAGGGAAAAGTTGCTGAGAAATATTATTTCTAAAGCAATTGGTAACCCACTGGTTACTAATAAAAATACTAGGCTGACTGTCTTCAGCCTCTGTTAGTGCTAAATGGGTTCTAAGATATTTGTCTTCAACAGTTGGGTTAGAACCGTAAGAGGGTCATTACCAGTAACACCACCACCACCTTTTTGTTTAGTTTGGCCAGGACTTTTATTTAAAAAAAAACATTTGAGGGGGTTAGAGAGAGAGAGATTCAATAACAAAAAGTGCTCTCATTACAATTTAAGTAGAAGGAAGAAAAGGTGTTAGTTCCACTTTTCTCAGCTGTTCCGGAAAACTGTATCTTTCAACATTCCCTCTTCCATATGGCTATTAATGGAAATGAGGAAGAACAACATGGTATATAATAACAGTTAAGTTGATCACATGTTACAGGTTTATGCAGAAGAGGGGTCCTGGTCTGGAAAAAACAGTACTCTTTGTGGGGAGATTCTGGGAGCTTGGGGGAAATTATTGTCATTGAGTTTTGATGATATTATCTTGAACTAGATCGTCATTGCTCAAGTTCTTCTAGATGTTTCACTGGTAATGTACATAAGTAGGGATGGGCATGGATCGGTTCATGAGCCAAAATTCAGCATTAACTTGGCCTGTTTCAGAGCTCCCAAACCAGTGTTTGGGGAGAAGGCACCTTCCCAAAACATTTATCAGACTTTTGTCCAATTTGGTTCAGCTTTTGTGCCATTTAAACCTAACAGCTGAGTAGCACAGATCTCCAGCTGTCCTGTTAGGTTTAAATGGCTGCGAGCCGTTTCACCAGTCAGTTTCACTCCCCCCCCCCTTCCAAACCATTTCGGCCTAACAGCTGAAGGGTGCACAAGGCTTGATGTTAGGCTGAAATGGCTGTGAGCAATCTCACTGGTCGGTTTTGCTCCCCCCCCCCTCTAAGCCATTTCAGCCTAACAGCTGACAGGTGCACCCACCCCGCTGTTAGGCTGAAATGTCTGCCATCTATTTAAACCTAACAGTGGGGCATGTCTGCCTGTCCAGCTCTTAGGTTTAAATGGTTGCAAGCCATTAAACCCGTCAGTTTCTCTCCCCCCACTTCAAAGCAGGGGGAAGTGAAATGGATGGGTTAAACACATCCCAGGTAGTCCTGGCAAGCTGCGGCTGGGAGAAAGGGGGATTCAAACTGGCCAGTTTGGTTTGAGGCATTTTTGGCTCAGTTCGGGGTTCAGTCTGGGGCTGCCCCAAACCAGAATTTTTAGGTTTGTGCCCATCCCTGTACATAAGAACACAAAACTTGGGTTTTGCTGGGTTGCACAAAGTGTCCATCTAGTCTGTTTCTATCATTCCCAGAAAACCCACCAGTAGGAAAGAAAGGCACTATCCTTTCATAGGTGTTACCCTCCAACTGGTATTCAGTGATATACTGCCTCTGAATGTGGACGTTCCCTTTAGTTATAATGCAGTTATAGATACTTTTACTCTCCATGAACGTGAAATGAGGTACACAGTCTATCCATAAAGCAACAGGACAAAGTTTCTGGGTGGAATTTGCAAGCAAAAAAGATATGCGACAAGTAAAGTGGTTATAGGAAGATGAGGGAAATGCTTGTTGTCTAAGAATGGCATAATGGTGTGTGAGTATGAAATAACACCCCAGACCTGCTTAACTTAAGCAAGATTAATATTTCATGGACATTTAAATCATATTCTGGGTGATTAGGAATTATGGGGAAGACAGGATCTGTTCTGGATAGGAATCTTGTATTGAAAGTTGATGGGAGCCCAAGGAGAAGTCTATTTCACTAGATGTATTTAGCCAAAGCTAAAAATTGAGAATGGTGGAGCTAGTGGAAATGTTCCAGCTGTGGTGGCATTTTTTTGCCTTATGACAGACATCTGTTCTCATCGTACAATAGTTTATAACTGCCCTCAAGGTTTCGAAAATCATAGATTATATACCTAAATTATATGTTACAAAGAGTTGTTTTGTTCTTCAAAATAGAATTCATAACAGTAACTTAATATAGGGGGACAAATGGAATAAGGAGCTGTGAGACTATCAAACAGAGGTCACAAATTATTTAGCTAATGACATTTAGTCCATAGATTGGCGTCATCCAGTAATTTGTGGAGTGGCGTCATCCAGTAATTTGTGGAGTGGGTTAGTGCAAAGGGAGGAAGGAAATTATCTGTTCTTCCCTTTGCTTTCCTGCTCCACTTGTCACACACCATTCTGCAAACCTTCTCTATGGAGATGGACCTTCAGTTCTCCTCCAAGAGATTTGTCATCATCCTGGTCAGTTGGTAACTCTCCCTTGGCTAATCATACTCAGACAAAAACTATTCTGCTGTGAACAAGAGACTAATGACTGACTAATCCAGAAAAATGCCAACACAAGTGATATTTCCAACAATCATGGCTGGTCCCTCTGTCATCGTTTTCAGTGAAAGCCAAGAGGCCCATGCTTAGGCTGTAAGACCACAGTCTAATCCATCCTAATTCATCCTATTTTAAGAAAGTATCCATCTTTTGTGAGTGCTGGTTAAGAGAGGCATGCATGTAATGGACTGGAGCCTGCAGATCTGTTTTGCTAACTGTGTTGCTGGGGGAAGGTACTACTGTTAGCAGAATGGATCCAGAAGATCCAATCCATCAGCTGCTACCCTTAGCGAGGCCATTTGTAGCCCATGCAGAGAAACTTTCTAAGTAGTGTATTTGTAGTACATGGGTATAAACTTGTTGAACCTCCAAACCTTTTGTCTCTTTGTGGATTTTTTCTGTTTTTCCTGTAGCTGTAATGGTCCTGGTTATTTTCGTGTATTCACACAACCAGAATTTTATGTACAGTGATATGAAATTTAATGCTTTGCCTGAGATTTTCCAAAACAGTCCGGGGGGGGGCAATTTTCCATTGATGAAAGAGAAAATCATCAAAATAGATGCACAAATAGCTCTAACAAGAAAACGTCTGCACAGCATCCATCTGTAGCAAGTTAATTTCTGAACTGCTTTAGCAGCACTGGAAATGAATGAGACACTTTAAACTTGGCATCTAATCGGCATTTCAAGGTCTTTTATTATTGAAGTTGCTAAATACCAAAAGGTTTCTTTTGTTGTAACTTCAGTTATTGCATAGTTATTAGAGTGTTCAGCTGGAATTAGAGAGGCCTAAGTTTCTAATGTGCAGTCACTATGAAACTTATTGAGTCATGACACACTCTTCTTACCATGCAGTGGTGATGGAAAATTCCATCAAGTTGTAGCCGACTTACGGGGACCCCATAGGGTTTTTAAGGCCAGAGATGTTCAGGGGTGGTTTGACATGCCTGCCTGTGCAAAGCGTGGAATACCTTGGTGGTCTCCCATCCAAATACTAAACAAGGCTGACCCTGTATAGCTTCCAAGATATGACAAGATCGGGGTAGCCTGGGCCATCCAGATCAGGGCAACGCTTACCTCATAGTGAAGATGAAATGGGATAATATCTGAATATACCATTCTGAGCTCCTTGGGGGGAAAGATAGTTGCAGATGGTAGCTGTGTTTGTCAGCAGTGGAACAGCTAGATTCAAGTCCAGTAGCACCTGAGAGACCCACAAGATTTTTGGGATATAAGCTTCTGAGAATCAAAGCTCCCTTTGTCGGATATCTAACAAAGTGAGCTTTGATCTTGGGGAAAGGGTACTGTATACATATAAAGAGTAATGTTATACATTTTAAGTCACTTCTACTGTAGTGAAATGGTTTTGATATGGATTAGAATCCTGGAAATAGCATACCATTCAAGTCCAGTGCAGACGTAATACTGTACGAAATTAACAGTGAAATCGTATGTAGAGTTACTCTAAGTCTGTTGAAATGAGTGAACTTAGACTGGAGTAACTCTGTAGGTTTGCACTGCAAGTCAAAACACAAGCCTTGGTTTTCTTCCTTTTCTCATCTCCCCAACTCTCCCTTCTTTACCAGCTAAGGGTTTCGTGTCATATTTACACTGATGGTAGCCCTTTTTTATTCTGATCAGGGCTCCCTTTTGTGTGTATGTAAAGTGCTGTCAAGTTGCAGCCAACTTATGGCGATTCACGGGGTTTTCAAGGCAAGAGACTAACAGAGATGATTTGCCATTGCCTGCCCCTACATAGCGATCCTGGGCTTCCTTGGTGGTCTCCCATCCAACTATTAACCAGGGCTAACCCTCATTAGCTTCTGAGAACTGACGAGATCAGGCTAACCTGGGCCATCCCTCTTAATCAGGGTTTAAAAGCAGATTTTGGCTACCTAGAATGCACTGGTGCAGCTCTAATGCTAAATCATAGTTAAGGTTGGTATGGGGAAGGAAATTCATGCCAGAGGAAGGAGATACAGCCAAGGTCCATGGCCCACATCAGCCATAGTTGTAAGATTAGTAGTAGTATAGTAGTACTGGGCTGAAATGGTAGGATTTCTCTGTTTAAAATTCTTAATGGGAAACTGTAACATTTAGAGGACAAGTTCACTTTTGCCTTTAAGAAGTCATATTCCTATGTGAGAAATTACATATGTTTACAATGCAGTCCTAAACAGAGTTACATTCTTCTAAGCTTGTTGACTTCTATGAGCTTTAGGAGGGCTGCATAGGATTACATTCTTAATTAGCTTGCTGCAGATTGGAGCAATATAGAAATACCTGAAATGTTTACTGTTTTGGAAAATGATACATGATAACTGTACTTGTCCATAATTAGAGTGAAACTTCATTCAGGTTGTGTAAATTGAATCTTTAATTTTATATTGTGAGCCTGCAGGCAAGACCTCATTCATTTCTGTCTTCATAAAATGCCTAATTTGTTATGGATTCTTGATTAATAAACATAATTTCCATTATAGGTTTTTTTGTGTCTGTCAAGAGCTGCTAGGAACTGGACAGAGGACTGTTTTTCCATGGAACAGAAAGTAAAGTTTCATGCATAGTTGGTGATAGTAATACTTATGTAGAAAATAGCACTGTATAGGGAACTACAGGATTTTTAATAGTGTGAATTACCCTGGTGAGATACAGATTAAGACTAGGGGTGTGCACATACACAAAAATTGGGATTTTTCCAATTCAGATATATTGGACTCCAAAAAATCCAGGATTCCAGGAAAAAAACAAATTTTAATGCCAGTTTGGTATTCTAATTTGAGTTTTTTCGGAAATCCTGATTTTTTTTTTGGTTCCTTTATACCCTATGGGACCATTATGGTCAATGGGGAATCTGTCTGGGGTATCCAGGGGTCAGTGGGTGGGGAAAAGAGAGGAGACAAAACTCCTGGAAGCAAGGAGGAAGGTCTTTTTTGTGCTGAGTCCATCAGAGCAGACAGAACTCTTAACTGAGGTCTGGAGGAGGTGGCCAATAACCATGTGCTGGCCTGGAGAGCCAGAGGAAGCTTCAAGGTAATGGAACTCTATAAAGATCTATAACTTCCTAACCTAAGGACCCTGTCCTATATTTTAACATTTGATAGGGCACGTATAGAGAGAGGGACAGAAGAATTGTGTTTTACCCATTTCTTTTTAATTCCTTGCTCAATCTGGTGCTGTACTAAAATTATGCTTGTAAACATTTTTCTTTTTAATAAATTATTTATAACTTTGGATGCTGGTAGTGGCTCTCTGTACCACATAGACCTCCACCATCTTGGACACGCTATTTTAAAAGGAGAGCCAGGGGAAGATAGTCAGTTGGCAAGTGATTCCTCCAGGGGCACACAAGGCAGTAAACAGTCCCTGTGGTGACTAGGTGCTGGGCAGAGGGAGACACAGAGGCAAGGCCTCAGAACTTGGAGGGGGGGAGCTGGGAGGCCTGACCTCCCAGCGAGCAATTCCTTACAAAGGTCAGTTGGTGGCAGTAGTTACCCAAGTGAGAAAGAAAAGCTTCTCCAGGTGTTGGGAAAACCTTGGAAGGCAGGGTGGAACAGGGCCTGCAGGCCAGAGCAGGTCTGTTCCGCCACAGGCCCCCTCTCTGTATCTATTCTGAATAACTGTTCTGTTTTGTGCTATATTCCTATTCCTTAGCTAACCTCAATTGCTAATGCTTATAAGGAACTTTAGTTCGTGTTTAGAAGCCTAGTTGAATTTATTACCTGGAAATGCTAGCTAAAAAGGAGACATTTGTTGAATGAATTTCATCACAATCTAGTGTGACTTTCCTCTATAGTGGCTGTCATTGAGTGAAGGAGTTCCTATGTATTTAAAATATTTATATCCCCATTTCTCACTGACCACATCAGTTTAATAATATAAGGTTTAATAATAGACTATTAGAACCAAAACCAGACAATAAAAAATGGTAGATACTTACCAAACAGTTGCCATTAAAAGTTGTCACATTTTTTTGTGATGCTTGACAAAGCAGTGGGGATTTTGCTGTTCCTTGTATGGGTAAGTTTGGAATAAAACTGGGAAAAATCAGACATCCTGTTTGTCCCAGGAACTGGGGTCACCAGATACAGATTTAGGTTCCATTGCAGGACTTTCTGCAGAAGTGCCCCTGTTCTTTTCCCCATATGTGCCTGACTGGCTGTCATTGACTTCAGTGTGCAAATGTTTCATTTGGAGTAATATTGCAGAGGACATAAAACTGAACGTATCTCCTGACCTTGGGTGGCCTGGCCTCCATCTGCCAGGACAGCTAGAAGTTGCCTTTCCATTGAGTGAGATCACTGATTTATCAAGCACAATATTGTTCACTGCAACCAGCAGAAGCTCTCCAGGATCTTGGGAAGAGAAGTCTCTCCCAGCACTTGAGATCTTGTTAATTGGAGGTGCCAGGAACTAAACTTTGACCCTCATTATTTTATTTATTTATTTAGATTTGTATCCCGCCTAGCCAGCAAGGCCAGCTCTGGGCAGCTCACAACAGTTTAAAACAATACATACATAAATTAGCATAAAAATTCACAGCCTAAAAATTTGCAGAAACCACCAAAATAGCGGCCAACAATGCTCCCAATACAGAGCGCAACAGCCTAGCTAGACCCAGGCCAGGAGGCATCACCAGTCAATTTCCCGGGCCAAGAAATTCACTCAGCACTTTCCAAAGGCCCCCTTCTCCCCCCAGTGGCGGCTCCTAATTAAAGGCCTGGCGGAAGAGCTCCGCTTTGCAAGCCCTGTGGAACTGTAAAAGGTCCTGCAGGGCTCTGATGTCATCCGGGATCTTGTGCCACCAGTAAGGAGCTGCCACTGAGAAGGCCCTGGTCCTGGTGGTCACCAACCTGGCCTCTCTAGAGCCAGGGACGGTCAGGCGATGTTGAGTGCCTGACCACAGTGCTCTCTGGGGTGTATACGGGGAAAGGCAGTCCCTTATGAGCTGCATGCGGTGTATCATGAACTATATTTCTTCCCCAGAAAAATTTTGAAGAGGATAAGCCACCAGAAGCGTATTATTTCAGAGATTTAGGATATGCATGGCATTTCTAAGCTTCTGGGAAAAGTTTGTTTGGCCTTTATTAAACAACCCAGAATCCGTTCAGATTTAAAGCCGCCTCCTAGCTTGGTATATATGGCCGTGGTCATGCGGCAAGGAAACTGCGAGATATGTCCCGTTTTTTTTTATTCCGGGATGGGGGTGATCATACATCCCCCCCCTGAACCGCAACCATTGTGGGTGCAGAGTTCAGATAGCCGTGCTGCTGTTTGGGTGGCGTGGCATGAAATTTTTTGCAGATGTGCATGGCTGAAGCCACTGAACTTAAAAAAAATATATATGGCCAGAATGCACAGCCCCCCTCGGAGCACCTGTCTGCCAGCTGGCCCCGTGCTTCACTTTCCCGGCGCCCGGGGATCATTTAAGATGTTGACAAGACCGTCAAGAAAGTCTCATTGTCCCTCTCCCCACCACCACCACTAAGCCGCGCCGCAGCACCCAGTATTGAGCATTTGATTTTTTAAAAGTAAGTAATTTTATGAGCACCTCCTCATAAATATTGTTGTTTGCTCTGGCTGGCTCTCTGGCTGAGGGAGGATTTGCAGTGGCTGTTTCTGCTGCTTCTTCTGATCTGTTCAGATCGGCGAAAATGCGGACTTAAAGCGCAACTACCGGGAAAGTACTTGATTTTCCTGTGGTCGGAAAACACGCTAGGAACCCAAGAGCATTGCGAGAGTGAGCCCACTTTGGTGCGGGAGGCAGATCAGCCTGTCCGATCAGCGAATTTAAATGTGCAAGGGAACAGCAGTGAATCCCGATCTAAAGGACCGTGTGACCACAGCCTATGAATGACATTTGAGTTTATTGTTACCCAAATCAGTCCTTACATCAAGGCAGGTACATGGAAATCATCCTCTACACATGTAAGTCCAGAACAGTGGTCCTGGGTGAGGGATCATTTGAATCTAGTATATGCACAATTCCTAGCTTTGATGCTAGGAGAAGGGGAGAAGAGGGGGCCATTAATATATTTAAATAGTAAAGATATATAAACCTCCTTTTGTTAATGTAATAATTGGTGTAAGGAAATGTGGTGTATTAGTAAACTTGGGTGTGGGAAGCTAGGTTTGAGACTTGATGAGTAGCCATGGGCAAGTCGCTTTCTCTGAGATTGCATCATGATAAATTGTGGGTTATAATTAGTCAGAGCCCAATCAGTTGGAATGTCTGAATGAAAACTATCCAATAAGTCAGGGATAGTTGACTGGCACCAAATCAGGATTTCATACAGCATTTGTTTTGAGCAGAACTGTAGTTTGCAAATATATTGGAGACAACAGTGGAGACAGAGGAGGCAAGGAAAAGATAAATTAGGGTTGATCCTGATATCTGAATGCAGCCTCAGTGACTCTGACATGGTGGTTGCAAGGTCAGTTCACCATACAAGCAGCTGCTTGGGATACCAAATGGGTGGGGGTGTCACAGGAGGTGGTATGGGCCACTGTTGCCCAGCCCCAGTTCAAGACAAGATGCAGAGTCACTGCTTCAGGATCCCACCTTGGAGCCAGAGATGGGGCAGCATGGGAGAAGGGCATATGAGTCAGCCTAATGCCTTGATCTCCCGTACTGTGTTTGAAGTTGAATCACTGCTCTCACTTCTCACTGAGCCACAGAATATGTATGTTCAGAGAATAGGGCTCTGGAACACCTAAAGAAGTGGCAATTCTTCTTACTGGCCATGATAACTACTAACATACTGACTTTTGAGAACATAGTGTTTTTGCATAATATGTTGAATATGTTTTTGTTAGTTGTGATCTGATTTATACAATATTTACTGTAATACCAATGATTTATTGGTTATGACAATTAATATTTTTTTACAGTTGTCAGCATTTGATTAACATCATGCAAGGATGTAACATTAGTAATACTTTTAAAGAAACATTTATAATTAAACTGACTTTCTGTGAACCAATGTGGGCATTAAATATATGATAATAGCTATAACTGGGGACATGTGTAGATGAATTGGCAGTTTGTAGCCTGTGGGACTCTTCTGTTAATCTGGAAAATAATTGTTGAAATCATGATTGTTTCTCTCTTTCTCTCTCATTTAATGAAAAATTCCCTAGTCTTCATGGCAGCAGCAATAAATTTGAATATGTGGACATATTCCATGTTGTCATTGTATTAACAGATTTCCATCCCTTGCTATACCAGTTAGGTTTTTACAAACTCCTCTAAAACATTTTTATTTTCTTCTGCAACAAATACTCTTTGAAATCAGCACTTTGGAGGAAGAGCTATTTGCGGTGCCTTTGCAGCAGGTTGCATTTTGACACTGAAGGGAAGCTGCAAGCAGCACACGCAAGGGCGCGTTTGTTGCATATGGGATGGTTGCTTGGTTTATTTACAGTTAACACTTGATTCTTTTTTTAAAATCTTGTGACTACAGCTGGTTTTAGGAGAAGCTTTCGTCTGAGCAGAAAAGACCGAAAAACAAACAAGACTATGTATGAATGCAAGAAGAGTGATCAATACGATACAGCAGATGTCCCAACCTATGAGGAGGCAGCAAAATATAGACGGCAACCTAATGAGAAATACAGACTTGTTGTCTTGGTTGGTAAGTTTTAGTTCCTAAACTGGGAAGCTAGGTTGAGTAAAACAACAGAACTGTGTTGTTTCTAGTTTACGGCAGTCGTTGTACTGACATGCCTATGAACCATACATAAACTGGGGTACCACCTTGCCCTGAAAGACTTTAAATGCATATGGTATGTGAGAACCCCCTTTTGTAAATAAATAAATAAATAAATCTTAAAGTTGCTGTAGCTGCTCTTTGAGCAGACTCAGTTACATGGGAAAGCTGAGCTGACCTTGAGCTAGAAGGTTGGAACACTACACCTAAATATCGGAACACTTTAACTGGTTTGATCTCATAGCCGTCAGTCTGCCACCTGTGTTTGATAAACCTTTTAGAGAAAACAAGAATTTTGGTCTTTAAAACATTCTTAAATGCTTACTTCAGAGTAAGATAGAATAATAGTATTGTATGCTTATAATAGTGTGGAGATTGGTCTATTTGCCATATTGGGCAGATGGAAGTCAGGATTGGATAAGATTTGCACCATGGCATTCATATAGAAGTTAAATAATAAGGGAGCAAGGATGCATCCTTGCTTCACACCTCTCCTGACTGGAACCATGTGGGACAGATGACCTTGTGGGTTACATCTCATTGACAAATAGTTGGTAGAGAACTCTAGAGCGGGAGGAAAGAACCTGGAAAAGGGAATGATTGCTTCCTCCCAGTTAGGAGGACAGTGCCTTCCATTTTGCCAGTGTGTTCCAGTTCACTTGCATGCCCTGAGGATTGCAGGAGGGGCAGAGATCAGCCTCTCACTTTGAGCTAGAGGTGAAAACACTCAAGTGGTGGTGAGATGCTGCTCACAACTGCTCCCATTGACAACCGCTGTTTACCCAAGTCCTCTGTAACTCATGGGAAGGACAGGGTTGTTCACTGTCCTCACTCTGTCTTGCCACTTCATGGTCACCCAGCAGTATGGTGCCATTTTGAGTGTCTTGCAGCTTGTTATGATGACAAGCTAATATGCACGTATACCCTCTGTAAATTTCAGAGGACATTTCAGAATAGTCGTGTCATTTACAAATAATGGCTTGCTAAAAATTCACCTACCCTTTTTGGCCAGATCACGTGGAGATTCCCTTTATTTAAACAGTAAGGGCAGGAGACGGTTCTCTTCAGACTATAAAGGGTCCAGAAGCAGAGGTAGTGGTTACCCTGCTTTTTATTATGAAAGAGGTACCTTTGCAGTTACAGTCATTCCCTTTCCTAGTGGAAAGTCTCCCATGAATTGAGAGGAAAGGTATGAGTTTATAAGTTAAAACAGAGAAGAAATAGTGTCTGCGTTAGTGAGTTTCGGTTTCTAAAAAGACTAACATTTATATCACTTCATTCTCCCATAAGAAGGAATCCTGTTTCTTTACATAGAAGCCAAGTAGCTGTATTCTATCTGCAGACACTTGCAGGCTTATATTGCTGTTCTTGTCCCTATCTCACAAGGCAGAGCCTGGGCTGACAAGAGTCCAAATTCCTGGTTAACGGTTGCAAAATCTTTCCCCCAGAGTTTGAAGCTTGCTTAGAGTGCTGGCCAAAAGTTCAACCATGTTCATCATGCTGTGGAGATGTGTGCTATCTGCTGTGGGTTTTTGGAATTTTGTGTATGTGTGGCCTTGAAAAAGCAAGCAACTTAAAATTGCTATGAAGCTCTCATCCTGCCCCCTCCCTGTTCTCTGTACATTTTTTCAACCTACTATAGAGCTAGTAATTCCCAAACATGACTGCAGTCTTAATGCAGGCTTTCTTGTTAAGGTGTTTTGGCATAGGAGTCAGACTTCATCTGCTGTACTTCCTTTAAATTATTAGAATGTTGCTTTCATACTGTTTCTATGACTCAAGGGTGTACTCAGCCAACAGGCAATATCTAGTGTTATACCAGTTCTGAAGCATAGGAATATAACTTCATAGTAAATAATACTCAAAACATTATTTACTTATGTGCTGTTTTTTATATACGTTATATTGTTCTTCACAATATTTTCAGATTTTTGTTAGTCCCCTATTTCAAATAGTCCAGAATCATTCCATTAAAACTAAGAAATGGTAACAAGGAGTCTAGTAGCTTGTAATGGTACAATAAACCATTCATTGTTCCAGTACAAATTGTGGTGTCTGTATAGCTAAGCTCATCACAGTCACAGAAATGGACACAGCTCATAAGAGTAGGGACGATTTCAAAATCAGATGGCAGTTGCATTTCATCATGAAACCAGGCTCCACTCCTACCACCTTCCGGTTTGCAGACTGCTCATTGGCTCACATCCTGATCATGGGAGTTCCAGTGAGGAGTGAGACAAACTTGGCATACTTTTCTGAAATAATAGACAGTTCTCTCCCAGGGTGTTGAACATGAAGTTGACCAAGAATTTCTTAACTGCTGAAAGCTGTAGTCAAATTTCATTTCCAAAATACTGGGAGACCACTGTGTATATTAGTTTGCATGGAAGTACAGGAGCATGAATTGGAAGTCTCAAGGGTATTGCTTGGGGGGGAGGAAAATGAGCAATAATATTAAAAGCGAGTGAAAAAACAAAAAAAGTTTCTGGTTGAACGGAGTGGGAGGAAGGAAGTATATTCTTTCATACACCCTTTTTCTGCTCCAGAGGTTCTGCTTGAAGTTTGAGAATTTCACTGGCACATCCTTGGAACCAGTCCTTTAGAATAGAGAAGACTGAGTTTTTAACAAGATGTATCTTTCAGAATTCTACCATCATGCCTTGGGAAATCACCTTGGGGGTTCTTGTGTCTAGTCAATGATCTCAGAGTCTGATGCCTCTTTCTTTGTGTTCCAACTTTTCAGGAATATTTTCCTAAATTTAGGTTGAAGTACAACTGTTACCCTTTTTTCTAGTACTTGTTGCACAACATTCTTGTTTCTTTTGTAGTAATATATGGGCTAACGCCTCATTAGCAGAATTTCTTCCATTAGAAAAAGATGCAGACCAGAAGAAATATGACCCTCTATTAGGGACTGCTATGAACTGTAGAGCTGCTGTTTTTATATAGCTCATATCCAAGGGAACGCTTAAAATCAGTTTTTAATAAACAGCTTTGTCATTCTTTAACGTGCAAGTTCAGGCACCTACTACTGTGAGTGAGAGATTGTGGGTTGTACACAGCAAGTAATAACACGGTTGAGTTGATTTTACACCTATATCAACAGAGTTCTGTGAAAAGTGTGATAAGTAGGCTTTTTATAACAAGTCACATATGCTCACTCTGAGGAATATCTAGAAATTTCATTTTATTTTGGTGGTAATAAATCAAATGAAGAAAGTATGCTTTTACAGTAACAAAAGCAGTCCACAAATTTATTGCAGAGTTCAGTAATTCTGATGTTTTTCTCTTAGTATTAAGGGCAGCTAAAGTCTGGCCAATATCATAAAAATGTCTTGGGTAAAAAGTGGAAAAACTGGCACTGTTATAGGGACAATAGAAATGATCAGATTTAAAAGCTTTCTGCAAGCTAGTAGCAGTATCCAATATGACGTGTGAAGTACAGTTTTGCTGTTAGTGCCAGGAAACGCAAGGACAAATAATTAAATTTTCACATAATTGGTCATGGCAAAAAATTCAGCTACACTAACTGAAAACACAATTTAGTGTTGGAGTATATTTAAAATAACTGCCTGCCAGGAAGATATTTCAGTGAACTTTGTTTTAAATCACTTTATTCTAATTTATAGAATGTAAATTCCCTATAACATAATCTCTACTTTTGTCTGTGCTTTTTAACTGGTAGTAAAATAAGTTGTTTTGAAAATAACTTGATTAGTCACATTATCTCGAGGAAGCGCATGCCTGACTTCCACACATGGTTTGAAATAAGTGTTGTGCTGATCCTTGACACACTTATTTAAGTTACTTTCGGAATCATTCACCTCTTGTCAATTGTTATCACTTACCTCCTGGGTCCTCCTGAGGGCATCTAGTGTTTTTGGCCACTGTGTGAGTGAGTGTTGGACTGGATAGGTCACTGGCCTGATCCAGCACTGGCTTCTCTTATGTTCTTATGTTCACATCACACGAGAACGCACATGAAGCAGCCTTACAGTGAATCAGACCATTGGTCCATCAAGGTAAGTAATGTCTACTTAGACTGGCAGCAGCTCCCTGGGGTCTCAGGTAGAGGTCTTTCACATTACCTTCTGCCTGGTCCTTTTAACTGGAGTTGCCAGAAACTGAACCTGGGACCTTCAGTGTGCAAAGCAGAGGCTCTTACACTGAGCTTATCTTTCTGCCCTCATTAGGTCTACCACGGCAACTCACAGATTAAAAATATAAACCATTAAAACAAAAACACATCATTCAAATAATTAAAACCAAATTAAAATACACATACAATACAAAAAGGATCACATACATATAAAGGACAATTAAAAACAGGGTACCGCCTCCCTGCCTCCCCTCCCCAATATTATTTTCCTGCTCACTGTAATGGAATGGGGTGTAGCAGAGTGGTGTTTAACTCCATCATTGCATAATTCAGTCTTTGACAGCAACTGTCAATGGAGCTTTTCCTCCCTCTCAAGCATGTGGGTATTCTGCTATTCCTCCTGCATCTTCAGTTTCTGGATCTCCGTGATTCCCATTATCTTGAAGCCTCTGCCCGTGGCAATGGCAGCCTCCAGCAGACCTCAGATAAGAGTTCTGGCTTGGTAGAATCAGAACAAAATAGAAGCGTTTCTTACTCTCAGGAGTTTTGTTGTCTCTCCTCCTGCTGACCAGGGATAGCCAAACTCCAGGTGGGAGTTGGAAATCTCCCAGACTTACAGCTGATGTCCAGACAACATAAATTGCTTATTTATTACTTAAAACATTTGTTTCACTTCTCCTGGAGAAAATGGCTGCTTGGGAGGGTAGACTGCATGGCAATATCCTCTCCCTAAAACCCACTCTCCCAGGCTTCACCCTCAAATCTCCAGATATTTCCATACCCAAAGCTGAAGGCTCTAAGGTCAAGCCAGATCAAAGAAGCTTCTCGTGAGGTCTCCAGGGATTTTTCCTTGAATCCTTCTAGCTCTGTTAGTCCTCCTAATGTCTGTTCCTTGCTAGATATCACCTGGCCAGCTGGCGGGTTTGTGTGCAACTTCACCATCTCATTGTGTCCACCAGGCCTACCATTTGCATACATAAAACCTTAGCGGGTGCTGGTATACAGTTGACTCCCCCCTCCCCACTTGTACTCTGCCAAAAGAGAGAAAACTTTTTAAATCTCAAAGTGAAGGTTTTGCTTAGTTCAAACCTCCAAAGACAAATGTGTTTCTCCACATCTCCCCCTCCCAAGATTCAAGCGGAAAAACACCCTTTTGCAGAAGGTTATTATTTTATTTATTTATTATTTTATTTATTTAATTTACACCTTGCCCTCCCCGCGAGCAGGCTCAGGTTGCTCTGCAGGGAATAGAACACAGATCCCAGATAGTGCTGTGACTCCTCATGGATAATGTGGACAGTGGATGAATGTTTAGCTTTATTCTGGCCCCTAAAACTAACTGGCCATTCCTCTTAAATAAGAGGGCTAGATCAGTCATGTCCATGGGATGACCTCCTGAGGAAACCACAAAGAGAGGAGGCCATTATCAACTTCTCTTTCTGAGATGAAAGAGTCCAAAATACCAATGGTGTGAGAATGCTGAGGGATCTCTATAGTACTAGAATTTAACCTTGGGACATGCAGGAATGAGTCATGGTAGAGTATTTCCCCTAACGACCATACAAGCACACATAGTGAAGGTGCACACAGTTCCTGGTTGGTGGAGGGAAGACTAAGAACAGCTTTGGTAATGGTGGCTGCTCTTAGAGCTCCTCTCTGCCATCCATTCCAGGATGAGTAAATTCTTGGAAGAGTGTGTGACATCCAGGCTGCCGCTAGCCATTGCGGATAATACTCTTGCCTCCTTACTGACAGCTAGCTTCCTGTTCAAAAGCACTATGGTGCATTGCACTAATCTAATTAGTTGTAATCTAATTCAGAGAGAGCCCTGCAGGATCAAAAAAGTTGGCGAACTCTGACTGGGGGTCTTCTGGGGCCAACTACTCCCTGCCTTCCACTCGCCAAGTTGCACCACTGGCCTCTCTGCTTTGGACATTGTCCCTGTTTTTCACTGGGCCGCTTAGGTCATTGCCCTCTGCTGACTTCTGGCATTGCCAGGGAGCAGCCAGAAACAGGGGATGTGGCCAGGAGGTGGGTGAAGGGGCGGCAGCAGCTGGTGGTGGCATGGCGGTGGGCTCGAGGGATGGAGCTGCTGTGAGAAGCTGAAGAAGAAGAAGCAGTGGTAGCAGGAAGAGGCAGCTGGGCCAAGTGGCAGAAAGCATGCAACTGCGGCAGCGGAGGAAAAGGAGCAGTGGTAGTGCAAGGCAATGTGGTGGCAGCCCAGAAACCAGCCCAAGTAGTGGAGCAGTCCCAGCCGCTGCATACCCCAGACTCCTCTTGTGTGCTGCAGCCGCTGCAGCCACGGCTACAGTCAGCACGAGCTGGCAAGGGCAGGGTCAGAGGAGGGGCAGGACAGATTAGGGAGGGGGTGTCACCCTGTGGACCCCACTGGGGCTATGGGCCTGGCCCAGTACCAAGCAGCAAGGGTACAAAGGGCATTTGTCATTAACACAAATCACTGTCTCATGAGAGATTCAGAAGGGGTAGCAGAACAAAGTTTGAGTCCAGTGGTACCTTTAAGACCGACAAAGTTTTATTCACAATGCACAGGAAAGCTTATACCATGAATAAAACTTTGTTGGCCTTAAAGGTGCCACTGAACTCAAACTTCATTCTGTCTGAAGAGAGTGTACTCTAAGCAGGTGTGGAAAAAGCATAAGGAGGGTGGGCAGAATGTTCAAAACTGACAGAACATCATTTGGTGAGCTACCAGTTGACTAGTTCCTTCCCTTGGTGGAAACTCTACAGATGACCTGGCTGGTCATCTAGGTGCCTCAAGAACACAGTATGAGATCAGTTACAGTTTATAGGAGCTTTACCAAAGAAGTGGTCCAGATTTCAAGAAAGAACACTACATACTTTCAGATGTGGGGTTGGATCCAGACTAAATTTTCCAATAGCAGAGTGGAGCATTCCTTCCTCAACCCTTCCACTACAGCCCACTGATCTGGAAATGCCACTCCTGGGAGAGTTTGGACCTTGCAGAATGTTTGAAGGGGGGGGGGGTGGTCCTGCAGCAAGAAGGAGGAATAGGAGGAAATTGTCAGTTTAGTCTGGATCCAACCCATGGTCTGTGTATCTCAGAATCCTTGTGAGCAGGATGGGTAGATGTGCTGAATTTAGAATGGTTGTGCAGAGCTGTAGTAGCCCTTCAGTAGCAGACTTTCTTCCTGCTATTGCTGTTGAAAAGTTGTTTTTCGTTATATAATTAAATTTGGTCCAATAGCTATTAGATATTCTGGGGAGAAAGGTACTTTAAGTTTTTGCCACCTAGGAGATAACAGATGAACATAATAAAGAAATACTCCTAACTATATTTAAACATGTGTTACAATTTCCAATGGAAACATCTGATGTTAATGGTTGAGCAGTGTATCATTTTTCTGGCGTGACTGCGTTGATGGATACTTCTTTTACATTTTAGACATTAATCTACAGCAATAAATTACTCTCAGATTAGCATGAAGTTTAACTTGACATGGCAATTTTCCCTGTAAGCAAAGTATAATTTCAGAACAGTTTACTTTTTCTAGAGAAACTCTAATTTGGAAATAGTGAAAAGTATATGGCCTTCATTAGCGTGCCTTATGGCACACAAGGCGGGTTTTACTAGTCAGTACTATTTATTACTGTAGAGGGCCTGAAATCTGTGCTTGGTCTTAGTACTTACTAGCAGCATATCACACTGTGATCTACAAATGGTACAAAGATTGTTATACTTAATAGATGGGCCTGTTTTGGCGGGGAAAGCGGGGTATAAAATAAATGGATAAGATATTACATAAATAAAGCATTATGAAACAGCTTCTCACTTAAAGCTGAAATAAGCGCTAGTTTCAGGGATTCATTTTCTTTAGCTGGACACTGCTGATGCCCATGGAGGGGGCAGCCTACTTACCAATTAAAGCCCCTCAAACTCTACTAGGATACTCCTCTTCTTCCCTCTCACCACTGTTGCTTTCCTTCCATTCTTTCATCCTCTGCTTGCTTCTTCTTTGAGCCCAGTGCTGTAGTGGGTAGGCACTGGAGCCGCAGCTGCTGCCCTCCCATTGGGCCAGAGGAGAATTGGCAGGTGAGCAAGTGAATGGAGACTGCTGCTTGTGGGAGAGGGCACTAGCAATGTTGGCAATGAAATAAGAGCAGAAGTTAACAGTGGGGGTTGGAGGCATGAGTACTGGCTGTCCTGTATAGCTATCAACAAGGGGGTCTGCTATAAGTTATCTTAGCTATCAATAACCTTTGGCCAATAAGTGTCTCTCAGCTTGATCTACTTTGCAGGGTTGTTGTGAAGATAAAATAGAGGCAAGGGGAACTATATATGCTGTCCTATGATTCTTGGAGGATGGGCAGAATAAAAAAGTGACAGTGTATCATAACCCCAGTCTCTGATGAATACAGTAGCTTTTTATGGCAGAATCTTCCTAAGAAAATGGTGAAATCTCATGAAATTGCAACTTAACAAATGTAGTAGAAGATATTTCTGATTCTTTAGAGAACACTGCTTAATCTTCTTCTGTCCATATTTTCTTTTTTTACCTTGGTCAGCTCAACATATATGTCAGGCTTTTTTTATATATATAAAAAAGCAACAGGGTTTTCATTTCACAGATAGCGTAGATCTAGAGTCAGTGAATCCTGCAAGTCATGTGAATTCAGGCCTTTGGCAATCTCTTCCTTCTGCATAATGAATACTGCTGATGTTGGAGTTGTTCCATTACAAATGTTTTTTTGGTGTTACGTCTCTAGAATAGCCTCTCAGATTTCTCATCTGAACATAGTATGTGGTGGTGTTGGTAATCAAAGTAGGATATTTGATTAAAATGTGTTTAAACTTTCAGGTCCTGTGGGTGTAGGACTGAATGAACTTAAACGGAAATTGTTGATCAGTGATACTCAGCATTATGGTGTAACAGTGCCACGTAAGTGAGAAACTGTTTTGTAAGTCCTTAATGTATCAGTTGAAGTTTGCTTAAGTTGGCATAAGGTCAGTACATTTAAGCTTGGATATGCACATCCATATTAAATTACTTTTTTAAGAGTACTCTCTTCCTTGATTAAAAATTTAAATTGGCTGTGTTTTTCTTCGGAGTATTTTTCTTAGCATAAGGTTGATACTGTTGCTGTAAATTGCCAGATATTTTAGAACACTCAGTTCTCATTTAAAATCTACATGGGAGATAGGAAATGGAGAAATGTACTCTACCAGCATGGTAGAGCATAGCTATTCAACTTGTGCCACAAGTGCCAAAGGCAGCAGAAGTTTGTACTCCTCTTGGGTGGGAGCAGCAGGGTCTATGGGCTTGTCATGAAATTGGCCTGCACTCGTTTACCTTTCTAGTGCTGCTCAGCTGCTTGGTTGTTAGTTTGCAAAAGAAAAACCATTCCAAGGCACAGAATGGGTTCGTTGGGTTGCACCTCATATTTGTGTATACTAGAGTCAAGCCTTGGAAACTCGCTTCCAGCCGAGATTGGCAAGCACTGTGGTAGCAGTAAGTACACCTTATTGGTACAGTGGTATAACTCACAAAGCAAGCAACTTCTTTCTAGTATGTGTTCAGAGACTGATGACAAGTTACCATAAATGGCATCTTTGCCTGACTTCAGTGATGAGGAGGCATTTCAGCTTTGTTTGGTGACTTAAATCTTTGGATCTGTACATCTAAGCTTAATGGGCAAGTCAAGGTAAAGCATAACTTTTAGATGCTAACAAGGCGCCATTTTTAGAAAGTGACTGGGTCTGAAATGTTAGCTTCTTCAAATCTGATTAACAGGTTCATCCTATCATCACAATGTTAGGTGTTTGACAAGTAGCAAGCTTTTATACAGCTTACAACTTTCTTAAAAAACAGAAAAGGCAGCAGACAGTGTGCTACAACATATTATTTAACATTTTGTTTTCTAAAATAAACAGTGGCATGTATCGCAGCACTCCGCTCAGCAGTATTTGATGCCTTCGTCCAACTGAAGTGCCTCTTCCTTTTGACAGAAGAGCCAGAAGTTGGAGGAAGGCACCTTAAGCTGAAGGAAGCTTCCGGACTTCGCTGAGCAAAGTGTTAGGCTATGTGCCAGTCTCTATGATGAGTGGTCAAATTTTTACTTTTTCTGCATTGCTGAAATAAGGATATTTCAGGGATGAGAAGAAGTAGGATTAGTGTACTGGACTTCAGCAAATTTTCTAAAATTTGAAATGGTTTTTATCATGTTATACAGAATGTCATAAGCAAACCATTTTGGGGAATAAGCAAACCATTTTGGGGGATGTATGCAGTAACATGTTCTAGGAACACTGTATGTGTATTTAAATGAAACAAAGATAGAACATGTACAAGATAAAATCTTGAAAACATGCTGTTTTTCACAAAATAGTTTACATTCTATATTCAGTAATGAAACATAATCTAATTGCTCTAAAGATAAATGTGAAAACAAATAGTCATAGACTGTAAATCTTCAGTTTTAGGAGAGATCTGTATTCATTGTGTGGATTTGTATACTCTTCTAACTCCCACTTCTTGTGTATTTGAAGCCACTAGAGCAGGAGTCACCTAACTTTTTTGTTAATAAGAGCTCCTTCTGAGTAATGAAAAGATCTTTTGTCACTTCCCCTCCCCAGTGTGTTACTGAGTTTTCTGCAGTCCTAGAAACAGAGCATGACCCCCCCCCCCCCCGCCCCCCAATAGCTTGCATTATGACTGTGTGGTGGGTGATCAGCACAAAATGGTACAGGACCTTCTTCTTTTGTTTTGTTTTTTCCTTTTTGTAAACTAGTTTTTAATTCTCTATCAAAACCAGACACCACAAGAGCACGAAGAAGCCAAGAAAGTGACGGCGTTGAGTACACTTTTATTTCCAAGCACTTGTTTGAGACAGACGTGCAGAATAACAAGTATGTAGGAAACAACTAAGCAAGAACTACAATAACAACATTTTGTCGTTTTTGTGGCTAGACATCAGTCTGGTAATTGGAGGAATGTTCCACATCTGAATACTTAAAGAAATTAGAGCTAGCTTCATTTGGTTTATGGGAGGCCAGCAAGCTGAGTGCAGTCATGCTGAAATTTCTGCCTACATACTTTCCAGCACCCTGCCTGTGATTGTTGTGCTTGTGTGAGCTCCTTGGCTTGGCCTTGGACTGCCAGCAGTTGCCCATAATTAAACCTTGTTATGCTCAGCATTAATATTTCCAATCCATAGATAATATAGGAACACTGGTAATGGGGTATTAAAAGCAGCTGTCCAGTGCTTACTCTGAAATGGAGGTGGTGTTACAAGAGGTTTCTATAGGAAGCTATTGTTTATAGTAAGAATGAGCACATAAAGTAGGTCTTTAGTTGCCACTGCCATACAACAACACTTTTGTACAGTTCAGTCATTCATTTGTTGCAGTCAACTGCAAGGGTTGAAGCTGGGATTCCCCATAACATTTAATATAGCTGTATTCTCCATAAAAATTCTGTAAAGCCTATCCTCAAAACTAATTCTCATCCAGTGTAGATTCTGCTTCTTCCCCCCTTTCCTTTTCTTCCTGTTTTACAGTCTAAGTATTTTCTGTTCTCTGTGAGGCTGACCAAGTCATTCAATAATTCATTGCTAATTATTGATTCTTAGTTTGAGAGGAGTGAGGTCAGGAACTGTGTTTTTTACTTTCTAACCAAAGCTTCTGCTTTTTTAAATGACCATAAGGCCACTGTAACAATTACATAAAAGGAGCCATGCTGGGTCAGACTAATGGGCCATCTAGTCCAGCATCCCATTTCCAACCTGTCTGATGCTGCAAGAAAGTCCCTGCTGACAGCAGTCCTCACCTTCTGACTGCTCCATAGCATTTGATAATCAGAGGACTGTGATGTGAATCCAGAGCTTGTTCTACTCTCATGGCTAATTGCCAGCAATGGGCCTGTCTTCCATGAAGCTGTCCAGTCCCCTTTTAAGTCCATCTAAGCCAAGGATGGCCAAACTTGCTTAACGTAAGAGCCACATAGAAGTAACATCAGATGTCTGAGAGCCACAAGACATAAACAAATATCACACACATTTTTACTGGAAAATATGCAAATTTGCTTTTCATTAACATTAAATAAAACTGTCAGAAATAAAAACAAAAGGGGTAAAAACAGATATTGATAATGATAGGTAAAGAGACAAATGTTTTCTCCAAGCCAGCCAGGGGGGTAGGGGCTTTGAGAATGCATTTAAAGTTGCTTTCTTTCTCTGCTCCCCAACCCACCTCAAGCCTACCTAGGGAAGAAAACATTGGCTTGGGAAGGGAAGACTGCCTCCCCTTCACTTCCCCAGCCACCCTGCCAGGAGCTGCACATCGTGTGTGAAAGAGCCACATGTGGCTCCCGAGCCGTAATTTAGCCACCCCTGATCTAAGCTATCAGCTAACTTCACTTTTGTTTGTCTTGAATCTGCTGCCAGTTGCTTTCATAGGGTGACCCTGAGTCAGTTTGGTGTAGTGGTTAAGTGCGCAGACTCTAATCTGGGAGAACCTGGTTTGATTCCCCACTCCTCCACTTGCACCTGCTGGATGACCTTGGGCAAGCCATGGTTCTGGCACAGCTGTTCTTGAAAAAGAGCAGTTTCTGTCACAGCTCTCTCAGCCCCACCTACCTCACGGGGTGTCTGTTGTGGGGAGGGGAAGGGAAAGGAGTTTGTAACGTGCTCTGAGACTCCTTTGGGTAGTGAAGGGCAGGGTATAAATCCAATATCATCATCTCTTTCTAGAAGGAGAAAAGATTCTCTGTCCATTTTCTCTATGCCACATATAATTTTGTAGACTTCTTGTTACCACATAGTTGCCTGTTTTCAAAACTAAAAAGCCCCCAATGCTTTTGCTCTGCCTCATAGGGCAGCTGCTCCAACCCTATGACTATATCTGTTTCCTTTTTCTGCCCTTTCCCCAGATCTTCAGTATTATTTTTCACCTGTGACCAAAACTACACAGTATTCAAAATCTGGCCACATCAAGGATTTGTATATATTATTATTGCACTGGCAGTTCTGTTCTCAGTCTGTTTCCTGGTGGTCCCTAGGATGGAGTTTGCTTTTTTAAAAACCCATGCTACACACTGAGTTTTCAGTGGGCTGTCTACTGCAGCACTTAACATAGTGACTGGGGGTGGGAGGCTGTGACCACTAGTTCAGATCTCATCTGGATATAGGTGAAACTTGGTTTTTATTGACCTGGCATGCATCACTTGATACGTACTTGCACTGAATTTCATCTGCCAATTTGTTCCCCAATCCTCCTAACTGGAGAGGTCATTTTGGAGCTACTCATAATCCCATTGTGTTTTTTAGCACCTTAAACCAGGTAGCTTTGGCTGCAAAGCAAAATACAATAATCTCCCCACCATAAAACAAGAACTGATAATTAACAGTGGTCTAGGAGTGTCGTGTGTTTCTTTAAAAAGCCTCACACATACACATAAAACAAATCTGGAAAAGGTGGTAGGCATCAAGGAAAACACTGAAATGCAGCAGCTTGTTGGCAACTTCAAGGTTTCCATTAAAACTGAGTGAATAAACGATGGCTGTTCCAGGCTGGATGGTTAGTGGTGTGTGTGCATGTGCATGTGATTGGACGTGGGGCCTCCCTGGATCGGGGCTATTAAGTTTGCACTGTCTGGTCCAACATCCAAGGTACTATTACTCATAGAAATATGCAGGTGTGTGCTTTGACAAATGGTACATATGCTTCTATAGGATGTAGTTATCATAAAACCATTATTATGACAAAACATATCCTAGAAGAGACAAAAACTTAGATGTGGCATACTCTGTCAACTGGCAGTAGTTACTGCTGTTTGGTTTATTAACTCTTCTGTTCCACTGATTGATGCAAGGTTGATGGAAAACACTAGTAAGTTGTTGGCCCTCTTTTAACATAATGACAGTAAACTTTGAGAATTTTGAAACAGCAAAGCAAAGTACCATGTAGAAGACAAATGCCGCTGTTCATGAATTAATCTGTGCCAACTATATATGTGTTGTTTTGAGGTTGAGGGCTCCTTAATTGAAAAGGAAGTAAGATTTAATGGAAAATCTTTTCTACAGATTTATTGAATATGGGGAATATAAGAACAATTACTATGGTACCAGCATGGACTCGGTTCGATCTGTTCTGGCTAAAAATAAAGTCTGTTTGTTGGACGTTCAGCCTCATGTAAGTATGCAGTAAAGTGTTTGCCTTTTCTGTTGGCAGCATTATTTTGCAATGATTTGATTTGCATTACATGCTAAAATTTGGGGGGAAATACTATGCTTCATCTACTTGGTTTCCATTTTGATTCCAGATACCTTTTTGAACTTACTGACTAGGAAGAACCATTAATCAATAAACCACTCAGCAGTAATCTAGACTAAATAAATGATCAATGGATCACAGTTTTTTTTCTGTGGTTGAAAATCTAAATGAGTGGTAGAGTGCCATCTAACAATGGCATTTAGGATATTTTTATTTCATGGATAGCAGTTGCAACAGATAACCTTATGGGTACAAGGCAGTTGATTCGTATTAAAGCTATAAGCATTAGAACTTCAGGAAATTGTCCATCAAAGTAATGTATGTCTGAGACCCAGACACCTGCAGCATTATAGCAAAGAGAAGACCCTGCATCCATGTGTCAGAGGTTGCCCCTTGCATGTGCCAAAGTGGAATGTTGAGGTGCCTGATTATGTGGATTACTTCAAATAAAGGAGTATGTGGAGAAAGGAGGTGGATGGCCTCTTGTCAGAGCTGAAGGAAAGTGTCTCTGTGTCCCACCAGCTACCACTGGGATTGAACAGTTTGTAGAGTATACAGACCTGAGTACTAAAAGATTAACTGTTTCACACACTAACTGTGCAAACAAGGTTTATTTTTGCTTAATTTGACTCTAGTACTCTCAGCTGCCTGTTCAGAACTGGACTTCCATTGATTCTCATTCCTGTGTTAATATAATTAAAAATACATAGACAAAATGACTGCTATACAAGGAAATATTGTGGGCGATGTTTCTGAATGAAGGACTGTAAGTTATTTCCCACAATTCAAGTGCTGTATAAATTATACATAATAGCAGTAGCTTTGGAAGATGAGGGAGAGAGAGAACTAGAAACTACAGTGCCAAATGATTTGTCATCTTCAAAAGTAAATACATTTTTAATACAAGCTGCTTATAACTTGGCATTTTCTTTTCCAGACAGTGAAGCATTTAAGGACATCAGAATTTAAACCATATGTCATATTTATAAAACCTCCATCAATTGAGCGTTTGCGAGAGACCAGAAAAAATGCCAAGATAATTTCAAGCAAAGATGAAAAGGGTGCTGCCAAACCCTTCTCAGTAAGTACCTTTTGCCTTTCTGCAAGTGTAAAAAGTTGCCAGATGATTTGTATTTATTTTTTTAAATTAGTTTGTGTGTATCTAGCAGTGAAGTTGATCAAAAGCTTTTGGGGAAGAACTTGTTCAAAATGCACATTATGATTCTTCAACCTAACTTTAAAAACGCAGCAGCTAAATTCATATGGATGGCTGTGTGAGGACATACCTTTGCTTCTTCCTACCCCAGCTGCTCCTTGCTTTGGCCTGATATTTTGTCAGCAGCAGAACTGAGCTGAAATGATAAAGGTGGGAAGGGAGAGGAGGCTAACTGCCTCTGCAAGGTTGGCTGCAGGGAAAACCCAGGGAGCAGGGACAGAGGCAAGGCAAAACTGAGCTAGCAGGAGGAGGCGCAGGAGCAACCTGAGCCTCTCCTGCTCACTTGATGTGGCCGAAGCCTTGAAGCTGGAATGGAACCTGCCTGAGGGGAGCCATTTTTCCTGCCCCCTGCTCTCTTCAGCATTCCTTTCAGCGGCTGATGCTGCCACTACTGTCAGGGGAGCTGTTACCCTTGCTGTTTGGATCACAAGATACTAAGCGTTTCCTTTGTGGATTCAGCTTTTCCTACATTCAGCTTCTCCCCACAAATGCTGAATATACTAACACTAGGAAGTGCAGCAGATAACAAGGAAGTACAAAGCTAGTGCTATCAACTTCCATGGCTTGGATCTTACCGTATTGCATGAAAGGGGGGGGACTGTGAATGCAGGGCATTGAGGTATGTCCTAGAAAGATAAGCAACTGCTTCAAGAACTCCCAGCATTATGAAGAAATTATGGGGTAACCCTGCAGGTGATAATTATGCACCTGCTTCTGACAATTTCCCCTGTAAGATATGATTTCCGAAGCTCCATAAGTTTGGAATATTTTATTCAAGTCAACAAGAGTTCTCCAAACCGTTAAATGCAAAACAGTTTTGGAAAAGTGCAATGCTGTCCTCAGTGGTTGCTCCTCTTAAGATGTTCTGTCTTAATTTTATAGAGTCACATTCTGTGTTCCAAACCCATGAACATAAACCTAATGAATGAGCACTAATAAGACCCAGGAATCCAGCAGGAATGATTCTTTGGATTTGTACCAAACTTTCAAAAATACAGACTGTGTTCAAGTAAATCCCTTGCCAATAGCAGGCTGAGTCTTAGGTAATGCAGCTGGTAGTGCATCATTAATGCAAACAGCTTATAAACAGTTTCCCAGTGCTGTTTCTAGCACAAATACATTTCTTTAATTAATCAGTTATTGATAATCCCGCTTTGGCAGGGAGGGTGGGGTTTAAATTTGATAGATAAATAAATAATGATGCTGATACAGGGAAAAGGGAGACTGAGCAGCTGTCAGGATAGTTTCAACACAGTTGTTGCAATGATTTGTCGTTATAGTTTGCATAAACTGTACAATATGACTTGCGTTCATTTTGTTATAAACTGCTAGTGGACTTTTAGGCTTGGGTTCAGAGACCTTGTGTGAGCAGAAAACAGTTGCATGCGCCTGGGAGAGGGGAACTGCTGATGTTCCTCCTTCTTCATCCAGCAGCTCTTTGGGGCTCAGAACTGTGACTCCAGATGGTTACAGAACCAAGAATATTGTTTGTGCTGGAGGGTGGAGGTGCTGCAGATGCAAAAAAAAGGGGGAAGATCTGAGGGGGAAGATCTAAACCAGTCTCCTTGGAAGGGAGTCTCATATTATTCAGTTGGGCTTAGTCCCAGGAAAGTGTCCCTAAGATTGCAGCCTGAGCATAGCAGTTATCAACGTTTTTGCATTTATCTTGACTAGGTGTTTCTTTTTTGTATCATAGGAAGAAGACTTTCAAGAAATGATTAAATCAGCACAAATAATGGAAATCCAGTACGGTCATCTTTTTGACAAAATTATAGTAAATGATGATCTAACTACAGCGTACAATGAGCTGAAAACCACCTTTGACAAATTGGAAAGAGACACCTTCTGGGTTCCAGTCAGTTGGGTGCATTCTTAACACTGTAAACAAATTAAAAGTTTTCATGGAACTTTATAAGGGTGTTCAGGTGGACCTAAAATGCCATTCTGTTGGTGGGAAACTTTTCTTGCTTTGGCTCATTGATGATTATACAAACTTTGTGCAGCGGAATGTTGCTCTTTTCTGTGTGCAAGCCTTCTTGCTTGGAAATAGGATATAGAAGGCAGAAGGCAACAATGAAGCCTTATTTTACTTGATTCAAATAACCACTTTTTTAAAGAGCCCCAATTATTGTGATACCACATTTTATAAATAGTTTGTGCCTCCAGCGTGGGACTTCCATGAAGCCACAATGATCAGAAGATGTGAGATCCATGTTTAAGCGGCCTTGAACTTTGCCGAGTGCCAAGCAAAGATGAGTGCTAATGCTTGAAGAATGTAAAACTGGAGGAGACAAAAGGGGCTAGCAGTATCTTTCTCTAGTGTAAGTACTGAAATTGGGTTATGATAAACATGGATTTCTTTGTGTGTGTAGACTGTTTTCCATGTTCAGCCTGACTCTAGTGTAGAGTTGCCAGGTCCCTCCTGGCAACTAGTGGGGGATTGGGGGGATTTACCAGGAGTGGGAGGGAGGCCCAGCTGACATTGCAGCAATGTGTCTACATCACTTCTGAGGTGACCTGGAAGTGACATTATCAAGCAGCGATGTCAGGGCGACAGTCTGTTATTTCGGCAAAAACTCTGTAGTAAATTTGGCTTCTCCCATAGAGTTTTTGCCCAAATATCAGAGCATCACTCTGATGTCACCAGTGTGATGACGTCACTTCTGGGTCACATCGGAACTGATGCAGACATGTTGCTGCAATGTCAACTGGGCCTTTCTCTTTTTCCAGGTTAGTCTCCTGCGCCAGCCAGCTGATCAGTGGTGGGGCCTGGCAATGGGGGACCCCCCCACCTCCCCAGAGAGGTCTGGTAACCCTAGTCTGGTGTCTTTATCAAGAGAGCAAATTTAACATACTTGGTAGCTATTTTTTAATGTGGTCTTTGAAGCTACAGTCATTTACTCCTGTAGCTTTGCTCTGAAGGGTGTATATGCTGGAATGCGTTGCATGCTTGGAGGTAACTTGAATATTTTAAGTGAACATTAAGTGAACAATAAGCAATAAAAATGTTTTGCATTTAAAATTTTAAAGTTAAACTTCTGTGGTATTCAAAGCAATGGAAAGCTTTAAAACTAAACATCAGATCTCGGGTTGGTTAGAGTAGCTTTTATGTAACTCAAGAGTTGGGGTGGAGACTTTGCAATAGAGGCAGCAGCTTAAGTGGAATTTGTTTATATCAATGCTCCATGTTTTAAAAATTTATAAAATAGCCTTTGTGTGACTCCAGAAGCTATTTTTTTATTTGAAAACTTGTTAATTAAAGCTTGGGTATTGTTCCCATTTTCCATTGACCTTGAACAGTAGAAATACAAGCTG
Source organism: Lepidodactylus listeri (assembly GCA_029233225.1). Lineage (NCBI taxonomy): Eukaryota > Metazoa > Chordata > Lepidosauria > Squamata > Gekkonidae > Lepidodactylus > Lepidodactylus listeri. The sequence goes on from JARCFY010000012.1 coordinate 25,222,040, forward strand.
TTTTCTCTGGAATCAAAAAAGGTCCCCCCCCCCTTTCTTGTATTCATGTTGAGACAAGGTATATTAATAGATGTGGATGCATGTTGAGTGTAAGTGAATCTGTCTTAGCAATAGCGTGTGACGGTGACGCATCACAACTTTGGCATGCAAACAGGAAGCCCAGTTATTTTATGTTAACATGTACAAGGTTTAGCTGACTTATTTAAAGGCAAAAGAATTTAGTGAGACTTTATATATTTATGAAAAGAGGTGAGAAGGGATATTAATTTTTTTTTGAATTTGTTGTCAATGTGATCATTTATTACACAGACCACTAGGTGTCTGTGATTTGAAACATTGGCTTTATAAACTTAACATTCCATATAAATATTTTACTTCAGATGCAGGTAAACTGCCAGGTCTTTGCAAATGTAGTCTAAATAGACGGTTGGATTTTTTTGTTTTTGGTTCACTGCATTTCTGTTTTTAAATTGTGTAATACAAGGGAAGTGCCAACAACCAAATGTAGCCTTTTGGAAACATTTATGCTAGTTTGACGCATCCTGGCACTGAGCATTTACAATTTAATCTTGAGTGTATCTCAGGTCTTAATGTTTTGAATGAATTAAATGTGACTGTACTTCAACTGCACCAATTAGTTGTGTGAAAATACTGAGCTGTAATATTTTCCCTACTAGAATGTAGTAATTTTTCAAGTATTTCACTGAAAAATTCACTTTGGATCTTTAATTAGATACTATGTATATTTGACTTCCAGTGCATACAGTGAGAACCAGTGCCAGGATTGCCTGTTAACTCTCAAGGTCTGGTTTTGGTGTACAGGAAAGTGCAGTTAAAAATGACCCAGTATATAGGCTATAGAAGTGAACTTTTCCAGACCTGGGTCTCACCTGTAACTCCCAGGTAGCTGCCTGAGGTGCACTGAGCTACAAGCACAGGATACCAGAGTGATGTGATGAAAAGAGGAGGAGCCAAAGCGATGACCTCATTGGTATCAAGATCAGGACTATGGGTAGCTGACCAAGGAAGCTGGGAAGAGGAAACAGACTGAGCGCCACTAAGTGTATCACAGTGCAGAACAGACCAGGGCTCAGAGGCACGAAGGAGTTCTCACCGCTAAGTAATGTTGCCTCATCATCCTGTTGCTGCTATCATAGTGCATACAAAGAGAATTGAAACATGATGCACTTGAGCTCTAAACAAGCGTACTGCAAGCAGGTCCTTCAAAACGGAACGGAAACATGCAGCTGTATAAGGACGCATGACCCAGCAGGTGAGTCTCTGTGATCCACCTGAGGGTTGATGACTGGGCTATAGTATCTAACTCCTTCCATGTTTGTTTGAAAACAAACATACATTTGGACTGTACGTATCATAAATTACAACAGCCTTGACATCTCTCTGTAAGAGAAACTGACACCTTTGTCAGTGTCTGACTCCAGGACTATAGTATTAAGTACTGTGTTCTTACTTGCAATAATCTAAATCATTAGTCAGTATAAGATTGCCACTGCCTTTGGGCTGAGAGTACTTGCAAGCCCATGATAGCTTTGTCATAATTTCCCAAGCTTCAGGTGAATTTCTAACACCTTTTTAAAAAAAATAAAAATAAACATGGGTTACCTCTGATGTGCACACCGCTTTGCACAAGTAGGAGCTGTCCATTCTCTTCAGTGTTATGGAATGCTCCATGTGCACACTGGAACTTTGCTGAGCCCTGGATTTATGTATATAGGACTGGTAAATCTTAAACACAAAAACCTGACATCTATTCCTGGCTAAAGGTGAAACTTAAATTTTGAACTCTTCCACATTGTACTGCATGTTTCCAAGAATTCTGTTTTTATGTCTGTTTGCCGATATCCTTATTGCATTTTTGCTGTTTTGTCACTGTAAAACAGTATGTTGGACTTTTATATTTTTCTGAATTCAGAGCAATACTTGAAGTTGTCTTCACTTACATCTAAATTGTATCTGAAATACAGCTTTATCATAATAAATTATTGTCAGAATGTATCTCAGGAAAAGGTCGCTTTTGTAAAAAGCATACAATTGTACAGTGGAATTCAAACTGGTCATCTTAATAAAATGTGTCAAGTGCACCACAATCGCCTTCAGATAAGAAAATGTACAACCAGTTTGATCTTAACCATGATTTCACAGTAGCAAAATGCTTTGGTTGAAGCATACCAGTCAACATAGCAGAGCAATATTTTTTAGAAGTTATAGCGGTATTCAGAGTTGCAGCCCTGGATGCTAATGTACATTTTTCATGACTAGCTTTTAAGTTTTTCTCTGTCACATTAATTGTCCATATTCAGAAGCAGAGCAAAGGTAACTCAGCAAGAAAGCAAGTAGTCCTAACCAATGCTCTCTCTAAGCTGTGGAGTCCTGTGAGCAAAAATTCTACTTTGTGAGCTGCTGGCATTAAAGTTGTGAGCGAGCAATTTGGCTGCTGCATCAATTAGTTTGCTCTGGAGCCATGCTTCCTGGCTAAGACAAAAATGTGTGAGCCAGAGCCTCAAAAACTGTGAGCTAGCTCACACTAACTCAGCTTAGAGGGAACACTGGTTCTAACTAAGAGATAACAAGGCTCTGGATTTATTAGTGAAGCTACACTAATGTTGCTTAGGACAGAATATGAGCAAATGATGGCATGAAACCAACACATATCATTGAAGTGTTCAGTAAATTTGCCTTTAAAAAAAAATTAAACCAAAACAGCGAGAAATAAAAAAAATGTAACCGCATCTATAAAAGATGTCCAAGTATCTGAAAATATGTCCTTGCACTACTGTTGTCTATATGCCGTACATTCAAATATTGATAAGTTTATAAGTTCCTCAGTCCATTGGACTACGGGAGGTGGGCATTTATCTTTCTAGCATTGTAAAACAAGTCTTCTAGTAACAGTAATGGCACAGAGGGTCCATTATTGCAGAGCATCAGACAGGCAAATAGTTTAAAAGTGCATAAGCATCCTCAAAGATTGATTAATATTCTAATACAAAATGGAAATAAGAAATTCTTCCCACCAAGACTGAATGACTGGGCAGGCCCAAAGCATACATCCAAGATGTATCTTGTAAGTTACAGTGCCAGCAATTAAGATACTTTAATTGGTCCTTTACTGAAAAGGTGCTGTGGTGTCCAGTATATCCTCAGCATAATTTTTTGCTGAATAAGTTATAGCTTAAGGTCCATAGGAACAACAGGTATAAAATTTAGGGCCATATCCCATTGCTTTGATCTAGCTCCTGATTCCATTCATTTCTGAGATTTTGCATATCACATTTATAGAGTGGCATCACATATTTATAAACTAATATTGTAGGTTTTATTTTCTGCATTGATTTCATGAGCATTTCTAAGAGTAAGGGAGATTCTAAAACACTTAATCCTGCAGGGCCAGATTTTGATACCAACAGATGTTGCAATTGTAAATACTACTATTCAATTAAGTTTGACAGGTCATCTAGGAAGCCTTCACTTTGGGCATACCTTGTGGAAAGCTTCTGGGGCCTTACAATGATCAGCACAGCAAGCTCTACAACAGGGGGGTCAAACATAAGGCCTGGGGGCCAGAAAGGGCCCATTCAGGGTTCTTATGTGGCCCACGAGCAACTGGTGCAAGGGAGGGAATGGAAGACTGCTTGGGGAGGGAAGTGGGTGGAGCCATTCCAATTGTGGCTTCAGCATGATGAAACAACCTCATCTGCAGCAGTCAAACAGCTTGGGAGTGTTTGCCCAGTGCTGCAACACTGGCTCTCCAGTCCACCCATATGAGTTTTCCTTTGCACCGCACTCCCAGCCCATGGGGCCTTGCAGTGAGGACACACCAACTTGGAGCTTACCAGATGTTCTCCTTCATAAAGTTTATATCACTGGCACCCGATGTTATGTTTTATGGCATGCAAGGCCCAGCTGGACAAAGTGACATATCAGATCCGGCCCTCTTAACAAATGAGTTCGAGACCTCTGCTCCTCAATCCAATGCTCCTTCCCAGAAAGCTCTTAACAACCCATTTCACTGACTGACTCAGTGATGAACAGAGCAGTAAGGAATCCAGGAACAGAAGAGGGAGGCATTTAAAAAAAATTATACCCAAGTAGTGATTGAGAGGTGCCCTTTGTCTACATCAAAGGACTGGATATTGATATGTCTTACAATATTTTAATGGGGTATAGGCTGCAAGTATTATTTTGTAGGACGAGGGGGTTACATGGGTTTTGTTGTATTTTGTTTTGGGTTTTTAAGCCACCTTGAGCTAAGGGAAAGGCAGGGCATAAATGTTTTAATGAATAAAGTGAATGTAGTAGGGCTGCCAAGTCCAACTTGGGAAATATCTGGGGACTTTGGGGGTGGAGCCAGGAGACTTTGGGGGTGGAGCCAGGAGAAAGGAAGTGACATCATTTTGTGATGTCACATCCTGTGATGTTGCTTCCACATGCTGACACATGAACTCATGAAGTTTCCTAATACTGAATCAGGCCATTGGTCCATCAAGGTCAGTATTGACTACTCAGACTGGTAGTGGCTCTCCAGGGTCACAGGCTGAGATCTTTAATGTCACCTATTACCTGATCCTTTTTTAGCTGAAGAAGCTGATACCTCCTGCATGTCAAGCAGATGCTCTATCACTGAGCAACAGCCCTACTGAATCCTTCCTCATCTCGGCAGAATATGAAGCACTAAGTGCTACACAAGTGCTAAATATGATTTTCATATCATAAGAACAGGAGAGAAGCCACAGTGGATCGGCCCATCCAGTACAGCCCATCCAGTACAACACTCTGTGTCACAACAGTGGCCAAAAATACCAGGTGCCCTCAGGAGGTCCAGCAGCGGGGCCAGAACTCCAGAAGCCCTCCCACTGTTGCCCCCCAAGCACCAAGAATTCAGAGCATCACTGCCCCAGACAAAGGGTTCCATTTAGACCTTGTGGCTATAATAGCCACTGATAGACCTCTGCTGGATGGGGACAGAGAGAGAGAGAGACAGACAGACAGACAGACAGAAAAAAGAAAGAGGGAGAGAGAGAAGGAAAAAAAAACTGGCAGAGGCACTTACTTCCATTTAGACCTTGTGGCTATAATAGCCACTGATAGACCTCTGCTGGATGGGGACAGAGAGAGAGACAGACAGACAGACAGAAAAAAGAACGAGGGAGAGAGAAGGAAAAGAGCTGGAAGAGAAACTTACTACAGCAACGTTGCCAGCCACATGCAAAAGCAGCTCCTTCAGTCCCTCCTTAATCTCTGGGCGGACCTCTCTTGCTGTGGAAGCTCTCTTGCTGACTTCTTAAAGGGGAAATGTCTGGTGAGGCTTTTTACTGCAGGGCAGGCTCTCTGCAGACATTTCCCTTTTAAGGCAGCCATTTTGTCCCCCCGGTGGCCAACTTGGAAAAAGCGGGGGAAAGCACTAAAAATCGGTGTTTCCCCCGCCGTACCGGGGGACTTGGCAGCCCTAGAATGTAGTCTTGTCTTTGACTGGGCAATCAAATGTAGCCAGTCAGAGTGGGTGAGCAATAGCAGGGTTCCAGGCTATGAATGCAGCATCGGCCAAGTCCTAATCTGTCCATATATGCTTGTATACATCTTCCCTATCCCCATCCCCCACAAGCATATGCATTGTAGGGGAAATTTCTGACTCTCCCACATCATCCTTTGGGCTCATGCTGTGAATGCAGAGCCTTTGAACTGTGCTGTACATCACCAGAGCTGCAAGCTTTGATTCTGGCAGGGGAGGAATTGGAGAAGAACCTGCTAAATAACATCTCACTTAGTTTGTTCTCCTCTCTGCACAGAGGTGTGAGCCCTTGGTCACATGCCGATGGGCAAGGGACAAAAGGCTTTTGGCCTGAGAGTCAGACCTAGAGTTGAGCAAGTGATCAGCCAGTGGACAGAGAAGACGTGTTTGGCCACTGGAAGCTTCCTGTTCCTTCCCTCTTTGTGTATCGGTTTTCACTCTTGTGTATATTGTTAGCAGCTTCAGGTCCCCATTAGGGCAAGAAGTGGTATATAAATATGCTATGTAAATAACTGGCAGATTAAATGAAGTTGTTATGGATAAATTCAAATGGGGATGTGACACGCTTCTGTTAAGGCTATTTTGTTTGTAACATGTCGCCAGCAATCGGAAAAAATTAAAGGTGGCCTTTCAAGCAATGTATGGTGGACTGTTGTTTTCTATTTAAATATCTCAAAGAGCCATGTATAACATAATATATACATGTATTTAGATTAGTGATAGCTAATAAACTGAATTCTTAGTCCTATTGACAGTCCTAAAAGTAACTTAAAATACATGAATATGTTTCCCTTGACAATAAAGTCTAAACAGTCTTGTTCCCCCACAAGAGCAACAAGATAATACTGAATACATTAAGTTGCATGTATCTGAAATGTTTTTAGTTTATTAATGTTTATAACTGCTGCTGCCATCAAAAGAAGCTACTTAAGTTACAAACGAAACTATTGTGTATGTAACATACATCATGGTACTCAAACTATGGAAGAGCAGTGAAAAGCACAGCAATTAAATGTTCCTGTGACCAAATGCCTGGCAGTGAAGGGAGGGTTTTATTCCCTTCTGAAACAATATGAAGGAAGATGTCAAGAAGGTCTACCTTGGAAGGGCATTGTATAACTGAGGCACAACTACCAAGAATTGGGTATTCTCCCCAACCCTTCTGTGCAGGTCTATCATCTCTGTTTCAAACAGATACAGAGCAAAGCCTAATCAATGTCTATCAAGTGCAGTTTTTCTTTGTAAAGGTGAACCGATTCTCTTAAATACATGAGGCATTGCTAGGTAAAGTTTAAGATTAAAGCCAGCAGATTGAACTGAACTTCATTTGCACCAGCTGACGTTTTCACCAGTTTAAGGGCAGCCAGATACAGGTTGAATTAGAGTACTCAAGGTAGACAAATCAGATTGTGAGAAATTCCAAACGCATGGATGCTAATGGCCCGATTTCCATTCTCTGAGCACCCAATGTAACTGGAAGAAAGCTCAACCACTTCTTCACAGTATGGTGCCACCTAAGCAGGTAAATCTGCTTCTGAAAGTAGACTGATGCACCAGTTTGGCATTTCACGAGCAGAAGAGATCTGGAGATCCTCTGGATCATTATTGGCTTTAACTATTGGGAATGTCATAAACAAACTGGAATGGAAGATTGCTGAATTACAAGTTATTACAACCAGGGATGGGCATAAACCTGCCCATGACCCTATGTTCGCCACAAAAATCACCTGGGTCATGGCTCACAAACCTAGGTTTGTGCCCATCCCTATCCACGACCCTCCCACAACTCTCCACATGGTTTTGGAGGTTTGTGGGGCTCATGGTGGGAAGTGAGGGGAACAAGAGGGATTGCTGAAATGGCTTGCATCCATTTCTGCCTAACAGCAGGGCTGGTGCACGCATCAGCTGTTAGGATGAAATAGATGTAAGCCATTTCAGCGATCCATTTTGCTCTTCCATCCACTTCCAAGCAGGGGGAGCAAAAGGGATTGCTGAAACGGCTTGCGTCTATTTCAGCCTAGCAGGGGGAAGTGAAATGGACAGCTCCCATATGAGATCAGGGCCCTGCGGGACCTTCCTGAGCAATCCCTCCTCTTTCTCCTGACTGCAGCTTACTGTGACTGGGAGAAAGGTAGCGTGAACTGGTTACTTTAACAGAGAATTCTGGTTATGTTTGCCTATATTCTGTCAAGTCCCCATAATGGCTTCTGAATGTGGTTTCATTGGGTCACAGTTATGTGATTTCATAAATAGAGAGTGTGTGTGTGTCTATAAAATCTTCAGAAACAATTTTTTACTGTGTAATGATGGCTGTGATTAATGTGCATGTTACCCCAATAAAATACAGTGTACTGTCAATTTAATGTGTGCATTCACACATACACACACACACAAACTTGTCCCACTGCATGAATGCTTGTGTTTTTGTTTCCTTAAAAGAAGCATGCCTACAAGAGTTTCTTTCTTGCCTAATTGAAGAAGCATAGCATTTTTCTATCCAGCATAGCTGTTAAGTTATAGGCTGGTGAAGATATATGAACTACACAAAGTGGATCATTCACACATCTTGGGGAAACTTTGAATTTTATATTTCTAAACACAGAGACTTTCCTTATGTTACTGAAGAGGGCCTGAGGAACCCAAGCTGCAAAACTTTGCCTTTCAAAACTTGGTTTAACATGTAGTTTTGCAGGGATTATTTTATATGTTCCAAGTGGGGAAAGCCTCTTTGTCCAGTGAATTATATTTTATACTAGCCAGATGAAGAGTGATGCAAATCTGTCAGGGATCAAAAGAACTTTTTATAAGTGATGAGCAAACCTACATATTTAAAGCAAGGCATCAGAGGGTTGCCCGTATCGAAGAATCCTAGAGGCACTAAATTGCCATGACTAAGGAATGCCTCCGACTGTTGACATTGATTTCTCACTTCCAGTTCTGAGAGTTGATGGCACTTGAATGTTGTGGAGGACTAGAGAGTGCAGGGAAACGATTGTGGCCATGGCAGAGGATTAAGTCACCAAACCTCAAAAAGGATATTATAGCTAATGATCCCTCTAAGCTGCGGAGTCTTGTGAGCAAAAATTCTACTTTGTGAGCTACTGGCATTAAAGTTGTGAGTGAGTGATTTGGCTACTGCATAAATTAGTTTGCTCTGGGGCCATCCTTGAGTCAAGACAAAAATGTGTGAGCCAGAATCTAAAAAATTGAGCTAGCTCACACTAACTCAGCTCAGAGGGAACACTGATTATAGCATTGGGAAAAATGCAGAAAAGGGCAACTAGAATGATAAAAGGGTTGGAACACTTTCCCTGTGAAGAAAAGTTAAAGAGCTGGGGGCTCTTTAGCTTAGAGAAAGGACCACTGAAGCGGTGACATGATGGAGGTTTACAAAATTATGCTTGAGATAGAGCAGGTAGAGAAAGATGTATTCTCCCTTTTTCACAATACAAGGACTCGTGGGGACTCAATGAAATTGCTGAGCAGTAAGGTTAGAACGGATAAAAGGAAGTAGTACTTCACCCAAAGAGTGATTAGCACATGGAATTCACTGCCACAGGAGGTGGCAAGCATGGATGGCTTCAAGAGGGAATTGGATAAATGTATGCAGCAGAGGTCCATCAGTGGCTATTAGCCACAAGGTATAGCTAGGGGTCTGGGGCAAGTGATGCTCTGTATTCGTGGTGCTTGGGGGGGGCAACAGTGGGAGGGCTTCTAGTGTCCTGGCCCCACTGGCGGACCTGATGGCACCTGGTATTTTTGACCACTGTGTGAGAGTGTTGGACTGGATGAGCCATTGGCCTGAACCAACATTGGCTTCTCTTATTTTCTTATGTATGCAGGTCTATTTATTTATTTATTTATTTTTCATATTTCTAGCCCACCCTTCCTGCAAGCAGGCTCAGAGCGGGTAACAACATTTAAGCAATACAATAAATATAATGAAAGATTTCACAGTAATATACATCCCAGACCTGATGCTGGGAAAGATTGAAGGTCAAAGAAGACAGGGACGGCAAAGGATAAGATGGTTAGACAGTGTAATCAATGCAACAAACCCAAAATTAAGCAAACTCCAGAGCACAACAGGAGACAGGAGGGCCCAGTGTGATGTGGTCCATGGGGTCGTGAAGAGTCGGACTTGACTGTGCAACTGAACAACAACATACATACATTAAAATGGTGGTCTAACATTTCCATATGTCTCTGATGCCATACGGGAACTGGAGATGTCTCAACTAAGGGCTGGATGAGACAAAGGCAGAGGAAGAGCCACATAGACTGCATTCTTGCCTAACTGCTGAGTCCAGAAAGGAAGTTTGTGTTGGTCACATTGTCTTTCAGTGCAAGGTGGCTTCCATGTCTGCCATGGCTGGTCTCTCTGCTGTTTTCTTCTTTGGCAGGAGCCAGGTAGTCATGCTCAAGCTGAGTCCTCTACAGAGAAGTATGAACTTGTGTGCCTGGAACCAGCTCCCTTCCCAGTTACCAGCTGCCATTAGTGAAGCCGGGTCAGGCACCTTGCTACCATGCCTGGAAGCAAGACCAGAGTATTAACTCCTTCTGGCTAACAGTTGATAACAGTGCGGCCCATCAGAGATAAAGACAGTCGCTAGGCACTTTCCCATCATGCTTGGACTAATCCCTCTAATAAATTGTATTGATCTGTTTATTCGTTTTTCATTGCTGTACACACAGCTTTGGGAGCCCTTTTTGCTAGAAACTTGGGGTAAAAGTACAGTCAATAATGCGTTAAGTAGATTTTCTTTCAACTCCTTCTTGTACTGCTATTTTTATCCATTTGTCCATCTAGCTCACACTTTCCCAGTCTTGCTGGCAGTGTCTCTGTCTGGGTTTGGGTCAATGCATGGTCTTTCCCCACTCCGGCTATGTGAGATCCTTTAAGTGGAGCTTCCAGGGACTGAACCTTGGGACCCTGTGCATACCAAGCACGTCCTCCGTCATTGAGCTGCAGCTTCTCCTTTTTGGAGGGCTTATCAGAGCCACTAATTATTAAAGATCAGAACTCCCAGAACACAAATGGAACACTAAGCCAGAAGATCGGATGAGTAAGATGCCATGGCAGCAGGGCTCCAGTACCCAAAATAAACTCGGGTTTCTTCCCTTTGTAGTAATTTTCTGACTTAGAAGTCAGTGGCTCAGTTTTGAGACAGCTGAAAGGAAAATATTTACAAATCAATAACAAAGATGGAACCCTTCAGTTCCTTGTTGATCCTTTTAGTCCTATTTTTCAAGCACAAGATTGGATCCTGCAGTAAATCTCTGTAAACCAGAGCGTCCTCAACATGGTGCCTGGGGGTGCCATGGTTGCCCATGGAACATTTTTAGAAAGTGGGCGGAGCCAGGTGTGGCTTTTGCCTAGCAGAGCTTCTGATTGGCCACTGGCCATTTTATTAGCTGTGCAGAATTTTTAAAACATTGCTTTGGAAACAGCGGCCACCACAGCACAAGGGTTTTCACTGGGTAATTACAGGTAAGCTACAGCAGCAGTTTTGTGGCTGGCTCCACCTGTGGCACCCTGTGTCGAAATTGCAATGGTACCTGCAGGCTCAAAAGGTTTGGGGTCCCCTGCTGTAAAGAGGAGGGTTTTAATTGCCAGAGGAACGGGGCTTCTTCCTCCCTCCCACTGCAGTCCAAAATGATCCCCAGAATCATGGCTGGATTAAGACCTGCTGAGGCCCTAAACTCTGTCAAGTTTAAGAGGCTCCATAACATTACCCCCCAAATGGTAAATTGTAGTAAAAATCTGAGGACTTAAAGTGTAGCTTACTTAGCTTATGCATAAATCTATCTCTGCCCAGAATGGTGCTTCTGTGGAACAGGGGACCCCCAGAAATAACATGAGGGGGGGTGTCAGCAAAAACACCCCTTTCCATTAATGGAAAATTTCCACAGGCTCCAAGCCACATTCTAATTTATATTAAATAAGACTGCATTTCCAAGTTGCATGCAGCTGCTTTATTCATGGTGGTGGTGGTGGTGTGCTGGGGGAGAAAAAGTTTTCACTGATCTCATGGACTTCTCACCTCTGTTTTCGAATGAAATATTGGATTTTCTCCCCTATTCTTTTTGTTTTTTAAGATTAGGTTCCTCTACTGTACCTTTCAACTTGCTCTGCTTCTCTAAACCCTGCCCTTTATTATATTCTCATTTAAAAGCCACCTGGATATTCATTTTCTTTCTCTCTTGGATAAACTATCCCTAAGCCCTTTTATATGCTTGTCTGATGCATAAGACAGACTCTTATGACATGAACGTTTTTCGAAACACTGGTGCAGCTGGTAAGTGTTTTGTGTCTCTCTTTTTTAATTCAGTCTGCAATTCTTCTGGTGCAAGTGTAGGTACAAGTAAATTGGCTGTTGTTTAAAATGTTAGGGCTCTGTTTTTCAAAGGTGATATTAACACTCCTAGTGGTGTGTGCTTACAGCTGTGAGCTTGTAATATTGAAGAACAGTAAAGAGTAACAGACATATGGAAGAGAAGAAATGCCAAGGTGGCATCATAAATCTTTGATACTTGAGTGTGGTGTGGTAGATTCAAAGAGCGGCAGATGAAAATACATTCAGGTGTTTAGAAGTTATTTAAGACAAAAAGTCTACTGGACTTTTGAAAGGAAGAAATACCTAGTTAGGGTCAGCAAATATCTGGAGAAGAGACTGTTCTATAACCAAAATCAAACTTTTCCCAGACACAAACATCTTGAATGTTGCAGTGCCTTTAATGGCTAACATTTACAGTGGCATAAGCTTTTATGGACATAATTTGGTAAGTTGAAAAACATTTTTTATTTAAAATATTCCTAAGCCTGCCTTTCTCCCAGGACAGCTGGGACCCAACAACATATAAAATTACAGCAAAGTTGCAGGACAATATTATAATTATAAGCATTCAGATAAAACAGCATATGACAGCTGGCATGTTGTCATCTTGGGGCAACTGGTGGATCCTATCTGACAATAGCCTCAAAGCAATGTTCAGCATGCCCCAAATGCCCTCCTGAATAACTCAGCCTTATAGCCCCTCTGGGAAGAAAATATCTTTCAGGTGGCACAAGATGTTCTTTGGGATGTGGTGCAACAAGCTAACACATTAAAAATTCTCTGTCCAGAGCTTCCAGTTTAAGGGCTTGTCTAGACATTCCAGGTATACGAACACATGAAGCTGCCTTACACTGAGTCAGACCCTTGGCCTAGAGCAGAGGTGTCGAACTCATTTGGGATCTGACATAAATGTCTCTTTATTGAGCTGGGCCATATGTACCATAAAATGTAACACAAGGTACCGGAGATATAAACTTTATAAAGATGATCTCAAATGCCGAATGGCAATAGCAGGCTTGATTGGATTAGGTGTGATATATCAGGTGGAGACAGGTGGAGATATCAGCATTGGTGTGATATACAGAGGTGTGGAGATATCAGCATTGGTAATGAGGCGGGAAACCTAGGTCTCAGTTTGGTACAGGAGGACTCAGTACAAGAGGATGCAAAGAAGAAATGTCTGAAGAAGTGAGCAGTGAGTCACAAAAGCACATACCCTACCACAGTTTTGTTAGTCTTTAAAGGTGCTACTGAACTCTTTCTACTACTATTAGAAACCACAACATTCAAAAGCCAGATGGGGAACATTTTAACCTTCCAGGGCATTCAGTTGCTGACCTAAGAGTAGCAATTCAAAGGGATATTAGAGACTGCTGAATTGCAACTGATAATGACGCTCAAGACAATGCAGACTCCTGCACTGAACTGAGACCTAGGTTTCTTCTTTCATTACCAATGCCTGCTATTGTCATTTAGCATCTGAAATTACTTCACTCTCCAAGATTTGAGGACAGATGGACTCACATTCCAGCTGTATCTGAAGAAGTGAGCAGTGATTCATGAAAGTTTATGCTGTGCCACAAATTTTGTTAGTCATTAAGGTGTTGCTGTACTCTTACTCCTTTTCACTAAGAAGGAATGCAAGCTGTGCTGTTAGGTTTCTACCCGCCCAATCTGTTAGAAATGGAAAGGGGGAACTCTCAAAGGGCCACGAGACTCCCCCACTCTCTCTGGTGTGCTCTCTCTGGGTCTTTCCCTCCCCCTCCCCCTCTCTCTGAAGAAGTATGCTTGCCCACAACAGCTTATACCCAGAATAAAACAATTTTTGTCTTAAACACAGCACTCCCTCTCTCCCTCCCTCTCCCTTTCTCATGCTCCCTCTCGCTCTTTCCCTGTCTCTGAAGAAGGAAAAGTGTGCTTGCACACAAAAGCTTATACCTGGAATAAAATGTTCAATGAACTTCTTAAAAGTTCAATGAGATGCCATTTTCCCTCTCTCTGGCTCTTTCCGCCCCCCTCCCTCCCCAGAGGAGGGGAGAGCCCTCAGCCAATCGAGGGAAGGCTTTCTTTCTCTCCTCTGAAGCAGAAAATAGGAGAGATTGGCCAAAAGGAGCTGCAGTGTTAGAAACAGGAAGCAGCACAGCCAGTTGCTCTCGGATCAGACTGGGGCCTTGCTGGGGCTAGATCCGGCCCTCAGGCCATATGTTTGACAACCCTGGTCTAGACAGTGTTGTCTACTCTGACTGGTAGCAGCTCTTCAGGGTCTCAAGTCTTTCACATCAACGACTAGTAGACTTTTAAAATGCCGGGGATTGGACCTGGGACCCCTCAACAGACCAGTCAGAGATTCTGCCACTATCCCCTAAAATATCCCTCTGGTGGCCGTTTTTGAACCAGGAAAAGAATTGCTTGTAGAAAGATGATTGAGATCAGAGAAGGGGGAGTATTTAACCCTTCCCCCATGCCACTGGATTGTATCCTGTGTTCAGCTATGCACAGACCCTTCATCCAGAGGAAGAGCATCTTTTGCTGACAGAAGGCTCTGTGCTTGGCTGAGTGCAAGGATAGCACACAACCCATCCCAGGATAAGGGAAGCAGCAGGGAGCCAGGGGCATTTCATCTTCCCTCCCACCCCAAAGTGCCCTCCAAGAGTTTTCCCTGGGCCTGGAATTCAGCCAGTGGAAAAGCCACGGGCAATTTGAAGCAGGGAAATGACAGGAAAGGAGAGAGCTCAGGACTCCTTCTCCCGGCTGCTTTTCTGATCTTGATGGAGCCTCCAGAAGCAGCTTTTCCTGTTTCAAAAGAGGGGGGGGGGAGTGCTGTCTGTTTTTGTCCTAAGAAGTAATTCCTAACCATGTATATAAAGCAGCTAAAAATACCATGAAATTCCTGCCATTCCTTTTGATGGAGTTAAAGGACAGTAGTTGTTCCCGCACATCATCTGGAGCCCGATTTGTAATGCAAGGTGGCAGCTCTGCTCCAGCAGCTCAGCAATGTTTTCTTTCACAAAAAAAAAACCCTCAAAAAAACCACCTTCTCACTTCTTAATAAACCTAACGTAATACAACAAGGCCAGCTGACAACTCTCCCAAAATAACAGTCTGCACTCCGCATATAATAGAGCAGAGCTGACATAGTTTTGGCTTCTTGCTGTATCGATGTAACCGTTTAAAAATAGCCCTCTTTGTCGTAAATGTGGTGGTGGTGGTGGTGGCCAGGTTGAGTCATGATTGATTGTCACCTGAAAGAACACTTTGAGCTCGCAAAGCTGACAGAGGAATCCTCTGAACTTGGTACGGCTTACATAATTCTTAGAAGCGGAGTCTGGCACTGGGTGTCTTGCCATAAATCCTGAAAACTACTTTGTGGATGTCGGACAATATGCTGTCAGAACAGGAAGGTACACTTCATACAGATCAGGGTCACAAATGGACAGGCTCGTTTTGGACAAATAGATGGCTTTCCTGTAGGGTTGCCAAGACCGGGTTGGAAAATACCTGGGGACTTTGGGGGTGGAGCCAGGAGAAGATGGGGTTTGGGGAGGGGAGGGGCCTCAGCCAGTCTGGTGTAGAGAGAGCCAGTCTGGTGTAGTGGTTAAGTGCGCGGACTCTAATCTGGGAGAACCGGGTTTGATTCCCCACTCCTCCACTTGCACCTGGCTGGATGACCTTGGGCAAGCCATAGCTCTGTACCAGCTGTTCCCTCAAGGACAGCTTGGGAAAGAGTTCTCTCAGCCCCACCTACCTCACAGGGTGTCTGTTGTGGGGAGGGGAAGGGAAAAAGGAGTTTGTAAGCCGCTCTGAGACTCTTAAGTGAGTGAAGGGCGGGATATAAATCCAATCTCTTCTTCTTCTTCTCTTCTTCAGCGTGGTACAGTGCCATAGAGTCAAAGCAGCCATTTTCTCCAGGGGAGCTGATCTCTGTCAGCTGGAGATCAATTGTAAAAGCAGGAGATCCCCAGGCCCCACCTGGAGGCTGGCAACCCTACTTTCCTGTGTTCATCGAAATGTGTTTGTCTTGAAGTTACCAGGATATTGTTTCCAGAAGAACGCCTCTCCAGCCTTTTGCCCTTATGAGGGGCAATGTAGTACAATGGTTGGGAGTGTTGGACTAAGACATGAGCTCAAATCCCCCCACAGCCACAACTGATCTTATACCACTCACTGTTTCTTATACCATTCTGTCTTAACAGGGCTATTATGAGGATAAAATGAAGAACAACGCAAGTAAGTCTGGTATGTGACCCTTTGCCTTATTCAGTCTTGCCCTTTTTGTATATTTATCTATATCTCACCCTTCTCCCAGAGAGGACCCTGAGCAGCTTACATAATTCTTCTCTCCTCCGTTTTATCTGCACAGCCGCCCTTTGAAATAGGCAAGGCTGAGAGGGTGTGACTGGCCCACGGCCACCCAGCAAGCTTCCACAGCAGGATGGGAATTCGAATCTGGGTTTCCCAGATTCTAGTCTGATACTCTGACCTGTGGGGTGGAGTGGGCAGAGTGTTAAACTGGGTTCTGGGAGCCCAGTTTCAAATCCCCGCTCTGCCACGGTAACTTGTTGGGTGACCTTGGTTCAGTCATACACTCTAAGCCCAGCCCACGTGGGATTATTGTGAGGATAAAATGGAGGAGAGCCGAATGATGTAAGCCACTTGAAGTCCCCAGCAGAGGAAAGGGTGGAGTACAAATGAAGAAAGTGCATAAAGAAATTTAACCTGTCCTGGCAATTATTCGTTTAATAAAAAAAACTACGAAGGGCTGAATATGGGTTTCTAGACTACCACAACATATAATCCCCCCAAAGGATCTGTGCCTTCTGAAGACGTCTAGCAAGTTTAGTCTACCTATACAGGTAAACATGAAGTGATAATGTCCCAATAAAGTAAAATGAACTGTGCCACTTAAGCTTGCATATAAGGGGGAGGGTCACATTTTTAAATATTCTCCCTTCCCCCCCCCCAAAAAAAAACCCATCTGACAGGTAGAAAAGTAACATAGCAAGGAGCTGGCTTGGTTAGAATCTTCTCCCTCATAGGCTACATTATTTCTTATTGGGGGGGGCATGTGAGCAAACGTTCAAAGCAGCATCTCCTGTCTAATGGGTCAGTTTCCATTCTGCTTCAGATTTCTGCCACTGTCTTTTTTATTTATATCCCATTTGTTTACCCTTGCATGGAGCCAGAGTGGCTTATCTCATTGTTCTCCCCTCTTCTCCTTTATCCTCATAATGACAACCCTGTGAGGCAAGTTAGGCTGAGCAGTTGTGATGGGCCCAAGATCATCCAGTGAGTTTCAGAACCCGAACCCAATTGTCCCAGGTCTTATTTTGACACTCTGATAATTATGCCACACTGGCTTCTACTGCATGGGAAAACTAGGTCCACTGGGTTTCAGAAGTGGGAGTGGAGCTGGTGTTGCAGGGGGGGGGGGGGAGTGCCAAGTAGGGAGAAGTGCCAACCAAAGGATGCAAAACCTGGTGAAGGAGGGCACAGGGACAGGAGAACCTTGGGGCCACTCCACTATAAGGATTCAGAGTTCCTTAAGTCTGCCTCTGACTTTGTTTTGTCGTTTCCTGATATTAGTGCTGTGACCAAATGATAAGGCATGAGTTATGACTGAATATATAGTAAAGTTAAAATGTTAGCAGTTAGTCACACAATAATAATAAGTACCTGGAATGCTTCTTTGCAGCTACAAGAGTAACATATTAATCCTGCAGGTAATGTTGAGTTCTGAAGATAACCAATAGGATCTGGCAGGGGAGCAATGTTTCCTTTGTGAGTCATCAATTTGAAGATGGAAAATATTAACAGTTTTACAACATTTATCATACGTTGACTTTATTGTTCTTCGAAGAAATGGCAGAACTAAGCAATGAACTTCCTGTGCCTCCCTTAACAAATGCACACCAAGTGCTTGGCTTGTGCTGAACTAAAGTGCTTTCGAAATGAGAACTTTGACAATCCTTTGAGGATGGATGATACTTTCCCAGTATTTGTACAACCAGATGCATTGCTGAATGCAGATGTAATTTGCAGGTTAGATTTGCCCAGGGCTTTACTGGGACATTGATGAATTCAGCAAAAGGGTCCGATTTGTACAACTGATGATGCGCTACTGAGGATGCCCCCTTCCCACACCTCACTTTTTACTGCAGAGGCTCTCTGGGAGAATCTGCTGGGCATGTTGTATGCCTGCCTTGCTTTTTTCCCACCATTGGAATCCTCTTTGGGTGCCTGTAGAATTGGACCCCCTGGTCCAATCTTTTTGAAATTTGGGGGTTCTTTTGGGGAGATGCTCCAGCAGCTACAATGCAAATTTGGTGCCTCTATCTCAAAACCCCTCCCCCCAGCCCACTGAATATACCCTAGAAGATTTGCCATTGACTATAATGGCCCCATAGGGTATAATGGAGCAAAAAAAAACCCTGGGATTCCTGAATTAATGCAGAATTCTCTTATTGGTAAGCCGAATCTGATTCAGCTTAACTAATGCCTGAATCATGCCAAAAATGCATGATTCAGGTATCAATCAATCAATTCGATTTATTACGATCAAAGATCAGCAAAATACCTTAAAATGTTCCATATAGTTAACAACGAAATACAGCCAGACAATTGGTACAAGTAAAAATTTTAGTTAAGACAACGTAGTTTTAAAAATTTCCTAGGAATTAATAATCTTCTGTCTGGTTAGGATAGCCATAGCACAAAATCTTGCTACCTTAGCAGTAGTTTCATTAAAATATCAGCTAAAAGAAGAGTAGAATAAAACTGATTAGACCTGCCTGTAGGCGATGACTACTGGCGTAATATATTTAAAACGAATCTTGTGATAAAATCGACAAGATAAAAGAACGGGCTCAATTGTCTCGACCTGTCCAGAATTACAAGGACAGAGTCGGCTTGCATATGGGGTATGAGCATATCTCCCTTGCAGGAGGTCAGATGGAAGAACATTTAATCATGCTAAAGTGAAAGCTCTGCAGTGCTTTGGGAGTTCTAATGAATAAAGGTAACTGGGTGGAGCAGAATTTAGGTTTTTGTTTCTTACCACTAAAAAGTGTGAGGCTCGTGCTCTATCCATTTTGAAAGAAGTGTCCCATAATCTTTGTTTGACAACAGCTTTGGCTCCTTGAAATCCAAGGTGTAAAAGGGCAATACTAGAGAAGCCAAGAAGTGCCAGTTTGTATTCTATTGTGGAAACCCAGCTTGAGCAGAAACTATCTGAAAGGATTAAGGGGGTTAGCCCTGATGGAAGGAGTTTTAATTTAAGCCAAAAACATATGGCATAAAACCAGACCCGGGTTTCTAATGTAACTAGGCCAGCCTCAAGCCTAAACAGAGCATTGGGAACACATTTTGGTACTCCAAATAAAGATCTCAAAAATTTTGACTGAATTGTTTCAAGTTTGGTATATTTCTTATACAGGGATATTTGTGCACCATACATTAGTTGAGGTATTGTCTTACCCAAAAAACCCTTCAAAGCATAAGGAATGTTCTCTCTCTCTCTCTCTCTCTCTCTCTTCTTTCTTGCCTTCTGACATACTTCCGGAGATGTCAGGTGGTGTAGCATATGCAAATGTTATGCTAATGAGCTCCTGCACCTCTTTCTCTACGAAATGACCCCTGAATAGGACTGTGTGTGCTAGACATGGAAGGCTGCAATATCTGGGGCATTCTAGTTTTAAAACAGCATGGCTACAGGGACCATGATAAAATTCTACCAAACGATGCATTGTGTAGAGGAAGCAAATAGAGAGTTAAGGGGAGGTCTTCACATGGTGACTGGCTATAGATTCATGGCAGATAAAATACATCTTTACACAATTCATAATTTATCAGATCCACTTAGTCCCACTCCCATCAGATGTATTACAGATCTACTGTAACGCTCTCTACATGGGGCTGCCTTTGGTGCAGACCCGGAAGCTGCAGCTGGTGCAGAATGTTGATGGGTCAGGCTGCTGATGGGTCTTGCAAGGCAGGACCACATCGGGCCTGTGCTGGCGGCACTGCACTGGCTGCCTATAGCATACCGGGTCCACTCACCTCGGTTCTCACCTATAAAGCCCTATATGGCCAGGGTCCAACATACCTTAGGGACCGCCTTTCCCCGTACGTACCCCAGAGAGCACTACAGTCGGGGTCAAAACATCGACTATGTGTCCCTGGCCCCAAGGACGCCAAGCTAGCCAGAACAAGGACCAGGGCGTTTTCGGTGGCGGCTCCTATCTGGTGGAACGAGCTCCTGGAGGAGATCAGAGCCCTGCGGGATCTGAAGCAGTTCCGCAGGGCCTGTAAGACGGAGCTCTTCTGCCAGGTTTTCGAATAGGAGCCGCCACCGATGATACCATCTACCATTTGACATCAGTGATGTAACCCTGGTCCTATATGGTCCGGGCATGGGGGGAGGGTTGGACCTGCCATCAAGTCGCCATCAGAAGGGATATTTATGGAAGTTTTATATGTACTAATTGTATTTATTGAATGTTTTATTGATTTTATCAGTTTTAATGTTTGACCAGGCCTTGGGCTCATGTAAGCCGCCCTGAGCCCGTTCACGGGGAGGGCGGAATATAAATCTCTAAATAAATAAATAAATAAATAAATAAATGTGGTGATAGAGACTGGCTCAGATGGCTTTAGGAAAGGCCATGGAGGTCACAGAAGACAGTGTGTTAACAATGTGGACCACCGCTACTTTGTTACACCAGATGTGCACTGAATGGTTGGTTAGGGCCTCTGGCCAGAGGTGGACTGCCACTACAGTAGGGAAGAACTCCCAAGAAAGTCAGGTCTCTAAGGATCCCACTGTGTATGCAGTCTTTTGGCCATTGTTCTGCTCACGACCAGCCCCGAAAGTACACACCAAACCCCTGGGCCTCTGCACCTGGAGCTCCGTCTCAAGCACAAGGTTCTCCTTCTGGAAGGACATCCCATTATAGTCTGCAAGAAAGCTGCCTCACATGCTAAGATCTTGCCTCAAGGCACTGGTAACTTGTATCCTGTGATGAGGAGCCTCGATACCTGACATGGCCTGGCAGAGGCAACAGACCTTTGCGGTGTCCAGCTGCACAATGCAGGCTACAGGGTTCCCACCACTGCTGGCCACCTGTTGGCCCTGGCCTTTTGTGCGAAGGTTACTGGGAACAAAGGCAATACAGGTGATTTCAGGGTACGGAGGATGCTAGATGGGTGGGCCCGGGAACAGCAAAAGAAGAGGGATGCCAGGGCTCCAGTCTCCCCAGAAATACAAGTTTGACATTTGAATTCAAGTCCTACTGTGCATCGACGTTCGAGGTAAAGCTGTATCAGGCAGCCACCCTGTTGGCCTTCGGGGGGCCTCGCACACCAGTGAATTGCTAGTGGGGTCTCAGGGGGACCAGTCAGGCAGGGTGTTGCAGGTGCAGGATATTGCTTTCACTGGGACACAGATGGCAGTCGGGCTGCAGTCGTCTAAGACAGGTCAGAAGAGGAGGACTCCAAATTGCACTTGTGTACAGAGGTGGCCATTTGCCTGGTGCAGGCCTCATGGGACTTCACTGCAGTACAGGATCAGGGGATGGGGCCGCTTTTTTGATGGCAGCCCCCTTGCCAGGCACCAGTTCTGGGCAGTAGTGAAGAAGGTGTTGGCAGGTCTTGGGGGGTCCCACCCCACCTTTTCAGTATGCACTTCTTTTGCATTGGGGCAGCCTCCATGGCTTGGGGAGTGGGGATGACATGGTTATGTCAGTGGGCAAGTGGTGTTCCTCGGCTTTCAGGGCATATGCCAGGCCCATGTACTTGGTTGCACAGCTGCAAGCCATGAGGGCAAACCATTAAGAGCTCGTTCTTACAGGTGTGCATGATGCAAGGAAGTGTCGCATGTGGTCACAGCATCATCTTTTGGGCCAGCCACAGGGCGGCAGCAGAAGGCTTTGGCCTACAACTGGGAATAGGCAACACGGTTTGGATCACGTGGCTTGGGAGATGGGCATGCGGTGGGTCTAGTTGTTGCCAGCTCTCCACCCCCACCTGAAAGTTTCTTCCCACCACACATCACACTAATTTATCTAGGCGAGAATGACATGGGACAGAGTGCAGAGAAGGCCATCGTTCTGCAAGCCCTAGTGGATTTTGAGCGCCTGCAGGCACTTGTGCCAAGTGTACCGGCTGGATAGTAGGAAAAACCATTTTACAGTACAAGCTGTATAACAATGGAATCAGCTGCCTGGGGAGGTGGTGAGTTCCCCCTCACTGGCAGTCTTTAAGCAGCGGCTGGACAGACACTTGTCAGGGATGCTCTAGGCTGATCCTTCATTGAGCAGGGGATTGTACTAGGTGCCCTGTATGGCCCCTTCCAACACTGTGATTCAACTGATTGTATGGTCAGATATGCTGCAGCAGGATGTCTGGGAGGGCATGATTCATCCTGGGTGCCTGGAAAGAGCATGGGCTAAGGCCAATGGTGAGGTGTGATGTGGGGTTGCTGCCATCGGTGGCATGCATATTGGGCACCCAGACATCCATCACTATCTTCCTCACCTGTGTTGGAAGTCAAGGACTGTACGCTGTCTTGCCTCAAACAACCAAGGAAGACTACAAGAGAGTTAGGAAGGTAGAGATGCCAGGTCACAGTGCATTGTTTCTTCTCTGCTCTCCTGCTATCCCCTTTGAAGTGTAGACTGATACTCTCAGGGATTATGTCCTTCCTGTAAGCTTGCCCCCTCACACACACCACATTTGCCTAACTCTCCAACTTGGCAACACGAGAGCAGGATGCTTTCCTGTATCTCAGATCTCCTAGTTAGGCACAATTTACACCTCCCCTCTGCTCTCTACAGTTTGACTGCTGTCTTTTCCTACGCTCATTTCACTCTGGTTTCAACTTTCACTCCCTGGGTCTGAAGAGTACTAAGCAACAGGATTTGTTTAAAGAAGTATAATGCTAGCTTGACCACAGGAGGGCAATTAATGAATGTAAACAGTAATTTTTAAACTAGAACAATTTATGGTTTGAAAGTAGAAACAGGTATAGATGGGGTTTTTTGAAACTAGAATGATTCCAGCAGGAAATTCAGATGTAGATTTGACCTTAGTTAGATTAGAGAATCTCTCTCTCATCTTTCCTATCTAGAAAATGGAGTTCATATAATAAACTCCCACATCAGTTTTCAAATACAGAGGTGCTTTGTGTTACTTTTGTGTTCATGCTCGCACACACACTGTGACCCAGATGGGCTCTGCTGCGTTAAGCTTCGGGCACTCTGCTAACCACAATTCCTAACAACCCGTACAGGGTCAACGAGGTCCACCTTTTGGATGAAGGCTATGACACCTTCTTCCCTATGTTAGAATTTTTTAAAAAACAAAAAAGCCCCACCAAAAAAGTGTTTTCAGGCATGCTACAGACATTTCTAACAGCACACTGCAGTGAATCAGAAGCCCATAGAACGCTTGAAAATGGAAGAAAAGAGTGTAAAAAACTCGGCCATGCTTTGCAGATGGAACACAAATGGCTTTGTATGAAACAGTTTTCCAAAAATCTGTTAACAACCCAGAGTCAAGATGGTTGTGTTGGAAATGGCACAAAAAAATCTCCAGCTGGCAACCAGAATGGTTTATAAAGGCTGAGTGGAAGGGCCCCTTCCTCAGTTGCTGTAAATATTCAGGTACCTGCAAACAGATATTTAGTTGCTTAATATTTTTTACTAACCTATGTGCTATTGAGGACTTTCTGCACTCCCAAGATTCAGTCTCCCTGGTCACCCAGAAAGGACATAAGCAGAGGTGTAAAGAGGCCTTCCTTGAGATTTGATCTCCAATAAAGGCTGACCGCCAGGAATTTGCCTTATGCTCAGTGTTATATCGTAGGGAGCTGTGTGAATATGGTGGCATTCCCTTGTTGTATTGTACAGTTATTTTAATACGATCTCTTGAGGAAAAAGACTTTGCTTTAGTTAGACTTTTCACTTGTTCTGTTGGTTGCTGGCTGTGGCTGATTATGGCCTAGCAGGGCCCAGATCAGGCCTTGCCTGTGTGCCAATAAAATTCTGAACTGTTTTAGTATTGGACACTGTGGAGTTATTACACTGAACATAAACTGCTGTAAATTGCAAATGGAGAGCCTTTGGAGCTGTTCTGGAAGACAGACTCCCCGCACAAAACTAACTTAACAAGACACTTGAATGAAGATATCTTTATTTTCTCTAGGATTGCCAGGTTCCCCCCTGACTGCCAGTAAGGGATGGGGGTGTAGAATTGCCAGATCCTGGTTGGGAAACTCCTGGAGATTTGGGGATGGAGCCTGGGGAGGACAGGGACCTCAGTCGGGTACAAGGCCATACATTCCACCCTCCAAAGCATCCATTTTCTCCCGGGGAACTGATCTCTGTAGTCTGGAGATGATCTGTAATTTTGGGGGATCCCCAGGTCCTACTTGGAGGCTGGCACCTCTGGTGTTCTTTCCTCTTTTGAGTGGTAGTTACAAATGCAGGAGAGAACTATTTATTTTTCCCTTAGCAGGTGGTAGAATGAGGTTGGGAGGGGAATTATTACTGAAGTCTGGTAACCTGGTCTTTTAACCAGCCTCATGAATTCCTCACCCAGTTAAAAAGGGGAACAGGTAGAGGCTGTTTTATCACACCTCTGAAAATTAATTGCTGGCAAGAGAAAACAGTAGGGAGAGCTGCTAGGCTTTGTGTCTTGTTTGTGGGCTTCCCAGAGATATCGGGCTGGTGGCAGAATGGATGGACTCCCGTGGAAAAGGTTGTGTTTAAGGTGACGTTGGGTAACATGAAAATCGTGCCTGAAAGCTGATGGATACATAACTTGAAGTTGCATTTACTAATTGGTAAACATCCATACATCATCATCTGTGATGGTGAAATTCAGTTAATCCTCTCCCCCAAATATACACCATAACGGGGAACTGGCCTGTAGCAACACATTGCACGAAACTTTCACACGATACATAGACGCTGTTGGCTGCCTTCTGTAAAGTACCAACAATGAGAGTCAACCCTGATTTTAGTCACTCATATAAAAAGGATCTTGTTACCATCTGGCAAGACATATATGAGCCAGTTTTACTGTTCAGCCTCCAATGCCACCGTTTTAAACAAATCACAGTAAATAACTTTCTGGAACTGATCACATGACTTTTTGGAACGCTGGCATTCAGAAATAAAGAACTTTAAAAGAAATGCATCTCCAAGTCTTCCATACATTACTGAGCATCCAATGAAAGAGTCTCAGAGTAAATCTCCAGTGCTATATAAACTCCTAATTGAAGAAAAAGGAAACCATTAGATTTGGTTCTTCCAACAATAAAATATGTAATTGCCAAACCTGGAAGGCGTCGGCTCTTTTAGCATGACTAGAATGGCTCCAGTTTTTCAACTAAAAAAAGCTTGATTTAGAAAAGTTATTACCAGAAAAGGAAATGGAAAAAAATGAAGAGTAAATGTACCCATATGGACAATTGGAATATCCATGGCAGAGAGTTTGAGAAAAATACCAGAAAATTGGCTGAATGAACAGTATCAGAATGTACACTATGCAGGAAGACACGTATTGTAACACACAGTTCTGATCCGGTTAAACAGCAGCAAAAAATGGTGATAAAAGGGTGTCCTTTGTTGTGTAATTTGGACACCTAGTTGAGATGAATGTTGAATGAGACCTGAAAACCCCATTTTTAACCTCCTCCGACAACATCTATTTGTCATCCAAATCAAGTGTTGGTTTCAAGGCGGATGGGAATATTCCTTGGCTTTAAAGGAATACTACTTTATGTTTTGCTGGACTGCTGACATAATATGATCAGTATGGTGACAGAAACCAGATATAACTGCAATAGATCCCCCCCCCCCCCGGCCTCAGTAGCTGGACTTGCATTTCACCGATCAGCATCTCGCCTAGTTTATTTTAGAACCTGTTTTCTTACTTGAAGCAAAGATTGGTTTTTGTTGGTGGTGAACTCACGCAGTTGTGGTCTCCCATGCAGTTCTACTGGCATTCAAAAACATGGGGTTGGAACATGTTTTTCATCCATGGTGTTCAAATTTAACGGTTGCTGGAGGGGAGGGGTGAGCATTCTTTCCTCCCTGACCTATGAACTTATTAAAATACTAGGAATAAAGCCCATCATAGAAATAAATACAACAGACTCTAGAAAGAGGCTCTGGGTGGGTGCCCTGGCCTTGGGCATTCAGTCAATTTGCTGTGGTGTCTTCAGCAGGGTTTAATGACGCAGAACTTATTGTTTTCTCCAGGGGAACTGATCCCCGCCATCTGAAGAGCAGTTGTAATTCTGAGTGATCTCTAGCCCTCCCCTGGAGATTGGCAACAATGGTTCCCCAGGAGGAAATGGCTGGTTTGGAGGATGGAGTCTATGGCATTATACCGGTCTGAGGTCCCACCTCCTCCTCAAACCCCACCCTCTCCAGGCTCCACCCCTCAAATCTCCAGGAATTTCCCAACCTGGAGTTGGCAACCCTATCTCCTTCCCAGCCAACCATCAGCCTACCTTTATCTGCCCCCTCTGGTGATGTTGATGTTGGGGCTTCCGGTACCGTTCCTCACTCACTAGATTTTTCTCGATGCCAATGGTGGGCAGGGGAAGTTCGTCGATTCTGAGGTGAGTTCGATCATAGAGAAGGCAACAGCAGGGAGCGTTGACACCAAGACAGCTCATTGTGGCTCAGTGACAGAGAATGGGCTGGTGACTTGCAGCAAGTGTGGGGGGGTTTGCTTCTTTTTCACTTTTTTCACAGGTGGCTTGGAGGGGGGCCATGTTAAGGTCATTGTTTTGGGTGGTTGAGGTAATGGGGCTAGTACTAAACTCACTGAAGGGGCCTTCATCGCTAGATGAACCCACACCCTTTTCTGCAGTGGGCTGTGCAGCTTCTAACGCCTTTCCCCACAAAGCTGCTTTTAACCCCACTGCTCTTCCCTCCCTGGCTTTGGGGGTTAGGTGGCAGCAAGCTGAGCATAAGGCCGTATTATGACCTTCTCCGAGGCATAATAAACACGAGTTGTGTTTGTAACTTTGTGCCATCTTAGCACCACAACCTTCACATTTTTTTGAAGAGTGCCATCTCACCAAATCTTTGAGGTGATTTTGTAATCAGTCAGTCAGTCAGTCAGTAAGTGATGTTGTATGTTCAGCAAGAACAGAACTGAGGGAGGAGTGCTCTCCACAGGTCACATGACTGTTTGGGCAGAAACTATACAAAGCACATTGTAGGAAGGGGAGCACTCCTGGAACTCAAGACATTTCTTTAAATAGCTTGCTAGTTCCTCTCCATGGCAGCCTGCAGAAGCACAGTCCCATGTGGAACTGCACAGAAGGCATGAAGATGAACTCTGGGCAACTAAAAGGTCAAGCACCAGGATATAACAAAAAAGGAGTTACACAAGCTATACATCCCCCCATGCACAACCCTTACCTGGATAGCCTAGGCTAGCCTGATTGCAGAAGTGAAGCATGGTCAGAATTAGTTAGCACCTGGATGGGAAATCACCAAGGAAATCCAGAGGTACTACACAGAGGCAGGCAATGACAAATCACCTTTGTTCATTTCTTGGTCTTGAAAACCCTAGAGCAGGGGTGTTGAACTCATTTATTATGAGGGCAAGATCTGACATAAATTAGACCTTGTTGGGCTGGGTCATGTGTGTCATAAAATGTAATGCCAGGTAGCGAAGATATAAACTTTATAAAGGACACAGACAAACACAATTAAAATGTTTAAAAAACTTTAAATAAAATATGCTTAAAACACTAGCAGACTTGCAACATTTTGTCTATTTAACAGTCTCTGATAACTGACACCTCTGCTCTGAATTATTGCATCAAAATGTCTGTGCTGTAGCAATCTTGAGTATGCTGTTCACGTATGTATCTGTAAGCTGCAAACTGAGTTTTGATTTATTGACATTTATTACAGAAATCTCATGTTCAGTGTTCCTAGCCTAGGACCCAGGGAAAAACATGAAATGGCTGGGCATTGTGACCTTTTGTACATAAGTTGCTTCATGTGCTGGTCAAGAATACGAGAAGGCATCCTAACACAGACTGAGGGCCATGTGTTTGTCCAGAAAACTAAACTCTTCCCCAAAGAAATAACTACAACTCCCTACAAAGGGGGTGAACTTGGTCTGGACACACACTCTCAGCCTAATCCACCTCACTGGCTTGTTGTTATTCCTCCTCTAAAATAGTTCACATTGCTTTCTTACTGAGAAACACTGGATCATGAGGGCATAAATACAGTGAAAAGGGGGAGGGAACCCAGTTGCACCCAGGAGAAGCCTGGCGTAAAGTAGACAGTAGGAAACAGTCAGGGCCTTGTGGGCCTGACTGGGGCCCTCAGAGGGCCTGATCCAGCCTGCGGGCCGCATGTTTGACACCCTGCCCTACACGGTGGCCATAAGTGGGCTATGACTTGATGGCACTTTCCACCACCAATTCCTGCAAGAGGACCTTAATATATTGTGACTTGAGCTGTGGAGAGCAAGGCATGCTGGGAAATACTGAGGGGGGGGGGGAGAACAACACACCACTTGCTACTTACTGGAGTCTTCCCTGTAAACACTTGCCAAGACATGTAGACTAGCACAAATTAAGCCACAGATTGTTCTCCTACTTCCAGCGTTATGAAGATGGAGCAGAACTGAAGAGCCTTGGGTTGTATTACGATTGTGATACTTTATGTATTATCAAAGTTAATTATCCCCCTCCCCAAGAAATCATACGGGGAACATATTCTGCATGTCCATGTTTGCATGTTTAGTTCTTCCACTTAGTTAAAATCTCCATGAGCTTTTGGTTTTTCTACTGGATTCATCTCTTGCATTTCATTTTATTCCAAAAGAAGCAATGCGATTCTTAAGAACAACCGCAAACCAGACTAAATGAAACGAGAGATTCACAGATTGTTTATGCAGAGGGGATCACATAGAATTTTAATGAGCATTAAAAGGGTAGGACTCTGCTAATCACTCTGTTAAGGAAAAGAAAACTAATAATCTGGGGGGGGGGGGGGCTGCTCTCTGTAGGTTCTTTCCTTTGTGCATTATGCCCTGAATTGACAGTCTGCATAATGCCAAAGCAAAGACAGCCACAGAACTAGGAAAGCAGAAACAAGCGCATGGCATGATTCTGATTTCGCAAAGCATCACCCCTCCCTTTTATTGCTTAAGCTCCCCCTAAATCACATTAAGTTTTGGATACTACATCATGCATTCCCATCTGGAAGCCATTTCTACAAGTGTCCTGCAGAATCTCCCTTCCCTGTCATTGTGAGGAAAAGCAACTGCCTGGGTATTATTAATCGTCAGTTTATTATCCCCAAATATCTTGTCTCGCCTTTAGGCAGATTTTATTCGGCTTGAAGGTTGCTGAAGGCATCATCTCTTGGCCAGACAGCCTCTTCTCAAAATCACATTTTTCTCCTTCACTTTGAATCCCATCCCAAAGACTTTGTTTTCCCTCCCTCCTATTAACACTCAACTGAGATCGTAGCTGTTTGGTCTCCAGATCGGCTGACTGTAGAACATGTGTCCATCTAATTAAAAGTCATTAAGCAGGGAGTTTAAACGTAGCTTAATTGTCAGGGATGTGGTTGCTGAGGTCTGCTTGGATGGTCCTGAAAGATGCTGGTTTTGGAAATAGTTGTGACTGCTCCTAATAAATAACTCACAGAGTCAAAAACTGGAGTTAAGTCAATTTTCAGGGAACAGCAAATACTGTTTCAAACAGAAAAAATGTCAGCCGAAGCTCGTAAATGCGTCTTCTCCCAGTCTTGTACCAATAGTCAACTTATCACTTTTTGGTGGTGGTGGTTACGAGGGATGTCCTACAATTATTTGCTTGTTTCAAAAGCTGTTTGCTAAAGTTACAGCAGCATCCTGGCCCCTTCATACATGCACCCCAAGGAATTTGCCAAATTAAGATGCTCACCATTGTGTGACTTTGACTACTAGGATTATACACCTGGTCAGTGATGGTTGACTCCAGAAATATATTCTTTAAAAAGTCATCGTTTAATCAAACGATGCTACAGAAATCATAAACCAACTACTTAAATACACCATGAGATTTTGGGGGGAACAATAGGGATGCTTGATCACCCACCAGTTCAGCTTGTGTCCTGCTTGCTGGTTGCAAAGAAGGATCTGATAATTCACTGAACTTCTTAAATGCTTTGGAACAAATTTGCATGCATTCATTTGTATGGCTGCACTGCTTTCTTGCAGTTGCTACACCCTTGCTCCCCCAATTGCGGCTGCCTTGAATTATTAAAAGGCACATTGTTTAAACACCAAAAAATAACATGTGAGATTTTTGAGTTGCAACTTACTATTGACATGTCCTCAGGTACTTTCTGCACGCTATGAACTTAGCTAATCTTGCATTCCCTTCACAAAAAGATACTGATGAAGACAGAGGCACAAAAAGGGGATGACGTCCAATGGATGCTGTATGCTGGGCAAGTAGGTCAGTTTAATAGCCCAGCCATTTCCCCAGGCGATACAGGCTTCTTTCTCTGGTTATCAGGAAGCTTTAGAGCACAGATCATGCAAAATCCCAGCAATGCTCAGGACAAACTGTGACAAAAACTTTCAAGATGATGTGTTCAAAAGATTGCCCCATGTGTGAGATCCATTTGATCAAGATAGTTAACTTGGGCAATCATGTTCATGTCAATGTTTTCAGCATGCCTAGGCTATAGCTTTGCTGATGAGAATAAACTGAAAACACAATTGTATGTGTGATGTAGCTGTTCCTCCCTTAGTCTCCGTTTGCCTTATGTATTTAAAGAAGAAGGCTGTTAGCTGGTTAGTCTCTGAGGCCTGAACTACATCTGACATGTTCCCATGAGGCTGTTGAGGTCCTTTCAACCCAACACGCATTCCCCTGCCACTGTGCAGCAGTGGAGAACCTATTTTTACAAGCACTGCAAGGCCCAGTTCGGATCAGTACTGTGATACATTTTTATTTTATTTATTTATTTCAGTTTATACCCCACCCTCCCCGCCAAAGCAAGCTTAGGGCGGCTTACATAAAATACATATAGGTTGCAATCACACACACAACTAGCCCCGACATAGGTGTGAATGCTGGCAGATTAAAGGAGCAGACAACAACATCTGGGAAGTGCCCCGCAGCTGTCGGCAACCTGTTTTGTTCCGCTGCACAAGCAGAGTTAAAAGACACCTTGGAAAGTACGGTAGTAAATGGGTTGCGACGGGCCACAGATGAACTTTCCCACATCTGATTGCTCCAGCATGCTTTCATGGCGTCGGGATGGTTTTTGCCCTTTTCAGTATGCTCATCATCACACACTCCAAAGGGAGCCCTCAGGGCTGAGGTGTGAATCATCGATCCCTTGTTTAAGTGCAACGGAGACAAACGGCAAAAAAAACCCTGAGTCACCCACGGTTGAGTCTGATCACACAGTGGTGGGTTGCACCCGCAGCTTCAAAAGACTGTGTGATCACGCAACTGTGGCTCAACTTCCACCCGAGGAAATAGCCTCTTTCCCCCCTCCCCCCCGCTTTATCTCACACGTGTGAGCCCAACCATATAAATACAATTAAAATTATTCATGAAACATCATAAATTAAATTATACAGGGAGAAGGGCTCCAGCCTCCCCACACACCATTTTCCTCACCCAGAATGTTTGCAGATGTTATTTGCTCCTTTGCAGGGTTGCTTGTGCACCAGATGTGTGTGCCTGCCCAGAGGCAACTAGATAAACAACAGTTAGGAAGAAGAAGAGGAGGAGGAGGAGGAGGAGATTGGATTTATACCCCGCCCTTCACTTGGAGTCTCAGCGGCTTACAAACTACTTTCCCTTCCCCTCCCCTCAACAGACACCCTGTGAGATAGATGGGGCTGAGAGCGCTCTTTTCAGAACTGCTCGTGAGAGAACATCTCTGGCAGAACTATGGCTTGCCCAAGGTCATCCAGCAGGTGCAAGTGGAGGAGTGGGAAATCAAACCCGATTCTCCCAGATTAGAGTCCATGCACTTAACCACTACACCAAAGTGCAGCACTGTTTTCCCCACAGTTATTGTGGGTCTGTGGGGAATGCGAGACTGGTTGAGGGAACCCCAGCCTGACCTGCAGGAAAACATCACATGACGTTTCGGCTGGTGTATCTGGATAATAGGACTGGCTAGCTTGTTTTTTGACACCTGGAAAAGCTGTGACCCCTGTATCCTCAGGACAAACCCTCAAGTACTTTTCCATTGTTAAGTTGTTGAGTTAAGCAATATGCATCTTAGATTTCGGTAACATTATAATGCGTTTTTGGCAAAGGACACTTTTTCACAATACTAAGCAAGGTAGGATGAATTCTGGTAGGGCTGCTAGTGCTAGACTGCCTTTCAGGTATTCTATTCAGATTCAACAGCAGAAGGAAGGGGTCACACCCAACCTGGATTGCGCATTCTGCCTTTTTCGTGGCTGTTGGCAACTGCTTTGCATTTACATGGCACTTTCTGCATCCTCCCCCCCTCCCCTTACCACCTATATATCTCTGGCCAGTTTCTTCATACCCTCCATGCATCTGATGAAGAGAGCTGTGTTTCTTGAAAGCTTATGCTGCAACAAAGTTTGTTCATCTTAAAGGTGCTACTGGGCTTTTTACTACAGTGCTGGACCGGAAGTGTAATTCAGTGGGGCCGTCTCCCGTTCTTGCTTCTGTCTGTTCTCTATCAAGCAGTGCTATTTTTAAAACTCCATAAGTAGTGACATATATTGGCAGAGAAAGTGAGGTGGAACTTGTATGTACAGATGTACCGTCTCGATTGTGGCTCTTTGTCAGATGTAGCACCAGCTCATTCTCTAGAGTTGCTCATGAACTCCGTTTGTATCCAATACCGCTTCCCACCTCAGCCAATATCTTTTCCCATGAGCGTTGCCTTTATGTTTCAAAATGGTCTCAAAAACATACAAGAAGGTATTTGAAAAACAGGGGAAACACCTCCTAAATCTGCAATATGAGAAAAATGTGTAACAAGCATACAGTTATGAACAATATTCAATATACCAAGAACAAATGTATAAATGAGCAGGAATAATGCAGAAATCAGCTGACAGTATAAATGTATAAGATATTTTAAAAGTGTACACAAATACTAAAGCACATGACAGATGGATTCATAGAATCATAGAGTTGGAAGGGATTTCCAGGGTCATCTAGTCCAACCCCCTGCACAATGCAGGAAATTCACAAATACCTCCCCCTCCACTCCCTCAGTGACCACTGTTCCATGCCCAGAAGATGACATGACAAAAAACCTCCAGCATTCCCAGCCAAACTGGCCTGGAGAAAAATTGCTTCCTGACCCCAAAGTCGCAATCAGCATTTCCTTGGGTGTGTAAGAAAGGGCCACAAGAACTAAGCACTGAGACAACCCTTCCTGCCCTCCCTCTCCTGATCTGCCTAAGTTCAGAGAATCCGCATTGCTGTCAGATGGCCATCTAGCCTCTATTTGAATACCTCCAAAGAAGGAGAGCCCACCACCTCCCAAGGAAGCCTGTTCAACTGAGGAACTGCTCGAACTCTCAGGAAGTTCTTCCTAATGTTTAACCGAAAACTCTTCTGAATTAATTACAACCTGTTGGTTCTGGGCCTTCTGGGGCAACAAAAAACAACTCCACACCATCTTCTATATGACAGCCCTTCAAGTACTTGAAGATGGTTATCATTTCACCTCTGAGTTGTCTCCTCTCCAGGCGAAACATACCCAGCTCCTTCAACCTTTCCTCATAGAACTTGGTCTCCAGACCCCTCACCATCTTCATTGCCCTCTTCTGGACATGTTCCAGCTTGTCTATATTCTTCTTAAATTGTGGTGTCCAAAACTGAACACAATACTCTAGGTGAGGTTTAGTTCCGCAGGGCCTGCAAGACAGAGCTCTTCTGCCAGGCCTTTGATTAGGAGCCACCACCATCCACCTACCATCAACCATCTCCATTACCACCGGAGATGAGGGCCGGCCCGAAGAAACCCACACTAGGTCACAAAGAGAAATTGCAGGACACCATCTGTATGTAAGTTGATTACCATCACTGCGAGCACTTTATCGAAATTTATTGAACTGTTATAATGATGTTTTAAACTGTTTTAACTGTTTATTTTAACCTGGCATTGTGCCACTTTGTAAGCCGCCCTGAGCCTGCTTACGGGGAGGGCAGGGTAAAAATGTGGAAAATAAATAAATAAATAAACCAGAGCAGAGCAAGGTGATACCGTCACTTCACATGATCTGGACACTATACTTCTGTTGATACAGCCCAAAATCGCATTTGCCTTTTTAGCAACCACATCACACTGCTGACTCATGTTCAGTGTATGGTCTACTAAGACCCCTAGATCCTTTTCACACATACTACTGCCAAGGCAAGTCTCCCCAACCTATAATTATGCATTTGATTTTTCCTACCTAGCTTCTTTTTGAGTGACTCTTCATCAAAATATTTATCTTCTGTCCTATTTATTCAAACTGTAACTTTAAAGACAGCTGCTAGTTCAAAACAAGGAGCCAGAAATGGTCCATTGGCTGTGGTATGCAGCATGCAAAATAACATAAGCATATTTTGTGATGTGGTTTACTCCTTCTGGACTCTTTCTGAAGCTAACTGAAAGATAATGCGTATTTCTCACATTTAATTAATGAATTTACTTTATAGTCTGCCTTTCTCACTGAGACTCAAGTCTTATTATAGTTTGAATCAATGCAATCCATATGATGAAACAATGTTAATAGGACTAGGATTACAGAAATCTCAAACAATAAGAGAAGCCAATTTTGAATCAGGCCAATGGCCCATCCAGTCCAACACTCTGAGTCACACAGTGGCCAAAAATACCAGGTGCCATCAGGAGGTCCACCAGCAGGGCCAGTGATCTTGGTCAAAACATTCCAGATGTTTAAAACTAGCTGATCAAATTTGTACAACTGTTACATTAAATATTAATATTGTCAATTATAGTGACCATGAAATACACTGGCAAAGGTTCCAGATCTACGTTATGTTGAGCTGCTCTCTAGCTGAGAGTTTGGTATGAAACAAACACAATTTAAAAGCAATTTTCATAAACAGTATCTTCTATCTTATACAAGTTCAGGGTGTCTTACAAAAGCAGATTAAAATACCAAAATCCATAAAACCAACAAGCAAGAACAAAAAGCCACAATCTTTTTTTCATTACCCATACCCCTGCAGAATAAACCACATTAAACCGAAAAAAGCCATCTGAAACAACAGTGTTTTGTGCATCTTCTGGAAGAAATCAGCGAGAGGCTCTCCATGTCTCATCTGGAAGGCAGCTACTGAAAATGTCCATGTTTCAGTTGCAGATGTGCAGACTTGCCTGGCAGAAGGTATCATTAGCAGCAGCTCCAAGAAAGATCAAGTCCCAGGTCCTGAAGGGCTTTAGAGGTAAGAACTGGTACCTTGCACTGAACCTGAAAGCAAATTAAACAGCCAATGAAGTTGTTTCAAAACCTTTTAAGAAGGAGGAGGAGGAGGAGACTGGATTTATACCCCACCCTTCACTACCCGAAGGAGTCTGAGTGGCTTACAATCTCTTTCCCCTCCCCACAACAGACACTCTGTGAGGTAAGTGTGGCTGAGAGAGCTCTTTCGAGAACTGCCCTTCAGAGAACAGCTCTGAAAGAACTTATGACTGGCCCAAGCTCACACCAGCAGCTGCATGTGGAGGAGTGGGGAATCAAACCCGGTTCTCTCAGATTAGAGTCCACGCTCCTAACCACTACACTGAACTGGTTCCTAGCCACTACACCAAATTCCTATGCGCATGCCACTTCTCTAAGTGGCACAACATTCTAGAGACCAGCACCTTCTAGTGTTGGCTCTGCACTTAGTTGGATTGTTTGCTATTGTAATAATACACCTCTGGGAATTCAGGAGAATCCAGGAGGTGAATGACAGCAACACTCCAATTGCCAACCCTGGATCCCTGTTGGTGCCCATTCCTGCAGGCAGTGCTGTGCCAGTCCTCCTGCTCACACTGTGGATCACGTTCATGCCTGTTAGTCTGTGTGTCTACTCAGCCTGTTCACGTCTCATGACAGCCACCCACTCATACAACTTGGTCACCTTGGTCATATGCTCATTGACACCACCCAGTCTAACAATTGATAAACTGCCTCCACTCTCTATCTGCTTCCGTTCCTACCAATGATGACTTTTTAAAAACAGAACAAAGTTTGAGTCCAGTGGCATCTTTCAGTCCAACAAAGTTTAATTCTGGGTATAAGTGAGAACTGAGCGACTTAGCATGTGTAGTGAGAAGAACTCAGTATCTCTGTTAAACCCTAGGGGTTCCATTGTCCTAAGTGTTGTAATAACTTGTAATTCAGCAAGAAAGTCTTTCAGCAAGAAAGTCTTTTATCTGATGAAGTGTGCATGCACATGAAAGCTTGTACCCTGAATTAAATTTCGTAGGTCTAAAAGGTGCCACTGGACTCAAACTTTGTTCTGATGTTTCATACCAACACGGCTACCCACCTGAATCTTTTTTTTTTTAATCAAGGAACTAACTTCTGAGTGGTTGGAATGTCCCCAAACTATTTCTGAAACATGTTAACAGTTCAGCCAGCATGTGTGTGTATGTGTGCGTGAGGGAGGGAGAGAAAGAGAGAGAGAGAGAGAGACTACAATTAACTGAAGCTAGAAGCCAAAAGCCATAGAGGTTTCTCATAACTCCACCTGCGCTTACCTCATCATTTCCCCCTTTTGTCAAGTTTACCTGATTTGGCAAGCAACTATCTTTTGGCAAATCTATGTATGCTTATATTTCATACCTTATTGGTCTCTGCACAGCCATACCTTGCCTAGTCAATTACCAAAGCTGACTTTGACATCCACTCCAGAACACAGAAATACCTCCTTTAGCTGGTGGGTTCTTTAAGACGGATAATATATAATAAGTCATAAGCAGTTCTATCAATAGACACCACAGACAGGAAAGCCAGTATATCTGGTGGAGAAATATTGTACGGGTGCTCTGGAAGGCGTGCAATTTAGTGCTGACGGATGTAATGCAACAGTTTGGCTTCAGCAAGCACATTTGTGAAATGGTATGTGTCAGGTGTGAGGCTCTTGTTTGGGTCAGTAAACAGCCTTTCTAACTGATCACAGCTTGTGCAATATGTGGGAGACATAAGGTTGGTCCAATTGTAAAGCAATCCTAAATCAAGTCATACTCTTCTAAGTCCATTAAAGTCCATGGGCTTGAAAGAGCATAACTCTGCTTGGGATTTCACTGTTACTTAACAAAAGGTGTGCATATGTATTCTCTTCCTGGACAGCCATATAAGAGGGGCCTATTAAGGGAAAAGTATAAGGTTAGAAATTAATGACGTTAGACAAGAGAATCTCTGTTGGGATTTCTCTTCAGTGTAATATCCTGGATTTAGGCAGTTTTGGTAAGAAATGCTTAAAGCTGGTGTAGTGTTTTGCATACCTTTGTGATGCTGTATTTGAAGATGGTAATATTTTTGCACTGTTTTCTAGGCAGAGCAGCCCAGTGGCCACAAACTAGAGCACAGATGATGTTGGTGATTTATAAATGGGTTTACTTAAGAGATGGTTGATCTAGCTGGCGGCATCCATGCTTCCGGTGAGTACAGAGCTTCTGGCATGCATCCAGTCTGGCTGGCTTGATGTGGAGCTATCAGTTATATCGACTGCTGTATCCACATGGGAGGCAGACTTGTATCCGCCCTTGTGTACGTGATTGTGTCTGGCGTTTATCCAGCCGCTGTGATTTTTGTAAATGGCAAAAACTCTTGTCTTCACCACCCACATGGAGATGCCGCAGAATACACTGAGTACCTCCATGTGACCCTGGCATGGTTGAGAACTTTCTGGCAGAGGACTCTGAGTGCCCAGTCTGCCTGCAGCCCTTTAATCATGCAGTGGGGACCAAGTTGAAATCAATGAGCCTCAGGTCTGTTGGCCCTGCCCATCTCCTCCAGGCCATGCCAAAGTGGCACTAAATACAACAGGACCATGGAGATACTGAGTACAAGAACAAGAACAAAATACACTGTGGAGAGCACAAATTACTCATGGTCAAATAACATTCAAGTGCTCCTTAAAGGCATAGGTCTCAAATACAAATAATGAAAGAATCATGCATAGAGATTAGAATGTAAATCTTTTAGTAAGATCCACATATACTTATTACTTGTTAAAGCACTGAAACAAATACACAAGTGTGGGTATACACAAAGAAACCTTCCTAGAGCAAGACCTGTAAATGGGCTGTATGCAGTCCTTGAAAACAACTGTTATCTTTTTTACTGCTTCTTAGTTTCTAAACTTTCAGGTCTGCAGAGAGGCTGGGAAAACTGGCTGACATCTCTTGTCAGCTGAGAGAGTTTCGATTCTTCTTCTTCAGAGCCAGTATATTCTTATGGAACTAATACAAATAACAAAACAAGCAAAACATCTTGTGTACAGATATTCAAGACACACTTCAAACCTTGTTAGTAACAATTTGAAGCTTGACTTACTCACACAGTTTACATATTTTGTGTGCCTTATCCTCCTCCCACGTGGGCTCCACTGCACTCCTTCCGGCAAAGCGATCCTCACATGCATAAACTCAGCTTCCACACTTAAAGCTAATCGTGCCTGAATTATTTAAAGTCACAGAACGCATTTAAAGTCACAGAATATATTTAACACAAAATGAAAGGCTACAGATAAGAGGATAGGTCACATTTATTATTTAAACCATAAGATGAAAAAGTTCTATATTCAAAGATGTACCTTGCTTCTTTTTGCAATAGAAATTTCTGTATATCATGACAATTGTATTTCTGTGTTGTATATTTCTAAAAACCAATTTTTTTTTTACTTCTCTGGGTCATGGTGGGTCATAGCAAAATGCTCAGCAAGAGGAGCCGTCATGACAAAATTTCTGATTTGAGAAAGATGTTCCAAAATTCTAACTTTGATCATTTGCATGGCAGTACCAATATATTGCACCTTACACTCACATTCCAAAAGATACACAGAATGGTATGTGAAATAATGTGAAAGTTGAATCATATATCCTTTCTGTGGATGTGCATATGCCTTAATGTCCACATTAATGTTGCAAACATTTATGATGCCCTAATGTCACAGGGGTCCCCTTGTTTTCTTCTGAAAACCAGTGTGACTGTGAAAGATTCTAAGCAGACTCACACAATAAGGACCAAAACTGTAAATTAAAAGTGCTGTAAAATATGGAATATCTTTAATGTAGAATTTTGATAATCAAAATGCTTTAATATTTATTCCTTTAAAAACGCAATGTTGATTTCCATTTTACAGGTGGGAAATTTAGGCCAAAAAGAGCACTTTCCCCCCCCTAGGCTGGTGGTGCCTTCACGGCTGTAACAATCTGCAGAGTCTAAACTACTAGACCACACTGGCTTACCCACACCATCTGAGGTCTATGTCTCTGTACAAGTTGTTTCCAAGAACAGGTTATGACTTGTGTACAACTGCCTGGATGCCTCAAAGTAAAATATACAAACTAACCTCTGGCTCTGAGTTAAGAGCCTCCAAACCCAACTTTACTCATAAACAGATTATGGGCCAACAAGAAGCTGTTTACTTAAACCGCAGGCTGCTAATTGATATTTTTACCTGGCAAGGGTACAGGCTTGCTCTCTGTTCCCTTAAAAAAATAACTAAACATTCCTATGCATTCAGCCATGCTCTATATACTGGTAAATGAAATCCAGGAACCACATCATCTTCTAGTGCAGTGAGTAATGTAACAGGTTTCACTTTTGCTCATCCAGAAAGTGCTGTGGCATCTTTGAGACTGTGGTAAGAGATGACAGTCTGTGACTGCTGGATGTTGAGAGAGAAAGCTGACAACCAGTCAATAGAAAACAGGGGACACACTGGGTACTGTACAAAGGATTGTGGTACTGAAATTTCAAAACTCATCTATGTGGAATAAAAAAGTAAGCCAGGGTTAGAGGGATCTAGAAATGTTGTGTTTGTGTTTTGGATCAGTGAAGCACCAATAGATTGAAAGGGCTCTGGTATCCTAAAGCTCCATGTCCTATTGGCTGATGAATAAAGACTCCCATTGGTTCTAAAGCCAATCTAGATATCCAATCGCTGAGCCCTGCTTGGGTCCAATAGTATTGCTTGTATATAGTTACTTTGTTGAAAGTTATGTGTTGGAACAGTATAAATTAAGGTGCCGCTCTCATAGAGCTGTCTTTTGAGCTGAGCAATATCAGTGAATAAAAGCCTGTTGTTGGAATTCATCGCCTCCCGCTCAATACTTAAAAAGAAACAAGAAGGAATAGTTGTACCCAGCAGGAGTTTGTATTCTTATACAGCACAATCTATATACTAATTCCGAAGTGGCCCCCTCCGTGCAGATATCTGAATCCGCACGGGGGGTGGCACTTGGGGGGGCAGGGAGATTTTCCTACACATGTGGAGGAGTCTCCACGTGTGCAGAAAAATCCTAAAAGTTAAAAAAAAAACTTTTGAGGGGATATTTAAATCCCCTGAAAAGTAAAAGCGTTCCCTGCGCATGTGCAGAGAATGCTTTGGCCATTGCGAGGGCTCGGCAGGCGGCGGGCCTTGCCGCTGCTGCTATTGGGGAGGGGAGAAGGCCCCCACTGTTGTCCGGGAGGGAATGGGGAGGGAGGGGAGCAGGCTTGGCGCACGGCAGGCCCTGCCACCGTTGTCCGGGAGGGAGGGAAGAGGGAGGGGAGCAGGCTTGGCGCACGGTGGGCCCCGCTGCCGCTGTACGGGAGGGAAGGGTGAGGGAGGGGAGAAAGCTCGCTGGGCCGGTGAGCCGCACAGCCTCGGGGAGTGGGGGAGGAAGAAGGCTTACCTGGTGCCACTTCCTCCTCCTATGGAGCTCCTGCTTCTGCAGGCGGGAGCTGTGGGGAATACTCCCCCTCGTGAGTATTGTGGGTCCCCCTTCTTGTTAAAATATATTTTTGACCAGTGACCAGTAATCTTGATAACTATGGAAGAATTTGGAGAAATGTATAACAAGGAACAAATGTCACTAGCTTGATCTGTGTGAAAAACACAAGGACATAAACTAGATAAAGGGGAAGGTGCTCAGCAGGGAAATAATTCCATTGAGTCCTTCCTTTGAAGCTGCCATTGTCTTCCAAGGAACTGATCTCTATAATCAGTTGTATTTCTGGAAGAACTCTACACTCCAGGCTCCTATACTGGACCAGTTTGTACTGGGCCCAGAACAATAATTCTTGGATTCTTCAGCTTTTTGGCTAAGATCAAGTGTAGTATCTGTTTGGTTTTTTTTAAATTCTGGGTCAACAGAAAAGCACTTACAAGAACTGCAACAACTGTGAATTAGACAAATATTGCAGTTCAGCCAATCAGATTGAGCTGCTGCAGGTGCATAAGAAGTAAAATGAAAATTATATTTTTTGAACTTGGATAAATTTAGAGATACCTAAGGCTGGTCCAGTCTCCTAGAGAAATGGCAACCTCTAATGCTCGTGTTAGTCTGATCTCTCAAATGATCACTGCATTTTAAGTAAAAGCCAACTCTCTCTTCTCTGCTCACACTGAATGCATTGTATCTTTAGTCTAAAAAAATTTACACTGTTCCACTGCTGGTGTAAATTTGTGTTGTTCAGCAAACTTCTCAGCCCTGCATTTGTATTTCTAGTTTACTGAGTTTAGTTGTTTATACTCAGTTTTATGGATGGTTTGTAACCTTATTATACTGTTCAGTATTTCAGTTCTGTATAGTTTAATGATTGTACTTGGCTCTATTAAAATATGGAAATATTATATGATTAAATATTTTTTAATTATATATTTTGCAGTATTTGCAAGCTAGGTACTTTGATATAGCCACATTTTCTTGATGGAGTTAAAAAAATGGCTCTTTGGGGAATGCTATCCTAACACATACTAACTCTAATTTCAGAATTGTTTAAGTTTATTGATGTGTACATTAACATAAGAAAACAATTTTTTTTTTGGAAATAGAGTTAATTAGGGAGAACTGTGCAGATAGCTGGCAGAAAATGCAATTGTTTTGGTCTTTGGGAATTTAGTTCTCAGGTGTAATATCTGAACAGCTTCAACCTCTGTATGAAAAAGAGTAATTTGCCTGAAGAAAAAGACAGGGAACAGGGAGACCCCTTTAACAATAGATGTTCTGTAAACAGGGGTCCTTTCGTAGAAAAAGAGGTGCAGGAGCTCATTAGCATAACTCATTAGCATAACTCATTAGCATATGCCACGTCCCCTGACATCACCAGAAGTGTGTCAGAAAGGGAATGTCAGTTTCAGCCCCATTATATCCTATGGGCCATTGAAATCAATGGCAAAAACTCATAGGGTATATGAGGGGCTGGAGGAAAGGGGGTTTGAGGGAGAGGCTCCAAACTTGCAGGGTAGCTGCTGGGGCCTCTCCTCGAAATACCCACTAAGTTTCAAGAAGATTGGACCACGGGGTCCAATTCTATGGGCCCCCAAACAGATTGTCCCATCCCCTCCATTGCTCTCTATGGAGGAAAAAAATGTTAACTTTTTTCCTTTCATAGAGAACAGTGGAGGGAATGGGGGCAACCTGTTTGGGGGCCCATAGAATTGGACCCCCTGGTCCAATCTTCTTGAAACTTGTTGAAACTTGGTGGGCATTTCGAGGAGAGGTCCCAGCAGCTACCCTGCAAGTTTGGAGCCTCTCCCTCAAACCCCCTCCCCTCCAGTAGCTTTTAAAATTGCCGCCGAATTTCGGCGGCAATTCAGGGGCAAGCTGAATCAGATTAGAGAATCTGATTCAGCCCGTGGCTGCCCTACTGGCCAGTCCTGAGCTCCGGCCCCAACGGACCCATCTGTAAATATGTTGAAGACTCTGGACAAACAGTAGCAGACCAGATTAAAAGATCAAGGCCGATGATATTTCCCTATGCCCACAATTAATTCTGTTTAATAGTTTTTGGAAATATGTTTAATTATACACACTCAGAATGGTAGCCTATAACATAAATAAATTCAGTTAACTGTAATGTTACTGTATGTAGTTCAAACCTGAAAATATGGTCTCACTGCCAAGTACGCTCCAGGCACCTCTATATGGAGCTGCTGCACTTATGTAAAGGCAAAGGAGTCTTACCATCTAGTTTAAGTGGTAGTGGCTGTGTTGTTTAGGTGGGATACTTTTTCCTGACTAGATGTTAAATAGCGTTTAATTGTGCCGCTGTTTATTATGTCAGGTTTCTGGTCAGCTTTAGTTTGCTTGCTTTGAACAACAAGGAAAAGCTGTATAGAAATATAGTCAATAAATATAGGAAGACTATTTTCATGATGACTGGACTCTCTTGTGTTCTTTTTTTTCCCAAAAGAAATTTTATTGCATTTTTCACAAAACATATGCCTGCACAATTACAAATGCTTACAGTGAAACTACCAGCCTTTGAGTTGGCTATCAGAAATACAAAATATATAACCAGAACATCTTCGTTTCAACCAACAGTCTCATTACCAGCAACTAAGTACAACTATAAGTACACCTCTACTCTCTTCTGTTCCGAAGATGCAGAGAGCTCCGGAAAATCCCAATGTAAGTATTCTTTTTTAATTGGCCTGAAGCATAA
This sequence comes from Lepidodactylus listeri, assembly GCA_029233225.1. Classification (NCBI taxonomy): domain Eukaryota; kingdom Metazoa; phylum Chordata; class Lepidosauria; order Squamata; family Gekkonidae; genus Lepidodactylus; species Lepidodactylus listeri. The sequence goes on from JARCFY010000012.1 coordinate 25,265,564, forward strand.
ATCACTGCCATGTAAAGAGTGAAAACTATTGTTTAGCTCTGCAGAGTGGGCTATAAGAAGAAATTAAAATAAAAAAAGCTGGTTTGGAAAGGCGATCCAAATTTGACAGGAACAGGGAAAGCACTGTGTGGGGAGGGCGGAGGTTGAGAATGATGAACAGGGGTCGTGGAATGATTGACAGCTCGTGGCCCAGGAGGACTAGGGATGGGCGGTGCGGCGGTCGGCTCCCTCACAAGGCGGCGGGCGCCGGCAGAATCCTCCCAACATCCAATGGCCAGAGGAGAGAGGGAGGGACAGAAGAGCGTGCCTCACGCGCGCATTGTTTACGGTCCGCTCCTAGCAACCGAAGGCCGCGGCGGGCCTGTCGCCGTGGTAACCACGCCGCGCCGTTGCTCCGGACCCGGCGGCAACGGCTTCTGCCTGGATTTCCAAGGACCGGTTCTCCTCGGGAAGGTACCGCGCCTGCGAGAAGAGGGCTTTTTTATGTCGGGGTGGGGGGAGGTGGCTGGTTGTTCTGAGAAGGGCTTTTGGGAAGGGCTTCGGCTCGCCAAACGCTCCCGCCGCCCGTGGAGAAATGAGCGCGTGCATGTGGCATTCAAGCGCACTTTGGAGTCCTCGACAGGCTGGAAGGCGGTGAGGAGCACTGGGCGTTGGTCTCCGGGCGAGGTGGATCGAATCCCGCCCCCCCCCCCCCCCCCGGCCGGTGACTGAGAAGTCCGCTGCATGTTTGCTGAGTCAGTAAGCCCCATTCCCTTCAGTAGAGGTTACTCCGAAGTTAGTGTGCATAGGATTGCAACGGCAATTCAGTGCAACTTTAGTTCAGCGCGCCCCGTTCCCTGAAAAGAGATACTGGCTGACAGCACAATCCTGCGCTGAGGGCGAGAGAGTCAGATGAGTTCCGATTTTCAATATAAGGTGATGGGATGTGCTGAGACTGAGGTTGAAAGAGATCTTTGGGTTGTCCTGGGCAGCAAGCAGAAAAGGCGCCGGAGGCAAACTCCTTAGTGGGGTTATTAGGAAACGAACTGGGGGGGGGGGGGGGGCATACTCCATTATTAGTAAGACCCTGATATAGATCTATGATGCAGCCTCATTTGGAATACTTGCTTGCAGTTTTGGCCACTGCATCTCAAAGAGGACGTTGAAGAAGCTGGAAAAAGTGCAGAGGAGGACAACCAAAATGATTAGGGTACTGAAGGACCATTTCCAGCAGGGGTGTAGCCAGAAAATTTTGGGTGGTGGGCAATGCTCCCTCTAAGCTGTGGAGTCTTGTGAGCAAAAATTCAACTTTCTGAGCTACTGGCATTAAAGTTGTGAGCGAGTGATTTGGCTACTGCATAAATTACTTTGCTCTGGAGCCATCCTTCCTTAGCTAAGACAAAAGTGTGTGAGCTGGAGGCTAAAAAACTGTGAGCTAGCTCACACTAACTCAGCTTAGAGGGAATACTGGTGGTGGGGCATTGGGAAATCTGGTGGGGAGCGGGGAGAGAGAGAGAGAGAGAGATCCCGTTGGCAGGCAGGTGAAGAAGAGAAGGGTCTTTCCTTACCTGCCGGCACAAATCCCACAGCGGGAGTTGTGGGGCATGGGTCATGAGTGAGGGGGCACTGCCCATAAATGCCCCACTGTGGATATGGGCCTGATTCCCTGGTGGAAAGTCAGGGATTTTTCAGTTTAGAAAAAAGACTGATAAGGAAAGACTTGCTAGAGGTTTATAAAATTAGGTGTGGGATGGAGCAGGTGGATAGCGGGACCTTTTTCTCATACTACTACACCTAGGAGCACCCAATGAAATTGTTGGCATATAGGTTCAGAACAGGCAAAGGGAAATACTTCTTTCTTTGATTATTGTGGAACTGACTTTCCAAGAGACACAGGAATGGGCCACGAGCATAGATGGCTTTAAAGGGTGGTGTGACGGACTGTCAAGGGTTAATGCCTAACAGAGTCTGAGAACCTTTGAGTGATAGGCAGTTTGAACGAATTCTGTTGAGTCAGTTAAGAAAAGACAGTTTGGAGCTGACAATTGAAGAAGAGTCAGTTAAGCACTGACTGGGCTGAGTGAGTGGATTAAGGAGGATCCTCACTCAAGCAAAAAAAATTAAAACGGAAATAACTTCTACTAAAGAGAAGTGATCCCTGCATAGTTAAATAGCTTCTCTAAAAGAGGAGCAATCCCTGGTTTGTATATAAAGAAGGATTTTGGGAACTTGATTATATGTTCCTGCCTTGTAAACTTTATGTGTTAGTGAAACTCAGAAAGCTATGCTTGAGAGTTTAAGTAGGAACTGAAATGAAAGCCTCTGTCCTCAAAAGTTTTAAAGACCTTGTTGAATAGCAGAAACAATTACTTGTTGGCAACAAGTTATCTGATGTTTTTGTGAATATAAAGTTACCTCAGTTTTATTATCTGTTCACCTCATACATCCTATACCTGATTCCACCTGACCTTTTCTCCTCCAAGTTAAATAAAACATTTTGTTTATTTTGAACTTTTAAAAGCGTCTTGTGTGCCATTTCAAAAGCAGAGTAATACAGCAACTGGATGGAATAGCCATAGACAAAGAAATAAGAAGAAAATAAATAAAGGGGCTGCTCAGTAAGAAAGAAGACAGAAGGGGAATTCCTTAATGTGAGGGAGGGTAGAGTGCGAAATTGCCATGGAGGTTAGATGGAGGATAGGTCAGTCTGTGGCTACTAGACCATGGTGAGCAAAGGGAACCATATTCAGAGTCAGTAAACCTTTGAATACTAGTGCTAGGAGGCAACATATGGGGGAGACTTTGGCCTGTCTGGTCTGTTTGTTAGCTCTCGAAAGCAATTGGCTGGCCACTGTATGAGACTATATGCTTAGCTAGATAAACCACTAGTCTGATACAGCAGGTTCTACTTATATTCTTATGCCGGACAGGATGTTGGTCAAGATAGTGTGTTCCTGCAGGAAATGTGACTCCAGTCTAAGCCTATTTATTTGAAGTAATTCTCCACAGGACTGCATTGTCAGTGGGATTTTCCTTCTGAATATAAAGGCATAGAGCATGTGCAGAGGGAGCCCAATCCATTTCATTGAGATTTGCTCACAGGCAAGCAAGTATACATAAAAATGGGTGAGCCTACAACAGCACTCTTTCATTCAGCCCTTGGATTCTTGTGACTTGTAAGAAGTGTCTGCCCAGCCATCTTACCCATCACAGAGGGGAGTAAATAGGATGTGGAGTGCTCAACATCCAGGGCTATTTTGGGGCAGGAACGCACAGGAACGGAGTTCCGGCTGGCTCCTGAGTTGGCCTCACTCAGCAGGAACTCATTAGCATAATAGGCCACACCCAACAGCAGAAACTCATTAGGATTGGCTAAATTAGGGGTATGTGGCCTAACATGTAAATTAATTCCTGCTACAAAAAGAAGCCCTGGGTTTTGACAACAAGGTAAACAGAATAAGAAGCAAAAGGTGGGTGGGGCTGGATGACCACTCTTCTGGTAACATGGGAGTGCGGCCTAATATGCGAATAAGCTGTGCTGTCAGTGGTGTGGCCTAATATGCTAATGAGTTCCTGCTGTTGGGTGTGGCCTATTACAGTAATGAGTTCCTGCTGGGCTTTTTTTTTTTTTTACAAAAAAAGCCCTGTCAGCATCCCTGTCAAAAGTCCCCAGTGACATCATTTGGGTGTGTGAGTGACAGTCAGTTTGGTGTAGTGGTTAAGTGTGTGGACTCTAATCTGGGAGAACCGGGTTTGATACCCCACTCCTCCACTTGCAGCTGTTGTATGACCTTGGGCAAGCCATAGTTCTGTCAGAGCTGTTCTTGAAAGAGCAGTTCTCTCAGAATTCTCTCAGCCCCACCTATCTCACAGGGTGTCTGTTGTGGGGAGGGAATGGGAAAGGAATTCGTAAGCCGCTCTGAGACTCCGAGTGAAGGGTGGGGTATAAATCCAATCTCTTCTCTTCTTCTACAAGTTATAGCTGACTTATGATGACCCCTCATGGGTCTTTCAAGGCGAGAAATATTCAGAGGTCGTTTGCCATTGCCTGGCTCTGTGTTGTGACCCAAGACTTCCTTGGCGGTCTTCCATCCAACCACTGACCAAGGCTTCTGAGATCTGATGAGATCAGGCTAGCCTGGACCATCCAAGTCAGGGCAGCCTGTGTAGGAACCCTTTAAGCCTGCAGAAGAACCCTTTAAGGCTAGTGATTCCAGTAGTATGCCTCAGCACTTGTGGGCAGGTTTGAAGGAGTTAGAGATACATGGCTTCGCCCTCACCCCATACCGTTAGAGTGTCACTTTAGCTGCAACAGCATTAATCTAGATTTGTGCTGAGACAACAAAATCCAACACTGGAGGATCAGGATTACTTGTATAGAAGAATTATAAGTAGTGATATAGGATTTTCCCCAAGAATTTGCAGGTAACACCAGATGTGCTACTTGAATTTTATTCTAAATCCTAAAAGATTGTTGAACAATAATATGTAAGCAATAAAGACTTGTTTATTTTTCTCAAAAATCAGGTGGCTAACATAAGAGAAATAAAACAATGAGTAAGACCTTCCTCAGGTTTTGTATCTTTGGCAACGTGGAACACCACCATTAGCATTCATCTTTCCTTTCCTTTTGTTTGGGTTGCTTGTGTGACTTTGGTAAAAAGATCTGAATGCAGTGGTATGCTTGGGGTCTTCATTTTCTCACTAGATGCGTGGTTGCTACCTTTTGGAAGATTTGCTCCGCTTCCTTGGTTTTCTCCTGCTTTGCCGTGATCTTTCCCAAACCTGGTTTGGTACAATCTTTTTAGAAAGATTGCAGTCAAAAGGCCTCTGCATACCACGTGGACAGGAAGGTATATATTTTTGAAGGTCATCAACATAATTTTCTTAGCTCAGGCTGCTGTATCTCTTGTAGTACTTTCAGTTCTCTTGTGCCACTCTTTTTCAGGCTAATTTAAAAATCCCCAATTGCTATTTTATATTTTAATAACCACCTGTGGCCCCCATCTGCAGATAGCTAAATCCACAGATTGGTGCCACATGGAGGCTAAAGAGATCTGTGCACAGAAAAATCTTAAACAAAAAAATACATAGGGGGATTCTCCCCCAGTACAATTGCATTGTCTCTGCATGCACAGACAATGAACTTCAGGAAACATCTCTAGCCAGCTGCCATGGTTGAGAAGGATGCTGGTTGCTGCTCTGGACACAGTGGTGGTGGACACTGGCAGCTGCCTCAGGCCCAGTTGTGGGGGTGGATGCTGGCAGCTGCTGCAGGTCTAGCACTGAGAGATGGGAGTGAAGGCGGTGGTCTCCAGCTGCCAGACTCAATGTTGGGTGGTGGGGCCTGGAACCTTGCTGGCTCAGCAAGGGGGGGGGATATGTCTGCAAGTCTCACGCCTCCCCCCCCCTTGTAGGTTATAATGTCATAAAGACCTATTGCCACAATTTACTAGTTCCTCTGAATTTCTGGCATTCATAATAAAGAAGTCTCTAGCCCTTTTGTTTGTAGCACCTTTCCTCTTATATCTCCACAACAAAACAGGCTAGATACTTACATTTAAAAAAATGAGAACAGGAAATTCAGAGGCACTAGAGGATAGTGGCACTAGATTGTTATAATTCAACAGTGATCTATTCAACAGTGATCTACCAGTTGCTGATTTTTTAAACGCCATCTAGTGTCCTAAGGGGTCTGAACGAAGGAGGGGGCTGGGAAAACTGTTGTGTGGACATTCCATTGCCACTATGCATCGACAACAAAAGCTGCATGGAGAGTAATTGCCTTGTGGAAGTAGTACATACCATATGTAAATGTTATCAGAGTCACTCACTCAACCTCTTTCTAAAGCTTGTTTAACAACTAGTACTCTTTTGCCTGTCCGTTTGCTAAGGTGAGCGAAGTGAGCCTTTGCCATGGGTGTGGCACTGACAAGAGCAGCTCAATGGACGACTGCTGGTTCTGGGACTGGCACACTAGAAATCACGCCCCTGAATGAATCTCTCCTGAATGAAATAATTAAGTTCACTGAAAGCTTTAGCAGCAAACACCCTCAAGAAGCTGCTTTCATCTTCAAGGAGCCACTTGAATGGCAGACGCAGCTGGAGCCTTCTGCATTTGAATTAGGCTATGAGGTCAGGTAAGAAAGGGTGGGATAAAAATTTAACTGGGAGGGTGTTAGTATGGCAGTGGTGTATGATAAACCAAAGCTAACCAGGTTTGTTGGGCAAGGCACTGCATTTGTTCTCAAGCATCCTTTGGGTATGGGTAGCTCAAACCTATATCCATGTCTCTAAAAGCCTACCCTTGGGTACTGTCCTGGTGTGACCATCAAATTAAACTTAGGGCAGCACTGTCCAATCCGTGTACATTTTTAACTAGCTGTCATTACACTTTGTGCAGTAAAATAAATGGACCTTTGTTAGCAAGACTGCTGAGAGAGAGAGGAAAATGTTTGTTACGAAAAAAATGGACATTTTGAGGGCTAGGGTAGAAGTTGGGTTTCCTCCCCAGGAGAGTTCCCAAGTGCATCACTTTACCTTTTTCTGTATCTATGAAGAGCAGCCATTTACAGTTATAAGATAAAGTAGAGTGCCTTGTCAGGAGCACATTTTATGTCATGGAGGGCATGAGATACCGTCTTGACATTAGGCATCCAGGTCCTTAAGTAGAAAATGTCCTTGAGGTGTTCAGATAAAGGCAGTGGTTAGAATGATGGACTCGGGTAAAAATGTCCACTCAGCCATGAAAGCTCCCTGGGTGGCCTTGGGCTCGTCACTCTTTCTCAGCCTCACCTGGACCTCAATGAGCTCCTTAAAAGAAGGATGGAACAAAATTGTACTAGAGATACATTGTGCCTATTTTCCAAATATTAAACATATTCTCTGTAGCATGTCAGAAATTTATGAAGGCAAAATAAAGCCAGACCCTGCCAATATATTTATATTCTTGTAGATCCATATCTCTAGGAGAAGGGAGGGAGAAGGAACTGGGTATCTGATTCTAAATCCATTCACTCTCCAAGCCTTGTATGAAGGTGAACGGTTCTGGACATAAATTTGAAACTCTTTGTGCCCATCTCTCTGTTACTCAGATTGCAACTTCATCTCTCCGTATCTTTAGCAAAGTCTATATATTGCCAAATTCTGCATGCGCTTTAATCACAATTTTTCAGCAATGTTTTCGTAGCTGCTGCCCATTCAGAAGTTTTAGTGTCTGTCTGTGTTTATTCTTCCAGTGGAAAAATGGTTCAGTCCCAAGAAAGAGACAAAGATGGACAGCCGTTGCTCCTGCTCTCTGGATCAACCATCAAAGTTCGCAGCTTTGCACAGCTGTCTCGTTTGCTGTATGTGGCTGGGGGAAAAAGGCTCAAAGAAGCACAAGCGTGCCTTCAAGGTAATATTTTATACTGTTGCTGCAAGCAGACACTGGTGTACACGCAGTAAATATGACTGCTGCATGAGCTGGGAATTAGCCTTTGCTGTTCAGGACTTTCTGCTTATAAACTAAAAAAACCCCAAAACTTAACTGCTAGGAGCATCCTACAAGAAGGACAATTCATCTTGGTTCAGAGCAACCAACAGTGTGCTTAAATCAGAACATTCTTAGTTAAAGGATCTTTCATTTCATCCCATTTCATAAATAGTTTGTTCAGTCGCACAGCTGAGTCTGACTCTTCACGACCCCATGGACCACATCACGCCAGGCCCTCCTGTTTTCCATCATGCTCCGGAGTTTGCTTGATTTCATGTTTGTTGCATCAATAACATCATAAATAGTTACTTCTTGACAATTTGAATCTTGACAATTGTGACATGTCCTAACTTGATGTACTTTTGAATTTTTGCATCAATATGGATGATTTGCAGTCAATAGAGATCCCATTGTGAAAATTCTCGGCCCTGGATATGGGACCATTGAAGGAGAGGATATGTCCATGCTTCGTTTATTAGATAAAGTGAAAAAAGATGATGCTGCTGATACCGAAATGAAAATGAAAATTTCCCTTCTTCTCCAGCAATTGGATATGCAACTACTCAACAGCTCTTTGAAACAGATTTCACAGTGGGTATATTTCAAATGGAACGCTTAGTTTTTTAGCAAATGAGGTGTTATTCTTGTTCTGTAAATCTCAAGCAGTTCTTTGTCTAGAACCCCAGAATGATACCAGCATGATTGAGACAGTTTTGTAAAAACAAAAGTTATTAAATGGCTTCTCAAAACTGGGGCTAGTAATTGGCAATTTTCTATGCCTTTGCAACACAGACATGCACATCGCCAGTGTGGGGTAGTAATCAGTCAGACTAGGCTCTGGGAGGTGCAGGTTGAAGTCCTCACTGTGGTATGGAAGCTTGCTGGGTGATCTTGGGTCGGTCACTCTCTCTTACCCTAACCTACCTCGCAGGGTTGTTGCAAATATTAAATGGAGGAGAGGAAAACAATGTAAATTGCTTTGGGTCCCCATTAAGGAGAAAGGTGGGATATAAATCAACTAAATAATAAAATATTTTTATATAGACATATCTAGTAGTTGTGGGAGACTGGGGGAACCAAGGTTAGCTACACCTAACTCAACTAGATTGTTTACATTTAGAAGCTACATGATCAATGAACAAAAAGTTCTTTAGTGGATGGGAAAATTCACCCATTACTGGTATGTCAACAAATATCCTTTTGGAGGATATTGGGAGAAGTGTATGATAATGTACAGCTTAATAAACAAAGGCTACCATTTGTTCTTTGAAGAAAAGTTCATTATTTATTTACTGCATTGATCATTCACCTTTCTTGTTCAGACTCAAGGAGTACTACAGAGTTATAAGAACAATGCAAAAAGACCAGCATCAGTCAGACTTTCTTTTTCATTACCTGTTGCAGTAACACAATGTAGTCAGAATGGCTCCATCAGTTTCATCTGCACTGCATAAAAACATTTCCTATCAGTTAATTAACTTAAAGTGCAATCCTAAGTGGACCCATGCCTTTCTAAGTCCACAGAAGACAAAAGGTTTAGAAGGGTGTAACTCAGTTTAGGATTGCACTGTTGAATTTTCAGTAATTTAACTTTTCCATTAAACCTGTTAATGCTTACAGTCCTATTTATTGCCAGTCTGAGGAAGTTAAGGGATCTCTGGAGTTGTCATTCAATATTTTTTTTAAGTATGTGCAAGTCTCAGTAAAAACTAATGTACTTCCAGTCTTTTCTGTATGCTGGATATAAATTTGGTTTGTTTAAGAAAAATCCAAAAAAATTTCTGCCTTTTCCCCTCACTGAATTATGTAATTGTCCTCTCAGATATTAGAACGTAACTATTTTATCCTAATTACAGAGAAGTGAGATTAACTCCTGCTGCTGTGAAAAATGAAGTAGATCTGCTTAAGCGTTTCTCTGGGGCAAGGGAAAATGCAGTCCTTGAATCCCTGGAATATACATCAGGTCCAAACTCTTCTTTTATGTCTTCTGGTCATATAATTGTTATTAACATTCAAGATAGATGTAAGTGTAACTATAGTTAAGTGACAGTGCCCTGGGAGGATCGATCTTGCTAGAAACGCCCATAATTCAATGTGAATTCTGTGACACCTCAAAGATGAGTACATGTATTGCCATCTGTTTTTGTAGGCTGTTCTTCAAACCTGCTTCAGCTTGTGATTTGGGATCTATGCATGGCTCTGTCCATAAACTCTTTGTGCTACATATATCCCTCCCCCTAGTGACTGAATAAAGATTTCCAGTTTATGCTCTTCCATTGTGCATTGTTATAATCCAGATTTCTTCTGTGCTTCTTTACTAGCCATGTAGTTTTTAATAATGGACCAAAACACTGCTGCTGTTTAATTACAGACTATGAATTCTCGAATGGATGTCGTGCCCCACCTTGGAGACAAGTCCATGGCGAAATTTGCTACTTGATCATTAAACCACGTGACTCAGACACAATGTATGTCACTTGCAGTACAGCAGGAGTCTTTTTAAATGGAGTAAGTAATAAAGATATCCAAAGGCAAATCATAGCATTATCAATGACACTATCTCTTTACTATGTTGTACAGTTTAAATGGTTTTAGAATTGTTTTAATTTAATTTATACCTTATGTTTTATTGTAAACTATGTGCTGATTTTATGAAGGCCACCCTGAGCTGGCCTTGGCTGGGAGGATGGGATAGAAATTCAAATAATAATAATAATGATGATGATAATGATGATGATGATAATAATACTTATGTTTTTGGCTAAATGAAAGTTGTTTCACTGACAGTTGTTTTACATACAGTCCAGTTCCCAATCCAGTTGGTGAGCATCATTTTAGATTCTAGTACTTCTGGCTGAACTTTTAAGCCAAGTGCCAAGGGGAAATGTGAACTGTAATGGCATATATGCTGTACCATTTGGTCTGCGATATGGCTAAAGAGGCAAGTCATGGAACACTTTCTTTAGTCACTAAGGAAGAACATAAGAACATAAGAGAAGCCAATGTTGTATCAGGCCAGTGGCCCATCCAGTCCAACACTCTGTGTCACACAGTGGACAAAAATACCAGGTGCCATCAGGAGATCCACCAGTGGGGCCAGGACACTAGAAGCCCTCCCACTGTTGTCCCCCCCCTCCCCCAGCACCAAGAATACAGTGCATCACTTGCCCCAGACTGAGAGTTCCTATCTATACCTTGTGGCTAATAGCCACTGATGGACCTCTGCTCCATATGTTTATCTAATTCCCTCTTGAAGCCGTTCACTGCCTGTGGCAGTGAATTCCATGTGTTCATCACTCTTTGAATGAAGAAGTCCTTCCTTTTATCTGTTCTAACCCGACTGCTCAGCAATTTCATGGAGTGCCCACGAGTTCTTGTATTGTGAGAAAGGGAGAAAAGTACTTCTTTCTCTACCTGCTCTATCCCATGCATAATCTTATAAACCTCGATCATGTTACCCCTCAGCCGTCGTTTCTCCAAGCTAAAGAGCCCCAAGCGCTTCAACATTTCTTCACAGGGAAAGTGTTCCAGCCCTTTCATCATTCTAGTTGCCCTTTTCTGCACTTCTTCCAATGCTATAACATCTTTTTTGAGGTGTGGTGATCATAACTGTACACAGTACTCCAAATGAGGTCTCACCATCGATTTATACAGGGGCATTATGATACTGGCAGATTTGTTTTCTGTTCCCTTCCTAATAATCCCCAGCATAGCATTGGCCTTTTTTATTGCAGTCGCACACTGTCTAGACATTTTCATTGAGTTATCTACTACGACTCCCAAGATCTCTCTCTTGGTCAGTCTCTGCCAGTTCGGACCCCATCAATGTGTATTTATAGCTAGAATTTTTGGCTTGAACACAGAACCTGTTCCGTGACTCGCTGCTTTAGCTGTAGTGATTACTCAAACAATACAGAAATTGTGCCATCATGCTAACTTTCTCCCCTGTGCAAAGGACCATGCTGTCCAACGTTAATCATTTCCACCTTTTCTTTAGGCAGGCACTAGACAATCAACAATTATAGCACACAAAAGTTTTTATGCTCATTTAACTTATTTCATACTCTTATATTAGCTGTTCTTTATGCTGTACTGTTGAGCTATGTTGTTTGTAGTCCAGCATATGAATTAGAAAATAAATCTCTTTCCTTGATTATCATAATGATTCTAGTGTATCAATGTTATTCATTGGCAAAATGATAAAAGATTTCTTGAGTAATGTTATTGTAAAAAAAAAAAAGCAAAACTGTGGAGAGAAGTAAAAGAAATTTGTGATTGCCAAACTTGGGGGCGGGGGGGGAGTCTTAATGTTGTGAGCCTCATATTGAATAGGTAGCTGTGCCAACTTTGAATCTGGAGAACAGAGTGAACCACACTAAATCATTTCAAGACTTGCTCTGTGTTCCTGAAAAGTGAGTGAAATGTTGTGAGTGTTTCAAGAATATGCAAGTCTGTGGAATAAAATGACATTTGCTGCTTTTGCAGGGAAGAGAAAAAGAAAAAGATGAAATCAACTATGAGAGAAAGAGTGACATATATAAAGACCTTGTCACATTTTTAAGGGAAAGATCAGCAGCGTTTGTAGAAAATATGGCTAAACAGGTATGTGTTGGGTTTGATCCCACTAATGCATTCCACTAGCATAGGTGATTTCCTCCGGCGAAAGGAATTTGCCCCGTATCCTGTGTTGGGGGAAGCTCCTTACATTGGAAGAATCACTGTTAGTGAAACAGCTGCACAAGATACGAACTATTGACTGGAACTGGATCATTACACCATGGGTAACCTAATACAATGTACTTAAAGAGTAAAATGTGTGAAATAGTTTTTGCTTTTTCTGTTATGGCTCATTCAGTATATGTAGTATCTATTTGCATGGTACACATTACATAATATGTCACCCCATCTAACAAGATTAGTTACATACTAACATAATGTTTAATTAGGACCAAACTAACTGTTACCTGGGAAACACAGAGGCATTCTTTCATGTGCACGTCCAACCCTGATTTAGGGCTGCTACGCAAGGGTATAGTTGGAGCAGTATTCAGAAAATGAAAGAGAGAGGGAGAGACTTCTAAGTAATAAGGTCAGCTTATTAACCAGAAAGGCAGCAACAGAACTGCAACCTGCAGTTTGAAGCAAAATAGTTTAAAAATTCCTCTACCCTTTGCCATCTATGGCCCTGGGATTTTAGGGGCTCTGTGACATTCTGACATTTTATTTAACATTTAAAAAATGGTGGTGGGACACAGAAAGGTTAATTGCCCCTTGTGCTGCTTCCCCAATAGAAATTGTGTCCAAAGAGCTTCTATTATGCACTTCTATGGCTGTTCTATTAAAAATTAAAGTAACATTTTTATACATTTTTGTCATTTGCTTTACCATATAAGTGAGATCAAGCACAGTGTTCAAGAATCAAAAGTACAAATTGAACAGGTAGTTTCAAGCAGTTGTAGGCATTGCTTCTGCAATGCCTTATTACAATCACTTTGTTTCCAGCTGCAGAGTGTGAAGTCTTTGTGTAAAAATACCTACAAGAATAGTATGCAATGGGAAACGTTGGATAACTTCAAATACTTCTTTCGCTATTAGAAGACCAGCACTTCATGTGTGCATGTTGAATTTAATCATTAATGGTTAAGAGGTGTTGTTTCTTTAATTGCTGCAGGTACTCAGATAAAACATTTGTATCAATGGCTGAGGAGTGTTCTACCTGCTTGGCTTCTGGCTTTCACTCTGGCCCTAAACACATTTATTTGGAAGCTGCATCACTTTTGATAGAACTTACTTACTAGCAAGTGAGCTTAGAATTGCAGCAGTTCTTCTCAACCTTCAGCCTTCTGCAGATGGTTTCCCTTTGAGCAGTAGTATAACTTTTAAAGCAGGAAAATATCATATTTTAATGAAAAAGGTCAACTTTCTTTGACAATACTTTATATAATCAAAACCATCCCTCTATTTAACTTCACCCTTATGACTTGCATAAAAAAGAATATTCTTCATTTTACAAGAATTCTCTTTGATTTAAATGTCAGACACAAGTGGGTCTTCCAGCTCAGAGTGTGTCTTACCTCCATGCTACCAGAGCTCTAAAATTTAAGTGTTATTGGCTTTTCAGGATGAGAAACATATTGTACTCCTCAGAATAAAATTCATGCAGACAGTAGTTATAATTAAAGTTACCATGTTGTTCTTAGAGCAACCGTTAATCTTCAGATTTTCATTATTTGTAAATCTGGAGGAAAATTAATCATTATACTAAATACTGACCACAGCCCAAACAAGTTATTCTGCCCATGCAAAAGGGCTTATAGTCTCCTTTTTTTGTATTGGATATAAAAACTATAACTAGGAGGAGAGCTCATCAACCTTTCCAGGCCTGCACAGAAGCCTTTTAGGGGTTATGGAAGGGGTTCTTTGGATCCCACTGTTGTCAGGAAGGGGTTGGACAAACTTCTTTCTTGATATATATTACTGTTAGTGGAAAGAATATACCCAATACTGTATAGTAGGATATGGAATAATATTCTTTATTAAAATAATATGAGATTATTTAATTTGGAACAGCCTATAGTTCTTGAAAATACTGGTTTTCCACACTGTCATCATTGTAAATTTAGTATCTGAAATCTCCTTTTTTGCAGGCACTTGAGCTGCCCTATGCATTTTTGAGGTAGGGAGGGATAAAATGAGATGGGTCAGTTGATAGGCAGGTAAATAAAAACAGTATAGCTTTTTGTAATGGAGCCAAACTCCATCTTGGGATGTTTCTGAAACACTGAAAATGCTAGCTTCTGCTTGTTTTTCATGCAGGTCATGTTGGTTTTCCTTGATTTTCAAAAAAATCCTATGCTTTGTCAGACAATATTTTGGTATATATTATGAAAATCTAAAAACCCAACACATTTCAGATGTTCAGAAAGTAAATAGCAGTCAAGTTTGTTTTAATTATAGCTATATATTTTTAAGTCCTGTACTGTATATTTCTCTTGGAGAAGGAAGGCAGCATAGTGTAGCCCGATGTTGTCAGATCTTGAAAGCAAAAAGGGTCAGTTCTTGGAAGGGAGACCACCAAGGAAGACTCTACAGAGGAAGGCAATGGTAAACCACCTCTGCTTCGTACTTCCCTTGAAAGCCCCTTGCTGGGGTCGCCGTAAGTCGGCTGAGACTTGATGAAACTTTACGGGCACAGTTCCCTCTTGTAATTTTTTTTTTACAGAACCCTGAGATTTGAGCACAGAGGACATTATATACTCTATACAGTTGTACTGGTTTAAGAATCATTCCCTGTCTTCTGAGAAACTGCAATTAATTTAATTTATTTATTTAAAACATTTCTCTGCTGTTTTTCCACTGAAATAGGGTCCCCAAGGTGGCAAACATTAAAACATTTCAGTATTAAAACAACATTTAAAATAAAGCATATATAATATAATTTAATAGAAACAAAAAACAGACAACACCAAATCCAGGGAAGAGGGCCAATAACAGTTATTTGGGAGATATGCAAAACAAAAAAAAGTCTTTACCCTCCAGCAGAAGACTGTGGGAGATGCTGGGGATTATCACAGATGTCAAACTGCAGTTCCCAGGATGCCTTGCCAGCTAAAAGCGTACCAGTGTTTGTGTTGCAGATATGCCTAGGTGGATTGGTCTTTACATTTTCAAGAATTTCATGAGTCTTACTTTCATAGAATTTGAGTCACTGGTAGAAAAACAGAATAGCCAGTGTTTCTGTTGAGTCTGCTTTAAATGTATATTAAATATACCTAAGAATCTTTTTTTTTAATTTTGAAGAGGATAATCTTGCAAATGGGGGAAGTTGTTAAAGCCTTAACACATTAACTTATTGGAGTGTTATATATGGTAAGACCAGAATATGGAGAGACACTTCAGTATGTGAGGTCTGGAATAGCTTTGCTTTATAACATATGGTAAGGAAACCATTTCCAAACAGTTTGCACATGTTCAGGCTCTTTAAGAGAACAGGAAGAAGAGAGATCTTCTGGTGTCTTTAAAAATCTCTTCTATGCTGTAGATTACATATTCTCTCAGTCTCAACATTTCCATGCCTGGATGATATCTATTATTATTCCAAGCGTTGGAAAGACTCTTGTTTCATGACTTATTGAACTTGATTTTAGAGACTGCAGCTGTTTGCTTAGTTACATCCATCAGACTCTATTGACTTGATCCAGTATGGGCGATCTGCCTACAGAAAAGTCAGTTGGTACATCCTGCTTTTATTTTTCCTGGGGTCACATTGAGCTATTGCACAGTATGTGTGCTGCCAAATACATAATATATATGACCAGGGCTCATTTCGTAGCAGGAGCTCCTTTGCATATTAGGCCACACACCCCTAATGTAGCCAATCCTCCAAGACCTTACTACTGCTACTGTAAGCTCTTGGAGGATTGGCTACATCACGGGGGTGTGGCCTAATATGCAAAGGAGTTCCTGCTACGAAATGAGCCCTGTATATGACTGTGTACCTTTGAGAACCAAATTCTGTGCCCTGCTTCTTGTACCCTCTGTACAAGATTTTCAAATTCAGTAGCCAGGTAGAAGGGAAACCTAAGCTCTCTGCACACCTACCAAAGATCTTAAAGAAGATCCAACTGTCCAGTCAGAGATCCAACTGACTTTGATGATGCCAAGAAAAAAAAGGGGCAGAGATACCTAAGGTAACTCACCGTGGTTAATAATTTCATCCCTGTTTCGTCTTTTGTTGCAGTTGCCTTAAATGGCCAAACACCAGGGAAGATTTTTCCTCACCTCCCTTGTGGACCCAAGGGCTTCACATTTCAGACAAAGACCTAACAAAAATTCCCACCGAGCATCCTCAAAAATGCAAACCACTTGAACCAAAGGAAACTCTTTGGCAGCTTTAAGGGATTATTCCTTAGAAGAATGATCTCACCGCTAATCAAGGCAGATAGAACTAGGCTCTTCCCTGTAGTAGACACTCTCCGCTTTAATAGTTTTTAACATACAAGTTACTATTTGTGTTATTTAAATAACTCATCTGGTCAAAACCACCTGTCATAATGTAATTTACATTTACCAGTTCATAAAGCATATTACTATCAGCAGTAAATTTAATAAATAAAAAATATACATCGTCACGTGAATGAGCATAATGAAACGCCTTCATTAACAAAGGCATAATTTCCCTAAGGATATCCTTACCCTGAATGAATGCAGGCTAGGATATGATTAGTAAAATTCATAATAATAAAATCTGTAAATAATTAAAAATGCAAACAATTGACTACATATCACTTGTTATGTATTTTCAATATAAAAAAGATCTCCAGAGTTATGAAGTATCATTAGTAAACGAATTGGTTCCCTTTCCCCCTTTAAATGTTACACAGCTGAAGGATTGCAGATGTAGCATGATGGTACAAGAGACCAAGTCATAAAGATCGTCTAGTAACAGGTTGCTTCCACACTGAGCTCTAGCTCTGTGATCTCACCCAGCTGCAGCGGTTTTAAACTGGGCTTCCACATGACATTATCACGTAGACATCCACCTTCTGGGGTTTTCCCCAGCTCTACAGTTTCTAAAACTTGCTTGTTACAATCTTTCCAGAAAGATAGCCCCCCAAAGTGGGTTGGGGGAGAGTGTGGACAGGAAGGTGTGGGCTCTGGAGCATCCCCATCCTCATCCAATGCCATTTCCTTCCTGTTAAGGGTGGACATTTTGACATATTTTTCATTGGGAGTAGATACATCATGATAGCATCCTAACACAAGAGTGATATTCCTGCTACAGATTTTTTAAAAAAAGGCCAAAACCTTGCCAAAGGTGAGGAGGAGGAAATGGTGAGTGTGAAGGAAAAGCGTGGGGAAAAAATCCTGGGTGGGGTGCTCTCTTTGTCTCTGTGCATGTCTCTGCATTGCAGCAGCAATGAGAGCAAAACAGGGAATCACCCTCATGTGGCAGCAACCTTAGTAATCTCTGTGTTTTGCTCCATATGACATAGTACACACCTAGTTTATCTTTGTGCAGTTTTCTTCCATATTGGAAAAAAACCCCATCTCTTAGCAAGCCATGTAATTCCTTTTCTCTGTTTTTATAAAAAGAAATCTAAAGCATTCATAAATAAAAGGTAAATGAGCATTCAGAGATTACAGCACTGAATATGCAAGGGAAAGATCCTTGCATGCAGCAGTCTCTGTGCAAGTATTTTTAGACTGGCATTACTGACTTCAGTGGGGAGTTGCCTGCACAACTAGATGCAGAAAAATCAGGCTTGCAGGGTTCCAACCCCCCCTGGGCTGAATCTGGAGGTTCATGGAAAGTGATTTGGGAAATAAGTTGTCAGGATACGAAACCTGAGCTTCTATATATTTCTGTATCCCGTTATCCTTAATTCTAAGGCAGGGGTGGGCAATTGTTTTGGCTCGGGGGCCACTTTGTGGGAGCAGAGGTTAGCGGAGGGCTGCACCTTTTAAAATGATTGCATTCATTACTTAACCTTGCATTTCAGAAAAGGTATAAATTGTATCATAAAAATCAATAAATATAAATTAAATCAAATAGTGGTAGTTTTATTCAATTTATTTATTGTGCTAATTTCATATCATCTATAGCTGCAAGCACATTTAATTTTAGAATCAGTTTAAGGAGACAAATATACCCTATCACACTTTTCTACAGTTTTTTTGAAATCAGGAGTGAGATTGCTTGTTGAGATTCTCATCACAGCCTGCAAGTTAATGTCTGTCAAAGAGCATCTATATTTACTCTTGTTAATCTTCATGTCTTGGCGGGCCGCAAAAAACTCTGTGGCGGGCCGCATGTGGCCCGTGGGCCGCCATTTGCCCACCCCTGTTCTAAGGGAATCATTCTGTTCATTCTTGTCATTCTTGCCTCTTCTGCTGCATATCAAATCTACATCTGTGCACTTCCCTTCCTTTCATCAATCGTGTCTAACCTCACCCGTCAGAAACCTTCTACTCTTGGTGATATAAGGCAAGAATCCTATGGGCAGATGGTCGTCACTTGTTTTTTTGTGTATCATTGGAATCAATATCAGTTGCTTTTTATAGGTCCAAACTACTTTGTTCATTAGTTAGCTACGGGGAATCGCAGCCATATTGCAACTGTGAGTTACTGGTGGCAACTCCATTTAAAAGGTAATTTATAATCTGTCTTTTTTGCTGAGTCTCAAGGTGGATTACATAGTGTGTAAGTCAAGTGCAGTCAACAGGATGGGATATCCAGTGAACAGGACAATAGGGTTTGGAGTCTTTGGACTACAGAAATCTGAAAATGAACAGAAATCTAAACAGAGCTGAAAGAAACCTGAAACAAGTCATAAGCCGTTATGCTGAAGCAAGGCGTAATACATTAAATGGTGTAGAAACTACCTAGTCTGAGGTGTACTTATAGTATTTCGTTACCAATGCAACTCTCTGAACCATTTCATTACAGCACAGGCCTATTTACCTGTGCAAAAAAGCCCTCTTGAATAATTCCATTTTGCATAAACTGCAGAAAGCCAGAAGAGAGGGAGCCTTCCTAACTTCATCAAAGAGGTAATTCCGTAAGGTGGGGGGCACCACAGAGAATGCACAAATACTGGCAGTTATTGATTTTGCAGGATGGTACCTGCAGAAGGTCCTGCTAAGATGAGTGAAGTTGTCGAGGTGGAACACAGGGAGAGAGGTGGTCCTCCAGATATGAGGGACCAAGGCCAAGGCTTTGGACATGGCAGTCAGTACCTTGAACTGAGGTCAATAACTGATGGGCAGCCAATGGAGTGACTGCAGAATCTGAGTGGTATGCATACTGCACCTAGCTCCCAATATCGGATGATGTTTAATCTCCTCTGCTACTTCCTCCTAACCACTAACCTGATCTTCACAACCGCTCTTTGGGGCTATCACTTTGTTTTAAAAAGTGAAAGATCCTAATAAGATATTTTTCATTAATATATATATATATGTATATAAATACAGAAGGAAGAGAGGTCTTTCCATTGAAGCAGAAAGTTTCATTCATCTTACAAAATTAATTGGTCAGCTATATGGTTCATAAAAGGTCTGAAGATATTTACTGTGTATTTTTTCTACTGCTGCATCAAATAATACCTATATTTAAGAAATATATCTGGGTATGAAAATATAGTATGTAATAGAATGTGTATGGTAATGATTTTTGGCTGAAATTAATCTGAATGAATAGTTAGAAATGAGGCAGTCATGTACTGAAAAAGTATAACGGTCAATATTAAAATTAAAAGCTCGTCTGCTGTAAAGGAGTCCATAAAAGGAAGCTAATCCCCCCCATCTTGGCATTTCAGACCATGTATAATCACAAATGTGTGATCAGTCCCTGTGAAGGGCCAATAATGCAGCCACTAAAAAAGGGACGGTATGAGATTTAATAGTTATCTGCCACGTCCAAGAAACTGTACACAGTGACAGTTATCTATTGGAGTATTAGTGTATCTGCCACCAATATAAGCCAATGACATTGTTTGGAATTTAGGCTTGTAAATGCCTTCCTAAAGGATGGTTCAAGTTGTAAAAATAAGCCTGGCAACAGTACCCATAACTGAAAACAAAGTGCCACCTCAGAAATTTAGTGAATTTAATAATAGCTAGATCATTGACAGCATCATGATGTGGGGGGGGATCATGCATTATACCTAGTTTGATCCTCAGAGTGTGAAAGGAGAGAAATCCAAGCATTTGTATTGATACATATCCTGAAGTACCAAGCTGGAGGTTGGGTTAACCTCCCCCTTCTTTTATGGGCTCCGTTGTGTCTGACAAGTTTTCATGTTATTTGATTTTAAGTGGACCACTGCATTTTTTCACACTGTCAGCAGGTCTGACTTATCCAGCAGGCACAATACCAAGGGCCCACAAAAATGTTTTAATTTCTTTTAAAATCAAAAGAAAAAAATTACCTTTTCGAGTCAAAGAAAATGTTTTAATTTTTTTCTCACATCAGAAAAAAAATGAAATGTTTAGGGCCCACAAAGATTTATTAAATTTCTGCCTAAAACAGAAAAAAATAAAATGTTGAAGTATTTATATCAAAAATAATTTTAATATTGATATTATTATGGAGGGAGAAGCCTACAAAAGCAAAAGTGCCTAGGCCCACAAAGGTCGTAATGCAGCCCTGACTGTTAGGGTCACCGATAGGCAGTAGATTCAGAACAGACAAAAGGAAATCCCACTTTACACAGAGAGTAAGCTTCTGAATCCCAGAGTCAGACAGCAACATCAAGCCTTGGCCTCTATGCCCTGTTGTTGGCCAGCCCAGAGGAACTGGTTGGCCACTGTGTGAGACAGGATGCTGGACTAGGTGGACCATTGGTTATGTTCTTAGGTCACATTTAGTAGACAGATTTGTCAGCAAATTGTTGTTTTTAATTGCTCATAATTTTTAAATTGAACACAGCTTCATTCTGAGCAATATGGGGGTTGCCTTTTTCTTAGAGAACTATGGGACATCTTTATGCAACAGAAAAAATAAAATAATTCTAGCTAGTTTCCCCTAAAGTTACTAATTTCTCAGCATGTTTTATTCATGTGGAAATAAGATTTTTCCAAACATTTTTGTCTCTTATTAGGAATATACTTTTTTTGACGAACCAAAGTATGAAAAACATTATCAGCATATGGAAACGGTTGAGGCAGATGAATATGGCCAACCCCAAAAGTTTTATGACTATTCAGAAAAGAATGTATTTGAGAAGCCTAAGAGTCCTCATGTAAAAAGCAAACTTACTGACAGCAAGAAATTAGAACCATCTCTGAAGTGGAAGACCACGTCCGGCTCCCAAGTGTATGTAATTTTCTGCGTTTTATGACATACATTGTCAATTCATATTAATGATTTAACATACAGTGTTTGTGATTTAAAAAACCCTGACATTCACAAATAAATGAATCCCCTGTATTTGAAAAACTCTATTTAAGGGAAGAGTGTTTTCCAGTAATTGTTTTCCATAGCTTTTTCTTCTGATTCCATGATCTTCTTAGCATGATTCATATCGCCTATTTGAAGTGAAAAGCAAAAAAATAAAGTTTTTTTATTTAAATTATCATCTGTTCCATCATAGATAATGTGTTTAAAGCAAGTAGCAGTAGGATTTGGAAAGGTAAGAAGTTTTGCTTAGAAAGCCTTCAAATTTGTTGGAATTGGGCAGAGGGAGTGTAGCAAGAGTGTCAGTGATAAGAACTTAAGAAGTGATCTGTTCAATTATACCGGAATCTAGTCCCTCGATCTGTTTCCCATAGTGATTAACTAGTTATTCCAGGAAGCCCATAACCAAAGTGAGAAGTCAGTAGCCCTTTGTCACTGTTGCCTAGCAGAAACTGGCATTTATTAGGAAAATGAAGTTTCCACTTTAGCAACCTTGACTGATAGGTCTGTCAAGTAGATTCAGGTGGGTAGCCGTTTTGGTCTGAAGCAGCAGAAGAGAGTTTGAGTCCAAGGTATAAGCTTTCATCTGCAAACACATTTCTTCAGATACAAACTTTGTTGATCTTAAAGGTGCCACTGAACTCAAATTTCGTTCTGTTGGTCTGTCAGTAGTTATCTGTTTATAGGATGGATCCCCTTTGAAAGCCAGGTAGGCTAGAGGACATCAAAACTGGAAAGTGCAGAGAAGCAAAAGACAGGATCTAACAAACAAGTCTTTGGTTTGAAGCCAAACATGACAACCAGATCACTGATACTTCTGGGCACAGGGTACCACTTCTGTGCCAGTCACTACTAAATCAGTCTATACCCTAGAACAGGGGTGGGCAATTGTTTTGGCTCGGGGGCCACTTTGTGGGAGCGGAGGTTAGCGGAGGGCCGCACCTTTTAAAATGATTGCATTCATTACTTAACTTTGCACTTCAGAAAAGTTATAAATTGTATCATAAAAAATACATAGAAATTAAATAAAATAGTGGTAGTTTTATTCACTTTATTTATTGTGCTAATTTTATATCATCTATTAGCTGCAAGCACAATTTAATTTTAGAATCAGTTTAATGAGACAAATGTACCCTATCACACTTTTCTACCATTTTTTTGAAATCAGGAGTGAGATTGCTTGTTGAGATTCTCATCACAGCCTGCAAGTTAATGTCTGTCAAAGAGCATCTATGTTTACTCTTGTTAATCTTCGTGTCTTGGCGGGCCGCAAAAAACTCTGTGGCGGGCCGCATGTGGCCCGCGGGCCGCCATTTGCCCACCCCTGCCCTAGAAGGATCTGCACAGAGATTGTTGTGCCTATTCAGCAAGAAATCTGTCTCAGTCATTACAGTAAGACTTGCCTTGTCTTGTCTGTAAGACAAGATCTATTGTTTCTGAAGATAATGTGTAGAAGTTGATAACCGCTTTTTTACCCCTTGGCTGTCATGTAACATTTTCTTTGAAACATGTCATCTGATTTGCATAGGTGTCTTTATATAGCATTTAAAGCAGATCCCACAAACTGTATCAGGGCAATGAGGACAATTTGCAATTTGGACCCCATAATTACAGCTGGCAGCTTAAATATCCACAACCAAAAGAGGGGGGAGAAAAACACCAACCTGCATGAGAAAGGTAACCAAAAAGGTTGGTTCTTTGTTCCAACCTTTTAGCGCAAATATCCATAATCTGGTTCATGAGCTGAGATCGCCAATATTTAAGCTAGGAGTATTCCGTTGCAGATTGAATTCCCTGCTGTATGCCCTCATACATTTTTACAACTGAGACTCAAAATACACAATCCGAAATACACAAGTCAGATGCCTGGGCTAACTTGTAGTCACACGCATGATCAGGAGAACTCACCTTCGAAGTGTTCTGTTGCTCTGTTTAGCTTAGGAGTGCTGCAGTGGGGCAGGAGGGGCTTCAGGCTTCCCTCCTGCGCCATTTTTGCCACTGGAAATAACCATGGGGGGCAGGCCCCATTGGCTTCTTCCCGGCTAACTTTAATACAACAAACTTTCTGCACTGTTCTTAGAACAACAACAACAAAAGGAATTTGATATAGTGATCTTGTATCTGCGTGCCACATTCTGCCAGCACACCAGTGACAAAGGGAGCTCTGCTCAAATTTAGGCCAAGTCACATGTTATAAAGTTCTTGTACCCACCGTTTGTGTTTCTGTCTGATGCATTCTGAAAGTTCCCTAATTCCCAGGCATGTGGGGGCCTGCATGTGCTTGGGAAGTTGGTTCCAAGTGGGAAAGTCCAGGCACATGACTGATGGAAAGTCCTGGTGACGGCCACAAGGACTTTCTGTAATGTGTGAATTTGTAATGTGCTTAAAAGAGCATACTATATGTGATTAAATGATTTTCACACTTGTTGACCACTTTTTGGATCAGGTGACTAAACTGAATTATCCAAGTGTACAATTACAATCTATTGTGGTGAAATGACACCCCTTTGCCAAATGGCCCAATGGGTCAAGCAGTGAGCACCAATGGCTGGAGCAGCTCTTGGCCCAGCCAGATCCCCGTCGTGGGTAGAACAGGGTACCATAGACTTGGCTGGAAGATGTTATCGGTTGTGGCAGCATCACTCATTGTCAACATAGCAGGTTGTGGATTGTACTGAACCCTGAAAACCATGTTTCAATGTTACTGCCTGCATTTTAGCTCTTACACTGTTCATACATTGAATTTGAGTTGTTTTGTAGCTTTTAATCAAATTTCTATTGAGGTGATTTATTTGTTATGCCAGCAACTTTCATGCTATGAATATTGCTAGAGTAAAGGATAAACCTGAACTGTTTTTAGTATTAGAGAACCATGGCCACAGTCCAATGGAGAATTAAGTGTGCTTAAGTCCTCTGAAATCATTAGACTTAGTGCACTTAACTGTCTATTGGATGACGGCCAGTGTTTTAAAATTCTAAATTCAATAGCCTGTGTTGTTAATTTGTAATGGCAACTTTTTAAACGTTCATAAAAAGAGATTCTCTTTCAACCTTCATATATTCTGGCATCAATCAGTTGAAATATACCTCCTTGACTAAATGGATTTTCCAGATAAACGCATGCACAGATTTACAATATATTCACAATAGCACTATGGCTTGTTAACAAACAAAAATGTTTGTAGAAGCAAAGCAGCAAAGAAAGAGAAAGAGGAAAAGGAAAGCAAATCTGTCTCTTCAGAAGGGAAGAAGAAACCCAGCACAGCATCTTCTCCTTCTTCTAAAGGGTATGTGGCTGTCTACTATTTCTTTCTTTCTTATGAATTACAAACACATCAGCTTTCAACACAAGCAGTAAGCCTAACTGTGGATGCTTTCCAAATGACATCAATAGCAAAACGACTCTACTATTATCAACTGAAGAACTTATGCAGTTGTTTTTAAGACAGAACATTCCCCAGTTGTTTCTGCTTCTGTGCATGATCGAAGAGGGAACTCCCAAGCTGAAAATATAAACCTGTTGGTTCTGGCAGGATTGTCTCATACTTGCATCTGCTACCATTTTTCCAATCATGGTAAAGAGAAGATGATTGCTTGGCTTTATTGTACCCGTAACTTGGCTCTTGACAGACATTTCCTTAGCTTGCATTTCTTAACCAGGGCATAGGGACAGATCTCATTTTAAAAAGGCTTTGTCCTTGGAATTTAAATATTCCTTCCAAAAGGTGTCTTTCTTTCTTTCTTTCTTTCTTTCTTTCTTTCTTTCTTTCTTTCTTTCTTTTTTCTTTCTTTCTTTCTTTCTTTCTGAAAACTGATCTCTGTCATCTGGGGATCAGTAGTAATAGCAGGAGATCTCCAGGCCCCTCCTGGAGGATGGCAACCCTAACAGGGAAAAAGGTAAACACACCTCCCCCTTTCCCCATGCCTTTGGAAACTACTAGTGTGATCAAATTTGGAGCTTCTCCACAGCTAGGTTAAAGTAAAAACAGCCATTGGGAGAAACTCTGTTATGTCCAGTTTGAAGAGTGTGAGCTGTGATAGAAATCCACTGTCTCTCACCCTCAGCTGGCCATCAGGGATGTAGAAACAGCAATGATAATAAGACAATAATTTACGCAGAGGCCTTTAAACATTCTGAAGCACTACATACATGCAAAGTATTCTTATTGTTATTATTCCAAGGACACAGTTTGATGCCGTTTGCAGTATCTTTACCTATTACATTTTTACCTGCCCTTCCTCCATCGAGTTCAGGGTGGCATGCTTCCATTTTGTCCTCGGAATAACCTGGCAAGGTAGGAGAGGGTGAGAGTCTGGCCCAAGGTCACTCTGTTATCTGCGTGACTGAGTCAGAATTTGAATTCCAGATTCTGTCTGGCATTCTAGCCCCAACTATGCATGTAGAACATAGTTGGTATGCTGTTGCTGCATATCAGCAGCTGTAGTGCAGCCCTTTGTGTGTCTGCTGCATGAAATCATGTTAACATGCACTAGGAGCATACTGCTATTTCTGTTTCAATGATGTCTCTTGTAAACTGAAATTGTACAGCAGCTCTCCCTGGTAGGTTGTTCTTTTGGCTCCTGCTCACCTGTTCATAACTTCTAAAAGTGAGTTGCTGTGTATTTTTGTTTAGTAAATCTTCAGTAAAAGTTGAAGATATTAGTGAAAGTTCTTCAGAAAGCGAGGAGGATGAAGAGCAACCTGAACGCCACCCAGAAATAAACACAGACTTGCCGTCTGAATACTGGCAAATTCAGAAATTAGTGAAATATATAAAGGTAAAAGAAGTTTGTTCTTTCTTTAGAAAATTGCAAATATTTTTTTCCTGTTCTTATTACATGGTGTGACTTCCTTCTCACTTATTATTCCCCTAAATTAATTCATATTTTCAGTGATAATATAGATTTCTTTCTTAGTTCTGAGTCTCAGTATTCCAGACCAATGGCCACCATCATACCAGCAGTTATGCTTGACTACATAGCTTATATATGGGAGGGGCAAAAGTGATCCTTCAGTGCAACACTTTTGGGGATCATGCCCCCCATGTCCTAATCTACTGGTTAGAATGTTGTTCTAGACTCTGGAAGACCCAGGTCAAAAACCCAATTCTATCATGGAAGCTTGCTGGGTGACCTTTGGTCAGTCATTCTCACAGCCTAGCTTACCTCACCAGGTTGTTGTTAGGAGAGGAGAACAATGCAAGCCACTTAGGGTCCCCACTGGGGAGAAAAGTGGGGTGAAAATATGTAAATAAAATAATCTAGTGGGAGGACAATGCATTGAATTTGCATTTTAAGGTGGAACCAGAAAATAGGACGATATGCAGTTCTGAGTAAGACTTTAGCCTGTTTGAAGCTAGTTTGGATTTCTGATTCTGTACCCTGAAGCTGCTGGCTAGGCAGGCTTGACTATTGGCTATGTTAACAGAGTGTTTAGCAGGCAATAGCATTCTACCTTTGAAATTAACAGGTAAGATGCTTCTGAATATTGCCTATCATCAGTATTAAGATTATGAACAGATCAATCCTTTATATACTAATGAACATAAACCTCTTCATTTACCAGAAATGTAGTTGACCGATTACACCACTGTTTGCCCCATAGAACACAGACAAATATGATGCTGGTGACCTTCCTGTATGTTGGTTCAAAAGAGGCTCTTGCTGCAGTCAAGCCAAGTTTTTGTGTGTGCTACTGAACCTTTCTCTCTCTCTTTTAGTTTGGCAGGCAAACAATCACAGTTTAGTTCTCTCTTTTTTAAAAAAATTCTATGCTTTTTAAAAATTGGATTGATTTTATTCAATTAAAAGTAAAACCCTCTGCCCTACCCCAAAGGAAGAATTGTGATTGAAACTTTTTTTGTGTGATAAACACTGAATTATAGATGAGTAGCCTGACTAGATTTGCATCCCATTTCAAATTTAATTGCACTTTGGGCGTTCCGAAATACAAACAATAAACTAATGTCAATAACATTTAAAATATGCTTTATAGCATGATTAATTGGGTTTAGAATTATTTTACGTGCCGAGACAAAAGTAAGTAACGGTTGATTGGTTAAAGATTTTCCTTAAAAAGAATAGAATAGTGGCATTCAGCATTTTTTTCCACTTCAAGAGTGAAAGGAAGCTATGGCAAGGGAGGTGAGTTGTGTGTTAATATCTGTGGTCTGATCCAACTCTGGTGCTGTGCCACAAGGCACATCCAGCTGTTCCATAGGGCCAAATGAACACCATGGTTTGGATGCCCATTTTCCAGATGCACAGCTCCTTGGCTAGATTGGGGTGTCTTTGTATGTGCCTTGATGGGTTGTTTGTAGCAATAATTAAAATGTTTCAAAAGAAAAACTGGAGATTTTAATTGCACTTCCAACTTTTAGTAAGCAACCCTTATAGTCATGAAATTTAAACATGAATTTAAATGTTTCTGATTTCTTATATATAAGTTATCCCACAAACTTGATGTTCAGATTCTGACAGCATAAAGTATTGTGCATATGGAACTGCACTTATTTGTACTTCTGGAAACAAAAGAAAATCTGGAAGTACAGCATAAGTCATGTAAGATTTGTGTAAGGAAGAATCTAAACAAGAGCAAAAAAAATTATCTTCCATAAAAATAAATAAGTTACACACGGTATCAATTTTGTAGAGATGGTGGAAAAACAAAAGAATTTATTGTTCTTTATTTTAAAATGGAGTATCCCCAATTTATTTTCATTTTACTGCATTATCTGTGACTTAACATATGAAAATGCCATAGTGGAATTTCTATTAAAATTAAATAGTATGGCCCTTTATCGTCTATTGCTGTCTGGAATACTGGGAAGAACAGTAGACTTGGTCTATACAGATAAAACATCTAATTAAATCCAGAACGTTTCTGCTTGGATGTGAAAGAGGTATAAGGAAAGATAAAACAGATTATGATTGAAAGTTTCTATAGTGTGTTTAAACTGAAAAAAGCACATAGAGTGCTGCTGTTATGCTATATACATGCTTCCCAAATTGTTTCATGTCCGTTACCGCACTCATTGAAATGTCCACGTAAGTAAGCAACCTTACATGTGTGACCACTTCTAGGCACCCTGGTTGGCACTGGGAAGCTGTTTGTGTGAAACTGTAAAACAGTGGTGAACCTCAGGATCACAGGATGCTGAGCCCTGGACTGGGCTTTCTGGAACCTTCAGGGAAAACCAGAATCTCCAACTCACTAAGGGGAAGCATTGGGCTAGGGTCAAGCCTTAAAAAAATTATTGTGCACACAAGTAGAGACAGACAAGATTAGGTTAGAAAATTAGCCTCAGTTACAACCCCCTCTCCTATTTTCCTGTTCCTCCACCTGCCATGCCCAACACTGCAAAGCTGCCACACATGCCCACACCCCTTGTCCTGTGTGCACACTCATCTGTAGGCTGCCTGTCACAACAGACACACGATCAATTTCAGAAGTGATACAAAGTGTTTACTTAGTAGCTTTATTATGAAAGACTGTGGAAAGCTACAGGCAACCGTTAAATAAAGATCAATTATAGTCCCATTTGAGCTTTTAGTGGATCTTGAAAAGTGATTATTTTTGTGGACAGCGGGGGACATATAGCTGCTGAAGAAAAGAGAAAGGCAGCCTCCCCCCCGCATCCTCAGAAAATGATTCATAGTGAATTGCATTGTCTTCAGATTCTTATTGTGTGTTTAATTAGGCAATATATCCATCACAGTTGCTTTCCAAAATAAATGTTCATTTGCCATTTGTTATCTACTCAATTTAGGTGCTTACAAACATGGAGTGCAAAGCTGAATTGTTTAAGAAACAATCAGGGTCTGGTTTTTGTAGGCCTTCTCATAAATGTCAACAGTTATAAAAGCCTTTCTAATTTGTTTCATTGTTTTTGGTTTGGAAAGATTTTTTTTTCATCATGTATGCTGTTGCTGGATCAAATTAGCTACACAGATAACAGCTGGAAAATGACTTATGGATCAGTTATCCTAGAAAGATTTTCTGCATAATCTGTTAAAGGTAGATGGTAATAATTGTTTGTGCAAATACTACTCAGAATGGAAAGAGAACTCTCCAAAACAAAAAGGCTCATAGTCAAAAAATACTAAATTATATAGATGGCTGTTTAAAACTCTTAATATTGGTTGCTAAAGGACAACTGATTACGGTGGTATTCCAGGAATTAAAAATATAACCACATGAGAATAAACCGTATTTTAAAAAATCTGAAGTAACAGATACCAAGAAAATGGAATTAATAATCTGGCAGTAGGATTCTATACCTGAAGTAGGAAGATTAATGAATGTAAAATTCCCAAATTGCCAGACCTTTAAAAAACTAAGCATTTTCTCAGTTCTGCTGTTCTAAATTGCAGCATTTTTAATGGGCTTTGGAAACAAGCAGTCACTCCAATTTTGAATGGTAGTGGTCTCCCACAGTATATACTGTAATTAATTTTTTGCACACCAGGCAAACTGTACAAAATATTACCTCTTCTCTCTGGTTTGGACCAATGCTTTCAAGGAGGGAAATAGGTATCTCGTGCAGTAGGCCTCTTATATTTAGAACTGCAGCCTGGAATGTCCCCAGTCCCTGACTAAAATCATAACTAATGCTGCCTTGTACTGAGTCAGATCACTGGTCAACCAGGGTCAGTATTGTCTACACTGATTGGTAGCAGCTCTCCAAAGTCTCAAGCAATGGGTCTTTCTCATTACATACTAACTGATCCTTTAAATGAGACATACCAGAGACTGAACTTGTCAAGCTGATGCTCTACCACTGAGCTATGGCTTCTGGATGGACGAAAGGGGTTGGATGGACTAAAGGGGTTAGACTGAGAAGTAGGCTCCTTTGGGCTGTCTCTCAGTCCTTTAAAAGGGAAGAGCAGCATCTCAGCCAGAAGATGGAGGGGATACAGAGATCAAAATTCTTTGCACAGACCTGAACTCAAGAAATGAACATCATGGTCTATCTTCCTGTTGTTGACAGACATGCAGTCCCTTGAGAAGCCATAGGACTGGACCAATTGGAAGAATCCTACCCCCAAGGCATCTACAGAGAGTATAGAAATTCTAGCCACTGGAAATTTGAATGCAGATGGCACATATAGCTTTTAGGGGAAGAGTGCACAAGACCCAGTTGGAAGGATTGACCACAGCATTACACTAGGAGAAATCAGTGATGATGATGAATCATACATAAATGAAGACTAAAGTGATGAAATATCAATTCACATTCAAGGACTACTGGGAGGTGGGGACAAAGCTTATCCAAACACAAAGATGAGCCAAAAGGGGAGAATCCAAGATGTCTACTATATGTACATAAGCAGGATGCACTTCTGTAAGATTTCTGAATCCCAAATATGTTGGTATATTTTCTCTTTTGCATCCCAAAGTGTTAACACAAAAGAGAACTCAGGTTGGAAAAGGAATGGTTCCAAGCAGGGGTCCTTTCATAGAAAAAGAGGTGCAGGAGCTCATTAGCATACCTATTAGCATAACTCATTAGCATAACCAGCCGAATGTCAGTTTCAGCCCTATTATACCCTATGGGCCATTGAAGTCAATGGCAAAAACTCATAGGGTATATGAGGGGCTGGAGGAGAGGGGGTTTGAGGGAGAGGCTCCAAACTTGCAGGGTACCTTCTGGGATCTCTCCCCGAAATACCCACCAAGTTTCAAGAAGATTGGACCACGGGGTCCAATTCTACGGGGCCTCAAACAGGTTGCCCCATCCCCTCCGTTGTTCTCTATGGTGGGGAAAAACGTTACTTTTTTTCCCTCCATAGAGAACAATGGAGGGAATGGGGGCAACCTGTTTGGAGGCCTGTAGAATTGGACCCCCTGGTCCAATCTTCTTGAAAGTTGGTGGGTATTTGGGGGAGAGATCCCAGAAGCTACACTGCAAGATTGGAGCCTCTCCCTCAAGCCCCTTCCCCTCCAGCCGCTTTTAATGTCACCGCCAAATTTCGGCGGCAATTCGGCGGTGGGTCAAATCAGATCAGAGACTCTGATTTGGCCCGTGGCTGCCCTACTGCCCACTCCTGGGCTGGTGGAGCGGTGCTCCACCTCGCTCCGGCCCCAAAGGACCCCTGGTTCCAAGAAATAGCCTGTGGAGAGGAGTTCTCACAGCCTACATATGAAGGTTGTATTGGTGATGTTATTGGGAGAGGTTCTGGCATTTAAATAAATATATGAGCGTTACGCATAGGGCCCACACGGGTGTTTTTTTTGTGGGGGTGTCAGGTTTGGCTGCTCTATGATTAGGAGATCCAGCTCTGACTGGCAGTAATCTCTTGATTAGATGGAATATGCATCATGTGTTTTTGCTCAGTTTTATTTGCTGAATGTACCCCAGTTTTGGTTCAAGTGCCAAGAACAAACTACTGCTACAAGGAGGTTTCTGGGCTGCCTCAGAGGCTAAAACGGGTGTCCATTTGGCAAGAGAAAACTCATCGAGATCTGCTAATGTATTTAGGAGTTAGGGCTTTTTTTGTCATCTTAGACATCTTTTCTTTCTTTCGCCTCTGTGTCACTTGTTTTGCATCCATCAGGTAATATTTCAGAGATGGCATTCCATCCCCAGCCCTGGCATGTAGGACTGTGTGTTTTCTGGATCACATATCATAATCAAAGAGCTGTTTTTTTGAAGGGGGGGGGGGACATGGCTTAGACCTCAGTGGCTGTCTTCTCTACATTTAAGGCATTCACTTGCTCAATTGTTTGTTCCCAGAAAGCATCTTTCTCTTTATATTTTAATAATCTCTTCATATGGTTTAGTTTTTCCTTGGAAAATCCTTTGGCTGCGCTGCAACTCGATTGCCCAACTCTTCTTATTCAGACTCAGCTGCTTGCTGTTGTCTTGACAGTCTGTAGAAGCACTGGGTCTTCCCAGATTAGTCTCATTAAACTCTTTTCACAGACACTGCTGCAGGCCCAGCCATGACCTCACACCCACTTTGGCAGCTGCACCTCCTGCCAGAGGATGAGAGCAGAGTTTCCCCAGATTCCTCTCCCGTAGTAGCCCAACTTTGGGGAGAAGTGCAGTCCTTTCTCCGGCATTTGATATCAGCCAGAAACACCAGCAGCCAGGGAGTGGTGTGCCCCAGCCCTGCTATCTGATTGGCCTTTGAGGAGCTGACCAGGCTTGGGAGGCAAGGGGAGGAACAGGGCAATCCTCCATGCAGAGTTCCTCCGGCTCAAGTTGAATAAGGTTTGTAGGATGCCCAGAATTATGCTGTAAATCATTTAAAAGGCTCGTCTCTTGTGCCACAGAACCTGTTGCCCTGTACTTGTAGGCTGTCTCTTAAACAGTTTTCTAAAATAAAGAAGTGGCCAGGGGTCATTTCGAGCAGGAATGCTGTTCCAGGAGTAACAAGCCCAGGAGTGGGCTCATATGGTGGTGCACTGTGGAAAAAAGCAAAAGCATACTAACTTGATTTGTATTTTCATGCTTGTTGTAGGGTAGCTTCCCTGCAAGAGCAAAGGAAACCTAAAGTGTCTTTAGTCAAAGTGTAAAGCTGGCTCACCAGCTCTGAGTTGGGAAATACCTGGAGATTTTTGGGGTGGAGCCTGAGCGGTGGGTGCTGCCTTCTGACACACTTCCGGTGATGTCAGGGGATGTGGCATATGCAAATAAGTTCTGCTAATGAGTTCTGCTAATGAGCTCCTGTGTCTCTTTTTCTACTAAATGACCCCTGGAAATGACCATTCTCATTACCCATCCCTTTCTCCAGTGCTTTGGTTTTCCTGGTGAAGGACAGGTTAAGGTTGGCAAACCCTGATAAGCACATGGGAAAACTGATTTAATATTATTTTTCTCCACATCTATTAACTTCCTGCACTTTATTCTGCCTACCTTTGAGGACCTGTCCCAGACCAAGCTTAGTGCATTTACTTTACTAGCCCAGTCTGACTTCCTTGAACTTGACCCGGCCTCTCCAGAATTATGTTTCTTGCTTGTTTGTACTTTTTGGACTGCTTGTTTGTACTTTTTGCCTCTCGGCCTGAACTCAGTCCTGCTTCTTGTCCCTGGTCCTTGCTTTTGGGACTGCTTTTAGACTTCTGACCCTCAGCCTGACCTTGATCTTGCTCCATGCCTCCTGCCTTTGTACTTGGGACCGCTCACTCAGTCTTCTGACCCTGTGCCTGGTCTTGACCCTGCGTTGCGCTATTGGACCTATGCTTGGAGTTCATCCAGACTCCTGACAGCACTTAAGCAGCTGCAAAGCATAACAGCACACCACAGAGGCTAATCTTACCAAAGGCCACCAGTGGTGTGGGAGGTGATGGGTTTTGCCTCCTGCATGCATACCACCGTAAGCTATGTGGAAGCCAAGCCTCTGAAATATTGCTGCCAAAAAAATGACCATGCACTGAAAATTAGAAAGGCACACTTAGGAGTTTTGTCCCTAAAAGCAGCTGTGTGTATTTTACTCATTCCTGGTTGCCAGTACAGCACAATGGCAACAGCACTTCCACATGGCCAGTTTCCCCTGCCCTGGTCCCCCAGCAGCACCCCACAACAAGTCTCTGACCTCTTTTGTTGTGGGGATATGCAGTGCATTGGGCCTGCCTCCTTAAAGACTATGCCGAACAGTATTTCAGTGGTAAATGAATGAAAATGTGAAATCTTATTTTGGCAGAAGAGTTGAATGAATCTTTCATGCCTGGTTCCAGATTTGCATCCAGCGATAAATAATCTTTAGTGCTTTTAATGTAGGTGAGTGAATAAAGTAAAGGAAGGTGTTTTGAAAGATAGTCTCTTGTTCCTCATAACAAGGCTGTATTAATAGGCCATTGCGATTTCGCTGAAGAAATCACACAAGATAAATGTTGAATCGGGAAGAGTCAAGTTCTCTCAGGGATAGATGCCCCGAATCCAGGCAAACAACACAAGGTAATTAGGATACACTATAAAATAAGCAATTCACAAGTTAAGCAGAAAAATTCCACTCAAAAGAGAAATTTTGCAGATTTTTTTTAAAAAAGCAGTGGTTTAAATTATTCACAGGCGTAAACTACTAAGCAGTGTGCATTCTGCCTTAAGTCCCAGTGAGAAAGGTGGACTCTAAATGGTAAAAATAAATAAAATAAATATGTTTTAGAGAGAGTGATCCAGCTGCCCTCGTAGATGTGAGTTTTCCTTAATAGGGGGCATTGGGTTCCCATTAAAGACACATGTAGTGTGTAGTTTGGGCTGTGTAGATGACACAGAATTACAGATTACACAGAAACGACGCATGCTGTAGTTTTCAAATACTTTTGTTGAAGGTATTAGATCCAATATACTAATCAGCCCTGACAGTTACATCAGAAAGAGGTAGTGGGCATTTCCTTGCCATGTTTAGGGCAAGGTGAGCAAAGAAGGTTCTTTCATTTGGTGCTGCCTTCAGGGCCTTTAGAAGAAGCTTGCTGCTTCTAAAGACTTCACTGAGAATGTATAAAATGGATCATGGACAATTTTTTCAGTCAAGCATATGGAAACAGCTTCTGCCAATCTCCAAGTACATTCATTGCTCTTTCCATATTGCTTCAGCTATTCAGTTGCTTGCCAAGTCCACTCTTGGCTACCAGCAGAAAATACGTTGAGGCATACAACCCCATCGATGTAGAAATAAATGCCCTGTGTAAGCGAAGGGGACCGCAACCCAGGCTATAACTTTGCAGACTGTGCAGAATGAAGAGATCAGGTAGCAAAAAAAAGCTGTCTGTGCCATCCAGTAGAACAAAATATAAGCAACAACCCAGTGCTGGTTTCTAAATCCAGTATGAGAAATAATTGCTCTTTCTGTGTCATCTGGTTATTTTTTACTTTTCGTCTCAGAAAATCCTGGTAACGGTTTTAATCTGAATTTTACTGCATGCTTTCCCTTGTTATTGAGACATGCCAGACCTGACGGTGTCAGAGCTTAATTAGCTTTCAAACAATAGCCATTTTCCACGCACATGTAATGTGAACATTATGGAATCTGTGATTTTTATCTTGGTTGTGATTTTCCACTGGCCCTGGTTATTTGAATCTGGATGTTTTTATTCACTGCCAGGCTGTAGCCCAAGAACTCCAGAAGATTCAGGAAATGGGGCAAGGAATTATTCCATAACTCAGTTATACTCATTCATAACTCATCTCTAACAAGTTGCAGCTTGACCTGTGTTCTGTCGAACAGAATGAAAAGTTGGAAGAGAAAATGGACATTTAGGAGCACTCTGGTCTAAAATAACAAAACACAACTACAGTAAGATCATCTTGTGCCTAGTGAGATACTTGTGCTTTCATTCCAACATGTAGTGCTACAGTATACACCTGCTCAGATCAAAGCCTGCCACCAAATAACCCTACATCGTTGCCAAAGTAGGAGTCTGTGGAGTGGCCCTTCAATGGCTTTCCTCATTTCTGCATGGCCGGGGACAGAGGGTGGTGCTGGGTGGGGATGTGTCCTCTAGGCAACCCTTGTTGTGTGGGGTTCCTCAGGGGGCAGTCCTCTCCCCGATGTTATTTAACATCTATATGCACCCCCTTGTCCAGTGGGCAAGGAGTTTCAGGCTTGGGTGCCATCAATATGCTGATGACACCCAGCTGTATCTTCTCTTGGATGGCCAGCCAGCTACCGCTCCAGAAAATCTGGCTGCGGGCTTGGAGGCCGTGGTGGGATGGCTAAAGAACAGCAGGTTGAGACTGAATCCAATGAAGATGGAGGTTCTGTGGCTGGTGGCTGGGATAGGAGTTCAGTCTTCCAGCTCTGGACAGGACCCCATTGACATCGGAGTCATCCGTCAAGAGCTTGGACTTTGGATACCTTCCTATCAGAGGATGTCCATGTCATGCATATCACCAAGCTGGAGTTTTTCTATCTTCGCCAAGCTCAGCAACTGGCTCCTTTCTTGTCGCACCCTGACCAACCACAGTAATTGTTGTGACGGTCACCTCCAGGTTAGACTACTGTAACTCACTCTACACTGGCCTGCCCTTGAGACTGACCCAGAAACTCTAGCTGATCCAGACTGTGGCGGTGTGATTCCTGAGAACATCACAGGTGGCACATATTTGACCTGTGCTGCGCCAGCTACACTGGCTTCCAGTGGAATATCGAGTCAAGTTCAAGGTGTTGATATTGGCCTTTATGGCCTTGAGCAGTCTGGGACCAACGTATCTACGGGATTGTCTCCTGCAGTGTGTCCCCAGGAGAGCCTCACGCTCTACTGATAGCAATCTGCTGGTGATCCCCGGCCCTAGGGATGTCCGGCTGTCCTTGACCAGGGCCTCCTTGGTCCTGGCCCCAACCTGGTGGAACTCTCTGCCAAATGGCCCTGTGGGAGCGTATGCAATTCCACAGGGACTGTAAGGCAGAGATGTTCCACCAGGCTTTTGGTTGAGGACAGCAACGGGTTTTCCTTGGCTAGCACCCTCCCTTCCCTTCATTATGACACAGGTTTATGAGGGCTCAATATGTATATCAGAATAGAGTACCTGGAATTTTTTGTTTTCCTTTCATAATAGGTCAAGCACCATAGAGCACTGGAACTTTTTGGGGTGTGTGGTAGGTAGTCTATAAGATATAATACAATATAATTGTAATAATATGTTCCTCTTTTGAGTGATTGGGGCCCCTGTTTAATGGTCTCCTCAATGCCAGGTGTCATAGAGAGGGCTTCTGCTTCATCAGGGAGTCGTAGCTGAAGGGTCTATTCTTTGGGATGGGATCCCTGTGGGAAAGAATGCATAGAATTCTGCTAGAAAACTACATGAACTGAGCTGAACTGAATTGAACTGAATTTTTACACTCCCAACGACAACCAGAGTCATTCTGTCACTTAAATAATGATTGTAAATCATTCGTATTATTTTATTCTTTTTCAGGACATCTATTTTTCTTATTTTTACCTATTCATGAAATTGATAACTAGATAATATGAGAGGCAATTTGGTAAATCTCTTTAGATATCTTGTCCTCCAAAAGTTTTATGTATGGGCTTTTTCCCACTCACATTGTGCCGGCGTTCTGCCTCCGTTTGTCCCGGCGCTGGGTGTCAATTTCACACCCTTTGCTGCGGCGCGTGTGTTAATACGGGGCTTCGCGCCATTTTCTCCGCACCTTCGGTAAACCTAAAAAAAAGGCGCGGAGAAAATGACGCGAAGCCCCGTATTAACACGCGCGCCGCAGCAAAGGGTGTGAAATTGACACCCAGCGCCGGGACAAACGGAGGCAGAACGCCGGCACAATGTGAGTGGGAAAAAGCCCTATCTTTTTTGCCTGTTTGTTTGTTAAAAATAAAAAATTTTACTGTGAAAAAATAAGAATCCTGTTCTTTCAGGAGCCATGTGAACTCTAAGGAGACTAGAATTTTTGAGCTCATCCCATTGGGCAAACAAACAGAAACATTTCCGTAAGAAGCAGCAGTGGCATCTTTTCTGTTATTCTCCCTACTCACAAGAGAAGCCATTATGCAGATGTAGTTTGTATTTGCTTTGTACTAACTGTAGCATGTATTTTGGAATACACCTTGCTTTAATTTTTCTGCACTGTGCAATTTTTGCTTGTTATTGTTCCTTTCAACCTACTGATGAAGAAAATACAAGAACTTTTGTATTGTAATGCTGTGCTGGGGGTTATTAGGAAGGAAATTGAAAACAAATCAGCCAGTATTATAATGCCCCTCTATAAATCGATGGTGTGACCTCATTTGGAGTACTGTGTACTGTTCTGGTCGCCACATCTCAAAAAAGATAGCATTGGAGAAAGTGCAGAAAAGGGCAACTAGAATGATGAAAGGGTTGGAACACTTTCCCTGTGAAGAAAGGTTGACATGCTTGGGGCTCTTTAGCTTGGAGAAATGACAGCTGAGGGGTGACACGATAGAGGTTTATAAGATTATGCATGGGATAGAGTGGGTAGAGAAAGAAGTACTTTTCTCCATTTCTCACAATACAAGAACTCGTGGGCACTCCATGAAATTGCTGAGCAGTCGGGTTAAAACAAGAGGAAGTACTTCTTCACCCAAAGAGTGATTAACACATGGAATTCACTGCCACAGGAGGTGGTGGCGGCTACAAGCATGGATGGCTTCAAGAGGGAATTAGATAAACATATGGAGCAGAAGTCCATCAGTGGCTATTAACCACAAAGTATAGATAGGAACTCAGTCTGGGGCAAGTGATGCTCTGTATTCTTGGTGCTTGGGGGGGGGGGGGAACAGTGGGAGGGTTTCTAGTGTCCTGGCCCCACTGCTGGACCTTCTGAAGGCACCTGATGTTTTTGGCCACTGTGTGACAGAGTGTTGGACTGGATGGGCCACTGCCTTGATCCAACATTGGCTTCTCTTATATTCTTATGTTATGTTCTTATGTAAGCCTTCTTGCGCTCTATAAAAAAGGAAGGTGGCTAATAAATGTTTTAAATAAATTAATAACCGTATATATTTTATTTCAGGGGGTGATTTAAAAAAAAATAAAAATCAACTGATTGTAATTTGCCTTAATGCTGAACTTCAGATAGTATCCTGACAGTGGTTTGAAAAGTTTTCTTTCTGAGGATGGCACTCATTATTTTGAGAATTAATTTTCTATTTAAATTTGTGACTATTTATACTGAACCGTCCTGTAAGAGAGAGTAGACTTTGACAAAACAAAATCTGCCTTTAATTTAAAGCTTTTTAAAATTTGATTGTTGAAATGCCAGTAGAATTCATTTTGCATCCAACACACTGTATCTAATTTCAAAGGCACTAAACATGATGCAGCTTTTGTGTACATTTAATAGAGCGCTAACTATTTTCATGTTGGTTAAAATCTGTCCTCGAAACCTTTCTGTAATAACTACTAGGACAGAAAAAAATAATTGTTGTGGCAGCCAGTAGTAATGCTTATACTTACAGCTAATGTGTCAGAGCATATGAAAAATATTTTATTGTGGTTTTGCTTATATATATATACACACACACACCGTGTGAGCAATGTCAGGGACCCTCTGTTCCTCTAGGTTGGATAGCGGCTGGTTTGATACTGGGTGCAGCCTGGCAAGCAAAGAGAGAGGCACAGACCGCCAGACGCTATTTGCAATGGGCTAATTCACTGGCAGCACCACATAGATTGCTGTTGGTGAAAAGGGTCTATAAGGCCCTTATTTCCTTTAAGAAATCCAAGCATTCTGCCAATCAGTGGCGCCAGCTTATATGAATGGAACATAACAATGATACTAGGAGTTTCTGGAAATTTGGTTTCCAGTTCCCTTGGCCCTGTTAGAGTCCCATATTCTTGTACCCCAGCAAAGGTCCTCCTGTCTCTTGGCCTACAGGCTGCTGGACTATCCTTAGATAGAGCACTGGAGGCACTAGGCTGTTTGTTGGCTCTTAGCGGGGCTTGTAGTATATGCTTTACGTTGTTTTATGGTACTCTGCCTCTCATACCCTCCCGCCTTATTATTTTCAACTGACTGTCCGAAAGCATCAGAGGTCTTTTCTTCCTGCCAGACAAAATGGTTTCCTCTCTGCTGTTCCGGTGGGTAGATTCCAGGGAGTGACCTGCTCAGATAGGTTATGTGCATGTGGGTCTGGGGCAATTCAGCCTTTATCCCATATTTTCTTTGACTGTGCATTGACTGTCTCTTTGAGAGATCTGTGGATACAGGTGGTGATAGTCTCCAGGGTTTCCCTTGTTTCCATGCCTTTCCTGCTTGCTGATACTGATCCTGGTATTACTTTGACTGTGGCTAATTTTCTGGCAGCCGTTTGTAAGCAATTTTGAAAAAGAGAAAAAACACATCTGGTATATTTTTTACACCAAATAAATTGGGTCTTACTTGGGAAATAACTTGGCTTTGAAAAATATGCTGAATATTGTAACACAGTAGCCCTGACGTGGATAGCCCAGACTACCCCAGTCTCATCAGATTTCAGAAGCTAAGCAGGGGTGAGACGGGACGTGGTCAGTATTTGGATGGGCGACCCTCAAGGAAACCAGGGTCATGATGCAGAGGCAGGCAGTGGCAAACCTCCTCTGAACGTCTCCTGTCTAGAAATCTTCTCAGGGCATCCTAAGCAGAGATAAACCCTTCTACGTCCATTGAAGTCTATGGCCTTGGATCTAACTCTGCTTAGGATGCCACTGTTAGCATAGGAAGTTGTACTACTTGGTGTGTTCATGGAATTTAAACTTATAAATGGTCTTATTTTCTGCAAGCAAAACTGCAAAAATACCCATTACCAGGGCTATTTTTGGGCAGGAATGCACAGGAACGGAGTTCCGGCTGGCTCCTGAATTGGCCACACCCAGCAGGAACTCATTAGCATAATAGGCCACACCCAACAGCAGGAACTCATTAGGATTGGCTACATTAAGGGTATGTGGCCTAACATGCAAATTAATTCCTGCTACAAAAAAAGCCCTGGGTTCTGACAACAAACAAGGTAAACAGAATAAGAAGCAAAAGGTGGGTGTGGCTGGATGACCATTCTGCTGGTAACTTGGGGGTGTGACCTAATATGCTAATAAGCTGTGCTGTCAGTGGTGTGGCTTAATGTGCTAATGAGTTTCTGCTGTTGGGTGTGGCCTATTATGCTAACGAGTTCCTGCTGGGCTTTTTCTACAAAAAAAAGCCCTGCCCATTACTTGAGTGGGAGCTGCTGTTCCCTGTGCTACCTTAGAATATGTATCATAGTTTTTGCCATCTGAAAGGTAGGGAAAAAATAAAAGTTGAAAATGGGAAACATATTTTGTAGTAAACAAAAGGAATTGTGTAATCTGGACAAAAACAGTCCTCTATAGTCACAATAGGACTACCAGCATATTTGGATGTTGAGTTAAACTATATCACTGAACTACTGAACTTAACCATGGATTATCAGCAAACACATAATAGTGTATAATTACTACTAATATTAATCACTGTTAAGCAATAATAAATCCTTGGAAATGTTGTCTAAACAATACACAGAAATGATCATTATCTAATGCCGTTAGATTGCCCTGTTTTGTTTTGTTTTTATTACTCAGTAGCCTTTCCATCTTTCTGCCTTTCTTTATCAGTAAGCTTGTATAATAAAATGTTGTATTTATACCAGCATTACATTAATTACTTCCATTTATAGGCGGGTAACCAAACGGCGACTGTAATAGCGTTGTGTTCAATGAGAGATTTCAATTTGTGTCAAGAAACATGTCAGTTGGCAATCAGAGATGTTGGAGGACTCGAGGTGCTGATTAATTTACTTGATACTGAAGAAATCAAATGTAAGGTGAGTTAGTTTATGCACCTCTTGGGGAAACTTGCGTGCAGTAAATGTGCAGCCTGTCAGTACGAGGGGCAAATATTGGCTCCCAAGGCCCATTTCAAGTCAGGAAAAGGGAATGGAGGTTAAGGCTTAAGCTCCCTGTCCCGCAACTGAATCAGGGCCCTCGGTGCCCGGAAAGCATGGAACTTCCTGACCACATCTGTTGGCCATCCGTGGCGAAAGTGTAACGTGTAGTTTGGCAGATGCAGAGCAGCAGGCCAATTCCCCCAGAATCAGTCTTAAAGAAAAGAAAGAAGTCTAGCTGTCCTCCAAGAGTTTGTTTTCTTTGCTCTTACCACTGCATGGCATTTTCTACATCATGGTGGGGTGAATGGCCTTTTAGCATGTTAAACCATCTAGGCCAGGGGTTCCCAAACTTATTTGGCCTACTGCCCCCTTTTCAGAAAAAAAATTACTCAGCGCCCCCCTGGAAATCTACCTTCAAGAAGTGGACAAAAAGATGCAGGCAGAGTCCACCACAATACAGGCAGCCAGGCAGGCCAAGGCAGGCACAGAGCAGCAGCAGCTGAAGGCCTGAAGCCAGAGGCCAGCAGCAGCCACCACACAAGAGGCCAGCAGCAACACCAGCTTTACAAGGGTGCACATGCATTTACAATTTGCAAATGCCTATAGCTGTGATTGGCTGTGGGGACCCCTCTTCACCTCCCCCTCCCTCCCTGATGCCAGGGAAGACCAGGAGAAGGCAGGAAAAAGCTGCTTTAGATAGGTTTTGGACTCTTCTTTCTGTATGCTTCCACCTCCCCCTTATTTTTATTCAGTGCCCCCCCCAATTGCTCCCAAGGCTCCTACCGCCCACCTGGATCATTCCAGCACCCCCTAGGGGGTGGTATTGTCCACTTAGGGAACCAGTGATCTAAGCTCAAGTAATTGTGCTTTATATGCATTTCTGAAAAATCTCACAAACTGCATTTCTTGCTTTGATTAGATTGGTTCATTGAAAATCCTGAAGGAAATAAGCCAGAATGCACAGATCAGACAGACAATTGCTGATCTTGGAGGGTTACAAATCATGGTGAAGATACTTGATTCTCTAGATAAAGATCTGAAATGTTTGGCAGCTGAAACAATAGCTAATGTGGCCAGATTCAAACGAGCGCGAAGAACAGTCAGGCAGCATGGTGGAATCAAGAAACTAGTACGTATCCATTATAACTAAATAGCATTTTGGGTAATTGATTTCATCTTTTTAAAAATTGCCATCTTGATAAACAGTGGCGAGATCTTCATTCCCATTTAAATATAGTTCGTCCCATCAGCTGTGTTTCTGCTTCCACGTAGCCTCATGGGGCTTCTAAATAGCTTTCAAAAAACTGTAAAAGAGCCAATAACACATCTCTCGAGTTATATGTGGTTTCACTTTTGGAAAGGTGGAACATTATTTGTTTGTTTGTTTGTTCATTTTGTTTACAGTCCACCTTTCTCACAGGGACTCAAGGCAGATAATGCATAGTTTGGTGTAGTGGTTAAGTGCGCGGACTCTAATCTGGGAGAACCGGGTTTGATTCCCCACTCCTCCACTTCCACCTGCTGGATGACCTTGGGCAAGCCGTAGTTCTGGCACAGCTGTTCTTCAAAAAAAGAGCAATTTCTGCCAGAGCTCTCTCAGCCCCACCTACCTCACAGGGTACCTGTTGTGGGGAGGGGAAAGGAAAG
Organism: Lepidodactylus listeri; assembly: GCA_029233225.1. Taxonomy (NCBI): domain Eukaryota; kingdom Metazoa; phylum Chordata; class Lepidosauria; order Squamata; family Gekkonidae; genus Lepidodactylus; species Lepidodactylus listeri. Next base: position 25,308,863 of record JARCFY010000012.1, read on the forward strand.
GAGTTTGTAAGCTGCTCTGAGACTCCCTTGGGTAGGGAAAGGCGGGGCATAAATCCAATCTCCCCCTCCCTCCTCCTCCTCCTAGTGAGTCAGTACAATTAACAAACAATGGGACATTTCAGTAAACTGAAAGTCTGACTTCTGTGTAACACAACTGCACAAGAATAATGTGTTCCTTGATCCAGCTGTTGTGGACAGAGGTTCCTTCTGCACACAGTCTGACTCCAGTTCCTAGACTGGAAACATATAAAATGTACAAATGTATTATTCCTTGCATCTGATGAAGGGAGCTTTGCCTCTCAAAAGTTTATACCCCAGAAATTTTGTTGGTCTCTAAGGTGCTGCTGGACTCAAAATCTAGCTGTATTATTCCTGATAGTTCTTTTTTCCCCCTGCACTACTTTGATCTGTGTTTTGAATCAGGTTGGCCTGTTGGGCTGCAGGACAATGGGATCAGCACATCCCACACCACTTCAGGGAAAAGATATTGAAGTAGCGCGCTGTGGGGCTCTGGCGCTCTGGAGCTGTAGCAAAAGCGCCAGGAATAAAGAGGCCATACGCAAGGCTGGAGGCATTCCCCTGCTGGCTCAGTTGCTAAAGTCTCATCATTCAAATATGTTAATCCCTGTGGTGGGGACATTACAGGAGTGTGCCTCTGAGGTGAGTGACTGCCACAGTTACAGAAAACAAAAAGGCCACCTCTGTTGCGATCCAACCAAAATGCATACCAGTCCTTGAAAAAGGTCTGGTTTCACAAGTCTGATTTATGGACAAATGTATCACAGAGTAATTTTGGTAGTTATATGTCAAATACATTTTAAATAAAACCAGAGACAGCATTTTGACTAGCATTTTCTTCGGCAGCATGTGTGTGTGTAAAAATTAGCAAAAATGAAAACGTAGCAAAGGAAAGGTCACCATAAAAGTGCTTATAAAAGTCTCTGTTGTCTGCTAGATCAAGCATTCCAGCACATCTGTACAGGCAGCAGGTGATGTCAAAGACCTTTCTTAGCCTGAGACCCTGGAGTGCTGCTGCCAGTCCAAGTAGACAGTAGTGATCTGGCCGGACCAATAGTTTGACTCAGTAGATGGCTGCTGCATGTGGTCTACAGCTGTCTTGTTGTCCTAAGAAACATAATTTCAACATGAAGCATTTTTGCTGGTGTTAACTTGGTTGCAGTGGAAGATTAACGGGTTGGATCCTGTGCAAGGATCTCTGATCTGTCTGATTTTTCCTTCCCCTCAGCAGACACTTTCCATCCCAGGAAAGTAAATTTCATTTTGTTATATACGCATGTTGAAAATTTGCTAGGGAGCAGTCCATACCAGAGATCTGTGTAAGCTTGTTTTGGTCCAGCAAAGATCTATGGTAGTGCTTTGCAATTTGAATGATAGCAATCTGATTTATTAGCAGTGGAACTTATAGCATTTAACTTGTACTTGTAGCCGAGCTACAGACTTGCAATAAAAAACGAGAAGATGATTGAAAGCCTTGTGAAAAACCTGAACAGCGAGAACGAGGAACTACAAATGCATTGCGCTAGTGCCATCTTTAAGGTAAACATGGTTGGATTTCTTGTGTGCGACTTCCTGTGACAAACTTGACCATTTGAGGGGTGGGAAGAGATAAGTATTCACATGAATGAAAAACTCCAAACCTTAGCATGGGTACATGGTAATATGTCCTTGCAGGGTATGTTCAGAAGCTCGCTCTCTCTCTCTCTCCCTCTCTCTCTCCTCACACACAACTGTTCACAATGAGTGGAAGAGAATAGTAATCTACTTTGTGACATGGCAAAAAAAAATCTCCACTGTGTTTATTACCATTTGGCTTCTAGTATTGCCAAAATATTAGATTCTTCAGTTACAGAATTACAAACAGGAGTCTTGTGGCACCTTTAAAAAGAGGGGTGTGGGGAACTTAACCCTGAAACCTGGGATCCAGAACCTAAAATGGTAAGTCAAACAGAATAGAGGGCCAGCAATAAAAACTTAATGTGTATGGTATAAAAAGATACATGTGTTTATTAACAAAGAATTAAAAAACATACAAGGGCCCAATCACACCTCATGTAAAAATACCAGAATCCAGCACACAAGGGCTAATGGACTTGACCTGACGCGTTTTTAGCTTAAGGGACAACTTTACTGAGGACGTTTTGGCTAAACAATCATTGGAAGGCACTTTCTGGACGAGAAATGATTATCAGTGAAACATCATTTGGCATGTGATTGCATCTTTAGAGGCCCCATTTATACTTTTATTCTATGCCTAGTGGTTTCACTTTGGAACAATTCTTTTCTGGTCCATCTAGTATCTATGTTGCATAACTGTACGATTGTACTGTATTATGATATAAGCCAAAATGCTCCTCATTGTGTTTGACCTCTGAAAAAGGCCTATACAGGCCGAAATGCATTGTTTTGAACAGGCTTTAAGCACCACACCATTTCAGTGGTTTGTCATCCCCCCCCCCCTGGAAATTCCCATGGAATTAAAAAGACTTGATCATAGAAATGTGCTTCAGGGTGGGGTCAAATTGCATTCTGCTGAAAGCAATGGGAACACCTCCCCTTGGTTGTTCTTGTCTTGGAGTGATGTTTAACATTACTTTCTATCCTGGTATATTTCAGGTTTTTTAAACTAAAATTATTTTTCTTTCAGGAATAATTCTAAATTATTCTGATTTTTTTTAAAAGAATAAAAGTCCCAAGGAAATGGGAGAATATTATTTTTTCATAATAAACCAAAAACTTGTTAATGGTTTTACTGTAAAAACCTTTCCCTTCCTTCAGTGGAGCTCACATGGGAGTTCTTTGCAAGCTCAGCTGAAATGCTTGAAAACTGCATGGCAGCACCAGCGCTTACAGGACTGTGCCCACTGTTGCTAGAGGAACTAGCATTTTATGTGCTTGCTTATCCCAGTTTGTATTTTCCTTTGCTTACTCTTATGTCACTTTTTTAATTGCTGCAGTGTGCTGAAGATCAGGAAACTCGTGACCTTGTTAGGCAGCATGGCGGCCTCAAACCCCTTGCTGCTTTACTTGCTAATTCTGAAAACAAAGAACTTCTGGCAGCAGTGACAGGAGCAATCTGGAAATGTGCTATTAGCAAAGAAAACGTGACCAAGTACGAGTAATGTTTTAAATTTCTCGCTCATACATTCAGGTAGCATCTTTTGATTTTAAAATGAAAGCAAGCATGGCTCTGTACGAATTAAGACACATTTAGGTGTTGCAAGGCTGGCTTCTCCATAGTCATGCTCGTTCAGAAGTTCAGGCCAGTCCCCAGGCCAGTCTAGTTATAGTTACCATGTTGGAGTCCAAGGATGCTTAATTAATGATCTGTACATTTCACAACCCCGGTCCACTGATCACACCTTCTGTTTCTGCTGGCAAAAAGTCTTACTGGGCCTTAGAATGCAGAAGCGGGGGGGGGGGGGTGCCTTCACCTTGTTCTGCCTCCTTTTCATGGGCACCTCTTACTCCTGGGCCCGTCTTCTTGACCTCTTTTATGGTGTCCCAATAGGTCTCACAGGCCTCATCATGGAGCTTGGAGTTCTGTGGCCAGTCAGGGCTGCCAGTGACCTCTTGACCCCCTCCCTGTTGACAGACTGCTTGCCTCCCTCTCCTCTTGCTGCAGCACAGCTTTTAAAGGGCTCAGTTGTTCCCACGTCTGCCCAGCTGCAGGGCTCTGCCCACTTCCTGTGTTGTAACTAGACAGCAGTCTTGGTTGGGCCCTCCCAGTGAGGGACCAGCAAATGAGTGCTGGGCGGTCATCACTGGTGGAAGAGATAACTCTGGGGTTGGTACTGGGCTCATCTCCAGACAGCAGGTAAACCATGTGAATCTTACGGTTTCCAGCCTCCAGGTGGGGCCTGGGGATCTCCCGCTTTTACAACTGATCCCCAGCTGACAGAGATCAGCTCCCCTGGAGAAAATGGCTGCTTTGGAGGGTGGACGCTATGGCATTGCACCAGGTTGAGGCCCCTCCCCTCCCCAAACCCCTCCTTCTCCTGGATCCACCACCAAAGTCTCCAGGTATTTTCCAACCCAGACCTGGCAACCCTAGTGAATCTAGATGAATACTTTTGAGGTCTATTTGGTCATCTTAGGCAGATAAGCAAGCCTCAGCTTGCTCTGTTGTGTTAAAACAAGCCTTAGGGTATGTATACACTATATGTTCAGTCGCTCTCACAGGTTCTAGAACCTGTACAGGAGCCTAGATAATCTCTATCAGAATTTTCAGCATCTTTACAAAACTTTCAGTTCCAAGCATTTTTGAGGAAGTGATGACAGTACAATTTTAGCCAGTTGTGTAGATATGATCTTTAAGATTGACTTTAGTAGAAAATTTGTGCATCCTAGATGCATTATATTTTAAGAATTTCCAAGATATCTGAAACCACATTGTGATTTTTAAAGGCAATGACTACGTTTTTTGGATTATTATTCTTGAAAAATTAATTTTGATCTTCCACTGTTTTCTTTCAGATTCAGGGAGTACAAAGCTATAGAAACTTTGGTTGGCCTGCTGACGGACCAACCAGAAGAAGTCCTTGTGAACGTTGTTGGAGCATTAGGGGAATGTTGTCAAGAACAAGCCAATCGGACCATTATCCGGAGATGTGGTGGCATTCCATCTCTGGTTGCTTTACTCACTGGAACCAATCAGGCTCTTCTTGTCAATGTTACCAAAGCAGTGGGCGCTTGTGCAACAGAGCCTGAAAATATGATGTAAGTTTTCCTATTTTTTTAAACAAATGTCTTTTACATGGTAGCAAATCCTGTTGGTACATCCCAAAGGCGTGTTTTACAAAGGTGAATATCCAGTGAAAGGGGCTCCAGATGTTTCACAATGTTTTCTATGTTTTTTATACCACCGATGGCTTTGTTGTGAGTGGGTATAAAATGTACATCAGTTATTTTCTTCTTTACTTTGGGATATGTGGCCCAAATCCAAATAAGCTACTTCAGCTGTGTCCAAATGGGGTTTTGTTACTGTTGTTGTCTGAACAGCATTCCCTCATGCCAAATCACAAACTGTTCAGTAAACTCCCTGAGTTTCAAAAGTGATTTGCCATGTGGTATGAGGGGTTGTAGTCTGAGAAATATAATTTCAGATCTCTGAGACAGTTGTATGGCTCTCTGAATACTCTCTGTGTCCAATACACGCAGAACAGCAAGTGTAAGAGGATCAGTAGAGAATTTCCTTCTGGTTGGGAAGATGTGGTGGTTATCATCTTTGCCTGCTTTGCGTCCGCCATTTTGTGGGATCAGCAAGGCAGCCTAGTGCAGTCATGTAAGCAATGTGGAGGAAGGTTAACCACTGTACTTTGGTTGCTTTGAGTAGACTACATAGCTTTTCATGTTGTAGATGTTCCAGGCTGTATAGCCGTTACTTGGCATTGTAGTACCTGACGTTACGCCAGTGGCTGTGACTGGCATCCTCAGAGGTATAACACAGAAAGATGGAGTACTCTTTGTGTCAGTGTGAGAAGAAAAATGGTAGGCAGGTAGGCAGAATGGTAGGCAGGTAGAAAAATGGTAGGCAGGTAATTTATATCTACTCAGGAAGGTGGGGTAGGGAGATAATGACTCAGCCATTATCAGATTGAGTGGATCAACGAGGATCCCCATTCAAGCTGAAAAGGGAAATTGCTTTTACTTAAGAGAATTAATCCCTGCCCAGTGAAAAGGGAGATAGCTCTTGAAAGGGAAGTGAACCCTGGTCTATGTAGAGAGAAGGATTTTGTACTTTCCTGCCTTCAAAACAGTTAAAACAGAAACTGAAAAGAAAGCCTCCCTCATCAAAGTTTCAAAGACCTTGTTGCAAAGTAAAAAGACTTACTTGTTGGCAACATATCAGCTGGATTTAGTGTGATTACAAAGTTACTGCAGTTTTTATTATCAGTTCCCCTCATACATCCTACCCCTGATTCCACCTGACCTTTTCCCCTCCAAGTTAAACAAAATATTTTGTTTATTTTGAACTTTCAAAAGCCTCTTGTGTGCCATTACAGAAGTAGTGTATAAGCAGGTGATTTTGTCTCTTCTCTCAAGTCCCTGGGCTTAGACCAGCATCAAACTATATAATAATGTGACAGGGTGGGCCAGCCATAGACCAACAAATAAGAAGAAAATAGATAAAGGGGCTGCGGAGGGAGGGAGGGAGGGAGGGAGGGAGGAAGGATCCTGTACATGAGGGAGGGGGGAAAGATTAAGTATTTTGTTTTTGCTTTTGAACTGAAAATGTTTTTAACTGTTTAATTATTATTGTAAGCCTCTGGGAGCCACCAGGAAAGGTGGACTATAAATGTTTTCATAAATAAGGGTGGGTTATACTTTCAGGTTCTTTTGAGTGAAGTATGTTTTCAAACTTTTCTTCACATCTAGGCTTTTAAAAAGTAAATTTGCATACTTGGCACCATAAAAATGCTTTCCTGAAGTACTATTTATCTTTATGTTTATTTGATCTTTCTTTGATTTAGTAGCTGAATGTTTTAGTAGCTTTATATGGAAACGAAACAAATTTGAAATTAATTTTTCTTTTTTCCTTATGCACCAAGCATGGGCAGCAAAGAGGACTGATATTTTATTAACAGAGTTGCTGGTGTTTGACTTGTATAATGTAAAGCTTGTGTAGCTTGAGACCCCAGCCTTTAAACTTAACGAGATATGTTCCAATCAGATGTTTGGGCAGGCATTTGCTTTCACTGTATATAATATGGGAAAATCTCCACAAGGTCGTGACACAGTTCTCTGCTTATATACCAACAAGGTCAAAAAAGAGATAGCGATCTTCTCCTCCTCCTGTTCTGTTTTGCCTAAACCACTCGGTATTCAAAGTGTGTGTAGTGATTCCCATTTCCTGAAAGGGGCATTTGTTTTCATGACTTGGCTGTCACCCAGTGGCAAGACAGTGCAGAAGTGTAAACATGGCCTATGTGAACAGAGTTAAGTCAGGTGCTAGAGAGCTCTGCATAGATGGGACCATCTCTACAGTATGTTTCACACAGAATTGTAGGTTAGTTTTTTTTTTAAATGAATCTAACAGTGGCAGTGCCATCAATTAGCAAAGTAAACCACCCATAAATGCAAATTGATAGTTGTATTCGCATTCTTTTGGTCCTATATCCAACATGGACTGTTTCATATTAAAAACTGGTCCATGTGAGCACCAAAACCAAGACAGATAATTGCTAAAATTGTGGCCTCGCAAAACTCACCTTGTTTTAGATGGAGAAAAGATGCTGATAGTTTTGGGATGAAACATTCTAGAAAGTTAATCGGCTGAACTACGCTTCTGATTCATTTGAATGCTTTTCACTGCAGGAAGTATTCAGTGCATTAAATAGCTAAAAAAAAAATTGGGTTTGCAGCCCTGAACTATGTTTTATAAAACCAAGGCTAGATGTCAACTTCCACGTTGTCCAGGACTGGACTTACCTGCCGATGCGCCGGGAGCAGATGACAATGTGCTGCTGCCTTGGAGCACTGTGAGGACAGGTTTGCTCACCATCGCTGGCTCCAGGTTGGGGCGACACAACAGCGGGGATGGTGCCTGGCCACCTGTGGACCCATGGGGCTGTTGCTGTGGAGAACCATAGAGGCAGGAGCTGGGTCTCCCAGGAGGCGGTGGAACACCAAGGGCACCCGTTCACTGCACAGGCTGAGCCTGCCCGCACAGACTTGAGCCCTGCTGGCAGGACAAGGCAGAAGCGGACGAGGGCCAGTGGGAGATGCTGGCCCTGCCCCAGATGGAGCAGGAGGGAGGCAGGACAAGGGACTTAAAGGGACTGACGTCCTTACCCAGTAAGAGGGGAGCCAGGGGTGATAGTAAGAAGGACCACTGGGAAGCAGGGGAAGGAGGTGGGGAAGCAGGGCCAGGAGGCATAAAAGGAGGCCAGCAAGCTAAGGTTGAGGAGGAGGAGAGCAGGGGCGTATGAATGGACATTGGCAGAGGGGGGGGGGAATATAGGTGTGAGACTCCAGAAAGTGCCTGTTGCTTGCTGGCCAAAGCCTTTCACCTCTGTGTTGAGACCCCAGTGGCCCCTTTGAGACTCCCAGATCGACGGGAGAATGAGGGGACCCCGTGGGTAAGCAGAGATAGCCTGACACACATGTTGGGATATTTGGTGTAGCCTAGAAGTTACGTGCCTTGAGCTGGATAACCCAGGCCAGCCCACTCTTGAAAGCTAAGCAGAAGACATCTGAAGTTATAAAGTGGTCTTACTAACATGCAGAATGCACCCAGCTCTACTTCTCTTTTTCATCTGAGTTGGGTAGATTAGTGGAAGTTTTAAAATGGTGCTTGGAGGTGGATAAGGGCCAATAAACTGAGGTTTGGTTAATGTTGTGGCTGATCAAGGACTGAGCTGTCAGACTTTTCTGAATGGGGTTGCACTCTGCCTAAGGGAGCACATTCACAGTTTGGGGATACTCTAGAGCCAGGTCTGTAGATACAAGTGCAGATTTCCTTTGTGGTACATAGCATCTTCTGCCAGCTTTGACTAGTATGCCAATAGTAACCTTTCCTAGAAAAGTGAGACTTGTTCATGTTTATCCATGTTCTGATATCATTTTTTAAAATGCAAATAGTATATTTATGCTCTGACCTGGATAGCCCTGATTTTGTAAGATCTTGGACACTCTGGTTAGTATTTGGATGGGAGACCACCAAGGAATATCATGGTTGCAATGCAGAGGCAGGCAATGTCAAACCACTTCTGATCGTCCCTTGCCTTGAAAACCCTACAGCAGGGGTCCCCAATCTTTTTGACTCTGTGAGCACCTTTGGAATTCTGGCACAGTGTGGTGGGTACAATCACAAAATGGCTGCCAAATGAGGCAGAGCCAGCCACAAAATGGCTATCACAACTTACCTTCAGTCAAACATTTGAAGATCTTCATGGTCCCTGTGCAGATAACACAGTGGGTTCTGCGCTCGAGCCAGATCCTCGCCGGTAAAGAAGGAACAGGGTGGCGCAAGTCGTGACAGGAACACCCCAGACTGCACATATTCAACCAGTACTGCACCAGCTGCACTGGCTTCTGGTGGAGCACCAAGTCAAGTTCAAGGTTTTGGTTTTGACCTTTAAGGCCTTAAACAGTCAGGGACCAACATACCAGCGGGACCACCTCCTCCAGTACACCCTCGGGAGAGTGTTACGCTCTGCACAGAACAACTTGCTGGTGATGCCACCTTCCTACCTTTGCAGGCCCTCAAAACATCTAATGGGGGCATGTATTCCCCCCCCCCATCCAGAACACGTTAAACACCTATTCCCAAGTTGGCTTTACATGGCATTTGTTTTGGCTGGATTAAGTTTCAGTATATTCACCTTCATTCAGACCTTCTCCATCTCCAGATACTGATTTAGTATTTCTCCTGTCTCTGTGAATATAGAGAGAAAAACAAAACAGAACTGTATCTCATCAGTCTGTTGGTGACATTATGTTCCAAATCTTTGGATGATGTTTCCAGGAGCCTTCGTGAGGATGTTATTACTATGGAGGACAAGATAGAATTTTGTGGTACTCCATCAGCAAATTGCCATAGGGCAGAAATCCTCCAGCAATACTTCCTGGAACTTAGCAACAAGAAAAGATCAGAGTTATTGTGGTCCTGTACCTCCCATGCCCATTTTGGTCACGTGTTCCAGAAGAATTCCATGGCCAGAAGTCTTGCCAAAGACAGCAGAGAGTGGTTGGTTTGTTTATTAAAACATTTATATCCTGCCTTGCCTTTGGGCTTAAGGCGGCTTATAGTAACAGTTAAAACATCCCCAGCCAAAACCAAAGATAAAATAGCAAACCCCAAACCTCTTCTCCCTTAAAAAATGCCTTTCATTTAAACTCCCTCCAAAGCCCTGGCAAACCGGCAGACCTTGCAGTGCCTCCTGAAAACTTCCAAGGAGTGCCCCCCTCACCTCTTCAGGGAGCCCATTCCACAGAGCTGGAGCCACAATGGAAAAGGCCCAGGCTCTGGTCAATGCCAGACAGGCCACCTTAAGTGCGGGGATAGCTCCTTGAAGTTTCTAGGTTTTGGGGGACCTGGACAGACAGTGCCCAGAGCCCCCATCTGTCTACCACCAGGTGCCCCGCTCATAGTGCCCTTTCCACTCCCTCTTGCATGCCCCCACCTACCTGTGCATCCTTCTCCTGTTTGCAAGCCTTCCTGTATTCCATGCTCTGTTGTCTGGACCATGTGTACACCCAACCAGCGCTAGTCAGAGCCTGCCATGCACCAGGAGTGCTGCCATTTGTGCACCACCTACATGCACTTCCCCATTGATGGGGAACATAGGTGGTGGAACAATTAAAGCAAACAGATGGGAAAGGGCATGCAAACAGGTGGTAGAGGTGGTGTGTGGGTGGGGTCAGAAGCAGTGGGCCCCACCAGAAGTCATGGGCTCTGGCAGCCGCCCCACTTCAGGGTATGCTGATGCCATCCCTGGCAGAGAGGTTTAGGAGGATCAGCAGGGGTGCAAAATGGCCATTATGGCCACTGGGACTTTTCCCGGTGGACTGATAGCCTGGAGAGCCACCTCTCCTCAGCCTACCCAGCATGGGCCAGGTCAGCCCAGGGGCAAGAGAAGTACTAGCTGGTCAAGTTGCATGCAGCCAAGGCACCACCCTGGCAGACAAGGAAGATGCCACAACACTACCTCTCTTACGGCTGGCTCTTTGTCCCTCCTTCCATATGTATTTGTGGGCTTTTCCAGGGCTGCTTTGGTGTCTCAGTCCACCCGTGGATACATTCATGAGCTGCACTGGCTTCAGGTGGAGTACTGGATCAGGTTTAAGATTTTGGTGTTAACCTTCAAGGCCCTTAACAGTCTGGGACCCACATATCTCTGGGACTGCCTGTCCTGGCAGATAAGAACTTACTGATGGTCCTTGGCCTGAGTGACATCCGGCTGTCCTTGACCAGGGCCAGGGTATTTTCTGGCCTGGCCCCAATCTGGTGCACTCTCTGCTGAACAACATCCATGCCCTGTGGGCCTTAATGCAGTTCTGCAGGGACTGTAACGTGGAGATGTTCTGCCAGGTGTTTGGTTGAGGACAGTGACAGTTTCCATCTGTCTGGCACTCCTGTCTCCTGCTCCCTCCCCCCGCCCCGGCAAGGCAGTGGCACAACTGATAGTGCATCATCTCATCAGGCAATTATTATTATTGTTCTTTTATTGTTTTTAGCTGTGAATTTAATATTAAATGTTTTATTGATGTACACCACCTTGAGCCCTGTTCTGCAGGGGAGAGCAGTATAGAAATTTAATTTAATAAATAAATAAAGCCCCTGTCAACATCAACTGACAGTAGATAATCTGCTAGGGCAACCAGCTCAGTTTCTGTACTATAACCAGGTCTGAATCTAGGTAGAAAAGGAGTTAGGTTAATCATTTTTATCCAAGAACACCTGGAATAGTTTTGCTGCTACCCAGGTTAGATTACTGTAATACGTTCTACATGGGGCTGTCTTTGAAAATGAAGCTTCAGTTAGCATAAAATATAGCAGACAGATTGTTGACTGGTATAAATTACAGGGATCATGTTGTGCCAGCCTTTAGACAACTGCACTAGATTAATTTCCAAGGCCGATTCAAAGAAACGGCCATTGCTTTTGAGCCATAAACAACTTGGGATCAGGGATACCCAAAGATCCACCTACTTGCCCATCAATTAAGACCTTCCTCTGAAGTGATACGAGCAAAAACCAGAGAACAGGATGTTTCTGCTACAGCTTCCCAATTAGGGAATGCTCTCCGTTCATGTCTCTGCCTGGCACCAATCTCCTTAAGCTTTCAGCAGCAGGTGAAGAGCAATCAGGCGTTTTGTTGTATTTGTACTTTTTAGCTGTACTTTTTGGCTGATTTGGGTAGTGGTCAAGGCGAAATTCACACCTGCCTCCTGAAGTGTACTTCTGCCTTTAGTATGCATGTGTGAAAAGAATGGAAAGACAGTTTTAAAGGTGCTCATATCAGGTTTCTGAATCAGTGGGTGGCCATGCACAATGGTTGATTTACAATTTACATTTTAACCTTCCTGTTCTTTATAATGCACATGAGATTTCAGACTACAACTCTTCTGTCAAGATATCTCCACTTTTTAAATGCTGAAACAAATGGAAGCAGGGTAATTTCCCTCCAATGTCAGTTATATCTGTTTCAGCCTTCACATCCATATATGATGTCTCCTGGATATTTGGAGGAATGGGTTGACAGCTTCGCAAGCCTCAAGGATGTGAGTTTGTGTCATTAGCCTCTTTGGGTGTCATCGTATCCGCCTTCAGCGACCATCCTGTGCAGGCTGCGTTCTCCTATTTTTGCAGTGAGAGGAGAAGAAACGGAGATTTATACAGGGGCATTATGATACTGGCTGATTTGTTTTCAGTTCCCTTCCTAATAACCCCCAGCATAGCGTTGTCCTTTTTCATTGCAGTTGCACACTGTCTCGATATTTTTATTGAGTTATCTACTACGACTCCAAGATCTCTCTCTTGGTCAGTCTCCACCAGTTCTGACCCCATTAATGTGTATTTATAGTTAGGATTTTTGTCTCCAATGTGCATCACTTTCCACTTGGCCACATTGCACCCGATTTGCCATGTTGATGCCCACTCACCCATCCTCGACAGATTCCCTTGGAGGGCCTCACAATCCTCCCTGGTTCTCACCACCCTGAACAACTTCGTGTCATCTGTAAATTTAGCCACTTCACTGCTTACTCCCAACTCCAAATCATTAATAAACAAGTTAAAAAGCATCGGGCCGAGTACTGATCCCTGCGGTACCCCACTGCTTACCTCCCTCCACTGAGAAAATTGCCCATTTATACTCACTCTCTGTTTCCTTTTAATTAGCCAGTTTTTGATCCACAAAAGGACTTGTCCTTTTATCTTATGACTATTGAGCTTACTTAGGAGCCTTTGATGAGGAATTTTGATGAGGAAGTCAAGGTAAACAACATCTATTGGGTCCCCCTTGTCCACATGTTTGTTTACTCCCTCAAAGAGCACTAACAGGTTAGTGAGACAAGATCTTCCCTTACAGAACCCATGTTGAGTCTTCCTCAGTAGATTTTGTTCATCAATGTGCCTACTAATTTTTTCCTTAATAACAGTTTCCACCAACTTACCCGGTATCAACGTCAGACTGACTGGCCTGTAATTTCCCGGATCTCCTCTGGAACCCTTTTTAAAGATGGGAGTGACATTCGTTACCTTCTAGTCCTCAGGAATGGAGACAGATTTTAATGAAAGATTACATATTTTTGTCAGGAGATCCACAAGTTCACATTTGAGTTCTTTCAGATCTCTCAGATGTATGCCACCCGGGCCCGGTGATTTATTTGTTTTAAAGTTGTCTGTCAGTCATAGGACCTCCTCTTTTTTCACCTCAATCTGACTCAGCTCTTTCAACCCCCCTCCCGAAATCAGTGGTTCTGGAGTGGGCAAGCACTTCTCATCTTCCACAGTGAAGACAGAGGCAAAAAAATACATTCAGCTCCTCAGCCATTTCCTTCTCATCCTTTAGAACACCTTTTACCCCTTGGTCATCCAAGGGCCCCACTGCTTCCCTGGCTGGTTTCCTACTTCTAATGTATTTGAAGAAAGTTTTATTGTTGGTCTTTATGTTTTTTGCGATATGTTCCTCATATTCCCTTGTTGCCTGCCTGATCACAGACTTGCATTTTATTTGCCACAGCCTATGTTCCCTTTTATCAGCCTCACTGAGACTAGCTTTCCACTGCTTAAAGGAATCCTTCTTACCTTTTACCGCTTCCATTACTTTGTTTGTTAACCATGCAGGCTTTTTTCTATACCTATTGTGCCTTTCCTAACCCGTGGTATATATTTTCTCTGAGCCTCCAGGATTGTAATTTTAAATAGTCTCCAAGCTTCCCCAATGGTTTTGACCCTTTCTAATTTTCCTTTCAGTTTTCTCCTCACATGTCCCTTCATATCAGAGAAGTTACCCCTTTTAAAGGTAAAAGTGGTTGTGTCAGTCTTTTTCGGCAACTCTATTTATACAGATGTTGAACTCAGTAGCATTAAGGTCCTCTCAAAGACTAGGACTCCTGGTAAACTGGAATAAATCATGATTAGTTCCATCTCAGAGGGTACAATTTATCAGAGTTATGCTAGACTCCCTAGTGGGGAAGGGTTTTCTACCTCCTGAAAGGGTACAGGCTATCTTTGCCTTGGTGAGACAGTTCAGATCTTACCAATTCTAATCAGTTCAGAAAATTCTGTGCCTTTTGGGAAATATGGCTTCTTGCACTGCAGTCCTGCCTATGGCTAGGCTACATATGCGGCCTCTGCAGCTCTGGTTTCTATCTCATTATGGAGCTGAGGTTCATGAGGTAGTTCTTACTATGAATGCTTCATTCTTGGGTTGGGTTGCCCACTCTGAGGGACTGTTGGCTAGGGGTATTTGGTTAGAAGATGAGAAGCTGCTGCACATTAACATTTTAGAATTGCGAGCAGTTCATTGTGCCCTTAGTTGTTTCTCAAATATTCTTTGGAACCAATCCATCTTGTCCAGATGGACAATACAGTTACCATGTTTTATTTAAACAAGCAAGGGGATACAGGGCACAGAGATCTATGTCAGTGAATCTGAATGCTTCCATTCAAGCTATCCACATCCCTGGGAGTTTAAACACAGAAGCCAACAGACTGAGCAGGGCTGGCACACTCTCCCATGAGTGGTCCATAAAGGCCATGTACCTGGAACCACTTTTTACTCTCGGTCCCCCCCCCCCCGACATTGATCTTTCTGTGACATGAGAAAACAAGAAGGCTGTATGGTTCTGTTTCCAAGCAAAAGTAGGAGCTGGTTCCCTAGGGGCTGCATTTCAGTTTTGTTGGCAGCGAGCCCTGTTTTGTGTGTTCCCTCTGTTCCTGCTCCCTATTAGGATAATAGAGCAGGGGTGGCCAACCTGTGGCTCGGGAGCCACATGCGGCTCTTTCACACATATTGTGCGGCTCCTGGCAGGGCGGCTGGGGAAGCAAAGGGGAGGCATGCTTTTTCTCTTTCTCCCTTCCTTCCTTCCTTCCCTCCTCCCTCCCATCTATTTGCTTTCCTAGTTTCTCTCTCTCTCTTTCTTTCCACTTCTTTAATTCTTTCTTTCCATCTCTCTCTTTTTCTCTCTCTCTCTCAATATCATTAGCAAACAAGTAATATCATTATCAATAACCGGTTTTCCTCGTTTGTTTTTATTTTTGGCAGTCCCATTTAACGTTAATAAAAAGCAAATTTGCATATTTTTAAAAATAAAAACGTGTGTGTGATATTTGTTCCTGTCTTGCGGCTCTCAGACATCTGATGTTTATTCTATGTGGCTCTTACGTTAAGCAAGGTTGGCCACCCCTGTAATAGAGAAAGCCAGGAGGGAGAGATTGAACATGATCCTGGTAGCACCCTTTTGGCCTCATCAAATATGGTTTCTGATCCTTATGGAGATCTCCTGTGGCCAGTTCCATCCCCTACTAAACTGACCAAATTTAATCAGCATCAACCATGTGCTTCATCACAGTCTGAGCTGCCTCAAACTGATGGCTTGGAGGATTCAGATAAAGACCTAATATTTTCTAAGGAGGTTAATGATGTTCTCTTGCAAGTCATGCAAACTCAGTTTTCTCCCATCATTTATTTAAGAGGTTTCTTAAGGGATTAGGTAATCCCTACCCGCCCTGAGATCCTTTAGTGCTCCAGTGGTCACTGTCTGTTGTGTTAGCTCAGTTAATGCTCAAGCCTTTTGAACCCCTTGCTACCTGTTCTTTGGCAGAACTTTCTATGAAGGTGTGTTTCTTAGTAGCTGTTACCTCAGCCAGGAGGGTGAGTGAGCTAGCAGCTCTTCAGATAAATCCCATTTTTGAAGCTCTTTCCTGAAAGGGTTAATCCTTCATCCTAGTCTTAGGTCTCTTCTTACGGTAGTTCCTAGGTTCCACTTATCCCAAGATATTGTTTTGCCTATATTTTTTCCTGCACTGAGCTCTGAGAATGAGTGCTTGTTGCATTCTTTAGATGTTAGGAGGACATTATTATTTTACCTCACGAGAACCCTAGAGTTTCACAGGGATAGAGCCCTGTTTATTTGTTTTAGTGGCCCTAAGAGAGGTAGGGTAGTATCATCTCAGACCTGTGCTGGTGGTTTGTCAGGATCCTTAGAAAGTGTTATGTTAAAGCCAGATTGCCATGCTCATTGAACATTCATGCCCATTCCACTAGGGCAATGGCTTCTTCCACAGCTTCCCTGGATGGAGTGCCTTTGACGGATAGCGGCAGTAGCTGAAGAGCTGCTACCTGATCATTGGCAGACATATTTGTTCATCATTACATTTTGGATCTGCAGGCGAGACATGAGGCTCAAGTGGGCAAGGCAGTTCTTCATTCACTGTTCAAGTGAGGAGAGTATACCCCACCGCCTGGTGAGTAGCTTACTAGAATCTCCATGTGGGACTGCACAGAAGATTGATGATGAAAACAAAGTTGCACTTACCTGTAACTGTTGTCCATCAAGTATATTCTGTGCGTGCACACCTACACTCTCTCCTGCCCAGGCTTTTAGCTGCAAAGACCTATCTGGTGGCAGGCCTGTTCATGTGCAGTCCCCTTGTGTGCTTGCACAGAAGATACTCAATGAACAATGGTTACAGGTAAATGCAGCTTTGTTTTATCCCCTTTTTTGTGTTTAACTTCAAATTTAGCTTTTCCATGTAAAGATTAATGCACTAAAATAGACAGGATTTTTTAAAAAAAAAAACCCAACCAGATGGAGCTTGAGTCTCTGATTTATAATAGTATTTATCAAAGGAGTTTGTAACAATTTTTTAAGTTTGCATGAGCAGAATTGTGGTTTTCAAAAAGATGAGATGGTGCTCTGCAAGACTGGAAACCTGTAATCTTACCAGGGAGCACAATCTATATAGTCAGTATAACACTGTTTACATTTGTGTATGTGGTCTCAGTTGGCAGGAGATGCAGTCAGACTTCTCAAGAGTCCTGGCATATCGTGGCGTAACAAAAAGGATGATAAATATAAGAAACAGATGTTGAGGGTGTATGCATGTGCCTCTGAGTAAGTCTGGTGCTTGTTTACCCTGGAAATATTCAATATCAAATTATTAGTGCACAAAAGTGGTTTGCTGTAGGTTAAGGTTTGTAACATGCTGAAAGAGAGACTCCATTTAGAACTTTTATCTTGGCAGTAAAACGAATACAGGCCCTGGCAATTCAGGAGATCTTTAAAATGAGCACACAAATTAATGATTTCTTGGTTAGACAGGCAGTGGCTAAAAACAATAATCACGGGCTATGCAAATATATCCCAATATTGCACAAGTAATCAGTTGGACAGTGTGACCAAGACTGGCTTCTGTGCATATTTTAGGAAGCTGTGAAAGTGGCTTTGGAGCCATGGCCTGTCAGGTGGGATTCAGCCAGAGCTAGTTCCAAGAACATATCTCAAGGCAAACTTGAAGTCTTTGTAGAATGTCATCTCAGGAACTCGAAGTAAGCATGCTGAATCAGGCAGTCAAAAAAAACAATCTGTTGGAAGCACATCCAGCTTTCCAGAGAAAAGGGCCATATGAGCAGGTAAAGCAGATCAGAATGGAACGTGTGATCCAAAGCTCATGTGGTAGCCATGTGAACTGGCCCTAATTCTACTAAGATGTCATTAAACCTTCATGCTACCTTGGTTTTTTCTCTTGCTTCACTTGAGGGGAAAAAAGTTTTCTACATCCACTCTTTCCTTCTTGTTTGGAGGAATGCACTGTCCTCACATACACCTTCTCTAGAATTTCCAGAAAATGTTTAACTTACTTGATTAATTGTATATATCTATATCCTTCCTCTTTTCCACCATGGAATTGCGGTTGCACCTGCAGTTTTCTTGGAAAAGGCCCTTCTCAAAAAAATTTGCACAGTAGCTACATGGGCTGTAGTTTCTATCCTGGAAGTCACTGCTCAAGCAAGGATCTTAATAAGAGAACTTTAGGCTTGGTGATCCCTGGGGGATTTGTTCCCTGCCTCGCTTATGAAGAGGAAAAGGGAAATCCTGAACTGATGATAGTTACTTAAATCCTGGTCGGCATACTATCTATCCTTCTGCTCTGTTTTAAGCATTGGAAAGGGCTAAATCCTAGTCATTTTTGATGCTTTGTAAGCTATTAGGCTCAGCTGCAGTGTTATTGTCTCACTTTGTTTACGGCCAACTCATATGAAGAATATAAGTCCAGAGGCAAAGTTCCAAGCTCTACAGCAAGAGAATAATTTATCTCTTGATGCTTGGACTGTTCTGAGTTAGGACAAAGGTAGCTTTAGTTGCAGGATCAAACTTTCCACAGACAGACAAGATGGAACTGCAGGAAGAAAGGCAAGATGGGGGACAATAATAAGGGATGAACAAGAGACAGGATCAAGAAACCAGACGTGTTTGAAATTATTCAACTGGAGCTTTGAATTCCAGAGAGGTAGCTGTGGTACAGCATCATCCTAACTCTGCTTAGGATGGCACTGTTAAGTCTGTTGCAGCAAAAATGGAACAGAAGTGTAATGGTACCTTAAAGACTAACAAGATTTTGTTCCAGTGTAAACTATGCTGAACTAGAGCCTACTTCCTTGGATGCAACAGTCTGAGTTGCAATGCCTGTGTTATAAGGATTTGGGATTTCTCACTGGTCTGAGTCAGTGCAGGGGTGTGTAGTCAGCAGGGTAACCCAAGTGCAAAAGAAGTGGGACCAGTGATGGGGAAAGGGAGACAGGAAAGCAAGATCAAGGTCTTGTAATGTTGCAACATTCATAACGGGTATTCTAATGTATATTTTGCAGGAAAGTGCACTAGGCTGGACGATAACTCAAAAGATATACTAATATGGAACACTTGATTTTTGGTTTGAGAAGCAGGTGTTGAATCCCATTTATGACTCACCAGATGCCTTTCAACAAATTGCTTGCTTGTAGCAGAGTTCAGTTTTCTGAGAGCCTGAGAATATGAACGGTCGACCTCTCAAGACTGGTGGGAGAAGCAGCGAGACATTCAGTCACCCTGCATTCCTTTAACAGTGGTGCATAAGCAATGAAAATATCATGAAATACCATTATAGTGGTTCTGAGCATATTCAGTACAGAATACACTATAGGGTGCATTAGATTTTTAAACTGTTTTGTATGCTTTTTCTTCCCTCATGCAGAACCATGACTTACATACTGCTTTCATTTCTAGCTGTGTGCCCTGTCCTTGTTTTATTACAGCTTCTTGGTATGAAATCTACTTTCCTGCTTTCTGTCATACTATTTTTTTTGTTGGCATAAATTATATTGGCAGTGTAAATCTGCCTGCCTTGTTTAACATTTCAGGCTATCCTTGCTCCTCTCCACAATACCTGCATGTTGGAAAGCAAAATTATATAACCAGGTTGCATCAATTTATGTAAAGCTGTGGTTACTTTAAACAAAGAGTTTGTGTCCTAAATCATTCTGTCTGCATCAAAATAATTGTCTGATTATGTACAGGGCTGATTTTCTACTTACTTTTCATTCCTGGCAAACTCATTTTACATAATGAACAGGAATTAGATGTTCTTGCTTGATTTTTTTACATGAGTAAAATCTGTGTTTTATTTCATTTTCAAAATAAGGGATTCACAATTAAAGATGTGGACAAACTGTGTAGAATTAAACATTTGAGGTTATAAAATCAAAGTATGCCTGATTTTCTTTATCTTCATTTCATCTGCTTTGAATTTTGCATATCTTCCCCAACAAAGCCATGTTTGTAAAGGATATTAAGTTTTGTTTGGTCTTCCTCTCCATTTTAAAGTACTCAGTGGACTTTAATATAAAGTTATGATCCCCCAGACTGATTGATATATAAACATAAGACAGATGGTTTAAAGATGACTCTGATGATAATTCATTTTTCAGCTAGACATGAAGATACTTTGATTACAGTATGTTTAAGCAATTATAACACGGCATTCAGTGTTAGCCTTGTCGGTAGGGAGCGCATGAGAAACAAGCTACACGTTATTCGTACCTAACAAAGGGTGCACTGTGGTGTGACCCATTTTAATTCTGAATGTTAGGTTAGCAACATAGAAATTTAAAATATGTCATACAGCAAGGTAAATAAATTAAACATAGACTCAATATAGAGTTAAGTACATAGTTTTTTGGCATAAATATTTGTTTTGGAAAGTATTTGTTGCTATATGAAAGAGACCAGTATGTTTGAATTTTGGTTTGACTTTGCATGCAGCTCGTTAAAAAGTCACATGGCTTGTTTTTTAAGTTTACAAGAGCCCCAGCTATATAATGTCAGTTATTTATTTATTTATTTATTTTACGAAAAGATTTTTTTTTTTAAGGCAAAGTGCTGTGGGGGAAAATTGTACAAGACTCAGTGAGAAGGTATATCTTGTTCTCGATGATGTTTGTACAATAATCCGTTTATGGAGAATTTTGGCATATTCTGCTGATAAAAAAATTACTATAACCTAACATATCACTGTTGATGAACTGATCAAAAAAATCACAAACAAGTCTTGCAACATGGTTAGCTAATGTACAGGTGGTTAGCTAATGTACATATTTTGCATGTTTTTCAATTGATACACTCGATGTGTTCCTTTTATAGGATAATTGATCGCTTGGATGGTGTTCGCTTGTTGTGGTCTTTGTTGAAAAATCCTCATCCAGATGTTCAGGCAAGTGCAGCCTGGGCTATCTGTCCTTGTATTGAAAATGCAAAGGTAAGAAGATATTTTCTAAATGTAATACATTTTGTATTGATTACTAGCAAAATGTTCAGCAAGCAGTTGAAATGTGTATGAAGTAGTTAAATGAGTTGTTGCTTGCCTTCATAGGCACCCCTTCATCATTTGCACTTTAATGGCCAGGCCTCTTAAACACTGCAATAATTACCCCTTTCTATAATGTGAATTGTACTGGTTGCTAGGCATGTAAGTATGTCTGAGATGTAAATGGAGATTGGTATAATGACTGATGGTATTATTTTAAAGACATTGATGATTCACAGAAGCTTATGTAGTTCTTAGTGGGAAGGGGAACCTAAGATGAAGGATCATAGTGTGAGAGTTCTGCTCAAAGTAGTCAAGGATCAGATCTTGGTTGGTTAACCACAGTTCTTTATTCCCTATTTCTACATTAGTACAGCATCTCGGATTATTGTCAGAGATGAGACAAATTATACAAGCGGGTCTATTATACCATTCCAAGGAGTTTGAATTACCCATAGATAGCTAATCCCCTTAAGGGAAAATTGGCGGGTTAAAAGGTGTCCTGACCGTTTGGTTCTCACAGGAAAAAAGTGAGGTGTTAAGCAGTAAATTTCCTCTCCCAAACCAGACCCCTCAGATGTTTCGAGTTCACATAACAATCAATGGCTCCAAGGTTCTTTTGCATTTGATAAGAGATGAGAGGCATCCTCCCTCGAAGTTACTGCCGGAGCAGCTGGAATGCGGAGGCAGGGATGTGAGGCCTCCTTGTTCTCGCAAATCATTGTTGTCACCCTCCCGGCCAGGACAGAAACAATGCATCATGGTTACATAGGTCCCAATATACTTTAGATACATATGATAGTGAAAGACATGCATGCATGAAGTTAAATCTAGATCTGACTAATACATTGGCTGAATTGGCAGATTCTGACACCCTGCCCTCCTCATAATTCACTTCACCTAGCTTTATCAGGAAACATTTTATGAAACAATTTTGTCAGTTTAGGAGCGTGAACATGTTCTGAGCGAATCCACTCGTTGTGTTCCGGGCCGAAATCTAACCATCTAACTAAGTAATATAATCGGCCTCTTCGCATCTTGGAATCAAGGATTTCAGTTATCTCGAAGTGAGGGGCCCCCTCCTTCATCAGTGGAGGAGGAACTGGAGGAGCTGGATGCCAAGCATTCGGCCCAGGATCTTTCTTCAGTAGGCTGAAATGAAACACAGGGTGCACAGAACTCAGTGATTTAGGCAGTTCCAGTTCAAAAGACACATCCGATATTTTACGTAGTACTTTATAGGGTCCAACATATTTCCATCCTAGTTTTCTGCTGGGCTGCAACCCATGAATATTTTTGGTGGAGAGATAGACAGAGTCCCCGGGTTGGAGATCCCAGCCTGCTGCTCGCCCTCGATCAGCATATTTTTTGTAATCCTCTTTGGCGTGGTCCAATGCTTTGCCTATCAATGGCCAGGAGTCCTGGAGACTAGACCACCAACTCTTAAAATCCGATGGGGAAGCATTGGGGACATTCTCAATGGTAGGCAATGGTTTCCCCTCAAAACCCCCGACTGCCATGAAGGGAGAGACTCCCGTGGAAGAGTGTACTGCATTGTTGTAGCTATATTCTGCAAACGGCAGCAGTTCCACCCAATTGTCTTGGTGATAATTAGTGTAACATCTCAAAAACTGCTCCAATATCTGATTAGTTCGTTCGGATTGGCCATCGGTCTCTGGGTGGTAACCCGAACTCAGGGCTGGTTCTATGTCCATCATTTTCAGGAGCTCCCGCCAGAAGCTGGCAACGAACTGACTGCCCCTGTCGGATACCACTCTCTTCGGAAAAGCGTGTAATTTAATCACGTGATTGAAAAAAGCTTTGGCCATCCCTTTAGCGGTGGGCAATTGCTTGAAAGGGGTGAAATGCGCTTGCTTCGAAAATGTGTCTACCACCACCCAAATAACCGTTTTTCCTTTGGAGGGGGGCAAATTGGTGATAAAGTCCATGGCTATGGCCTCCCAGGGTCGCGAGGGGGTGGGTAGTGGGTGCAACAATCCAGGAACTTTCCCCCCCCGCTTTTTGCACATTAAACAGGTTTGGCAAGCCGAGACGAAGTCGGAGACGTCTTGGCGCATGCGCGGCCACCAGAATTGACGCTGGATCAAATTAAGGGTTTTTAGGAAGCCAAAGTGCCCAGCAAGCTTAGACGAGTGGCAGGTCAACAATATCTCCTTACGTTTGACCTTTGGCACCACTAGTTTGTCTCCATGCGGCCAACATTGATCTTCTCTCTTGGAGCATTCCTCCAGAGCTTCCAACTCCTCTACCTCCTCAGGAGCATAATCCCCCCCCCAATCACATTTCCCAATGTCCAACTGTGCTTTCTTAGCTTGGCTCCTGGTGACTACTGCCCCCCCTAACTGCTGGGGGGAGAACATGGAGTCAAACACCTCTTCCTTGACACTCTCATGTTGGGGCAATCTGGACAGTGCGTCTGCCAAGGAGTTAGCTTTCCCAGGAAAATGCTTAAGCACAAAGTTAAACTTGGAGAAGAAGTCGGCCCATCGCAGCTGTTTGGCGTTGAGGGATCTCTGAGTGCGCAGCGCCTCTAGATTCTTATGATCAGTCCATATTTCAAACGGAGTCTGCGCACCCTCCAACCAATGCCGCCACGTAGTGAGCGCCAACCTAATGGCTGCGGCTTCTTTGTCCCAGACCGACCAATTCCTCTCCGTTTCGTTAAATTTTTTCGAAATGTAGGCCAGTGGGTGCAATTTCCCTTCCGGACCACTTTGCAATATGGCCCCCCCCATGGCTACATCAGACGCGTCTACATGGATTACGAATTCTTTGGTTTCGTCAGGGTGTGCTAGAATGGGCTCAGAAGTAAAAAGAGTCTTTAAAGTCTCAAACGCCCTCTGACACTCCCCGTTCCAAGCAATTTTTTCTCCTGGCTTTCCTGCCTCGGGCCCTCTCCCCTTAGTTTTTAGTAAGTCCGTTAAGGGGAGAGTAACCTTAGCAAAGTCCTTGATGAAGGTTCGGTAAAAGTTACAAAATCCTAAAAGGCTCTGCAATTGTTTTCTCGTTCGCGGAGCCTCCCATTGCACCACCGCCTCCACCTTCCCCGGGTCCATTTCCAAACCCTTCTGAGAGATGCGATAGCCCAGGAAGTCCACGGACTCACGGTGGAATTCACACTTGGATAACTTAACATATAGCTGGTTTTTTAGTAAGGTCGCGAGGACTTCCCTGACTAATTTCACATGTGCTTTCTTATCAGTAGAATAGATCAAGATATCATCTATGTAACATAACACGCCTTTAAATAGGTGCTTGTGCAACACTTCGTTGATTAAACTCATAAAGACCCCGGGCGCGCCACTTAAGCCGAACGGCATCACTAGGTATTCAAATTGTCCCAGGGGGGTATTAAAGGCAGTCTTGGATTCATCCCCCTCCCTGATGCGCACCCTGAAATAGGCATCTTGTAAATCCAGCTTGGTAAAAATCTTCCCCTTAGCAGCTTCCGCCAACAGGTCTTTTATTAAAGGGAGGGGGTAAGCGTTGGTAGTGGAGACCGCATTCAGTCCCCTATAGTCGGTGCATAATCGCAAACCCCCGTCCTTTTTTTTTCTGAACAGCACCGGCGCAGCGAAGGGGGACTTGGCTGGGCGGATGAAACCGCGCGCTAGATTCTTGTCCAAGAACTTTCGCAACTCTTCCCGCTCCAAAGGGCTCATGGAGTACAATTTCCCCTTTGGGAGTTTCTCTCCTGGGAGTAGCTCTATAGCACAGTCCGACAGTCGGTGGGGGGGCAGCTCGTCCGCCTCAGTCTCGCTGAATACTTCCAGCAAATCTCTATACTCCTTGGGCACCATGGTGGGGGTGAGAGCGAGCGCGGGGACCGGGGGAGGAGTGGTCGGCGGTCCGGGTCCCCATTCCGGGTCCCATCTATGGGTAAGGCAGCGTTCGTCCACCCACGAGATCTTCCCTTCGCTCCATTTAATATAAGGGTCGTGCGCCCCGAGCCAGGGGCTGCCCAACACCATAGGGAATTGGGCGTTTGGGGTGATGACAAAAGCCCGCTTCTCCCAATGTTCCCCCGTCCCCACCATCAGGCTCTCAGTCTCTGCTATGCACTCCTCCTTCATCTCAGACCCATCCATTTGAGTAAACTTTAGGGGTTCCACCAATGGGGTGACTTTTGGTCCCAGCCCTTCCACTACCAAGGGGCTGATCAGGTCCCGCGCACACCCAGAGTCAATTAACGCGCGGACCCTCATGTGGGTGCCTGATCCAGGGGTCACCACAGTCACTACCATATATAATAGGGGGCCAGGGATGCTCACCGGAGATGGCGCTTCTTGGCGGGGGACCTGCAGCTCTGCGCCGCTCACTGCAGGTCGTTGGAGTTTCCCGACATCTGCGTCTCCATCAGCTCTAGCTCCCCCTGGTCACTGGTAGCTCCCTCCAGCTGCAACGCCCGGGGCTTCATTGGTGTTTTTCCCCGGCTAGGGGTGCTCCCCACCACGGGTGTCGAGGTCTTCGGGCCTTTCCCTCCCCCTCTTGGGCAGGCGGAGGCGAAGTGGCCACTCTCCCCACACTTCATGCACAGCCCTTGCCGAAACCTGGCATCTCGGACGTCTTGCACGCTGGATCGGGGCTTTGCTCTGGGGGCTGCTTTGCTGGCCGCCGTCACCGAAGCTCCCATCTTGATCAAGGCGAACCGCTCCTCCATGTCGATGGCGGCTCTCATCCAGGTGGCCAATGTGCCCGGACGGCCCCCCAACAGCACGGTTTCGTAAATCTCCGGGTTCAGGCCCTCCCAATACTTCTCCATGAATAACTCCTCCGGCCATCCGTGGATTTTGGCCGCGATAAGCCTGAACTGGTCAGTGTAATCCCTCACCGTCGATCTCCCCTGGAACAGCTTCCTTAGTTGATTACGGGCCTTTTCCTCACCCAGGGGGTCTTCGAACTGATGGCGGAGGGCCCACATGAAGTTGTTCAAGGAACGCAACTCAGGTCCTGGGGTGTCGTGCAGGCTCACATACCAGTCGCTGGCGGTGTCTTTCAGCTTGGAACCGATGTAGCCAATCCGTTCTTTCTCGGTGGGATAGAGGTGGCCCCAGCTGTCCAGGAATCTCTCTATCTCCAGCATGAAGAAACGCAGCTTCTCCGGGTCCCCATCGAAAGTGGTCGTCAACGGGTCGGAGGGGGCTGGGCGGACGACTGGAGCGACCGGGGCCGGGGCGGGTGCTGGAACGGGCCCTGGCACCGGGGCCGGAACGACCGGCTGGACTGGCTGTGCCGGCAGAGCGGGCACCTGCGGCTGAACCGGGACCCCTCCGGGCGCTGCTGGCTGTTGTGGGGCTCCTATCCCCTGACCGGGGAGAGCTCCTTGCACTGCCCTCATAGCGTCTCGAAATTGGTGCTGGAGATCGAGGGCCAACTCGTGGAGTTCGGCGGTGAGTTGAAGTCGCAACTCTCCCATCATCTGTTCCAAAGGGGCTATCTGCTCCTCTCCATACGGATCGGGCCCATACGGACCTGTCCCCTCTCCTTCGAAAGGCGGGCGACGCGGCTCTCCACGGTAGATCGGCTCGCGGTCGTCTCCGAGGTAGCTCGGTCTCCCTCGATCGAGCTGGTCTCCGGTCAGCGAAACCCGTACCCCCTTCCGGTCGTGTACCCACGAATCCACGGTCCGACGACCGAATTTGCTCCAGACGTACTTGGGGGTCACGCTCTGATGAGGAATTAGGCGCGGGATGTAGTGAGCCCCCTGGCTCGTAGTCACCGGCACTTCGGTGCCTCCTCCGCCGCCACCACCCCCGTTCCCCGGATCCGTCGGGGTAACGGGAGCATCTTCGGGGGTAGGGTTGAGAGGGACCGCGTCGTCGTCTGACATGGTCAGGAACGGCTGAGTCCCAGTCACAGATCTCTGACAATCTGTGAGAGTTCTGCTCAAAGTAGTCAAGGATCAGATCTTGGTTGGTTAACCACAGTTCTTTATTCCCTATTTCTACATTAGTACAGCATCTCGGATTATTGTCAGAGATGAGACAAATTATACAAGCGGGTCTATTATACCATTCCAAGGAGTTTGAATTACCCATCGATAGCCAATCCCCTTAAGGGAAAATTGGCGGGTTAAAAGGTGTCCTGACCGTTTGGTTCTCACAGGAAAAAAGTGAGGTGTTAAGCAGTAAATTTCCTCTCCCAAACCAGACCCCTCAGATGTTTCGAGTTCACATAACAATCAATGGCTCCAAGGTTCTTTTGCATTTGATAAGAGATGAGAGGCATCCTCCCTCGAAGTTACTGCCGGAGCAGCTGGAATGCGGAGGCAGGGATGTGAGGCCTCCTTGTTCTCGCAAATCATTGTTGTCACCCTCCCGGCCAGGACAGAAACAATGCATCATGGTTACATAGGTCCCAATATACTTTAGATACATATGATAGTGAAAGACATGCATGCATGAAGTTAAATCTAGATCTGACTAATACATTGGCTGAATTGGCAGATTCTGACACATAGGCTCCCCAATTATAGTCTGATACCATCTCCTCTGTCTTAGCTTTCCAACAATTCCTTACTTATAGACATGAGCCATCAAGTTGCAGCTGACTTATGGTGACCCTGGCAGGAGGCTTTCAAGGCAAGTGAGAAGCAGAGGTTGTTTGCCACTGCCTTCCTTGATGGTCTCCCATCCAAGTACCAACACTTTGTAGCTTCTGAGATTGGATGTGATTGGGCTACACTATGCCACCTTCCCTCCCAATCCTTTACTTGCCTACGTAGAAAAACCAGTTCAAGAGGAGAAGGCAGACAGACTAGCAGAAGCGTAGGACATTGTTAGTGAAGTCTGATGGCACTTTTAAGAGTAACACATTTTGTGGACAGATGAATCATTGAAGACACAGTACAATAGCTATCCTGGAAGTGAACTTCATCTGTGTTTACATCACACACACACACACACACACACACACACCCAATGCTCCCTCTGAGCTATGGAGTCTTGTGAGCAAAAATTCTACTTTGTGAGCTACTAGCATTAAAGTTGGGAGCGAGTGATTTGGCTGCTGCATCAATTAGTTTGCTCTGGAGCCAGCTTTCCTGAGCTAAGATAAAAATGTGTGAGCTGGAGGCTAAAAAAAGTGAGCTAGCTCACACTAACTCGGCTTAGAGGGAACACTGACACACACACAAATAGAAGCAGCAAGGTTCCTCAGTTACACCATTTTAAAGCAATTATAAACCATATTCTTTGTGGGTCTTGTTAGCAGCAAATATCCACTGTGTTTTCTTTTTTCTTGGATATCTTTTTATTAATTTTCTTTTCAAAAATACGATGCCGTGCAACAAATACAGATGAGGAAAAAAACTTCCAAATGGTGTGTGTACACACACAAACACATACACACACCAAATCCCCTAAATTCCCTAAAGTGTTTCCATAGTATTGCCAGGGATCTTTTTAGATGCAATCAACTAGGCAGCTAAAAGATTCTTATCCTGATAAATTAGAGTTTGATAAACAGAGCAATTTAATGGTCATAATGAGCTGGAAGCAGTGGAGATAATGCCAAACCAAGATGTTTCTTCTGTATTTACCTGGCAAGTAATGTGCAAGAACAAGTTACCTCTGGTAGGCTGTGTTTAAAATTTTGCTTGGACGGTATCTAACGGATAATCCTTAAGAGGTTGACTCTCCATGGATGAAACAAAGTGGAATGAAGAGTTCATAAATGGTAAAACTAACATGCAGGGTTATTTACTTAATTGTTGGATGCATCAATACATTGGGCATGATCCACCAAAGTATTTTCTTGTGTTTACCCAAAATGTTTCCCCTCTTCTGCTTCACTACAGAGAGCCTAATCCACGTGTGCTTGGGATGTACTTGGGCACATGGAGGGGAGGGGAAGGAGGGTTGGATTAGGGCAGCAGACCACTTCCATGGAATGGCAGCAAGCAGTGTTACTCCTGCATTAGGGGAATGTTATTTTGTTTTGGCAAGTACACACACAATCTAAATATATATATATATTCTGATATATTTTAAGAAAGAACAGCCCTGTAGGCAACAGAATCACTTTAACAGAAGTCGATTTAGATTAATTAGCTGGCTAATTCACATGCTACCAGCCATAACGGTAGAAGTAATTGCAGTGACAGAGGGGAAGCATATTAGCCAATCAAAGCAAATAATTGCTCTGTTGATATTGGAAAGTCATTTTGTAGTCCTGATACAACTTCACTCCCCGCGCTGAATAATGTCAACATAAAAATATTCAGAAATTACAAAGTCTTCCTTGTTTTAAGCACAGTTGCCATGTTGATCCCAAACAAAGACAGATAGGATCGAAAATTATTTGGGCACTTGTAACTGGGCAAATTGTTTTAGTGAGGTAGGGATCTTTTAAAATGCCCTAATCTAAAAATGCAACAATCTTTTTTTTTTCACATTATCATGAAATTCACCAAATAGTGCAATAGGGTATAATTCTATACGTATTTAAGTGTGATGGTGGTCTGGGAACAGATTAAAGATAATTTTCTCTTAATACACTCTTTGAATACTTGCTGGTAAAAAAAAAATGAAAAATGATTTTTAAGATTCTTTATTCAATGTTCACTTTGCTTCCTGGCCTTTCAGGGCATATCCCCACTGCTCTGTATATAAGTGGGAATGAGTTGTCATAGAATGTGATACGGTCTAAGAACATATAGTGGCCGCATTCAGTGGCCAGGTTGCTCTCTTCATTGTGACATGTATGACTAAGCTTTTCTGCAGAAGATAACATGTGTCATCTATTCCAGTTTTTTTTAAAAATGTTACCATATAAGTTAAGCATACAGAAGAATTTAGGCTGGTTCAGAACTCAGCAGACCTCCGCAAGACGTTCTTTGCCTTGCCATGCAGGTTGTGAAAACTACTGTGTTTTTTTCTTCCCAGTCCCAGGTAATCTTACCTGAATGGAGAAACAGATTCAGCATGTGCAGTCACTCTACCGGCAGTACTAGGCTGTCAGGGGAAACATGCATCCACTAGACTATGTAAGAAGATAAAAAGAGCCTACTACTGAATCAGACCAGTGGTCCATCGAGTCCAGCATCTTGTATCATAGTAACCAAGCTGTTGTCCCGCAGGGCTAAAAAACAGGGTAAAGAGGCCAAGTCCTTTCCCTGATGCTCACCCCTAACATTGGCATTCAGAGCTTTGTTGCTTACGGAGGAGGTACTTAAGTATGTGTGACTCAGAAGTCCATTGTGTACACTCTTATCTGTGCTTGCAGAGATTGCTGCAACTGTGGTTGATAAAACTGTTAGCATTTTGATTGTACAAATTGACATTTTGTATGTGTCAACTTCTGGTCACCCATGAAATTTCAGGAACCTGAGTTTCTCTAGAGAAGTGGAATATAAATTTTGTAAATAAATAAATTATGGGCAAGCCTGACAACCCAGTATGTGGAAGCCAAAGAAGATTGTTTGGAGATGGTGCTAAACGTTAGAATTGACCTTGGTATGTTTTCTATTTATTTACATTAGTTATAGTCTCCCTCTTACAACAATCTGAAAACTGGGCCGAAACAAGGCATAAGCAATATCATGGCTTGTTAAACAATCCATAAATTATACAGTAGGATCATAGTTACATCAACAGACAGTATATACTATGCACAGTAGTGTAGTCCACAGTCCCTGTCCTTTTACCGAAGCACCTTTCTGAAATATTTCAGTACAATACAGCCCTAATTACCTGGCTAAAAGGGCTCTGTTTACTCATTCAATTTTGCATAGCTTCCAGAAAGCCAGGAAAGTGTGACCACTCCTGACTTCATCAGGCAGGCCATTCCATAAGGTGGCAGCCCCAACAGAGGCTGCATGTGTATGGACAATTGTTGATTTTGCCCATTTGCAGGATGGCACCTGCAAGACACCCTGATCTGATGAGTGAAGTTGTTGTGGCATAGCATGGGTAAGAGGTGTTCCTGCAGATATGAGGGATCAAGGCCCTGAAGGGCTTTGTTTGTGATAGTCAATTGTTTGAATTGAGCCTGATACTTTACAGGCAGCTAATAGAGTGATTGTAGAAGGGGAGTAATATGCATGCTCCACCTAGCTCCTGATAATAAGTGAGCTGTGGCATTCTGCACCAGCTGGAGTCTCCAAGTTGACTTCAAGAGGAAACCTATGTACAGTGCATTACAGTAGTCTAGTCTCATTGTTACTGTGGCTTGGATCTAGATGGCCAGATCAGCCGTATCAAGGCAGGGGCTGGGTCATCTTTTGGGCTAGACTGAGTTGGAAGAAAGGGTTTTGTCTTGTTTTTGTAGCTTCATTAACTTGTTTCTCCAACAGCCATGCTGGGTCCAGTATAATCCCTAGGCTGTTGACTGAGTCAGTTCTCATTCATGGCAGGGTCAGTTGAACCTCATAATAAGTAGAAAGCACAATGTCCTTCAAGATCTCCACCTCTGCAACAAGCATTACTTTAATCTTAACTGGTTCCAGTTTTAGTCTGTTCACTTTAAGCCAGTTAACTACAACGGTTAGGCATTGGCTCAAGATCTCTGCTGCATCACAGGGGATTTAAACAGACAGATAGAGATCTGGGTGTCACTAGCATATTGATAACATCCAGTTCCAAAGCTATGAATGATTTTCAGGAGCATTGCCTGAAAGCCTGCAATTGCTCTCTGTCACAGCCTTCATAGATCCCATGGTACTGTCAGCATCCAAAACAGTAACTGGGTCAAAATGGTCCATAAGCAGACCAGAGAGCAGACTTTTCTTCTGCCTGGCCAAAGTTATAGGTGGCATCCAGATTAGAGCATATTTGTATTATTTTACTAGCAAAAAACTTTGCAAAGTTATCACAGCTAGTTGACTGTTCCTGAGACAGTAAAGGCTCAGATTTAGGAATCAAGATGTTGAGATATCTTAAAACAACTGGGATGGTCATGAGCTAGCTGATGCAGTTGTCTCAGAGAAATAACATTTCTTTGCCACTATCACTGCCACTTCATAGGTCAGGTGTCAAACATACGGCCCACGGACCTGAACCAGCCCGTACAAGACTCATATCTGGCCTGCAAACAACTGGCTCTCTCCTGCTTTCTTCTCCGGAGCTGCTGCTCTCCCCCCTCCTCTGGGGAAGGAGGGAGGGGGAGGGAGAGAGAGAGCGCAAAATCCAAGTCATCCCATGGCACCCTTAAGAGATCAACAAGGTTTTATTCCATGTATAAGGGGTGGCTGTCTCAGTCCTGTGAGAGAGATAAGCCAACTTCCCTTTACTCCATTGGCTGTCTCCTTTCCCCACTCCTTTAGGGAGGGGAGGAGGGAAAGAGAGAGAGTGTGGGCTTGAGAGGGAACAAAATTTAAGTTGTTCCACGCAACCCTTAAGAGACCAACAAAGTTTTATTCCAGGTAAAAGCTTTTGCTTGCATGCATATGTCTTCTCTGGGGTGGCTGCTGTGTTGCAGCCTGGCTCTCTCAGTCCTGCGGGAGAGATAAAAACCAACTTCCCTTTCCTCCATTGGCTGCTCCCCCCCTCCTTTGGGTCCCATGGCACCTTTAAGACCAACAAAGTTGTATTTCAGGCAGCTGAAAACTCCTTTGTAATAACATTCAGTTAGCTTTGAGCTGCTGTTTGTTGTTGATTTTTCCCTTGCCTTACAGTGCAGAATTAAGTTTCCTGGGATCGTTGCTGAGGGAAGGAATTTCTCAGCTTTGGGCTTTATTGTTTGGCATATTAAACAGCCTGACTCTTGCATGTTAACTCTGAAGTTTGTGAGTGGGGCTTGGCCTGGAGATTTTGGGGGTGTGGAGCCTAAGGAGGGCAGGGTTTGGAGAGGAAAGGGACTTCAGTGGGGTATAATGCCATAGAGTCCGCCTTCCAAAGTGAACTGATCTCTGTCACCTGGAGATCATTTGTAATTCCAGGAGATCTCCAGCCATCACCTGGAGGTTGGCAACCCTAGTTTTGGGGCACTGCAAAACTTTTCTTAAACAGATTCCCCACCAGCAGCAGCTTATAAATACTAGCACTACCACCTGTCTGCATATTATACCTAATCTAATCAAGTCTGCTATTGTTCTTCAGCTGCTATTGCCATTCGGCATCTGAAATCACCTTTATATCTCTGGTACCTTGTGTTACATTTTATGGCACGCATGGCTCGACCCAACAAAGCAACCTTTATGTCAGATCTGGCCCTCATAACAAATGAGTTTGACACCTTTGTCATAGATCTTCCAATGGACTCCATAGCTCGCTGTGTCAGAGTCAGTATGTGTTTTCCACCAGTGTCTTTCTAGACATCTTCTGGCCCTTTTTATGTGAGCAGTTTTATGACTCACTGATCTGGTATTACACAGTATTGGACTGTATTAGTGAAGAATTGAGGGGCCTTTGTATCAGTGACTCTTGGGATGCTGCAGAGGTTGGATAGGCAGTGAGTATCCTTGCTGTTGGGAGCTGGGCCCCCCTCCTGACTCACCCCAGCCTGAAGCAATCAAGCCCTGGCCGACCACTGGCCACACTAGGGCTGCCAGCCCCCAGGTGGGGCCTAGGGATCCCCTGCTGTTACAACTGATCTCCAGCTGACAGAGATCAACTCCCCTGGAGAAAATGGCTGCTTTGAAGGGTGGACTTAATGGCATTGTACCCTGCTGAGGCCTCTCCCCTTCCCAAACCCTGCCCTCTCCTGGCTCCACCCCCAAAGTCTCCAGGTATTTTCCAGCCCAGACTTGGCAACCCTAGGCCACACTCAGCCTGTTTCGATGGATGGGAGTCTCAAGGAGAGGAGGGCAAGGCAGAGGAAGTGAGATGTGGAGAGGAAGCGCCTCTGAGATGTGCCAGTGGTGCTCATGGTTTGGCAGGGTTTGCCACAGAAGCTGATGACCTCATAGGAAGGTTGATGCAGAGCGAAGGGCCAGGGATGCCCCACTGATGCCAACCCTGGTGATGCCTCCTTGGAAAGCTGCTGCAATGGGTAGAACATGACTATGAGGCTTGGAGAATTGCAGGGGGGGCAGCCCAGAGCAGGTAATTGGGCCAAGCTAGGAGAGGGAGGGAGAGAATTGGATGGTCACGATCAGAAGTGGAGAGAGTGGGAGATCATCTGGGTAGAATCAGGAAAGTTCGGTTATGCCTTCGAGAAGGGGCAGAGAAATAGAAGCACTCTGTATAAAAAGGCACTCCCACAGGTTGCCAGGGGAAAGGTGTGGCTTGGGCAGAGGTGCAGAGAGAGAGAGAGAGAGAGAGAGAGTAATGAGGAGCCAGCCTGAGGGAAGGAGAGGAAGAC
Organism: Lepidodactylus listeri; assembly: GCA_029233225.1. Taxonomy (NCBI): domain Eukaryota; kingdom Metazoa; phylum Chordata; class Lepidosauria; order Squamata; family Gekkonidae; genus Lepidodactylus; species Lepidodactylus listeri. The sequence continues at coordinate 25,342,938 of JARCFY010000012.1, forward strand.
AGGGTAGTTTAATCCCCCTCCATTCCCACCTCTGAGGCCAGGGGAAAACTGAAGTTGCTAGCAGGACGGTGGCAGAAGGTGGGCCAAAACCCAGGGCGGGCATCTTTGTCCTCTCCTCCATTGTATCCTTACAGTAACTCTGTGAGGTAAATTAAGCTGTGTGAGTGGCCCAAGGTCTCCCAGTTAGCTTCAGTGGCAAAGTGGGGATCTGAACCTGGGTCTACAGATCCTAATTTGAAACTCTAACCATGACACCACACCAGCTTTCATGTGCTGGTTGCGGTTGAACAGTAGCAAGCAGCCAGGTCTGAGTGAGTAATATAAGTCACATGGTAGCAAGTCACCCTGTGGTTGCTGCCGGGCCTGGCCCTAATGAGTCCTCCCTCAAATGCCAGAACCTCCCTGGGAAGGCCCCTCAACCTGACTTTTACTGCCATAAACCAAAGGTTCAACTGGCAGTACCATTGTGGTTGTCAAGCGATGGCCACAAACACCATTTGTTTATTAAAGCTACAGGTGCTGCTTCTCTTATTTGGAGGTTAACCCCCCCCTCCCAAGAGTTTCTTCTTTGTTTTTCATTTGTTTAGATTTCAGGTTTTTCTACAAACCGGGGGATTTTCTCCTTGTTTGTTAATGGCTCCAGTGTCTGGATTCAAGTATTCACAGATACGCCCATGTTGAGAATTAGATGTCTTTATGGGTGATCTGTATTTGTTGCCCAGGCTAACTTGATCTCATCAGATCTCAGAAGCTAAGCAAGGCTGACCCTAGCTAGTATTTGTATGGGCAACCTCCAAGGAATACCAAGGTCATGACGCAGAGGCAGGCAATAGCAAACCATCTCTTAACGTTTGTTGTCTTGAAAACCCTATGGGGTCACCATGAGTCAGCCGTGACTTGACGGCACTTTCCACCACCACCATGTGTTTGTTTGAAATATTTTGCCTCAGTTCACGTGTAACATAACTATGAGATCTTTACTGATGGACTGTGCTGACTTAGTTATGGAGACTGATTATGATGATTAGACCACTTTATATGGCAAAACATGCTTTTGATCCCCCCTGCTCCAGACTACTGTCTGCAGAATGGTGTGGTCCCCAGGCAAACAGAAGTTGGCCATCCCTGGTATACATTATGTAACCAGTTACCAAGTTGGCTCATCTACTGCATTGTGCTATTAGTTTTCCTTTCTCATATAATGATACTTTATGAAATGAGTGAAGATGCAAATTGAACGTTCTGCTCTTTCCTGCCTTCCTGAAAATGGATTTTGTTCGTTGGGTGTGATTTAAAATGGCAGGTCAGGGAACTGGAAAAGGACAGTTCTGCTGAAGGAAATATAGTCCACAGAGGACTCCTGGTAACTCAAGTTTATTTGCACAGCAGCACCATCACATTTTTGGGCAAAAGCAACCAGAGTTGATAAATTGGCTTTGACATCTTAAACTTTCTAAGATGTTCTAAATGGAAAATACTACTAATTTTTATTGGGAGGCTTTTATCTATAAAGGTAGAATTATTAATAAACATGATGTCTTTTCTTAACAGACTTTCCTTTGCAGGACATCAGATCAAGATGAGAATGAGGCTTTGAGAAGTGAAAGCGGTCCCAAACGCTTGCCAGTTAATTATTTATGTCGTAGGATACTGATACAAATGATCACCTGGTCTCACAAATCATATGCAGCCCAAAGGTTCTCAGTGAATAGGACTCTAGTAATGATTGAAAAAATAAGACGAGTAATTAGCTGTAATTTTTTTTAAAATACAAATTGTGTATACAGTGCAAGCTTGAAATGTTTTCTTCACAAAATAGAGATTGAATTGCTTTTTAAAACTTAGCAGTTTTGTTTTTATTTAGGATGCTGGTGAAATGGTCCGCTCATTTGTTGGTGGTTTGGAGTTGATAGTCAATTTGTTAAAATCAGATAATAAAGAAGTTCTAGCCAGTGTATGCGCTGCTATCACCAACATAGCGAAAGATGAAGAAAACTTAGCCGTTATAACAGATCATGGCGTTGTTCCTTTGTTGTCCAAACTAGCAAACACAGTAAGTTAACTCCTTTTTGTAATATGCTTTCAGAACTAACAGTTTGCAGGAATCTCCGTAAGGCTTCTCTGAGTTGCTGAAGGACTCGTTTGGTAGGGGGAGGGGAACCTTAAAAAGACATTAAGTGAAGGGGGGGGAAAGCCTTTGCTGTAGATTTTACTGTGCAAAAGGTGACAGGAAAATAGACTATACTCTTTTAGACTATAAGCAGCAAAGGATTGTTGGGTATGTAGGGAAATTGGGTAGGGAACAGGGATACATCTTCTCTTTATGTGCATCAACTGACTTTTATTACAGACTTCAGTGTAGCACATTCTAGCTTAAATCAGTTTGGTATCTATCACATTTGTTGTCCCACACTTCCTTTGAGATCAGAGTGGCTCAGATTCTCTCCTCCTAATTTTATCCTTACAGCATCCCTGTGAGGAGAGTCAGTCACAGAGTGAGTGGTTTAAGAAAGTTTCAGCTGTGTGCTCATTTGAACCTGGGTCTCCTAGGTCTCATCTGCCACATTAACCATTACTTCACCCTCATGGCCCCCAATACACTATTCTGCTTCAGAAATCAGTTCATAAAACTATTTACATATATTTACCTGAAGCTAAACGAGTCTGGATCCTACATAGCTTAATTTTTATTCCTCTTCTTGCACTGAAAAGGCATTCAGATTTTCATTATCCAGGTGACAAATCAGTTAAACAATTGCCTTAAGGTAAGAAACTGGATAGATACATTGCTAGAGAAGGTCTATAGCTGTGTAGGGCCAATTCGACAGCCAAGCAAAGCAAGCAAATGCTTCTGGTGTCAAATCTGCAGGGGTGGCAGATGGGTCAGCACTAGGGGTGTGCGCTCGGTATATACTGAGCTGAATAAATACCCGAAAAATACCTTATCGGTATTTTTCGGGTATTTATTCAACCGAATCTAGCTGAGCCCAAATAAAAGCCAGTAAAAGCCAAAGCAGTGTGAGTTCACCCACCTTCTGGGTGAATTCACACCATTTCCAGTTTCCTCATTCATGGCTTGGCTTTGCAAAAGCCATTTAAAGGGGAGGTTTCCTTTAAATGGTGTTTGCAAAGCTAAGCCACGTGTGTGACTCACTGTTAGGTTTAAATGGCTCACCTGCCCTGCTGTTAGGTGAATTTCAGAATAGGTCCAAATGTTTTCTGAGTTTGTTAAGTCATGCCATTGCCATGGTGTGACTCGGCAAGTGAACTCACCTTCTGAGTTCACTTGCTGACTCAAGCTCCACCATGGCATGACTCAGCAAGTTCAGAAGGCATTTAAATTTTAAATTTTAATTTTAAATTTTAAATGCTTTCTGAACTCCATTATACCCTATGGGGATGGTTCCCATAGGGTACAATGGAGCTGAATAAATTCAGGTTTCCTGAATATTTACCCAAATCCCAATACAATACCGGTACTGGGATTCAGGAATATTCGGGAATGCCAATATTTTTCGGGTCCAATGGACCCAAATTGGAAAAATACCAATTTTTTCTTTTGCTCATCCTTATTCTGTGTACCCTACACCATTCCTCTGCCACCTGGCTCAGGTGCAAAACACCCCTGGCTTAATGAGGCTTCTGCAGCTTACCTTATGCCAGCAGGGTTGCACTTGAGGAAGATGCTTGTGGAGGGACAGTGTCTTCAGCCACCCTTGTGACTATCCCAAATGGTTCCTGCATACAGACAATAACCCTGTTCGGAATCTAGTCTGTAGAAGTGGTTTCTCTGATGCTAAGAATCCCAGTTGGAAATACCTGTTGCATTTCCCTTCTATTTTCTTTTACTGCAGTATGTCTTTGGCTTCTGTTTAAATGACTTTCCAGGCTAATTTAGGATGGGTGAAATGTAATGGACATATTTTTCCTCTTTGCTCAGAATAATGACAAATTAAGATGTCATTTGGCAGATGCCATTTCTCGCTGTTGTATGTGGGGAAATAACAGAGTTGCCTTTGGAGTCACCAGAGCTGTTGCCCCTTTAGTACGTTACCTGAAATCAAGTGACCCAGCCGTTCATCGAGCTACTGCACAAGCCCTCTATCAGCTCTCGGAAGATCCCAACAATTGCATCACCATGCATGAAAATGGGGTGGTAAAGGTAAGGAAAAAAAGGTTGTTTAGTGAATCGGGGTCTGACCATACAGTGACATTCCCTCCAAACTTGTCAACCCAGTCTGAACTGAAACAAGAATGGAATGAGATAGTTGTAGAGGTTATGTGGCTGCAGTTGAAAGCAGCAACCAAATAGCTTGGCTCGGACATAGCATGAAACCATAACTTTACGTATTGGTTAACTCGATCTTGTCATATCTTGGAAGCTAAGCAGGGTCAGCCCTGGTTAGTATATGGATGGGAGACCTCCAAGGAGGTCCAGGGGCATGGTGTGAAGGTAGGCAATGGCAAACCACCTCTGAAGGTCTCTTGCCTTGAAAACCCCACAGGGTTGCCATAAGTCAGCTGTGACTTGACAGCATTTTCTACCTCCACCCCACAGAGAGTCTGCAATCTCAGCCTGCACTGAGAGCCAATTTAGTCATGATGATGTCCTCGTGGCCACTGTGGGGGGATGCCACCACCATTTTAAAGTGATTTAAAAACACTGCAAAGGCCTGATCAGGACTGCAGAATGCCAAGCTGAGGCATTCTTCCCCCTGAGCCTTATTCTCTCCCCCCTGTGCCAAAATGGCCACACGCAACTGATGGCTGTTTCATCACTTGTATCTGATCAGGATTGTGCTCTCATGGCATTTTTAAATAACTTCAAAGTGGAGGTGGTGTTCTTGTTGCAACCACAATCTGAGGCAGGGGAGATAGTGAGAAACAAGCCAGGATGTCCAAGCTTGCACATCACATGAAACTATAATTAAGACTAGGAATGCGCATGAACTGGCTCATGAACCTATATTCGTGATGAATTGGGCCCGGTTCGTGGTTCACGAACCAAGGTTTGTGCCATCCCACCTCGCCACAAACCTCCCACAACCCTTCCAGGTGGCTTTGGGAGGTTCATGCAGTTCATGTCGGCAGTCATGCTCTTTAAACGCCTTCATGTCGGCAGACACACTCTTTAAATGCCTTCTCCAGGTGGCACCACTGCAGCAGCACGACTCAGCAAGTGAACTCAGAAGGCATTTTCAAAAGCCAGGGTGGCGGCAGTGGCTTGCAAAAGTACGACACTGATGTCCAAGCAGCAAGGCCACCCAGAAGTGGTGATCTGGAAGCCGCACTGTATCACGAACCACAAACTGGTTTATTAAATGGGAAGGTTCATGGTTTGTGAGACCCCACGAACCTTCACAAACTTACATTTTCCCGGTTCGTGCCCACCCCTAGTTAAGACCAACTGGGATTTAATAAACCAACTTCAAACCATGGTTTCTTTGATTGCGAACACACACACTAAATAAACCACTTTCAATCCACTTTCAGTGCACTTTTTAATTGGATTTTGGCACTTCTCACACTGAAGATCCAGTTGGAAAGTGGATTGAAAGTGGATTATTTAGCGTGTGTGATCACAGCCTTTATTTGGCATATCTTAATTTATCATAGTTAATGAACTGGTCCACATGAATCAAACTATGGTCTGACCTGAGCCAATCTCTCTCTCTCTGTTCTTCTTACTTATGTGAAGAGAAATTAAATACACAATATGATGTCATCAAGGACTGAGTTGTCCAATTCAAGCTCTAATTCATTGGATCTTTGCAGGAGGAAGGGAGGTTTTGGAGCACAATGACATTCATGTCCCATGTTATTTTTTTTTTACTGGCTACCCAGGAGACAAGAGGGAAAAAATACAGATTTGGTGTTTTATGCAACAGATACACATCTCTGGTATCATCTAGTTCAGTCTTGTCTGACTATACCATTCCATGTTTTTTTTCTGTCAGGATGATGACTTCCATTTAAGCATCTGAATAGATCTTTAACATGATTGCTTTAACATGATTAACATGATAAATCACTGGAACTGTTCGAGTAGGGATAATTCAGTTAAGGTGGCTCATGCTCCTATGTGGCTACTCTACTGGGCAACATTTGAAGCCTCTCTCTGGCCTGAGAAGGCTTCCTCCTTGAAAGGCTTAGAATGAAATAATATGATTCCCCCTTGGTGGGGGAAGACTAAGCATTTGTCATTCCACTTTAGGTAAACGAAATGGATTTCTATATTATATATATATGGAAAAACTCCATGTAACTTCAAAGCGCTAGAAAAAGTGGTAATTCTGTCTAGCACCAATTATGTTTGACTATATTACAGCCATCCCACAGATAACTGCCAAAACTAAGTAATTTAATTTAATTACCCAATTTCCCTTTTAGTAGTAACATAAATTTTAGTTTTCCATTTTTAAAATGTTCATTTTCAATCAAGAGAGTAATTATAGTGGTACTTAATTGCAGATTATTATTCTGGGAAAATAAGAAAAGCAGGTTATTCAGCTCAAACACATTCAAAATTAATCATGTTTGGATTTTTTTAATTATTAAGAACTGTGAAAAATTATTCTTGTATAATTGCTTTGAGATGGAAAAGCAGGTTATTCATCTCAAGCACATCCAAAATTAATCACATTGGGATTTTTAAAAATTATTTAGAACTGTGTAAAAAAAATTATTCTTGTATAATTGCTTTGAGATGGTTTGTTACCAAAGGTCTTTGTTCTGTGGCATTCCTAAAAGTCTTAAGTGCAGAGAGATAGAGAAATTTAGAAATGACATCTTCTCTGAAATGTGGGTATTGCAATTAATATTCCTTTCTTTTCCTATTGAAAATTACTATCAAAACCTATGGAGAATTTTGCAATACCTTTTAGACAAGGGAAGGGCTTCAAAAAGTCAGGAAGGTAACTTTCGGATAGGTTAGGGTCTAGGCTTTAATTTGCAGGAAACAGAGGTGAGCACCGCATCCCTAGAGTCATCTTCGACTGGCTTTCGAGCAAGGGAAACCTTTACCTTTACCTAAGTACCCACAGTAACCAATTAATGCCTATGACCCTGATCAGATAAAACACTAGATACAATTTTTTCCTCTGTATGTCATTCTCCCACTAGATTGTCAAGGTTTGAATCATGTGTTGATACCTGATAGGGATTTTTTTTTAAGTGTAACGTTCTTAAAATAATTGAAATCCACCTGTGGGATGTCCATTGCACGCACTTTCTGGTTTTTCCCACTACATTCCTGGACACTTGTTTGGAAGAAACATGGGAAATGGCTGAAGCACCCTCACCATGCTTTGAAACAGGGTAGGTGGGGGGCCATAGAAAATGGTGGACTTACCAAGGGAAGGTTACCAAAACTACTGTCCAAGTTCTCTGGCTTCCCAAGTATAGCAGAAGTAACCATAATTTAAACAAGTTTGTACAGTCGGTAGAACTTGTGGTTGCTGTGTTGTAAGACTTTGTGCCCTAAAGGTGCACATTCTGCATGTATTATTTTAGTTGCCTTCTACAGTGGTGGAGGTTGTACGGAAAGTTCGGGCAAGGTACTATCACAATAAAAAACATCTTTCATGGGATAAGCTTTACAGAATGAACTAATCTACAATTAAGACCACGGTTATTTGTGATTCTTTTGAAAAATTTCAAAGGAACTGTGTGTTGTGTGAAAACTGTTTGGAATGCTTCAGTTCTGACAGTAAATACAAGATGCCATGAAGCCTGTCACAGATTTTAACTTTTGCTGTACTGAGAAACTCTTTTCTTTAACCCAGTTTACTCCCCCAGCCTCCTATTATCCCAGTATTGCAAGTCTCATGCTAGTGCAGTAGACTATCAACGTAAATGTTTGGGAGGGGGATCACATCTTGTGACTATCTAGCAGTAGCATCATATCGCCATCCTCCTGAAGCTCGCAAAACACATGCATACAGCCATTTCCAAAGATAGTTGCCATTAAGTGCATCAGGGCAGCTTTGTTTGACAATGACGCAATTCCTATTTTTTGCCAGCTTCAGAAGGGATGTATGTAAGCAAATCCAGCTGCCAGGGCTGTGGGTGTAGAGCTCTCTTCAGTGAACAGTAGACATGATTTTCAGCTAAGGGGGGGGAGTCTGGGAGGGAGGCTTCATTTAGCCAGCGTGGTATAGTGGGTTAAGAGTGGTGGACTCTAATCTGGAGAAACAGGTTTGATTCCCCACTCCTCCACGTGAAGCCTGCTGAGTGACCTTGGGCCAGTCACTGTTCTCTCAGAACTCTCTCAGCCCCTACCTCACAGGGTGTCTGTTGCGGGGAGAGGAAGGGAAGGCGATTGTAAGCCGTTTTGAGACTTCTTAAGGTAGAGAAAACTGGGATATAAAAACCTACTCTTCTTCTAGTCCCCAGCCTGCTCTCTCTTCTCTGTCCAACAGCAAATCTGTTCTTTTGAAGATGGCTACATGTGTGCTTTTTGGATTCCAGCAATTGATTGGTCCAAGACCTCTCAGTGATCTTTACAGCTGAACATGGATTTGAATCCAAGCCTGACACCAAACTGGCTGTCATTGACAAGATGCAGATCTTGAAACAGGCAATAGAAAGCTCCATCTATGCATTGCATTTATCTCCCTCCCTTCTTCCAAAGAGCTCAGGGTGTTGTATGTGGCGACCCTTCTCCTCCATTTTATCTTCTCAACAGCCTTGCAAGTTAGTTTGACCCCTATGGATTTGTCTCCTCTCCAAAAACCTTGTCAGGATTGTACTTGATTTGTCATATCTAATTTGAATTCAGTTTCAGTTAAATTTTATTGTTTAGCACTTGGCCATCACAGGGGTTTATAGAGAAAGATTCCAGCCCTTACACTCTAGTAGTTTCTGGACTAATTTTTCTGGTTGGCCAGATTCCTAAAGTCTGGGATACACAGCAAGTGCTCGTAATAGAGAGCCAGTTCATACTGTGGGTTCATCATGTTTGTACATATGAATGTTCCATCAGATGTCCAACACCACAGGTGAAGCTTTCCTGTCAGTGCACTTCCCCTTTTCAGCAGAATGTTCACGCTGCTATCTACCACTCTTCAAGTAAGCAGCAACCAGAGTACAGTCCAGATAGGCACATGTCATCCAGTCCTATGTAGTCCCCAGCCCAGGTGAGAGGTGGCACCAGCAATAAGTGATGGGCTTGTTGACTTAATGCTTCACTTTGGAAAGTTTCTAATTTAGGAACATTTGGATAACAAATTTGGACCTTGGCAAATCCCCCTCATCTTGGCGTGTTCTGAATATCTTTTAGCCTTATAAAAAGAAGCTTGTCCTGCTAAGCTGTAGGTTTGCTGGAGCAGTTCAACAGAAGCTGTGCCCTGCAGCTCTTTCGGTGATAAATGAGCCATTTCAAATAAATGGAGCTGCAGCCAATTTGTGCAGAAGGAATCATTAAAACATTTTTAAATAGACAGTTTTGAAGGTTCAAAATGTATAAACAAGGTACACTAAATCCAAATATATATTGCTCGTTTTAATGGAAAAAGGTTGCTGCTAGATGACTCTTCCAACGTTAACAGGATTTGCCAAAAAGCCCAAGAATCTGGCATGAGCCACAGATAACAGCTCCATCTTTCATCTAGGTTTCTTTTCTGTATTTATCTTGCTTCAGAGAATGCAGGGAATGTCCTTTCCTTCCGACTTGGCACATTTTCCATAAACCACAGAAATACAGCGAGCAGCTTCTTGCAATTGTTTTAAGACAAATTTCAGTTTAGGAGACTTCATAAAAAGTAAGGCTGGGATCAGATCCAAAGAGAAAGCACAGCCATCCATGCTCAAAGAGGTGACTGACTTTCTCTCTGTCTGTCTCTCTCATTGCGTGTGATTGCACACAGATCCTCTGGAGTGGCTCTTTATGGAATACTATGAGTGACCTCCCGTCTCTGGCCCCAGCTCCTGTCAGCCTAGCAGTTCAAAAGCAAGAAATTGCAAGTAGATAAATAGGTACCACTTCAGTGAGAAGGGAGCAGCATTCCATGCCCCTTGGTGTCTAGTCATGCCGGCCACATGACCACAGAAATGTCTTCAGACAGTGCTGGCTCTTCAGCTTGGAAATGTAGATGAGCACTGCCCCCTAGAGTCAGATCTGACTGGCTTTTGAGCAAGGGAAACCTTTACTTTTACCTTTATGAGGGGCTGCAGCCAGGCACTGTGTTTCCTTTGCAGCTTCAGTGGATTATACCATTGTCCAGAGCGACAGGAAAAGCCTCCATGCGACAGAAATCGGATAGGAAACTTTTACTGACTGTACACCAGAAGCTGCCCCCTCCCCAGTGTGGACTTTAAGAGCACCTCTTCCTGGCCAAGTTTCTTTTAATTTGACACAGAATTTAAAAAAAAAGTTATTTGTAAACAGTGTTACCCTTAATATAAAAATTAAATATAAATAAAATAACGTTCTTTTAAGTGGTAGATATTAGGCTTAGCAAACAAAGGCAGGGCACCAGGTAATTTTATTTTTAGTATTTGGCTGAGCAAAAATAGTTTCCTTACAAAAGAATCTATTCTCAGTAGCTGAACATAAGAAATAACAATAAAAATGCTATTTCAGACTTCTCAAGTTTTGGCGTTCAGTGAAAACATGATAAATTTCTCCAAAAGTCTAATTTTACTAATTAGATAACTTATGTCTCTGTTGAAGTCTGCTTTTTCCGTCTTATTGCAGAATTAGCATATATTGATGGGAACCTTTTCCTAAAAAACGAAGTTTTAAGTTATGATTTAATTGATGCATCTTCCTAGAGCTTCTGGATCTATCTCAGCAAGCCACATTTTAGGATAGCTTACCCAAGGGGTATGTGCGTGTATTCATTTATATGTACATAATGTATGTTGGCCATATGTCGAGGAAGAGGATCTTACGTTTACAGAAAAGCTAGGATATTGCTGTGCTGCCTCTTCAGACTCCTGCTCAAAGTGGTGTACAAGTAAAAAGCTATTCCCTCATTCTCAAACACATTTCATAGATATGGTACAACTGAACAAATGTCATTCTTTGCTGCATCTCTGTTAGCTGGCTGCTTAGCAGATACCAAGTGAGGGATGAAGGTTATATATCCATCTGTGGTCTTTGACTGTGCCTTTAAAATCATGTCGTGCTTTTAACAACCTTTTGTCTTGTAAAAGTTCTGAAGTGCAACAGCTGGTGGGACAACTGAGGGCTGGACAGGGCTGAAAAACTTCTCATCAGCCCTCTCCAAAGGCAGGCCAAAATCACAGATAACGTTTTTGATCATTTAACTTTGCATAAATATACAGAATATGTGGATTCACCACTATTATCAACTCAGTTCTTATCATTCAGTCTCAAATAAACATTTCTTTCTGTTTTGATAACCACTCAGAATTGGAATGATTTTCATCTCAATATTAAAGTTCCAGGCATTTACAGGTCTATATTGATGAATATCTAGGGAGTACAGGATGGTGTTGTGAATGCATTGTAGTAATTTACCTGATTATACTGAAGACACTTAAGCTTAGTTTAATCCTTTGTGTCAGTGTGTATTGTTTTTTAAAAATTCAACCATATACATGACTAACACTGCCTAGGAGGAACGTGACCATGGCATGAAATTAGATTCAGGCGGGTAGCCATGTTGGTCTAAGCAACCAAAAAGAATTTGAGTCCAGTGGTGCCTTTAAGACCAACAGAATTTTATTCAAGGTATAAGCTTCTGTGTGCACACACACTTCTTCAGATACATTGGAATGGAAGTCACCAGTCCATACATATAGGTAGAGGGTGAGCAGCAAACCAGCATACAAGCTTAGTTTATATGGTCACCATTTGTTTGGATTTAATTCCCGGGGAAAACATTCTTAGCATGAAATGTTAGTCATCCCATCCAGAGACTCTTGTGGGCTCCAGCACACCCATGGAGCTGCCCTGCTCATTTCACACAGATCTGCTTCCTTCGTTACAAAGGGAAGGTTAGACCTTAAAGGCAGAAAATTTGATGTTTGGATTTTCCATACGTTAAAATAAATTGCTGGACTGAAGCAAATACAAATAAAAAATTCGTTATGGGGAGACTGAAAAGCAATTAAGGAAATGTAAGTTTGAGGGTCAAGTAGCAAAAGAAGTGTAGTTGAATATCATGAGCGAAGATTATTTCTCTTGGGACTGGGAGGTTCATTGGTAAACATTTCCCTTCCTGTATTTTTATGCCAATTATTGGCATGCTTTAGGATAATTTACTATTTCAGGTTTCCTGTCTTTTTAATAACTTGTAGGTGTATGCACGCAGTTGGAGTCAATGGGGTGGATCCAACCAGCTTTTCCCACGCACCTCCCCTCCTTAAGGCAGCCCCTGTCTCACATCCTTTTGTCCATTGAAGGCCCAGCATAAGCTTCTTTGGTGGTCAGAGACCACCCTTCCTCATTTTTTCACCAGCAGAAAAGCTGGTTGGACCTGCCCACTATGAACTGAGCAGTGGCTCAAGTGGTTAAGACACTGAATTGTAGACTGGAACGTTGGTAGTTCAGCAGTTCGAGACTCGAGTGCCGCGTGATGGAGTGAGCTCCCGTCTCTGATCCCAGCTCCTGCCAACCTAGCAGTTCAAAAGCAAGAAATTGCAAGTAGATAAATAGGTACCACTTCGGTTGGAAGGTAACAGCGTTCTGTGCGCCTCGGCGTCTAGTCATGCCGGCCACATGATCATGGAAATGTCTTTGGACAGCACTGGCCCTTCAGCTTGGAAATGGAGATGAGCACCGCAGACTGGCTTTCAAGCAAGGGAAACCTTAACCTTTACCTTTACCTAACTTGTTCAAGGCCATTTAAGTCTTACTTAGGATTTGAACTGTCAGATTCCCTGGTAGCAGTACATTCTTCTGACCAGAATTTCTTAGGATTTGTTGCAGCAATCTTGAGTGTGTTCAGAAGAAGCTATCAGCACATAGATCTTTAAATAATACCTGGATGATGTAGTAAGCACTCCTCCCTTCCCCCCTTCCCCAGATGTTTTGAAAAGGGGGTAGATAGCAGGTAAAGGTGAGAATAAGCTCTCTTGTGCATGACCTTCCCAATTTTCCCCCCTGAGCATTCCCTGTAAAATATCAGATACACTGAACCACTTAGAATATGTTTGGGGAAGCTTCCCACCATTTAAAAAAATGGTACCACAACATAAATATGATCAAGTAGTATTTAAATATAAGACTATTCTCAGTGTTTCTGAATCCTCCCATTGTCCAGAAAAGTAACCAACTGGAAGATGGATCTGTATAGGCAGTTTTATAATTGACTTTTGAATCGTGGTATTGATTTTAAAATTTCCAAACCAAGCAAAGGTACCGGGGGGGGGGGGGGCACCCATTCCACAATGTTAACATTCCTGGTTATCCCTAGATTAGATTATTACAATGCACTCTACGTGGGGCTGCCCTTGAAAAGTATTCAGAAGCTTCAATTGGTGCAGAATGCTGCAGCCAGGATGTTGACTTGAGTGGGTCATAGGGACTACATCTTTGGCCCATCTGTACTGGCTCCCATTCTGTTTCTGGGCAAAATTCAAGGCACTAGTGTTGAACTTTAAAGCCCTATACAGCTTGGGACCAACATACCTGAGACCGCCTACTCCCTTATGAACATACCTGACCACTACAGTAATCTCCGGGGCTCTGCTTTCAGGGCTCTGCTTCCTTTTGAGATTAGTGGGCAGCAACCTTTGAGAAGGCTTCTTGGTCATGGCACCAAAACTCTGGGAAACCCCCCCCCCTGGAAAACTCACCTGTCCCCTTCTGGTGCTATCTTCTGTCAGTGGAGGAAGATTTTTGTTTTGCTTGTGATATCTCCTTCCTGCCCAGTGGTTTAACCATTGTTTTTATTTTTGGGTGTATTTTAGCTGTGGTTTTAATTTTTTTTTTAGTGAGGTGTTCCTTGTTTGTTTTAATGGTTCTTAAAACATGATTTAATAATGCATGTTTTAATATGTAGCCACTTATCAGGGCAGAAAGGTGGGGTACAAGTTTTGTAAAACAAATAAATAAAAATCAGATGATTTTTATTCCGGTATGGCTAATGCTGCTGTTCTTTTTATTTTGTTGGTTGTGGTTTCATTGGCAGCATTAATTATTGCTCTAATTAATGCTGCCAATGAAACCACAACCAAGAAAGTAAAAAGAACAGCAGCACTAGCCATACCGGAGTACCTGGTGGAACAACTGGAGCCTAACAGCCTCCTCAAATGCAGCAGATGTAGCAGGATGGTCCTCCTAGGAGGGTAGGAAGGATATTCCATGCTTGCATTGGCGCCATAGAAAAGGCCTTATTCCCGCAATACAGACCTCTCTGTAGCTTCCTTAAATAATCTAAATGGCGGTAGGAAGTTCCTGTATAAGTTCCACTTTCCCCAGCAAGAGACATTTGTTCATGATCCAGTCCCACTGCCTCCTATCTTCGCTGGTACTATAGTGAGCAGCATTAAGTTTTCATTATATTAAGTTATAAGTGCCAGCTGTATAGTCAATATCTTACTTGTAGTTCTTCTATATTTGATTTCAGCCCATTTGAGGGGAAAGGAGTTTTGCTGCACTTTGGCAAGCAGTTCTTAAGCATTTCAGATCCGTGCTCTGCATTTTATGCAGTCTTTAGATAGCTCTTTTCACTACGTACTGGAAAAGCATTCAGGGTAATAAAATGCTAGCAGAAAGTAAGAACTTGGAAAAGAAGATACCTGCTTTGTAACTGTTCTCCAAATTGGCCATATCTTCCCTACATTAATCTATACAAAGGGAGAGACTCACAAAAACATCTAAAACAGCTGAAAAATAAAACGGAAAAGAGAATGTAGGGCTGATAAAAGGCAAGTGAAGGAGGTTGGTGTGGGGAAGAGGTCCCCCGGGTGATGCTTGAGCAAATGTTCCTTGCAAGGACAAAAGCAACAGGTCTGGCAAAATCCTCTCGCCCTAATGCCTATTGCATATGGTAAGTGACCTGGCTCCTCTTTTAATCTTAGTAGGATGAGTTTCCAGTGAACTGAAATGGGGTTTCTACATGTCTCGTTCTCTCTCAGTATATATTATTACAAAGGTCTTTGTCAGTTCAAGTGCTTTCTTTGTGCACTAATCGTCTCTCAAAATCTACACTAAAATAAAAATGGAATTGAAAATGCACTTCAAGTGACAGCATGTTAAAAGGTCTCTGGCCTCACGTTTTCTGGATTATCAGACCTGCAGTGCCAGTTGCTTTTCGGGGGATGAACTGCGTGTGCCACAAGGCTCTATGAATGTTCCTGGTGGTGGAATGTCTTCTAAAGCCTCTTAGTTCAGTATATAGGCTAAAAATACAGCAGTTAGTGATTTGGACCAATGGTCATTGAACTGCCCTGTAGTTGAACAGGTATATATATCTGTGGTGCAAGAGTCATGCCTCATCACTGGTTCTCCTGATTGCAGAACGCCTCCCCTCCATACACCCAAGTACTGAAGAACAGGGAAGGACCTGGAATCGGGAGGGGTGTTGATGGTTGGGGAGCCCCCATCTCCCGCTATTTACACTGGTTTGAATTCAGAGGCAATTTAGCCCCTTATCAGTATTCTTCTGGATGACAAACACACTTTGGCCTTTTTCCCACTCACATTGTGCCGGCGTTCTGCCTCCGTTTGTCCCGGAGCTGGGTGTCCATTTCACGCCCTTTGCTGTGGCTCGCGTGTTAATCCGGGGCTTTGCGCCATTTTCTCCGCGCCTTCGGTAAACCTTTTTTTTTTAGGTTTACCGAAGGTAACCATAAAACTCAGTGGAGGAAACAGAGCATGACGTGCAGTCTGGCACATGGCCTGATTTTGTTTTTCCCTAGCCCACATCCAGGGAACAAGTATGCTCTAATGCAGTTGCACTCCTTATTACAGTTTCTGTCCTTCTTCATTGAACACTATTTCATATGAAGAACGGAGAAGGGTCTACAGTGATGGGTAGGTTGGGTGTGCTAGCTCCCTGGTCCAGGGCTTCTGCATCTCCTTTTGACTCCTGCTTGTTTGGCTCCTGCAGCAGCTCTTTCCCCCATTACTTCTGATGCCTCTCTTCTTTCTTCTTCTTCGGTTCTACTCTTTTCTTCCTGTGTCCTTCCTTCTTTTTCTGTCTCCTCTGTGTATCAGTTGACACATGAAAAATCCAAAATGATTTAGACAGTTCACATGAGCATGAGAAACCACACGCTCATGCCCAAAAGACTCCTTATACTCCACCAGGCCTTCCCCAGTTTTCTGAGCACACGTTGTGCTGTTTTGGAGCCATTCTTGAAAGATATCCAGATTTCACAAAGGGTTTGTTGGAATGTTCCCTCCAAGCTGTGGGGTCTTGTGAGCAAAAATTCTACTCTGTGAGCTCCTGGCATTAAAGTTGTGAGCAAGCAATTTGGCTGCTGCATAAATTAGTTTGCTCTGGAGCCATCCTTCCTGAGCTAAGACAAAAATGTGTGAGGCTAAAAAACTGCAAGCTAGCTCACGCTAACTCAGCTTAGAGGGAACACTGGCTGTCACCAATATGGGAACCTTTAAAAACAATAAAGATGTACCAGCGCCCAGTTTCCCTGATGGCACTTTGGACTCTGGACTGTGTGCTTATGCTCATTTATCTCAGTGATGCAAGCCACCCAGCAAAAGAGGGAGGAAAAGATGCCTGATTCCCTTTCATCACTGCAGTCCCTTTCATCACTGCAGTCCCCTGTACATGTTGTTTGTGAGGCTCCCCTGAACTTCATAGAGAATTACTGGGATAAACAGCAGGCTACTTAGGCTTCTGTGAGATGTTCTGTTGCATCCAGTTCTGTATTTTGCATGTGATTTGGTCTCCATGTTGGCCATGGTGATCTGTAGTTAATTCACAGTAGACTGTACTATTCATTTCCCTAGTGACCATGAGCTTTTAGCCTGCTAACACCTCTGAAAATATTAGGCCAATTTGTTTGGATCAGAAGGTCTGATTGTTTAATAAACACATGGTTCATTTTGTTGGGGAAAAAGAGTCAAAAATACTTAAATACTCAGAGTTTGCAATAGATCTTTGCTTCACTGGAGAGGAAACATCTCTCTCTGTTTAAAATGCTTTATTTCTAAGGGTAAAGGGTATACTGGAAAGCTACAAAATAACAAACATATCTAAGCTACATCTTGCTTGCTACTGCTAGAATCACATAGTCACACAAAACAATGGAGAATCTCTTTCTTGACCCCTAGAAGGAAATCACCTGGATACTTTAACCAATCAGTGTTTACACAAACAGACCAGTTTTCCCGGGCTTCGCTAGCATTGGCTGTCTGCCAGGTTTCCTTTCCAGGTCAGTCTAAACAATAGTACTGAAGGTAAACAGATTAACCTTATAATGACTGGAATCTGGACCTTGCAAGTCATACATTTCAAACACATTTTACAACACACTGACATAGGTTGCCAGGTCCTCCCTGGCCACCAGCAGGAGACGGGGGTGGTGGTGTAGGGTTGCCACATCCAGATTGGGAAACTCCTGGAGATTTGGGGATGGAGCCTGGGGAGGACAGGGACTCAGTGGGGTACAATGGCATAGAGTCCATCCTCCAAAGCATCCATTTCTTCCAGGGGAACTAATATCAGTAACCTGGAGATGAGATGTAATGCCAGGAGGCCGGCATCCCTAGCTATATTCATATGGCAATAAACCTCCATCCGTAACAGGTGATCTAGGACAATAAATTCACACTACTATGCTACCATATTTGTAATTATCAGTGTTGGTAACCCATACAATCAACTTTTTATTAACTAGTGTGTTTGGGGTGGGGGTAACCTAGATTTCCTCTCCCAAGAATTTTAAACCATGGAGGGTACCCTTTCCTGTTGGCTTTATTTTGATCTCTTTGCTTCCATGCTGTGGACAAAAGCGAGTCTTGCTTGCCCTCTCTCTTTGCTGTGTCCTTAGGAAGGCTTACTCAGTCATTTTCTTGTCTTAAAAGGGCATGGTGACATTGATTTGAGTCAGCTGGGAGCATTGATTTTACATGGGCTTCAGTGTGTATTTTAGTTCCCATCTATTCATGTTGTTCTATCCTGCATGATTAACATTTACAAATAGCACGCAAGAGGCTGAAAGGGCCAATTAAGCTTCATCAGTGAAAATACCTTTGCTGAACCCTGCTCAAGGTAATATACTGAATTTTTGTAGCAGGGGATTTTTGAAAGAATTGATTGATACCACGCAGCTGTTCTACAATAAGTGGAAAATAGCAAGACAACTTTAAATACAAGTTGTGGTTAGTTCTCCCTGTATCCTTATTTGCCAGTTAACAAAGAGTATTTCAGTATTATACCAATAGACAATGGTAGTTAGACCATGTCAACAGAGCCCTTACCATAACTGCCCTGGAAGACCATAGGAAAGAAGGCAGTCAGCCCAATCAGTCCACCTTCTCTAGTAAATCTCCGATTTGTTCTTGGGTCAGAGACAAGTGAGCCTCTTGGCTTAATGCATCCTCTGAATGCCAGTGGTGGTTTGTCTCCAAAGGGGAATTTCTCAGTGTCCATTTTTAGTTGGAGTTTGTTCACTTTCGCCCACAGTAACAGGGGCCAAGTTGTTTTTCGGCAGCATGTGCCTTCCAATGTTTGTCTTATCCATGGCGAAGTAGAAAGGGAACTCTAGATCTCAGAAACAATAAAGTGTTAACTGAGTTGCAACCCTAATTATTTTTGGATTGTCCCACATGCTGTATTGTTTATAATTTTAAATGAATAGGTCTTTTTTGTGGGGTAAATAATAGATGTAAAACAAGTCACAAATGTAGGTACTTTAAATATTTCCAGTACTCAGCACAGCGTTGAAAGCAAAATGCTGGCTGTATCTAGACTGATATTTTTTTGGATGACCTTCCACCATATGCTTTTATTTAAGACAACTTTTTTTCTTTTATGTTATATTATAAAAAGCATGTAAAATGTTCTTTTGGAGTAAAGCTACTATTCCTATCCTCTTACTAATTAGGAGATCACAGAACAAGGAATTTGACATCTTCTTGGTCGAATAGCATATGGAAGAAGCAAGAGGCTGGACTGGAAAAGAAAAGTATAGCCAGCATAACTGAGGAACAATTGGTTTATGGTTTGTCAGTGTGCTACAGAAATATAGCCCCTGTAGTATAATGAAGTTTTTCATTTCAAGCAAGTTTAAAGATTGGTTTTCTATTTTACAGGTGCGGTTGGATATCCCACATTGCTTATGAGTGTACAAGTGGCATCCAACGTGGAATGCCTTTTACCAATTCTGGTTGGCCTGCCAGCTTCAGCATCTCACAGAACAGGGATGGTTTTGCCATCCTTAACTTTTCATTGTGATTTCTGCTGGTTTTAGTTATACTAATCTACCTTGGATGTCTCTTGTGGCAAAAAGGGGGCACATAAATTGCTGTATGTAAACAAATATAAGCTCGTTGGTCCTTTATGCAGCTCTTTAACATGTATATGTACACTCAAACGAGTGGTCCAATTTAATTCTGATTAGCGGGAGAAAGGCAGGTTTATAATTATAATCAAGAACATTAAATACCTTATGTTGCAGCTTGCAAGGCAGCAGGCTTCTGCAAGAAATATTTGCCCCTGATTTGAGGTCAGTATTTATGCCCCTCCCCGCAGCCAGTTTGGTGTAGTGGTTAAGTGCGTGGACTCTAATCTGGGAGAACCAGGTTTGATTCTCCACTCCTCCACTTGCACCTGGCTGGATGACTTTGGGCAAGCCATAGCTCTATGCCAGCTGTTCCCTCAAGGACAGCTTGGGAAAGAGCTCTCTCAGCCCCACCTACCTCACAGGGTGTCTGTTGTGGGAAGGGAAAGGAGTTTGTAAGCCACTCTGAGACTCCCTTGGGGAGTGAAGGGCGGGGTATAAATCCAATCTCCTCCTCCTCCTCCTCCTCCTGATGCAGTTACCATGATTTCATTTCGGAGGGATGTGCAATCTGCAATTATCATAGTCGATTTGTCAAGTAATGCTAAAGCCGAAAGACACCAAGCAATTTTCATGTACTGGTCCAGCTCAACTAGCATTGATCGTTACTATATTGAACTAAATGAACTGTGAAATTCACTGCCAGTGGTTAAGTGATGGCTACAAGCAGAGATGGATTTAAAAGGAGTTTAGACAGATACATGGACGATAGATCCATCAATTGCTACTCGTCCAGTTCAGTAAAGAGAATCTCTATACAAAGGCAGAAAACCTGTCTACCAGCAAATACCAGTGTTATGAGGCGGCATCAGGGGAAGGCCTCTGTACCCTGCGTGTTCGCTCTCCAAGGCAACCGGTTTGGCCACTGTGTGAAACAGGATCCTGGACTAGATGAACCCTCACTGGTCTGGTCCAGCACAGCAGGGCTCTTCTTCTGTTTGTTGTACTGTTTGCTTATAGTCTATGATGAAATTTATTGCACAGATATTATTTCATCGTAGGAAATTCCGTAATACATGATGGAGGCAAACATACAGACTTTGCTGTGGGCACATGCTGAGAAGATGAAATTGGCCTTGGCTTCCCAGGCCTCTGCATGGTGAAGTCAGCATGTCTGCTCTTGTCATACCTGGTGCTGCGCGTTTATTTGTTTTAAAAGTTGCGAAGGAGGAGTTGGGTTTATACCCCACCCTTCACTTCGAGTCTCAGAGTGGCTTACAATCTCCTTCCCTTCCTCTCCCCACAACAGATACCCTGTGAGGTAGGTGGGGCTAAGAGAGCTCCTAGAGAACTGCTCTTGAAAGAACAGCTCTGAATGAACTGTGACTGACTGAAGGTCACCCAGCTGGCTGCATGTGGAGGAGTGGGGAATCAAACCTGGTTCTCCCAGATTACAGTCTGCCGCTTGTAACCACTACACCACAGCTGGCTCTTAAGGTAGTTCTCAAAGTTGTTCATGGACCATGTTTCAAAGCATGTTTTTGCCATCTTCATAAAATAATTCTCTGTCCTTGAACAAACTTCCAACTTTATTTGAATAACTTACTTTCGGAGCTCTCTTACTCTGCTCAGGCCCAGCTGAAGAGAAGCAGTAAGTATGTGCTACTTTTGCTTAATTCCTGGCTCTTCCCAGGAACTTCAGTATACCTGGCCTTTTCAATATTGCTACAACCCTCTTCTTTAAAAATAACCAAAAAATTAAATATAACATTATATATAATCTTTGAGGTGTGCAGGTCTTTTAAATAACATACCAACATTGAGTTTTAAGTTCCCAGGGTGATATCTATCAACTGTCCTCCTGTCTTCCTCTTAACCTCAGTCTCAAGACATGTCCTTGGTGCAGTCTCTCGTTCTCTGCACCTCTCTGCTGGACCATTCTCTAATGTTTCTCCATCTCTGTCAATAGTTGGTGTAGACTCCATTCCTATGCCCTTACGTTAGTCTCTCAGCTGGTTTCTAGCTTGCCTCTTACAGTGGTGCCATCATCTACCACTTCTGTATGGTGTTTTCTGTTCCTTCTCAGTACTCAGCCACTATCCCATTTCACCTTTCACGATGGTTAGTTTACTGACTATACCACAGTTGCTTTGTGCCAGATTGTCCATTGTTTTGTTAGGGGTTGACTCCATGCTGTGTTTTGTGGTTGTAGGTCTAGAAGATCTCTGGCTGATCAGTTATAATACAGGGCTTGTCTCCCGAATTCACCAAGGAGTATCTGGTGAACACTGGCGGTAGTCATCTCCGACTTGTGGGTAAAAGGGTCTTGTTGGTTCTGCGCATTAACTGTTGTGCTGGACTTGGGTTTAGGCCTTGAGGTGGCATGTTCTCGTGATCTAGTAGTGCTAGGTATAGATCTACCTCTGTAGCTTTTGCTTTTCTTAAGGGTTTCTTTGCTGCTTTTCCGGTACTTTGTGAATATCCAGGTAATGACATAATGTCCTTACTGAATTTCTGGAATTCTCTCCCAACTAACTGGGCTGAATTACTGGAGCAGACTGTGTCTTGTATCCCGTAGTGTGCTTTTCATCTTGCCTATGACCGTTCTGGCTGAAATATCTGGTAAACAGTGTATTCCCCCCAAATTGGAAAAGTAATCGACAATGATCATATATTCCTTATCTGCCCAGCTAAACAAACCTACTCCTGCGCTTGCGCAAGATGTCCTTGGAATATCAGGTGGTTCAGATGTTTCTTTGGGTTGGCAGTCTTCCCAAGATCAATTCACATCACATTTCTCCATGAATGTCTTCAATTGCTCATTCATTCCTGGCCAATAGATGGCTTCCCTGCCCCATTATAGACATCCTTCAATTCCCAGGTTGCATTTTGTGCATGATTTCTGTCCAAAGAGCTTCTGGTATCACTGCCCTTTCTCTCCAGAAGGTAATGCCATTCTCTACACAAAGCTCAACTTGTATTTGGAAGAATGGAGTTATCTCTTTTGGAACATGGTTTTTGTATCTGGCCAGCCTTGCAATATCATGAATAAGTCTCTGGAATCTGTTATCTTCTTCCATTTGCTGCTATAAAAAAAATTCAGATTTTTCTGTAAATGTGGGGTTTTCCTCAGGTTCGTAGAAAGATTTGTCTTGTCTGTTTATGGTTCCAGTCTCCAGATTTAAGCATCTACAGATGAGGCCACAGTGAAAATTAGATAAATTATTATTATTGGTTTCATCCAGGGCCACAATATTCTCCAAGTGAAAGAGCTGCATTAAAAAAAAAACACCTCACATGCTAAGGAAATAGGTGATAATAGGGTCATTTTAGAGAAGGAAATCTCAGTACCCGCAATAAAGAGCTGCATCCAATGTCAGTTCCCCAGTATGTACATTTTTATAATACATATTTGTCTTGGTCAGGTTTTAAATTTCTAGGGGTACACTTTAAAACCAAAGTAATGTGAAGAGTGGCTCTGAAAACAAAAATAATGAAATAACATGAACAAAAGAAGAGTATTTTGTGAAGAGAAGAGTCTCTGTGTTATTTCTACCAAATAACATGCCTAAGAAGCACTGTTTTTCCTCACAGCGGTCTAGAGGAACAAACTGGTTCCCAAGACGAAGTCATGAAAATAGTTATTAATGGGGAGAATTATTGTTGGGCTTCATCATTCAGTACCTTAAGGAAGGCAAAAGATCTGCTATGAACAGGCAGACTATAATTATAAATAGCCTGTGTTTTCCTTGTTCCAAATGTCAGACTTAAGGCTTTAGTGAAACCACCATATGTACGCTATGTGCATGCATACTTTTGGTTTTGAATGGAGCACATGAAATTCTTCTGCTCTTAACTCATTTGTAAGGTTCACAGGAACATCGTGGCATGCCTGGGGGAACATGTGGCAATTAGAGTTGTTCAAAATTGCAGTTTGTGGCAGAAACAAAAATAGCTGTTGAATTGTGAGGAGGAAGGTGCTTTCCTAAACATAGCAGGGAAGCCAGAACAAGAAATACAGGCAAGCTGTGTAGTTATTGAAATGCATATACAGTATCTTTGCTATCAGCCAATGAATCACAGAAATTTCAGTGGCTTGTGAGTTCTGTATTGGTGATACAAGTGACATCATTCTAACTGTATCAGTGGAATAGAGCCCACTACTTGGAAACAAGATTTATTTACTTCACAGTTATGGAAACAATTGCACAAATAATACATACATTTACATTTATTGTGGGAAAAACCCTGGCTTGGGGAAAAAAGAAACCCTAAAATTGCAGCATGTAGAATGACTCCCATCCATAGAAGTGTGGTATCCTTGTATCTTCTTTGTCACTGTAGCCCCAAATGTCCACTGAAATACTCCCGTGGAATAGGGGACCCCCAGAAATAACTGGAGAGGAAGTCAGAGGTCTGCATTGGTGAAAATTGCCCCACCCCTTGCACATGTGGAAATTTTAGGCAAGATCCAATTGATTGGGTGGATTCACATAGCCACATTCACAGGGCGTTTATTACTGTCATAAGGACGTTCTCTCAAATTAACAGCTGTCCTATGGTTCTGGCATTTGTAACTCCCATCACATGTCATTAATCAAGGACAGCATTGTTGTGTATTAATAAGCACATTTTCATCTCATGTAAGAAGTGCTCATCAATGGACGATGAAGTTCTCAAGAATTACGTTTCTCATTTAGTAATCATCATATATACTGATTATAAACAAGTGATTCACCTAATTGGAAATTAGAAATTAGGCATAGGTCCTTTTCTGGTATGAACAAAATAAGTTGATGGACATAAACCTGGTGAATAGTTATGTTCATGCACTCCCTCCCTTCTCCCCTTATGTAGCACATTAATGGAAGAGGGAAGTTTACAACTATCTTCTTTTAGTTATGGTGTCCAAATGGCAGGCACCCATAGGTGTCAACTACGAGGGGGCTCGAGGGCTCGAGCCACCCCCGAAATTTCCTGGGGGGGACTGAGCCCCCCCTGGGAAAACGGTGCGCCCTTCGCCGCACCTCCCTCGGCCCTTCCTAGGGCTGCCGCCGCCGTCTCTCTCCCCCCCCCCCCGGCCACTCCAACCCTCCCTCCGTCCGTCCAGGGGCCAGCTAAGCAAATGCCCAGCTGGCCTTTGGACGGTCGGAGGGAGGGATGGGATCAGGAGCGGTCAGGCGGGGGGGGAGGTGGCGGCGCACGTGCACAGAAGAGCCCCCCCCCCGGGAGTTTTTAAACTCTATGCCCCTGCAGGCACCTAACTGGAGTTAGCTTCTTTCCCAGTAACTGGGATTCTTAACCTTGTTTTATCCTGGTACCAGGGAAGGAAGCAAACTTCAGTTTGTCTTGGTGCCTGCATTTGAACATCACGGCTATTGGGAGTTATTGCAAGACTCCATCTTCACTTTTTTCCCACAAGGAAAGAAAAGTGTCCAAAGCCAACTAGCTAAGTTTTTCTGTCTCAACCTCTTTGTGATGTTTGAATGTAACCAGGGGGGTTCACCAACAGTCTGGTGCTTTTAAACATGGTAGAAGCTTGTCCAGTGATTCTTGTTTGAGGCTGAAGGGAAGGAAGGCCCCTTTATTAGCTGAGAAGATTTCAGATAACCAGGTTGCCTGGTGATTCAGTTTAGAACACACTGAGATACCAGGGCCTGCTTGCCCAGTAGGTAAGGGGTTCATCTGAATCAGGTACAAACTTTCAACTGGAGCTGGGGGTGTCAGCTGCTAGTACCTAATATGCTGTCAGTGCCACTAAACACTGCTCTGCCAGTCACATCTTGGTCATTTGTCCCTCCAAAACACAGAGCAATCTTAGACAGTTACACCCTTCTGAGTCTATTGAAGTCAGTGGGCTTAGAAGGGTATAACTCTGCTTAGGATTTTTCTCATACATTTATCTAGTGCAACCTTTTTACTCCAAGTGCCAAAAATCCTGCCATGTCTACCTAGTGGTTTGCTGGCAAACAGGGGGAAGAGGGAGAGAGAGGGAGAGGATTGGCCAGACACGTTGGGAGCAAACTGAACCCTGGTAGCATTGCCAGCATCTCAAGGACTTGCCAGCATCTCAAGGGATACTGAACTGGCCCTGTGTATTGACCAAAACATGCCACAGTTCGGTAGACACGCCAAGGGTTGCTCAAGCTTGGTCTAGAGGCTGGAGTAACAGTCTTGAAAAAAACAGACAAGAAGGTTTTGGTTGTGTACCATTTTAGATGGTGGGTGCTCCACTGATTCAGTTCTGTAATTATTTGGGTCTTGTAAAACTTAACTCTTGTAATACTGGTGCCTTTGGTGTTACCATATTGTTATATGTTGCCGCATTCTAAAATTAGGGCATGTCCTTTAAAACTTTTTTAAATATGTCTGTTCAGGATCTTTTGGAGTAAGGCAAATAATTCCTGGTTCTGTTCTGTTTGGATTGGTCTAGTTGTAACAGATCTTATGTTGGAAGTTTTGCCTCTTCAAGTTGTACAGTTGTATGATTCTATGAGCTTTGTGCTTGAATTCACATAAATCTAATTTTTTAAAAAAATGAATTCAAGCAAGAAGATGGGATGTTTTTACAAGTTGCATCTAGAGGTCAGAGGGTGAAAGGTGACTGGCGAGATGCGTATTGTATGCATTAGTCTAACACAAATATTTCCTGAAATATAAAATGCTTTGATCTCTGTAAGCACATACCATATGTATGCAGCTGTGACCCACATCTCCCAACTGCTGGAAAGTTAGTGAAAGGTAGTATATAGTTCTTAAGTCTGTGTTCAATTTCTGCTTTTATATTTAGCAGTTCATAATTTTATGTAATAATGTAGCAGTATGAAAAATATGCATGAAAATTGAGTGATAACAGATTTTTTTGTGGTTTGATTCAATGTTGTTTGGGTGGATTCAGAATCCAGAGGGCTGCAGGCTGAAAAAAAATGGGTTTTTAATTAAGGCTATGTCCACTTCAAAATACCTGAAGCCACATGAAAAGCTTGGGAGGCTTTCCAAAATCTGGAGTTCCATGTAGCTAAGTATTTAAGCAGTTGTGTCACAGACTTGCTGCCACAAAATTGCAGCACAAACTAGGAACAACCATTTATTGGTTTGAGCAGCTATTTTAAGTAGGCATATTGCCATGCGGTTGATTCTGTATTCAAAGTGTTTCCACTGGGGGAGAAACAGGCTGATCACACGGTGAGAATAAAACTGGGCTATTGAACTCCAGAAAGCTGGTTCTAGGCCAAAGTGCAAAAGAATGCACCCTAAATCCTGACCCTGAATATTTTCACTTACAACACTGGTATAATATTTTTATCTCTGCATAATTCCACTGGTGCAGCTGTTGGTACTTCCCATCCTAAGAATGTATGTGCTGCATGTCTTTGAGTGAAACAAAGCTTCACTCAATGATGCTCAATACAGGTCTGCTGTTAAAAAGATAATCTTCTTATAACACTTGAGCAGACCTTTCCTAAATGGACATTAATACCCACAGGGGAAAGTGGTTGTATGGCATTGCCATAAAATCAATCAAAGACTTTTTTTGTGTATATAAGAATAGTGTGACAGACTAATGGCTTGTCTGGTCCAGAACCTAATTATTGGCAAGATCTGGCTCTTTCAACCAGGACAATGTGGAATGACAGAGGCCGAAGACAGACTGGCAATCTGAAGCGGAGGCAAAGCGGAGGGAACTGGAGCGGGGGAAAAAACTCACGGAGCTGGCCGTTCACACTGGCCAGAGCAATGCGGATCAGCGGCGATACGGAGCATTCAGACTGCCACGGAGAGTTCAGACTGCCGCATAGCCAGCGCGCGGGGCTTGCGCGTGCCGCTGCACTTTTTTTTTGTTTTCCTTTGATGTTTTTCGCATATGCGCATATTTGCATATGCGCATATTTGCATATGCGCATATGCGCATATGCGCAAAACTTTTTGCCGTGCGTTCACACTTCCTCCGGATGCCTCCCGCTTCTTCCAGTTCACACTGTTTGGAAGCGGGAGGCATGCGGAGGAAGGCCCCTGAACACCGGTTTTACCCGGTGTCCGGGTAAAGCGGAAGGAAAGCGGCTGGGAGACGGGTAAGTACGCAACGGAGCCGATGGGCAGATGCGCATGTCTGAACGGGCTCCTTTCCTCCGTTTGCGAAGCGTGCCTGCCCCGCTTCAGATTGCCAGTCTGTCCTCGGCCAGAATATATTCTGTGTTATCTACTCCCAGATTCCAACATATAAAAGCATGCAAATAATTAACCATTACAAGAAATGTTCTGAGCTGCATGTCTAACAGTTGTTGATATGCCCATTAACTTAATCAGTTCAGTTCTTTGAAATTCTGTTTGCTTTTAGCTACTGTTAATTCAACAAACTATTGAGAAGTCCAACCTTCAAAACAGAGCTGTAGAGTGTAGGGCCATTTCATTACTGAATATTGTTGTGGTAGACATGTGTCATGCTAAGATAATTTATTTTTAGGGTAGTGGTTTTGGTTTGGAGCTCATTCTCATTTTATTATTTTCTGGATGTTGTTGTTGTTTTTTTAAGCTTCTGCTGGGCATGGCAGGCTCTACAGATGAAACACTTGAGGAAGCAGCAGCCGGTTGCATAGCAAACATTCGCAGGTTGGCTCTAGCTACAGAGAAAGCAAAGTATGGTTGAAACTTCAGACAACTTTTACCAGCCTCCTGATAATATTTTTTTATAGTACAACACTAGGACAGAATGGACGGAACTGGAATGGTTCAGAAAAAATGTGTGTTAAGTAATTTTATAGGCAACTAACAATTGTTCTAACATCTGAAAGTAAATCAAAAAGTTGTAAGTGCTCTTTATTTTGATGATATCCATATCTTATAGTTGGAAAGTTTTCAATTTTTCACCTGTACCAAACATGCTCCAGTGAATATCCACAAATATCTTTCCAGTTTCATTTCAAATAAATTTTGACATGTCATGGACATATAATAAAGATGTTTCCCCATACTTGAATGTGGTTGTACTATTATTCCTGGGTGTCTTGAGCAATTATGTTTCTGCCAAACCTGTCTAATCATTCTGTCATAATGGTTTTGCTTGCTTGAGCACTTACAAAAGCCTCCAGAGACGTCTGCATACACATGCACTAGTTCAACATCTGGAATTATACAAGTGTTTCAAGCAGATGGAATTGTGTACACACTTTCAAGATGTCTCCAGAACCCCTTTAGTACTGTCAGCATCAAAGATTTCCATTAAGATTAATAACATGTAATGTTTGTGGTTAGAAAATCAAGTGTTCAAATTCACAGCCAGACAACTAAAATGTGAATAAAAGAAATGAGCATTTTATGCATCTCCATTAGAATTATCTCAATGCCATTTCCCATTTCTTACTCAGGGAACAGCTACAAACCTTTTATAGGCTTATACCAGTCAAACTCACATGGCTGCCCCCAAAGAATCCTGGCAGTTCCAGCCTGGTGAAGGTACTCAGAATTCTCTGTTAGGCTTCCCTCTCTTGTGCCTCTTGCAGAAGAAAGAGAACTAGTTTGCACCTGTGATGTGAATAGACCCATAGTTTGCTTTCCTACTGTGTCCTGCAGATACAGATCCTACCAATTCTGTACTGCGTCCAGGGCTGGACTTGCCAATCGGCTTTAGAGGTGGACA
This sequence comes from Lepidodactylus listeri, assembly GCA_029233225.1. NCBI lineage: Eukaryota > Metazoa > Chordata > Lepidosauria > Squamata > Gekkonidae > Lepidodactylus > Lepidodactylus listeri. The sequence continues at coordinate 25,371,958 of JARCFY010000012.1, forward strand.
GTGAGGCCACAATATGCTCCAACCTGACCAAACACATCCCGCACGCACGATCCTGAAAGTTATCCAGTGAATTTCTAGATCGTGTGTGTGATGTGGTTTGTTCAGGTTGATCAGATGTGTGTGATCATTTCTTTTGGGTGTCATCTAAACAGTAAAAACCCAGGGACGCCCAGCTTGCTAACAATTGAAATATGAAAGTCCTTAATTCTGAATTAGTTCATGCCTTTTGGTTTCTCTTCCATCACAAAAAAAAACCTTTTGTTTTCTGCAGCAAAACTACTTTAAATACAGTGGCAATGAATGACCCTCCAGTATAATGAAAAGTGAATGAATTGGGACTTCTCTGTTTGGGATATGGATCAGCATCACCCTTTAAAGTGGCCCTGATTGGTAGTTCTTTGGACTCCTGATTGTGGTTTCAGTATAACCCTCACACAGGATCCATGTTCAGGAAAGTAGCAAGCTATGTGGCTGTACTTCATAGGACCCAGCAAAAACATTCTATGTACAATAGCAGCATTGAGCTCTGTAAAACCCTAAATGAAATGTCCTCACTCCTTTAACTTGTCCCCCCCCCAATATTTTATTAGATGCCTGTAAGGAGGCAATAAACATGCAAATCATGTATATTTTCCCCTCATTTAATTTTTTAATAAGCAGCATATAGTACTTCTCTACCCAGCCTATAAATTTCTGGAGTCATTTTGGATTTGTAACGTCTCAGAACTTTCTGTTTAGGTATCAAGATAGCTGTGCAACCAGACCTGCTGTTTTTTCTTTCCCTCTGTATGTTTGGAAAACATTTCCAGATTACATGACAAGAGCTAAAAGAAAACATTGTTCATAAGGTCATGTTAACTGAAATATTTCTTGTCAGAAAGGTATTACAGAAAATGCCAAAGCATCTGTCAGAAAGTGTAATGTTAATTGTTAAAAACTGTCCCCCAGGCCCAAAGTGCTTCAGTAAATCCTGTCCCCTATTTTTACACTGCCTCGCCTTCTCCATTTGCTCTGATTGTCTATGCTTTCTTCCATCTTTTAATTCACTTGGTTCCCATTTGCCGCATTGCTTGTTTTATGGCTTCTCTGCTCTTTTTTTAAACTCTCCTGGGCTTCCATATTTTCATTTCCATCTATGCTTGCTTAATTTGGTATTTCTGTTTTGTAATGTATCCAAAAACACTCCCTGATGAAATTTCTTACAGATTACCACATTCTGTCTCCAGGGCTGGCTCTCCCATTTACGCTGCCTTCGGTAGCAGATTTTGAGTTCTCCGTACAAAGCAGCAAATCATCAGTCATTTAGTGTATTACGATATGTAAAGTGTGTGTGGGGGAGTGTCTCTGTCGGTCTCTAGTTTTTCTTTTTTCAAAACTAGCCTCTAGTGTTTCCAGTTGGCTGGCAAATTGGGGGCGTTTGACTATAAAAATGGAGGCTTTCTAAAATGCATTTGGGTATCTTTTCCAATTTGCTTGGGTCGGTTTTTCTTCGAATGTAAATCAACAGAACTCCAGCAGATGTCAAAACCACTAAGCTTGCCTTTCATTAAGATGCTCTGGGGGAAAATATCTTAACAATTCACAAAACCATTCTGGAGAAATACTATAGCACTCTAGGAAGGAGAGGACCTTCTTTCCTTTGAACTGAAGGGAAATACTCAAGCTTTCATTGCAAGCGTCTGTCAGCAGACAAGGAAAAAGCCTTTCTTTTATCACTTCCTGCCTGTATGATTTATTACTTGATGACAGACGCTCATTATCAACTAATCAATTGTCCCAGGATGTTCAAGTAGGCACTGAAATGTGAGCTTCATATTCATTTCCTCTTAAAGTTCAAGCATATGAAAATATATGTTATGACCCACTTATGTACTGTTTTATCTTTCACTTGTTAAGGAGAGATCAAATATGGTCAGAGGGCACAGGCTAAAGTAACCGCTGAAGCTAAGCAGGGCTAGGTCTGGACAGTACATGGATGAGAGACCTCCTGGGGGAACAGGGTAAGCTCCTCTTGAGTTTCATGATAGAAGTACAATCAACAGGTTAAAATATGTGTCCTGGAGGTAAAATATGTTCTTGCCCCTATCTTGGCCCTGGCATTGTTGTCCTTATTTAGAAATTCAAGGTTTGGGATTTCAGAGTTGTGAGATGATTTCAAAAGCACGAGTATGTACTAAGTGAATAATATATTTAACCTGAGTTTCTAAAAACAGCCATTTTCCTGTTATTTCCTGATTATATAACAATGGGCTGCTACAGGTGGGTATCGCATGGTTCTCATGTGCCTGCAAATCATTCAGTCATCCTTTCAGGTCCTTTCACAAACATGTGAAAGGCTTCCTTTGATAAGCGTTGAATTTTAGGCAATGTCTGGAGAAATAAAAGCTCAGTCTGTGACATGTGATGGCCAGGGCTCGTTTCGTAGCAGGAGCTCGTTTGCATATTAGGCCACACGCCCCTGATGTAGCCAGTCCTCCAAGAGCTTACAGTAGCCCCTGTAAGAAGAGCTCTGTAAGCTCTTGGAGGATTGGCTTCGTTAGGGGTGTGTGGCCTAATATGCAAAGGAGCTCCTGCTACGAAATGAGCCCTGGGATGGCCATCACTTGCCATTGCAATCACAGAATGATGGACATGGACATGTGAGCTCATCTTCACTCAGCTGAATATTTTCTCTCTCAACATTTGGGGAAGCCAAAGCAGAACACTATTTCCCTTGCTCCTTCCCCGTGAAATGAACTGCTTCTGCTCTGTCTGCTCGAACGCTGCCCTAACCATTTCCCCCCACTTGCCTTCCTCCTGTCTTGCCCCACCAGTCAGGGCATGTTTTGCTGCTGCCCTCACTGTTTGCTGGAGTTTAATCCTCTGATGTTTGTACTCCTACCAGTTTAATCTCCCATTGATCCTGAGAAGTGCTCAGCTGGCGCGAAATTTATTCACTTCAATTAAGCTCTTTGTCTTTGAAGCAACAGCAGAAGTGCAGTCAAAATGACATAACGTCACGTCTCTTGCCAGCAGCAATGGCAATCCTGAAACCTCTTGCTCCAGCACACTCTGACATTCCACGTTAGGCCGCTTGCCTGTTTTCAAAGCTGGCTTCCAAGACTGGAAAGCAAACTGCTCCCTCGGCTGAAAGCTGTGGTCTCCTTGTCTGTCAGCTCTTAAGCTTTTTGCACATTCCCCTGGATTCAGGGAAAGGGAAAGGGGAGGGCGATTGTGTGGCTCAGCCACACTTACACTCAGACAGCCCAACCCTCTCTTGGGCTTTGGTGACCTGCCTTTTACCTTCTGGGGGCCAAACCCTAGGTTAACCTCATTCCTCTAGAACTTGTGGAACTCTGCCAGGAGAGATTTTTGGCCCAGACTTTGCAGGCTAACGGGAACCATTTTTTGTTGTCCTTACTGCTGCACCATATAGAATTTCTCACTGAGAAAAAGATAAAGACTTCCCAATTATATTTTACTACTCTGGCTAGGCTATAATGTTCTCCGCCACTCAGCACTTTGCTGTTCTTATCAAGATGCTGAAGCTAGCAAACTTGCACTTCTCCTGGAGGAATCTGCTCGGTTTTAACCGGGGGGCTTGGCTTCCTAAGTGTGTTTTGGGTCACCCTCATTTTACATTCAAGCCCCTCTCTCCATGCTGACAAATCAGGGGGGAAAAGTGCCTATTTTTATGTAAGAGGGGAGTTGGGGGGGATGAGATGGCTTTGTGTTACTATTTCTTCTCATTTTGTTTCTTTGTTTTGTGCCAGACACCCCCCCCCCTTCCTTGCTGGTCAGTTCCTTGCCAGTTCCTGCTGTTTCTTTTGGCAACTCTGATGTTTTATCCAAATTTACATGGAATACAAGTAACCCATGTGTTTCATCTTTTTTTAAAAAAACACCCAAGACTGTAGTCAATTGTGTTAGAGCTGCAAATCTGCTTCTCCTCCAGAGCGCTCATAAATCCCACATATGAGAGTCTGCATCAGCTATTACATTGCCTGAAGCTGGGTGGATCCTGGCAGGGGTAGGAACCCAAAAGGTACACTAAAAAAATCCTTGTCTGGTCTGGGATCCATTGGGGCAGTCTATCAAGGCCACTGCCTGTGAGCCATGGGTCAAGACCCTTCTGGCTATTGCTGAGAGGCTCCTGCCACTTGGCCACAATTCAGGCTTTAAGTACTTGCAACAGAAGGCAAAAGGTCGGCCTAGACCTTAAACAGCCAGAAACCCTCTTTCCACAATTCCACCATTGCTCTCTCTTTTCCTCCCAACCCCTTTTCTGCCTCTCTATCTCTCTGTCATTCAAAGCCATCATAGAAATGAAGACAGGCCTTTTCACACAGGGGCCTTTTCACACAAGAGTGGCAGACAGGTCATAAGAACATAAGAGAGAAGCCAATGTTGGTTCAGGCCAATGGCCCATCCAGTCCAACACTATGTCACACAGTGGCCAAAAACACCAGGTGCCCTCAGGAGGTCCACCAGTGGGGCCAGGACACTAGAAGCCCTCCCACTGTTGCCCCCCCCCCCAAGCTCCAAGAATACAGAGCCTCACTTGCCCCAGACTGAGAGTTCCTATCTATACCTTGTATAGCTAATAGCCACAGTGGCTAATAGCCACTGATGGACCTCTGCTCCATATGTTTATCCAGTTGCCCCTTGAAGCTGTCCATGCTTGTAGTCACTGCCACCTCCTGTGGCAGTGAATTCCACTAATCACTCTTTGGGTCCTGCCTTTTAACCCTTTCCACCTGTTAGTGGTCACTGACATAGGTGTCAACTTCAGGGGGGCTGGGGAGCTGAAGCCCCTCCCCCGAACTTTTCCAGGACATGCTGAGCCTCCCCTGGAGACAATGGCCTGTAATGTCTCTGGCCCAGCCCCAGCTCGCCCCCCCCCCCGGAAGTTGGAAAGTCTACGCCCTTGGCCACTGACCTGGAGAAGGTCACACTGTCAGGCAAGGCAAGGCAAGGCATTTTATTTTCCTTGTGTCAAGACTCACCAGAGAGGGGTGCTCATGTTTCCCTGCCACTGTCAAATCCCCTGTCCAATTGACTTGTATTACCTGTTTTTTCCTTTCTAGGCAAGGAAGGTCACAACTGGTCTCAGTTCTGTAAGCCCCACATCATCCTATCTATATACTAATTCCAAAGGCACCCCCTGCATGTGGATATCTAAATCCTGGGGGGCAGGGAGATTTTTCTGCACCCATGGGGAAGTCCCCACATGTGCATAAAAATCTTAAAACTTTTAAAAACTTTCAAGGGAATATTTAAATCCCCCCCCCCCCCGAAAGTTAAAGAGCGTTCCCTGCGTATGTGCAGGGAACGCTCTGAGAACTCTCCGGCAGCCCGGCAACTGAGAGCCGGGAGGGGGGGAATCACCCGGGAGGGGGGGAATCGCCATCCCGAGTGGCTGGCCCTGAAGCCGGGGGGAAATCACCTGGGCGGGGGAATCGCCAGCCGAGCGGCTGGCCTTGGAGCCGGGGGGGGGCGCCGGGGGGGGAATCACCGAGGGAGAGGGGGAATCGCCGGGGGGGATTCAGGAATCTCTTCCACATGAGTGTTGCGGGGCCCCGTCTCTTGTTCCTAAATGCATCTTCTAAAAAAACCAAATCCAAACAAATATGGAGACACTAGAAGTCCCTGGAGTGTGAAATGATAACATTGTCTCAGGAATTTAATACAGAGAGAAAATACATAGCCATGAGTGGGTAATATCAGGAAAAAAGGGGTATTTTAGGTAAAATTTAGGAATCCCACCAAGCTAGCAGATTGTATCTGCAGGGTCAGCCCCTTGTGCTCTTCCAAAAATATAACATACTGGATTCTCAGTGCCAGCGCCAGTGCCATGGCCATTTGAAGGGGAGATCATATTTACCAGTTTCATCCTGCTCCAGTCAGAGTTGCTGATAAGAATTTTCTAGACCCGATTATCAATGCTACCCTGTGTAGTGATACACACTGTCATGTTTGGCCACAACAGTAATTGGGGAGCCAGTGTAGAATTTCATAACACAGGGATGAAAGTTGTGCTTAATATAGGGTTGCCAACCCCAGGTTGGGAAATTCCTGGAGATTTGGGAATGGAGCCTGGGGAGGGTGGGATTTTGAGAGGGGAAAGACCTTGGCACGGTATGGTGCCATAGAGTCCCCCCTGCAAAGCAGCCATTTTCTCCAGGGGAGCTGATCCCTGTCGTCTGGAGATCTGTTGTGATTTCTGGAAATTGCCAGGCCCCACCTGGAGATTGGAAACTCTAACTGGTGGTATCGACCCGGCAGGTCGTTAAATATCTGTGTGTGCACTGCATGCTGGTTGTTCTGCCATACAGGTTGGATTGTCTCTCCCCTTTAGTTTGGCCCACTGGTGCTAGCAATCTAAAACCACAACATGAGCCATCATGCAGGGCAGCCATACACACACCCAGGCCCCTCTGCTCCAGGCCTGGGATTCTAACAGTGAAACCCTAAGAAGGTTTACACCCTATGAAGTCCAGTGACTTCCACAGACTACCTCTGTTTAGGATTGCAGTGTTTTTCCAGTCTATGTCTGACGATGCACCTTCTTAGAGCAGCAGCTGTCCATTAAACTTTACAATGGCCCCAAATCCGTGGTAGTCGTAATGGTTTGGTCTGTATCCTAGTTACCGACTTGTGACTGTGGGCATTCTTTGTATCTTCTCTAATGCTGTATTCTGTAAAATGTGGAGTGCAGGTGTAGAACTTGCTGCTTGTCAGCTAATGCCCATCCTGTTTCTAAAATGAATGTTAAAACAGGTTCCTAGTCAGCAAATACTAGCTCTGCAGTATTCTTTTGCAGGAGTGAACACGATTGGACTGCAGAAGTGTTATATAGCTAATGAATGGACCCTTGGGCTGCCACTGCTCTTTCTGCCTGTAATAGAAAAGTCGCAGAGAATGGGTTCATTGTCTGGTACAGTCAGTCCAATGCCCCCTTCCTTATGAGTTCACTAAGTTCCTATATGGCACCATTTCCATTTGATCCTTCAAAGAACAATTCACTTTTGTGTTACCCTCACAGTGTTTGGAAACACAAATGTGGGAGAGGGTGGAAGGAAACAATGTTATTTGTGTATACTTTTTTGGTATTTACATAGGAGCCTGGCCTCGGACCTCATAAGGGAGCTTTGAGGAAATAGAATGAGTGGATCAGTCATCTTGGTACAAATAGTCATGCTGAGAATTTTGGAAGCAGTTTAGATGTTAAGTTGCATTGATGCCTTGCTTCTGCTCTGGGACAAACGGTCTGAAGCCAGAGGCATGCACACTGAAATGGAAGGGAGGAGAATTAAATGTCCCAGCCTCGGAACTCATGTGCAGGCAACTTATTTTGGTTTGGTTGGATTCACAGGAACCGATTCCCCACATGCAGCTGTGCCACCCTCGCTCTTCCATTTCCCCCAGTTGCATTGGTCAATTTCACACTCTTCGCTGTGTGGCTGCATTTTGACCCGCATCTCCCCCCCCCCCCCCCCCGGATTCCTCTGTGTCTTCTCGATCCTTGTTTTTTGAGATCGAGAAGCCATGGGGGAAATCGAAGGGAGATGCAGGTCAAAGTGCGGCAGTACAGCGAAGAGTGTGAAATTGACTAATGCAACCAGGGGAAATAGAAGAGCGAGGGTGGCACAGCTGCTTGTGGGGAATTGTTCAGGGTGTTATTATGCTTCAGGCCAAAGGGACATCCATCTATCTTACACTCTTATCCTGCCTTTGCTTCAGGGAGCTTAGCATGACTTACATAGTCTTTATCCTAACCAGTTTATTCCTGCTACAACCCTGTGTCAAGTAGGTTAAGCTGCTGTATTAGCAACCCAGGATACTGGAACACGTTATCTAGAGAGAGGCATGACAGAGGTTTTTGAAATTATGCATGAGGTGGAGAAAATGAATAGAGAAAGAATTTTTCTCCTTCTCCCATAATACTAGCACTCAGGGAACCAGTGAAGTTGATGGGCAGTAGATTCAAAACAGAAAAAAAGGAAGTACTTTGTTTCTCAATGAGTGACTGAAATGTGCGATCCACTGCCAGATGATATAGTAATAGCCTCAAGCACAGATGGCCTGTCAAGAAAGATAGGTCTCTCAGTGGCTACAAGCCATGGTGGGTAAAGGCACCTCTGTATTCAGAGGCTGCAAAGCTCTGAATACCAGTGCTGGAAGCAGGGGGGTTTTTTTCCTGGAGGAACGTGCCGGAACGGTGTTCTGGCACCTCTTGAAGCTCTGGCTAGAAGGCAGCATGAGGAGGGGGAGGCCTTGCCCTGTGTGTGAAGCAGAGTACTGGTCCAGATGGACCTCTAGTCTGATCTCCAGGGCTCTTGCGATCTTGTAAGATAATTATGAGGTATAATATTGAGGTTCCCTGACTTGAATAGCCCAGGCTAGCCCAGTCTCGTCATCTAAGCAGGGTTGGCCCTGGCCAGTATGTGGATGGGAGGCCTCCAAGGAATACCAGGGTTGTGATATGGGGGCAGGCAATGGCAAACCACCTCTGGAACGTCTCTTGCCTTGAAAACAGTACAGGGTCACCGTAAGTCACTTGTGTCTTGGCGGCACTTTCCCGCAACACCATAATATCGAGGTGGTGCTTCAAACATATTTTCAGCCTCATTTCCCAGATCAAATATGTTTTAATGAGGAGCTACATCACTAGATAAATAACCACGCTGGAATTTAACCCGCCTGCTTGGATGGAGCGTTCCGATCCCCTGATGGAATGAATGCAATGTGTGACTAAGTGTGACACTCTCATCTAATGAGCATACGTTGCTGAGACATTGTGGCATTGTGGTTCTGTTTCATTTCAAAGCATGTTACGAGAACCGCTGCCCTAAAACTCTCTAGGAGCGCAGAAGGGACAGATTTAGTCACCTGTTTCCTGCCTTGATATTTGACTCTGCAAAATCTACCTGCAGTTCTCCACAGTTATCAATAGGTGGTGCTCACAGTTTCTAAGTGATGATTCTCGGGTTACCTTTACCAATACAAACAGAAAGAGCAATGTTCAAAAGGAATGAAAGTTGAACACATCAGTGGAAAGGTACTGCTCTAGGAGTCTGTGGTGTGTGATCTGAAGAACTGCCTGCTAATAGCTCAGCACTTTCCCCCCTCTCAGCTCAAACCTTATGTACTGATGCCTAGCAAACTGGTAACAAAGGTCTTCAGAAGACAAACTGGGGCCATTTTATTAACCAGAATAATTTAGGAGATACTGGCATGTATCCAAGCATCTGTGGACTTTGCAGAGCGTGCGTTTCCTGCTTCCCCTCCTGCCGAGGTCTCCCATTTTACTCCTGGCCTCAGCAGAAGGGACAAAGTGAGGGTCTGCAAAAGGAGTGGGGAATTGGTGGAAATCTCTGCCCTGCCTTCTGCAAATGGAAATGCCGTTCCATCAGAGGAACTGCATGGTTGGATACATGTCACTGCAACCAAAGTTTATGCAGTGCTAAATTTTCAAAAGAAGGCTGATATTTTTGAAAATCTATCTCAACCTTCTACACTCCCCTCCATCGCAAAGGGGTAGATAGTTTTCTTCACCTGCACAACTTAAAGATCTGAAAGGAAGTCGGAGCATCTTTGTTGATCCCAAAATCTTTGTGGTGCCGAGGGGCCACACCACACACCACACTGGGGATCTCAGACTGAATCTCCTGAAGCTTATTTTACACTGGAAAGTAGCCATGGGATGGGGGGGGGAGACTTGGATCAGGCTACAACGCTGTAGGAGAAAATTTAACTGTTCGCATACATACCATTTCTTCAGTAAAATCATCTGAAGCTTCTATTAGTCACAATGGAGATAAGAAAAAGACAGGTACCCATTCAGTTTGGTGTAGTGGTTAAGTGTGTGGACTCTAATTTGCGAGAACCGGGTTTGATTCCCCACTTCTCCACTTACAGCTGCTGGATGACCTTGAGCAAGCCATAGTTCTGTCAGAGCTTTCCTTGAAACAGCAGTTCTTTCAGAGCTCTCTCAGCCCCACCTACCTCACAGGGTGTCTGTTGTGGGGAGGGGAAGGGAAGTGAGTTTGTAAGCTGCTCTGAGTGAAGGGTGGGGTATAAATCCAATCTCTTCTTCTGCATCTGCCTTTTTCTCTATTGTGACCAACAGCAGCCTGGAAACATCACAAAAATGGCACAGGGTCAGATTAATGCCCTCTCTGCTAGCAGCATGACCCCAATCCAAATTGCCATCCCCAGCAGCTATCTCTTAATGTGGAAAACATCAGGATATCTGACCATGACTGTTCCACACAACAGGCACATGCTCCTGCTTTCTTATCCCATTTTTATCCTGCCCTTCTTCTGAGGAACTCAGGACAGCAGACATGACTCTTCCTTCCCCCATTTTATCCTCACAAGGACCTGTAAGGTAAGGAGTGACTAGCCCAAAGCTACTTAGTAAGCTTCGTGGCTGAATGGGGTAAAAATTCAGGCCTCCCCCATTCTTCATCTAGCACTCCAGCCACTACATCACCCTCACACTTTGCCCCATGGTCATTCAACATTGACCTTGGAACCTTCCCTTGGACCTTCCAGCACTGGAATCAAGCAAATCAGTTTACATGGCTGCATTTTCAACCCTTAGATGCCCTTTCTCTTCCTCCAACATTGTGTGACTTTGCATGTGTGACAGGTACAATCACAGGTTCCTACAGCCTCTACCAGAGGGTCCTCCAGGATTACAGTATGCAAACCTCTGGGTCATTTTAACTGAACTACTCAAACAACTTTAAATGCTGGAAAAGAAAATATGAAATGTGTCGTTGAGTCTCAAGCGTCTTTTATAATGGTGTGTACTGGGAACCCACCAACTGCATGTATCGGTGGTACACGCTACCTGTGACCCCCCAGATATTCATAGTCACCACTTCATCTGAAATGGGCATCATACATATTTTCTTCTTCATTACACCCAGGGTTTGGTGTAGCATATCCTGAAGCAGAAAATAAACAGGGTGCCTCTTAACAGGTGAAATGGTGACCATGTGCATCAGGAGGATTGCAGGTAACTCCCATTTCCAGTACAGGTGGGTTGGATACCCCCAAACGTAACATCTGAAAAGGGTTCATGTGTTCATTTTTCTTCAGGTTTGAGTACACCAAGAGATGGTGAAAGGGGAGCACACGTATGCAGTAGTGCTTACTGGAGTGACACACCCTCATCCTTTTGGACTTGACCCGAACTGGCCACCTCTGGACCATATAATATCCATTAACATATTATATATTGGGGGAGGGGGAAGGAGTTGAAATGAAAAGCAAAGCAAAGAGGAAAGTCAAACAAACCACAGGAAATGAGGGAGAACTCAGCATGTCAAAGAGACGGAATGCCAAGCAACATAAGGAAGCTGGTGCTATACATCAAATGACATCAGCCGGCAACTGTCTTCAGCATCACAAGCTCCGTGGAGGCCTTAATAGACTCCTCTGTTCTTTGTAGAGGCCCGAGAGGTTGCTCATGAGCTCCCATCACAACAAAAGTTGGAATATATTGAAGGAAATGTGGCTTTTTAATAGGTGTTTGCATCTCAGTAATCGGGACTTAATGGTTCCTGTTAAAGAAATATGGGACACAGAAGCTTCCTTCCTTCTCCGGTCTGGCAGGAGTGGAGAAGTGGAAGGGAGAAAAACAGACATGATTTGTGGTGTAGGATTTTGTGCAGTGACATTGCTCCTTCCTCTTTATTGACTGCATTACTGCAACAGCAGCAACAAAAACACTGTGGCCGATTTCGCACTAGCGTTTGCCCCAGGTTTGCCCTCATGCTTGCATCAGAGCTTCTGGTCGATTTCACACCAGTTGCTCTGGGCTCACATTTTGCTCTGGAGTATCGCCCTGCTGCACCGGAGTTTCCCTGGAGCAAACAAATCCTGTTTTTAGAGGATTTTCCTGTTTGCTCCAGAGGAGAACCCAAAATGAAAACACGCCCACTCGCCCGCCTTTCATCAGGGCCGCCCCACTGTGGGAGTTTCTAATTTTTTTTTGGAGAAAACCCTTTGTCATGCTATATTGAAAGGGCTGAGGTTCCAAGTGGGAAAATGAAGAAAATATTCTGGAGGAAATTGGAAGGGGAAATTCCAGAGAGAACAAGAGGCAACTGGCCAGTGCGAAATCGGCCTGTGTTTTGCAGACATTATCTCAACAACAGTCTTGTAAGATAGGGCAGTGTTACTGCTAGATTGGATTCCAGTAGCACTTTAGAGACCCACAAGATTTTCGGGTTATAAGCTTTTGAAAATCAATACTCACTTTTCCAGGTATAACTCTCAAAAGCTTATGCCCTGGAAATCTCCTGCAGCTGTACTCAAATCCAGCTGTTCAGCTTCAGACCAACATGGCTACCCCCCGAAACTATCTTCATGGCAGTATTACTGCTCCCCATAAAGCAAGTTATGCTAGGCAAGCTGAGGTTTACAAGATTATGCATGGGATAGAGAAGGTAGAGAAAGAAGTACTTTTCTCACTTTCTCACAATACAAGAACTTGTGGGCACTCAATGAAATTGCTGAGCAGTCGGGTTAGAATGGATGAAAGGAAGTACTTTTACACCCAAAGAGTGATTAACACATGGAATTCACTGCCACAGGAGGTGGCGGCGGTTACAAGCATGGATGGCTTCAAGAGGGAATTGGATAAACATATGGAGCAGAGGTCCATCAGCGGCTATTAGCCACAAGGTATAGATAGGAACTCTCAGTCTGGGGCAAGCGATGCTCTGTATTCTTGGTGTTTGGGGGGGGGCAACAGTGGGAGGGCTTCTAGTGTCCTGCCCCCACTGGTGGACCTCCTGAGGGCACCTGGTATTTTTGGCCATTGCGTGACAGAGTGTTGGACTGGATGGGCCATTGGCCTGATCCAACATTGGCTTCTCTTATGACTGCGGTTTACCCAAGATCACCTGGTGATTTCATAGATGCATTCACACGTGAACCCAGGTGTAGTGATGGTGGGAGCAGGCTGATTAGCATAAAGCTCTGAGGTAACTATACCACAGGCTCAAGGCTTTGTTCTGTTTACAATTATGTTATATTGAGACACCTCGGGGGGGGGGAGTTGTAGTTGCCTAGAACCTTTCTAAAACCGCCTCTCCTTCACACTACCCTCCCTTTGTCTTTGACTCACTAACTCCCCACATTCATGCAAACAGGTGACATGAGTTTATGAGGTACTGGTAGCGCATAAACTCCCTCTCCCCCCAGATCTCTTCTTCAGACACCTCTGTAACAATACTGGATATAAGTATGAGGTAAATTTAGTTCCCCCTTTGCTAAATAATTAACTGGACAGATGAGATATGGGTGAAGACAAAAACAACGCATTTTATATAACAGAAAAAATAGGTTAAGTGTTATGCATGGAATGTTTAAGCTTCAATGGGTAAAATGACTTTCAACTACAACCCAGCAGTTACAGCCTTTCCCCCAAGAGACTAAATACTTTGTACCTGACCAAACTATTGCACATAAAACTCTGAGGTGTGATTCTTGCTCCCTTTCCCCAGAACATTTACCTCAGGTTAGGAGGTTTACTGGACCTGGTTACCAAACACAGATTCCCTCAAAGGTGTGGGTTTACTCTTTCACCTCACAGTCTCTGGTTTTCAGAAACTGCCTGGGTAGAGCTGGTACCTCTGGCTTTTACCAGAGTGCTTCCCAAACCTACCCAAATCCTACCCAAAAGCCAAATAAAAATCATGTCTAAACTGACTAATCCAGAACCACAAATTTCCCATCAGAGACATTTTCCCTCCTCTTTCTAAACTGAGATTTGCTGATTTGCTCACTCACTCCCATCCAGTGGAGTTCCATGGGCTCTGATTGGCTGACAATCAAGTGGATTTGCATGAAGCTATCACCACAAAGATTGGTTCAGAGCCCCCCCCCCCAGGTGGGACTTTGGGGGATGACTGCCATACCAGGCTATATGAAAGTATTCATGATGTCTCCCATCTATTTGCTGGGGGTGGGATGCACTGACTCGCACTGATCCATGATTGCTTTGATTCATCTGTTTATCTTTGCTGCCTGCAAAGTCTACCCCATTCATTTCACTAGAGATGACACTGAAAGGAATAGGGAAGCCCAATTGTTAAGGAGTTCCTTGTTTCAACAGAGCACACATAGAGGTACAGATCAGAGTTATGAGCATGAATTATAAAAACCCTCTGTAGATGTATCGCAGGATGCCTCTGCCAGAATCATCATCCCATTGTGTTCAATCCTGTTACCTAAGAAGGAATAGCAAATTTACCAGTCCTGTAGCTGTCAGTCAGGTTATGAAAAATGACAACCACAGAAAAGGGATGCTTTATACATGCTTAAGGACTCCCCAGATATATAAAAATATTACTTACTCAATCAACCCCTGCCAGAGCTTCATAAGGACTGATCAAACTTATTGGCCGCTAGGAGGCTCACAGTGCAATACTAAGAACACTTCCCTGGGAGTAAGTTCCATGAAGTAGACCAGTAGGATCTGGAGTTGATCTACTTAGATTGCATCATCAGAGTGTTGAATCCAATTGAAAATAAAGTGGTAGATGGGAGGAATTATGGTCAAGGCCCTAAAACCTTATCGTATCCATTCCTTTACTGTTCTGAAAATCAGATCTGTGCTACATTCTATCTGATACCATTTAAACTAGGAGGATTTCTAAAAGTATCTCCAAAGTTAAAGAAGGTGCACTTTGCCATAGCTATCAGTTCCTACAGTTTATTTGCCTCTCTACCCACAATGTTACCAATGTGCATGTGTGCACTGATCAAACAATTCAAAAAGTCAGTGCCATGATATGTATGATTGTACAAAACCAGGGCTCCATTAGGGCCGGGGCGCGCCGGAGCGCCGCTCCGGGAGGGGAAGCCGGGGGGCCGGCACCTGATAAAGCCCCGCCCCCCAGCTCGCTTTCCCGGCTGGCGCTTCGGCGCGGAGCCGAAGAAAGCCTCCTCCCCCGCTCATCCTTGCCGGGCCGGCGGCAAGCGCCGCTGGCCTGGTGAGAAGGCCCTTCCTTCCCTCCCCCCCCAGCTCACCCTTCCCTCCCCCCCAGCAGACCCTTCCCGGGCGCGCAGCAAGCGCCGCCAGCCCGGGAGAAGTCCCTCGCTCCCCCCCCCCCAGCAGACCCAACCCGGGCCTGGTGGCAAGCGCCGCCAGCCCGGGAGAAGTCCCTCGCCCCCCCCCAGATCTTCTTTCCTGGGCCTGGCGGTGAGCGCCGCCAGCCCGGGAGAAGTCCCTCGCCCCCCCGCTCAGATCTTCTTTCCCGGGCCTGGCGGCCAGCGCCACCAGCCCGGGAGAAGTCCCCCCCCCCGCTCAGATGCTCCCTCGCTTCCCCCCCAGCAGACCCATCCCGGGCCTGGCGGCAAGCGCCGCCAGCCCGGGAGAAGTCCCTCACGCCCCCCGCTCAGATCCTCTTTCCCGGGCCTGGCGGCAAGCGCCTCCAGCCCGGGAGAAGAACCTCGCCCCCCCCAGGGAGAAGTCCCTCACCCCCCCTACTGCCAACATCTGTCCCTTCTCCAGCTTCAGAGCTCTAGACATCCAGAGAGCCCTTACCTTCCTGTTCCTTCCTTTCCCCCTTCCATCCCCTCTCCCTTCCTTCCTTTCTTTTCTCTCTCCCCCCCACCTACCTACCTTCCTGTTCCTTCCTTCCTTCCTTCTCTCTCTCTCTCTTCCCCCACCTACCTACCTACCTTCCTGTTCCTTCCTTTCCCCCTTCCTTCCCCTCTCCTTTCCTTCCTTCCTTCCTTCCTTCCTTCCTTCCTTCCTTCCTTCTCTCTCTCTCTCCCCCCACCTACCTTACTGTTCCTTTCTTTCTTCCTTCCTTCCTTCCTTCCCCCCTTCCTCCCTCCTTCCTTCCTTCCTTTCTTCTCTCTCTCTCTCCCACCTACCTACCTACCTTCCTGTTCCTTTCCTTCCTTTCCTCTCCCTCCCTCCCTTCTTGCCTTCTGACACACTGCCGATGACATCATCACTTCCGGTGATGTCAGGGGGTGTGGCATATGCAAATAAGTTATGCTAATGAGCTCCTGCACCTCTTTTTTTACGAAAGGACCCCTGTACAAAACAAAACTGTGAGTCTTGCTGCTGGGCCCAAGTGCCTGCCCTGCAGCTTGTTTCTGGGTATCCTGCCACAAACATCTACTTAGTTTGCACAGCTTGGGCCTCTTACCATTTCTCTCTCTATAGCCATGTGTCTAATACACATACATATTGGTCCATCAATACAGGACACATGTCTTATATCTGAGGAAGTAGGCTCTGGTTCACAAAAACGACATGTAACAGTAACCTTTAGGAAGTACATAAGTAAGAAATCTATCTCAATCTTTATCCAGCACAAAATCAGGGGGAAGATAGAGTGCTGCTTATATAGTGGTGCTGAATGAGAAGCACTGGGATCAACTGTATTGATTTTACTGACACATCTTTTAAAAGCTGTTTGTCATACAACATGAAGCTTAATGCCTGCAGCAGCAAAGTTGCATTTACAATAGCATCAGATGTCTCACCAATACAATAATAGTTAAAACTGATTGCTTGAATGGTGTATAAAATGTAATTAAATCACTTCGAATCATTGGGGAGGGAGTAGTTCTAATGACTAATCTCAGACATCGCATATGCTTTGACTAAGTCTGAAACAGGATCTGTTAAAAACCACAAGCACAAATGATAGCCACATACTTAAGCTACAGTATTGTTTGTTCGTGTTATTTAATGAAGAGAGGTATTCCCTATACCACATGTAGAACGATTAATACAAATCACTATACATGTAGAGCGGCGGGGGGGAATCACCCTTTCATTACTTTGATAGATTGTTGGGAAATATTAACTCAATACTAAAAGAGGCTTGCCATTCTATTGTTAGTTGTCTTTTAACTTCCTAGCTAGGGTAAGGGTGAGAAGGAAAGAGACCAACTGTTGGCTTGGTTGAGGTGGCTTCATAGCATGTCAGGAAAGGCAAGTATTTGCCTCAGCCTCACTGTAGTAAAGTATTCAGCCTCTGGACTTCCACATGAGCTTACCTGCCTCACCTTCAATGCTGTTGGGAACCAGGTCTCCCCCCCCCCCCCCAGGTTTCCTGACCATATCCTAGTGCTCGTGTGCACCTCCTGGGGTTTCACTGGCTTTTCTCTGCTCTTTCTCAAAACCTGCTTTCCTCTGAAGTCCTAGGGAAGATCACACTGAATCCTGGATCACTGCGGTGTAGGTGGGAAAATGTGGGTTTCCCCCACTTACACGTCAGCCATTTTCCCTGAGACTGCCCCTGAAGCTGCTGTTTTCTCCCCTGCCACTGGTGGCTTCAAATGTTTAATTGGCACGAGGATAGCATTACATCAATTATCAATATAATGCTATAACAAATATGTGCACTGGGTTCTTTGAATTCTCAGCTTTCCTTTTTTTAAAAAGTAAGTCTCTATCTCTTTCCATGGCAGAGATATAAGGGGGAAGGCATTTCTCTACCATGGAAAGGACTAGATACTTTAATAAAATGAAATCTGGGAATTCAGAGAACATAATACACATGGGCCCCTGGAACTTTGTCTCCCCTGTTCCTCCCCATCTCTCGGCAGCTTAGTGTCTCTTCACTTTTGGCTTGTTTTAATGGGATTTCATTTCTATCCCAAAACTGCAGCTAACAAACCCTTCCCATTTTACATGATCTCAGCTCAGCTGATATTTGAATAAGACTTTGCTTTGTGGTAACCTCTTCTAGAGTTGGAGACCACGGCTGCCTGTTGTCATCTTTTCCCCCCTTGGAGAGAGGATGAGGTGTGACTGGACCAGAATTTAGAGCTGGCTCTCTGGCTAAGAGCAACTGATTTACTTTTCAGCACAGTTTTGGGTAAGGAACCGTTAATTAAAAACACAAAGCCTGCCTTTTCTATCTCGTTCCAAATGTTAAACAAGCTCTGAAAATAGAAACAGGAGCTAACCTTGTTTTCATTAACAGTTCTACCCCCCTACACACACACACAGTTGTGATCTAAGGAACAAATGATGGAAGGGAAGAGAGTTTGTGCGTGTGAGAAATTGACGTGATTATTTGGTGGATCTCACTATAGTGAAGGCAAGTACGAGGCTGCATTAGCGCCAACGGCTTCTGCTGTTCCTTCCCAGTACTTGGCAGGGCTTTCCTTACACTGCTTTTTGTGGGTTTTTTCCTAGTACTGGTTTCCAAATACTGATCCCCCCCCCCTTTCTTCTCCCTCTCAGTTCTGCAGCCAGGCAGAGAGGGTGGTTTTACAGTTTAACCTGCTCCTCATCCATAGAATCTTCCCACCACTTGTGGTGGCAGGAATCTGTCTCCTGAGAAGCAGAAGGGGACTCTAGATGACAAGGTTGTCCCTGTTAAGACACAGACCCTGATAGAATAAAGGTCACCAGGCAGAACTCTGGGTTGGATCCAGCCAGCTTTTCCACTGATGAAAATGAGATGAGGGAGGTCCACCTTGGATCACAAAAAAGCCCATACTGGGAATCATGGGACCTGCATAGGCAAAAGCTGTGTATGAAGGGGGCTGTAACAATGAGCAGAATTGGGTGAGGCTGAATGAAAAAGTTGGATGGATCCAACCCTCTGCCTTGGAGGGTTGACACAGTTCATGGCCATATTAATTGTCACGCTGGCTTAGACCAGATGTCCCCAGCCTTTATGGTCCTATGGGCATCTTTGGAATTCTGACAGAGTGGTCAGTGCAACCACTAAATGGCTGCTGCAGGAGGCAAAGCCACACACCCACACACACACACACACAGGAAGTCTAAGAGTAGGTGAGTAATGGGGTAATTTAAAACATACACTGGAAAAGAGTAGAACAAATTTAGAGTCCAAAGGCACCGTTAAAACCAACAAAGGGTTATTCGTGGTATGAGCTTTTGTGTGCATGCTCCACTTTTTCAAATACACTGGAATGGCAGAGAAGGTTCAAACTCATAGCCAGAAAATGAACGGCAAATTAACATGTAACACGATGATGTTCAAGATATGCAAAGTGACACTAAATAACAAGCCTTCCCTTCATGTCCTCAGAATAGGCACCTTGTGAGGTGGGGGAGGTAAGAAAGTTCTGAGAGAACTATGGCTGGCCCAAGGTCACCCAGCAAGCTTCATGTGGAGGAGGAGTGAGGGAATCAAACCCGGTTCTCCAGATCAGAGATCGCCGGTCTTAACCACTACACCACACTGGCTTTCCCATGGTGGCCATCAAGGTTGCAGTGGACTGGGTAACAAGTCCCTGACGCCAAAAGCTTAAAGAACTCCTGGTTTAGAAGGATGAGGTTTGTGCAGCTGTGAGGTACAGTGTCCTCCTGCTCAGTGTGCTGTGGTTATTGATCAAGCCCTAGAACTGGAAAACAGGAAAAGTGAATAAAATTCCTGTTCAGGGGTGGCCAGTCCATTTGCAATAGAGCAAGAGAGAGCTCAGAAAAGGCACCCACTCTGATCCAGCAAGGTGCAGATGATTTGGACGTGAATATGGTTTCCTGTCACACATAATGAGGAAGGATGTGACCCTCTTCCAAGGCCATTAGTCAGAAGCCACAAAGTGTTACTGCTTATTGTGTTTACTTTGAAAATGTGTACACTGCAGAGAACAAATGCCAGCACCTGGGCCTGTGTCTTACCATTCCATTTACTAAAGTCTCAGGTCTTTCTTCACCCAAAAGAACTTCTTTCAACTGAAGTGGCTCTTCGTCTGACAGAAGAGACAGTCAAGCTGGAGGGAAACTTTAAATGTTTTTGAGCAGAGTGGTCAGATCCAGGCCACTGGTTAGTTAAAAGCTAGTCAGATACCTGTTCAGATAAGGTCCTGTTCAATGGGCAGGGTTTGGGTTTTTTTTTTAAATTGAGCGGGAGCTCATCTTTAACCACTCACTTTCTCATCTTGCATCTTCCATCTTGGACCTCACTTATGCTTGCTTTAGCAAAGCTTAAGGTTGTAGGCTGTAAGTAATGCTGAAATACTTGACTGCTGCCAACAAGCCCTAAGGTATTAATTAGGACTGAAAGCAATAACTGTCCAATAACTGAGATATTGGCCAGGGAAACACTGTGTGGGAAGAAGGGGCCATGGTACTTAATGTACCTTGTTAAAAATATTATTGTAGTCAGAAGCCCTCTTAAACAGAGAGAGAGAGAGAGAGAGAGAGGCTTCATTTGTCCTGAATAAGACAAAAGTACTTCTAAAGATTGTTTAATATAACAAATATGCAACTGTTCAGAACATTTATATATTCAGAATTATAGAAATTCCTGTCATCTAAGAAAAAACAGGCAAAGACAATGTGTTTTTAATGGGTGATGGTTACTAAGTTGTTGGGCACAATCCAGGTGATGTTCTCCCAGAAAGTACTTCTGTTGCTAGGGGATCATATTTTCCAAGTACTCAGATCTCAAGTGTTGCAATCCTACATTTGTTTATGAATGAATATAAATTCCATTGGGAAAACCCAAGTGCTAACTTCTTATCCCCAAGAAGCAATGCCATTGCAGGGTGGAAAGTGGCTGTGTGATCTACACTGGCACCTATTGGTTAGTGTCCATGCCATTGCTAATGAGCAGTGACACAATTTCCCCACTCACCTCCCTTTCCAGCATTACTGCGCATGTTTTTAAAAGTAGCTTTTATTATTTTTCTACATCATAATAAAAACTCAAAATATTAACAATATCTAAGAATACTGTAATTCCAGTTCTGGTTTTGAATCCCCCCCCTTTTCTGTCCCTCTGTTTTGCATCCAGGCAGAGAGGGTGGCTCACTGTATATCCAGCTATCTGTAACACTATCATGGGAAATCTCTCTCTCTTTCCTTGCTCCCCCCCCCCCCCAGCACTGCAATCCTCTGCAGCGTTACACCTGTCTAAACCCGCTGAAATCAGCGGATTTAGACTGGCGTAACTGTACATTGGATTACACTGTGAGTTCGCTAGAATATTCCTAACAACCTTAGTGCAAGTGCACATGTTCATATTAAATCATGCTATCTCTGGCTGGCTGTGATTTTCTTGTTCCGCCAAACTGGACACAGATGACAAAACTGGCTGAACAGGCTAAATAAATGGTCCCACAGAAAAATCACTAGGCTGGATGTTGTTACTGATTGTGACAGAGATGTAGAACTGTTCTCCAAAGAGCCACAATGTAAATGCAATACAGTTAAAATATTTAACTGTTACAAAGTCAACACACCTCGTTTAACCACTGGGAAAAGTCTTCTGAATAACGCTCAGGGTTTTTCTCCTCCCACAAGGAGGACTTCCTTGCAGGCAGGTAATGTTTGCATCAATCAACTAACACCCAAATGGCAATTCCATCCAGAACCGATTTTACCTTCCCATGTTTCTACTGGCAACAACTAACCACCACCAAGGACCCGGGTGTTTCAGTGCTCTAAGTCACATCTCTGAACGGTGACCCTTTGGAAGAACACTTGATTTTATTCCACGGGAGAACTCGGCAAATTGACCTGCAGTTGGGACCTCTTCCGGTTTCCTCAGAAGTAATTCTCGCTCCGATAAGGCTTCCTCCCAAGTGTGGGGCTGCAGACCCACCCAGCCCTGAGCCCTCTGCCTGCTCTCGCCTCCCCCGTGTTGTTGTTGTTGTTGTTTTTAGATCTTTGTAAGGTGGGGAAACAGAGCTGCCCAAGAGGATTTCGTTTTAGGGTTCCATATAGCGTTTCCACAGCTCTAGCAGGTCGATCTTAGCCTAGCATATTATACATCCGCGGCGCAGTATTTACGAGGAAACACCAGGTCCTGTTCCAAAGAAATCTGACAGAAACGATACGTTTAGGGGTTGTTTTTTTTTTTTTTTTTTTAAAGCGTCATGCAATTTCTTCGGCTACAGTCAAATGTGAAATGCCCCTTCAGCGTACTTGAGAGTAAACCTTATTGGAGGGTGATAATGATAACGATTTTGATATTGATCACGATGACTATAGTAACGGCGATGATGATGATGATGTTTTCGGTTCTCAGACAGTTCTTGGCAGCAGCAGTTTTCAAACATTCATGTTAGGACCTGGAGTTTGGAGGGAGCTGCAAAGCGCCTCCAGCTGCTCCCGGGAGTGGCGTCAAGCCAGAGAGTGAGCGGCAGGGCGCGGAGGCTCGCGTCGTCGCACAACATGGCCCACCGTCGGCATCTCTGTGATAAGTGTCCTGCAGGGCGGCGCCGAGCGCAACCTTCACGCGGCGCGCAGGTGCCGGGCTCTGAACCCTGTGGGCGAGCTCGCTCGGGAGGAGGTCGCAGGACGGGGCGGGTGGGTGGAACCCTTGGAGGTCGGGGCCGAAGGGCCGTCCCTCGGATTGTCTGGAGAGGCCCGGCTCCCCTGGCGTCTGCCCGGAGTGTCCCGCAGCAACCCAGCCCCGCCCGCGCCAGCCCGCCTCTCCACGCGCTTCCTCCCTCCGCGTGCTCCTTGCGGTGGGTGGCCTGGAAGGGTCGCCGCCAAGGGCTTGCCCATCCCAAGGACTCCGGCAGCCCGAACCCAGCCTGGTTTGCTCCGAAGGGAGAGAAGAAGAGGAAGAAGAGAGGAGATTGGATTTATTCCCCGCCCTTCACTACCCAAGGGAGTCTCAGAGCGGCTCACAGTCTCCTTTCTCTTCCCCTCCCCACAACAGACACCCGGTGAGGTAGGTGAGGCTGAGAGAGCTCTCCCGAGAACTGCCCTTGAGAGGACAGCTCTGACAGAACTTGTGACTGACCCAAGGTCACACCAGCTGGCTGCGTGTGGAGGAGTGGGGAATCCAACCCGGCTCTCCAAGATTAGAGTCCGCGCTCTTAACCACTGCACCAAACCCCACACGCCCTTGCCTTGGGCTGCCGCAGAGCAGAGCGGTCCTACCGACTAGCTGCTCCTCGGGTAGCCCTTTCAGGCTCCTTCTCCCGCCTTGGCCCGGCCAGGTCGGGGCGGCTCTCAGGTGCATGGGGGGGGGGGGGAGTAGAAGGGGCGGCCACGCAACGCGGACGTCATGCTTCCCCCTCCCTCACCCGGCAAGGCTGGGCGGCTGAGCCTGGCCCCGATCCCGCCCCGTGCACCCCTCTCCCCCCCACCCCGCGCTCCCCTCCCCCGCCCTTCCTCGGCGCTCCGACAGCCAGCGGCGCGGCTCTCCAGCCCGGAGCGGGCCCGGGAAGCTGGATTCGGCAAGGGAAGGATGTTCGCAGGCTGACCGGGCCAGCTGGGAAACATGAGAAGGTGCGGCTATTCACGTTCCCGGGCCCGGAGCTGCTGCCCGGGCAATAAAGGCGAGAGGCGGCCGCGGTCAGAGCGGTGGTGGCGGCGGCGAGCTCTGGAGAAGCGGTGCGGGCGTGGGGGGGAAGGAGGAGGAGGAGGAAGAGAGTGACCACCATGGGGCGACAGCTGGGATGGGAATAGGAGCGCCGGACGCGGCAAAGCAGGATCTCGCGTGAGGCACCAGGTACGGGCTGCTGAACCCTCTTCCCAGGGGCGCCCAGCGGAGCTACACCAAAGCTGAGGAACCGGGGGGGGAGGGGGTGACCTCTCGACCTTTTGACGCGCGCACGAGCCGCCCTTGCAAGTCCTGGTGCGAAGGCGCGCCTTTCTGTTTCCCGCCCTATTATGGGCTCCCCCCCCCCCCCCCCCCGCTTTGGGTAGGTCGGTGGTTCTGTCCCGCTCTTTAAGTGCCGCTGCCAGTGCTGAACTGAAGGCAGTTTCCCCTCGGGAAGGGAGGGTAGCGGTGGTCGGCCTCCCATGGTGGAGCACCTGGCGGAGTGTTTTAGTCCAGGGTGGGCACGCTTGAAGAGTTTTTGTGTTCGGGGGACTTCGCTTGGCCCCTTCCGCGGCCAGCCCTCTTGGTATGCGCGCGTATCTTGTTCGTGCTTGAGAAGACGACCCGCGCACATTTGTGTGTCAATAAAAAATTTTTTTGGGAAATGAAAATGGCACAACTGAACTACCTTTTAAAAAAGTGATTCTGTATGTAAATAACAGAGACACGTTCAACCAGATGTACTTCTCGTGCTTAGAAAACAGGCTGGGGGTTGTTTTCGTCCCTGGTTCTTGCACGTCCACCTCCCGCCCTCCCAGGCTGTCCTGGCCACGTTTCCCGGACGATCCCAGGGAGCGGGTTTGAGGTACGCGCTCTCTGCACCAGCCGTCTTTCTGCGCGCACCGGTGGCCTGTTCTGAGGCGCCGCGGCGGCAAGAGCGCGAGTTGGCGCGGGGCTCTGGGGCTGCAAAGGGCGCCGGGTCGGAGGCGAGGCTGGCGCGTGGTGGGTCGCCTTCTCGTTGCTTGGCGGGCTGCGGCCTTCGAGTGCGGCGGCCAGAGGGCCTCGTCCGCTCTTCTGCTGCGTTTTGCGCCTGTGTGACCCGCGGGGGATTCTTCTGGGACCTGAGCCGGAACCAGGTCTTCCCGCGGGGCTCGGGGCTGCCTATCTCCCCCCCCCCCCCCGGCACGCTTTTGTATTTGGAAGCGGGAGCCGCTTCTGCAGAGGCCCAAGCTGGGCACGTGTTGGAGGCACGGACGCCTTGCATGGTGTTGCTGACGCGAGATGTTACGTTTTCAGTCTCTCTCTCCCCCCTCCCCCCCCCGTGGCTTTTGATTTCTCTCTTTGGGTTTAAAGTCTCGCGCAGTGTTTTCTCAGAAATTGAGTTTCTAAGAAGGAGAAGCTAGTTCGGATTGACCCACACTGTCCTTGCCGTCGGTGGTGGATACGGGAGCGAGGCGAATTGGGAGGGGAGGGGCGGAGGGCTGCTTGCGAAAGGGGAAGCCGCGAAGCCCGTCTTCTGCAACGACGCAACCATCAACAAATCCCTTCAAAGGGTTGAACGGGAAGGACTCCAAAAACTGACAGTTCGAAAAAGGGAAAAAAAAAAAAACCCAACCCACCTTGGCGAGAGGAAGCATAAAGAGGCTATTGTCGAGTGTACGCATGGCTGTGTACACACGCGCGCACCACATGTCCCGGGGCCGGCCAGTCAGCGAGGGGCATCCTCAAGCAGCAGCAGCCCTGAACAAGCCCAGTGGGGGGGAGGCAGAGCAGCGGCCCAGCGGCGCCTCCTCCTTCCCGAGAGGAGTAAGTGTGGAGGGCCTGGGATCGCGGCCCTGCTCGTTTTTCACGCGGACCCGTCACATCGTGGGTCGGCTACATCCGTGCAAATATTGACAGTGGCCCTCGCTTCAGCCCGCGGCCTTCAGTTACCGGGATAGGGGATATTTTTCTCGTGCAAGGGAAAGTGGCAGCAGTAGCCACAGGTCGGTTGCCCTGAGCGGAGCTTCTGGACCAGGGAGGGAGGAAGGGGGAGGGGGGGAGCCGCCGAAGGAGGACCGCAGTCTGCGCTGCCTTGGAAACGGTGCTGATTAAAAGCGGACCGGGCTCTGGGCTGAGCTAGCGGCCGCCGACTGATCGGCCCTCCTTGGATGAGGAGGCTGGAAGGTCGCCAGGAGCAAAGGGCCCTCCACACCTCGGGAGAGGGCGGCCAGCAAAGAAGCAGAGCCGGGGGAGGGGGGCTGGTGTGATAGGAGCTTCGGTGGTAGTGGGGGGGGGGGGGTCCTCGTTTCTAGGGAGGGAGGGAGGGAATCCCTCTTCAGACAATCTCAGCGCAGCAACAGAGAGCCCAAGAGGAGGCGCCTTCTCCTTCGGACACAAGAAGTGCCGCTGGGTTCGGGGTTTCACTGGCGGGACGAGTTGGGGAGGAGGAGGAGGAGGCCTCTCTGTCTTAACGCGCTCGGAGGCGGGATGCGAGAGATGGACGGCGGTCAGGGTGGACATGGGGAAGGCCTCCGGGTGTGAAGAGGGCACGCCGGGGAAGGGCAGCTTCCGGGCGGAGCGGGCTGTTGGGTCCCGCGGTGGGCCTTCCGGTGCGCCTGGTGAGCCCCTCTGGGACTGGAGGGAACAGCCCTTGTTTGGGCCTTCTTTAGGGCTGCGGTCATACGCCTTAAATCAAATGCTCCACTTTCAGTGTGCACTTTCCAATTGGATTTCACTGTATGAACTGGCAACATCCAATTTGAAAGTGGATTATTTAGTGTATGTGTGACTGCAGCAGCCCTTGAGCGCTCTTTCCCGCCCCTGTCCTTGCGCTGGACGGGAAACGGTGTTCCGCCCGTCTTTCCTGGCCTTTGCCGAAGCAATTAAGAACAACGCGATGAGAAGAGTGAGAAATTCTGGAAATCTCCCTCCTTCCCCGGCATCCCGCAGCCCGACACACGCGCAGTCTCCTGTAACTGCTTTCCAGCGCCAGTGTTGGTCCCTGAAAAACATTTTTCCTTTGTTTTCCTCTTTGCTCACGTTAACCTTCCTAACAGGTCTTCCCAGAGCACTTTGCTATTGTGCCCACTTATAGAGCGGGCACTGTGGCCAGACGGCCATGCAAACTGCCCAGGCGGTGGGGATGGCGCGCGCTTTGAATCCCTTTTTAATCGGGCAAATTATGGTGTCCCGTCCCCCCTTTGCCGCCGGCACAAACCGAAGAAAGCTGGAGATGACGCACCACACTTTTTACGTCCGCTTAATTCGAAACAGGGCTCGGAACAAAAGGATAAGCGGAGAACAAGAGTGCTTCCGAGCGCCCATCTCTTCTCACCGTAGCCCGAGCCAACACTAGATTTGTGTAGCTAAGGATCCGGCACAAATGGCACTAAACGTGTTTTCACTTTTCAGACTTT
Source organism: Lepidodactylus listeri (assembly GCA_029233225.1). NCBI lineage: Eukaryota > Metazoa > Chordata > Lepidosauria > Squamata > Gekkonidae > Lepidodactylus > Lepidodactylus listeri. The sequence goes on from JARCFY010000012.1 coordinate 25,398,587, forward strand.
AAATCTTCCTTTGAACCTCCGGCCCAGCTATGAATGCGGAAGATACTGTTAACACGGGAGTGAGAAGTAATAACGCTGCTTTAGACTCCTCTGATTGCCCAGACGGCGCGCTTTCATCGCTAATGTCCCCTGTTAATTGAAATCTTGTGGACGGCAAAGAGAAAAGTTGTAGGATTCGCGCTAGAGAAGCGCTTCGGGGGGGGGGGGGGTGCGAATACCAAAGCGTTTTCGCCCGAGACAAGCCTCAGGATAATCTTTCCCCCGCCCCTGAGTCTTTAGTGCCCAAGAGAGTGACCCCCCCCCCCCTCTCCGGGGGGCTCGTCTTTATTTTATCCTGCCGCTGCCAAGCGAGAGTGAAGACGGATTTACCGAATCGCTCTGCTGTGCCGGCCCGCATTATATCCCTCCAGGTTCACTCTGCGTGCCTGTGAACATGTGATCGCGTTAAGAAAAAGGTTTAAAGGGGGATATAAGTCACAGGACGTTTAGGTAACTTCAAAAAGTCCCCCTTCCTCTAGTACACGGGGGAGGCGGGGAGAGAGCCACAACCTCGCCACACACACAGGATGCCTGCCTGACTCGACCTGCCCCTGGCTTTCAAGGAGCGCTCACTCGCACACGGGATGGTGGATCGTCTTCATTGCTGGGAGCTGGGAGGACGCCTTGTTTTAAGGGCGCAGAGACCGGAGAGGCTCCGAGGGGACGCAGCGCCTGGAGACACCCAAGCGGAGGGCCAAGGCTCGTGGCTCCCGTGCGGTGCTTGTTGGTGGGGAATAAATCTCTCTCACCCCAGGCGGACAGGGAATTAATTGCTGCGGGGGTGATGAAGGCAATGCCGCCCTCTGCCATCGAGCCTACCCAGACTTTGCGGGGAGGGGGCTTCCAACGGAATGCAACACCCCAGCTTCTCGTTCGCTCCTGTGCCCCGGGCTTCCAAATCAAGTCCTCTCGACCCCCCTAAAAGTGACGCGGGTCTCCCGGATTCGAGTGGCCTTCAGCCCCCAGCCAGGCGCGCTTAAGGTCCCATTCTGGGAGGCGCGCGCACCCAACCTTCCTCCCCCCCCCCCCCCCCACCTTCCGCCCAACCTGCCTCGCAGCCCGTCTGTGTCAGCCACACTCGGGGGGTCTCCAAACCCTTCTAGACAAACGCTTGGAGCTGGGGGGGGGGGGGGGGGAGGCTTACTGTTCGGTAAACTCGGGGGGGATCGGGGCCGTCTCCCCAGCCCAACTGCCCGGAAGACCTGCGGCTGGCGCGCCTCTTGTGTCCCGCCCGCCGCCGCCGCCGCCTGCCCTGCTCAGTTCAGCCATAGCAGCAGCAGCGGGGAGAGCAGGAGCCGCGGCCCGCGCCTGGGCTGGGCTACGAGCGGCTCGCCTGCCTGCCTGCCTGCCTGAACCAACCTGCCGCTTGCCTTTCCTTTTTCCAGCCACCGTCGGGGCGTCCCCGAGGCGCGCTCTTCCGCCCGCGCCTCCGCAGGGCCGCCCTCGCCTGAAGCTCCCTCCCGGCCGGCCGCACCATGAACACCATCGTCTTCAACAAGCTCGGCGGCCAAGTGCTCTTCGAAGACGGCGCCAAGGAGAGGGAGCGCAGCGGCAGCCGGCCCTACGCCGGGGTCCTCGAAGTCTCGCCCCACCACCCGGACGTGCTCATGCCCGACAGCCCCTCCATGAAGGACAACCTCAGCCTGCGGCACCGGAGGACCGGGTAGGGGTCGCCACCCAGGGGGGTTGGTCACTGCCGGTGGGTGGGTGAGAACCATTGCTATCCTGGGGGTCGCTCTTGCCAAACTCAGTAGCTTCAGAATTAAACAGTCGCAGGTTTATCTTCCTTAATGCTTTAGCTTTTCAGCCTTAAACATGTAATACTCAGCAAGCAAAATCTCCTGTGCCACAAGCAGGGAATTTCAGCGATGCAGGTGCTGAAGCTGATTTCAGGCAATACTCTGTGTCACAGCCTGCTGCTAGATCTGAAACAATATTCCTTATTGTAGAGGAAGTAGGGTTGCCAGCCTCCAGGTGGGGCCTGGGGATCTCCCGCTTTTACTACTAATCTCCAGCTGACAGAGATCAGCTCCCCTGCAGAAAGTGGCTGCTTTGAAGGGTGGACTTTATGGCATTGTACCATGCTGGGGCCCCTCTCCTCCCCAAACCCCACCTTCTCCTGGCTCCACCCCCAAAGTCCCCAGGTATTTTCCAACCCAGACCTGGCAACCCTAAGAGGAAGTGGGGTGTGTGTGTGTGTGTGAGAGAGAGAGAGAGAGGCAGCTAACTGGAAACAAGGGTAGACTGATTAAAAACGCATCTGCAAGAACTGATTGTAAAAGTACTGCCAGATACTTACATGTGAGAAAGAGAATATATGAGAATCGGCTATGTAAACAGTGAAGAAACCCTTGAATTAAGGACATGCTGACAGTTTGAAATCAGGAGGTGATAATTCAGGTTTTTAAAAATGTAATTGTATCTCTAAATTATTCAGTGTGCTTGCAAGTCCATTAAAATTTGCTTTCTGTTAATTGTACTTCAAAAGGCGTTGTAGCTCTTATTAATCTATGCTAAATTATGTACTCAAAAGAACTTGGTTTTGTGTGGGGGGGACTAGGCAGGAAGGGAGGGGGCTGTGCATACAGCCCATTCAACAGAGTTAAATCAACAGGTCTGCATCCGGCCGTTTGGAAGTACCTCCTATTGAACAAACTTGGACTAAACTCCCATGCGTAGCACCAGTCTGTACCTCTGTCTTCTTGATTGATGGAGCTGTGGCAAGATGCTTCAGAGATGCCCCAAATGCAAAAATCTGAAAATGTATTTTTATTGCCAAATTGCCAGTGTTTAAAAAAAAAATAGCATCAGCTCATACTTCTAATAGCATCTTTGGTTGGCAAGGCAGTGATTGTGTTTCATCAAGATGTTATTACCAGCTGATTCAGGCAGATTCAGATTTCAGATAAAATACTAGAAGGCAAAAAGCCCAAGAAGCTAGAATAAAAGCCGGGGGGGGGGGGGGGGGACGGGAGACCCACACTCACAGAAGCAGCAGCAGCAGATACAGCCCGAGAGCAGCACCTTCTGCAAAAATGTGGTATTACAATCCCAACTCACATTCTTTTATAGCAGAGCATTATAATGCCAGGACAGAGCTGGTCCTACCTGAGGGAGGGTGACATAACATCCAGACTGCAAGATGTCATAGTCCTGCTGTACACTGCATTGGTCAGGCCGCACCTGGAGTACTGTGTGCAGTTCTGGAGGCCTCACTTCAAAAAGGATGTGGACAGAATGGAGCGGGTGCAGAGGAGAGCAACAAGGATGATTGGGGGGCCTGGAGACCAAGCCCTGTGAGGGAAGGCTGAGGGACTTGGGAATGTTTAGTCTGGACAGGAGGAGGTTGAGGGGGGACATGATGGCTCTCTTTAAGTATTTGAAGGGCTGTCACTTAAAGGAAGGCAGGGAGCTGTTCCTGTTGGCAGCAGAAGATAGGACTTGCAATAATGGATTTAAAGTAAGGGCAGGAAGGTACTGGGTGGACATTAGGGAAAACTTTTTTATAGGAAGAGTTGTGGAACTGTGGAATCAGCTGCCTAGGGAGGTGGTGAGCTCCCCCTCACTGGCAGTCTTTAAGCAGCGGCTGGACAGACACATGTCAGGGATGCTCTAGGCTGATCCTTCATTGAGCAGGGGTTGGACTAGATGGCTTGTATGGCCCCTTCCAACTTTTGTGATTCTATGAGATGATTTTTGTATGCCATTAAGCACAGCAGGAGAGACATAGGGAGCAGATGCATGGGATGCCTGTCATCTGAAAGCTTGTATGTGCAAGCCTCATTGAAATAAGCTATGCATGAAAGCTGAGTTCTCAAACTGCTTTCCATAGCAGGCATTGCATTTGATTGCAGGCAGACTTCCAGGTGGACTGGGCCCCATGTTAATCTCTATCTAGATTTTCCACCTCGGCCACTGAAACCGAGCTAGTGTTGCATGGGTTTCCCCCTGCTTTTAATTGGATTGCGTGGCATTTTTGTGCTTGTAGCTACTCAGGGCACTACAGCTCCTCTGCAGTGCCAATCAGTATGGTGAGACTTCTAAGTAAAATGTCCATAGTTGTGATATCCACAAAATGGGATGTGTATGATAAACTGGCACATGTCTAAAGAGGCAAGTAGGCTGTTCAGTTATCATGAACTGGGCAGACTTCAGTTGGTATAAAAATGTAAAATCATTCTACATATACACAGAGTTCTTCATCAAGCGTGGAAGAGGTTTACTCCATGAGGTGAAGAATTCTATATTAGCACACATTATCTAGCAAAAAAAGCCCCAAACAAAACTGCAGCATCTATTTTGTGAGCCTTAGCGGAGAGCTAAAATAGCTCTGTTTCAGAGGGTGGCTTTGGGTTTTGACGCGTAAATTCCTGACACATGCAGAAAGGGTGGTGCTCTCGTGGCCACCAGACCATAAGCAGATGTGAGGCCTGGAGCACTGGTGAGGAGGAGTGGAATGTGATTGGCTGAAACATTTTGAATAGTCAAGTGTTCAGACTGCTTGACACAAAACAAGATGTTGGATCCTCCTATCCTGTCTAAAGAGTCTTGCTCAAACAATTGGTATGATATTATTTGCAGATGGCTAGAGGAGGGGGAGGGAAATCTCAGCAGGGACAGTTTGTGGCAGAGCAACTATTTGGAACTTTTCTCCTGCAATTCGCGAGCGCCACAGCAATTGCTTTGATACAGGAGTCTCTTTACCCTCTCTTGGGAAGTCTGAGTCCCTATGTGAGCAGATTAATTGCAGGGTACCCATCAAGGCCTTCTCTGAGCACAGAACAATATTTCTTCTATCTGGGTCATTTTGCAATTGCTCTGTGTTAAACCTGACCTTACGGCAGCTTTGCTCCCTCAGTCCCAGGCTCTGTGGGATCCCAGCTTGGGTCTACTGCATTGCTGGGTCCACCACATAACGTAGATCTGAAATATTGCTAAAATTCTGCCAAGCACAGAATAGTTGGAACTTTACTAGTGATGCACCGTCCTGTGAGGATTGGAAGTACTGGATCTGAACAGCTCTGCCCTAGGGACTGGCTGGATCGCACTGTTCCCTCTAAACTGTGCCCATGAGCGGCCACTCGGTATCTCAGGAAGCCCTGCTCAGCAGCTGTCTGGAGCCGCTCAGGGTCTTGCACTGCCCATTGCCCATTTTTAAGATTACAGTGGTTATATTCTGCTCAGGATGTGAACTGCTCCACTCAGGAAGAGGGGGGGGGCAGAAATTAGAGAGAACATTGGATGGTACATGATTTAATTGAACCGCTGAAGCTGAGAAGATCTGTTTAGATGGGAAATGGTCTATCTGAGAAATTGCCTGAGAACCATGCTCAAGTCACAGTTGCTCTGAGGTTCTTAAAGGAATAGCAGGGGCTAAATTCAATTAATGCCACGGGTAATCTGATTCTGGAGGGGGGGGGGTAACTGGCTGTGTGTGTCTGGTTTTTTTCCTCACCTCTTGTGGTGTGACACAGACCCTGTAGCTGTGGAGCTACTTTCTGGTGAACCAGGGCTGGAACTCCTGACAGGAGCAGTACAGGTGGTCTGGTACCACATGATGTCAACTAAAACATCTTCTAAAATGGCAGAGTAGAAGAGCCTACGTGGGTGGCGTTCAGCAGCTGTCCTATACTCCTTTCCTCTGGTTTGCCAACCCATCTGAGCAGCTTTTCAGAATCAGAATGGCCCACTCGGGAATACTGCTGCATGTTGGCTGGCCTGTCTGACATGAACCGGCCCTGAAGAGTTATGTTGAGCAGCAAATGTTTTCTGTTAGCAAATGCTGTTTTGTCTGCTCTTTCACAAAAAAAAAAAAAAAATCCCCACTCCAAGGTCAGGCCGTGTTTCAGCAGCTCCCCTGTTCAGAGAAAGCTCTTTATTTTCAGAAGAAATTGGAAGGCTGTGTGCACCCTTCCAAACTGCTGTACAGCTCAAGCTCTCAGAGTACACGGTTATGACTAGGCAGGCTCTTTGTGTTGTGTTCTCAAGCTTCGGGCAAGAGTTTTGTTTGTTTGTTTGCTATCTGGCAGTGTTGTTTTGATGTTCTGTAGATGTTCATTGATGTTGGAATGGCTGGTTGGAGTGAATTCCATGCAACCTAGGGAGTTATATTTTGCTGCAGAATCTAAAGAAGTAGATTGCACTTCCACATGTGCACCTACCGACAGCCAGCAATTCACAAATCCCATTTTCAAGGATATGTATACAGGCTTTTCAACTATTCCTTTCCGTTTTGTTTAGAGAGATCTTGTTTTTGTTACTGTACAGCAATACCAATATATTTCTCTTTATTGCATTGCATTAGCAAAAAAAAAGCCATAGCAACAGTACAAGCTAAAAACTATAGTTCAGACTAAAAACAGGTGACCAGCCCTAAGTTCAAACAGGTAATAACAGCAGCATAACAATCTTCAAATTTCCAAATAAGTACATACATGGTCAACAATGATCAGTAATGACCTAATTTAGCTCAGGGTGATTTATTTTCCTAATCACCGTGGCTAAGAAGGAGGCCACTAGAGCCATGGTTTGATTGAATACCAATATATTGGGGCATTTATTGGTAATAATTTTTTAAAAATTATTTACATTTTTTAAGGCCTGCCTTTCTTACTGGGACTCCAGGTGGATTGCATAAAGTCAATACGATCAGAAGGACGGGAAATACAATAGACAGTGCAATAGGATTTGGATTGTGTGAATCTGGAATGAACCAGAAATACAAACAGAACTGATGCAAAACATAAGTATTAATATGATGCATTAAAGGATGCTAAAATTACACGGTAGGGTCCAATTTATAACAACAGACAGTAGGAAATAGACTGTAGTACAGACCACAGTCCCTAACTCTTTACTCAAGTATCATTCTGAACCATTTTGTTGCAGACAGTACAGCCGTATCCTCTGTGTAGACATACCCTCCTGAATAATAACCGTGACTAACTGCCGTTGGATTAGGGCCCTGGGATCTAGTTGATCAGTCTAGACAGGACTAAACAACAGGACTGATTAGTCAAACTTGTTCCTTCAGTAGGACTGTGGACCCAACAAAATGACCACTCTCATTGTGTGCATTGTTGCTTGCAAGTATGTCTTACTGTGTTCAATGGGGGCCTTCTCCATTTTTTCCTTAATAACAACCTTGTGAGCAGCAAGCTTCCAGGGCAGAGTGTAGACTGAACTTGGGTTTCCCAGACCCTAGTCCAACAATTGAACCATTTCACTGAGCTGGTTCTCTCATTTATTTGATTGCTAAAAGGGGAGATGTGTTAAACTCAAAATTAAATCACCTTAACATGTATGTATGATACGGATGCACACATTTACATATGACTTACATCTTTCCTAATTCACAGAACATGGTTCGTGAAGGTATAGTAGAAACGATACAGATATCCATAATGATATTTATTATCATTTTCAGACACATGGCTAGAATGTTAAGTATGCATATATGTGTTTTCATATTTTCAAATGGATGAAGGTGAGATTTGATTGAACTCCAGGGAGCAAGGGAGAAAAAGGATAAAATAAGGAGCACTGCACTCGCTGAGCTTAAGACCTTTGGTCATAGAAGCTAATAAACGAAAGAAAGGAACTTTGCATTCCTTATGTAAGGGAGGTTTTGTTGTTGTTGTTGTTCTTTCAAGCTGTCAGTCAGTGGTAGAGGTCATGTTTTACAGAAGATGGTCCCAGTTTTAATCCCTGGGATCTCCAATAGTAGTTCTTGGGGCAAGAATTTCCTCTGCCCGGCACTGAGGAGAGCTACTGTCCGCCAGAGTAGACTGCCCTGAGATCAAGGGAGTAAGGATCTGACTTCAGTTGCTTCCATGTGGAGATTTCGCTCTGATTCGGCATTCAAACTGGAATTTTGTTTTTGGAGCACCAATACGACCTTGTCCCCTAATAGTCCACTAGTCTGAGACAGTCTTTTTGGAAAGGTCACCGCCAAAGTGCATTGGTACACTCTGTGGTTGGAAAGGTCCTCGTTTTTTAAAAGGTCCTGCCCGCATTGACGCCATTTTCCTTGCCTTAGCCCCTGTGGCCACCCTTTGCCCCCTCCCCAGGCTTTTAAAAAATTAGCCATCACTAGATAGCTTTAGGGCAGTAATGAGACGGTGATCTGTTTCCACCATTGACTAGGTCCTCTGAATTCCCAGCATTCCTGTTTTTAAAAAGGAAGTCTTTAGACTTTTTTCTTGTGGAGGTACAAAGGGAAAGCATATCTCTGCAACAAACAGAGCTGAAGATTTAAAAAAAATATAAGCAGGTGATTCAGAGGGGATAATATATTGCAGCAATAGATCATGATAACATTATTGCACTGTAGCAGTCTAGCAGTTACTGATTTATTAATTTTTTTTTGTCAAGCCCTCTTGTGTTGTGCAGAGGAAAATGCCGGGGAATTGGCAGAAGCCTCTGTATGCGTGCTCCATTGCCAGCTTGCATGAATGCCTTTGCATTCATGGTGGCAATAACCGGGAGACAGAGAACCTTCAGTACACAGATGCAGCCTTCTTATGTATCATATACATATGTTCCATGTTCTTTATTTTCATTGTATAATGTAGGTTTAAAACCTTGAGTGAAGCATGAATGGTGTGGTCTCTAGCTAATAGCGGCTTGTTGTTCTATGCAGTCCAACATGCCTTCCGATTCGGGGCATGAAAAGAAACCTGTTCTCTTTTTCTCTGAAGAGATGTGTACCTGCTATTCAACGCAGGGAATACGTGCCAGTTGGTGTAGTGGTTAAGAGCGTGGACTCTAATCTGGGAGAACTGGGTTTGATTCCCCACTTCTCCACATGCAGCTGCTGGTGTGACCTTGGGTCAGTCATAAGTTCTGTCAGAGCTGTTCTCTCAAAGGCAGTTCTTGAAAGAGCTCTCTCAGCCCCACCTACCTCACAGGATGTCTGTTGTGGGGTGCGGGGAAGGGAAAGGGATTGTAAGCCACTCTGAGACTCCTTCAGGTAGTGAAGGACGGGGTATAAATCCAATCTGTTCTTCCTCTCTCTTCTCTAAAGCCACACCACGATGATGAGTTTCTGCAGTTCAGTTTCACCATTCCTCGGGTGGATTCTGTAGCACTTGGCCCAGATTTAGCCTTTATTTTGACCACACAAGGTTTTTGCCCTGTGGCTTTTGGGGATAGGGTGGAAAGGTAGGAGCCCCTCTCCAGTCAGTTGTTGACCAGCCAATCCTCACAACCTGCCCTCTTGTTGATCTTCCCCTCCTTGCTCTACAGCACCCGGCAGAACAGTGGGAAGGTGAGGCACAAGCGCCAGGCCTTGCAGGACATGGCGCGGCCGTTGAAGCAATGGCTGTACAAGCACAGAGACAATCCGTACCCCACTAAGACCGAGAAGATCTTGCTGGCTCTTGGCTCCCAAATGACTCTGGTGCAGGTAAGAATGAGCTGTGTGCCTCAGGACTTGCTCTTTCTATGAAGATCAGCTGGCGCGGTTGGTTGGCACCAATGAAGCGAGAGAGCAATGCTAAGCAAATCGACTCGGAATCCTATTCAGGTCTATTCCACATACTCCCAGGGAAATGCTGGTAGGGTTGCACTGCAATCTGCCCTTAAACCTGGACCTGCCCTTCTCCTATCAAAACAGAGGGCATGTGTATTGTGTTAAGAGCCAGAGAAGGAGTTTTAGTGAGAGAAGTTGATCCCTGCACTGCAGCATTTCTTTTCTTAAGAAACTGATCCTAGTTTGGCTAAACTGACGAATTCCAGCTCCACTAATTAACAGCTGGGCTGCCTCAGTGCTTTTGAGTGCCAATGTAAAGGTTCATACCGAGAGTTTAACTAGTCCAGTAGCTTGCCTTCAATGACTGCAAATACAGGAGGCTGTTAAGCCTATAAGAAGCCGCGGAGAAGAAGTGGAATGTTCTTGTTATCTCCAAAGCAGCTTGAAGCTGAAGTTGAAGGAGACCTAAAGTTGCCTTCCAGGATGTTTTTGGCTCAGTAGATAATGGCCACCTAGCCTACAGGGCTTTATCCCACTTGCAAAATCCAGTCTTTTTCTTGGTCTCACGTGGAAATAAACAAAAGGGCATGTTTGGTAAGAGAACATATCCTTTTTATCTGCAAATCTATCTTAATTGACAGAAGCATGCAATTTCCCCCGCATTCCCCAATCCAGATGCTCTTTTCCCTTTGCCCAGAAATGCTGAAAACACATCCTTCACGGGGAAGGAAAGAATGATGCTAGCATCCAGACTGTTTGAATCCAACAATCTGGTCCCGAGAATCGCATATATAGGGCCTCCCTTCCAATCGCACCTGCCCAAATGTAGAATAATTCCGCCAAAGCCCAACTAATCCAAACGGACATTGATGGAACTGTGAGAACTGGGTCATGTTTTCTCATCGATTTGAAAATATTTCCCATTCCAAAAGCTGCTTGTTCCCAAATCATCAAACAGTGCTGCATGACTTGGTTTAATCTCGCATCGCAAAGTGCCAGGGCCCTTTCTGGAGGAGACCAAAATAAAAATGTGTTTTCCTGATTTTGTGTTTCCTAGGCCATGGCATTCCTGAAGCCTGGACTGGCCTCCTTCTCTTCCTATCCATCTGTCCAAGTCCTTTTATGCCTGGCAGTCTTGTTCTTGTGCAGTTACTGTCAATGCATTTGAATCGCTTGTCTCCTTTCAATTTGTTCTCTGTCAAAAAAATGTTCTGTTACAGCCGATGTGTACATTTAGCACATGCTGTTTCAAGAGGTGTTTGCTAACAATTAACAGTTACTCTAGAGGTACAGAAAGCACAGCTCCTTTGACCTGAAACATTGCTCTGCTGCTTAGATTGTGTTATGTTTCAGCAGCTGCTTTTGGTTCTGAATGTTTCCTTTGGACAGTTACGCTTCTCTAAAACTGGTTTTATCAGCTGCTGTTTTTGTTTTTTCATTGCTCATAAATTTACGTAAGTAGCCTTGCATGTCTTGTTTTGGCAGAGAGGTAGCAAAGATGCTTTTGGGGTTTTTTTTTGTTAGCTGTGTTTGCTTCTTCTGCTCTTCTTTCTGTTGTACTGAGATGCTTCCTGGTAATTACCTCTGTCTGTATTCTCCCCTGCAACACCAAAACTAGAGGACCGATCTAGATGTGTCCTGGTGGAGCTGGGGAAATGCAAATGTCTTTATATGTGACTCCTCTTTTCACTTGTAAACCGTTGGTGGGTAAGGTGGTGCAGGTTTTAAAAACAAGAACAAAGCATTTGGGCAAGGAGGGTTAACCCCTGCACTCTTCTTCCGTCTTACCTCACGGTATTCAATAGCTTTCAGCACTTTTCTTCCAGCCCCATTCTAATATAATTTAGGCAGAGTGGAATAAAAGTGCTGAAAGCTAGGGGGTACAGTGAGGTCACATGTGGGGGTGGGGGTAGAATTTCGCTTCCTTCATCCATGAGCGCTGGGTTTGGTTTTTGTGTGTGTCTTTTTAAAAACAACAACAACACAGAAGCCCTGCTTTAGAATGGGTGGACAGAATTATGAATACACAGGGACTCAAGGGTTGCCAGCTCCAGGCTGGGAAATTTCTGGAGATTGTGGAGGTAGAGCCCAGGTAGAGAAGGGGGTTAGGGCAAGAACTCAGCAGGGTATGATGCTGTAGAGTCCACCTTCCAAGCAGCTATTTTCTCGGGGGGAATTAATCTTGGAAGCCTGGAGATCCGTTATAACCTGGGAGCTCTCCTGGCCCCACTTGGGAGGCTGGCAGCCCTAAGGGATTCCCATCCCTCACCCACCACAATCCGATCCAGTTTGGCCCTGAGTATTTCTCTTCTACTTTATGTCAATCCTTCAGTTTAATTCCATCCCCGTGAGCACATATGCAACCCGTTCTTGTGACCTCAACCAGAGTCCTATGGAAACTTAAAATGCTGTGCATTTTCCATTCCTTGAGTGGTCAGAAGTTTAAGGCAGTAGCTTTCTGCATTTTCGTTACAAGGAGAGAACATGGCAGGAGTATTTGTAATAACCGTTCAGTGACAAGTGGGGAAGCAGGCATGCATCCCTTTGTGGGATAGTGTGAAAAACAGCATCAGCACTGCAAAATCGATGGTACAGCTTTTGAGCCCCACAGGGCTCTTTGTTGCCAGACAGTTCCCAGACCATCTCTGTTGACACCCATTCAAGGTGTTGGGGCACACAACTTTAATGCCGGTAGCTCACAAAGTAGAATTTTTGCTCACAAGACTCCATAGCTTAGAGGGAGCATTGCTAGGAGTGGAAGCTTGCTGAAGGGAATGGCATGGCCCTGGTTGTTGGGGGAGGACTGGCAAAGGCAAGTTGGTGGTTTTCCTGCAGAATCACAAAGATGGCAGACTGTAAACAGACAGGGGGGAAAGATAACATCAGGATGGAAGGCGGAGAGGTGCTAGATTGGCAGCTCTTTGGAGAGAGTGTCACAAGGAGCCCTGAGGTGTTTTCACCCAAAGAGGTCAGAGAACATCCATGGTTCTCTCTTCCTCATTTTCTTCTCACCACAACCCCAGATATAAAAGTTAGGCTGAGAATGTGGCGGGCCTGAGATCCCCCAATAGACTTCATAGCAAAGTGGGGGCTTGAACCCAGGTTTCCTTAGATCCCAGTGTGAGACTGTAACCACTACATGGTGTTGTTCTGGTAACATCAGGGCTGGTGTGTGGGCTGGTTGGATGCCCCTTGTGGAGCATAAATGTTGTCTTTCCAGTGAGTGAAGATAGTTGACAAAGATGAGTTTAATTTTTGAAGGCCTGTGGACCTCTCAAGAAGGCTTGGGAGCGAGAGAACTCCACCTCAACTTGGAGGCTGAATTCTGTACTTGGTTGCATTCATGCAGTCCTCATAAAGCCAAAGGAACAGCCGACGAGGGCTTTCTGCTTTGCTTTGGACTCGGAAACTTTATACTCCTGAAACTACAGAACTAGAACAGGAAGCCTTCTCTGTCTGAAAGCCACAGCCTATATTTATCTCGCCAATTAGTCTCCAATTTGGAGGCTAGCAATTTGTCCTGCTAATTTGCAATGAACATGTCATGTTTTCATTTGCAATATTCCCGTAGGGGTGGATTTATTTTATTTTAAATTTAGGTTTAACTATTCCTGTGAAATGAAGAAAAAAAAAAAAAAGACTGTACATTCTTTCCAGAAGGGGAAATATGAATGGCTTTATTGTTGAACATGAAGTTATTTGCCATGGTATGACTAATCTACTAGTTCTGGGCTGCTGAGCATCTTGCAGTACTGAAGTTCACAGGCAGATGTAGACTGCAGTTGACTGGGGAAGGGGGGGCTAGTTAGGGACTCCCTTCTTGACTTTTGCCTGTTTCCTATCAGCCAAGAGAGGAATCAGTATACTTTTATTATTTATTCTTATTTTTTAAAGCTAGAAATATTGTCTTAATACGATTTTGGGTGCTTGTTTTAAAACTTTTAGAAGTTAGCCACCTTGAGTTCCTTGCCCCTAAAGGCAAAGTGAAAACTTTTGATTGGGTCCAGTGAGCTGTGAGTAGGATTTGGGTCTAATGAGCTGTGAGTAGACTAAGTTTATGGAATTAATTTCTCCCCTTCCTCTTGTGCCCCCCCCCCCCAAGAAGGTGCTCCTGGGAATCTGGGTCCCCTCAGGAACACATTGGGATGTGTCATGAAGGGGCCACAGTGAGAAAGGAGTTGGCAAAAATTGCCCCTGATGAGCTCATGCGGGGGGGGGGGGGGAGTTACTTCCAATTTTCCACTCAAGTTGCAGGGGCCCCCAGTAGCATAACATCCCATTCTGTTCCTGAGAGTCCTCTGAATTCCAGCTGCAGTTTTGGGGAAAGGATGCAGGGAAGAGGAGATAGGAAGTCCATTCTGTGAACACATTCCATCTGTGGCTCGTTGGACCCAGGCATTTGTTTTTGATCAATTTAATTTTTAATATTGATGTTTGGAGAAATGACAAAGTGGCTATAAAACAAAAACCTAGTGAAGTGTAAGGACCATTCTAGAATAGGAACTTTAAATAACAATTATAACAGAAAGGAGCAAGAGATAAACTGAGAAAAGTATCTGTGAATATCAGGCATTTTCTTGGCTTAGACAGTCACTCCAATCTAGCCACAACTATATGCATACGGAAACACTGATTTGCATGCTTGTATCCCTAGCTGCATGGGGAACCACATGTGAAAGTTCAGATGTGCAGCTTCTGAGTGGCCACTGGAAACTAGTGTGTGAGCACAGGGCGATAAAGTTAACCATTCCGATCTACTCCCTGATCGTATGTTACAAATTCCTTGTGTCCCCTACAAGTCTACCCCAGTCCTATTGACCAAGCATGATCCGGGAGTTCTGTGTCCAAAGTTTAACTCCCAGGTGCACACAGGTGCAATATGGATTGGAACCATGGTACCCCCCGTATCACTTTCATGACCCAAAATGGCCTTAGTAGGATGCTCTTGGCCCTGTTAGAGAAACTGGGGCACACTGATGGACTACATGTAAGTTTCTCCAAGGGGGCAAACAGTGGTTCCTCCAAGTTAGTAAACAGGTCTGGTGGGGGAAGACGTAAGCCCCTTCTCTCTCTGTGCCTTGGCCCCAATTTGAATCAGGCTTGTGTGTGCCATGTAACGAAGTCCTAAGCAGGAAACGCCCTGAGCATATTGATTCGACAGGGCAGGACAGACATGTGGGGGACAAAATGGTTTTGTAACGTGAGCTGAGGTCCTCAGTAGCTGCATGTCTGTGTGATGCTGCCACTGTGGTTCCATCAGTTCCTTGTTGCTGTTCAAAAGTAAGTTCACTGTCTCCTCTTCCTTCCTTCAGGGTCACACTGTGGGGGAGGTTGGGATATCCCTCCTCCCCCATCCAAGCTGGTGCTTAGTGTAATAATACCCTTAAGCTCTTTACAGAAGTGGTCAAATTCAGTCTCACCCCATCCAAAATTGGTAGGGCAACAGAGTTCGCTATCATCATTCATTGAGCAAGGATGACACCCAACTCCAAAGATTTGAACGAGCTCTTTCAAAAGTTTTACACACTAGTAAAGCGGCATGAACATAAAGACTGAATCATGGGGAACCCTATGGGATAGATCCCACACTCCTGTTGCGTCGTCATCTCATAATAGATAAATCTGCTCCTTTCTTTCATTACATATTATGGTTAGGGAAATTTTCCTGTTGTTCTGCCTAAATGTAGTTTCTCCCCATAATTTAAAATCATTCTTCCTTGTCCTCTCCACAGGTGGGAGGGTGAACGAATGTTCCTTTTCTTTCACCCAAAAATCTTTTGTTGAACTATGATGAACTTTGTATTGAACCCAATGGAAAAAGGCCCCCCCCCCCCAAAAAAAACTGCCAGAGTTCTATATTTATATATAAAGATTCTGTATTTGTTTCCATGAGGGCAAAGGAGCACCCGGAATACAAGTGTTTGGGGGATACATTCCTTTGTTTCAGCAATCTTATTTCACCATTAAGAGCTGGATTTTCTCTGCCTTCTGGATTATTTTAAATAGGGATCATTCATAATAAGATGAATAATGTTTGCAGTTGACATGGAAAAGCTGAATATATAGTGTTTGCTACTGGCCTTTTCATCAAAATAGTAGCACATTCCTATAAATCAAACAGGTTTTATTGCTCACATAAAGTGTTATATGGATAAAACCCCACATTCTGTTGTTGCACAACGCAGTCTAATAATGCCAAGGTATGGTTCCATGCTGCTCTTTGGCAACTGACTGAAACCATCAAAGTATTCAGCTGGGAAGCTGAATGGATGAAGCTGTCTTGTACAGAGTCAGAAACAAAAACAAGGAAGGAGAGCAGGTCCTCAGTGCAGAATGTGAAAAGGAACACCGCCAAGGACCTGGAAAGCTGCAATACATTTCTGTTCTCTGTTTCATAAGTCTGAGCAAATGCAGGGAAGGGGCTGTGGCTTAGTACTAGAGCACCCGTGTTGATACAGAAGGTCTAGATTCAGTCCCTGACCCTGGAGAGCTGTTCCCAGTCTGAGCAGATACTACTGACTTTGACAGACCAAAGGTATGACATTAGGCACTTAGTTTGTGTAGTTTTGGAAGGGGGCTGTGGCTTGGCAGAGTGCCTGCTTTGCATACAAAAGGGCCACAGCTTCACTGCCTGGTACCTCCAGTTAAAAGAATCAGGTAGCAGATGACGTGAAAGACCTTTCCTACCCAAAGACCCTGGAGAGCCGCTGCCAGTTTGAGTATACAGTATTGACCTTGGTAGACCAATGGTCTGGTTGGCCATAAGGCAGCTTCATGTGTTCAGTCCCCTCCATGCGTTCAGTCCCCAGTTTGGTGTAGTGGTTAAGTGCGCAGACTCTGGTCTGGGAGAACTGGGTTTGATTCCCCACTACTCCACTTGCAGCTGCTGGATGACCTTGGGCAAGCCATAGTTCTAGCGGAGCTGTTTTTGAAAGAGCAGTTCTTGAAAGAGCTCTCTCAGCCCCACCTACCTCACAGGGTGTCTGTTGTGGGGAGGGGAAGGGAAAGGAGTTTGTAAGCTGCTCTGAGACTCCAAGTGAAGGGTGGGGTATAAATCCAATCTCCTCCTCCTCCTCCTCCTCTTCTAGCAGATATATATACACCTTTTATGGCGTTTTCAAGGCAAGATATAAACAGAGATGGTTTTCCATTGCCTGCCTCTGCATAGCAATCCTGGTCTTCCTTGGTGGTCACGGGGATCAATGCTGAACTAGCACACCAAAGCCCTAAAACGGCAGCTTGCAAGTTGTATGTGTTCCTTGCTGGGAACTTGATTCCCAGGCATCTGGGGCCTTTCACTTACTCTTACTACAGAAAACTGGTGGAGCCTCAGGAAGAGAATGGGAAGTGATATGCTGGGTTGCATCAAGAAGGGGGGACTGCAAGAAATAGCACCTTCATCTGCTGCATGGGAAGAGCTTGTGCAAGAGGGGAGGAATAGCTTCTGCTTATTTCCCCTCAAGTTGGATCCTCTTACTCTGTCTCCAAGTTTCTATAAAATGAAGCTTCAGTATTTGGCTTTCCCAGTGCAAGTGTAATACATGTAAAAAGGGGAACAAACAGGTTGCTTGATTCTCTTCTGTGTTCCCTGCATGAAAGATCTGAGTGCCTTTTCTCCTTTGTGTGGAAAGGATGGGAAACTGATGCATTTGTTTTTATTTAGGTGTCAAACTGGTTTGCCAATGCAAGGCGTCGACTTAAAAATACTGTCCGGCAGCCAGACCTCAGCTGGGCTTTACGGATAAAGCTATACAACAAGTATGTCCAAGGAAATGCTGAAAGACTTAGTGTAAGCAGCGATGATTCATGTTCAGAAGGTTTGTTTAATATTTTTGTAACGTTGTCCATACAAAGTCAGTTGAATTTCCAGTTATTGCAAATGGCTAATCTGGGGGAATTGTCACTGATGCATGCTGAGTTTTATACCAAGCTGTGTCCCTGACAGTGCAATCCTAAATGGAATTACATGGTTTTTAGTCCATTGAAGTCAATAGGCTTAGAACGGTGGTGTAACTCTTAGGACTGCACTGTAATACTCTTACACTCACGTACATCAGCTAAAATTCTAGGTGCATTCACATGGGGCTTTCGACAAGCATTAGATGTATCTGATCCATCTTATGATCCCTGTAGGCCAGAACAGATCCTGGTCTAAGAAGTCATCATTCTGCACATTAGATAAAAAATCACAGCAAGGTCACCACAGCCTATGTTAATCTGTATTGCTCAAGTTCTCATATTGTCCACTCACCCAGGAACTGGGTCCATTTAGTTCCTTGAATGCGGCTATTCTTCACTGTAGACTGCAGTCATTCTGACAATGCTGATGACTGCCTTCAATTGTTGGGTTCCAGCCAACACCTTGAGAATCACTATTGCGATTCCAACAAGCTACTCTGACCATGCCCAAAGGCTTGGGCATGTCCGGGGGTGGGGTTTATCTTCAAACGGCAGACTTCGTGCCAGCTGAGAAAACGCCTTTAAAAAGTTCCCTTAATTTCAGATGTGGGTTGTCATGTGGCATGGCGTGGAGTTGAGGGCTGCTGTTGGAGAAATATAAGCTCCAAACACCCTTGAGCATGTGGAACCAGTTGCGCTGTTCTTTGGACCTCAGCCACTGAAATCAAACTGCACACCACACAGTATATTTGAGTAAACTGTTTATGAAATGGCAGACTTATCTGCTAGAACAGTTCAGCATCCCAAACATATGCTGTCTGTAAATCATTTTGTCTGCTTCATATTGAAGAACAGAAAAGGGGCTAAGAATAATTCTCCCTCTCTGTATTTGAAGAGGAAAAAAATGATGGGTTTGCAAACTATTTTTGAACAGGAAAAAATAACGCCATTTGCAAACAAGCTAAATATATTTTGTGATAATTATATTGTGATAATCTAGTCTGATGTAATTTTTCCTACAAAGGTTTAATTATGAATATTTTTTTTAATTTTTAAAAAAAGACGCTTAGGTAATATTCCCTCTTGATGGGTCTTCTTTCTTCAGATGGCGAAAATCCTCCAAGAAGCCATATGAACGAAGGGGGATACAACACACCAGTTCATCACACTGTAATTAAAACTGAAAGCTCAGTAATAAAATCTGGAGTTAGACCAGAAGGGAGCGCCAATGAGGATTATGTATCGCCCCCCAAATACAAAAGCAGCTTGTTGAATCGTTACCTGAATGACTCGTTGAGGCATGTCATGGCCACAAATGCAGCCATGATGGAAAAAACAAGGCAGAGGAACCACTCGGGTTCGTTTAGCTCCAACGAATTTGAAGAGGAACTGGTGTCTCCATCATCCTCTGAGACTGAAGGCAATTTTGTCTACCGAACAGGTAGGATATCATTTCAAAAGCAGTTGCTTTTTGTAAGCTCATCAAATTTGGAAGTGAATGTTATGGCTCCCAGTGGTGCTAGTCTGGCTTTTTGCAGTGCTTATATGAGACTTTTAAGCGAGCCAAGTGGTTGAAAATGCATGTGCCGGATCAGCAACCCAATGAGGTATGTCATCATTTCCCCAAACACCTATTTGTAAAGTGGAAATGAGAATGAGTGACTTTCCCAAAGATCTCCTATCATAGTGCAAGTATGAAAACCATTGTCCAAGTTCTAAAGTTGAGAATGTTGTTTACTAGTTTACACTAGTTTAGTTGAAATATAATGATCTGATGAATTACCAGGGCTCATGTCTGAAGAAACTGCTTTTGCATGCTGCGGATCACTGTTGGGTTTTGTGATTGACACAGGGAGAAGGAAAGTATCTGATGAGGACAAGTAAAGTCTCTGACCAGGGCTAGAACAACTATTCTTCATGGCTGTTTCTTCCTTCAAGGAAGGCACAGAAGTTTTGCATGTAACCAAAATTCATTGTAGTTGGTAGATGCTGCAGAATTTGGGAGACCAGGGAGGGAGCTTTGACTCTGAAAGCGTATACCCCAAAAATCTTGTTGGTCTCTGATCTAGGCTCGAATCTAGGATTGTAGATACTGAAATGAGTCAGTACATCTATTTTTAGTTGGAACCATGCAGGTCTTGGTGGCAGTGTCGGGTTAGAAAATCTGCTGTGGCATTCATGCATTTTAGCCATGGGAGGGGAGACAATGGTGGGACGGGGAACTACAGGTTTTGTGGGAGACTGGAAGTTAGTAGATGATTAGTGCAATCCTATACAGAGTTATTTGAGCCTAAGCCTATTGATTTCAGTGCATTTTAGAATAACTGCATAGAATTGCACTGGATGTTATAATCTAGGGCATGTTTTTGTTTAACCAACTATATATACAGTTTACATGAGTTAATGAAGTACAGCACTAAATATAGCCCTCCCTGGCCTTAGTGCACTATACTGGTGGTTGGAGGTTTGCCTGCAAGGTCTCCAGTTTCTGGAGCAATATCAGTTTTATTCAACATTTAAGCTAGCCTAGTTTTAGTGTTCTGGTTGATGAAGGGTTGAAATTAGGTGTTAGCACTTGTAGACCTGAACCAAATACAACCACCTGAATGGTATTGTCTGCTCTCCCCAGTTGCTAACCCCAGAGGCAAAAGATGACATGTAGGATTGTTCTTTGATTCACCACTCCCATCTCTTTTGGAACAGGCTGCTACCCATAATTCCAAATATTACAGGATAGGAGTTACAGCAGGATTAGTCTCTCTGCATCAACCATCTCAGAATGAGAAACCTTAAGAGTATAGGAAGCATAATTTCCATGACTGTACAGAGTGTTTCCATCCCTTTATGTAGTCCATTCTTTCAGCGAGTTGGGTCACCCACTCAGTTTTACATTGGCTGAGGACAGACTGGCAATCTGGAGCGGGATGAATGCGGAGGCAACTGTTGCTGGGGGAAAACTCCCCGGGGCTGGCTGTTCACACTGGCCAGTGTATTGCGCAAGGATGCCATTACGGAGCATTCAGACTGCTGCGGAGTGGCCCCAGGTGGGCCGGCCTCCGCAGCTCATGATAGGGCTGTTTCGGCAATTTGTGCATGTGCGCATGCGCAAACTGGCAAAACGCCGTGTTTGCACTGCCGCCTTCGCTTGCCTCCCGCATTCTTCCGGTTCACACTGCCTGGAAGCGGGAGGTAAGCGCAAGACGGCCTCCGGACACCGGTTTCTCCCGGTATCCTTCTAAAGCGCAAGAAACCTGGCTTCAAAGCGAGTAAGTGCGAAAGGGAGCTGAGGGACAGCTGCGCATGTCTGAACGGGCTCCCTTCCCCCACTTCCCAAGCGGAACTGTCCCAGGGCAGATTGCCAGTCTGTCCTCAGCCATTGTCTCTCCTTCACATTAAGGTCATATGAACATAAAAAGGGCCTTGATCGATCAGACTAGAGGTCCATCTACTCAAGCATCCTGCTTCACACTACACCCCCAAAGAGCATGCCACATCCTCCATTCTCAAGACTGGTTTTGTTTTCAAACCTTCTTCCATCATTGCTGACATTGAAATCACTGGACCTCCTTGTAAAAACAGACACAATATGCCTTTTCTCTCTCCCGGTCTGCCTCCCTTCCTGAATAGACCCTCAACATTTACCTATCTACTTCTTCTCTGAGCGACTTCCTTTCCCAATCTCCACCAGCAAGTCTTCCAGCCACTCAACCCTCCCCATCCTCATCTGTCCAGGGACTCCTTCTCTCCTGTTTATCCCATTGTACTATTTGGTCCTCTTGGCAACCTTTCAACCTTAGGTTTGTCACAAAAATAAGTATTGCATATATTTCAGTTGTTCACCAACATTTTCTCCAGGAATTTTTTTTCCCCCCCGTAGCTTCAAGGCTTCTGGAAATTTTACGTCTTTAATTTGCTGAAGAGCATCTTAGTTCCCCCCCAAAAAGTCAAAGGATCACTCACCCATTACAGTTGAAACACCCTCACCAACTGCTGTTTCTAGAACATCTCATACCTTTGACCAGCTAACCTTTACTAGTCTGTTTTCATCAAATACAAAAATATAGAAAAAAACAAAAACATATAACATAAAATCCTAATCAAACTATATGTAATACAGAACCAATATTGTCCATATATGCCATAAATTTATTCCAGTCGGCTATGCCAATGAAGCTTTTAACTTTCAAAAGTGTGTCGATCTAACCATACAAAAATATTCTTTAAATTTGTCTAGCCACTCTTATCTATCTGGATAAAGTTTATCTTTCCAATTGTTAACAGTCCATTCCAAGTGACATTTCCCCCACCATTGGGGTTACTTCCAATAGAGTGATGGGCAAAAACAATACATGTGCAGAGAATGCATGCAACTGAAATTCTCTGTTTTTACTTGGGATTCTTCCAATGTAATTCGGGAGAAACATCTCTGCAGCTGGTAAATTTCCTGTTCCATACATTAAACAATCTGACACCATTTTCCAGAATGTCTTTGCCCTGGGATACTTGTACCATGAGAAAAACTGCATTAGTTTCACTACAGTACAAATAAGCTGCAGAACGATTATACGTTATCGCCGGTTTGTGTGATAAATGCCACTGATTCAACATCATAACAGTGTTCTCTCTGACACCTGAATTAACTGAAAAAGTTAACCCTTTCGATAGTATAAATTTCCAAATATTAAAATTCATAGCATATTCTAAAGCTTTTCTCCATTCCACAACAAAGCTTCTCTCTTGATTACTAACAATTTCAAAAGCCAATATACAAGAAATACATAAGAAAAATCTATGATTCCTAGAAATCAATATTTCCTCAAATTCTGTTACATTTTTTTCAGTACATATCCTTTTCTTATTTGTTCTCTTTAGAAGCTTTTTATTTGGTTAAAAAAGAAGCTGTGGTAATGCAACCTGTAATCTAGTTGTTGTTTCATGATATAACTTCACCATTATTAGTGAGAGTTTACAATCTAGCCTTAATGTCCTATCTAAATGTTTTCCTTCTGAAATATCCTAATTTTGAAGCATATCAAGGAGGAGCATTTTAAAATTTGATAATTCTAATAAGAATTCAAGTTTATAATCCCTAACATAGAGTTTGCCTTTTTCACTGCTGTGGCACACTGGGTTGATGCTTCCATTGAGCTACCTAATACAACCCCAAGATCTTTTTTCTCTCAGTGTCAGCAAGTTCAGGCCCCATTAGCCTATACTTGAAGTTGGGGGGGGGGAGTTCTTGTTGTCCAAATGTGCATCATCTTACAACACTGGACTTCATTTGCCACATTGTTGCCCACTCACCCAATTCGTGGAGATTTTCCAGGAATTCTTCCTTGGGTTTCACCATCCTGAATAATTTTGTGTCATCTGCAAACTTGGCCACTACAGTACTCACCCCTAGTTCTAGATCATTTGTGAATAAATTAAATAGTACTGGCCCCAATACTGACTCTTGTGGAACCCCGGTGCTTACTTCTTCCATTGGGTGAACTATCCATTAATCCTTACTCTCAGCTTTCTGCCATTTAACCAATTTCAATCCATAAGAGAACCCACCTTCTTACCATGATTGTGTATTTCTTCCTGAGTTTACTCAGGTGTCTTTGGTTTAGGTGCCTTGTCAAAAGATTTTTGAAATTCCTCTATGTGCTTAATAATTCTGTCTTTGATTACAGTTTCTACTAATTTTTCTGGGACAGATGTTAGGCTAACTGGACTGTAATTTCCTGGTTCCCCTCTGGACCCTGTTTTAAAAATCACTACAACATTTGCTACTCTCTAGTCTTCTGGTACAGTGGCTAAATTTAGTGATAAGTTACATATACAGGCTAGTAGATCAACAGTATTCCATTTGAGTTTCCTCAGAACTGTCAGGTGTATGCCATGAGAATGTGGAGATTTACTGGTTTTTAATTTCCCCAATAGGTCTAGAACTTCATCTGTTGTCACCTCAATTTGATTCAATTCTTCATACTCCCTTCCTAAAAATACTGTGGCATGAATACATGGCCCACACTTTATTTTTTATCTGGTAAAGCCTCCCCTCCATGGATGGAGGGGATGCTCCTTAGGAATACTGCATACTTCTTTACAGAAGTAAAGAGCCTTCTGGAACTGCGGTTCCTGGTTAAGTCATTTGATAACTTTGCATAACTGAAACAGTTAATACTAGTCAACCTTGAAAAAGGATCTGAAATGGAGTGGATATCTAGAGTCTTCATTGTGACTGCAGTTGTATATTTCCCAACACTTTTGTATCAGAGTTTTACTGTTATTTCTAAGAGCTGCATGCTTGGAAAAAATATTTTCTTAAAGTGATACTATATAATTTAACTACTGTTACTGTTGATACTGTTTCTTATTAGCATCATTGCTACATATTTATTTACTATTGATATTTTTTGTTACTGTGTATTCCATCTTGAGTTTGTTTTTTAGCAACCACATGACACTGCTGACTCATGTTCAGTGTATGGTCTACTAAGACCCCTAGATCCTTTTCGCACATACTACTGCCAAGACAAGTCTCCCTCAACTTTTAATTATGCATTTGATTTTTCTACCTAAATGCAGAACTTTACATTTATCCCCATTAAAATTCATTTTATTTCTTTTAGCTCAGTTTTCCAGCTTGTCAAGATCATCCTGTATCCTGACTGTCTTCTACCGTATTTGCTACCCCTCCCAATTTAGTATCATTTGCAAATTTAATAAGCATTCCCTCTTTCTCTTCGTCCAAATCATTAATAAAGATGTTGAACAAAACAGGTCCCAGGACTGATCCTTGAGGCACTCCATTTGTCACTCCTCTTCAACTCGGCTAGGCGGGATATAAATCTAAATAAATAAATAAATAAGAAGATGAGGAACCATTCATAAACACTCTTTGGGTGCAATCTGTCAACCAGTTACAGATTCACCTAACAGTCCTAGGATCCAAACCACATTTTACCAATTTGTCAACAAGAATAATATGTGGAACCTTATCAAAAGCCTCACTGAAATCAAGATAAACTATCTAGAGGAAGTAAAAGTCGTAACAATAGAAGGTGTATGTTGTCTGTACCTGGAGACTTGTTAGTTTTCAGTTTACCTAGTGGTCCTGGTACATCAGCAATTATTACCTCAAATTTTGAGTCCAGTGGCACCTTTAAGACCAACAAAGATTAATTTTGGGCATAAGTTTTCATGTGCAAGCACACTTCTTCAGAAGAAGTGAGCATGCACACAAAAGCTTATACCCGGAATTAAACTTTGTTGGTCTTAAAGGTGCCACTGGACTCAAACTTTGTTTTGTTGCTTTAGACCAACATGGCTGCCAACCTGAATCTATCCTCATCACCTCAGTTTGACTCAGCTCTTTAGACACACTTCCAGAACATATGAGCTCCAACGTGGATACATGCTCTCCATTTTCCACTATGCAAGCAGACACAAAAGCAATTCCATTTCTCTGCCATCTCCCTATCTTCCTTAAACAATCCTTTCATTCCTTTCTCATCCAAAAGCCCAGCTAACTGTTATGCACAAACTTTCCTTCAAAAAGGTTTTTTAGCAATCTCCTCCTCAAATTCTTTTTTTTGCCTGCCTCATTGTTAACTTACAATTGTTTTGCCAGAACTTGTGCTCTTTTCTGCTCACCACACTTGGGAACTTCTGCCTTTTACAGCTACCTTGAGTTGGATCATTAACCACACAGTCAGTCTCTGAGCACATGGACCAGGGAGGTTGTCAGAAATTCTCCGTAGCAAATGCTTTCTGTCCTGGACATAATGGGGGAAAGTACTTATCGCATGGAAAGTACTTATCACCAATGCTCCCTCTAATCTGTGGAGTCTTATGAGCAAAAACTCTACTTTGTGAGCTACTGGCATTAAACTGGTGAGTGAGCGATTCGGCTGCTGCATAAATCAGTTTGCCCTGGAGCCATCCTTCCTGAGCTAAGACAAAAATGTATGAGCTGGAGGCTAAAAAACTTTGAGCTAGCTCATGCTAACTCAGCTTAGAAGGAACACTGCTTATCACATGCATGTCCGCACAGCATCCCCAGCATGATGACATCACCTCCATTTGATATCATCATGCTGGGGATGGCATACGCTGCGACGTCGCCCTGCCCTCCACTCCTGGGGAGCTCCCTCCCACTCCCCACCAGTGAAAGAAGAGGACCTGGCAACCCTAGTGGGATCACTAACCAAAGAAAAGCCTATTTCTGCATCGTTCTTGTACTGAATATATTCCAGATCTTTGTGTCTCTTCTGCTTCACACTCTTTCCTCTGCAGTCTTCCTTGGTGAACTTCTCTGTCATACTATGTCAGTTCCAGATTTTGCCCTGAACATTCAAGCCATCTTCTTTGCCCTCAATGATGATTATCAGCACAAGGCTACCAGCCCAGAAAGGCCCACCCAGACTCTCCCCTTGTAATGTTCCACAGGTATACTAGCCATTGAAGGAAGCAATAGAAACAGAAAAAAATGCAGTGTGGGCCAAGTACAGCTGCTGGCTTTGCCTTGTGTGCATAATGAACCATGTCAGGAAACCTAATTCCGGATTACAGATATTGTTCAGAGTCCATTGGCTATTTCACT
Organism: Lepidodactylus listeri; assembly: GCA_029233225.1. Taxonomy (NCBI): domain Eukaryota; kingdom Metazoa; phylum Chordata; class Lepidosauria; order Squamata; family Gekkonidae; genus Lepidodactylus; species Lepidodactylus listeri. The sequence continues at coordinate 25,424,590 of JARCFY010000012.1, forward strand.
TTATTGTGTTTTGTAATACCTGTCTGTCTGCTTCTGACTGCCTCATATGGGACTGGTTTTTATTACATGTTTAATAGTGTGTGACGCAGTGAATTCCTAGACAAGTGGTTTTCAGACTTTCTAAAGAATTTTGCTTTGGTTTAGTCCATAACTATAAATTGCAATCTTTTATGTGGAATTGCCAGTTTAGCATGTTGTGGCTTCTTGTTCTGATTGTCCATGAAGGAGCTGGTTCTTCCTTCCATTTTAATCTTGTAGCAACTCTGTGAGGTGGATTAGGCTCAGAGAGGGAGGGAGGGAGAGAATATGAGTGGGCCGTGGTCACCTAGTTAGTTTTATGCCTGAGGAGGGATTTGAACCTGCCTCTCTTGTTATAGTCTGTGATTCTAGCCATTGCTCTGCTCTGCTCTGGCTATCATGTCAGCCCGTCATTCACTTCACAAGTCTTTCACAAAGGTCTTGTGATGTCTGAATGACTCTGCAGTCATCTTGTGGGAATATATCAGACTAGAATGAGAGCAGATTATTCTTCTTTCTCAGCCCTTGTGAAACAGATGTTTTCTTATTACTTTCCCTTGAGTCTGTAGATCTCTTCATACAAAGGAAGTATCCATGTCATGACTCTCTATTGGTTATAGGTCCTCCTCGGGTGTATATTCTCAAAGTTAGAATCTCCAGGTAGTCTCCTCATTTGTTTTTATACTCATGGAAAGGGATTTAAAAGCACTGAGTGGAAGCTCTAGGGCTTTGTGGAGGTTTCAGGTTGATAGGTTAAAGAAAGAACAAGGAATGCTCTGTTGGTCTAACCTCCAAGAATTCAGGCCTGGAGAGGGTCTTCCATTTGGAGACAAAACTGCCACATCTTTCATGCAGGGCTCGAGCTGAGCCTGGGAATTGCGTATATTTAAAGTTTTTTAAAGGCTTGCGTAGAATAGGAGCTGTGGTTGCATAGTTAGTGTTTTTTCAAGTGAAATCTCTTGGTTTTTGAATACTATTTTTCAACATTCCAAGTGCATTTGGTCTACATTATGTGATAATCGCCTGCCAAATTCTCGTTTTTAAAATGAGCATTGTTCAATTGAGTATACGGTAACTGAAGACATGTAAACTTCTGGTTTTCTGTACTAATACAACTGGAATTCAGAAATGGGGCATAATCTTGAGTAATACAATTGTTACTGGATTCTGTCCCTTGACTGCCAGCATTTTAGATTTGAGTGAAGGAAAAGGGACTTTTTATTAGGCCAAGGCAGCTGTATGATAACCACTGTAGCACTAACAGGCTGAGCTTTTGGAAAAACAAGCAGCAAATTGTTACATGATTGTTCTAATCTCCCTGTTTTTATGTGCTGAGAACGCCTCCTATTTAGCATGCAGTGAAGCTTATCTTTGGATATAACCAGCTCAGTTCTGAAAATGAAGCTACTTTTTATTCGTCATGCTCTTAAGTGAAAAGGGGCACTAGACTAACACATAGGTAGGAGGGGGAGAAAGGGCTTGTGGCTATAAATAACCCTGGAATTTTAAGTATAATTTAAATAGCAAGAGCAGAATCCATTTTAAATACAGTTGATGATCTATTAACGTTAAAAACCTTCCCCAAACAGTCTGGATTTCAGCAGCAATATTACCACTAGCTTCATAAATACGTTGGTCAGTTTAGGTTATTTTGTTCCATAGTGCATCATGAAAACTATGTTTATTTTCTTAAAATCCTTCACAGACATTTTTTGGCACATTAGAATTTTTTCAGAACATTTGGCTATGAGAAAGCTGGTGGGTAACTTCAAAAGTAAGGGTATTAATTTGTTCCCTGAATTTTTCTTTATAGCTTAGGTTACAAAACAAATTCACATAAATGGTAAAAGTTGCATTTCCAAGCTATTTTGAGTCACAGTAGCTATAGCACCTCAACCGAGAATAAGTGAATTGTGTTTGTATCGTATTGATAGAATAATGATTCATTCTAGCTCTAAACTGTACTTGCGTGAAAATTAATTTGGATCTCAGATGGTTGTAGCTCTCCAAAAAGGCACTCAGTGCTGCTCAGCATTAATATCAATGGATTGTTCTTCTAGCATTTTACTTGGGGTTTAGATCAGGCAGCTTGGACAGACTTCTAGTGATGAAAGTAACACCCTTCAGTTCTGTAGGGATGACTGAATGGATTGTTTTTTTTCCACTGTGATTCTTGGGTTAATCACAGAACCTGTAAAGTATGTTCCTTAATTATTGGTGTCCTATTCCATCCTCAAAGATCTGTGCAGGCAGGCAGGTTTCTGTGCAAATATCATTTACTAGATTAGGACCTAGGTTGTCATTTGGTTTCATTTCCTCATGTGGCCTCTGTTATGTACTGGGGGAGCTTCAGCAAGGCTCCAAAAGCCTACAAGACTATTGGTGGTTTTACCGGCAACAGCCAATCAGAACTATGGAATATAACCCAATAGCTGCAAGGGCATAAAGTTACTTTGTATATAGTTCATGCAAACGAAGGATTCTGGCTGACTACTTGTTATTGATTGTTGTTGATGTGGGTGTGGTTTTGCAGTAGTATAAATTGGCTACTGTTGAGCCTGGTTCTTTGGTTCACAGTTCAATAAAGAAGCGTATTGTTTTGAAAAGAGCTGCCTCGTCTCAATATTGTATAGCCTCCATCCACTATTTGATTTGACTTAACTAGTAATGCATTAAAATGACAATTTCTTAATGGGTGACTGCAGATATATCAGGATGTCAGGCTAGAATGAAACATGAGAGAAGTATCTTAATCCTTTCTCCTTCTCTCACATCTTGTGTCTAAAAATATTCAGCACCGTACATGATCAGAAGATTGACTGTTGCCAACTTCTTATGCTTGGAATGTAACACCTATATGAGCATAAAAACTGGAATTACTTCCTCCTGGAAATAAGGGGAATTTGCTTGCATTCTGGAAATGCTGTAAAATTGGTGGGTGGCAGCTGGAGAGTACACTCCCTCGAGAACTTGGCCTTCTCAAATACTTTGTGTGGATGGTTTTCTCTTCAGGAGGCTCTTTCCTTATAGGTACCATCCATGCCTTACATTCTCTGGAAGTCCCATGAATTTCAATGACATTTATTTCCATGTATTTGGGATTTAATTTTGCCAGGAAACACATAATGGAAGAATAAATATAAGACTCCCCTATGCAGGTGCATGTCTCTCAATTTTGAGTAGCTGCAGAAAGTTCTCTTTCTTCAGAGACTCCGGGAAGAATTCCTTGTCCAGAAGATGCCGATTCCTGATTCAAATGAGCTCCAACATCTTTTCTTTTCTTTTCTATTCTATTCTATTCTATTCTATTCTATTCTATTCTATTTATTTATTTATTTATTTATTTAATTTCTAAGCCGCTCTCCCCGTGATTGCAGGCTTAGAGCGGCATACAAGACCTGGTACCACAGGATTTTTTTTTTTAAGAAAAGGAGATTGGATTTATACCCCGCCCTTCACTCACTTGGAGTCTCAGAGTGGCGTACAAACTCCTTTCCCTTCCCCTCCCCACAACAGGCACCCTGTGAGGTAGGTGGGGCTGAGAGAGCTCTTTCCCAAGCTGTCCTTGAGAGAACAGCTGGTACAGAGCTATGGCTTGTCCAAGGTCATCCAGCCAGGTGCAAGTGGAGGAGTGGGGAATCAAACCCAGTTCTCCCAGATTAGAGTCCGTGCACTTAACCACTACACCAAACTGGCTCTCTGTTGCCAACTTTTTACTGGAAATGGAGTGCTGATATACGTTGGTTCCTGTTCAGGGTACTCATGAAAGCCAGGTTTTGATTCACATTTAGAGATGCAAAGGAGAGCCAAAAAGCCATGAAATCTCTGAGAGGTTTCTGTCCGTTCTAGTTTGTGTAATTTAGCAGGATCAGGGTCTGAGTGGGTCTGCTCAGAAGTAAGTCCCATTTTATTCAGTGGAACTTAACTTCTTAAGACTGTAGCCTTCAATTGCAAGCTCTCGAAGGAGTAGCTCTCAAAAAGAATCCTAGGCATATCTTGAAGATATTTGATTTATTTGAGTTGCTTATAACTTTGAAGAGTTTTGTGGCTTCTGGTATTGTTCTCACTTACTTCTTTATGCTCATTTTTCCTCCCCTGTGGCCTTGGGATGCTTCTAAATTTATGGGGTCTGACCTTGGATATTTTCAGTACCAACAATACAAGCACCACAATTCTCAGTGGACATGTGTAAAGGTTGGAGAACTCCGCTTCTAACCAGAGGATGCTCTACATTTCTCAATTCTATTTCAATAGAAGCCAGATATAGGTGTGTTATCTGGTCTTGCTAACTTTTCCCCCAGTTAACTTTAAAAAACAAAATGTTACATGTAATTTTAAGCTGCACTATAAAATGTATTTATCTTCTGGAACCATTCAAAAATCTTTGGCAAAACTCCTCATGGCAACATTTGAATTGTATTTGTGTGTGTGTGTGTCTGTGTGTGTGTGTGCATGCCAGATGTGTTGCAGATTGTTGTAAAGTAAATTGGTAATGAAGACAAATATCTGCCGCTGCAAAGTGCAAAGTCAGACTTACAGTAGATGAAAATGAGAACTTGAATGCCAAACATTGCATACAAGTGTGCGTTCCTGATATTTTTAGGACACACCTTAAAAAGATTGCGATGTCAGCTGATTAAAGGATATTTTTAAATGTTTCCTTTTTATTTAAAAAAGGTGTTAGTGAAAACTAACAAATAGCTGTCATGTTAGGTTGTAAAATCTTAAAAGTCTTTGAAAGGTGGCAGTTTATGCTATTTGAAGAGGTTAATTATTGCTTTTGAAAAAATGGCATCATCAAATAACATTATAGACACCTCAGTCAAACCGAATGCTGCATATTATTAAAACAGTAGAATTAACATCTTTCAGTTTAGAACATGAAATATTGCTTATTTGTGTATATATAGCAGAAAAAAAAGAAAGTGATACGAACACCTGAAGCTGTCCTATACTGAGTCAGACTCTTGCTTTATCAATGTCAGTATTGTCTACTCACACTGGCAGCAGCTCACCAGGGTCTCAAGTTCATATCACCTACTGCCTGGACCTGCCAGAAACGGAATCTGGGACCTTCTGGATTTGAAGCAAATTCTCTACCGCTGAATCACTGTCCCACCTTTACAGCCCATATGGCGGTTGACCGTGCATTGGAAGTAGTGCTGAATTTTTCTTGTTTGTATTTTTCTCCCACACTATACTAGTGAGCTCTGAGGTATAATATTATAGGATAAAGATAAATGGTGTCATTATTCTGCCTCCCCTCTTCTTCCAAATCATTGTCCCTCCATCCTCCCCTGTCATAAATGAAAATTGAGGGTGTCACAGCAGCAGATTTCTGTCTTAAAACCTGGGCTGGCACCACCAAAAGGCAGTAAAAGGGGGGATGACTTCCTGTAGAGAAGAATCAGTTATGCTACCACATGGGTCCTTTCCGCATTTGCCTGCCACTCCTGGTTTTCGCAGTGTTTGAGTCGATGCAGTTTAAGTCCACGGCAAAGCAGCATCCAAATAACCCTGGGCAACAGCAGGTGGAAACCAGGTTGATCACTGAAGGGAGGTAATGTAATGCAGAATTGGGAGGGGGGACTGGATTAAAAAGAAGGTTGAATTCTATTTTAGTGATGAATTGCTTGGAGGACACTGCAGTGAGCATGGATTAAAAGGAGAGTGCAGAAAAGGCAATAGAGCTCTTGCTCTGCACTCCCCCTCCCCCATGGCAGTAGCTTTTATTTGGATTTCTGCATGTCGCCCCCCTGTTTCACCCACCTTCTGTTTTTTTTTCCCATGGCAGGTTCCCCCAAACCTCCTTTAGTATGATCTTTCCAGGAGCACTGTACCCAAAGTGATTTTTGGGAAATGTGGAGAGGAAGCTGTGGATTTCTGCATTTCCCCAGTCGCATCAGCCACCCTATTCATGATCATTTCTCCTCTCTTCTCTACCACTGGTGGGATTCTGCAGTATTTTTTTAAAAAATGTTGTGGATATATTGCTATGGTGTCTTACTACTATAACAATATTTCTACTTCTGATTTTTTTTTAAAAAACAGCAGAAAATCTGGCGGAAGTGAAGGCCTCCATTAAATGATGGGAAAACCCTGCAGGAAGCTCTGTTGCCACTGTGAATGCAAAGGCATTTGCAATGGCAGTGAGAGTGAAATGGGGACTCCCACCCTCCCATGTGGCACAAGGAAGGAGGGGCACTGAACCCTTTTCCTGCTCATCCCCACCCCCCGAATCAGAAGCTTAACTGTTCTGGTTGATGAATGTCAGCACTTCCCTCTGTCCAGCGGTTTCTCTGCAGGCAACAGCCTCCCCACTGCATTATTGTCCTGCTGTCTGCCTCTGCTGTGTATACATCTCCCCACTGAAAGTCACAGAATGTTGCTGAAAGCAGAAGTAGATGTGGTAGCTCGAATCCTTGGCTTTATACAGGGATCTGCTGCTCCAGCGGGTAACAATGGATCATGTGGGGGAAGGAGAATGCTCAGTGTATCCCTCTACAGTAAACACTGAGAAATGCATTGACTGGGCCCCTGCCCCTGGTAAGTCCACATTTGGATGCTCATAATTCTGCTATGCAATACATTTACTTACTGCAACAATGGGCATAAAACACGTAGTAGTGTGTTCAGAAGTAGGCCAATAGAACTGGGTGAATTTTTTAGAGGAGGAGCTGTGGCTAGATTGGCAGGACATAAGCTGTGCATCCAGAACCTCCCCGTTCTGTCCCCACCATCTTGGATAGCAGGAAAGGCCCATATTAGCCTGAGTTCTGGAGAGCTGCTGCCAGTCAGAGCAACCACATGATGCTGCCTTAACCTACCATTGGTCTATCAAGGTCAGTATCATCTACTCTGATTGGCAGTGGCTCAGGTAGAGGTCTTTTACATGATCTGCTACCAGTGATTGAACCCAGTGATTGCCAGTGATTGAACCCAAAACCTTCCGCATGCAAAGCATTGAGCCACAGCCGCTACCCCAAAGAGATAACAATGTGCCAGTCAGACTCAGGATAAGGTGTAGCTTTTAATGTCTGACCTTTTGAGAAACCTTGAAACTGCACTTATAAAAATCCCCACATTTCTAACATCGTGTTTCCAAATCAATGCGTAGAAGAAAATATTAAAACTTTTCTCAGTTTAAGCTCTTATTTATTTGTTAATGAATTACACTTTAAAAAAAAATCCAGCTGCTGGATGTTCTGGGTTGTTTTTTTCATTTTTAGATTGCAGTGATTTCGATTACCTTCTGCATAGGCATGATTTGATACATGAGCTTCAGCTCTCTAACGACTTTGCACAAAGCTAATATCGTTTTCCTTAGCAGGACTCTTTTTAAACAAAGAATTTTGCACAAGAGATCTGTGTCACCTAGTCGAGAACCAGCCAACACGGCATGAGCCATATGTTAACACTTTGATATTGGTGCTTAGTTAAAACTGAATTCGAGCACACCCATACGCAAAAGGAAGCATGAATATGATTAACGGAGGGTCCAGAATGTCAATTTTACGGTAGCAAGGAGGGGAATGTGGGGGGACTGTGTTCCTTGGCAGCAAACCTAAAGTAATGGGGAGCCCATAAAAACTTCATTTCTTTCTGGAAAAAAAAGTTGGACTTGAAACCTCATACCTGGAATGGTGTTCTTGTGTGTTCCAGTCAATTTCCACAACTTGATGTAAATAAAACAACTACAGCTAACAATCTGGTGATTTTTTTGCCTGCCTCGCTGTCCGTTGGATCAGCCTGCATCCCTAGTGTAATATTAGGCTATCACAGTGCTGTTCATACCATTGCATTTAAAATAGTATCACTATTTCCACTAGATCCTTTTGTAAAAAACAAAACAAAACAAGGTTTTATAACCCAGCTGTAAAAATTCAGTCTGGGTTTGAAACTTGGCAAAGCAGTGGGCTTACTATACTGCATGCGTTTGATGGATTTAAGCAGGTACGTCTCAATGCTATCAGTCTGTGCATTCATGTACTTGCAAATCTCCTGTCTTTGAAGGGAAGATAAAGCTAGAGGCACTTTACAAGCGGTACAGCTGTGTAGAAAAATAATGTCTTCCCTTGCAAACTTGCTATAAAATGGATTTAAAAAAAAGTTTTATTTTTCAAAAAGTGCAGCCTTGTTCAACCAGTGATGTTTCCCCCTTTCCTAGATAAAATAAAAACAATTCAGGTTTTTCTGTAAGCGTCAATGAAAGTGAAATCCTGGCTCTTCCATCAGAGTTCATTCCAGGTATCCATCCTCTGTCTGTGGAAGAGAGGGCCAGTTCCAGGTTTCTGTAGGTCCTGGGCTACAACTTGCCCCCCCTTTCACCTTCCTTACAGCCCCATTCTACTGTAACCATGGCCTTCCATTTGACCCTTCCCCTTTTTCCTTTAACCACTCCACTTTTCATTTTGATTTTCTTATTCTGGTAAAGAGAAACTATACAAAGTTTTGCTTTACTGATTACCTTTTATTTTATATAAAACCAGAGAGAGGAAAAATTAGCTTCCATTATTTTATTTGGCGCTCTATTTAATATAACTGGCATCCTTTGTGTAAAAGCAAGACAGATATTGCTCCTGAGGAGTGTCACTCTCAGTGTGGGCAGAAGGGTTTCTCCAGTCCCATCCTGGGAAATGAGGAGGCCAGTCCACATCCATCCAAAATGCTTAAGCAGCTCAACAGTCAGTCTCAGCATACTGAAGATTTTCATTTGGAACAATCCAGTAGAAAGGAGAGAACATATTTTTATCATTCAGTACGGAATCAAAGGAACCAAAACTTAGCTAAGACGAGGAAAAAAACTTATGTTTTATACTAAGAAATGCATGATTTATATGCATGATTTCTTAAACCAAGAGTTACATTTTTGATGGAACGAGTTTAATCCAACATATCCAGCTCATTAATGCTTGGTGTATACATATGTACTGTTTTTTAAATTGATTAGTTTTTAAAAACTGTTTGCCATCTTGAGGGGGTAGCTGGATGCAACGATGGCTAAGTGTGTGTGTGTGTGTGTGTGTGTGTGTGCATTTTCTTGTATGTATCCATCATGATCAAGATGTGTACCTCTAATGCATTAACTAGTTGTGGCAAGCGTAGCAAAACAGATTTGACAGTATCTAGGCGAGCACTCCAGTGTGTCTGAGACAAAGCTTTCTGGGTCAGTTGTAGCAAATGCTATAAGGACCCTTCCCAGTGTTTTGTTGCTCCAGAAAAAATAAAAAATATATTTGATGTAATATTCCAAAACTTTCCTTTGTGTGGGATTTTTTCCTAGAACTATGGCTTGCACTTCTTTAGCACCATTACAGCATTGGGCATAAATATTAGACCCCAACAATCCATACTTTTCTGTCTCCCTGTCTAACACAATACTGGCAAGACTTTTTCCTGCTATATCTGTGATATGCAGAATTTTTTTTTTTAAAAAAAATCTTGTTTTATGTCCACTGACATGCTATTAACAGGAATGTGTATGTGAACAGAGTGGGCAGATCGTCCCCTGGTGCCTTGGAGAAATCTTTGCCTCTGTCACCATGAAATAATAAAGTGGTCATTCTCCCCTTTACCGTACTGTGAAGTTTACAATGTGAGAAAAGAAACACAGTTGAAATAACTTCAGCATCTGCCTTGCCCACTGCTGAAGCCGCACTGGTGGTAGATCTGTGGCTCTGTAGACATATATCTTATACCAAATGCACTGGTTCTTTTTTTGTTGGCTGTCTGTGCTGAACTTCAGCAGAAGTTCTCTGAGGTTTTTCTCAACACCTGCTACCTGAACTTCTTAAAAGGAAGCCAAAATGTTGTGGCATTTATCGCATCAGAGCAGGATAGGTTTGTCAGTCCCCACATGGGGGTAGGGGATCCCCCGCTTTTGTGAGCTCCTGTCTGCCGCTAGCCAGCTGGAACCCTACCCCCAAACAGACATCCCTGTGTGACATCGGTGACTCGGTGGCATCACTTTCAGAAGCAACATCATCATGTTGGCAATGTTGGGGGCAACACTCTATTTTTGAGGCAAAACTCTATGGTTTGTAGCCATTTTTACCATAGAGTTTTGCCCCCAAAGTAGAGCGTCACCCCAACATCCTCGACATGATGACATCACTTCCAGAAGTGATGTCATCACATCGCCAAAATCCCACCCCACCCCCAGAACGCCCCCCCCAATCCCCCCACTGGCACAAGGTTGGCGCCTTGCAGCCATCTCTTCAGCCATGACCTTTTATGGGTGACCTTGACCTAGTTGTTCTGAGAGTAAAATGGAGGGGACAACAAAGAATGCTGCCCTGGGAGCCTTGAAGAAGAGTGGGAGAAAAACCAGCAAGGTCCTTTTTTAACTGGCGATGCCAAGGATGGGAAATGGAGTCTAGGTTTAAAGCACTGAACAAACTAATTTCCTCTGTATGGTAGTTCCACCCCCCAGGATCAGCACTGTGAGCTGTTGGAAGTTGTGCTATAATAGGATTTAGTCACCATCCTGAACCTTTGAAGTTTATCCTAAGAAACATTTTGTCACATTTCACCTTTTTTTTTTTTAAAAAAAAGAAGGTTTTGATGATTAGTTAAAATATCATCTTTCATTGTGTAAGGCTTTCCTGGGAAATATCCTTCCAAGCTGGTTTTGAAAACAACTCTCAGTGACTCAGAAATTATATTTTCTCATCCTTGTGGCAGTTATACTAATGTATGTTTGTCTGTTTTGGATTCTCTTTACTTTTCCTCTGAAACTGAAGGTTTATGTGGTGCCAGAGCAGATGAACCAGTAGCCTTATCTATTTCAGCAAATCCCATTTCTCTTTATAAGTTTGTGGTTTGTGGCTGACTTCTCATAATTTAAGAAAAAAACTGATTTAAAAGTTCTGCTGAAACTGACCATTTGTCCATAATTTGAACAGCAGAGAAACATGGTGATGGAAGCATTTGGCCGAAACTAACATTTTTATTGCAATGCATCAGTAAACCTTTAGAGGAGAGTTCGTAGCAGAATCTGCATTCCATTGAAGCCACCATCAAATTCTTATTGGTTTTAATACATCTGGATAGCACCATATAAGCCCACAGTTCAGGCCATATTTACCTTTTGCTTCATGTTCTAATCAGCATTATGCCAAAGCTGTAAAACATGATCTCCTCCACCTAGGCTGCAAGAGCTCTCTACAGAATTCTGTCCTTACAGAAGCTGGTAAGGTGAAACCACTCCCCCCAAAAGGTTAATATCAATCAATAAACGTCATTCTGTAGAAAAAGTTGCCTGTTATGAAGCCAGAGTCTGACGGGCATGCAGGTCACCCAGAGCAATCTCAAAAACAGTCATGGAACAAATTTCCAGCTGATACCAAACCAGAAATAATGGCCACCTTATATCTAGTCCAGTGTGGTCTAAAACTGATTCCTGCCTCCTTGTATGTATGATGAATGTACACAGTATGGACTCGTAGTTTCCATTTCATTGTATCTGAAGAAGTGTGCATGCATACAAAAGCTTATATCTTTAATAAAACTTGGTTGGTCTTAAAGGTGCCACTAGACTCAAACTTTGCTCTGCTACTTTTAGATAAACACAGCTACCCACCAGAATCTACCTTTAATTCAGATGGTTGCCCAGCTGTGCAGATTGATAACCTATTTTGAGATGGATTTGTATTTATTTATTTATTTCCTGCTCTTCTCCTCAGTGGGGACCCAAAGTGGTTTACAGCATCACTTTCCTTTTGGGGTAGTGGTTAAGAGCGGCAGACTCTAATCTGGAGAACTGGGTTCGATTCCCCACTCCAAATGAAGCCAGCTGGGTGACCTTGGGCCAGTCACAGTTCTCTCGGAGCTATCTCAGCCTCTAAAAACAAGTCTAGCTCACCACTAGCACAATGCTAAGAGCTAGAACTTGTGGCTGCCAGACAATCCTAGAATCTCCTGGCTATTCTACACACAATGCCATACTACTACTACTACTACTACTACTACTAATTATTATTATTTCTCATTGTCTCCCTTTTATCTTCACCTGTGGTGTAGGCTAGGGTGTGTGTGTGAGAGAGTAACTGACCCAAAGTTAACCTGTGAGCTTCCATGGCAGAGTGAGAAGCTGAATTTTGGTTTCCCAGATCCTAGTCTGACATTCTAACCACTATTTCACACTGGCCCTCTAATTGGAGATGACTGGAAGCTTTATATATTATAGTATGTTTTTCTGTCAGTACTTATAGAAAATTACGACTTTGCAAACTCTTTTCTGCTCCGCTTGTATGCTGATCACAAATTAGAAGCAGCGTCCTTGAACACTTGAGTGTCCCAATTTGGACTGTAAATACTTTGCAGGTGTGTTTTCTTGCCGTTCACTTTATGGCAAAGGCAAGTATTGTATTCCCTAAGCACTGTGCAGTGTTCTGTGTAAATCATGCCCTATGGTGATTTTCAGCATTTGCCAAGGGCAGCTACTGGTCAGATGCTCAGTGGATGATGTGACTGTGTAGCTGCAAAAGGAGCAGGCAAATTAACAATATGGCTAATTTTAAATTGGCAATATCCTATAATTCTTCCCTGCTACAATGTTTTTGCAGCAAGAAGTGTGTAGGCACCATGCCAAGAATTTTAACAGCATTTCAGGGAGAAAGGGCCAATACTTCTATCAGCAACACACCTATCATTGAATAACCTGAACACACAAAGCTGCTTTCCTTCATTATCATATGGTGAATCATCCCAAATGATTGCCTCTTAATGCTTCAGAGAATTATCCAAGAACAGCAGCCAAGCTGAGAGGTGATAAGTTTATCACCACTGGATATCAACCACCGGCTAATGGCTGTTTCTTAAATTGAATCTCTTATCATTGATTGGCCATCAACCACCAACTAATGGCTTAAATTAAATATGTGAATTTGCCCTTAGATTAGCTCATATGAACTGGTAGTTATTGACAGGCTTTTGTCTGCCATTGTCTACTGATCCAGGAGTTAAGTGTTCTTGTTTTGCTCCATGTATCAGTACTGTAGTGGTTTTCAAGCTTGCTTCCTTCAAAAGAGTGACTGTGGCTCAGTGGCAGAGTATTTGCTTTGCTTGCAGAAGGTTCCAGGTTCGATTCCTGGTATCTCCAGAGATGTGAAGGACCTTGGCCCTGGGGAGCTGTGGCCAGTCAGAGAAGACGCTACAGAAGTTGACAAACCAGTGATTTGGTTCAGCATAAGGCAGGTTCATGTGCTCCTGTGTTCAGTAGACATTGTCTAAGAAAACCCACTGCGTCTTCAAAGGAACTCCTATAAGGGTACAGAGGATTTGATGCCATGTTCTAAGGCCTAGCGCAGGGGTGTCAAACCCAGTTGTTATGAGGGCCAGATCTGACATAAATGAGACCTTGTTGGGCCGGGCCATGTGTGTCATAAATGTGTGTGTCATAAAATGTAATGCCAGGTAGCAGAGATCTAAACTTTATAAAGAACACAAACACAAAGGTGTTTTTTTTACTTAAAATAAAAACATGCTTAAAATATTAGCACTCTCACAATATTTTGTTTATTTAACAGTCTCTGACAACTGACACCTCTTGCTCTGAATTACTGCATCAAAATGTCTGTGCTGTTGCAATCTTGAGTATGCTGTTCAGGTGTGTATCCGTAAGCTGCAAATCTGCAATGACGCAGCAGCAGCAGAACTGGAAGAAGAAGCAGAAGCCAGCCAGTTCCACTGCGAGCCCAATAGAAGCCCTCCAGGGGCCTCATCCGGCTCCCGGGCTTCATGTTTGACACCCCTGGCATAGCACATCTTCATAGGAAATGCACATGGAACAGCTTTGCCTCATATCCACCACATGCGTGCCTCTTTTGGAACATCACCAATTGTGCACTGCAGGGCAAGCTTAGTAATGATGGGGAAAATGTCTTTCAGAGAATCCGTCTTTGTAGTTTCCATTATACTTCTGAAGAACTCTAGGATTTCCCGGATAGCTGTTTGAGAAATATTGCTTTAGTGGATCCCTTTATTTTATTCATTAAAAGACACTTGCCATCTGAGCCTACTGAGAGGTTACCCCATCCACGCCAGAAGAAAGATCTGATACTTTATGGTTTTCTCTGGAAGGTTGTGTTTTGATATATAGGTAATTTGTACTATGGTAGAAGAGTAGGTTTTATACCCGGCTTTTCTCTACCTTAAAAAGTCTCAAAGCTGTCTACAATCACATAATGCATCAATCACATTCACATAATGCATCAAACAGGCACCTTGTGGGGCTGAGAGAGTCCTGAGAGAACTGGGACTAGCCCAAGGTCACCCAGAAGGCTCCATGTGGAGAAGTGGGGAATCAGATCGGGTTCTCTAGATTAGAGCAGATTAGTAGTATGGCTCTTTGTCTTGTGAAGGACCTCCGCCACCTACACTTCCGTGATTCCATAATAAAACAAGTGCTCAGATGCTACGGCATCACAGTGAATAGAGATTAAGAGCTTACTTTTCTTCGTTGGCTGAAAGGTGTCTTAAAGTCGAAGCCACTGCGCACATAAATCGATACAGGTGGAGCATTTTGGTCAGGGATGCATCCCATAGTGCAGAGCATTCATTTGTGTATTGAGTTTCACAAGGACTTTTTGGAAATTGGACGTTTTTTACGAAAATAGCATTTCTATGTTAATTTTGAAGCAGACGTCCTTGCTTATTTTAGTACAATAAAAGGGTTCTGCTCCCCTGTACCTGTCTAATTTCTGTTCTTTCAAAAGGGCAAGGCTGGCTCTGTGATCTAGTCATGCTGTTATTCACAAGTAGCAAACATCTGAAACACAGTCAGCTGCTTGAGAACTACTCTCAGCTCAAGGAAAAAGAAACCACCGTAATCAGATTTCCATGATGCATAATACAGTCACAACGTCCTGTGGTCTTACACTGTCCTGAGGACTACAAAGCCTAGTTTAAAGCAGAAAATGTCACTTCTCTGAAATGTCTCTTCTCTGAAAAATTTTGTAAGAAATATATTTATAATATAACAACATAGCTTGGCAATTGGGTAGCTGGAAAATTCTCCACTCTCAAAATGTGTGGAGATCAACTAAATGTGGTGTTTTGCTATTTGGTTAAGTATGGCTGTAGAAATCCAGTAGAAATCAAAGCATTTCTGTCCGAGTGATTCCTATAAGGAATCCTTCTATTTCCTTAAAAAAAAAAAAAAAGCCTGGAGAAAAGCCATTGTGCTACTTTTAACTTCTGGCCATTTCCCCCCTCCTTCAATGAACCACATTGTCAGTCAGTGCATAATCAGTAAATGTCATGCATGTGTTTTCTTTTTCAAACAAGGATTCCTTCTCCCCAATAATTTCTTCCAAAATAACTGTGTCAAAAGTTAAGTGAGAGGTTAAAGAAGTAAGAGAAGGGCATGAGTCCTTTGGCATTATACAAAGAGACATCTGGGTTGTGAGAAGCTGTAAAAGACGAGATGTCTGTGGTTCCTTCTCTCTGTAGCAGTAAAAGGGGGGAAAACCCGACTCTCCCCATCTTTCCCTTTGCAATTTCTGCCTTCGTTGAAGATCTCGGTGCTTTGGAGTTGCCTCCATTCCTTTTACTGTATAGTTCTGCGCGAACCACAGCCAAAAGTCTGCTTGGCCATATTTTTGTCTGGCTCAAGCTAAATAGTGATCTGACATTAGAATACCACTCTTCTGGGTTTTCCTTCTCCACCACCCCTTGGGAGCAATTCTTCAAGGGCAACCTGCTTGTCCAGCTCATGAACATGTGGAAAATCCACTGCTATGCAGTAATGGTTTTCAGATGGCCCTACTGCGGCTGAAAATTGTCCCACGAGCAGCCGCTTCTTCTACTGTAGCACTTCACCACCTTGCCAAAGTGGGGGTCTGGAGCAAGCCCCGTATTTTCATTTGCATAGTGGCAAAATGTGCTACGTTGCACATACCTTACGGGGAATCATTTGACTCCAGCAAATGGAGTAAATTTTCCGGCTGGGGCTTGCGCTTAGTGGAGCATTAATGTGTGCCGATGCCCCACCTTTTCATTCCAGCCTTGCTGCTAAAATATTGGAAAATGTCTGGTGGTGCCAAGTATCCACAAATGGCAATGGCAAAAGCATCCAAAATATTGTTCCACAAATGAATGATTTTCACATATTCTTCTCTAAAGCATTCAGAGGGAGAGTCGGAAAGAGAGACAAGCAAGACTGTGGAAGCTGTCTGTCCCTGGCGAGACGAGAATGGATTTTAAATTTCAAACAGTTTCTGTTCAGCTTTGTGAGAATGGCACATTCTTTAAAAAAAGAGAGAGTCTCATTTCTTAATCTGTAATTAAAACCAAAGTTTTCTTTTAATTTTAAAATGCTTGATTTGGACTAAAATAACGTGGAACATTTCCCCCTCCCAAACTCCGATGCAAGCTGCTGGAGAAACATTTTCTTTAAACCATAAAGCCTGCAGTTAGATTCTTTGCTCTGCCAAACAGACTGCAAATTGTTACTGCGGGCAATAGCTGACTGAGTTTCTGAATGCCCGTTGACCAAACAAGCAAGACTGTTTGTCTGGCGTTGTTTCTTCCCTTGGGTCCTATTTGTGAATGACTTAAACCCTGTGTATGATCAAATGTCGGGCACATAAAATAATTATGCAGAGGTTCTCTCTGTTGGGTTTGCTTTCGAGAAGCAATGAATAACAATTAACATGTGAAAGGAATGTGTCAGGCGAAGATGGAAAGGGAGAGGAGAAAAATAGCGTAAAAATAAGAATAAGCAAGACCAAAAAAAGTCTGGAAGAAAAAGGAGTGCATAATTTGGAGGAATCTCTATACAAATAAAACTTTGCTCAGCCAGGTGGACTGGATGTAGAAGGGAACTATCAGTTGAGCAAGGAATGAGATGCTCATAATATTTACCCATTTCTTACCTCCTCTTTTAGCTCATGGTTGTGTTCATACAGTGCTCTCAGCATGATTTGCTTCCTTGAAGTACAATCCTAAGAAGACTCTTCTAAATCCGCTGAAGTTAATGACTCAAAAGGGTGTAATTCCGCTTAGGACTGCACTGCTCTTTGTAATACTTATAAAGTAATGTGTAGAGATGCATTATTAATATAAAATATTAATGTTATAATATGTACTCGTATTCTGCACTAATAGTAAGAAGATGCAGTAGAATTTTCTCCCCCTTTTCTAAACACTTTTCCAAATACTTTCTAAACTAAACACTTTCTTTTTTAAATTTTTTATTGGTTTTCTACACACTACAAAACTAAAGTCTCTACAAACTATTCCTAAAAAGCTAAACAAGGATCATGAATTTGCTTTTTTACATAGTTTAAACAAAGTTCCCTTTTTATTAAAAAAGGTATAATGAACCATGAGAACCATGAGTATAATGAACCATTAAGCTTTCTTATTTAAGCTGGTTTTGCATAAGTAAAATCAAGCAAGTGTTAGTTTAAATTTCTCAAACTTTCAAATTGGATACAGTATTATTTCCCCTTCTTCCCTCTTCGTTTTGATTTATCAAAGTCCCATTTGACTGCCAGATGCTTCAGGGCAGCCACCCCTTTTTCAGATTCAGAGTCCTCTGAAGAACTACTCATTGAGCTCTCGGAATTTTACCCGTCATGTATAACACCTTCTTCTTCTTCTTCTTCTTCTTCTTCTCCTCCTCCTCCTCCTCCTCCTCCTTCCTCTGCTGACTTCTTTTCTTCTGTAGATCTTTGTTGCAATTCCAAAAAATTCTTTGCATTTTTAGGAGAGGTCATTTTTTGTTTGTTCTCTTTGTAGTTGAATACCACTCCTTCAGGAAAAATCCATCTATAAGGGGTAGTTTTTCTGCAGAAAATTTGTCAAGCTTTTATACTGCTTCTTTTTTTCTCTTATTTCAAATGGAATGTCTTTCAAGACTCTAATTTCAATGTCTTTGATTTTTAGGGTTGTCCCATTTGTGGCCTTGAGCACCACATCTCTTGTAGGCCTCTTAGAGAATCTCACCACAATCTCTCCAGGCATGTTTTTCTTCTTCAAAAAATCAGGATATGTCCTGTAGATTATATCCATCTCACTTTGCAGAAAATCTGCTTGTAAACCTGCCATTCTCAGTCTTTTGTTTGGGGACACCTTGAAATTGCAGAACATTTGCTGATCTTTCCATTTGTAGTCTTAAAAGTTGATCCTTATCGATTGCTCTCTCTTTCTCCACCACTTTTAGTCTTTGATGCATTACTTTTGTCTTGGTTTCAACCAATTTAGCTGATTTAACCGCCTCCTCCACTTTAATATTGGTTTCTTTGATCTGTTTCTGGAGTGCATCAAAGTTTTGTTTCAAGTTCATCATCTAATCCAGCAGGGGGCGCAGTGCTGGGGATAACATGCTGGGAAAGTCTATGGTAGCTTCCAGTTTGGGGAACGGAAGTGTTGAAGATGTAGTTTTTGGAGAGGGTTTTGCTCTGGTCGTCATTTTTCCCCCTGTGCCAGTCATTGTTTACTTTTGGGGAAAGTTCATAAAGTCTAAGAAAGTTTGTTTAAAAATGCGATTTTGAAGAAAATCACACTTTGCTTGTTTTTCCTCTGCTGCGCCAGCAAGCCAAGTCCCCCAGTTTAACTCAGTTCATTTAAAATGGGGGGGGGGGGAACCATTCCCTCCTCCCTTGCTGCTTGTTTGGGGGACTTTATCGCTTGTCCAATTGAGTGGACTATTAGACTCATGCTTCATTGATTACTGGACCGATGGTAACGGCTGCTTGATTAATACGCTTGATCCTTTGCTCGCCAGTCCAGTGTGCGCCTCTGGGTGCCATGGCAGCACCACAGTGACAGGACTTTCAGAGCAAAGAGGAGCCTCAATCCCTTGGCCATTGCCTCAGGAGAGGCACCCCTCGCACCCCAAGCTAGAAGCCCCCTACAAGGGCTCCAGCGGGGGTGGAATTGTCCGGCACCCCTCCCGTTCACCAGGCTAAGGGCCGCCCCAATCAGAGCACTGAAGGAGCGCACCCACCATTCGAGTTGCTAAAACTGGAAGCTCTAAACTAAACACTTTCTAAACAAATTTCATCTATCTTGTAATTCCCCACCCCACCTTACTCAGTCTTGCCATTTGTTGGAAATGGGAAGAAAAGTAAAAGCTTAGATATTTCCAGAATGTCATAGTCAAAGCATGACTATAAATATTTTCTTGCTCATGAAGATCTTTGCATTTAAGAATCAAACCTGAGCAAAAACTGAGAAGCAATACTATGCAAGCAACTCTTCCCACTCTCTCTAAAGTGCCTTCCTTCCCTTGACCAAATGCTTTAAAATTTGACATCGCCCATTCTTCTTCTTTATCCACAGTTCCCTGACAGCCAAGTGATGATAGAAAAATTCCTGCCATGATGTAGTTTGTATTCATGATGTACTGCAATAAACTGACCACCGCTGTGTATGCTTAGTGTTTCATAATGGAACTGAATCTAATTACAGCCACGAAGGCCAGAGATACAGCCAAGCAATTTCATTCATTGTCTTTCTGGATGAATCCATTCATTTCAAAATCAGCTGTCTGAATTAGATGGCATTACAGCGTGTGTTTTGGCCATCTGATGTGTTAAGCTTTGATATGGAATAAATGTCATGTAGTTAGCTTGCAAAACAAGGATTTTGCTTTCATTTTTAAGGCCTTTTGTCATATTAAGTACTGTGTATTGACTCATGACATAGACATAGGGCATTCTTTGCATACATAAATGAGAGACTGTAATGATTTAATAAGCCTTTTCCCCCAATTGTTGGACGTGTTTGCTGCTCAGGTGCTACTGAATTAAATGGCAGTTGAGCCCAGACTCAGTAAATAAATTGGCTAAGGGGTTTAAAGGGGGGGGGGAAACACTGATCAACATTTAATACTAGGTTGTGTAGCTCGAAGTGGTGGCAAACTTCCTTTATAGTGCATATAGGAGGAGAAGTTTGTTCTGTCAGAATGGTTAGTTAATTAACTGTTTTGTCTTCTTCCCTTTTTGTATACCTGAGCTGAAGCTGTTGTTGTTATGCCAATAAAGGGTTGTGGTTGTGTAGCAAATGAAGATTAGATACTGACCCCTGTCAAGTGGAAATCAGTAGCTCCGAATACACTAAGCGATTGGGAGGTATAAAGCAAGGTTTACAAGGTTTGAAGGAATAGGTAGCAATAAAGAGAATGTTGAGCAGAGTTGGGTAGCAAAGGATGAATCCCATTCTTGTGCATGTGAAAGGCTTAGCCCTGCATAGAATATGTGTTGACCCTGCTTATCTTCCGAGAGCTGACGCTCAGACTAGTCTCAAGATATGCTGACACTGGCCCTGTCTGGCACTCTTCCCTTGCACTCAGTGGAATTGACAAAAGTGTGTGTGGGGGGGGGAGGTTGTTGTTTGTTAAAGATCCTGAAGAAAATGTGACTTGGTTAGGGAGAAAACAGAAATGTATATGTTTATAAATGGGGTAAAGAGTGAATAGAAAGAGAGAAAATGTTCTCCCTTTGGTAAACCACTGGAACCTGACATCATCCTATAAAACTGATTGACAGTAGGTTATGGAACAAGGAACACAACTAATAAGAGCAACTTTTGGAAATTATTTCCAAGGGATATTCTGGTGGCAAAAACCCAGCAGATTCATGGAGAGTATATCTACTAGCCATAATAATCAATCAATCTTTATTAAAAACGGTCCTTGACCAGCACAGAATAAAACAGAGACTCCAAATTTAGAAGACTATTAATAAATATAATATTTAAGACATAATAACAGGGCTCATTTTGTAGCAGGAGCTCCTTTGCATATTAGGCCACACACCCCTAAAGTAGCCAATCCTCCAAGAGCTTACAGAGCTCTTCTTACAGGGGCTACTGTAAACTCTTGGAGGATTGGCTACATCAGGCGTGTGTGGCCTAATATGCAGAGGAGCTCCTGCTATGAAATGAGCCCTGCATAATAATAAAATATTTATAAGTACAGTTTTAACCTTTCTTAAACCTTATTTATCTGCCAAATTCTGTAAGCGGCCACAAGAAACCTCGAGCTACTTGCTAAAATCAGCGGATTTTCATCAGTTAGCAGCATTCTAGTATATACTGATTCTGGACAGCGAAGGTACCTACTAATTATGGGAGAGACAAACAATACGAACTTCTTGGTAGTAAGGGCAGCTCATTAAAACATGTTCTATAGTTTCAGTCTCCCCTGTACTACAAGGGCATAACCTATTTTCCATTGGGACTTTTCTATCACCCTTCTAGAACTGCTGAGGGAAGAGCTTGATTTCTAGCAAGTGTAAATGCTCTCGTGTAATTTCATGTCTCCAAACGAGAGAGACAAGCAGCTGGTGAAACAATGTATCTGGAGCTGTCCGTGGACAGAAAAGCCAATGAACTCTCTAGATCTGTCTGCTGCTCAATATCTAGCACCCTTTGTTTCATAGTTTGTTTTGTCTCTTGGTACTCAAGCTCCAGGCCAAAAAAAGGAACAAAACCCAAACTCTTCAGCTTATTTTTAACTGCCTTTAGCCAGGTTGATTCATGGCTATCATTAAGAATCAGGGGAGTTAAAACCCGTGGATTTTAGATTTAACTTTAACCAAAGATAAAATGAGGTAAGATATACCCTCCCTTATACTTTTACCATGCCCATTTCCAGGCATGTGTTAGCATTCGAAACAAAACGGGGCAGTTGAAGGGTAGCTCTCAGAAATTTTGGTTGCACTCATTCCAAAGGTAGGAAGCGTGAGCAAGATGGCCTTATAAGATCTGTGCCAGTGTTTTGACTTGAAATAATTTAAGAGCTGCTGGAATAAAATGACCACTCTTGATATGTAGAGACTTAATTATATTGTAGGCAGATTTTTGTCTGACATCTGCTACGTTATCATGATGTGCCTTCCTCAAACCGAAGGCTTATAGCCATAATAATGAAGAATGGACTTTCTATTTAGAGAGGCAGTATGCTTTTGACTGAAGGATGATGGCCATCTTCCATCATGACCAGCTTGTGAGGATCTAGTTAGCACTGGCAATTCTTATGGTGGTTGTTATGCTTGGGGATGTAGACTGTGGTCTGCTAATGAACCACTGTCTGATTTCTAGTAGACTAGTACTTTCTGGTTGCTGGGATTCTTGCTCAGACTCTTGAATTTGACATGCCTTGGTCTTACCCAGCAAGGCACTTCGTGTTTTCTTAAGGAAATACTCAAGATCAGAAGACAGATTACTTGCCTTGCCTTTTAAGAGGTCCTAAGTATAAACTCTTGCTGAGCTGAAAGCACATTAGTGGGTCAAGAGGTTAATAATAAAAAACAAGTTATGCAAGACTGAAATCAGCTCCTTTAAATATATGTGTGTGTTACTGATACTGGAAAATCAAGATGGTTGTTTTAAAAGAAAAAGAGCTTTGGGTACCCTCCAGAACCACGATGTTCAGTGGCAGTCAGCATATGTGGGTTTTCCCCATCTGGTTGCTGCCCCCACCTTTGCAAATTTAGAGAGCTGCAGCATTAGAATACTTCAGCATCTCATAAGTTATTTGCTGTGAATCAAGATATGAAGAATTAACATTGACCAGTTTCCACTGATAAAGCATCTGGTAATCATGCATGCCAATGTGTCTTCAAACCAACACTTGTTTGGTATAAGAGAAATAGTTTTCATTATATCATCCAAGAGTACAAGAGAAATAGCCCTTTTCCCACTGTTGGCCAGCAGAGTAAATAAGTACTTAAAATATACATCTAAGAATTGTGGCATGGTGGATTTGCTTCAGTTCTTACCGTGAACGTAGATTTAGTCTAGGCTCTGTTCTCTAGAGATAGCTAAATAATTTTAAGTTGCACAAAGGCCCTTACAATATAGAAACTTTCTTCTAAGAAGTCACCCTTCTGACATTCCATTCTGTTTGCTTTGTAAAATTCTGGGCGTGAACCCATGAATGCCCGTGGAAAAATAGCCATTGATATTTGCTAATCTGAGGTTCAAATTTTTCTACCATCCTCTTTTACAAATATATAATGTCCCTGAAACAAAGACATTCTTATTCACAAGTAATGCATGTAGCATGAAAATCCACAGAGGTCAGAGATGCCAATCTCTTTGTTCAGTAAAAATATTTATGCTCAGATCCCAAAAACATTATGAATCATTTTTGGTGTTCTAAGGTCAGGATGTGGAGTGAATAATTCCAAAAGTTATAGTAGCCAAATATTATTCCCTCCAAAGGTTTGTGTAATATCTATTTATCTGTGGTCAGATGACTGCTATGTATAATTAGAGGCAGACTTTGTCAAGTTACAGCTACGTCAACAGAGCTGAATAGAAGCATGCTGGAAGATCTTGGAGTATTTTTTTGTTAGCTGTACCAAAAGCGTTTTAAGAAGCTCCCTTATATTGATTACAACCAATGACCCTCTAAGCCACAGGGATTTTAGACTGTGACACACTATTTATGGAGGCCCAAGCAATTCTTAAGAGCCTCTCTGTCCTCTTTTTCCTTGCTTAACTTCATAGTTAGCAGGGCAATCCTAAGCAGAGTTTTGCCCTTCAAAGTCCATTGAAGTCAGTTGGCTTAGAAGGATGTAATTCTCCTTAGGACTGCACTACATGGGTTTGTCCACCATGTGTTTTAACCTATGAATTCAGAGTGCTCCTCTCCACTTGTTTTGGTTTGTTCTTTAAAATGTTTCCAAGATCACTCTTGGAATCATGAGGTGCGCCCATGCTATTTCTGGTATGTCTGCTCATATGATGGGGACCTTAGCTGCTTCTTCCATCCAGGGACCCAAATATTATTACTATGAACCCAATGCAGTCTTGTAAGGTAGCACTCCATATGCACACACAATCCCATCCTATAATGCTATCATGTGAACCATGACAGAAAAGGGGGAAAGGTATTTTATTTCTGAAATGGAATCCATGTTGTGATGATAGATTCCTTAGTCTTGGTAAAAGGTACCCATTCCTCCCCTTCATCCCGTGGCTTGGGACTATTTTTTTTTACTGGATTTGATAATTTTTATGATCAACCTATATTGAAAACATCTACTGAGTTCATTATAAATACAAAATTTGCACATGCATAGCAGGAATGATTGAGGAAGTCCTGAAACATCTGTATTTTTAATCCTAAATGGGAGTAACCTATTTTGAAACATCTGCACCTAATTTAGATAGGGCCTTAATATCAGTACTATCAATATATCTAATTCTCAACATACATACTTAAATCCAGAGACTGGTGCCCAGAACAGACAAGACATCTATTTCCACAAACCTGAAAAATGCCCCTGGTTTGCAGAAAAATCTGAAATGTAAAACAAACAAACAAAAACAAACAAACCCGGGGGGTTACTCCCCCAAAATAATAGAAGCAGTGCCTACAGCTTTTAGAAACACGCTCTCAGTAGCCATTACTAGGCAACCACACAGTATTACCAGCCTTCAAGCCTTGGTTTTTGTCAATAAAAGGCAGGAAAGAGGGGGCAGGCCCCTTTCCAGGGTTGTTTTGGCCTTTGAGAGAGGTCTCATTGGGACCAGGTTTTCCAGCAACCACTGGACAACTTGCTACCATGTGACTAGCATGACTCACTCAGGCCTGGCTACTTGCTACTGTTCAACAGCATTCACTCAATGTAAGCCAGTGTGGTATAGTGGTTAGAGTTTCATACTAGGATCTGGAAGACCCCCAGGTTCAAATCCCTACTCTTCCATGAATGGGTGACCTTGGGCCAGTCCCTCACTCTCAGTACAACCTATTCACAGGGTTGTTGTGATGATAAAATGGAGGATAAGATAATGGTCTAAGCTGCTTTTGGGTCCCCATTGTGAAGAAGGCCAGGATATGAATGAAATAATAAATGTAGCAGAAGACTGGGAGCAGATAAACGGTAGGCTGGGGAGTAGCTGGGGAGGAGAGAAAGAAGCAGGAAAAGGGTTGAGGTTATGGTGGTTTTCAGGATAGGGAAAGAAGAAATAGTAAGAGAAAAGAAAATATGCTACTCCTCATAAGTCCTTGCAGGTCCCCCAACTTGTTGAATATAAGTTTGCAAGAAGAGGCTCCATGTTTCATAAAACAAACCTGGTGCTATTTTGCCCTCAGAATTCTAAATGTTTCTGCAAAGGCCATGAGAAGTATTTCACTCTTATCACACAATATTGGTTTTCGCTTACATATATTTCAGAGATGTGTCCCAGTTCCTTCTCCATCTGCCACTGTTGCTTGGTTTTACAACACTCTTATTTCCTCTAACACAATGCCTCTTCAGAAACAAGTTTCTCTCAACACAGTGCTATATAACAGAGAGGAAAGCCCATTTCCATTAGACTCTTCAGGCGTGTGGACGTGTGCCAGCATTGTTAAAGAATGATTTAGTAGCCGACTGACATCTGCAAAGTCTGTATGCCTGTCAAGAAAGGCTAACATTAAACGCGAAGATCAAATCTAAAGTGGTTCCCCAGTTCTGACAAGGCATTTAGTGCAAATATTTTTTCAGTGATCTGGATTCTTATTTGCATTGTACTTGTGTCCAGTTTCACGTGTTTTGCCAAAGGAGAAATCCTTGAATTCCACTTTGTTATGATCTTTTGCCTGTTTACTACCGTTCAAGAGAATCTATAATGAGAATTTTTATCCCTTACAATGAGAAACCGATTCCAAGGCAGCACACGAACCCACATTTACCATTTAGGGTGTACTGATTCCTGGTGAGAACAAATACCATGGATTACCTTCCTCTAACATCTGTGCTGTTTAATTACTCAGCCAGTGTCAGATAAGTAGATGATTTTAAAAGTTTACAAGCAGTGTACTAAAGAATTGCAACAGGTGTTTGAAAGCGGAGCTTGTCTAGAAAGCAAAATTTAAAAAATGGAGGTGCAAAGATGCTTGGTAGCAACCTGACTCCTAAAGCAACCGTTTGGAAGAAAATGTGTCCGTCTGTTTCCCTTCTCTGTCCTCCACTGACCTGCACTCTGCCTCCCCACCCCAACCATAATTACCATCATATTGTGTGTTTAATGGACACTCTAAATGCGCACAGTGCTTTGCAAATTGCCTTTCATTCTGTTTTGATTTTGTTTGTTTGTTTGTTTAAGTAACTTTTACATCTGGGCTGCTATCCAGCACAGAGCTGAGCATGATGAAAAGGTCAGTCATTTCAGTGGATTTAACTGTGCCTAACTTTCTGCTGGATCATGGCCCTGAGATCTGAAGAAAAAGAGTAGATTTCTATAACCTGCTTTTCTCTAGCTTAAGGAGTCTCAAGGTCCAAGGGCAAGTTTTTCTTTTTACCGATATATGTCGGGGAGGGGGAGGACAAGAGAACTGGAACAGTTCTCTTGTTCTGAAATTTTTTGAGTGAAGTTTTAAAACCTTCTGGTTCTGTGCATAATGTAGGGTCTGCTCCCACATCCCCGCTAATAGAAGTAAATCACGTTTTACGGCTATAATGTCAGCATTAGCAATAAAATATGGCTCAGAAATCTACTCCCTTCCCTCCTCGTTCTTTAAAAAACTGAGCACAATTGGAATCTATGGTCCTGCTTATCCTGGCTGCATTTAATTTTAACCTAAGAGCCTGTTTTAGATTTTAGAAGTTCTCTCTTACCATTTTCTAAAATGAGAGAATGTGACCCTTGGCTGGATTATTTGGAATCAGAGTCGAGGTACGACTCTCAGGCATTTGTATTTTTTGTATATGTTTCTGTTGTTTGGGATGCATTGGCTGCAATCCTCTTTTCCCCAGCATATTACTGTATGATTGTGGGTTTTTTAGCAAATTTATTAAAGTGTTGCGTGTTTTGCCTGTATTGTAGGTACTTAATGGAAAGATATGAAATCAGTTTGCGGAAGACTGTATGCAGAAAGAGAATGATTTGCTTCATGGTTTGCTCTGTGGTAGCTGAGTTTGATACAGTTGCAAGTTTGGTGCTAAGTTTATATCCAGGAAGATCTAATTAAGCTTTGATAAAATTATTATGGGGACATTTTTTCTGTACTATACATCCTGTTCAGGTTTTGGCCTTGGATTGGGATTCATCTGCTTCCCTTAGAAAGTCCATGTACATAACACAGAATCTTGCCTTTTAATATTTCTGTATATGGTATTTACCAGTCAGTACCTGCGGTACATCTTTGCATTCTTCCTTTGGTCTTTTTTATTGTTTTTGTATTGTTTGTATTGAGGACCTGCTGCTTTTTCTGTTGGTTGCATTCTGAGCTTACCCTTTTTCCATCATGGAAATCAAGACAGGGTAAATAGGGCTCTTTCCTTTTGGGATGACCTCAGCTGACCAAAGCTTTTCACCGGTTGGGACAGGCCACATAAGCCATTTCGGGGACACCCCTCTCCCCCCCCCGCCAAACTGTAATTACATGAGAAGAGAGCTGCTGGTTTTGACCAAAATTCCATCTAATCCTGCATCAAGTTTCTCATAGTGACTGAGAATCTAAGTTTCAGCAGGGAACTCCCAGCACGCATCTGGTCTACAGGTCAAATCTGTAAACAGTGTAATGTGTAATTAGGTCCTCACTTGCTGGAATAATATATGTCCAAAGCAGCAAACCGCCGAAGGGTAGTGGTTGTGGAGAGCAACTACAAAGAGAAGCCAAAAGGCCCAGGTTTTTGGGACACAGTTGTGTTGCATTGTGTTGCAGGGCACAGATGGGAACAAGATCCAGTCAAAAGAATACATGATCATTCTGAATGTTTGAGGACCACTACAACTGTTGACAAATTAGCAAAATATGATGAACCTGAGTAGTTTGCATAAAAAGGGACTCTTTGGTTCAGTAGTTAAGCTAACCACCCCCAGTCTCTGTTGAGTCCAAGTTCAGCCATGTATGAATTCCTTCCAACTCAGCAACTTCCCTCTGGACTCCCTGTTTGAAACTCTTCAGCTGAAGTACTGCGATTTTTATTACTGATTCCAGGGAGGTTGAGATGCTCTGTCATTCATTTCTGGGGATTTCTGTTCTGAATGTCTATCTCATTCCAGTCTCTAAGGACATGCACTTAAATTCATTACCAGATTAGGGCCACAAAAATGGTGTGTTGGGGGAAATTCTCAGGGGCTGCCCTTGAAATGCAGAACACTGTGAGCTTGGAGACTCCAAGTATATTCTAGAAGTTTTGGCTGGCTTTTGGTGGCCAGAGTAGGACAGCAGGGGAGTAGAAATAAAACTGAATTAAAAACAAATGAATGTGTTATCATTCATTCAAATATTTTATTTTTAAAGCCCCTTTTTGTACCTTTTCTGTGGGCTACATGTTTTGAATCCGCAGACACATATTTTTCTTGTGTACATTCAAGTCATTTCTGTTTAAACAATAAGATGGCTTGAACTCAAGTTAACTCCATGTTGCCCTCCACTGTCTCTCTACGAAGCTCTATACCACATACCCTTATGTGTGCCTTTTAAACTGTGGTTTGGAAGAACTGTGAATAACCCAGTAAATTGCACTACATTGCCACTAAATCATCAATGTAAATTCTGTGTGTCATTCAGCCACGTCCTACTGTTTTCTCCTTCCCACTCTTTTTCCTCCTTTAGGTTATTTAGAAACTTTGGATCAACATAGTTATTTCCAAAAGCAACAAAAGCCAGTTCACACGAGATGGGAAGAGAAACAGTTGAGAGGCTGCGTGCCAGATTTGATATGAAAATCAGAATCATTCCATGAAGCTGCCAAACATCTGACACAATATGTACTTTACATTCTCCTTTTTCTGGGCTACAGTCCCCTTTTTAGCCTCTTTCTTCTTGAAGAAGCCAGTAGAAAAAAATTGCATGAGGTACTACTGTGCTCTGGAGTGCCCACAAGGAAGAAGAGGACACAGCTCAGTAGAAGAATGTGTGCTTTGCAGGCAGAAGACCCCAAGGTCCATCTCTGACATCTCCAGTTAAAGGGTAGCAGGTTTGGGTAAAGACCATCTCCTGCCTGAGACGCTGGACAGCTGCTCCTATTCAATGTAGACATGAGTGGAGCAGCCAAAAATGGGTAGAAGAGGAACTCCAGTTGTGGTGGCATTCTGTAAATTATCTGAACAGGGGCAATCTTAGCACAGGGCATCTGAGGCAGCTGCCCTGGGGCCCTGGCTCTCTGTGTGGGCCCCCAACTAATTGTGGCCTGCTCCCCTAATCGAGGCCCCCAACTGCCTATGGCCTGCTCCCCTAATCGAGGACTTAGGCAGAAACCAGCTTGGTGACTACCACACACCTGCCCTGCAAAGAGCAAGGGATGCACCTTGAGCCTGGGGTGGCCCAGGTGATCATTTGTGGTGGCAGTGATTCTGGGGGCTCAGAATCACTAAGACTGCCCCTGTTCTTGAACATATGGAACAGCCTCATGTCGTCGGTCCATTGAGCAATGTTTAGCTAGATGGACTAATGCAGGAGGCTTATAAAATACCATCCTCTCTGGGGCTGGTCCTCTACCCATTTTTCCTTTACCTCTAGTCATGCTTCACTTCCTGCCTTTCCAAGCCTTTCATGAAATACATGTGGAGGAATTACCTAGGAAGTAATTGCTGCTTCTAAAACTGTAAATAGGTGTGTTGTAGAGGAAACATTGGCAGGCCCTCGTGCATCTGATGAATGTCCCGACATATGAAGAGAGAGAGAAATAGTGAATGTGCATAGCTGCATGGCTGTTGTTGACTGTGTAACACTTTTGAGGAGCTGAAGAAGGCTGGAGCAAGGAATGGCAGGAGGACCTGGAAGGAACCAGGTGAAAGTATGGGGCTGCCCATGCCCTAGCAACAGAGTTTGTTCTAGCCCACTGTTGAAGATATGGGGAGGATATAAAAGAGGCTGGGGGAACCCTGGCAAAGGAGCCAAGGGGAAGAATAGTCTCTTCTCTAGTCTTGAAGCAAGCAGGTGTTGGAATGGAGAGCTGAGAAGTGGTATACGTGATTGACTTGCTAAAGACCCAGCTTCCAGCCCTCTAGGAAAGCTGTAGCTCCCTCTGCATGTGTGTGTGTGCATCTATGACTATAAGAGTGAGCATCTGCTGCCCATGGGGTTTCCTGACCATTCCATGATGTCAGACAGTCGTGAGATGCATGTGGAATTGTCAGCATTCCCTTCTGATTGTCAGCCATCTCTTTTTATGTTTGTGGACTTTCACAGAAATATGAAAATTAAGCAAACAGTTGGACTCAGTTTCAGGATTCGTGCTGTTCACTTAATTGCCTTTTACCACCCCACTTTGGATCTCTGTTCCAATGTCTAACATACAAAGTAACACAAAGGAGGGGGGAGGTCTATTTCATAGAGAAGACTGGAGGCGGTAGTTCTATAAGGGCAGAGGAGTGGGCAAATGGGGAGGGATTAATAGCTGAAAATCCCACCCACCCTGCTAAAAGCAGCCATGAGTAACTGTTAAAGGAAGGCATTGGGTGCAGCTAATATTACCAAAGGTCAGTTGTTTTCAATGGGGCTTAGTCTTGACTAATATCAGATGGACTGGGACCTTTCTGTTTTCTGAGGATGTGATCATTATCAGGTTCATTTACACAAAGCTTAAAAAAAAAAAAAAGAGGTGCTTCCAATTACACAGGTATTTATGCAGTTACTTCAGTTTAGCAAACCTGTAGGACACAAGGACCCTTTTCACTGATCAGAAATGGGCCTAAAATGAAGAAATAAAAGAGAAAGCCCCTTTAATGAGGAACTTGTGCCCCTGTTCCTGAGCGATTCATAAGAATGCCACCAAGCCTGACTTATCTCATCCCCTTTCCATGATTATTTTCATAGAAGCAAAACCAATTTCTGTCTAGAAAATATCACTCAATCTATGGCAATAGCTTCCAATGTATTTATACCAGTTATCTCTATTTTTAAAATGTCATTCTGGGAGAAATACAGCAAGGAGGTCTCTGAGATGTTTCCACCAAGAATTTGCCAAACTAAAGCTTCCAGTTAGGGAAGCCATAGAGAATATATCACTGGATATAATAGTCCTCCTGACCCAGCTGTTTCTAAAAGGCGCAAGATGAGATTCTCCACTAAAATGAATGGTGTAGCTTAGGCATGGAAGAGCTTTGGGAGAAAACCAGAGCACAGGCAAGGCTGTCAATTAAGGTGAAATAGAAATGTTACCCAAGGAAACCATGTTACTCCTGCATTAACCCTACTGAAGTATCTAGAAATATTAGTTTTTATTCATATAGCACAGCTTTGGCAATGTCTCCGGTGCAAGCCGCATTCATTTTCGTTTCTGTGCTATTATGCTGTTTCCTCATCTTTCAACAGAACCTATGCAAAATAAGTTTTTGGGAAATTGTGCAGAAAACCTATGTAATGAAAATGAAAGTTGATATTTTGTAAAAACTTTTTCACAAACCTCTAGAATCTGCATTGTTTTCCATGGTCTGTGCTCCCTGGCATGATATGCAGCCCAATCCTGTCACTCAGATTTATTGAGTTGCATCCTAACACTCTACTCAGCTAAGTGCAGAGCCTTTCTCCAGCAAAAGAGGCTCATCCTCCATATTTAGTAGGATACAACTAGGAATGTGCACCTGAAAACGAATCAGTACTTTTAAAAAATATGGATTTCAGGAAGTGATAAATACTGGTATCCCGGGTAATTTGATGTTCGGTATTCAGATTTGCGCCCCCCCCCCCAATTCTAGAATTTGGGGGTCTGTTACTCTGTATGATGGAATCTGTGGGGACTGGTATGGTTGTTTTTCCAAACATATAACACTGAAATAGCAGAGAACCTAGTCCTGCCTGTCTAATAAAGACTCCCCAAGTTTCAAGTAGATCAAGAGATCCAGTGCCATGGGACCCTGAACAAGGTGCCCCCAGGCATCCTACTTATCTCTATTTTTCCTATAGAGAAAAAAACCGAAAAAGCCAATAGCCAAGCATACAAGAGCAACCACTAGCCAAAACCCTCCAAACAGAATCAACAAGACCAACAGAACCAATGTCCAACTAGAGACTCTCACCTGAACCGTAGACCAATGCGACAAGACCAACAAAACCAATGTCAAGACAGGGAATCCTAGTAGAACAATGGGCCAATGTGGCAAGCCCAACAAAGAACCAATTTCAAATGACAGAATCCAAGCCAAACCAACCTGGCAAGCCAAGATCTGACAAGAAGGCTGACACAATTGTTAAGTTGAAGAAAAACAGTCCTGAGGGATTTTTTTAAATGCTAGCCTTGAATATTCCTGTATATTCCTTAATATTTCCTGCATTTTTTCAGGACCCATTTACTGATATTCTGAAAAATCCTAAATACCATCTTGTCATCAAATATATCCCAAAAATTTGGACCAGAAACATCCAAATCAGGGCTCATTTCGTAGCAGGAGCTCCTTTGCATATTAGGCCACACATCCCTAATGTAACCAATCCTCCAAGAGCTTACAGAGCTCTTCTTACAGGGGCTACTGTAAGCTCTTGGAGGATTGGCTACATCAGGGGTGTGTGGCCTAATATGCAGAGGAGCTCCTGCTACGAAATGAGCCCTGAAAATGCATATCCACAAATGCAACCCATTAGATGCAGTGAGGCTTACTTCCTTCCCCCCTTTTTAAAGCTTTTACAAAGGATTTTCAAGCAGTAGCTTTACTGGTGGAAAGAGCTCAGTGAAGGTTTGGTTCTGGTATGGTAGCTGTCGAACACACATATAGAAAAGGTTTAGGTGTTCACAGATAGTGGGTAGCCTGCATACGTTCTTTCGGTCTGTTTGAAAGCTCTATCCAGTCTTCAGACTGGTAGATCAGTGTTTCAAAATAAGTGAAACTGTTCTTATTGAGCTCCACTGCTCCTTTTAAGAGGTTTGATGAGCCTGATGGGGGGATCCCAGCAAGTGGTATCTCACTTTGTTACAAAGGATTGTCCTCCACAGCAAGAAACAATGATGCATGTCTGGTGACCCTAACGCAGCGATGTACAACTGGTGGCTGAATGACTTATTTAACACTTACAATATTTAGCCCAGTTGTAGTATAATCCAAGACAGCACTATCCCATTGTTCGATTTTTTGCCTAAGTTCCACTGTTTCTTCGTACACAGTTAATGTTCCTCAGAGTGGTATGCAAAGCGTACACTCTCAGAAGAAGGATTCTGCTGCTTCCCCAGGAGGCAGTGTGAATGATAAGTCTGCACTGTGCTATTTACTCAAGGAAATGCATTGGAAAGTCATGGGCGGGGGAATACTGCTCTCTCTGTCCCTTTCTTCTGTATTTTGTACACACAGCACACAAAGAGGCTGTTATGCACGCAGCTGAGCGGGTCATTTCCCTCTCTTTGGGAGAATCTTCTCACCATAACCAGGAAGAGGAGAATGTTTTTAAAATGTGAAACATGAAACTGCAAGCCATAAAGAATGATAGAGAGGTGTTTCAGCTGGGCGTCACATACAGTGCTACATGTCAGTATGGATGCTGCTAAAATCTGGCCCAGTCTAAATTCTAGAAGCCGATTCTAGAATCCCCTGCTAAAAAGCTGGACAAGCTTCCTGGGAGGTTTAAGAGATTTCAAAAAGGGGCAAGCAAGGCTAATCTAATCCCTTACCCAATAAAGACAGCCCAGGCTATGTCAGGGTGTTAAGTCTCAATGTACAAAAAACTCAGCATGGACTTAATATGGTTCAGCCCTGACCCAGAAATAATCTGAATTTACAATACTATTTCCAGACATCCAGCAGTCATCTAAGGAAAAAGCATAGAAGGTTGAATCCCTTCCAAACTGGACATCCTCTGTAAAGACAAGGAATTAAGCTCTTCCAGTGCCCTTGGTAGGATTTTCCTGGTTTGTAAACACTGGCTGTGAGCACTGCAGCATTAATGTCTGTGCACAGCATTTGAAGTGAAGATTGGCATACAATAAATATGTGGCACTGAAAAAATGACATGAGGTGACTTAGAGCTATCATTGACCAATGACTAATGTCTTGGCACTGAATGCCACTCTTTGTCGTACACTGCAAACTTCTATTAATAGTGTGCAGAATTCCAATAGTAAGAGATTTATAATCCTCTTGGAAGCAACAGGGAACAGGCATTCTAGTCTTATTAGGTGAATGGTGGAAACAGGATGAGGCCTTCCTAACCAAGGAAAAAATAGCACTCCCCTGGTGTTAATGAAACAGTGAGGTTTCTTGGAGGCGAGGAGAGTGGGAGATTTTTCAGTTGCTGCATAACAGGTTCTTTGATCCTCAACACCTCTAGAAAGAGATCACTTCCTCCTTCAAGGATGAGTGGCACCACTCTAAGAAAATGGCCCGTCTGGCTTTTGAAGTGGCTGTATCCTGCAAGATGTGGAACACTCACAGTTTCAGCTAAGTAAGCACAGTTTTGACAGCCCTGGCTCCTTGAAGAACCCATCAGCTCGCTGCCGCGTCTCCAGCAGCACACTCTTGACCTGGGGAATAAGTTTTTCAGTGCTTGATTTCATACCTCCAGTGGTACCTATAGCATTCTGATGAGAGCACACAGACACGTCCTCCAGAGGCCTCCAGAAGAAAACCACTTCTGGCCCTGCAGTTTTTAGCGTGGTCTTGTTTCACCACCCCTACTGATCCTGCTTCATAGTTCCTTTAATTTCCTCGAAATAAGTAAATGCCCTGTGAGTATGACAATGAATTGCAAGCCAAATGTCTTGCTTAGGAAGTAGTCTAACACCTTCACGATAAGTACAACGGAATGCCAAGCCACATTGTTGTATGTAGTTAACACATACAGGCCTACAGAGAGAAGCATGCTTTGGAAATCTGATGCAATGAAACTGATCCGTTCAGAGTTCCAGTTGCCTCAGTCAAGATCTAGTCTAGTGCCGTAACTTAGTTGGACCGCCAGATCTGAATAACATTCATGATGAGGATCCCACCTAAAATTTCTGTACATCTGAAGAAGTGCAACTTCAACCTTCCTGCCCCGGAGGCCAAAATCCCACCCAGAATGCCGCTCTTGGAAGGTAGGGGTCCACCGACAAACAGCTTGAGGAGGGGGAGCTGCAGGGCTGCTGTGAGATGGGAGCCAGGGAGATCAGTGAAAATTCAGGAAGGATTTGCTACATTTCCGCAGGGCATGTTAGGCAGAGATGTTCCGCCAGGCGTTTGGCTGAGGACAGCATTGGTTATAACAGAGTCTGTCACTCCTCCCCCTTCCCATCTCCTTCAGCCTCCCCCCTCTATGAGGCTGTGGCATATAAACTTTTGCCATCAGATGGACTGAGGTGCTATGTTAAAAAATTTTAAGGTGTGTTTATATTTTAATTCTGGAAATTTTTAGCTGTGCTTCATGAATTGTATTGGAATTTTATTGTGTTGTACACCGCCCTGAGCCCTGTTTTTCAGGGGAGGGAGGGCTAAAATTATGTATGTATAAGTATGTAAGTGAGTAAATATCTAAGTTGAACCACTTGTATTTTGATAAAATCTTATTTCTCATTATTTTTCTCCTCTAAAGAATCTTCTTTTTGCTAATCTGTTCTCTAGAAGTCTGTCTAGTAGCTGTTGCAGTGCTTCAACAGGAGAACATACGAAGCTGCTTTATACCAAATCAGACAATTGATTTGTCCACCTCACTGTTGTCTTCTCTGAGCTATTCTCCAGGGTCTCAGGCCTTTTCCAATACCTGTGACTTGAGACCAGTTTTATCTGGAGATGCCAGGGACTAAACCTGGGACCCTCTGCATGCAAAGTAGATGCAGATGAATAAGATGATGGGCAGGAAACAACAGCCACAGGGTTGGATCTAGTGGTAATTTCCACTGTTACAAGGGATTTTCATCAGCAGAATGGGACTTTCTTGCCTCCCCCATCTTGCTACAGTTGCAAATACTCCTGGAAATGCTTCTCATGATGAGGGGACCCTACCCCACCCCCCCATGAACAGCAGGAGGAGTAAGTTGGATGTGGAAATGGGAGAAAATCCTCCCTTCCATTGGTGGAAGTCTACCACTGGATCCAACCCACGGACACAGTGGAAAATAAGTGATAGTGAGCCATTTCTTGTTTGATCAAGTGTATTAGAAACCCTGGACACATACATCAAACATACCAAAAATGGCCAAAATATTCACATTACCTATGGCAAGTAGCTGTGCAGAGCTTAAATTAAATCTGTTCAGAGTTCACCATATTATTTATTTTAGCAGTTAACTGGTTGCTTTTGTGTACATTGTGCTATAACCAGTAATTTCCAAACTTGGGTGCCAGAGCACATCAGTGTATTGCATTAGAACTAGTACTATACTAGGAGAAATATATTTGAATTAACTGAAAAGATAACATCAGTTCATGGAAGAGGTTTCCTGTTGCGTTTTTATGAGTCTCTGTTCTGGCCTTGCCTCCTTCCAAATAGAAGGCATGCTCAGAACAGTGACATGTGAGCTCTCCTAAAGGCAGGTGATTCTTATTCCTCTGCAGTGTTAAAGCATATTTCTTTGGGTGTAACAGTAAACCTGAACCAGTTTACAGCAATCAGCCTTCAGTTTATGGATGCTGGCAAATTTTGCAGCCCTACCATTTCAACTAAAAATAAATAAATCTCGATTTTAACTTGTACTTGTCTCTTATGCCAAGTGAACCCATGTTTATTTTCATATAATTTACATTTCCTCATTCCACTTTCCCCCATTACATTTGCACAATATTGAAGTGTTTATTTTCCATTGATTGCATATAAATTTATCTATCCATCCATCCATCTATCTATCTATCCATCCATCCATCACTAGAAATCCTCCTTTGATTTTAATTCACAAAAATGTAAGTGCTGCTTAACTATCAGAAATTTGGAAAATGCTGCCATAACCATATTTTCAAACATGTCTAAAGAAAGCTTTTTTAAAAGAATCTTTGTAAGTTCTGTGGTTATTCTTAGCTTTAAACTGTAGCATTCTGCAGGGATAACTACAGGAAACATTTCTCTCACTTGCAATCTACTCGTTGCTCTGCTAATTGCTTTGCATGGTGCCCTGGGCAACTTAATTTGTGTTGTGTGCTGGGTTAGAATTAACTCCCATGGAGCTGTGAGGCTTACTCCCTAGTAAGTGCACTGAGGACTGCTCCCTGAATCATGCATTTGTATGCTTATAGATCAACATTTTTAAAAGGCTGAACAAACATCACTGGTTTCTTTAGGACAGTATCATATCCATGAAAGGTATACAGGAGTCCCCAATGGGCAGTTCTGGAATTTTGAGGATAGGAAGTGGGTAGGGCTGCCAAGTCCCCCGGTAGGGCGGGGAAAACACCGATTTTTAGTGCTTCCCCCCGCTTTTTCAAAGTTGGCCACCGAGGGGACAAAATGGCTGCCTTAAAAGGGAAATGTCTGCAGAGAGCCTGCCCTGCAGTAAAAAGCCTCACCAGACATTTCCCCTTTAAGAAGTCAGCAAGAGAGCTTCCACAGCAAGAGAGGTCCGCCCAGAGATTAAGGAGGGACTGAAGGAGCTGCTTTTGCATGTGGCTGGCAACGTTGCTGTAGTAAGTTTCTCTTCCAGCTCTTTTCCTTCTTTCTCCCTCTTTCTTTTTCCTGTCTGTCTGTCTGTCTGTCTCTCTCTCTCTCTGTCCCCATCCAGCAGAGGTCTATCAGTGGCTATTATAGCCACAGGGTCTAAATGGAAGTAAGTGCCTCTGCCAGTTTTTTTCCTTCTCTCTCTCCCCCTTTCTTTCTTTTTTCTGTCTGTCTGTCTCTCTCTCTGTCCCCATCCAGCAGAGGTCTATCAGTGGCTATTATTAGCCACAAGGTCTAAATGGAATCCTTTGTCTGGGGCAGTGATGCTCTGAATTCTTGGTGCTTGGGGGGCAACAGTGGGAGGGCTTCTGGAGTTCTGGCCCCGCTGCTGGACCTCCTGAGGGCACCTGGTATTTTTGGCCACTGTTGTGACACAGAGTGTTGTACTGGATGGGCTGTACTGGATGGGCCGATCCACTGTGGCTTCTCTCCTGTTCTTATGATATGAAAATCATATTTAGCACTTGTGTAGCACTTAGTGCTTCATATTCTGCCGAGACGAGGAAGGATTCAGTAGGGCTGTTGCTCAGTGATAGAGCATCTGCTTGACATGCAGGAGGTATCAGCTTCTTCAGCTAAAAAAGGATCAGGTAATAGGTGACATTAAAGATCTCAGCCTGAGACCCTGGAGAGCCACTACCAGTCTGAGTAGTCAGTACTGACCTTGATGGACCAATGGCCTGATTCAGTATTAGGAAACTTCATGAGTTCATGTGTCAGCATGTGGAAGCAACATCACAGGATGTGACATCACAAAATTATGTCACTTCCTTTCTCCTGGCTCCACCCCCAAAGTCTCCTGGCTCCACCCCCAAAGTCCCCAGATATTTCCCAAGTTGGACTTGGCAGCACTAGAAGTGGGTGACTCCACAAAATGGCTGCCATGGGCTCTTGGGGCCAATCACATGTTGGGAAGCTGTAAACCAAGTATCCTCCTATGAAGGAGGCAGCTGTTTTTGGACAGTGCTTCCTACACGCATGAAAGTGGCACCTCTTGGTTTCTTCTGAAGCACCTCCTATTCCTTTGTGAGGTGGAGGAAAGCCAGGAGTGGCTTCTTGCCTTCATTGGAGAAGCAAATGGATGTCAAAAAACCCAAGGCTGATCCATTGGTGATCACTAGTTTAATGGATTGTTCCTAGGTATTTATTAAGGTTTTTGGTCTAAAAGCCAGCATGACAGCAAAATTAACAGGTTTATTCTTTCCTTCCAGAAACCCTGGAGAATGGAACAAACAAGTGTGAAAGGTGAGTAAATATTGCCTTTGGCGTTTGCATATCCCCGGAAATGAATTTAGTCCTGTTGTTTACGGAGTCCGGTTTTGCCTTATCTCTTCCTTCTATTGCCCTCTTGTGTTTGGTTTTGTCAGAGGCTTTTTAAAAAAAACATTTGTGTTCTGTGTTGTATTGCTTTTCAATACACTTTAATAGTAACAGTAATAATTAATAAACGTTTCTTGTTGCTTGATTCTAGTGCAGCTAACAGAAAGAGATCAAACAGAGATGAAACGTACTGGAAGGAGATCAATGCAGCAATGGCCTTAACAAACCTTGCACAAGGAAAAGACAAACTGCAGGGAACGACCAGCTGCATCATTCAGAAATCGTCGCATATATCAGAAGTTAAGACTGTCAAAGTGCCACTAGTACCGCCATTTTAGAGTGCCGATATATTTCTTTTGCTGCAAGCGGACTTTTGTTCATGCCATAGCTTTCCCCCTAAACTCAGACTCGGTGACCTGAAGCAAGTGTTGAAAAAACTTATATCATGGTCAGTAAAAATAACAAAGAGCATAGTCCAGTGGGAGACTGTCCTGCACAAGCACCACCGATATGGATGGGAACTATGTTCTTGCATGGCTCCCATTCATTTTAGTAGTGCTCAAGCGGGACAACTTCCTAAGGGATTTTGCCCAATTGTGGTCATAAAGAAATGCTCCCACGGGCACCAAGTTTTGTTAAGTATAAAATCAGTTCTATAAAGGACATGTAAATAATGGAGGGGGAAAGCTTTTCCACATTTTTTGGGGGGGGGGGGGGAAAGGTCAAACTATTAACTTATTTTATTGTATTAATCAAACTGCACATTAAGCGTCTGCATTGCTATAACACATAAGTGCCTTGCTTTCTTACAATAAGCTAGAACGTGGGCTCAGCCCAAGACAGCTGTGCCTCAAAGTGTCAATGCCAGAATGCTTCACCTTTGCATGTAATTCGAAATGCATCCTGACCAGTTGAAAGCTGACCTCAGAAAGGGGAGAGAGAGGAACAAACCCCGGAGTGTTAGATGCACGACTTGCCTTCTATGGATTAGAGACTGGTAAATCTTTGCAATGAAATCACTACTTCTGAGTATGGAAAAGTCCACCCCTGTCTCCCAACAGTGCACACAAGCTTCTCAAGTGAATAAAAAAAAATTGCTATGCACGTATTGTTTTTTTCTGCCTGCATTTGCAATAATGCCAAAATAATTGACTTTGATAAGTGCAATACTGTAAAAAAGAAGATATTTTAAGGAACATCCTGATATTAGGGGTATTTCACCTGAGATTCAAAGTGGTTCTTGCTTCAAATGCTTTGCAGTGAAACTGTAAAAACTTATGTTGACCAGAATAGTCGCTCACTTTACTTTTTTGTGTTGAAACTGATCAGAAGCTTCGATAAATAGCAAGACAGCAACTCCAATGAGATTTAAGCTTCAAAGATAAATAATGCTCCAATTCTTAGCTGTTATACAATTCAAATGTTTTAAATACTGTAAGTACCCATTGAAGTCTTGGTTGTAACAAAGCTGTTAGAAAAATCCAGTTAAGATTCCTTCCTTTTCAACTCCCCTTTTGATTTGTTTGAAACTGTCATGTAAGTAAACAAAGCAGATCTTTGTTTCTGGTACCAAATCAACCTATGCATCAGTTTATTATTTATACTGGAACCGGATCTCAATATATAACTTTCCATGACAGAAACTGTTATTGCCCAAATGCATCCAAAATGTTTTTTTTATTATTTTGGTACAGAATGTAGCAGATGAAATCAATTCCCACTTTAAAAGAAAGGAATCTATATATTATATAAAGCCTGAATTAGAAACAGACTGGAAATACTAAACAATTGTGGCACTGGAGCAATTCTGAAGTCAAAGTAGATGCTAAACTAGGCATTCAGAACATCGTCTTAAATCTTTACCTTTGACTGCCATGGAGAGAAGCACATTGTGTAAAATCAGGAGGTTGGGGGAAGCAGACAGGATTTTTCCTCAGCCATGCAAAAATATTCTAATCAAGTTCACGTCTTGAATAAGCAATAAATCCAAATGAAATTGATACTGAACTTGGGAAAAGAAAGAGTCGATTGTCCATAGTTCAGTTCCGGGCAAAGTTGAAACTTGGTTTATTTTCGTTAAACTGGGTTGAATGTTATGTCTAAATTATAGTATCCGGGTTAAATCTGGTTTAAGGGCGTGATTTGTAAATGGTTCGAAATTCAGGTAGCTGCTAATCCTGTTCCATTCTGCTTTTTGTATGTTCATCTCAAATGAGAGCTTTTTGAAAAGGGCAAAGTGCAGCTCTGCATGACTGCAGACGGGGCACAACTTCATCAAGTAAAAAGGCTGGGATGCAATGCAGCTCAATTCCTATACATGCCTTTGGGCCCATACAAGTCCCTTAACATTTTCTCATTGGTTGGCACGAGAATTCTCTCATTGGTTGCTTGGCAATTAGAAGTTTATGGCGGGGCACCTCTA
The DNA here is from genome assembly GCA_029233225.1 of Lepidodactylus listeri. Classification (NCBI taxonomy): domain Eukaryota; kingdom Metazoa; phylum Chordata; class Lepidosauria; order Squamata; family Gekkonidae; genus Lepidodactylus; species Lepidodactylus listeri. The sequence goes on from JARCFY010000012.1 coordinate 25,465,794, forward strand.
TACTCAGAACAGCATGGACTGAATTTAATGGGCTTGTACGTTTGCCCAGTTTGCGCATATGTTTGCCTTATACAAATTGAGCTCCAGAAAAATACAACTGGATTAAAATAAAGCATGTTTCCATTAAGTGGTCTTTGGATGAGTAACCTCCTAGACGGGGGCTCCTCAACCTTTCTGAATGTGTGGGCACCTTTGGGATTCTGACGCAGTATGGTGGGCGCAACCACAAAATGGCTGCCACAAAATGGCTGCCATAAGAGTCGGAGACAGCCATGCAATGACTGCTGCAGCTTACCTTCAGTTAAACAGTTGTGGAGGAGCTGCTACTGAAGCAACGTTTTTAAAAAATCCGCACAGCCAATCAAATCTCCAGTAGCCCATCAGAAGCCGTGCTGGGCAAAAGCCTCAACTGGCCACACCACTTTCTAAAAACGTTTGGTGGGCACTAGGAAAGGTGTTGGCAGGGTCCATGGTGCCCGTGGCTAGCATATTGGGGATCCCTGTACTAGAGTTTTGTTCATAACTTTCTACTTTTGATAAGTCCCTTCGCATCCATAAGTTGACTGTCCTGTTTCCTTGGCCCATTTATGGCAGTTCCCTGTATAATGCAAAGAGGAGGACTCAACCCTTAGTAAAGCTGACTTTCAGGTATGCAAACAGCTCTTCAAGCATAGCCAGTTCCAGTTGCACTAATATATTATAGATGCGTAGCAGATAGCAACCTTAATGTAACTTGTAGGAGGCGTCTTGATGTAACATAGCATTTTGTGGTGGGTTGTTTTTTTAAGTGTACAATTAAAATGATTTGATACGAAAAAAATATTTTGTACATAAATATATATATTTTTACTTTTTTAAATGGCTGTTTTGCATTGACATAAAAGCAGGAAATATATGTTACGACTGTATGAACAGTTGAAGTATACTTTTAATTGACTTGCATCATTCTGCGAAAGACATTCCTACATCAATGACTCTTGAGACGTGAGCTACTGGATTTTGTCATAACAATGTGAGTTTTTTAAAATTAAAAAAAAAACCAGAGTAAACACTTCATTCTAGTTCATACTATTATAAGTTATTCTGTTATTAACTATTTTGTGACAATAAACTGTCTTGCCAAACTTTTCTGTATGATGCATTCTGTTGTGTTTTTATTTGAGTAAATGATAACAAAATTGTGGATGATGAAAATCAGGGAGGGACCCATGGAGTAAGAAATCTAAGCAGACTCTTGGGGGTTCAGAATGTTTTAGGGGTGCCAGTGAACCCAGTGGGTGTTTTTTCAAGAAGATGTGGGTGCACGTCTTGGATTACACATCTCAGCTGCTTGTGGAGGCAAAGATTTTGGACCAGCCCTGCCAGAGGCAGAACCAAGCTGAGGCCATTGATGGCCATATCCAAATACAGATCCAAATCTCATGGTTCCCAGCCTGAAGTCCCTCAGGTCTTTAGAGCTGGGAGCTGGACTCTGCGCCAGTGCAGTGGGAAGACATACTGATGGGGCACAGCCTGAAAATGATGGGTGAACATGTTCAGACAATAGATATGAGGCAACCCAAATTTCCTCCAGAGTTCAGACCCAATCTGAAATCCTCAAAGCTCTCTTCTTTCCTAAACTTAGCTGGATGCTATAATTGGGGGCCGGGGGGGGGAGCTTTCAGCAGGCACCATGTTGTCTGTTAACAGCAAGATGCTGTTCCAGTCACACACAGCAGCATGGAAGGCTGAATGGGAGTCCAGGAAATGTGATTCCTAGGATTCCTAGAGGCTGATACAAGTATATAGATTCAGCAGCAGGACAGGGAAACATGGAAGCAGGGTTTCTGACTCTGGCTTGTAAAATTCTTGGGGATTTGGGGGGTGGAGCTTGGGGAGGGTGGGGTTTGGCATGAAAAAGGAGCTCAGCATGATATAATACTATAGAGTCCACCCACGAAAACAGCCATTTTCTCCAGGGGACTTGAGCTGTGTAATCTGGAGTTAGTCTAATTCCAAAATATCTCCAGGGCCCACCTGGAAGTTGGCAACCCTGCATAGAAGTCTTTCATTATACTTCTGAGAAGAACGTCCATCAGCATGTATGGGAACAATGGGAAGTTCATTTCCTGAGGTTCCTGAAGCCCCTGGATACAGCAGTATCCAGGGGCTAAAGGAGAGGCAGAGTGGCAGAGTTGTTAAGAATGGAGGACTCTAATCTGGAAAACCAGACTTGATTCCCCACTCCTCCTCCACATGAAGCCAGCTGGGTGACCTTGGGCTAGTCAGAGTCCTCTCAGAACTCTCTCAGCCCCACCTACCTCACAAGGGGGCTGTTGTGGGGGGAGGAAGGGAAGGAGATTGTGAGCTGCTTTGAGACTCAAGATAGAGAGAAGCGGAGGTATAAAAACCAACTCTTCCTTCTACTGTGGTACCCATCATGAACTCTCTTCTCATCATCCTGAGAAAGGAAAGGGGGAAGCACAGTAACTATGAGATATGGGAGAACCTGATCCATCCTGGGCCCAGTTCAGGACCTGAATTATATTGTCAAACCTCTGGAAGAGGTTTGGCAACTCAGTTCTTTTCCAGTGCAGAAGGGTGTAGACACACAATCACTACACATAATGTACAAATTCAGCTGACAATGTGAGGGCTGAACGTCAAACTCCTATTAGTTATACTACGCATGTACAGCCCATAATGCCTTGCAGCTACAGCAAGCCACAGTGCAAATGCCTGCTCACCTTTGTGGTAGTTGTGTGATGCTGCAAACGCCTGTTTCCTTCTGTGCCTTGGAGAAGGCTCAAAAGTCTGAGCACACACTCTCAAATTCCTGGAATCTGACAAATGATCAACTCAACCACCACGCAAATGCAAAACCAGTTTAAATGGTCAGATTTTAAGCTTCACAAACACTTGCTATTGTTTCACATTATATTTCCCCTCTCTAATTTATCCTTCTTGTTGCTGCTTTAATAGTTTCTGGAAACACAGATTTTTCATGTTTTTGAAAAGAGTAAGAAGAAGCACGATCAAGTCTGAGCCAAAGGCTAATGGAGTCTCAGTTATTTATGATGTAGAAAACCAAACATCATTAGAATTGTTGGTCTTTGTTTCAACATATGTAACCATTTTAATAAAATAAGTATCTGGGATTTTTTTAAAAAAACTATTCTTGCCGTTTGGGACATAAACATTCATTCCTCGGGCTGGAGCGTTCAGTCAGTCGCATGTTCTGTTCATTTGCTGTTGCTCAACATAAGGGCTACAATCCAAAATGGTGTTAACGCACTTAACCCCATTGGTTTCAATGGGCTTAAGCACGCAAAACTTTGCTGTGGGTTGTCATTCCGGAGTTTATGCAGAGACCAATGCATACTTGTGTAGCTGGACCAGTGAGCCAGGCCTCACTGCAGGAACCTGGCACACAACCGTTGATCACATTGCTGTGATAACAGGCATAGCAAGATCTCAACTGATGTGTGCTGAAGTGTCTAACGGTTTATAAACTGCAGAGAAAAGGTCTGTGTTATTGTATAGGAATAGTATGTCAAATCTTTTGGCTGCTCATAAGCCCATATGCTGTGCATCCTGACCTGCAAATTTAACGGCTTTGGTTCTGGCGAGATAATATTATCTGTGTCTTCAAATGTTCATATTTCATCACGCTCCAAAAACCTGGAGAGCAGAAAAGAGTACTCCCAGCGCTGAAACTGCACCTGCACCAAACACTCCCAGGGCTGAAAAAAGGAATTCCCGGTCTCTTCTTGCTGGAGACAAAAGCCAGTTTTAGAACAAGGTTCTTAGATGCATTCCTGGCTTTGTCTGGTCCTAGAGGTAACAGCCATCCTGACCTAAGGGAAGGCTGATGTAAAATCAGCATCTAGCAGCAACGTTTTTAGCCAATTTTCTTAAAAGATGACCTAGAGAATGACCATGTCTAAATGACCATGTCTAAATTTTAGGGTTGCTGACTCCGGGCTGGGAAAGATTTGAGAGTGGAGTCTGGGGAGGGTGGGTTCTGGGGGAGATGTCAATAGGGTATCATGCCATAGAGCCCACCTTCCATAAGAACCATTTTCTCCAGGTGAACTGATTTCTGTAGTCTGGAGATTGGTTGTAATTTTGGGAGCTCACCTGGAGGTTGGCAGCCGTACTACATTGGTTCCTGGCCAACTCTAGAATAAAAAGACCAGCTGCAATATATAGATCCAGCCTTGAATAGTCTTGCCAGAGTAAGTTTGACCCTGAACGTTTGGGTCTGAGATGTTTCTTCCTAAAGTAAAGTCTCTGAGCCAAGTATGGTTGTCAAGATCGGGGTCTGTAGGAAAATGGAAAATTTAGATGTGCAGTGAACTTTTGATCTTCCCTAGACTTCAACATTCATAAGCCCAACTTTAAAACACACACACAGAATATGGGCCCATCACTAAACGTGTCTTGCTAAACAAGAACAAAGAAGTAATAATAAAAAATGAAGGGGAGAAATGGACTACATGGGGGGAAAGGGGCATGACTAGCCATACACCCCACCCCACCCCACCCCAGCCTCTCCAAAGTGCATTAATACAAGCAACTGTTATGTCAGCTTGGGCTATTGGCAATGGAAGTAATTGTTGGCAGTGGATATTAGGCCTGGCTTAAGGCAGCTATAACTCAAGCACCTGACTTTTTAAGCAGCTGAGATCTGGTTTCTTAATGGATGTTCTCTTTTATTTGTCTTGTTGGTCCCTTCTTCAGCTATTTTTACTTTCCCATTCGGAGTCTTTTGGATGGAATTCCTGCACTCCATTCCATTTTCCTCCCCCATTTTATGGCATGCAGTTTCCTTTAGACCAAATATCATTCTTCTGTCCAGCTTTATCACAGGACCTCATAGGACTATAATGGTGCAGCCCTATGACTGGTTACACCCAAAGGTCATCAACATTGCTAGAATATCGTTAACTTTGCTTAGGATTGCACTATGAGTAATGTCTCCTGTCAGCTGATTATTTACTTTCCTCAGAGGGTGAATGCGAACATACATTTTAAAGAACAGTGGGGGTTGGCTTGGAAGTATCTTTATTCCGTACAAACATAGCTCTCTCTTATCTCAGAGCAACCTCATACAAACCAGTAGTGAATCCTTTTCACAGTGCTTCAAGTTGAATTGAAGGAAAACGGGTTGTGTAGGGCCCCTATTGTTTAGTGTCCATGTCATCACTGACTCACCTCTCACCTATCCCTGGGGCAGTTCGGCAGCTGTTTTTGCTAAACAATTCATAAGATGACAAACTTTACATACCTAAAATTATACATGCTTTTAAATATTATTTGTATGAGGCAGACTTGACTGCTAAACTGGCAGATTTGTATGAGGCATACTTGACTGCTAAACTGGGAGTTGCCATGCTGATCTGCATTGTGTGAAAAGCAAGTTGCAAAGCTAGGATCACACCACTTGCACATTTTCACTGCAGTTACTGTTAAAATGTTGTATGTGTCTTCACCCTCCCTGCAAATAGACTGCTTTGTTGCTTCTTTGGGAGTTCTGTTTTTACCCAGGTCAAGACCTACTGTCATTCCTTCAGAGCAAAAGAGAGGGTCACAAGAGGTAACCGTTTTTATTTCTCCCGGCTCCCGTGTCAAGCTCTCTCGCTGCTGAACTTAACAAACGCAACTCAACTCTCAAGGTGCTAAGACCTCAAATGCACACGGCAAGATTGCCTCAACCAGCAGACTCCCTCATCTATCACTCTGTACTTAACTACTACTGCTTTTGGCCATCTTAACTCCCTGAAGGACTGTCATTCTAACCATAACTACCTAAGACCTGCCAAGATTCATTTTATGAGCTGCTGCTGAGAGTTTCGCTATTTAAGGCTGATTTTTAAGCAATTTTCATTGGCACTTGATAGTACGTGTTTGATTTATGATGCCGTAAATAACCACAAATAAGGGACATCTCTTTCCTTTATGGTAAGGAAAATTACATTATTTTGATGGAGGATGGAAGGACAGGTTTCTCATTAGGTTCTGGAGTCTGTTTGCATTTCTACTATGATGTTTTCTGTGTGGCTCTATGAAGCACTTTACTGTTTTTTATAGAATGACTGGCTTTGTTGTATGCAATGGGACTGGGGTCCTGGTATGCTTTTGCTCCTAAGAAAACAGAAGAGTCTGAAATACTCACCTGAAATTTTGGCCTCTGCTTTGGTTTCTTCAGCTGCCTTTGCTGCTAGCCAAATAGACAAAAAGAATAATAATCCCCATTTGGCTATCTAGTCATGAATCTATCATTGGTGTGGCCACCAAATATAAATGTCCTTGAGTCCTTGGCCCTCTACAGAAATCTATTCAATTATTTTCTGATTGCAATCCCATAAAAGCACATATAAGAATCCGAGAAGCTAGGGGACCATCAGTAATATGTTGATGATGTTCAGGCTGCTGTGGAATTACTTTGGCACCATGACAGCCCTCCAAAATGATACACTGCCAAATCAAAAGCAACCTTCTGCATTTTATCATCCACAACTGATGACTGGGGGCGGGGGGAGGTGTTAATTAATACGTTAGTTGTGATCCTTCTTGTTGCGCTACAAAAAATGTGCCAGTGCATATTAGTCGTCAACAGCAACCTTGTTCCCCAGCAGTGGTGTGAGTGCTGCCGGCAAAGGAGACCGCATCAAGAGCTGAGAGCTAAGTTGCTCTCCGCTATGAGCACATCCCTCCCCTTTTTTCCAACATCGCTCTCATTAGCAGTGTTCATAAATGTGCCAGGGATAGTAATGTAGAAAACAGACCCTATGAAAATGGAGCAGCCTTGGTGCTCTTTCAAATGCACAGTAGATGTTGCCAGCAGAAGGACAAAGAAAAACCTGGATCTTCATTTAATGAGGTCAAGTGCCCATCGCTGGCCATCTAGGTGACCTTCAAGGAACTGTCTGAATGCCCAACATTTTAATTATGATGTTTGCAAGCTGGCAATTTGACCTTCCAAAAGAGGCCAATGCTTGGCAGGATGGAGGATGCTCACATGGTGAATGAGACCACCACTTGGTGAATGAGAACAGCTCCCATAATCCATTCATGCGTGTTTCACAGCTCTGCCTGGGATGTTGGCCTGGCCGTGACACAAGTGCCCCAACCTAAACATTCACCCTGAACAGAGGACCGAGGGCAATGACCCAATTTTATCCAAGTTGCAAGAAGGAGTCACTACGGTTCTTTGCTGCCATAAGTCACAGTGGCCACAGCACCATTCCGTTTTAAGTATTCTATTATTTATGGACAATGTGCAAGTCTACCTTGGATTTTGCTTGGATTTGTTCAGGAGCTGATCTATCATAGAATTACTATACTCATGTATACTGTGAGGGATAAATCACCCCCTTGTGTTGGCTACCTGGTGAATAGATACGTTACTTAATTTTATGGAGACCAGTTTGATTTGAACATTCATTTCCTTTATGGTTTCTCCACCCTTGGGACAAAGCATGGGGGAGGGAGGAAAATGATTTATTTTCACAGTTTTCACATTTATATCCCACCCATCCCATAATCGGGCTCAGGGCGGGTTACAACATTTTCATAAATACAATAAAATTTTAAAACACATTATAAACATAAAATCAGTAGCCGTAGCTTGCCATAGGGAGTGTCTGGTCCATCAATGTAGGGGGGCATGGCCGGTATCAGTAGGTGAAAGATCCTTCTTCCCCAATACATTGATGACATTTGATAGTGAGGCCCATTTTTGCACCCATTCCATCTAAGTGGGGTATAAATAGAATAAAAAAGTGAAAAATGTGCTATGAAGGGATGGGAAATTTATAGAAAAAAATGGTCTTCTGCATTGTGCATGAAGAATTTTTAAAAATTTGTGCCTCTCTCGGCTGCCAGAGCTTCAATGGAACATTGTTGGTGGCTGCTGTTTCTCCAAGACAAGATGAAGTTTCTCAGGGACCACTGCTGGATTGGGGGGGGGGAGTACTGGAAGGAACTGCAGTTTGCACAATCTGTGTTGACACTAGCATTTGGTCTTTTTAAAGACTTGCAGAGGGAAAATGAACTAATGAACTAGGGGTTACCTGTCTTCAGGTTGTTGCTGAAGATCTCTCAGAATCACCACTAGTCTCCTAGTTATAGAGATCAGTTTCCCTGGAGAAAATGGCTGCTTTAGAAGGTGGAGTTTATGGCATTATACCCCACTGAGGTCCCTCCCTGTCCTAAACCCTGCCTTCCTCAGGCTCCATCTCCAAAATCTCCAGGAATTTCCTAACCTAGACCTGGCAACACTATTAACACAGCTTGATCTAAGGATCCTATTCTATTTGTTCATACAGATTCCCCACAAGCAGCTGTGCCACCCTCACTCTTCCGTTTCCCCCAGTTGCATTGGTCAATTTCACACTCTTCGCTGTGTGGCTGCATTTTGACCCGCATCTCTCCCTGATTTCCTCTGCATCTTCTCAATCCTTGTTTTTTTGAGATCAAGAAGATGTGGGGGAAATCAGAGGGAGATGCGGGTCAAAGTGTGGCCACACAGCGAAGAGTGTGAAATTGACCAGTGCAACTAGGGGGAACGGAAGAGCAAAGGTGGCACAGCTGCTTGTGGGGAATTGGTCTCAGTGTTTCCAAGCAAAGGTCTATAGGACTGCAGCTTCAGCTCAGTTTGAGAACTAACAGGAGCCCTGCTTCTTGGGGCTCATGCAAACATTTCCAGGTTAGTTTTCCGTGGGGTGGGAACATTAACAAATGATTACACATTTTAAAAGTATAGTTTAGATGCTTGTTCTGTTTTTCAGGCCCTAGGTCCCTATAGCTATAGTCTTCAACCTTTTCAGACCTAGGATCGATCTCTAACCTCAGGTGACCGCAGGGGACTCACAGAGCTCAAGCACATGGCAGGAAGTCACATATATCATGTGACACAAAGACGAGGAACCAGCCTTTGAATGTGCCTGTGCTAAAAAGGAATGATCTCTGCTGCAGAGTGACCTCACCTTGCTGTCGTGCTGCTCCTCTAACAGTGGATGTGGAGAGAAGCCGAAAGTGTGGCGCTCTTGTTCTCTGTCTATGGCCCCCCTACCACCAGCATGTCTCACAAAAAGCATCAGAACAGAGGTAACTCTATAGGAGCTTGCTCCTCATGAGTGGGAGTTCGTAATCCACCCGACCATGACCCCTGGATTGAAAATCACCACACTAAAGTCACAATGTTCAAATTACAGTTAAAGAACATCCGTAAAGAAAAAGCCGCACAACTAATTCTGCATATCTGAGGGGCTCTGGCCTTGTGTTTCTCAGAAAGCAGCTCACCATACAGCACGGCAGGATGGACTTGAAACAGAAGGGACTGTTCCTGAAATGGCATATAAGGTATATGTGAAAGATTTTAAAAAGTTAAAATCTAGGGATGCTTCCAAAACCCTCAGAATCCAAATTTATCCCTGTATATCAGGAGTGCCAAAGTGTTTGGGTTCCAAAGGGGAAACACTGTATTAAGAATCCTCTATTCTATCATTTTTATTTCTGAATTTCAAACAGAACATTGTACCTGAAGCTTTCTGTTCCTTCCATTCTTCACGGACATTACTGATCCATACACGTGCATTGATAAAACAGTGCACAAAAGCAATCTGGATGTGTTTGTACATTGAGTTGAACCAAGATTGTTTTTGTTCACTGTTTTACCAATAGGCAGAAGTGTTTTTGTGTGTGTGTGCGTGCGCACGCGCGCAGTGCAAAAACACTGGATGTGAAATGAATCCCGGGACAATCATTATATGCAATAACATCAAGACTGAGTGTTCTTGCATGTGTGGTTTGTTTGTTTGTTTTGCAGTGTTGCTTCAATGTGAACCTTTGCTCTGTAGAGAGGTAACATGGGGGGGGGGGATGCAAATAAACACAAATAAATGCAATTTAATTGAAACTGTACAACCCAACAGACCTCTCACCCCCTACACTCTTGAAGCTGGAGATAAACTGCAAGTATGTCTAGAGCTTATGGAGCTTCTATTACAGTTTATGGGGGCGGGGCTGTCAGCCACAAGCTAAAAGCCAAAGCCTTCTTTGGCCACGCCCAGGCTTTCAATTACCCACAGAAAGGGAGAGAGAAATGTTTAGCTCTTATTGAGTAGGCTTTGAAGTCCCCGGTTCCCTCCTTCCTTTTATTGTCATAGGCAATATGCCATAAATGTTAAGTATAAAATACCAGCTGAGCACAATTTTTTAATCAACCAGAAGAAGAAAAAACACTTAGTCATGAGAAAGGACCCTTTTAATTAAATTCTCTGAGCTGAACTATTGGACTTTTATTAAATTATATGCTAATAAACCAGATTCCAGATAGTTCATCAGCTGTTCCCGCCCTGCTGCCCCCCCCTCCAAGTTTGTTTGTTTTATTTTGTTCAAGAGTGCCATTCTGCTCCTGGGCAACACAAACATAATTTCAAAATATTATCGGCACAAAACACCTGAATCTTGTTTTTGTGGTATGCAAGAGAGCTGTTATACTTCTCTGGAAAAGGAGCAAAAAGAAATAAAATACATGTCTTCCCTTCCATGGAAGGTAATCCTTTAATTTGTAAAATATGTTTATAAACCTAAAGGAATAAACGTTATTCTCACTTGAAATCCATTATCAGTTCCCCTCTCTTGCCAAAAGACAAATGGATCAAAAGCTAAAGCGTAATGGAACCACAGGGCAATAATATGGGATGGAACTGGCAGAAGCCGCTACCTTCTGGCTTCCCTTCAGTGACTGCCTTCCTTGGGCATCAAAAAAGAGGAAAAGGAAGGGAATTAGTTCAGAGGCTTTCTACATATTTTAAAATGCCACCATTTTGCACACCAAGAGTTTAGCCAGTGAAGAGCACCCAGAAAGTCATTGCAGACTGCCATTTAACAAAGCATAGCTGGGACTTCTTTTTAGCTATCAAGTCACATCTACCCAGGGCTCATTTCGTAGCAGGAGCTCCTTTGCATATTAAGTCACACACCCCTAATGCAGCCAATCCTCCAAGAGCTTACAGAGCTCTTCTTACAGTGCTTACTGTAAGCTCTTGGAGGACTGGCTACATCAGGGGTGTGTGGCCTAATATGCAGAAGAGCTATGGTGACTCCATAGTGTTTTCAAGGCAACAGGTGTTCAGAGTCTGGTTTGCCATTACCTGCCTCGGCATAGCAATCCTGGACTATCCAAGTATTGACCAGGGCCCACCCTACTTAGCTTCCAAACTGATGAGATCAGGCCGGCCTGATAATATTCATGTATGCTGGGAATACTCTTGCTGCGTGCACAGAGGGTGACCGGGAAAAAGCCCACAGTGAAAAAGCCCACGGTAAAACCCCCCATGGTCATAAATGCTCACAGGAAAAAAGCCCACATGGAAATAAGCCCACACAGAAAAAAGCCCATACCCCAAAAAGCCCACACGGAAAGAAGCCCACAAGAAAAAATACCATGTAAAGCACCATAGATATTTATAATTGTGGATTATGAGAATGAACAGGTATTACCTATATTGTATATTATTGTTTTATGATTAAAACATGTAATATTCACATGCATCAATTTGTGCTGTGATTTTATCAAGTATAATCTTAATATAACAATTCCCTTACGTAGTGGCCATTTCCAGCTCTCCCATTGGCTGTGCAGTGCACTCCATCAGCCATTGGCCCATCAACCACCACAAAAGAATTTTAAGCCATATAGTTGTTCAAAAGCTGTGTATACTAGGCAGTCTATACATAATTTAATTTAACATCTTTCTGTCTTTACTTTAGAATTTTTTTTACTTTAGAAATAAAAGTTTTGGTTTTGACCTTCAAGGCCCTTAGCAGTCAGGGACCTACATATCTTCAGGACTGCCTCTCTCAGTAAGCCCCCAGAGGAGCATTACACTCAGGGAATAAGAACCTCCTGGTGGTCCCCAGCCTGAGGGAGATCCAGCTGTCCTCCCCACCTGGTGGAACTTTTTTTCTGTGGGCTTTTTCCCTAGAACTCACTGAGAGGGAAAACAAGCATATCGGTATGCAGCAACAGAGCAAATGGTGGTGGCCTTGGGTAGGGCCAGGTGTGAAAAGGATGAGTGGTTCTGCACATAAGGAGATGGTGGTCCACTGATGTGGGTCTCTCACCTAGATCCCACAGAATCCAGGAGCTGACTCTAATGAGTGCACAAAGACCAAGGAAGGTGATATTTTTCTACTGTATCTTATTAGTAGCAAAATCAGCATGGCCTGGTGATTCGGAAACCATAAGAAATTAGCTCACACTGTAAATATATCTATCTCCGAATGAAAAAATATGGGCAAGGGGAAAGAACCACCTACATCCTCACATATATTTTGACACTCAGATTTCCTCAGTAATGAAAGGAAACTCCTTACAGGAAGGCCTGCACAGTCATTCTGGAATATTCTGCTCTACTGAAAATGTTCAGAGTTCTCATCACTTCATTTGAGATGTATTACACATAAAGTTGTTAGGGATATTGTTTACACACAGTGTCTCACCTCCCGAATAAAAACTTTCCAGTATGTTCTCAGTTTCTAGAAAAAATAGTTCCCCCCTGCTAATGCTATCTTAACCCAAACAGCTTAATGTAAAGCATTTACCAGTCAGCCATAAATAAAGCACAACATTAGAAAGTGCTCTGACGCTTTACTTGGGGCCCCTTTAGAAACAAAAATACAGGCAATAGTTCTTTTAAAAACCAGGCAACGGAGGTGGGAATTCAATCTACAGTTTATATTATGAAATACGCCTCAGAATCTGTTTCATCATGACATGTACCGGCATGAAAATGGCATATAGTGGGACCAGGATTTACAACTGGACATTAAACCAGGGCATGTGGAAACATTATTAGGTAAACTTATACTTAATTACTCTTAGCCGCCTTCCCATAGCAGTGACAAAATGGTAGCACAGACAACATGTTCCAAGTGTAATATCTGAGCTTGTTTTAGTGGAACACCACGAAAGCAAACTAGACTTGAAGTGAACTGATTCATCGCAGTGCATTGTAATGAGAAGCATTCTTGTTGTTTACTTCCTTTCACAGGTTAAAATCCAACAGTGCTATAAAGGACATCTAGGCATGCAACAGTTCAGCAGTAAAAAAGTGGGAGGGGGGTTAAGAAATTATCTTTTGGGCGTTAAGAGTCTTCACCAATGTTGTCATCCAGCTTTCTTTCGATGTGTTTATTGGAAGTTTCACTAGTGACTCCAGTGTTAGCAAGAAGTCTCATGAAAATGTTTTACAAGTTGCTGAAGGCTCATAAAACACTAATGAACTTCCTGGGTTCTCTGCTTTCAGCAGTTCATTATGGTGACCCATCCATTGTTCATAAGAGGTCTTGCCAATCCCCTCTGGGCTCTGACTGTAATCCCAAACTAAAAACTGAAGACCAGGCCTATATCCCTTTTGTAATATGGCTAGGTCAAATGTTCACAATAAAAAACCACAACTCTATGGGATTCATTGAACACAGAGCCCTTGACATCTTGGGCAATTATTATGCTCTACAAGTGCCTTTTTTAGGGAAAAAATTCCTCACACAGCAATAAGTGTTGCAGAATAAGGTTTGAACCTTAGAAGGCTTGTCTGTGATAGCTTCAAATGCTGAAGCTGCACAGATGGTTGACAGGAAGTTGAAAGAACTAGATTCAAGTCCGTTATCACATTAGAGACCAACAAGACATCGGTAGTATAAGTTTTTGAGAGTCAAATCTCCCTTTGTCAAATCTTTGCTTTGCTTCTTGCAAGCTCATACCTCCCCCCCCCCCCCCACCAATCTGGGAAACCTGGGGATCTCCCCCTTTTACAACTGATCCCCAGCTGACAGAGATCAGCTCTCCAGGAGAAAATGACTGCTTTGAAGGGTGGACTGTATGGCATTGTACCATGCTGAGGCCCCTCCCCTCCCCAAACCCCACTCTCTCCCTCCCCAAGGTCTCCAGGTATTTTTCAACCCAGACCTGGCAACCCTATTTCTGAGGTGCTACATGACTTTTAAATAATTCTATGGCAGTTAGAGGCAAGTAGGCAAATAGGGTTGCCAGCCTCCACATGGGGGCTGGAGGTCTCCCAGAATTAGAACTGACCAGGAGATGTCAGTGATTAGTTCTCTTGAAGAAAATGGCTACTTTGGAGGCTGGGCTTTATGACATTATAGTCTGCTTAGATCCTTACCAGGAATCGCCAGGAATTTCTCAACTTGGAGTTGACAACCCTATGGGTAAATGAGGAAAAAAAACAGTGAAAGAAACACCATTTTAAAAAAGGCCTGAAAAGCCTTGTTAAGAGAGCAGCTTAGGATCGAATATGTTGTAGAAATGAGGCTATTTTTCGACCGGAACGCACAGGAACGGAGTTCCGGCTGGCTTCCGAGCCTGCCCCTCCCCTTCCCACCCCTCCCTCACCAAAAGCCCTCCTCCGCTCACCCAGAAGTCCGAGCAGAGCACACCTTAGCTTCCCTAGTGTGTGTGTGTGTGGGGGGGATTCTGAGTCCTCTAACCAAAAGCCGTTTGGTCTCGGAGCTTTTTTTTTTTTTTTTAAACTGTGTAGTCTGCTCTGGCAGTTAGCAGAGGATGCTATTTGCCAGTTCTAAAGTTTTGCTCCTCCAGGTTGCACAACTTCTGCGTCTTCTGGTAAGCTTTTGTGTTGTAAATGTGGAAATCCTTGGGGAACAGGGTGAGATCCCTCCTCCTGTGGCCGCCCCCCCTTTTATTTTGAACACCAAAGTAGAAAGAAAGGTGGAGTGTGTGTGTATGTGTGTGTGTGTGTGTATGGACAGAGAGAGAAAGAGAGGAGTAGAAAAAACTGTGGATTAAAAACAATATATATCAGGCTTCTTACTATCATCAGATCTCGGAAGCTAAGTAGGGTTGGAAACCACCAAGGGTTGGAAACCACCAAATTCCTCACACAGCAATAAGTGTTGCAGAATAAGGTTTGAACCTTAGAAGGCTTGTCTGTGATAGCTTCAAATGCTGAAGCTGCACAGATGGTTGACAGGAAGTTGAAAGAACTAGATTCAAGTCCGTTATCACATTAGAGACCAACAGTAGCATCTATTGCCTTGAAAACCCTATGGGGTTTGCCATATGTCAGCTGTGACTTGACAGCACTTCCTCCACCACCACCAATCTGTTTCATGAACTCATTTTGATTTTATTTTGTCAATAGGAACCTTTAGGAATCGATTCCAATCCAGTGTGGGAGTAATTTTTGGACATAAGATATTGGTTCAGGCAAGATTTTGTGTAGATGGGACAGAAATATTTGAAATAAACAAGTTCATCCTCTCATCCCCATTCCACAATGCACCACCTTGTTCCATCCTTTTCCCCCTCTGTGTCTGGATGCTGGGATGTGGAATGGTATGGTTCAGCCCAATCTTATAATCTCTCAAAAGCTTATCAGGGTCAGTACTTGGATCAGGGATCTCCAACAAAGACAGAGGAAGGCAATTACAAACCACCACTGCTTCCCAGGTGCCTTAAAAGCCCCTTGCTGGGGTCACCACAAATCCGTTGTGACTTAATGGCACATACATACATATCTGGATGCCACCGATTTCCATAGTAAACACACCTTCCCTCTCCCTTTCCACCTCTATATGTGAAATTGTGAACCAAAAGTCCTTGGGAAATTGTGCAGCCCAGAGGCAACTGGTGACCTGTCACTGTTTTGGAAACTTTTGGAGGGATGAATTCAACTTAGATTTAAAGACTTATCTCACCATTTCAGTATAGTTTTCCAAGTTCCAGAGTGTTTATTGAGATGTTTGCTTATGTTACTGTTAATGTTACTTTTAAAATAAATATAATATTAATTAATAAAAGTATTGAATTGGAAACTTTTTTAAAAAAATAATATTTTTATTGGTTTTGTCAAAACCATTTTGACAACAAACAAGGTAGACAGAATAAGAAACAAAAGGGTGTGGCTGGATGACCATGGGTCTTGTAGCATGGGGGTGTGGCCTAATATGCTAATGAGTTTCTGCTGTTAGGTGTGGCCTGTTATGCTAATGAGTTCCTGCTGGGCTTTTTCTACAAACAGAGCCCTGAGTAGAAACAAATGACAGAGAAAGAGAGAGCTTACTTCACATGAGCAGAGTTTAAATAGGGCAGTGGTTAAAGTTAATTATGTATTTTCTTAAATTATTTCTCCTTGCTTAATGTAAAACATGTTCCATTAATTAAATCTTAATTAATCCATAACCTGAACCAATCCTTACATCTAGTGCACAGTTGTATCAATTAATATGCTACATTAATATTTCCCAGGGTATATTTCCAAATGCCTTTGGGGTCAGGCTAAAGAAACCATAAATGGGGCAGTACCCCCAGGACAGACTGCATGTCACAAATAGCGTGAATAGTACGTAACGGCAGTGTCACCATGTCATATGTTCTTTCCAGAACAGGGTACAGGTGGCTTGTTGGAATTACCAAGTCTAAAAAGGCATCTGGTTTGATTTGTATATTCTTCTTTTATTTTTCTCTCCCTCGTAAGTAATGAACTCATGCATGTTAATTTTAATTTTTATTTCTCTTTTTTCATGCTAATTTTCCCAAGCTGCATTCCTAATTCTTAGGGGGAGAATAGAACTCCTTCCAAAGCTGTTCCATCAGGTAACCAATAGGCCAAAAGCCGCTCTCTCTATCTTGCCCAGCGTCAGCTTCAGTTTCTTAACCCCTTCCAATCCCTCATGGTTTCAGGAAAATGTCTTCAGTAGCCCTTCCGAAACCTGATGAAAAGGAGAGTTAGAGTTGTGGATGAAAGAGACTCAGGGACCGATTTCCCACGAGGTGCTGCTCCAGCGTTGTTCTTCCCTTTGCCCCAATTGTGTGCTTGAATTTCCCACTATTTGATCTGTGGCTTCGCCCGAATTCCACCGCGGCTTCAGTGATCCTCAAAAACAGGATCACTGAAGCCGTGGGGGAATTCGGGCGAAGCTGTAGGTCAAAATGCAGCGTGGGGCAAATAGTGGGAAATTCAAGCACACAATTGGGGCAAAGGGAAGAACGATGCCGGAACAGTGCCTCATGGGAAATCAGTCAGAGTGTGGTCACACTGGCGGCTTGGCACAATATGGCACCGAATCTAATTGTACCTGTTTAAAATGTTGTGGGTGTGCATCATCCAGACAGCACACCCTGCTGCGGGTTACCCGTGCAGCCATCCCATGGTCAAGCCTCCAAATTACTGCAGCACCTCAGCCATGAAGTGTGTTGCCCAGTCATTTTTTTAAAAATGCAGGTGGGTGGGTGTGCATATGCACTCATGCGCATATAGGCAAAAACTCCCCCCCCCCCAAAAAACCCAGCAGTGGAAAAGGATCTGCAGGTTCAGACCACCAATCCGTTCTGCTCATGCTCCCCCGCATTCAGTCATCCGGCCACGCACAATGAATGCATGGGGAACCGAAAACACCATTTGTGATGTGGTGCCTTTTTCACCCAGCTCCAGGTCATCCTACGACGGGGTGAGTATGCCTGGGGAACATCTGACAGATGTAGCAGTGTGACCATGCCCACTTAATCCAGAGGGGAGGGGTGGCTATGTCAGGCAAAACTGCTTGTGTGATCACACCCTCAGAGCAGTGTTCCCTCTAAGCCGAGTTAGTGTGAGCTAGCTCACCATTTCTAGCCTCCGGCTCACATATTTTTGTCTTAACTCAGGAAGGATGGCTCCAGAGTGAACTAATTTATGCAGTAGCCAAATCGCTCACTCACAACTTTAATGCCAGTAGCTCACAAAGTAGAATTTTTGCTCACAAGACTCCACAGCTTAGAGGGAGCATTGCCTCAGAGGTGCCAGCCTCTCCTGCTTTTACAACTAATCTCCAGCTGACAGAAATCAGCTCCCCTGGAGAAAATGGCTGCCTTGTACCATGCTGAGGTCCCTCCCTTCCCCAAACCCCGCCCTCTCTATGTTCCACCACCCAAACCTCCAGGTATTTCCCAACCCACCACTGGCAACCCAAAGAGACATCATCTCAAATCACCAGAAGATCTTTCCCACTGGTTTCACTGAGTAGGAATGCTGTGAACCTCGTGGTAGGCAGGTTTGGCAGACAAGCAAGCTGTGCTCAGTAGTGGTGGCTGTTTGCAGGCCGAGCCTCAGATCTTCCTGCCTTCCATGGCTGGCCTCAGTCAGCTGCCAAGAGGCTTCACGGCTGCTGAGCGGCTGTGGTGGTCCTCTGTCTGCACAGACAGTCTGTTCAGTGTTTGTCTGAGCAACAGCAGCTAATCTGGGGTGGAAGGGTGGAGTAGGGCTTCCATCAGGGGATCGTGTACATCTGTGAAGTGCTGCCGATTGCAGCGCACTGCACCGTGCTGATCTAAGGAGTGGCCTGCTGAGTTAGGCTTGGGCCTCTCATAGGCCACTGAACAGCTTGTTGAAGGGTTGGCTTCCTGCCTGCCATCAACAGCAAAGCCATAGGCTGACCTGACGACAGTTTGAGCATCCCTAATGTTGAGTTGAGGTCAGGATGGTTAATATGCTCTTGGTCTTCTTTTTCTTCTCCCCGTTCCTCTAGTTCTCCCGTTAACATCCCCACAGAAACAACTGAATCGCACCTCGGTACATAAATATTGGCTATTTTTTCAAGGCCTGGCTGGCTTTCTTTTTCCTTGCAGCTTAGCAGGCAAGCAGCCTAGAAAGGCAAAGGTATTTTGACAGACTGTAACTTTTTGTCCAGCGTTGCAGCTCCAGCTCCAGTGTCCAATCATAAGTCAGGAATGCTGTCCTCTCGCACCTTTCCAGCTCTTTCCTCACTGCTGTAACGGCCGTGACAGAGAAGCATGTTTCAAAAGTGCAAAAGTCAGCCGGGTGGGAAATGTACCAGAACTCCCCTTTCCACTTACACGTTTCCAGTGGTCCAAGAAACACAATTAATTAGTGTTATTGAGCTGCTTTGCTCCCTAATAAAATTATTTCAGAGTGGTTATATGACAAGCCAGGGGTATCGTAGTCTGCACACTGAAGTAATTAGCAGACTCTTTGATTACATTACGGCAAGTTAAAGCACGTTGTTTGGAACACTAGACACATGGAAAACACATGTTGCACTGAATCCTGAACATAGTAGTTTAGATTAGAGGTGTTGATGAATTGTGTGGAAATTATTACACAGACTCCAGGCATATTTTGGGCAGCCACATCCATGCACTTCCAGACACATCATTTGGGGGGTGGGGAGCAGGCGTTCTCTTTGTTTTTTAAAAAAAATAGAACACAAATAACTGTGGGGATATTTTTGATATCTCCTTTCTACTTTTAAATAGATAAATAATGAATTGCAGAGAGGGGGAACTAAGAATCCCAGCACAAAACAAGGGGATTTTGAAGAGGAATGAGTGACATCATAGTCAGAACAATGTACTTCGTATGGGATTCATAGAGCTATGAGAGTGGCGCATGGTGCTGGGGATTTAGCCAGTAGTATCACTGCCAGTGCTATATGGCTGATCGCAGGTGGTATTCCTGAAAGAAGCAGATCACACTTTCCCGTTTCAGATGGAGAGGAAGAAATACCCTGGTATCTCTTAGTGGTGCTTGGATCCAGGAATAGCTGAGTGTCCCCTGCTGTCTTCCTGCTGGCCCCAAAGAGACAAGACAACAGCCAGGGATTTGTCCTCCATGCCTGGACCTGGACCTTACTGAGATACGGTTGCTAGGTCCCTCCTGGCAACTGGTAGAGGATGGGGGAACTTACCAGGAGCAGGAGGGAGGTTCAGGCGATGCCGATATTGGTCATATCACTTTCTGAGAGCCCTGGAAGTGACGTCATCATACTGTGCCATCATGGCGATGCTCTGGTATTTGGGCAAAAACTCCATGGTAAAAATGGCTTCTACCATAGAGTTTTTGCCCAAACACCAGAGTGTCACTGTGACATCGCTGATGTGATGATGTCACTTTCAGTGCACACCGGAAGTGACATTGCCATGTCACTGGCAACATTAGCCCTCCCTCTCCTGGTAAGTTCCCCCACCAGCCAGTTGATCGGTGGGAGGGTGGGGCCTGGGAGCAGGGGATCCCCTGCCTCCACCGGGGGGGCTGGTAACCCTATGGGCTAAACTAGACATGACAGCATCCTCATGGCTGCCACGAGGCTGCTGCCACCATTTTAAAGTCATTTTAAAATGACATGAGGACCTGGCCCTCAGCATGGCAGGCTGAGGCACTCTTGTCCCCGCCCCCCCCCATGCCTTATCAAGTCCTGAAATGGCAGTGACCCCACCCCTACCCCATGGCTGATCCAGCACCTGGAAAGGCACAGGGGAGGGAACAAGACTGCTGTGGGCCGGATCAGGGCCTCATGACATTTTTAATCCACGAGGATGCCACCATGTCTAGTTTGACCCTATGAACAACTTCCCCCAAAACCTCTTCTGTTGTATTCAGGGGTCCTTTCGTAAAAAAAGAGGTGCAGGAGCTCATTAGCATAACTCATTTGCATATGCCACACCCCCTGACGTCACCGGAATGACGTCATGGGCAGTGTGTCAGAAGGCCAGACGGGAGGGAGGGAGGGGGAAGGAAGGAAGGAAAGGAACAGGAAGGAAGGTAGGTAGGTGGGGGAGAGAAAAGAAAGAAAGAAAAAAAAGGAGGGAGGGGGGAAGGAAGAAAGAAAGAAAGGAAGGAAGGAGGGAGGAAGAAAGGGGAAGGAAGAAAGAAAGAAAGGAACAGTAAGGTAGGTAGATAGTTGGGAGAGAGAGAGAAGAAAGGAAGGAAGGAAGGGGGGAGAGAGGGAGGAAGGGGGGAAGGAAGGAACAGGTAGGTAGGTGGGGGGAGAGAGGGAAGGAAGGGAGGGGCACTTCTCCCCACACTGGGGCTGGCGTTTCCCTCCCCCCCCTTGCTTGGGCCTGAGTGGTGTTAAGCATCATTTTCATTTTCTACAAACAACTGGATTTTCACCACTCCTTTACTAGAAGGAATTTAATTTTTTTTTAAAATCTCACCAGTGATATGTTCGAAGCATATTTATTATAATAAGCAACTTCAAGGAGGCCAAAGCCTCTACAGGGTGTGCAGTTTGATGCAAACTTTTTAATGCGCAAATAACATCTCATCATTGCTAAAACTCTAACCATTTGTGTACACACCATGTGCGTCTGCTTTTTAAATATTTTGAATAATAATTATTTTAGCTTTTGAACATGAAAATGAAGAACAATCCTAAACAAGGTCTACTCTAGAATCCTGCTCAAATCTATTTAACAGGGCTTCGCTCCCAGGAAAGTGTTCTTAGGATTTCACAATGTGTGTGCAGTAGAGACTGTGAGTCAATCAAAAATGAAGGAACCAGTGAGCCAGTGGGAAAAAGAGCTGCAATCTGGAAAGGGGCTTTTGAGAACATGTTTTGGTTATATATATAATATATAAAGGAACATAACCGTAACATTTGCTGGCAGACCCTTTCCACGTTCCTCAAACATGCACTCCGGCTCTTTATGTCTGCAGTAAAGCATCCCTCTCAAGACATTTCTCCACAGTGTCAGTGTTCTACGCTAGGCCGCCACTCTGCACGATGTGAAATAGTAAAGGGAAACAATGCTCTTGAGCATGTATAGAGAGCTCTCCCCCACGTCCTTCAGAAACCATAACTAGCCTATAGGTAAGTGAGAAGGACGTGATTCCCACCACCTTTTGTGAATACAAATGGCCATCCAGTCTGCTCAAACTTGATACATTCCGGTTCCCGTTTAGCAATCCCCCGCCGCCGTTTTATTTCCTTCCCTGTCCGCCCGGTCTTCCCCGGCTGCCCTGGGGTGAAAAAGCGAGGGAAGTGTCCCTACAGAGCCGAAGAAAATGCAGAGGCATCCAGGTTGAGGCCCGCGGCCGTCTCTGCAGTGCTTGCCAGAGGGTCAGAGCCGCGGGAGAACTGCCAGAGAACCCCCCCTCCCCCGGGGAAGGGCTCACCTTGAAAGACATCGTGTCCATCCTCTGAGGCGCTCATGCCGGGGATCGAGAGGGGAGCCGCATCACTTTGGCCAGGAGTGCTGCCCAGGCCTTCCCCGGCGTTGGCGGGGGGCTGATCACTGGCTCGCTTTGCAGAGTGACTGGAGCAGAGCCGCGTCTGGCTGCAGGCAGCAACGCGCCCGAGCCGGCGTCTGGGTAATGGTGGTGGCTGCCAAGCGGCCAGGGTGCACGAGGCCTGCTGCTCTGCCGCGCAACGACCAGCATGCTTCAACCCTCCTCGGGCAATCCCCTCTCCTGGCTCAGTTATGCCGCAAGCCGGAGCTGCTGGTCGAGCCACGCTTCTGTGTTTGCGGGGCCGGCAGCCAGCTGCGGCCCCGGGGAAGGTGACGGGGGGGCGGGACGGGGCTCCTTTGCGAGGCCGGCGGCCAGCCATGGCCCCAGGGAAGGTGATGGGGGCGGGACGGGGCTCCTTTGCGGGGCCGGCGGCCAGCCGCGGCCCCGGGGAAGGTGACGGGGGTGGGACGGGGCTCCTTTGTGGGGCCGGCGGCCAGCCGCGGCCCCAAGGAACATGACTGGGGGAGGGAGGGGGTGAACGGGGGAGGCTTTCTGCCGGGGGGTGGGGCTTTATGTGCCCGCCCCCCGGCCCCTTCTCTCCCGGAGCGGCGTTCCGGCTCGCTCTGGCCCCAACGGAGCCCTGGTTGTATTGTATTTATACCAGAAGCCACAAGAAAGAGATGCATAGGTAATTCACACATTGTCTCTGCATCATATTCCCATAGAACACAAAAGAGGATATGAGAACTGGTTTGCACCGTATTTGGAGAGCTGCAGTTGTTTCCCTCTTTGTAGCTATTCCTATTCAATCAGGTAACGTCTACACCTTCTGCCCATACCATTGGTGTTGGCAGTACGGTTAGGTACGATGCTAGCAGTGTCTGCGTCATCTCCAGTCATGCCATCATCATGTTGTGTAATCACCCTCTCCACATCTAGTCACATGAGTCGAAGATGCGAATATAGATATGGGACCAAGCAAGGAAGAGGTTGTGCTCACTCTCAACTCCAACTAGCATATGTACCAGAACTGAAAGGGTGCTCTTGCTCAGGATCATGTGGGCAATTCTACCAACTGATCCCCACCCCAGCCCAGGGCAAATTGAACTCTATAATGTTATTTCCTTCCCCTGCTTTTCAAACTTCAAAAGCCAACATGTCCAAGACTCGCAGAGAGCACCCATAATGACCACAGTCCAGATAAAATGAGCCATCATCCATCCCACCTTCTCCTCCAGTTAAAAAGACCATCTGTCTCACATTCACATATTCCCGCTTCACTCAAAGCTATAAATGAATGATGATTTTTCTATGGCAAGAAAAGCGGCCATTCCAGCTGGCTGCAGCCCCTACGGCAAATCACCCAAAGCAGTAGATGATTCCAGTATGAAGATTAAAATCCAAATCTTGGCTGGGAGCAGAAAAGCATTCCCGTCCTAGAAACTGGCTCAGAAGACCCTTTGCCTAATTAACTGCTGCAGGTGGATGGCGGTGAACGTCCTTCCAGTTATTTTTGTAGTTATCACATATGGCTGGGCTGAGACGTTTTCCCCCTCCCCACTATGAACTTGGCACCTCAGAGGTGGAACGTTTTGGGTGATAGCTATCATTCCCCGCCGCCACCGCCACACACAAGTAACTCATAAAACTCATAAAAAACTAATCTCTATCAGTTTATGAGGGAAAGAATTAGGAACGATATTAAAGTATAAGGTGTTAGATGAGCTCCGCTCTTTCCATTTTAATTTTAAAAGCAAAGCCTCAGAGAAAAGTTAGCTTTCCCTGGATTTTTCATGTCTGGTTTCAAATATGGAAGATCACCCCTCTCTCTAAAAGCCTATTCTCAAACATGGCAATGGACAAGCTTGGTTACAATGGTAACATGGTGAAACTCCCTGTTGTTTGATGATGATGATGATGATGATGATTTAAATTTATGGATTGCCCAACCCCGCAAATGGGCTATGGCTGATTTACAACCTCAGACAGATAAAACAGTTAAAATATAACCAGCCTAATAAAATTATCACCCTACAGTAATAAAACAACCAGATCAGATGGCGATCAACCCCCTTTGCTGGCTGCAGTGCCCTCTGCACAGCAGGGCCGGGAAGGAGACATCGGGGCCATAGAAGAAAAGGAGGGTGCCAGTCCTAACCATTGCTGCCCTCAGCTAAAAGCCTGGCGGAACATCTCTGCCTTACAGGCCCTGTGGAATTGCATAAGATCCCGCAGGGGCCTGATGCTGTTTGACAGAGAGTTCCACCAGGCTGGGGCCAGAATCGAAAAGGCTCTGGCCCGAGTCAAAGACAGCCAAACCTCCTTAGGGCCAGGGATCACCAGTAAGTTTGGTGTAGTGGTTAAGTGCGCGGACTCTAATCTGGGAGAACCAGGTTTGATTCCCCACTCCTCCACTTGCACCTGCTAGATGACCTTGGGCAAGCCATACCTCTGTACCAGCTGTTCTCTCAAGGACAGCTTGGGAAAGAGCTCTCTCAGCCCCACCTACTTCGCAGGGTGTCTGTTGTGGGAAAAGGGAAGGGAAAGGAGTTTGTAAGCTGCTCTGAGACTCTAAGTGAGTGAAGGGCGGGATATAAATCCAATCTCTTCTTCTAAATTGTTATCTGCTGATCATGTCAACATTACGACAGAGGACAAAATTCAGCTTGGTGTCTCTTTGTTCATTCCTATATTTTAATGGTAAGCAACTAGGGGTGTGTGGAACATCAAGCCTTCTATGTACCAAATGATCTATCTACTAAAGCTGCTTTACCTGTCTGCCATGTCAGGGTGTTCCTTCTCTCTCTTTTTATCCATGGTATTATCATAGGTACGGTGATGAGAGACAACATGGCTGAACGTGCCCTGTGTTCTCACTAGTTCTTCCTTGTTTGGCTTCTAGTGGCGAATAAAACCAGAGGAGCTCTTTCTTTGAGTATGTTGGGAAGGATGCACTTGGTTCATTTATCTTTCCTATTATATAAAGCCGTTTTCAAGATTCCATGGGGCAAGATTCCATGGGGCACCAAAATCAGTTGGCTGGATAGACTGCCACTCAAAAGGGGGACCCTGGCCACTGGCTGCATTCTCTCCCTGCTTTGCCTCAGTCCTGCCCACAGAGCCACCGTCCAGCGTCTCGGCCTCAGACTGGAGGGAGCCAGTGAAGGTGAAGGACCGACTGCGTGCTGGGTCCACTCTTCTCCTCTGCCCACTGCCAGGTGGGTCTAACTGTCCCCTCAGTGGCCTGCTTCCGTCAGTGAAAACACAATGGACTTTCAACATAAACCCCCTCCCCCGCACATTGCTAGCGTGCCCAGAATAAACTGTGAAACGGGGGCATTTCACACAGCACCCCATAGCGCTTCAGGACCGGTACAAAAACTGAAGAACGCTTGGGAGGAGTTTTCAAGGTAAACCTGCTCAGGAATGCTTCCCCAACAGGAGAGGCACATTTCTATGCGAAAGGGCCAATATGTTCCATTAGGGAACCAGTACTGTGTGAAATGCCTGACAGAAACCATTACTGAAGAGTTCCTGAAACGGAACATATTGGTTGTGTGAAATTCCTCAGGGTCTTTCTCCTGCTTAGTGCCCGTTGCTAGGCAACCAAGCTTGCTTCTCTGAAAGCCCCTTTCCACACCTATGTTGGGCTCTGGGAGAAAACTCATTGGGGCCATCTGAACAGAATGCCATATTGGCCACCCCCCAAAGCAGTCATTTTCTCCAAGGGAGGGGGGAAGATCTGTTGTCTGGAGCTCAATTGTAATACCTGGCAATCTTCAGGCTCCATCTGGAGGTTGGCTACCCTAGGCATAGCAGTCAGTGCTTCAGAGCAGGATCTGCTAGACCCAGTTTCTTGTTGAGTGGGTGATTTCGGGCCAGTCACAGACTTTAAGCCTAACCCACCTCACAGGGTTCTTGTGCAAGTCAAAAAGGGGGAGAGGAGAATGATGTCAGTTGCTTCGGTCCCCATTGCAGAGAAAGACTACTTTTCCTCCAGGGGAAGTATGGTTGTCAATCTCCAGGCGAGGGCTGGAAACCACTCAGAATTACAAGTGCTCTCCATATGGCAGAGATCAGTTCCCCTGGAGAAAATGGTGGACTCTACTTCCTTATACCCTGCTGAGATGGACCCTTTATGACAGCCAATGTGACATAGCAGTCAGGGCTTCAGAGCACGGTGGAGGCTACGGTGGGGGGAAAATGGAAACTTGAAGGGTGAGGTTGATGAGTGGCTGGGAAGGAGGTAGGGTTTCCAACTCCAGGTGGAAAATTCCTGGAGACTTGAAAGATGGAGCCTGGAGACAGTGAGGTTTGAGGAGGAGTGGGAACTCAGACAGGTACAATGCCATAGACTCCACCCTCCAAGCCAGCGAGTCCCTCATAGGGAACCATTGTTGCCAATCTCCAGGTGTGGACTGGTGATCACTCTAGGGGGGAGGGGGAGGAGATGGAAAGCTGAAGCCAGGGGGCAGATAACATTACATTGACAGTTGGCTGGGAGGTAAGGTTGCCAACTCCAGGTTGGGCAATTCCTGGAGATTTGAGGAGTGGATCCTGGAGAGGGCAAGGTTTCAGCAGGGGTGGGACCTCAGACAGGTTCAATGCCATAGACTCCACCCTTCAAACCACCCATTCCTTCATGGGGAACCATTGTTGCCAGGGGATCTCCAGGGGAGGGATGGGGATCATGCTGAATTACAACTGCTCTTCAGATGGTAGAGATCTTCCCCTGGAGAAAATGGTGGACTCTGTGTCATTATACCCTGCTGAGGTCACCACAGCAAATTGACACTGAGTGCCCAAGGCAGGGGCACTCTCCCAGAGCCTCTTTCTAGAGCCCGTTGTATGTATTTCCACAACGGGCCTTATTCCTAGTTTAAAATAAAGCCCATAGGCTCCAGACAGCTTACCATCTTATAAACAGTAAACGGTATTCAGTAAGTGCTGAACTGGTTTCACAGCCCCTTCTATGGGCATACCCCAAACTCCAGAAGATTGACTGCTAACTACAACGATGTTTCCCAAGACACTGCCTTGCTAACCTATCAATTCCTTTATTGCCCTGCCAACGCTGCCAGGACAGAAGCCACCAAACGTACAGTCTAGACCAAGATCACAACTTCCACTTCCCATCAACCTCTGCAAAAGCAAGAAAGATGGTAGCACCATCTTTGTTTAAAACCCAATTCTTGAGACAAACCAGCCCCCTCGTCTTGAATGTTTCCACAGCCGTTAGCAGCCTATAAACTATTGAGTTCCTTGATCTTTCAAAATATGTGGTGGGGAAGCCAAACCCACCCGCCTTTCCACCACCACCCAAGCTTTCTTCTCCTTCTCTACTGGCAATTGACCCTCCCTTTCTTGTAAATAACCCCCTGCCCAAATAAAGCTGTTTTAGAAATTAAGCATCTTCTCATTGGATAGTTTACAGCCAACTCTTGACAAAGCTCATGGATTACGTTCACACCTCTAACGTGGTCTTTCCATTATTCCTTGCCACTGGGAAATTCCATGGATTGCCTAATCCTTCATGCTTCATCAGCTGATGCAGTCTGTGGCTCATATAGCCTCACTTCAGTGCCTGGAGTCCCAGTAATATGCAGTTCAGGTAATCCTTTGCACCTGCACAAAATAATGTAAATTCACCTGGCACTGACTTGGCACAAGGGTTAGGGAAAGAAGCAAAAATAAACAGAAGTCATGTGGCACTTTAAAGACTAACACATTTTTATACTTATTCAAGCTTTTGTGGACTAAAGCCCGCACCTTTTGTGCTAGACCCTTACCACACACACACTAACTACTAGGGTTGCCAGCTCTGGGTTGGGAAATACCTGGAGATTTGGGGGGTGGACCCTGGGGGACCGTGGTGTTTGGGAAAGGAAAGGACTTCAGCAGGATATGATGCCATAGATCCTACTCTTCAAAGCAGCCATTTTCTCCTCGGGAACTGATCTTGGTCAACTGGAGATCACTTGTCATAATGGGAGATCTCCAGATGCCACCTGGAGGGTGACAACCCTGCTAGGTACACACACTCTCATGTGTACATATGAGGAAGAAAAAAGAATGGTAGACAGCAGGGTCCAAGGACCAGGAAATGCAGGAACTACAAGGTAAGCTGCAATAATGTAAAATTCTGATTCAGTCAAGAAAAATACAGAGGTCAGAGCATGTATTTGCCTAGTGAATATATGTCTGCCTAGTGAGCACCCATGGTATTATCTGATAAAGTGATCTCTAGTCCACAAAGTGCTTTGAATATGTAGATATTCAGATGCTTGAAACCTCCTAAAATCCCCATGGTTTGCAACATGGTCTATGTATTGCCAAATGTATGAGAACTGCCCCAAACCTCACAAATCCTGCATGCTTTAACAAATAAAGGATTACAAGAGCTGGGAGGCAGTTGTAGGGCTTTGGGTTGCCAACTCCAGGTTCATAAGTGCCTCAAGATTTGGGGGTAAAACCTAAGGAAGGTGGTGTTTGGGGTGGGGAGGGACTTCAGTCACAGAGTCCACCCTCCAAAGCAGCCATTTCCTCCAGGAGAACTGATCTCTTGTCACCTGGAGATTCGTTGTTATTCTGGGAGATCTCCAGGTGGCACCTGGAGATGGTTCACTTTAGAGTATAGCTTCTTGAAGGTAATAAATAGGAGACAGATGAACACTTTTATGGAAGAAAGAAAAAGGCAAAAATAGGAATACTGAAACTGAAGCCCATCTTGGATTCAATAAACTCTTCAGAACAGCTCTGAAATGGCAGCCGTCTATTGAGAACAAAACACTGGAAACTTGTCAGGTTTAGACAAACAAAGCAAAAGAAAGAAATCCAAATATGGCTATTGCTGAAACACAACTGGTGCTCTCCTTTATTTATGTTGCATTAGCATTATGTTTTTAAAATGACTTGGAACTCACAAACCTTGCTTTGATGAATTCCGGAATCTCTGCAGAATTGGTTACTCCCCCAAAACGTAAATCTGCCAGCCTTTGCCAAATCTCTCAAACCAACAGGTCAGAGGCAATAATTAGCACAGAGTCCTGTTGAAAAACGGAGAAGCGTTGATCTGGTGAAGCATTATGCTAAGCTGGAAGATTTATTTAGCTTCAGCACTATAAAAGGGGAGGGGGGGGTCTGCTTAGACTCATTCATCTAATTTATACATCTGGAAAGTGGCGACTCCCCCTCCCTCCACCCTGTCTCTGACCCTGACTGCAGCATTAGTAATGACAGGAAGTACATCTGGGGGGGGGGGGATTGTTTTCCTAAGCTACTGGAGTTTCTGTGCAGTAACGCATGAATTTACTGCACTTGATAATATAGCCTGTGTTTTTATTCTGTTAGAACAGGAGTCATGGTAAGCCATTATAAGTCATTTGATATTTACCATATATCCAAATGCTTTCCAAACAGTTGTCAACATTGTGTTTGCTTTTTTTGACTGCTGAGGTGCTAAGAGAAGCAAGGATTCCCAACAGAAACAGAGAAAGCATTATTCATGGCTGGAACGCCACCTGCCTCTATTAGCAAGGGGCAAGGACGGCCCTACCCTAAACCAGAGAGGGGGCTTCACCTCAGGCACCTGATGAGCCATTAAACAAGGGAAATTGTCACATGGTTTGCTCATGATGGGCACAAACTAGGCCTGACAAGCCCCCAGTATGGGCAGGGAATCCCATGCCCTGAGGTTTTGTTCTTTGCCACTGCTCCAAGTGGCGGCAGGGGGGAATTGTTAAAAATCATTGATCTTGCAGGAGTGATGACATCACTTCTGTGGAAAACCAGGAAGCAATGGCAGTAGTTCTAGGAAACTGCTGTTGCTTCCAGGTTTTCCCTCAAAGTGACATCGTCATGATCATGATGCCACTCTCCCACACCAGGTCCCCCACCCCCTACCTGCCTGCCGGTTGCCAGGCTCAGCCTCAGTTCCTGCATTTTAATCTCAGAACAACTGTGTGAGGCAAGTTAGGCTGAGAGAATGACTTAGCTTCATGGCTAACTGGAGACAGTAACTCAGATCTTCCCACTCTTCTCAGTCCTATAGGGCTGTCCTAAGAACACTTTCTTGAGAGTAACCGCAATGAAGGAACCTGATTAGAAGTCTGAGTAGCCCTGCATAGGATTACATTGCTAGTCTTCATTTTATTTACTTCAAAACATTTTTACCCTGTCTTTCCAAAAGAGTTCAAAATTATCTGTCCGATACTCTGATCATTATACCATGGTAACTTCATGACTGGTTATAAATTCTGGTTATTTGGAAAAGAAGCTTCCATGTAATCATATGCTTAGGGGTTTCTTACTTGTACACTATTCCCTTGAAACAGGAATGATTAAGTGTACACAGGTGCAGCTTAAAATGCTGAGGGCCAAACTGGACAAAATGGCTTCCCTAAGTCTGTCACGAGTCCTTGCTGCCATTTTGTAGCACCAAATTCCCTCTTGGGAACTCTTTTAAGTAGTTCTGTTTGGGCTGAATTCTGGTCAGGACCGTCAATGTTTGGGGAGAGGATGGGCTGCTGCCTTCCCACACATGTCATTTTCCCAACCAGAAATGGTGCTAGGGGAGTTATTTGCCAACAGGACATTTGTAGCAAAACTCTGGAAGTAAGCCATAATGTTAGGACTGGGCAGACAGAGATGAAGAGTGGGAAGGAGGAAAGTGGAAATGCTGGTGGTGCAAGAACGACTGCAGATCGACTCCAAGGCAGAACATAAAGAAAACTGAGTGTGTCCGAAAATTCAACAGGAAAGCAGCAGTAACAGAAAGAGGCAATATGCTTTCGCCCTCCTCACTGCCAAATCTTTGTCCAGGTATGAATTTTTTGTTGTTGTTGTTTCACATGCATTTGTATATTTTGCTAAGATGCTGTTTTCAGGGAAGGCATTTTGCTTCCTTTCCTCCTGTTGGCAACCCCCCCCCCCAGCACCATTTCAGACCAGGAAAATGACATTGGGGGGGAAGCAGAAGTCCCTCTTCCTCTCACACTGCAGTGGTCCTAACCCGAACTGGGCCCTTGTGGTGCTGTTAAAAGGAGTTCCCAGTGGGAATTCACTGCTACAAAATGACGGCACATCTCTGGAGGGGATTTGGGAACGCTGTCTCATCTAGTTTTACCCTGAGTTTGAGTACACGCATAGCCCAAGAAAACCTGATGATTAGAAAAGTCTAGAAGAGGGAGACAGTCACTTCAGGAGACAAATTCTACAACACGATAGGTCCTCTGACACAAGGAAGGTGGAATTAGCATGGGAATCAAATCTTTGACTTTGGTAGTTTCTACTTCCCCTTAAGACACTTGAACATTTCTAGGTCATGGATTGCCAACAGCAGACAAGAATGGTGGCTTCTATTTCATTCTGTGCATGCAAAAGTATATGTATATACTTGATAAATTAAGTGTGTATATGAGCATTTATATACGCACACAAACCAAGTAAGATAGTTAGCATAAGAACTTTAGAACATAATTAGGAGCCCTACTGGATCAGACCAGCAGTCCACCTAGTCCAGCATCCTGTCTCACACAGTGGCCAACTGGTTGGCATAGAGCCCAAGACCTTCCACTGATGTTGCTTCCTGGCTCTGGGATTCAGAAGTTTAGTGCTTCTAAATGTGGAGGCTCCCCTCAGTCACATGGCTAGCAGCCACTGATAGACCTATCCTCCATGAATCTGTCTAATCTCCTTTTAAAGCTGTCTATTCCTGTGGCCATCACTACATCCACTGGTAACAAATTCCACATTTTAATCATTCACTGTATAAAGAAGTATTTCCTTTTGTCTGTCCTGAATCTACTGCCCATCAGCTTCATTGGATGCTCTCAAGTCCCAGTATTTTTGGACAGAGAGGGAAAGTTATCTTTGCCAACTCTCTCCGCCCCATACATAATTATATGTCCCCCTTAGTTGTTTCTTTTCTAAACTGAAAAGTCCTAGACTCCTTAGCCTTTCCTCATAGGGAAGGTGCTCCAGCCCACTAATCATCTTGGTCGCCCTCCTCTGTACTTTTTCCAGCTCTGCAATTTCTTTTTTGAGATATGGTGACCAGAACTGTAGACAGTATTCCAGATAAGGCTGGTCTATAGATTTATACAGGGGCATTATAATATTGGCCATTTTATTTTCAATCCCTTTTCTAATAATCCCTAACACAGAGTTTGCCTTTTTCACTGCTGCAGCACACTGGGTTGACACTTTCATTGATTTATTCCCTATGACCCCAAGATCTTTTCCCTTCTCAGTCTCAGCAAGTTCAGACCCCATTAGCCTATACCTGAAGTTGGGATTTTTTTTTGTCCAAATGTGCATCATCTTCAACTTACCAGCAGTGAACTTCATTTGTCACATCATCACCCACTCACCCAGTTTGTG
The DNA here is from genome assembly GCA_029233225.1 of Lepidodactylus listeri. Lineage (NCBI taxonomy): Eukaryota > Metazoa > Chordata > Lepidosauria > Squamata > Gekkonidae > Lepidodactylus > Lepidodactylus listeri. The sequence continues at coordinate 25,498,154 of JARCFY010000012.1, forward strand.
GAGATCCTCTTGGAATGCTTCAAAATTAGCCTTGGTTTTCACCATCCTGAAAAATTTCGTCATCTGAAAACTTGGACAATACACTACTCACGCTTAGTTCATTTGTGAATAAAATACCGATCCTTGTGGGACCCCACTGCTTACTTCCCTCCATTGTGAGAGCTGCCCATTTATTCCTACTCTTTGCTTCCTGTCCGTTAACCAGTTTTTAATCCATAAGAGAACCTGTCCTCTTATCCCATTTCTACTAAGTTACTCAGGAATCTTTGGTGAGGTATGTTGTTGAAAGCCTTTTGAAAGTCCAAGTATATAATGTCTACTTGGTCACCATTGTCTATGCTTGTTCATTTCCTCAAAGAACTCCAAAAGGTTGGTGAGGCAGGACTTCCCTTTGCAGAAGCCATGCTGATTTTCCATCAGAAGACTTTGTTCCTCTATGAGCCTAATAATTCTATCTTTGATTACATTTTGTATAGGACAGATATTAGGCTGACTGACCTGTAATTACCTGATTCCCCTCTGGATCCCTTTCTAAAAATTGGTGTAACATTTGCTACTCTCCAGTCTTCTGGTACACAGTTGAATTTAGTGATACATTACATACATGGGTTAATAGATCAACTATCTCCTGTTTGAGTTCCCTAGGTACTGTTGGATGTATGCCATCAGGTCCTGGAGATTTATCAGTTTTTAATTTCCACGGTAGGTCTAGAACTTCATCTCTGGTCACCTCAGTTTGGCCCAATTCATTAGACTCCCTTCATGAAAACAGTGGCTGTGGCATGGGTACATGGCCCACACATTCCACAGTGAACACAGAAGCAAAAAAATTAATTGAGCTTCTCTGCCATCTCCCCATCTCCCTTTAGCAATCCCTTTATCCCCTTGTTATCCAAAGGCTCAACTGGCTGGTTTCCTGTTCCGGATATTATTTTTTTAAAATGTTTCAAACAATAAGTATAATATCTGTTATTCCTTTGTTGCTACAGATACCTGTTGTCTTTATTTATGTATTTTTAGTTATTTATTTACTTATTTACCTAATTTATAGCCTGCCTTTCTCCCCAGTGGGGACCCAAAGCCGCATATACCATTCCTTTCTCCTCCATTTAATGCTAACAGTAATCCTGGGCAGTAGGCTAGGCTGAGAGAGAATAATAACCCCAAGGGCCGGCCCCAGGTTTTTTTATGCACTAGGCACCCCCGCCCCATTCTGATGCCCCCCCGTGCGACCACCAATTTTCTGGTCCCCCCCTTTGTGAGTGCCAGCGGTCTGGTTTCAGGGGCATGACAAAGGCAGGGGTGGGGGTGCTCCAGGAGGGAGCAGAGGAGGCGGAGATCAGGCCCGAGGAGATGGGCCACCACTGGGAGGTGGGGAAGAAAGGAGGCTGCCTGGCCTGCTGCAGCCCTTCCTGGCTGGAACTGCCAGATGGGGCTGCTTGCATGATGGCTCTGGAGCAGAAGCACGGCCAGAGCAAGCTCCGCTTGCCCGGGGCAGCTCCTGGGCCCCTTTCCTCCACCCCGCAGGGATGTCCCCACGTGCGCACCTCCCCTCCTCACATCCCCAGAGGCCCAAAACTGCATCCCTGCTGGTGGCGAAGTCTGCCTCCCTCGCTGGAAGACCTGCCAGTGTGCTCTTGTCAAGCCGGCGCCCATTGGCAGCTGCCTAATTTTTGTCAATGACGGGTGGCCCTGCACCCAGTGAGCTTCCATGGCAGAGTGGAGCTTTGAACCTGGGTCTGCCAGTTCCTAGCCCAACACTCTAACCCAGGGGTGTCAAACATGTGGCCCAGGGGCCGGATTAAAATGTTTTAAGCATGTTTTTATTTTGTTTAAAAAAATCTGAGAGGAGATAATTAAGATTCTGTCACTTCCCACAATTAGAAAAAACACCTGGAAAAGGGCTCTGCCCCCTGGCCTGCCCTGGACCCCATGCCCCCCCACCAAGAAGGGAGGGAGAAAGAGGCAGTCTGCCTGCCCTGGCCCTAACACCCCCCCCCAAAGGAGTGGGAGAGGTAGCCTACCCAAATGGCCAGTGACTCCATCCCCGCATGAGTCTTGGGCCAGCCAGGTGCTGCCTCCTTTGTCAGAATCTGTTTTGTTGATGGGGTTGCCATCTCCGGGGGGGGGGGGAGTATCTTGTTTTTTTAATAGAGGTGTTACCTGTTGGTGGCATCAGCTGCCCATTTCCCTTCATTAAATCCCTATTAAAGGAACAGGGCATTTTCTCCAGGCCTGTTGGCAACCTTACAAGTCACCCTTAGACGCACATAGGAGAAAACTTTACATTGGCTCACTCACTTCATTAAGGCATGCTGGATGCATCCCAAAGTATATGATTACCAAAGTGATGAAGATTGGGGAAAGTTTGCTCTATATTTCAAGCTGCTTTGTTTGGCGAGAGGAATTCCTTGCCTTGGCTGTTCGCAGGCCATTTTCTTTAGACAGGTGGCCACATTTTGAACTGATCTGATCAGTGTGTGTGTGTGTGTGTGTGTGTAATATGAGCTACATTTCACTTTGTAAGGCCTAAAATGAGAAAATAAGCTTAACCAGTGGCTGAAATGCATGTCTGAATCAACACAAAATGCACCTGATAATTTTTACTTCGTTCCTTCTGCAACGACTATGTGAAAATTTATGGATGGATGAATTTTCCCCTTGTTTGAAAGAAAACCCACACATCTGGTTCTCCACTCGCCCATCTGGCCACATCTGTTTGCACTTGTGCTTCTCATCTACAACCCTGCACGAGGGGCAGCAGTTTTTGAAAAAGGCATCTTTTTATTGATGTCACTGAGAAATAAGAAGGGTAATAACCATGTGGCGGCTACTGAACCCTTGTGGCTGCTGAAGTCAAGCCAACAAAAGGGGTCCATTTCTTGTTACTTTCTCTGATGCGTGAACTATATTTCTTCATCCACCTCAACCTGGCAAATAAGTATTCAGTGGGTGCTCTCTAAAGTTGTCGCTGTTTGGGTTGGCTCTGCCACTATGTCTTTAACAGCAGGTGGACACACACAAATTAAGGGGGTGATTTTCTTTCTTTCTTTTGTATGGAAAGTGATGAAAAAAACTTCACCTGCTAAATTTCTGTGTGCTAGGCCAGAGGGACTAGAACAGAATCTGTAAGAAGTGTGAACTTTAGCGTCCAGACCTTCCCATCCTGTCTGCCCTTCTGCTTTTGTCTTTCTTTACATCTCTTACTTCTGCTTTCGTCTTTCTTTACATCTCTTACTTCTATTTCCTGCCTGCTAATCTCATTATCTTGCTGTACTGATCTTTGGTGCTGTCTTATCAGCTGTACCCAGACAGTTCTGTGATGCTTTTTCCAGCATGTGAAACATCAGCCCAGTGTCCTCCTGGCTATACTCCTTCTTCTTCCAACTATTGGGGTGAAAGCATGACATTGTGATTATTGTAAGCTACAAAGAGCAACAGGGAGACATAAAGCATTCTTGCCTTCCCTTACTGCTTTTAAGAGCAGTTGGGATAGTGCTGTGGTAAGGAATGCAGAAGAGCTTGTGGCTGCAGTGGGGATGCGATGGAGCAATGCAATTTATTCGTTGTCCCAAGTGAGTAGTGCCTGGTGTGGAGGTCTGAGCAGGAATCCTCTGGGTGGAACAGAACACTCCTAGGACTGCAGCAGGGTCCGGTGGTGCTCTACACAACATTGAAATCTTCTCGTAAACCCGCCTCTACAAAGCAATTGGCATCATAAAGAAGCTTCAGAGCATCCTGATTCTTCTGTGCATTTCAATACATGGGAAAGCTGAGCACAAAGGCAGGAGAAGTGGGGCTAGTTGTTGATCTATATAATCTACATAAAGCAGTGGTTTTATTTCTACTTTATTTTTATTTCTCAAAACTCTTGTTCTGCCATTGGATCCATTTCCATTGGAAGTGGTGATTGCCACTTTGGGGTCAGGAAGCAATTTTTCTCCAGGCAAGTTTTACCGGGGATCCTGGAGGTTTTTTGTCATTTTCTAGCCACTGGGAGTGTGGGGAGGTATTTGTGAATTTCCCGCATTGTGCAGAAGGCTAGGACTAGATGATTCTGGAGGTCCCTTCCAGCTCTGATTCTGTGATTCTATTATTCTAAGATGTGCACTTATCTTTTACGCCCAAACCCAAATTCTGAAAATAAGCCAAATCTTCTGCTTCAATTCGGAATATTTTTGCATCACGTTTTTCCCCAATGCAGAACAGCCCATTGATGCAAACATACAGGTCCTGATCATGTTCTATCAGAGACTAATAGACTCTTGTCCGCAGGATAGGGTACCTAAGAGCAGTGTTCCCTCTAAGTTGAGTGAGTGTGAGCTAGCTCACAGTTTTTTAGCCTCCAGCTCACACATTTTTGTCTTGGTTCAGGAAGGGTGGCTCCAGTGCAAACTAATTTATGCAGTATCCAAATCACTTGCTCACAACTTTAAGGCCAGTACCTCACAAAGTGGAATTTTTGCTCACAAGACTCCACAGCTTAGAGGGAACATTGCCTAAGAGCAGTCCAGTCAAGTGCCTTCATCCACTTACACCACCACCAGTGGATTGCCAGTGCTTTGACAAGAACCTAGCTACTACTAATAATTCCTAACATCTGTATACTGTTTTCAGCTATCAGAACACTTCACACACAGTATCATAATAATCCTGACAACAATCTAATAAGGAAGATTTAGGTTTGCCAACTTTTAAACTAGTCTCTGCAGCAGCCTCTTTTAATATCACTTTGAGCTGTAGCAAACACCAGGAGATATTACTTACCTCCATGCCATGAAAAGCTTCAACTGCCCATTTCTACACATTAAGCCTTTGTTTAAGGGATGTATCATATTTCTCCTGGCCAGCTGGTGACACCATAGACACAAATGGACTCTTTGGAAGGTAGATTCTGTGGCACTGAGGTCCTTGTCATCTCCTGGCTCCATCCCTAAATCTCCAGAAGTTTCCCAGCCTGGATCTGGCCACTCTACCCCCCCATCCCCCGCTAAGCGGGACCCAGCAACACAACTAAATAATCCACTTTCAGGGCCCTTTCCAACTGGATTTTGCCAGTTCACACAATAAAATCCAGTTGGAAAATGCCCTGAAAGTGGATTGAAAGCAGATTATTTAGTGTGTGTGACCACAGCCTAAGTGGAGAACCAACAAAGACTTGCAGGGTCACTTCATTTCCCTTTGTGCAAACAGAGAAACTCTAACAGGGAGAAAGCAGAATGGATAATAACAGGTTTATCTAGAGATAGTAGCAGGCAAGGCACAGCATCTGGGCTGCTGGTTGACATGGATTGAGAGGCACCTGGCTGCACTGGATATGTACAAATCCCCTCAGGCCAGATGGTGTACATCCAAGGGTGTACACGCTTCCCGGCTGACTACTCTCCTTCCTACTCACCAACCAACCAACCTTTTAGCTGTCTACCCATTTTCACCTTTATTATTTGTCACTTTTATCCTCAATTGGGACCCAAAGCACCTTCCTGGTGGCAGCCCTGTGAGACAGATGAGGCTAAGAGAGTGAGAAACTGGCCCAAGGTCCCTCCCTCAGCTGGCTTCCATGGCAGAGTGGGGATGTGGGCATTTCCCAGACCCTACTCTAACCAATAAACCACACTGGCTTGTGTGAGGTGGCTGCTGCTGAATGGTAGCAAGCAGCTGGGCCTGGGTGACTCAGGCCAGTTGGGTAGGAGCAAGTTGCCTGGTGGTTGCTGCTAGGGCTGGCCTAGCAACAGTCACTAAGGGCATTCACTTCTTAGAGCTACAGACCCTGCTTCAGTTATTGGTGGGGGGGTGTTAATCTCCCAGTTTTCTTTTTCAGATTTCAGATATTTTTGCAAACCTGTGGCTCCCCCCCCCCCCCCCCCCCATTTGTAGGAAGATCTGTCTTGTCTGTCCATGGGCTCCAGTCTCCGGAGTTAAGCATCCACAAATTTGGCTATGTTGAGAATTAGATATATTGGTAAAGGAGTGACGTCAAATCCCCCCTAACTTCTCATTGCCCTCTTCCCAGTCCAGTGCCAAGTCCAGCAGCCCTATGGTGGTGGTTGTGATGGCCCTTGGTCCTTCACTCCATCCCTGGGAGGGACCCTGGCGTTTGACATGGGCAGTCCTTAAAGTATCAGTCTCCCAGGTACAGTTGTCAACTGCCTGGAGAAAAAAATAACGGAAGCTTAATGTGTGGAAAGGGGCGGGTGAAGCTTTTCATGGCATATAGGTAGATAACACCATCAGGTAAATAACATCACATTCAGTCTCTCTTAAAGGAAAGGACATGTTTTTTTCCAGGCCAGTATGCAACTCTACTTCCAGGCGATGACACGCTTCATGGGCAAGCACAGGCACAGTTTATTATGGCCACAGTCTACTATTGTCACTTACATGGTAGTGCCAGGAGGAGCTGCACACTCTATATTTCTGCCATGGCCTTCGTTTCTTCATACTCCTCGTGTGTGTGTGCGTGCATGCACATGCAGCACATGCACACATGCATGCTGTTGCATTCCACAGTGAAACTTGCCTTTCCTGGGGTCGGTCCGTGGCAATGACAGCACATCCAGAAACATGCTCCAAAAGGTGAAATATCTGAGATTCGCTCATAGGATGACACAAGCGTCTGCACAGCATGGATTAATAAAGCCTTGCCCTGCGAATGACTGGGGAGCACGCCAGAGTATCTTTTCTGTTAGTGAAATAAAGCAGCCGACTTTCAAGACAGTCAGAAATGTAATTTGTTCATTTCTCAAGTCTAGCAACACATTGCAGTCTCTTTGTAATGCAGTGTGATGGGCGGAACGTATGTCTTGGCTTGGGAAATTACACATTTTTCCAGTGGAATGAAGGCTAGGACCCTTCACTCCAAGGCAGTAGCAAAGCAGGCTGCTTTTAGAGCAGAGATGTGCCCAGAATGAAACATTGTTTATGACCAGTGGAAAAACCAAACGAACTGTATTTCCTGCATCAAACACCAAACTGTTTCTTCCCAATTTATGATCCAGCTGTAAGCTCTGACAGTTCCTAGGGAAGGGGCTTCTTACAGTTCTGTTTCTTACTACAAATTTGTATTATCTTTAAACAGAGAAATGAACACAAAATAAAATAAAAACCATTGCAATCGGACAGAGCACAGTGAAAGCATAGGCAACCCAGTAAAAGATTGCTTCAGCCAAAACAGCTCACGGCTCCCAGGGCCTTCTGGAATTATTAGATCTTTCGTCAGTTTCTGGAAGAAAAGGATCAGACTTGGTGGGTGTTCCAGGAGGCAGAATTCCATGACAAGTATGCAGACTCTAATCTGGGAGAACCAGGTTTGATCCCCAGCTCCTCCACTTGCAACCGTTGGATGACCTTGGGCAAGCCATAGTTCTGACAAGAGCTGTCCTTGAAAGGGCAGTCCTCAAAATAACTCTCTCAGCCTCACCTACCTCACAGGGTGTCTGTTGTGGGGAGGGGAAGCGAAAGGAGTTTGTAAGGTGCTCTGAGACTCCAAGTGAAGGGCGAGGTATAAATCAAATCTCTTCTTCTTCTAAAAAGGGGATTCCCCCAACTTGCTGAGCCTGTGGACACATTTGGAATGTTAAGAAACAGTAACAAGTGCCTCCACAAAATGGCTGCCATGAGGGAGCAAGTGTAAGAAACTGGAGTTTTCAACTCAAAACCGCAGACCCACAAAATTCAGTAACGGCTTTCCAGTGTTAGCTCTAGTATTATTAGAGAGCCAGTTTGGTGAAGTGGTTAGAAGCGAGGACTCTAACCTGGGAGAACCGAGTTTGATTCCCCACTCCTTCACATGCAACTACTGATGTGACCTTGAGTCAGTCAGCAGTTCTCTCAGAGCTGTTCTCTCAGGAGCAGTCCTCGAAAGGGCTCTCTCAGCCCCACCTACTTCACGAGGTTGTGGGGAGGGGAAGGGAAAGGAGATTATAAACCACTCTGAGACTCCTTTGGGTAGTGAAGGGTGGGGTATAAATCCAATCTCTTCTCCTCTTCTTCTCTATATGGGACTTACTTTGATAAGTGTTGAGAAATGGCAATTAAATCCAAAGTGCTGCTGCCAAATTAGTCACCATAACTGGTCACCTGGAACACGGCACTGTTACATCTAGATGGGCTACCAGTTGGTTTCTGGGCCTGATTCATAGAGCTGCTTTTTGACCTTTAAAGCTCTGAGCTGACTGGGCTCAGAACACATCAAGGACCACCATCTCCTGTATAAATATACCTGGAGTATAAGAATTTCATCAGAGGCTCTGCTGTGGTGTCTCCCTATCATCTCTCAGGTGTGTTGTGTAATCATGGCAGTGCCTTTTCAGCAATGATGTCAAAATATTTGAATTCCCTTCTGAGATAGGAGGGCCCTTATGCAATAGCAGATGGCAGTTATGGAAGGCAGATGGCAGTTATGGAAAACCTTTGTTTTTTGAATTTCACCTCTAACTGCTGTTAGATTTTTTATTTTGCTCTATTGGCTTTCTGATTTTAGATGTCCATGTCATTTCTGTTGTTTAGATATTATCTGGTTGTGTTCTTTTTTAAAAAAACAACAACAGCATTCTATATGTGCTTTGGAAAATGTTAAGTTTCCTTGGGGCTTCAGCATAAAAGGGCAAATACATTTTTCAATGAATCAGGGAATAGAGGGGAGGAGCACCTGGAAGAAGGAAGTCCCTGTAACGTCGGTCATCACAGAATGGCATGAGCCAATCAATGCAGTTGGTCCGCTTCATTCATTGTTCCCTGCAAACTGGAATCCAGGGAGAGACTGGCCAACAGTTTTGCACTGGCTTAGTGAAATGCCATGACCTCAGGAGCAGTGCTTGATCCAAGAACTTTGTTCTTAGTTCCCCGTAAGACCTCTGCCTTGTTGAAGAACTTTTCTGGTTCGAGCTAGATGGTGCCCTAGACATTCATAAGATGAACTCTTTTGAGTTGTTATCCGAATGACATTGCCAAAAGCCAGGGTTTTTTGTACTGCTGAAGAAGCACTTCAGATTCACTTCTCCTCCCCCCTTTTTTATCACAGCGAATATCACGGGTATCTTGTCACAAATACACCCCGTTGATCTCTCTGTGCGCGAGGCCACGATTCAACATTCTAGCCACCACTGCAGTCATACCCCATGCCAGTCACTAACAAGGCCTTGTGGAGCATTTGATTTCATCATTTGTAAAAGGGCTGGAAAAGCAACGGGCCAGTTTCTAACAACAGTCGCTCACTCTTGGCCAACAGGCTTGGCATGAGAAAAGAGCCAAGGGGGTGGTTTTTTCCCCCTTTCAGAACAGCCTTTTTTAACATTCCACTGCGAGCTAAAGTGTTTGCAAATTATGGTTTCGAAATGGCCAGATGTTTCTTCTGAGAGAGAAATAGATGGCCCCGAAAGAGGAAAGATGAGACCGGCTCTCTGGTTTGTTACAACCTGTCAGCTTTGCAGTTAACGGATGGCATTCGATCATTTGAAAACTACTAAATTTGGGTGATTGATGCATTGATACTGCAGCCGCAGTATATTTATAGCTGTATCCATCAACGTGATGCCATTTGCACAGCATCACTGTGAAAGGTGGGAGGGAGGGAGGGAGATTAATCTGTCAGCCTCGTACAGACTAGCAGCAGTGGAACGGTTCTCCTCAGACTGGAGTTTTTCACACAAGGCAGACTATTGGTTTCACGTGTTCCTTTCGCTGCTCAACTCCATACCAGAAAGAAGCAACTTGTTTCTGGTGCCGTCTGTTTCTTGTTTTTAGAGAGGACTGAGACTCAGAAGGAACTTCCATGACATTGAGCATCAAAGTGAGGAAGCAAGGCAAGATAAATAGACCGAAAGTTGATGAAATGCAGTGAGGGAACTCTCAGAAGGACCACCCAAGTGCCTTGATTGGAATGGCTTGCCTAGGAAGGTGAGATGGTGAGATTAAATGGTGCTGTAAGTGGTTTTCTGTTGGACAAAACTGAGATAGCTTGGCATGCCTTGGTCACTGAGGAAGGATAACAATAGTCATTAATGGGCAATCACCACAGCAGGTCACTTTTTCCTGTTTAGATGGTCAGCCACCCAGAACTTGATCCAGATCCACCTGAAGAGTGGTGGTGAGCTGAACTTGATTTTTCAAAGCTGAAACTGGAAGAGTGTCAACAAAGACAGATTCTACTGTTAAATGACTTGCCAAACTTATGGTGCTGGAGAAGACTCTTGAGAGTCCCTTGGACTGCAAGGAGATCAAATCAGTCAATCCTAAAAGACTGACTGTTCCCTGGAAGGCCAGATGCTGAAGCTGAAGCTCAAATACTTTGACCACCAAAGGAGAAGGGAGCACTCAATGGAGAAGACCTTGATGCTGGGAAAGACTGAAGATCAAAGAAGAAGAGGACAGCAAAGGATGAGAAGGCTAGAAAGTGTTATCGATGCAGCGAACATGAAATTAAGCAAACTCCGGAGCATGACAGGAGGGCCTGGTGTTATGTGGGCCATGGGGTCGCAAAGAATCAGACTCGACTGTGCAACTGAACAACAACAACAACCAACTTTATTCCTGAACCATCTCACAGCTCATACTTCACATCTTCTAAAAATGTGGCCCTATCATCAGGTTATGCCTGCTAGCCAGTATGGGGGATCAATAGACCCTTATGGACTGGGAGAACACAACTGGCATAAAATACAATGCAAGCCTAGCAACATCCTCGCATTAGCAGGCAGCTACCACTGGTGTTAGTTACCTCTGTAATGGTGGGTCTCTGCCAGTGCAAGTGGGGAAACTGTGTGGAGTTGGGGGGCATGATGGAGGAGCCGCAGAGAGAGTTGGAATTCTGTGCTTACTTGGGGTCATATCTCAATCAGGGATCAGCCCCTTTCCCCACGATGGAGTAACTGTATACATGTGAAAGACATGCCACAATCTAAAACACTCCCATGAATATTCTTTCCCCCACAGGCCTGATTTTGAGTCAATAGACAGCCACCCCCCTGCTGGTCCTTTGTAAGGAAGCCACACGTTTGATAGATGAACATACCATATCTGATGGCTGCAGTCACCAAAGAGGTTTAACTTCTGATCGGTTTGCCGGCTCATCGTGTCTCTGAAATGAATACAGAACAGCTTTGCCTGCTACATGCAGTGGTAGTGGCGGTAGAGTGAACTCTCACAGTAGGTGGGATCAATTTTACCCCGGGAATCGTGGATGGTCAGGTCAGATAATTAAATGATTTCAGGAAGGAACCACATTTTCCATAAGGCTGTGCAAATGTGTGCATATGTGAAATAACAACATGGACTTGAACCACCAAATGGTTGAATGCCGCAACGGTTTTAAAATGATTTGATTCGGCCTTTAGTGTGGCGGTGGGGGGGAGGCACTCTTATATACCTTATCAAGTGCTGGAATAGCCACCCTTCTCCCAAGTCTGTTTTGGCCCTTGAAAAGGCACGGCAGGGAAGAGAACAAAAGTGCTGTCCAGTGGGCCCAACCTCGTGACATTTTAAATTTATTTATCTATCTATTTTATTCCATGCAGTTTCTATATCGCCCTATCTCGCAAGCGGGCTCAGGGCAGCTTACAACATTCAATAAAACAATCATTCATCAATTTTTTAAAATCCATAAAAATCAGCAGGTACAGTTAAAATCCTTGATGGCAGCTTAACAAGTCTAATTACGGTGCCTGCTGTGCCAATGCTAGGAAGGGCACCTTTCTCTTACCGAGACTCGAGTCAGCTGGTGCTGATGCTAAGTTGGTGAAGGCAGTGCCCTGAAGCAAGAAGGAAAATGGGGCAGATTAAGTGAGCAAAGCAGGGAAGGCCGATATGGTTTGGACATCTGCCACTTCAGCCAAAGGCCTGGCAGAACAGCTCCATTTTGCGGCCCTGAAGAACTGTAATAAACCCTGCAGGGCTCTGATCTCAGTCGGGAGCATGGTCCACCAGGCAGGGACCAGGGCTGAAAAGGCCCTGGTCGAGGTAAGGCAGACGTCTTTCGGGCTGGGGACTGCTAAGCAGTGCTGCTCAGCTGAGCGCAAGGCTCTTCAGGGCACATATGAGGAGAGAGGGTCCCATACGTATGCTGGTCCACTTTATGGTGGCAGTGTCCTCATGACAGCCACAAAGATGCTATCATGACTAGCTTGGGCCTAAAGGGACTAGAATGTAGGATGAAGAATGGAAGAATACCTAGAGGGTACCCTGTTTTCTGCCTTATTTACTCTACAGTTCTCAGTGAGCCCCTACTAACCAAAACCATTAGAAATTTCCATTCCTTCTGTTTCTCTAGTCTCTCTTTTGGCAACCTGATAGCCATTAAATGTGCCACAAAGAAAGGATGTTCCCACCTCTGTCTTCTGTGCCATGCAGACCACAAACAGGTGTCCAGAGGCAGCAGTGAGGAGGAGGAGATTGGATTCAAAGGAAATTTGGTGGGATTCAAAGGAAAGCCGGTGGAGACATTACCAAAATTAAGTTACTGATGGGCTGTGTATTACGGAACTTTAATTTTTAAAAAATAGGATTCGGCACTGTTACGAAGCCCGGCTCCCCGTCTCTGTGTCTGAACAACAAGAGTTCCATTTGCTGCCACCCAAATCCAGACTGTTACCCTCTATCTAAGGGCTAATGATGCACATGTGGTTTGTTAACTTTACTTTTCTTGGACACAATTGTTCATGATGTTGACTGTACGTACCTTTAATGGAAATCAAGAGACTCTTGGGGTCTTGTTGCATCAGCCCAATAAAACCGCTGCTTTTGCTTCTGAAGAAAAGAGTCTGGTCAGCCTGACATGCTCTTCTTCCAAGAAAGCAGGCAAAAATGCTATTTAAAATCTGGTTAAGATTATGCATTTTCTGCTTTAGGGGTTTGCTAAGCTCATTATAGAAGCAGAATGAAATTCCACAGTACATTTAACATTTTTTTATTGTTATGATTTTCTGTGCTTTGCTGAGCTAATAGAAATTGACTTAGGCCATCCGTGATCCAAGAAGGAAAAAAGCGTAGGAATTCTGCAAGCCTGAACGCCATTACGATGCTGTGAGACTACCAGTTTGGCTACTCGGATGCATGATTTAGTCCAAGGAAGGATTAAGAGGCTTTCATTTCAATTTCCAAGTTATGAAAAACCATACAAGCTAAGACAATAGAATTTTGCCACATATTTGAAGCAAGATCACTTCTGGGAAGCCATCAGACTTCTGGTCATATCTTGCATTTCATAAGGTATCATACTGCTTGCAGGTTGCTTGAAGATGTCACCCAAGTTTCCTTCACTGAAGTGTCTTCTTACCACTGATGGCCTCCCAACTGAGTGTTTTAATTTCTTACCTCATTGCTTCATGTGGAAAGCAGCGCTGGAACTTCTCCCGCTGCAAACCCGGTCAAATGAAACAAGAAATCCTAGCGATTTAATGACAGAATGGTTCTGTTAAATGATGGGTAGAGAAACAAAAGGAGGGCATGATGGCCGCCAGAAGGTTTATAAGAATTATGAATTTCTGCCTCCCAGAAAGTCAGGGCACTGGTCCACATGGCTCAGTATTGCCTACTCAGAGTGGCTCTCCAGATCTCAGGAAGAGAAAGGAATTGCCCCATGACCTGCGACCTTTAACACAGGCCTATTATGCACCCACAGCTTACTGCAGACTTTCTGAGCAGTCAAGCCTTTAAGCTTGACTTCAGATTCTGTGGCTGGCTTACACACCATTCTTTTTCTCTCTCTCCAGTGTATTTATTCTGCAGCTACAACAACAACAAAATGCAGTTTTCTTAATTGGGAGGGAACATCACTTGTGACATGTGGGGGGGGTGGCATCCATTTTTTTTTAATTAACACAATTGCCCCATTACAGCTGTACGGTAGTGTTAAGTGCCTTCTATTTAAATCCTCATGGTTCAGTAACTTGAATGAAAGGGAACACAAAGGAACAGAGGCAAAGTAAAAAGAAATCATCTTGAAACTGACAAAACTGGTTTTGAAACTGACTAGAGCAGCTGCAAAGCCTCATTTTCCATATGGAAAGTAAACTGAGCGCTGAAGGGAGGAAAATCAATGCAGAACGAAAAAGAAAACCTGGCAGACATGCACAGTGAAAGCAAGGGAAAACACCCAAGTATAATAGGCCATAATTTGATGGGGAAGGATCACTAAGGGGGAGGGATTGCTAAAATACACCTTGTACTGTGTCTTGAGGAAGCAGAAATGCAAAATGGGGAAAAAGCCAAGCTGACTCAGAGCAAGGGTGACTTGCAATGACTTCCTTGCACAAGCAGAAGTGTTCCATGGGATTCAACCCTGTGTCATTTTTTTTTCTCTTCCAGGGAAAAGTAGCAGTGCAGGAAGGGCAGTTTCCAGAGGCGAAAGGGTCTAACATCCTTTCACATTGGGACCTGACCTGAAGCTAAGCTGCACACAAACATCCCATTTAACTTTCAAACTTTAGTCAGGAAGATCATATCATGATCTCCCAACTCCTTCTGTGTTTTGAGCCAAGGGTTCCACTTGTACAACTACGGCACAGAGTATCCTATGCTCCTAAAGCTCAAGAGTAGAGGAAAATCACAACCCAGGAAACCTTGGCTCTTTCTGCCAGGCAAGACAACATGCGGGAACCCTAATCTCATCCTCTGCCTTGGGCTGGCATGATGAGGAACCTACACCACACCCAGTTCCCAAGGTCAACCCAATCAGCAATAATGTGCAGGAGCTGGGCAAGACCGAGGTAGTGTTGATTGGGAAGGCAGAAGTCCTGAAGCATGTTGTGCTTCCCACTTTCGATCAGGTCTGGCTGACGCTCAGTTAAGAACCATGGAGTTATACTGAATTCAGCTTTACTGCTTGAGAAACAAGCTGAAGCAGCCTTTAAAAAGGCATTCTTTCAGCTTTGCTTAGTTTGGAAGATGCCCCCCAACTGGATTTGGCTGATCTGGGCAATGGTTACTTCAAGGCTAGAGTGTTGTAATGCACTCTGTGTGGGTCTGCTCTTAAATACAACTTGGAGACTTCAGCTAGTTCAGAATACCACTGCCCAGGCACTATCAGCTGTGAAGCAGTGTGTGCATGCCACACCTGTGCTGCAGGTGCTCCACTGGTTACCACCCAGTGACTGGATTCACCTACAAAGTCCTTAATGGCCTTGGGACCACGTACCTGCAGGACCACATCCCCTGCTGTGCCTCACCCTGACAGTTCCATTTACCTGAGCAAAGCCTTCTCAAGGTGCTGGCCCACAAATGGCAACTTCTCATGTATATTCTGTGTGGTGGGTCCCATCCTGGGCAACAGCCTGCCTGAGATGATCAGGAAGACCCCCTCTCATTTTGTGGAATGTGTGTTCAGGAGGGCATTTTTACAAAGGGATTAGAATGGTAATAAAATGGAACAACACAGGAGATGTATATTGCACTGTCTATTGTACATACCACCTCCCTTTTTGTGCAATGTCCTCGACCTTCATAACCCCCTCTCTCCATTATGGTACTTCATGCCCTAGCCTGATTTTCGTATTGCTTTTCCAGGTCTGTGATCCTAATTTTACTGCATTGCTTATTGGAGATCTTTGCTGCCTGTTTGGATTGCTTCTCGTCGTTTGTAATCTGCCTTGAATCTCAGCGAGAAAAGTAGACCATAATGAAGATGAAGAAATGAAGACGAATATAATGATAATTATAACAATCCACTTATTTGTGCCAGAGGTAGTAGAATCTTTATATTTATTATCATGGTTTATATTTAAAGACAGGGCACACATTAGCAATATTGTGCGGACATTATTATGGGAAACAGCCTCACATGATTAGCCTTGCCATGGCCATAACATGTAGCACTAGCTATCCAGTCATTCAGGAACCCTGAACGATTTCAATACTAGGTCAGATGCCTCCCCAAAGTGGGGGCATTCGCACATTATTTGCTGTCCCAATCCCAGGAATGCCATGATGGTGCATGTGTAGCACTACTTAGAGGTATGCAATACTACATCTTTAAAAAAAAACATTTGCATAGTGCTACTCCAGAAAATAGGTTTGTCCTTTGTTAATGCTAATATCTGGAAGATAATGAGTGTCCCACTGCTGTCATCTTCATTGAAAAGAGTTTGTGCTTGGGGAAAGGGGAGAGAGCACTTCAAGACCTTTTCAAATGCTAAAACCATAAAGTTTCCAGCAATTCCTAGAGCTTATTCTATGTTATTTCCTGCTTTTGTTGGAAGTGACATGGCAGAGCATCTTTTTTTTTAAATTCTCCCACCACAAAAGGAGTGGGGGAGGCAGGGGACCCACCATCCCCTACTAGGAGAATATGACCCCTAGGTTGCCCTGATCCCCCCTCCATTAAAAATATCTCAGTTTTGGTGGTGTCAGCAAGGTCACCAAGGCACTAGCAGTGCACTGTGAAAATCCAGAGGAAAGGGACATTTCATTCAGCCAGAAGGCATGCCTTCTCTTCTGGACACATGAAAGAAGATTGTCTCAGCACCACCATGCTGGGGAATACCCCCCTCCCCTTCAAGTACTTTTTAAAAGCAGTTTTTAATAGGAAAAAATGGCCTGCTCACAATTTGAATGGGAACGAGGGCAAAGTCATGTGGAAAAGGCACACGACCAGGGATTGCTGAACTGGAGAAAGTGGACTCAACCAGCAATAAGTCAACTGGGCACGTGCAGAGGCTCATTTTAACATCTGTGCAGGATGTTTGTGGTGTGTTCTGGCTGTAAATAACATGTCTTTACAGTGGATCTTCCTCATAGTCTCCTTCTCACAGTAGCCCTTTTTGCCCCCTGGACAGCTGTTACTGAAAATCACAAGATGCGGCTTGGAAATGACCATGCAGATCAGGGGCTTCACTGCAGCCACTGGCACATATGCCTTTTTGTCCCTGTGGGTCCCATGAACTCCTGCATCTGTTTTTCTGGGAGCTGAAAAGGGGCTGCTGGAGTAAAGGGAACACGGGGAATATCCATGTCCGTGAGCACATTGTGCTGGCAGTTTTGAAGGATACAATCTCCCCCCCCCCCCCCCCCGCCAACACCTTCCTTTGCTGTTTGCCTCTGGGTATCCATCTGAACAGCTTGCTATTGTGATTCTTGACAGATCTCTGGATAATTTCCATCGAACGCTCATAACAACATTTTCTAGCCAACAATATCCAGACTGCATTCGTGGTTTTTAAAAACAAGCAAAACCCTACTAAGATGTCAACAACATTCAAAGATTGCCCTGGTTCAATACCAACAAACATTACACTGTGCTCCATTTCATATCATATGTGCAGAAAGTGAATTTTAAAAGGATGCTTGGGTGATGGAAGGGTCTGGGAGATGGTTACTCAAAAAAATCTGGAGATGATGTATCATTCGTTTGGTAATCCATTATGTCAAGTAATTGAGACATAGCACATATCTGGCTTCAAAGAGATTTTGCATTGGGCCAATCTGGGGCTGATTTTGATGTTGTGAAACTAATATTTTTGTCTTTATTGTAATAAGTAGGACTGTATTGTTTCCATGCTAAACAACTGCTGATTTCAGGAATTTTTTTTTAAAGCTTGTTTCTTTGTGCATTCTCCAAAAAACAGAGTGTTTGCTATTGAACATAAGCTATTTATTAATGTTGGAAAGATAGTTTTGCGGTGGCTTTAGATACACTTCACAGAAACACAGAATGACAATGAAAACCAAATAGGGTTATCAGTGACTGGCAACAGTTACGAATTGTATCCAGTCAGTTTTGCTTACATTCTCAAGGAATCTTGTAGGTGTGGATTGAAGGACTCATAATATTTCAGTAAAACTCAATAAGCTCAATGGAACCGCCTTTAACAGCACTTTTCTTCCACAGCCAATCTATTTCTTCTCTCTTTTTTTTTCATTGCAACCTATAGCTTTGTGGCATGCAGAAGGCAGGGTGTATTCCAGATATCTGATGACAGAACAGGCCTGTTAAAGTGCAAAGTAAGGCAGGATGAAGGATAGTATGATTATTTCTAGAAGGCTTTAGGCATGTAGATAGTGGCTGGAAATTCCACTTGATGGTGTTCAGCACCTGGCAACACAAAAGCAAAGTACATAAGGAATATCAAAACCCAAAATATGAAAAAAATGTGACAAGCATACAAATGTAAACAATATTTAATATACAAATAACAAATGTACAAATTCACAGAAAATCAATATGCCTAATTCTCAGCATTGCACCATCTATGGCTACTTAAATCTGGAGACTGGAGCCATGAACAGGCAAGACAGAGCTTTCTACAAACCTGAAAAAAGCCCCAGACCTGCCAAAAAATCTGATTAAAAAAAAAACCACTTGGGGGTTAAAACCCTCCCAAAGAATAGAATGAGTGCCTGTAGCTTTAAGAAATGAATGCCTTGTGTGGCTGTTGCTAGGTAACCACAACAGTATTGCTAGCCTTCTGGCCTTGGTTTCTATCAGTAAAAGGCAGGGGAAGGGGAAGGACCCATTTCAGGCCTGTTCTGGACTTTGAAGGAGGACTTACTGTGGCCAGGTTCCTCAGCAACCACCAGGTGACTTGCTACCATATGACTTACATGACTTATCCAGGCCTGGCTGCTCACTACTGTTCAACAGCAGACCCCACAGGAAAGCTAGTGAGGTTTAGAGATTAGTTTCATACTGGGATCTGGGAGAACCAAGGTCAAATCTCTACTCTGCCATGGAAGCTTGCTGGGTGACCTTGGGCCAATCACTCTGGCCGATTTTGCACTAGCGTTTGCCCCAAGTTTGCCCTCATGCTTGCACTGGAGCTTCTGGTCGATTTCACACCAGTTGCTCCAGGCTCACGTTTTGCTCTGGAGTATCGCCCTGTTGCACCGGAGTTTCCCTGGAGCAAACAAATCCTGTTTTTAGAGGATTTTCCTGTTTGCTCCGGGGGAGAACCCAAAATGAAAACACGCCCACTCGCCCGTCTTTCATCAGGGCTGCCCCATTTTGGGAGTTTCTAAAAAATTTTGGACAAAACCCTTCGTCATGCTATATTGAAAGGGCTGAGGTTCCAAGTGGGAAAATGAAGAAAATACTCCAGAGGAAACTGGGAGGGGAAATTCCAGCGAGAACGAGAGGCAACTGGCCAGTGTGAAATCGGCCTCTCTCTCAGCCTGACCTACGTTACATGGTTGATGTGAAGATGCAATGGAGGATAATTATGTAAGCTGCTCTGGTTCCCCATTGTGAAGAAAAGTGTTGTTTAAATGAAGTAAATAAATAATCATTATAGCTGCAGATGGGGTGGGGGCAACTAAAAGATAGGTAGTCTGTTTTAATGGTGAAATGGGAAGAAGGTAGGGTTGCCAGCCTCCAGGTGGAGCCTGGGGATCTCCCGCTTTTACAACTGATCCCCAGCTGACAGAGATAAGCTCCCCTGGAGAAAATGACTGCTTTGAAGGGTCGACTCTATGCTGAGGCCCCTCCCCTCCCCAAACCCCGCCCTCTCCTGGCTCCACCCCCAAAGTCTCCAGGTATTTCCTAACCCAGATTTGGCAACCCTAGAAGAAGGAATGAGGGAAAGGTGAGAATAAGGAGGTTGCCAGGAAGAAGGAAAAAGGAAATAGTGTGGGGAGGAGAAAATGGGGAAGTGAGGTGCCCCCACAAGTTCTTGTGGTTGCACCACAGTGTAACTGGGCCCAGGCCTAGGGGCTTGCAGCACACAACTTGGCCTGGCAGCTGGCACTGCACAATTCAGCCAGAGTTTTCCCAGCTGCCATGGGGAGGAAAAGAGGGAAAGCTGGAAACAGGTGGACAGATAAGGGTAGACTGGCTAGCGGGTGAGAAGGAGGGAAGAAAGCAGGGAGAAGGGAGAGTCAATGGGGGCTGCCAGGGAAGGGAAAGAGGAAATAGTGGAGGAGGAGAAACTGAGATGCCCACCCGCAAGTCCTTGTGGTTCCTCTTCTCATAAGCAGTATAAAGGTAGAAATATATGGTACATCACAAAGAAGTTAACCCACTCGTCGAACTACAGATTCCCAGCCAAGTTCCATTTCGAGTAGATATTCATCAGCCCATTTCTGTGTTTTCCTGTTTACTCAGTTTGAAAACAAGCCACCAATTCAAAACAAGGAGCCAAGAAAAGGTCTCTTGGCTGTGCTGCATGACATGCAAAACAACATCAGCTGTTTGCTATTTGGCACCCATGGCTGCTGCTCTCTGCTCTTGAAGAACAGGTCATCTAATCCGTTTGCCAGGAGCGGAATTTGTATTTTGCATCCCACCCTGAAAACCTGGCATGCAAAGCAGATTTATTTATGCCATGTTTTCTCCCCAGTGGGGACCCAAAGTGGCTTACGACAGTGTTCTCCCTCCTCACAGCACCAGATTAGGCTGAGAGGGTGTGACTGGCCCAAGGCCACCCAGCAAGCTTCTGTGGCAGAGTGGGGATTCGAACCTGGGTCTCCCAGATCCTAGTCGGACACTCTAACCACTGCACCATGCCAGCTCCACCCTTGCCTGTTAATCAAGAACAGAGCCAAGCATAACAAGCAGCCATCAGGGCTGCCTATGCGACAACGGTAGTCACAACAAGACGGTTGGTTGTGTGCACCCAGCGTTCCATAACAAGTGCGTGCATTCTGGAGCAAAACCCACTGAAGCCAATAAGACTTGAGCATGGATGTGTTTAGGAGCACCGAGTTGAGTGGCAGCTGATGATTTAGGAAAGAGGAGGCAGAGCTGTTGTGGTTGGCAGCAGCACCGACTGAGTAATCTGAGGTTAGGCGGGATATAAACATTGCTCTGTTAGCCAGTTCCTTTGGATTCCGAGACCTCCATGTTTAGCCTGGCACAAAGGATTGGGATTCTGGCCTTTTCACCTATCTCTGTGTGCAGAAGCTTCTCTGGTTTGGTCTTCAATCGGCCAACAAAGAAACATTTGAAAGAGTTTTGTTTTGCGGGCTTATTCATTTTGATTTTTAAATCTTCCCCAACCCAAAATGCTGAGGGGAGATCATAACGTCTTAAAATCACATATGATTTAAATCCATACTTTAAACAGAAAAACATAAGCGAATCCCTTCTTTTTTATTGACTTTAAGCAGAGCTCTGAGGGAAGGGGGAGATTTTCATGGCCGTTTTCCTCAACACTGACCATTTCCAGCAGCAGTTTGGGAGGTGTTGCTGTAAAAGGGGATGGAAGTGTTCACCTGCTCCATGAAGCATTACTCTCCAGAGGTTTCATTTGCCCTCCTGTTCACTTTGTGACCCCTCATTGGCTAAAACCTCCTTGTAATCTGTCCCAGGAAGCATCACTTCCAGTCACTTCTTTCCTACCAGGAGGAGAAACTGGAGGAGATAATCCTCCTTTCCTCTTTGCTTCCTTGATTCCCTAAGCACATTTAAGATTACCATAGCATACTCAGCTTGCCGTTTTCCAAACACTCACAAGTTTCCTTCTTCTCACAAGAGTTCAGCCACCATTTCCAGTTTGGTATAGTGGTTAAGTGTGCAGACTCTAATCTGGGAGAGCTGGGTTTGATTCCCCACTCCTCTGCTTGCAGCTGCCCGATGACCTTGGGCAAGCCATAGTTCTGTCAGAGCTGTTCTCTTAAGGACAGTTCTGGAAAGAGCTCTCTCAGCCCCACCTACCTCACAGGGTGTCTGTTGTGGGGAGGGAAAGGGAAAGCAGTTTGTAAGCTGCTCTAGACTCCAAGTGAAGGGCAGGGTATAAATCCAATCTCCTCCTCCTCCTCTCCTCTCCCTCCTCCATTTCCTGTGCCAGGTACAACCAAAAGTGTGGCCAAACTCTTGCAACAGGAAGTGATCTTGTGAGGGTTCAGGAAATGTTACAAGGGCACATGCACTGTTTTTTAAAGAGAGCTGACAGTGAAGAAGGAAGGAGAATTATCTCTTCTGGATCTTGAGGGCAGGGTGGCAGCAGCAGTGCAGGAGGGGTGGGGGCACTGCCCTACCACAGGTGGCCCAGAACCTTCGGCCAGAACTGAACTGATCAACCACCAGGAAACTCTGAGGCTGCAAAATGGGCCAGCCAGGATCTGCTGCTGCATTGGTGGTGGGGACATCATACACTTCCAGACTCTGGCGCTAGGAGAACAAACCAAGAGATCCAACCCAAAGTCATATTCCTGTGGAATATGCTTTGGCGACATTTTAAGACAATGCACATACGCTGAAACCCCGTGCAATATCATAGCTCTAAACAGGCTTTTTTTGTAGAAAAAGCCCAGCAGGAACTCATTAGCATATTAGGCCACACCACTGACAGCACAGCTTATTAGCATATTAGGCCACACCCCCATGTTACCAGAAGAGTGGTCATCCAGTCACACCCACCTTTTGCTTCTTATTCTGTTTACCTTGCTTGTTGTCAAAACCCAGGGCTTTTTTTGTAGCAGGAATTAATTTGCATGTTAGGCCACAAACCCCTAATGTAGCCAATCCTAATGAGTTTCTGCTGTTGGGTGTGGCCTATTATGCTAATGAGTTCCTGCTGGGGGTGGCCAACTCAGGAGCCAGTCGGAACTCCGTTCCTGTGTGTTCCTGCCGAAAAATAGCCCTGGCTCTAAACAAAACTAAGAGGGTCAGTAGCCTTTCCCAAGAAAACTAATTTCAGCAAATGCAGATCTTTAATCTTTGCACAGTGCAGTCAAACTAATGAAGCTCCAAGTGACAGCACCTCTTTGCCAGTCAGTGGTCAGACATAATTTACTACTTCGGCAAGCACAGGCTGTGAAAACCGGCTATCCAGATGGATCCGAAATCTTTTTTTTTCTCTTGGCTGTGATCAAGCACCAGACTGGATTCCACCATGTGCTAATTGCCAAAGTACATCTGAGAAAAGCTTAGATAATGAAATGTTTTCTTTAAATTGTTTATTTGGGGGATTGTCAGTCTTCAAGAAAATGCCATACCATGTGAAAAGGATCAGGTCAATCTATTTTGGGATTGTTGTGTATGTGTGTGTGTGTTTTCTTCTTCTTGAGAATCATGGTTGGCATTTCAGCAGCTTGCAAACTGAAACTAAATACACTTACATGACGTGTGATTTTATTGTTTCGGCACATCTGGAAGCTGTAATGTGGCAACACTGTTGTGTCATGCAAACTGATACGAACTGAGAACTTTACAAGGACAATCCTGATTGTCATATGCATATTCTAGACACATACTCACATGTAAATAGATCCGCTGTGTTCATAAATCTAAATAAAATGTGCCACAATGTAAGCTTTCTTAGCTGTTTGTTGGAATCACTCGTATGAAAGTCAACCTTAAATCTGATCCCAGCCAGGAAGAGGGGGGAGAGAGAAAGTGTGAGGAGCGGCCAGATTTCACAGCCTTTCCAAAGCTCCACAAGTAATAACTAACACCTGACAATTAGGACCCAACTCCTATGTTCCAAAAACAAAGTAGTTGGTTTTCACAACTGAATTAAGACAGTTAGGTGATAACAATGTAAGGCATCTGGACGCCATCGGAGCAACAAAGAGATGTAAGGCCCGATTTACACCTCCCCTCTGATGTAGTTTGACTGCTGTCTTTTCCCAAGCTTATTTCACACTGGTTTCAAATTTCACTCCAGGGGGTCTGAAGAGCACTAAACAACAGCATTTGTTTAAAGCAGTATAATGCTAGCCTGATCACACGAGGGCAATTAACTAATGTAAACAATAATTTATAAACTAGAACAAGTATGGTTTGAAACGAGAAACAGGTATAGACAGGTTTTTTTTGAAACTGGAATGATTCTAGCGGGAAAGTCAGATGTAAATTTGACCTAAGATGACTCAGAGCCACTTAGAATGCACAGCGGAATGCACACGAAAGAGTTTTTGTGTATGTGATGCCTGGCACATACAAATGGCAGCCCTTACGTGTATTGTCAATAAGTAAAGGCAGTGGGCACCTGCAGTCTACCTGGATAGGAACAAAAGGGCCTACAGGCCTGGCTGGGGCATAAAGCCAGACCTTCTTTCCTACCCGCATCTACAGTAGTACCATGTCGCGGCCTGTTCACTTCTGGTTGGCTAGAGGCAAAAACAGCCCAATACATGGGAGACAACATATGTAGTGTAGTTCTGCATTAATCTGAATACCTAACAAGTTCCCTGTCTGATACTTTCAATTGTACTTGTGGCACATTAGGGGTGACCCGATATCTCTCCTCTATTCCTGTGTTTTTTATTAGCAAGTGATTTGCTTTATTTAGCAACTAAGAGTGATTCTGGAACTGAAACATTTAAACTTTGCCTTGAGTTTTAGTTGCTTCTGTTCATTTGAAGTTTCCTCCCATGACGTTGCTGATGTACATTGATAAAGCAACCCTGTTGTAATTGCACCAAGATTTTTTTTGGTGGGTGTTTTATTCACGAAAGTATGTTTCTCTGAGTACTGCTTAAACACCCCACAAAAAGAATCCTGATGAAACTGTTAAATTATGCAATTACATTAAGGTTGCTTTTTTTGCAGTGTTTATCCATACACACATGCTCACTGGTTAGATAAAGAGAGGGAGAAAATGAATGAATTATAGAGATAGAAATCTGTACATGTTCAACACTCTGTACAACAGTTCTGAATATTGCTAAAACACCCCACAAAAAGAATCCTGATATGCTCTGACCTGGATAGCCCAGGCAAGCCCAATCTTGTCAGATCCTGGAAGCTAAGCAGAGTTGACTCTGGCAAGTACTTGGATGGGAGATCTCCTTGGAATACCAGCAGTTGGGAGGCAGGGGCAGGTTTTATTCAGCCACCTCTCTGATTATCCTCCAGGCCCCCAGTAGGGGTCAGTCACCAGAGGTTGCCATGACTTCCAGATACACACACGCACATACATGCACACCCATATAAAAAAATACAAAAGAAATACCCCTTTCAAAAAAGAATCCTGATGTAACTGTTACAGTAAGCCATGCGCACTGGTTAGATAAAGGAGACAGAAAATATGAATGAATTGTAGGGACAGAAATCTGAATGCATTCAGCACTCTACAAATTTCAGAAATTAAAATGGAACAAGGGACAATGTATGCATTCCCCTTCAAAAACAAACTGGATGATTTACATCTCCCAAATCCAGGGAGAAATTTGGATGAAGAAAAATGTAAAATCTTTCCTCTTTGCCATCTAGCATTGATTTTCTTTGTTTCACCAACCTCTATAGCATATATAGCTGTTTGCTTGTCTTATGCAATTGAAGCTGTTTTTCTAAACATATCCCTCAACCAAATGTTTAAGATGGAGGATGAATTTTGCTTATGCTTAAGATCAGACAAAATGCCAAAAGAGCTGTGATCAGATCTCCATTGCATTTTTCCTTTGCAAATAGCAGCCAGAGGAAGACAAGATTAAGACAGGGACTGCTGCGCAAAAGAAGGAGGTTCTCTTGCTTTCCACATCATTTCCCTGGCCTCAGACAGCTGCCAGAGCTGCTATTTGCTGTGTGGTGAGAGACAGATAAGACTCCATCTAGGCAACGTGTTTCCATCCGTGGAGCAAATTAGTGGCTCTCGGGACCCTTTTGAAGCCTGGAAAACAGTGCGTGTGAGGGAGATGCTTTAACCTCCTATCCCCACACCACAATCCCAGTCTAAATTCCGCCCCCCCGCCCCCCCGGGCTGCTCTGTGTGGATGAAAAATATGTTGGAAATTCGATCACAGGACTAGATCCCAGCTAGATGTTTCCATGGACACAAGGGCTTTGGCTTGCTATGCACAATTGTCCTTCCTCCCTCTTCCTGTGGCATCCCAAAATGTCCCCTAAAGCGTGTCCTGGGGGGCAACTGAGAACAGAATTCCCAAGAGTATTCTGGGCTGCCACAGGAGGGCAATGCAGGGAAATTGTGATTCACAAGCAGAAACCCTTCTGGCCTGCGTAAATGCTGACTCAGGATCCAAGCCACAGAGCTTCCACTGTTCACCTGGTTTGACCCTCCTAGACTAATAAACACACTTGGGGTTGGGAACGGTAAATCAGTGGATGCTTTTCAAAGCCACTGGAATCATTCTTGTGACTACATGTCCATAGTCCAAACCAGGTGAGACTCTGAGTTTGTTGGTGAGGTCAAAAGGTTACAATCTGCCCCCAGCAGAGAGTTGACATCAACTGCTCAGGGAGCCTGGAAACAGATAAGTTAAGGCCTAAGACACATCTGTACTTTACTGTCTTGGCCAAATTTAGATATAAGTTTTCCTTCTAAGCAACTACATAGAGTTGTTGCAGGATTAGAGCCAAAGAACCAAGGAGTTGTGGTATAGTCTGACATTTCCAAGTGCGAAAAGGTCAGCCAAAGCAGGATTAAGGAAACAAATTCTCTTCATGACATTATGCTGTGAAAAATTAAAGAAATGTTCTCTCTTCTGTCATTCTGTGCATGGCATCTAAATGAAAAGACATTCCCCTGTGGTAGTGTACAAGATGGAAACCAAGACCCACACAGCCTCACAGACAAGTTCTATTCTGCTTTGCTGAAGTGTACCTTCTCCCTCAGCACTGAGGAAGGAAAGCCAACACTAACCACTGGGTCACAGCCACGAAGACAAGATAAACATCTCTCTCCACACATTTGATATATGAGGAACTCGAGGTATCAATTCTAGAAATAGAGTCAGATTAGTCACAAAAAATCCTGCCTAGAGCTTGGCACTCTCTCTCTCTCTCTCTCTCTCTCCCCAAAGCACGGTCATCACAAACCTGAAGGAATTGTTGAGATCGTAGTCAGCCACCAAACAGAGCATGTCGCACAAAAATGTGAAACTGGTGGTGCAGTTGACAGTTAAAGGTGTTGCATGCTGAGGGGGATCTACAACAAAGGATATGGTTGTTCTGAGGGTACAAAATTTCCATCATACTTTTTTTTAGGTCTTTTTTCCTGAGGTCATGACAAGTAGTGTTGTCAGTTCTCAGATGAAGTTTCCCTTTAGTTTTGAGTAGCACTGACACACAAACATACCCCAATCACAGGTTTGAGATTAACAGTTTCCTTTCAAAAGGTACCTAGAAGATCCAGGACAAAGGTAAATGATTGCAAAAAAAAAAAAAGTAGTTATTTCCTTTTGCGTGGGTGCCTGGCTCCTCCTGTGTCCTTGAGATGAAAGCAGCAGCAGCAGCTACAGCCTGAAAGGTATGTATATTGCTGGCCCTCTGTGTTGCAAAGCTGCACTAAAGTTGCTGGACCTCACTAGTGTCAAATCAAATCAAACTTATTAATACGGTTTGTGACCAGCACAAGATCGGTTACAGCAATGTACAGTAATGTACATGAGTCTTATAAGTTTTGGGAAATACACAATATTTAAAATTACTAAATGGCCTATGCAGTCTTAAAATCACAGAACAGATTGAACAAAACATCTACATTTTATGATTCCGCTACATTCTGTGTTAATTCCCTGCGGATTCTTCATGATGCTACAAGAAATCTGGCACAGGGGAGTGTGAGCTGAGGATTTGTGTCTGAAAGGAACTCCCTCATAATTTCAGATTCAGAGCAGGCAAGGGTGCAATAATCTTCATGCAAATTTCCTGGTAGAAATGGCAGTGAAACAAAATATGCTCATTTGTCTCAACCCTCCCTGCTTCACACAGGCAAACCCTCTCTGCTAATGGGATCTTCCTATAACGTCCCTCCACTACCACGGAGGGGAGTATATTCCATCTAGCCATAGAGTGAGCTTTGCGGTGGGACGGGATCTCTAACAGCGATAAGGCTGCCGGAATTACTACGTATCTAGTGTTCTTTGACACCAGGAAATTTGAAACTCTGTTGATGTCTCCCTGCCTTTCAGTGTTCAATACCCTTTGCTTGACCAGGGCCTTTGCTTGATCTAAGGCCATTTTTAAGAGAAACTCTGGGGAGAGGCCTAGCATGTTCAATTTGTGACAGATTGCCTTTAACCAAGTGGATTGAAAGCCATCCTGGTGTATTAACGATGTAAGGTCTTGGGAGGAATGGTTTAGCTTAAGCCATAGATCAATAGATGCAAGGCTTACTCTAGCCCCTGATCTAATCATACCACAATCTAGGCGCAGGCTTGCATTCAATACACATCTGGGGAATCAAAATACTGCTCTTAAAATTTTTGATTGAGTTCTTTTTAATGGGGCAAAACATGAAGAGGGTGGGCCTAACATTGTCCCATGACCTCACCAATGTTCTCATAAAGCATTCACCCATAATGCTGTGCTGTTGCTGAATACCGTCCCCCCCATTTGATGGCTGCATTAAGAAGCTGATACTTAGTTGTGAGGGAAAAAATAGTAATCTTAAACAACAGTGACAAGATTATCTGCCTCAGGGCTATGCAGAAGAGCAAAATGTGTCCATCAGCATGTGGTAAAATCGTAGGAAGTAAATGTTCATTGTCCTAAATTGTGTAACAAAGCCATTTGTTTGATTGTCTCTAATGGCAAAAGTGGATTAGATGTATGTTTTCCTGGAAGTCCCATTACGTTGTACCAGATGCTCAGTGATGAATGTTTTGCCAGAAGCCTCTTATGTCTTGCCAATACTTTATACCTGTATGTTTCTGCCACTTTCACCACTGATTGCTCCGTTTTCTACTAAAATCATTGTTTAGTGCATAATGAGGTGAGTGGAAAAATGGACTCACTTTATCACATACTGAAAAGTAATCTGTATGAGTGACAAAGGTTTTCAAAAGACCTCTTTGCCACACTCATGTGACTCTCATGAGATCACCACAGGAGTTCTCAAATACACTGGATCAAATCCCTGTAAACGAAAAAGAAGCCAAACTGACTATTGTGTTTCCCCCTCTGAACTCCATACTTCGGATGACAGAATTGTGATGACCGTATGCAGGGTCCACATGATAGAACAACACATTAAGGTCTATCCAGCCTGTTTTTCTGGCTGAGTGCTTCAGCACCAAGCTAGAACAGATGATCCAAAATATGTATGTCGTTTTACTTACAGTCAGGGCTTTTTTTGTAGAAAAAGCCCAGCAAGAACTCATTAGCATAATAGGCCACACCCAGTGGTGAAACTCATTAGCATATTAGGCCACACACAGTGCAGCTTCCTCCCAGGATCGGCTTCCCCAGGTGCCCCGCAGCTTGTGAGGCACCTGGGAAATCCGGGGGGGGGGGGGCGCTGTAGGCATGGCCAACCCAGGGGGGGGGAGGCTGCAGGCGTGGCCAACTCAGAAGCCAGCCGGAACTCCATTCCTGTGCATTCCTGCCCAAAAATAGCCCTGCTTACACTTGACTAGATACAAACCAATTCTTGCTTGACACCTGCCCACATCGATTCACAAAAACAGTCTACTTGTAGCCACCAGAAGTGACTCTCAGGTCGCGATCAGACGGATCTTTAGATCTGACCCAGGCATGAGTGCCTGGCAGATTTAAAGGGAACATCCAGACAGTGACATCTGGGAAAGGTGCCGCTTGTGTGATCAGCCCATCGAGCCCCGCCAGGGAGCCGTACTTTAAAGATATCGGTGAAAGTCAGGGCTAATGCTTGCTGATGGGCCAATGGCAGACTTTCCCCCATCTGATCATTCCAGCGCGTAATCAACCTGTCAGGATGGTCTGACACCAGACCATCCCGAATGGCTGCCATTTAAAAAAATTCTTAGTGATATGTGCATAAACGTGTGTCAGCTGCAGAGCTCCGCTCAAACATTCCAGACAATTTCATGTTTCTGAATGGCCCATGAAATGTATGAACTTTGTTAGTTGAAATGGTACCTAGAGGAAGGTACCACTGACGGTGCTATTACCATTCAAGTCTGCGCATGCAGAGAAAAACAAGTACATGGTGAGGCGCATATGCACATGTGCAAACAATTTTTTTTAAAAAAAACAAACAAACGACCATGTGGCTCCTTCAGATGGACATCGTCTAGACAATCCACCGCGGAGTCCATGCACAGTGAGGCAATTCACAGGGGAGCTGTCTGGTTGTGCAACACTGGATAAAAAAGATTGGGATCAAATTAGAGCTGGGCCAGTGGCGGGATTAGCTGCCTGTCTGAACGCACCCTCAGCACCAGCTGGGAGTCTGCTTCTTACCTCCTGCTGAGGGAATTTTACTCTATACCCAACAAAGTTTTTTTTGGACGAGGAGGGGCTTGTTTCAGGATTCAACTCCCAGCTGATCGCAGGGATTAGCTGGTTCTTCTGCTGTCCCATCCTGGTAAATTTGCTGCATCCCAGATGAGATGCAGCCAATTTGGGAAGAGGGTCATCAGAAGCCCAGCTGCTCTTGCTTCTCTTTCCCGACTGACCTTTTGCAGGGGGGAGATAGAAGAGGATCGCATCTGATTTCCAGCTTCACGGTGAAGCTGTTTTTCTGGGGATAGCAACGGATCAGAATCCAGTCCCCAGCTGATCCCCCCCGTCGGCTGAGAGCACCTGCACACCTGTTTGGCAGCTTCTGGGGTTGCTCAGTGCAAGCGGAACATATCCTCAATCCGCTCACGGTCTGGCTGTGAGTGCTGAGCAGGGTACGTTCAACGGCTGAATCGGTTCACTGTGAAATTTGTGGCATCCCTAGCCGTTAGAAGACTCCCGGGACTTCTCGCTTGAGAACACAGAGGCTTGGCCTTTGGAAGAGTCCCTGCAATGTCTAGAGCCAGTTTCTCATAAATTCTCTCTGCCTCTCTCGCTTTTTGGCACATTTCAGTCCCCCTAAGAAGGTCTCATTTATCACCTCTTTGCAATGTGTGTGTCTCGCTACGGAGACTGGCTGAGAGGAGAACAGGGAGTTTGGTGCAGACCCTATAAACAGACCCTCAGACGTAATCACTAGCCCGATTTAATGGCATGCAGCGATCTGAAGGCTGAACTGGGTCGACTCCAGGAAGTCCTGAGCCAGTCACTATTTCCAGGAACAGAACCCAGAATTAATACAGTAGGAAAAATACATCTAATAAGTCCAACTCTTTCTTCTTTTGCTAACTAAAATAAACATTTTTCTAACCTGTATTGTTTCTGGCTCCTTTTTCTTCTCAACCTCTTACTACAGTTTACTTCAAAGTTCCTTGCTGGGCGTTTGGCAGCTCCAGCCTGATCCATGGTGTGACCCTTCAATGCGCAGCATCCACGGCACACTGTATAATGCTCTGTAAAGCTCAGCTTTTATTGGAAGTGAAGTTGCATAAATAAACACTCTTACCTTAATGTGCAGTAAAACAGTCTGAGCTGCAAATGTGCTGCAGGTTTCGTGTAGATTAGCATATGCCGGAGAAGCAAAAGGGAAAAAAGAAAATAACTGACGGGCACCAAGTTGGCTGTGATTCTTTCTGTTATCCATCTTAGGGATTGGTTTGCCATCACCTACCATCTCAGGGCCTGGTTTTTTGATACCTACAATTCTACAGCTTTCCTTAGCTGACACAGGTGTCGACGTTCTAAGAAATACCCTCTGCTGGATCAGTCTGGGGCTCACAAAGAAGCTTCCGGAACCCAGAGTGAAGTCGTGGCCAGACTTGAATCTGGCTTGAATCCCTGCTCTGCCATGGAATTTTGTTAGGTGACCTTGGGCCTCTCTCTCTCTCTCTTTCTCTCAGCCTGAACTACCGCACAGGGTTGTTGTCATGAGGATAAAACGGAGAAGGGGAAAGCAATGTTGTAAGCTGCTTTGGGTCTCTACTGTGGAGAAAAGTAGGCATATAAATATCTAAATAAGCAAGTAAAAACAATTAATGACAATATGATAAAACATATTAGAGGCAGTACCTTCAAAATAGGATTGCCAAGTTCCCCCTGGCACCAGCAGGGGTGTGGGGTGTTTGAGTTCCCAGATCCAGGTTTGGGAGCTCCTGGATATTTGGGGGTGGAGCCTGGGGAGGACAGGGACCTCAGTGGGGTACACCGCCATAAAGTCTACCCTCAGTCTAGAGCATCCATTTTCTCCAGGGGAACTGATCTCTGTAGTCAGAGATGAGCTGTAATTCTGGGGAATCCCCACTGGCATCCCTACATAAAAACCCCTTAACATGCAAGACCTACAATAAAAAAATTCTCACAGCTATTGCTGTAACTAAAAGATGAAAAAATATTAATAACCAGAACACAATCCATATAATTCTTTTAAACAGGACCAACCAAACGACACAACGGTGTACGAGATTTGGTTTCATTAGAAACCTTCAGTTTGGTGTAGTGGTTAAGCCAGCTGTGGTGTAGTGGTTAAGAGTGGTAGACTCTAATCTGGAGAACCAGGTTTGATTCCCCATTCCTCCAGATGCAGCTGCTGGGTGACGCTGGGTCAGTCACAGTTCTCTCAGAGCTGTTCTCTCACAAACAGTTCTCAAAAGAGCTCTCTCAGCCCCACCTACCTCTCAAGGGTGTCTGTCGTGGGGAAGGGAAGAGAAAGGAGATTGTAAGCCACTCTGAGACTCCAAGTGAAGGGCAGGGTATAAGTCCAACTCTTCTTCAGCAGCAGCAGCCAGGGGCGTAGACTTTTAGAAGTCCCGGGGGGGGGGGCTCCTTAGCGCTGGAGCAATGTTCTCCCCCCCTGGAAACCACCCCGCCTCCCTGGGCCCTTCCGAGGCCTGCCAGCCGCTGCTGCCAGTGCCTCTCTCTCCCCCCCGCCACCCCTTCCCTCTCCCTCTCCAGCAGCAGCGGCTGGGCCTCGGAAGGACCTGGGGAGGCGTGGCGGCAGGCAGCGGCGTCAACTACGGGGGGGCTCGAGGGCTCGAGCCCCCCCCGAAATTTCCCGGGGGGGGCTTAGCCACCCCTGGCAAAATGAACGCCCGCCGGTGGCCAGTCAGCCGGCCGTCGCCGCCTCTCCTTCCCCCCCACCCCCGGCCTGCCCTCCTGCCTCCCTGGGACGGGGCGGGGGGGGAGAGAGGCGGCGACGGCTGGCTGACTGGCCACCGGCGGGCACTCCATTTTGCCGGGGGTGGCTGAGCCCCCCCCCCCCGGGAAATGCGAGGCGGAGCGGGAGCCGGGGGCCCGCAAGGGCGACGCGCCGGCCCCCGGCTGCAGGCAGCAGCAATCCTACCCCGCCGGCGCCCGAGGTGAGCAGGGAGAGGAAGGGAGGGGGCGGGGAGCATGGCGGGCGGGGGGGAACGGCCCGGGGGAGGGAAGCGGCGGTGGCGGCTCCCTGGGGCGGGGAGGGAGAGCGGTGGGACATGGCCGCGCACACAAAAGAGAGCCCCCGCCCCCCCCCCGGGGATTGAAAAAGTCTACGCCCTTGGCGGCAGGCACTCCATTTTCCCGGGAGTGGCTGAGCCCCCCCCCCCCCCGGGAAATTTTGGGGGTGGCTCAAGCCCTTGAGCGCCCCGTACTCTACGCCTATGGCAGCAGCAGCAGGCTGCATGTTGCTAACATTTTTTACAAAATGTTTTAAAGCAGAAAGGAAACTTCCCTGGGATGTTATAGTGAGTCTTGGTCAAGCCTACACTGTTTGCAGAGCTGCTTTAAATGGTTCTGGCTTGAAGTTGCACCCAGCTCTTTGAGGAAAGAGGCAATACATCAGTTGAACTCTGTAGGCATTAACAAATTCCAACAATTGTCTCTAATTTCTCTCTAAACCAGCAAAATATCCACAATCCAATTATTGCCAGCCAAGGATGTATCATTCTGTGCCTGGGATGAGAAACTGGAAAGCCAGTGTGTTTGAACTGGATGTGCTCCTACAGATACAAATTTAACAAGGTCATGCTTTCTGCCAGGGATCAACATGTTAGGACAGTCTTCCCCTGCTAGAAACGTTTTGTGGGTCAAGATGCTGCCCAAGGCACAGAAGTGGGATCAGAGGAGGAGGAGGAGGAGAAGACGAGGAGGAGATTGGATTTCTACCCTGCCCCTTCACTACCCGAAGGAGTCTAAGAGCGGCTTACAATCTCCTTCCCTTCCTCTCCCCACAGCAGACACCCTGTGAGGTAGGTGGCACGAGAGAGCTCTTTTGAGAACTGCTCATGAGAGAACAGCTCTGAAAGAACTGACTAACCCAAGGTCACACCAGTAGCTGCATGTGAAGGAGGGTGGAATCAAACACGATTCTCCCATATTAGAGTCTGCGCTCCTAACCAAGACCTACAAACTGGCTCTCCAAAAGGTTGGCCCCCAGCTCAACCCCTGCCACCTCCAGCTAAAAATACCTGAGGCAGCAAGTGCCGGGGAGGAGCTTCCTCTGCCTGCTGATTCTGAGGAAAGATGCTACCAGTCAGAGAAGACAGCAGTAAGATCACTAGGTAGATAGTCTGACTCAATATAAGGTAGTTTCATATGCTAAGGTGTCTACTGGGGGCAAACAAACCAACCAACCCTGTTTTAGATACGACTGGCACAGCTTTGAGTTCAAATCATGTCATCTAGGCCCAATTTACACCTCCCCTCTGAAGTAGTTTGACTGCTGTCTTTTCCCAAGTTCATTTCACGCTGGTTGCAAATTTCACTCCAGGGGGTCTGAAGAGTACTAAGCAACAGCATTTGTTTAAAGCAGTATAATGCTAGCTTGACCACAGGAGGGCAATTATGAATGTAAACAATAATTTAGAAACTAGAACAAGTATGGTTTGAAACTAGAAACAGGTATAGACAGGTTTTTTTGAAATCAGAATGATTCTAGTGGGAAAGTCAGGTGTAAATTTGACCTTAGTCTATAGGATTTGGGGAGTGCAAACGGCTCAAGAAGGCAGGTGGGATCCCGATCCCTTTCCAATTCTTCTGTTGGGATAGAAGCCACAGTTGATCAGGGTTGGCAACAGGGAAGGCATTGGAAATGGACTGGCATCAGGAAAGGGTTGGCGTCAGGAAATTTCAGGGTGAATACACCTGCTGCACTTCAGCAAAGCCAGCTATAACTCAAGCACAGAGATCAGAGGGGGGCAAAGATCAGCAGTTTGCTAAGTACGCAGAGACAGCAAACCACCTGTGACACTTGTGTACAGTGATTAAAACTCCTGCCATATATAGGTTGGTGTAAAAAGCAGCCTTGGGTGTGTGTGATATGGGGCTCAGGGCCACATGGCACTAGGAAAGGGCAGGTTAATTTGGCCCTCTCGGGCTGTTTCCTGATCAAAAATCCCCTGACCCCGTGAGTGCTTTTAAGCTCTAATAAGGCAAAAAAGACAAGCACACTGCGGAGACTTCTCTCGTTCCCTCTGCCAGGGCTTAAAGCAGCCTTTCGTTTCTAATAAGGGGAATATCGCAAAAGGAGGTGTCGTGAGTCTGAACCATGTAATGCACGCATACACGCAAGCAACCGCTTTTTCAAGGTCACATTACATGGCAGAAGTTCTGGTCACAGAACTCAAAGACGAAACACCATTTGGCTCTGGGCAAGTACAGCGTACCTGTGGTGAAGGAAGAAAGGGATGAACTGCACGCATTGGAAATCATTTTGAGATAAATGTCTGCAATATATAATTCATCTACGAACTGCAGAGTGGGTGGCTGCCACACAGAAGTCAGTAGTGGTCACTACATTTGAAGTGACCCTTTTAAACCCAGCTCTGCCTCTTGGACACTCTAAAGTATTACATATCCCAGCAGCCAAAGGATATGACTTCAGAAGTTCACCGTTCAGAAGCTCTTTCAAAGATATTCCTTTACAGCAGCCTTTTACTTTTTAAAAAAAGATCTAAAACTTAAAAAATTATAATCAAAGTATGAAACAATTATGCAACTGTTATAAGATTTAATAAGCAAAAGAGATTCTGATGTAAATAGGTAATGTACAAATAAATATCACAGAGGGATGCTCTAAAGTTTGAGGCAAATGAATGGAGGGGTGATATTGTTTGCGTAGTGTGTCTTGGTTATTGTCTCCTTTTACTTGATGCACTTTTTTTGCTTTACATTTTTCATACAGCATTCTTAAACTGTCATCTTGCTCTTGCTGAATCTGTTCTGTTTTCCTGTTGTTATTTTTGTGCCTGCAAAATTATTTTTGTAATTTCAGTAAAAATAAAAGGATGGAAAAAAGGAATGATGAGAATAACGCTTACGCTGCCACAGCCTAGAAGAACCCCCATCTTCCAAGTCTCCCCAAAACGGATTGCATTTTGTTCCAAACTAAGGTAATAAGTGAGAACCAGTCTTCTCTAGTTTTAATTGCTCACCCAGTGCAGAAAATGCCTGCTTTCATCAGGTCAGCTCAGGCCTTGGTACTGATTCTGATAAGTGGCTCTTTGTAGTCCCATCCAAACCGTTTAGCATTTCTAAGTCAAATATTTGTGGCAGAATACTTCATCCGCATGCATCGCCATATACACAGGAAAACGCTTTGCATTTCTGAAGCAATTTTGTACTCCTGCTGAGATGCTGCAATGTCACGGCCAAAACGTTTGAGAGAGGTAGTCCAGAGGTGCCTAACCCCTCCAATTGTCAAACGACATGATTGACTGCAGCAGAAAATTCCCTCAAAAATGAAAACAGAACAATAACATACTGAGGAATACCGAGCCAAGGAATCAGAGAGACAGCCGCTTTTTCTTCCATCTTCGGTTTCAAGGCCATCTCTACAGTTAAGGGTTTCATTAATGACTTAAAGGAAATGTTGCAGAATTACACATTCAAGATGTTATTGGAAAAACAGCACCATAGTTCTCATGTTCTTCTTCTCCGTCTCCAGCATACTGAAAACAAGAGGTTTGTCTTAAACTACTACTGTTCACAAAATGATCGTATTTCCAAAGTTAGCTAGATAGTGTGTGCTGTGTAATGTATGAGATAAATGATAATGCAGTATTATTCTTGCAGCTGAAGTTGGTTTAAAATCTAATAAATAAATTATAAATTATACAATGCTGGTTTTTGATCTAGAGAAAAACACAGCCTTAATTTATTTGAACAATCTGGAAAACATCCCACGTGTTCCAGGTCCTGATCCAGAGATAGTTCTTTGTATCAAGTGGCAGTTGAGCTGCCCTCTTATTTTAGTAGAACTAAAGGATGATTTGTTGTCTTTGCACTGGAACCGCAGAAGTTTGATTGGCAATGTGGGTAATTTCACATCTTTACCTCCTTTTGATGACAAGTCCACAGAGAATAGAAGGATCTGCCATGGGAGGAGAACATTTGCCGTGGTAGCTCTGAACCGCCACCACAAAGCAATAAGATCTAGACAAATTAAAAGAGGAGATCTTTATTCTGAATGTATCAGTACAAGCTCCAATTATACTAGCTTTCTAATACTGAAAATGAAAAATGTTACACCCACATAAGAAATGGTTTTGATATATTTCAGATATAATATACCAATAATGTATGGCTGCGAGAGTTGGACTGTAAGGAAGGCCGAGCACCGAAGAATAGATTCTTTTGAATTATGATGCTGGAGAATACTCTTGAGAGTCCCTTGGACTGCAAGGAGATCAAATCAGTCGATCCTGAAAGAAATCAACCTTGACTGCTCCCTGGAAGGCCAGATCCTGAAGCTGAAGCTCAAATACTTTGGCCACCAAATGAGAAGGGAGCACTCACTGGAGAAGACCCTGATGCTGGGAAAGATTGAAGGTAAAAGAAGAAGGGGACGGCAAGGGAAGAGATGGTTAGGCAGCGTTATTGATGCAACAAACATGAAATTAAGCAAACTCCGGAGCATGACAGAAGATAGGAGGGCCTGCATGATGTGGTCCATGGGGTCGCCAAGAGTCAGACTCAGCTGTGCGACTGAACAACAAATAGCTGTAGTACTATTGCTAGAAGGTCGTTATATTTTGGAACTTTAGGTAGTTTTCATTGCTTTGTTTGTTGTATACACAGTGCTGCTGTATTGTTTTCCCTAATTTTGTAATCCAGTTTTATTTCATACTTTGCTATTTGCATCATAGGCATTATACAATTTTATTGCATATAGGGTATTGTTTAGTTTACTGCTCTAATTTGGTAATCCCTATTTTATTGCACTGTTGATATACTGCTCTGATTGCATTGTTTTAAACTGCATAATCTGCCTTGAGACTAGTGGGGGTTCCACACAGGGATGGGTTTTCGGGGTTTCCCCATTGCTAGGGCAACTGCTGATAAAGTGCAGTGACAACAGGGAGTTAAATGCAAAACTGGGAATTCAGAGAACCTGTTACACATATTGTTACACTGGTAAATTGATATCACAGTACTTTAGTGCCAATTTTTAAAAAAAGATTAAAAGCCCCCATGGTGTGGGGGGGGGGGGATAGTTGCCACAGGTTCAGTGTCAGGGGAAATGGCTTCCATCCAGGCTTGACGGAGAACTTTCCAAAATTTCGGAGCAAAGCAGGTTTGAGAAAGATTGAAGAAAAGCTAGGGAAATCTAGGATGGTGCATGAATGCACCATGATGCTGTGGGGAAGTGGGGGGGACACACACCCACTTCTCAGCATCACTGAACCTGAGCCAGATAGCCCATGTGAAAATGATTGAAGGAAGTAAGTAGATAAGCAAATAAATACATAAATAAAAGGCCTGACCAGCATTCCCTCTAAGCTAAGTTAGTGTAAGTTAGCTCACAGTTTCTTAGCCTCCAGCTCCCACATTTTTTTCTTAGCTCAGGAAGGATGTCTCCAGAGCAAACTAATTTATGCAGTAGCCAAATTGCTCACTCACAACTTTAATGCCAGTATCTCACAAAGTAGAATTTTTGCTCACAAGACTCCACAGCTTAGAGGGAGCATTGGCTCCTGACTCCCAAAGGATCTGTTTATGATTCTTTAATAATGCTGTGACATATATCTCAACATTATTACTTACTGACTTCAAAGTAGTTCGGAGTGAATCCAAGAGGAGCACAGCATAACCTATTGTTCTCCAAAGAACGTTCATTAATACTGCTGAGAATGTGTTCTTTCACATTGTCATGAAATCTGAAAATCTGGTTTTGAGAAATCTGAAAATCTGGTTTTGGAGTGTGCTTAGCATTGTCACATTTTGCAGACAGGCATCCAGTTGTGTGGGTTAGTAACTAATGGCACATGAGAACACGCCCTTCTCAGCAACAAATCAGGGCATGTCAACAAAAGAACATAAATCAGAAAGCCAAGCTAATTATTAAGTGCACAAATATCTGCGTAAATAAAAACAGATTTCGAAAATGAGTCTTTTAGCTGTTGGTTTTGTGAAACAGTAAATAAATAACTTTAAATTAATATTGCAGACAGGCAATATGTGAAATAACAAAGATGGTGGATTCCAGTGGTGGGTAGTAGGAAACCTGCAGATGGCTCATTCAACTGTTCTGGGATTGTCCACAATCTACTGCTTTACTGGTCCAACCAGCAGAATTGCATTCTGGCAAATAACCAGCCTGCCAGTATATTTCAAAGGTAACCTATCTTTTTTGCTTTTGTACAGTTAATGAATGAGTTGGCACTTTTATAAAAAAAAAATACTTGACTAATACAAGCAGCTCCAAAAATCAGTAAATGATAAGGCAGTGTGTCAGAGGAAACACTACCCTTTCTCTAGCACAGGAAAGAATGGTTCTTCCAAGTCATAGCTGCAAAATGTACATTTATCCTATTGAACTATTTTGGTCACACACAAATGTATGCAAACTTCACTTCATTTTCCTCTTTTTATTGAAACATGTCTTTAAAATAAATTAACATATACCAACACAAAAACAGAACCTAGGTAATCTCTTGATGATGGTGCTAAAGGAGGAGGAGGAGGAGATTTGATTTATACCCCACCCTTCACTCAGAGTCTCAGAGCAGCTTACAAACCCCTTTCCCCTCCCCTCCCTACAACAGACACCCTATGAGATAGGTGGGGCTGAGATAACTCTTTTCAGAACTGCTCTTTCAAGGACAGTTCTGACAGAACTATGGCTTGCCCAAGGTCATCCAGCAGGTGCAAGTGGAGGCGTGGGGAATCAAACCTGGTTCTCCCAGATTAGAGTCCGCGCACTTAACCACTACGCCAAACCACTTAACCACTACCATTGTTAAACTGTTAACCAAAGGCAAGGTACTTCTTAATGGCTTCCTCGAGAGTTTGGGCCATCCTTGGTCCATTACGAGCCAAGCCCTCAACTTCAATGAAGCTGAGGCCCAGCTCATAATTCCTGGTTCAAGGAACTGGGACAGAAGCAGAGGAAACCACAATTCCAAGCTTCCCGATAGCGGTGGGCACTCCCAAGCATGGTCAAGATTTCCTTGAGCTTAAGGGAAATGCAGGAAATTCACACATACCTCCCCCCACACCCCCAGTGACTGCTGTTCCACTGTTCCACTAGAGAGACATGAGGAAGAAAATTTCTGGGAACGTCAGGAAAAGTTTCTTTGACCTGGCCTGACTAGGTCAGTGGGAGGGGAAAGGGAAAAGATAAAATTCCTGGAGGCAAGGAGGAAGGTCTCTTTTTGGGTGTGGAGTCCATCAGAGCAGGCAGAACTCTTAGCTGAGCTCTGGAGGAGGCAGCCATTGACCATGCATTGGCACACCTGGTCACCATGGGGATTGTTTACTGCCTTGCGCACCCCAGGAGGAATAGCCATTTATCAACTGACTGCCTTCCCCCTGGTGCTTCTTTTTAAATAGTGTGTCCAAGATGATGGAAGTCTATGCGGTACAGTGAACCACTACCAGCATCAAAAGTTATAAGGTATTTACTAAAAACAAAATGTTCACAAGCATACTTTTAGCACAGCACCAAACTGAGCAAGGGATTCAAAAGAAATGGGTAAAATACAGTTTCTCTGTCCTCTACATATGTGCCCTATCAGATGTTAAAATGTAGGACAGGCTCCTTAGCTTAGGAAGGTACAGATCTTTACAGAGTTTGCATTACCTCATCCAGCTCTTCAGTGGGCAGTGGGAGACACAGAGGCAAGGTCTCAGAATATGGAAAGGAGGCTGGGAATCCTGACCCTCCCAGTGGGCAATTCCTTACAAAGGTCAGGTGGTGGTGGTGGTGGTGGGTTGCTGGAGAAAGAGAAAAGCCTCTCCAGTTGTTGCGAAAACCTTGGAGGGCAGGGTGGAACAGGACCTGCTCCTGGTGGCACTGTGGGATAAGGACAAACACATTAACACCAGGGGATGGGATTCTGTTTAGCCCATCCAGACACTTGTGATGTACTCCAAGCCTTCCATATTAAACTCTCTTCATTAGCCATATAGTTTATTTTTAAA
This sequence comes from Lepidodactylus listeri, assembly GCA_029233225.1. Lineage (NCBI taxonomy): Eukaryota > Metazoa > Chordata > Lepidosauria > Squamata > Gekkonidae > Lepidodactylus > Lepidodactylus listeri. The sequence continues at coordinate 25,539,138 of JARCFY010000012.1, forward strand.
ATGCTTTTTTTTACCTATAAAGAAAAAAGGTGGCACCTTAAAGAAACACCAGATTTATTTTGGCATAAGCTTTCGTGCACTAACTCCATTTCACCAAATACATGAAGGAAAACTGCAAACATACATGCTGGAGGAAAACTATTGTGAACTCTGGGGTTAAACGGCCATAAGTTGCAGGAATCAGCCATGACATTTCTATGTAAAACACAAACAAACATGCCAGAAGCAGAGTGACAATTCTCAGACATTGTCCTTGGGTGTATGTCAGGAGTACTGTGTCCCATCCATCGTGGTGCATCTCATGTGGCAATTCCTTACCCGCAGAGAAGCACATCTTGTGAGTACATTCTCTTCAAAACTCAAAGCTGACTGTAGTAGCCAGTTGGCTGTCACTCTTCCTTGCCCCACCCCGTCCCCACTGACTGATGGCAATGCCAGTTCCTTTTGCTTTTCTTCGGCTACATTATTGCCATTTTGTTATTAGAACATCTGCCCTTTGCAACAACCACAGAATCATCCCCCCCCCCCAATCCCCAAAGCCTCTAAATATCAACATGGAGTTTCAACTCTGCCCTATTTAAAGCACAAATAAAAACCATCCCGCGTCCGGGCAAAATGACATGAGGATTTAGAACAAAGGCAGGCTTGCTTTGGCTGTTCATTTGTATGCAGGGGATCTGACAGCTCCTTCTAGCTCCTAGCAATTTCACACCAAGGCCAAGGCTTGAGGTCTGGGAAGAAACCAAACGCTTTGAATACAGGACTCGCTTAGAAATGAGTAAGGGAGCTGGGTCAGTTCTTGGTATGCAAGATTGCACCATCACAAGGGAATTTCCTCCGCATTTGTGTTTGTGCTGGAAGGGCATCTAAGGCCAACCAGCTCGGTGATGGATGGGACGTTTATCCAGGAACTGGCTCATGGGGCTTCGATCCAAAGAAAGTTTGCAATACTTTAAATCCCTTTGAAATCAATGCGACAAGTTTAGTCCGACTCACTTAAGTGACAAACACACACCAGCACCACCCCTATGGAACAGAACAGGCCAAAACTCAATGCACTCTTACGTGAAAGTCATCCCCACTGAAGCCAATGGGACTTACTTTCAAGTAAGCAAGCCTGGACTGTGCTGCTAGGAACAGCTACCTTTGGCCAGAGGCACATGCAGGTCCACATGGGCAACAGGCAGGTTCTGAACAGAACTCCAGCCTCCCATGGGGACAGATAAGAGACTCATAGGCAGGCCCATAGCCAGGGTTTTGTACTTCGGGGGGGCCTTAAAATAAGTCAAGGGGCACTGACTTCACAAAATAAAAAAATAACATTAAAATTAAATTTTAAAAAACTCACTTTTGCAGCATTTGCACTCTGCCTGCCTACGTGGGGAAGCAAGACGCGCATGGGGAAGGAGCGGCAGTGGGGAGTCCTCCAGGTGGCCCAGAGAGTCAAGAGTCCTCCAGGAGGCCCAGAGAACCGGGGGGCTGGAGGCTGGATGGAAGTTGGGGGGCCTTGGCCGGAAGTCAGGGGGCAGGCCCCAAAATGCCCCACTGTAGCCATGGGCCTGCTAGGGTTGCCAGCCTCCAGGTGGGGCCTGGGGATCTCCCGCTTTTACAACTGATCCCCAGCTGACAGAGATCAGCTCCCCTGGAGAAAATGGCTGCTTTGAAGGGTAGACTCTATGGCATTGTGCCATGTTGAGGCTCCTCCCCTCCCCAAACCCCGCCCTCTCCTGGCTCCACCCCCAAAGTCTCCAGGTATTTCCCAACCCAGACTTGGCAACCCTAGGGCCTGCTCATATGAATACCAGTCTCCAATTGAGACCTGGGGATCCCCCAGCATTACAACTCATCTACAGACCACAGAGATCAGTTCCCCCAGAGAAAATGGATGCTTTGGAGGGTGGACTCGGTGGCATTGTACCCCATTGAGGTCCCTGTACTCCCCAGGCTCCACCCCCAGATCTCCAGGAGTTTTCCAACCTGGATCTGGCAACCCTGCCCCCCCAATCCCCTTCTGGTGCCCAGGGGAGATCTGGCAACCCAAAGAGGAAGAAAGGAAGAGGCAAGGGCTGTGGGAGAGGGGGCATCCACGATCTAGAATGGGGAGGAACGAGAGAGGGGCAGATCCAATTCCTGCGAGCTTTAAGCACAAGGGGGAAACGGGTACACTTTACTGCGAAGTGGGGTTCCAGTATCTCTGAGTTCATTATCACGACTTGGTCTCTTATGTCATTTTGTCTATAAAATATATTTCTCAGAACACAAGACTGGATGGGAAGGGGGGAGGTGGAGTTTAGGTGAGACCCATTAAATGTTTGTACCGGGCCCAGAAAAGTGGTGCTTGGCCTTGGCCAGCACCCTGTTAATTGGGCCCTCAAGACCAGGTAGGTCATCCATCTCAGACACAGCAGTACCCTCACGGCTGCCTTCCAGGCCCGCGTGTTGCGATGGCAAAGAGGGCTCCCAGTAGGGCAGGGAGGACGTCGGTGCCATGTCTGGAAACATTTATCCTCCACTTTGTATAACTTCATCTCACAGATGCCAAGAACGAGCAGCCAGCGCAGTTGTCTTCAATTACAGGTCAAGCTGAAGAGACATGGAGAGTAACAAGCACTACAGGAAAGCCTGCCAGCTTCTGGAAGATTCCGTGTTGATCGGGGGGGGGGGGGGTTCCTGAAATAACCGGTCTTTCCAAGGGAAATCTAGGCTTTGTATATGTCAGAGTAAGCTGCGAGCGCAAAAAAATGTAACCTCTCCCCAATGTGGCAGCCAGCTGTTGTGGGAAGCAACGATGCCGATGTTTATGGTGAACCAGAAGCCTGGAAGTGTGCAGAAATCTGAAGGAGTGAAAGGTTCCTATCCCAAATGTGGAAGAGACTAAAAGAAAATGGACAAGTGACACCAAAACGGGAAGACAGCCAATATTTTTTTATATATATAACTGCATTGCTGTTGCTTGGGGTCAGCCAAATCATCCCACTCCTATCCGCGTTCACAGGTTTTGCAGGTGTGTTTCAAATCCCGCAACCCTGACTGACCACGGACAGTGATCCTCTTCCCTCCAGCTCCTCCCTCCTCCCTTCATTGCTTATTGAAGGCAGCAGTTCTGCTGGTCCCTTCCTACCTCTCATACAGCCAGGCAGGTTCAGGCCTGCAATGAGCAGTTTGCTCATCGGGAGAGGGGGTGATGACCTTCAGCTCTCTGGTCCATCTCCAGCATACAAATGCCCTTTTGTCTCAAGCATGGTTGCTTATGAAGTTCAGAAAGTCCTCAGTGGGTCAGGTATTAATGGCACCAGTAACTTAGGCTGTTTTTACATCTGACTTTCCCGCTGGAATCATTCTAGTTCCAAAAACCCCTGCCCATACTTCTGTGCGGTGTGAAACCGTGCTGCCACTGAAATGTCCACATCTACTAATTGCCCTCCTGTGGTCAAGCTAGTATGCAACCGGCTTCATTCTGCTTTAAACAATTGCTGTTGTTTAGTGCACTTAGACCCCCTGGAGTGAAATTTCACACCATTGTGAAATCAGCACAGGAAAAGACAGCAGTCAAACTACTTTAGAGGGGAGGTGTAAAATGACCCTTAGAAAGAACATATACCAGTACTTTTCAGACATTTTGAACTCAAAACTCTCTTCGGATTCTTAGTCTGCCTTCTGAGCTAGGGTTGCAACTTGCAATGTTCCCTCTGAGCTGTGGAGTCCTGTGAGCAAAAATTCTACTTTGTGAGCTCCTGGCATTAAAGCTGTGAGTGAGCAATTTGGCTACTGCATAAATTAGTTTGCTCTGGAGCCATCCTCATGAGTAGACAGTGCAGACCTTGGTAAACCAAGGGCCTGCCTCAGTATAAAACAGCTTCCTGTATTCATGTCAGGCCATTTAAGTAGAAGGGCCAAGGCGATTGCACAGACGTGGTTCTGCGTTTGTGCCAGTGATCAGTCATAAGCCTAGAGAGGCAAATGCCACGGACCAGAGGGCCCTCTGGAACCATGGCAGCCAGATACACTTCATTAGTACATTCAGTCCCTGAAAGAAGTCCCATGAATGTGAGCTGGCCTGAAGTGGTGCCTGACAGGATTATATTTGCAGTGTCTAAGTGGCATGGTACTACTTCAGATTCATCTCATGCCCCCTTTTAAATCCCTCCCAAGTGAACACACAAACACAGTGCTGACTGCAGGCCTTCCTGCTTAAGCACCTGCAACAACAGGAAGACGGGCTGTCTTCCATGGGAAAGATCGCAGGCCTATCAAAGCCCCAGACAGCCCAGCTTTCAGGGCACACGCACTCCCAATGATAGCAAGAGAAATAAAATCCAGCTGGGCAGAGTGTTGGTTTCACATCTCCCTCCCTTCTCTTCAGGCGTCTCAGAACTGGACATCCACAGCTCACTTTACGAGCATGTACATTTCTGCTGCCAAACGCTATGGAAATGGCCACCAAGCCCAAGGGACAAGAACATATATTTCAATATATCAACAAATGGGCAACATTTCAATGGGGCCAAATCAATGGGGCTGCCTTGGCGTTTATGGCACAAAGGTACTGAGAGTTCTCGCCAGCATGACACCAATTCACTGTCACCAAATCAAAACAGTGTAGAAACAACAAATGGCCATGGTCCCATGACTCCACTTGCCCCCGAACCCGTTAGCTCCTACCAACAGAGAAAATGCCAGAGTGTCAATGTCACGATTGGTGTCTCGTATGCAGCACTCGTCTTCCAGCAATACACCCACTCCCATGCAAAGGCTGAATGGTGATTCCTCTTGACAACCACATAACCCAAATCCTTACGCTATGATCCTGAAGACTTCTATTCCCTTGGAAGTGCCAGCAAAGACACTGGCACTTTTCAATAAGCTCATTCAGCCCCACAGCCTAACTATTTCCTCTATATTCATAATCATGAGGTCCAAGGAAGGGTTATGTTTCTAGACGGGTAAATTGTCAAAGGAGATTTTCATCTATCTCTGTATTTATTTTATATAATCCACAACAGCTGACAAGTAAAAAAAAAACAACCTCCAAGGCCATTTTAAAAATCAACTCATTAAAATACAGAGTCATGCTCTGAAACCTCAGAGGTGCTGGGTACAATAACCATCGACAACTAAATTTAAATGTTTTTTGCAGGGTGTAGAGAGCCCTGACAATATTATTTTCAGCCACAGTCAGTAAAAGAACCAAAGAGAAGGATATGGAAGGCAGGAGCAAACACACCTTGCTCTTTGTACATCCTGGAAATCAATACTTTTCTTTCTGGCTGTATATTTGAACATGTGGACACATGAAGCTGCCTTATGTTGGGACAGATCATGGGCCCCTCAAGGTCAGTACTGTCTGCTCAGACTGGCAGAGGCTCTCCACGGTCTTAGGGTCTCTCACATCATCTACCACATAATCCTTTTAACTGGAGATCCCAGGGACTGAGCCTTGGACCTTCTGGAGGCCAAGCAGATGCTCTACCACTGAGCTGTGGCCCCTTCTCCTAGAATTTAAAACACGGTTGGAGTTCTGGACACTTCTTCCTTTCTCCAGTACTGTTGCCACCCCATCTTTAGCTGAGATGGTTCATGAATCTCAGGCACTGTCCTGATATATCAAAATCAACAGTAGGGCACTCCCTCTCCAAATATTTATATCCTTCTCCTATAAAAGCTTAGGGCAGCTCATGACAAAATTAAGAACAATTGTTACAATACCACAAACTTTTCCAAAAAAAAGAGTGGAGAAATACCCAGTGACAACTCCGATATAAATAGTGACAACCCTTCCAATGTACTGTTATCACCAGCCCCTGGCCATCAGCAAAATGGCTTCTGAAACAGCCAACCCTTAGAAGGTTTTTGTGAAAGCACAGGAAAACAACAGAGGGCAAGATTGGAAAAGGCCTAGATCCTAGTAGAAACCAGACATCCTGACTGGTAGGATAGAATGTTTAGCAGAGATTGCTGGGCAAATTTCAGTGTCTGTGCAGGTCTATAACAGGGGAAGCTGTCATAAAGCTGTGTGGGTCCCAGGTTATGAGGGGCTTTAAAGGAAATACCCTGTACTTTGGATCAATGCTCCCTCTAAGCTGTGGAGTCTCATGAGCAAAAATTCTACTTTGTGAGCTACTGACATTAAAGTTGTGAGTGAGCAATTTGGCTTCTGCATAAATTAGTTTGTTCTAGAGCCATCCTTTTTGAGCTAAGACAAAAATGTGTGAGCCAGAGGCTAAAAAACTGAGCTAGCTCATACTAACTCAGCTTAGAGGGAACATCACTTTGGATTGAATTTGGAAGTAAACTAGAAGTAAGAGTTCCCACTGCAGAATCTGTGCTATATGATCAGAAGCTGCTCGCCCCTGCAAACAAGTCATCAGCCATATTCTGCACTAGCTGAAGTGCCTGAGTTGTTTTCAAGGGCAGTCCTGCACAGGTAACATTGCAGTAGTCAAGTTTCAAGGTTGCAGAAGCATGGATCAGTACAACCAGATCAGCTGAATCTGGAAGGCAGTACAAGTTCTTAACGAGGTTCAACTGGGGAACAGCACTGTTTGCCATAGTCTTCACTTGTTTTTTCAAAGAGAATTTGGGAGTCCAATAACACTCCTAGGGTCCTGATAAATTTACTTAAAGACAAATTCAATTGATCTAAAACAAGATCTATCTCCTCTGGATAGCCCAGGCAAGCCCAATTTCATCAGCTCTTGGAAACTAACCAGGGTCGACTGGCAAGTACTTGGATGGGAGACCTCCATGAAATACCAGCAGTCAGGAGGCGGGGGGCAAACTTTGTTCAGCCACTTCTCTGAATATCCTCCAGGCCCCCAGTAGGGGTCAGTCACCAGAGGTCGCCATGACTTCCAAGTGCACACACACTCACATGCACACACACGTGCACACACATATAAAAAATACACCCCCAAAAAAGACCTATCTCCTCTATAACATAAGATGCAATAACCACTATCACCTTTGGTGATTCAATTTCATTTGGTCTTCCTCATCCACTTGTCAACCACATCCATACTCTGGTTAAGGTCAGAGACAGATACATTTGGTGGTGAAGGGGTAGTTAATAAAAAGCAGAGGGAGTGGAGAGTGATGACACCCAACCCCCAAACAACAGACAATCTTATTTAATGGCCATTTGTGGAAAATATAGGTGACAAACCAACCTAAGTGGCCAGTCAAGTGATTCTGAATCTCCAATGGAAACTGTTTGTGGTCTACCCATTAAAAAAGAATGAAACCAATAAAGGGACTATTAAGGTTAGCTTCACTCACATTCGTTTTTGGTGTACTGGGGAAGAGGGAACAGATAATTATTTAATTTAAAAATAAATTAAATAAATAAATAAGAACAACATTTACCATGTGGCAGGCTGTTGTAAACTTGTCACATGGGTTCTGGCCACCATTTTCATGAAAAAAGTCACAAAAATATATTTTCTTTCTATTCTCCCTACACACACACTTGCCACAGCTATGGTTTGCCTAGTTAGAGAAGAAGTGCACTCCAGCTCATAAGTGTTTATGCTGGGATAAAATGTCAGTCTTGAAAGTACAATTATGTGTATAAGTGACATCAAGTCACAGCCAATTTATGGCAATCTCCCAGCAAGGGGCTTTCAAGGCAAGTGAGAAGCAGAGGGTGGTTTGCCGTTGCCTTCCTCTGCAGAGTCTTCCTTGGTGAACTCCCATCCAAGTAGCAATCCTTTCCGCATTGTCATTTTTGTAACTTGTTTGTCCCTATTGCTTTGGGTTCCCCTCCCCCTTTTCCACGTGTGTTTTGTTCCCTCTGGGACTACTAGAGAGAGAGCAAAACACATTGGGGGTGGGGGAACCCTGAAGCAATCGGACCACACAAGTGATGAAAATCAGAAAGCGGAAGAGCCTGCTTAGCTTCTGAGATCTGAGGGGATTGGGCTATGCCATGCTGCCTTCCCTCCCAACAGGGGCATTAGACTCCTCTTTATTTTACTGCTGTTGATAACTCCAGGTACTCTGCTGATTTTTGTGTTTTATATTCCAGTGAGTTACGTTTCTATAGCTTTCCGTACTTGCTTTCAGTTTTCAGCTGCCTCAGGGATCCATAGTCCTGGCAACATGGGATCGCACTCTTTGTGACTCCCATCTGAAACACGCACGATTAAAATCCTGAATAAATAATTTATTTCATTTTAACCCTGCCCTAGCAAGCCTCAATTACACACACGTACAGACACATTCACATTGTCTCTTGACCAACGCTCTGTGGTAGGCTAGGCCGAAAGCCAGTGGCTAAATTCAAGGCCACTCACAGTGCAGTCCTCAGAATGCTTTCCTGGAAATGAGCCCCATTGGGTATTCCTGGGAAGGATTCTGAGTAGACCTATACAGGATTATTCTCTCAGTGAGCTTCAAGGTAATAGGGGGCTGTGAATTCCGATCTCCTTGTTCCTAGTCTAACTACTACAGCACATTGCCGTGTGACAGACTCTGTTTTAATATTTACATCATATACCTAGTCAAAAACAAATCTAAAAAAAAGGAAGTCCCTGGATTAAAACCTTTCCAGGATCTTATTTTCCATACTGTAAATAGCGTGCCCATTCTGACAGTTCATTGCTTGAGTCTTTGTTAAACTTCATTGAATTGCTGGGAAAAAGTTCAGCAAGCTTTGAATAAATAAATCACCTCAGCGTTCGCTAGAGAACAGATTCCTTTGGTGTTAATTAGAAACAGCATTCATGTTCCCCTCTTTTACCTGATACTGTTTACCATTTGATAATCTGTTTCGAAAAGTTAGTTTATAGATGTATAGAAATCATATGCAGTCCAAAGAAGAATGCACCTTTTAAAAATGTATTTGAAGTAGCGCCCCACAATAATAAAGCCAATTTATTTATCTAAAAACAAAAAAATCTGTCTCACACATGCAAAAACATCAAGTGTCATTTGAAGCATGAATATTCATTTGAAAGTTCTGTACTACAAAAATAAAGGCTTTGAACACCAGCCTATGAATACTCTCTAATTATCAATCAAGGTTTATTTCTTGTGTCATATCCTGCTTCAGTTTGGTCTTCTTGGAATGTGTCTTTCAAGGACAAAATAAGACAAGAATACACAAGAATTTTCTCTCTCTGGAATGTCCTAGTTTAAAGGCATTTTGATGTATACTGCAATATAACGTATTGCACTTCCCAACCCTAAAGTAAGAGACAGAAACAGACTTAAAATCCTGCCTCTCTAACTGTATTTGAACCAATTCTGCTAATTTAATCACGCAGAGTTACCTGGACTGAATTGAAATACTTTCTCTCTCCGACAAGCAAATTTCTCGCTAAGGCAATAAATCAACTTATAATTTAAATCTGTATCGGTTTTGGATCAGCCATCTTCTCCAATGCACATATTAGGTAGCTGAATGATTACTATTTTAGCCATATGTAGTCCAACGAACTCTGTATCAGTTCTTCCAAATGAAATACATGTGAACAGTTTCCTCTGCTTTGGATTTACCTTCGTCTTCCTGTCTCCCCCCTTCTTCTTTAGAGAGGTTATCGCTAATAAATATGGTTTTAATTCTGTCAAAGTGAGCCATCTGTCTTTATCATGGATTAAAGTATCAGAGAAAGGTACACAATATACACCCGGCAGTATTCTTAAATTTGAGCTAAGTGGTCTTCCAGCCACTCCAGATGGTTCTCATAACATCGTATAGAGAACTACATTTCATTTCACAGTCTGAAGAGACGATGCTAGATTAAAAGCATGCCCGGCCGAGAAACGGTTCGAGAGCCTTTGCAGGTATTGCAATCATGTAACATATGTAGTTATTTCTGGTACATAGATTGAATCTTTATTGATATGTGTGGATTCCTTAAGGAATTCCCATCTTTAATAAAAGCAGTGGCGATTCTACGTACCATCACAGTAGATGGATCATATGTTCCTGTTTGTGTTTTCGCCTGTTAACCCCGTTCACACTAGATTAAAATACTATCACAGTTTTATGCAATAATGAATACAATCCACAGTGGAAACTCTCTTCTTTCCCCCACTCAAGATCCATGGAAATGAACGAGTCATAAAATATCTACTGATTCAAAACTCTCATCTACTAAATGCAGCTTGTGTAGAAGAAGCTCATAACAGATTGGACCCAAAAGCTTTCAGAAAGATAAAATTTAACGCTAAGAAACCAAGCTGTCCGCAGATTGCCAGAGTAATTTTGCCATCTAATGTGAAATATAATATATAACTCAGATAGTGAAACAGACAGGTTAGATTCGCAGATAAAGAGCAGTCTATTTCTCTGGGAATGGCAACTAATTATAAGGATGGCCTGAAGGAGCTAGAGAGATAATCCAGCTATGTCTGGGTATACTCAGTTATACCACCCTGCTCAGCTATGTTTGAATGCTTCTTCCACCCCGAGGAGTCTTCTTTCAGCTAAGAGGATCTTCCTCCATAGGAAGTCTCTTCATGCTGTAGGAAAACCTCACATTTGGCCCCATACTTAGCTGAGCAAATTCTCTTCCTGTCCTCCAGTGAAGGAGATCTCTATAGTGGAGATCTAGGTGAATTTTACAGTAGTGAGTTTGGCTTCAACAAATACAGCGGATATCACAAATATTTCTTTTACTGTGTGGAATAAATTTAGCCCGTAGTGCATACCTTCCCCTACACAAAGAATTTTGCTTTTTCTGTTCATTAGCCATAGACTGGCTAGACACTGAGTACTAAAATATCCATTTTAACTAGTCTACTGTCTGCAGCCAGCTTCTTGAAAGGAACACTATTATTACTCCCCTCTAGGAGATAATCCGACATTCTTATTAGTCTGTCAATTAGTTTTGTGTAATCCCACCCCAACCCCTTCTCCGTATGTTTTAGAAACCAGTAAAGGGGGGGACTAAGGAATGAATGCAAGCAAATGCACTCTTACTAGACATTCTCAATTGTGTGTGTTTCAGATGAAAGTCACAAAGAGTGCAACCCCATGTTGCCAGTACTATGGATTAGATGCCATGGATCCATTCTGATAGCTGCAATGATTTCCAGCCTTCCCATAATGCCAGGCACGCATCTCATGTCAGAAGAAACTGCCTTCCACTGGAAGAAAGGATCTCCACTAATTGAGTGGATCTATGGGATCCAGCCCCTATATATTTATTTTTTTAGTCTCTGAAAACAAACCATTGGCAATTTAACAGTCTTCATGAAAGAGGCTTAATCTGCCACTGTACGCATAAATTCTCCTTTCTATCTGTAAACCACAACAGCAAGAAGAGAAATGGTCTACGCACTTTTTCAGCAAACAGCCTATCAAAGAGATTTAATTTTATACCAGCATCCTTTCCACTTGCCTGCTGGTTCCTTAAAAAAAGAAGACGGCATCAACAATCCCTCGCTGTGCTTAACAAATACGTGCAGCTTGTGTGTTGCAGCAAGCAGGATAAATTTTCCCTATTAGAAAAAGGTTGCAGAAGACAGGGGGGAACTGCCATGGCATCATGTAATGAGGCTCTAAATTTACAATTACATGAAATTACAAATTATTTCCATGGCTTGCTTTCTTTTTTCAAGCCGTGCATATGCATTCCTTTAGGGTGACCTTCCAGCTTTCGTCTCCATTCACTGCTTTGAGCTATGTATAAAATTTACCAAAAAATATACAGATAGGCTGAATACGACGGTGTCTCCTAGTACTTATCATTTCAGTTGGGACCTTATCAAACCTCAGATTGCCATGATCTGCTTTTGTGGCCTAACCATAAAATCAAATGTAGTAATATGAGGTAATGTACAATAACAGTTTGCTCACGATCACTTGTTCTACAAAATTATTGCCTTTGCCTTCTCAAAAAGCAATGTTTAGTTGAAGGGACAGCCATGGAGAAAGGAGCCATCTTATTTATCAGATTTCTCAGCTTGTTCTTCAACCCATTACTGGACACAAAATTCAAGTACTGCCTTTTTCAGTTGATTCCGCCACATTCACGGCCGGGTGCGATATGAGTAGGTTTGGTCATTCAGGGAGAAATGAAATGGTGAGAACCATAGTCAGTTTCAAAATTTGTACACCTCATACTGACTCAGACATATGTGTATATATCTTAATATCTAATCACTCCACTGGATGCCCATCAGTTACTGGGCTCAACTTAATGTATTGGCCATCACATTCAAAGCCCTTCATGGCCTTGGATCCTCATATCTGTGAGACCCCCTCCTCCCCCCTGCACTGCTATGACAACTCTGCTCATCAGAACAAGGTCTTCTTCAGGTATCAACCTACAAATGGGCAAAATCAACATCTACCCATACATGGGCCTTCTCCACTGTGGCCTGCCTAAAGAAGTCAGAAAGGCTCCCACTCTCCTGGTTTTCTGCAAACTACGTTAAACTGAACTATCCAAGAGGGCTTTTCTATGCAGGCAATGGAGCTGCACTGTACTAAATGATTCACAGAGATACTTGGATAAATTATTAGGGACCGTGGTCCATACTACTGTGTTTAGCTTGCTAAAACTTGGATCCTACTATGGAATTTTTGCATCATTTAATGTGTCATGTTAATACTTGTGCTTTGCTTCAGTTCTGTTCAGTTCAGGACATTTAGTGAACAATACAATAGGATTAGGGTGGTAGAACCACCCTGATTGGTTCTACCACCCTAATCCTATTGTATTGTTCACTAAATGTCCTGTCCTATTGCTTATATTGACTCACTCTGTGTAACCCACCTTGAGTCCAAGCGGGAAAGATGGACTATAAATAATGTAAATAAACAAACAAACCTGTGTACTGGGTAGTGTTGAATTAGGACTGAGGAGGTCCAGTCATCCTTGGACTCAGTGAGTGAGGGCCAAAGTAAATGTGACAGTAACCTTGTGGGGCCCCCCAAGAGGACACCACCACTATTTTAAAGACATTTTAAAATGCTACCAAACCAGTGTCCAATCCTGATCAGATCCACAGTGTGGTATCTCCCCTGCATGCTCTTTCATGAGCTGAGACAGATGCAGGGGAAGAAACAAGCCCCCTCACAGGTGTTTTGGCACTTGAAAAAGTGCAGGGGAAACAAGAGCAATGTGCTATGCGCCCAGTAAACATTTAAAACATCTTCAAAATGGCAGTGGTGTCCCCATGGCTACCACATTTAGTTTGGTCCTGTGTCATCCTCTTTCAGCCCAGCCTGTCTTGCAGAGCTGTTGTGAGATACAGAATATCACGTTCACCAGTTGGAGCTCCTTCGAGGAACAGATACCTCCTCACTATGTGACAAATCATGATGTCATGATGCATGTCTAGAATTCATCCCTAGGACTGAGCATGAGCTGCATGCGCTCTTTGTTTCCTCCGTCTTTTAAGAGAAACTTTTATTCTTTGTCATGTATACATTACAAGAGTTTTTTTAGTTAATTCTAGAGTGTTATCTAAAGTTCATGCTGTACTTCACTTCATTGTTGCATTTTTTACCAAATTTATTTTCCAATGAAAAACTTAGGATGGCTTCCTAGAGAGATGGTAATTTCTCATATATTATCAAGGCCTGTTGGCTAAACAATAAAGCCAACTTGACTTGACTTTGTCATGTTATGTACTAGGAAGATTTTCATCAAGTTCTTTGGGTTCCATTTAAATAAAAATTCCCTGCTATGCTTACAGGAGATGACGGTCTTCAAACAGAATGAGCACTTTCTGAGTCAACTAAACACATGGAAGTGCCCTGGTGGTGCTTGGGTTGTATGTCAAAGGTCCCAGGCTCAGTTGCTCATGTCTCCCCTTAAAGGATCTCAAGCAGTCAGTACTGGGGAAGATCCGAGATAGCTGCTCCCAATTAGAGTCATTGACATCACTGAACTAGATGACCTAAAGGTTGACTTCTTTAAGATAGCTCCAGGGACAGAATTCTCAAGAAATTAGACTAACAAAGCCATAAGCACAAAACGAGAATCTTTTGATGAAAAATTAAAAAAGAACTGAAATAGAATTTTCTAAATATTTTTATTGCTTTTTGCTAACCTAGCAAAAGTACAGTGAAATCCTAAGGATCCCTACTCAGAAGTCTATGTTCAGTGGATTTACTACCCGGGAAGGCTTTTAGGACTGAAGCCTTAAATAGGTCCATTACTAGGAATCTAGCATAGTACACAGTTACATAAGTCCCCACCCTGGATTTTGCCTCTGAACAGTTTTTTTGGGGGGGGAAGGAGGGGACAGACTGAGCACAAGTAGCTAAAGTTAAGTGCTTTTTGTCCCATTTATTTCACTGGCAAAAAAATTAAGCACCTGATTAACTTTCCCATGGAAAACAATAGAAATGTTAACACTGGATGGATTGTGTCCATTTATAATTGTTATTTTTGTTATTAACTTCTAAATGCAATGGCTGTGCATTTGCTTTAAAAAAATTCTTTTGGTTCTTTTCTCTAAGGAGAAGAAAAAAGAAAGAAAGCCTACAAAAGTCTACAAACACACATTCTTGTAATGTTCAAAGAAAGACACAGTCTAGTGTGGCTATTTACATAAATCTGGTATTCCTAAAAATTATGGACTTGGCTCTTTATCCTCAGAGTAATTTTTACATCTGCCTGTTTCCCCTTGTGTTAATGCTATCTTTTCCATGTTCCTTCATAATTTGTTTAGTTACTGGTCTGTAGTTTGTTATTTCCAAGCCATAATATCCATCTTTGCAACCATGTCTTTGGTTTATCTCTGCTCTTCAGGCCTGTCAGTAAGGCAGCTGAGGAATCCAACTGCAGAGCACAAATACCTATGATTTTTGTAAATATGCCAGCTTTTTTTCAACAGCCTTGTCTCTCCCCCCTTGTCTAATAAATTGTAAGGCCTCTTCATTTTATGATTATTTCTTCTCAAGTGTTTTGAATAAAAATAGCCAATACATTTATTACATGGTCATGTGTACATTAAGTAAGCATGAAATATGCCCTACATCCAATGTTCTGCATCACAGCTGTGGTAGACAATATAATTTTCTTTGTTGTGAGACATCATTGTTATGAAAGCCTGAGAGGTTTGCCTTCAGAGTCATATTTATAAATATAGCCACCTTGCAGGGTTTTTTTGAAAAATAGAAAGGCAGGACATAAACATTTTAGGAAACAAAATAAATTTATCAGAACCCTTTCTCAAAATAAATGATCAGATTTTATTAGTTATATAGATATAGCTAAAGCTCCCTTTACATTTGGAATCTGCTTCTAATCTAAAACCGATCCCTATGCATTCAATAGGTTAGAACAGATCACAGCAAGGTAAATGAGACAACACAAACCAGCCGGTAAACTCAGAAAGCATAAACATTTAAAAAAAAAAATTACTGCTAGCTCTCTTAAATCCTTCTTATCTTTTCGGCTACGATCGCAGCCTGCCAGCAGTTGGCTCTCAAGTAAGTATGTAGCTGCTTTGAGCTCAAATAAAGGCCAATTTTATTCATGGCCACAATCTGGGTGTCTTCCACATTATGACCCTCCAGAACAGGGGTGGCCAACCTTGCTTAACGTAAGAGCCACATAGAATAAACGTAAGAGCCACATAGAGATGTCTGAGAGCCGCAAGACAGGAACAAATATCACACACACGTTTTTATTTTTTAAAATATGCAAATTTGCTTTTTATTAACGTTAAATGGGACTGCCAAAAATAAAAACAAACAAGGAAAACCAGTTATAAGAAAGAGAGAGAGAGAAACTAGGAAAGCAAATAGATGGGAGGGAGGAGGGAAGGAAGGAAGGAAGGAAGGAAGGAAGGGAAAAAGAGAGAAAAAGCATGCCTCCCCAGCTGCCCTGCCAGGAGCCGCACAATATGTGTGAAAGAGCCGCATGTGGCTCCCGAGCCACAGGTTGGCCACCCCTGCTCCAGAACTTTATACATTTAAAAACAACAACACCATTCTAGTTTCAGAAGAATCTCCACTTTTCCATCTCTTTTATGGAAACAAAATAGCAGAGTAAATGATAACGGCTACAGATATAAATGAGTGCTAAGCCATAGAAACTGTTGAGGGGGGAAAGCTGCTGCTGCTTTTGCTGCAGTTAGAACAACCATTTAAAAAGTGTAAAACAAAAGTTTTTTTTTTAAAGCTTAATTTTCTATCCTGGTGCTGAAAATCCTTAGCATCGTTCATGAACAAACAGAAATGTATTCCTTATTACTGTTACCCTTGGTGTGGCAGAGAGCAGAAGTGGCAGTTTTCCACAACATTCAAAAGCACAGCTCCCCGTCCAATAAATAATCTCAGACATTGAATTCTGCAGAAATATGAAATTCAGGCTGCCCTGTCCTTTTCTCCCATAACTGATAAACCAACTTGAATGACAGATGATCAGAACAGTATGTGACAAGTGGCTGATGCTTTATCAGCATAAGAGGAAGGCGCAGACAAAGTGGGAAAGAGGAAATAAAAAAGTCAGATACCTGACTAGATTGATGGCTGGAAAGTCACAAAGCAAATGAAAGTAAAACCCTTGAAAATGAAACGCCTCTTTCTGGTGCTTTTAAAAAATTGACTCCCAGCAACTCTCCCTATGACATCTTCCTACGTGGTGATCCTCTTGGAAATCACCTAAAGAACTGCTGCCATCTTATGGAAGAGTCGCTGCAAAACACTTGGCTTAGAACCAAAACAGCTCTCTGCTCTGTTCTGTACGGCTGCCGCCTCCTTAGATTGCAATGCTCACAGAATAGCAATGCTTTGGGTCAAAGGATACTCTTGAGTAACCAGAAGGGGCATTTCTGCTGGGGAGGAAGAGACCATTTCCACAGCTTTCCCACTCAAGCGGCAGATCTTTGCCCTGATTCCCAAAGTTCACTGGATCGTCAGGAGCTGTTTTGGGGAGCAATGAAAGGAAGGCAGAAGAGGAGATGAACAAAGAGAGCAGATTTGGGAGTGATTCATACCAATAATAGCGGCATCACTGTGATACCAACAACAGGAATAAGCCCAGTGGCTTCTGGAGGAAGTTATATTTACCTTCCTGCACGTACAGCCTTTGATGTCCATTGATTTCAGTGGACTTTGGAGGTTGGAACTCTGCTTCAGGATGGCAATGCTGGCTTTCTAGTACTGCAGTTCTGTATTTTTACATGCTGTTCAGTGCTCTGGGCGCTAACAGTAAATGATTTTGTCTTTCTAGAAGTAAACTGTATGGGCTGTGGGGTTCTTGTGCGTTTCACCGTTACACAGCAGGGAGAATTCCGGCAGGTGGCAGCTTCCTTCAGCAGGCTTTTATAGCCATGGAAACACTCTGCCTCCAAACTCCACTGAGTTTTGCTGGAATCTCTTCAGTAATGGACACAGCGAGCTGAGCATAACTAACGCCCAGGAGTCAAAGTCTACCACTTCTTAGTGGTATTTTAAAATGTTGGCAGGTATACACATACATTGCATCTCAATGTCAAGATTCAACTGTGCTCTTTCACAGGTCTGAAGCCAGAGGTTCTTCCCTAACCCTCAACTCCTTAAGCACACAGAGCTGGTGCACCTTTCACACAGGTCACTTAGATGTTCTCTGTACACGTGTGCCAGTGTTTGATCACAGTGTCAAAAAAAAATCAATGAAAAAATTCCAGCGTGTGCCAGGTCCCATTTTAAAAAGCAATATATTTCAGTATGAAAGAAACGTTAGCTTCAAGTTCCACCTACACTTTGTAATCAAGGCATTTAAAAGAAAAAGTAGGGTTCTTTTTTTAAAAAAAAATATGAAAAACAGGTTGACTTTGTACTTTTTAACTTTGTCTTTACTACCAGCAGTCTCCTCTGAATAACAGCTTCATTTTAAAAATGGGCTGCCCTGTGACCCGTGTTTTCTTTGGCAGACATAAAAAAGGAGATTTGAGGGCAGAAATAAATTGCTCCAGAGCACCAAAATGGGATTAAGAGATTCGACAGGACTTCATAAAAATATCAGTTCTACCGAGGCACAAAAGTATGTTTTCATTTGTTCCTTTTAAAAGATAAAAGCATGAAAAGGAGGCAAGAAACACAGGCAAGCTTCAATGGCCTTTGCTAAGCCCACATAAAAGTTTTCCGAGGTTGGGGGGGGTTTAGCAAGACTAAAGAATACACAGGGCGCTTGCCTCCCAGAGCTACTTTAAACACTGCAACATGAGTGAATTTGCCTATAATGTGCAAATGCCCTTGAAAAATAATCGAGGCCTATAAATAACGGCTCTGCCTGCCTCTGCCCGACATCTGGGCTAAATTTCAGTCAGTGCTGATCTGAAGCAAGCACTCCAAGCTTGAGGCTGGATAAACTAGGCAAGTTTCTTGGAAATAAGACTTGACTCTTCTTTGGGTGTTTCCACAAATGACTCTAAAAAGACCTTCGAACATCTCTGATTCTATCTGTGCACATGTATGAGTGACTGAAAAGAAAGGTGGAATGCAACAAAAATCCAGAGAATTGTGGTGGTTTTAAATAAAAACAGATTGAGCCGTACGGGATGATAGATTTACAAGCAAAGTTTCAACGGTGGCAGGATAATGCTTGCACCACTCTAATTTTGCTTGGCAACAGGTGGAAGAAGACGTTGGCAGTTCAAGGTGTTTTGCCTCCTGAGGTGATGGCAGCAGTACATGGACTCACCCACCACATCATGATGCCCCAGAAATCAGAAGAGATCTGTATAAGATGATCACCTGGTCTGTTCAGTTCACACTAAGCCACTTGAATGCCTGCCAAACAGCTTTGCAGTGGGGGAGGGGGTTCTTCAACACTGAGCATATGCCAAAACACTGCCAGTCCGAGCAGATCAGCCATTAACATTGCTAAACACTGCTTTAAGATGAGAACCCAAATAGTGCAATTCCTTTTGTAGACAGCATTTGTGACTGCTGTATATGATTTTGACTGATTTAACCATATGGTAGTATCCCTGCATTTGCCCTTGCAGTGTCAGTTTCTTTAAAAATAGATAACAACTATTGTGCTGGTGTGTGCTAATGTTCTAATGATCTATTCAATTGTTACAATCTTTAAACCTCCAGCTTTCCATAAGAAAAAGGGCATCAGCCCTTTTCCTTGCAAAAAACTTTTTAAAACTAGTTTTTTAAAAAAAAATTTCAGAGATTGTAGCAATAGATCATTAGAACATTAGTACACATTTTTGCAACATCGATTATAATTTTTAAAAAGTTTTTTTTAAAAAAACCCTGGTTTATGGCACAGAAAACAGCAGCCACAGCTGCAAGAAAAGCCAATTGTACTGTACTGTACTGCACTATTAAACAATCCACTGAACAGCCATGAACCAGTCAACTAATTGACAAACCTATCATAGAAAATCAGCTCTGTTCGTAAGCGGTAAGTGGGATGTGAGCTGAACCGAAGGGTGTTTAAGCATTCCTAGCTACAGTCAGTATAGTTGGCTCCCTTTTGTTTCAGTGCCTGAAAGCATTTAAATGTACAGACATTATCGCTTGGAGATGCTGTGGGCAGAGTTTGGTATAGATTCAGCTTTCTGCATTCCACTCAATGGCTAACCTTTCCAAGTGCGCACTGCAAATGCAAGTAACTGATCCATGCAAACAGCCACATGCAAAATTAGTGTGCACAATCAACTCGGCACATGGAGTTACTCTGTGCTGAGATTATCCTATAAACAAACTGAGAATATGAGTCTGGTCTGATGTATCGTTTTGCACCCATACAACAACTTCTGGAATTATTTAGGCGGGTGCACATATGCAAATATTCTACAGTCAAGCATGTCAGCTGGCTTGAGCTTTGCCAAGTTTGAGAATGGTTAGTGCCACTGGCTGTTACTGTGGGCACTGCTTGTGTTTCCTGTTGTTGGGGAGAACTAAACAGCCAGGAAGCCCTACAGTGCAATCCTGTACAGAGTTATGCCCTTCTAACTCACTGACTTCCGTGAATTTAGAAGGGTGTAACTTGGTTTAGGATTGCATTGTTAGCCTAGTAACTCTTTCTACTACCCTTTCAAGTTAAACATGGAACCTTTCGCTAACCATGCTCAAAACTGTACTCATGTTAATTACTTACATGTGTCCCAATAATATATTTTTAGTAACCTTCCTAACATGGTTTCAACTACAGAGTGTTGACAAGACTGAAATCATGAGGAAAAAATTTCAAATTAGAAAGGCAGATTTCCCTGTCAGATGAAAGTAAGATAAAGACAGCACAAAATAAATGGAAGACCTCTTCAAACTAAATTTTAAAATAAGATGACATGTTCACTTAGTTGTTTTTTTTAAAAAAAACCTCAGTAATTCAATCTCACATCTGCCAGAGAAATTATGCAGTTGCCAGTTTTTCATGTCTCTAAATGCATTTCCACGTGGTGCCAAGACGCGTTTTCCCCTAATGTATTTCCATATTGATCAGAAATTTCTGCTCCAAGTGAATGGAGCAGAAGACTAATTGTTGATGTGTTGTAAACTTCTGAACTCTGGCAAAAAAAGCAGAAAGCTTAAACATACTCATCTGCGAATTTAGCTTCTTATGGCCTGTCTCTCAGAGATCCCTTTTTATATTTATGTACTTCATTTATACTCTGCTTTTCTCCCCACTGGAGGCCCAAAGCAACTCACGTTGCTCTCCTCTCCATTTTATCCTCATAACAATCGTGAGATAGGCTAGGCCAGGCATGTGGGGACTGGACCAAGGGCACCCAGCAAACTTTCCATAGCAGAGAAGGGATATAAACCTGAGTCTCGCAGAGCCTAGTGTGACTCACGAACCACAAGGGACCATGGAATCCTTTCACAATACAAAGGATTCTGGGATGCGTTCTGCACCCTCTCAGTTTGGACAGGGCAACAGTTACACATTCAGGGCACAGCTGTTGCTCCTCATGAGCTGAGAACTTTAGCCTAAAACAGTGATTCTTAACTTCACTGAAGCAGGGTGCCATTCTAATTTTCTCTACTTTCCATGACTTGTTCCTACTTCTCCCTCCCTCTACAGAACAAAACAAGGTGATTTTATAGTTTTTTAGTATTCATAGTCATGCAGCATCATTGAGCAACAGGCTGTACTTTGCACATATATTTTGTTGTTGTTCAGTCGCACAGGCGAGTCCGACTCTTCCCGACCCCATGGACCACATCATGTCAGGCCCTCCTGTCCTCCAGAGTTTGCTCAGCTTCCTGTTCATTGCATCGATAACACTGTCTAACCATATCATATTTTGTCATCCCCTTCTTCTTTGACCGTCAATCTTTCCCAGCATCAGGATCTTCGCCAGTGAGTGCTCCCTTCTCATTTGGTGGCCAAAGTATTGGAGCTTCAGCTTCAGTATCTGGCCTTCCAGGGAACAGTCAGGGTTGATTTCTTTTAGGATCAACTGATTTGATCTCCTTGCAGTCCAAGCAACTCTCAGGAGTCTTCTCCAGCACCATAATTCGAAAGCATCTATTCTTTGGCGTTTGGCCTTCCTTATGGTCCAACTCTCACAGCCATATATTACTACTGGGAATACCATTGCTTTGACCGTACGAACTTTTGTTGGCAGGGTGATGTCCCTACTTTTTGTTATGCTGTCTAGGTTTGCCATCGCTTTTCTTCCCAAGGAGAAGGTGTCTTTTAATTTCATGGCTGCAGTCACCGTCTGCAGTGATCTTGGATCCCAGGAACATGAATTCTGTCACTGCTTCCATGACTTCCCCCTCTATTTGCCAAGGAGTGATGGGGCCAGATGCCAGGATCCTAGTTTTTTTTATGTTGACTTTCAAGCCAACTTTTGCAGCCTTCTCTTTCACTCTTAACAAGAGACTCTTTAGGTCCTCTTCACTTTCTACCATTAGAGTGGTATCATCTGCATATCTGAGATTGTTGATGTTTTCCCCAGCAATCTTAATTCCAGCTTGTGATCCATCCAGGCCAGCATTTTGCATGATGGAGGAGGAGGAGGAGATTGGATTTATATCCTACCCTTCACTACCCAAAGGAGTCTCAGAGCAGCTTACAAACTCCTTTCCCCTCCCCACAACAGACACCCTGTGAGGTAGACAGGGCTCAGAGAGAGCTCTGACAGAAACTGCTTTTTTTCAAGAACAGCTGTGTCAGAGCCAGGGTCATTTCTAGCAGGAGCTCAGCTCCGGGAGTTGGTGCCAGCCCCCCTCCCCCCACGGGGGAATGCCTGCTTGTGTCATGGCTGCAGCAAAATGACCCTGTCCCCTGGAAAGGTCTTTGTTCCTCTGACCAGCCTTCTGAAGGTTTCAGCCACCACTGAAGCAATCCTCCCAGAACAGGGGTATTTCTAAGGCTTGGATTAGTAGCTGTTCCCTCTCTGTCAGCTTGCTTGCTTTTTCTTTCTCTTTCTTTCTCTCTCTCTCTCTCTCTCTCTCTCTCTCTTGCCTTCTGACATACTTCCGGTGATGTCAGGTGGTGTAGCATATGCAAATAAGTTATGCTAATGAACTCCTGCACCTCTTTTTCTACGAAATGACCCCTGGAGAGCTATGGCTTATCAAGGTCATCCAGCAGGTGCAAGTGGAGGAGTGGGGAATCAAACCTGGTTCTCCCAGATTAGAGTCTGCGCATTTAACCACTACACCAAACTGGCTCTCTGCATATAAATTAAATAAGCAGGGTGACAAAATATATCCTTGTCATACTCCTTTTCCTATGCTAAACCAATCACTTGTTCCATATCCGGTTCTGTTGCTTCTTGACCCTTATGCAGGTTTCTCAGGAGACATGTGAGGTGGTCTGGTACTCCCATCTCTTTAAGGACTTGCCGTAGTTTGTTGTGATCCACACAATCAAATGCTTTAGCGTAGTCAATGAAGCAGAAGTAGATGTTTTTCTGGTACTCCCTTGCTTTCTCCATAATCCCAAATACACCATCAAACCCCTGAAGAGCCTCCTCTCCCAGTTCACCCTCCTCCACCTCCTCCCTCCAGGCCTCACAGCCCATTTGTGGAACAGTCGTAACTTGTGCTCCACTTTCATGGCCCAAACCATACTGCTAGAATGCTCTAGAGCAGTGGCTACTATACAGCCCCTCCACAGATTGCTTACGGCCTGCCCAGTGCGGCTTCTCCAGAAAGCTGTTGGAAACAGCTAGGAAAAACCGCAAGACACAGCTAGAACAATGAAAGTGGCACAGCACATGTATAAAAGCTCAGTTTAAAACCACAGCAAACTTGATCATCATCATAGAAAAAGGATTCTTGATAGAAATTTCGAAGGCTGGAGTTCTCTTCCACCCTTCCCCAGTCTTTATTACTGTCAGTTAAAGATCTTTCAGTGATTGCTGTACAGGTAGAAAAATAGGCATCTGGCTTTCTTAGCAAGAAACGGTTAATGCCAAACAGCTTTTCTGCCATTGTTACAGTATGAAGATCCAGGGGTTTCTAAAGAATAATTTTAAGACCCTGGATATGAGGTTTCTCTTCACACCATTAGTTTTTGGTATGTCTTATTGTAAATGTCCATTAGCTGATAAGGGCACAAAAAGGCACAAAATTTCCTAAATGGCTGAAAGCCTGTTCATTCAGAACACAGCTGAATAGTCAAAACAATAGGTGAGGTCGAGAAACAGCAGCCTGTAGCAGTCAGAAAAACAAGAGAAATGACTGGGAAGGCCATCACCCTGCTACTCTCTCAAGGAACAGGATAGGAAAACTCTCTTGGAGAACGGAATCCAAGTGCCAATTGCATGGTTAGCGTTCTAGAACCTTCTAGAGGTGCTGCTGTGGACCACAAAATCCATTCGTGGAATAACACAGATCACGAAGAATAAGCTTTCCATCATGCTAGACAAGAAACAGCCTTGAGGATGTGCTTATATCTGCACCATTGCTTTGGGAACCTAATACATGACTACCACTTACATGGCCAATTTTTCAGGAACCAACTGAGCATGCAGGGAAGCAAGGTCACAAACCTTATGGTACCAACTCCAGACTTTCAACCACTCAAGGCAACTGGAGAGTACCTTATATGGATAACTTACGCCTCCCTGAAACTGAATTCCATAATGGAAAGGAACTGGTTCAGATATTTTTTTTTAAAAAGGAACTTGCAAATTGCTTTCAAGCAGTCTACCAGGAGAAAAGAGATGAGTGGCAGAAAAGCTGTTCCCAGAAGAGCTCCATAGCCTCAAAACAAAGATCAGCTCATTGACCCCACCCTACTCACAGAAGCAGTTTCTATGCTCCTCCATGAACAGCTGTTTTAACATTGCACAGCTCACCTGAGCAAACTGGGCAGACTAGCTGGCCTGGTAGTGCCTCCAAGGAGAACGTTTTCCATAAGGTAGTACTGAAAATAAGGGAGCTCTAGACTATATAACACAACTGCACACACTGCGTTTTCATATCAAGCTTTTAGATTCAGAAGGATAAGGCAATATTGACTGTCTGTAGTATTCAATGTGTCATCTTAACAAACAGTAAGACAGTTTTCAAGTGTTATTGCATTTCAGGATACAAAACGCATTAAACAGATATTCTAATCCATCATTGCCCTTTGGGAAAATTACAAGTTAGAGCTTTTTAAAGTTTGGATACTGGGACAATGTCCCATTACTTATACAATCTCAAGATTCCTTCCCAGCATAGAGCTTTTATGCCAGCTAGAATGAACTCATTCCCCTCTAATGTTCTCTGTGGGAGATATCATCAAACCCCCTTTTTTGAGAGACTTTGCGAATCTTCCAGAATCAATCCAGCATATAATGCTTGAGTGTCAGCTTAATGACAATTTACGTTGGGAATTGTTTGGAAATTTATCCTACGTAATTGATTTTAAGAATGTTGCTATCAATTTTTGGCTCTTATTGAATGACTCAATAGTGGAAATTACTAGAGCAGTTACAAAATTTCTGGAAGAAATTCTTAAAAGCCAAATCTAATGCTATTATAAATTGATTCTTATATCATCATTATGTATCTATGTTTTAACTTCTGTATGGATTTTAATTCTATACATTGATCCTAAATGCCATGTTAAATTTACTATGCCAATAAAGGTACTGTACTTGTCCTAATGTTACAACTAGAGCGCTGATGAAATATATCTACTGCTTTGTTACTCAGTTTACCCAGCATCCCAGAACAGCAGAGCAGGAAAAGTTATTAGACTGAAAACCACTATTTGCTGTTCAGGAAAGAGACATTTATATAAAAATCTTTCCCCCAATATGCAACCGGTTTCCTTTAAGCATAGAGATTATTATGTTTAATCCATGTAGTCAAGACTCCTGATGCACTTGTAATGAATTATGCCCATTTCACGAAAAGCACAACTCAATTGCTCTGAAGATACTAAAGCCAAAGACTGAGTATGCTCAGACCTGCATTCAAAACGACAAAGTAGAGAAACCCCATCCTTTGCCTTAACTTGTATCACCCCAGAAGGGTATTTCAGTAGTTTTGAAGATTTGATCCAAACAAAGAGATTTTAAACCCTTGCATGCAAACAATGCTTGTATGAAGGTTATTTCAGCACAGCAAATTCTACATGTGCTTGTGCGCTGGTTAGCCCACATTCCTGAAACTCTTTACCCTCTTGCAGGATTACAGACATCCATTCCTGAACTGCTTGTGCATAGCTTTGCTATTAAGAGCATGCTTCGTGCCTTTACTTCTGTTCACGAGAGAGTGAAGGGCAATTTCATCTTTCGAAAACAGAGTTTGATATATCCTCAACTTTCACCAATAATATGTGTATGTTCACTCACTGCACCTATAGTTACTGCTTGGGGGGAAAGGTACTGATCTTCGGTGACCAGAGTACGTTTTCAGCGAGCCTTCATCCCAAGGGAATTACCAAATAAGTCTTACATCAGCCAACAGAAAGGACAGGCACAATGCTTGACTGTGCAAACTGGCAGACTTTGCTGAAAGGCTGCATTAACTGTACTTTCTTTGGTGTTTTTCAGCATCAGTACCCTATCAGCATTGCTGGGCTACTACTAATCTACCTTACAGAATCCTTAGGCTGATGGAAAGGCACACTTCGATGGAGTGGTAGGACACAGGCCACAAATCTTCCTGACATGGAACTAAAGGTTCCAGCTGGAGCCACAAGGAACAAGGCCAGCTTAATATTTAATAAGATCGACAAAGCATGGTTTCCCCTTCCCTTAGCTTGCTTTGAAAACACTGCTTGTACACTGGACGGGGAACTACAAAGACACTGGCCATGAGGAGAAAGGCATCTTTAGTTTCACCAGTGCTTAAACCATGGGAGATCGGAAAAGGGCTGGCCACACAAGGACTGCTGTAAGCTAGAGGGGAAGTGGGGGTGGGAGAAGGAAATGGTAGATTTTCCTGCAGCACCATATTTTATTCCAATGTTAAACATGTACTTTGCAATAAAATTCTGATCTACCTCCAGGGATATATGGCCATTTTATCTCTAACGAAATGTTCAAGCGAGTACACTGTATTAAAATAGCAACAAACACCTAAAGGTTGTGTATCACATGAGGTGGGTGAACATTTATTTACAGAGTTTTTAACTTACATTTCTAGTGGTACAATGTTTAAAAACAGGCATCATGTTTTAACCTCTCAAGACTTTAAACACATTTCCGTACAAGTGTAAAAGTTGAAAAGGATTTTTTGTAAGCAAAATGCAGCTGTCAACGCTCCTGTGAAAGACCAGAGACTGTACCCAGCGTACAAAAGTGATGTGATGCTATAAAGGTATTTCATCAGTGTATCTATTTACAAGAAGCTGTGCCATAGCTCCTAATGTGCAATAGAGTAGCACCCTGTTGTATTTGCAGCCCCCAGGGTCGTCTGTTACAGGGTCAACGTTTCTCCAGTAGTCGCTCTGGAGCTGTGCCTTGAAAAAGTCACCTATACATGAGGAGGATGTTAGAAAATACTGAATACTGTGAAAAAAATTTATTAGTCTATACAAGTTCTCTGAAACAAGCCAGCCGCTGGCTGTTCGCAACAGCAAACCCCAACAAACAAGAGATCACATTCTTTAAACACATCCAGAACACAGCTTGTACACATTATTTAAGCTTCGGAACCATTAGCCACAAAGAGAACAAAGTCATCTGATTCAGACCTGTCAGCCACAAATGTGCAACAGTGAATTGCTGAAAACAAAGTAATCAACAACATTTAGAAAGAAGCAGTCAAAGTTTGGCAAAGTGATTTACAATGAGAGACCTGACAGTCAAGCCCTTACAACCAAGGGAAAAGAAATTCTTCTGCACATCCAAAGCACACAGCATCCGGGGGGGGGGGGGGGGGGGGGGGGACTGTGTCACGGAGAGCAATTATAAATCTATCAGGGTTAACATTTCCTTTAGACAACTATTCATTGGAGTGAGGATTTTAAAATTGAGTTAATTTTAGAAGCACCCCTCCCAAAAGCTCAAACCCATCACTGTGATTAGTTACAAGATGGAAAGGGCTCTTTAAAGTTAAAAAGGGATGTGTGTGTGTGTGTTATTCTGTTAAAGTGGGAGAAAAGCATTTGCCCATTAAATGTGCAAATTCTACACATATCCACTTGAACCACCTCAGAGATGGGTCTCTAGTAGTAGTATAAATCTGAGTTAAAGACCGAAGTCAGGCAGAATGCAGCCAAAATATATCCAAGATAGCTTTCCTAAGTAGTTCCATGATAATTAAGGTCAGCAAGTTTGAGTGCATTTGTTCCTGCAAAGGGTACCTTATGCTACGTATAAAAGAACCTGAAAGTTGCAAATTAGGCATGCTTACCATAACATTTTCTCAACCAGAAAAGCTGCAGACCACATTTTCCTAAAAAAATGTTCGCTGCCATGATATACAACAAATATGTGCAAACTGCAAGGTCCCTAAAATAGCATGTATGAGTTTATGTACAGAGGACATTACTATTCATTTAAATAAGCCAAACAACAAGTCTTCGGGAGCTTATAACATGGAACAGTAGCCCCCGCAGGCACCTCCTCGATAACCTTCTTCGTGATTTGACAACTTTACACCTCTGTTTTGGCTCTCACTTTCCCACAGTCCAGGAGTCTGAATGATTTTCTCAACAAGTTCTTCAAAGGCACACTGTACACCATCACATGTTTTTGCGCTTGCCTCTGGGAGGGAGGAAAGTTGAAATGTTAAACAAGCTTTCAAGCCAAAACTGTTTATTCCACAAGCTGTTTGGGGAACCTCTGACCTCTTCTGGTACACATATGACCAAAATTGAATGCTGCATGAAACTAACACAATTACTAATGCATCACTGACAAAGTTATCCAACTGTGCTGTAGTTCAATGACTTTCTCCTTTGGACCACATGCGTTGCAAGGGAGACTGAAGACTACAAAGCTGTCTACAGTGCCCATGGTCAAGTGGTTTAAGTTCAGTCATTGCACCATTACTCAAGGCACCAATTTAATAATTCATTTCTCATCCAACTCTCATCTTCACCATCAACAAACCCACTGTCAAATTCTCACGTCTTCTACAAGAGAAACAGGTAACTCATTGAAGTCTAGGATTTGTTGTTATCAGGGAGCCAGGATTATGAAACCTGTACCAGCAGCTGCCAACTTCCTCCTTGAAGTGGCATTCTCTCTTCTCTAATGGAAGGACGAGAAGCAGGAATGCATTTGTTTCCATTACCACAGATCTCTATACCAAAGCTTTACATACGTAAATTATTAACTGGAAATCCACTGGACAACAACGGATTCCAATTAATCAATTGCTGCTACACAACTTCCATTCATTTTAATGGGTGGTGGTGGAGGTGGAAAGTACCATAAGTCACAACCGACTTATGGTGACCCTATAGGGCAGGGGTGGGCAAACTGTGGCTTGGGGGCCGCATGCGGCTCTTTCACATATATTATGTGGCTCCCGGCAGGGCGGCTGGGGAGGCTAAATATCATTAGCAAACAAATATCATTGGACAAATTAATATCATTATCAATATCTGCTTTTACCCCTTTTGTTATTATTTTTGGCAGTCTCATTTAATGTTAATAAAAAGCAAATTGGCTTATTTTCCAATGAAAGCAGGTAATATTTGTTCATGTCTTGTGGTTCTCAAACATCTGATGTTTATTCCATGCAGCTCTTAGGTTAAGCAAGTTTGCCCACCCCTGCCATAGGGTTTCCAAGACAAGAGACGTTCAAAGGTTGTTTGCCACTGCCTGCCTCTACATTATGACCCTGGGCCTGCTTGGTGATCACCCATCCAAATACTAACCAGGTCTGATCATTGTTTCCTCTAAGCTACGCTGGGGGGGGGGGGCGCTAGTGCACAAAATATTAACAGGCAGTGCAGACATTACTGCTTCAGCCCGCAACAAGGTATTTTTTCCCTCCACTGGAAACAACGGAAGATAGGGGCACCTCCTTCTGGGACCCAATCTTTTTGAAAATTAAGGGTTTATCTGAAGAGAGGCACCAGCAGCTATGCTTCAAATTTGGTGCCTCTACCTCAAAAAACAGCCCCCCTGAGTCCCAGATACCCCCAGATTGATTCTCCATTATAGCCTACAGGACCCATTGACTATAATGGTCCCAATAGGCTACAATCGAGCTGAGAAAAGATTTTTTTTTTGAACACCCCAATTATCCTTTTCAGTATGATTTGTAAACTGCCTTGAGTCAAAGGGAAAAGTGGGATATAAATATTTGAATAAATAAATAGTTTGGGCAGGTTGATAACATTTAATCAGCTTCCTGTTAGTTAGGTTAGGCAGGGTTCTGACAGTTCTTGTTCCTCCGTTATACTTGACCTGTAACGCTGGTTGTCATATTTCACTAAAAAACACAAAGTAGACTGCAAAAGTTCTCTCCCAAGTGCTGGTATGTTTTCTAAGACTCAGCAAAGGGGCCAGGTCTACCAATGTAGTGGAAAGGGGTGGGTAGACCTGTTCTCTGGAGGACAGATCTACCAATGTAGTGGAAAGGGGTGGGTAGACCTGTTCTCCAGAGGACAGGTCTTCCAATATATTGGAAACGGCTGGGTGAAATTTGACTTGATTCTGTTTTCCCTTATGTTTAAGTTATTCTTAAAATATAGTTTAAATATAATTTAAAATAATTTATTCTGAGATTTTTACAAGGTTATAGAAGTAATCTTCTAAAAAAACTAATGTACATGATAGTCAAATGTAGACTTGCTCATAACTTTAATGCTACTGGGGGGGTTTGCTTACGAGGCAGAATTTCTGTTCACAACACTGGAGCATAGAGAACATTGGGTCTCTGATCCTCCTTAGCTTCTGAGATCGAGCTAACCCAGGCAATCCAAATCAGGGCATTTTAATGGGATCTGTGCACAATTCCTCTGGATGATCCTCATTAATGAAACAACATTTTGCAGCACAGGTCTTGGCAGACTGCATTCACAGAAATGCTGCAACATACAACAAAAGCCATATGGCTGTGATTCACCTGCAGTTCATATCCTATGAGATTTTGGAAGCCATAATCACAATGATCACCTTGGACTGAGAAGACAATTAATAGGTTTATAATAAAATACACAATTCCAGAGTTGTACTAGGACAGAATTAGTACATGGTATGTAAAATTTTACTTATAAGCAAATATCCATTACAAGCTGCAATAGTACAATCCCATGTACTATGTGTAGCGGTTCAGAACTACATATACAACAAGGTCCCCCACCTCCTACATCAAACTTGCCAAGTTTTTCAGCAGCTTACCAATGAACAACATGGAATGTTTCCGTGCAAACTTGAGTCCTTCATTTCTGTCAACTTCTCTGTTTTCCTATAAGAACCCATAGATTTATTAATTACCAAACACAGGTTTATAAGCCACAAGAAACCTGCCATTGAGAAACCACTTACCTTATCAATTTTATTTCCAACTAACATCTTAACTATATCGTTTCTTGTGCAATATGTTTCCAATTCAGTGAGCCAGTTGTCTAGTTTAGCAAAAGTGTCTCTTCTGGTGACATCATAAACTGAAATAAAGATTCACAATGGCCTGTATTAAGCAACAATGCATGCATTTCAAACACACTGAGCCTTTCCATTCGTCGTTTCTGTTGTAACACTCTTGTCTAGCTCCTGTACAACAATTTGTTATAACAATCAAGTAGACAACTATCAGCTGAAGCCAGGGTACTCTAATATGGCAAAATATCTTTTAAAGCTACTTACTCTACTGTGATGGTTCGTTAAACACTATTAAGCCCAAAGGCTTCTGCAATGAATGACAAGGGAGCTAGGAATTCAATTTAGAAACTACTGACTACAAAGAACTACCGTATTTTTTGCTCCATAAGACTCACTTTTTCTCCCCAAAAAAGTGGGGGGGGGGGGGGAATGTGTGCGTCTTAAACCCCCCTTACCTTTCCCAAGCTACGGCACCGAGCAGAGCTAGGTGCTTCTTATGGTCAGGCGCGTCTTATGGAGCAAAAAATACAGTAATTTTTAAAATACAGACATTCATACAAACTTATAGCACAAACACATATACCCTGGTACTTGCTTAAGACAAACGTCAGACAGGGCGGCTTTAAACTGCAGATGTACTGTTTATAGTGCCATCCTAAGCGGTGTTACACCTTTCAAAACTCACTGACTCCAACAGAAATAAAAGGATACAACTCTGCTTAGGGCTGCACTGTGAATTACTGAACAGAATAGAAGACCAAGCAAGCCAGACATCTGTGTGATTCCAACTTGGCTATCCCACGGAAGCCTGAACTCTCCCTAGAAGTTAAAATGACTAAACTAAGGCTATTGTATTTTGGTCATGTTATGAGAACACAAGACTCACTGGGAAAGACAATAATGGTAGGAAAAGTTGAAGGCAGCAAGAGAAGAAGACCAAACACGAGATGGATTGACTCAAAGGAAGCCATAGCCCTCAGCCTGCGAGATGTGAGCAAGGCTGTTAACAACAGGACATTTTGGAGGTCATTAATCCATAGGGTCACCAAAAGTCAGAAGCAACTTGACGGCACACATTAAAAATCCCTTTAAAACCAAACTGCATATGCTTGTCAGCAAGCTCCAAACAATAACTGCCTGAAGTTGTTTTCTTTTACCACCTATGCAAGCCCAGCAACTCCGGCAGTTCCATTAGTGCTAGTTTACAATGTGCCCCTCAATTTATTCAAGGATTCCAAAACATATTAACATAACTGCCATTGCTCCAGGGAAATTACCTGCAGTAGCCTAAGGGTCTTTCTGCAGGCAGGAAGTGGGAGGCAGGATGTATTTGTTCCCTTCTCCCACTGCAGCCCCCTTATTATACCCATAGCTGTTCCCCTGAACCCTGGGAGTAGTGTTTGGGGAAGAGGAAGATCAATCTAGTTAAAAATCAAGTTAAGCCAGAAAAATTATTTTTGTTTAAGAACATTTCATATAAGAGTGAGCAAAAGCATGCTTACCTAATATAACACCCTGTGCTCCTCTGTAATAACTTGGTGTTAGTGTTCTAAACCGTTCCTGACCAGCAGTGTCCTAAAGAATCAAAAAACTATAAGTATCATGGGGTTTCTCCTCAGGGATAGAGTATGAAGATGTATCCCAATACTTGATGCTTTCTGCCCTGAAAGGGCCTTTTTCGTGTGAAGGGCAGTCTTCAGAAGAACATAAGCATTCTTCAGGCTAGGACACATGTCTGAAACACTTTACTACAGAAGAATAGCTCTGCAGTACAGAAAGCATCTTTGTGGAGATAGTAATCTGCAAATAGAATTTGGACTCTGCTACAGGTTTCATCAAAGGAGCATTTTCGTAATCCTGAATATTCCCTTTAGAATTAATTGAGGAATAGTTCAAAGACTGACAGGAAAAAAACCCAAATCATTCAGGTACCTGTATTCCTCAGTCTCAAACAACATGCTAGATGATTCCCCAATTTAGTAATTTCCCCATTCCTTTCTTCCTTGTAGTTACCTTTAATTCACTTCAAAAAACAGACACACCCCTTCCTACAAACATTTCTGTTTAATTTTATCCGAAGCTTTCGCTATTAAGGTCAAATTGCAGAGTTTGATGTGGCTGTTTTTATTTATTTAATTCATGTGTGCCCCGCCTTTCACCCCAATTGGGGACCAAAGCGGTTTAAGTTGTTCTCCTCTCCATTTTATCCTCACAGCCACCCTGGGAACTGAGTCAGGCTGAGGGAACATGACTGGCCTAAGGTCACCAGTGAGCTTCCACAGCATGAGTGGGGAATAGATACTCAGGTTGCCCAGATACTCGTCTGATATCCTTAACCACTACGTCACACTGGCTCCACTATTTAAGATGACAGGTTTTTAATTCTCAATATGAAATTATGTTTTCACTACCCTTAGAACTAGAGATTGCTACAAAATTATGATTTAGTTTATATTCATCCACTGTGAAACTTGCAGCAGCTCCCCAGAGCTCTCAACCTGCTTAACTACCACAAGGTTACTGTTTCAGGTGCTTTCCAATCATAGCTAGGGACTAGTTTATACACACATAGAACTGATGCTAGATTCAAGTCCAACAGTACCTTGAGACCAACAAGATTTTTGGAGTATAAGCTCTCGATATTCAAAGCTCTCTGTCAGGGAGGGAGGTCCTGTTGGTCTGTAAGGTGCTCCCGGACTTGAATCTAGCTGTTATAGTGCAGACATGATGCAGCTACTGTGAAATACATCAACTGTTCTTCTCGTCATTCTCTTTTTAGTCTCTGCCCATCAAAGCAGGGGGTGGAGTAAATTTTTTTTTTGCAAAAAAGGAACAAATAACACCAGAACACCAGCTTTGATGACAGGAAATTGGGGACAGTTAAAAAAAAAAAAAGTTACTTCTGTATTTTCAGAATAGCCCTGACGACTCTCCAAAGCTGCACACCCCCATGTTTATCCAACTGTAAACTACTGAAACCAATACTTGTACAATGGACTACACTGTCACCTGCCAGCACCTTCCTCAGATATATACAAAGAAATACTGGTATTAAATAGCAGTCCTGAACACCTTGCATATTTTACTATTAGGACTTACCCAGATTGCCAACTTTGCCTTATTTCCATCAACTGAGATGGTTTTCACTTTGAAGTCAACACCTAGAAAACAAGAGGATTCAGTCCTGTCAGACAAGCAATGATCCAGTTTAAAGGAAGAGAACACAAAACAGCTGCAGTGGGGAGGAAAACCCTTCACATACTAATTAAAAAACCAGGCTAGTTTCAGACCTTGTTTTTTCTACTCCTTTATTCTGGAATAAAGGTTTGAGGGAAGGAAATGCATTTTCACAGCTCCCAGAATAGCCCCAAGTTTGTAGAGATGCTGAAAATACAGAAAATATCAGCAAAATTGTTGCTGTTGCCTTTAGACTTAGCTTAAAAGCTACTCAACATAAGTCACTTGCTGTGGAATATAAATTACTACAAAGAGATGTACAACTAATAATATAATTCATACACAAATGTCACATCAATTTAGGAAACTATCCTGCATGTTTTATGGAGTCCTATCCCACGGCGGGGGGGAGACACGACATTACTTTTAAAACAGGTATATGGAAAACATGGCTTTCAAAACAGGTAAAGCAACACATTAAACACTAAACCACAAGGCTGCATTCAGAAGACTATTCTAATAATAGAACTGACGTAATCACCTCTTTAAAAAAAAGAAAGGTCTACAGTTTATTTATTTCAGATGTCAAGTAAAACCTTATATCCCAGCCAAAAACCATCCAATGTTATCTTTTAAGATATGGGGTTGCCATACGCTAGCTGCAACATGACAGCACTTTATGTGCTTGTATCAAGTTACAATACAGAAAGCTAGCATAAAGCAACAAAATTAGAAATTTAAAAACTTATGTCATTCCTTATCCACCCATGTTAAAACATAATACAATTTCTATTACTCTTACTAAAGCATTTTCAGAAAATGTAAGACAGCCTAACCGCAGAAAGATTCAGGGGAATTAAGAGTGTGGCTATGTTCAGTTCAGTTCCCTTTATTGGTGTTAACACAGAAAGTGTGGCTACCTTACACAGGCTCAATCATATGAACCTCATATTACTTGATTAAACCATCTATTTTTTTCCCCTCTGAAGCATGATACAAGACACCTCTAAACATAGAATGACCCTTTCTCTGGCATAACTTTGTTCAAGATTCTATACCATAAAAGTCAAAGCCTGCGACACACCTATTTGATCATGCCTAACACACAGGCAGCAAAATGGACAGTTGTGCATTTTTCAGATTTACTGCATACAGAACTACTGAAATTTCCCACCCAAGTAAGAATTGAGTAGGAAATTCACCTTATTAGAATCTCCCTTTAGATTAGCTAAACACAATTCTCACTTTCATACAACCAACCCATTTCTGCACTGCCTAGTTAGCAAAATTAATTTGCATGACAGGGGCAAGAACAGTATGAAGATAGAAGTGAGAGGTACAAAGAACCAAATGAAGAACAGTGGCTGCAGAATTCAGGGGGGAGGGTGTCTGCCCACCAGGGGCGCTTTTTCCATTTTTTCAGTTGACAGTTTGGGGAACACTAAAAACTCAATGGAGTATTTTTTCCCCCTTCAGAATGAAGCAGAATGGAGCTGAGGTCCATCAGTGGCTATTAGCCACAAAGTATAGACAGATAGGAGCTCTCAGTCCTGGGCAAGTGATGCTCAGTATTCTTGGTGCTTGGGGTCGGGGGGAGGAAATGGGAGGGCTTCTAGTGTCCTGCCCCCACTGCTGGACCTCCTGAGGGCACCTGATATTTTTGGCCGCTGTGTGACAAGAGTGTTGGACTGGATGGGCCACTGGCCTGATCCAACATTGGCTTCTCTTGTTCGTATGTTCTTATGAAATGTTTTTAAGACAAAAGTTTTACTCAGAACATTTGGCATTCAATTTCTCTGATGGAAAGCCTAGGAAATTTTGGGAAGCACTGAAAAAACTTCTGCAAACCACCCCCCCCCCCATCCCCATGGGTGAAATGTGCTAAGATATCAGAGGAGGCATCAGTTTGCATGCAGCTCTCTCTTCCTTTAACAATTGATATATTTGCAGTTTTGTTTGTGGAAGACTGAGGCATTTATACTTTTAATTCCATAAAAAAGCCAGTGGCAATACAATTTTACATGCCAAGTTATAAATAATACAGTTCACGTTAAAGCAGTAGTTTTAGATTTGTCAGGAAAAGTATTGAAACATATGAAATTTCCCCCCAATTTTTTTCCAGACAACGGGGGCAGGGGGCGGGCGGACATTTTGATCCACAGCTTCAAAATCTCTACCTGGTCCCAAATCTGAAGCAGGGGGAGTGGTAAAAGAACAGCTTCATTTGGTGTCTAGTTCACAATAAGGACACACACACACACATGAAAACTAGACAAGGGGGGAGTGAGATAGAATGCACACTTTTAGGGAACAATGTCTCACACTGAAATCCACTATTTTAGACACAAGTGGGTTCATGGTGTGCCCTCCATAAAGGGACAAGAATGCATCTTTATTCCCAGCTTATCTTAACTGCATCTGCCATTCTTCCAGTGTTATATGATACAGATGTCAACCCCTTACATTGAATGAGATGCCAGTGGAGGAATTCCTTCTCCTTGAAAACTTTAAACACTGCAGACTCATGGGTCTCTGTTTTCTTCTTTTGCCCTTTGGTAGATTTGTTCCTGTTACAGCTGAACTCCACAATTCAAATCTTAACATAACTTCTCCTGAATAAACCAGAGTGCTATATTTAGACATGGTCTTTGTACACCCAAGCAGCATGTGCAATACAAATATAGATACCATTAAAGTTTTTGTACAGTCCTCTTTTAAAAGCACTAAGCTGGGAAGACAGCATTCTTTTCGCAAGTCAGTGCTGAGAAATTCAAGTGCTTTGCTTAGTACTAAGACGATCAGATTCCAAGAAACAAGCTGTTCTTTAGTCCTATTTTAACTGAATACTGCTATATAAACATTTTTTAAAATGACATAATATCAAAGACCTCACAATAATGGAAGGCAGAGTTGTAACATCAATGCACACTCACTAAATTCCACTGTGAACATCTGAATGTAGCATTAATTTATCCTTTGGGTGCAGTGAACAGAGTGTCAGACTAGGGTCTGAGAGATATAGGTTTGAATTCCCACTCTGCCAAAGAAGCTGGCTGGGTGATTTTGGGTGAGTCAAACACTCAGCTAACCTGTCTCATAGGGTTGTGATAAAATGGAGGACAGGAGAATGATGTAAGCTGCTTTGGGTCCCCACTGGCGAGAAACATGGGAGAATGAATGGAAGTAAACAAGTTTACAAAGCATATAAGCTTAGTTGTTCACAAAGCAGTATATAACATCCTATGCAACTTCCGTCTTACAAAAAAAATGTGGGATTTCTATTGCACTTGTCAGGAAATACATTCATGAACCCATTTAACGCTACAAATGAGAGGAACAGTTTTCCAAAACCAAGGCAAGACTTCTCCAATGCAATCTTAAGATAACAGCCTTTACTCCAAAGAACTAAGACCTTCTTTCACAGGCCAGTGGTGACAATGAACATGATGGAAGTGTCAACCACTTTGTGTTTCAAGTGCTCCATTAATAAAGAACTAGAATGATAATCCAATATTGTAATAACATAGGAAGAGCCCTGTTAGATCAGATCCGTAACCCATCTAGTCCAGCAACCTGTCTCACAGTGAGCAACCAGTTACTCTGGAGAGCCAACAACAGGGTATAGGGGCATACAGTAGCAAAAGATCTACCTTTCTATAAAACTGATCTATTGCTTATATAATGTTCAGAAAAATGTAGCAAGAACTTCCAGAGACTACATCAAATGGAAAAAATGAAAAAAAAACCCAGTCCTTTAATATGCTTTGCAAGTTCTCAAGGCACTGCTAGTTGCACCTGAAAAGTTTATTTTATTTTATTTTATTTATTTGACTTATAGGCCACTCTTCCCGCTATGCAGGCTCAGAGCGATTTACATGACTTGGCAAGCCAAGATACATAAATACAATTAAAAACAGTTAAAACATAATAAAACATTCTCAAACAAATCATGCTCATACACAGTTATGTCTAATTTTTTCTAGTACCACTTAACCCCAAGAAAGGAATCATGTCTTAGAACAGTTCTCAAAGTCTAGAAATCCATGCCCTGCCCCCTTTTGATTTCAGAGTTTTCACTGTCCCTCAACCCCATCCCTCCTCCATCCCACTGGTACCTGCCGCTTGCCAGACATCCTCCCTTTCGAAATGAGAAGCAAGCCACACTTGCCCCATAGAAGCCTACATCTCCTCGCACCATCAAAAACAATACCAGAACAAAACTGGCTACACTTTACAAATGTTCTCCTTAAACTTACTTTTCTTATCTGGACGTAGCCTACCAAGTCACATCTTGGAGGGCAGCTGGTTCTACAGGACCACAGCAAGACATTTCCTTATTTAGTTAATGACTTCTGGCCAAGGGCAGACTGAACAGAAGTGGGCTGGACAAGTTTCCATAGGTGCTCATACAAACTGAAAACCAATCAGTGCCACATGAAACCTGAACTTCTGGTATTCAGTTCAAAGCTGCTATTGGCTACCACAAATATATATCATGATAGCATCAGCATTGCACAATAAAGTGAAAATTAGGTCCATTCTATACCTGAACTATTATGAGTGGCACCAAAAGGTGTAATTAAAGAGTCCCCAGATGCAAACTATTTGATCTCATCTACCAATCAGAGCATTTTCTGTCTAGTGATCAGAAAACTAAGGCTATTACCAGGGGAGGGGCGGTGGCAACTCTTCACGCTCCCACACTTGAAAAGAAGAAGCCAATCCTGTCCCCTTCCCCTGAGATGAAGACCTTGCCCCTATTTGATGGGCACATTCATATAATTTATCCCTATCAGCAAATTAAGGCTTATGCTGATAAAAGAAATTTTAAAAAGCAATCTTATTTAAAAATAGAGTGCTTTGCACCTCCCTGGAAGCATGGAAGTTGAAAACAGTTTTCTAATGCAATATCAAGATTTTTCAGAGTTTGATCCTAGCAATTTACTACTGACTAGCAGTTATTTTACCGAGTGCGTACAAAACATCTTAGCCCTGATTGTGTGTGCCTAAGCATATACTAAGCATAAGCCTAAG
Organism: Lepidodactylus listeri; assembly: GCA_029233225.1. Classification (NCBI taxonomy): domain Eukaryota; kingdom Metazoa; phylum Chordata; class Lepidosauria; order Squamata; family Gekkonidae; genus Lepidodactylus; species Lepidodactylus listeri. The sequence goes on from JARCFY010000012.1 coordinate 25,578,162, forward strand.
CATATACTTTCTGCTGCAACAACTCCACTGCTATTGGACACTATATTAATTCAGCATTAAACATGTATTCTAAATTTAATCAAAGTATCAAAACCAAAAAAAAACCCTTACCAATTGTTGCTGCGAGTTCCGGATCAAATGTATCATCAGTGAATCGTAATAGAAGGCTGTCCAAAGGGAAAATGGAGGGAGAGAAGAAAAAATAAACACTCCATTAAATATATTCCAGAAATGGACCCAGGGTACTAACATTTATATATATCAAGATAAATGGCCATAACACAGAGCCAAATAATCACACTATAATCTTCCAAAATCTTTATGGTTTTTAGAAAGAGCTGCTGCTGCTGCTATTCCTTCAGGTCTGCATAACTTGTGCATATTTACGGTTTGCTTCCTTTTGAGAAGTATCTGATCAACATAACATTCACAGTGCAAAGCAGAATTCAAGTGTCTTAGAAAACATGCATAAAGAATCTTAACTGACATACAAACTGTAGAAGTGATCCATCCAAGTTAAGCTTCCATAAGAAAGCCTATTTAAAAAGCTTCAAGGAAAATTATTACCCAGAAATTAAGCATTCATTTCTTAAATTTACAATTAAAATACTTAAGATACTATATAAATATCAAGTGATATTTCCAAATCTGCCCTAACTTTAATATTTATACCCTGCTTCTTTACAGAAACTGCTCAAGGCAGCATACAAGACAATTAAGATTCAAATTACAACACATGATCCAAATAAAATTAACTCAGTCACCGAAAAGGCTTCAGTTCAGCAGTCATAAAGCAACCAGTATAAAGATGATGAGAAAAATAGAGAGTGCAAAAAATTAAGCCGAAGACAGCACAGTGCAGGAAGATTACAGGTCAAAATTCGTAAAAATAGACAACCAACTAAAAGTGAGACGAAACTCCATGACCAGCCTCTTGTGCAGACAAGAACGTCTGACTTGGTGCCCCACTAACCTTTCGGGGGAAGGGCAGGGTGCTGCCACTAAGAATAAGGGTGTAGACTTAAGCTTTAAAATGCAACCAACTATTTTAAAAAGTATCATTTAACAAGCTAAACATTAATAATCCTTTGTGAAGTTATTCTAGGCATTACTTTTTTACACACTCCCATCTTCATATTTATGATGTATGACAACCAAAAGGCCACCCTACACTTTTCTATTAGAAGCCTTGTGGGGTGGGGTGGGGTTGGGTTGGGGGGGGGAGGCTTTCTCTCAGGCTGCTCTTCCTCCTAAACTGGTGGCTGGCATTCTCACTGGGCACAAAGTTCTCCAAATTCTCAGGGACTGCCTGCTGGAAGTCATCAAACCACCCCTTAGCTCATTGGTTCTATGAACTTGTATCAATATGGAGTCAAATACCAGCTCCTCTTGAGCACTTTTAATATTTACAGCTATATGTAAATGATAAACAAAACCGTACTGTTTAATCAGTTAGTGTTTCACATTGCTGAGAAGTTTCTTCCTCTTTGCCACTTGACTCAATTCCAAGGGTAGAGAGCAGGGCTTGAGACAAGGAATGAGCAGGACAACACAAAAGGAGGTGGTCCTTCAGGTCCCCCAATCCCAAGCTCCTTGAAGTGTGCCCAGAAACAGGCATCCAGGTTAGAGCTTTCCACACAGGGGTGCTATGATTCCTGTGTGCTGCTCCAATACCAACCAATACCAACCTGACCATCATGTCCCATTTGATTTACCCAGGCCTGCTTGATACTCTTACGGTGCTGTTGTAAAGCACCCAGCCTACAACTGTAGTATTTAATGAATCAAAGAAACAGCAATCTTAAAAAAGCACTAGTTAGCCCCATAAGAGATATATGTCATTTAGATTGCGCTCATTAATTCCTACATGCCCTGGGATTTTTTCCTTTGCAGATTTTATTGGGGGGGGGGTGTCTGCATAAAATGCAACACCTTCCCTCTATTCCCTCCCTTCTAATCCCATACCATCTGTCCCAGCTAAGAATCTGAATACTTACCTATATAGTCAGTACAAATTTAACTTGTTTCCCCTACAATTACAAGTATTACAGTTGCTTCATTTGGCAAGTAAAATTGAAGATAATCTCCTTGCATTGGCTGACTAATGGTAAACAGCATTCAGCTGTAAGGATGTGAAGCTGCCCAAGGTCACATACTAAAGAGATGACCTCATCTGGAAGATGTCATCACACCTGCCAGTACAAAGTTCTTGCGACATCTTACAGATCCAAAATGCTGTGGTACAAAGGGAAAAGTCTAAATACACCACAAGTGTGGCTTTTTATCATCAGGTTTACAAGTTCAGTGTTTTAGTAATTCTATATGGTACTGCCCCAAGAAAGATTCCAACATACTAGAACAAATGAAATATGCCTGACATTTATGTAAACAAGTGACTCAGCTGCATGTGCCAAATAAGTCAGATGGGAGTTGTGAGCATTTTTAGACCAAGCCAAAAAAAAAAAAAACCCTCCCCATATAGAACAGCTGTTTGTGGTACACTTTACTATGTATTTTACTTGACAGCCTGAATTGTATCCAAACATTCATGTTTATATTATACATAATATATTGATAAACCATTGTGATGCAGTGCTTAGAATATTAGGAGTCCTGAGTTCAAATCTCCACTCAACCATGAAGCTCTTTGGTTGACTTCCAACCACTCTACATCTCAGCCTAACCTACCGCACAGGGTTGTTATAAGGACAGAATGCTTGCATGGTGTGTGCCTGCAGGAGGGAGATTAATATATACTGCTCTAATACAATGAAATGAATCAAATACAAAATATCTGAAGAACTGAGATTCAATGTACAGCAGACAAGACTATCCAAAATGGCATACTGTCTCATTTCCTTAAGAAACTGTTCCACTATTCAGCAACGGCACTAAGGTGATTATATGGCATCTAGCTACTTATTTCTGACAGAAACTCAAAATGACTAGGGACTGAGCTTGCGGCAGAAAACAAGGCAACATTCTCCTCCGCCTCCAACTGTTTCCAAGCTAGAAGAATTAAAGAAAGAGTAATCAAGAGAGCTGGGCTGGAACTCTGGTTTCCCAGATTCACCTGCACCACGTATATGGGCAAACCCCTCCACTTTACCTGCAATTCTTCACCTATAAGACATAGCAAATAGTGACTTATAACCCAGGAACAAAATATCAGAGTAAGGAGCAAAACCTGGACCTGGTTGCAAAACCAAGTGCCCTGCAACCCAGCGAAATCTATAGAAAGCGTGGGGCAGTAGTACCTGAGCTTGCCCCGAATAAATATTAAGCATTGCACTCCGCTTTGAACAGTGGAGCACGACAGTCAGGGGGAGGGGAGTCATCCCAAGGAGTTGATCAGAATGTCAGGCTGCGCGGGGGTGGGGCGGTCCCAGTCCAAACCCAGACCCACTGAGCCGCCCTAAATCACCTCGCTGGTTTGCTGTATGGACGGAACAGAAGCGGAAAGAGACACAAAAAAGGCTGCCCTGAACTCCTTGTTGAAAGGACAGAATAAATACAGTTGAGGGCTGACAGAATCGCCCGTGGCAAACAAAGGAAGACGAGTTCCACTCGACCCCCCCCCCCCCAGGCCTCTCTGCCTTCCTCCCGGGGTGGGGGTGGGGGTGGGGGGGGCGTCAGGGGCCGGCTCCCCAAGACAGAGGGCGCGGCTCCCCGTCACATTCTGGGGCCTGACACCTCCCCACCCCCGGGGCCAAATCCCAATAGTCGGGGTCCCTCAGACAAGGGGGCGGGGGGGCACCCTCCCTCCAGCCCGTACGGGACAGCCAGCTGGTCGAGGCCTGCCCGAAGTGGGGCGGAGAAGGCCAGGAGACGGGAGGAGGCAGCGGCCACGGCCCAGAAGGCCCACCTGGACTTGCCGACGCCGCTCTCGCCGATGATGAGTATCTTCAGAGTAGTCAAAATGTCCTCGTCCATCTTGATAACCCCCCGAGAAAGCGGCCCGAATTCACCCGATCCGCAGGGGCGCCTCCTCGGTCCTTACGCAGGCTTGCCACGTCTTCTGCGCATGCGTCCCTCCTCCCTTGGACGACGGAATGCGCATGCGCACGCGGGCCTTCGCTGTCCTGATCGTTACACCGCCCCTTTCCCGGGTGTCCGCTGAGGGGTAACGCAGCCGGACTCGGAGGACGCAATCGTGTGTCTGGATCCCTTAGCGGGTGTGAGTCAAAGCTGCAGTCCTGGAGGGCGTAAAATCCCATTGTTGCACTCATTGAGATTCTTGTGCTGGATAACGTCTAGGACTGTTTGTGGTATGTGTTGTGGCACGTGTCAGAAACTTTGAAATATGTTCGCGGCAGACAACCAGAATGTTCTCATTAGTTATTCAGAAAATTAAAGCAACAAAAATAGGGTTTTGCTCCCTTTAAAAGGCGATCGGATATATTATTATTGTCATTACCATTACCATTATTTCAATTTTAAACCGCCCTCCCCCGGAAAAACCAGGCTCAAGGCGGTGTACAACAAGATAACGAATACAACGACTTTAAAACCAATTAAAAGATAAAAACACAGCAGTATCATAAGATGGCGTTCAAATTTCCTAATAGTGCCACTAGCCTCACGGGGAGGCAGGGGGTGGGAGTGCCAGACAGTCCCTGTTATACTCATTTTGTGTTTTACTCATTTTGCAGCATGGAGAGGGGTGTAGGAGTTGTACTGCAATCTCGGTGACTTCAGTAGGTTTAGAGTAGTACACGCGAACACACATGAAGCTGCCTTATACTGAATCAGACCAGTGGTCCATCAAAGTCAGTATTGCCTACTCAAACTGGCAGCAGCTCTCTGGGGTCTCTGACTGAGGTCTTTAACATTACTTCCTGCCTGGGCCTTTTTAAAGTATTGCGCAGGAGGCGATGAATTCAAACAACTGGCTTTTATTCAGTGATATTGCTCAGCTCCAAAGACAGCTCTATGAGAGTGGCACCTTAATTTATACTGTTCCAACACAAAACTTTCAACAAAGTAACTATATACAAGCAATACTATTGGACCCAAGCAGGGCTCAGCTCAGCGATTGGATATCTAGATTGGCTTTAGGACCAAAACTTTCAACAAAGTAACTATATACAAGAAATACTATTGGACCCAAGCAAGGCACAGCGATTGGATAGCTAGATTGGCTTTAGGACCAATGGGAGTCTTTATTTGTCAGCCAATAGGATGTGGAGCTTTAGGGTACCAGAGCCCTTTCAAGCTATTGCTGCTTCAATGATCCAAAACACAAAAACAACATCCTTTTAACTGGAAATGCCAGGGATTGAGCCCGGAACCTTCTGCATGCAAAGCAGAGGCCCTTCCACTGAGCCACAGCCCCTTCCTGAAGAGGCCACTGCATCTCCTCAAAGATGGTACTGATATAGCTCTGAAAATGACAGTGCAACACAACTACCTCTCTGGAATCAAATATTTGAAACAGTCACACATTTTCTTCAATCTGTTTTGCTTGGGCAGGGAGGAGGCTGTGCTAGAGCACAGCACAGAATGTTCAGTCATTTGTAACCATTGTGGATAGCTGAAAGAGAGTGCTGTGATTTGAACATACCTCAGCCCTCGAGTTTTTGTGTTACAAACCTGACAACTTTGGGATCTAACAAGATTACAAATAAACTGTGTCTCAGTATAGTGGGAGCTTGTCTCAAGAACAGCAAAGATTTATTTTAAAAACATGTTGCAAAACACAATAATGAGATGCGTGCATTCAGAAAGTTAGCAGCAGAATTAACATATTAATTTGCCTTCAGTTCCCATCAAATACAGGATTTAATTCTGAGGGCAAAGCTGAAGAACTATGCTGGCACTTATGGGTGAATTTGCCTTGGATGAGGTAGTTGAAGAAAATGGGCAGGATACTTTGGCAAAAGAACAGAAATAAATGCAAAGAAAAGAGGACTCTATAAAAAGGGAAGATTGTGAGCTGCTTAGGCTAAGTTAGATTTTAACAAGAATGGTAACATTCTCCTACTATTTCAAAGCAGAATATCGCCACTTGGAAGACTGGTGTACATTGCACCACTGCATTTTTGTGACTGATCCAGGATACAATAGGACATCTTTAACATAAATATAAGCTCAAAGAATAACCTTTGGCTGCCTCATTTCCTTTTTCCTCATTGCTGATCAACAGCACTGATTTTGCATCTCTTGGCAATCAGGACCAAAAAGGTAGGTGTGAAGGGAGAAGATTGAAAAGGAAAAGGTTTTCAATGCATGGCTTTCTTCATTCCATTCCTGCTCCACACTGCTGATGCCTCAGTTTTCTACTGCAGTTGACGCCCTTTTCTGACTTTAGGAAGGGAAGATGGCTGGCAAATCCCAGGAGTTTTGGAGGTGGAGCACGGTGACGTTGTGTCACTTCCAGCTACATACCCGGAAGTGACGTAATGATGCTCTAGGAATTTTCCAGATCTCTGGTAAAAGCCATAGAGATTGGGGAATTCCTAGAATATAGATGCTTTGACATCACTTGCTCACGGGGAGGGCGGGGTATAAATTAAATAAATAAATAAATAGGTACATAACCAGAAGTGGCATTTCTGTGATGATGCTTTTCTCTTCATTTTGCCTTTGCTGCTCTAACAAGCAGCTGCCAGAGCACAGGGCCAGGATTCTCTCCCTATAGTTACACAGTGGGAGACCTGGCAGCCTTAGGAAGCGGTCGTGGTGTTGGCTGGAGAAAATATGTCCCACCCCTTTAATATAGGCTAATTTATCAGGTGATATTATTTACCTTTCATGCCATGAAAAGTTTCAGTTGCCCATTTCCACACAATACACCTTTATTAAATGGAAAGCGCAATTTCTTCTAGGGCTACTGGCACAACCCTAGAAGCAGAGAGAATTTCTAGTTTTGACCAAATGGGTTCCTATCCAGCATTTCCCCTTTATTCCCACCCATAGCTTCACGTTTCCTTTTCTGCCCTCTTCCTTTCACCCTTTTAACGGTGTGTGAGGATAGGCAGTGGCATAGAACCTGCATTGTGCTTACACTTCCTGAAGGCCAGTACAAGCTTAAAAAAAGGTAACAGTGACATTTCATGACATAGAATACAGTTTCACCATGTGAAAATACCTGGATGCACCTCTCAAAAAAAAAACATAAGCAAGTGGAATTGCACCCGCTTGTTCCAGTTACGGATTTAGCCCTCCAGCTTGCGACAGAGTCCTCTGGCTGCCTTGACAGTCTTGTTCAGTCCCTGGACTCTTGCATTGCAACATGTGTTCCTAAAACAAGGCTGTCTGTTGTTTCATTTGTTGATAGATCTTATGAATGACATCTGGTATTTAGGCCAAAAGTCAGCCAGAGGTAACGAAGTGGAGAAGGAGCCTTCCTTGCACGGAACTCTTCAACTTTTGCATACATCAGAACAGATCCCTCCAAAATCATTCCTCGTAGGGAAACAGTCCAGTTTGACTTGAAATCTCTCAGGGAATCATTAACAGGATCAAGATGGTGGCTGGCGCTGTGTGAAGAAATGCACGCTGGTGCCACCTCCAGAAATTTCTCCTCTCCTAAGGATCATACATGTTAAACTCAAGGATTGTGACGACCAATAATTCTACGAAATAAGCACAACAACATCATATAAAATAATGGAGACACATACCTTGTTTAAACATGCAGAGTGTGACATGAGGTAATTGCAACAAGGAACTTTGCTGATGTTGCAAGGATAATTCCCATAATGATTGCATTGGTTGACTGGATGGAACAGCAACACAAATGCCTGCTTGCCCCAAGCCTGGCACAGCTGCAGCAGTAAGTGGTGTGAAGGAAGGAAGCAGAGTGGAGAAAAGGAGGAGAATTCTCTAGACCAAGCTTCCAGGTGCCAAAAGAAGAAGAGAAAAAGAGATTGGATTTATACCCCTGCCCTTCACTTGGAGTCTCTGAGTGGCTTACAATCTGCTTTCCCTTCCCCTCCCAACAACAGACACCCTGTGAGGTAGGTGGGGCTGAGAGAGCTCTCCCGAGAACTGCCCTTGAGAGAACAGCTCTGAGAGAACTTGTAACTAACCTAAGGCCACTCCAGCAGCTGCATGCAGAGGAGTGGGGAATCAAACCTGGTTCTCCCAGATTAGAGTCCACTGCTCCTAAACTCTACACCAAACTCCTAATCACTACACCAAATAAGAAATGACATGCACTAAACTGCTTTTTTCCACTTTTGTTTTCACTATCTGAACAAATGTTGGTTTCATTCCACCACCATTCAGAAACAAATATAAATCCTATGGGGTAGGACAAGAGTGTCTGCCTAGACCAACAATTGCCCCATGCATCCCCCTAGTAATGTCTAAAAACAGAACACTGTGAAATCATAGGTGTCAACTACGGGGGGGCTCGAGGGTTTGAGCCACCGCCAAAATTTCCTGGGGGGAACTGAGCCCCCCCCCCCGGAAAATGGAGCACCCACCGCCGCACCTCCCCGGGCCCTTCCTAGGGCCGCTGCCACCTCTCTCTTCCCCCCCCCCCGGCTGCCTCCGTCCCTCCCTCCCTCCCTCCCTCCCTCTGTCCAGGGGCCAGCTAAGCAAATGCCCAGCTGGCCCCTGGATGGAGGCAGGGAGGGACAGAAGCAGGAGTGGCCAGGCTGGGGGGGAAAGGCAGCGGTAGCAGAAACATAGTCCTGGCGTGTGGGCGCACTTTGCGCGCGCGCACGCCAGAATCTCCACCCCCCCTGGGGATTTAAAAACTCGATGCCTCTGTGTGAAATGATTGTTGCATTCAGCATTTCCCCATCCATTCTCCAATCGCCTGGCTTCCACTTTCAAGGCAAGGGGAACATGGAAACACATAGGGCTATTTTTGGGCAGGAACGCACAGGAACGGAGTTCCGGCTGGCTTCCAAGTTGGCCACGCCTACAGCCCCCCCCTTTGGGTTCCCCCAGCGCCTTGCAAGCCACAGGGCAGCTGGGACAGCCAAGACAATCCAGGGAGGGAAGGCAGTTTAAACTGCCTTCCCTCCTCAGGTTCCCCAGGCACCCTGCAGCTGTGGGGCGCCTGGGGAAGCCGATCCAGAAACTGCCTTCCTTCCCTCGAGTTCCCTCAGCTTCCCACAGGGCGCCTGAGGAAGCCAATCCTGGGAGGGAGCTGCACCATCAGGGGTGTGACATAAGATGCTCATGAGCTTCTGCTGTTGGGTGTGGCCTATTATGCTAATGAGTTCTTGTGGGGGGCTTTTTCTTCCAAAAAAAGCCCTGGCAACCCACCATGCATTTTGGACATTATCAGAGATCGGCAGCTGCTCACATCTCTGGTAATATGTTGTTAGGCCCTAAGCAGCTGTATCAGCTGTGCTCCAGAAAATCCAGCGCCTCACCGGAAAGGGGATTGGCCAGACAACCTCTTCCTCACCTTCTCATAATGATATTCAGGTTAAAGTACTTCTGGACAGCAGCTTGAATAGGATATCCCTTGCAAGTGAGAGATCAAGCACGTTGTATAGATTCCTGTGCTGTTTCCTGATTGTACAGGTTCTGTTGGATTCCCTACATCACAGTCAGTTTGGTTTCCCATTGGTTCTTTGACATCAGCAACTATCTTTTGTGCCATCTGGTAATCAGAGTTACAAGGTTGTTCCAGAAGGGTAGTCATGTTGGTCAGCAGCAGAAAAGCAAGATTTGAGTCCTGTAGTGCCTTAAAGACCAACACAATTTTCAGGGTATCAGCTTTTGAGAGTCAAAATTCCTTTTATCAGATACAAGGTTGTTATTGTTTTAGATTTCTCAGCTGAGTGTCTAACTGGTCTTCCTTACACATCTCAAAGTCTATTGCTGCTCGTTATGGGAGGGATACCAGAGAGTGTTTTTCACACAACGACAGATTGCTAAATGCTGAGTGCCAGTTTTTTTACTTCTCCCCTCTCACTGTAGCCCAAATAGGGTTGCCAGCTCCATGCTGGGAACTACTTAGGGATAATGGGGGTGGAGCCTGAGGACGGTGGGGGTTGGGGAGGGGAGGGACTTCAGTGGGGTATAATGCCATAGAGTCCACCTTCCAGTGAGGCTGGTTTCTCCAAATTAGTTGTAATCCAAGGAGACCTCCAGACACCACCTGGATGTTGGCAACCCTAAACTGTCCACAAATTGCTGCTCCTGGGGCATAGGAAACCACCAGGAACAGCATTTGAGGAGCACCGTGGGCTGCAAGGGAGAGGAAGGCAAAAAAAAAAAAATCATGTTGTGTGGGCTAAAATCCATTCTCCACATTTATGGGATCCATCCCTCTAATATGAATAGCTATTCCTGCCATGTGTGATTCAGTTACACATGGCTGGGAGTTAGGGTTGCCAAGTCCCTCGAGCTTACCGGTGGGGGGGAGTCCTCTGCTGGCCGGGAGCTTCATCGGTGCGCGTGCAAAGCGCGTGCGCCAGCTGACGTCACCGGAAGTGACGTCAGCACGTTGGGGGCGTTGCCAGGGCGACGCTCTGGCAATTGCCCCCAAACTCTATGGTATCATAGAGTTTGGGGGCGATTGCCAGAGCGTCGCCCTGGCAACGCCCTCAACGTGCTGACGTCACTTCCGGGTGACGTCATTATGTGAGGGAAAGTCGTCCAGGCTGGACGACTTCGGGGGCGGGGTTTCCCCCACCGGCCGAATGCTGGCTGGCAGATTGGGAACCCCTGTAGCGGGGGATCCCCCGCCCCCCAGGCTGACTTGGCAGCCCTACTGGGAGTATTTTTGGTGAACTTCATTCTGCTGCTCAAGCTACCTGCTAGTGTCTTAAAACACACTGATCCATGGAAGCATCTTCGCAGATCTCTGTTTTGTTGAGTTTCTCATTTCTTGAGGTTTCTCATGCATCTGTAGCATTAGCAATTGTTTTACCAATATGTTTTATGTTTAAATCATCTCTTCATTACAATACACGCTACATTTGCCAATAAGTCTGATCTGAGATTCTGTAGCACGGCATTGTGAATCATTTCCTGCCTTCTCTAACATTTTAACCATCTTCATTCCTTCCTTTATCCAAGTTTTTTCCTTATATACTCCAGGTAACACAATACAGCTTGTCTAATATTCACAAATGTATAAATATATATTCCTATTCTGTCATAATAAGTGTGTTCCCAGAATTTTCCATTGGCAATCTACTATTTCAGATTTATGTGTTTTTGATTAGTTTCAGCTAATTTTCCTTAATTGTGTTTCTGGCAGACTACTACTTTAATGGCATTTAAAAAAAATACTTTAGTAATGCTTGCCACAAGCCGTACTATTTCCAGATGTCCAGCTGCCATCGTAGTAAGAGAAACAAGATGGCCAGCTATGTGTTTTAAAGGAGCAGAATAACACTTTCCTGATGTTGTGATGATCGATACTTCCATTTTCTTCACAATGACCCCGTTGTTCTTTCCTCTGCCTTGTACATGTATCTGTGTCTCACATTTGCTTATATATTGCAAATCTGGCAGCTTTAGCTGTCATTTATTCCCACAAACAATAGAAGCCACAGAACTTAAACTAGGATTGCAGCGGTGCACCTACCTATTATGTGGGTATATAAGCCTTGTTGACTTTGGCAAAACCTAAAGCATCCATGTCATATGATTAGTGTGGGAACAGCAAACAAAAATTTGTGACAGAATATTTGTGACAATATTTAGTACATCATAAACAAATATAAATGCATGGTAAATATGCTGCATACTAGGTGCATACAACTATGAGCTTTCAGGTAAAGAGGAGCTATAGCTAAGTGACAGAACCTATGCCAGCTAGATTAAGGTACAAAGATTAAGGTACAAATGAAACCAGAGGCGTTTCTTCTGGGTCTAATGGACAGACAGTATGAAAAAAGTCATGGAACCTAGTTCTTATACATGCCAATGGCAGCAAGATTACTATAGGCACAAAAATTGAAAAGTTCAACACTACCTGCAACAGAAAAATGGTTGATCAAGATAATGGAACTTGCAGAGATGGCTAAACTTACTGCTTTGATCGGAGAAAATACATTATCTACCTTTATTGCCAACTGGAAACCTCTTACAGACTTTTTTGCCTGAAATGGAAAAAATGAACTGATGACTGTGGATTTGATGATTAAGGGGAAAGAATTCCCCCCCCCAAATAATAGGGAAAAGAGAATTAATATTTAGTTGTAATAATAGAGTGTTAAGTTTGCAATTTTACCTATATTTCTTGTAGAGAAAATCAGAAGTCTTTATATTTCTTTATTTCTGTATCATTTTCCTTCTATTTTTTATTTCTTTGTTCTAAAACCCTTAATAAACTCTTAAAAAATAGAAATAGGAGGAATCCTAATAAATTTCAGTCCATCAGAACCTAAGAAATCTTGGAATTCTATGCAGAATGCTCCTGTTCATACTTACAAATAGGAGTGGTTCCGGGATTAAGATAACAAGTAGGCTGCAGGCAGTAGCATGAGTTGTAAGAGCAAAGTTCAGAAGCCAAGAAGCCTGTCTGAGGGGACAGAAAAAAAGTCATGGGCAAGCTGAGGTCAGCCACTGGAATCTACCTTGAGCAGGTAAGAGAGAACATTAAAAGTGAGCTGAAGTTATTAGCCAAGAAATTTTTACTGAAGTCTAATAATGAAAAGTAGAGTTGCCAAGTCTACAGAACTCACCGGCGGGGGGGGAGTCCTCCTCCGTCTGGGAGTTTCTCTAATGCGTGCGCGCAAAGTGCGCGCGCCCAGCAACGTCACCGGAAGTGACGTCAGCATGTTGGGGTCGTTGCCAGGGTGACCCCCTGGCAACACCCCCAACGTGCTAATGTCACTTCCGGTGACGTCATTACGTCGTCCGGGCTGGACGACTTCGGGGGTGGGGTTCCCCCCGCTGGCCGAATGCTGGCCGGCGGATCGGGAACCCCTTTAGCGGGGGATTCCCCGCCCCCCGGGCTGACTTGGCAGCCCTAATGGAAAGCCATAACCTGAATTGTCCAGGTTAGCCCAATCTCATCCTAGCTTAGAGCTAAGCAGCATCAGCCTTGGTTAGTATTTTGATGGGAGACCATCAAGAAAGTCAAGGGTTGATCGCTATGCAGAGGCAGGCAATGGCACTCTACCTCTGAATGTCTCTTGCCTTGAAAACCCCGCATGATTACCATAAGTCAGCTGTGACTAAATGGCAAAATAAAAATGGAAGGTTCTATTGAATTTAGACACTCAAGCAGCCAATATGTTGAGAAAAGCCATATTGGGAAAGAAGATATCAATCTCTGGAGAATACAATATTTCTAGAAAGGCAGTATAGGGCTGCCAAGTCAGCCCGGGGGGCGGGGGATCCCCCGCTATAGGGGAACCCTGCCCCAGAAGTCGTCTGGTGAGGACGACTTCCCCCGTGTAATGACGTCACCTCCGGGTGATGTCATTACGTCGCCGTGGCATGCGTGCAAAGCGCATGCGCCAGAAGAGCTCCAGGGGGGAGAACAACTCCCCCCCACCGGTAAGTCGCCGGTACTTGGCAGCCCTAAGGCAGTAGCCTCATTTGGTGACAGAAATAGAATGGTCTCAGCTCCTAATTAGAGCCCCCAAAGTAAGCCAAAGTTCTTTCCAAACAGGCAGGTTTACTTGTGTGCTGGAAAGGTGTCACTGAATTACTGTGACAAAGTCACTCTTGTGAGCAGTTCTGTTACCCTCTGAAGCTCATGAATGTAATTTCTGATCATTCTTGGCATAGCAATCCCAGCTGAGACCCCCCCCCCCTTTTGGTGGTTACCCATGTGGTGGTGTTTTGGACACTTGCTTGACGGTGCCTGTGTCAAAAGCCATTTCCCACCTGGCCATGGTCCCCTTGCCTCTTTTGGAATCTGAGGTTTTACCCTGTCAAGTACACAGGTCTGGGGCAGGGGGTGTTAATAACGTCTGTATCCCACTCCCAACTAGCACAGCAATCTTATTCCCATGTGTTAGGAGGCCCCTCAGAGGGCTCGAACCTTCCAAGATGCTGGTCCTATTCTTTAACCACTATACAGTCTCAGCAGGCAGCACCAACAAATGCCAGCTGTATAAGGACTTGTTTGGGGTTTTTTTGTAGCCACTTAACCATCTTTTTTTTTATTGATTTGATCCTGCTTCCATATAACTTAAACAATATGCAACATAGCATATATTACATACCTCAACACAATGAATGCTTCTTTCCTCGTTCCCTTTTCCCCCTCCCACTCCCTCAAAATGACCAGCAATAATTCCTTATTTTATAACCATGAGCATACATTTTGGAGTTTAATCAATGTATCATTGTTCCCCCCCACCACCTTACCCATTTACCCATCTTATATACCCTAACCACCTCTTCTTGACTTCCACAATCTGCTCTGTAAGGGTTTGTAACCCAGAAGGAGGCGGTTTACAATCCATCTGAGGGTCTTAACCCATGGGAATAAGATAGCTTTATTCATCCACAGCCAAGTGCACAAAGAACTGGGAGCACAAACTGCCATAGACAGGAAGTGGTTAAGCCAGGCTGGGCAGGGGAAAGAGAGAAAAGGGAATAGGAGAGGTTTCATGGGGAGAAGGGGCTCATAATCATAGAATCATAGAATTGTAGAGTTGGAAGGGACCTCCAGGGTCATCTAGTCCAACCCCTTGCACAATGCAGGAAATTCACAAATCCACACACACACACTGGCCCCATCTCCATGCCCAGAAAATGGCAAAAAAAACCCTCCAGGCTCTTGGGCCAAACTGGCCTGGAGAAAAATTGCTGCCTGACCCCAAAGTGGCAATCAGCATTTCCCTGGGTATGTAAAAAAGGGCCGCTCTGTTGCCTAACAGAGATTCCTGGCTATACCATACCAGTGAATCTAAAACAGTTTAGCATAACCTTAGCCTCTGGCTATAACTTGAAGGTAAACAGTCTTTCCCAGAAGTTTAAAAAATATAGCATGATGGTAAACAGCTGGCATGGCCATTCGTCTCGTCATAGAAAACCTTGCTGAGTGAAGCAAGAGTATATGAATGTGATGCAAGCAGCCTTTAAGTAAAAGAGCGATGACCCATTTTCTCTGGAATTAAGAAAGGCTTATTTGCTTAAGCTGCACCCAGTTTTGGAGTGATGGTCACTTGGTAGAACGGGCTACATAAGCCTGAGCAAGAGCATACTCTCCGTTCTAGTTGTACATATTAGCTGGAGCAGAGTGAGAGCCACCAAGGATTACCATCACCAGGTTGGGAAATTCCTGAAGATTGGTAGGTGGAGCCTAGGGTGGGTGGGATTTGAGGAGGGGAGTGACTTCAGTGGGGTAGACTGCCATAGAGTTCACCCCCCAAGCCAGTTGTTTTTTCCAGGACAACTGACTTCTGTGGTCTGGAGGACAGTTGTAATTCTGGGGGATCTCCAAGCCCCACCTGGATGTTGATAACCCTATTCTTGGGTTGGTTCCCTGTCTAGATCTACATCTTTTGCTTACATGGTTGGTGGTGGAGAGGGTGATTATGCTTCACAGTGATGGCCTGACACCTAATGAAGCAGGCATTGCTAGTGTGGTACCTAACTTTGCAGTTCACACCAGTGATACAGGCAGGAGGTGTGGATACGACTTGATTGTATGGGAGTAGCCACAGAGACAGCAATAACTGCAGCACTC
This sequence comes from Lepidodactylus listeri, assembly GCA_029233225.1. Taxonomy (NCBI): domain Eukaryota; kingdom Metazoa; phylum Chordata; class Lepidosauria; order Squamata; family Gekkonidae; genus Lepidodactylus; species Lepidodactylus listeri. The sequence goes on from JARCFY010000012.1 coordinate 25,593,736, forward strand.
AAGGTAATGTGAACATCGGATCTCACATCAGCTTTTATGTTTTATGGGAACAGGCTACAGAGGTGAATTTTTATATGCCTGTCCAAGCAGCCAATCGGATAAATGAACAGTGAGCAACTCAGTCCACCAGCAATTATAAACATGCATTTTTAAACAATCTTACTGAGTGGTATTCAGTTACGTCTATGCTGTCAGTACTATTTTGAGCAGGAAAAACAAATAAATGGGATCAGAGTGTGAATTACATACTAAATACGGAAAAAATCACTGATACACAGGTTGCTTGCTGTACTTTATTTGGTAAAACTACACACAAACATGGAAAAAAACAACAATAACAACCGTTAAAAATAATCTTATATCACCTGTGTTATCACAAAACAAGTAACTAGCTGTAAATTCGTGTTCATGTTACAACTTCTTCAGAAGTTTTCATTCTTCATTAATTATTTTCTTCTTGTTGCTCAGTGGTTATCTTCCTGTTGTCATAAGACAGCTTTTATATCAGGAGCAAGCCAGTCCCTTTTGATAAGCAAGTGCAAAACCTTCTGTTCTATTGCTGGCAAAACACTCCCCAAAGGTACAAGCAACTGAGTCTTCATTAAGGAACTACCTTAAAAATATCAAAAATTATGGGAGGCGTATAGTTTTCTCCTCACATTATTATATTACCTGACCCAACCATAGGGCTGCCAGCCAAGTGCTGGCAACTGCTGGAGACACTGGGAGGTGGGGCAACAAAATGCCATATCATCCCTTCTGATTAGGGCTCATTTCGTAGCAGGAGCTCCTTTGCGTATTAGGCCACACACCCCTGATGTAGCCAATCCTCCAAGAGTAGGATTACAGTAGCCCCTGTAAGATGAGCTCTGTAAGCTCTTGGAGGATTGGCTACATCAGGGGTGTGTGGCCTAATATACAAAGGAGCGCCTGCTACGAAATGAGCCCTGCTTCTGACGCATCCCTGGCAGTGAGAGGTGAGGTTGGGTGAGGCTCTAGGATTCACCTGAAACTGTATGATTTAATCATAGTTCTATATGAATCCTACAGTGTCGCCATCAGGCAGTGATGTTACTTCCAGGTTCATACCAGAAGTGATGTTTGCAGTGCTGGCATGATGTTGCTCCACCAGTTTTGCTCCACCAAGCATTAGTAGGAGCAGCGGGCCCCAAGGAAGGAGGTCTTCCACTATAGCTAAATGTCCATGACCCCAGGTAGACTTGATCTCACCCACTGGGCAAACGCAAAATGCAAGGAAATGAAACCACCACCACAAGGAAATGAAAGTCAACCACCACAGCTCCTACACATCTGCAAAGCTGCTCAACAGGCATTCCAGGCGGACAGCAGATGGTGAACAGATCAGAAGTTCAGTGTGCAGGAGACTGTGACTGTCAAGCATGGTACATTCACCTACTGCACATGTTCACTTTGTGTCATCCTTAGCACCAATGCTGTAACTCTTAATGTAGTGCGCGGACCATAAATATACCAAGTCAACCCTCTAAAATGTAACACTGTTGATTTTATGATTTTTGATGTCTAATTTCTATATCTGTCGAGTGGGGCTTCACAGTGGCTTCTGAGTGGAAAAAATGTGCTTAAGTGCTCTTTTAAATCTACTCTGTGTTATGAATCCTAATATTAACTCAGACTACCAGACTTGCCCTTTTGTAAACAAGGGGTTCTCTGCTTAAATAATTTCCCTCCATTTCCTTTTTTTTTTTAAAGTCTGCAAGGCCTTCTGTTTAGTGCATCGGTTCTCAGCACAGCAAGAGGTCTGTTTGTGTGGCTGAAATAAGAGATTTGTCTGGACAGCCAGAGTTCAGTTTCAGCTAAAGATGGGAACATTATAGGTTCATAAATTGTTTCCTATGTACTGAATTGGTCTAGCTGCAGACTGCCTTTCTGGATGGTTTTTAAATTCCTGCCAATAACTCTTTCCCTTTTTCTTCCAACCAAGCCCCTCAGTGAACTGCAGACAGTGACTGCCCCATCGCCGCTAACGCTGATGGAGGGAGAGGTTATTTTTCCCTGGTGCCCACAAACCGGAGACTGAACTTTAGACAGAGGACATTGCTGAAAAGCTAAGTAGATATTTCTCCACAGAAAATAAGGTGTCAGGCCCACTGATCTGGCATGCCCCAAACCCTCAAGTCACACAGGAAATGTGATATCTGAGGTGGGAAAAGATCATTGCATGCAGACCTGGAATAGGAGAGCCAGTTGGCGTAGTGGTTCAGAGTGTGGATTCTAATCTGGGAGAACCGGGTTTGATTCCCCACTCTGCCACATGCAGCTGCTGGTCTGACCTTGGGTCAGTCACAAGTTCTCTCTGAGCTGTTCTCTTAAGGGCAGTCCTCGAGAGAGCTCTCTCAGCCCCACCTACCTCACAGGGTGCCTGTTGTGGGGAGGGGAAGGGAAAGGAGATTGTAAGCTGCTTTGCGACTCCTTCGGGTAGCGAAGGGCAGGGTATAAATCCAATCTCCTCCTCCTCCTCCTCTTCTTTTTCTACTTCTTCTGTAGGGTAATAAAAAAGCCACCTTTATTTATTTGTTGACATTGATCAAAGGGCATCTGCAGTGCCCACAGGCAAAAAAACTCCCATTCCAACCCAGATGCAGTGTGGGGCATTGGTGGGATGCAGAAGAGTCAGGCCTCATCTTGTCTGTGCATCCCTGGATTTACGGGCAAGAACACCCTGGTTCCAAGCCGTGAGCCGTCACATACGTATGGCTCAGGCTCCTCCTTGCCAAGCCTTCATGATGCTCAAAGGAGGTGTGCCACTTCCTGTCCGCCCCACTCCCATACAATTAACTACTTCCTGTCCCTCCTCGGGTCCACAGGTCAAGGATAATGACGCCACTCAAGGGTTTCCTGTCCCAGGCCTCTGTTGACCCCGAGATACCGGGCTTGGTCTAAAGGTTAACCCTTCATCATCCAAATTACCTAAGCTGTACTGCAGCTTGACCCGCACTGCTACCACCACATGGGTACTGCAGCTTGACCCGCACTGCTACCACCACACAAACAAACAGCTGGCTGCTTGGTCCACACACCCCCACCCCATAAGCCCCTCAATACAAGCCATGCTGCATATCTCCCTGGAAGCTGTGTGGCCCTCATCTAGACAGGATCCTCCGACCTCCAGCAGGGCAGCTGCCTGGGCCCACCAAAACCCATTCCAGAGGCAACTGGAGTGTGGGAATTGGTGGGAAGCATCAGAGTCAGACCCACTGTTTTGCATATCCCTGAGGCCACCCCAGCTTGGAACCCTGAGCCACCACAGGGTATAGCTCTTGTTCCTCTATGCCAAGCCTCTTAGGCTCGAGGGAGGTGTGCCACATCCAGTCCCCCTAGCAGTAAGATCTGTGGGTCGAGGACAGCAGCAATCCTCCAGGGGTCCCTGTCCCACGAAGGCACTGCAGCCCAAGTTGCTGGTCTGAGGGTTACCCCCTCCCTGTCCCAATGATGCCTCAGTGTGCTCGCCAGAGTTGTATCTGATACCATTGGAGCAACATTTCCCCACACTGCTCCCACTACATGTTTACAGGCATTCACACCACTGCAAAATATATCCACCCACATCTACTTCCCATGGTCAGAATTCCGCCGCCTCCTGGCAGGCTGTTTCTGTCTAGGTCCCCTGAAATGAAATGCTAATAATCAAGGGAGCACCGCACACAGGAAATATAAACGTCCCAGAGCTCCCCGGCCCAAGAGAAATCCGGCTGTCGTCCACTAGGGCCAGGGCTTTTTTGGCCCTGACCCCCCTCCCCCGGTGGAACTCTCTGCCAGAAGACATCCGTGCCCTGCAGGAGTTATTTCCTTTCCGCAGGGCATGTAAGGCAGAGATGTTCCATCAGGCATTTGGTTGAGGACAGCAATGGGGGAGGACATCTGGCACTGTCATATACTCCCCCATCCCTCGTGACCCCTCTCCCCAAGGAGGCTAGGGGAGCTGATTTTCCACCATCTGGGATATGTTTCTTGTTTTTATTTATCAATCTGTTCTTAATGGTTTTACTGTTGTTTAATTGTTATTATTCTGTTGTCAGCCGCCCTGAGTCCTACCTGTAGGGAAGGGCGGCCTAGCAAATCTAAATAAATAAATGAATAAATGGAATGATAGTGCTTGCCAATTGTCAAAAGTGGCCAAGACCCATGCACACACACACCCCGGCTGAAAAAAGGGGCAAATAGCCACATCGACAGGTGGAATCAGGGCCGGCTCTATCACTAGGCCAACTAGGCGGCCGCCTAGGGGCGCAGCTGGCAAACAGGGCAGCAGAGAGACTGAGAGAGACTCAAACCAGGAGATAGTGTGTTTTATGCAAACCACGATTTATCATTATGTCTGAATGCAGCTTTCCATTCAGGCTAAGAACCAAACTTAGCCTTGGGCTGATGCAGATAGACTTGTAGGTGCTGCGGTCAGCCAGTGCAGGTGGCTGCTGGCAGGGCTGGAGAGCTCGTGAGCCTGGGCAGGCGGGCAGGCGCTGTGGCGGGGGGGTGTCCCTTGCAGGTGGGTCTTGGGTGGTGGAGAGGGCGGCTGTTGGGGGGGGGGCGCTACAAGGCAGCCTCGCCTGGGTGGCTTCCGTAAGATAACCTCACTTAGTGCACAAAAAACCCTGAGGCTGGCCCTGGGTAGAATGGCTGAGAAATAAGACTGCAATGTGGAATCATCTTCCTGGACATTCCTACCAAGTGGAATGACCTGGTAGCTCCCACTCAGCGGGATCTATGAGGATACTGATCGGAATAAAGATGGTCCAGTACTAATGTACTTGGGAAGACTGTCTTCCTCGACATCCTGTGCTAAGTTGACTTGTGGATCTCCCTCTCAGCTGTCCGGACCCCTAACTGTCAGTACCCCTCCAGAAGAGTCTCTCCATGTCCAGGAACAAATGAATTTCAAGAAACAAATGATCAAATTACAAATTATGACTAATAAATGAGAGAAATCCCAAATCATTATTGCACGTAAAACCAGGGTTCCCAAGTCCCCCCGGGGGGGCGGGGAATTCCCTGCTCCAACGTCCATTTTCTGCCAGCCCGCATTGGGCCGTTGGGGGAACCCCGCCCCCAAATTGCCGGGCTCCGAGGACGTGCCTGGCACGATTACGTCACCCAGAGGTGACGTAATCGTGTTGGGCACGTTTCGGGGGGACGCTCTACAATTCGAGGGAAAACTCTATGGTTTCCCCTTGAATTTGAGAGGTCCCGCCCCCAGCATGCTCGATGTGATTATGTCACTTCTGGGTGATGTAATCGCGGCACGCGCGCTATGCACACACGCCAAGAAACTTCAGAGACCAAAAAGATTCCCCCCGCCGCTATGCCCTGAGTACTTGGCAACCCTACGTAAAACAATAGGCACCAACTTTGATCGATGCCAGATTCCCGAAGGTCCATCGTGTCTGTCCGTTTCTCCCCTCCCAACCCACACACCTCTCACTTCAACAGAAATAAAGTTAATGTCTGAGAAATTCCTAACGTCTGAGAATTCCTGGCTGCCTTTCACGCCACCTCACCTATGAACTTAAGAAAACAAGAAAGGTCCAATGAATTTTCTTTTCTTTTTTTGCAGTTGATGCCTGAGAAATTCCTGATGGGCAGAAAAGCAGCAAAGGGCTCCCAGCACAATGGCCTTTCCTGAACTCCATCCCATAATATTCTAGCCCAGGTGAATTCGTCTGGTGGGTGTGGGGGAGGGCGAGGCCTTCCGGTGGCAGTGGCAATACTGGGCCCACAACATGCCTCCTCTCCCTGCAGTTAATGCCTCAGAAGTTCCTGATGGGCAGGAATTCAAGAAAAACAAGAAAAGTTCAGTTCCTTTCACAAAAGTGATACAGTTTATGCTTGAGAGATTCCTGGTGGGCGAGAGTCTGGGTCCTTTGCTGTTTTACTCATTTTGGGCCACTGCACTCCACAGGCCACCTTCCCTCCTGGAAAGCAGACAAGACTCAAAATGTAAAAAACGAAATTTGTTTGCAAGCATTGGTGGAAGCCTTCCCTTGGAAGCACCAGCTGTGAACTTGGAATGGGCTGTTTATTCCCACCGGCATGTTACACAATATTACCCTGTCAGCTAGCTTGGGGTGCAGACTTACAGGGCAAAGTCAAACTGTGCAAAACAGGGACTAGAAGCACCAGTGGGACTCACTGTCCTGCCACTAGTGCCCTCTGAGGTGAGCTTTCCAGGCCTCATGGCATTCAGCTTGGAAAGGAAGCAGGGTAGAGGTTGCTATGAACAGAACAAAAAAGAAATAGTCCTCAGTAAAGCAAGAGGGAATCCCCCACCCTGCCAATTACCTCAGGCTCATCACAAAGTCCCATTCTGGCCTACCACACAGGGCCACTGCTGGGACACATTGGACCCTCACTAAGTCCCCTCCCGGCCTACCTCACAGGGCCATTGCATGAAAAACATGGGGCCATACAGGGTCGCATCCCAGCTTAATGTGGAAGCACCCAGCCTGCCTCACAAGGCCATTGCTTGAGAATATTTGGGGGGGGGGGGGGGGGGACACTGCGTCAAGGCAGCTGGAAACAAATACATCAATGTCCCCCTAGGGCCCAGAAGAGGTCCACTCACAGGCAGGCTGTGAAATGTAGCTGTTGCCCAGTGCACATGGCTATTAGCATGGCTAATTATTAATTGCTACTATAATTGCTAAATATTAATGTCACTATCAACAGGCCAGAGGCTTGTGCAACTAGCAACCACACTACTACTTCTACTACTACTACTACAGAAGAAAAAGATGAAGAAGTATAGTCTCAGAATGGCATCCTATCACCTTCCCTTCCTCGCCCCACAACAGACACTTTGTGAGGTAGGTGGGCTGAGAGAACTGTGACTGGCTGCATATGGAGGAGGAGTGGGGAATCAAACCCTGATCTTCAGAGTAGAGTCCGCTGCTCTTAACCACTACACCAAATTGGCTATGTGGCGTGCACTAAAAACCCTGGTAATAAAACCCTGTGCCACCATTGCATTTGCCTTGTAATTATCCCTGCCAAGTTTTGCCAAAGGTGCCAGCAACATCCCCACATTAAGAGCCTATATCGCCAAGGGCCATTGGATGGGTTGTGGCATCGTTAAAAGTCTGGGTACAAACAAAATCACTACGAGGCTCCTTGCAAGTAAATATGTGCACAACCAGTGCAGGTTTAGGTCTGTGGCAAATGAAATTATTATGTTACTCCCCGTGAGTAAATTATGATACTCCTCACATGTAAATATGCACAGCCACTGCTGGTTTAGAGAAGAATGGGAGAGCTATGGTGTCCAAAAGCCCATTAGATTCCCTGGATTATAGCCAAGAATGCCTTGTGACTCGCGTAGGCTCCGTTGAAAGACATCACAGTACACGAAGTTGACATGAAAATCTTGAATGGATTATGGGAAGGAAGAGAGCTACCCCCTGAAGGACCTGCCATCTAAAGGGCCATCGGGGAATCCCATAGACATGCATGGCTCAATTGAAATATTACACCAGTGTTACAATAAAAGGGGGAATGGAACCCATGCTGGGCCTAGAGTGATCCCCAGCCCTTAAGAAAATGTATGAAAGACTTGCGCCCATCAACAAAAGAAAATAAAAAAGGGGAGGGGTGTCATGGGGAACCAACCTTCCCAAACCCATATGCAGTGTCCCCAGACTTCATAGGTCCCTTCCTAGAAGTACTCCTGCTGAAGCATGCATCCAGCTCTCCCCCCCCCCCCCCAATGCACTGGGCCCTTAAGCTCCCTGGTCCACTTGGCGTGAGAGCAGAGGAGTGCAGCTATGCCTTGGCTCCCCAGCCAGGCATGGATGGGCCCCTCCCACAGTTGGCTAAACAGAGGAGAGTGCCCTCAAAACAAAGGGATTGAAAGCATGGGAAATCTCCCCCCCCCCCCCCCAATAGTGGATTGCCACCCAAGCCGTTCTATGGGAGAGGTGATACAAACAACTTTCCCAGCAAAGTGCAACTTTCCAGCAAGGGAGAGCTGACTGGACCGGGTAGACTAACACCCGAGCAGCTCTGAGCCCACTGGTGCTGTGGCATCCCTTCTGTGCCTGGCTTTCCAAGGCCTCCATGCGCCCTGCAATGCAGACATACACTTGAACCATGTCTCCCTTGTTGAGGTCAAAAGAGAAGAGGGGTGGGGGCACATCCGTCCCTTATATGGCTTCGTTCCCCCACCCCCAAATGCATCACAGTGAGATCTGTCAGAACCTTGGCTCTCCCCTAGGGCCCCTGATGCAAATTTAGCTCCTTCCCAATTCTCCTGCACTGAGGTTCAGGAACCCAATTCTCAGCCTCTTCACCCAAAGAATTCACTGCCACAGGAGGTGGTGGCAGCCATAAGCAGGGACGGTTTCAAGAGGGAACTGGATAAACATATGGTGTAGAGGTCCATCAGTGGCTATTAGCCACAAGTTATAGATAGGAATTCTCAGTCTGGGGCAAGTGATACTTTGTATTCTTGGTGCTTGGGGGGACAACAGTGGGAGGGCCTCTAGTGTCCTGGCCCCACTGGTGGACCTCCTGATGGCACCTGGTATTTTGGCCACTGTGTGACAGAGTGTTGGAGTGGATGGGCCATTGGCCTGATAAAACATTGGCTTCTCTTATGTTCTTTTATGTTCTCATGAAAGGTCAATTTTGAGGAGACACTGAATGATGGAGCACTGGCAATCACACTGCTACAACAGTTCTTATTCATCGCCGGCCTTGAACACCCTATGGGGTCGCCGTACGTCAGCTGTGAGTTGACAACACTTTCCACCATCACTTCACAGTTACAAGTGTGTCTCTGTTTTCCTCTCTGAAATGCTGACAGATTAGCAGCTCAACAGAGTGTCAGTTCAGAGGGAACCAAACCCCTGAGGCCATCTTTAAACTCAGCTGGTAGGTGGACCCGATCCAAACCTTTTTATTCATTTCTATGAAGGGAGCCCTGAATAGAAGCGGCAGTTTCTGTAATAAGCATATCAAAAGGAGAAGGCATATCAAAGCGCCCGGGATATTACTGTCTGTGGGTTCATAGAATGTAACTCTAAGGAAGCCAAATGCCAAAATTGTAGAGTTATATTTTTGTCTGACCTTGATTTCAGCGTTTTCTTACTCAGCACGGTTCACTTCATATTTGTTTTGTTTTAAAGTCTGGAATATTTTGCATTTCACCTTAATAGTTCCACTCTGTTTGAAATGTTTACATAGCGTGATTTACTACAATATGGATGTGTAATTATGTGATGATTAGACAAAACATTTCTGACAAGAAAGGAAAACAGTAGTTAATAATGTTTTCCATCTGTCTGAGGGAACTTCACTGGAAAAGCAGCTCTGGGCCTGGACCAGAGTCCAAGGCTACACTTAGATGAGAACATGGTGGAAATAGCAAAGCCCCCATAAATTCATTCCGATCACTGCTCACACGTTTTTTGGAAAGCATTACCATCTGTTTTGCAGATAAATACTACAATAATTAATGTCAGCACGTGTTTACATTATCGAATCTTAGAAGACTTCCTCCCTTTTCCTCTGCAGAAATAAAGATGCCTTTCAAATGATTGGAATGAAATGCACTGTCGTTATTGGGTAAAACGAGCGCGTGTCAATAATGGCTTCTTTTATTGCCCAGCCTTGGAGACATTTTTGATGTTTCTGTTCTCTGTTTATGCTGGAACTGTTGGCTGTCTTTCTGGTACACAGAAAGACTGCAAGGAGTTGAAAATGTGCAGATCTGGCAACAGAGGCTGTCCCATGTGTGACCCTCTGACCCTACATGGGCAAGTATTTTGCATCCCTGCCAAACTACATGGGGATACTTTCTAAGAATTAGACTGTACTCTGCTCTGCCAGGACATAATTTTGCTGTAGTCCACCATGGCTCTCTAGATGCTGGTACACATGAACACATACACATGACGCAGCTTTTTACCTATGCCTTGTACTGACCCATTGAGGTCAGTATTGTCTAGGGCAGCAGGTCTCCAGGGTCTCAGGCAGAGGTCTTTCACATTCACCTAGTCTCCTCTCAACTGGAGATGCTGGGGATTGAACACTGTGACACGGCCCCTCACTGCTGGAATAACTACTATCATGGGCTGTAGGGCTCAAACCCTAACAGAGGAAAATATAAGCAGATATAGCTGGGACATCCCTTAGAACAGTCCATAATTTTCCTGGCATGGGAAGTCAAGTGACACTAGAAGGACAATCTCTTTAATATAAAGACTTCTGTGTCTGTTGTTTTCCTTTAGTTTGGGCGACTTTATTTCTCCTTTTCAACAGGCCAGATAATCAATGTTCTGACTAGGTTTCTAGAAGTGGGTAATAGGCTAGATGAAGGCCTATAAAATGGCATTCAATCCAGACAAGATTGTGGTGCTCCCGTTCAACAATAGCACTAATCAAAGATTGAAGAATCCACCTGTTTTAGATGAGTTTATGTTCTTCCTGAAGGAACAGGCTCACACCTTTGAGATACTGTTCTATCCATCACTTCAGAGTGCCATTCAGGTTTCAGCTGTGGTGGCAGCATGGAGTGCTATAACCAACTTCAGGTGGTTCCTCAGCTAGAGATGTGGCTTCACTAGATTAGATTACTGCAATGTGTTTTATATGGGGGTGCTTTTGAAGATGCAGAGGCTGTTGACAGCTACACCTTCTTGGGAAAGCACCTCACCAGTTTTTATAGAGCTGCCTTGGCTATGGGTTTCCAACCATAAGCGCTTTAAAGCCTAGGCTGGCATCAGGGTTCCTTAGGGACTGCCTACTCACTCCCTCTGAACGTTGTGATCAGCATTGGAAGTCCTGTTGTATGGCTGTCCATAAGTGATAGGCCTTTTTTGGTTGTGGCACATTACCTGTGGAATGACTTCCCTGTGACACGGTACCTACTTGTTTCAATTTTAAGCACCAGGTAAAGTTGCTGTCATGGAAGAACGTTCCACCAAGGGCTGAGCTCATGGCTGGTTCTGAATGAATTTTATTCAGTTTTTAATCTCTTAAAATCCTTCTGCTAGATGTTTTTAGGTTGCAGTTTTTTGTTTTGTTTTTTTACTGCTTTTCAATGTGCTTTATGATTGCTGGCAATGGTTTCATTATGGTTTCCTCACAATGGGTTCATTACATTGAAAGGCTTGCAGTGTGAAGGTGGCGTAGAATCATTCCATTAACTGACAGCCCCCGGGCCTGAACAAGCAAGCACAGGAAGCACAGAACCGACTTCCCCCCTCCTCCAGAAACCAGCAGACTGCATATATTGTCTCATCTGTAGACCCAGGACCCAGACCAGGGTTAGGAAGTGCAGGTATAGAGCCTTTACATGTGCATTCCCCTCACTTCCCTGGTAACCAGCTGCAGCTTCACAAGCCTCCAAGGCATCTCAGTATAGATCATATGGCAATAATCCAAACAAGACATTACCAGCACACCTGTCCCAATGTGGAACCAGCAACAAGCATTTCTTAATGGCATCTGCATGGCCATAATTACATATGAAGAGGGAACATCATAGGGATTGGCTACCTCTGTTCCTTTTCCTGTTTACTCTTTTGTATCTTCTACAAGCTAGAGTGATTCCTTCTCATTAGCATTAAACCAATCCTTTCTCTTCCTGTGAAACTGACTCTTTGGATAGAACATTGTGTACCCATTTTCCTTCATATCTCTGTAAAGTGATCAAGTCCTTTTTAAACAAAAAAAGGAAGAGCCTAGACTACGCATGGGGGGCGGCTCTGTCATCCCCCCCCCCCCCAAATCATAAATCTGACCCTGGGCACTGATAGGACACTAAGGAATATTGTGAAGTCAGTTCAATAGTATAAGTGATGGGAGGAAAAGAGAAGGCTTTTATACCCCGCTTTTCTCTACTTTAAGGTGTCACAAAGCAGCTTATAATAATCTTCCTTTCCTCTCTCTACAACAGGCACCTTGTGACATAGATGGGGCTGAGAGAATGCTGAGAGAACTGTGGCTGGCCCAAGGTTACCCAGCAGGCTTCATGTGGAAGAGTGGGGAATCAAACCCGGTTCTCCAGCTTAAAGTCCACCACTCCTAACCATGACACTACGCTGGCTCTCAGTGAGGGTTCGAGGAATACTTTCCTCTGGAAGAAATGAAGAGCATGATTTATTATTTCTTCAGTTCCTCGCTTATTACTTTTTTCAGCTGTATTAAGTGTGTGCGCGCATTGCTTTTGCCCCATTGTCTCATATGCAGTTAAGGCGCCCCATTTGACACATAAGGCTGGCACAGAATGTGTTCCAGATGCAGAAATACATGTCTGACAGTCTTGAAACAGAAGTATTTTATATTTGGTCTTTCATAACCGCCTCTTTGTCCCAGAGAAAATAAGTCATGACAGAATTTTTTCTTTCTTCGCTGTTGATATTATGTGCACCTGTTGGAAGGCTTGGAACCTGAAAATCTTTGTCTGATGAGAGAGGGGAACGAATTCTACATCTAATGAGGTTGGGCTTACACTTCATATTCCTCCTGGTAGGTTGCCTGAGCTAGCTTCCTACTTTTACACCAGGAATGCCAATAATTGACCAGGAATGGCGATAACTGACAGACTCAGTACGGTTTATTAATGTCTTTGGTTTTCCTGACAGTTTAATTTTTTTTCTTTTGTAAGAATAACACCGATAGAGTCCTGAATTGAGTCTAGATTTAGGCCTCTCTAGAGAGAGTTAAATCTACTAACGCTGCTATGCAATGCAGTAATAGTGGCCAACGGATTTTCCTGGATGGTTTCCATGGTGGATTCAACCCAGACAAAGGCCATGAGTAGCCATCTGACTTTCCATTAAGGTAATTGTCGGTATGATTGTTTGCAGAAAAGAGATGCACCATACATGTTTCCACTGGAAAATGATAGCTGCAGTGAGATTATGCAAAGAACTGGACACCAAAAGCTTTTTGTAGTAAACACGAAGTTTTGCTGTCAGTCTGACAAAGCGCAGGAATTATCCCATGCCTAATGATTCTTTACCACCACCTACTGGCTTCTGATGTATGAACACAAATAAGAAATACAGAAGCAGGAATAGTCCTTTTCAGGCCCTGGAGCTCATAGGTCCAAAATGAAAGGTACACAGTAAACATACAGTTGCTACTGAAAATGGCAGCTGGGTGTTTAGTTTCCCCTCCCCCTGTATAATGTCATATCAGACTTACCCATGTTCTGATGTCACTGTGTCCTGCATTTCCCTGCCATATATTGTCCCCAGACCATGGTAGGGATTTATCTGCTTTTCAGGTTTGTGTCAATAAGGGGCCCTCTTCTATACAAAATGCATACTTGCTCTGTGTCCTCTGTATTTAGGCAGAGATCAGAGCAAAGCAGGAGAAAGCCTGGAAAGTGAATGTGTAAGGCTGGGCAGCATCCTTATGGACTTTTCTGATTTATAGGGGCAGCATATGGACTATGCCATCAGTTATGTGGGACATGAGAGTACACTAGGTGACCAGTGGGAAGATGGGAATAGATGCCTACACTATAGGACCAGAGTACCATTTTCTGAGGTTGCCACCTCCAGGCGGGAGTTTGACACAGAGAACAAAGACACTGTCTCACACAAAGCCCTGAGGTTACAGACTTACACCAGCAACTCCATGCAGATATACACTCCTTGCACGTATGCCTGCTTGTGCCCCCTCCTGCCTGCCTTCATCTCCATTTGCTACATCAAAGGACTTCACACCTGGGTGCGAAGACACCGGGATGCTTCCTGAAGATCGGTTCCCATGGCCAGCGTTCCTGTGATCCAGAAGATCGGCGCCAGATCCCGCTGGTAGCGACATCCTGCCCTGACCATCAGATAGATTTGAATACTGACCACTCCTTTAGCACCCCCTTAGTGGCTAGAGATAGCAAACGGACCTTCTATAGGTTTTTCTAGGGATGGCATCATATCGGGTCATCCTCCCAGGTACCACCTCCCAATAAAAGCTGCTCCCCAAGATTTCAGTCCAGTTCCAGTCTTAGTCTAGTTCCAGTTCCTGCCCTGGCTCCTTCCCTCCCTCATGGACCCCTGGGTGCACCACTGGGGTCCGCCACGTGGTCTTCTGCCAGTTCAGAGTCACGATCCCTTATCTCCTTCCCAAGGACTTCTCATCCACGTTTTCCAGCCGGATTCCACTGCTTCTATAGGGGTAAATATCACCCTCGACGGAAACCATCAATTACCTGCTCATGCACATGTCTCTATAACTTCTATCTAACTTCCTAGTACTGTATGCATGTATGAATGACAGAACAGCAGTGTCTTGTATAACCTTTTATTATATTTTAGTAAACAAACTATCTTACACCTTTTAAATCGAGTCTGTGTCAGTTCCTCAGAAGTATCGGTTAGCGCCGCCTCTGTATACACTGACGAAGGGCCCGTAATCCTGCTGCATATTGATAAGAGCTAATATTCCCCAAATATTAATAACATAAAAGAGCAGTCAGGCTAACAAATGATTAGAGGACATAATGTGGATGCTATTAAAAAACAGCTCTGTTTTGGGAGCACAGATGGAACAAAATGTCATTGAGGAAAGCATCTCTAGTTTAAATACCGAGGGTATAGTTGAGCCAAAGTTAAACAAAGTTACATCCCTTAGGTTTTAGTAGGTGTTGACCTGAGCAAGCACTTTGTTCTCTTCCACTGAAATCAAATGAGATCTTCGACTTGTGGCAGTATCTTTCTGTTCTGTTGGAGAAACATTCTCCCAGTCTGATTCATGCCTGATCAACTTCATCATTTTCTGAAGGATCAAATGAGGTGTTCTTAGATATAGCCTATCCACAGAATCCCTCAAAAAGTCTTCAGAGCTGTATGGCTATTAAAAATATGTTTCATATAATTTCTTTTTAAAAAAAACTCTCCAGTTCCTATCAGATTGTACAAACATGTAAAACACATTACACTACTCAAGAGGAAAAACACTGCATGCTTGTTTTGTAACACTTAGCACTTTTGTGCTGCTTGCAACAGCTGCTATAATCTTCAAAACACTATCCTGGAGTCTGATAGATAAAATGGAAGAGGAATTATGTCACTGGACAATATGGCTTTTAAAGGTTGTCACATGATATGGAGAGCGGGAGAAGGAAATAACTGCCAGGGGATGTTTTTAAGCAGTTACCTGCATAAGTGCATTCACATATATTAGAGTGGGAAACAGATTATGGTTCACTTGAGTTCAGGATTACACCTACAGATTCACTGCCACTGCCAATTGTTTTTCCTGTGTTGCTCAGTTGTTTGCATTCAATTACTATAGCACTTTGGGCATGGGGGGAGGGTGTAACAGGAAATGAGATTTTTGTGTGTGTTCAAATTCTCACATAAGTAGAAGCACATTTTTAATGTAGAAACCCCAAATGTAAGAACCGAGTGTATGACATCAATGTGATTTCTCACTCTCAGATAGAAAAATAAAGCCTGACTCAAAAAAGGATTACTCTAGCACAGTATATATTTAGTAAACCTTGGAAAGATAAAGACTAGGTAGTAAATTGCTTTGGCAAAGTCCTGATCAACCCTAATTACCCATCCACCATACAGATGTTCTGATGCATGTTTGGTTTGATATGGGCTGTGAGATTGTATATGAAGAACAGGCAGGATTATTGTCAGCCTGTGGCAGGTCTACCCAAGCAGATCAATTTTAGATGGCACCCATAACATTATAAGTCTACAGCAGCCGCAGGTCAAGCCAACCATCTCCTTGCCTGGATGCCATCATAAACTGAAAGACGAGCAAAGAGAGAGAGAGAGAGAGAGAGAAGCTCTCTTGATTCTTCCACCCCTGTCAATTTCAAACCTTAAGCCTACATAACCTTCTCAGGCCTTCACTGACAATCAGGGAACACTCTTCCTTTGGGGAGTGAAGGTTTCTTCTCATATTTACATAATAGCAAACCCCAATCCTAGCTTCCCAGCAAGTGTACACAAGATGCCTAAACAGTACTACGGTCTGAATGCTATGAACTTTCCATGTATAGAGAGACATATCTTTGCCCGCCTTCCTGTTCCCCTAGCATTTTTACATGAAATGCGAAATGTATGCTCCTTGAAAATGCAACTTTAAGGCTGGTTGTGACAGATGCTGCATAGAAGTAGCACACTTGACTCTGTACATGGGTGCATTCTAAGTAGATTACCTTGAACACTGAAGACAGTTTTTCTGCCAGGTCAGAGGCTAGCAAAAGTATTCACACAATAATGAAAAATGATGCCAGCAGTACCCTGATTCACATATTATGTACCTCACACACCACTTATTTAAGTGAAGTAGGTTAACTGTGTTACTTCTAAAATTCATCTTTGTAAAGAAATGGGAGGGAGGGAGGAAGGAAGGAAGGAAGGATGGATGGATTTAGGACAATACATTTTAGGTTGTGCAGTAACTTCTACTGGAGCCTGTATTTAAGAGAGGTAGGTTGTAAATCATTTGAAACATTAAGAGAAATTCTGTGCCAACTAGATTCAGTTTTGCTAGACTACTGAAAATTATAAGGGCCACTGTTTTCCATACTATATTAAGAATAATATTTTTAAACAAACCTGCAGATATTCGAAATCAGACCTACAAAAACATAGTGATGACAGCAACATATTTTTAGTTAAATTCCAGCAAATACTCATCTCTATCTCCAGTACAGGCACTCAGTAACTTAGTAGAAAATACTATAGATACCAATTAATCAAAATTAATCAGAGTTTAGCATAGTGGTCGCAGAAATTTCCCCTTCACTTTGTAGCCTTCAGGTATATGATCTTACAAGCAGGGCTATTTGGGGGCAGGAACGCACAGGAACGGAGTTCCGGCTGGCTCCTGAGTTGGCCACACCTACAGCCTCCTCCCCTCAAGTTCCCCATGCGCCCCGCAAGCTGTGGGGCACCTGGGGAAGCTGATCCTGGGAGGGAGCTGCGCTGTCAAGGGTGTGGCCTAATATGCTAATGAATGTCTGCTGTTGGGTGTGGCCTATTATGCTAATGAGTTCTAGCTGGGCTTTTTCTACAAAAAGAGCCCTGCTTACAAGTATATACAAGTATCAGGTATATGAGCAGGTATGTGATTCTTACAAGCAGGAACTTGATTTGGTGATTAGGGCTGCAGTCCTAAACACGTAAATCCCACTTAACTAAATGGATTTACTTCTGAGTGTATATGCTTAGGACTGTACTATAAGACACTTGGCTTAGTCTTCATTCTTCCAAATAAGTTCTTTAACTATTCTTCCTTAACTGAGATTTTTGCTTGGAACATAAACCAGCAAGACAGACACTGCAGAACATATTTTCCACAGGAGCAGTCCTAGCAGGTCTACACAGAGGTAAGTTCTATTCTATGCAATGGGACTTACTTCTAGAAAAGTATTCTTGGGATTGTAGCCACGCACAAGCAGTTTCCATTGACTCTAATCAGAGTTCCAAGTTTAAAAAACCCTATCCTCTCCAGAGATTACTTGTCTAATTCTAATGAAATACTTAAGAAAAGTTATTAAACAAAACTGTATGTAACCCAAAGTTATGCAAGAAAAGCATGCCAGCTCTGAACTCAGATAAAAAAATTCTGTTCTTTAAAGTTACTAATATTATCTAAAATTAAAAACATAGTTTCCGAATAGAATGAGCATATTAACTCTTTTTTTAATATTATTTTTTGGTTCGGTGATTATGTTATTTGGCTCTACGATTGTCCTATATTGTTGCTGGCCTCCTGCCAATTAATAATTACAAATAAAAAAAGAATCTGATAAAATATAGTATTAGCCAATGGCTCTGCTAAGATGCAGCTAAGTGGTGTAATCCATCTTTGCCACTGACCCTTTCAATGGGATCCTTCAACAAACTGATCATTTAGCAATCGCCCGACAGCCTAATTTCTTGCTTAAGTAGCCAACATGTTTTCAGCAGTAACTCCTTTTTTTTTTTCTTTTTGCTTCCAGTGGCACATTCTGGAGCCGATTCTAAAATACTATTAAATGTAGTAAACCATCCAAGTTTTGGATCCACGTTAAGAATTTTGAAAAGATCTGGAGAAGCCATTTTCATTTTTCAAGCCACTCTGGGGGGGAAAAAACACCCTTTCATATCTTCTTTTCTATTTCTATTTAAATGCAGGTCTGGCGGAAGCAAAAGTTCTCCCGCGGGGGGATTTTTGCACTCACACCGTCGTGCTGAAAACTGGACTGCCGTCCAAGCAGCAACGTGGCACAGGACGCCGAGACTAGTGCAGAGTCCCCAGGAGAGAGCCTCAGCCAGCTCCACGTTCAAATCAGGCCTCACGTTCAAATAGGGGAGGGACATCATGAGAGTAATGTAACTCAGGCCTACGGAAAGGGTCACATATACAATCAAATGTCCTGCAAGCACTATGGGACCAATCTGGCAACCATGTTTGCTGCAATTACAGCAGTGTTGGACCAGTGTTTTCTATAATGAACACAGAAAAGGATGAACATTAACTTTTCTTTCCTAAGCATGCAGAATACACATCATGGACCTAAGGTTGTCAGCTTAGGCTTGTAAAATTCCTAGAGGATTTGGGGGCAGAGCCTCAGGAGGGCAGGGTTTGGAAAGGAGAAGGGCCTCAGCAGGACATAATGCCATAGAGTCCCAAAGTAGCCATTTTCTCCAGGGGAGGGAACTAATCTCTGCAGCCTGTTGTAATTCTGGGAGATATCTAACTGGATCTGCTGCCAGTAATGTCCATGGGCAGAGGTGTTCAGGAACAAACAAATTCTCCATTTCTATTTCTTGGGTTTGCTGTGGGAAAAAGGATGGAGAGAGGGGCCATGGCTCAGTGATAGAGCATCTTCTTGGCATACAGAAGGTCCCAGGTCCCATCCCTGACATCGCCAGTTAAAAGAGCGGGTAAGTGATGAGAAAGAACTCTACCTGAGACACTTGAGAGCCACTGTCAGTCTGATTAGACAGTTACGGACCTTGATGGACCAAGGCTCTGGTTCAGTATAGGGCAGCTTCATGAGCTGATGTGTTTTTCAACAGTGTTGAAATACTAGTATACCTACACCAAACAAAATCAAAGAAAATTGCTCATGGAAAACAGGGCTGATTATTTCTAAAGTCCGGTTTTGCAAAAATGTCTGTAGAAAATCTAATTTAAGTAAGATTGGAGACAGATTGAAGAAACCCAGCCCCCCCCCCCTTCTCTGCAGCTTCTACAATCAGGACACAATGGATCCGTGCGGAATGGTATTGTGCGATGCATACCCGATGCTATGGGCCCATAGCACTAAATTCTGGCAGTCTGCATTAATTTTTGAAAATTAGGAAGGCAGTGTACAAAGATGGAAAGTGCCTCAAAACAAAGGAAGGGGGAGACGAAAATAGCTCAGAGAAGTTTACCAAAAAATAGACTTTACTGGATGAGGAGCTCCTTACCCTCCCCAATAAGAGGCAGAAATAAGAAATATGCAGCTAAAGTTTCACACATTAGGGATGAATTCACATGAATATTGTTTGTTTGTTTGTTTATTGTACTTCTACCCCGCCCTCCCTGCGAACGGGCTCAGGGCGGCTTACAGTGGGGCACAGTAATTTTGTTTGCGCTGATTTGAAGTCACTGTAGTCTGTGGTGCAATGGTGCATGCTGCAGTTCCTGGCTGCCACCAATAGGGGGCCACTACTGACAAGCAATGGTCAAGGACAGTGATTCCTCCAATGCAAACATCATGGCCCTACCCCTATTAGCGCATGAGCTGATCACTAGTCTGCACAGGTACAACAGAGATGCAGACTCTATAGTGTGCACACTGAGCCTCCCCCTTCTCTTCCACTGGATCTTGGATTGTTGTTATGGCTGCCAGTCCCCTGCTGGAGACGTGGGATGCCCCACCTCCAGCCCCACCCCACCGATCAGCTGGCCTGCGGGGGAACTTAACAAGAGCAGTAGGGAGGCACAGGCTATATTGCCAGCAACATGGCAATGTCAGTTCCGGCATGTACTGGAAGTGGCATCATTATGTGGTCACATGGCCCTTTAAATTATGTGGTCACATGGCCCTCCTGGATTTAAAGGGGCCGCTTTTTTTACCTTGGGTTGGGATGTACACACATCCCAACCCCGGCGGCGGGCAGAGGAGGAGGCGGTGGCAGGCAGAGGAGGCGGCGAAGGCGGAAGAAGCAGTAGCAGCAGTGGCAGCGAGCACCGGTGGCGTTTGGCGGCAGCGGAGGAAGCGGCTGGCGGCGGCTTTTTTGGCGCGGTGACAGCAGGTGGTGGCAGCTGGGGGAGGCACCCTTCCCTGAGCCCTGCCGGCCACCTGGTAAGTTTGGGGGGGGGGGTTCCCCTTTTATACTTGGGCGCTTGACTGCCCAAGCGTAAAAGGGGGGGGGGAATGGAGGATGGGACCATCTGGATGATTGAGAGAGAGGGCTGTCCAGATGGCTCAAATGTGGGCTCCTCGCGTGACCACCGGAAAAACACTCGATTTCCCCGGGGGTTGGAAAATGCAGGAGGAACCTCCATTTGAGCCCACTTCGGTGTGGGACTAGCTGTGACTGTTGTGAACAGCCCCTTTAAATGTGGGAGGAAACAGCAGTTCCTCCCGCATTAAAGGGCTGTGTGGCCGCAGCTGATGACATCGCTTCCGGTACAGACCAGAACTGACATCACCATGTTGCCAGCAATGTAACCTGCGCCTCCTTCCCACTCCTGTTAAGTCCCCCCCATCCCCAACTGGTTGCCAGGAGGGATCTGGCAACCCTAACTGCTGTGCATAGTTAGGGTTGCCAGCTCTGCTTGGGAAATTTGGGGGTGGAGCTTTGGGAGAGGAATGACCTCAGCAGAGTTGTAATACCATAGAGTCTTCCACCCTCTAAAGCAGCCATTTCCTCCAGAGGAAGAGAACTCTGTAGTCTGGAGATCAGTTGTAATTCCAGACATTGTCTGGAGGTTAACAACTCTATGTGCCACATGGGACCCCACTGATCTATGTGGCTCTAGTCCTGTGAATGATTCTGCCAGGTGTGTGATCATGACCCAGCATTACTTCAGCTTCCCCTTACACTAACACATCGAGGAGAAAGGTTCTAGCCTAGCTGCTTTTCTCACTCTTCTGGGTTTTTACTAGAATTATGTGTGAACAAAATTTTTAAACCAAACAAATCATAGAACTAAGGGTTCAAGAAACCAACAGTCATTACAGGCAGCTAAACAGGTCTCTAGCAAGAAATGTTATGGGTGAGGGATAAGTATACCGGGGAGGGGGGGTATGTTTGGTCCCAAACACCCTGAAACTTGAGACTCTTGGGGCAGGTCCAGGACCTCATACTGTCATGGAGGGTGGGTCCAAGATAGGGTGGGGCCTGGTGATGTCACGTTTAATTGCATTAGTAGCAGTACTTTCAAATGTCACTAAGAGAGCATCACTAGAAGAAGAAGACGAAGAGATTGGATTTATATCCCACCCTTCACTCACTTAAGAGTCTCAGAGCGGCTTACAAACTCCTTTCCCCTCCCCTCCCCACAACAGACACCCTATGAGGTAGGTGGGGCTGAGAGAACTCTTTCCCAAGCTGTCCTTGAGGGAACAGCTGGTACAGAGCTATGGCTTGCCCAAGGTCATCCAGCCAGGTGCAAGTGGAGGAGTGGGGAATCAAACCCGGTTCTCCCAGATTAGAGTCCGCGCACTTAACCACTACACCAGACTGGCTCTCTAGGTGAGAGACAGTGTGGTGTGGTGGTTAGAATGTGGGACCAGAATTTGGGGGACCCAGGTTCAAATCCTCCCTATGCCATGGAACCTCACTGGGTGACCTTGGGCCTGTCACATGCTCTCAGCCTAGCCTACCTCACAGGGATGTTGTGTGGATAAAATGAAGGAGAGGTGAATTTTGTAGACCACTTCCAATTTCCATTAGAGAGAAATGAAGTTAATAAATTAAATTTCCTTTTTAGCTACAGACCTATAGCTACAGGCAGCATTCTGCCCCCATGTGCCCCTACCCCAACAGGCCTATAGCATTTTCTAATTCTTCAAACATGGGGTGGGGGAATGTTCTGAAGTTAGGGTTAATGTTGATTAGATCTGGCTTCAGATTCTTCCTGAATTGCGGTACATGTCCGTATTTCCACTGTCTCTTGTCTTTGCTAAATTAGCCATGTGTTGCAAACATTAAGATGCGACAGAACACCATTCAGACCATCCTGAGCAACATGTGTCTGTACTGCTGCGTGTTTGGTGCCATCATGTGGTCAATTTAATTTTATATATCAGCCAGAGCTGCTGCGCACCCCACTGCTAAACGGAGTGTATCACAAAGGCATCAGTTCCATTTAAATCAAAGGGATTTATTTGTTTGTTCAAAGCATTTACCACCCACCTTGTGCAATCCGAAGAACACTTTTCTAGGAGGATGTCTCTTTAAATAGATCTGAGTTGGAGCTGGTGTGGTATAGTGGTTAGTGTGTTGGACTAGGATCTGGGAGACCCGGGTTTGAATTCCCACTCTGCCATGGAAGCTGGATGGGTGACCTTGGGCCCTCTCCGCCTAACTTACTTGACAGGGTCGTCGTGAGGATAAAAAGGAGAGGAGAATGTGTCATCTGCTTTGGGTCCCCACTGGGAAGAAAGGCGGGATATAAATAAAGTAAATAAAATAAGCAAAATAAGTAATTCTGAGTAGACCTGCTTAGTAGGATGGCTTTCGGCACACCTTCAGCACAGTCCTGAGCAGAGTTTCACCATTCTAAGCCCACCAACTTCAACAGGCAACTAATGGCGCCCAAATTTCATAACAGTAAAAAAAAAACCCAGCAGGCTGGCAATAAAAAGCAAAAAAGGAAATAAATGGACAAAACAACCAGTCAACGGCAGCAAAATTAAAAATCTAAGAAATTTTGGGAAGCACTAAAAAAAACCCTCCTTAGATTTTGTTTTGCTTTTGAAATCAGTGAAATGCTTTTCAGGCAAAGTCCTTTTGACTCAAAATGTACAGAATGGAGTCCTCCCCTCCCCCCAGTTTCTCCACCAGGGAAAAAAAAGGAAGCTCTTGGAAAGCACTGCAGGTGTTCCCCCCCCCCCTTTGGAAACGTGTGAAATATGCTAAGGTGCACCAGTTGGCAGCTCTCTCTTGTGCTTTAGTACTGGGTGTCTTTGCAATTTTGCTTGCAGAAAACCAATACGACAGTCCTAAACGTAGTTATATCCTCCCACGGCCATCGACTTCAATAGACTTTGGAAGAGTGTAACTCTGCTTAAGATTGTACTATAAGGCATTTATACTTTTACATCCCACAAACATGCCAATTAATACAGTTGTGTATGCCAGCTAAGTAATAAATCAGGGGATGCGGCCCGGGGGCCAGATCAGGCCCCCAGAGGGCTTCTATCAAGCCGACCCTGGAACTGGCCATCTCATGCTTCCAGTTACGTTGCTGCTGCTGCATCATAGCTTACTTCGCCAGACTCTCCCAATTGCTCAACCATTTCATGTATTCCCCTGGGTCCTAGACTCAGGACTCTGAGCACGAGGTTTCTGTGGTGAATGTCAATAAATCAAAAGTAGGTTTGTTGCTTACAGATACACACCCGAACAGCATACTCAAGAGTGCAACACCACAGACATTTTGATGCACTAATTCAGAGCAAGAGGTGTCAATTATCAGAGACTGTTAAATAAACAAAATATTGCACGAGTGCTAATGTTTTAAGCACATTTTTATTTTAAGTAAAAAATAATCTTTGTGTTTGTGTCCTTTATAAAGTTTATATCTCCGCTACCTGGCATTACGTTTTATGACACACATGGTCCGGCCCAACAAGGTCTCATTTATGCCAGATCCAACCCTCGTAACAAATGAGTTCGACACCCCTGTAATAAATGATGCATTTTATGTTGTTAAAACGGGGAAATGGGTTTTGCATATATTTTAGTTTTTTCCTGGCTCCAAAATTTCTGGAAATTTTACATCACTAGTCTAGTGGGAGGTGAAAACTAGTGCAGGCCACAGCAGTTGCCTCTTCCCACTTTCTAGTGATGGTACCCACTGCCTCTTTGGCGCCACCAAGTGGCAACTCAGGTGACTTGGATGTTGAATCCGCTCTGTGCAAAGACTTGCCGATGGTAACAAAGGTCATCTATCACTATTTCAGTTGAATAAATATTGGTAAGATCAAGCAATTAGGCTATTTCTTTGAAGTTTTCTTGAGCCCACTCCCAAAACAAGTGATGTTCACCTTGTCTGATTTTCCCTTCTGTGTCTGGTCCTACATTCACAACGTCCACACTGCACAATTTGTACAAGAGAGGCTCAGTGGGCCTTTTTAGTGTGTTGTGTGAAACCCTGTGCGGTGTGCAGGGTTTCCTCCCCTGAAAAGCCACATCCACAGGAAGTCAAGAACAGAATGTTGTTTTGAAACGAAATATGTCAGTTTAAGTCCTCACCCAGCTATTATCAGTGTAGCCTGCTTCACAGTTGTTTTAAGGATAAAATTCTAAAAGATATAAACACACACACAAACCCTTGTTCGCACACATTCAACCAGAAGATTTGTGGCACAACATAAAAGTTTGATCTAGATCAGGGGTGGGCAATTGTTTTGGCTCGGGGGCCACTTTGTGGGAGCGGAGGTTAGCGGAGGGCCGCACCTTTTAAAACGATTGCATTCATTAGTTAACTTTGCATTTCAGAAAAGGTATAAACTGTATCTTAAAAATCAATAAATATAAATTAAATAAAATAGTGGTAGTTTTATTCCATTTATTTATTGTGCTAATTTCATATCACCTATAGCTGCAAGCACATTTATTTTTAGAATCAGTTTAATGAGACAAATGTACCCTGTCACACTTTTCTACAATTTTTTTGAAATCAGGAGTGAGATTGCTTGTTGAGATTCTCATCACAGCCTGCAAGTTAATGTCTGTCAAAGAGCATCTATATTTACTCTTGTTGATCTTCATGCAAGAAAAACTTTGCTCACAAATATATGTAGACCCAAATATAGAGAACATTTTCCCAGCAAATTTCTTCATACATGGAAATTGTTTCAGCAGACAAAGATTTGTAAAAGTCAACTAATGTCACAGCATTAAACATTTCCTTCGCAGTGTGATCTGACTGCATGTCAATAAGTTCAAGCTGCAACTCCTCAGGTGCTGTATCAATATCAGCAGTGATGGGATAAGAGAGCAAATTGAATTTAGGCTCAATTTTCTTGAAGTCCTGAAATCTTCTTGGCGGGCCGCGAAAAACTCTGTGGCGGGCCGCATGTGGCCCCCGGGCCGCAATTTGCCCACCCCTGATCTAGATGATTTTAAACAGATCCCCATGGATTCATAGGGACTGACACTGAAAGGGCAACTGTGAAGGCAGCCTGAAGGAGCTAGGAAAAAAGCATCAGGCTGGGTCACTGACAACCAAGAACAAGTTAATTCATGCCGTAGTATATTCCCCATTCCAATGTATGTGTGTGAAAGTTGAATAATGGAAAAGGCTGACCAGAAGAAATTTTATTCCTTTGAAATATGGTGTTGGAGGAGAGTTTGACAGATACCATGGACCACCCAGAAGGCAAATAAGTGGGCTGTAGATCAAATCAAGCCTGAACTCTCCCTGGAAGCTGAAATGACTAAACTGGGGCTATCACACTTTGGTCAAATTATGTGAAAACAAGAGTCACTGGAAAAATCAATAATGCTAGGAAAAGTTGAAGGCAGTAGGAAAAGAGGAAGGCCCAACATGATACACATTGACTCCATAAAGGAAGCCATGACCTTCAGTTTGCAAGATTTGAAAATAGCTGTTAACAATAGACTGTTTTGGAGGTCATTGCTTCACAGGGTCCCCATCAACTGGTAGTGAGTTAACAGCACTTAACACACACACAGGAGAATCCATGGTTTGGATACATGACTTTTGAGTTGTGCCATAAAACATTTGATCTGTGTGATTTTAATTCTACAGTCTGTAGACATAGATGTGATCTATAAATCTGCAGTGCAATGTATGGGGCTTCCTGTAAAAATCATGATATCCATGAGATACAGACATTCTGTATGTGTTCTTGTGCTATAACAGCTTCATGAACCACTGAATCTGTTTTTTTTACAGCAGTCCAAGGATGGATATGGATGGACTTCATGCATTAAGGGGTATTTCAGGTGACGCCTTGTAAAAATCGTGAGGACTCATGGCTTGGATTCATTTTTTTCACCATGGTACCACCACAAAGGACCGAAACCATGATTTGTGTAGTCTAGTCTGTGGACATGGATGTGTCCTTTGATTTCACATGTGGATTTGGAACAACTGTATGTAAGAGAATAAGTGATCAATATTTTTGCACCCCAAGGGAGACGATGGAGCATTGGACCTCTTGTGCTTACAATACGGCGCGTGGAAATGGAGCTGATCTGTGAATCGATGATCTGTTGTCTGGATCCTCTATTTCACTGAAAAGGGGGTTCATGAGGATCTGTTTAGATGTAACATTTACCTCTGCCCAAGATGGATAATGTGTTAGGCTGCGTATTAACTTTGTGTGCCAATCGCTGTGCAACACAATCCTATACAAAGTAACTCGAATAAGCCCATTGATTTCAGTGGGTTTATAATGGGTTAATTCTGCACAGGATTGCACAGTGTAACTGCAACATGAAGATGTTGCTTCTGAAATCCTTGGTTTTGCTTACCCTGTCAAATCAGTTTCTTTGTTAATCAAGTCCCAGTTGGAACCCAACAGCGTTTGAGTAGACTGGTTCTGGCACCCAAATGTCTCCAGAGCTTCTCACCCTGTTTTTTCTTCAGGCCATGGGCGTCAACTACGGGGGGGCTCGAGGGCTCGAGCCTCCCCCGAAATTTCCCGGGGGGGGGGGGCTCAGCCCCCCCCCCCCGGCAAAATGCAGCGCCCGCGGAGAGCGCCCGCCGGTGGCAAGTTGGCCCTCGCCGCCTCTCCTTCCCCCCCACCCCCGGCCTGCCCTCCTGCCTCCCTGGGGCGGGGGGGGGGGGGAGAGAGGAGGCGGGGACATGGTCCCGCTCGCGTGGGGGGCAGTCAGCCGGCCAGCTGGCTGCCGCCGCCGAGACTGCACCCCGAGGAGACTGCGCCCCGCGAGTCTGCCTCCCTGGGGCGGGGCGGGGCGGGGGGGGGAGCAGCAGGGACATGGTCCCACTCGTGCGGCAGTCAGCCGGCCAGCTGGCTGCCCCTGAGACTGCGCCCCTTGAGTCTGCCTCCCGGGGGGGGAGCGGCAAGGACATGGTCCCGTGCTCGCGTGCACGCAAAGTGCGCGCGCGCGCACAAGAGAGCCCCCCCCCCCCCGGGATTTAAAAAGTCTACGCCCCTGCTTCAGGCATGCATAGATTTACATTCTCGTTTCTTAGCCATCCACAATTTTATAAGGACGTTTGTTGAAATCAAATAATTTTTTTAAATGGAAGGACTTTCTATGGATTAATCAGGGAATTCACTCCACCTTCCAAATGAATAACTCGTCATCGTTCAAACATCCTGGTCACCCGAGGGATTTCAAACAAACTGCTGGTTTCCGGTTGTGAGAAGCAGATCTCATCAGCGTTTAATACGACGTATTCTGTAACAGAAGAGGAATACTTTCGTGCTAGCAGTTATATCAAGAGGCCATGCCTTCCCTCCCGCAGTTCGCTCGTCGACCACAGCGTTTCTAATAAGTCCGTCAGCTGCGCGATTCCCTCCAGCTGCGCCACAATGGCATTGCCTAGCAGCGGCCTTGGAACAGTCGGGCGCGCCCGGTTCCTTCCAACGTGCTGAGAACGCCCGCGAGGCAAGGCTTTGGGGGTGCGCCTTAGAGCTTGTTGCCTCCGAAACGCCGCCCGGAGAAGCGGAGGAGGAGGAGGAGGAGGAGGAGGCGGGGGGGGGGGGGGGATGCGGGATGCGTGGCCCCTGTCACACGGACTGCGTGGAGCGGCCCCTGTCCCGCGCGCTGCGGGGCCTGGGGGGCTTGGTAGGCGCCCACCCGTGGCCCTTCCTGCTGCTGCCCATGGTGCTCTCGGCCGCGCTGGGCGTCGGCTTCATGCAGCTGCCCAGCCGCCAGTCGAACGACATCGAGGCGCAGTTCACGCCCCGCGGGGGGCCGGCCAAGGCCGAGCGGCGCCTGGTGCGGGAGCGCTTCCCGACGCGCGACGCCGAGCGCTTCTCCGCGCAGAGGCTGACCACCGAGGGCACCTTCGCCTCCTTCGTGGCGGTAGCCAGCGGGCTCAGCAACACGCTCCTCACCCGGGAGGCCTTCGCCGAGCTGCTGAAGCTGGACGCCGCCGTGCGAGGCCTCCGAGGCGGCGGATACGACTACACCGAGGTCTGCGCCCGCCGCGACGGCTCCTGCAGGAGCCCCAACCCGCTGCTCAGCGCCGTCGGCGACGACCCGGCACGCATCGAGGCGCTGCTGCCCAACCTCACCTTCCCGCTCTGGCAAGCGGGGCGCGTCATCTTGGGTTTCTACTTGGGGGGTGTCACGTTGGGGCCTGGAGCGGCAGACGAGCGGAGCCGCCCCGTCCAAGCCGCCAGGGCTCTGCGCCTCTTTTACCATCTACAAGAAGATGATCCTGCGCAGCGAGCGGCCAGCTTGAGTTGGCTGAAGGCCTTCCTGCAACGGATGGACAACTGGCCGGGCGCCTTAAGCTTCACCTACCTGCGGGTAAGCCGGAAATACCCGGGACAGAGCTCTGTGATCTGCCAGAGACTGGCCCGTTCCGCATCTAGCATTCGCTCCCTTGTTTTACCAAACCCACGCTGGAACAGAAGAAGATGTGTCTCAAAACCACATTCAAATACCCCAGGCCAACACCCCTGAATGGCCATAAAATGGCCATAGATCTTTGCAGACGGTAACCATCAAATGGAGTGAAAGTGGCATGCAGTCTGGACGCTGCCATAACATCCGACAAATCAATCAAAGTGAAAGTGGCATGCAATGTAGAGGGGAATTTCTGTTCCAATGTGGATTTGGTAAAACAGCGGAGCGAATGCTAGATGCGGAATGGGCCACTGATTCCTTTCCGAGCCTGTGCTGTGGATCCCTGTGGTCATGTGATCCTGTGGTTCAAACTAGACTGCCGTAGTGGGCCACTTGGCCTATGGGAAACACCACAGGTAACCCCTGCTGCGCTTACATAGGGTTGCCAGATGGTTTCAGCAGAAATACTGGAGACACTTGATAAAAAATTGTTGACCCATGTACCCTGGATGACCCAGGGTAGCCAAATCCCTTCTGATCTCAGAAGCTAAGCAGGGTCGGCCCTGGGCAGTATTTGGAAGGGAATACCAAGGGATAACCAGGGTCTTGATGGGGAAGCAGGCCATGGCAAACCACCTTTGAATGTCTCTTGCCTTGAAAACCTCGCAGGGTCGCCATAAATGAGCTGTGACTTGACTATAAAAAAATACACACAATAGGGGTTCGGAGACCTAGGCTGGGACACCCACTCTGCCATGGAAGGTTTTTGGCTGACCCTGGTCCACTCACGCATTCTCAGCCTAACTTTCCTTCACGGGGTTGTTGTGAGGATAAAATGGAGAAGAGGAGAATGATGTCAACTGCTTTGGATCCCCATTGTGGAGGAAGGAGGGGTATAAATCATGAAGATAATAGTGTCATACGAAGAACAAGCAGACCACAGCTCAGATCCCCGCTCAGTCACAAAGCTGGCTGGGTGATCTTGGACTAGCCTCCCCCTCCCCCCTCCCGTGCCACCTTACCTGCCCACCGGCTTGTGAGGATTAAATGGAGGAGGAGTCAACCTGGTGCAGCACTCTGAGGTCCTTTTTAGAGGCAGGGCAGGGTATTAACAAAAAGGAAGAGATTCCCTAGCCTCATTTAGTCCTTGTTACCCATTCTCTTTCCACATTTTCTGAGTGTAGCAGGCAGGGGCCAGGGATGTGGACAGGATGAGCATAAGCCCTGTCTGCTGGGGTTTGGTTTGTTTGTTTGTTTTTACTTCTGTCCAAAGTACCCTCCCAGCAGCTTTTCCACGTGTGGCACTTGGGAACCCAGCAAGCCACGGATGGGGATTCTCCAGGGGGATGCAACCTCCCATCTTCAACTTCCCTGGTGTGCACTAGGAGACAAACTTTGCCAAGCATCCACAGTCACACCCTGACCTGTCTGGATGACAACTTCCTTCGTCAAATGGTGGAGGAAGCTACAAGGGGCTCAGCCATACTCAACTTAATATTGACGCAACAGGCGAGAGATTGTAGATGGGGTGACGGTGGTGGGGACCTTAGGGGGAAGTGACCATGGCCTGCTAGAATTTCTTTTGCTGTGGGGGACCAAGGAAGCTTGTAACCACACGTGTTTGTTAGATTTCCGTAAGGCAAGCTTTAATAAAGTGGGGTGGCGGTTACACGTGCGAGATAAAGCAGGGGGGAAGTGAGGCTATTTCCTCTGGCATAAGCTGACCCACAGTTGCGCGATCTCACAGACTTTTATATATGTGGGCGCAGCCGACCACTGTGTGATCAGATGCAACTGCAGGTGAGACAGTTTTTTTAAACTGTTTGTTCCCAATGCGCTTACACAAGGAATCGATGAATTGCACCTCTGCACTGAGGTCTCCCTATGGAATCTGTGGGACGGGGGGTGCGGTGATGCGCATACTGCGACAGGGAGAAAAACAACGGCACAGAGTCGGGATAACTTGATCAGACTATCTCAACGCTATGGGAGCATGCTGGGGGATCAGATGCAGGAAAGTCCGTCTGTGGCCAATAGCAACCCATTTGCTACAGAACCTTTCGAGGTGTTTTTTTACTCCACTTGGGCGGCAGAGCAAAATGGGTTGCCAACGGCTGCGAGTTGCTTCCAGATGTTGGCATCTGATCACGCTCCTTTAATCCGCCTGGCATTCGCGCCTATGTCAGGGCGAATTGTGCATGTGATTGCAACCTCAGATGTATAATGAGAATCATTCCATGGGCAAGACTGCTTGAAAGGAAAGGAGCAAATGAAGGGCGGGCTCTCCTAAAACAAGAGTTCAAGCTGTCACTATTCCAACAAGAAGGAAACATGGTAGGGGATCCAAGAAGCTAAAGTGGATGAACAGAGAACTGCATGATATGCTAAGCATAGGCGTCAACTTCAGTGGGGCTGGGGAGCTGGAGCGCCCCCCCCCGAACTTTTCCAGGAAGTGCTGAGCCTCCCCTGGAGACAATGGCCTGTGATGTCTCTGGCCCAGCCCCAGCCCCCCCCCCCCCCCCGGGGAAATTGGAAAGTCTACACCCTTGGTAAGGGAGAAAAAGGAAATGTTCAAGTAATGGAGGCAAGAACATACCTCTAAAGAAGAGTATCTGCAGGTTGCTAGGCACTGTAGGTCAGCCATCAGAGAGGCCAAAGCTCACAGGGAGCTCAAGTTGGCCAAGGAGGCTCACTACAACAAGACACTCTTCTTCAAATACGTGAGGAGCAAACACAAAATAAATGAGGGGATGGGCCCACGAGTGAAAATGGAGAAACTCTTGACAGAGATCAGAGAGAAAGCAGAAAGGCTCAATGCCTATTTTGTCTCAGTTTCTTCCCCTGAAGAAGAGAACAGGCTCATCTAGAGATGGCAGTAGGCAAGGTATGGCATCTGGGCTGCTGGTTGACATGGACAGAGAGGTAATTGAGAAGCACCTGACTGCATTGAATGAGCATAAATCCCCCAGGCCAGATGGTATGCACCCAAGAGTGCTCAAAGAACTTTCTAGAGAGCTTGCAGAGCCTTTGTCCATCATCTTCCAGACCTCTTGGAGGACGGGGGACATGCCACAAGACTGGAGGAGGGCAGATATTATTCCAATTTTCAAAAAAGGGAGGAAGGATTGTTGCCTAGCAGGGCACATCACGTGCTCTTATGGACTCATAATGTTCATAAGTTTGAACTTTGGGCTGTTATGCTTTGAAGGACCACATGCCCTCTTCACTGCTGTAAGAGGTTCCAGTCTATTCCAAGAAGCACACACCTGCCATGGTTCACACAAAGACGGAGACAAGGATCCCATTGCTTAAGGATTCTCCTGTCAACTCGCGCTAGGCAACCCCAACCCCCCCCCAACATACCTGTGGGATTCCACACATTCCAGAGAGATGCTGAACTTTGGACTGTGAATGAGGTTGCTTGGCAACTAATCCTCAGCCCATCAACTGGCAGAGCTAGGGCCATCAAGAGACAATAGGATGGCTTGGTGACTCATCGCAAGCTTGCCCAGGTGTCAGTTCCTGTCTAGCTCCTAGTGTTGCAATATTGACCACCCCTCAGCATCCCCTCCTCTTTCTCCTATAACCAATGGCAGGGTTTGTAGGGATCTCCTATAACCAATGGCAGGGTTTGTAGGGACAAACTACCTGGTAGGTATGTTAGGGGGATGTGGCCAACACTGCCCACCCCCAAATCACCTAATAAAAGAGGTCACCCACCATGCAGTTGTTCTCTTGAGCTTCCACAACCCCTATCTGCTTTTACCCGTCTCAAGTCCAGCTTGCTATCCCAATACCCTCCCTCCATCTTTGATCTCTGGTCTGCGCAATCAGAGAGAAGCGTGTTTCTGCTGGCTCAGAACACGTTCCCTATTTTCCTTTCAATCCCTCAATTCTTCCTTTGGAATGAACAACCCATCTCCAGGACAGGTAAAGTATTTCCCAACCAGCGAATCTCCTGCTCATGCGAAAGTGCTATTTCTCTATCTAAGTTTCTTAGGAACTGTGTGTTAGTGTGTGTGTATCTGTTTTGTGTGCCTGAGAATATTATTCAGTAAAAACCATTTAAACTGACCTCTGCCTCAGTGCCTATTTACTGGGAACTCCTGGAAGGGGCGGGACCTTGGTATAGTTGGCTGTAACCCGGTTATTTGCCAATAGCTAATCTTAAAACCAGAGCAATTCAGCTAACAGGATGACCCAGGAAACTACAGAAGAGTCAGTCTGGCTTCTGTCCCAGGGAAGATACTGGAGCAGATTTTAAAAGGATCAGTCTGCAAGCATCTAAAGGACAACTTGGTGATCTGGGGAAGTCAGCACGGAATTGTCCCCAACAGGTCCTGCCAGACCAACCTCATTTCCTTCTTTGATCGAATGATGAGCTTAGTAGATCGAGGGAACGTCGTTGATGTTGTTTACCTGGATTTCAGTAAAGCTTTTGACAGGGTTCCCCATGATGGTCTGATGGGTAAACTAAAGGACTGTGGCTGGACTGTAGGATAGTTAGGTGGATAGGGAACTGGTTGGAGAACTGCACTCAGAGAGTAGTTGTCAGTGGCATTTCATCTGAATGGAGGGAGGTGTCCAATGGGGTGTCATAGGGCTGGGCCCGGTACTTTTCAGTATTTTTATAAATGATCTGGGGGAGGGTGTGGAGGGGCTGCTCACTAAATTTGCAGATGATGCCAATTTGGGAGCAGCAGCAAACACACCAGAAGACAGAGATAGAATTCTATGAGATCTGAATACACTAGAAAAGTGGGAGGATGTGAACAAGATGCAGTTTAACAAGGATAAGTGCCAAGTTCTACATCTTGGTAACAGAAATGAGGAATATGCATACTGGATGGGAGATACACTTCTGAGTAGCAGTATGTGTGACCAGATCTTGGGGTACAGGTGGGCTGAAAGTTAAGTACGAGCAGCCAGTGTGATGCAGTGACAAAAAAGGCTAATGCGATCTTGGAATGTGTCAGCAGAGGAATAACATCCAAATTGCAAGATGTTATAGTCCCACCGTACATTGCATTGATCAGGCCTCATCTGGAGTATTGTGCGCAGTTCTGGAGGCCTCACTTCAAAAAGGATGTGGACAGAATAGAGTGGTGCAGAGGAGTCAGGCCTAGGGATGGATACAAACCAGGAAAATGCAGTTCGTGACAGTTCGTTATGTGCCCAGTTCATGAACCATGAACTGTCACAAACTTTTAGCGGCTAAATGAACTGGTTTGGTTTGTGATGCAGAGAATCTTCCCCTTTCCTCCCCACATGCTAGAGACAACAAAATCATTGGGGTTCTCTGGATGACTCTCCTCTACCTGCCCTCCAAGTTTAGTGAGGATTGGATTTATGGGGTTCGAGGTATGGCCCTACAAAGAAGGTGCCCCTATCCTCCATTGTTTCCAATTGAGGGGGGAAAACAGCAAAAAAGCAACAGTAATAGAAGCCCAGCAGAACAGAATCAAAGTCCCAGAGAATCCCTGTTGTAGAAACTGAAGATGGGGGCATTTCAGCAAGCCCAGCAGAACCAGTGCCAACAGGACTAAGGTAATGCCTGAGAATCTCTGCAGTAGAAACTGAAGGGGGGAGACTTTTTGCAGGTCGAGCAGAACCACTGCAATGTACAGAGTGCCCAGCAGTACTAATGTAATCAAAGACTGACCACCAGAATGCAGTGCAATTGTGCCAACGCCAGCTCAACGGGAATTTTGGCCAGTTCATGGTTCACAAACTCAAGTTCATGGCGGGTCAGCTGGCACGAACTTTCCACAAACTTCCAAGCAGTTTGTGGAGATTCATAATGGTTCATGAATAGATACATTTTCAGACAGACTGGAAATGACCTGGGCAATTGACAGGATTATACCTAAGAGCTCTTTCTCAGGTTGAGAAATTCAGGTAGCTCCTTGGTTTACTGAGGGGCTGCAGAAAATGAAAAGACAGGGGAGATGACTAAAGTGACAGTGGAGAAAGACTCAAATCTGACAAGACACAGGTTAGAGCTCATTTGAAAGTCTACTCCATGGTGGAGACAGCAGCACAGAAACAATATTTTTCCACCACCATTGCATTCACAGTGTGTAGACTTGCAGAACTCTTCTGGGTGACAGGGGCTTATTGGGTT
Organism: Lepidodactylus listeri; assembly: GCA_029233225.1. Classification (NCBI taxonomy): domain Eukaryota; kingdom Metazoa; phylum Chordata; class Lepidosauria; order Squamata; family Gekkonidae; genus Lepidodactylus; species Lepidodactylus listeri. Next base: position 25,628,539 of record JARCFY010000012.1, read on the forward strand.
CTGGCTGACAGGAGGAGGTGTAGCCCACTGCAATAATGTTGTGCAGCCCACTGCAATAATTTTGCTAAGTACTTTGTGGATGAAATCTCTCACATCCAGTGTTCCCTCTAAGATGAGTTAGTGTGAGCTAGCTCACAGTTTTTAGCCCCTGGCTCACATATTTTTGTCTTAGCTCAGGAAGGATGGCTCGAGAGCAAACTAATTTGTGCAGCAGCCAAATCACTCACTCACAACTTTAATGCCAGTAGCTCACAAGGTAGAATTTTTGCTCACAAGACTCCACAGCTTAGAGGGAGCATTGTTCGCATCCATTCCAGCTTGAACTCTACATTAGCAGCAACAGAATCAGATGGTCCCAGGGTGCCAGTTGGTCCAGTTGTGTGGGATACCTTTCACCTTGTGAAGTCTGAGGATGTGGACAGGATTCTCTGGAGACCTACCACCTGTTTGTATGACCCTGCCCTTCCTGGCTTCTTATATCTGCTGGGAGTGGGGGGCTGGCAGACTAGGTCTGGGAGACAGCAAATGCCTCCCTGAGAGATGGATTGGTTGCTCCTTCCTTGAAGCAGGCACTGGACTGAGGAGAGTTGAATAACCTGTTCTGGACCCAGGAGAGTTGAATAACCATCATCCAGTCTCAAACGTACCATTCTTGAGGAAGGTGACTGAATGAGCAGTGGTTGACCAACTTCAGAGATCCCTGAATGAAGCGAATTGTTTAGATCTATTCCAATCTGGTTTTACACCTGATTATGGGACTGAAATGGCCTTGGTTGCCCTGCTGGATGCCATGCACCAGGAGATGGACAGAGGGAGTACAATCCTCTTAATTCTTCTGGACCTCTCAAGGGCTTTTGTTAGCATTAGTCATGGTATCCTCCTGGATCGCCTTTTGGGACTGGGAGACCACTGATCTGTGGTAGTTCTGGTCCTACCTCAAGGGTAGGTTTCCATAATGGAATGTTTCAGGAGTGCACTTCTACAGGATTGCAGACTGTTCCACTGATCAGTGTATGTATTAACTTAGTGCTTTGTCTTCTAGTTCTGGAATCCTTTTTTTTTTTTGCATTGTTTATAGTATGTCAGGTTTTCCAGTTTTGTAATTCTAGGTCTGTTGTCCTACCTCAAGGGTAGGTTTCAGAGTGTGTGATGCTGAGGAACTGCTACTCTGCCCCTTGGCCTATAGCCTGTGGGGTTCCCCAAGGTTTCAACATGTATGTAAAGCCTCTTGGAGAGGTCATCTGAAGATTTAGGCTGAGCTGCCACCAGTATGCAAGAGAAACTCAGCCTTCTCTTGCACTACCAGCAGATCCCAGGGAGGCTGTGGAAACTGTGAACAGATGCCTGGAGGCAGTTTTGGAATGGATGAGGGCCAACAAGCTGAAGCTTAATCCTGACAAAACTGGTGGGGGGATAGTCTGACCCAGGAAATGGGTTATCCCCGGTTCTGGATGGGTTTGTACTCTCCCTTTAAGGAGCAGGTTCGCAGTTTGGGGTTGCTCCTGGATTCAGGCCTTCTGTTAATGAACAAGTGGCAGCACTGGACAAGAATGCCTTTTATAATTTTAACTGTATTTTTAATTGCTCAGGCTTTAAATCTTTTTTAATGGTCACTGCCCTGTGCACTGCCCTTTTTTAATGGTCACTGCCCTGCCCTGATAGGGTGGAAAGAAGGCATAAAAATGTTTCAAATAGGTCCCCACAAGGACATCAGCTAAGTAACTGTGTAGACTCTTTGAATTCTCTAGAGCATCCTGGAAACCAGTCACACCCATTAGCCTTCAGGGGTGGAACTATCTGACTGGTCCCTGCCCCTGTGCTCTCAGAATAGAACGACTGGACTACAAAGAAGGCAGTTCTTCAATTGCTGTTGAAGCCTACCTTTTTGGACCCAGAGTATCCAGAGTACTGGCTAGTTGCTATCCTTAGGCAAGCTGATTAAGCAAATGGTGTGATTCCTCGATGGAATGGAATTTCTGAAACCATTTTAGTCATGATACGTGACAGCCTGGTTTTTAAGGAAATAGCCTCTGTCTGCTTTAAGCTTCTTGGGGGGGGGAGGGGAATGGGACCTTTTTGTGCATAGGGAGGGCATTTTCAATTAAGGAAATTGTTTCCCCTTTTCTAGTGTTGCACCCTTGACTCTTCTCTCACACAGAGTGCTTTTTAGAACCAAATAAGATGTCTGACATTTCAGCCTCTTTGCACAATAAGAGAAATAATATTTAACTGAGAAACCTCTTACTTTCTTTCTTTTTTTCATCCTTGCAGGTGGCCTATTTTTCCTCGTTATCCAGACAGGAAGAATTAGAAAAAAACAATGAAGAAGTGGTCCCTTTGTTTATCGTCACATATTTTTTAACAATATGCTTTTCAATTTTATCATGTTTAAGGTAACATTCCCCCCCCCCCCCTCAGTTCTTGGTTGGGGGAGGAGAGAGGAAGCAGTGTTGCATCATTGTGCAGTCATCTATTCTTAGTTAAATAAATTTCCAAAATAAGAAAGTCCACAAGTATAGGTCTGTTAATTAGAATTAGTATATGCACAGTGCACTTTAAAAAAAAAAGTATAAGAAACTGGCAAATAGTATCCATTTATTTGTAGAGCAAAGAATTAACTAATAATGAGAACCTTTGAGGCATGAGAAGTTAATTTAATGGCTTGTTCATTTATTTTATTTACTTTATTTATAGCCGCCTCAAGGCAGACACAAAATAGAAAACAGCACAGTCAGACTGTGTAAGTCATCCAATAAACTGTGCAACAGACCTAGAATTACAAAACTGGAAAACCTGACATACTATAAACAATGCAAAAAAAAAAAAAAAAAGGATTCCAGAACTAGAAGACAAAGCACTAAGTTAATATATACACTGATCAGTGGAACAGTCTGCAATCCTGTAGAAGTGCACTCCTGAAACATTCCATTATGGAAACCTACCCTTGAGGTAGGACCGGAACTACCACAGATCAGTGGTCTCCCAGTCCCAAAAGGCAATCCAGGAGGATACCATGACTAATGCTAACAAAAGCCCTTGAGAGGTCCAGAAGAATTAAGAGGATTGTACTCCCTCTGTCCGTCTCCTGGTGCATGGCATCCAGCAGGGCAACCAAGGCCATTTCAGTCCCATAATCAGGTGTGAAACCAGATTGGAATGGATCTAAACAATCCGCTTCATTCAGGGATCTCTGAAGTTGGTCAACCGCTGCTTATTCAGTCACCTTCCTCAAGAATGGTACGTTTGAGACTGGATGGTGGTTATTCAACTCTCCTGGGTCCCAAGCAGGAAATTCCCCACTTTTGCATGCTCCTTCCCACCACGGGCCAGCTGGGGCATGCAGGAGAGTATTTTAGTCTGAACTTATTTACTATGAGTCCTTTGATGAACGCTCCAAAAAGTGTCCATGCGTGGCAATCTGCACGTTCATACTATCTCTCACCTCTATATTGCCCAACCCTATTCTCGCATTGAAGTCTCCGCATAAAATAATGTGCATTTGGGAATTGGGAAACCAGTGAATCCATTGTATCAGTTCATAAATTCCAAATGCACCCCTTTTCTTGGAAGGCTAAGCCCATAGGTGCAATGTATACATTGACACGTAGGAGGCTTCAAATAATATTCAACTTGTGCAGTAATGATTCATCAGACATCCCATAGGAAAGGGAAAAGTGTATAACATTTACAGGAATAAATTTCCAAATTCATATAACATTCTTCAAAGAAGGAGAAAGTAAGCAACATTCACAAGAGTAAATTTCCAACCACAAAAATGTACACAAATAAAAGGAAAGAGTCCTTATGACAGTCATAAGAAAATAAGAGAAGCCAATGTTGGATCAGGCCAGTGGCCCATCCAGTCCAATACTCTGTTTCACACAGTGGTCAAAACCCAGGTGCCCTCAGGAGGTCCAACAGTGGGGCCAGGACACTAGAAGGCCTCCCACTGTTGCCACCCGTCAAGCACCAAGAAGACAGAGCATCGCTTGCCCCAGACTGAGGGTTCCTATCTATACCTTGTGGCTAATAGCCACTGATGGACCTCTGCTCCATATGTTGATCTAATTCCCTCTTGAAGTTGTCCATGCTTGTAGCCGCCACTACCTCCTGTGGCAGTGAATTCCACATGTTAATCACTCTTTGGGTGAAGAAGTACTTCCTTTTATCTGTTCTAACCCAACTGCTCAGCAATTTCATGGAGTGCCCATGAGTTCTTGTATTGTGAGAAAGGGAGAAAAGGACTTCTTTCTCTACCTGCTCTATCCCATGCATAATCTTATAAAGCTCGATCATGTCACCCCTCAGCCGTCATTTCTCCAAGCTAAAGAGCCCCAAGCGCTTCACCCTTTCTTCATAGGGAAAGTGTTCCAACCCATTTATCATTCTAGTTGCCCTTTTCTGCACTTTTCCCAATGCTATAATATCTTTTTTGAGGTGTGGCAACCAGAACTGTACACAGTACTCCAAATGAGGTTGCACCATTGATTTATACAGGGGCATTATGATACTGGCTGATTTGTTTTCAGTTCTCTTCCTAATAACCCCCAGCATAGTGTTGGCCTTTTTTCATTGCAGTCTCACACTGTCTCGACATTTTCATTGAGTTATCTACTACGACTCCAAGATCTCTCTCTTGGTCAGTCTCCGCCAGTTCAGACCCCATCAATGTGTATTTATAGGTAGGATTTTTGTCTCCAATGTGCATCACTTTGCACTTGGCCACATTAAACCCCATTTGCCACGTTGATGCCCACTCGCCCATCCTCGATAGATCCCTTTGGAGTGGCTCACAACCCTCCCTGGTTCTCACCACCCTGAACAACTTCGTGTCACCTGCAAATTTAGCCACTTCACTGCTTACTCCCAACTTTAAATCATTAATAAACAAGTTAAAAGCATTGGACCGAGTACTGATCCCTGCGGTACCCCACAGTCAGTCCTTATCATTGGAGAGCGTGTACATAAAGCTGAGTCTTCTAGTAAAGCTGAAGTCACTCAAGGGCGAGGTCCAACAGAGCACGACCGTTTCACAATCTTTCTCAAGAATTGCCCAGAAGCAGTCAAAACTTCCAAATTCACAGTATAAATAATTCCAAAAACTGCCAGGCATAAATGCTTCCACGTTTTAGGTTTGTTTGAGACCACCTACACCCCTAATAAAATATGGAGAAATCTGTATGGATTGGTAGAGGGTGGTGCTCCATTGCAGCCTGGCAGATCCCCCTTCTCCCATGGCTTCAAAAAAAAACAACACCTTGCATAAATCTCTCCCTCCCTCAAGCACTCCTTGTGATAATATTGTCATAATGTGTAGAAATGGGAAGAGTTTCTAATTTTTATGTATTTACAAAGTTCTTAAGTACAACAGCTGCATGCACTACTCTAGTTTTAAGGAAGCATTGAGTCTGTATGTGCAGCATGAAACTTTGAATCCAATCGTATGGTTTATACTATGTTTTGCAGGCTCGACTGTGTACGAACAAAAGTGTGGGTTGCAGCATTTGGAGTGCTGTCGTCAGGCTTAGCTGTTATCAGTAGTTTTGGATTATTGCTCTTTTGTGGGGTGCCTTTTGTTATCACAGCCGCAAGTGGACCATTTCTTACACTTGGTAAGTGAGAGACAATATCCATTTCTATAAGTAGAAGAAGAGATTGGATTTATACCCCACCCTTCACTAACTAAAGGAGTCTCAGGGTGGCTTGCAATCTCCTTTCCCTTCCCCTCCCCACAACAGACACCCTGTGAGCAGTGTTCCTTCTAAGCTGAGTTAGTGTGAGCTACCTCAGTTTTTTAGCCTCCGGTTCACAGATTTTTGTCTTGGATCAGGAAGGATGGCTTCAGAGCAAACTGATTTATGCAGCAGCCAAATCGCTCACTCACAACTTTAATGCCAGTAGCTCACAAAGTAGATTTTTTGCTCACGAGACTCCACAGCTTAGAGGGGGCATTGGACACCCTGTGAGGTAGGTGGGGCTGAGAGAGCTCTTTCAAGAACTGCTCTTGAGAGAACAGCTCTGAGAGAACTTATGAGTGACCCAAGGTCACACCAGCAGCTGCATGTGGAGGAGTGGGGAATCAAACCCGGTTCTCCCAGATTAGAGTCCATGCAGTTAACCCCTACACCAAACTGGCTCTCCAGTTTGTTGGTTAGACACTGAGAACAATTCCACTCAGTTCCACCAAAGCTTTGGATAGATATATCTAAACAGGAGTTGGAGAGAATTTATATACATACACATGCACATACTCATACCCTAGATTATTAAGAAGCAACGTTGATATCAAATTCGCTTCAAGGTGCTGGTACTTATCTTTAAAGTTCTATATATATGGTCAGAGATCTACGTACCTGAGGGACTGCCTTTCCCCATGTTTCCCAGAGAGCACTGCATTCAGGGTCTCAAAATCGTCTGGCCCTCCCTGGTCCCAAAGATGCCAAGCTGGCTTCAACCAGGGCCAGGGCCTTTTCAGTGGCAGCTCCATACTGGTGGAACAAGCTCCCGGAAGACACCAGGGCCCTGTGGACCTTCTACAGTGATGGATTAGATAAGCTGAACTCCAATGCTGACTATATTCCTCTATGACAGGGGTGGGCAATTATTTTGGCTTGGGGGCCACTTTGTGGGAGCGGAGGTTAGCAGAGGGCCGCACCTTTTAAAATGATTGCATTCATTACTTAACTTTGCATTTCAGAAAAGGTATAAATTGTATCATAAAAATCAATAAATATAAATTAAATAAAATAGTGGTAGTTTTATTCAATTTATTTATTGTGTTTTATTCAATTTATTTATTATTCATATCATCTATAGCTGCAAGCACATTTAATTTTAGAATCCGTTTAATGAGATAAATGTACCCTATCATACTTTTCTACAATTTTTTTGAAATCAGGAGTGAGATTGCTTGTTGAGATTCTCATCACAGCCTGCAAGTTAATGTCTGTCAAAGAGCATCTATATTTACTCTTGTTAATCTTCATGTCTTGGTGGGCCACAAAAAACTCTGTGGCGGGCCGCATGTGGCCCGCGGGCCGCCATTTGCCCACCCCTGCTCTATGACTATTCCATCATGACCTGTTTATTACCACTATGTAATACTATTACTGCCATCAACATATGTTACTTGCATCTTATGATTGTTTATGACTGTTATGACTAATTATGATGTTTTATATTTGGGCTGTTTTTATGTTTTTAACTTTTTATGTAAGCCACCCTGAGCCTGCTCTGGCAGGGAGGGTGCGGGATAAATCAAATAAATAAATAAATCCAGAGAGTTAGGATGCCTCTCGTGACACTAATTCCAGGCTGCAGGAAATATGATTCCCCTCCCCACACACACACACACACCTACAGTTGTGTGTTGTTTTCCACAGCTGCAGGCATGGGTCACAGTCCCAAGATATGCTTGGTGTTCGTGTTTATCCACTATTTCTGTTTCTTTCAAATATGATTAAAGGTTCAGAATCTCTAGTGTCTATGATTCTGTGGACAGTTTGGAAGAAAAATAAGTTCAGAAACCAAGATTAGCTAGGCACACTTGTCTCTTGTATATTTCCCTTCTTGTGCACCACCCTATGTGGAAACTAGTAATTTCCTTTGTCTTTCTTCAGGGGTTGGTGTTGATGACATGTTCATCATGGTGTCCTGCTGGCAACGGACGAAAGTCAAGCACAGAGTTAAGGATCGGATGGCTAACACCTATGCAGACGCGGCTGTGTCTATTACCATCACAACTCTTACAGACGTTTTAGCCTTCTACATCGGCATTGCGACCTCCTTCCCATCGATTCAGTCGTTTTGCATCTACACAGGAACAGCCTTCATCTTCTGCTACATTTACAACTTGACGTTCTTTGGGGCAGTCCTTGCTCTGAATGGTAGAAGAGAAGAAAGCAACAGGCATTGGCTCACGTTCATGAAAGTGACCGATGAAGCTCAGCATAACTTTTTGTACAACTTGTGCTGTGTGGGAGGATTTTATGATACCGCCACTGGAACGGAGCTTGAGCATCCCGTGAGTGGATTTTTTAAAAAACATTTTGGCCCTTTTCTTATGCATAACGGGACCAAAGTGGCTGTAGTAGCCTTTTATCTCACATATGTCTGTAGTAGCATTTATGGGTGCACCCAAGTTGAGGAAGGTATTGATCTTCGAAATCTGGTCCAAGACCATTCTTATGTCGTTCAGTATTATGACTTTGAAGAAGAGTATTTTAAAGAGTACGGTCCAAGAGTTATGGCCGTTGTTACCGGAAGCATACCATATTGGAATTCAACCATTCGTGCAGATCTTGAGCACTGCATGCAGGTGCTAGAAAACTCAACCTATGTGGACAAGAAATTATCAGAGTCATGGCTGAGAATGTATGAAGTGGCTGCTAACAGAATGTCTCTAAATATAGGTGACCGTAGTTCTTTCATTGGTAATTTGTCTATCGTGTTCAGAGAAAATCCTCAGGCTCAGTGGGATGTTAATTTTACTGATCTGGAAATATCAGCTTCACGTTTTTTCATACAGACAGTCAATATTACTACTTCAGTGGACGAGCGGAATCTTTTAAATCAGCTGAGAACCCATGCAGCAGACTGTGATTTGCCACTAATAGTGTATCATCCAGCTTTCATATTCTATGATCATTTAATTTTAATAGCACAGAACACCATTCAAAATGTTATGATTGCTACTGGAGCCATGTTACTTATTTCCTTGCTGCTGATTCCCAATCCTTTGTGCTCATTGTGGGTAACCTTTGCTATTGCGTCTGTTATTATCGGTGTGACCGGCTTCATGGCCTACTGGGATGTCAATCTTGACTCCATATCCATGATCAACCTTATCATGTGCATAGGGTTTTCAGTGGACTGCTCTGCTCATGTTTCTTATGCCTTTGTTAGCAGCAAGAAAGCCAGCCTGAATGACAAGGCAGTGGACGCTCTATACCGCCTTGGTTACCCCATGGTCCAGGGAGCTGTTTCCACCATTGTCGGGGTACTGGTGCTCTCCATGACAAACACCTACATTTTCAGAGCATTTTTTAAGATTATATTTCTGGTTATTTCGTTTGGAACATCTCATGGTCTCTTTTTCATTCCTGTGTTTTTAACCTTCTTCGGCTTTTGTGGGAAACTGTCAACCACACAGCACCAAATCGACTGCCAGTTCAGCGAAAACACAGCCAGCATTGAACGCAGCATTACACAACTGCCTATTATAAACACCTAGGCTCTACAGATGTGCTGATGCATCATACAGCAAGCCAACCAGGATTATGTTCAGTGGCTACCTGATGTGCCTTATGTTGTAATCCTATACATGCTTACCTTAGAGGTAAGTCCCAATGGACACAGTATGACTGACTTGCACTGTGAACATGCGTCGGATTGCACTGTTAGCCAAACTAGCCGCGATTCATTCTACAATGTAAGAAAGTGCTTCCATAAGCAGTATTTATAATAAACTGTTTAAGGTCTTTTAGAAGCCTGCATATGGCTGCAGTGATCATCAACCAATCAGAGCAGAGTTCCTTACATTACTAGCAGGACAAAATCTTTTCATGTTATATCGCTTTGGCTGACATATTCAGTGGGAACCAGTTGCTTTAAGGTGGAATGGGACTTAATTATTTTATATGATCAAATAAATTATCCTTTTTTTTTACAATTAAGACATTCCCTCATTATTAAGGAAGCCATTTTAAACCCTCCCTTTGATAGGGTTGCCAAATGGCTGCAGAAAACAAAATGTCCTGTCCCTTTAACAGATAGTTAATGGGACGGTATTTCCCAGGTGTTATTTACATCCCAGCCATGAAAAGCTTCACCTGCTCGTTTCCAAAGGTTAAGCCTCTATTAAAGGGACAGGATTTTTTCCCCGTGCCGTGTCTGTTAGTAAACTGACTTTCTGAACATCTTGGGATTGCAGCTAAACCCTATGCCAGCATAATGGGCTAGATGCACTCATGTAAGCAGGAGATACAATAGCATATACTTCCCTTACATTGGTGGTTTACATTTAAGGGAAAGAATGGGTGCTGAAAACTACAACTGAATACATTATTTTTAGGAAACTGGAAGAGCTCCGTGTCATGCATCTTATACTGACAGGGCTTACCTTTTTTTTTTTTTTTTGGGTGGAGTAATCATGGCACATTCAGCTTTACTGCCATTCTCTGCACTGCTTTCGTTCCATTTCAGGTTGAGAAAAATCTGATCGAGAACTATTTGCACCACACTCCTTTTTACTAAAGCGGGGGTACCCAATGGGAGGCCTGTGTGCCCCACGGTGCCTGCCAAGTGTCTAGAAAGAAGGTGAGGCCAGGTGGGGCTATTGCCCAGCAAAGATTCTGATTGGCCATTGGAGATTTGCTTTGTCAGAGCAGATTTTGAAAAGCTTTGCTTTGGCAGCAGCTGCCATCACAGTACACAGATCTTCACTGCGTGACTGAAGGTAAGCTGCAACAGCCATTTTATGGCCGGCTCTGCCTCCTGTGGCAGGCATTTTATGGCCGCCAGTGCCCATCACACCATGTCAGAATTCTAAAGCTGCTTGTAGCCTCAAAAAGGTTGAGGATGCTGGCATGAAGAAATGCGTTTTTTCTTTGGAGGTTTGAAATGAGCAAAACCTTCACTCTGAGTTTTAAAAGGTTTTCTCCCCCCTCTTTAGGCAGAGAACAGGCAGGAAGGGGGGGAGCCAGTTCAGTTTCTTTCCAGACTTACCTCAGCCCACCTTCATACTACTGCTTGCTTGCTTATTTATTTATTTATTTCGATTTATATTCCACCCTCCCCACAAGCAGGCTCAGGGCAGATCACAAAGCAAAATCTAAAACATAAAAATTACAATATATATATCAATATAATTTACAGAACAGTGAAAATAGTTTAAAACAGCATAGATTGAAAAATAGGTCACGCTATTCGTATACATAGATTTCAAGCTGGTGTTGTTTGATCTTTAGAGTCTTCTTGGTCTAGGCCACATAGAGGTGGTAAACTTCAGCCAGGGGGTGGGGGGGAGGTGAGATTTTAGTGGATGCCTGTCGCCTGAGCCAAAGGCCTGACGGAAAAGCTCTGTTTTACAGGCCCCGTGGAATAGTAGTAAGTCCCACAGAGCCCTCATCTCAGAGGGGAGCATGTTCCACCAGACCGAAGCCAGGGCAGAAAAAGGCCTGATCCTGGTCAAGGCTAAGCAAACATCCCTTGGGCTGGGGACAACCAGCAGGTCTTGACTGGCAGAGCACATAGGGGGAGAGGTGGTCCTTCAGGTATGTCAGTCCCAGGCCACACAGGGCTTTAAAGGTCAATACCAAAACCTTGAGGTGGAGCCAGTACTCAGTCGGTAGTCAGTACCACATTTTGCACTAGCTGGAGTTTCCAGATCAACTACAATGGCAAGCCCGTGTACAGCAAGTTACAGTAATCAAGCCTGGAAGTGACCATTGCATGGGTCACTGTAGCCAAATCCTGGGGGGACAGGTAGGGAGCCAGCTGCCTGATCTTCCAAAGATGACAAAAAGGCAGACCCAGCAACTGTGGCGACCTGGGCCTCCATAGAAAGCGAGGCATCCGGGACCACCCCCAGGTTCCCCATCTTCTGGCGCAAGTACTGTACCATCCAGGATGGGCAGCCTGATTCCCAATTCAGCTTCTCCCCATGGACCAACTGGGCGAGAGGGCACATATAGATATTAAACAACATTGGTGAGAGAATCGCCCCCAGTGGCACCCCACACTTAAGTGGGTATAGCTAGATACAATTGGATGGGCTAGTCCTACCCGCCATGCAGAGAACAGAGACTTGGAGGAATTAAGATTAGGAGGACTTCAGGAAGAAATTTCTGGAGGTGTCAGGAAAAGCTTCCTTGACTTGGCCGGACCTGAAGCAAGGAGAAAGATCTCTTTTGTCCTGCGTCCATCCGAGTAGACAGAACTCTTAAATAAGATCTCTAGGAGGCAGCCATTAGCCATGTATTGGCTTGGACTGCTGAAGGAAGCTTCGAGGTAATGGTGGCTCTGTAGAGATCTGTAACTTTGTAAGCTAACTTTGTAAGCTGTCCTATATTTTAACATCTGATAGGGCATGTGTAGAGAGAGGGACAGAGGAATTGCATTTTACCAATTTCTTTTGAATCTCTTGCTCAATCTGGTGCTGTGCTAAAAGTATGCTTGTGAACATTTTCTTTTTAATAAATACCTTATAACTTTTGATGTTAGTAGTGGTTCTGTGTTCCACATAGACCTCCACCACCTTGGACACACTATTTTAAAAGAAGCACCAGGGGGAAGGCAGTCAGTTGATAAGTGGCTATTCCTCCAGGGGCACACAAAGCAGTAAACGCTTCCTGTGGTGACCAGCAGTGGGCAGCGGGAGACAGCGGCAAGGCCTCGAGACTTGGAAGGGAAGCTGGGAGTCCTGACCCTCCCAGCAGGCAATTCCTACAAAGGTCAGGTGGTGGTGGCAGGTTACCAGAGAGAGAAGCCTCTCCAGGTGTTGGAAGAACCTTGAAGGGCAGGGTGGAACAGGGCGTGCAGGCCCATTCCTCTACACTCTGCACTAAAGGATGGGCTGTCAGTTTGTGGGTCAAGGTGACTTATTACATTCCTTCATTACTTGTGCTCGTTGTGACTGATTCTCCAGAAGCAAGAGAGTTTGCAAAATAGAAACAAGCTTACTGGTGTACTCATTTGTTAGTCTTTCTTTGTCACAATAGAACTGAAAGCCTTCTAGTTCCTTTCATAAGAAGCTGCTGTTGGTGGAAGGCTTGGGATAATTATGGCAATTCTAGATTAAAAAAATCAGGTGTCATGATATCCCTTTTACCATGTGAATGGGTACATATTATCTACTCATTGTTGCTCCCAAGTTTTTTTTTCTTTTGTATTTGTGCTCAACAATGCCTGTCATAATAGCTATTTCATTGGTGTTGAGGGACATTTTTGGTGGTGGAAAGTTCCACCAAGTCACAACTGACTTAAGGTGACCCCAGAGGATTTTCAAAGCAAGAGATGAGCAGAGGTGGTTTGCCGTTGCCTGCCTTTGTGTAGCAACCCTGGACTTCCTTGGTGGTCTCCCATCCAAGTACTGACCCTGCTTAGCTTCCAAGAGCTGACATGATCTGGATAGCCTCAGCCACACAGGGCAGGGCAGGGCCATTCTTAATTACATCCATAATAATAGCAAAAGCAGGAGATAATTCCTCTTCTGTTAGGTGTTGTCCTCCATGCTGAGGATCCAGAAGGTCTGCTGCATGATGAACTGGGTGAGAGAAGAACTCATATCTTAGCAAACATCTGTTTTACTCTTTTTTTAATAGAAATGAAGAAGAGATTGGATTTATACCCCACCCTTTACTACCCAAAGGAGTCTCAGAGCAGCTTACAAACTCCTTTCCCTTCCCCTCCCCACAACAGATACCCTGTGAGGTAGGTGGGGCTGAGAGAGCTCTGACAGAAACTGCTCTTTTTCAAGACCAGCTGTGCCAGAGCTATGGCTTGCCCAAGGTCATCCAGCAGGTGCAAGTGGAGGAGTGGGGAATCAAACCCGGTTCTCCCAGATTAGAGTCCGCACACTTAACCACTACACCAAACTGAACTCAGTTCAGTTTCTTTCAGTTTGGTGACTATCTCAGGAACATTTCAAAGGCTGGGTATGTCTCCTCCAAGTTTCTTAATAGCCAAAGAGACTGGTAGTAGCAAGTTGAATGCTTCTTTATCTTGAACCTAGAACACACATTATCAAGAATCTGCTTCTGAATGTGTACAGTAATAACCTGAGATACTATGTCATCTATTGAAGCACACCGCAAGCAGTTTGTTGTAGTGGTTAAGAGTGATGGACTCTAATCTGGAGAACCAACTTTGATTCCCCACTTCTCCACATGCAGCCAGCTGGGTGACCTTGGATCAGTCACAGGTCTCTCAGAGCTGTTCTCTCAAGAGCAGTTCTCTCAGAGCTCTCTCAGCCCCACCTACCTCACAGGGTGTCTGCTGTGGGGAGAAGAAGGGAAGGAGACTGTAAGCTGCTCTGACACTCTGAATGATGGGCAGGTTAGTACTGCAGGCTCTCCTTTTTTTGGAGTAAAATTTTTTTATTGCAAAATAAAAATATTTCCAACAAAATACATATTTTTTTCCTTTTTGAATACAGAAATTCAGTATCAACAATAAGAAATACTATATATATTTAACAGTTGATAAACCTGTAACTATTGTTCATGCTTTGTAGCTGAGCCCTGTCTAGTTTCTGCAGGCAGTAGAAGTGCACTTTCCTTTCCCTGCTTGTATGTCTGTAATTTCTTCAAAGTCTGTTTAGCAACACTGGGTGACTGGGGAATGCCTCTGCAAGCACCATGCAGTTGGTTGGTATTGTCTTCACTGTATTCACATGTCATATATTCTTCCTCAAAAGATGCAGCCTGTGAGCAAGACAGTGAAATATTATTAAATGATATGGATGCTTTGCCTTTAATATTTTCCGTGCAGCTTTCGTGTTATTTGCATTGTCTATTACATGGGCTTGTACCTTGAAAGGAGTGAACACTCTCAGTCTCCTTGCTCAATACATTGTTTTATTTACTTATTTAACTGATGTTATTTATAGTTCGCCTTCCTCACTAGGACTCTGTATTCCCCTGTATGACAAGAAGCTTTGGTATCGGTAGCTTTCAGGAAGCTTTCAGGAATATTGCTTCAGGTTTTGCAAACAGTGTTCAATAAAGTGCTTCCTTGTAGGTCAGTCCGTCCATCTGACATCAGCATCAGTGACTCAGCTTGACCAACCCTTTGGACAGCTGTTGTTTGAATTCTGTTATACTCTTTGTCTAAGAGAGAATGTGATAAACTATAACGTGATGGTGATTTATAGCATGGTCAAATTAGCTTGTAATGCAAAGTGTATTACTTGAAAATATAGCTCAAGCCAATATCTTGTCTACTTTTAGTCTATTCTACTCTGGCCACAGCAGGAATAGCATCAGGGAGTTTACCTCCTCTCCCTCCCTGGCCGAAAGAACACTCCATTGCTCCAAGTACCACTTGCTCTGATGGGACTGATGGGACACACATTCAGAACTGATGGGACACACATTCTGGGTGTTGCCACTAGCCAGAAGACTAAGCTTTGCTGTACTTATCAAGGGCACAGTTTTTTAAATTCCGGGGGGGGGGGCTCTTTAGCACGTGCGCCCCCCCCCCCAGGAAACCTCCACGCCTCCCCAGGCCCTTCTGAGGCCCGCCAGCCGCTGCTGCCGGGGCCTCTCTCTCCCCTGCTCACTCCTTCCCTCTCCCTTCGCCGGGAAAAGAGGGAGGGAGAGGGAAGGATGGAAGAGTGTCCAGGCGGGGGGGGGGGGGGGGGGAGGCACTGGCAGCAGCAGCTGCCAGTCTCGGAAGAGCCTCGGAGGCACGGCGGCAGGCGCTACGTTTTCCCAGGGGGGCAGTCCCCCCCGGGAAATTTCAGGGGAGGCTCGAGCCCTCAAGCCCCCCCCCCCCCCCCCCGGTAGTCTACGCCTATGACTTTAGTAGTGGGTCTATCTGTTTTTTTTAAAAAAATTACTGTAAGCAGCTTTAGGTGTTTAGTGCAGTTCCTCTCCTATTTCAACACTAGATGGAGCTCCATGATCAAGCTGGCAACTCATAAAACTTACCATTGAAAACTTACCCTGGAACCACATAGTCTATGGCTGCATTCAAATGTTATTTAGAACCAGCATTAAAGGAAGCTATGCACAAATCTGCCTCCTGCCAGATTTCTGTGGCCACTTACAACTTCTCATCTAAGCAGGTTAGAAATATTTATATCAGAGAAAAGTAAAGTTTATGAAGGACCAGGTGAAAAAAGGAGACAACTAATTCAATGACAAAGAATGTGGAGATAATTAATTCACTGCCAGCCTGCCAGCCATGTGAATTCTGGGAGTGCACTTCATTGCCCATCAAGGAGAAGACCTGTTCACTCTGCATGCCAACCAGCCAGCAAGCTTCCACAGCAGACTGGGGATTTGAATTTAGGTCTCCCAGATCCTAGTCTGACACTCTAGCCACTAAACCACATGGGTCTCAAAGGAGGGCTGTCAACTTCTCCTTGAACACCTGGATCGAGGCAATAACCCAATCCAGGCTGCCTGTGTCGTACCTGAGCACCTTGGTGAGGTCCTTAAAAAGCCTCAGGACAAGCACCATCCAGAAAAGCATTGGCTGCTACTCGCTGAGTGTTCTGTCCCCCTCCCTGATGTCAGCCTCTGTGGCCGCTTCATCAAGCTCTTCTGCTGCTCTAGATGCTCAAGCACGACATAGGTAGAGTTCCAGTGGGTGGAGATGTCACTGATCAGGCAGCGTTCTGCTATGCCAACCTGTGCCTGCTTCTTATGCTGCAGGTGGATGGCCTTCATGGTGCAAGAGAAGTGACCTGTGATCTTACAGCAGATCTCCAGCAGACACCACAGTTCGTGGACGGCAGCGTCTCTAAGCCAACAGCATCCTCATCATCAGGTGAAGGAGATGGGCCATACAGTGAATGCCCTCCAGGCCCACAATGCCCATTGCTTTCTTAATGACTGCCACCATCAGTCATCATGAACCCCTTGGTGACTTCCTTACCTACCCAGCCTTCTGATGCCAGATGGTGCCAAAGGGGTTGGCTGCCATGAGCTCCATATCCATGGCCTGGGGATGGAGCAATTGGCCTGCTAGTAACCAGCCCTCTCCCCATTGACCCTTCTGCACTGCCTGCCACCTGGGTAGTACCAGTACCAAATATCACTATCAGAGATGGCTGGCATCCCTTGCCTAGTAGAGACCTAGAGGGCAGAGAGACAGAGGGTTTACTAAGGCAGTTCCCCTCTTTGCTATGTGTTATCTGCATGACCACTTCTGCAGCATATCTTCCCCTGAAGAAGCACACCCTGATGGTATTTCTTCAAATGGCTCCTGAGCCTGGACTTCATAAGATAATCAAGGTCTCTCCCATGACTAACCCTTGCCCTACACAGCTGGAACTGGGTATATAGGGATCTTCCATCATTTGGAAGTAATTCCTGACAATGGAGTGCATGGGGCACCCACACTGACTGGCAGCTGTGGGTGCAAGATCTTCTTTTGCGGAAGAGCAGAAGTTGGGGTAGAAACAGTGAGGGCAGAAACAGCAGTAGGGGCTGGCAGGAAGAGATGCCTGAGGGAGAAGGCACTGAGACAGCAACTGCTGCTCTGTCATTTTCTCAGACACCTGCTTCTCCTGAAGGGCTTCCAGGCTGCCTAGAAAACAGAGAAGAGGCGCCAAGGCCAGACTCCTCCTATAATTCCCACAACAGTCTCAATGAGTCTCTTCCTCAAATACTACCCCCAAAAGGTAGTGCTTGCTGCTCTTCTTGTTGCTGCTGAGGAAAAACTGAACACACCTGAGCAGCAGGCTCACACCCAGTGCCATTACCACGTGACTGAGATAGTGGCTTTTTAAAAAAAAAGTCTTAGGAGGCTGGTTTTTCACAATAGCCCAGGTGGAGGCTGGGGTACAGCTGACTCTTGCTTGCATTTGTACCCTCTGGATAACCTGGGGCATGGGCGTCAACTACGGGGGGGCTCGAGGGCTCGAGCCCCCCCCGAAATTTCCCGGGGGGGGCTCAGCCACCCCCGGCAAAATGGAGCGCCCACCGGTGACGCCGCCTCTCCTTCCCCCCCACCTCCGGCCTGCTCTCCTGCCTCCCTGGGGCGGCGGGGGGGGGGGGAGAGAGGCGGCGCTCATCTGCGCCCCCCCCGCACGCCCCGAGCGCGAGGCGGAGCGGGAGCCGGGGGCCCGCAAGGGCGACGCGCCAGCCCCCGGCTGCAGGCGGCAGCAGCAGCCGGCGCCCGAGGTGAGTGGGGAGAGGGAGGGAGGGGGGCGGGGAGCGCGGCCAGCAAGCGGGCGGGCGGGCATGGCCCGGCTGCCCGGGGGAGGGAAGCGGCGGTGGCGGCTCCCTGGGGCGGGGGGGGAGAGCAGCGGGGACATAATCCCGAGCGCGTGCGCGCGCTTTGCGCGCGCACACGGGAGAGCCCCCGCCCCCCCCGGGGATTTAAAAAGTCTACGCCCCTGACCTGGGGGACTATCATAGCCCTTCTCTTCCCCCCCCCCCATCCAACGACTCTTGCTCTTTACCTACCACCAGAGCCCTTCTACAATCTCCTTTCACTCATTCTTAAATCCCTTCATGAAGCTAAACTAAACTTGTTGCATGCCCGCTCACAAGTACACACAAACACAAAACCAACCAACCACACTGTGACAGGTCTTTTACTGGGGTTTCTCAGAGGAAAATTTCCTCCCTCAAAATTTATGAAAGAATAGTAGCATACAATAAGTGTTTAAAAAGTGAGTGGTCAGTTATATATACTGATGATTATGCAGTGTGTTGAGGTAAATTGTAGATCAGGGAAGAACAACACTGGTTCCTGAGGTAAATTATTCTTCCTCCTTCCGCCTGGTGACGGACACAGACACTATTATTTTAAGAAAACAGTAAGTTTATTGCTACCTCTGAAGAAGCGTAAAAGCTTATTTTTGTTGGCAGATATAACTCAAATACACCTCTAACATTTATAACTAAGTTGGATGGCAGTTTCTTTTGGAGTGTTACAGACTCACAATATGTATTCCCAGACAGACAGACACACTCAAATGGCTGGCTACCTTGCCCTGGTGAGAGAGAACTTTGCTTCTAAAGCTCAAGAATATTTCTTCCTTTTACTGCTGCCTTTAACCCTAAAGATGAATGCCAGGAGTGTGGACTTTATCTGTTCAGTAGCCACACTTCTCCAGTCTTGTTTACCTGAGGACTTGGTACCAGAGAGGTTAGCTTACTTCTGCATCCTACCCTGATCTAATCCCTAAAGCCTAGCTTCCTGAGACAGCCTACCTTGCCTAATTTATTTATTTATTATTTGCATTTATATTCCACCCATCCCGCAGACGGGCTCAGGGCAGGTAACATCATTATAATAAATGCAATTACAGTTTTAAAACACAATAAAACATTATAACAATTAAAACAATGACTACAGCTTAACACAGCGTCAGTTGGCTGCAAAGTTCTGGCCCGATGGTGCAGTAAGTTAAAAGCCAGTTGTTGGTGGTCTGTAAATAAATGGGTGACAGCAACCTCAGGGAAGCCATACACAGGTGCCCATTGCCTCAACCAAAGGCCTGGCAGAACAGCTCGGTCTTGCAGGGCCTGCGGAATTGAAGGGCCCTGGTGTCAATAGGGAGCATGTTCCACCAGGCTGAGGCCAGGACAGAGAAAGCCCTGGCCCTCATTGAGGCAAGATGGGCATCCTTAGGGCCAGGGACCACCAGGAGGTGTTGATCTTTCGAGTGTAACACTCTTCGAGGTGTATATGGGAAGAGGCGGTCCCTTAGATATGTTGGTCCCAGGCCATATAAGGCTTTAAATCCAGCATACTTTAACTTCCCTGTTGTCCTACTCTGTAGAGATCTCTTCATCTCTTCTCTTGCTAAGCCCTATCTGAGGTGCTGCCAGCCTTTCCCTGCTTCCAAAATTCCTTTCCTCTCCTTTCTCTCAGAGGTCCCAGAGCCTCCCATTGGTTGATGTTGCTGGGAATTAGTATATCCTCCCCCTGAGAACACACCATAATCAAGCACATTTCTAAAAACCCACCACAAATCTTTAAAATCACAGTGATATACAGTAACAAATCAGAAAATGTTTTTGCTCAGTCTCTAAAAAACTCTGGTCCCTTTGTGGATGGGTTTTTTAATTGTTATTTAGAGGACCATGAAAGCTCGTACAGTAGAACCTCACTCATTAGGCCCCACAGGTGATTACTCTAATTTGGTTCCACTTCCAATGTATAAAAATGGATCCATTTTAGTGGATCCTAATGAGAACGTGGACAAAACCAAGAAACTAAATTGACATCTAGGGGTCCAGAATGACCATTATCTGAAGTGGATCTCATGGAATGTAACAAGATGGTTAAATAAAACCCAGATATTAAAATGATTCCTCACTTAAACGCTCAATGCTACCCTCTCATCTATGAAAGGACACCCTAGTAGGGAGCTGTCATGTTTGATTTTGATTTCTATTTCATTGAAGTGTGTTATAGCATTGCTTCCTCCTTAAATATCTTCAGCAATGGCCTGTCTCTTGACTTTTAAAGATGAGGTAATTTTTGCTGTAATTGTATATATCCCCCCTTACTCCTTGCCCTTTTATTACAAGCATAGTTGGCATGATTTGGAAAATTACATCTATGAACCTGAGGTTAAATATCCCGAGGCATAACTAATATTGTTAGGTGACTTCAATGCTCACACCAGGAGTGACAAGTTAAGAGTTAAGGGAAATGATTACAACACTGACTTCTATAATGGCAGGAGAAATACAAAAGACTCTTGGTTAATAAACCTGGGTTAATTTTCAACTAACTGATCAACAAGCTCAGTTACGTAATATTAAATGGTAACGCTGACAGAAATAGATATGAGGAATTCTCTTATAATCAGAAGGGTGCCAGTGTGTTTGACTGTAAGTAATATCATAATCTCTTTGTGATGATATCTTGCATTCTGAAGTCCAGAAAGTGACCACCAATCACTTCTATTTGTATTTTTGAAACCTTGTGGGACTGTGGGATATCAATAACCCATGCTGAAATTACAGCCGATATTAATCCAAAATGGACCTATACACTCCAACATGAAATACAACAGGTGTTGGACAGTGAGCCATTCCTTGAGCGGGAGTGGGGTCTCACAACACATAATTAACATACTTATATTTAAAGTACACCACATTAACATACTAAAATTAAACATCTTTCAACCTGGAGGTTTCATCAGCAATATTTCAGTACCAAATATGTTATATAGAATATATTCATTATGAGCCAGTTTGCATCTCAGATTCTCCTAGGACCTTTTGCTGGTTTTATTCTACAATTCTTTCTTCCTTTTTTGCCATCATGTCAAGCTAACTTCTGGCGACCCTTAGCGGGGCTTAAAGGCAAGGGACATTCAGAGGTGGCTTGCCATTGCCTGCCTCTGCGTCATGACCCTGGTATTCCTTGGAGGTCTCACATCAAAATACTAGCCAAGCCCTGCTTAGCTTCTGAAATCCGAAAAGATCAGGCTTACCTGAGCTATCCAGGTCAGGACTTGGTGATTTTATTCTAGATCTGTAGATCAAGTGTTTAAGCCACCTTTGTTGTGAAACGTGCATATATTTTTAAAAATAGACATGAATAAACACTGAGTTTAGCAGGCTGAATTCAGGGACACTACAGTGTAATGGTGAGTAATGGTACAGCCGATTGGTAACAGGGATTTAGAGAGCTTCCAGGATAGCTGCTTTTCCTTGGTGACGGTGACGATGCCAAAGGCCAGCGGCACTGCCGAGCAGCGTTACTGAGAGGACCTGTCCTGCGGGCCTCTCCCCCTGTGCCCTCGACGGAAGGCTCACAGCAACACTCCTTGAGTCGGGGGCGGGGGGAGCGTCTCCCAGACGGGGGTCGGGAGCAGCAGCGCCTCTCCCCGGATTCAAAAAAAAAAAGAGAGGACGCGATGGGCGGCGGGGGCGGCAAGTGCCGGACGGACTGCGTGGAGCGGCCCCTGTCGGGGGCGCTGCGGGGCCTGGGGGCCTTGGTGGGGGCCCACCCGTGGCCCTTCCTGCTGCTGCCCGTGGTGCTCTCGGCCGCGCTGGGGGTCGGCTTCATGCAGCTGGAAAGCCGCCAGTCGAACGACATCGAGGCGCAGTTCACGCCCCGCGGGGGGCCGGCCAAGGCCGAGCGGCGCCTGGTGCAGGAGCGCTTCCCGACGCGCGACTCCGAGCGCTTCTCCGCGCCGCGGCTGACCACCGAGGGCGCCTTCGCCTCCTTCGTGGCGGTAGCCGCCGAGCCCAGCAACACGCTCCTCACCCGGGAGGCCTTCGCCGAGCTGCTGGCGCTGGACGCCGCCGTGCGAGGCTTCGACGTCAGCGGACGCACCTACGAGCAGGTCTGCGCCCGCCGCAACGGCTCCTGCAGCAGCCCCAACCCGCTGCTCAGCGCCGTCGGGGGCGACCCGGCGCGCATCGAAGCGCTGCTGCCCAACCTCACCTTCCCGCTCTGGCAAGGGGGGCGCGTCTTCCTGGGCACTTTCTTGGGGGGCGTCACGGTGGACGCTGGAGCGGCGGAAGGCCAGAGCCCTTCCGTCCAGGCCGCCAAAGCGCTGCGCCTCTACTACTACTTGCAAGAAGACGATCCCGTGCAGCGAGAGGCCAGCTTAGAGTGGCTGAAGGCCTTCCTGCAGCGGATCCCCGACCTCCTGGCCGTCTTGCGCCTCACCGCCGTGCGGGTAAGTGTGACCATTTCACCGGTTATTAGCTAGAGACCGAGGCTGCAGGACACGTTTTTTTTTGGGGGGGGGGGGGGTTGAACCCCAGTGACTTTATGAGACTTACTTGTCTCATGTTTATGATATTGTTTTTAACTTGTTGTCCGTCCTGAGCCTTGCTGGGCAAGGGATGGAGAGTTAAAAGTATAATTAAATAAATAAATAAAAAGACTATTTTAGGATTTGCTTCCATAAGGTACACTTCTTGTACTATCGGTTATCTACATCTCTCTCCAACCCCCCCCCCCCCCCCCAATGCTGTGGCATCTGGCTTTTATACTGAATCCCCACGGTGCATGCTTGTGATCCAGCAAAGACTGATGAGGATCTCTCACATTAAGGAAAATCTTCACCCAAGGTGTGCCCCACACAGTGGGTTTTGATTTGTCAGTAGTTTGACTAACAGATTAATCTTTGTTTTTATAGGCTTCTAAATGCTTTTGCAGTGTTTTGCCATTCATCAACACAGGACACTTGTGTTAAATGCTGTTTGTGAGACGCCTGGCTTCTTTGGACAAGCCTGTTGTAATAGGTTCAGATTGGGATTTAACCCATAGTGGATAGCTTGCAAAGTCATTATGGACTGAAAATTCTACTTGCTTAAAAGCAACTGGGAGTCTCCCCCCCCCCCCCTCCTCAAATTGACTGAAGGAACAAGAGGGACTAGAACTGGGTTGTAAAAGCATCTCCGAAGGACCCTGTGAGGACCAAGCCATTCCTAATTATTCCTTTCCGCACTTGGATCTCATCCCTGGTTTTATCAGAGTTCCAACTCATGACAAGAATAACCTTGCATTTATCTCTGGTTATAACAGCATCAGTTTATCCCAGGACAAGTGTGAGGTGAAACTGGGGTGACCTCAGTGTAATGTGGAAACAAGAAATACCCTGAGATTATTACAAGGGTGAACTCAAGTGTAGTGTAGAATGTAAATTGGGGGACAGGGTTGAACCAGGATTTAAGGTCTAGTGTGGAATCACCCTTAAAAGTAAAGAAAGAAAGGTTGAAGAGTTTTATTCCAAAGGAGCTCAGCAATCTGTCAGAATGTAAGATCTACAGCTCTTAGATCAAGATTTAACAGAAACCCTAGATGTTCCTTTACCTGTCATTTATTTACCCAAGGTATTACTCTTATCTGGTATGGGTAAATAGTCAGAAAACTTTACAAGGGTCTAATTGCATAGATCAGGGGTGGCCAACCTGTGGCTCGGGAGCCACATGCGGCTCTTTCACACATATTGTGCGGCTCCTGGCAGGGCGGCTGGGGAAGCAAAGGGGAGGCATGCTTTTTCTCTCTTTCTCCCTTCCTTCCTTCCTTCCTTTCCTCCTCCCTCCCATCTATTTGCTTTCCTAGTTTTTCTCTCTCTCTTTCTTATAACTGGTTTTCCTCGTTTGTTTTTATTTTTGGCAGTCCCATTTAACGTTAATAAAAAGCAAATTTGCATATTTTTAAAAATAAAAACGTGTGTGTGATATTTGTTCCTGTCTTGCGGCTCTCAGACATCTCTATGTGGCTCTTACGTTTATTTTATGTGGCTCTTACGTTAAGCAAGGTTGGCCACCCCTGGCATAGATGGTGAAGGAAAATGAAAGACTGAAGAGCCTGAGCTTGCTAATGTGTTTTTACTAGCACAAGGAACAGATTCACTTTTCTTAGGGCAATTATTTATAGGACCTGGGTTAAAAACCTGATTGCTCCCCAAGCCAATTAATCTACTTGAAGATTTTCTTAAGCATCTCAGCAATCAAAAATGTTTGTGAAGCAAGAAGCTTAATGACTTCTATTTAGGATCTGTATGCCTTGCTCCTTGTAAACAGGCACCCTCGGACAGCGTAGGTCTGATGCTGGAGATGAATTTAATATAGAATCCTCATTAAGGGCAGGACGTTTCCTTATCTTTATCCAGGACATTATTTAGCTGTTCATCTTGTAAAGCCTGGAACCTATTACAGGTTTTTATCCCAAAACTAAAGAAATCATCTAGTTTACTCTGTTTAGATAAAGGGGAATTCATAGGATCAAAAGGACAGCCTCTCTTCCTGCTCATGGTTGTGAAATAAGACCAATTATCTTAACTATGATTTCTTTCCCTCTTTTGCTTTCGCTGTTTCTCCCATTATTCCTTTTTTATCTGTTTCAGCCCCTCCAACCCCTCATTTTCCTAACTTACCTACTACTTCCCTTATCTTATAATAAAATATCCTTGTGGGTGAAGCCAGATTTAAAAAGTTAATACAATTAATACTCAAATGTTAAAATATAGGATTCATACAGGACCTTCAGTCTAAAATTAATATACATTTTTATTTCTATAGTTTCTATAGTTTATTCAAATTAAGCCCCACTACTGAATATCCTAAAATAGTTAACAGACTAGTTAAGAAAATAAAACAATTATAAACAGCTAAGAACAGTTAAGAAAATAAAACAATTGAAAACACTTAAAATAAAATAACATTAAAATTAATAAAGTTAAGATAAAATTGATAAAATTGAATGGGTTAAAAGTTATTAAATAGGTTACAGCTCTACCTTAAAATAGATTAATTCATTCATCCTAATTATACATTAAAATAAAATAAGAGTTGAATTTTAAACAGCACAACTGCTCTTCTCAAGGTCGGTATTATCAAAGCAGCAGCGGGGGGAGGGGAGCGCACGAAAGAGAGTCAGGGAGTTAAACTCCACCAGTCGTTAACTACCTAAACATAACATAACTCCAGGTGGGTAGCCGTGTTGGTCTGAAGCAACAGAACAAAGTTTGAGTCCAGTGGCACCAACAAAGACCAACAAAGTTTAATTCTGGGTACAAGCTTTCATGAGCATGCACACTTCATCACCTTATACCCAGAATTAAACTTTGCCACTGGACTCAAACTTTGTTCTGTAACATAACTCCCTAAAACATCAGGTAAGATAATTAAACAGCAGACACGAACATACAAGTCCTATCTAACCAAAATAATAGAGAAGAGGAGGAAATAAGAAAACAAAATAAGTTCCTGCGAAACGCCACTGCAGCACTTCTTGCCAGCAACTGGAACTTCCTGTTGTAATAATAATCAGACGAGACAGAACAGATCTACTACCAGACTGTGGAATATCGTATCATATATATTTTCCAGTATATGGGGCTCTGTTTTGGGAACATATTACATTTTGTTCCATTATTTTTTCCAGAGTCAGTGTTTGATTAGTGTTTCAGTATGGAGAACTTTGTATGCGGCATCAGGCTGAATGACCATAACCCAGAAAAAAGGGCCACACCAATCACCAAGACAAAAAAAAAATGCCCAAAAAACCTGATGGTACAGTGAGAAAGTAATTTATTAAAAATGAAATTAAAACTTCTACACATTTTGATGGGGAAGGCTTTGGGGATCAGTATGCTTTCAGATACCCTGACAAAGCAAGGTGTGAAATGTGTAAAGGTTTCTGTGTTAATAGTAACAGTCAATTGCACCATTGCTGTTTTGTTGCTGTTCTTTTGGTGTGTTGAGCGCACAGTTATATTCAAGAATTTCTGCATGATGTCTGTCAAAGAGGTAGGAACTGTTGAGATGGAAGGGGACACCCATGTTTATGAATTTGAGAAAACAGTGTTTTAATTGTTTGCCTTGTACTGAATACTGTAGGAACTCACTAGAGCAGATTCCGCAATCCTAGAAGGGTACTCCTTCCTAGTAATAAACTGACATGTCCAGTTGGATCTAGATGATTTTTAAATGGATTCACTTGAATTAATTTGACACTTACATTGAAACAAAAGAAAATAACCATCACATTGTAGATCGTGCCTTATTCTATAGCAGTGGTCCCCAGAGTTTTTTGTGCCACCACCCCCTTGGTTCGGCAAACAACTCTTCTCCAGTGCATCCTATTGTACCCTGCCCTACCCTATAAAAAGCAGTATTTAGAATAGTGGTTTACAGATCCCACTAAGGAAGATAATAACAGTAAAATTCAAGACAGTAAGTTCATTGCACATTTATTCAAAATCCAGTTAAAACTTTGTAGTTTAATTTATGCAACAAAATCAGTGAACTTGGTCCAGTGATACCAGCTTTTCAAAGTCTGCTAGCCAATTAAACAAGAATCTTGTGTCTGTGTGTAAAGTGTTGTCAAGTCTGGTGACCTCAGCAAGGGGCTTTCAAGGCAAGTGGGAAGCATATTGTCCGGCCCTTAAATACAGCTGCCAAACAATGTATCTGGTGTTTCAGTCATTTTCCACTCCTCCACTTGCACCTGGCTGGATGACCTTGGGCAAGCCATAGCTCTGTACCAGCTGTTCTCTCAAGGACAGTTGTCTCAGAGCTCTCTAAGCCCCACCTACCTCACAGGGTGTCTGTTGTGGGGAGGGGAAGGGAAAAGAGTTTGTAAGCCGTGCTGAGACTCCCAAGTGAGTGAAGGGCGGGTTATAAATCCAATCTCTTCTTCTTCTTCTTCCCGCCTCTCATATGTAATGTAGCTTGTCCCAAAGATTGAGTGCTTTTGTGCCCTGATGGTTGAGGAATTGAGGTCAGATTATTAACAGTTCTTTCATAGTTTTTTTCCTAAGCAAGTTTAAGAAATAACTGATATTTGCTATCTTCACTGGCACTCTCTCTTTGAGACCTTTTGTTAAGCGAGAAAAAAATATTTAACAAGTGATTGTCTTTCTTTTTCCCCTCATGGCAGGTGGCTTATTTTACCTCCATATCCAGACAGGAAGAATTTGAAAAAAATGGCAAGGAAGTGATCCCTCTATTTTCCATCACATATTTTTTAACAATATTCTTTGCTGTTATATCATGCACAAGGTAAAAAAAAATTCTTTGCAAGTGTGGGGGAGTTTAGATATTTTAGTAACAGTATGATTTTGTGTTGTTTTTGTTGGTTAACTAAATTTGCAAAAATCTCTCAAGTGTATTTATCTTAAAATCAGAATAAAGTCCAGTGGCAGCTTTAAGTCTAATTCAAGGTATAAACTTTTGTGTGCAAGCACACTTCTTCAGATACCTAAAGTGTGCTTGCACACGAAAGCGTATACCTTTAATAAAACTTCGTTGGTCTTAAGGGTGCCACTGGACTCAAACTTGCTGCTGCTGCTTTAGATCAACACAGCTACCCACCTGAATCTATCTCTTAAAATCAGTTATGCATGCAGTGCACATAATAAAATATAGAAATTGGCTGAAACACTTGTTGAAAAGCAACAAATAAACATGATTATACGCACATACAATTGACACTGTTGGGCAGCCATAATATCAAAATCACAGACAGATCTTTCATATAGCTGACAAATTTGGTATCATTTTACAATAGAATATTCACTGGATCTTAATCCACATATTGCAATATTGGGGTACATTCCTTCTCTCTAGATCTTTAAAAGCTTTGTTGACAGCTAAATGAGTAATTCTTCAAAGGTGGAAAGCAGTAGATATGCCACACATTGAAATATGGACTGAAGCAATGTTAGATCTTGCAGTCCAAGAAAGAGTTGCCTTTAATGGACAAGAAACAAATGTGAAACATCATGACATTTGGTCTGCATTTGTGGATTTATTTGGATATCAAGGTTATAGGTTAGGTTATAGTATGGGAATAGCTTGTTGCAGTATGAAATTAGCTGGTTGCTTCAGGGCTGAGCAAGAATGTTTTTCTCATAAATTGCCTGTGAGAGTCCTGTTTCTAACTGTCTCATTCTGTATCAGGGAGTGGAGGCTTATTTAAAAAGACCTAAAGTGGCAGGTTTTGTGCTGGTTGTTTAATTCCTTGACTGGTGGCACAGTACTCCCTAGACTTTCCAGCACTGCAGCAGGTGGCAAAAGGTGAGCAGCAGCAGAGCCTCAAATAGCCTCCCCTCTGATGCACCAACCCACTGAGGCTGGGCTGTAGCCAATGATGTCACCAGCAGCAGCAATACCTGGAGAGGTCCAGGTAAAGCTGGATCAAGCCACGGCAGCAGGAGTGACTGGACTGAGGTGGTGGCCAGCCAAACACCCTGTGAGGTAGGTGGGGCTGAGAGAGTGCTTTGAGAACTGCTTCATTCTCACATCTTTTTGTTAACTCTTGCATTTACATGCTAGTTTGCTGCTATCCATTGATCTTCCCGGCCACCTGATCCAATTTCAGCTCTGCATATGCATCTTGGCTCTGAGTGGCCCCTCCTAACAGCTGCCCCCCACCCTCTTTTTTCTGTATGTAACCCTTGAGGAGATTTTATTCCATTTCTATGAAGAAGTGTGCTTAGCACACACACACACGAAAGCTCACACTTTGCATGAAACTTTGTTGGTCTTAAAAGTGCCACTGGACTCAAACTTCATTAGATGGAGTTAAAGAATTAAAGCTGGAGAATATTTAAGTAGCTAAGCAATTGTAGAGGATGTGGGAATCCTCGTCGGAGTATGTGGGTTATATATTTGAAGTTCATAATAATATCAAAACGGAAAGAATATTAAATGAATAAAGACCAATGCATGTCTCAAGAGGCGGTGTTTTTGCTGTTCAGAGCTACTTTATTACTTTATTCAAATATGAGGTTCCATTAATAAGATGAATGACGTTTCCATTTCTTGTGGTTGTGGAGAGTGTTTTTCATATTCAACAGCATTACTCTGACCTTGTTCAAAAAGGCAGTAAATGTGTATAAGTACCTATTTTGCAGGCTCGACTGTGTACGAACAAAAGTGTGGGTTGCAGCATTTGGGGTGCTGTCATCAGGCTTGGCCGTTCTCAGCAGCTTTGGATTGTTGCTCTTCTGTGGGGTGCCGTTCGTCATCACAGCTGCAAATGCACCATTCCTGATACTTGGTAAGTGAAACACTGTTCCCAGTACTGTATGTATCACTATGGCTTAGGATGCTTATGTCTGACCAGACATTAGAGAACATTTATATACATTTGTCTCCTTAACCCAGATAAGCATATTAAAGTTTTACCTTCCTAGGTAGCTTTACTTTTCCTTCTTAGTGTTGCTTCTCCTACAAACATAAATATGGATCATAAATCAGACTGATTTCTTCATCTCATCCCATTTATCAGCAGTGTACTGATGAGATTACTTTTTCAATGTTCACCTTTTCTGTACCTTGGTTCTAATTTTAGCCAGTATCTCTTTTAATTCCCCTGGCGTCTTAAATTTTTTCCAGTCAAACTGGATGCTTTCTCATTGTACAGCACTTTGTGGTCCAAAATGGTTCCCTTGTCACAGAGGGGTGACATGATCGAGGTTTATAAGATTATGCATGGGATTGAGCAGGTAGAGAAAGAAGTCCTTTTCTCCCTTTCTCACAATATAAGAACTTGTGGGCACTCCATGAAATTGCTGAGCAGTCGGGTTAGAACAAATAAAAGGAAGTCCTTATTCACCCAAAGAGTGATTAACACGTGGAATTCACTGCCACAGGAGGTGGTGACGGCTACAAGCATGGACGGCTTCAAGAGGGAATTAGATAAACATATGGAGCAGAAGTCCATCAGTGGCTATTAGCCACAAGGTATAGATAGGGGCAGATGATGCTCTGTATTCTTGGTGTTTGAGGGGGGCAACAATGGGAGGGCTTCTTGGCCCCACTGCTGGACCTCCTGAGGGCACCTGGTATTTTTGGCTACTGTGTGACAGAGTGTTGGACTGGATGGGCCATTGGCCTGATCCAACATTGGCTTCTCTTATGTTCTTATGTACCACACTGAAATTAGTTCATACATCAGACTAAGGGCTGAGTTTTCACTTGTCCACTTTTACACAAGTACATATAAGCCAGTTATAAAATAGACACAAAATACAATGCATTTTTACCACACTCCCTCAAAATACATGATGACAGCTGTTCAGAATAGAACGTGGTGGTTTATGTGGGCATGCAACCTTTCTACAGATACGGCATTGAACATTTTGATGGAGTGGTGTGAAACAGTACATAAAGTGAAGCTGAAATCCCAGTAAGAGCCAAAGTTTCTGTTTGCAGAGAAGGTCTAAGTTTCACAGAAGGTCTAAGTTTCACAGAAGATGGATCATCAGACTAAGGATGCCTCTTTCAAAGCTGACTATGGCAACAGACCGATCAGTGATTGCTTCACAGCAACCTAACGTGGGAATAAATACAAATACTTAGTATTTGTGCTAGCACAGTGCACGTTTTTTCTCCTTCAACAATTCATCCCTGTGCCTGGCTAAAAGTGGGTTTTTAAAAATGTGATACTGGTGACAGACATGATTAAAGCCCCTGAAGAGAGTGATCTTGTCCCTATGGTTCTGTGAAGAATCTGGAAGAAAAAGAAATACATAAAACTTTGTGTGCTATTCATTATCCATGTGATGATTGATATTTATTACAAGGCATTCCTCGCATGTAAATTTATTTTATCATACGATATGTGGGAACTGATAAGATTCTTTTTCTTTCTTCAGGGGTTGGTGTTGATGACATGTTCATCATGGTGTCCTGCTGGCAAAAGACTAAGGTCAAGGACAGAATCAAAGATCGGATGGCTGACACCTATGCGGAGGCGGCTGTGTCTGTTACCATCACAGCTCTTACAGACGTTTTAGCCTTCTACATCGGCATTGCGACCTCCTTCCCATCGATTCAGTCGTTTTGCATCTACACAGGAACAGCCTTCATCTTCTGCTACATTTACAACTTGACGTTCTTTGGAGCAGTCCTTGCTCTAAATGGTAGAAGAGAAGAAAGCAACAGACATTGGCTGACATTCATGAAAGTGCCAACTGAAACTGAGGATTCTCGTGGTCCTGCATACAACATGTGCTGTGTGGGAGGATCTTATGATGAGACCACTGGGGCGGAGTTTGAGCATCCTATGAACGAATTCTTCAGAAAGCATTTTGGTCCTTTTGTTGTGCACCCCTGGACCAAGGTGTTTGTGGTAGCCCTGTATCTTGTGTATCTAGGTAGCAGTATATATGGGTGCATTCAGGTTAAAGAAGGTATAGATCTTCGAAATCTAGCCAGTGATCATTCTTATATCATTCAGTATTATAACTGGGAAGATGAGTACTTTAAAGAGTATGGTCCAAGGGTTATGGTCATTGTTACTAAAAGTATACCATATTGGAATTCAACTGTTCGTGCAGATCTTGAGAACTGCATGCAGTTGATAGAAAACTCAACCTATGTTGATAAGGATTTATCAGAATCATGGTTGAAAATGTACATAATGATTGCTAATAGAATGTCTCTAAATATAAATGATCGTCGCTCTTTCATTGGTAATTTATCTGTCCTGTTCCAAGTGTATCCAGAATCTCGGTGGGATGTTAATGTAACTGATCTGGAAATTTCAGCTTCACGATTTTTCATACAAACAGTCAATGTCACTAGTCCAATTGACGAGCGAGATCTTTTAAAACAACTGAGGCCTTGCAGCAGACTGTAAAGTACCACTGAGAGTTTATCATCCGGCTTTTATATACTTTGATCAGTACCTTGTGATAGCTCAGAACACCATTCAGAACATTATGATTGCCACAGGAGCCATGTTACTTATCTCCTTGCTGCTGATTCCCAATCCTTTGTGCTCACTTTGGGTAATTTTCGCTATTGCGTCTGTTATTGTCGGGGTGACTGGCTTCATGGCCTATTGGGATGTCAATCTTGACTCCATTTCCATGATCAACCTTGTTATTTGCATAGGGTTTTCAGTGGACTTTTCAGCTCATATTTCTTATGCCTTTGTTAGCAGCGAGAAACTCAGCATGAATGAGAAGGCGGTGGATGCTCTATACCACCTCGGTTACCCTGTTGTCCAGGGAGCTGTTTCCACCATTGTGGGAATACTCGTGCTCTCCCTGGCAGCCACTTACATTTTCAGAACATTTTTTAAGATTATGTTCTTGGTTATTTTGTTTGGAGCTGCTCATGGTCTCATTTTTATTCCTGTGTTTCTAACCTTCTTTGGCTTTTGTGGAAGACTTTAAATACAGCAGCAAATTGGTGGGCAGCACTGTGAAAATTGCAGGAGATGTTATGAAATTGCCTGCTATAAATAACTCTGTTTTTTAAAGATCCAGATCATTTTACCAGGCATTCTTGTGCATTAGATAGCTGATACATTTCAACCAATGAAAACTGAGTTCTTAACAATTCACATGGATATTCTGTTCTGCTAGTAAAGCTGTCTGAGTTTGATTGTTGGAACTAGATGATTAAATACTGAATGAAGTTCAAGTAGTTATTTTTTTATGATCAGTTATATTCTCCTGCTTTTTTCTTTTTTAAAAAATTACAATTTCTTTCCTGATAAAATACTCCTCTGCCCTGGGCATTTCATCATATTTTCAATAAGCTTTGTAATAAGTAACTTACATATTGTTTAGGTATGGGATCCAAATTGTTTGCCCTGGAGTGTAAAAAACACTGTTAGTAAAGTCACACCATCAGTAAAGTAGCAGCAGGTGATGAGGTGCAGGATTTTAAAATTGAATAGAATACAAATGATCAGTTGGAATGTATAATAGTAAAAAGTTATAAGTGTTTGTGGCAGGCATAACTCATCATAAAATAAATCTAGGCACTTAAAAGTTGGCCACCAGCTTCTGCATGATCTTGAGAGTTGCAGTGCTAAAAAAGAGGGGGATCTGAACATTGTGGGCCATATTATCTCCAAAACATCCCTGTGCTGTTTGCACTGCAAGTGACAGTTTAGTCACTATAAGCCAAGAATGTGTAGGCAGCACAGACAAGGATGGATATCCCTTCCTTTACGAAACAAAGAGTTTAGTAACTTTGCTGAGTTACGCTTCAAAAATGAGCCCTTTCTCTGTAACAGCGTATATCCTTAAATCATGTCCTGGCAAGCACTGAAGTTCTTCAAGGCATCTGTTTTTAAAGACTGCTGCTGTGATTGAAATCTCCTGCAAGCTGAAGCAAAACCTCAGCCACAGCTACACGGAGGAAATGGTGGGAGGGAGGACCTAAGCCTGGCATACACATTTTCCTGCCGCTGCAGTCTAAAGGCCAAAAGGGTGCTGTGCACTAGATTTGTGTGTGTGCTTCGTTATTAATCATAATGCTTGCAAAAACAGAGTGTTTTGTAAGATGAGTTTATTTATACTGTTCACTCCATTTAAAGTACTTTTTTGAAGAGAATTTTTTCCTACCTGGCACTCCCCTCATCAACATCAGTTCATCAACAATCTCAGCAGCTTTGGTACTGTTTCAGGCTGTTTATCTTGTATTAGCCAACAATATTCAGTGGGTAACAGCCTGTAAAACTGCTCCAACCCTGAAAGAAGGATAACCTCTTCATAGCTTTCCACTTTTCCTAGCCATTGTTTTAATAAATGACCCAATTTACACACTACTTGAACATGTCTTGCTCTTTCTTACGCTCCCAAACACTTTCTTGCCATTTTTCAGTGTTTGTTTTACTTGTGCTTTAAACACATCAGCATTGTTTCCTTCCTTATCCCCCATTTCACTGTAAACTTCACATAGGCCCCCAGAGTTTTGTGATTTTATGTAGGTCATTCTCTGGTCATCAGGTATGTAGAGATCCAGACAAGCTTTCTCAGAATTCACGAAGTATGCCTCCAAATTATCCACTTTTAGAATTCTTTTCATATCTACTGTCAGGTAGTTATTTTCCGGGACCTTAGGAGTTGTATCAGCTCCCTCCACTACCCTCTCAATATCTGAATTTTTATATCCACCTCCATTCTGTTTCTTTTTGTGGCCTTTCATTTGCTAATGTGCTAATTCTAATGCTCATTCTTTTTCATTTCCTCCCTATCTCATTCTGCTTTTTCTCTTTGAGCTGTTATTTTGGCTAATTCAGTTTCTTTAGCCAGTTCTCTCCTTGAGTTCCCAGATTTCTAGGTACATTGACAGTCATAGCCAGGCTGGTGTGAGAGCCAGTTTAGTGTCGTGGTTAGGAGAGCAGACTCTAATCTGGGAGAACCAGGTTTGATTCCCCACTCCACCACATGCAGCTGCTGGTGTGACCTTGGGTCAGCCATAAGTTCTTTCAGTGCTGTTCTCTCAAGGGCGGTTCTCAAGAGAGCTCTCTCAGCCCCACCTACCTTACAGGGTGTCTGTTGTGGGGTGGGGAAGGAATTGTAAACCATTCTGAGACTCCTTCAGGTAGTGAAGGGCAGGGTATAAATCCAATCTCCTCTTGTTCTTTTCATTTCCACATGTCTAAGTACGCTGGCGGTCAGGGGCAGTCAAAATCATCCACCCATCTTGTTTCCATTTAATAGGTATCCCTGATCTATTTCCAGACAATGGGTCTTCTCTTTCCTCTTTCCCAGAGACATCTTCATACAGACTGGCCCAGTTTCCTTTATTTATCCACCCCAGTCACCTCTAAATGTGGAAGACCATTATATGAATCCAGTGAAGCCATATGAAAAGGGTATTTTATCACCTAGAAATGATGCTGTACATATGATTAATAGAGAGCTTTCAGAAAAAATGTTACTTTTTCCCCACCATAGAGAACAATGGAGGGAATGAGGGCAGTCTGTTTGGGGGCCCATAGAATTGGACCCCATGGTCCAATCTTCTTGAAATTTGGTGGGTATTTGGGGGAGAGGCTCCAGCAGCTACCGTGTAAGTTTGGAGCCTCTCCCTCAAACTCCCTCCCCTCCAGCCACTTTTTAAGCTGCTGCCAAATATTGGCGGCAATTTGGTGGCAGGCCGAATTAGATCAGAGAACTTGATTCAGCCCGTAGCTGCCCTAGTGCCCACTCCTGGTCTGGCGGAGTGCCGCTCTGCCTCGCTCCATACCCAAAATGGCCCCTGACTTTACATAATTATTTGGCTCTTTCATTTCCATGATTAATTTTTAACATTTGTAAATTCATTAGTTAGCCAGTGCCCCCCCACCCCCACATGCAGTGGCTGTGCTTTGGCCTATGGGGGAGTATGTCCTTGACAGTTTCTTCCACATATCAGGGGCCTAGTCCTGCCACTGAGCATGCAACTCAGTGGCCAGGCCTCCCTCCCCCTTGGACCACCCAGAGGCCTTCAGCCGTAGATGGCTGCCACCTCATGAAGGGGGCAGTGCTGGCGATCTCTAGTTATACAGGTCACTGGATGGCCTGAGGCTTCTGCCACACACACAGCCTTGTGTGCACAGTGGCTGCCCTCTCTCAGATGATCCAGCAACCTTCAGCCTGGGGTGGCTGTTGCTGTGTGGGGGTGGCACAGCTTGCTGACAACCTCTGGCTTGAGCCCCCAGAATCTTTAATATCTCAGTCTACATATACATATTGTAGGATATAAATAAATTGTGGCAGTGTGTGAATGGAACAGTGTTTGAGCCCCAACCCCAATAACTCTGTGTGAGTGAGGGCTTGCTATTAAAGTGGACTGGGCTATCCTGTCTGTGCATTTCTCTGTGAGTGAGAGAGAGGACCCGAGGTGTGAAATAGTCATGGCTCTCTGTATATTTTTTAAAAAGACAAGAAGGGTGGTGGGAGTGACATCCTGGCCTACCTGTAATCCATAACCTGAGAGAGAGGTTTAAGAAGGTGGTAGGCACTCTGTGTGAGTGGAGAAGGGGAATCACAGTGTCATAATCCCCCCAAAAAACTTTTTTTGTAAATCCTCCAGGACAGAGTCTCTGTTTGAGGGATGAAAGTATATGCTAGTCTAACTGTACGCTATGGAATTTTTATGTATTCAAAGCAATATGTTCATTTTAAAAGGCATCCTGTTAAGCAAAGCTTCTGCCTGAAATGTTGAAGAGTTGGATATTGGATGTTCCATGTATTCTCAAACAACCCGTGAACAAACTTGTTCTACATTTCTATTTTGATTTTCTGATCAATGGTCTCCTGCCCTCCATTAGCACTTTCTGAACAGTACTTTCTGAATCTAATGGAATCCTCCATGGAGAGTTAGGTCAAATCTACATCTGACTTTCCCGCTGGAATCATTCTAGTTTCAAATAAACCCGTCTATACCTGTTTCTAGTCTCAAACCATACTTGTTCTAGTTTAAAAATTACTGTTTACATTCATTAATTGCCCTCCTGTGGTCAAGCTAACATTATACTGCTTTAAACAGATTCTATTGCTTTGTACTCTTCAGACCCAGGGAGTGAAATTTGAAACCAGCATGAAATCAGCCTAGGAAAAGATAGCACTCAAACTACTTCAAAGGGGAGGTGTAAATTGGGCCGTAATGATCTGAAAGTGTGGTGGATTAACCCTTCCCAAGACAACAAAGTGTGTATAACACCATTGGAAACACTCATAAAAGCAGTGAACAACAGTTGTCTGTCCCAATAAGGGGCTATAGAAATTCATCCAGTTTTCTCGCTTGCTATTGTGGAACTCTGGATATTATGCATTTCACACAGTATCAGTAAAATAATAGCCATGAACAGCTAATCTGGAAAGCTTCTGCTAATGATTTGGGGTTGTGAAGCCCCCCATGGAACAAAATATATTGTGGTTTATATTGAGTTCCAGAGCAAATAAATGTGGTAGCCCCATTGTTTGTAAAGTGGAATGAGACACAGTGTTGAGAAAGGATCCTATAGGAATCCTGCTCAGTGGTCGGCTAATACATTCTTTGCTCCTGTGATATGAATGGCTTTATATCTGAATAAATGAGTCCCATATCTACATTGCTACTTTGCATAACTTAAGGGATGTCATTCCCCCCACTTGTTGAGATAATACAGGGTGGTAGAATTGTACACGCAGTACATTCCTTTGTAATACACTCACAAAGGAGACAAATGTGTGGTGCACAATTTTTAATTTCAACACATATGAAAAACAGATTGATGGAATCCAACACTGCTCCTATATATTTAACTTCAACTTCTCCTAGTTGATCAGAAGACTCACAGACCCCGTACAAACTTTTCCTTGGAATCTGAAATTGCAAGCCAACTGTCCACATTAGGGAATATGCTGCAACCTTTCTGTTTTAGGTATGCAGTAATAACAGTAATTCTGAAGTTCTATTATTACATAATGTAATGTAAAAATATTTAAGCTAAAATGCTTCCACTATAATAAAAAGCAGTTTTGCAACACTGAAAATAAGCTTTCAAGAAATAGCCAGAATTACAAACACTAAGCCTACCACACTTACCAGTTTCAGCATCATAAAGTTATATTTGTCAACAGATTTAAATAAACACAGTTTTCCATTAAAGTTCCTTGGGACAAACCAATTTTGATGAATAAAGGATTCAAACAAAATGTTGTGGGATTTCTAATTGTCCATGTTGTTGAAGGTGAGTAATTAGTTGTAGCATTTTAAAAATCACAGTAGTACTATTAACACTGTAGTTACAAAGAAGTAGTCCAGCCTTCTCCTTCAGCATCCTGTTTCACATGGTGTTGCCTCCCAGGTTTTTTGTTTTCCTCAGATCTTTCTTCCAACATCAATGCTAAAGAGAGCACTGTTGTATTAGAATCAAGTAATATTACAAGTGGTATATCTACTTGTTGTTCCTGGAAAATACGATTCTGCAGAGTCATGGCTAACATAGAATCTATGCCGAGGGATAAAAGTGATGTATCCACAGTGATGTCATTTAGATCTGCACTACTGACTTGGTTTAACAATGACATAATATACTCTTCTTACTGGAGCTAAATTTTGGGACGTAGTTTCTTCTGAAAGCTCAAAAGTACTGAGTCCTTCTGTAAGGACTGTAGACATGCGACTTCTGAATGCTGGATTTCGAGCAATAAAATTACTGTACAAAGCTTTGAAGTTCAGCCTTAGAACAGCTTGCTGAGGATTGTTTAGAATTAAACTTCTTTTAAGATACTCATAAAAATCATTCACTTGCAGAATCCCTATACCTTTTGATTCCAATAAATTTTGGATTCCATTTTGATTTTGCAGTAATCCAAGATTCAAGGCACCCCAGTTAATGGACTGTCCAGCAAGTCCACGGTTTCTCCGGTAATGGCAGAAAAGGTCCAGGAAGGAATTGGCTGCAGCATGGCTTGCCTGCATTGAATTTCCAAGGAATGAAGCAACGGATGAATAACATACAAAATAGTCCAGATCCTGCCCTTGAGTAGCATGGTGAAGATTCATGGCTCCTGCAACCTTAGGGCTGAAAACTTCCTCAAAGTCAGATATGGTCAAGGCTTCAATGGATCCATCGCGTAAAACCACAGCACTGTGAAACACCCCTTTGATTGGGCATTTGGGAAAGCTTTTGCTGATTGCACTGACAGCTTTTTCAACATCAGACCTAGAGATGACATTGCATTGCAGGCTGATTATTTTGCTTCTTTTATTCCAATGCTGCAAATCCTTTATTTCTTTCTGCTTCTCAGCACTTGGCTTTCTCCGTGAAAGAATCACAATGCCTCCTCCTCCATTTTCAGCAATAAATCTAACTGTTTCAAAGCCAAGCCCGGTGAGTCCCCCCACGACAATGTAAACTGCATTCTGCTTAAATATTTTCTCCTTGGCTTCATACACAGGTATGTCTGAAACAAAGCCATTATGCACGTCACTTTTCAGCACGGCAAGAGGGATAGATCTGCTTGCAAAATACGATAATGCAGAATCTTCTCTCTCACAATTGTTTGCATGTTGAAAAAGTGAACATGGTAAGTTCTTAAATTGCTTCAGTTGCATTGACTTCATCCAGCTAATGAAAAATTTCTGAGATTGCTTCAGAGATGCCTTCTGGAAAATGCTAGCCAGAATGAGAACATGAACTTGAAAGTTTTCATGACTGCTTCCAATGAGAGATCTCAGACTGTCAAAGTGGAGATTGCCACACACCACAACTACATTCTGCAGGCATGAAAGATGAGCCAAAACATCTTCAGGCAGTCGTTTTAGTGGAGGCAGGAAAACAAGGGCATTGCATTGATCAAGGCATAGCTCCAGATTGCTGTCAGATCTGGCACATATGGTTTTCCATCCTGCTTCCTGAGCTGACAAATGCAGCACTTTGCACAAAACTGACTCTGGTTCAATAGAAATAATGCCTAAAGATCCCTTCCGCTTCATTTCTGGCAACGTCTGATGCAAAATTTCCCATGCTATTCTAAAGAAGGATACACATGGCACAGTTTCAAAACATGGGAATTTCTGAGTGTTAAAGCAAGCCACCTCTGGGATCCTGATTCTGGAAGACGCAGTAACTGGGTAACATGAAACAATGCAGTCTCCCACTTTGATTTTTTTCACTTTGCTGCCAGTTGCAACTACTTTCCCACTGCAGTCCAAAGCCAAGAGCTTGTGCTTATCAGCTGTCTGTGAATTCCAGTATAATGTGTTTCCAAAGTTACAGCTAGAAACACTAACAGGAAAGTAGTCTTCAGAATGGAGACTTATTTTGTCAATCTGAACGTCAACACAGTGATCATCAATAGGAATATCAATGTTATCATCCAACTCAGCAAATAAGTCCCTCACTTCATACGGGTCAGAAGTGAAAAGAGTGAAACTCTCAGAATTTTTTAGAGACTGGGGAGGATGATTGTTTGCTATATCACGAACATGACTATGTCTGATTTCAGAAATGTAAATTCTTCCCTGGTTAATCCAAACTTCAGAGTAACTAAGTGCTTCATATTCCAGTAAAACGTCTGCTAAGGCTGAGATTTCCATTGCGCTTGTAGAGCTGATATCAATCATCTGAAATGTCATTTCAGAAACTTCAACCATACAGCTTCTTACCATGCCATACAATGCAAAGCCAGGATTAATGTGGTCTACAGACTTCTCTGTAGCCCTATATGTGATTATCTTGATGGAACAATAAACATTCTTTGCTCTCAAAGCAATAATAATTTGCCGAAGAGCCTCACAGCATTTTGATAAAGTTGCAACTATGGCGTCTGGATTTCCTTCATTTAATCATTGGATTCCCCACATAAACAAAACATCATTGTAATTCTGCAGCTCCAGATTAATTTTTTCCTGCGCAAGTGATTCCAGGCTTCTGACTTCCAACAATTTCTCCCAGTCTTCATACATCAAAAACTTAGAATCTTTATGTAAGAATTTTTTGAGCTGCTGAGATATTCCCATCTTGTCAGCAAACACTGCCACTCTGAAGGTTTTCCCCATGTTCTGGATTATTTGGGAATGAGTTATTTCCTTCCACTTATTTTCATACAAAAAATCAGTTTCATTTCTGAAAGTTTCCTTCACAAGAGTGATTCTGACATGTTTCATCTCTGCCAAAACACAGCCATGTTTATCTGTGAAGCATCCACAAAAATCTAAGTAGTTCTCCATAGAGTTACTCATTTTCATATATATCATCATTTCCTCTTCCAAAGGTCTAACAATTACAAAGCTGCCTATGCCAGAAGGAAATCCAATGCAATTCTCTAGACTTTTCTTAGTCATCATGCCTGCCATTTGTAGAAAACAGTCTAAGAGCACTGGATGGATAAAATAATCATGCATTTCTTCTGCAGTCTCTTTGTTAACTTTAAGGGTGGTTATGCCTTCCTTCAGTTCTTTACAATAAAATATATCACTTAGCTGCTTAAATATTGAACCATACTGAAATCCAAACATTGATAATGTTTCATATATCTCATCTCTGCTTACAAAGGATTTACACCGTTGAAAAACATCAGTATAGGAAATGCTTTTTTCTTGAACAGGTATCTCTGGATTCCTCGTGATTTGTCCTGATGTATAAATTGTACCTGATGAAGACAGTATTCTGAATTCTTTCACTGCTTTTTGCAGTTCCACTTTTATCTTCAATTCATAGGAGTCTTCACTTAAAACACATGGTGATGTAAACCTTACCGTCATCTGACAGAAATGTAAGGGAACTTTTGGTCTTGCGTTAGTCATCACAGCTGCTAAAGCAAGTTCAACAAAAAAGGCACCAGGAACTAGAGTGACACCATTGTGCTTGTGCCCATAGATGAACGGTGTCTGTGCTTGAGATATGGAACACTTGAATTCTGTACTGTCA
The DNA here is from genome assembly GCA_029233225.1 of Lepidodactylus listeri. Lineage (NCBI taxonomy): Eukaryota > Metazoa > Chordata > Lepidosauria > Squamata > Gekkonidae > Lepidodactylus > Lepidodactylus listeri. The sequence continues at coordinate 25,669,804 of JARCFY010000012.1, forward strand.
TTGCTGACACTGTGAATTAAAGGATGGTTTGAGTTTGAAGCTTGGTGAATTGGTTGTTGCAGCATGTTTATGTGAGAGTTCAGCTTCTTATGATCAAACTGGTACCTGGGATATGTTGCTGGCACACTTTGATATCCCTCATAGAGATGTGGCCAATCTGGATTGAACCCCAGTTCAAACAGGCCTTTTATGAGTGAAAGAAGTGCCTCATACTCTCTGTCAACTTGCAAGGGAGGAAAGACTTTAGTTTGCTTTCCTAATGTTTCAATAATGTTCCTCTGCAGTGCTCTGTGGGGACCAATTTCAACAAACACAACATTCGGCTTATCTTTCACAGAAGTCACAATGGCCTGGGCAAACATGACAGGATCTCGAACCTGTCTAGCCCAGTAGCTGCCCGACACAATGTCATCTTCTGAGGCAGCCCTCCCAGTCACTGTTGAAATCAGCTCTAGTTCAGGCTTCTGTTTCGCTAACTCAGAAAGGCTTCCTGCTACCTCTTGCAGCACTGGATCCATCATGTGGCTGTGATATGCAGCTGGTACACTTAAAATGTGAAGGAATACATGTCTCCCACCAAAGCATCCGGCAAGATCTTTGTGAATGGCACTGATGGAATCTGCATCTCCTGACAAGGTACAAGACTGAGCGCTGTTAAATGCTGCAATGCAGACCTTCCCAGAGTATGTGCCAATGGCCTCCGACACCTCTTGAACGGGGATGTTTCCAACAACCAGCATTCTGCCTCCCGTGACCTTCGCCTGTAACCTGCTCCTGTGATAGATGACCTTGACAGCATCTTCCAGGGAAATAAAGCCGGCACAGTGGGCAGCAGCAGCCTCACCAACCGAGTGGCCAATAACAGCAGTCGGCTTCATGCCCCAGTGCTGCAGGAGAGTGACCAAGGCCACCTGCAGGATGAAAAGTAAGGGCTGGGCTATTTCGGGCCTCGTCAAATCATCATGCCCTCTTTCAGTCAGTTCTAGGATACTCAGGGATGTCCACTGCTGAAATAATCCTTCTATTTCTTTACATTTGTCTCCGAAAACTGGTTCAGATCTCAACAAAGTCTTGAATATTCCTTTCACGTTCAGGCCATTACCAGGGAAGATAAAAATCCACTGGAAAAAGACTTTACTTTTTTCTCAGACCGTCATAAAACCTATTCCAGGATAGACCTACTTTTGCTGTCCGAATCACTTCAAGGCAGAGTTATCTCCACCACAATAGGCCCAATTCAGTGTTCTGATCACGCATGGGTGAGTTGCAAGTTAACACTTGGGGACCAAAATAACAAACATACGCAGTGATCCTTGAACACTTCTTTATTAAATAACCCAGATCTTAGATCTGAAATAGAACAAGCCATAAAATTATATTTCGAAGAAAATGACACTAATGAAGTCTCTCCAGTGATTTGCTGGGATGCGATGAAACCATCTCTTAGGGGAGTGCTTATCTCCAAGGCTGCATTTCTGAACAAACAAAAACAAAAAAAGTGTAGAGGTATCTTAGACAGGATCAAATCACTAGAACAGACTCAAAAAGAAGCAGGCTCCAACAAGACATTACAAAAGTTAAATCTAGAAAGAAAAGCTTTACAGTTGCTAGAAATTTCTTCAATTAAAAGACAATTTAGTTTTACGAAGCAAAAATATTGGCAAAAATCACCCAGGTCTATGAAACTCCTTTCTCATAAGGTTAAGGAGATCAAAAAACAATCCCAGATTAAAGCTTTGAAGGACAACTCTGATAAGGTTGTCACAAATTCTAAAGAAATACTTACCGTTCTGGAAGAATTTTATTTTAAATTATACACACCTCAAAAGGTGAACGAAGAAACCTTTCAAAACTCTTTAAGGGATTTTCCCATACATTCAAAACTTGACCCCCAACATAGGACACTTTTGGAGGAACCTATAACTATTGAGGAAGTACAGCAAGCTATCAAATTACTAAAAAACAACAAATCTCCTGGACCAGACGGTCTACCTGCTGAATACTACAAAGTTTTTTCAGAACACACTGCAACCTATCACAAAGGCCTTCAATCACATTTTAAACACAGGAGAAATGCCACCTTCTTGGAAACAAGCCATCACAGTAGTTTTACCAAAACCTGGCAAGGACCCTCTATTGCCCAAATCATATCGCCCTATTTCCCTTCTTAATCAGGATTTAAAATTATTTACCTCCATCCTAGTCAAACGTATTAACACCTTCATTCCACGTTATATACACAGCAACCAGGCAGGGTTCATACCTCACAGGGATCTAGCAGACAATACGATAAAAACGCTCAATATACTTCACCACTGCAAAAAGCAAAAAGTTCCAATAGCACTTTTATCATTAGATGTTGAAAAGGCCTTTGATTCTGTTTCTTTCCATTATCTTTTTTCTGTTTTGCAAAGAATGGATTTCGGCCCTAAATTTATTTGAATTATTCACAGTCTTTATGATAACCCAACAACATCCATTAAAGCCAATGGTTACAGATCAAAGCCACTAGTACAGATCAAAGCCACTAGGAGAAGATCAGGCACGGAACCCAGGCATGCTTGTATGCCTGCCCTTTGCAAAGGGTGTGGCATATGCAAATGAATTATACAAATGAGCTCCTGCATTTCTTTTTTTACGAAATGACCCCTGACTACACATAATGCCATACTAGGATGATGATGACGACGACGATGATTGTGATGATGATGAGATAAAAGCTGTCTCTTAATCCAAGGAAAACTGCAATTTCTTGTTTAAGGACATTCTAAAGCAAATTGTTCAAAATACCAGCCAAAGTACTCAGCATAGGGACAAAAGAGACATCAGTAGACAGTTCTATGAAAGAGACTGTTGGACCTATCAGTGATCTGGAAAAGGGATCACTTGTAATCCTTTGAGTCCAGTGGACTCTAATTTTGTTCTGTTGCTTCAGACCAACACAGCTAACCACCTGAATAACTTGTTATCCTTGTTTCCTATGGGGAAGCAAGGAACACTACCAGTTGGGGGTGCATTCGGACAGGCAGCTAATCCCGCCATTGGCCCAGCTGTAATTTGATCTAGATCTTTTTAATCCATCATTGCACGACTAGACAGCTCCCCCATGAATCGCCTTACTGCGTGTGACTCCACGGTGGATTGTCTAGATGGCATCCACCTTAAGGGGCTGTGAAGTCACCTTTTTTTAAAAAAAAAATCTTGTTTGTGTATGTGCATATGTTATATCTGCATATGTACATATCTGCATATGTACATATCTGCATATGTGCTTATCTGCATATGTGCATGTCTGCTTATCTGCATATGTGCCTCACTGTCTGTGGACATCATGTTTAAGCGGTTATGCGTGCATCGCTAAGAGATTTTTTAAATAGCGGCTGTTTCGGATGGTCTGGAGACCATCCCTATGGGCTGACTGCACACTGGTGGGATGACCTGATGGTGGAAGGTCCAGCATTGGCCCGTCAGCCAGCTTTAGACCAGACTTTAAGCACTATCTTTTAAGTACGGCTCCCCAATGGGGATCGACGGGCTACTAATGAAAGCAGCACGATTCCCAGATGTTGAGGTCTGGACATGCACTTTAAATCCACCAGGCATTCGTGCCTGGCATGGCTCAAAAGAGCCATCAGAACACACCCAGGGTGCCATACCGCAAGAATGTTTCAAGAAAGAGATTGGGTGGGAAGATACAGATGGCCACTCCAGAAGGACCAGTAACTTCATCAAAGGCAAAAATCTAGGTCATATATGTGGACTTTAGTTTGGAAAAACGGATGCTTTGATTCTCAGGAGAAATACTATAAGTGTGAGGTGTTGGGCCCACACAGGGTCTTGCATGGAAAGTCTGACAACTATCTTTGAACCACACTCAGCTGCTCCATGACCTGAAGACATTTATATTTAAGAAACTCTGATATGACTACCACGTCAATCATCCTGTGCAGCAAAATATCCCATTCAGCAACCCCACACAACATGACATCATGTTAAGGAGCAGAACAGAGTTGGGAAGTCTCCAGAATGGGTCAGAAACTCCTGGGGATATTCAAAAATCAAAACTATTTTAAATAGTCTCCAATTCAAACCTGACAATGACTTGTTTGAGGAACATGTCAGCAGAAAGATCCAGATGCCCTCCACACCTGAGAGAATTAGGATTCTATTACTTCCCACAATTAGAAAAAAACACCTTCAGACATTTATCTGCTATTTTGACATATTTATCGCTTTACAACTGTTGACCTTATAACCTTAACTTGTTATTTAGTTTTTCACTTTGCAGAACTTAAACATCATCATGTTACATGTTAATTTGGTGTTCAGCCCCTGACTATAAGTTTAGAACCTCATCTACCATTCCAATGTATTTGAAAAAGTGTGCCTTGAACACAAAAGCTCATACCTTGAATAAACCTTTGTTGGTCTTAAAGGTGCCACTGGACTCTAGATCTATGTCAGCAGAAAGGAGAAGATAATAGGGATTTATTTGATCCACAAGTAGACCAGAGCCATCTGTCAGGTTCACAAAAGGAAATGTCTCAACAGACATTAAGAGAGGAATCAAAAGCATTTTACAGGTATGCAGGAGACTTGGGAGAAATCCCACTACTATAGATGCATATCAACCTGAATGACCAAAAACCAGTATAGCAGACATATATTTCAATCCCACAGCCACTATAGAAAGAAGCAGGGGTCATTTTGTAGAAAAAGAGGTGCAGGAGCTCATTAGCATAACTAATTAGCATAACTTATTTGCATATGCTACATCACCGGACATCACTGAGAGAGAGAGAGAGAGAGAGAGAAAGAAAGAGAGAAAGACAGACAGAAAGAAAAACAGAAAGAAAGAAAGAAAGACAGACAGACAGACAGACAGACAGACAGACAGAAAGAAAGAAAGAAAGAAAGAAAGAAAGAAAGAAAGAAAGAAAGAAAGAAAGAAAGAAAGAAAGAAAGAAAGAACAACGTTGGGACAACGTTGCCTCCACCACCACGGTGCACCCAGGCGCTCCTCTGCTGTCTCTCCGCCATCTCCCTAACGAGCAGGCCAGTTGCGCAGCCCCAGCCCCGGGGAGGGCCACCCCCAGAGCTGCCAGGGGAAAAAGGCGGCATTAGAGGGCCAGAGGAGCATGGCCTGGGTCGCCCCCCCTCTCATCAGAAGCCGGGCAAGGAGAGCAGGGAGCCGCCACCGCCGGCAGACCTGTCCTGCGCTCCGGAGACCTGGGCGGGACCCGCCAGCAGCAGCAGCAACCACTTGGCCGAGGCCGCCCCAGAGGTGAGGCAAAGCAGGCGAGATCCGGGCCGGACGCCTACCTGGCTGCTGCGGGCTCCCCAAGCTGGGCACGCTCCAGCCCAGGGGCTGGTGCGGCAAGTCCCAGCAGCCCCTGGGAGGCATGCCTTCACGCCCTCCCTCTCCGAAGGGGGGGAAGAGGAAGCCCCACCCACCCTCCCGAGGCTCCTGGACGCCCCCCTCTCTGCTAGCTGAGCCACAGCCCTACCCCTCGCTCCTGGGGGGATTCATTGCAAAGACCCCCCGCCGCACTTGGGATCTGCGGAGCCTGCCTGCCCTGTCGGAACAGCTCCCTGGGAACTCGCCCGCCGCTGCCGCCTCCAGGGAGGGGAGCCCAGAGGGAGGGAGAGAGGGTGCAGGGGAGCCAGGGGGGAGAGGCTCTTGTAGCAGCGGGCGGGCCTAGGAAGTGGCCCTGGAAGGCGGGGAGGCGGGGAGACAGGCATTCCTTTTCACCGGGGGGGCTCATTCCCCCCTGGGAAATTTCAGGGGTGGCCCGAGCCCTCAAGCCCCCCCCATAGTTGACACCTATGCCTTAAAGATCATAGAGATAAAATCTGTGTTCTGTGATAACATCTACAGAAATATTGCATCAAACTCAAAGCTTCTAAGTGCAGGGCTCTTCTTGTAGAAAAAGCCCAGCAGGAACTCATTAGCATATTAGGCCACACCCCTGACAGCACAGCTCATTAACATATTAGGCCACAGCCAATGTTCCCAGAAGTGTGGTCATCCAGCCACATCCACCTTTTGCTTCTTATTCTGTTTACCTTGTTGTCAAAACAGTTTTGACAAAACCAATAAAAACATTATTTTCTGCCCCATCTATACAAAACCTTGCCTGAACCAATATCTTATGTCCAACAATTATTCCCACACTGGATTGGAATCAATTCCTAAGGGTTAGGTGTCAGAATCTGCTGATTCAGACAAAGTATTTCTATTGCTTACTGCTATGCTTCCTATTGCCATGTATGTTTCTATAGATGCTTCTATAACACCTGCCATGTAGTTGCCCCCTCCCCTAGGTAAAACCCTCACTTTGGCCAGTATGTATGTAGTCTATGTGACCCCAGGTTTATGACCCTGACCAGGCCTGGTTTGTGTAACTGTCAGAGTGGGAGGATGACAACTTCAAAGTATGGGAACAATGGGCCTCTCACACTCCTGCCTCCGCATTCCATTCATCCCGGCTGGGACTACAAGGGAGGACAAGTCCCATCTCTTATCAACATGCGAAAGCCTCGAGGCCAGCGATTGTTATGTGAAATGGTAACATCTAAGGGGTCTGGTTTGGGAAGGGAAATTTACAACTTGACACCTCACTTTCTTTCCTGTGGGAAGCAAACGGCCAGAGACCCTTTTTGCCCGCCGTTTTTCCCCTTTAGTGATTGGCTACCTATGGGTAATTCAAACTGTCTTGAAAGGTATAATAGACCTGCTTCTGTCATATGCGTTATCTCTGACAATAATCCGAGAAGCTGTACCAATGTAGAGATTGGAAATAAAGAACTGTGTTTCATCAACAAAGATCTGATCCTTGACTACTTTGAGCAGAAGTCTCACAGATTGTCAGAGATCTGTGACTGGGACTTGGCCATTCCTGACCATGTCGGACGACGGTACTCTTCCCATCCCTACTACTCCCGAAGACACACCGACCACCCCTGGGGATCAGGGGGCCGGTGGTGGAGGCGGCGGAGGGGAGCCCGAGGTTCCAGTGACTACGATTCAAGGGGCTCACTACATCCCGCGCCCACCTCCTCTTCAGAGCGTGACCCCGAGGTACTCATGGAGCAATTTCGGTCGCGGGACCGTAGACTCCTGGGTGCACGATCGGAAAGGGGCACGGGTTTCGTTCCAGGGGGACCACCTCGACCGCGGGAAGCCGAGTTTCCTGGGAGACGAACGTAAGATGACCTACGGAGGAGATTCGCGTCTCCCGTCCCTGGAAGGGGAGAGAACGGGACCGTACGGGCCCGATCCCTACCGAGAAGACCAGACCCAAGCCCTCGACCGGATGATGGGAGATTTGCGGTTCCAGCTTACTACCGAGTTGCGAGAGCTAGCCCTCGATCTCCAGTATCAGTTCCGGGACGCCCTCATGGCTATGCAAGCGGCTCAGCCAGCACCAGCCGTGGGAGGACCTCCCGCGGTCGGAGTCCAGCAACCGGTGGTGCCTCCCGGAGAAGTCCCCGCCCAGGTGCCGCCGCAAGTGCTGCCGCAAGTGCCGCCGCAGGTCCCCCCGGCCGTTCCCCGCCAGGTGCCCGCACCCATACCTGCGCCGGCCCCAGTGCCGGCAGGGCCGGTGGTTCGCCCGGCCCCCGCCGATCCGTTGATGGCTACTTTCAATGGGGACCCCGAGAAGTTGCGGTTCTTCCTGCTAGAGATCGAGCGGTTCCTAGACACCTGGGGACATCTCTACCCCACCGAGAGGGACCGGATTGGCTACATCGGGTCCAAGCTGAAGGACACCGCCAGCGATTGGTACGTGAGCCTGCACAACGCCCCCGGGCCTGAGTTGCGTTCGCTGAACAACTTCATGTGGGCCCTCCGACACCACTACAAGGACCCCTTGGGAGAAGAAAAAGCCCGGAACCAGCTGCGGAGGTTGACCCAAGGGCGGTCCTCGGTGAGGGACTACACCGATAAGTTCCGGCGCATCTCAGCCAAGATTCGCGGCTGGACGCAAGACCTGCTCATGGAAAAGTATCGAGAGGGCTTAAGTTACGAGGTGTACGAGGCAGTATTACGGGTGGGAAGACCAGGATCGTTGGCCGCTTGGATGAGGGCGGCCGCGGACGTGGAAGAACGCTTCACCCTCATTAAGATGGGAGCTTCGTCGACGGCTCCAGGCAAAGCAGCGCAGAAGGCGAAACCCAAGCCCAACATGCAAGAGATTCGGGACGCCCGTTTTAAACAGGGGCTCTGCATGAGATGCGGGGAGAGTGATCACTTCGCCTCGGCGTGTCCTAGAGGAGGGGGAAAAGTTCCGAAGACCTCCACCCCGGTGGCCGGAAGCACCCCCAGCAGAGGAAAGACCTCGTTCAAACCCCGGGCTCTACAGCTGGAGGGGGCAGCGAGCGAGCAGGGAGAGCTGGAGCTGACAGAGGCGCAGATGTCGGGAAACTCCAATGGCCTGCAGTGAACGACACAGAACTGCAGGTTCCCAGCCACGACGCGCCATCTCCGGTGAGCATCCCTGGCCCCTTATTGTATATGGTAGTGACTGTAATAACCCCTGGGACCGGGACCCATGTCCAAGTCCGAGCCCTAATTGACTCTGGGTGCGCCCGGGACTTGATCAGCCCTTTAGTAGTGGAAGGGCTGGGTCCCAAGGTCACCCCGTTGGGGGAGCCACTCAAGTTCACGCAAATGGACGGTTCGGAAATGAAGGAAGCGTGTGTGGCAGAGACCGAGGGACTAATTGTGGGAACGGGGGAGCATTGGGAAAAGAGAGCCTTCGTCATCACCCCCAACACCCAATTCCCCATGGTGTTGGGGAGCCCCTGGTTAAGCTCCCATAATCCTTATATCAAATGGAGCGAAGGGAAAATCTCCTGGGTAGACGAAAAGTGCCAGGGCCACAAATGGGACCCGGGGTGGGGACCAGGACCTCCAGTGCCTCTCCGGGCGGCAGCCCTCACCCTGGTGCCCTTGGCTGTTCCCCGGGAGTATCGAGACTTAATGGGAGTGTTCAGTGAGACCGAAGCGGACAAACTACCCCCCCACAGGCTATCGGATTGTGCCATAGAGCTGATCCCGGGCGAGAAACTCCCAAAGGGAAAACTTTACTCCATGAGTCCTCCAGAGCGGGAGGAATTGAGAAAATTTCTAGACAGGAACTTGGAGCGCGGTTTCATCCGCCCTGCTAAATCCCCCTTCGCGGCCCCCGTTCTGTTTCAAAAGAAGAAAGATGGGGGGTTACGTTTATGCACGGACTACAGAGGACTAAATGCAGTGTCTGCTTCCAACGCCTACCCCCTCCCCCTTATTAAGGACTTGCTAGCGGAGGCAGCCAAGGGAAAAGTGTTCACTAAGTTGGATCTCCGAGACGCATATTTCCGGGTGCGCATAAGGGAGGGGGATGAGTTCAAGACTGCCTTTAATACACCTTTGGGACAGTTTGAATACCTGGTGATGCCGTTCAGTTTGAGTGGCGCGCCGGGGGTCTTTATGAGCTTAATAAATGAAGTGTTGCACAAGCATTTATTCAAGGGGGTGTTATGTTACTTAGATGATATCTTGATCTACTCTGCTGACAAGAAAGAACACGTGCAATTGGTCCGAGAAGTGCTCTCAACCCTGTTGAAAAATCAGTTATATGCAAAGTTGTCTAAATGTGAATTCCATCGAGAGTCCGTAGATTTCCTAGGGTACCGCATTTCACAGAAGGGACTGGAGATGGACCCTGCCAAGGTAGAGGCAGTGGTCCAGTGGGAAGCCCCCCGTACGAGAAAACAACTCCAAAGTCTGTTAGGATTTTGTAACTTTTACCGCACCTTCATAAAAGACTTTGCCACAGTCACCCTCCCATTGACTGAGTTGCTAAAAACCAAAGGGAGGGGCCCAGAAGCGGGGAAGCCCGGGGAGAAAATTGCCTGGACTGAAGAATGCCAGAAGGCGTTCGAGACCCTTAAGACTCTTTTCACCTCGGAGCCCATTTTGGCTCACCCTGATGAGACCAAAGAATTTGTAGTCCATGTAGACGCTTCAGATGTGGCCATGGGGGGGGGCCATCCTACAACAAGGGTCAGATGGAAAGCTGCACCCCCTCGCCTACATTTCGAAAAAATTTAACGAAACAGAAAGGAATTGGTCAGTTTGGGATAAAGAAGCCGCGGCTATCTGACTGGCCCTCACTACTTGGCGGCATTGGCTGGAGGGAGCGCAGACCCCTTTTGAGATTTGGACGGACCACAAAAACCTAGAAGCGCTGCGCACCCAGAGGTCCCTCAATGCGAAGCAGCTCCGCTGGGCAGATTTTTTCTCAAAATTCAATTTTGTGCTTAAACACTTCCCTGGGAGAGCCAACTCGTTAGCAGACGCACTCTCCCGATTGCCCCAGCACGAGAGTTTAGAAGAGGAGGTGTTCGACTCCATGTTCTCCCCTCAGCAGCTGGGAGGTGCAGTGACCACCAGGAGTCAGAGTAAGCGGACAACAGTAGAGCCGGAGAAGAGTGACTGGGGGGAGGACTATTCCCCAGAAGAAATCGAGGAGTTAGAAACGTTAGCAGACTGCTCCCTCTGGGAGAATAAATGCTGGTACCATGGAGATAAACTGGTGGTACCCCGAAACAGGAGAAAAGACATATTGCTAACCTGCCACTCCTCTAAACTAGCAGGGCATTTTGGATTTCTAAAGACGCTTAACTTAATTCAGAGGCAGTTCTGGTGGCCACGCATGCGCAGGGACGTCTCGGACTTTGTTTCTGCTTGCCAGACCTGCTTGATGTGCAAAAGAAGGGGGGGGGAAGTCCTGGGACTATTGCACCCGCTGCCCACCCCCTCTCGCCCTTGGGAGGCGATAGCTATGGACTTCATTACCAACCTGCCACCCTCAAAGGGAAAGACTGTGATTTGGGTGGTGGTAGACATGTTTTCTAAGCAAGCTCACTTCACTCCCTTCAAGCAGCTGCCTACGGCAAAGGGAATGGCCAAGGCTTTCTTCAACCACATGATCAAGCTGCACGCTTTTCCCAAACGTGTGGTGTCCGATAGGGGCAGTCAGTTCGTTGCCAACTTCTGGCGGGAGCTCCTGAAATTTATGGACATTGAGCCAGCCCTGAGTTCTGGTTACCATCCAGAGACCGATGGGCAGTCCGAACGAACTAATCAAATTTTGGAGCAATTTCTAAGGTGTTATACTAACTATCACCAGGACAATTGGGTGGAGTTGCTACCATTCGCTGAATATAGTTATAACAATGCAGTGCATTCCTCTACTGGTGTTTCTCCGTTCATGGCTGTAGGAGGTTTTGAAGGGAAACCACTGCCCACAATTGAAAACGCATCAGATACTCCCCCCACAGACTTTAAACGATGGTGGGCCACCCTGCAGGAGTCGTGGCCCCGATAGCAAAAACCCTGGACCAGGCAAAAGAGGACTACAAGAAATATGCAGACCGTGGCCGAGCTGAGGGCTGGGACCTTCAGCCTGGAGACTCTGTTTACCTATCCACAAAGAATATACATGGCTTGCAACCCAGTAGGAAATTAGGGTGGAAATTTGTGGGCCCTTACAAGGTGTTGCGTAAGATCTCTGATGTGTCTTTTGAACTGGAATTGCCCAAATCACTGAGTTCTGTGCATCCTGTTTTTCATTTCAGCTTGCTGAAGAAGAATCCTGGGCCGAATGCATGGCATCCAGTTCCTCCGACACCTCCTCCACTGATGAAGGGGGAGGCACCCCATTTTGAAATATCAGAAATTCTTGATTCTAAACTGCGTAGGGGCCACTTATATTATTTAGTTCGCTGGCTTGACTTTGGCCCAGAACAAAACGAGTGGGTTCGTTCTGAACATGTGCATGCTCCTAAATTGGTTAAAGCTTTTCATAAAAGGTTCCCGGACAAACCCGGGTAGATTTATTTTCGGGGTGCCAGTGTGTCAGAATCTGCTGATTCAGACAAAGTATTTCTATTGCTTACTGCTATGCTTCCTATTGCCATGTATGTTTCTATAGATGCTTCTATAACACCTGCCATGTAGTTGCCCCCTCCCCTAGGTAAAACCCTCACTTTGGCCAGTATGTATGTAGTCTATGTGACCCCAGGTTTATGACCCTGACCAGGCCTGGTTTGTGTAACTGTCAGAGTGGGAGGATGACAACTTCAAAGTATGGGAACAATGGGCCTCTCACACTCCTGCCTCCGCATTCCATTCATCCCGGCTGGGACTACAAGGGAGGACAAGTCCCATCTCTTATCAACATGCGAAAGCCTCGAGGCCAGCGATTGTTATGTGAAATGGTAACATCTAAGGGGTCTGGTTTGGGAAGGGAAATTTACAACTTGACACCTCACTTTCTTTCCTGTGGGAAGCAAACGGCCAGAGACCCTTTTTGCCCGCCGTTTTTCCCCTTTAGTGATTGGCTACCTATGGGTAATTCAAACTGTCTTGAAAGGTATAATAGACCTGCTTCTGTCATATGCGTTATCTCTGACAATAATCCGAGAAGCTGTACCAATGTAGAGATTGGAAATAAAGAACTGTGTTTCATCAACAAAGATCTGATCCTTGACTACTTTGAGCAGAAGTCTCACATTAGGTTCCCATGGAAATCAGCTTGCCTTCCTGCAGAACTAGTATGCTGAATATGATTTTTTTAGGGTTGCCAACCTACAGGTGGGGTCTGGAGATCTCCTGGAATTACAACTAAGCTCCAAACTACAGAGATCAGGTCAATGGCTGCTTTGGAAAGTAGAGTCCATGGCATTATGCCTTGCTTAGGTCCCTCCTTCCTGGAAGAAAACAAAACATTACTGGGCTTCTGTGTATTGGGCTGGCCTTGGTTCAGGTGGGCTAGCAAAAGTGCCTGTCCACCTTGCACTTTTGAGTGTTTTGCTAGGCTTCTACTGCCCTTGCTTCTTAAAAAACCCCTACTGGGATTCTCTGTTGTGACACTGGTTAGTTCTGTTGGGTTTACACTGCTGCCACATTGGCACTGGGCTGTGCTGCTGAGCATTATTGCACTGATTCTGGTGTCCTTGCTACCCCCCTACCCCTCGCTCAGATTATGATTCTGTGCTTGACATCAGTCCTGTTGAGCTGGCATTTGCCACAGTGGCACTGGGTTCTGCTGCTGGGCACTATTGCACTGGTTTTGCTGTCCTTGCAACCCCCTTCCCCTCACTCAGATTGTAATTCTGTGCTTGACATCAGTCCTGTTGAGTTGGCATTTGCCACAAAGGCACTGCATTCTGCTGTTGGGTACTAGTACATTGCACTGGTTCTGCTGTCCTGGCAGAAATGCCCCCCGCACCCCAGTTTCTACTTCAGATATCCTCAGATTTGACCTGAGTCTTGTCGGATATTGGCAATGGATTTTAGCAGTCCATTTGGCAAACTCACTCCTGATTTCAAAAAAATTGTAGAAAAGTGTGATAGGGTACATTTGTCTCATTAAACTGATTCTAAAATTAAATGTGCTTGCAGCTATAGATGATATGAAATTAGCACAATAAATTAATTGAATAAAACTACCACTATTTTATTTAATTTATATTTATTGATTTTTATGATACGATTTATACCTTTTTTGAAATGCAAAGTTAACTAATGAATGAAATCATTTTAAAAGGTGCAGCCCTCCGCTAACCTCCGCTCCCACAAAGTGGCCCCCGAGCCAAAACAATTACCCACCCCTGGTTTAAGATAAAGGATGTGATTCCAGTTCTTTTCTTATCATCAATAATTGTTTATAAACCTTCATATTGCCAAATTTTTTATGCTTAGATTCTAGAGATGCAATTTTGGCTTTAAGTTCATTAATGTGTGTGTCTTTCTGTTTTTTGCAGGCTATATCTAAAGAGATGCATTTGCCCCGTATAACAGCCTTCATAGCATCCCAGTGTATTAAAGGGGATGTGTCTGCTGAAGAATAGAGTTCAAAGAAGTCTTGTAGATCTTTTTCTATAGTTGTGTAACTGGGCTCTTTAAATAATAAAGATTTGTTTAAGGACCAGGAGTATGTTTTCTTTTTTGAAAAAGGCAACAAGAGCTTGCATTCCACCCAGGAGTGGTCTGACCAAAGATTATAAGTGATAACAGAGTCCTAAGCGTGTTGTATTAAATCATGAGAAGCTAAAACATAATCAATTCTGGTGTATATATTGTGTACAGACGAATAATAGGTGTAGTCACGTTCTTTCGGATGATGCCGTCCTCCATACATCAAAGAGACTATATTTTTGCAATAAACTAACAAGGTCTGAGTGTCGTTTTCTAAGAGTATGTTTATGTTTAGAGACATAAGAGCAATCTAGATAAGGGTCCATAATCAGATTTAAATTGCCTCCCAATAGTATTTTACCTTCTGCAAAAAGTTGAAGTTTACTAAAAGTGTCATTTAAGAAAGCAATTTGGTTGTCATTGGGCGCGTATATCGATGCCAGAGTAAACTGTTGATCATCTAGTAAACCTTTTATAAAGATATAGCGCCCCTTCTGGTCTCACTCTACAGCTTCACATTTAAATCTGGTGGTCTTCGATACCAAAATGCCTACCCCCCCCCCCCCCCCCGTGACTCAGAATTTCCCGGAGCATGAAATTGTTGTCCCCACCATGATGAGGGTAGAACCTTAGAAGTTGTTAGTTTTAAATGAGTTTCTTGTACAAACAAAATATTGGCACGTTGCTTATTTAAAAGTGAAGTAACTCTCTTGAGCTTGATACAATTATTAAGACCTCTACAGTTAACAGTGAGTATTTGGGGACAATTTGACATTAGTTACCGTTAAATAAGCCTTAACATTAAAAGCAGTATACCCTTGAAAGTCAAATGACTCTATATCCGCATATAATGAACCAAATATTGACCTATCTATAGAGTTAACTGCAGCAGAAGCTGAATAGAGAAAAACCTGATTTGAGTGAGCAACAAGCCAACAGTGCAGAAATGGAGAAATAACATCATTTCAGTAAGGTGTAGAAAAAAATACCAATAAAAAGAGTAAGAACATCAGTGAATGGAAACTTATCACAAACCCTACACTGCACCTTAACCCAGAGCTCCATTGGGGCCGGAGTGCGCCGGGGCGCCACTCCAGGAGAGAGGAGGCCGGGGGGTGGGCACATAAACAAGCCCCGCCTCCCAGCTCGCTTTCCGTGGCCCGTGCTTTGGCACGGAGCCAGAGGAAAGCCTCCCCCCCGCAGCTCACTCTCCCCGGCCCGCGCTTCAACACGGAGCCGGAGGAAAGCCTCCCCCCCCAGCTCGCTCTCCCTGGCCAGCGCTTCGGTGCGGAGCCGGAGGAAAGCCTCCCCCCACTCACACTTCCCGGGCCGCAGCAGGCCGCCGCCTGGGGAGAAGCCCCCATCCCTCCCCCCTCTCACCCTTCCTGAGCTGTGGCAGGCCGCCGCCCGGGGAGAAACCCCCACCCCCTCCCCCCTCTTGCTCTTCCCGGGCAGCGGCAGGCCACCGCCCAGGGTGAAGCCCCCATCCCTCCCCCCTCTCGCTCTTTCTGGGCTGTGGCAGGCCGCCACCCGGGGTGAAGCCCCCATCCCTTCTCCCTCTCGCTCTTCCCCCCTCTCGCTCTTCCCGGGCCGTGGAAGGCTGCCACCCGGGCAGAAGCCCCCATCCCTCCCCCCTCTCATTTTTCCCAGGCCGGGGCAGGCCGCTGCCTGGGCAGAAGCCCCCATCCCTCCCCCCTCTCGCTGTTCCCCCCTCTCGCTCTTCCTGGGCCGCGGTAGGCTGCCGCCCGGGCAGAAGCCCCCATCCCTCCCCCCTCTCACCTTTCCCGGGCCAGGGCAGGCCGCCGCCTGGGCAGAAGCCCCCATCCCTCCCCCTCTCACTCTTCCCCCCTCTCGCTCTTCCTGGGCTGTGGCAGGCCACCGCCCGGGCAGAAGCTCCCATCCCTCCACCCTCTCACTCTTCCCAGGCCACGGCAGGCCGCCGCCCGGGGTGAAGTCCCCATCCCTTTCCCCTCTCGCTGTTCCCGCCCGGGGTGAAGCCCCCATCCCTTCTCCCTCTCTCTCTTCCCCCCTCTTGCTCTTCCCAGGCCGTGGAAGGCCGCCGCCCGGGCAGAAGCCCCCATCCCTCCCCCCTCTCACCTTTCCCGGGCTGCAGCAGGCCGCCGCCTGGGCAGAAGCCCCCATCCCTCCCTGCTTACCATTCCCGGGCAGGTGGGGGGAGGGAGGGAGGGAAAAGCTGGGCCCAGTGCCCAAGCAAGTGGGGGGGGAAGGGAGGGAAACACCGGGCCGAGTGGCTGACAGCCACTCAGCCCGAGGGGGGGGGGACAGAAGCACCTTGTCTGTCTGTCTGTCTCTTTCTTTTCTTTTTTCTTTCCTTCTCTCTCTCCCCCACCTACCTACCTACCTTCCTGTTCCTTCCTTCCTTCTCTGTCTCTCTCTCCCCCATCTACCTACCTTCCTTCCTGTTCCTTCCTTCCTCCCCCCCCTCCCTCCCTCCCTCCCTCCCTTTCTTTCTTTCTTTCTTCTGACACACTTCCGGTGACATCAGGGGTATGTGGCCTTCTGACACTTCCGGTGATGTCAGGGGGTGTGGCATATGCAAATAAGTTATGCTAATGAGCTCCTGCACCTCTTTTTTTATGAAAGGACCCCTGCCTTAACCTATGTTTATGGCACAAAAATGAGTTATACCCATCACCCCTTCACTCTAAAACAGCAAAAAGAATCAGTGCAAGCTGATCCAGATATGCAACGGGAGATTGGTTTTGATACGCTTGCTTATTTTTCATTAAAGCTTTTAATATAAACAAAAAAACAGAACAAGAAGAAACTCCCCCACCCCACCCCAACAGAATAAACAACATCCCATCCCCCAACCCTCTCCTGCAAACCAAATAACATTCCAAACCTCTTAAAGAGGTTATCATTGGAAGCTTACTAAAAAAGTACAAAGGGATAGATGGAATTTTCCCTCTCTCCCAGATATATTGTTGTAGGAGCAATAGGAACTATGACCCTCGCTTCCCCCCAATATAATAAATGATTAATGGAACAGATAATAACATTGATTAAGTAGTAAATCATACAATGAGACAATTCAGTGCATTAAGAACCAGAAAAAGGCAATACGTGAGCTAGCAATAAAGATACCATTGTAAATTAGATTAATTTATTAGCAGGTACAAAATTCATTTCTTTGGAACTCTCTTCCATGGTATACTTTGAGGCTTTATGACGGCATCCTTATCAAGGGAAGAATGAAGAGAGGGAGGAAGGGTAATATTTAATGAGCGTAAAAGAACGCCTCTGCTTTCAAGATCTGTAGGTGTAAGAGGTTTTCCTTGATTTATGACCAGCAGCCTGTCAGGTGGAGACCAAAGGTAAGAAATTTTTGCTTCTTGCAGACAAGTTGTAACCCCCTTCCGATCACATTCTCATTGTAAAGTCTTTGTAGCTTAAGTCCTGATAAACATGTATATTTGAGTTCTGGAAGATATACATTTTCTTGAGGTTGGCTTCTTTAAGAATCCAATTTCTTGTGCGGTAGTCTGGAAAGCGTGCCACAATGTCCCTGGTATAATTAGGCTTGTTGTTGATGTAGGAACCCCGTCTATAGGCATGATCTACCAGAGGCACGATTCCTGCCTCAAGGTTTAAAATAGATGAAAGCCACGGGCCAGGGCTCTTTTTCGGCCAGAACGCACCGGAACAGCGTTCCGGCTGGCATCCAAGCCTGCCCCGTCCCTCCCCGCCGGCAGGAAAGGGCCCTGCGCTCTGGATCTCCACATGGAGATTGAGCGCGAGGTCTGGCCTCCCGGCTCTTTGCCCTCAAAGGGAGATTTCCCTTTAAGGGCAAAGAGCAGCCAGGAAGGGGCCCCGCGCTCTGGATCTCCACGCAGAGATTGAGCACGAAGTCGGGCCTCCCGGCTCTTTGCCCTCAAAGGGTAAAGAGCAGCCGGGAAGGGGTCCTGTGCTCCAGATCTCCGTGTGGAGATTGAGCACAGGGTTGGCCTCCCGGCTCTTTGCCCTCAAAGGGAGCTTTCCCTTTAAGGGCAAAGAACAGTCAGGAACGGGCCCCAGCTGTCACAGCTTGCTCCATCAGGCTTGTCGCTGTGCCTAGGCTCTCGCTGCACCCGCTAAGTGCCTCTCCCCCATCTCTTTTCCCTCTCTCCCTCTTTCTTTCTTTCTCCCCCTCCCTCCCGCTTTCTTCTTTCTTCCTTCCTTTCTCTTTTCCCCCCTCCCTTCCACCCATCCTCCCTTCCTTTCTCTTTTTTTTCCCTCCCCCTTCCTTCCTTTCTTTTTTTCTTTTTCTTTCTCTCTCTCTCTCTCTCTCTCACACACACACACACACTCCCCACCTTTCTTTCCCCTTCCCTCCCTTCTCTTTTCTTTCTTTCTCTCTCTCCCTCTTTCTTTCTCCCTCCCTCTTTCTTCTCTCTCTCTCTTTTCTTCCTTCCTTCCTTTCTCTCTCTCTCTTCCCTTCCCTTCTCCCCTCCCTCCCTTCCTTTCTTTCTTTCTTTCTTGTAGTTTCATTTTGCTCTTTTTTGTTGTTAAAAAAACTATTGGAAAAGGGGAGGGATGTAAAAAAGCAGGGAGCCCAGGAAATGCTGGTTTTGATGATATCTTCAATTCTTGAGAATCTCTTCAGTTTTCTCATGGCCTCTTCTGTTTAAGAAAAGTAAGTTTGAAGCCTGAGTGTAGCTAGTTCATTGTTGTGTCTTGTTGGGAATGGCTTGCAAATATATGTGTGTCTAAAGTCTGTATTAAAGTAGTTTGGTGCTAACTGCCATGCAAGAAAAAACATCTGTAAAAGTAGCTTCATTGTTGTGTGTGTTGGCAGAACACTTGACTGTTGCATGGGGGACTTTGGGGGACATCTGCAGAGAAACAGAGTTGTAACTGAAAGTGAGCATGGTCAGCAGCACTTTGGAGATTGCCTGTTTTGTGAAATTTTAAAAAGTGGGCAGAGTTTCTGAAGAAGATGATTGTCCCTTTTCTCCTGCCACTGGGCTGACATCTGTCTTTAATGGGCCAGCAAAGTTGATGTTCTTAAACGTCCTAATAAGAGAGATTTCTGCTTCTGAGGAGTTGATGTCCAACGATTGGTGATCTTGTGATGGTAGTGATACTCTGATGTGGTAAAGACCACCTGTTCAAAGGATCATTTTACCTGTGGGACAGACTCTGCATGGTAACCACTCCACTGGTACATAATTGCTTATAAAAATATTATAGTGTAATAATTCAGGTGGGTAGCCGTGTTGGTCTGAAGCAGCAGAACAAAGTTGGAGTCCAAAGTTTCATCCAAGGTATAAGTTTTTGTGTGCATGCACGCTTCTTCCATCTGAAGAAGTGTGGTTCCATCTGAAGAAGTGTTGGTGGCACATGAAATCTTATACCTTGAATAAATTTTTGTACCTTGAATAAAAATAGTCCACAAACTACTCCCATCCAGTGCATCCGCAAACCTAGGGTTGTTCTGCCAGTAAAGTAGGGTTGCCAACTCCAGGTTGAGGAAATCCCTGGAGATTTGAGAGTGGAGCCTGAGGAGGGTGGGGTTTGGGGGAAGGAGGGACCTAAGCAAGGCATAATGCCATGGACTCCACTTTCCAAAGCAGCCATTGACCTGATCTCTGTAGTTTGGAGCTTAATTGTAATTCCAGGGGATCTCCAGACCCCACCTGTAGGTTGGCAACCCCAAAAATTCATATTCAGCAGGAAGGCAAGTTGATTTTTATGGGGACCTAACCTTTAGGAACTGATTCCAATCCAGTGTGGGAATAATTGTTGGACATAAAATATTGGTTCAGGCAAGATTTTGTATAGATGGGACAGAAAATAATGTTTTTATTGGTTTTGTCAAAACTGTTTTGACACCAAACAAGGTAAACAGAATAAGAAGCAAAAGGTGGGTGTGGCTGGATGACCACTCTTCTGGTAACATGGTGTGTGGCCTAATATGCTAATGAGTTCCTGCTGTTTCTACAAAAAGAGCCCTGCTTGTGGCAATAAAAATACTGAGTTCAGTGTTTCCTTTGGCAGACTCAAAAAAGCCTCTAAATTTCAAATTGTGAAAACGTGCATCATTTTCAAGGTCTATGATCTTAGTTTTAATCCAAGCATCATTTGCTTGGAGATCTTGAACCTCCGTTTGCAAAGTTGTACATTGCTCATGGGCATTGTCAGCCGCTTGAGATACTGACTGGAGGTTCTCTGATAATTCCTGGAGCTGTTCAGTCAGAGGTTTAAGAAGATTTTCCACCCTCAGAGCAAAGCGGTCTTCAAGGTTGTTTAATATAGTAAGCAGTTCTGACCAGGGGCGTAGACTTTGTAAATCCCGGGGGGCTGTTTCATGCGTGCGCGCTTTGCGCGCACGCACAGGACCATGTCCCCGCTGCTTCTCCCCCCCCCCCCGGCCCCAGGGAGGCGGGAGGGCAGGCCGGGGGTGGAGGGGAAGGAGAGGCGGCGACGGCAGCCAGCTGGCCGGCTGACTGGCCACTGGCGGGCACTCCATTTTGCCGGGGGTGGCTGAGCCCCCCCTGGGAAATTTCGGGGAAAGCTCGAGCCCTTGAGCCCCCCCCCCCCCCGTAGTTGACGCCTATGGTTCTGACGAGATCGGCTGGGCCTCCTCAGTTGGGTCTGAGATAATTGCGGCCACCATCTTGGAAGAGGATAGTTGCACCAGGGCCCTAGGACTGTTCTTATCTCCCTTCGGAAAGTATGCCTTTACCAAATTCGTGGAAGACTTGTTAGCTTTATTTTTGTTTGTGCCTTGCTTCTTCTTTATTTTCAAAGATTTAAGATGAGTTACTCACGTTCCAGCAATGAATATTGGGGGGAAAGAACGGGAGCCAAAGTCCTAGGCGTCCATTAACATCAGCGCGACGCCGCACCCCCATAAATGGATTTCTGATGGCTGTAGATTTTCCTGCTGATATGGCTGGTGCTCTAGTTGATATTCCTGGTTGACTTCTGGGATGAGGAAATGACCCAGGCAGTTGACACAATTTATTCTAGCTGCCCTCTTTCAGATGTTCTATCCTGCTAATTCCCTTGGTATGCTGAGGACCTGCAGGCTATGAAAAGACAAAGCAGATGGCTAGAGCAGCAGTGGAGAAAGACTTATGATGGATCTAGCAAGACATGGGTGAGAGCTCACTTTAAAACCTACTCTATAGTGATGATAGCAGAAAAGAAACAGTACTTCACCTCACTGTGTCCACACAATGTAGGCTTGCAGAATTCTTCCAGGTGGTCAGAAGGCAATTATATACATGTGTTTAAGGATATGGATAATTGATAAAGGTGGAAAACTTGAATAAATAAAAATTCAAAAAAAAAAGAGAAGGCAATTGGAATCGGGCCTGCAGGAGAAGGTGGACTGTTTGGCCTGCTGTGACCAGTTTGTTGAACACTTTGTGGATAAAATCTCTTGTATCAGTATCGATTGGGACCCTACATTAACAGTAGGTGCTGGCTTGTCCAGTTTGCATGGGATACCTTTCAGCTTATTCAGTCTAAGGATGTGGACTGGCTTCTTGGAAGTCTACCATCTGCTTATCTTGTTGGGTAGGCATTTTATATTTTATGGTTTCTCTAACTGAAAGTTCAAAATAACACTGATTAAATAACTTCCACGTAATTTAATAGATTGAAATTAGATTTCTTCAGAATTTTTAGACTGATAAGTGCTCTCTAAATCTTGATTTTAAGACTGTTTTATCCTTTTACTTAAAGAACTATGAGGGAGGATATACAGGTTTAATGGGTCAGAAGAAACTATTTGTAGTGTTCTGGTCAGTGAGTACATTGTTGACAAGCACTTGGGAAATTCGCTCTTATTTTTAATATTATTAATGTTTTTGTTTTATTAACCTACACGAAATTAAATAATTTTAAGTGAAATCCTAAACTATGTTATACCTTTCTAACCCCAATTTACTTCAATGGACTTCATCACTGAGACTCAAGATGGATTAGAACCACTTTATAATGGTCCCTCCTAACCCTGAAAGGGATCGTAAAAGACTGTCATGGTCAATGGTGTCAAACATCATTGAGAGGTCAAAAAAAATTAACACAGTCACACTCCCCCTAAAACTCAAGCAGATTGGACATTTGAAGTTCTGTGTTTTTCCCCTCCAGAAAATAGATCTTTGGTGCCATCTAGTGAGGGGATGCAAAATAAGATAAACTATTCCTGAAATATCTCACAGCAGAGTTAAGAGGAATTTCTGAATCTTTCCTTACCCAATTTCTCCTTTAAATCCAATATTCCATTCCTTTTCCTCTTTCAAGGAATCTTGTTATGTACTGACCATGCAGTCGCCATGTGCTCCAGTAATGGCGACCGCCATGTGACCAGAGCACATGGCCAAGAAACTACCTGAGCTTCAGCCAGGTAGAACAAAGGCCAGGTGGATTCGAAGCGGCCACCAATCATGTACCTAGGTTTCTCCCAGGGAACCTATGAGATGTAAATAGACTGATAATAGCCTATCAGGCCAGTTGGGCGAGGTCAGGGGATTGTCCCTGACCAGCATAAAAGGAGGGCTCGGAGCCCTGGGTTGTATGCTTCATCTGGACCAGCAATAAAGATCTAGCTGTTTCACTGTTCCATGGACTCCCGACTCCAATACTTCTCAAATCTGGAGTCTGTTTTGAGTCAATTCTGCTTTGATCAAAAGATAAATTCAAAGAGAGGAGGGGCCAGAAGGGAGGTTTTACAAAATCCCAGAATTTCATTCTGCAGATGCTCAGAGGAGGACAATGTCTTCCCAAACCGTCCCTCCTGCTAGAAGACCCTGTGCTGAGTTACATAAAAATAGATCCTTCAAGGGCTGAAGTTCTGAAAAGGTATACAGAAGTGTAGCCAAAATTACAGAGAGAAATTCTTCTTTTGAAACAGAAAAGGGGAATCAATAGCTATATGTAAAAAAAAAACCAAATTTTGGGGGGAGGAGAATCCACTCCCCTAACAGTGCTGTCTTTCAACTAGACATTGGACTCTGGGGATGAGTTCAGACCAAAATTCAGCATGTGTCCTTTCACAAGTAAGTGATGCATATTGGGCCATACTGGGAAGAAAAAGCACCACCTTAGCCGGGCTGGGAGCCACAGGGTTGTACACTTTCTATCTGAGACAGTTGCTTTAACTATGATGACACGCAGCTGGGTGTATATTCATTTGCCACCTGCGGGGGCCCCCTGCCCCCTGCTGCCCCCCCCCCATGTGGCCTGCTATAGTTGGCACGGATTGCAGCGGCCAGCAGGGGTCGCCCTTGTGGCTTGCCTCTGTAGATTTCATCTATTGTCGCCTGCCAGGGTCGCATCTGAGGCTCACTTCCATTGGCTGCTGCCTGTTGGGGCTGGTCAGGTGGCCCGTTCTGGTCATGTGGCCTGTCCTCATAAGCACAGTAATCCTTTGCCATCACCTGTTCCGCCACTGCCACCTGGTAGGCTGTGCAGCTCCCACGGGGAAGTTGGCGGCATGGAGATCAGACTGTGAGGGTCAAGAGCAGGTGGCAGTGACATTGTGCAATCTGACAGTGCAGCCCAGGAGGTGGAAGTGTCCCCGAGTGGCCGGCCTGTGGGATCTTCGGCACAGGGAGACTGGGTCCCTCACCAAAAGCTTTTACACCTGTCTGGGTGAGGCTAAGCCTGGCATCCACCACCACAGTGAAAACGGTCCTGAGCGACACTGTCAGCTGGCAAAGGACTAAACAGCCCCCGGTGTTCCTGGAATAACGCCATCCTCCTGCCCTCTTGGTGCGAGACCTCTTGGTAGGGCCTCTTGGTGTGAGACCATATCTAGTCTGTGCTCAGGACACTGCACTGGCTGCCTATAGAGTACCGCATCCAATTCAAGGTGCTGGTTTTAACCTTTAAAGCCCTATGTGGTCAGAGGCCTGCGTACCTAAGGGACCACCTTTCCCCACATATACCCCAGAGAGCACTGCGGACAGGCACTCAACATCGCCTGACCGTCCCTGGCCCTAGAGAGGCCAGGTTAGTGACCACCAGAACCAGGGCCTTCTCAATGGTGGCTCTTCACTGGTGGAATGAGCTCCCAGAAGACATCAGGGCTCTGCAGGACCTTTTGCAGTTCTGCAGGGCCTGCAAAGTGGAGCTCTTCCGCCAGGCCTTTGTTAGAAGTGGAGGACTTGGCGCTGTCTCCAGTCCCAGACTTAAGAAGATGGCACCACAGAGTTTAGACAGATAGAGAGGTCAGGACACACAGAGCGTCCTTTTTTTCCTGCTATCTGATACTTTCCTTTCCTCTCTCTCCTCTCTCACGCATGCAAGAAGGTGCTTGATCTCCATCTTGCACCGTGGAGGCTGGACATGTGTCCAGCATCCAACACCATCCAGCTAGTCAGAATAGGTAATCCATATCTATCTCTTACCTGCACTCTCAAGCATGTATTTCCTTTAATAAATGTTACTTAGTTTTAGATTGACTCTGTGTGACTCTGTAACTCTGTTGCCACACCAAGCCCTACGCTTTGCTGCGTTTAAGCCTTTGTGCACTCTATTTCCGTGGTTCCCTGGCAGTACTTAGTCCAGTGGATCCAACAGCCTTTAATTAGGAGCCACCACTGGGGGAAATAGCCACTGGAAAAGCAGCTGGTTGAATTCTTCTGGCCCGGGAAATCGGCTGGTGGAAGCCTCCTGGCCTGGGATACTCAGGTTGCTACTTTCTGGGTTGGATGTTCTGTATTGCCACCATCTTCTGTGGCTTTATTCTGTCAATTTTATGTAAATGTATTCTATTTTAACTTATGTATGGTTTGACGATTTTAACTGTTGTTAGCTGCCTTGAGCTGGCTCTGCTGTTTAGGCGGGATATAAATTTAAATAAATAAATGTACATTCGTTGTGATAGACACCTCTCCCCAGTTGTGCAATACAAAGGCCTGCTCGATGAGACTAAAACATAATGGAGCCAGCCTTGTTTTGCACAGTGGAAACCCAGATGTAACAGTCAGGAAGAGGGTAAAGAAAAAGATCATCCAAGGGGAGGTTTCCTATGGGGTGGAACTCTCAGCCTCTGTCACCTTCCAGGAGAGACTCAGGGATTCTCTTGTCCTCTCAGAAGAACATAAGAAGAGCCCTGCTGGATCAAACAAGTGGTCCATCTTGTCCAACATCCTGTCTCACACAGTGGCCAACCAGTTCCTCTGGAGGGCCAACAACATGGCATAGAGGCCGAGGCCTTCCCCTGATGTTGCCTCCTGGCTCTGGGATTCAGAGGTCGACTGCCTCTGAATGTAGAGGTTCCCCTCCATCACCATTGCTAGTAGCCACTGATAGACCTATCCTTCATGAATCTAATACTCTTTCAAAGCTGTCTATTCCAGTGGCCATCATTCCATTCTTTGGCAGCAAATTCCACATTTTAATTACCTGCTGTGTAAAAAGTATTTCCTTTTTTCTGCCCTGAATCTACTACCCATCAGCTTCACTAGATGCCCTCAAGTTCTAGTATTTTGATAATTTTTTTTGTCAGCTCTCTCCACCTCATGCATAATTTTAGAAATCTCTATCATGTTCCCCCTTAATTGTCTCTTTTCTAAACTGAAAAGTCCCAGACTCTTCAGCCTCTCCTCAAAGGGAAGGTGCTCCAACCCGCTAATCAGCTACCTTCTACACTTTGTCCAGGTCTGTGATGTCCTTTTTGAGATACGGTGACTTGAACTGTACACAGTATTCCAAATGAGGCTGCACCATAGATCTATGCAGGGGCATCACAATATCATCCATTTTACGTTCAATCCTTTTCCTAATAGTCCCAAGCATAAAGTTTGCCTTTTTTTACTGCTGCAACTTAGAGCTGACGCTTTCATTGAGCTATATACTGTGACCCCATGATCTTTTTTCCCGCTCAGTCTCAGCAAGTTCAGACCCTATTCACCTATACTTGAATTTGGGATTTTTTGACCCAGTGTGCATTACTTAACACTTACCAACACTGAACTTAATTTGTCACATTGTCACCTACTCACCCAATTTGGGGTGTTCCTCTTGGAGCTCTTCAAAGTCAGCTTTGGGGGGACTTCCGGTGGTACCCGATGGCAATAGCTGCCTGAATCCCGCACTCTCTCTCCTTACCAACGATGCTGGCGTTAGAGAACCTCTCCAAACCTCTCTTCTCTGCATGGGGACAAAACTACTCCCCCCCCAAAATACCAAAAAATCGAAGCCAAATGAGAAAGGTACGTCAAAAGAAAGATCCTTTTTAAAATTGGGCCTGACGGAAGACGAGGCACTTAAAATGGCGGCGGAACATAATGGGGGAGAGACGGCAAAGCAGTCGAGCTTAACGCAACTTTAAACAACATGGAAAAGAACTGTCTTCATCACATGGCCAAAATGTTTAAGCCAGTCTATGACAGATTAGACTCTCTTCAATTGAATATAATAGAAACCAAAAATATTGCAGAATCAGCTATGAATAATAGTTTAGCTAATCAAAATGCTATTCAGACGCTCCAAATAACTGACGATCTCTTAGCGGAAAAAACAATGCGGCTAGAGCTCTCGGCCAGGCAAAATAATTTAAAATTAAGGGGGATAGGAGAGAAAGTTGAAGGACACGATGATTTAACTACGCATATTGTGAAATGGCTAAGGCAGCAGGTTGATACTGACAGGGACATTTCTACAGCAGTTACAAAGGCTTACAGGCTTGGTTCCCCTGCTATTTTAAAAGTCCGTCCAGCGAGAGATATCATGATCACTTTATTGGATCTCAGATACAGAAGGCATATTCTTAACGTTGTTAAACAAAAGGGTCATCTCAACTACAATGGCTTTGATGTGGAAATCTATCCGGATCTACCAAAGGAGGCACTTCAAAAAAGGCAGGAACTCAAACCGATCACCTCCCAACTATTAGAAGCGGATATTAAATATTCATGGATCTCTCCTCTCGTCATTCAAGTCGTTCATAAAGGCAAAGCCCTCAAGATTTCTTCAGTGGAGGAAGGCTTTTCGGCTTCACGTTTTCTTGACATAGCCACCCCCATGGAGCTCAGCAAAAGGTCAAATAAAAGAAGACTCTCATCACCTTCACCACCTCCAACAGAACTGAGACTGCATCAGCATCTAACGCATTGAGTTCGTTTTATTGTTTACTGATTTTGGAGCAGCATACCTAAAATTACAGTAACATTCACTTTTTCTCTATAGAATGAGAAAGTTCTTATTTTGTTCTTCACCTTTCTTCGGAGGGTTCATATATGTCTAGTTATTTTATATTTGAAATTAATCTAAGGTTATAGTTAATCAATTTAATATTGTGTACATTATACTTACAAAAGTTCATTGATTTATTGAATTTTTATGCAATTTGGAAGGGAGGGGGAGGGGGTGGGTTAGGGAGAGAGGGGGATTTATCTTGGTCCTTTGAAGTTAGTGTCTCTCAATAATTGGTGCTGGGAAAGAGAGGGAAAGAAGAGAGGCAAATTCCCAGCCTCCTGAGGGGATTCTGATACCCCAGGAGTTAAGAGGGATGCAAAGTTACAAGCTACTAGTTTTATCAACATAATTAATTACTTACTGATTCTTAACTGAGATAAAGTGTTTGTTGTTTTCTAAATTAATTTACACCTGATTACTTCAATACTTTTATAGGAATCAATTTACTCATCTGTGATTTTATTAACAGCAGAATAAGACTTCCTACCATTACACTGAGATACTAGGAGGGGCTATTGAAATTTATCACAAAGGTAGTAAGCTCCCAACTAATTTGTTCATACTATTTACAGTCTTACACAATTTCTAGAAAATTAAAGTACATTGATTGCTCAATGAGTACCAGAAATTCATTCCTTTGAACCTTCTTCAGTAACTGGACATTGTAGAAGAACAGTGCACTCTAGTGGTTAAAATAAGGTATAGAGAAAACTTTTTCAATTGCTTTTTATATCAGTGTTGGTAAGTTGTTTAGGGGAATTTATTAAAGCAAACATGTCAGATGAATTACATATTATTTCTACTAATGTAAAAGGTTTGAACCATGTTTTAAAAAGAAAGTGGGTACTCACAAATCTATTGAGGTTAAAACCCTCAATAGTTCTATTACAAGAAACTCATCTTAAGAAATCAGATGTAAAAGTTTTTAATACTAACCAATTTTTATCTCAGTACACCGCTGCAGGAAGCTCCAAATCTCGTGGAGTAGCCATACTTCTTAACCACACAGTTCGTTTTGACTTAGCTGGCAAAAAGCAGGACCCAGAAGGTAGATACCTCTTCATAAAAGGGTATTTGGAAGGTAAGCTGACCACCATTGCCACACTATACGCTCCAAACGAAGACCAAGTACTATTTTTAGAAAACACACTAAAACTTCTTAGTGATTTCTCAGAAGGGGACATAATTTTAGGAGGAGATTTTAACTTTGTAATTGATAATGTGTTGGACAAATCAAAAACTACAGTAATCTTACCAAACTCCAAATCTAGGTTCTCCAAATTAGCAAATATGCTTGAGGATTACAGACTAACTGACATATGGAGAACCTCACATCCACTGGAAAAAGACTTTACTTTTTTCTCAGACCGTCATAAAACCTATTCCAGGATAGACCTACTTTTGCTGTCCGAATCACTTCAAGGCAGAGTTATCTCCACCACAATAGGCCCAATTCAGTGGTCTGATCACGCATGGGTGAGTTGCAAGTTAACACTTGGGGACCAAAATAACAAACATACGCAGTGATCCTTGAACACTTCTTTATTAAATAACCCAGATCTTAGATCTGAAATAGAACAAGCCATAAAATTATATTTCGAAGAAAATGACACTAATGAAGTCTCTCCAGTGATTTGCTGGGATGCGATGAAACCATCTCTTAGGGGAGTGCTTATCTCCAAGGCTGCATTTCTGAACAAACAAAAACAAAAAAAGTGTAGAGGTATCTTAGACAGGATCAAATCACTAGAACAGACTCAAAAAGAAACAGGCTCCAACAAGACATTACAAAAGTTAAATCTAGAAAGAAAAGCTTTACAGTTGCTAGAAATTTCTTCAATTAAAAGACAATTTAGTTTTACGAAGCAAAAATATTGGCAAAAATCACCCAGGTCTATGAAACTCCTTTCTCATAAGGTTAAGGAGATCAAAAAACAATCCCAGATTAAAGCTTTGAAGGACAACTCTGATAAGGTTGTCACAAATTCTAAAGAAATACTTACCGTTCTGGAAGAATTTTATTTTAAATTATACACACCTCAAAAGGTGAACGAAGAAACCTTTCAAAACTCTTTAAGGGATTTTCCCATACATTCAAAACTTGACCCCCAACATAGGACACTTTTGGAGGAACCTATAACTATTGAGGAAGTACAGCAAGCTATCAAATTACTAAAAAACAACAAATCTCCTGGACCAGACGGTCTACCTGCTGAATACTACAAAGTTTTTTCAGAACACACTGCAACCTATCACAAAGGCCTTCAATCACATTTTAAACACAGGAGAAATGCCACCTTCTTGGAAACAAGCCATCACAGTAGTTTTACCAAAACCTGGCAAGGACCCTCTATTGCCCAAATCATATCGCCCTATTTCACTTCTTAATCAGGATTTAAAATTATTTACCTCCATCCTAGTCAAACGTATTAACACCTTCATTCCACGTTATATACACAGCAACCAGGCAGGGTTCATACCTCACAGGGATCTAGCAGACAATACGATAAAAACGCTCAATATACTTCACCACTGCAAAAAGCAAAAAGTTCCAATAGCACTTTTATCATTAGATGTTGAAAAGGCCTTTGATTCTGTTTCTTTCCATTATCTTTTTTCTGTTTTGCAAAGAATGGATTTCGGCCCTAAATTTATTTGAATTATTCACAGTCTTTATGATAACCCAACAACATCCATTAAAGCCAGTGGTTACAGATCAAAGCCACTAGTACAGATCAAAGCCACTAGGAGAAGATCAGGCACGGAACCCAGGCATGCTTGTATGCCTGCCCTTTGCAAAGGGTGTGGCATATGCAAATGAATTATACAAATGAGCTCCTGCATTTCTTTTTTTACGAAATGACCCCTGACTACACATAATGCCATACTAGGATGATGATGACGACGACGATGATTGTGATGATGATGAGATAAAAGCTGTCTCTTAATCCAAGGAAAACTGCAATTTCTTGTTTAAGGACATTCTAAAGCAAATTGTTCAAAATACCAGCCAAAGTACTCAGCATAGGGACAAAAGAGACATCAGTAGACAGTTCTATGAAAGAGACTGTTGGACCTATCAGTGATCTGGAAAAGGGATCACTTGTAATCCTTTGAGTCCAGTGGACTCTAATTTTGTTCTGTTGCTTCAGACCAACACAGCTAACCACCTGAATAACTTGTTATCCTTGTTTCCTATGGGGAAGCAAGGAACACTACCAGTTGGGGGTGCATTCGGACAGGCAGCTAATCCCGCCATTGGCCCAGCTGTAATTTGATCTAGATCTTTTTAATCCATCATTGCACGACTAGACAGCTCCCCCATGAATCGCCTTACTGCGTGTGACTCCACGGTGGATTGTCTAGATGGCATCCACCTTAAGGGGCTGTGAAGTCACCTTTTTTTAAAAAAAAAATCTTGTTTGTGTATGTGCATATGTTATATCTGCATATGTACATATCTGCATATGTACATATCTGCATATGTGCTTATCTGCATATGTGCATGTCTGCTTATCTGCATATGTGCCTCACTGTCTGTGGACATCATGTTTAAGCGGTTATGCGCGCATCGCTAAGAGATTTTTTAAATAGCGGCTGTTTCGGATGGTCTGGAGACCATCCCTATGGGCTGACTGCACACTGGTGGGATGACCTGATGGTGGAAGGTCCAGCATTGGCCCGTCAGCCAGCTTTAGACCAGACTTTAAGCACTATCTTTTAAGTACGGCTCCCCAATGGGGATCGACGGGCTACTAATGAAAGCAGCACGATTCCCAGATGTTGAGGTCTGGACATGCACTTTAAATCCACCAGGCATTCGTGCCTGGCATGGCTCAAAAGAGCCATCAGAACACACCCAGGGTGCCATACCGCAAGAATGTTTCAAGAAAGAGATTGGGTGGGAAGATACAGATGGCCACTCCAGAAGGACCAGTAACTTCATCAAAGGCAAAAATCTAGGTCATATATGTGGACTTTAGTTTGGAAAAACGGATGCTTTGATTCTCAGGAGAAATACTATAAGTGTGAGGTGTTGGGCCCACACAGGGTCTTGCATGGAAAGTCTGACAACTATCTTTGAACCACACTCAGCTGCTCCATGACCTGAAGACATTTATATTTAAGAAACTCTGATATGACTACCACGTCAATCATCCTGTGCAGCAAAATATCCCATTCAGCAACCCCACACAACATGACATCATGTTAAGGAGCAGAACAGAGTTGGGAAGTCTCCAGAATGGGTCAGAAACTCCTGGGGATATTCAAAAATCAAAACTATTTTAAATAGTCTCCAATTCAAACCTGACAATGACTTGTTTGAGGAACATGTCAGCAGAAAGATCCAGATGCCCTCCACACCTGAGAGAATTAGGATTCTATTACTTCCCACAATTAGAAAAAAACACCTTCAGACATTTATCTGCTATTTTGACATATTTATCGCTTTACAACTGTTGACCTTATAACCTTAACTTGTTATTTAGTTTTTCACTTTGCAGAACTTAAACATCATCATGTTACATGTTAATTTGGTGTTCAGCCCCTGACTATAAGTTTAGAACCTCATCTACCATTCCAATGTATTTGAAAAAGTGTGCCTTGAACACAAAAGCTCATACCTTGAATAAACCTTTGTTGGTCTTAAAGGTGCCACTGGACTCTAGATCTATGTCAGCAGAAAGGAGAAGATAATAGGGATTTATTTGATCCACAAGTAGACCAGAGCCATCTGTCAGGTTCACAAAAGGAAATGTCTCAACAGACATTAAGAGAGGAATCAAAAGCATTTTACAGGTATGCAGGAGACTTGGGAGAAATCCCACTACTATAGATGCATATCAACCTGAATGACCAAAAACCAGTATAGCAGACATATATTTCAATCCCACAGCCACTATAGAAAGAAGCAGGGGTCATTTTGTAAAAAAAGAGGTGCAGGAGCTCATTAGCATAACTAATTAGCATAACTTATTTGCATATGCTACATCACCGGACATCACTGAGAGAGAGAGAGAGAGAGAGAGAAAGACAGACAGAAAGAAAAACAGAAAGAAAGAAAGAAAGACAGACAGACAGACAGACAGACAGACAGACAGACAGACAGAAAGAAAGAAAGAAAGAAAGAAAGAAAGAAAGAAAGAAAGAAAGAAAGAAAGAAAGAAAGAACAACGTTGGGACAACGTTGCCTCCACCACCACGGTGCACCCAGGTGCTCCTCTGCTGTCTCTCCGCCATCTCCCTAACGAGCAGGCCAGTTGCGCAGCCCCAGCCCCGGGGAGGGCCACCCCCAGAGCTGCCAGGGGAAAAAGGCGGCATTAGAGGGCCAGAGGAGCATGGCCTGGGTCGCCCCCCCTCTCATCAGAAGCCGGGCAAGGAGAGCAGGGAGCCGCCACCGCCGGCAGACCTGTCCTGCGCTCCGGAGACCTGGGCGGGACCCGCCAGCAGCAGCAGCAACCACTTGGCCGAGGCCGCCCCAGAGGTGAGGCAAAGCAGGCGAGATCCGGGCCGGACGCCTACCTGGCTGCTGCGGGCTCCCCAAGCTGGGCACGCTCCAGCCCAGGGGCTGGTGCGGCAAGTCCCAGCAGCCCCTGGGAGGCATGCCTTCACGCCCTCCCTCTCCGAAGGGGGGGGAGAGGAAGCCCCGCCCACCCTCCCGAGGCTCCTGGACGCCCCCTCTCTGCTAGCTGAGCCACAGCCCCACCCCTCGCTCCTGGGGGGATTCATTGCAAAGACCCCCCGCCGCACTTGGGATCTGCGGAGCCTGCCTGCCCTGTCGGAACAGCTCCCTGGGAACTCGCCCGCCGCTGCCGCCTCCAGGGAGGGGAGCCCAGAGGGAGGGAGAGAGGGTGCAGGGGAGCCAGGGGGGAGAGGCTCTTGTAGCAGCGGGCGGGCCTAGGAAGTGGCCCTGGAAGGCGGGGAGGCGGGGAGACAGGCATTCCTTTTCACCGGGGGGGCTCATTCCCCCCTGGGAAATTTCAGGGGTGGCCCGAGCCCTCAAGCCCCCCCCATAGTTGACACCTATGCCTTATAGATCATAGAGATAAAATCTGTGTTCTGTGATAACATCTACAGAAATATTGCATCAAACTCAAAGCTTCTAAGTGCAGGGCTCTTCTTGTAGAAAAAGCCCAGCAGGAACTCATTAGCATATTAGGCCACACCCCTGACAGCACAGCTCATTAACATATTAGGCCACAGCCAATGTTCCCAGAAGTGTGGTCATCCAGCCACATCCACCTTTTGCTTCTTATTCTGTTTACCTTGTTGTCAAAACAGTTTTGACAAAACCAATAAAAACATTATTTTCTGCCCCATCTATACAAAACCTTGCCTGAACCAATATCTTATGTCCAAC
Source organism: Lepidodactylus listeri (assembly GCA_029233225.1). Classification (NCBI taxonomy): domain Eukaryota; kingdom Metazoa; phylum Chordata; class Lepidosauria; order Squamata; family Gekkonidae; genus Lepidodactylus; species Lepidodactylus listeri. The sequence goes on from JARCFY010000012.1 coordinate 25,703,292, forward strand.
AATTATTCCCACACTGGATTGGAATCAATTCCTAAGGGTTAGGTGTCAGAATCTGCTGATTCAGACAAAGTATTTCTATTGCTTACTGCTATGCTTCCTATTGCCATGTATGTTTCTATAGATGCTTCTATAACACCTGCCATGTAGTTGCCCCCTCCCCTAGGTAAAACCCTCACTTTGGCCAGTATGTATGTAGTCTATGTGACCCCAGGTTTATGACCCTGACCAGGCCTGGTTTGTGTAACTGTCAGAGTGGGAGGATGACAACTTCAAAGTATGGGAACAATGGGCCTCTCACACTCCTGCCTCCGCATTCCATTCATCCCGGCTGGGACTACAAGGGAGGACAAGTCCCATCTCTTATCAACATGCGAAAGCCTCGAGGCCAGCGATTGTTATGTGAAATGGTAACATCTAAGGGGTCTGGTTTGGGAAGGGAAATTTACAACTTGACACCTCACTTTCTTTCCTGTGGGAAGCAAACGGCCAGAGACCCTTTTTGCCCGCCGTTTTTCCCCTTTAGTGATTGGCTACCTATGGGTAATTCAAACTGTCTTGAAAGGTATAATAGACCTGCTTCTGTCATATGCGTTATCTCTGACAATAATCCGAGAAGCTGTACCAATGTAGAGATTGGAAATAAAGAACTGTGTTTCATCAACAAAGATCTGATCCTTGACTACTTTGAGCAGAAGTCTCACAGATTGTCAGAGATCTGTGACTGGGACTTGGCCATTCCTGACCATGTCGGACGACGGTACTCTTCCCATCCCTACTACTCCCGAAGACACACCGACCACCCCTGGGGATCAGGGGGCCGGTGGTGGAGGCGGCGGAGGGGAGCCCGAGGTTCCAGTGACTACGATTCAAGGGGCTCACTACATCCCACGCCCACCTCCTCTTCAGAGCGTGACCCCGAGGTACTCATGGAGCAATTTCGGTCGCGGGACCGTAGACTCCTGGGTGCACGATCGGAAAGGGGCACGGGTTTCATTCCAGGGGGACCACCTCGACCGCGGGAAGCCGAGTTTCCTGGGAGACGAACGTAAGATGACCTACGGAGGAGATTCGCGTCTCCCGTCCCTGGAAGGGGAGAGAACGGGACCGTACGGGCCCGATCCCTACCGAGAAGACCAGACCCAAGCCCTCGACCGGATGATGGGAGATTTGCGGTTCCAGCTTACTACCGAGTTGCGAGAGCTAGCCCTCGATCTCCAGTATCAGTTCCGGGACGCCCTCATGGCTATGCAAGCGGCTCAGCCAGCACCAGCCGTGGGAGGACCTCCCGCGGTCGGAGTCCAGCAACCGGTGGTGCCTCCCGGAGAAGTCCCCGCCCAGGTGCCGCCGCAAGTGCTGCCGCAAGTGCCGCCGCAGGTCCCCCCGGCCGTTCCCCGCCAGGTGCCCGCACCCATACCTGCGCCGGCCCCAGTGCCGGCAGGGCCGGTGGTTCGCCCGGCCCCCGCCGATCCGTTGATGGCTACTTTCAATGGGGACCCCGAGAAGTTGCGGTTCTTCCTGCTAGAGATCGAGCGGTTCCTAGACACCTGGGGACATCTCTACCCCACCGAGAGGGACCGGATTGGCTACATCGGGTCCAAGCTGAAGGACACCGCCAGCGATTGGTACGTGAGCCTGCACAACGCCCCCGGGCCTGAGTTGCGTTCGCTGAACAACTTCATGTGGGCCCTCCGACACCACTACAAGGACCCCTTGGGAGAAGAAAAAGCCCGGAACCAGCTGCGGAGGTTGACCCAAGGGCGGTCCTCGGTGAGGGACTACACCGATAAGTTCCGGCGCATCTCAGCCAAGATTCGCGGCTGGACGCAAGACCTGCTCATGGAAAAGTATCGAGAGGGCTTAAGTTACGAGGTGTACGAGGCAGTATTACGGGTGGGAAGACCAGGATCGTTGGCCGCTTGGATGAGGGCGGCTGCGGACGTGGAAGAACGCTTCACCCTCATTAAGATGGGAGCTTCGTCGACGGCTCCAGGCAAAGCAGCGCAGAAGGCGAAACCCAAGCCCAACATGCAAGAGATTCGGGACGCCCGTTTTAAACAGGGGCTCTGCATGAGATGCGGGGAGAGTGATCACTTCGCCTCGGCGTGTCCTAGAGGAGGGGAAAAAGTTCCGAAGACCTCCACCCCGGTGGCCGGAAGCACCCCCAGCAGAGGAAAGACCTCGTTCAAACCCCGGGCTCTACAGCTGGAGGGGGCAGCGAGCGAGCAGGGAGAGCTGGAGCTGACAGAGGCGCAGATGTCGGGAAACTCCAATGGCCTGCAGTGAACGACACAGAACTGCAGGTTCCCAGCCACGACGCGCCATCTCCGGTGAGCATCCCTGGCCCCTTATTGTATATGGTAGTGACTGTAATAACCCCTGGGACCGGGACCCATGTCCGAGTCCGAGCCCTAATTGACTCTGGGTGCGCCCGGGACTTGATCAGCCCTTTAGTAGTGGAAGGGCTGGGTCCCAAGGTCACCCTGTTGGGGGAGCCACTCAAGTTCACGCAAATGGACGGTTCGGAAATGAAGGAAGCGTGTGTGGCAGAGACCGAGGGACTAATTGTGGGAACGGGGGAGCATTGGGAAAAGAGAGCCTTCGTCATCACCCCCAACACCCAATTCCCCATGGTGTTGGGGAGCCCCTGGTTAAGCTCCCATAATCCTTATATCAAATGGAGCGAAGGGAAAATCTCCTGGGTAGACGAAAAGTGCCAGGGCCACAAATGGGACCCGGGGTGGGGACCAGGACCTCCAGTGCCTCTCCGGGCGGCAGCCCTCACCCTGGTGCCCTTGGCTGTTCCCCGGGAGTATCGAGACTTAATGGGAGTGTTCAGTGAGACCGAAGCGGACAAACTACCCCCCCACAGGCTATCGGATTGTGCCATAGAGCTGATCCCGGGCGAGAAACTCCCAAAGGGAAAACTTTACTCCATGAGTCCTCCAGAGCGGGAGGAATTGAGAAAATTTCTAGACAAGAACTTGGAGCGCGGTTTCATCCGCCCTGCTAAATCCCCCTTCGCGGCCCCCGTTCTGTTTCAAAAGAAGAAAGATGGGGGGTTACGTTTATGCACGGACTACAGAGGACTAAATGCAGTGTCTGCTTCCAACGCCTACCCCCTCCCCCTTATTAAGGACTTGCTAGCGGAGGCAGCCAAGGGAAAAGTGTTCACTAAGTTGGATCTCCGAGACGCATATTTCCGGGTGCGCATAAGGGAGGGGGATGAGTTCAAGACTGCCTTTAATACACCTTTGGGACAGTTTGAATACCTGGTGATGCCGTTCAGTTTGAGTGGCGCGCCGGGGGTCTTTATGAGCTTAATAAATGAAGTGTTGCACAAGCATTTATTCAAGGGGGTGTTATGTTACTTAGATGATATCTTGATCTACTCTGCTGACAAGAAAGAACACGTGCAATTGGTCCGAGAAGTGCTCTCAACCCTGTTGAAAAATCAGTTATATGCAAAGTTGTCTAAATGTGAATTCCATCGAGAGTCCGTAGATTTCCTAGGGTACCGCATTTCACAGAAGGGACTGGAGATGGACCCTGCCAAGGTAGAGGCAGTGGTCCAGTGGGAAGCCCCCCGTACGAGAAAACAACTCCAAAGTCTGTTAGGATTTTGTAACTTTTACCGCACCTTCATAAAAGACTTTGCCACAGTCACCCTCCCATTGACTGAGTTGCTAAAAACCAAAGGGAGGGGCCCAGAAGCGGGGAAGCCCGGGGAGAAAATTGCCTGGACTGAAGAATGCCAGAAGGCGTTCGAGACCCTTAAGACTCTTTTCACCTCGGAGCCCATTTTGGCTCACCCTGATGAGACCAAAGAATTTGTAGTCCATGTAGACGCTTCAGATGTGGCCATGGGGGGGGCCATCCTACAACAAGGGTCAGATGGAAAGCTGCACCCCCTCGCCTACATTTCGAAAAAATTTAACGAAACAGAAAGGAATTGGTCAGTTTGGGATAAAGAAGCCGCGGCTATCTGACTGGCCCTCACTACTTGGCGGCATTGGCTGGAGAGAGCGCAGACCCCTTTTGAGATTTGGACGGACCACAAAAACCTAGAAGCGCTGCGCACCCAGAGGTCCCTCAATGCGAAGCAGCTCCGCTGGGCAGATTTTTTCTCAAAATTCAATTTTGTGCTTAAACACTTCCCTGGGAGAGCCAACTCGTTAGCAGACGCACTCTCCCGATTGCCCCAGCACGAGAGTTTAGAAGAGGAGGTGTTCGACTCCATGTTCTCCCCTCAGCAGCTGGGAGGTGCAGTGACCACCAGGAGTCAGAGTAAGCGGACAACAGTAGAGCTGGAGAAGAGTGACTGGGGGGAGGACTATTCCCCAGAAGAAATCGAGGAGTTAGAAACGTTAGCAGACTGCTCCCTCTGGGAGAATAAATGCTGGTACCATGGAGATAAACTGGTGGTACCCCGAAACAGGAGAAAAGACATATTGCTAACCTGCCACTCCTCTAAACTAGCAGGGCATTTTGGATTTCTAAAGACGCTTAACTTAATTCAGAGGCAGTTCTGGTGGCCACGCATGCGCAGGGACGTCTCGGACTTTGTTTCTGCTTGCCAGACCTGCTTGATGTGCAAAAGAAGGGGGGGGAAGTCCTGGGACTATTGCACCCGCTGCCCACCCCCTCTCGCCCTTGGGAGGCGATAGCTATGGACTTCATTACCAACCTGCCACCCTCAAAGGGAAAGACTGTGATTTGGGTGGTGGTAGACATGTTTTCTAAGCAAGCTCACTTCACTCCCTTCAAGCAGCTGCCTACGGCAAAGGGAATGGCCAAGGCTTTCTTCAACCACATGATCAAGCTGCACGCTTTTCCCAAACGTGTGGTGTCCGATAGGGGCAGTCAGTTCGTTGCCAACTTCTGGCGGGAGCTCCTGAAATTTATGGACATTGAGCCAGCCCTGAGTTCTGGTTACCATCCAGAGACCGATGGGCAGTCCGAACGAACTAATCAAATTTTGGAGCAATTTCTAAGGTGTTATACTAACTATCACCAGGACAATTGGGTGGAGTTGCTACCATTCGCTGAATATAGTTATAACAATGCAGTGCATTCCTCTACTGGTGTTTCTCCGTTCATGGCTGTAGGAGGTTTTGAAGGGAAACCACTGCCCACAATTGAAAACGCATCAGATACTCCCCCCACAGACTTTAAACGATGGTGGGCCACCCTGCAGGAGTCGTGGCCCCGATAGCAAAAACCCTGGACCAGGCAAAAGAGGACTACAAGAAATATGCAGACCGTGGCTGAGCTGAGGGCTGGGACCTTCAGCCTGGAGACTCTGTTTACCTATCCACAAAGAATATACATGGCTTGCAACCCAGTAGGAAATTAGGGTGGAAATTTGTGGGCCCTTACAAGGTGTTGCGTAAGATCTCTGATGTGTCTTTTGAACTGGAATTGCCCAAATCACTGAGTTCTGTGCATCCTGTTTTTCATTTCAGCTTGCTGAAGAAGAATCCTGGGCCGAATGCATGGCATCCAGTTCCTCCGACACCTCCTCCACTGATGAAGGGGGAGGCACCCCATTTTGAAATATCAGAAATTCTTGATTCTAAACTGCGTAGGGGCCACTTATATTATTTAGTTCGCTGGCTTGACTTTGGCCCAGAACAAAACGAGTGGGTTCGTTCTGAACATGTGCATGCTCCTAAATTGGTTAAAGCTTTTCATAAAAGGTTCCCGGACAAACCCGGGTAGATTTATTTTCGGGGTGCCAGTGTGTCAGAATCTGCTGATTCAGACAAAGTATTTCTATTGCTTACTGCTATGCTTCCTATTGCCATGTATGTTTCTATAGATGCTTCTATAACACCTGCCATGTAGTTGCCCCCTCCCCTAGGTAAAACCCTCACTTTGGCCAGTATGTATGTAGTCTATGTGACCCCAGGTTTATGACCCTGACCAGGCCTGGTTTGTGTAACTGTCAGAGTGGGAGGATGACAACTTCAAAGTATGGGAACAATGGGCCTCTCACACTCCTGCCTCCGCATTCCATTCATCCCGGCTGGGACTACAAGGGAGGACAAGTCCCATCTCTTATCAACATGCGAAAGCCTCGAGGCCAGCGATTGTTATGTGAAATGGTAACATCTAAGGGGTCTGGTTTGGGAAGGGAAATTTACAACTTGACACCTCACTTTCTTTCCTGTGGGAAGCAAACGGCCAGAGACCCTTTTTGCCCGCCGTTTTTCCCCTTTAGTGATTGGCTACCTATGGGTAATTCAAACTGTCTTGAAAGGTATAATAGACCTGCTTCTGTCATATGCGTTATCTCTGACAATAATCCGAGAAGCTGTACCAATGTAGAGATTGGAAATAAAGAACTGTGTTTCATCAACAAAGATCTGATCCTTGACTACTTTGAGCAGAAGTCTCACATTAGGTTCCCATGGAAATCAGCTTGCCTTCCTGCAGAACTAGTATGCTGAATATGATTTTTTTAGGGTTGCCAACCTACAGGTGGGGTCTGGAGATCTCCTGGAATTACAACTAAGCTCCAAACTACAGAGATCAGGTCAATGGCTGCTTTGGAAAGTAGAGTCCATGGCATTATGCCTTGCTTAGGTCCCTCCTTCCTGGAAGAAAACAAAACATTACTGGGCTTCTGTGTATTGGGCTGGCCTTGGTTCAGGTGGGCTAGCAAAAGTGCCTGTCCACCTTGCACTTTTGAGTGTTTTGCTAGGCTTCTACTGCCCTTGCTTCTTAAAAAACCCCTACTGGGATTCTCTGTTGTGACACTGGTTAGTTCTGTTGGGTTTACACTGCTGCCACATTGGCACTGGGCTGTGCTGCTGAGCATTATTGCACTGATTCTGGTGTCCTTGCTACCCCCCTACCCCTCGCTCAGATTATGATTCTGTGCTTGACATCAGTCCTGTTGAGCTGGCATTTGCCACAGTGGCACTGGGTTCTGCTGCTGGGGAGTAGTAGGTTGGCACTGGGTTGTGCTGCTGGGCACTATTGCACTGGTTTTGCTGTCCTTGCAACCCCCTTCCCCTCACTCAGATTGTAATTCTGTGCTTGACATCAGTCCTGTTGAGTTGGCATTTGCCACAAAGGCACTGCATTCTGCTGTTGGGTACTAGTACATTGCACTGGTTCTGCTGTCCTGGCAGAAATGCCCCCCGCACCCCAGTTTCTACTTCAGATATCCTCAGATTTGACCTGAGTCTTGTCGGATATTGGCAATGGATTTTAGCAGTCCATTTGGCAAACTCACTCCTGATTTCAAAAAAATTGTAGAAAAGTGTGATAGGGTACATTTGTCTCATTAAACTGATTCTAAAATTAAATGTGCTTGCAGCTATAGATGATATGAAATTAGCACAATAAATTAATTGAATAAAACTACCACTATTTTATTTAATTTATATTTATTGATTTTTATGATACGATTTATACCTTTTTTGAAATGCAAAGTTAACTAATGAATGAAATCATTTTAAAAGGTGCAGCCCTCCGCTAACCTCCGCTCCCACAAAGTGGCCCCCGAGCCAAAACAATTACCCACCCCTGGTTTAAGATAAAGGATGTGATTCCAGTTCTTTTCTTATCATCAATAATTGTTTATAAACCTTCATATTGCCAAATTTTTTATGCTTAGATTCTAGAGATGCAATTTTGGCTTTAAGTTCATTAATGTGTGTGTCTTTCTGTTTTTTGCAGGCTATATCTAAAGAGATGCATTTGCCCCGTATAACAGCCTTCATAGCATCCCAGTGTATTAAAGGGGATGTGTCTGCTGAAGAATAGAGTTCAAAGAAGTCTTGTAGATCTTTTTCTATAGTTGTGTAACTGGGCTCTTTAAATAATAAAGATTTGTTTAAGGACCAGGAGTATGTTTTCTTTTTTGAAAAAGGCAACAAGAGCTTGCATTCCACCCAGGAGTGGTCTGACCAAAGATTATAAGTGATAACAGAGTCCTAAGCGTGTTGTATTAAATCATGAGAAGCTAAAACATAATCAATTCTGGTGTATATATTGTGTACAGACGAATAATAGGTGTAGTCACGTTCTTTCGGATGATGCCGTCCTCCATACATCAAAGAGACTATATTTTTGCAATAAACTAACAAGGTCTGAGTGTCGTTTTCTAAGAGTATGTTTATGTTTAGAGACATAAGAGCGATCTAGATAAGGGTCCATAATCAGATTTAAATTGCCTCCCAATAGTATTTTACCTTCTGCAAAAAGTTGAAGTTTACTAAAAGTGTCATTTAAGAAAGCAATTTGGTTGTCATTGGGCGCGTATATCGATGCCAGAGTAAACTGTTGATCATCTAGTAAACCTTTTATAAAGATATAGCGCCCCTTCTGGTCTCACTCTACAGCTTCACATTTAAATCTGGTGGTCTTCGATACCAAAATGCCTACCCCCCCCCCCCCGTGACTCAGAATTTCCCAGAGCATGAAATTGTTGTCCCCACCATGATGAGGGTAGAACCTTAGAAGTTGTTAGTTTTAAATGAGTTTCTTGTACAAACAAAATATTGGCACGTTGCTTATTTAAAAGTGAAGTAACTCTCTTGAGCTTGATACAATTATTAAGACCTCTACAGTTAACAGTGAGTATTTGGGGACAATTTGACATTAGTTACCGTTAAATAAGCCTTAACATTAAAAGCAGTATACCCTTGAAAGTCAAATGACTCTATATCCGCATATAATGAACCAAATATTGACCTATCTATAGAGTTAACTGCAGCAGAAGCTGAATAGAGAAAAACCTGATTTGAGTGAGCAACAAGCCAACAGTGCAGAAATGGAGAAATAACATCATTTCAGTAAGGTGTAGAAAAAAATACCAATAAAAAGAGTAAGAACATCAGTGAATGGAAACTTATCACAAACCCTACACTGCACCTTAACCCAGAGCTCCATTGGGGCCGGAGTGCGCCGGGGCGCCACTCCAGGAGAGAGGAGGCCGGGGGGTGGGCACATAAACAAGCCCCGCCTCCCAGCTCGCTTTCCGTGGCCCGTGCTTTGGCACGGAGCCAGAGGAAAGCCTCCCCCCCGCAGCTCACTCTCCCCGGCCCGCGCTTCAACACGGAGCCGGAGGAAAGCCTCCCCCCAGCTCGCTCTCCCTGGCCAGCGCTTCGGTGCGGAGCCGGAGGAAAGCCTCCCCCCACTCACACTTCCCGGGCCGCAGCAGGCCACCGCCTGGGGAGAAGCCCCCATCCCTCCCCCCTCTCACCCTTCCTGAGCTGTGGCAGGCCGCCGCCCGGGGAGAAACCCCCACCCCCTCCCCCCTCTTGCTCTTCCCGGGCAGCGGCAGGCCACCGCCCAGGGTGAAGCCCCCATCCCTCCCCCCTCTCGCTCTTTCTGGGCTGTGGCAGGCCGCCACCCGGGGTGAAGCCCCCATCCCTTCTCCCTCTCGCTCTTCCCCCCTCTCGCTCTTCCCGGGCCGTGGAAGGCTGCCACCCGGGCAGAAGCCCCCATCCCTCCCCCCTCTCATTTTTCCCAGGCCGGGGCAGGCCGCTGCCTGGGCAGAAGCCCCCATCCCTCCCCCCTCTCGCTGTTCCCCCCTCTCGCTCTTCCTGGGCCGCGGTAGGCTGCCGCCCGGGCAGAAGCCCCCATCCCTCCCCCCTCTCACCTTTCCCGGGCCAGGGCAGGCCGCCGCCTGGGCAGAAGCCCCCATCCCTCCCCCTCTCACTCTTTCCCCCCTCTCGCTCTTCCTGGGCTGCGGCAGGCCACCGCCCGGGCAGAAGCTCCCATCCCTCCACCCTCTCACTCTTCCCAGGCCACGGCAGGCCGCCGCCCGGGGTGAAGTCCCCATCCCTCCCCCCTCTCGCTGTTCCCGCCCGGGGTGAAGCCCCCATCCCTTCTCCCTCTCTCTCTTCCCCCCTCTTGCTCTTCCCAGGCCGTGGAAGGCCGCCGCCCGGGCAGAAGCCCCCATCCCTCCCCCCTCTCACCTTTCCCGGGCTGCAGCAGGCCGCCGCCTGGGCAGAAGCCCCCATCCCTCCCTGCTTACCATTCCCGGGCAGGTGGGGGGAGGGAGGGAGGGAAAAGCTGGGCCCAGTGCCCAAGCAAGTGGGGGGGGAAGGGAGGGAAACACCGGGCCGAGTGGCTGACAGCCACTCAGCCCGAGGGGGGGGGGACAGAAGCACCTTGTCTGTCTGTCTGTCTCTTTCTTTTCTTTTTTCTTTCCTTCTCTCTCTCCCCCACCTACCTACCTACCTTCCTGTTCCTTCCTTCCTTCTCTGTCTCTCTCTCCCCCATCTACCTACCTTCCTTCCTGTTCCTTCCTTCCTCCCCCCCTCCCTCCCTCCCTCCCTTTCTTTCTTTCTTTCTTCTGACACACTTCCGGTGACATCAGGGGTATGTGGCCTTCTGACACTTCCGGTGATGTCAGGGGGTGTGGCATATGCAAATAAGTTATGCTAATGAGCTCCTGCACCTCTTTTTTTATGAAAGGACCCCTGCCTTAACCTATGTTTATGGCACAAAAATGAGTTATACCCATCACCCCTTCACTCTAAAACAGCAAAAAGAATCAGTGCAAGCTGATCCAGATATGCAACGGGAGATTGGTTTTGATACGCTTGCTTATTTTTCATTAAAGCTTTTAATATAAACAAAAAAACAGAACAAGAAGAAACTCCCCCACCCCACCCCAACAGAATAAACAACATCCCATCCCCCAACCCTCTCCTGCAAACCAAATAACATTCCAAACCTCTTAAAGAGGTTATCATTGGAAGCTTACTAAAAAAGTACAAAGGGATAGATGGAATTTTCCCTCTCTCCCAGATATATTGTTGTAGGAGCAATAGGAACTATGACCCTCGCTTCCCCCCAATATAATAAATGATTAATGGAACAGATAATAACATTGATTAAGTAGTAAATCATACAATGAGACAATTCAGTGCATTAAGAACCAGAAAAAGGCAATACGTGAGCTAGCAATAAAGATACCATTGTAAATTAGATTAATTTATTAGCAGGTACAAAATTCATTTCTTTGGAACTCTCTTCCATGGTATACTTTGAGGCTTTATGACGGCATCCTTAACAAGGGAAGAATGAAGAGAGGGAGGAAGGGTAATATTTAATGAGCGTAAAAGAACGCCTCTGCTTTCAAGATCTGTAGGTGTAAGAGGTTTTCCTTGATTTATGACCAGCAGCCTGTCAGGTGGAGACCAAAGGTAAGAAATTTTTGCTTCTTGCAGACAAGTTGTAACCCCCTTCCGATCACATTCTCATTGTAAAGTCTTTGTAGCTTAAGTCCTGATAAACATGTATATTTGAGTTCTGGAAGATATACATTTTCTTGAGGTTGGCTTCTTTAAGAATCCAATTTCTTGTGCGGTAGTCTGGAAAGCGTGCCACAATGTCCCTGGTATAATTAGGCTTGTTGTTGATGTAGGAACCCCGTCTATAGGCATGATCTACCAGAGGCACGATTCCTGCCTCAAGGTTTAAAATAGATGAAAGCCACGGGCCAGGGCTCTTTTTCGGCCAGAACGCACCGGAACAGCGTTCCGGCTGGCATCCAAGCCTGCCCCGTCCCTCCCCGCCGGCAGGAAAGGGCCCTGCGCTCTGGATCTCCACATGGAGATTGAGCGCGAGGTCTGGCCTCCCGGCTCTTTGCCCTCAAAGGGAGATTTCCCTTTAAGGGCAAAGAGCAGCCAGGAAGGGGCCCCGCGCTCTGGATCTCCACGCAGAGATTGAGCACGAAGTCGGGCCTCCCGGCTCTTTGCCCTCAAAGGGTAAAGAGCAGCCGGGAAGGGGTCCTGTGCTCCAGATCTCCGTGTGGAGATTGAGCACAGGGTCGGCCTCCCGGCTCTTTGCCCTCAAAGGGAGCTTTCCCTTTAAGGGCAAAGAACAGTCAGGAACGGGCCCCAGCTGTCACAGCTTGCTCCATCAGGCTTGTCGCTGTGCCTAGGCTCTCGCTGCACCCGCTAAGTGCCTCTCCCCCATCTCTTTTCCCTCTCTCCCTCTTTCTTTCTTTCTCCCCCTCCCTCCCGCTTTCTTCTTTCTTCCTTCCTTTCTCTTTTCCCCCCTCCCTTCCACCCATCCTCCCTTCCTTTCTCTTTTTTTTCCCTCCCCCTTCCTTCCTTTCTTTTTTTCTTTTTCTTTCTCTCTCTCTCTCTCTCTCTCACACACACACACACACTCCCCACCTTTCTTTCCCCTTCCCTCCCTTCTCTTTTCTTTCTTTCTCTCTCTCCCTCTTTCTTTCTCCCTCCCTCCCTCTTTCTTCTCTCTCTCTCTTTTCTTCCTTCCTTCCTTTCTCTCTCTCTCTTCCCTTCCCTTCTCCCCTCCCTCCCTCCCTTCCTTTCTTTCTTTCTTGTAGTTTCATTTTGCTCTTTTTTGTTGTTAAAAAAACTATTGGAAAAGGGGAGGGATGTAAAAAAGCAGGGAGCCCAGGAAATGCTGGTTTTGATGATATCTTCAATTCTTGAGAATCTCTTCAGTTTTCTCATGGCCTCTTCTGTTTAAGAAAAGTAAGTTTGAAGCCTGAGTGTAGCTAGTTCATTGTTGTGTCTTGTTGGGAATGGCTTGCAAATATATGTGTGTCTAAAGTCTGTATTAAAGTAGTTTGGTGCTAACTGCCATGCAAGAAAAAACATCTGTAAAAGTAGCTTCATTGTTGTGTGTGTTGGCAGAACACTTGACTGTTGCATGGGGGACTTTGGGGGACATCTGCAGAGAAACAGAGTTGTAACTGAAAGTGAGCATGGTCAGCAGCACTTTGGAGATTGCCTGTTTTGTGAAATTTTAAAAAGTGGGCAGAGTTTCTGAAGAAGATGATTGTCCCTTTTCTCCTGCCACTGGGCTGACATCTGTCTTTAATGGGCCAGCAAAGTTGATGTTCTTAAACGTCCTAATAAGAGAGATTTCTGCTTCTGAGGAGTTGATGTCCAACGATTGGTGATCTTGTGATGGTAGTGATACTCTGATGTGGTAAAGACCACCTGTTCAAAGGATCATTTTACCTGTGGGACAGACTCTGCATGGTAACCACTCCACTGGTACATAATTGCTTATAAAAATATTATAGTGTAATAATTCAGGTGGGTAGCCGTGTTGGTCTGAAGCAGCAGAACAAAGTTGGAGTCCAAAGTTTCATCCAAGGTATAAGTTTTTGTGTGCATGCACGCTTCTTCCATCTGAAGAAGTGTGGTTCCATCTGAAGAAGTGTTGGTGGCACATGAAATCTTATACCTTGAATAAATTTTTGTACCTTGAATAAAAATAGTCCACAAACTACTCCCATCCAGTGCATCCGCAAACCTAGGGTTGTTCTGCCAGTAAAGTAGGGTTGCCAACTCCAGGTTGAGGAAATCCCTGGAGATTTGAGAGTGGAGCCTGAGGAGGGTGGGGTTTGGGGGAAGGAGGGACCTAAGCAAGGCATAATGCCATGGACTCCACTTTCCAAAGCAGCCATTAACCTGATCTCTGTAGTTTGGAGCTTAATTGTAATTCCAGGGGATCTCCAGACCCCACCTGTAGGTTGGCAACCCCAAAAATTCATATTCAGCAGGAAGGCAAGTTGATTTTTATGGGGACCTAACCTTTAGGAACTGATTCCAATCCAGTGTGGGAATAATTGTTGGACATAAAATATTGGTTCAGGCAAGATTTTGTATAGATGGGACAGAAAATAATGTTTTTATTGGTTTTGTCAAAACTGTTTTGACACCAAACAAGGTAAACAGAATAAGAAGCGAAAGGTGGGTGTGGCTGGATGACCACTCTTCTGGTAACATGGTGTGTGGCCTAATATGCTAATGAGTTCCTGCTGTTTCTACAAAAAGAGCCCTGCTTGTGGCAATAAAAATACTGAGTTCAGTGTTTCCTTTGGCAGACTCAAAAAAGCCTCTAAATTTCAAATTGTGAAAACGTGCATCATTTTCAAGGTCTATGATCTTAGTTTTAATCCAAGCATCATTTGCTTGGAGATCTTGAACCTCCGTTTGCAAAGTTGTACATTGCTCATGGGCATTGTCAGCCGCTTGAGATACTGACTGGAGGTTCTCTGATAATTCCTGGAGCTGTTCAGTCAGAGGTTTAAGAAGATTTTCCACCCTCAGAGCAAAGCGGTCTTCAAGGTTGTTTAATATAGTAAGCAGTTCTGACCAGGGGCGTAGACTTTGTAAATCCCGGGGGGCTGTTTCATGCGTGCGCGCTTTGCGCGCACGCACAGGACCATGTCCCCGCTGCTTCTCCCCCCCCCCGGCCCCAGGGAGGCGGGAGGGCAGGCCGGGGGTGGAGGGGAAGGAGAGGCGGCGACGGCAGCCAGCTGGCCGGCTGACTGGCCACTGGCGGGCACTCCATTTTGCCGGGGGTGGCTGAGCCCCCCCTGGGAAATTTCGGGGAAAGCTCGAGCCCTTGAGCCCCCCCCCCCGTAGTTGACGCCTATGGTTCTGACGAGATCGGCTGGGCCTCCTCAGTTGGGTCTGAGATAATTGCGGCCACCATCTTGGAAGAGGATAGTTGCACCAGGGCCCTAGGACTGTTCTTATCTCCCTTCGGAAAGTATGCCTTTACCAAATTCGTGGAAGACTTGTTAGCTTTATTTTTGTTTGTGCCTTGCTTCTTCTTTATTTTCAAAGATTTAAGATGAGTTACTCACGTTCCAGCAATGAATATTGGGGGGAAAGAACGGGAGCCAAAGTCCTAGGCGTCCATTAACATCAGCGCGACGCCGCACCCCCATAAATGGATTTCTGATGGCTGTAGATTTTCCTGCTGATATGGCTGGTGCTCTAGTTGATATTCCTGGTTGACTTCTGGGATGAGGAAATGACCCAGGCAGTTGACACAATTTATTCTAGCTGCCCTCTTTCAGATGTTCTATCCTGCTAATTCCCTTGGTATGCTGAGGACCTGCAGGCTATGAAAAGACAAAGCAGATGGCTAGAGCAGCAGTGGAGAAAGACTTATGATGGATCTAGCAAGACATGGGTGAGAGCTCACTTTAAAACCTACTCTATAGTGATGATAGCAGAAAAGAAACAGTACTTCACCTCACTGTGTCCACACAATGTAGGCTTGCAGAATTCTTCCAGGTGGTCAGAAGGCAATTATATACATGTGTTTAAGGATATGGATAATTGATAAAGGTGGAAAACTTGAATAAATAAAAATTCAAAAAAAAAAGAGAAGGCAATTGGAATCGGGCCTGCAGGAGAAGGTGGACTGTTTGGCCTGCTGTGACCAGTTTGTTGAACACTTTGTGGATAAAATCTCTTGTATCAGTATCGATTGGGACCCTACATTAACAGTAGGTGCTGGCTTGTCCAGTTTGCATGGGATACCTTTCAGCTTATTCAGTCTAAGGATGTGGACTGGCTTCTTGGAAGTCTACCATCTGCTTATCTTGTTGGGTAGGCATTTTATATTTTATGGTTTCTCTAACTGAAAGTTCAAAATAACACTGATTAAATAACTTCCACGTAATTTAATAGATTGAAATTAGATTTCTTCAGAATTTTTAGACTGATAAGTGCTCTCTAAATCTTGATTTTAAGACTGTTTTATCCTTTTACTTAAAGAACTATGAGGGAGGATATACAGGTTTAATGGGTCAGAAGAAACTATTTGTAGTGTTCTGGTCAGTGAGTACATTGTTGACAAGCACTTGGGAAATTCGCTCTTATTTTTAATATTATTAATGTTTTTGTTTTATTAACCTACACGAAATTAAATAATTTTAAGTGAAATCCTAAACTATGTTATACCTTTCTAACCCCAATTTACTTCAATGGACTTCATCACTGAGACTCAAGATGGATTAGAACCACTTTATAATGGTCCCTCCTAACCCTGAAAGGGATCGTAAAAGACTGTCATGGTCAATGGTGTCAAACATCATTGAGAGGTCAAAAAAAATTAACACAGTCACACTCCCCCTAAAACTCAAGCAGATTGGACATTTGAAGTTCTGTGTTTTTCCCCTCCAGAAAATAGATCTTTGGTGCCATCTAGTGAGGGGATGCAAAATAAGACAAACTATTCCTGAAATATCTCACAGCAGAGTTAAGAGGAATTTCTGAATCTTTCCTTACCCAATTTCTCCTTTAAATCCAATATTCCATTCCTTTTCCTCTTTCAAGGAATCTTGTTATGTACTGACCATGCGGTCGCCATGTGCTCCAGTAATGGCGACCGCCATGTGACCAGAGCACATGGCCAAGAAACTACCTGAGCTTCAGCCAGGTAGAACAAAGGCCAGGTGGATTCGAAGCGGCCACCAATCATGTACCTAGGTTTCTCCCAGGGAACCTATGAGATGTAAATAGACTGATAATAGCCTATCAGGCCAGTTGGG
This sequence comes from Lepidodactylus listeri, assembly GCA_029233225.1. NCBI lineage: Eukaryota > Metazoa > Chordata > Lepidosauria > Squamata > Gekkonidae > Lepidodactylus > Lepidodactylus listeri. Next base: position 25,719,592 of record JARCFY010000012.1, read on the forward strand.
CGAGGTCAGGGGATTGTCCCTGACCAGCATAAAAGGAGGGCTCGGAGCCCTGGGTTGTATGCTTCATCTGGACCAGCAATAAAGATCTAGCTGTTTCACTGTTCCATGGACTCCCGACTCCAATACTTCTCAAATCTGGAGTCTGTTTTGAGTCAATTCTGCTTTGATCAAAAGATAAATTCAAAGAGAGGAGGGGCCAGAAGGGAGGTTTTACAAAATCCCAGAATTTCATTCTGCAGATGCTCAGAGGAGGACAATGTCTTCCCAAACCGTCCCTCCTGCTAGAAGACCCTGTGCTGAGTTACATAAAAATAGATCCTTCAAGGGCTGAAGTTCTGAAAAGGTATACAGAAGTGTAGCCAAAATTACAGAGAGAAATTCTTCTTTTGAAACAGAAAAGGGGAATCAATAGCTATATGTAAAAAAAACCCCAAATTTTGGGGGGAGGAGAATCCACTCCCCTAACAGTGCTGTCTTTCAACTAGACATTGGACTCTGGGGATGAGTTCAGACCAAAATTCAGCATGTGTCCTTTCACAAGTAAGTGATGCATATTGGGCCATACTGGGAAGAAAAAGCACCACCTTAGCCGGGCTGGGAGCCACAGGGTTGTACACTTTCTATCTGAGACAGTTGCTTTAACTATGATGACACGCAGCTGGGTGTATATTCATTTGCCACCTGCGGGGGCCCCCTGCCCCCTGCTGCCCCCCCCCCATGTGGCCTGCTATAGTTGGCACGGATTGCAGCGGCCAGCAGGGGTCGCCCTTGTGGCTTGCCTCTGTAGATTTCATCTATTGTCGCCTGCCAGGGTCGCATCTGAGGCTCACTTCCATTGGCTGCTGCCTGTTGGGGCTGGTCAGGTGGCCCGTTCTGGTCATGTGGCCTGTCCTCATAAGCACAGTAATCCTTTGCCATCACCTGTTCCGCCACTGCCACCTGGTAGGCTGTGCAGCTCCCACGGGGAAGTTGGCGGCATGGAGATCAGACTGTGAGGGTCAAGAGCAGGTGGCAGTGACATTGTGCAATCTGACAGTGCAGCCCAGGAGGTGGAAGTGTCCCCGAGTGGCCGGCCTGTGGGATCTTCGGCACAGGGAGACTGGGTCCCTCACCAAAAGCTTTTACACCTGTCTGGGTGAGGCTAAGCCTGGCATCCACCACCACAGTGAAAACGGTCCTGAGCGACACTGTCAGCTGGCAAAGGACTAAACAGCCCCCGGTGTTCCTGGAATAACGCCATCCTCCTGCCCTCTTGGTGCGAGACCTCTTGGTAGGGCCTCTTGGTGTGAGACCATATCTAGTCTGTGCTCAGGACACTGCACTGGCTGCCTATAGAGTACCGCATCCAATTCAAGGTGCTGGTTTTAACCTTTAAAGCCCTATGTGGTCAGAGGCCTGCGTACCTAAGGGACCACCTTTCCCCACATATACCCCAGAGAGCACTGCGGACAGGCACTCAACATCGCCTGACCGTCCCTGGCCCTAGAGAGGCCAGGTTAGTGACCACCAGAACCAGGGCCTTCTCAATGGTGGCTCTTCACTGGTGGAATGAGCTCCCAGAAGACATCAGGGCTCTGCAGGACCTTTTGCAGTTCTGCAGGGCCTGCAAAGTGGAGCTCTTCCGCCAGGCCTTTGTTAGAAGTGGAGGACTTGGCGCTGTCTCCAGTCCCAGACTTAAGAAGATGGCACCACAGAGTTTAGACAGATAGAGAGGTCAGGACACACAGAGCGTCCTTTTTTTCCTGCTATCTGATACTTTCCTTTCCTCTCTCTCCTCTCTCACGCATGCAAGAAGGTGCTTGATCTCCATCTTGCACCGTGGAGGCTGGACATGTGTCCAGCATCCAACACCATCCAGCTAGTCAGAATAGGTAATCCATATCTATCTCTTACCTGCACTCTCAAGCATGTATTTCCTTTAATAAATGTTACTTAGTTTTAGATTGACTCTGTGTGACTCTGTAACTCTGTTGCCACACCAAGCCCTACGCTTTGCTGCGTTTAAGCCTTTGTGCACTCTATTTCCGTGGTTCCCTGGCAGTACTTAGTCCAGTGGATCCAACAGCCTTTAATTAGGAGCCACCACTGGGGGAAATAGCCACTGGAAAAGCAGCTGGTTGAATTCTTCTGGCCCGGGAAATCGGCTGGTGGAAGCCTCCTGGCCTGGGATACTCAGGTTGCTACTTTCTGGGTTGGATGTTCTGTATTGCCACCATCTTCTGTGGCTTTATTCTGTCAATTTTATGTAAATGTATTCTATTTTAACTTATGTATGGTTTGACGATTTTAACTGTTGTTAGCTGCCTTGAGCTGGCTCTGCTGTTTAGGCGGGATATAAATTTAAATAAATAAATGTACATTCGTTGTGATAGACACCTCTCCCCAGTTGTGCAATACAAAGGCCTGCTCGATGAGACTAAAACATAATGGAGCCAGCCTTGTTTTGCACAGTGGAAACCCAGATGTAACAGTCAGGAAGAGGGTAAAGAAAAAGATCATCCAAGGGGAGGTTTCCTATGGGGTGGAACTCTCAGCCTCTGTCACCTTCCAGGAGAGACTCAGGGATTCTCTTGTCCTCTCAGAAGAACATAAGAAGAGCCCTGCTGGATCAAACAAGTGGTCCATCTTGTCCAACATCCTGTCTCACACAGTGGCCAACCAGTTCCTCTGGAGGGCCAACAACATGGCATAGAGGCCGAGGCCTTCCCCTGATGTTGCCTCCTGGCTCTGGGATTCAGAGGTCGACTGCCTCTGAATGTAGAGGTTCCCCTCCATCACCATTGCTAGTAGCCACTGATAGACCTATCCTTCATGAATCTAATACTCTTTCAAAGCTGTCTATTCCAGTGGCCATCATTCCATTCTTTGGCAGCAAATTCCACATTTTAATTACCTGCTGTGTAAAAAGTATTTCCTTTTTTCTGCCCTGAATCTACTACCCATCAGCTTCACTAGATGCCCTCAAGTTCTAGTATTTTGATAATTTTTTTTGTCAGCTCTCTCCACCTCATGCATAATTTTAGAAATCTCTATCATGTTCCCCCTTAATTGTCTCTTTTCTAAACTGAAAAGTCCCAGACTCTTCAGCCTCTCCTCAAAGGGAAGGTGCTCCAACCCGCTAATCAGCTACCTTCTACACTTTGTCCAGGTCTGTGATGTCCTTTTTGAGATACGGTGACTTGAACTGTACACAGTATTCCAAATGAGGCTGCACCATAGATCTATGCAGGGGCATCACAATATCATCCATTTTACGTTCAATCCTTTTCCTAATAGTCCCAAGCATAAAGTTTGCCTTTTTTTACTGCTGCAACTTAGAGCTGACGCTTTCATTGAGCTATATACTGTGACCCCATGATCTTTTTCCCCGCTCAGTCTCAGCAAGTTCAGACCCTATTCACCTATACTTGAATTTGGGATTTTTTGACCCAGTGTGCATTACTTAACACTTACCAACACTGAACTTAATTTGTCACATTGTCACCTACTCACCCAATTTGGGGTGTTCCTCTTGGAGCTCTTCAAAGTCAGCTTTGGGGGGACTTCCGGTGGTACCCGATGGCAATAGCTGCCTGAATCCCGCACTCTCTCTCCTTACCAACGATGCTGGCATTAGAGAACCTCTCCAAACCTCTCTTCTCTGCATGGGGACGAAACTACTCCCCCCCCAAAATACCAAAAAATCGAAGCCAAATGAGAAAGGTACGTCAAAAGAAAGATCCTTTTTAAAATTGGGCCTGACGGAAGACGAGGCACTTAAAATGGCGGCGGAACATAATGGGGGAGAGACGGCAAAGCAGTCGAGCTTAACGCGACTTTAAACAACATGGAAAAGAACTGTCTTCATCACATGGCCAAAATGTTTAAGCCAGTCTATGACAGATTAGACTCTCTTCAATTGAATATAATAGAAACCAAAAATATTGCAGAATCAGCTATGAATAATAGTTTAGCTAATCAAAATGCTATTCAGACGCTCCAAATAACTGACGATCTCTTAGCGGAAAAAACAATGCGGCTAGAGCTCTCGGCCAGGCAAAATAATTTAAAATTAAGGGGGATAGGAGAGAAAGTTGAAGGACACGATGATTTAACTACGCATATTGTGAAATGGCTAAGGCAGCAGGTTGATACTGACAGGGACATTTCTACAGCAGTTACAAAGGCTTACAGGCTTGGTTCCCCTGCTATTTTAAAAGTCCGTCCAGCGAGAGATATCATGATCACTTTATTGGATCTCAGATACAGAAGGCATATTCTTAACGTTGTTAAACAAAAGGGTCATCTCAACTACAATGGCTTTGACGTGGAAATCTATCCGGATCTACCAAAGGAGGCACTTCAAAAAAGGCAGGAACTCAAACCGATCACCTCCCAACTATTAGAAGCGGATATTAAATATTCATGGATCTCTCCTCTCGTCATTCAAGTCGTTCATAAAGGCAAAGCCCTCAAGATTTCTTCAGTGGAGGAAGGCTTTTCGGCTTCACGTTTTCTTGACATAGCCACCCCCATGGAGCTCAGCAAAAGATCAAATAAAAGAAGACTCTCATCACCTTCACCACCTCCAACAGAACTGAGACTGCATCAGCATCTAACGCATTGAGTTCGTTTTATTGTTTACTGATTTTGGAGCAGCATACCTAAAATTACAGTAACATTCACTTTTTCTCTATAGAATGAGAAAGTTCTTATTTTGTTCTTCACCTTTCTTCGGAGGGTTCATATATGTCTAGTTATTTTATATTTGAAATTAATCTAAGGTTATAGTTAATCAATTTAATATTGTGTACATTATACTTACAAAAGTTCATTGATTTATTGAATTTTTATGCAATTTGGAAGGGAGGGGGAGGGGGTGGGTTAGGGAGAGAGGGGGATTTATCTTGGTCCTTTGAAGTTAGTGTCTCTCAATAATTGGTGCTGGGAAAGAGAGGGAAAGAAGAGAGGCAAATTCCCAGCCTCCTGAGGGGATTCTGATACCCCAGGAGTTAAGAGGGATGCAAAGTTACAAGCTACTAGTTTTATCAACATAATTAATTACTTACTGATTCTTAACTGAGATAAAGTGTTTGTTGTTTTCTAAATTAATTTACACCTGATTACTTCAATACTTTTATAGGAATCAATTTACTCATCTGTGATTTTATTAACAGCAGAATAAGACTTCCTACCATTACACTGAGATACTAGGAGGGGCTATTGAAATTTATCACAAAGGTAGTAAGCTCCCAACTAATTTGTTCATACTATTTACAGTCTTACACAATTTCTAGAAAATTAAAGTACATTGATTGCTCAATGAGTACCAGAAATTCATTCCTTTGAACCTTCTTCAGTAACTGGACATTGTAGAAGAACAGTGCACTCTAGTGGTTAAAATAAGGTATAGAGAAAACTTTTTCAATTGCTTTTTATATCAGTGTTGGTAAGTTGTTTAGGGGAATTTATTAAAGCAAACATGTCAGATGAATTACATATTATTTCTACTAATGTAAAAGGTTTGAACCATGTTTTAAAAAGAAAGTGGGTACTCACAAATCTATTGAGGTTAAAACCCTCAATAGTTCTATTACAAGAAACTCATCTTAAGAAATCAGATGTAAAAGTTTTTAATACTAACCAATTTTTATCTCAATACACCGCTGCAGGAAGCTCCAAATCTCGTGGAGTAGCCATACTTCTTAACCACACAGTTCGTTTTGACTTAGCTGGCAAAAAGCAGGACCCAGAAGGTAGATACCTCTTCATAAAAGGGCATTTGGAAGGTAAGCTGACCACCATTGCCACACTATACGCTCCAAACGAAGACCAAGTACTATTTTTAGAAAACACACTAAAACTTCTTAGTGATTTCTCAGAAGGGGACATCATTTTAGGAGGAGATTTTAACTTAGTAATTGATAATGTGTTGGACAAATCAAAAACTACAGTAATCTTACCAAACTCCAAATCTAGGTTCTCCAAATTAGCAAATATGCTTGAGGATTACAGACTAACTGACATATGGAGAACCTCACATCCACTGGAAAAAGACTTTACTTTTTTCTCAGACCGTCATAAAACCTATTCCAGGATAGACCTACTTTTGCTGTCCGAATCACTTCAAGGCAGAGTTATCTCCACCACAATAGGCCCAATTCAGTGGTCTGATCACGCATGGGTGAGTTGCAAGTTAACACTTGGGGACCAAAATAACAAACATACGCAGTGATCCTTGAACACTTCTTTATTAAATAACCCAGATCTTAGATCTGAAATAGAACAAGCCATAAAATTATATTTCGAAGAAAATGACACTAATGAAGTCTCTCCAGTGATTTGCTGGGATGCGATGAAACCATCTCTTAGGGGAGTGCTTATCTCCAAGGCTGCATTTCTGAACAAACAAAAACAAAAAAAGTGTAGAGGTATCTTAGACAGGATCAAATCACTAGAACAGACTCAAAAAGAAGCAGGCTCCAACAAGACATTACAAAAGTTAAATCTAGAAAGAAAAGCTTTACAGTTGCTAGAAATTTCTTCAATTAAAAGACAATTTAGTTTTACGAAGCAAAAATATTGGCAAAAATCACCCAGGTCTATGAAACTCCTTTCTCATAAGGTTAAGGAGATCAAAAAACAATCCCAGATTAAAGCTTTGAAGGACAACTCTGATAAGGTTGTCACAAATTCTAAAGAAATACTTACCGTTCTGGAAGAATTTTATTTTAAATTATACACACCTCAAAAGGTGAACGAAGAAACCTTTCAAAACTCTTTAAGGGATTTTCCCATACATTCAAAACTTGACCCCCAACATAGGACACTTTTGGAGGAACCTATAACTATTGAGGAAGTACAGCAAGCTATCAAATTACTAAAAAACAACAAATCTCCTGGACCAGACGGTCTACCTGCTGAATACTACAAAGTTTTTTCAGAACACACTGCAACCTATCACAAAGGCCTTCAATCACATTTTAAACACAGGAGAAATGCCACCTTCTTGGAAACAAGCCATCACAGTAGTTTTACCAAAACCTGGCAAGGACCCTCTATTGCCCAAATCATATCGCCCTATTTCCCTTCTTAATCAGGATTTAAAATTATTTACCTCCATCCTAGTCAAACGTATTAACACCTTCATTCCACGTTATATACACAGCAACCAGGCAGGGTTCATACCTCACAGGGATCTAGCAGACAATACGATAAAAACGCTCAATATACTTCACCACTGCAAAAAGCAAAAAGTTCCAATAGCACTTTTATCATTAGATGTTGAAAAGGCCTTTGATTCTGTTTCTTTCCATTATCTTTTTTCTGTTTTGCAAAGAATGGATTTCGGCCCTAAATTTATTTGAATTATTCACAGTCTTTATGATAACCCAACAACATCCATTAAAGCCAATGGTTACAGATCAAAGCCACTAGTACTTGGTAGAGGAACGAGACAGGGTTGCCCGTTATCCCCCCTGCTCTTCGCCATAGCGGTAGAACCTTTGGCACAGGCAATAAGATCGCACCCACAAATTACTGGAGTGAAAATTAAAGACACTGAACATAAAATATCTTTGTTTGCAGACGATATGTTATTGCACTTAACAAACCCAACTACCTCAATTACAGAACTAATGCAGCTGCTTCATTCCTTTGGCTCAGTCTCAGGTCTGCATGTGAATAACTCCAAATCACAACTGCTACCTATTAATCTTACACCAGAAGAAAGAAACCTTATCCAAAAAATGTACAATTTTGAATGGGTATCTACCCACATGAACTACTTAGGAATCAAACTCACTGAAAATCTATCTAAGCTTCTAGACTTAAACTACACTACTATACACACTAAAGTTTGTACACTCACCTCGAAATGGTCAAAACTCAACCTCTCATGGCTAGAGCGTTTCAATCTAATTAAATCCTTCATTCTGCCGAAATACCTATTTTTATTTAGAACTCTTCCCATACATCTATCTGAGACATTACTGAAACGTTGGCAAGACAATCTATGGGGTTTTCTTTGGAATGGCAAAAAAGCTAGGATTAGCTTAAAGATGCTGAAACGATCTAAATCCAAAGGAGGCTTTGGTTTGCCACATTTATCCACTTATCATAAGGCGACGCTACTGGCTAATATAATCAAATTGATGAGACATACAAACCATATAGACTGGATCTCTATAGGGGTTGACTTGTTTGCACCATGCTCCATAGATTTTTTATTATGGGATTCAAAACCTATATTCCAATTGACCAATGACCACAATCCTTTTCTGATACCAATGCTTAAACTCTGGAGATCCAAATGCAAACAACTTATCCCTAAATTCTCCAAATTTGCTGATTTTACTTAACAGGCATGGTTCAGACAAACGACCAGTGATTCCTTTAGACTGAAATGGAAAAAGGCCAAACTATCACGGATTTCAGACATTGCAAACAGGAAAGGATTATTAAGCAAAGCTGAGATGGAAAGGAAACTACAGGCTCCAATTCCCTGGTTTCTTTATTTAGCTATACAGCATTTCAGCACCCAAATCGGTTTGACATCAATATTATCTCAAAAACTTACAGATTTTGAACTCATATTACAACTATTTGAAAACCATAATAAGGGTTTGATTTCTGCCTCATACATTTTATTTATTTTTTTTGTAAAAAAAATTTATTTTTCAAAACATTAAAAATAATACATTCATCTTATACAAATCCATTTTTCCATATTATATAACATTTTGTTCTGTTTGTATAATTTTGTTTTTATCTTGTATTAGCGGTTTCCCACCACATCTGAAGCATAACATATTTTCCACTCTATCTAAAATAGTAACACTTATATCTATGTTTACATCTCTGGTAACGGTCATATTTCTTAAAAATACTTATACACTAATTCTTACTTTCTATATTCTTATATAATTCTAAAATAAAAAACAACTTCATTATCTAATTATCCTTAATACATTCATATACTCTAATTCTATTGCTTTATATTATTATAACCATGTATAAATGCAATTTTTCATGTCCCAGTATTTTTCAACATATTCTTTCAAATCCTTCCAATCTTCTAAAAAGGTCTCTGAGTACAGATCATTCAACTTTCTAGTCCATTTATTCATTTCAGCCATATATAACAGTTTTTTCAACCATTCCCGCACCTCTGGTATTTTTTCATTTTTCCAATTTTGTGCATACACCATTCTTGCTGTTGTTATCATATACCATATTATTGTCCTTTTCTTTACATTTATCTCTTCTAATTTAAGTCCAAGCAATAACATTTCAGGCAACTTCTTAAATGTACATTTCAAGATTTTTTCCATTTCTGCATGTATTTTTGACCAATAAATCTTTGCTTTATCACAAGTCCACCACATATGATAAAAAGAACCTTCTTTCTTTTTACATTTCCAACATTTGTTAGACATATTCTGACCAATATTTGCAATTTTTTTTGGTGTCATATACCATCTATACATCATTTTAAAACAATTTTCTTTTAAGTTATAACACATAGATATACTCATAGCATTTTTCCATAAAAATTCCCAAGATTCCATTTCAATGTCTTTGTTAAAGTTTATCGCCCATTTTACCATTTGTTCTTTTACCATTTCATCAGCATTAAACCATTTTAGCAAAACTTTATACATTTTAGAAATCATTTTTTTCCCACCTTCCTCCCAAACTTGTTCTATTTCATTGTTTTTTTCCCTAAAGCCGTGTTTTTTATCATTTCTATACATTTCATATATTTGTCTATATCTTAGCCAACCATAAACAAAATCCATCTGATGCTGCTCCTTCAATTTGAAGTCTTTACCATGTCTTGTTAATAAGTCTCTATACTTCAGCCAATCTTGTCCTTTGTACCGTGATGCTGGATGCAATACTTCTGCAGGTACAATCCACATAGGTATCTCTTCTGAAAAAAAGTTTTTATATCTTGTCCACGTATCCATTAGTGTTCTTCTCAAATAATGATGTTTAAACATATTGTCCATTTTTGTTTTACCATAATACAAATATGCATGCCACCCAAATCTACAATCATGACCTTCCAGGGACAATAACTTTCTATCTTGTAACATAGTCCATGTCCCTACCCAGGTCAAACATACTGCATCATGGTATAACCTTAAGTTTGGTAATTGAAACCCTCCTCTTTCTTTAGCATCACACATTATTTTCATCTTGATTCTTGGTTTTTTCCCTCCCCACACAAACTTAGACAATTCCTTCTGCCAGCATTTGAATGTTTTTACATCTTTCACAATTGGAATAGTTTGAAACAAAAACATTAATCGTGGTAACACATTCATCTTGACCACCGCAATTCTACCCAGCAATGACAAATTTAATACATTCCACTTTTTAATATCCTGCATAATTTGCAACCATAATTTTTCATAATTATTTTTATAAAGATCAATGTTTTTCATTGTTAGGTTTACACCTAGATATTTTGTCTTTTTCACCACCTCACATTCTATAAGATTTTGTAACTCATTTTGTTTCTTATTTGACATATTTTTGCACATCACTTTCGATTTGTTCTTATTTACATAAATCCTGCTAAGTCACCAAACTCTTTTACTCTCTGTAACAAATATGGTAGTGTGGACAAGGGGTCTTCCACTATAAACATCACATCGTCTGCAAAGGCCCTATATTTAAAAGAAAAACCTTTAGTTGTTAAGCCTTTAATATCTTTATCTTCCTTCACATTCAACAGTAGAACTTCTAAAATCCAAATAAATAGCAGCGGCGAAAGTGGGCATCCTTGTCTTGTTCCTTTTTCAACTTTAAAATCGTCTGTCTTTTCAGTATTAATTATTAAAGAGGATTTCTGCTCTTTATATATTGCTTTGATGAGGTTAAGCATGTATTCACCAATCTCAAGATGTTCTAAAACTTCAAACATAAAATCCCAGTTTAAATCATCGAACGCTTTTCCCGCATCTAAAAAGAAAAAGCCCACTTCCTTTTCAGGGTGTTTGTCGTAGTATTCTATAGCATCCACTACTACTCTTAGATTATCCCTTATTTGTCGATTAGGTAAGAACCCTGCTTGTTCTGTTTGTATAGTCTCTTTAAGGTGCTATTTTAGTCTATCCGCTATAATCTTAGCAAAGATCTTATAGTCATTATTTAGTAAAGAAATCGGTCTATAATTCTTAACATTAGTCAAATCTTGATTTTCTTTCGGGATCAGTGAGATGGATGCATCTTTCCAGGTTTCTGGGACCTCACCAGTGACTCCTATATCGTTCATCAATAGCAGTAACATCGGTGAAATTGACTCCTGTAACGTTTTATAAAACTTCGCTGTAAATCCATCCGGTCCCGGTGCTTTTCCTAATTTTGAGTCATTTATTGCGTTTTTAATCTCTTGTAATGATACTGGATTGTTAAATAATTCTTTAATTTTCTCTGTTGGTTTTGGTAACTTTAATGTTTGCAGGTATTCTTTAATCTTTCTTCTGTCTTTATTTTCCTTCTTAAAAATTTTTGCATAGTATTTAAAAAATTCTCTTTTTATTCCTTTGTTGTCTATTATCTCAATATTATCTCTTATCACTTTAGTGATAAATTTATTTTCACGTTTTTTCTTTAATTGCCATGCTAAGTATTTTCCGGGTTTGTTTGCACCTTCAAATGCTTTTTGTTGGAGTTTTTTTAAGTTCCAGTACATCTCTTGGATCAGAATAGCTTTTGCTTGGTCTTGTAGCATCCAGATTTCCTTTTGCAGTTTCTTTTTCCCTGGTTTGTTCTTCAGTTCTTCTTCCTTTGTTTTAATGGCTTGTAAAATATTTTCATATTGCTCTCTTTTCTTTTTATTATCTTTAGCATTTAGCGATATCAATAGTCCTCTCATCACTGCTTTATATGCATCCCATACGGTTTGGATTTTTACTTCTTTCTGCATGTTTACTTGGAAGTATAGGTCTGTTTCTTCAAGTAATTTTTTAATTATTTCTTGATTGTCTAGTAAGTCCTCGTTTATTCTCCATCTCTTTTGTTTTTTTACCTGCCCAGCTGTCCATAAACACGGATTATGATCTGAAATTATTCTGGGTAGAATTTCCACTTTTCTTGTCTTAAAGGTTAAATTAGTAGTCATCCAGATCATGTCAATTCTTGAATGTGAGTCATGTCTATTAGAATAAAAGGTAAAATCTTTTCCTTGTGGGTTAGCTTTCCTCCAAATATCTTCCAGCTTCTCTTGTTTTATCAGTTCAAAAAAATTTTTTGGAAGCTTCCCAAATGTCTCATCATTTCTTTTAGAGCGCCTGTCTAATTTGTTATCTACAGTTCCATTGAAGTCCCCTAACATCATGATTTGATCATAGTTTACACTGTCCAATTCCATTTGTAGTTCTTTAAAAAACTTTTCTTTGGCTCCATTCGGAGCATAAATGTTCACAATCAAAGTTTTCAGTCCTTGTAGTAAAATTTCAATAGCTAAATATCTTCCATCTTTGTCTTTAAATATTACTTTAGGTTCCAAATCTTTTTTGACATATGTTACAACACCATTCTTTTTATTACTTGCTAAAGAATAAAATTCTTCTCCCAATTTTTTCCTTATTAAATATTTGTGGTCTTGTTTTTTAAGATGAGCTTCTTGTATGCAAATTATACTACATTTTTGTTTTTCCAGCCAATGACCTACCATTCTACGTTTTTGGGGTGAATTTAGTCCATTTACATTCCATGTAAGTATTTTGTAATCCATCTTGATATATTCTTAAATATCTCCAAAGTCATCTTTATTCTCTCCCAGGAATGCGTACATTTCTTCTGTACTTTTAATCACTACTCTGGTGTTGCCATAATAAAAGCTTAATCCTTGAGGTATTTCCCAACGAAATCTGATTTTTTTCTCCTTCATTTTATCCGTCAGACGCTTGAATTTTTTCCTTTCTTGCAGTATTGCTCTGGGCAATTCTTTCATTACTATAATTTTCTTTCCATCTATTACGAAAGGATCAGTAAAGCACTTCTTGTAGATTTGTTCTTTTGTTCTTTTCATTGTAAATTGGACAACCACATCTCTTGGTATGTTTTTGTCTCTTGCATATGTAGAATTAACTCTATAAACAAGATCCATGTGTTCTTTAACAACTTCTTCCTGTTCTTGTAAAAAATCTGCTATTGCTTCTTGCATTCTTGTAAAAATGTCTTCACTCAATTTTTCCTCAGTCCCTCGAAATCTCAAATGGTTTTGCATATCTTTATAATGCATCATCTTTTCCATCCTCTCATTCTCTCTCATTGTCTTTTGGGTGCTTTCTTCAAGTTCTTTTACTTTAGTTTCTATATCTTGTGTTCTTGTGGATAATTTTTGAAATTCTGCTTTTAAGTCCATGAAATTTTTGTCTGCTTGAGCTGCTATATTATTCATTTTAACATTTACCTCTCCTATAGCGTCTAACATTTTCTTTTCCATTGCTTCCATAATGGCTAGTAGTTCTTTTTCTTTTTTTGCTGCCATTGTAGGAGAGGACCATGTAGCTGCTCTCGATCTTAGTCCGCGGTCCATCTTGTCTCTTTAAAAAAGATCGATTTTATCTTGTTTTCCAAGTCGAACACAAATTAGTGCATTCAAACAAGCTAATCTTGCCAAGTCAAATTATGTTGGTTTCAGCCTTCTAAGTTATATAGTCTTTGAGATATTGCAGTTTAAAAATTTTATAAATCCAAAATGGCGGGCGCGACTTCTCTATGGTTAATGTCAAAGGTTATAGTCTTTTTACCTTACTTCTGGCTTGCCGTAGTTTCCTTTTGTCCCTTCCTTTTATTTACTTGTCTGCTCTCTGCACGTCACTTCCTGTTGTGGTCTTTCTGGTCCGGCAATATTTACAGTCCCCTTTACCTTCTTTCGGTTCTTCTCCTTTTCCCTTCTTGTCTGCTCTTCTAGCCGTCACTTCCTGTCTCAGTCCTCACGTCTTAGTCTCGCGATGCTTGGTTCCCTTCTCCCTCTTTGTCTCGCGATGCTTGGCTTCCCCTCCCGACTCTTCTTAACCGCAGGAATGTTAAACAACTTGTTTTTTTGGCTTTTTAAGTTCAAATTCAGCTTTTCAGCGCTTCAAAACTGCACTCATCCAATCCACAACAGTCTATTGCTTCACCCGATCTGCTTTTCGTCTTTCAAAACGCGGTAATGGTAAGGCAAAAACTTTTTTTCCGTTACCTTTTGCTGTTACTTCGCTTCAGATGTGGTCCCAACGTTTAAACTTTGTCTTCTTTGCTAAGGAATCAGGGGAATTGGAGGTTTTATGCTGAATTTATCAGCTCAGCTCGGCTCCTTAGAGATACTCGCAAGAATCCTCTTCGGCTGCAGTGCTCAAGGTGTCGGAAAAGTCTCCTCCGAGACTTTCCCTTCACCGAGGTTGCTCAAACCTGGATTATATTGCTTGCTGGTCCTCACACTACCTGTGTGAGGTTGCGTCAGGTGGATTAATCCACCCAAGCTGTCAGGAAGAGCCGCTGTCCACCTTGCGCATTTGCAAAGCGTGTCAGACCTCCATTCCTCCGACCGGAAAACCCCCTGCCTCATACATTTTATTAATAGACATGCAAAACAACTCCCCTCTGGCTTATCAGGCAGCCTGGAAAAAAGACTGCACAACTGTCTTGGATGATAATCTGTGGTTGAACATTTGGACAGCAAAAGTAGGTTCCCCGGTCCCGAGTTCTCTGGAATTTCAAAAATACAAAATCCTCACTAGGTGGTACCTTACTCCTCAGAAAATATCTTATGGTAATGCCTCTTATTCACCCAAGTGCTGGAAAGGTTGTCACCAAGTTGGTACGTTTGCGCATTGTTGGTGGCAATGTGACAAAATTTTTGCTTTTTGGGAACAAATCAAGGCCATAGTTAAGGAAATAACACTTATCGATATAGAGATTTGCCCTGAAACCCTTTTTTTAGATTTGTGGCCACAACCAATTCAATCTCATAAGTTAAGACGAACTCTAGAGGTTATGATATTTGCTGCTCGTACTGCGATAGCTTCCTACTGGAAAAATCCCAAACCTCCTTCTAGACAGCTCTGGTATGAGAAGCTATGGGATCAATACTTAATGGAGAACATTACACATAAACTAAATGAATCATCTAGGTCACCAATTAAGTCCAGATTTACAGAAAAATGGAAACCAATCCTAGATTTTCTTACTTGTGAGAAAGCTATTCTGAAAAGCTGGACAGACCTTCAAAGATGGATGTGAGTACCTGTCTCCTCTTTATAGTATTTCCTAAGGCTACATTGAATTCTGATTGTTATCTTCTTGACACTCATCTGGTTTACCTTTTATATTGTTTTGATATTACGCCCGACAATTTACGGGCCACGTTTGGAAGTTTTACTAGAACTTTGGCAACTGTTTATTCAACTGATTTCAAATATTCTCTTTTTCGTCAATGTACAGAAACTGTACAAAAGTTTTATCTGTATTGGAAGTAATCGTTTCTTGTTGACAAATATTGCAAGAAAATTTGTCGGTTCCTGTAAAGTTCCTTTGTTTGCACTACTATCCATAATTTGACTGGATTATTTCATTACGTACTTGTACTGTTCTTGCATATGTTCACTGTGTGAAAAAATAAAATAAAATTACTAATAACAAAAAAAGTCAGCTTTGGTTTTCAATCACCTTCCTGAATAATTTTAAGTCATAAGTATCTGTTACCCTCTCCCATAAACTGGTTCTTCCATGACTGCAGGGCCCCCCACCGCACCCCCGGTCGGTACCGATTGCATTTCTTCATACACAGACGTGCTTTCCATGGTGTAGTGGCCCCAACAATGGCAGACGGCCTGCATGACGTAGCCCTTTTCTCCCATTTTAAAGAGAACCCCCTCCTGAGGCCCAAGTGCTCATTGGTACATTTAAATGCCATGGGAGACTCCCAGCGTGATGGAAGAAAGCGCCCTGAGTCCACAGAGGGATCACATGGTAGCCTGAAACAAAGCAAAGTGTCAGGGTAGTGTGGCCTGGTAGTTAGAGCTGCTGTACTACCTGAGAACACCAAAAACGGTCCACCCCAGGTCCACTTCATTGAGACGAGATTACAGAGGGATCACTTGATACCCTGAAACAAAACAAAGTGTCAGGACAGTATGGCACAATGCTAAGAGCCAGCACTGCTCCAGAGTGTCCAAGCACCCTGAAAACAGTTCCCTGAGGTCTGCCTCACTGTAAGCATAGAGGGGTTACTTGATACCCTTAAATGGAACAAAGTGTTGGGGTACTCAGATGCCCCAGCTCCCCGCCAGAGCACCCCAGTGCTCCAAAAAAAGAAGAGTTGGTTTTATACCCTGTCCTTCACTACCCGAAGGAGTCTTGAAGCAGCTTACAATCGCCCTCCCTTCCTCTCCCCACAACAGACAGGTAGGTGGGACTGAGAGGGTTCTGAGAGAGCTGTGACTGACCCAAGGCCACCCAGCTGGCTTTATGTGGAGGAGTGGGGAATCAAACCTGGTTCTCCAGATTACAGTCCACTGCTCTTAACCACTACAGCAAACTGGCTCCCACACCAAAAGCGGTTCCCTGGGCTCCACCTCTTCAAGATGAGATCGCAGAGGGGTCACATGGTACCCTGAAAGAAAATAAAGTTTCAGGTAGTGTTGCTCAGAGGTTAGAGTCAACGCACCCCAGGAGCCCGAAAACTGCTCCTAGCAGCTGGGGTTTGCGGCAAGACACTCCCTGAGTCTCCTCCCAACCTCTCTGAAAAGCCAGGGCATTGTAGAGCTCTCCCACAGCGTATGTCTGTACAGTGACCTGCACTGCAAGGATGGCTTTTTGCATTAGATGTTTGAATCCACAACCAGTCTTGGGGTTTATTTCATTCATAGATTGCTTTAATGGATACAGGGATGAAAGGGGGAAATGGGGTGCTTTTACATGTGGATGGTAGGGAGACTTTGCAGGCAGGCAGGCATGCGGTCTCTGATGACATAGCAGAACTCCAGCCAGCCCCTTCTCTACCCCACCCCACCCCCCGCTTCAGGTAGGTTAAGCTGAGAGTGTGTGACTGCCCCACAGTCACTCAGCAAGCTTCCATGGCAGAATGGAATCTCCCCTCTTTTTCCAGAGATGGATAGGATTAGTTCTCTCAAAAATCTGTATATTTTAACTCAGTTGGAAATGTTGCATTTTTACTCCCCCCCCCCGCACCTTTTGATTAACTGTATATTGGCTATTTAGAATCTAACCGTGTCCTTGATTTTGCTGACCATAAGAAACTAACCAGTGAAACCAGGCTTTCAGTCTAGCAGTTGAGTAGATAATTCCTGTTGTACAAAGAAAGATTTATTGATTTCTGCTTAAAAGCGTTTCCCAGATCCACTTACCAGTTAATTGCCTCCATACAGCTTCAGCTGCCTATTTTCCCATGTTAAGAGGTAGTTAGCAACCCTAATTGCAGCCTTGAACAGCATGAAACTGCTCTGGGGAAGGGAGGCCCTTCGGGAGGAACAGAAAATTTTGCCAGGCCTTGGGCCTGTAGGTCGAACTATAGCAAGGCCTACACTGGTGGCACAGCCTAGCGAGTAGTACCAGGCAACACTCAAGATCTCTTCACAGCCCAGAAAGGTACAAACTTCTTCTCCCAATCTGATCTGCCTATAAACGTCTGTGCCACATCCAGCCTGGTAGTGGGGACAGTTTGGTCAGCGCCTGATTATCCAATTAGAGTTAAGGCCAGAGCTCTGGGCCCTCCATTTCTCAGCTTAGCTATGCAGTGAACAGGAAGACTTTGGGCTATTCGCCATGCTTGATCTACTCTAACTCATAAGGTTGTTCTGAGGAAGGGACAGGGAGGAAAATCCATACATGCTGCCCTTAGCCTGTAGAAGGAACCTGTCCTCTGTTCTTATTATATAATTTCATTTTCATCTGGCAACATTCTATGCCCTCCAAAATAAATTGGCTGCCTGATGTGTCACTCAAGCTGTCCCTATCCACTGGCTGTGTTGCCTGAGTTGCACCACCAACATTCTAAACAGTTTGCTGTTCCACTCCCCCCAGGAGCCAGTCAGAACACAGAGGTCATTTGCATATGTGGCCTGATTGGATTTTGCCTCAAACATTTCAATCAGTTTGCTGTTGGGTCATTGAATGTGGTCCTGAGGTAAAATACATCTCCCAGTCTCCGCTTAAACGGTCACTTGAGTTGCTAAAATACATCTCCCAGTCTTCCTGTGGGGCCTGTAGATCTCCCAGAAATCACCGTGTTCCACAGCCACAGCACATCCCTGCTGAGGTCCCGCTGCACCCCACACCCTGCCCTCCCCAGGCTCTGCCCCTCAAATCTACAGGTCTGGCTCTCCCTTTAGTATTGCCAGCCTCCAGGCAGCACCTGGAAATCTCCAAGATCAGTTCTCCTGCAGAGAATGGCTGCTTTTGGCAATGGACACTATGGAATTATACCCTGCTGAGGTCCCTCCCCACCCCTGCTCTACCCCTCAAATCTACAGGTATTTCCCAACCCAGAGTTGGCCACCCTGTAACTGGCTATGGAACCATTTTCCAAACTCTTGGAACCCAGAAGACATCGCGTAGGAGGTGGTTTTCTGCCTTAGCTGCCACTGCATAACCCCAAATCGACATATGTCAGGGGCGGAGGGACCCATACCGGTTACCATGAGGCTGTCCTCCCATACTACCCACTTGGGGCAGCAAACTGACTTGAGACAGCCCTGCCTTGTAACTAAGCAGAAGGAAATAAACACGGCTTGCCTCCCTCTATTTTTTTCTTCCCTCTGCCACCCCACCAGCCACAGCCTGGACACTCACCTGGAGCTTCCTAGAGTCAGTTGTATTTCTTCCCAGGACTGGCCTTACTCCTAGTGTAACATACAACAATGCCATTTTCTTTAAAAGAGACAGAGAAGGAGTTGTGTGTGAAAGCACCGTAAGGCATTTTAAAGTGCAGTATACGAAACTGCCCCTTGGTGGTAAGGCTGAGTGAGGATGGCTCTGAGTCAGAACATTTTAGGCTTTAATTTGTTTAACACTCCAGGGAGAAGAAATACCTTCAGCCTATAAAGAATTCCAGTAAGGTGCATACAGACTGCGTCTCTTGTAACAGACACTCTAATTTGCTGTATGACGTTTATGTGAACACTTGTTTTTTAAACTGAGCTCTGCCCCCTGAAGAACTGAAACGCCTCCGCCGCTGCGCGTTCGCCGAAGCTCCGCCGGCCGCTCACCGTCTTCCACTTTCGATTTCAGTAATTATGACGCGATGTAACGATAGCAACGCCCAGCTCAAGATAGCGGAACAGTGCTCATCCCACCGGCGAAAGAGAAAGCGCGCAAGGCAAGGCGTGGAGCATTTATTCCGCCGGCGACAGCAGTGAGCTTTCCGGACCTCGTTCCCTAAGCAACTCCAGCAAGCCTGGGTCTGGAGCGGCAGGCTGCAGTCTTCAGCGGAAAACGAAAAACGCGATGGGCGGCGGGTGTCACACGGACTGCGTGGAGCGGCCCCTGTCCCGCGCGCTGCGGGGCCTGGGGGGCTTGGTGGGCGCCCACCCGTGGCCCTTCCTGCTGCTACCCATGGTGCTCTCGGCCGCGCTGGGGGTCGGCTTCATGCAGCTGAAAAGCCGCCAGTCGAACAACATCGAGGCGCAGTTCACGCCCCGCGGGGGGCCGGCCAAGGCCGAGCGACGCGTGGTGCAGGAGCGCTTCCCGACGCGCGACTCCGAGCGCTTCTCCGCGCCGCGGCTGACCACCGAGGGCGCTTTCATCTCCTTCGTGGCGGTAGCCGCCGAGCCCAGCAACACGCTCCTCACCCGGAAGGCCTTTGCCGAGCTGCTGGCGCTGGACGCCGCCGTGCGAGGGTTCAACGTCAGCGGGCGCACCTACGAGCAGGTCTGCGCCCGCCGCGACGGCTCCTGCAGCAGCCCTAACCCGCTGCTCAGCGCCGTCGGGGGCGACCCGGCGCGCATCGAGGCGCTACTGCCCGGCCTCACCTTCCCGCTCTGGCAAGGGGGGCGCGTCTTCCTGGGCGCCGTCTTGGGGGGCGTCACGGTGGACGCTGGAGCGGCGGAAGACCGGAGCCGCCCCGTCCGGGCCGCCAAAGCGCTGCGCCTCTACTACTACTTGCAAGAAGACGATCCCGCGCAGCGAGAGGCCAGTTTAGAGTGGCTGAAGGCCTTCCTGCAGCGGATCCCCGACCTGCTGGCCGCCTTGCGCCTCACCGCCGTGCGGGTAAGCAAGAAATACCCAGTACAGTAATGGTACCCTTTGTACTTGTCGGGTATCCAGGTGGATTCTGGATCCGTGTGGTGGGGCGTCCCTGTGATTCAGGCAAGACTGCTGAGATGTGCTGCTCACCTCACAGGAAACACCACTGGTCATCATAGTATGCAGAATGTGCCACCTCCCCCATTTCTATAATAATTTGACTTGCAGGATAGATTTGGGCTTCTTACATAGAGGTCGCTGTGACCATTACAATAGGTTTATTTTAAAAAACTATGAATGAAACAAGGGGTCGTTTGGTAGAAAAAGAGGTGCAGGAGGTCATTAGCATAACTTATTAGCATAACTTATTTGCATATGCTACACCAGAAGTGTGTCAGGGGGCAATGCCCACCTCTGCTCTCTGCCGCCCCTTCTCTCGCTGACATGGGCATCTGGAGAAGATCAGGCAGGGAAACCCAGAATGTTATAAATGCCTTTCTTTCCCTTCCCTGGTCTGGTCGGGGCTTCCCGCTCCTCCTGGCCCAACTGAGGGCTGCTGGTTCATTACAGCCGGAACACTGTTCTGGCTGAAAATGACCCCTGAATGAAACTATGAAGAGGCCTTTATAAGAACATTAATAATTTCCCCTTGTGGATCATCATAAAATCAGAAGTAGGGGGTGGGAGTACATCTGCTTCCCATTTTCATATTTGGGCCTGATAAAACCTGCTCACGATTTTAAAAACCACAACAAACACAACAAGTCTTAAAGTACATTGGTTTCTTCTAACAAACACAGCCTTAGCGAGTGGAAGACCTAATTCTCCAAAGTGTGCATGCATGTATGGTGAGTCATCCCCAGCGGAATCATCCTCTCTTTTTGTGGAGAAAAAACTCAAGAGTACCTCTGTGCACCTATGCACAACTGCCAGACAAAAAAGGCCCTTCTTGCAATGGTCCTTCCATATGTTTTCTTAGGTCTCATCACATGTTCTTTTTATTTTCTCCACTTGAGGGGGAACTTGGTAAGAGAATTTTACAGTGTGCCAGACTGAAGGCTTTTCAGTGGAAGCAAGTTGGTACATTATTTGTAATTGGGGGGGGGGGGGGGGACCAGATAGTTTTTGCTAATTTTATCCTGTTTTTTAAAAGTTTACCTACACCTTAACAAAGATGAGATCTGTAACAAAGTATCCTCCTTCTCCCTTCCAGGTGGCGTATTTTACCTCACTATCCAGGCAGGAAGAGTTTGAGAAAAACACCAAGGAAGTGGTCCCTTTGTTTTCCATCACATATACTTTAACAATATTCTTTTCGATTATGTCGTGTTCAAGGTAATCGGGGGAGGGGGAAATAATCCATTTTAATTTTTTCGGCTTGCAGCTTTGATCTCATTACGCCACAGAGGTGTTTCAATCAGTACCAATAAGCACAAAGTGTCTCTAACTCTATCAGAAAAATGTAGGAACCGGCGTATAGCCTTCGTCTTGTGGAAAGTAGGCAATGAACTTATAATGAATAGTTTTAGTCATAAGGAGTTTAATTCTTAGGCACGTATTCGGATCCTCCCAGGGTTTTTTTTTGCTCATGATAGTCCTTAAAGACTCCAGCGGATACCATTGGTGTGATCAAGAATCTTGTTCCCATTCACGAAAAGTTACCCGAGGTAATGAGAAGGAGGGAGGAGATGTGTTTTTAACTGAAAGGAGACGCTTTCCAAACAAATCATGACCTACCAGAGACTACCAAGTTTGACTATTCCTGACTGGAACATGCATATTTTCAGGGAAACAGAGTCTAGATATGAAGGGAATCTGTCTGCCTCTCTCCATTGCAAGGAGTGGTTGTAGGTTTTATGGCCTACATTTAAAGGAATGTTGGCAGATGTTTAAGCAGGGAGTGGTGCAGATGAGCCTGGATTTCCTGCTGCATTGTCAGGGAAAAGGCAGGGTTTGCTTAATTGAAAATGGTATATTGCTTATCTTTACCAAGGCAGTTAATTCTGAAAGTACAATAATCATAATCTAGGCTAAGGAGGAGTGCACCTCCCAAAGCAAGCCAAAGTCCCAAGAGAATGCTGCATGGAGGTTAAATCTGAGATGCAGCGTATGTCATAATCTGACGGGCGAGGGCCCAGTTGGTAGAGTGAGGTATACATGTAGTCTGAAGCAGTAGTTTCCCTTGACTCAGTACATTCATGAGAGTCTCAATTTCCATTTCTGAACTTTTTGTTCACATTTTTAATTATTTCAGTTGGGAAAAATGTCTCTCACGTGAAACACCTGCAGCCATTATTCAAGGTTGAGAGAGGTTTAAATTTAGGATTAGGGTTTGGGTAGTTTTATATTGTATATTCCTTTATATGGTAAAAGCTACATTGCCTGGAATACCAGCCCCCTCAAGGGAGAGGAGACTCCGCATCCCAGCCATGGGTGTCACTGGGTCATGGCCAGCATCTGTGGCCAGGATCCTGCTGCTAGAATCCCTTGCTCCCTGCCTCCATACTGCTGATCAGCTGCATAGCGGGTGGACATTTAAAGGGTCGGGACATGTTCCAGTCCTTTAAATCCGCTGGGCCCTGTCTCCTTCTCCTCACATGCTCTTTGGCTGTGGACTGCCAGGTAGTGGGTCCCCAGTTTCCCAAGCTTTTTCTGTATCCTTCTGCCCAGTTGGTTACAGTTTAAATAGGTTTATTTAATACTGAGGAGTGGAGTGGAGTTTATGTAGATGGGATAATGAGGGGTGGAATTATGTAGCTGATTTTTTGTAAATATTAAATACGGATGCCTGATGTTTTGTATGCTTATGATTTGTTTTAAGAAGTGTTACTCTCATTGTGTTGGGATGGGGGTGAATTGGAACTCATATCCTGAAACTGTGTAATCTGTTTTACAGGCTCGACTGTGTACGAACAAAAGTGTGGGTTGCAGCATTTGGGGTGCTGTCGTCAGGCTTGGCCGTTCTCAGCAGCTTTGGGTTGTTGCTCTTGTGTGGGGTGCCATTTGTCATCACGGCTGCAAGTGCACCATTCCTGATACTTGGTAAGCATGAGCAAAGGCATTTTGGTTAAAAGGACGTTGGGTTGGTGTGTCCTTAATCACAATAAGAATTTTAGCCTTTTAACCTGTTTATATTTTCCATCTTTATGTCATTTCTCCTCCAAAAAAAGAAGTTTCCTCCCCCATAAATCTGTTGTGTTTCCATGCTGTCATCTTGCTTTTTGCAGAAGTTGGTTGCTGGCTGACTCTTTTTAAAACTTCGGTTCTAATTTTAGTTTGAAATCATTAGTCATTTTCATTTCCTTGCTTCTGATAGTCCCCCCCCCCCCCCCCCCCAGCAAGGTTGGACACTTCCTTGCCTTCTTGTGACTGAAAATGTAGTTGTCCTTCTCACAGACTAAAGGGGAATCAGTTCATGTAGTTGGCTGCCCAGGATTGGAACTCAAATACATGTAACAAAGTACAAAATACATATACTTTAAAGTACAAGGAATACGCATGCATTTTCTACCACATGCCCCTTCAAAATGCTTGTTTTTATTTTATTTGCATTATTTATCGCCCACCCTTCTCACTGGGACTTGAGGCAGACTGAGTCAAATTGTTAACAGAGACTTGGTGTGGGCCTCATTTCTGCTTTATAAAATCAAAGTGGAATGTAAAAAAATGCTTCATTCATACTCAGACAATGTACATTTATTTTGTGCTTGTGTGTGCAAGTTAAAATGTTTTTAAATTTTATTTATTTATTTTATTAAATTTATGAATTGTCCACCCTGCAAGCGGGCTCTGGGCGATTTACAATCTTAGAAAAGTTAAAATACAATCAGCATAAAATTATCATAATAACCCAATAAATTAACAGTCCAGATAGCGATATAGACCCCTTTTGGCGGCTACAATGCTGTCTGTGCCGCAGGGCAGGGAAGGGCAGGTCAGGTCGGGGTCATAGGAAAAAAAACAGAAAGAGGGTGCCAGTCTTAACCGTTGCTGCCCTCAACTAAAAGCCTGGCGGAATATCTCTACCTTGCATGCTCTGCGGAATTGCATCAGACCCCGCAGAGCCCTGATGTTGTTCAGTAGAGACTTTCACCAGGTCAGGGCCAGGACCGAGATGGGCCTGGTCCTAGTTGAGGACAGCCAGACTTCCCTAGGGCCGGGGATCACCAGCAAGTTGTTGTCAGCTGATTTCAGTGTTCTTCTGGGGACATATTGGAGGAGGCAGTCCTGAAGGAACGTTGGTCCCTAACCGCTCAAGTCCTTAAAAGTCAACACTAATACCTTGAACCTGACTCTGTATTCCATTAGTAACATGTAGCTGGCGCAGCACAGGTTGTATATGTGCTGTCTGTGGAGTTCCCGCCAGGATTCATGCCATCGCATTCTTGACAAGTTGGTGCCTCTGGGTCAGTCTCAAGGGCAGGCCAGCATAGAGCAAGATACAGTAGTCCAGCCTGGAGGTGACTGTTGCATGGATTATCGTGGATAGGTTGGGACTTGACAGGAAAGGGGCCAGCAACCATGCCTGGCCTACATGGTAAAATGCCAGTCTGGCAGTATTAGTGACCGGTGCCTCCATCAACAAGGAGATGTCCAAGGTCACACCCAGGCTCCTGATGGAATCCTGACCTTGAATCTAGGGAAGTAGTTCTATGAGCAGAAGCATTACTATATAAGCAAAACTTCCCTGTCTCCCCCTCCCACTGCAGCCCAAAATGCCTTCTGAAATGATGTTCCAAACAGTTTGGGGGAGGGGGAAGCAGTGCCATTTTGGGCTGCATCAAAAGAGGGAGTGAGAAGATCATACTCCGTAGGTAGAAATCCTTCTGCTGGATTCAAGCTGGGTGTCCCAGAGTTCTGTTGATCTTCATGTCGAAGCCAAAGTTATAAAGAAATTTTTCAGTAACAGTTGAAAACTGCAGCATGTTGCTTATTTTCACAGTTGATTACAATGGAACTCTGAGCTTCCAGCCTTTATCTTGCCTTTCATCCACTGAAGTTAAATGTGATGGAGGGTGTTTGCTTATGATTAATTATGGTTGGGGCCAGTGAATACACCTTCATATCAGAGTTTTTTGTTTAAATATGAGCTTTATTCTGAGCTCGTAACCTGAATATTTGTAAGGTTCTGTTCCAATTTAGGTTCAGCAACAAAACACAAGTGACTTTTAAAAATAATCACTTTTTTAAAAAATGGTGATAAATATGATTGAACATACGAACAAGTGGAAAACTTGTATAGCTAAAGAGAAATGTTGCACCCAAAGCAAGCTCTTTAATCTGGCCTACCCCCCCCCCCACTCAGAGAACTACATTAATTATAAAGTAAGCTCTGCTTTCCTTTTTCATATACCCATATATAGCATTTGGGTTGTGATCAACATACCTATTCTCTCTCTTCAGGGATTGGTGTTGATGATATGTTCATCCTGGTGTCCTGCTGGCAAAAGACTAAGGTCAAGGACACAGTCAAGGATCGGATGGCCGACACCTACGGAGAGGCAGCTGTGTCTGTTACCATCACAACTCTTACTGACGTTTTAGCCTTCTACATCGGCATTGCGACCGCCTTCCCATCGATTCAGTCATTTTGCATCTATACAGGAACAGCCTTCATCTTCTGCTACATTTACAATTTGACATTCCTTGGGGCAGTTCTTGCTCTGAACGGTAGAAGAGAAGAAAGCAATAGACATTGGCTCACGTTCATGAAAGTGCCAACTGAAACTGATGATTCTCGTGGTCCTGCGTACAACATGTGCTGTGTGGGAGGTTCTTATGATGAGACCACTGGGGCGGAGTTTGAGCATCCTATGAACAAATTCTTCAGAAAGCATTTTGGACCTTTTGTTGTGCACCGCTGGACCAAGGTGTTTGTGGTCCTTCTCTATATTGGGTATCTAGGTAGCAGTATTTATGGGTGTACTCGGGTTAAAGAAGGTATAGATCTTCGAAATCTAGCCAGTGATCGTTCTTACATCATTCAATATTATGACTGGACGGATGAATATTTTAAAGAGTATGGTCCAAGGGTTATGGTCATTGTTACTGAAAAGACACCATATTGGAATTCAGCTGTTCGTGCGGATCTTGAGAACTGCATGCAGTTGATAGAAAACTCAACCTATGTTGATAAGCATTTATCGGAGTCATGGTTGAGAATATATGTAATGATCGCTAGCAGAATGTCTCAAAATATAGATGATCGTCGCTCGTTCATTAATAATGTATCTAACCTGTACCAAGCGAATCCAGAGTCTAAGTGGGATGTTAATGTAACTGATCCGGAAATTTCAGCTTCACGGTTTTTCGTACAGACAGTCGGTGTCACTAGTCGAATTGACGAGCGAAATCTTGCAGAACAACTGAGAGGCCTTGCAGCAGACTGTAAAGTACCACTGATAGTTTATCACCCAGCTTTTATATACTTCGATCAGTTCCTTGTGATAGCTCAGAACACCATTCAGAACATCGTGATTGCCACAGGGGCCATGTTACTTATCTCCTTGCTGCTGATTCCCAATCCTTTGTGCTCACTTTGGGTAACTTTCGCTATTGCGTCTGTTATTGTCGGGGTGACTGGCTTCATGGCCTTTTGGGATGTCAATCTTGACTCCATTTCCATGATCAACCTTGTTGTTTGCATAGGGTTTTCAGTGGACTTTTCAGCTCATATTTCTTATGCCTTTGTTAGTAGTGAGAAACCCAGCATGAATGAGAAGGCGGTGGATGCTCTATACCACCTCGGTTACCCTGTTGTCCAGGGAGCTGTTTCCACCATTGTGGGAATATTGGTGCTGTCCATTGCCCCCACTTACATTTTCAGAACATTTTTTAAGATTTTGTTCTTGGTGATTTTGTTTGGAGCTGTTCACGGTCTCATATTTATTCCTGTGTTTTTAACCTTCTTTGGCGTTTGTCAGAAGTTGCCAAACCAGTACAATAAAACTTCGAGTGTTGAAAAAGGAACTCCTATGAATACATTTGAAGAGGATCCTAGTCACCTGTAAAGGCTCCCTTGTGCATCGTGTTGCTTGCTAACCAGAAGGAATATGTGCAATCCTACCTCACAGACTCTTGCTACCTTGTCTTAATGTGCTTGAAATGGTCATTAGGCTCTTGAATTTGGAATTTTGGCCTATACTAGAAACCTCCACACTGAGTGGATTCCAATTTCTTAAGGCCTGTTTTACACATTAGCTCTGTGGCAGGTGTCTACAATTAAGGTGCTATGTGGTATAGATTGTTCAGGTCACTTTTAGAATGCTTTCAGTGTTGATGCTGAAGGCCAGTGCCTTTAAATCTCAGCAGAAGCGACTTAGCAATTGTAGCATGAAGAAGTATCTTTTAACTGCATTCTGGAAGTTTTTCCCCCATTATGAAACAGCCTATATTGAATTTCAGCAAATAATAATCCATAAACCATATCTCCCTTCCCGCCCAATCTGTAGGGCTCTTTCAACATTTCTTTGAAATTTCTGTCCCAGTTTTAAGATTGGCGGGCACAGCCACAGAAAGAGATGTAATGACAGCTGCAACTTACCCTGACCTGAGAAGGCTTGGCTTTATGCTGGCATTTTAGGGGTCTTAGTCCTGTGTTTCAGGGAGATGGATACAAATGCTTAGATTGGCCATGTGGTCAGCCCTGCCGCTAAATGCATGAGCTTGGGATGCAAACAACATATCTTATTCTTCTTTCTGGTTCTAACATTCATTAATCTCCAGCTGCTATTGTATGCGTAGTCTCACTGAACTCTGGGGTAAAATTTATAAAATGCTACGAAGATTACGGCTGTATAATGGAGGAATTTTAGGCTGTTTATCATTTTCAGGCCTGCTTCTTAAAGGCCATTTGTTGTGTCACATTTCCCTTCCTGAAGGTGCCTTCAGAATAAACTCCAAAGGAGCTATAATACATATGCAGTTGATACTCCAGTGTTAGCCCCTCCTTGAGACCTGTAGCCTCAGAAGTCAGATCTCAGGGGGGTTTGTCCTAGAACAGCAGGGGTTTACTCTTCTGTCCAAAGATATCAAAGGCATATTGATAAAAATGAGGTTTCCATGTGAAAACTGTTCTGTGCACATGATTTAAGATGTCATTTGTTTTTTAAAAAATTCTGTCCGACTTTAAGTTGAAAACTTTGGTGCTGTTATTCCTTGAAAAGGCAGAGTTCATTATACCCCCCCAAGTCTCTACAATAAAAGTTACCCAGGTTAACAACCGTATTCCTGATTAATGCTCCTTTTCCTGTGTTGTAGTGTTGTTAGCAAAATTAATAAAATAATTTCAGGAGTACTAAATTTACGGGTGTTATTGGAGGAGATGGAGGTATGCTTATCTACTAGATTTTAAATGCCTGTGCCTTTTACAGTTTTATTTATTTAAAATAACACAATTTTATATTTTTAGTGTCTGTCTACTTTTAAACTTAATGAGGTCTGTATATGTGAGAAGGGCTGTTAGAATTCTGGTTTTTATTCCTATCTTTATACTATTTCCCAGAGGGTTTTTTTGTTTGGATACTTATTTCTGCCAACAGAGGGCTCACTCTCCCCCAACAGCTCTTTCTACAGTCTCAAGGGCCTTCCTGGGTCTGCAGAAAAATCCAAAAAATGGGGGGGAGAACCCTCGGGGAAGGTTGAATTCCCCAAAAAACCTTTTGAAATGGCCTCTGCAGGGATCTAACTCCAGGCATCAATGGTGAGAGATTAGAACGTGGGGGTGGGGGTGGGGGTGGGGGGGCTTCTAACTGGCTCTGTCAGTGAAAGAGTGGGGGAAGGGCCCTTTCCAGGCCTCTTTCAGCCTGGGAGGGAGGGAGCCTTGGAGCCAGGCCTGACAAGGCTTGCCAGTGCTAGGCTGGGGAATTCCTATAAGTTTTATGGTAAACTCTCAGGACAGCAGGATTTGGGGAAGGGAGAGGCCTCAGCTGGGTATAATGCCACAGAGTCCATCCTCCAAAGCAGCCATTTTCTCCAGGGAGACACGCCTCTGCTGTCTAGAGTTCAGTTGTAATTCCTGGGGTCTACAGGTCCCCTCCAGGTCCCACTTGGAGGTTGGTAACTCTAGACCTGGCAACAGTCTAGGGTTGCCAGGTCCCTCCAGATTTGCATGACTCAACTAGGCCTGGCTGCTTGCTACTGTTCCATCAGCAGCCACCCTATGAAAGCCAGTGAGATGCAGCAGTTAGAGCTGCAAAGTAAGGTCTGCGAGACCCAGGATCAGATCCCCATCTCGCAGTGGAAGCTGATTGGGTGATTTTGGACCAGTCACACACTTTCAGCCTAACCAACCTCACAGGATTGTTGTGCAGGTAAAAAGGAGGAGAGAATAATGTAAGCTGCTTTGGTTCCCACTGTGGAGAAAGACTGTAATTTTCCTAGGTAGAGGCTGTGGGGGAGGGAGGTAGAGATGGAAAGCTGAAGACAGGCAGATAAAGGTAGATTGGCTATTGGGTGGGAAGGAAATAGGGTTGCCATCTCCAGGTGGGGAAATTCCTGGGCATTTGAGGGGTGGAGTTTGGAAAGGGGAGGATTTTAGGAGGGGAGGAACTTCAGGCCTTTATAATGCCATAGACTCTACCCTTCAAACCAGCCATTTCCTCCATGAGAACTACAGTTGTCAGCCTCCAAGTGAGGGCTGGAGATCACCCCAGAATTACAACTGCTGTCCAGGTGACAGAGATAATTTCCCCTGGATAAAATGGCTGCTTTGGAAGGTTGACTCTATGGCATTATACCTTGCTGAGGCTGCTTGCCTTCCCAAGCCTCACAGTCCCAAAGCTCCACCCCCAAATCTCCAGGAATTTTCCAACCTGGAGCTGGCAGCCCTAAGGTGAATTGATCTCGGTAGCTGGGAGATCCGTTGTGATTCCCAGAGCACTACCACTGCTGCTGTGGTGGGAGAGGAAGCAGGTGGGTGGGTGGGAGTACCGCCACTGCTGTTGCTGTGCGGGGTGGGGGAGGCATCAGATGGAGGCTGGGAGAGTGATGGGGGGGCAGAAAGAAAGAGTGATGAGGTGGGGAGGCAGAAAAACAGAATGATGATGGGTCAGAAAGAGAAAGATGGGTCACATGCATGGAGGAGAGATAGAAAAGGGGGGTAGATGGGCGAAATAGTGTGAGAGAAGTAGTGGGAGAGGGAAGGAAGAAAAGGTGTAAGGAGTAGGATAACCATCCCGCAAGTTTCTTGCAGGTCTCCACTTGTCTATATACTTATAGCCAAGACGCCCCCTCTGTGCAGAAATCTAAATCCACACATCGGGAGCACTTGGGGGGCAAAAAGATTTTCCTGCACATTTGGGGCAATCCCCAAGTGTGCAGAAAAATCTGAAAACTTGAAAAAAGAAATATGGGGGATACTTAAATCCCCCCAAAAGTAAAAAAGCGTTCCCTGTGAAGAAGGATTGGCGGACCCGGGCCTCGCTGGGGGGAAGGAGAAGACTCACCTGCGGCTGCTTCCTCCTCCACGTGGAGCTCCCCCCCCCCCCCCCCCCCGTATTGTGGGTCCTTGTTTGTTCCATCCCATTGTTCGTAAAATTGTACAGAGCTGCATGTTCTGGAATCCAGGAAAAGCCAGTACTAGACATTTCAGATGACTTCATGCAGTAATTGCAGTTGCTGTATTACAGATACTTGATCTGAGTCTCAAATATCTTTTGACTGTCTTCAGCTTTTTAAAAAAAGTCTAGTAATTGCTGCCAGTGTTCCCTGTAAGCTGAGTTAGTGTGAGCTAGCTCACAGTTTTTTAGCCTCCATCTCACAGATTTTTGCCTTAGCTCAGAAAGGATGCCTCCTGAGCAAACTAATTTATGCAGTAGCCAAATCACTTGCTCACAACTTTAATGCCAGTAGCTCACAAAGTAGAATGTTTGCTTACAAAACTCCACAGCTTAGAGGGAGCATTGATTGCTGCTATGACTTTTAAAAAAGCACCTACTATTCCTTCCCCCATCTCTTTAAATATTACTTCCCTTCTCCCTTATTGCTAATTTATGAATTTAGCTTTTTCAAACATACCCAGTTTTGTCATTTTCTCTTTTGTCTGAATTCTGTCATTTTAAATACTTCTGAAGCTTTGCTTTTCACTGACAGGTACTCAGTTAAATGTACTAATAAAAAGGTAACAGTTGTTTTTTGTTACTTGTACTGTCTTTATTTTATTTAGATACTTAATTCCTAATTTTCTCCGCAGTGGGCACCCAATATAGCAGACATTTATAATTATGACAAGAAATCAAACTAATTCATCCTTTTAGTGCTCCACTAAACTTTTAGTGCTCAAAAACATCAACCATTATTTAAAAAAAACAAAAAACAGTTTTCTTGAACATCCAGCCTGAGGAAAAGTTCTGCATAACTGAAAAGCTCAAATAGTGCTTTGTG
This sequence comes from Lepidodactylus listeri, assembly GCA_029233225.1. Taxonomy (NCBI): domain Eukaryota; kingdom Metazoa; phylum Chordata; class Lepidosauria; order Squamata; family Gekkonidae; genus Lepidodactylus; species Lepidodactylus listeri. The sequence continues at coordinate 25,751,161 of JARCFY010000012.1, forward strand.
ATCATTGGTTGGCCTGATTATTATGACTTAAAACATTTTATGCTGCCTTTCCATCAAATCAGGTTCCGCAAGGTGGTGAACATAGAAAACATTTAAACCATTTAAAATAGCTAAAACTATGAAAATAATTCAATAATAATTGAATAATAATACAATGAAAACACATAAGCAAACTGAATAAATAAAGCTGCCAACTCCAGCTTGGAACATTTATGGAGATGGGGTCAAGGCTTTTTTTTTTTTTGAAAATTTTTATTGGTTTTCCATATTGATAATAATACATTAAGTCACATCTTAACAACAAAGAGCCATACAATTACTTCAACCAGTCATATAACTTAGCCCAGACCACTTCTACATCCCATTTCGCTTGTGGGTTTAAAAGATAACTTAACTTATCTAATTCCGCCCAATTCAACAGAATTTTAATTAAATCTTCTTTGCTCGGTAACTTCGTTGATTTCCAAAGTTTGGCCCGTAAAATTCATGCTGCCGTTATTATATACACTAAGAGTCTCTGATTTTCCTTACTTAGACCCTCCGGGACCAAATTTAACAAAAATATTTCTGGGTTCATAGGAATATCTATTTCCATGATCTCATTTATCATAACTTTAATCATTAACCAATATCTATTGACTTTTCTACACGTCCACCACATATGCAAATACGTTCCCCTTTTTGTTCCGCAGGTCCAACAATTATTAGAGATATTTTTATAGCACCTATTCAACTTCTCTGGAGTCCAATGCCAGCGGTAAAACATTTTATATATATTTTCCTTATAATTTATTGCTTTTAAATATTTTACTGATTTCCAGATCTTTGCCCATCTGTCTATATTAATGTTGTTACCAAAATCTTTCATCCATTCTATCATGGTTGATTTAACCGTTTCCCCTTGCATCTCATAATTTATTAGAAACTTATATATATATTTTAGAGATGGGGTCAAGGCTTATCCTGCCCAGGTGCAGTAAGGTAACCAAGCTTTACCTGGCTTTGGTCTGAGCAACTCCCCAAATAATACACACCATAAAGCAAAAGAAGCCTTTATTGAAGATATGCAAGGAAATATAATAAAACACAAGGGATATAGTCGGGTCATTTCGTAGAAAAAGAGGTGCAGGAGATCATTAGCCTAACTCATTTGCATAACTCATTTGCATATGCCACACCCCCTAACATACTGGAAGTGTGTCAGAAGGCAACACCCACCCCTCAGGCTCCACTCCACAGGTGAGTGAAACTGACCTGCTCTTCCTCCATTCCCTTCCCCATCCAATACTTTGTGCAATAAAAATAAGCGTAAAGAACACACCCTCATTCTCTTCCTGCTCCCTTGAAACCACCAGGTTTCAAGTAGACTTGAGATACCCAGGACATGTGCACCACCCATCCCTTCCCTTCCCCACAACAAGACACCCTGTGAGGTAGGTGGGGCTGAGAGAGGTCTTTTGAGAACTGCTCATGAGAGAACAGCTCTGAGAGAACTTGTGACTGGCCCAAGGTCACACCAGCAGCTGCATGTGGAGGAGTGGGGAATCAAACCCGGTTCTCCCAGATTAGAGTCCAACTCCTGACCACTACACCAAACTGATGGGGTGGAAGCTGCTGAAGGGTTGGTGACATTTCTCCAGTACTAATGTGCCATGTGCCCTGATAAAAAATGGTATACTTAGAAAATTTATATGCCACCTTGAGCAAGTCTCTGGAAAAGTAGCATACAGTCATAAAAGGAACAATGATAAAATTATCAATATTAAAACAAAACATTAAAAACAATAAAGACCCTAGCAGGGCTTTCCCCGGCGTGCTGCGCCTCTGCGCTGCTCGGGGAAGCCGAGGAAGGGACGGGACTTGGTCATGTGCCTGCCCCCTGGGCTCCTCACTCCCAGAGCTGCGCTCCTGTGCGCTCCCGCTCCAATGGACCCCTGGATATAGTTCAGTGGCAGTGTAAATAAACAAAATAACAATACAGACTAGCTATCTTATTTACTTGGGTCCTAACACAGCAAGCATAGAGTTCCAAAGCATAATACCAATATCTTCTTGGCAGCAAGGAGAGATAGGGAGAAAAGGGGGTGAGGAGTCTTCTCTCTAAGCGTACTCACAGAAATATGCTGACCTCTTCAACCAATCACTGGGCGGTATCCATGGAATTTCCCAGGGTGAGAGTGAGTTCCCCCTCCCATACCAGAGTCACAGCTGAACTATGTGAGCTAATTAACAGGCCTGAGTAGATGGCCTTGATGAGTAACCGCCAGTATGGGGAGAGGCTAAACACGTGCAGAGTATCAGAGATCAATGAACTTAGCTGGAAAATTCTTCTTAAAATGGCTTCTCTCTTGACAGGGTAGGGGATGGGATTTATTTCCTTAAAGTCTACTATCCAAAGCTGCCATTTCTTCCAGGGGAAATGATTTTGGTAGTCTGGGAATCAGTTGCCATTCTGGGATAACACCGGGCCTCACCTTGAAGTTGGTAACCCTAAAAGTACAATGATTTAGGTATATTGCAGTGGTAATTCTGAAATTAGGGACAATATTTCCCAATAGCCATTGCTGCCTTTAACTCATGATAAGATCAACTTTGGGGGGGGGGGATTCTTAGATGGATCAACCAGAATATCAGAGAACCATGTAGGGTTCCCAAGTCACCCTGGGGGCGGGGAATCCCCCGCTCCAGCGGCCCATTTTTCGCCGGCCCAGATTGGGCTGCTGGGGGGAACTCCGCCCCCAAATTGCCAGGCTCCAAGGATGTGCTCGGTGTGATTACATCACCCGGAGGTGATGTAATCACGTCGGGCACGTTTCGGGGGGGACACTCTACAATTTGAGGGAAAACTCTAGGGTTTTCCCTCAAATTTGAGAGGTCCCACCCCCAGCATGCCCGACGAGATTACGTCACTTCTGGGTGACGTAATCGCTGTGTGCGCACTTTGCGTGGACACAAGAAGCCTCCCAGACGAGGAAGGACTCCCCCCCACTGCAGAGAGGTAAGGACTTGGCATCCCTAGAACCATGACATGATCTGGGCTGTGCAAGTATAGGCCTAGCAGTTCTAGGGAGCCTGAGTAGCAGTGGGAGGAGGCCAGGCCTACAACTCCCAGAAGTCTCTGAGAAGTTTTGGTGCCAATTTTAGCCAATCACAGAGAAAGGGGACTTATAATAAAAGCTGGTACAGAAGAAGAGTTGTACTTTTTTCCAAGAGAGCAGGGCCAGAGGGAAGGCTGTTACAGGGAGAGACCCTCACCCTGAGAGGAAGGGTGAGTAGACTCAGGCCCAATGGAGACAGTGAAGTAGGGACTGTGAGTCTAGTTGCGTTAGGGCATTTGGTTTCTTTTCTCTTCACCCTAGGGTTGCCAAGTGACTTATCTTTTTTAGTGAGAGAGAGTTGGTCCCATTCTGGGACATTCATGCACGTGGCACGATGACGTCACCCGGAAGTGACGTCATCGTGTCGGGCACGTTAGGGGCGGGACCACTCAAATTCGAGGGAAAACCATAGAGTTTTCTCTCAAATTGTAGAGCGTCCCTCCCGAAACGTGCCCCACATGATTACGTCACTTCCGGGTGACGTAATCATGCCGGGCACATCCTCGGAGCCTGGCAATTTGGGGGCAGGGTTCCCCTATTGGCCCAATCCAGGCTGGCGGAAAACGGGCCACTGGGGCAGGGGTTTCCCCACCCTCCAGGGGGACTTGGGAAGCCTAGCCTGGTCCTCACGCATATTATTCAGCCAAATAATGGAGGTCTGAAGGACTTGAGAGGGTGTTCTGGGCCTTCTCAAGAGATCCTAAAACCAGAGTGGTGGCAGCGTCAGGTGACACCCCACCTGAGCCGTGACACATGTTCATCACAAAACAGTACAAACTCTCTACTTATTTGGAACAGTAGTCTTCAATCTATTGGCCAGGATCCTCAGGCAGGTCACTGAGCCCCAACTGGTACTTTGCAATCTGCTCTAGAACTGCCATTTTTTGCTCGACAGTTTCCCACCTATGGTAGGCAACTACAGGAGAAAGAAATGGAGGGTTGTGTGTGAAACAACAGAGCAGATGCTGTGAAGTCACTTCCAGTTGAGCACCAAGAAGTGACAACACAGTATCCACAATGCTCTAAAAACTTCCCCAAGTCTCTGAAGTCTACACCACAGAAACTGAGATTTCTAGAGTGTCATGGAAATCATGACGTCACTTCCAGGTGCTCACCCAGAAGGGGCGTCACTGTGTCAGCAACACTCCCCCAGGCTCCAGCCCCAAATACTCAATGTGGTTGCCAGCAGAGGGCAAACCTAGCAGGACAGGGGGAGCAAGGTCATTTATCAGTGAAAATTATTTCTTTACATCTGTGACCCTTGGTGCATTTCTGCTTACTGGTGCTTGGCTTGTGATTCCTACCCCCAGCTTGCTTGATCTGCTGGCCCATAGTACTGGTGTTGACACCAACAAGGTCATATGCCTGCCCTCCTCTTTCTGCCTTATGCTGGGCTCAGGTCTGGAAAGGCTGAGGACCTCTGTTACAGAACTCTTCATGAAGCTGGATGATCAGTACAAAAAACAAAAAAGGGAGGTGGGAAAGTAATTTGTTTTGAGGCACAAGGCAAACTCTGCATGTGCTGTGTATTTTGTTGATTCCTAATAAAAGATATTACAATACATTTGTTTTTGCAATCTACTTCCTGCATCTGATCAATTATGCTGTTGTCTACAAAGAGGAGTCAGGTTTTCAGATCAGATTTTTCACATCAGATGTGATTAAAGGAGCAGCTATATCCCTGGACAGCTCACTAGGTCTGCACAGTCATTATAACCAATTGAATTGTTCTGTAAACTAGATACCAACACCAAAGTACACATCTCTTCATTTTAAAAATTCCCATCTTATCTATGTTAATAACTCTGCAACAATTATGATTAAAACTAAAAAATTACTCTAAGTATATTCTTAATTTTGCAATTTAATCTTGAATATAGCCTACAATGAAGCTGTTTAACCCTTGCTTGTAGTGTTGTTTCTGTTACTGAATCTCCCCCATGTGCACACCCAAACACACCTAAAATCTGAAATGGCACCCTTGTGTATTGGTCTGAAGAAAAATCAACATTCAGATTAAAAATAACACTTTAAAAATAATTGAATAAAAGCAGTATAAAAGTTTTGAACCTACAATGGAATAATACATAGCTTCAATACCCCCGAAAGTAATTAAGGAATTTTTACACATGACAAAATGAGGCCCATTTCACCCAAAACTTTTATCTGGCTCAGAACACAGTTCTGTGAAATTCTGCATGTGTTGTCAGTATGCAGCAGATCAGGTTCCATAGCAGATCTGCCAGGCAGGAGCTGGCGGGGGGGCACTGGGGGCAGGTACATGGGGGGTACTGGTGTCATGTGCACCGTGACTGCATTTCCATGGAAAAACTGAAGTAGCATCATGTCACTCTAGGAATCACCAGAAACTCTATAGTTTCCCTACAGTCTTTCTTAATACAACCTTATACTTATTTGGGGATTTTAGAACTAACAGAGTTTTGCTCAAAATAAAATAAGAAAGGAAGCCAAGTTCCAGCAAAACTACAGTGATGGCTTCCAGCTACTTCAAGTAGCCAAGTTAACTTTTCCAGGCCTAAAATTTTACAGATGTAATTGAAACAAGCATTTTTACCAATGTATCTGTGATTCTTCTGGCGAGCAACAGGGATAGATAGCAAGGGTGGCATCCCTCTGTCTGTCATTGCACATGCTGAGAGGAACAGCAGTTGCTGAGAGTAGACACAAAAACAAATCATCTGTGGTGAATTGCTAAATTCCAGAGTGCTCACCTCAAAACTGGATTATGAGAATGCCCAAAATGATTTCAAATTTGGGATTTAATAGTGAATGTTATACTGAGAAGACCAATCTCTTTTCCCCAACTGGGCTTGCTTTTACGAAAAATCCAAAAGGAGTGAGGCCCCTGGAAATGTGTGGTTTAAAAAGTAGAATTCTGTATAAAATCACATATTTTTAGATTTTTTTTGTACTGCTTTTATGCTTTGGTAGCAGCCTGATTAGCCCAACCTCATCTGCGCTTGAAAGCTAAGCAGAGTTGGCCAAGGTCAGTTCTTGGATGGGAGTCCACCAAGGAAGATGGGTTGCTATGTAGAAGAGGGCAGTGGGAAACTACCTCTGCTCATCTCGTCATAAACACCGCATGTATGGGATTGCCATAAGTCAGTTGCAACATGACTGCACATTATTCATTACTCTGTTTTGATTCCCTAGTTTACCTTGAAGAGTGTTTTTGTTAGTACACTGAACATTGTTAAGCATATTTTCAGAGACACAGTCTTTTCTACTGTACCATTTTTTTGTGTCTGAATTAATACTGTGAGGTTTAAAATTAGGATAAAGTTAGTATCCAAGATCTTTTAAAATGGAAGTAATAGAGACTGGACCTAGTATCCTCTGCATGTTACTGAACCACAGCCACTAATTTTATTTTATAGGAAAATAATTTTATTTGATTTTAAAGGAAAGATGTAAAACAAAATACAGCGCCAGTCTTCCTTGAACATTGAGATATTACAGTGAAACGTGGTATGTACATTTATGACACAGTTCTGTGTTTCAGAGGGGAGCTGGGTTGATCTGCAGTAGAGCAGCTGGATTTGACCCCTGTAGCACTGTGAGACCATCAATATTTGGGGGGTATAAGCGCTCAAGAATCAAAAGTCCAAGAGAGCTACCGGACTCGTGTCTGACATTCTGATGCTTACTTGATCCTGTACCCAAATTCAAAAGAGAAAGGAAAAATGAAAATATGAGAACCAAAATGTCTAGCAGATTGAATTAGTACATTTCCTTTAAAATCCATGGTGAAAAAAGGTTACATGAAATAAGAATTCACTTCTAACTACTTCATTCAAATAAATTATGGCTGCTGGTGAGTTTTAGTAATTAATACTGGTATTTAGACTTCCAAAGGTGATATAAAAATTGTCAACTTTGTAAAAATGTCAACTTTCTTCCTTAGTATTCAGTATTCCTGAAGCATTATTTGTCAGATTTCCTGATTTCCTTAGATTGTTCTTCTAGTAGCTCTGCAAGATTAAACGCTGTAGTATTAGGATCAAGTAGCTTCACAAGTGGTATATTAACTCGTCGTTCCTGGAAAATGCGATTCTGCAGAGTCATGGCTAACATAGAATCTATGCCATTGGACAAAAGTGATGAATTCATTGCAATATCACTTGGATCAGAACCACTGAGCTGACTCATCAAGGCCATGATATAATCTTCATTTTTTACTGGAGTCAAGTCCTGGGATACGGTTTGCTCTGAAAGCTCAAACTTACCACCACTGAGTTCCATGATGACTGAATACATGCGATTTCTGAATGCAGGATTTTGTGAAATGAAATAATAGGTCAAATTTCTTAAGCTGAACTTTATGATAGCTTGTTGCGGATTGTTCAGAATTAAACTGCGTTTTAAATGCTCATAAAAATCATTCACTTGCAGAATCGCTATACCTTTTGATTCCAAGAAATTTTGGATTTCATTTTGATTTTGCAGTAATCCAAGATTCAAGGCACCCCAGTTAATGGACTGTCCAGCGAGTCCACAGTTTCTCCGGTAATGGCAGAAAAGGTCCAGGAAGGAATTGGCTGCAGCATAGTTTGCCTGCATTGAATTTCCAAGGAATGAAGCAACTGATGAATAACATACAAAATAGTCAAGATCCTGCCCTTGAGTAGCATGGTGAAGATTCATGGCTCCTGCAACCTTAGGGCTGAAAACTTCCTCAAAGTCAGATATGGTCAAGGCTTCAATGGATCCATCATGCAAAACCACAGCACTGTGAAACACCCCTTTGATTGGCCACTTGGGAAAGATACTGCCGACTGCACTGATCGCTTTCTCAACGTCAGACCTAGAGACGACATTGCATTGCAGAGGGATTATTATGCTCTGTTTATTCTGATGCTGCACATCCTTTATTTCTTTCTCCTTCTCAGCACTTGGCTTTCTCCGTGAAAGAATCACAATGCCTCCTCCTCCATTTTCAGCAATGAATCTAACTGTTTCAAAGCCAAGCCCGGTGAGTCCTCCTGTTACTACGTAAACAGCTTTCTTCTTAAACATTTTCCGCTTTCCTCCATACAGTGGAATATCTGAAAAGGGGTTACTGTGCACACTGCCTTTTAACATTACAAAGGGGACAGCTTTTCTGGTAAGATGGGATGATGCTGAAGAACCCGTGCTCTCACATTTCTCTGTTTGTCGAAAAACTGAGCAAGGTAAGTTCAGAAACTGTTTCGGTTGCAATGACTTCATCCAACTGGAAAAGGGCATACTTTTCCCCTTCAAGGATGCCTTCTGGAAAATGCTGGTAAGACTGAGAATATGAATTTGAAAGTTTTCATGATCAGTTCCGATGAGACCTCTCAGACACTCTGCATGGTGGTTGTCACATATCACTACCACATCCTGGAGCTTTGAAAGGCAACCTAAAACAGCTCTGGGCAACCTTTCCAGGGGAGGCAGGAAAACAAGGGCCTTGCATTGATCAGCACATAGCTTCAGACTGCTGTCAGATCTTGCACGTATGGTTTTCCATCCTGCTTCCTCAGCTGCCAGATGCAGCACTTTGCACAAAACTGACTCTGGTTCAGTAGAAATAATGCCTAAAGATCCCTTCTGCTTCATTTCTGGCAGCGTCTGTTGCAAAATTTCCCACGCTACTCTAAAGAAGGATACACATGGCACAGTTTCAAAGCATGGGAATGTCTGAGTGTTCAAGCAGACCACCTCTGGGATCCTGATCCTGGAAGATGCAGTAATTGGGTAACATGAAGCAATGTGGTCTCCTACCTTAACCTCTCTCACTTTGCTGCCAGTTGCAACGACTCTCCCGCTGCAATCCAGAGCGAGGAGCCTGTGCTTATCGATTGTGTGTGAATTCCAGTATAATGTATTTCCAAAGTTACAGCTAGAGACACTAACAGGAAAGTAGTCTTCAGAATGGAGACTTATTTTGTCAATCTGAATGTCAACACAGCGATCATCAATAGGAATATCAGTCTTATCATCCAGCTCAGCAAATAAGTCCCTCACTTCATACGGGTCAGAAGTGAAAAGACTGAACGGCTCAGGATACTGACAAGCTTGAGGAGGTAAATTGTCATGTACATCATTGACCGATGAACGTCTGATCTCAGAAACGTATATTCTCCCATGATGGATATGGATTTCAGAATAATTATCTTTATATTCTGCTAAAACATCTGCTAAGGCTGAGATGTCCATTATGCTTGTGGTGCTGATATCAATCATCTGAAATGTGATGTTGGAAACTTCAACCATACAGCTTCGCATCATGCCATACAAAGCAAAGCCAGGATTAATGTGGTCTACAAACTTCTCTGTAGTCCTGTATGTGATGATCTTGATGGAACAATGAATGTTCTTTGCTCTCAAAACAATAATGATTTGCCGAAGAGCTTCACAGCATTTTGATAAATCTGCAATCACAGAGTCTGGATCTCCATCATTTAATTGTTGGATTCCCCACATAAACAAAACATCACTGTAATCCCGCAGCTCCAGCTTAATTCTTTCCTGTGCAGGTGATTCTGAGCTTCTGACTTCCAACAAGTTCTCCCAGTCTTTGTATATCAAAAACCTAGAATCTTTATGTAAGAATTTTTGGAGCTGCTTGAAGACTCCTATTTTATCAGCAAACACTGCTAGCTTGGGTTTATCCCCTGAGTTCTGGATCATCTGGGAATGTGGTATTTCCTTCCATTTATTTTCAAATAGCACATCATCTCCACTCCTGGAAGTTTCCTTCATAAGAGTAATTTTAACACATTTCATTTCAGCTAAGATGGAACCATGTTTATCTGTAAAACATCCACAGATCTCTAAGTAGTTCTCTGTAGACTTGCTTATTTTCACATATATCAACATTTCCTCTTCCAAAGGTCTGACAATTACAAGGCTGTTTATGGAAGATGGAAATCCTATACTATTTTTTGAAGTTTTTGTAACAATCACCCCTGTCATTTGCAGAAAGCAGTCTAAGAGGACTGGATGGATAAAATACTTATGCAGTTCTTCTGCAATTTGTTTTTTCACCTTAATGAAAGTAATAGCTTCCTTTAATTCTTCACAATAAAAAGCATCATTTATCTGCTTCATTGTTGAATCGTACTGGAATCCAAAGGAAGATAACGCTTCATAGATTTCATCGCTGCTTACCCAAGATCTACACCGTTGACAAATATCTGTACAGGAAATACTCTTTTCTTCAAGTGGTATTTCCTGGTTCCATTTGACATGTCCCAATGCATAAACTGTACCTGACGGGGACAGTATTTTGAAATCTTTCACTTCTTTTTGCAATTCCACTTTTATTTTCAAACTGTGGGAATGTTCACTCAAAACACATGGTGATGTAAACCTTACCATCATCTGACAGAAATGTAAGGGAACTTTTGGTCTTGCGTTAGTCATCACAGCTGCTAAAGCAAGTTCAACAAAAAAGGCACCAGGAACTAGAGTGACACCATTGTGCTTGTGCCCATAGATGAACGGTGTCTGTGCTTGAGATATGGAACACTTGAATTCTGTATCGTTGTTGCTGACACGGTGAATTAAAGGATGGTTTGAGGCTTCATGAATCGGTTGTTGAAGCATGTTTATATGGGAGTTCAGCTTCTTACGATCAAACTGGTACCTGGGATATGTTGCTGGCACACTTTGATATCCATCATAGAGATGTGGCCAATCTGGATTGTACCCCAGTTCAAACAGGTCTTTTACAAGTCTAAGAAGTGACCCATATTCTCTCCCAGTTTGCAAGGAAGGAAAGGCTTTAGTTTGCTTTCCTAATGTTTCGATAATGTTCCTCTGCAATGCTCTGTGGGGACCAATTTCAACAAACACAACATTCGGCTTATCATTCACGGAAGTCTCAATGGCCTGGGCAAACATGACAGGATCTCGAACCTGTCTGGCCCAGTAGCTGCCCGACACAATGTCATCTTCTGAGGCAGGCTTCCCAGTCACTGTTGAAATCAGCTCTAGTTCAGGCTTCTGTTTCGCTAACTCAGAAAGGCTTCCTGCTATCTCTTGCAGCACTGGATTCATCATGTGGCTGTGATATGCAGCTGGTACATTTAAAACGTGAAGGAAAACATCTCTTCCACCAAAGCATCTGGCTAGATCTTTGTGAATGGCACTGATGGAATCTGCGTCTCCTGACAAGGTACAAGACTGAGGGCTGTTAAATGCTGCAATGCAGGCCTTCCCAGAGTACGCGCCAATGGCCTCCGACACCTCTTGAACGGGGATGTTCCCAACAACCAGCATTCTGCCTCCCGTGACCTTTGCCTGTAACCTGCTCCTGTGATAGATGACCTTGACAGCATCTTCCAGGGAAATAAAGCCGGCACAGTGGGCAGCAGCAGCCTCACCAACCGAGTGGCCAATAACAGCAGTTGGCTTCATGCCCCAGTGCTGCAGGAGAGTGACCAAGGCCACCTGCAGGATGAAGAGTAAGGGCTGGGCTATTTCGGGCCTCATCAAATCATCATGCTCTCTTTCAGTCAGTTCTAGGATACTCAGGGATGTCCACTGCTGAAATAATCCTTCTATTTCTTTACATTTGTCTCTGAACACTGGTTCAGATCTCAACAAAGTCTTGAATATTCCTTTCAAGTTCAGGCCATTACCAGGGAAGATAAAAATCAGCTGTGGAGCCTTCTTGAATGGAACCATTTCCTTTTCGGCTGTAGATACAAGCTGCTGCTCTAAGTCTTGCAGAGAAGATGCCACAAATGCTTTTCTGTATTTGAAGTTCAGGTGGCTTCTCCTGCATGCAGATGTATAGGCCACCTGTGGGAGCATTACCAACTCACTTGTGTTCACACGTTTAGCTGTGTCTTCCAGGGCCAGTTTGAGAGAGTGACCTGAAGCCGCAGAAAGGACAAACAGTTCAACAGGCCTTTTGACTGGGGGAAGAGTCTGGGTTTGTTTAACCTGCCTGACAACAACATGGGCATTAGTGCCCCCAAATCCAAAACAGTTGACCCCGGCTACCCTGCCAAATTCACTAGACTCCTCCCACTTCTCCACACGGGTCGGAATGGAGAGGTTCAATCTCTGTGTATCGATGCTGCTGGTGCTCTCTGAAAAGTGCAAGGAGGGGGCGATCTTTCCATGGTGCATCATGAGAAGAACCTTGATTAAGCCTGCAGCCCCGGCAGCTGACTCGGTGTGCCCAATGTTCCCTTTAACGGAGCCCATCTTGAGAGCAGGCAGGTTAGGAGTTCTCTCTTTACCGATGACATTGCCGATACTCTCGGCCTCGGTGGGATCTCCGGCAGGGGTTCCTGTGCCATGGGCCTCAATATACTGCAGCATGGAAGGATCAACGTGAGATGGATAAATGCTGCGTAGCAAGTTTTCCTGTTCCTGTTGAGATGGTTTGGTGATTGGAGTGACAGATCTTCCATTCTGGCTGACGGCACTGATGCTGATAATACCCCATATTTTGTTGAAATCTTCTTTTGCCTATTGTTGAAAAGAGAAGAATGAAGTATTTCTTAAGGCTGTGAAAAGTTGGAACAGCGAACAGAGAAACTACATTACTGCTGGAGTAGCTCAAACTTCCATAGTAAGATATATTCCACATTTTGTAACATAAAATGCTGCTTGTGTCAGAGAGTCAGGGAGTTCGAGTGTTAATCTTCTCTGGAGAGAAGAACATATGTGATTGGCTGCTCTACTCCCTCTCAGACTGACCAGCATCAGCTTAGAGAGGAAATAAACAGTTGATCTGGAGTTTCATTCACCTTTCGGTCTTTTTCTGAAATCTAACATCTGGATCAGTAGCCAAAGGGTTTGGCTTCTGAGGGAAGAGACTTTAGGAGTCAGTGGTTTCTGTCAGAGAACTGTCAGAAAAATGCTTCTAGAGAGAGAAGAATAAGGACCCCATCCTTAAATATATTAGAACTGCTCTGAGGGAGAATTTAGATTCTCAATCGAGAAAGCTACAGAACAGCTTTATACAGACAACAGATACTGGAGAAGGATTTGGCAGAAGGTCTGGGTAGTCAGAGAGAATGCCCATAGAAGCCAAATAGTAAAAGGAGTTATTACTTTGTAGGGACAAGGAGAATAACTTCCTGCCAGTGAAAAGGGTTGGGAAGAGAACCCTGGTCTGTGATAAAGGGGACAAGCTTAGACACCTCAGGAGTTAGTGAAAAGCTGTAATATCTAAAGGGAAAATCAAGAACTCTGAAGGGAGAAATCTAGAAGCACTAAGACAAAGTTATGCTCTAAGAAACTGTATTTAAAAATTCTGTGTAACAGCTGAAAAATATAATAAAAACCTCTCACTGAAAAGTGTTTGAAACTCAGAAATAAAGCTGTAACAACACTCTCTTTCGAACTTTGTTCAAAAACCTCAATTCTGTATACATATAGTTGAAAGTTTTACCTCAGCTACCTCTATATCTTGAATCCTCATATTTATATATTCCCTGAGGGTATTTTAAAACAAGACAGCTCCAGTATTCTCTCTAGTTCCGGTGCTAGGTCATAAGCCTAAACTAATATCTGTGACAGGGTGGGACAGTTAAAGCTTAGAAAATAAAGAAGAAATACACACTACTGAAAGAATGGCTCAGTCACTATGGGGAAGTAAAAATATTTTTGGCAGGAAAATCTGCCTGGAAGTGGGGAAGTGTCAGGGGTCTGTCATATCAGGCCATCCACCTTAGAAACATTGATGTTTTAAGGGCAGAATTCTGCACAAACATTCCTAGGAATCTCTAGGACTGACACATTTAAGAGTCTGTGATAACTGGATAAGACAAGCTGGTTCTATAGTAGTACCTTCTGCAATCGTTTCAGCAACAGAACACCACAACCTTCTCCTCTTCCATAGCCATCTGCTTTTCTAGAGAAGGGTTTACTGATTCCTTCAGGAGAAATCATTTTTGCTTTAGTCAGTGTTACAAACATCCGTGGATCTATGATGCAGTTTACTCCTCCACAAACAGCTGCTTCGCAATCTCCTTTGTCATAAAAAAGAATGGTTTTTACTGTTTAGCTTTCTGGGAAGACATCCTTTTAAAAAACATTCTTGTTTTTTACTCATTTAACAACAGTAAGCTTGCTAATTTTGCTTTTTGACTGTAAGCAAACTCATCTTTAATTGCTAGTTGTGCATGTTTGGTATGATTGGTATACTTAACAGGAAACACAATTTTCCTATCTTTTCCTTAACAGTGGGCTTCTCTGCATTCTCCTTGCTTCCAAGTTGCTGTTGGGGGGGGGGGCTGTTTTGGATGTGTTTTACTCCCTCTACTGGTTGATTCAATAGTACACTGGTTTACATCCAGCATAAAAACCTAAAGTTTAAATTGGCTGGGAGATAGGTAATAGTGAACTGACCACTCGAGGGAGCAAAACACCTGTGGAATAGATTCCCCCCCACACACACACCCGAACTTGCAACTGAGGAAAATTAGACTGTGCAAAAGCCCAGTAACTCAAATGCTTTTTATAAATCATAGTGAGTTTTATAAATCATACTGAGTAAATCATATTTCCTGCAGAACTTTGGCCTGCACCCACTACACCTGATGCTACCCATCAGCCCACCTTCCACAATAACTTCCCAAGTGCTATCTTGTGTTCTATGTTGTGAAAGAACAAGCCCACACTGAGTATAGCCCAAAAAAGAAGATCCCAAGTACACTAACTCAGAAAATCTTTGCCCTCTTGCACTCATCTCTGGCTGTCAGAAGAACATACTAGCCCTTTTCAGAAAACACAATTGCGCTGACCAGGAGTCTACTAGAATCTCCCAGTACACACAGTCACCATGTTCTGTGAACGGGACAATGTATATATTTACCATGTACATTCAACTCTGTTATTCAAGAAGACTTTGTTTTTAAACCCTAATTTTCTCTACTCAAGGAGTCTCAAAGCAGTTTACAACTGCCTTCCCTTCCTCTACTCACAAACACCTTGTGAGGTAGGTGGAGCTGAGAGAGTTCTGAGAGAACTGTGACTGGCCCAGGGTCACCCAGAAGACTTCATGTGGAGGAGGAGTGGGGAATCAAACCTGGTGCTCCAGATTAGAGTCCGACACTCTGAACCACTACACCACACTGGCACTGACCCATTGGATTTTTCAGCATTTGCTTTCTCATGCACCAGTGCTGTATGCACATGGTAAATATGTGCATTGTCCCTGTTTACACAAAATGGCAAATGCATTTATTAGAGGGATCATGAGAAATGCATGCTTCTGATACATGTGGTTTGCAGACACATGGAGTGTGACAATGTGATATCTGAGAAAGGCTAGTTATCTGTAGGTCTTGCAAGGATCCAAACCACATCCCAGGATATTCCAAATCATTACTGCCTAACTATATTTGTAGTGTATGTTGCTAAACAGGAAACAGATCTCATAGGAATACCTTGTTTAA
Source organism: Lepidodactylus listeri (assembly GCA_029233225.1). NCBI lineage: Eukaryota > Metazoa > Chordata > Lepidosauria > Squamata > Gekkonidae > Lepidodactylus > Lepidodactylus listeri. The sequence continues at coordinate 25,766,666 of JARCFY010000012.1, forward strand.
TTGCATGTGAGGCAAAGTGCAAAGCATAATGGAATGAGGAACAGGCGGTGTCAATAGCAATGGATGGTCCGGTCAGATTAAAAGTGTATGAAATCCGGTTGGCAGCTATGCTCATTGCTGCCCCTGTGCCATCATAATGGTTTATTTCAGAGGTGCCATAGGTTCTTACAAGCCCATAGTCTCGATTCATCATACCTGTAAAAAATATAGCCACTATAAAACAGATCAAATAAGATATTCCTAATGAAAATTTGATCGCAGTTATTGGTCAGCATGTAACACACATGGTGGTCCAGTTTATATAGCTGGCACATGAAACAGGCTAGGATACAGAAATTCAATTGAATCACAGTTGCAGCAGGTGACAGTGTGGAAATACTGAAATTTTACAAGCTAGAGCTGGATTTATGAGATCATGGCTGAAAATTCACCTTTGTCATAAATTAATTTGTCACAAAAATGCAATCATATAACTGTGAATACGAACTAAATATTTGTCAAATGGTTTTTTTATATATATATTGTATACATGCTTTCATATAAAGTGCAGATAATTACTGGAAAAATAAATAACAATTAACCTACAAGCCAATATCTCTCTTCATAATTACAATCTCTCATCAAAGTACAAGGTATGATCCACTGCAAACAGAACAGTTTCAAGTACACAGAGTAGCTCAATGGCTTGCTAAAAAGCAACGACTCATTCTCTGGAAAGTTTGCTGACAATTAGGAACCTCATTACTGCGGTAAGGCGCACGAGGCTTTCCACTGTCCATTTCACATACAAAATCCTTTATGAAGACGGCAATTCCTCCTTGCAACTCTGCTGACAGAGAGTTAGCTTAAAATCTCACTTTCAGTCTTTTTAAATCAAAGACAGAATCACTTAGGAAGATGGAATGGAATCATTAGTTGCTAAACTGGTTGAAGGCTTTTGAACAAGTAATGGATGAAGTGATTCTTCTTTGTAAATCTCAGATGGTAAGTAACCCAGAGAAGAGTGTCCAGTACAGAAACTCCTATACTCCAAAGTACTAAATCTGATATAAGGTGACACATACTGCATAAAAGTTCAGTGTGGACAAGATTACTTTGACACATTAAAATAATAGGAAAATTCATTTTAATTTACTTTTGCACATTTCAAAAATAGTTTGAACAAGCACTGCATGTTCCAGTTTGGCAGTGAACTCCTAAATATAGTTATACCCACCTAAAAATACACTCCTAAATATAGTTATACCCATCTAAGTCCACTGAAGTTCCTAAAATATTGAAATTGTTTTTATGAGCAAACAATTGTCTTACCAACAAAAACTCCTGTTTTGGTGTCACTAATATTTTCTCTAGTGATTCCAGCATCTTCCAGAGCTCTATAGGTACACTCCAGAAGCAATTTCTGCTGGGGATCCATACGCTCAGCTTCCACATCACTGATTCCAAAAAGCCTGTTGTCAAATGTGTTAAACCTACAAAACAGAAGTCAGATGATAAAGAATAAATAGGGGGGAAATACTACCAACAAAACCACATGAATTAATGAGGCAATCAAATACTTAAGAAACTATTCTCAGTAAAAGATTTTAATAACCTGTCATTATAAATGCAGAAAATATGGGGTTAAAGTTGCATAACAATGATATCCTATATTTTATATTGTTTTAGGACAGGAGATGCAAAGACAGTTATCTAGTAAAGGTCTCTGAATCTCTCTCCTCACCCTCCCCCCTCTCTCACACAAATATACATACTGTTATGTCCTAATGGCAACCGCACACACAGTCAGAGAAATACACGTGGCTGGGCTGGCTACCGGAGCTTCGCTTCGGGAGACATAGCCCAGACAGATTGTAAATTAGACCAAGCGGCTACCCAGGTTTCACCAGGGGACCTATGGTTTAAGGTAACTCATGATTAATCCTATCAAGGAGTTTGGGCATAATCTTATCAGGGTAATCCTGTCAGGGAGTGGGTGTAATCTTATTAGGGTAATCCTATCAGGGAGTAATCCTATCAGGGAGTTTGGGCAAGGCCAGGGGTGCGGTTTAGACGTGTATTTAAGCAGACCCCCAAGCCCCATTCAGTAACCTGGAATTGTACCATCAATAAATTTATGACCTGATTTCACTGTAACACGTCTCTGGACTCAGTACTTTATACATACACAGAGTTTTGATTTCACCCTGATTTCACTTTACCATTTAATCAGCTCATGCTTCACCATTTTAACTGTTTTAGTTATCTTCAATAATCTCCTTTTAAATATGTGTTTTAATTAATTCAATTTTAATATTTTGGTCTTTATTTTCTGGGCGTCACTTGCCTTGGGTCCTGACTCTGCCAAGGGAAAGGCAGGATATACAAATAGTCTAAATAAATAAATAAATTTACTTGCAGTCCAAACACTGAGCATACAAGAACAGCTTTGGTTTCTCAGGCCAGCTGGGCTAATGTACACAAACACCTTCTTTTCATCAGTGATCAGCAGTTGGCCAGTTCAGTGCTCAAGAAACAAAGCAGCTACTTGTGGCACTCGATTGGCAGAGGGCAGCATATGGAAGGAGGCAAATGGTGGATCTTGCCCTCCCGGACTTTTGCTGCAGCCACCTGGGTCAAGACAGGCCACCGAGCACATCTTTTAAATGCTCTGGCATGTTTGCAGCTTTCTTTGAAGCCAGGGAAGGTGGCACAGGAGGAACTGCATGGCCTCCAATTCATGCTGCTGCTGTTGGGGGTCCAAGAGGGGCTGCACAGCACCCCAGAGGTCTGCCTTGGAGACAGAATGGGGGGTGTCATTCCCCCCCACTTGTGCTGCTATTACACAAGTCCAAGATAAATGTGCTCTGCATTTCTGCAGCCCACAATGGAGATGCAAAGACAAGTTATACACTTATTTTTTAAAATTATTTAAAATTACACACCAGACTCAGCAAACTCTGCTGGCATACTGTAAAACATTTGCATGCTCGGTTCCCCAAACAAGGAAACTTAACCAAAGATCTGTTATCTCCTCAGACCTTCAGTTAAATTAACCTTTCCCTCAAAACTCAATTTAAACTAACCCTTCTCTCAGAATATAACATCTGACTAAGAACTTTATTACTGATGGTGTGATCAACATGATGAAGAAAAAAGATTTATTTTATTAATGACACTCAGAATGTATAAAATTACGTATATCCTTTTATACTAATGTAAAATGGGTACAGTGCTGGTCCTGGACTTGATGTGGCCCTGCCTGTTGCCACTGAAACCTGTCTGGGTGTAGAAGGGGCCAAGGAGAAAGGCAACAGCATTGGACTCTCACCTGCCGCAGTGGGGCCTGCAACACTGAAAATCCCAGAGCCTCGGCCAACAACAGAGGAGCCAGCAGCAGCCAAGACAGCGCCAGCAGTGGGTATGCCCCAGCGCCTCTCAGAGAGATGCAGCAGCATCTGCCTGGAAAGATCCAGCAAGGCAATCAGCAGCAAACTCCCGGGGGGCAGGCTCAGGGAAGGCAGGGCAGGACCAGGAGGCCAAGCAGACTGCACTGGCTGCCTTCCAGTGCTAGTCAACTGGAAGCCAGCTGGGGGCACAGCCTATCGCAGGGCAAGAAGGAGGTAACAGTTCCCCGACATACACACAATGTGACACGCTGGGCTCCACATGAGGCAGCCAAGAGGAAATGGGTAGGGTGGTTTGGGGAGAAGGGTGGGATTGAACACACATGAAGCTGCCTTATACTGAATCAGACTGTTGGTCCATCAAAGTCAGTATTGTCTACTCAAACGGGGAGCAGCAATCCAAGGCCCCAGGATCAGGTCTTTCACATCACCTCCTACTTGATCTTTTTAACAGAAGATGCCAGGGATTGAACCTAGAACCTTCTGTGTGCCAAGCAGATGCTCTGCCAATGAGCCACAGCCCCTCCCCTTATAAAAGGCAAGCTCTAGTATCAAGCCAAAGAGGATGAGGAAGAAGCTGCTCTGACTTTGGAAGAGCAGACATCCCACAACGAGTGCGGAACAAGGTGATGCAACCCCCTCCTCTTCCCATTCTGAGGCCTGTGAAACCCAGATGGGATTCTACAAGAAGGAGGAGTGGCACCCATTAGGACTGGAGAGGGGAGAAACTCACACATAGTCATGTCAGTTCTGCTTTCTGATTGTTTGGAACCTGAGTCAGGTTTATTTTCTACGAGAATAATGTGACTGTTGATCAAGCCTTACTCTTCCGTGAAAGCTGCATGTCTTGTGCTTGTTTTTCCTGGTTTGCTGTCATCTGGATCATACCAGTCTTTGATGTCAAATCTTTCTGGAGGTATTTCTATAGTACAGTTTTTGCCTTCTTCTAGCACTCGCCAAAAATTATCAATTCCTTCACCTGTTGAGATTGAAATTTTAGTACTGGTATTTCCTTTCAAATTAATGAATCCTAGCTACAGTTTCTAAAATCAAAGGCACACATCATCCTGGGACAGCTGGGATAATTCATGCAGTAAAAAAATAAACTGTAGCAAATCTGGTGGCATGGGACTCCTCTTCTTGCTTTAGTCCTTGTGCTTCCCCCAACAAATGAGGCCCCCTGGGCTCAGGAGACTTCCAGGAACAGCACTGGCTACAGTTTGGGGACCTGCAGTGGGAAGGGTGAATCAACAGAAACTGCTTCTCCATCCCCTCCACTGGCAGTAGTAGGAGTGCCAGGCTGATCAACATGGCAAGCAACCTCCTCCCCTTAAGTTCTGACCCACCCCAGTGCTACATAGAGTGGCAGAAGCAAAAATGGGGGGAGGGAAGAATGGTGTGACACTCTTAGGAATTTCCCAGTCTCCATGGTCTTTACAATAGAGATTAGGGAAACTTTTAGCGCACTGCACAGTACAATGATATTACTTCTGGGTTCCCAGCCAGAAATGACGTGGCATCATATAATGCTATTTTGCCAGTCTCCACCCCCACTGCTGCATAGAGCTGGGCAACCTTAATCCTTTGATGTGTTTCGCACATGCGCATAACTTTGTGCGGCGCGTTCACACTGCCGCCTCCAGATGCCTCCTGCTTCTTCCGGTTCACACTGTTTGGAAGCGGGAGGCATCCAGAGGATGGCCCCTGAACACCGGTTTTATCCGGTGTCCTGTAAAAGCGGATGGAAAGCGACTGGGAGACGGGTAAGTGCGAAATGGAGCCGAGGGACAGATGTGCATGTCTGAACGGGCTCTTTTCTTCCACTTCCGACACATGGCTGCCCCGCTTTACATTGCCAGTCTGTCCTTGGCCTCTGAATAAGTGTGTGTAAAATTTTATATGCTGATGGAATAGAGATATGCCTTATTTATGTATTCAAATTATTTTTAGCCTGCTTTCTCCATGGGATCTGCATAGCACTGGATCTGCGTTGTGCTTACCTCCAGGAAAATTACATCCAATCCCCACAATGGCAATTTCATTGTTACTGTCCATCATTTTTCACATTCTGAAATAGAAAGTTAATAAGAATGGCATCTGCATTTAAATTTCATAAGGCAATTTCACCTACACCAGAGCATGCATCCACTAAGGCAACATGAGGGACCTAAAGACAGACTAACAAGCACTTAAAAGTACTAAAAATGCTTTAGTAGAAAAGAGCAAGAGTCCAGTAGCACCTTAAAGACTAATAAAATATGTGGCAGGCTATGAGCTTTCGTGAGTCACTGCTCACTTCTTCAGTATTTTGTTAGTCTTAAAGGTGCTATTGGATTCTTGCTCTTTTCTGCTGTTACTGACAGACAAAGATGGCTATCCATCTTGATCTATAAAAATGCTTTAGTAACTCTGCAGGACAAAATCTGGACCTGAAGCCTTCCCAAATTTTTGATTAAATTGGCCATTTTTCCAATGGATTTTGGTAGCCATTTTCAGACTTCAGGCATCTCATTTTCTTTATCTGATACCAGGAAGGAACAAACTAAAAATAGTATTAAAAATAATTTTCCCATGTAGAATAAAGGAATATAACATGGGATTTTTGAACCAGGTCTTGTTGACTCATTTATAGTATAAACCTTGCAAAAATGTTTATTATTAAAAAACAGGATTGCCAACCTCAAGTGGTGCTTGGAGCAGTGTTCCCTCTAAGCTAAGTTAGTGTGAGCTAGCTCACAGTTTTTTAGCCTCCGGATCACACATTTTTGTCTTAGCTCAGGAAACATGGCTCCAGAGCAAACTAATTTATGCAGTAGTCAAATTGCTCATTCACAGCTTTAATGCCAGTAGCTCACAAAGTAGAATTTTTGCTCACAGGACTCCACTACTTAGAGGGAGCATTGGCCTGGAGTCCTCCAGGAATTACAGTTGATCTCCAGCCTACAGAGATCAGTTCCCCTTGAGAAATTGGCTGCTTTGAAGGGCAAATTCTGTGACATTATACCCCAATGAGATCCCTCTTCTCCCCAAACCCCACCCTCCCCAGGCTCCACCTATAAATCCCTGGGAATTTCCCAGCTCAGAGATGGCAACCATATTAAAAAATGTGTTAAGATGTTTTCACCTGTACAGTGGACCTAGCTGGAGAACACTGCCCTCTAGAGGGAGGTGCTTCCTGAAGAGAGGCTGGGTGAGTGGCTGCCTGGAAAAAGGACTGGAGAAGAAGTTGAGGTGTTTTTCCTTGGGATGGTGTGGAGAATTTTTAAAGAAGTTCCGGGGGATAACAGACTGTGGAGATGGAGAGAGGCAATTAGCAGAGGAGTGGCCATCTTCTGGATTGAGCTGTCAGTCCCAAGAGGGTGTAGTTTCTCGGTGACTGTGAAGGCAGGTGGCTAGAAAACTTTCTTCTCTTTTTGCCCCAAGTTTGGGACTGCCATTATAATTTTTATTCATACAGCTTGTTAAACCTCCCAGTCTGACCTTATTGTTTCCCACACCTTTCAAGAAACATTTTTTGTTCAAGTGTGTTCAGGTTTTGAATGCGGCATCCACAATCCTGTGACCATTAACCTGTGACCTTTAAAACACATAAATTAGATGCATTTGCAGCCTTATGCAAGAATTCCCAGCCATGAATCATATCTTTTTTCTTTCTTGCAATCAGATTTTTAAAATCCTTCTTTAACTGTAACAGTTCAGTCAGATTGATTCTAGTATTATAATTACCAAAATTACATTGCTTCTGACTAATTGTTTTAGTTTCCTACAATCCTTATCAAATCAGTTTTCTATGGATAAAGTAATCACCTAAACATACTAAAGTGTCCTAAAATGAAGTTGGTGCAGGGTCCCTGTGTATGTATATGATTCAGCACCCCTGTTTAAAAAGGGGTACCCACCCTGTCCCTGCATTTATTTCCTGGTGGCAGGGAAGGAGGGGTAAGGGACTCATCCCAATTCTTATCTTTGTCTGCTCTGCAGCTTTAATGGCCTGGGGAAAAAGAGGCTTGCTTCTCCTATGTGGCAAGGAAGAACCTAAGACTAGAGATGGAAAAGTTTCAGATTTTTTAATATAGGGGAGACACATTTGGGGGGAGAAAGAAATTTGGAAGAAACATTAAATATATGCAACACTTACTTTCCTATTAGACCTTCATTAATAACATACAATTAATCATTTATTAGCTTAGCTGGCATAAACAATCGTATTAATTGAAATATTTATAGAATGTAAAAGTATGAAAGTTTATTTTCTACAAGGAAAATTGTAAATACCCCCAGTGGTAAAGTGAGAGTAAAGTCCCTCAAATTTTGCAATAGAAAATGGGGGGAGCTTAGAAAGAAATACTTCCCCCCTATTTTTTCTGGGATTCTTTTTTCCTGGGCCTTCACATCTCTAGTTTGGATCCCTGGAATTAATTCTTCTCAAGCTGTGGGAAAATTGCAAAATCTCCAAAGCAAAACAAGAACTAATTATGATAATAATAATGTTAATTGTGGCTAAAAGTCTTATTGCATCTTATTGGAAGTCTGCATCAATTCCACTGCTGCAAGAATGGCACTTGAAGTTATGGGATTTCTTCTTCCTGGATGAAATTATGTACAGTCTGGATAAATTTGGGGATACCTGAGGCCAATCCAGTCTTCTAGAGCAGGGGATGGCAAACTTGCTCAGCGTAAGAGCCACCTAGAACAGGGGTGGCCAAACTTGCTTAACGTAAGAGCCGCATAGAATAAACATCAGATGTTTGAGAGCCACAAGACATGAACAAATATTACCTGCTTTTATTGGAAAATAAGCAAATTTGCTTTTTATTAACATTAAATGAGACTGCCAAAACTAATAACAAAAGGGGTAAAAGCAGATATTGATAATGATATTAATTTGTCCAATGATATTTGTTTGCTAATGATATTTAGCTTCCCCAGCCACCCTGCCGGGAGCCACATAATATATGTAAAAGAGCCGCATGCGGCTCCCAAGCCACAGTTTGCCCACCCCTGTTCTAGAGAAATGGCAACCTCTAATCCTCAAGTGTTGGTCTGATCTCTCAAATGATTTCTATGTTTTAAGTAAAAGCCTACTTTATTTTCTGTTCACCCTGAATACATTGTACCTATTCCTTAGTCTAACACACTGTTCCACTGCTGGTGTAAACAAACTTCTGGTGTAAACAAACTTCTGGTGTAAACAAACTTCAACAAACTTCTCAACCCTGCATTTGTATTTCTAGTTTAGAAGAAGAAGAGACTGGATTTATACCCCGCCCTTCACTTGTAGTCTCAGAGCGGCTTACAAACTCCTTTCCCTTCCCCTCCCCACAACAGACACCCTGTGAGGTAGGTGGGGCTGAGAGAGCTCTGAGACAACTGTCCTTGAGAGAACAGCTGGTACAGAGCTATGGCTTGCCCAAGGTTATCCAGCAGGTGCAAGCAGAGGAGTGGGGAATCAAACCCAGTTTTCCCAGATTAGAGTCCACGCACTTAACCACTACACCAAACTGGCTCTCTGTACTGTGTTTAGTTGTTCATACTCAGGCTGCGATCACACACTCTAAATAATGCACTTTCAATCCACTTTCAATGCACTTTCCAACTGAATTTTGCCAGTTCACACAGCAAAATCCATTTGGAAAGTGCACTGGAAGTGGATTGAAAGTGCATTATTTAGTGTGTGTGACTGCAGCTTCAGTTTTACTGATGGTTCAATATTTCAATTCTGTGTACTTGAATTATTATACTCTGTTCTATTGAAAGATTGTAATATTATATAATTAATTTTTTTTTAAAAAAAAATCTCTAGTTTGGATGAGGACTAGGAAAATATTGTGCTGCTTTACCTTGCCTCTAAAAGAGGACACTTTTTCCTATGTGGCTGAAGTTTCAGAGGATGGTTTTCTTGGTTGAGGCCTGCTGTCCCTCAGAATTTCATTCCAGTGGGTGTAGAAGTTAGAGGTAGGATTGTGTTTCCTCCTGAAACCAACAGAAACAACTAACACATTATAAAGACTGTACCCATCACCTAGCAACATTAAAAGGATTTGGACAAAATTTTCAGTGAACAAAATGTCCAAACTGAGTAAGATTTCTGAGCATGTTCCTGTTTGGTGATCTTTCTTCTGCATAACCCATTATGCATGCTACTGTGCTCATCCATCCTGTTCATCTATCTTGTTTGTTTTTGGCATGTGTTCATCTGATACCAGGAGAGCCATGAGCTCCTCCAGGCTAAATCCTTCTCCCCTGCTTCACTGATGGAGAAGAGGGGACTCCTGAAAGATCCTCTTGCTGTTTCATGGCTATCTTTGGTAGTTTACAAACAGGAACAGGCCTGTGTGGTTTCCCCGATGCTCATGCAGCTGCCAATACAGCACAGCACAAATGAGGCTTCCACAAATGGTGGGATTCCCTGCCCTAGTTCCCCCAGCTGCAGCCCACCCCCCCTTGGGGACACTTTTTAATTTTAAAAAAAATCTTCAATTTCATATTGTTACATTGATTATAAACAATATTTTTAATAGTAAGTTTGTAGCTTCTTCTGTTAAGGAGAACTACCTTTCGGCTTATATCTCTGCATTGGAAGGAGGGAGAGATGTAGTTTTTACAGCACAAAAGCTGAGGATTCATAGAACCTGTTACACTTATTATTATAATAGTATATTGACAGAAAAATATAAATATAAGATTGATAATTAGAAAAAAATAAAAGCACCCCAATGGTGGGGTGAAGAAACGACCCCCACAGGAACAAGATTAAGTAAAATAGTTGCCCTGTGGGTAGGAAGATCCAACCTTTCCCGCCCACACAACAGTCATGGGAAGAGAGTAAACAAGTGCCCCGCAGTCAGTTTTAACTGTTTGAAAAGCAAATAGGATGTACATGGTGGAGGGGAAAGTCATATAAACCAGACTGATGATGAACAGAGTTTCTTCTCCAGGGAGTACCAAACCAGTGTGGAAGACCTGAACACCTCATTCTTGCACTGCTTATTTCGACTCCATTTTTCTTAGAAGGGCAGAAGGGACAGCTGCACATGTACAGATAACGGAGAAATACTGAGTTGTATCATAGCTGCACTAAGCCACCAAGAGGGTGTGTCATGACCCCTTGCGGGTTGCCACCTTCTGCCGCCACCACCCTGGACTTAGGATCTCTGGAGAAGGCCCAGGGTACCCTCCCAAACCCAACCAAATGCCCTCTTTTAACCGAGAAACATAAGGTGTGACCAGGGAGAACACTTAAACAACAGGGTTTATTTAAACAATACTGGGGCAGGGAAAACAAGACAAGGTGCAGTAAAATCATTAACAGTGTTTTAAAGGTAAACTAAAATGAATTTAACAGAACTGTTTTTCTTAATGGGTACTGCTTAAGGCCTACAGCCTCTCATGCCAGGCCTCCTGCCTCTACTCACTCCATCCCACTGAGGGACTTCTCTCCCAGCCCAGACTTTCCCCTCAGCTTGACTCCCTGTCTGAGGAAAGGCCGCAGTAAAGAGGGGAAAAAACGGTTTGTCAGTTAAACACCTAAAGTTCCCTCACCTCACATATTCCCCGAGCTCCCATTGGCTAACACCACCGCCAAGCATCAGGGGAATTGTAGGCTGACAGCCCTCTACCCCCAGCACAGGTCTCTCCTGGGCTTAGGCCGCACTAGGCCTGTCTCCCCGCCCGGCCCAGATCATGACAGGGTGGGACTAGGCAGACGCAATTCCTGAGATACAAGTCAGCTAGACGGCCCCTGAAGTCAGCCTCATGCTGCAGAATATATTTACTAAAAAAAACCCTGATAAGGCAGTTCTTCTGTGCAGCCACTAGAGGTTCAGGGAAGGTTTTGTTGTTCAGTCGCACAGTTGAGTCCAACTCTTCACAACCCCATGGACCACATCACACCAGGCCCTCCTGTCTTCCGTTGTGCTCCGGAGTTTGCTTAATTTTATGTTTGTTGCATCAATAACACTGTCTGACTATCTCATCCTTTGCCGTCCCCTTCTTCTTTGACCTTCAATCTTTCCCAGCATCAGGGTCTTCTCCAATGAGAGCTCCCTTCTCTTTTGGTGGCCAAAGTATTTGAGCTTCAGTTTCAGTATCTGGCCTTCCAAGGTTGATTTCTTTTAGGATTGACTAATTTGTTCTCCTTGCAGTCCAAGGGACTCTCAAGTGTCTTCTCCAGCACCATAATTCAAAATAATCTATTCTTCAGAGCTCGGCCTTCCTTATAGTCCAACTCTTGCAGCCATACATTACTAGTGGAAAAACCACTGCTTTGACCATACGGACTTTTGTTGGCAGGATGATGTCTCTACTTTTTACTATGCTGTCTAGGTTTGCCATCGCATTCCCTCCAAGGATCAGGCATCTTTTAATTTCATGGCTACATTCACCATCTGCAGTGATCTTGGATCCTAGAAACGTGAATTCTGTCACTGCTTCCATGACTTCCCCTTCTATTTGCCACAGAATGATGGGGCCGGATGCCATGATCTTAGTTTTTTTGATGTTGAGTTTCAACCAACTTTTGCGCTCTTCTCTTTCACTCTTAGCAAGAGACTCTTGAGGTCCTCTTCACTTTCTACCATTAGAGTGGTATCGTCTGCATATCTGAGGTTGTTGATGTTTTTCTCAGCAATCTTAATTCCGGCTTGTGATTCATCCAGGCCGGCATTTCACATGATGTACTCTGCATATAAATTAAATAAGCAAGGTGACAATATACATCCTTGTCATACTCCTTTTTCAATGCTAAACCAGTCAGTTGTTCCATATCCAGTTCTAACTGTCGCTTCTTGACCCATATACAGGTTTCTCAAGAGACATGGAGGTGGTCCAGTACTCCTATCTCTTTAAGGACTTGCCATAGTTTTTTGTGATCCACATAATCAAAGGCTGTAGCATAGTCAATGAAGCAGAAGTAGATGTTTTTCTGATACTCTCTTGCTTTCTTCATAAACCAGTGAATGTTGGCAATTTGATTTCTAGTTCCTCTACCTCTTCGAAACCCAGCTTGTATTTCTAGCAGTTCTCTATCCACGTACTGCTGAAGCCTACCTTGTAGGATCTTTAGCATGACCTTGCTAGCATGTGAACTGAGTGCAATTGTGCAATAATTTGAACATTCCTTGGCATTGCCCTTCTTTGGGATTGGAATGTAAACTGACCTTTTTCCAATCCTGTGGCCACTGTTGTGTTTTCCAAATTTGCTGGCAAACTGAGTACAGCACTTTAACAGCATCATCTTTTAAGACTTAGAATAGCTCAGCTGGGATACCATCACCTCCATTAGCTTTGTTGTTAGTAATGCTTTCTAAGGCCCATTTGACTTCGCATTCCAGGATGTCTGGCTCAAGGTCAGTGATTACACCATTGTGGTTGTCAAGGTCATTGAGGTCCTTTTTGTATAGTTCTATGTATTCTTGCCATCTTTTCCTAATCTCTTCTGCTTCTGTTAGGTCCCTACCATTTTTGTCCTACTGATAAGTCAGTTTTTCTGTGCAGCCACTAGGGGTTCAGGGAAGGCACAGCACAGTAAACAGCTGTTCTGACTCAGCTGAACAGTCCTTTCTGCATAGTTTACTTGGAGGCGAAGGGAAACCGTTGCTTCTCTCCCCGCCCCCTTTAAATGCATGACAATAGAATTTTACTCTTCCTTAGCAGTAATAAATGACAAACCTAAGTTTGCACTTAGCTTCCTCTGCAGAGAGCACGGGGAGGGGTGTTGTGTGTGAAGATAACCTGGGCCAGGATATTTCAATTCCTTGGAACAAGGTGGCTAATTTTCAGAATTTTAGTTTTATTTTCTGGTGAGTTATGCCTTCCACAAATAGACAGATGGACATGCAGATTATTTTCTTAATTTAGATGCATGGTAAGAGTCAGCCAAGTGATTTGTTCTTCTGTTGATATTTGGGTTGGATCAGGGTCATATGCAGGGTAGGGGGCAAATGGTGGCTCTGGGCAGCCCTGTAGCTGTGACTTGAAAACAGCGTGTCCCCCACCATAACACTGAAGCAATGGTATTTCTTCCAAATTCAAGTATATGAATCCCAGGGGAAACCGTTTGGCAAACAGGGGCACACGTGGGATCACTTGGAGGAGACCTGGGGATTTAAAGCCCCCGCCCATTTCAGATTGGGAAAACAACAAGGGGCGGAAGACCTTATACCCTTGCTAAATCAGGTACCCAGGAACCGAGAGCTCACAGCTGAGCTGCTCGACTGTTACACAGCGTGCTTGTTAAACCACGGAGTTTACTTCCAAGGAGACCTACTGAGGCTCACTCCTTTACACTGTGTATGCCTTTTGTGTCTTGTATTTCCTGTGCCCCTGGGACCCGCCAGTGCAGGGCGCTGCCTGCGGAACATTCTAGAGCGCTAGCCAGGCCTCTGCCTCTCCTTTCTTCTCTCTCTTGGCAGAGGCAGCGCCTCTGGGTCCCACCGCCAACCGCAGACAGCTCAGTTACAGGAAATCCCTTGTCAGTTTTTCGAGGCTCTGAGGTTTTCTCTCCGCCCCTTTCCCCGAAGAGATTTCCTCCCCTCCCGCACCTCACTCCTTTTGCTTCTTCTGAAGACCAAAACGGGATCTGGATTCCGGGAAGCTGTGTTTCGATTCTTGCCCTAACAGTCTAATGGCCCACCATCTGCATGCCCAGAGAGCCTCCTTCCAACAATGCCGGGTTTTTGTTTTGTGTGTGTGCGTGCGTGTGTGGGGCGTTGTTGTTGTTTGTGTTATGTTGTATGCCCGCCTCCGCATCTCTCCTTAACCGTCTTGGAAGAGGAACCCCTCTGCATCCCGAGCTGACCGGCCGGCTTGACCGCGGCACTTGTTCCTTCCAACCCGTGCAGAAGGCTTCATGGACGGCGGCAGCGGCATCCTCGAAGGCCCGCAGGAAGAGCAGCAGACCGCCCGGCTCTCCGTCCCCTCCGGAGGGGGGCTCTGCCCTGCTTTTCCCCCAGGGGGAGCCCTCCTCTTCGCGGGATCCCGCTTCCCGCGGCTCTTGCGCGTGACTTCCCAGGATCCCGGCGCGTGCCTGCTCCCCCCGCCCCTGCTCCCCACCCACCCCGCCCCGAGGGAAAGACTGGCGGCCTTTCGTCTGGGTCTTTCGTCTGCGGGTGGTCTCTGAAGTGAGCGGAATCTGGGGAGGGCACGGAGCTCGGCACAGAAGTGATGATGCCAGAAAGTCCAGCTGCCCTTTTCCTCCAGGGGAACTGACATCTGTAGGCCGGAGGAATTGTAGTTCCAGGCCCCACCTGGAGGTTGGGAACGCAACCGGGGAAGTGTTGTTCAGCACTGGCTGGAAAGGGCCTTCCCTTGGCAGCGTTTTAGAGCCTCGCGTGCTGCTGAAGGCAGAGAAAGACGGGCAGAGTGGAGGTGGGGGAAGAATGGGCGTTCAGAGCATCTTCTAAAGGGGGGGCGAGGGTAAATAGCCTCCTTAAAATAGACCCTTGCATTGGCCCCAGTCAGAAAGTTTCCATAGAGGGGCATTACGTCTTTATTAGGGCCCACATAATTTTATGGGTATGTTTTAGAGTTCACCATAACTGAGCTTCAGACTGGGGGAGGCAGGACAATGCTGAACGTGCTGGAAACTCCTCACTTGATAGTCACTTTATGGCTTGGCTGGACAACTGCAGACAACTGAGGTGCATTCTGCATGTACAAAAAGATTTCAGATTGCTGCAGCGGACTCCGAACACGGTAAAAAAAAAAACCCTTTCCTGAAAAAAAAGAACTTGCATTCTACTTCAAGATTTTTGGTTAGCACTAATAAAATATTCATTTTGCCACCCCTGTGTGGACTTTTTCTCAAAACCTAGTAAAACTTCTTGTGAAAAGTTGTTTCTCTAGGAAAGCCATTTGGAATTCTGTCAAGGCTTCTTATGGAGGGGAAAAAAGGCAAGAAGTGTCTTTTCTCACTCAAAAATAATAATAATATGCTAATACCTTTTATTAAAGCAAACCAAACATTTTTTAAAATGTGCAAGCTTTTGAGCTCTCCAGAACTGTTCATCAGGCTGAAAATTAAAACCATACTCATTAAAGGGTTGTCTCAAGCCATGATCTTCAAGCTTTTTGACAGCATCATATGTAGATTGCCCCACAAACTTCAGGCATCGGGTGGTATCCAAAACCATCAGACCCCCAGACTCAGGTTAGAGTTTAATACAGTTCACGTCATGCTGGATTATTTCTTAAACTATGAAATAGAAGCGTTCGCTTTCAAGTTACGGTTTCGCTTTCGCATTCAAGTTACAAATGGATAAGAAAGATTATTGTAATACCTCAAATGATGAATTTAATTATCAAGAAAAGAAGAGACCTAAGACTATAATAACAAGCATAGCTAATCATTTGAGGAATAAACTCAGAATGAAAAAAAGGCTTTGAACCCATAGCAAATCTCCATCAATTGAAGGGATTTTGATCATGAAAATGGGACTTCCTCACCTTCCAGCAGCCCAAAATGAACCCCAAAATGCCACTCCTAGGGACAGGTTAACCCTAGAGACAACATAAGTGGGGATTCATAGGTCGTAGTGGTGGATACAGGGAATTATTGATAATGCCTCCCTTCAATTATTGGAAACTTTCTTCAGAATCCAAAACAAAGGTTCTTATTTAAAATTTCAAAGATAAAATTAGAAACTTTCTTAATGGTTGGCCATACAGAGGCAGCTATGACTTACTGGTTTTGTTGGACTGGTAGACGATGCAGGGAGTCCTTCCTCACTGACCAGCGTTAGAAATTTAAGAACATCTGCAGGAGTAGACAAGGCAAGCTGGGTGTTCCTCCCATTTATGACTACAATACTGAAAGTAAAAATACTTTTCTTGGTTGTTTGTCCCATATATGGTTGTAGATGATACACTGTAATTCAACCTCTTCACAGCAGACTGTGTCTGCTTGCCCTGATGTCATGGGGAGAGTCCCAGAAGTGCAGAAGAGGGGGGAAGCCTCAAATGGGAAGGGTTGTGTATGAACCCTGCCCACATGTTGCTATGGGAGCTCAAGCCCTCCTTTTGCCTAGCTTTTCAGGCTAGGACCTAAAGGAGTTGGGTGGTCTATAAAATTAGGGTTCTCAGGTTTTAGCAATGGGGCAGAGAGGCACAGACACAGTGCCATCTCAGAATTATACCCTTCTAAGGCTTAAATGGATTTAGACAGGTATGATTCTGCTTAGGATAGCACTGACAATACCTGGTGTATTTAGGAAGGGATGTCAACAGATGTAGACTCAGCTTTCTCATGGCCACTGTTCACGGCTCTCTAGAACAGCAGCCCACCAGGGAACTTTCCCGGTAAGTCCATCCCGGAAAGCATGCTTGGCAGAAAGAACATTAGCAAAGAAAGCTCAGGGCCAAACTAGAGAGCACTGCTGGCATCGTAAAGGTGCTAAATGCTAGAGTAATGCATCAACCTCTTGTTGGAAATGTAAAACTAATGTTGGAACTTTTTTTCATATACGGTGGAGATGCAGTAAAATTCAAAAATTTTGGTCGAAAATACATAAAATAATACTAGAAATTACAAGTGAAGATGTTCCAATATCACCAGAAGTATTCTTATTCAATATACTTTCAGATGACTATACTAAAGACAATAAATATCTTATAACTTATATTTTAACATCAGCTAGAAAGCTAATTGCAAAGGGTTGGAAGATGGACAACTTACCTTCAGAGGAGGATCTTATACAGAAATTACTAGATGTGGCAGAAATGGACAGATTGAGTACTATATTACAGGGAACAGATCAAGAAGTATTTGATAAAAGATGGAAGAGAATGTATGTATGGATAGACCGGAAAAAAGGAAAATAGGCTCACAAAAATGTATAAGAATGTATTATGCATGTGATATGTTTATATTGAAAAATCATAAATAATTTTTTTTTTAAAACCCTCATGTAGCGTCAATAGTCTTACAAAATCTCAAAGACTACTGGGTTCTACTTTTGACGGCAATGCGAGGAATCCTGAAAAAAACCCATTGATTCCTGCCCATGTATGTTTGTTGTCAAATGTGTTAACCCTATGAAAGAGAAATCAGATAATAAACAGGAAAAGTGGTTAGTCAAGATCTGTATTGAATTTTTATATCATTTGTGTTAATCGTTTAGTCCTGTGAACTACTCTGGGGGCCCTTTTTGGCTCAACAGCAGAATAAAAATATCATACATAAATACAATATGGATAGATTAGAAGAAGAAGAGAAGAGATTGTATTTATACCCTGCTCTTCACTACCCAAGGGAGTCTCAGAGCGATTTACAAACTCCTTTCCCTTTCCCTCCCCACAACAGACACCCTGTGAGGTAGGTGGGGCTGAGAGAGCTCTCTCAAGAACTGCCCTTGAGAGAACAGCTGTGCCAGAGCTACAGCTTGCCCAAGGTCATCCAGCAAGGTGCAAGTGGAGGAGTGGGGACTCAAACCCGGTTCTCCCAGATTAGAGTCCACGCACTTAACCACTACACCAAACTGGCAAAATTGCCCATTCACTTTGAATTGAATCTTTTAAAATAATTTTCAATCAATAATTCAATCTATTTGACATTTATATATATGAAAAATGAGATGAGAATGACCCCCCCCCCCAAAAAATACTTTCTGTTTTATATTGGGTTAGAACAACAAATTTGAGAGGGGGAGTCGTGTTATGATACTGGATCAGAAATGAAAATGAAACTTGTGACTAAAACATTTGTCTTGTGACTAATTCTAAATTAATGTGGATTTGTGACTAATTCTAGCATAAACATTTATGGAGGGAGCTGGCAACCAGGCGGGGAGGCGGGACTTACTGAGAGTATCAGGGAGGTCCATCTGACGTACAGCAACATGTCTATGTCACTGCCCATGTGACCTGGACGTGTGGGCCTCAGGGAAGCCTTTGTATACAAGATACCCAATGCCTAATTATATTCTGCTAGGGTTGCCAAGTCCAGGTTGGAAAATACCTGGGGACTTTGGGGGTGGAGCCAAGAGAAGGCGAGGTTTGGGGAGGGGAGGGGCCTCAGCATGGTACAATGCCATAGAGTCTACCCTTCAAAGCAGCCATTTTCTCCAGGGGAGCTGATCTGTCAGCTGGAGATCAGTTGTAAAAGCAGGAGATCCCCAGGCCCCACCAGGAGGCTGGCAACCCTATCTCTGACAAAGAATATATCTTGTATACAAATGAGATACATCACAGTAGTTGGTCTGCTGGACAGGAAGAATGTAAAAGATACTGTGTATTTTCCAAGAATATTGTAGCTGGGTGGTTTTGGTGTTCCACTTTTGAGGAAGCAAGGCAGCGCGGCAACTGGAAGCTGGTAGAAGCCAAATTTACCATAGAGTCTTTCCCCAAATACCAAAGCATTGTGCTGATGTCCTGGCAGCGACTGTGCGATTTGGCCAGGCATTTCATAAGAACATAAGAGAAGCCAATGTTGGATTAGGCCTATGGCCCATCCAGTCCAACACTGTCATACAGTGGTCAAAAATACCAGGTGCCATCAAGAGGTCCCATCAGTGGGGCCAGGACACTAGAAGACAAGACACTAGAATTTCCTGGGGAGGGGCTGCCAGGGGTAGGGAAGGAAGGAAAACTCAGGACAGGGGGGCAGGTAAAGGTAGGTTGGCTGAAGGATAGAAAGGAGAAAAGGAAGCAGGAAAAGGGGAGAGGGCCCTGGGGCTGCCAGGGAAGGGCAGGCTACTGGGAATTTTAGGCTGCATTAGGAGGAGAAATAGTGTTTACTTATGCGAAGTAACAGTTGGAGAACTTTGCTTCTGGGTAGTACACATTAGGGAGGATGTGGTTGCTCATACTGTGAACTCTTATGCTGATTTAATCAGCATACCTATATCCTTTGCATAATGTGTATGTGGGGGGGAGGGTGTGATTCAAAACCATGTTGGGAAAGTGGAAGGGTGGAGGAGATGGCAATTGATCACTGCCTTAATTACTAAAATGAGAGATTCCTAAATTACACCTATCTCTAATTTAGAAATTATCCCCTAATACCAGTTCAGTGGATGTGCAGAGTGTTTGCAGCCTCAGTGCTAAGAAAAGGCATTATTCGTTGGTCAAATTTAACTTCCCAAATGCTTTTCTGCAGTGAGAAGAGGTGGAAATTAAGAGGTTGCCTTTGGCATTCTGGAATAAAGCATTGCTGTTTCTGTGGTGGGAGGTTCTTGAGTTTCAACATGCCTGGTTATTATGCCTCTTCAGCCCTTTAGCCCTATTCCCAGATCCTGGGGAAGTGATGATAGGATCTTGACAATGGTTATTCATTCATGAGTGAAAGGCACTCTGCACATGCTCAAAGGCACACATTCTTTCCCACCAGCAGGTTGCAGCAAGGCAGCTTACAATGACTGATCAAAAACAGATAGTAGGTGGAATGAAACTGGGTGTTCATATATTTCTGGTCCTGTGCTCCTCTTATGGCCCTACCTCCTCCTGAAGCAAATCCCCCACTGCAAACACCCCACTCTTTGGAGGGAGGTAAGAAGAAGAGCAGATTTCCACTGCCACTGTCTGCACTCGCTCTGTCTGGGGCTTGGGCAGCAGGCTTCTGGAAGCAGCCACAGCTCTCATCCGCTTTACATGGGGTGAGGGTCACCTCTGGTTTAGCCCTGACAAGAACAACCCGGGGGGGGGGGGGGAGTGGCAGTGATTCTGGGGCTTCATCCTGAACTTTTGCCCAGGCCACCAGAATTGCTAAAACCACCTCTGTGCATGACTCTGATGGTTCTTGAACATGACACCTCCACAGCACATGACAAACCACTTTTGGAAGCGAGGAGCATCTGCTACATAAAGAAAAAAAATCTTTTTTGTAAAATCACTCTTGGATCCTAGCCGTTGACCTAATTGGTGTGAAAAAGCACAACAAGGGCTGAAGTAACAGACAAAAACACTATGGAAAGGGGAAAACATACAGAACCACAATGACCAGTACACAAAGAGTTGGGCTGTTCAGTACCAGCACTTGCTGCCTTTGTTTTTTATTTTATTTAGAACACTATGCTGCCTGTTCAGAGTCTGTTTGAGGCGACTTACAATTAAAAACCACGATCTTAAAACACAAGCCATTGAATGCCTGCTGCATTCTGCAGCTGGTAGCTGCAGGGTCTTTTCTACACTCTCCTTTTGCAGCTGGGTGGGAAGTTTTCGTCGGGTGGAGTCTTTGCAGCTGCAGATTACTTTCAGAATTACTTTCAGTTTCTGCAACCTTCTGGAGCTTGCAGTGGCTTTCGAAAGAACTTCTTAGGTTTTCTGTCATCTGTTTCCTTATTTTGCTTTGGCTGCCCCCTCTTAGTCAAAGGCTTTCCATCACAGTCAACTTGGGAAATTCCCATGTGGGGGAAAATATTTTTCCACCTTACACAGAAAACTAGCACTTATGAAATGCTATGCCAGGTCCCACCCACATTTTAGGGCGAAAAATAGTTTTCAGGTAGTGAAACTGGCTGTTTAAATCCACTTTGCTTCTTTTTGTAGTATGTCCAAATTGTCGTCTCAAAAATAGAACAATATAATGCAAACAAGCAAAAATGATATGGTCCCACAGTTATACCCTGGGATCCCTAGCAATGCTCACAGAGGATCAGACGATGTGAAAGTTGTGCCTCTGACAGCATTTTCTGCAGCAAAGCAATGGGAACTTGGAGTGCAGCTCTTGGCTCATATGATTTGCTTCTAGCCCCTTTAGGTTATTTTACATGAATGCAAAAGGCTGGAGCATCCTACTTCAACATTATATCCCACCTAGCCGCTTTGTGCTGGCTAGGCGGGATATAAATTATAAATAAATAAATAAATAAATAAATGTGTTTGGTGCAGGTGGCACTCTTCCAGTGGGGCAAACAATGCCTTCCCAGGGCCATTTCAGCTTCGGAAACTGGTGCAGGGGTGGTTGCTGAAGCCCCTCCTCCCCTTTGCCATACTCCTGAGCAGAATCTGGTTCCAGCACGCGTGGCAATGTTAGTTCCGTGACATCACGTATGTCTGCAAGGTGGACCACAGGACCCCCAATCTGACTTGTGTCACACATTTCATGTAGTTTGGCCCTTCATTGGCTGATGCCAGTAAAGTTGCCGGTTCTGTGTTGGGAAATACCTGGAGATTTTTGGGGGTGGACCCTGGGGAGGCAGGGGTTTGGAGAAGAGAGGAACCTCAGCAGGGCAGAACACCATAGAGTCCACCCTTCAAAGCTGCCATTTTCTCCAGGGGAACTGATCTCTGTTGTCTGGAAAGAGCGAGAAATCATGAGGCCCCACCTGGAGGTTAAAGCCAAAAGAGAGAGATCACGGGAGGAGACAGAAGTCCAAACAATACATCCGTGATGAAAATGACGATGAGTCAATAAAGATATATTTGCAAAAGATATTTACTATCACAGTTGTGATTCTGTAGAAAAATATCTTCTTTTATCGCTCACACACATAAAAGAAGATATTTTTCTACCAAATCACAACTGTGATAGTAATTTTTTTTTTCAAATATATCTTTATTGACTCATTGTCATTTTCAACACGGAATGTATTGTGTGGACTCCCCTCCCGCCTGGAGTTTGGCAGTCCCAGCTGCTGGCCAGCTCCTTTCTGCTTCCTTCCCTGCCAGACATTTGAACCACGGACAGCAACAACAGTAATGAAGATATAGCTGTGGGGACTCCATATTTACTTACAATAGTAGAAGAGGGGGTGTTTTTCTCAATCACAGCAGACAGGACTGCTATAACACCTCAGCCACAGTAGTTTATTACCAAATTGAATTAAAAAAAAAAAACTTTATTAGGCATTTATTACAGATTACATAACCAGATGGCACCACATTAGGAAATAACATAAATAAACAATCATGAACTTTAAAGAATAAGGGAAAAGGAAATGATCCAAAACTATTAATAACTAATTCCCGGAACCTCAGGGCAGCTAGGAAAAACCAAGCTACTTGATTAGTAACATGAGGGTTCCATTCAGACAGAAGGTATAAAACTAACCACTTATCAGAGTGGCCTTCAAACTTGCATACAAGAGGACTAACTAAAGAGTTCCTCCACTCAGTATACAAATTACAAAGAAGCAAAATGCGAGATAAACATTCAGGAACTTCCGCTCTGCATGGGCAGAGTCTTTCCTGAT
Source organism: Lepidodactylus listeri (assembly GCA_029233225.1). Lineage (NCBI taxonomy): Eukaryota > Metazoa > Chordata > Lepidosauria > Squamata > Gekkonidae > Lepidodactylus > Lepidodactylus listeri. The sequence goes on from JARCFY010000012.1 coordinate 25,789,179, forward strand.
TGAAAGTTCTTAAGAATCTGCCACAAGGAACTGCAGAAGCCAAAACACTGAACTTTGCGAGCACAAAAGCTTTGCAAATTTGCAGAGGTTTGAGGTTCAGGAAATAAGTGGCTGTAGCCACTGTTTTAGTTATCATGTCATTACATGCAGGGGAAATCCCCATCAGAAAGCATCAACATTAAAGAAAACCTAGGAAAGACAAAACAGAATGCAATCTTCAAAAAAAGACCTAATTGAAATGCTTTCTTTTTATGTATTATAAATGACAAGAATCTACATACTTAGTATAGACGTACTGTACAATAAGGATTTTCTGGAAAGAAATACAAATAAAATAAAAAATTTTAAAAAGAAAAAGGATCTTACTTTATGTGTAAGTAATTTGCAGAGCAACTTAATCTGAGAAGACAGCTTTTTTGGGGGGGGTTAAACACCCTTTTCCTAATGCTGCTAGTGTGAGTAGAATTAGCAGTCCTGTGAGGCTGTACGTCCTTTAGAAATAAAAAATGCTGGAAGTGTTGGAAACTCCACCCTTGCAACATACATTTTGGCCCACAGAATGCAAGATTCAATACAGGACCTTTGTCCTACTTGTTGGATACCCATAAAACTGAAACACCTGAAAAGGAATACTGTTGACTTAAAAACATGGAGAACAATAATGGTCTGCCAGCTGTGGACATCCCTGAAGAAAATCTGCTCATTGTCACTCATGCTTTGATAGCATCTGTACCAGATTACTGTAACACAACCTGCGTTGGTCCGTCTTTGTTGTAGACTGGCTGGAAACTTCAGCCTGTGCTAAATGAGGCCACTGAATTTTTAATAGTAACCTGTTATGATGAACATATAAGACTAGGGCTTTACCAACTCCACTGGCTCCTGTTCCTTTCCCCCAAGCCCAATTAAATGGGCTGGTTTTGACAGTCAAACCCCTTGATGGCTTGGGTTCAGATTACCTGCAGAAGTTCTTCCATCCATATGAACAAGCCCAAGACCAAATCAGCTTAGGTTGTCTTACTAAGGGAACCTGCACTTTGAAAAGGTGATACAGCCTTCTCCAATGCAGTCTCAGGTCCTGAAATTGCCCGTCCTGAATATATGACTGGTCCCATCTCTTTCAGCCCACTGCCCGTTTAAAGAGGTTTATTTTGGAATGCCTCTGAATGGAGAGTCACTGACTGTATTCTGCTGTACTGAAAAAATTTAATGCATTGTTGCTTCCACTGTGTTTCATTGTTCATTTCAAGGATAATCTGATGGCCAGTCTCTTTCTCTGTGTGTAAAGTGCTGGCAAGTTGCAGATGACTTATGGCAATCTTGTATGATTTTCAAGACAAGAGACTAGCATCAGTGGTTTGCCATTCCCTTCCTCTGCATAGGGACCCTGGAATTCCTTGGTGCCCTACCATCCAAAAAAGTAACCCGTGCCAACCAGTGTTCCCTCTAAGTTGAGTTAGTGTGAGCTAGCTCACAGTTCTTTAGCCTCCGGCTCACACATTTCTGTCTTCACTCAGGAAGGATGGCTCCAGGGCAAACTAATTTATGTAGCAGCCAAATCACCTGCTCACAACTTTAATGCCAGTAGCTCACAAAGTAGAATTTTTGCTCACAAGACTCCACAGCCTAGAGGGAGCATTGGTGCCAACCCTGCTTAACTTCCAAGATCTGATCAGAGTGGGCTGGCCTATGTTATTCAGGTTGGGTGTTTAGCTATATTTATATCTTAGATTAGAAATGGGGAAGTGAACATGAATCACAGAGCAGAGGCTACGTCAAAGAAGACAATTAATGAGAGACGCAGCAGAGATACAGGAACAAGTTTTCCTGATGCTTGCTTAACTGGATTTTCCAGGAGTAGGGGAATTTTACCCCATATATTCACTTCTCAAATACCATGTTCTATTCTTAGGCACATTTAAGGATATATTTGTTTGTCTGCGTGACATTATGAAATATCATTGCCAGTGCCAGAGCATAAATTAGCTTACTGTCAACTAACCTACAGACACTCAGCTGACTTGCTGAGCAGATTATGGACAGTTCCTGTTATATGTCAGCTGCACACCCACGCCAGAATTGGAGAAAACTATCCTGTCTCTTTAATGGGATATTATTTGCCTCCATACCGTGAAAAGCTTCACCTTCCCTTTTCCACACATTAAGTCTCTATTAAAGGGGCAGGACAGTTTTTCTTCAGGTGTGTGCATAACTCTATTAACTGTGTCACTGTTCTGTGATCTACACATCAGGCCTGGAGTTGGCACTGAACTTTTTCATACCACCCAATCTCTCATATATGAGGCCTAAAACAGTTCCTTCCATTTGCTTATTTCAGGTCCAAATAGATGTGATCACTTCTTGCAGATTTTGCCTTCTGTGCCCATTCTACCACTTCCGTTATGTACATCGTCATTTTAGAAAGTCCAAATACTCAGAGAATGTGTTACAGATGCAGCTCCTTTCCTTGAGCCAAGTCCTCATTGGAACAAAATTCGGTTCTGAATTTAAGCACTTGACCTCTAAGAATGTGTCTCACTAACTACTACCCAATGCCTTCCTACATATCATGCAACATGCATTGAACGTTGTTAAAACTGGAGATCCATTTGCAGCTACCGGTAATTTAAAAGATAGATTGCTAACATAAGAAGCAGTTAGGGGCTCTGTGTGTGCAGTTAAAGGTTTACAGGCAAAAACTGTATCACTTTCCTTCAGTGTAGAGAAACAGACCTGTCAGGGATTGTTGCATAAGGAATTTTCCACACTACAGTTTTCTGCAAGTGAAATGAGCCAGCACCAAAAGCCAGGGAATTGCTGGGGAATTTTGTTCTTTTTTTGTGCCCTGTCTCTGCTGTCTGATCTTTCTGTTACATTTTGTATTGGGGGGGGGGGGGAACAAAAGAAAAACAACCATAATTCAAACAAGGTGCCCATTGTGCATCTCCAGAATGTACACACTTAGATATCTGTGTGTACAACTAATGTGCAAACACCCCCAAATCAACCAGGGTAGAACGGGGGCTAAGAGGGCTAAGCTGTGAATTAGGTTTCCTTATCTAAAGAGAGAATCTGCTGGGACATCGCGTGCCCTTGAATTTTGCTTCTCAGAGGCCAAGTGAACTAAGGTGTGTGTTGGTGGGGGTGGGGAGGAGTATTTTAATGAGGACTACCCATTGATGCCTGACCTGTAGGAAAAGTTTATTGTCTTTAGAATTGCAAATGAAACTTGTGATCACATGTCAACTCCAAAGGAGTACGGCCTAATACACACTTGGGTTCTCTTTTACCCAACTACTCCTATCAGGAGACAAATGAAACGAACAGGCTTCAGAACAGGGAAAGTTAGAAAAAAATAATCACATGCCAGAACCCAGCACAGGTGCATCCTCTATGCTGGACTGTAGTCTTCATTTTCAGCTTTGCAAGAAAACAGAAAAGGGGCCTTTCCTTTTAGCATCAACATTCTCAATAAAATAGTCCATAAAAGCATAAAGCCTTTTAGCATCATATGTGCGCTAGACCTGCTCCAGATCGTATTAAGAGATTTTTTATCCTGCCTTTCCAGGATATATTCTAGGTGGCTTGAAGTACTAGAAACAAAGTGCAACAAAACCTAATCATAAAACAATAAAAACACAACAGTTAGCATCATTACAACAGTACTGCTACCTGTCCTGTACTTCAGATGCGGATTAGCTCTGCTGCGTTGGAGGGAGGGAGGCTCAGGTAGTGGAGCCTGTTCTCTGTTGTTGTTTAAAAAAAATCCCAGATGTGCACGCAAGCATATCCTACAGAGCATCCCAAAGAGAAATGACCCCACTAACTTGAAAAGAGCTGCCACAACAATCTGCCGCCTTGACAAGTATGCAACAAAAGAGCAATTTATTGAGCAACACAAGTACAATAAATTTATCTTTTTATTTATTTATATCCAGTTTTGTCCACAGTGGCAAACCCACAGCAATGTCACATTGTTCTTCCCTCCTCCGTTTTGTCCTCACAACCACCACCCTGTGAGGTAGAGTTAGGCCAAGAGCGTGGGAATGGTCCAAGGTCACCCAGCCAGCTTCCATGGCTGAGTGGGGATTCAAACCTGAGTGTCCCAGATCCTAGTTCACTCTAACCACTACACCACACTTTCTCTGCAAGGACTCTTTGGGGAGCAAAGACTGGATTAAATTCCTCAGCGGCCCTCTCTGCACAAAAAAAGACCTAGCCACGATCAGCCAGGCCATAGTGACATCTAGAGGCGATTGCTGCAACACCCTCTACGTGAGGCTACCTTTGAAAAGCATCCAGAAAAGCATCCTAGTTAAAAATGCAGCCACTGGAGTAGAATTGGGAGCCTATCACAATAATTTTGCAATGTCTTTCCTGACATCCAGTTGGCTTCCTATTCAAAGTGCAACTGAATTTAAAAGGCCTTATACAGTCTGGACCCAGGGCAACCTTCTCCCACTTGAACCTGTATGCCCTTTAATTTCTTCTCCCTGCTGTGTATTACCTTCACCTTCTGAGGTACAGCGAATTTGTCATGAAGAGACGGAACATTACAAATCCTTTTCAAAAAGCAATTGTTTGGTTAAAGAACTGAAGGGCTGCTCTCAGAAGCCATTTAATACTGCAGCACGTTATGTGAATGTCATCCCAGGAAGAGGATTGCAGGCTTAACTTCCAGGAACTGGCATGCCATTTAAAATATGCCTTTTAAGTGTTTGTACCAAACTGTTTGTGCAGAGAATCCTTGAGGTTCTTTGTTTGCTTATCTCCTCCTGTCTGGATCCAATGAGTTCTTAGCGTATTACTTTGTTTCTCCCTTTGAACTTGGCTAGAATTGGATTTTTACTCCCAAGAAATTTGAATATGGAGCATTTCTAGCCGAAGACAACCAGCAACAGCTGCATTAGAAAACAAACGCCTGCTGTTCTTGATTACCCTTGGGAATTTCCCAAGAAATTCCTCAAAGATTCCAGCAAGCTGTTTATGCCTCTTACTATGAAGTGGCAGATTATGGTAGGAGGTAAGACAGTTATTCAGTGGAAACACTACCCTCAGCCTTCAAGTCACATGCCATGTACACAAACAGGGAACTTTTTTCTTTACTCCAGCCAAATGAATGGTGCCAGACACTGCAAATGAGAGGAATTTTTAAGGATGTACTGGGGGAGGGGGGGATATTGTGGGTCATATTCAGATCTCTAATTGTATTATTATTATTATTATTATTATTATTATTATAGTCCGCCTTTCTCACTGGGACAGATTGTAAGCATGCTAAAAACTTCTCAGTCAATTAGTAAGCTGATTACAAGGCGTAACACTTGAATCTAATGGCAAGGATCCCTTAGGGATTGTAGAACGGGGCGGGGGAAGGGGCATCAAACAACACACGCAAACATATATGTTTGAGACAAAGTCAATTGGAATGGAAGAGATTGGATTAATACCCTGCCCTTCACTACCCGAAGGAGTCTCAGAGTGGCTTACAATTTCCTTTCCCTTCCCCTCCCCACAACAGATACCCTGTGAGGTAGGTCTTTTGAGAACTGCTCCTGAGAGAACAGCTCCAAAAGAACTTGTGACTGACTCAAGGTCACACCAGCAGCTGAATGTGGAGCACTGGGGAATCAAACCCGCACTCCTAACCACTCCTAATCACTGCACTCCTAACCACTGCACCAAACTGGCTCTCCTAGCATACAAATATATCTGCTTAACGCAAACCAGTGTAGGAAAGACTTCATCCATAGTAAAAATCACCTCCTGCGCTGAACCATTTATTTACATTTTCTTCATTTATACCCTGACCTGGATAGCTCAGGCTAGTCCAATCTTGTCAGATCTCAGAAGCAAAGCAGGGTCAGCCTTGGCTAGTGTGTAGAAGGGTGCTCTCCAAGGAATACCAGGGTTGTGATGCAGAGGTAGGCAATGGCAAGCCACCTCTGAAACATCTCTTGCCTTAAAAACAAGTCTAGCTCACCTCCTAGTGATGCATAATGCTAAAAGAGCTAGAACTTCTGGCAAGGGCGTAGACTTTCCAATTTCCAGGGGGGGGCTGGGGCTGGGCCAGAGACATTACAGGCCATTGTCTCCGGGGGACGCTCAGCACGTCCTGGAAAAGTTTTGGGGGGGGGCTCCAGCTCCCCAGCCCCCCTGAAGCTGATGCCTATGACTTCTGGTTGCCAGACAATCTTAGGATCTCCTGGCTATAATACATACAATGCCATACGATAATACAAATAATCCTTCATTTATACCACACTTTCCTCCCTAGCGGGGACCCAAAGTGGCTTACATCCATCTCCTCTCTTCCATTTTACCCTCACAACAACCCTGTGAGATATGTTAAGCTGAAGAGTGTGTGACTGGCCCAAGGTCACCCAGCAAGCTTCCATGGCAGAGTGTGGATTCAAACTTGGGTCTTCCAGATGTTAATCTGACATTACCACACCACAGCTTTGCTACAATTCTGTTAAGCATGGAGCCATTCTTAATAGCCTCAGGCAAACTTCTCCACAGTGAAGGAGCCACCACAAAGGGCCTGTATGAACAAGCAAGCTGCCGATCTTACCCGTTTGCGGGGTTTCAGAAGGCTTTGCTCAGATGAGCAGAGCTGTTGCAGTGGAACACTGAAGAGGTGATCCTGCAAGTATGTGAGCCCAATGCCTTTAAGGGCATCCAGGTGATAGTTCGCAACTTGAATCGAACCTGACACCTGATCAACGGATGGTCTGCAGAAAGTGATACACAGTTCCCACTTGGCACCCAACAGCAACTAGGCTGTGATGTTCTGTACCACCTCTGGTTTACAAGTTGTCTTTTAAGGGCAGGTCCATGGAGAGGGCATTACAGTAGTCCAACATCAAGACCAGTCCTTTGACGTGCTCAATGACTGTCAGCCTTTCCACACTTGGGACTGACCCTGCATAGAATCCACTGAGCTTCGTGAATGTGACAGGAAGACGAAAAACCAGAATTATGGCATCACTGGTGCCGAGGCCAGGAAGAGCTGTGGACAAGGAACACGTCAAAGACAGTAATGTGGTCATTAAGTAATCCCCTGCCTGGTGCCTTCACCTTGTCATCACGCAGCTGTTCACAGCATGCCTGCAAAGAGGGATAAGAAGCATGACACTGCGGCTCTCTACACACATACACTACCCCAACAGGTCCTTCTAAAAAGTAAGGCCTTGTGGCCCACCTGAGAGTCCCAACTCATGGAGCTGAAGACCACTGGTCGACAGGGCGTGATCACCTGTAAGCGCTCTTGAGAGATGACTCAGGCATTAGAAGTTCTTGGATACTGTAGGCACAAAATGTGTGTTTCTGAACAGGCTACCTGGATCTTGCCCCTGTCCAGCTCTGTGGCTGAACATAAATCTGCTCCTGGACACAGCAGACTGCTACCTGCAGCCTGAAACAGTACAGCCTAGAAACACATTTTAAACTTCTGAGCTACAAATATTGGGAAGAAACAAATTTGGAGCAGAGAAGGAAGCAAACCTTTGTAATCAAGAAGCAGGCAGACACTGAGAAGGGAGGAGACAAAAGATGGAGATGAAAAGCCTGTAGCAGTTGCATCACTATTTGACCACAAGCAAAAACACCCATATTTGGGACTTAAGAAAGTGGGAACACATCTTCCTAACACTAAATTATATTCAGAATGAACTTCAAGTGGTCCGAGAATGTCACAGTCATTCACACTAATGGAAAACCCCTACAAAACTACAAATATAGAATCGGGGTGGGTGGGGGGGGGCTACATCTTTTTAGCATGATTCAGGAGTTTTCCCCTTATTCTGCTTTTCACCTTGCTTGACCTTCCCACTACTAATAAAACTCCTCACCTTGTCCTTGGTCTTAACACCAATTGCTTGTCGTTCCACCAACATGAGGTTTAGGAGAAATCTCACTACAGTTTCCCATGTGGAACCAGTATAGAATGTGCATGGTCAAAAGGAGCTATTGTTTTATTTTCAAACTTGCTGTCAGTTCTGCAGTATGTTTTAACCTGAGGGACCGCCTTTCCCCACATGTTCCCCAGAGAGCACTGTGGTCAGGGTCTATGAACTGTCCGTTCGGCCCTCCTTGGACCGAAAGACGCCAGAGTGGCCTCTACCAGGGCCAGGGCCTTTTCAGTAGTGGCTCCACACTGGTGGAAATGAGCTCCCGGAAGACATAAGGGCCCTGCGGGACCTTTTACAGTTCTGTAGGGCCTGTAAAATGGAGCTCTTCCACCAGGCCTTCGATTGAGAGCTGCTACCAATAACCACTACGGCCCTTTATATTAACACCACATTAAACTGTGGCCATGCTTTGTTACTGTTTTATCATGGCCTAGTAGGATGTTATCGCCACCAGTACTTTACCAACATTTTATCTGTATTTGTGATTTGCTACATTTATAAGTTTTATGATGTTGTATTGTGTTTGAATGTATTTTACCTTTTACTGTAAGCCGCCCTGAGCCTGCCTTGGCAGGAAGGGCAGGATATAAATCAAAGTAAACGAACAAACAAACAGAAATCAGTTGCTTCAGAAATCCCTCAGAGAAGCACACGAAGAAATGTGTTCATTCCACTGGAAAGAAAAACATCCATCAAAAGACTGTCTTTAGGATCCAGCTGCATATGTGAACTCAGACAGGAGTTTCAGCCATACAGCAGCCAAATGGAACTGGTATTCTGAATGCCTGATGTAAACGCAGCACAGGTCATACACTCTAAGAACATGAATGGTAATTTAAAATTTTAGTACCCTGTTTTTCTCCTGCAGGACTCAAAGTAGCATGCATAATTAAAAGCACTTAACTTGAACAACAGACACAACAAATGCAAGGAGCATCCTCTCTAATTACTCACACTAAGACCTAACAGGCCTGTAATCAGTTAAAAGCACAGCCAAACCACTCTGCTTCATGGAGCAAGTGCCTTTCTCTCCTCTTTCAGAAGACCATTCCGTAATTCAGGAGCAGCCAACAAAAATGGCCAGAGCCCTCAATGCCTTAGACGAGAGGCGCCACCCGCCCACCCAGGGTGACAATTAGAGCGGCTGTACAGGCATGTTCAGGCAGAGGCAGCGCCCTGGATATGAAGGATCCAGCTCAGGAAGGGCTTTAAAGCTTAACACCAGCATCTTGAAATGAATGTGGAAGCGTTGAACAAAACTATATTTTATTGCTTAACAATCCCGTTTTTCACTTTAAAAAATTCTTCCCATCTTATATCTAAAGAACGAATGAAATAGCAGCAAACATATCAAGTTCTCCACAAAAAAAAAAAAAAAAAAATCCAAACGAGCAAAGAGAGAGAGAGAGAGAGAGAGAGTTCTTTGGAAAGGGAACTCATTAAAAAAAAATTACATGTTTTGCTCAGCTTTGAAATTTATTTACAGGTTCAAGATACGTTTTTCTACACCTCAATTTACATACGAGGGAAACCTGAAATGACACTTTAAAGCAATTTACAGAGGAAGGGAAAGGAAAAAAGCAGCCCGTGCAATTAAAAGAAAAACCTTTATTTTAAAACAAACAGGGGCGAAAAGGTGCCGCGCATGCTGCTGTTGTGCACCTTTTACGGCGCTCTGCTACACAAGAGTAGCTCTGTCGTGAGCCAGCCAAGCAGCTGGTATCCTGCATAAAGCAACTGTCTGGAGGTCCTTCCGTGGGTTACTAAGTTAACTGAACGGAAAAAGCAAGAGAAGAAAGCTGCACTGAACTACTGGTTTTGCTGACATAAAGTTCCCTACCAGTCTAAAAATTACTGCACTCCCAGTTGTGTTTAGCGAATGGTTACGCTAGCCCTAGTTTTAAATGGAATTCACTAACAGCTTTCTTTCCCATCTTCCATTCGTTGGCACAAAGCTGTCATTAAGGAAGGCGTCCTAGAATGGGAAGGGCAGGGGGTCTTGGGCATTTCTGAGTTGTGGCGACCAAGCCATCAGCGGCTGGCCTTCCCCACCAAACAGTGGCTTGGAGCCAAAGCTGCTCTCTAGTCAACAAAAAGGCACCTCTGAATCCACAAACTATTAAGAGACTTGCCAGCAGCTGACCACTCCCTACTTCTAAGAGTTCATTAGACTGAACTCATGCTGACCTAAAGAACTTGGGCAATGTCTATTATTGACTAAAAAGGGCTGAAGGTTTCAAGGACAAAAACAACATTGTTACTGGAAACAGGGAATGTGACCGAGAGGACAAGTAAACGAGTCCTTTAAAACATTATTTGACTCATTGATACCTGCCCCACCACAGGAAAATGCGCCAGGCTCTCAAATAACAGCAAACCCTGCAGTCACATCCCACTTAAAATTGGAAGCGTCTCTGCAGGACTGTCTTCAAAGGAGACAGTACAGTTCTTGGCAGCCGTGGCCTAATTCTCTTCAGGACTCTAACTTCTACGGCATGGTCCAAAGGCGTCTGAACTCACTGATCTTATTACCCCTCTGCCCACCCACTGTGCGGACAGGGTTCTAGCACCCCAGCTCACATACGAGGGTGCACAGGAAAAGTGCAGCTTTATTTCAGGGACGCACCCCCCCATTTTCTGTCATCTGTATGATCCACTAGACTAATCATTTCATCATATGCAATCGCCTCATTTTTGCAATGGGAGCTCTATAAATGGCCGACTGGATATTCAACAAAACATTAAATGTTGTTGCTCTGCAACTTGTAAATCCAGCATGTCAAGGTGCCTGCAGCAGCCACAAGGCTGAGCACACCAGGCACGAATGCCTCCAAATCCATAGGAGAGCAGCATTAGCCAGGGAAGATACATTAAGGACATACTATTCAGATTTAATACTTGAAGATTCCAAGCATGCTGGATTCAGCCCTGAGATTGTATGTCTTTATCTGGGGGAACTTCAATTGCTCCTTGCATCTCATTCGAAGGAAAAGACAAAAAAAGTTGGATAAAATGTAACAAAAGCTCACAAGACAAGTGTTTTATTCCTTACGAAATGTGATAACCACCACACGCGCATCGGGAGGAAGAGAAAGCTACACTGCATAAGGTGACCACTGCGTTCCCGCAAGCAGTCAGTTTAGGATCTTCAACAAGGATTTATCATCTCACTTCAAGTTTCTTCCCTTCTAGAACAATCTGAATTTCTTTGGCGTCCAAAGTCTCATACGTCAGTAACGCTTCTGCTAAATTCTTGTGTTCTCTTGCGTGGGTCTTCAAGATATTCTTTGCCCGCTCGTAGGATTCCTATGACCGAAGGGTATATTTACAGGGATTAACCTGGGAATTGTAATAAGGAGTATCTTTTCCAATGATTAACCACCACCCTCAAAATTTACGATAAGTTTCTTAAGTTTTTATTCATATATAGGTTCAGACAAAGTTCACAGAAACAGATATCAGATGCCTCCAGAAGTTACTTACAATGGAGATACGAAACAAAAGAGAGGGAAGAAAAATAAAGAGCAAGAGTGCTTAATGCACTGTACTGCTAAGAAAGGTTTGAAGAAGTATAATGCACCAAACAAGGCAAAGAACCTGTTAAAGAGGTGGCTTGTATTCCACATGGACAACTTTAGTACCAATTTCTTTTTGGCTGCAGCCAACTGAGAGTCTCGTGGCACTTAAGCCTAATGACTTCATTGTGGCAGAAACTTTTGTGGCATCTGATAAAGCGAGACCTGCCTCACAAAAACCTTTTCCTTTGTGGTCCAAGTGCTACAAGATTCTCCATCTTTCTACACCCAGATGGCTCACTACAGAAGCATAAGGAAACCGATGGATAGACAAAGTAGGACAAATACCGGGTGAATGACTCTCTCGTTGAAGGAGAACCACAACTGCTCTTACCTTTAGGAGTAGTCTTATTTCCTGTTCAATTGCAGACTGGGTTTCAGGACTGAGTTTTCCGGTATCTGTGTAAGTCATGACTCCAAGCTAATGAAAGAGGAAAGATTTTTTAAAAACCACCTTCAAACCACTATCCCTTCCCAAGCCTACAAAAAAAATTTTCCCCACCCATTTGTGTGCAACGTAAAGAAACCCAACTATCTAGATGACTGTGGGAGAGGAGGAAGCGGAATGCCAAGGAAGGCAAGAGCCCCCCCTGCTGTATGAAGACGGATGGGATGGAGCTTTAGAAAAGATCAAGAACCGAGTAGCACCTTAAAAACTAGCAAAATTTTTGACACGGTATCAGCTTTCGGGAGTCACTGCTCTTCAGATACAGCTAACTTTCTAGCAGTATCTGAAGAAGTGAGCAGTGACTCACTAAAGCTCATCCCCTGCCACAAATTTTGTTAGTCTTTAAGGAGCTATTCGACTCTTGTTCTTTTCTACCGCTACAAACACACTAACACGGCTACCCATCTTGATCTATCAAGATGGAGCCTGGCAAGATAGCCTTGCCCTGCTTAGCTTCTCTCCCCCCTGCATTTGATAGGGAGGAAGTACCCAGGAGCAATGCTCCCTCTAAGCTGTGGGGTCTTGTGAGCAAAAATTCAAGTTTGTGTGCAGCTGACATTAAAGTTGTGAGCGAGCGATTTGGCTGCTGCATAAATCAGTTTGCTCTGGAGCCATCCTTCCTGAGCTCAAACAAAAAAATGCGTGCGCCGGAGGCTAAAAAACTGAGCTAGCTCACACTGACCCAGCTTAGAGGGAACACTGCCCAGGAGACAAACCCATCATTTGAAATAAAGCACCTGCAACATATTCCCTCACGCTGTGGGCCAAATCAGACATGACATGGAGAGCCGCTTTTATGTGGCACCTCTATGAGCAGAACAGACCCACGGGATCCAACCCAGAGAGGGCAGTTATCTGAAACTCAAATGAGATTTTTACCTTCTCGCTCATTCCAAACTTAGTCACCATGAGCTTTGCTATTTTAGTTGCAGTGTCAAAATCACTAGAAGCACCTAGGAAAAGGGGAGGAGGGAGAAATGGGAGAAGAACAATCAATAAACGTGATTTGGAGGATTATTATATATCGACGCCGGATTAATTTCCATACCACTTCTAACTGACCTGTTGTGATGTGATCCCCTCCAAATATGAGCTCTTCTGCCACTCTTCCTCCCATACTAACATCCATCTGGGCAAGCAGCTGGGATCTAGTTTCACTCCACCTATCATTTTCTGGCAGTAAAGACACCTGGCACACAAAAGAGTGTTTAGCAGATATTAAAATCCACACATCTGGCTGCTTCGAGTCCTTTGCTATGTATCCATCCCCTCTGTGCCCCTCTACTAGAACTGCTGGCATAAAGAATACGTAAGTACTTGGACGCTGGCAACGTGGAAGCAAAGCAAAGCTCTGCTGGAGGATTTTGATCACGTGGCTGTGGTAGCCCCAGTCTGCCATTCACCTGGCATGGAGTGGCTTGTGTTCCCTGGAGAGCAAATAGGCAAATAGCAACTGCTGGCTGACTCGCTGGTCTTCCTCCTCCTATCTGTTACTGTACTACCCTGGAACCTGGTCCCAGCCTATTAAAGCCAAGTCTGGCAAAACAAATGGCATTTCTAGTCTTAAAGGGATAAACTGGAGGACATTAGTCTGAACTTGCGCAAGAGCATTAAACAATCCAGTAATTACCAATGAGAGAAACTGCTTTTACAGTAAGAACTCCTTTGTTTAAAAAGGCTTAGCTTTCTCAGCTCTTTGGTAAACAAATGCAATATAGACCACAACAGCCTCTCACTCGGACTATGTTTGAAAATAATCCCATCCAGCCACACAGGCACTGCCAACCTATGGGTCAATGGTCGATCTAGGGTGAAGTAATGCTCTCCCCGAGTCGCACCAACTGGAACATCCAATCATGAACTGGTAGTCGTCATGGATGCGATGCGATTAAAGCACCTCTAATGCAAGTTAATACCAATAATTATATAGCATAGAGGTACACTGCAAGACATTTCTTTGTTAAGAAACTTTTCAGCAATGCACACCATTAAAGACCACACAAAATGAGGTCTCCTCTCATATCCTCACATGTCCAAGCGTTGGTCCTCGCGGCATAATTGTTGCTTTGTTGATAGGCATCGCGTCTTTAGTATAATATGCGATAATGGCATGGCCAGATTCATGATAGGCTGTAATGGTTTTATTTTTGTCGTCAATTTCTACACTTCTACGCTCTGGGCCTGAAATCAAAGAAAACAACAGTATTCACTGAAAGGTAAAAGTTACAATATAGTGAGTGATCGTAATGAGCTCGTTATCCGTAGATCCAAACACTTACTGCATGACTGTGATCATATTACTGTAATCATTAAATCCACAATACAGCTTTAATGCATGCGGACATATTTCCAGCACAGTTTCTATCGGATCGTCTACGATGGGGGCAGATGTGTTGTTACATTAACTCCATATTCAGAGTCTTTAAAGGGCAAGAGCTCTAAATTATTCAACACAGCTGTAGCAACGCTGTATCTGTTAACTTCTCTGGCACTTTCCTTAGGGAGACACACTTGATAAAAACTTGCACCTGAAAGCAATTTAAACTCATCCCCCCTCACAGAGCCAGTTCCAAAGGCCAGCAGTTTGCTAATAAAAACAGGTATGTATTTAATCTGATTTCTCTCCTGGGCAGGGTGGGGGAGAAGCCTACCCATAAGAATTTTGTCCTTGGAGAATTCCAGCTCCTTCATAGTCACCATGTCCTTCCCATCAACTGCAGCTTTTAATGCAGCTTGGTTCACAAGGTTTTCCAGTTCTGCACCAGAAAATCCTACTGTTCCTCTTGCAATGATTTCCGGATCAATGGCTGTGTGGATAAGAGCACGGAATATAAGAATTAATATCCTGTATAAATATTCTCCTAGATTAGAAGGCACAATAAATTCAGAAGCGAAGTGGCTTATAGTTGGAAGCTGCTTTTCAAATTAAGAGGTGTTTAACATTACGACCTGCAACACAGGAATAAATGGAACAGAAACCAGATTTGTCAAGTGGTACCGCCACAGAGTAAAATTACCGCACCAACAATTTAAATGGATGAATAACTTTATGGGAATAACAAGCAATTTTTGTTTTGTTTTGTAGATCGATTGTGAAATAAAAGCGAGAAGAGTTGAATCTGACGCTCCATTAAGGCAATAATAAATTATTAACATGGGGAAGGGGAGGTTGTTGACCATTTCCTTGGATTCCTTCCTGCCATTTGCAGCCCCTGCCCCCTAGAGTCATCCCTGAGGCTCTCCTGACCCTCAGAACGGGGGTTTCACAGCAGAAAAAAGTTCCATTCTACAAGTAGATCTCCACTTGCAGTTGCCTGGCTCTCATGCCATGGAATTATGAATCTGCACACATAGCCGATATGGTTACAACTGTCTTGTTTCTTTCAAACTGGTAACACTGTAAATATATTTATGTACTTACACTGGTCATACTTTATTTTGTTGAGATACCATTTCAGAATTTCTGTCCGGCCTCTAACATCTGGCCGTGGCACTGTAACCTGCATGTCAAAGCGGCCAGGACGTATTAAGGCACTAGGTGGGGAGGAAAAATAATTATCTGAGTTGTTAAACAATAAACTGAAAAGACTTACTTAAAAAATCGGATTTCAAAGAAGTGGCTTTTGATTTTTCAAACTTAGGGGTTTTTAAAAAGACAACATCTGATATATTCCTGAGCTCTGGTAATGGTAGATTAATATATAGATTAATGGTCCCCAAACATTCCTTCAAACACCCCCAAGTACAGGAATACTATGGAAAAGTATTTCCTGCAGTGGTACCCCAGAGATAAAACTCTCACTATGACTTGCATCTAAGGTTGCTGTCCCTGCTGAAGATACCAAGTGAGGGTTTTTTTTTTTAATGCTGTGTTCAGAGATCATGAAATATGAATAGGATATAAGAACTCCTTTTTAATTACTTGTGTACATTATACCAGAATCATACATGCACAAAGTCAAACCATGCGAAGTTAGTTATATGCATATATACGCGCGCACACATACTTATCTAGAGCTTCAGGGAAGTTTGTTGCCCCAATGATAATGACTCCTTCATTCGGCTTAAAGCTATAAAAAGAGGAGAGGGTATCAGTTACTATTAAAGTCCACATAGTGGACCCAAGTATGGATCTGGGAGATGTCTCTGCATACCTAGAGGAACCCCCATGTTTGTGGAAACATCTGAACCAAACTCTCTGCGGCCGTTTTTATGAGTTGGAAGCCAACCCCAAAACAGCAGGGCAATCGTTTTATAGGGCACCTGCCCAAGTTTTGAAAAGCTCTGAAGTACAGATCCTATATTTGTTTAAAGGTTTGCAGCCAAGTTTACAGAAAAGCCAGATAGAACTGAAAAGATCCATGAACAGAGCTAAGATCCATGAATGGTCTAAGTCCAGAAGCCTCTTCCCATAGTGGCCAGACAGGTGCTTCCATAAAATCTGCATGGAAGCATCAGCCCTTCCTCACATTCAGGCCCTTAGCAAATAGTTTTCAGAGATATACTGCCTCTGAACATAGACGTTCCATTTAGCTGCCACAGCAAATGGCCATTCATAGACCTGCCCTACATAACCCCACAAAACTTGCTTTCAGAGCCATCTAAGCTGTATCTTGTGGAAGCGATTTTCATAAGTTAGCTATACGCTATGTGAAGAAACACATGACTGCCAACAGCAACAGCCATTACGGCAGCTGGCTAAAACAGATGTTAGAAGGGAAATAGCCACTACAGCATGCATGGTCAACAGCTGGAATGACACAACAATTGCACCACCACTCCAACCACTATGTGAGGTGCACCTGGCCAATCTCTGTTTGCATGCTGCATCCCAACATCCCTGGAACATTTGCCAATGATGTGCAATGACAGGGCAACACAGGCTAGAAACTCCTGGCTAAGGAGCTGAATGTGAACTACAACTGAATGGAATAGTTATGAGTGTTGGCTGATGGATGGCCATGTGATAGCTGAGAGGATTCATGGGGCTTAGCTACCTAGGCTTGCAGGTAATACGTGTGGATTGGGTGTAACTTTGTAGATCACACTTCAAATAGCTAAAACGTTCTGTTTCCCGCACTGCAAACTGGGTTCCCATTCTCTCCTACTTAGGGAATCAACACTTTTTCGGTAGAAACCCACTGCACTTAACATTTCTATAGTTTGGGCCCTGCCAATGTTCTCCTAACACTAGTGAACAGAAATAAACCATGGACATTCACGTTTTATAAAAGAAGACATGGCAAGTCTTCAAAGCAGAGTAAATATTTACCCATCCATCTCAGCAAGGAGTTGATTGATGGTCTGCCTTGAGTAGGGATGCATCGGAGACTCTATTCTTTTCCCACCAACAGAATCGAGCTCATCAATAAATATAACACAAGGTGCGTTTGCTTTGGCTTCCCCTAAAAATGCAATATAAATCAATGCTTCATACACTATATGGGATTTTGTTTTTCTTAACCAATTTTTTTAATGCAAGGAGAGCCATTTTTTTCTGAAAGTCACCCTGAAGTGCACTTTCCCCTCTGAGAACCCTGTTCTCTCCCAAGCAAGCACCTCATTAATCTTTAGTTCCAAAAAAAGTCAATGGGGGAGAGGGGTGTCTTTGAATTGGAGGCAAAACTGTGGTCTGCTGGAGCTGGCAGTATTTTTTTAGTTTAGCATTAGAGGGGAAACAACTGAAACTCGAAGCAAGACAATAATAAAAAGGGCATCCTTCTCCGCTCTTGTGATTCCTACTGGCTCTTTTCTTATTTCAATACAGAAAGGTCTGGAATTCTTTGTTCATTAAGAAATTCTCAGTCCTCAAGGCATCTATGAACTATATTTCACTGAAGCAGAAAATGAATGACTTCACTGTGATTAGTAGCCTATGCATATAAACTTTCAGTAGATCTCTCAGAAGTGGTTGCCTATGTAAACATTTTGTTATTTTTTTCCTTGTGAGCTGAATTATTCTGTTCCACCCTCCTGTCAATCATGATCTGTTTTCATCTCTGCTGCAAGCAGTTCTCTCAAGTTTTAACCCTTCCTCTGATTCACCCCCAACCCCCCAGCTATTTAGAGATATCTGTGTCACTCTGAAGTCTAGGAACTGTAGGATGCAGGATTCCTACACTTCAACAGGAACCCCAAAAGATAAAGAATACACACAGAACCACCTCCTCCCCTACCATGGATCCACCCTTCCTAGGCATCCTGTCCCAGAAATGGTACTGTAAAGACAAAGCATAATGCTCCACATGTAATTTTAAAAACCCCAACTGACTGAGATATCCACAAGGGAAAGAATTTACGCCCACACACTTAACCGTACAAAAACAAAGCAGATTCTTAGATCAGTCTTAACATGTAAATTGGCTCAGTGTTGAAGAGGAAACTGTACTCACTAAACAGATTTCTGATGCGGCTGGCTCCCACACCGACAAACATCTCATCAAACTCGGAGCCAGAGGCATAATAGAATGGCACATCGGCTTCTCCAGCCACAGCTCTGGCAAGAAGGGTTTTCCCGGTACCAGGGGGTCCCACCAAGAGGATACCTGGCAAAAAAAAATGGCACCAAAGCAATGAGGAAGTTCACATTCTAAATGGCCTATAACTTTCCACAGGCATCCTAAGTCTGGTGACTTCTTAACCGACAATCTCATCACTCAATACCAAATACATCTTAAGTCAAAACTTCAGCCCAGCAATAAGACCATAAAGATAGTGTACATGCAGCACTATAGCTAACATACAGACACAGCTTAGCAAGCATGAAAAAGTCAACTGCACTGTATTAAAAGTAAATTTTTACTTCTTTTTAGATTATTTTAATCTATCTACAATGCTGTCCAGAACATAAGGGAAGGGGATGAGTAAATTTAAACACACAAAACGTTCCATGGCTGGTATTTCATTAAAGGAGGGCCAATAATCAGCGGTTCAAGCTTACCTTTAGGAAGTTTACCTCCTAACACAGTAAATTTCTGAGGGTTTTTCAAGAATTCTACTACTTCTTGCAACTCTTGCTTGGCTTCTTCAACCTGTATTCAAACAAACGAAAAGAGGTTTCGTATTTATAATAAATGGGGGGGGGGGGGAACGACCCAAGAAGAATCATTGGGCAATCCATGCTTCTGCAACGTTAACGACAGAGGACGGCTATGAGCTGCCCGTGGGGATGCCCTTGAAAACAACTCAGAAGCTTCAACTGGTAAGGAATACAGCTGCACATCTGTCAGTGGCAGCTCAGAGGTGGGAGCAGATTAACCCCACCCTGAAACAGCTTCACTGGCTAACCGGCTGCCTCAAAATCCATTGGCCATCACCTGGCCTTGCTCGGCACCAGCCATTTTGTCTCTCTGGATTGACAGGGGATGAGAGAGGCCCTACTATCATGACCCAATTCTGCAGGCGGTGTAAGGCTGTCCTTTTCAGACAGGACTAGGAGACGGATTATATCTGCAGTAAATCTGGCCTGGCTGCTGCCGTCTTAAACTGAGTGAAGCTTTTAAGACCTTGTTTCTAGCCTTTTAAGCTGCCTTCAATTGCTATTCACAGCAACAAGGATGGGATAAAAATGTTTTAATAAATAAAACCGCATTTCCTCTGTCACAAGTTTTCTTGAGCAAGCCAATCGTCCCTCCCCTCCTGGTTTGTTCGATGCTCAGTTCACCTGTAAATTCCCTACTTCCTGTAAAGAAATGAGCGTACTCAGTCCTCAGCAGATGACTTTTTTTTAATTAAAAAAGTTATCTTCAGCACACCTGGACAGTCCCTCCAGTTATGCAGAAACCATTTCTGCAAGTGGCATCATTTCACTGCCCTACTTATAATAACTTAGAATCATAGAATTGGAAGGGACCTCCAGGGTCATCTAGTCCAAACCCCTGCGCAGTGTAGAAAATCCTCCCCCCCACCACCATCAATGACCCTTGTTCCATGCCCAGAAAATGCCCAAAAAATCCTCCAGGATCCCTGGCCAAACTGGCCTGGAGAAAAATTGCTTCCTGACCCCAAATATAATATTATAGATACGCACATATACAAGGATAATGACAATGGTGATAATATTGACGAGCGTAAACATAATGGTTCATAAGAGCTTGACAATACTAATTTTGAAACTATCATCACAATCTGGAGAGCAACTTTATTGTTTAAAGCACACAAATGAAAGTTTGTTTTTTTGTCAGGGAGACTTGACGAGTTTTCTCTGTGATCCCCATTCTTGCCAAAGCCATTAGCCATGTGACAGAGAGAGAACGCATATCAAAAAGAGATTACGCCCCAGTAAATATAAAAGAAGTATTTCAACTGACCCCTTTGACATGTTCAAAGGTGACATTTTTCATCTGAATGGGGTCCACTGCAGCATCAAGGCCAGAAGTTGTTCGAAAACGCACTGCAGGAAAATTAAAGAAGGGAAAGGAATTAATTCACTAAAAAGGAACAGAACCAACATAATCTGTGCTCAGTAACCCTATCCCCCTAGCAAAGTAATATTATTAATCAGATGTTTGTTTTCTCCAGAAATGAAATCTATAAACTGGCATACCAATGCTCCATTCTCCAGCACCCTTTGGCTCACACCACCTGTTCACCCAGAGGTTACAATGAGAGAGGGAGTCCTTTGGATTTCCCCTTGTGGAAATCTCTGCCAAGATTTTACCAAAGCCCCTGAAAGCAATGCAAAAACTTACCCGGCCGGTTATAACGAAAATTAAGTTACAGAGAAGAACTCCCGAGATCTATTTATAAAATACCAGCTCCACAGACAGAACTGTCTTTCACATAACTGATAAGGTAATTACAAGAGTTGGCATACACAATAAAAAGCAGGAGATGCCAATACTCCCCAACCTGCAAAAAGTATCCAGTTGACCTGAAAAAAAATGTGAACAGGTGCCCTGCATAAGATACTCTCACCTATATTTCATACAGATATATTCTTCCCTACTACTGAGAGTTTCAGAGACAACAAATAAGCATGAGAAACAGAGTTGTCTTTAGATACATGTTTCCAAAGTTTTGGATACAAGAGACTACAACATTGAAAGGTTTATTTAACTTGTAATGTTAACCTAAACTTAAAGGACTGCATCTGTGACATGGAGGCACTATTGTACAAGGAAAAAGTGAAAGATTCAAAGAGAATGAAAAGTTAACAAACCAGTATCAGAAAAGGAGCCTTTACCAGATAAAAATGGGGTTTTTGATAAGCCATAAATACCAAGCAGTAGCAGAACTAGGAGAAAGAGCCGGGTTCGCCTTAAGGAATCTGTTGATGAGAAAAATAAATCCATGTTAAGCTGTCTGTAAAGATGTAAAATTTCCAGACATTTTAAAGCCACAAAGGGGAAAAGTTTCAAGCGGGCCAACTGACCATTTGTACGCTGTGTGAGTGCCTGAGCTTTCAAAAAGCCCTCTGCGAACCCGGTTTTAAAGGCATCGTGATGAGCTTCAGGTATGTTTTTTGTTTTCATCAGTTTCTCTAAACTTTCCACATCAGTGCCTCTGTCTCTCAGTAGGAGACCCTAAACATACAACAGGGGGAGGGGGGAACAAGCTGCGTTACTTTTTAAATACATAATCGATACCCATCAAGTAAAATAACACTTCTGACTAAAAGCTTTTCACATTGAATAGATCTCCTTTAGCCTCCACAATTTGAATCAAACTTTGCTAATTTCAATTTCTGTATTGAATTACTTGGTTCAGACATAAAGATCGTCATTAAAAAGCTTCAGTGTGAAAGTATCTTTAAGTAGCTTTTATGTAGCAAACAAACTTTTCGTATAAGTGAAATATCAAAACCTCCAGACTGGCCCAAGGGAAAACATCAAATATCTAACAGTTGTACTTCAATTAACTGATAGATCATTAATTTTCCTGAAACCTCCAGAACACTTTTCTTGATAAGGTTACCTTTGGGTTAGGGTAGCATTATCTAATGCAGGGATGGCCAAACTGTGGCTTGAGAGCCACATGTGGCTCTTTCACACACATTGTGTGGCTCCTGGCAGGGCAGCTGGGGAAGTGAAGGGCAGGCATGCCTCCCCGATCGGCCTTCCCTTCCCCAGCCAGTGTCCCCCTTCCTGGGTAGGCTTCAGGCAGTGGGGAGCAGAGAAAGAAAGAAATGTTTAACTTTAAATGCAATTTCAAAGCCCCCCCCTACAAATATTGGACAAATAAATATCATCATCAATATCTATTTCTACCTCTTTTGTTTTTATGTTTGGCAGTCTCATTTAATCTTAATAAAAAGCAAATTTGCATATTTTCAATAAAAACATTTGTAATATTTGTTCATGTCATGCGGCTCTCAAACATCTGATGTTTATTCTATGTGGCTCTTACGTTAAGCAAGTTTGGCCACTCCTGATCTAATGCTTGTAATTATCACTGTAGATGTGGGAGACCATAGTGTCATTCAGGTATTTCAAAGAGATTTCTCTTCATCACTTCTGCAAACTTCTCCATAACCTATGTTCTCTTGCACCAACTCCTTTAATAATACACCTAAACTTCATTTGCACACATCTCAACTCAATCCATGGTGTGGGGTCCAATGGCTGATCTGCCAACTGAAACTGCTTCTGTTTAACTGAAGGGAACTTTCTGATCTTCCACTACAACCTACTAATCTTCTTGAAACGCTGCTCCTGGGGAAGAGGGGACCCTGAGGAACACAGTAGGGGAGGCAAAGCAGAGGTCTGCAGTGGGAGAAGGGAATCAGCAACAACAAAGAAACAAAGATGCCCAATATCACTGGCAGAAACAACCTTGACATTCAAATAGTTTTTCTCTTTACAGAGTTCTCAGTTGCGTCCAGAGATTAATCTCACTGTTCTTAAAAAGTTTCAGGCATGCTGAGGACAATTTCTAAAGCAGTTATAAAAAGAGGTGTAACAAGATTGGGTCATGATCACAGGGTGCAGATCTTTGGTCTTACCTTTACAAACGAGGGAGCTACATTTTCTGTTTCCGCTAATCGTTCCGACGTGGACTGCAGGCGTCTTGCTCTTGATTTCAGAGTCTTAAAGCCCCGAGACTGAATAAAAACTTTAAAAAAAATGCAAGAACCCCATAAGAAAGCATGGTACTTCAAGGAAACATTTTTTTTCAGGGGTAGGCATTCTATAGGTTCTCCTTGGGTTATGTATCTCAAATTTTCAAAACTAAAATACACATGTGGCCGGCCCTCAAAATCATGCTGTGAGACAAGGGCTTTCCGTGGAGGACCCCAACCACTTTTGACCCTGAGGAGAGATTCCAAAGGAGCTTTTGATGTAGCCCTGGAAGGAGGGGAGAGGTGAGCTTTACTGTTCAGGTCTAATGTAAGCAAAAAATCCCACCTGATGCGGGCAAGCCCTTGGGCATGCCTCAAGGGGCTCTTTGGATCCTAGTTGCATTATTTGAGGAATAAACTATGCAGGCAACATTAAAGACAGAATGGTAACTGTCATAATGGACCCTATCAATTTTCTTAAAACAGATACTTAAAAACTGACACTCTTATGGAGGTGGGGAGAGAATCCCATTTGCTGGGATTCATCCACCTGCAAAGAAACGCCCGTTGTGACTTGTACACTGAAATAAACTGCAGTTCAAAAGACAGATCTGAGATGCTGTCTTTCAGAAAAACTGACTTCACCGCTTTTCTTTCAGTTCAGTCCGCAACGCTGCACTTGTTCAGGTCAGTCAAGAGCTCAGCAATGGCTTAGAAGCTGCCGCAAGGGCTACTTTGCTCTCCCAGTTGTTGCATTATATTTGGAAACCTCTGATGGCTCCATAATCATACAACTAAGCTATTTTATTTTACCAAAATTATAAGCTGCCTTGTAACGGCAGCTAAGTACAGTAGTACTACAGTAATGATAAAGCACTGCAAACATTCACACGGTTGGTATACGACAATCTCTACTGTGATGCCTGCTCCCCTAATAATGCCTCTGTCCCTCCTCCAATAAAACAGGAGTGAAAGAGCCATTTCTTGATTCCTACCTGGCCAGCGTTGAAGGTCTGAACATATATTCCGGAGGGGGCTAGGATGTTGTCTGTACGGGTAAGACGAGCGCAAAATACTGTATACGTCTGCAAAACCTAGAAAGTTAGCATTAAAAACAACACACACACATTTATTGTTGTGGTTCTAAGCGCTAAACCACAAAACCGCAGAGTTAAAATGAATTCACAGGATACATGTCAGAACGTGTCTCGCCTATGCCGGATCATCCATTCAGGATGCCCACTGCAAACAAACCAGTCATCGGTTTGATACACCTTCACTTTCTATCAGTCTGCTTGTCTCAGTTCGAACAATATATTGACGTTTGTACATTTTACAAATTTACCATCTTGGTGATTCCCAGTCACTGCAGCTGTTCAGATAATACAGACATGTAGTCGACAAGCACTGATTTGGCTAAGGGTACTCAGACAATCTCTGCGATACAAACTTCAGGTGAAAGGCTCAAACTGGATCACGTTTATAAACTTAAGCAGGCTTTAATTTCACAGGTCGAACAGGGCTTTCCTAATTCCCTTGGTTCAATCCCACCCCAAAATCACTCCTAAAGGTCACCGAACCTTCCAGAATTGTGAGATGCCGTGCGGGAGGCTGCACTGGGGATGGAAAACTTGTACAGGTCAGGATTCTCTTCCCCACCCC
The DNA here is from genome assembly GCA_029233225.1 of Lepidodactylus listeri. Classification (NCBI taxonomy): domain Eukaryota; kingdom Metazoa; phylum Chordata; class Lepidosauria; order Squamata; family Gekkonidae; genus Lepidodactylus; species Lepidodactylus listeri. Next base: position 25,813,776 of record JARCFY010000012.1, read on the forward strand.
TGCAAAAGTGCCTTCCACTGAAGCAAAAGCAGCAGAGGATTCAAGCCAAGGTCACAAGATTGGGACTTGAAGGAACCACTCATTTTGGAAAAGAATCCAGTGTGTGTGGGGGGGGGGGGGATTACTTAACTACTTTAGAAATAACATTTCCAAATGTGACTTGCAGCAGCTGAAGTGTAGGCAGCATTGCTTTACAAAGGAGCATCAGATACATGTGTGTAGTCAGGCTCCCTTTCTTTCCAGAGAGACACTGGCTAACTGCATGCTGGCAGGCAGGCCCATCTGAGGCTATAAGTGGTGCTGGCTTGGAGAGAAGAAGACAACTGGTGCAGTGTCTAAAGTCAAAGAAGCATGTAAGCCAGTGATACTCATTTGGTGGCTCCCCAAATGTGGCATCTGCTTCAAGTTCCAGGAAAGGGGGCAAGGCCCTTGTCCAGTGGAACTTCTAGTTGGCAGGGGGGCTACAGGGGAACGGGCAAGCTGCAAGCCTCCCTAAGGTGCAAGCCTCGGTAAAGGCAGAAGTCGATGCAGTTCTTTTGGTTGATGATAACCACAAATGCAGCCCCCTGGAATAAACACCAGAGATTTAAGCAATGTTAGCATAGGAAATTAGGTGGTTAATCTGATGCCCTTTAACAGCCTCTCCTATGCACGCTCACTGCTAGTTCCACTGCATTCAAAGGGTACTTCTGAATAAGCATGAACAAGATGCAGGTGAAACATATTAAGATCAAAGAACTATTTTCTTTCCGCAAAGCAGAGCTAAAGCAGCCTTGAAAACAAGTTTGCAAAAATACATCAGTCCATTTGCCCACACCTGTTTTATTAATTGCAATACACCCAGAAAAGGCATTAGTTTTCCTATGGTATAAAAGCTGCTGTGCCCAGATGCTCAGGTGCCGCTCCCACACATTGCACATAATCAGGCAAGTGACTATTTACAAGTCTGAGTTAAAATTCTACAGAATTAAATGCACACATATTTTGTGGGCAGCTGGAGTGATTGCTCCAACTGTGGCATGTTGTGGTGAACAATACTTATTTTAGCCTAGCAAGTTTCAACCCAATTGTGCACCTAATTAAGAATATACAGGTATTTGCAGACACAACTAAGATTGTGAAGTGCTTTTTATAAAAGTTGCTTTATACATATTTAAGAACTTAATTTTTTGCCAATATTAGTAACATCATTACAAAAGGGCTGGGTTAGGTAAACCAGTTCTGGAGACAACACTGGGCAGTGGTCAGAAAAGGGATCTCTGGACAGTGGAAAAAGATGGATGGATGGCTAAGAAGTGAATTCATGTGACCCTGGAAGTGAGAGGTGGCTAGGATGACCATCCCCCAGCAGGCAATGAAAATGGGTATTCGCATGTAAATGCTGTGCAGGTGGAATGTAGGGACAGGAAGATACTAATGAACAACACGATACTTTCACTACTGATTTTTCAAGTTACTCATGCTGCTGCGTTTGAGGATACTAACTTCATCAATTCCAGTGCTAATTTTCTGCACCAAAGCATTTCCCCTCTGCTCAAACCAAGCTGATTACAATCCGTACTGTCCATCTGCATCCTGAGTTCCTTCTTTGCAACACCCCTCCCACCTTCTGAGCGGGATATAAAGACTCAGATCTCCTCTCCACCTCCTATCTGACAAAGGCAGCTTTGACTCTCAACAGCTTATGCTCCGAAAATCTTGCAGGTCTCTAAGGTGCTACCAGACTTAAATCTAGCTGTTCTACGGCTACTCTCTGAAACTATCCTAATGGAATTTAGTCACACAACTTAACTAGGAGGTGAGAGAACCAAAACCTGGAAGGCTGGAGGCAAAGCTTAACGGATTACGGAAGCAAAACTAACATAGAGATGGCGCTCCTGAAGACACCGTGTAAGAAACAGGGATACAGAAGCAAAGCAGAAAGCAGGCATCATTCTGGATCAAGTCTCCACTCTGCCCTGATGTATCTCCATCTTGCTTGAGATGAAACTCACTAAATGACACATCTTACACTACTGTCATCTTCTAAGACATACCATACTTATTTTCAAAGAAGGACTGTGCGGATATATATGAGGTATGCCATGGGGAAGAGACTTTGTTTTCTGCACAATAGCCAGGAAGTAGCTTGTCCACTAGTTCATCCAGCTGGCCGGCTTTCAGGTCAGACAGTCCTAGGTCTCGCAGATTAAGTACTGGCTGTAAAAGAAGACATAAATAAGGTTCAGGCCACTGAGATTTTAAATACATGGTTTTAAAAGAGTAGGATTAGGCCAGAGCCACTGGCATGGTTTTTAATTCCCCCTCCCCCCCAAAATTATTCGATGTTTGTTTGATACCTCCTCAAAATAGTCATTCATTCCCCTTAACTATTTAAACTGTGTGGTCTTTGTTCAAGGTTTAAAAAGGTGTTCAAGTGAATGCTGCTGATTCAGATGCAAAAAAAAAGGAAAGGAGGAAAAACTGAAACACAATTGGTATTTGTGATACCGGTATGAACGTTAGCTGACTAGGAGTGGTTATCGTTCACAGGCATCTGCAATTTTTTTGGCTGGCATAGCTTGTCAGTTCAAAATTTGTCCTTCTTGGGACACTGCCCCAGAGGTGCTAGTTCTAGGCGCTGGTGTCATGCTGAACCCCAAAGGCCAATGCCTCCAAAGCATCATGGCAAATCAGGAACCGTCTCCAGCTCAAACCTCAGGAGAAGATGGGATCACTGGTGTCACGCTGCACTTGGGATGTGCTCTCCAAGGTAGCACACGCACACATAATATCCCCAAACCCTGCCCACTTTCTACACCTGGTGCTGGGGAATGGGCCCATTGCTATGACTTCCTCCTTGTCTAAAGATAGAGCTGGACTCAGGGTCACCCCACTACTATGGCTGCTTCAAGCTCAACCCCCTTCCTTTCCCATTCTGAAGCCAACGGAGACCCACCGATGGAATCCAGCAGGATGGCCAAGGGCAGAGGGGGAGAGGGAGGAGCCTCACACTCCTCTCTCCCCTACACCGGCCCACCTCTGCAGCCACAGTCCACCTCTTTCCACACAAGAACTGCCACTGCACAACACAGGGCCTTCGCTCTATTCTGCTGGAGGCCGAAAGGGCTGATAAAAAACAGTGAGTGGTCACACGTTAAGTACGGCAGGCTCCAAAAAATGCTGGGATGAAGGTCACAGTGACTCCCATACTCAGCAGTCAGTTGTGCAAGGAACAGAAGGACAGTGTGGCAAGCAGGCGCTGGAGACAGAAGGGAAGGGACCCCCCCCCCCCAATCAGGATTAGTGAATCTGTCGACCCTTCATTTTTCAAGACCCAGGGGCGATTCAGATTCAAGGGCAGGAGCTCTTTTATAGCCATGATGACTCTTCAAGCATATTTACGCTAAACGTATGCTAACAGAGATATGTTTATTCCTGAGATTCAAATGAAGAATAGAACAGAAGTACTTGCACAGCAATTTCATGCTGGTTCACCTATACTTAAAAGAGCTTTTTACTATTGGGCACCCAGAAAAACAATACCTTAACTGTGCACAAAGGTACATTTGTACATCAAAGTAAGAAAACAGCTTCATGAAAAATATTCTTTTCGACTGTACTAATGGGAACTGTCAGGTGCCCTTGGGGGGTATATTATACCCATATCGAAGTCTGATTGTAAAGGACGTGGATAAGAAAGAGTAGTCGCCTGTCAATGTTGGTAGAGATTAATTTATCCCATAAAATAACTCTAGAGACTATGTCGAAGTCTGATTTAAGGTCAAGAAAGGCCACATAAAGGGATACAGTTGACTTAGATGATCAGGTGTACAAAGGTACATTTGTACATCAAAGTAAGAAAACAGCTTCATGTAAAATATTCTTCTCGACTGTCCCCATACAGTGGGTCAAATCAAGCCTGCCAAAAGCAGATCTTTGTTCACAGTAAGGATTCTCATTGTTTTCCCCTTCTTGCTGTAGCCCCCTAAGAAGCTGACCTTGAGGGTTCTACCGTGAGGGATATGGCATGTGGTGCTGTGATAGAACAGGTGAACCTGTGGACATCACCCCTCTACCTGTCATGCCCATCAGAACCCTACAACAAATGGAGCAGACAGTTCCAGTACCTCCTCCTTCCCAATACAACCCCCTCGCCACATACTGTACACCATTCCACTGTGTCTTTTGACGTTAACAAGCAGATTTTTATGGCAGAACAAAACCACAAAGAGAATGTGGTAGCATTTGTAGGCAGAGCACTCCTCAGAGCAGGCTGGATTCAACCCAGTATAAAACACTCAAGAGGCTTTGCTTGAGAAGAGCCTTTATAATGCCTTTTGAACTTCAGAAAGCTAGGTCTGCTACATGCATCTCAAGACACAATGCAAATATAAACCACGTGTGGGCCTGCGATACTTGTGTTTGGGGGGACCCCTCCACTTTCTTCCTGAGCTCAGCGTGACTCCTGGATTGTGCCACCACTGGCAGCATACCCACTTCCTGGGTGGTGCAGCCACCGCCGAGCCAGTGCAGGGCTTCTGGGCTCCAACAATGACCCCTGTGCATTTTTTGGGGAAGATTTCTGATTTTTTTGCAAACTTGGGGGGGGTCACCCAAATATGAGAAAAAATCTGTTTAGTGCAAGTATCTGCAGATAGGGGCACACTTGGGAAATAGTATATAGGTGCTGAGATACATGGATAAATCTTATACCACTTGTATCGTGTTACCTCGCTGCTTTGTACATCATGTTCAGGCGCTGCTTCCCTTTGCACACACTGGGTAGACGCCGTAGCAAAAGATGGAGTCGTGCTTTTGGGCGTATGGAAGCCATTGATGAGGTGACTCAGAGGAACCGTGACCTAGTATGAAATACAGACAACATCAGGTCACCCTATCAAACACATCTCAGTTTTAAAATGCAAGCAAGCGTTCCAATTCTGCCTAGCCTATAAACCAAACATCAAAGCAACACAGGTGCCTTCCAAAAATCTTGAAATGCTTTTAAACGTTTACTGGACTTAACAACCCAAGATAGAAAAGTAACTTCTTTAGAGATAAAGGTGGTAAAAATGCAGTAAATGAGATTAAGGAGTCAACAAATGTCAAGACCACAGATCCCTCAGCTTTAACCACAAAACTTTATTTCCCTTCTCTTTTTAAAACAAGTATGCAAAGTAAAGCTTTTTTTCCACTCAAATGATTTGGATCCACCAGTAATTTCTATAGTTGGAAAGTCCCTTCACCTCCTGCCTGCTGCTGTAGCCCCCAGGGTCCCTTAAATGTTAGTCCTGGGGGACAGCGGACCCTCCAGGAATAGCTTGAGGGGAAGTCAGAGGTCGGCAGCTGGGGGGAGGGGTGGAATCAGAGAAAATCATCCCATCCTTTCCACCCACAGAAATCCTCCATGGGATCCAAGCCCGTTCCTACACTTAGAAAGAAAACACACTGCTAAGTTTAGCACGCCTTTCAGAAGTCCGGAAACAACATTCCCGTTTACTATGAGAAACATCTCCTTTAGGCCCTGCAGTACTTACAACAAACCTGGGCTCAATACTATTTCGCTCACTTTCCTGTCTAGTTACATTCCAATGGCTTTCAAAAGGTATCAGAAAGAACCAATCACAGCTTCTTAGTCCCACTTTGGCTTCTTCTCTAATCACAAGAAACTGTATGTGTATAAAACTTCAAGAAACCTTTTTTTCAGATAAGACCATATTTCAGAGGAAGTTACTGTAACTGAAAACCCCCATATATAACAAAGAAAGTCTTCTGATACTAGAAAGCCCACAAGTCAGAAGATTAACTACAACAGGCCGTCCTAAGGAATAGCTGGCATTCTTTCCTGTCTCCTTCTGTTTTCCCCGTTCCCTCCCCTTTTCCAATTGCATAATGCACTGCCTAGCAAGGAACTGCCATTCTGATGCAAGAGGTGTCCTCATTGGACCTTACCACTTTTACCAAGTCAAATAAATATTACAGAGAAAGGCACAGCAGCATTCTGAAATGATTCCGATGAGATAGCTGTGGAATGCAAAACCAGAGAGGAGCGCTCGTGGCATTTGCAGTTCCAATTCTTACTTTCAAAGAAGGCTAATTTTTTAAAGACAGCATTATAAAAGGATTAGAGGAATTCAGGGAATCAGCCTGCCAATAACTACTAGCCCTGATAACTCAGCAGGGCCACTCGAGAGGCACCATCTCTGACAGAACAAACAACAGCACAGGACTGTTGATACTGAGCAGAGGTGCTGAACTTCCCAGAGGCATCTGACCAGCCACTGCTGGAGACAAAAAGACCAAATTCAGTGGATCTTTGTCTTGAACTCAGGGGTATAAAACTGTGGCTCTTTAGACAATGAAATGTGTCTCTTTAAAAGAAGAATATATCTTTACCTCTAGGTACGTTGAAGGAAAGATATGCTAGAGTAGCCAGTGTGTGAAGGGAATGGCAGGCACAGTTTTCAAAGGGACTAGTGGACTAGCAGGAAACATTAGAGGGAACAGTTGCGAGGAATCCAGGTGTGAGCCATGCACATATTTAAGCCAGCGCACTAAAAGAATTGTGCAGGTGCTCCTGTATAGATTTAGGCCTTTTTTCAAGATCTCACACTTCCTGAGAGCCAGTTTGATGTAGTGGTTAGGAACGCGGACTCTAATCTGGGAGAACCGAGTTTGATTCCCCACTCCACCACATGCAGCTGCTGGTGTGACCTTGGATCAGTCATAAGTTCTTTCAGAGCTGTCTTCTCAGGAGCAGTTCTCAAAAGAGCTCTCAGCCCCACCTACCTCACTGTTGTGGGGAGGGGAAGGGAAAGGAGATTGTAAGCCGCTTTGAGACTCTGAGTGAATCGCTTGGTACAAACATGCCCTCCTGTTGTAAAGTCACTGCATGGAGCCAACGTGATACCTGCTGCCTGTTGGCATCCACTGTGTCAGTGGCACTGAATAAATATTAAGAATGACAGCTACAACCTAACATTGCCTATCTCACAGGGTTGGTGTGATGATACAGAGAAGCTCAGTTCTTTTGGGCAGTGGATTTAATTGAAACTTTTGAGAATAACAGTAAATATAAGCAAAACGATGTGCTTTAAGAAAAAAGAAGAATCACATGTATGTTGCAGCCCATCTATATTACTACATACCTTATAACTCATGATGTTACTCTTCAGACACACCGGGAGAAATTCTAAGTAGGTCTGCACAGACATAAATCCCATTTTGTGTAGTGTAGCTTACTTCTAGGAAAGTGTTCTTAGGCTTGCAATCACAATTTACTATCTCAGGCACAAAGCTATAATACTGCTTTTGCACCGTATTTTAATGTAAGCCCACAGAACTTTCAGTATGATGACTAAATATGGTCCCATCTGCAAGGCATTACAAACCTACATCAGAGGAGACTTCCCTTCAGACCAGAAGTCAGATGAAGAAAGCAGATTCCTAACTGCTCATGTGTTTGTATGTGGTCTCCAGTTCCCGAAGGACAACAAATACAGGGTTCTGATTTCTAAATGGAGAAATAAAAGACCATCCCATTGCAAATTCAACAAAAGCCGAGGTCCTGCTGGGGTTGTATTATTTTACATCTGGAGTGCTTGCAAAATAGCAGCCTATTTTGCACTTCCAGGAGTGTCCTCTCCCCAAAAGGCCATACCTCACGATCAAGAAGAAGAAGAAGAGATTGGATTTATATCCCACCCTTCACTCACTTAAAGTCTCAGAGTGGCTTACAAACTCCTTTTCCCTTCCCCTCCCCACAACAGACACCCTGTGAGGTGGGTGGAGCTGAGAGAGCTCTGAGACAACTGTCCTTGAGAGAACAGCTGGTACAGAGCTACGGCTTGCCCAAGGTCATCCAGCAGGTGCAAGTGAAGGAGTGGGGAATCAAACCCGGTTCTCCCAGATTAGAGTCCACACACTTAACCACTACACCAAACTGACTCAAGCCACACCCTTAGCACACATAAGGTCAGAGCTTGGACACACACTTTAACAGAGCTCTTTGGCTGGAAAACTATGGCCAGGATGATATTGGGGAGATGGTCCGATTTACTATAAGGAAACTTCACATGAAACATCATACATCTTTAGTAGCTGCACTTGCCCACTGCCTATTTCTTTTCTATAACCCAACAACACAGTCTGAGAACCTCCCACAACTATGCTTCCAACTGCCTTCTGAGCCCGGGGCCACCACTCATATATTTCTACACTTTTACAACATTGTTCAGCCACAACTTTATTAATAAAGGAGAAAGCAGTTAGGAACTTAGGAACGTTTGGTTTAAAAATTAAAATGAGACCCATGACAAGAAATCTGTAAAATTAAGAGCTGTAAGCAAAGGGTGGGTAGAGAGGTCTCACATCACTAGAACCTGAGATTACTCCCCCAAATAATCAAACAGGAAATGATTCAAAACAGGAAAAGGAACTGCTCTTTCATATCACATCCACTTGCAAAATTCACACCTACTATGAAGGCAGACAACTGCCACCCTAGGAAACTTTTCAAGGGGGCAATCAACAAAGCTTTATGCAAGGTATGAGCTTGTGTCTACACGCACACTTCTTCAGATACTCCGTTGGTCTTAAAGGTGCCACTGGACTCCAGCTTTGTTCTGCTAGACTACAGAGTGCAAGATCAAGCATCGAACGCTCCCTTTGCCACGAAACTGGCTGACTCCGGCCGCCCAAACAACCGCTCAGGGGTGTTGTGACGACAAAACGAAAGAGGGGAGAACCATCACCCTAACTTCCGTATAGGAAAGACAAGGTTAAAACACACTAAATAAACAAATCCACCGAGAACAAGCTCAGTAACACCTATAAGCCAGGCAGAACTTCCAAGCTCAGAGACCTGAGCTCCTAGGGGACCACCAACAGCGCAAGGCTTGTCGCCTCCTACCGACCTCTGAAGGGCAAGATCCGAATCCGGGAGCACCTTAAAGACCAACAAGGTGTCCAGGCAACAAGCTTCCGAGCGTCCAAGCTCTCTTCGTCAGATACGAAGGCGGCTCCGACTCCCGAGAGCTCCTGCTGGTCTTCTAAGGTGCTCCAAACTTGCTCTTCTACCGCCGACCCACACGGCCACCCCACCTGAGACGAGGGGCGGATGGTCTAGTGGACCCTGGCGGGGAACAGAAGACCAGGGCAGCCGAGAGCCTGAGCCGGCGGTTGCGGTCTGGATCTTCCTCACCACCCACGCCGGGAGACAGCCCGAAACCCGGACACTGAAGTTCCCCCCGCCCGCCACCGCCTCCTCGCTACTCGCCCCCTTCCTCCCCCGCGGTCCCTGGAGCGGGGCCTCTCCGCCGCCCTCCTCGGGGCGGGATCTCCCCCCGGCGCCCGCTACGTACAACAATAGGGGCTGCTTCCAGCCTCCGCCGACTCCCTCCCCGGGCCTCTACCTGGGGCTGCACGGTGGTCGAAAAGGAAAACATCCTCGCCGCTCCCCGCCGGGCAAGCCCGCCCCTTCCTTCTCCTCGTCCTCCTCGCAGTCAGGGCCGGCGGCTCCGGCTTCTCGGCCCTTCCGGGCTCGGCCCCCCCGAGGAAGGGAGACTCCGCGGCTCCTCCGCTCCGAAATGGCCGCCTCCTCCGGTCCGGCACAGGCGGAGTCCAGCCGCTGACGGATGTTCCGGAAGCGAGCCGTCTGGCAACACTACTTCCGGGTCAGTCTGCTGCCGCCGCTGCTCCGCCGTCCCGTAGCAAGCTGGCGTCGTAGGACCCGGGGGAGTCCCTTAATGCCTCCTGGACTGTCAGGGAGACCGGGACAAAAATCACCCTGAAAAGGACATCGGAATCCCACTTTGGCCAGAGCGGGGCGAGACACGGTTTTGCTGCCTCCCCTGGTGGGAGGGGAGGTAGAAGATTAGCGTAGCAGGAGAGATCAGGTTTTCCTCGGAGTTATAGTTCGCTCTCTGCAGAGATCTTCCCCCAGGGATAAGAGGAGGAGGAGAAGAAGCTGGTTTTATACCCCGCCCTTCACTACCGAAGGGAGTCTCAGTGTGGCCTACAATCTCGTTTCCCTTCCCCTCCCCTCCCCACAAGAGACACCCTGTGAGGTAGGTGGGGCTGAGAGAGCTCTCCCGAGAATTGCCCTTGAGAGGACAGCTCTGACAGAACTTGTGACTGACCCAAGGTCACCCAAAACAAAGCACTGAAAATTGACACAGTCTATTGTCACTTGTACTAAACACCAAGTTTATATGCACATTAGAACTTTTTTTATACTAAACACCAAGTTTATATGCACATGAGAATGCTTTGTTATTGTTATATGTGACCCAAGATCACACCAGCAGTTGCATGTGGAGGAATGGGGAATCAAACCTGGTTCTCCCAGATTAGAGTCCACACTCATACCACTACACCCAACTGGCTCTACACCAATCTAAAAACAGTCCACCCAATATACATCGACACACCCTGCAGCTTGAACGAGTAGAATCCATGAAAAGCTCTACTACTAACTCTTATAAAATTTATCCCTTGGTCGAGTCATACCTCGTGTGTTTATGTGAACAGATTTCTCCTTCCAGACTGCTGCTTGGGGGAGAGAGGAGGCCAAAATACTTGCATTGGCAAATGAGAGGTGTGTATGATACAAGATCTTTTGAACCTGTATGGTGGAGTGGTGTCAGGGTCAGCTTTGGGTTCAAGACCTTTGGGCCAGTTATTCACTTTCAACCTAACTACAGGGTTATGCATTGCAATAGGGGTAACAGTTTGCAAAGCCTTACACTAAACATGTAAGTCTCTGAAGTGACATAAGAGTTCTGCCTCTTGAGGCTGTCTTAAAACACACATTTTGACAACTTTCCCTGAGAAATGTTTTCTCCTTTCCTGACTTTTCAAACTCCTTTGTAAGATAATATTCTCAAGAACAAAGTTATGCAAGTGGAGAATAAGTCAGATAAAAATTATCTCCTTTCTGCCAAGGCTTGTTTCTGAGTTTTTGAATAGCTGCCGCAGACTGAGAGGCATCTGTTAGTAAGGGCCAGCCTCTCCTTTAAAGACTGTCAGCGAGGGTTTAGCTGGGAGTTGTTGTGACAACTGACTGCTAAACTTGTCTTGTAGAAAGTGTGCTCATCCAGTCGCATCTTTTCACTTCTGTAGGTAGGTACTGTAATTTTAGAAATACTTGATGTAAGTCCTGCTGGTGATTCCATCTGTCCCGAGGAATGGCGTAAATATTATATCTTGGGACTTGACCATAGACAATTAACCATGGGGTGTTCTGGATGGCATCTATAAGAATGTCTGTAATGGGAAGTGCCATCAAGTTGCAGCCAGCTTAAGGTAATCCCACAGTGTTTTCAGGGAAAGAGAGGAGAAGTGGTTTGCCATTGCCTGCCTCTGCTAGCAAGCCTGGACTTTCTTGGTGGTTTCCCATCCAAGTACTAACTGGGGCCAACCCTGCTTAGCTTTGGGGATCTGATAAGGTCAGGCTAGCCTGGGACATCCAGGCCAGGGCATAACCATGTGTATACAAAGCATTTAGATGTCCATCATGTTGTCCAGAATGTGGACATGCTGTATAGACTGAGCCAGGGTTAGATTGATATTGTTGTGAAGATTTCCCAGGGGCTTCCATTCTCTGAGTCCACATGACTACTGAATTCCAGGTTGAGGGAAGGCACAGGAAGAACTGCCCATTATCCTAAATATGTTGACATAATGGGCCAGTAGCAGAGTATCAGCTTTACAGGTTCTGTCCATGTAAAAGGATCCGATTGTTGGCAACGTGAAGGTTTTTACCTGAGACACTGCCAGTCAGAGAAGACAGTACTGCTTGTGATAGTCTAATGGGTTGATTCAGTATAAAGCAGCTGCATGTCTTCATGGACTTGAAGGTACACAGGATTTCAAATCTGAAATAGTTGACTGCGACGGAGACCACAGCCACCTCAGCTCATCACCAGCCAGAGCCCAATTCACGAAACCTCGTGCCATAATAATAAATTTGCTAGTCTTGCAAGACTTTGGGTAAGTTTTGACAGTTTAAAAAAATTCTTTCTGACATGAACTCGGTTCAAGGGGACGAGAGAAAAGGAACCCCGCTCCCAACAGGAGATCTGACCCGAGGGCCGCTGGCAGTGTTCCCTCTAAGCTGAGTTAGTGTGAGCTAGCTCACAGTTTTTTAGCCTCCGGCTCACATATTTTTGTCTTAGCTCTGGAAGGGTGGCTCCAGAGCAAACTAATTTATGGAGTAGCCAAATCGCTTGCTTACAGCTTTAATGCCAGTAGCTCACAAAGTAGCATTTTTGCTCACAAGACTCCACAGCTCAGAGGGAGCACTGCCCGCTGGACGACGTGTCTCTAGAGACCGAGACGGACTAGAGTGGCACACCACCTGAACTTCCTCCTCAAACGCGGAAGCCCGTATTTCCGACAAGCTTCAGTAGAGGCGCCCAACCGTGCCGCTCTACCCCTCGGCTTCTCTGTCGCGAAACCTCCTGCCTTCGACTTCAGAGCGGGGAAGCCACACCGGAAGTGACTGAAAAAGACTGCGACGGGAGTACACCCGGATCTTTCCCCCGTCTCCGCGAGATACGTCACGCGTCCCTTTCTGTTCGGCGTGTGACGTTGCGCGGGCGGGGCTTAGCTTTGAATTGTCGCGGGGCGAGGACGGAGATTGGGGCTGCGGGCGGGTGCATCTTCGGCCGCGCGGGGGGCGATGGAGCCGGCGCCCCAGGGTCACGGGCCGGGCGTGCAGGTGGCGGCCGCCGCCGAGGAGAGAGAGAGACGCGTGGCGGTGCCTCGGCCGCCCTCCATCGAGGACTTCACCATTGTGAAGCCCATCAGCCGCGGCGCCTTCGGGAAGGTCTACCTGGGCCGCAAAGGAGGGAAGCTGTACGCCGTCAAGGTGAGCCCCGCCCCGAGACCACCGGAGACCAACGCACAAGTGTGCATTTTAGTTTAGGGGGATATTTAAGGAATAAATCAAGTCCTGAGCTTACTGTGGTACTTTAAAACCTGTGGGAAGCCTCTCCAGTATCAATGCACGCTTTGTTTCAAATTCAGGTTATGGGTTTCTTTAACGTATTCCACAAAGGTCATGGTTTAAAATGTTCTCGTTATAGATTTGGTCTCTGGAGCGTACTTGATTTCATCAGACGTTGGCTAAGCAGAGTCACAATCGTTGGGCTATTATTTGGCTTGTATTTGCTGAGGACGTGAATGGGCAGGGTGCGACCTCATATGGAATACTGTGTGCAAGTCTGGTGGCCTGGGCCACACCTCAGAAAGGATATTATAGCATGGGGAAAGTGCAGACAAGGATAACTAGAATGATAAAAGGGTTGGAACACTTTTCCTGTGAAGAAAGGTTGAAGCGCTTGGGGCTCTTTAGCTTGGAGAAACAACAGTTGAGGGGTGACATGACCAAGGTTTACAAGATAATGCATGGGATAGAGCAGGAAGAGAAAGAAGTCCTTTTCTCCCTTTCTCACAATACAAGAATTCGTGGGCACTCCATGAAATTGCTGAGCAGTCAGGTTAGAATGGATAAAAGGAAGTAGTGAAAGAGTGATTAACACATGGAATTCACTGCCACAGGAGGTGGCAGCAGCCACAAGCATGGACGGCTTCAAGAGGGAATTGGATAAACATATATGGAGCAGAGGTCCGTTAGTGGCTATTAGCTACAAGGTATAGATAGGAACTCTCGGTCTGGGGCAAGTGATGCTCTGTATTTTTGGTGCTTGGGGGGGGGGGCAACAGTGGGAGGGCTTCTAATGTCCTGGCCCCTCTGATGAACCTCCAGATGGCACCTAGTGTTTTTGGTCACTGTGTGACAGAGTGTTGGACTGGATGGGCCACTGGCCTGATCCAACGTTGGCTTCTCTTATGTTCTTAACTGACAAGGGGTGTGATGAAACAGACAGATTATCTCTCGCTGGGATACCCCAGTCACCTCCCTCAGAGCAGAGAATGAGGAACTAGGTTGTATCCTTATAAAATAAAGGCAGATAGATGGCTGAGAGAACAGCAGAACAAAGTCTGAGTCCAGTGGCACCTTTAAGACCAGCAAAGTTTTATGCAAGGTATGAGCTTTAGTGTGCATGCACATGAAAGCGCATACTTTGAATAACACTTTGTTGGTCTTAAAGGTGCCACTGGACTCCAACTTTGTTCTACTGCTTCAGACCAACATGGCTGCCCACCTGTGAAATAGTAGTTTGCCTAAGGCCATCTTGTAAATTTATGAGAGTTGTGACATTTAAATCAAGGATTTCCACTGCACAGATCAAAACCAACACAATGTCAGTGGGAAGCCTATAATGCTAATACTGATGATGGAGCTCAGTTTTGTGAATTGCTCGCAGACATCAGAGATAAGTTAAGAGATTTGGCTAATGCTCCAGGTCACTGTGCATGGCTGCAAAATATTTTGGGGAAGTGGCATGATTTAGAGCAGAGGCATGGCAGGCAGGAAGGTATATTTAACTCCTGTACCATCCAACCTGTCTCCTGCAGTCTCCCCCCCCCCCCCCGCCCCACCCCCCAGAGTTCCTAATCACAGCTGGGAGTAGGTTTTAGGGGGAAAGTAGAAGGTGAGGGGAAAGTTAAACAGTTGCTTCCTGCTGTTGTGAATCATGTGGCCTCTTGTACCACATTACTGCTCTTCAGTCCTCAGAATGCAGATTTAAGGAAGTTGACATATTATAACTTCAATAAAACTTTTCCCATAAATTGCTACAGTGGTTTCCTGTCTGTTCTCAGATCTAGCACAGAGCTCACCATGCCCTTGCTTTTCTTCACACCTCTTAATTTTGCCCATGAATTTGCATTGCCTTTAGCTGACAAAAGTTTCCTGCTTCTTAAATATCTCTGCCCTTCCTGTGCCTGGAACTGCCTCCTGGAATACTTTTATGGTGCCATCTCTCTTATTTTCTACGAATTCCTCTTCATGCCCATCTTTCCCATGAAGCCTTCGGTATAGTTCCTTAATCTCTATCCCCTGCTGAAGCAAAGTAATGTATGGGTAGTTGAAGTGAACATATTGCTCCACTGTTTCTCCTTGCATCCATGTCCCTCCCTCCCTTCCTTCCCCTGTTGTTTTATTGTATCCTGTTTTAGATAAGTTCCTCAGAGCAGGGCCTGCTATATTCTAGGTGCCACACCTAATGATTATGCTGTACTTTGACGGTGGCATTGTTGATGATTCAAATAGAGATTCCATACTAGTTTTCTAAGAGATCTCTGGAAAATGGAAACAGAAGTAAACTATGAACTAAGCACTTGAAAGTACCAGTGTTTTGGATCAGTAGATTCGTAACACAGAAACCCAAATACGAAAACAGATTAATTGAAGTATAGGTATTTCTGGCTGAATTGTTATGCAGTGTTTTAGTGAACTGGCTGAAAGAGGATGTCTCAGGAATGTCCAGCTGATTGACAGATATGGGAACCTCATTGGTTGTGTCACCAGGGTGATGGTTTTTTAATTTGTTTTTTAATCTCTGGTGGGTGGAATAAAACAACATCTGACACAGCAAAGTTATATATGTTGCTGGTTTAACTTTTTTTTCCTTAGTAGTAATTTCATACCTATATTAAAATAAGTCCAGGTAGAGAAACGTATGTGGTGTGTATGTTTATTAGCCTCTGCATTGCTTTACAGGTAGTCAAAAAAGCTGATCTGATCAATAAGAATATGGTCCATCAGGTACAGGCAGAGAGAGATGCCTTGGCTCTTAGTAAAAGTCCTTTCATTGTGCACTTATACTATTCACTTCAGTCTGCCAATAATGTCTACTTGGTAAGTGTTCAGTGTCTTTAGCTTTTAATGTAGATATCCAATGAGTTCATTAGAAAACCTTCTTTCCCCTTGTAATTTCTTCCAGTACAACATAAGCCTTTAAAGAATTAATATCCAGCGTATCTCTCATCCCTTGATCTGTTTCACAAGCTTTAAACTTTTTCTGGTTTTAAACGCTCTGCCAGCTCAAGGAAACCAGCCACACAGGGTTTTCAAGCAACGTTCTGTGTTCTGTAGCTTTGATTTCAACCTAAATTTTAAAACTGTATTAGGGCAGTTTCTGCCTGCATTTCAGGAGTCAAACATGTCCTCTAGGCATTATATACAGTTTCTGTACTGAAACTTTGTGAGTGATGTGATGTAGCTGTTACCACAAACCAAGGTACTGATCCGAAATGATTCCTGTTTTTCACTGGCAGGTAATGGAGTATCTCATTGGTGGAGACGTTAAATCACTCCTCCAAATATATGGTTACTTTGATGAAGAAATGGCCGTGAAGTATATTTCTGAAGCTGCGCTGGCTCTTGATTACCTCCACCGGCATGGAATAATCCACAGGTAAAATCTGTTTATACTGTTTTTATGGCAGCCAGTTACATTTCTGCTATTCAGCACGAAGCCATTTTCTTTGATCCCCTGGGGAAAATGCAGACATCTTGTTGGGAGGAAACTGATGCCAAGGACCACTTTTGGCATGTGGTCCAGCTGCTTTTATTTGTAATTTAATGCTTTTCATCAAGAACTCAAACTTCCTGTTTTGTTTTGTTTTTCTGACTGCAGGAGCTGGTAGGTTAGTGTTCTGTTTTCTGTACAGGTGTTTAGATAGGCATGCAGAATCTACCAAAAGGAAACTAAATCTTTTGTGATTTAGTTTGGAGCAGTTTGCTGAATACTTTCTCTTTACCCTTTCTCTAATTACAGTCAGAAGTATTAGAGCATCAGTATTAGGCTCTTGGAGACCCAGGTTCAAATCCCTGACAAATAAAATAAGATATGCTATTTTGGGTTTTGATGCTGAGGCAGAGGAGGTTCAGCAAGAGATAAAGGCTCACTTTTGAATGTGCTCAAAAAAATCAGTGTATTTTAAAGAAGTATTTATTGTATTTCTCTTTTCACATCAGAAGAATTAGCTGCCCTGAGCCAGCTCCAGCCAGGAGGGCAGGGTAGAAATGTGAATAATCAATAAATATAGCAACATTTATTACTACAGGGTAAACAGGCTTGCTTTTTTTTAAGGCAAAGGATTTATTTCTTTGGCATTCATAATTAATACATAGATCCATTTAATTGATTATCATAGCATTTAGTATATATAACCACCAAACTGGCAGAGAGAGCCTTACTTATGAGAAACACAATGCACAGAGGGTGTAGTTGAACTGGCTGCCCTGAATATTAGCCTTGATTACAGTAAAGTATCTGTATAGCAGATGTATTTTGTTTTCCTTATACCTGCAGAGACCTGAAGCCAGATAACATGCTGATATCAAATGAGGGTCACATTAAGTTGACAGACTTTGGATTGTCTAGAGTTGCTCTGAACAGAGGTGAGGCACCATGAAGGCCAACTGTGATTTTCTTTCCTGGTTCCTATGTGGCAGTTTAGATGAGCAAATTTTCTGCCTTTGTACATATATTTTAAGCAACAGTTCTTTTGCAGTGTGTTGAAATGAATTTTCAGGAAGTTATAGAAAATTTCATAGTTAACAAATTGAATAGCTGGTCTCCTGGCAGACAGTAAGAATCATCTTCAGTCCACCAGGCAAGGAAATGTTTCAAGCGTACAATGGAGCCCCTGTGCTCACTTACTCCAGTCTAAGCCCACGCAAGTCAGTGAGCCAAGACTGGAGTTAAGTGCACAGGACTTCACTGTTCCGTCTCTCTTTCAGGTATTCTGTGTGCCAGCAATGATTAACTTAAGCCTGTGTAGGAACATGGGCAAGTAAAAATCTTGGTAGGCTAATTAGCAGTAGAAATATTTTTAAAGCATAAATGTAAACATTCTTGTGCCCAGAGAGATGAAGGCCTGAGGGAAAAAAAAACACAGCTGTGTGAGTGTATGTTCCACTTTTTTCTGACTTTTTTCCACTGGGAAAATTTGAGGAGCCCTGAAAAAAATATTGCATGAAATATCTTTTCTTTGAAATGAGTGAAATGCTTCTTGAGACAAGGTTTTACTCAAAATGAATAGGATGGAAAAGTCAGGGTTTTTATTTTAGTTTCAAATTAAGAAATTTGGGGGTACGCTGAAAAAACTCCTTCGAAACGTTTTTCTTTTTGGAATGAATGAAATGTACTAAGATAGCACAGTTGTTTGTACTTTCTCTGAGAGCCAGTTTTGTGTAGTGGTTAAGAGTGTTGGACTCTAATCTGGAGAACTGGGTTCAGTTCCCCACGCCTCCACTTGGAGTCAGCTGGGTAACTTTGGGCCAATCACAGTTCTTTCAGAGCTCTCTCATCCCCTAAAAACAAGTCTAGCTCACCACTAGCATAACAGTAAGAGGTAGAACTTCTGGCTGTCAGGCAATCTTTGGAACTCCTGGCTATTCTACACACAGGGCCATACAAAATTAATTAATGTACTTCTCTTGCTGCATTGGATGTGTTTGCAATTTTGCTAAGGCATTTCTTTTTGAATTTCTTAAATATGTCAAGTAATAAAACTTTGTGTGCTATATTCGCATTGTTAAAACAACAAAATTCTTCCCCCAAAATCCCAAAAATGTTCCACCCCATGGCTTCAAAATTTCTCAAAATTTTACATCACTTTTGCCCCTTCGTACGCAGCTTGTTAAGACGTCACACTTTTTCTGTCCTCAGTTGCAGTCCTAATCTTCTGGGAAAGACACCCGCTGAGCTCCAAAGAGTGGCGCAGTTAGTTGAGCCTGCCCAGATGGGACTTCGTTTTCACACACATACAAACCCTTTGTTGAATAGAAGATTTGGTTTGAAGCGAAGGAGCCTTTTAAGATTAGTTTTTGGTATGGCTCAGGGGTGGGTGTCTGAAAGTTTCACTGGTGGCTTGGATCCTGCCCATAGTGTGGGAAGTGGCATATGCTATCAGTAGTGTTGTGATGTTCTCGAAGAAACAAAGTGAGAGTCTCCAAATAGCTTATACACACAGTACATAATCGCCTCCCCACCCAATGTGCTTGGATCTAAACTACCCTTTGCCTGATCTCTCACTGGAGTGAGGGAGGGATTGCTTGTTTCCTGCCTATTTCCCCCCCACTTCTCACCTCTTTAGTTTAATTAAAATAATAGTTTGGCTTGTAGTGATCTCTGTTGGTATATATACATAGCATGCCATTAGAGAAAAGTATTTTCTTCCACAGCAGTCTGCAAATAAACAAACAAACAAAATGGTAACATGGAAGCTAATCTTATTAATCCCTTCTCAGAGATAAATATGATGGATATCCTCACAACACCATCGATGCCTAAACCAAAGCAAGATTATTCACGTACTCCAGGGCAAGTGTTGTCTCTTATCAGCAATTTGGCTTTTGTAAGTAATCAAAATAATATATAGTCTTTAAATTATTGCAGTGTACTCCTTAGAGAGTTTCTTGCTGTTTGGGGGGGTAATCCCCGCATTTCAGTGGATCACAGTCTGTTTCTTGAGTTTGGTATTACATGATTAAAACTTGCATGGGGCATGAAGGGTCTGTCTGCAGCCACGTCGTTCCTATCCGCAGCATGTGCTGCAGGCACATTTTATTGCTGAGATGGTTGCATAAGGTATGTCCAAGAACTACAGTCACAGAATACCATGTTATGCTGTCTGCTTGGTTGAGTCGTAGCTATTGGTTGAGCGAGCTTCTCTCATTCTGACAGTTCACCCCGGTTGGAGCTAAAATGCACGCACCCAGTCCAAGCCCTATTTCTGTGGATACGCCCAGGCTCTCTCAAGGATTTGCTTCCCCCCTCTCTGTGAACCACAAGGAGTGTGCTCCTGCATCAAGTAAGCTGCTCAGGACATGTAAGTATCAAACCTAGCATGCTGAATGGAAGCAAAACTGCAGGATTTTAGTTTTATTTAAGATATGTTTTATCCAGCTTCACTACATTCCAAAATCTGGATCCAGCAGCACCTTAGAGACCAACAATATTTTCCAGGGTATACACTTCCCTGAGTCGAAGCTCACTCTGGTAAGTAATGATCGTTGACTCACAAGCTTATAAGCTTATGCCCTGGAAAATTTTGTTGGCCCCCAGGGAGCTGATAGGCTCGAATTTTGTCCCGCTGCTGCAGACTAGCACTGCTGCCTGCCTGAGGCTACATTCCAAGTGGTTTACAAATTCAGTACTGCTTTAAACAGCTACAAAGTAACCTGGTATCAAACAGTAATAAGAGCTGCAGCTTGAAACAGAAGTACAAATGACGTGTAACTTTGGTTCACAGAAGCAGTCGCCTAAGTCTTTGAGGCATGACTTTAAACTCAGCTAGCAATGTATAACCCGTTTTTTACTGCATGGGCTCATTTTTCTGTTCCTCTTAACAGCTGGGCAGCTTAGAAAAAGTTGTGGTGCTGGTGTCACTTTTGTGGTCCTTCGCTCCAGGCATTACCTCCTTGTGAGTTCTGATGCACCAGCAGAAAAGCAGTGCTTTGTTAGTGATGTTAGTGTGGTTTCATTTCTCTGCATAGATAGCATGAGCCGGTATCTTCATTTGTGCTGAGACGTTTCTGTTTTCTTTGTGTTTTTTTTTTGGGGGGGGGGGGGGATGGTTCTTTTCCAATAGCTCTTTCCCCGTAAACAGTTTGATGGTATTATAATATATGAAAGTTAATTCATATTTAAATTTGGCTTTGTTATCACAGGAGAGTAGCATAATTTATTCTGCATGTTGCAGGTATAAAAATAATAGATGTTCAATTAACACTTAACAGCAAGGATGGGCAAGTCAGCAGTTAAATATTGCACCAAATCTTTCCTACGTTTCTCAGTGCAATTGGCTGGATTTGCTTTGAAACTGGCTGCCGTATCTTATGGTTTTCCCCCTCCCTTGAAGGCCTTGATTCTTCAGTTGTGATGCCTGTTAGGAGTCTGACGCCAAGTCTGCTTCAGTCCCGGAAAAGGTACGGGACCTCAAGCGCCAGTAGCCTTTCCTGCACCCAGCTGTCCAGCATGGAGTCAGAGTGCTGTAGCAGCCCCAGGTGGGAGAAAGACATCCAGGTCAGGACTGCTTCATCTCTTTATGCTGAATTTTACTTCCTCTTGACAATTTCACACACATACAGATGTACACACTGAGGTGGGGTGGCATTTCCCAGAGTTCTATAACTCACCCCGGAGAAGTGATTGACTTGGATACAGCTCACTGGTGGGATAAGCTTATCTTACTTCCTGTATTTTGAGAGCCGAGAACATAGAGGAAAGTGGGTATTTCCATAGAGCCACAGGGAATTTTCAAAGTCAGTAGAAAGCCCTTCAAGGGCTAACTAGCTCTTGTGAGGTATGTCTCAGGGCTACATCTTCCTCTTGGACATTCTTCCTGGCCCCTCTCCCCTGTCCCAGATGCATAGAACGTAGCTCCTGAACTAGAAGATTGTGTTTGTTCGAATATGAGATCTCCCTAACTGTACCGGTTAAATTCTGCTTCAGTTTACTTTCATGCAGGGTCTTGATTGCAGGAGCTTCGGAGCCTTGTGCTCTAATAAATGTGGTATTTTTCCAAATGAAACCTTCAGGCATGCCTCGTGTGGAAGGTGCAAGTGAACTCAAGAGCTGCTCCTGATCACAGTGCGGAGAGGTTCTCGGGTGGGCCAAAAATGAGTGTCGTTGAAATAAGCAGTGCAGCTTCTTGGCTCTGTTGATCACAATTCACTTTTTTCCCAGAGCATTGTTATTCCTGATGCTTTAAAACACACTTTATTTCAGCTGTTATGTTTTAACTGGTATGCCTTGTTTTCAGTAGAGCAATCATAATGTTATGGGTGACTGAGAACATGTTGTATAAAACTGTTGTAAACTTGGTATTGTTTTTAGGAAGCAGAAGACATATTCTTCTCTGCCACTGGTCAGCTGCCTTCATCAGAAAAGCTTCATAATGCGGACTTACTGTATACCAAAGACACGAAAGCCTTAAAGAGGAGAGCACTGGAGTCTGTCATATCCCCTATTAGCAGCAATGACTCTGGGAGCAGGCATGAAGGGAGAGTAGAACGCTCAGACGTACGTGATACCTCTGTAAGGACTTGTGATGTGAAAGACCTGGTACGAAAATGTCTTTCAGAATACAAAGAATGGGAAGGAAAACTTAGTGCAGACAAACCTGCTCTGGCTAAGGGAACAGCAGAATCTTCTGATAGCCAGAGGTCACCTTCGTGCTTGGCCAGCCTTGCCAAAGGAAAGAAAGAGGAGGCGAGGTTGGAGGAGAAGCTCAGTGTCAAAAGAAGCTTCGCACTGGTGGACACCAGTCCATCTCGAGAACTTGCCCTTGTCAAAAAGACCAGTGCGGAATACAGACGTGGTTGTAAAATTGTAGATATTCCTGAGAAGCGATGCACGAGTTTAACAACTGAAATCAATTGCTTAAAACTTGCGGGTGATGGAGGTCTGCAGGAGACCTGTGCAAATGGTGATCAAACAAGAGACTTCAGTTGCACCTACCAAAACAAGGGTGGGAAACCAGCCGTCTCTTTAATAGCTAAGAATCTTATGCATTATCTAGATGCAGACGGTGAAAAGGATGGGAAAAAGGAACACCTGAGTTCCAGCTTCTTATGCACTGACAGCGAAAAGCCTTTAGCAAGTGTGAGTATGGACTCTGATCTGTCCCTTCCAGAAGCATCTGCTGCAGTGATGCATTTAGAAAAGCACCTGTCTCCTACAGCTGGGAGCATTAAAGACCTCAGCTTTGAAGAACTGAAAACAGAGGACATGTCTGAAATGTCACTTAGCTGTACAGGTGCCTCATCAAGAGGTGGGGAAGTGGTGACTGTCCGGGAGGGCAAGGAATGGCAGCCGGCACAGGACCAGAGTCTTCCAAGTGTGACTGGGACACATCCCAACATCCACTTGTCTCCATCAGCGGAGATGATGAGAACACTGACCCTCTTCAAGAAGAACATGGTTGCCTTCCGTAGTTACAACAGCTCAATCAATATGTCTAATATATCTGAGCCATCGAGAATTAGCACAGTTTCTGTAGAAGGAATGGATGTCTCTGCTTGTAGTGGCTCTTATCCTATGGCTATTACACCTGCGCAAAAGGGGAAAACCTACAAAGTTTATCAGGTAAATGCTAACACTGGATGTTACAGTGGAGTGGGGCGGGTCACTGATGGGGGTGAATGGTCATTGATTCCTGCTTCCATGACAAACCAACAGCTCCCCCACCCCATTCTTCAGGGTTCCCCAACCCAACAGGAGCAGGCCGGGGCGGGGGGAGGCATTTGGGGCAGCTGCAGGAAGGGGGAGGCAGGGAAGTCCCATTTCCCTGATTGAGCAGCAGTCAGCAGAGATCTTGTGTGGGATTCATCCCAATAACTAAAGCCACCCTGCTCACAAAAATTCCTGTGTAGCAGTGAAGCCCAGGCAAGAATTTAGTTGCTTGAATCCCACCTGTATGTCATCGTGTGTAGGGAGCCTCAGCTGACAGCAGACCGCCGAAGCATGTACAAACGTGAAAATATATACATTAACTTTTTACGTATGATGCTATATGTTCTGCTTACCATTTCAGTGTAAGACATTTGTAGGATTTTTTTCCTGTTGACTGAATTGGCTCTAACACATTAGAGTAGCAAGGCTGGATCAGGCAGTGTTAGGCTTAGAAGTTGCAATCGTTTTAATGCCTATGAGACATAGTGAAGAAAATATTCAGGGAGGGCACAATAATGAGATAGGAGAAAGACATCCTTTCCAGGAGTGAAGATGCTGGAGAAGGAGAAGCAGAATTGGGGGGGGAGGGGTGCTCATTAGATGCTTTTTTACGGTCCTGCAGTTTGGTTTCTGAACCAGTTTATTAGCCTGTTTGATACCCTTGTCTGACATAGCCTTTATTCTTTGACATCAGACCCCTAATCAGGGAAATGCTGATACACCCTACAGAACTCCAAAGAGCGTCCGAAGAGGGGCTGCCCCAGTCGAGGGAGAATCCATTTTAGGGACCCCAGACTACTTGGCACCTGAGCTGCTCTTGGCAAAGGCTCATGGTAAGCAGCACAACTATTTGTGGGATGATTTGATGTCTTTAATTAACATGGGGTTTTTTTTCAGCCTAATCATTAAACCCATAACCAGAATTCTATTGTAAATGCATAGCTTAATTGTGTATTAATCCTGTTCCCTAACTGGCAAAACATAGCGGATTGGATGCTCTGGTAGCACAGAGTTCGCAGCAGCTGATCTATTTTCACCTTCCCTTTCCCTCAGCCCCCCCTTGCCCACCCCGGATATTCTCTCCTGAGGTTTTGGGAGGAACCTCACAACAAAATGCATCTTGAGTAGAAACAGAAAAGAATTGTGTTGGATCCCATGGAAGATATCTGCAAACCAGGGTGGGTGGGGCAGTGGGATTTTGTTGACACTCCCCCCCCCAATGCTGTTCCTGGGGCTGCCCTGTCTCCCAAGAGCATATTTGGGGCTACAGTGGGAGGGAAAGTGAGGAAGGCCTACTCGACTGACAAGATATCCCTTCCATCAGTGGAAATGTTCCATGGGACCCAAGCCAGTATTTTTCTAAGTGCAGGGAGGGGGCTTTTTCATGGGGGGATGTATGTAAACATGGATGCATAGACTCACCTTTAGACTGGTAAGGAAATGGGTGAATGCATAATATAGTAAGATATGGGATACTGTATAAGAAAAGAGTCTGCTCCTATGATGAAAAGTCTATTGAGGATCTATCCCAAGCCATGTTTCAATGTGCAAGATATGAGGTTGAATGTAATAGATTGTTGCGAACCATAATATCCCTTTTCCCAGGAAGGTCAGATCAGGAGAAATTAGTTATATTACTGACAGATAGAGACAAGTTCATTACTGTCCAAATGGCAAGATTTGCTGCCTCCATTATGAAGGATAAAAAGACGATGAGGCATACTGACCATAGTATGTCTGACCCGTGACTGCTTCACTTTGGGTCAATTGTTATTTGTTTCTGGACTGTAAGGTCTTTGTCTCTTACTTTTAGATATACAATTTTAATGATAATGATGTCTATTATATGTAGAAAAGTCTGTGAATAACAGTTCAGATATTTGTATTTGGAAAACTGCCACATGCTTACAAATCGGTAACATGATTGCTGTTAATTCAGCATTTAAAAACTGGAATGGGTTCCTCGGGATTCATTCTGTTCACAGTGCTACTTCCCCCTTCCCTCAGTGGAAGGTTTCTTGCACTGGCTGAAAGTGCTGTTAGCAAAATGGATGCCTCAAACGTAGCACACAGTGTGTGATGTCATAGTGTTAATGGAGACATATAAACTGTTTACCTGATTCTTTTTCCACATACAGGAATTCAGATTTCTGGTAAGCTTGCTGTAACCCTTTACCTATGAGTCAAAGTATAACTAGATCACAGTGCTCAAAATGCGTTCTGGAGTATAGAACTGAACAAGACTTAGTGCAAATTGTTGATGTGAAGGGGACTCTTTTTTTGAAAGAACTAGGATTGGATTGTTTCCTGCACTGAAGCTCATGTGCAAACTTCCCTTTCTCATGTTATGACACAATCTTAGCTTTTGTACATCAAAGCTTACGTTTATTTAAATACCATTATATAACAATTTCTGAATACCAAAGCGCTGTACAACATAAAGTAGTAAGAATCAATAAATTATTTTTTTGAAATCACCACAACATAGTTCAATTTTAATGGATTCAGCCAAGGGGGAAACAATTCAGTTATCAGCAACGAGCATTAACTAAGAAAAAGCAAATCTTAAAAGATATGAAAATCTTATCATTCTTGTTTCCCTCCTGGAAGGGGGCTCTAGACAGCTGGAGCTACAGAGAAAATGCTCTTCATCTGGCATGTTGTATTGTGAGTCAGGCTGTTGTTGGCTTGACCTTAACTGGCTTGAGGGATACGGTCCAGATGCTTAGGTCCATGACTGTGAAGGATTTTAAATACCAGCACTTCTTGAAATGAAGTAAACTGGCAGCCAGGGCAGTTATGGTAGAACTGTTCGATATCTAGGTCTTGTTTGCCTTGTTCAGCCAGCAAAATGAGTTGGTTTTCAGAGCATCAAAATTTCTCTTGCTATTTTCAAATGTAGCTGCAGAGCATATTCCAGTAGTGGAAGGTACAAAAACATGGATCAGAGTAATAAGATCTGATCTTTGGAAGGGAAAAGAGTCTTCATACAAGTTGTATAGAAAAGAAGGCACTCTTTAGCTACAGATAGGAAGTACTTTTCCAAAAGCAGAATGTGACCTTCATAAACATATTGATGATACTCAGATCCAGTGCTTCATGTGAACTTATTAACTAGCTTCATCTAAGTACCAAACACCAGCAGGCGCACTACAGAACCTTGAGGTCTTCCATATAATATACATTCTAGAGGGTTAACTTAGCATCTCTACTTATCTTTCAGTGAGAAAGGATCCAAGCTACTTGGGAGCTACCATAAGGGACTCATGCCACATTTTGTAAAGGAAAGAGAGTAGCAGCACACTGATTCCCTCTATCACTTTGGTTATTAGGATTTGTGGAAGTATTTCAGTGAAAGCTGAAGTTAAGTACTGGTGTACTTCACACTAACTTTGTGGTATGTGTGGAATGAGCATAGCTTCCTGCTAAGAGGAAGCCAACATGTACAAACTGAAGTCTTGCATTTGATCTTCTCCAAAATTCTTTTTAAGCAGAAAGAATGCAGAGATGACCAGGTTGTGGCTCATGTACCATTTCTGGCCACTTCAATGGTGATAATAGAGACCAACATACTCTGGTGTTTAAAGCCTCCCTAAAGAAGTTGGCACAGTTGGCATAGACCAAGAGGGAACAGGGTAGAATTGGGAGGATATACAAGGGAAAAGTGGGGAAGCTTCGTGTCATTAACACACATGCCTGGCTGTACTCCCCCTCAATAAGTTTGTCTTGTAAATTTGACTTAATGCTGCTCTAGAACATTAGTATATGGGTAAATAAGGACAAAATGGCTTCTCAGTATGGCGGATATAATTTGTGATCTTATTAGACTTTGGCACTTGCATTTTTCAAGCCATCAAGTTCTTCTGAATTTCTGAAATGTTGCTTGCTTCGCTAATTGCCTGGTGAGCTGAGTGGATGGGTTTTTCAAGCTTACGTGGAATGGTATTTTGACAGAAAAACTTGTCTATCATTTGAATTAATTGGATGGGCTAGTTCAGACACTGAGCTGGATTTTGCCACTTTCCCACTTTTTCCATTTTGCCCAATTGCCCTTTTTACTACAGCTTCTTCCCCACATGGCTTAAGTTAATTGGATCTAACTCATTACATTGCTTGCTCAAATGGGTAGCCCTCATTTGGTTGCTTGTGTACAAAATGTAATGTATAAGCTGGCTGGGAGATATTTTTGGAATGATGCAAGTTACTGCCATCCAGCTGGCATGATTGCCCAGTTCCTCTGTTGTGTCTGCACACAAAACCACATTCTCTGGCACTGCTTGCATGAGCGTTGTCTGAACTGGTCCTGGAAAGGTCAGGAAAATGTCTCAGTATTTCCAGCACAACCAAGTTCTCACAGCAAGGATATCCATCTTTTGTTCCTGACATGGTGGGCTAGCAGGGCAGCAGCTGAAGGATGCTTGCTGCTTGTGAATGGGTTGTGGTGCCTAAAACAGCTTTCCTTGTGTGTGATCTGGATGCACTACTTTGGATCAACAATGAATTTCCTGGTTCAAAAGTTGTCAAGGAATTAATAAGGGAAAGTTAATGTTGCATTATCATAATTAATATTTACACTGCAGAGAATTGACTCAGAGCTAGCTTTTCTTTGGAGTCTTTTTCCATAGTAAGGAATACACACTAAAGCAGGGGTGGCCAACCTTGCTTAACGTAAGAGCCTCATAGAATAAACATCAGATGTCTGAGAGCCACATAGAATAAACGTCAGATGTCTGAGAGCCGCAAGACAGGAACAAATATCACACACACATTTTTATTTTAAAAAATATGCAAATTTGCTTTTTATTAACGTTAAATGGAACTGCCAAAAATAAAAACAAACGAGGAAAACCGGTTATTGATAATGATATTACTTGTTTGCTAATGATATTGAGAGAGAGAGAGAAAAAGAGAGAGATGGAAAGAAAGAATTAAAGAAGTGGAAAGAAAGAGAGAGAGAAAAACTAGGAAAGCAAATAGATGGGAGGGAGGAGGGAAGGAAGGAAGGAAGGAAAAGCATGCCTCCCCTTTGCTTCCCCAGCCGCCCTGCCAGGAGCCGCACAATATGTGTGAAAGAGCCGCATGTGGCTCCCGAGCCACAGGTTGGCCACCCCTGCACTAAAGCTTTAGGGAAACAAACCCAAACTCAGTTATTGGATGATTAAGAAACTAATGTGAAATCTTCATTACTGATCTTTGAGTCTGGTGATTTGAATATGTGGCCCTGGACCAACTATCGGGTTCCTTTCTGAACCCTCGGTCATTCAGCAGCTTTTGTTTACGGAAGCAAAATCGATCTCCCATTGGTCTTTGCAAGGCCAACTGTGTGTTTGAGATTGCAGAAGATTCTCTGAAAATATTAACACAAGGAGAACAGAAACGATGATGTACTGATCAAAGATCTTTTTTCCTTCTTCATTTCTTGACTCACAGTGTCAGTGGTATTTTTCAGGACAGGGGATCATTTATGTCTGCTCTCTTCCACCTTAGGTCCTGCAGTAGACTGGTGGGCACTTGGAGTTTGCCTGTTTGAGTTTTTAACTGGAATTCCTCCATTCAATGATGAGACACCGCCACAAGTATTCCAGAATATTCTGAAAAGGGGTAATTACCTTTTCCTTTGAAACCAAGTTTCAAGGCTATTTGT
The DNA here is from genome assembly GCA_029233225.1 of Lepidodactylus listeri. Lineage (NCBI taxonomy): Eukaryota > Metazoa > Chordata > Lepidosauria > Squamata > Gekkonidae > Lepidodactylus > Lepidodactylus listeri. The sequence continues at coordinate 25,842,501 of JARCFY010000012.1, forward strand.
CTAGCATCACAATACCAAGGTATTTATCTCCTGTTACTTCTAGATATTCCATGGCCTGAAGGTGAAGAGAAGTTGTCTGGCAGTGCTCAGAATGCAGTTGACATTCTTTTAACCATTGACAGTATGAAGCGAGCGGGACTCAAGGGTTAGTAGTATCTATTGTATTTATCCCTTTCTGGTAGCACTTCATAGAGAGATAGCTTAAGCCCTGACCTGGATAGCCCAGGCAAGCCCGATCTCAGAGACCTCCAAAGAGTACCAGGGCCGGGAAGCAGAGGCAGGCTATCAAGCCACTTCTCTGAATGTCCTCCATGCCCCAGGCAAGGGCACACACACACACAAAAATGCAAAAACACCCCCCAAAAGCAAAAAAAGCTATAGCTTACAATATTTTATTGGAGGGAAGAAGAACCACTAAAGCTGTTTTACATCGTTAATGAAGTGTCCATGAATCAGCTGATAGGACAAGACGAAGGACAGGGAGCCACTGTTTATTGTTTATTCCTCCAGGGTCCTCAGGGCGACGTACATGGCTCACCCTCACGTATGGTGGTAGCTGAAGCTAAATAAGTGGTTTAATTTCACGGCTGAGCAGAGATCTAATGATGATAGAAATAGCATTTCAGTGAGCAGAGATTTGAACCCAAGCTTCAGTAGACCAGAATCTGGTGTTGTATTCAGGATGTCGCACTAGCTTTTTGCTACTGATTTTAATTGTGGATTTGTAACACCCTTCTGCTGTTGTTTTGCCACTGCTCCCTCGCTCGGAGTCCACACGTTATAGATTGTTTCCTGTGTCCAGTATCATGTGTGTAGGTGGATAAAATTGACACGGAAATGGAACTTGGAACCTAACAAAGTGTTTTTCAACCTGTAAGACCAAGGAACAAGGCTGCCAACTTACTGTTTAGATAGGTGCTTGAGAAAGTTTGCCCTTCGTATTCTGTGTCTTCCTTCAAAAGAGAGAAGTTCAGTGAAATTGCAGACATCAGAACTGGATGAATCATTCACAGGTTGTTTAAAACTTTTTTTTTTTATTCTAGAGCTGAAAATTCACCCCCTCTTTCATGGTGTAGACTGGGATAATCTGCAGAATCAGACCATGCCTTTCATTCCACAGCCAAACGACGAAACAGACACTTCTTATTTTGAAGCAAGGAATAATGCTCAGCAGCTGACAGTATCTGGGTTCAGCTTATAATATCAAGAAAACAGAATGCTCTATAGGGTTGTGCATTTATAGCGCCTCCTCTTAACACTAGTTTACCCTTGGCTTTGTAAGCATTTGGTTTTTAAAATGTGACCTATTTTTAACTGTTTTTCTTACAAGCTGTACTGAAGCTTTTAGCTCCAAACAGTTCCTGATCTTTTTTTTATTAGTTTCTGCACCTTCTGTAAAGCCAAGTATTATGTATGGAATGGTAAAATGACTAACTTTCACACACAACAACAACAACAAAAGTGGTTTTCTGCTGCTAGGGAGTATTTCTACAGTTGGGAGGGAGAGGCTGTCATTGTGCAGTGTAGCTTTTGGGGAAGGGGCTAAATGCATGGGGTCTCTATCTTTCATGGGCCTGTGGTTCAAAAATAGGGTTGGGATTTGCTTGAATCTGCTTGAGATTGTCTTTCAGACCCCCTGTAACAATGCCCGTTTTTTTTTCAGTGCTGCCCAGAGAATCCTGGCCACCTCTTGCGTGCTTCCTTTTAGGTTATGAAATGTTTCAGGCACTTTAGGTCCTTTATAAGCTGCTATTCTGCTGCTAAACTATCAGTGTTCTCATTGTCTCTAATTTTATCATCAGTGTTTGTTCCCCCACCCACCCTGCTTTGAAATTGTGGCAAAAGAGGGAAAAAAAACCTCCTGTAGGTTTTAATTGTCCTACTGAAAAGACTTAGAGGCTACTGTGGCTTGTAAATCAAACGTTGTTTTATAATTTTAAACACTGAAAACTGGAGGCTCCATTTGGGTCAGTTTAAAAGAGCTAGATGATTAAAACAGCCTGCTTAAAACATGAGAATCAAAAACGTGTATATTAAAAAGTCTATAAAATGTATTTATACAATTCAATGAAATAGGGAACATCTGCTTTTGTTTCAATAAACATCGAATTAAAACCGGTATTTTGTGCATTAGGCATTTAAAATAAAATGTTCTGTATTTAGCAGATATACACAACTTGCGGGCATCTTTTAATTAGCCTATGTATACATTATAAGCTGCTATTTATAACTACTATTATATACTATTATAAACTACTTTCAGTCTTTGCTATTCTGTTTTAAACCTTTAATACTTTTTGGGGTTTCTAGTTACAAGGTGTTCAGTAACCATCATTCAGAGAACATAGGAAAAAGACTTTTAACCTGTGTGAACTAGCTGTGCTTACAAGGTTGTCTAGGACCTGACTCTGTTTAACATCAATTCCTTTGAGGCCAAGGTAGGCTACAAAGTAGGACTGGTTTGTGATGCATCTGCAGGTTTTTCTTAGCTTTCTGTTTTTGAATGGTTCTAATGGCATGTAAACATGGAACCTTTCCACCTCCTACCTCTGAGGCTTTTGGTCCCAGTCGAGCGACATCCTGTCTTGAATAGTTTAAAGAGCCCTTGTCGGGAAGCATACCGTGCTCTCTCATCTCCATATACTCAAAATCTATCTGTTAGGATCAAAGTAAAACTCCTATAGTTATTTGTACGAACACTATTGGGAGGGGGCTGTCTGACCTGTCTAGTTCTGCCAAATCCAATATCGCTACTAACAAAAGTGGAACAAATTATTCATTGATCCCAACAAGCGGAAATAATCCAGTACAGAATTCTGTACGATAGCAGTTTCCAGTGATGCAGGGTTGGTTCTTTTGAAACATTGTGTTGAGACCATTCCATAACCTGGTCAATGAAAACTGGGGAGGCATGGAACTAGTGGGCCAGCTAGCCTGAAGAGTCCACTAACTTTTCTCTTGCTGCTTGCGTTGTTGCTCCAAATGCTTGGCCCATGAACGGAACACCAGCTGGTCAGCTTGTTGCTGTAACCTTTGGCGAAGGCTTAGGGCCCTGTTCCTCCCAGAGCGCCTTCTCTTCTCCCGTTTCATGGTTTGCGCCGCTTGAGACGAACAGAGAAAAAGTAGCGGGGTTCGAACTGTCTTGAAATAAATACCTTCTTTCTTGAGAAGAGATGCCCTCAGAATATTCTTGTCCTAGTTATTCTTACTGTCATAGGCATGACTAGCTACTTGTGTGAGACCCTTCATATCTTCCTGATATCATACGCCTCATCTAACAGTTAACAAAATGTCCTCAGGTATATACACTTGTCATTCTTTATTTGTTAAAATGTTATTTACAATAGATTAAGATTAAAGAATATTTGAAACAATGTTATTTACAACAGGTTAAGATGGAACAAATATTTGAAACTAAAGATTAAATCATGTTCTATTAAAAAAGGCTGAAACTTTGTCCCTGGTAGTTACATTATTTGTACAGCATATAACAGAAAGGAAGAGTGCCATCCCCGCTTTGAAATCTTACATCAGAGGAGAAAACCTTTCCCATGAGCTTCTTTTAATGCTGGACAAAAAGAATTATACAGTGCAAAACATGTCACGATCCAGAAACTACTTACTCCATAGTAGTTCAGTTGTCTGTGGCAGGCTCATTTCGGCATCAGTAGCTTTAGCAAAACAACTGTACTTCAGTGGATCTGGCATGAGTATTCTGCTTCCTATAGCAACTGAATAGCAATCACTGTCTCTAGATTGATTTTTGCATATAAAGAAACTGTAACGTCTTCCCCTTTCCCTCTGTTTCTAGAGAAGCTGAAACTAAATCGGCTGTTTCATTCAAACACGTATCTGGTCAATAAAAGCAATGGGTGGCAATGTAATAAAGTGACAGCACTAAAATTACCATGTAGAGCATATACAGGAAACAGAACTAAGGGGTCATGGCATGGAAAAGCCCACAGATTATATAGTTCAGAATTAAATTAAAGAATGGCCTCACTTAGTATACTCAGTGGGCCAAGTTTGACAGGGCTGGTCATCTGTTAAAGCAGCCGGGGGGGGGGGGGGGGGACACGACACCTTATACTAGCTTTCCCTTTCAAGAATTTACCCAGGCATTAAATTGTGTGTGGGCTGTATTCTTCCAGAGGGCAGCTGTGAGTTCACAAGACTGAATATTCTATTTTTTTTAAAAACTTCCACACAGATGTCAAAGTATAGGGTTCTGATGGTGACTCTTTTCCAAGGTGAAGGGGGGGGGGTTACTTGTCAAAAAAGGATGCTCTTGAGTCTGAGCCACCATCTACAGTCTAATGTAATCCACCCAGACACAGGTGTTTCATGCCTGCCACCACTGGGCTTCACAACATCCTGTTTGCAGGCATTAGTTCTGGAATGGGTAACACAAGAAGTGCTTGCACAGCTTTAGATGCTGGATACCTGGTATCCCAGAGGCATTTTGGTCTAGCACTGGAACTAATTCACTTGCGGAAGTTGGTTTCCACCCACCTAGGCAGGCAGCTACATGTGTTTATTATGAGCACCGTCTGTATGGATAAGTAAAAATTAAAAATAGTTCTGCTAAAGAACAATTGCTGTCCCTTGATGCAATCCCAACGTATCCAAGACTTACTGAAATCACTGGAGCTGTGCATTGAATTCCTGCTGATTTTGGTATTGCTTTGGCGTAGTAGCATCATTTTTTTTTCTTGATTGTGCCCTCTCTAGGTGGGTATCATGCCATATCCAACCCCAGTGTGCTGTTGCAAGGTGCTTGGCTACTAAGTTTTTAAACAGATACAGTGGTGAGGGTACCTATGGAAGTACAATTCATGGGCTTAAACATTTAATTCCAGTTTCTTTACTAAAAACAAAACCTCATTTATATAGCAGCAATGGTAAGTTAAACCTCTTGGAACGTTAAGTGCAGCCACACAATCTGACTTGTTTAGACAGTTTCCTTTTCTTGCACGTTTCCTATGTACAAAGTCATGAGCAAAATCATATGTTAAAGCAACAATCTTACAGATTAGATTTTTTTAAAATATTCAATTGTGTTTCTAAAGCCAAAAATTCTCTCTAAGGGCTGCAATAAAATCTTTCAGATTGTTTGTCCAGAAAGTATACATTCCAAAACAGTTAACTTAAGGGTCATGTAATTGCAGGATGGGGTAACGGTATTTATTTTACTTGTTACCTAAGCTCAATAGATCATTCAGGTATATTATCTCAGGTAGTGCAAAAGGGAAAATAAAATGCAACAGAAGGAAGACTGAGCCATCCGACAGCCTGCAGTTCTTGTTGGTGTTTTGATTAGTTTATTTCTCCCTCCAGAGACTTCCCATGTAAGCAGTCCTTAATCAAAATCAGGAACTGAACCGTCAGATCTCTTTTCTGGGGAAGGGGAAAAACAACCATATATCACCGTCATTTGTACTTAGAACAGCACAGAAAATCTGTCATTTCACAATATTTTTGTTTTTCTCTCAGCTATAAGATTTTTAATGGAATGTGAACACAGAATAGTTTAAAGTTAGGTAGGTACTATATCTGATCAATGTAATTTATTAGCTTTTCTTTTGGTAAAGAGGTTGCTTAGCAGGTCTCCTTAATGTGGAGTTGAATCAAAAGTTTCTATTCCACTAACGGTGGGGGCCTTCATCTAAGCAAGGAAACTTTCTCTGGTGGTACCTTTGGATTGTTACAGACATGCCCAATTTGAGCAGGTATAAATAAGGGCACCCTTTGCCTTCTTCAGAAAGAGCTGGTATTCAGGCAGCTATTAGACCTCTCGTTTTGTTCTCAGCTGCCTTCAAACTAAGACCTCGGAGGTCTTTGATGTTTTCCCTTCAGATATACATGGAGGACGTTAGAACAGCCTTTCTTTTTGACCACAAAAGGTGTTCAGGTGTCTTTCTGCTGTTTCTTTTGCTAAGTTCTCTTAGAGTGTGATATATTGACATCACCTGTAATTCTGCAGGCACTTTAAAACAGAAGTACTACTATGTTCTTGCTGTTAACATCTGTCTTTGCTTCCATTCCTATGACTAATGATGCCATGTCCTAGAATGCCTGACTGGCCCACACAAAGACTAGCGTAGGTACTGCCATGGGTGCATCTGTCTTACCTTCTCCTTCTTTGAAGATATATGTGGACCAGCCACTGGGCAATAAAGGGCCATAAAATAGCAAAGGCTAGAGTACCAGGAGAAATCTCGAAGGGCCACCATGATGGTCTCTAAGCAACACAAAACAAAGCTAGCATGAATGTTTCCATGTACATAGTATGTCAATGACTGCACGGATATCTATAATTACAGATTTGTAACAGTAGATAGTTCAGATGTTACTGGAAGGCCAAGGAGACCAAACAAAACTGCCACATTCATCTCTGACTTCCTTAACAAAATTATTTCTTTTAAAAAAGGCAGAGGTGCTGGCAGAGAGCCAGTTTGGCGTAGTGGTTAAGTGCGCGGACTCTAATCTGGGAGAACCGGGTTTGATTCCCCATTCCTCCACTTGCACCTGCTGGATGACCTTGGCCAAGCCATAGCTCTGTACCAGCTGTTCTCTCAAGGACAGCTGTCTCACAGCTCTCTCGGCCCTGCCTACCTCACAGGGTGTCTGTGGAGGGGAGGGGAAGGGAAAGGAGTTTGTAAGCTGCTCTGAGACTCTCAAGTGAGTGAAGGGCAGGATATAAATCCAATCTCCTCTTCTTCAGTTCTCATCTGGCTAAGTTTGGGATTTTTAAAAAAAAAATAACTGGAGTCCCTTGAGATACATAAATCTATGCCTGATACTGGGAAGACCTGTTTCACTGCCCTACTGAAAATGCACTCAACTATTAACATCAATGTTAGAAGGAATTGCAGGGAGAACATTACCACAAACACCCAGAACTAATGAGGATATTGGCTTGCTTGTGAACCTGTTTTTTCCTCTTAACTTGGCTCTCAGTATTCTGTTTTTGTTCTGGCTCATTTGTTGGGCCATTCTGAGGTATATATTATTATTTTGGAGGATTTACAAAGGAGTTGAATCCAACAAGAGAAAGGGGATTTTTGCCGCCTCCTGGAAGTTTCCCAAATTGCCCCTGAGGACCCGCCGTCCTCTAGGAGACCTATTTCAGGGACCTCAACAGGCTACAGTGGGAACTTGGTGAAAATTTACTCTTCACTGGCCAGAGGACCTGTATTCAGCTCACAGTCTTCTCTTCTATGTATCTCCTTTGTCTGTGGCTGGCCAGCTCTTGTGACTAGCAGGAACTGCCCGCATTCTCTTCCTCCTAATAGCTATGTCTAATACTAAAGTGCAAATGGTTCCTCTTGGCAAAAGAAGGCAGTTTATATGTCACTTAAAATCAGGACTATAGAATTAGAAAGACTTTCTAGTCCAACCCCCTGCACTATGCAGGAGGACCTAAAGTATCCATGACAACATGTGTCCAATCTCCACTTAAACACCTCCAAGGAGGGAGAACTCACAACATTCCTGTGCAACAGATTCCACCCCCGAACTGCCCTTATTGCTAAAAAAGTTTCTCCTAATATCTTGCTGATATCTCCCCACTTATAATTTAAACCCATCATCAGTAGTCTTATCCTCTGCTAACAACTAAAATATTGCCCTACCTTCCTCTAAATGACAGCCCTTCAAATACGTAAAAAGAGCAATAATATTCCTCCTCAACCTCCCCTTTTCCAGACTGAACATTCCCAAGTCCCACCGTCTTTCTTCATAAGGCTTAGTCTCCAAACTCCTAACCATCATCATCATTGCTCTCCTCTACACCCTCTCAGTAATTTCTATGTCCCTCCTATAAAAAGGCCTCCAAAAGCAGACACAGTCCTCCAAATCAGGTCTGACCAGTGCAGTATACAGTAGTACTATTACATCTCGTGTCCTGGACTATTACATCCTCGTGTCCTGCATCTGTTGATATACCCTATGACTGAATTTGTCTTCTTTGCTGCTGGGTTCACACTGGTTACTCATACTCAATTTGCAGTCTACCAAAACCCCAAGATCCTGTTCACACATGCTACTACCCAGAACAGTATCCCCCATCTGGAACATGTGCATAACATTTTTACTACTCAGATGCAAGACTGTACATTTATCTCTTAAAATGGCAACTTGTTCACCTGCCCTTTCTTCCAATGTATCCAAGCCTGACTATTTTATTTTTATCATGGGTGTTTGCTTCCCTCCACCACCACCAATTTGGAGTCATTTGCAAATTTAATGAGTAATCCCTTCCTATCATCATCTAGGTCACTGACAAAAATATTAAAAAGGGACCAAAACTGAGCCTGTTGCACCCTACTAGATACTACCCTCCAATCAGACAAGGAGCCATTAACTCTTTGGGGGTCTACATAACCATCCTAAAATTTAATCCACAGCCCTCCAACTTGCTGATCAAAACTTTATAAAATGCTTTACTAAAGTCTAGATATACAATGTCCATGGCATCCCCACAATCCACCAGGCTTGTCACCCAATCAAAAAAGGAAATGAGATTAGTCTGACAAATCCATGCTGACTGCTTGTTGTCACCAAGTTATCCTCTAGATGTTTGCAAAACAGCCTTTTTAAAAATCTGCTCCAAGATATTCCCTGGGACAGAGGTTTAACCCACTGGCCTATAGTTCACCCTTCCAATCACCTGGCACATCGCTCATCTTCCAAGAGACCTTGAAGATAATGGGTAACGATTCTGCCAGCTCCACCTGAGAGTGCTTAAAGAACTAGCTGGAGAGACACTATCCAGCCAAGAGGAATGCTGCCTTATAAATTCATTTTCTTAGATGTTGTGTCACAAAAACCTCCACTCTATCCTTTAACAGTACAAGAAAAGCCATCACTAAAAGTCCACCATAAAAATCAAAACTAATCCACAGTTGACATAAAAGTAGAAAAAAATCCTACCTTAACAGATGACGCAGACTGATTGTTTGAATGCAGAGTTGCTGTTCTTGCCTGCAATCACAAATGGGATTTAATACATCATGTGTAATGTGTGTGTGTGTGTTATATTCTGGGAGGGTCACTCTTTTAAGGCACAGGGCATACCCATTTATGAACTCTTTTGCCCATCTACTGTGTCTTCATTCTCTTGGTATTTTTCCTTGCCTCACTTCTAACAAGAGGTTAATACTACTTCCCAGAAATTAGTCTCTATATTTTGGTTCCTAAACATTTCAAACTTTTCCAAGCCCCATCACTGGGACAAAACAGATGCTTGTGAACTTTTCATACCACTTATATTCTTACACTCAGTCTGCAATTCTATGGATGCTTACTTGAGTGCAGGGCTATTTTGGGGCAGGAACGCACAGGTACGGAGTTCCGGCTGGCTTCCGAGTTGGCCACGCCCACAGCCTTCCCCCCCCCTTGGGTTCCCCAGGTCCCTTGCAAGCTGCGGGGTGCCTGGGGAAGCTGATCCAGAAACTGCCTTCCTTCCCTTGGGCTCCCCATGTGCCCCGCAAGCTGCAGGGCACCTGGGGAAGCCGATCCTAGGAGGGAGCTGTGCTGTCAGGGGTGAGGCCTAATATGCTAATGAGTTTCTGCTGGTGGGTGTGGCCTATTATGCTAATGAGTTCCTGCTGGGCTTTTTCTACAAAAAAAGCCCTGCTTGAGTGTATATGTGCATGGGCACGCTATGAGGTTCTTTCTCTTTCTAAAAATATATAATGCTGTGAAGTGCCTACTAGGGACAAAAAGGGGGGGGGGCTTAACCCTGAAACCTGGGATCCAGAACCCCAAACCTGTAGGGAACCTTTTCCATTCTAGCTAGTAAAAGAAAAGAAGAACTTGGTATTAAAGTATGTTTTACCTGTGAAGCGGTCAGTGTCTCCAGTGTATTTAGTCTCTGAAAGACATTTTGCATGTCTTCTTGTAATCGTATTAGCACTACTGCAATTTGTTCATTGAGGCTGCCCCTTGGCCCTCTGTCTGAACCCCATCGTTCTCCATCTCCTCCACTGCCCATCTGTCCACGCTGGGTGCCATCACCCACAGGGTGCATTCTGTGCCCTGGTTTAAAAGGGGAGAAAAGATAACACATTATGAAGACTTGCACAGTCACAAAATGTAAGAATGACATTTAAAATATGGAGCTCACTCTGTCCTGCGGCACTAGGGGTCTTGAACTGCCGAGCTACCGACCTTCCAGTCTGCAACTCAGCATCTTAACCGCTGAGCCACCACAGCCCCCGAAGAATGACATTAGACTTGCTTTATTGATACAGGGAGACATTGTGACAGTACCTCTCCCTCTTCTGATTCCATAGAGATCAACCTTCTCGCCACCTTTCTTCTCTTTGTGAGGGCCTCCATCACCTGCTTTGCCATCTTCACCTCCACACTTGACTTCACCTTTTCCTTCCACTGGAGCCTCTTTTACGCCTTCTGGATTGTAGTTTCCAGGTTCAAGCAAACCAGCCGTTTCTAGGAGACTACCATAATCGACTTCAGAGAAATGGAAATGATGTCTTGAAGATTCATTGTTTGATGCACTGATTTCCGAGAGCTACGATTTAACAAAAATGCCTGTTACATCCAAATAAATTTCAAATGGGGGAAAAATATCCAACACTGCCTCTCAAACTGTAATAACTTGCAGGGCCTGCAAGACGGAGCTCTTCCACCAGGCCTTTAAGTAGGGGCCGCCTGATGCATCTTGGCCCTGGTCCGATTTTTTCCGCCAGTTCTGTGGCCGTTTCAATGGTTACAACTGGAAGCTGCACTGAGTTACCAAACTGAAGATACGCCATCGTTGTGATAATTTGTTGTTTTATATGTTTTAATGTTTAATATGCATTTACTACCTTCTGATGTGTTGTTAGCCGCCCTGAGCCCGCCGTACGGCGGGGAGGGCGGGATATAAATCCCATGAAATGAATAAATAAGAGATAAGAAATTATATGTCTTTTCCCCTGATGCAGTGCAAGCATCTACAAAAGATTTTTACCTCTTCTTGCCCAAATTGCTCCATAGAATCACAGTAAACTTCACTGTCTGAATCACTTGTCAAATGTTGAATTCCAGAGATCTCTTCAGTGGTATCATCAGTGAGACCTGCACGTAATAAGTATATGCTCAAACTTTACTAAATACAACAAGTAGACCAATTCTGGCACAGAAAAAAGCAGAGTTAATAATCATAGCAATATTTCATCACAGATTAATTGCTGGGAATGTTAACAGATTCAAAATATAAAATAATATTTTTTTTAAAAAAAGATAAAGCTTATTTAAGTGCAAGATTCGAATCCAACAGCACTTTAAAGATGAAGATTTACAGGGTATAAGCTTTTGAGAGTCAAATCTCACTTCATCAGATACAAGTATGACTGGAGATCCCTGAGCCCTTATATTTCTGTCAGGTGGGAGGGATGCTGCAAAGAATGCAAAGGTACAAAGCAAATTGTAATCAGCTTGATTACAGCAGGGGAGGAATGCTTAGGGTAGGAAATCTCTACATTTTCCTCTGCTTCTCACAAACTTTTAGGCAAGTTTAGGCAACATATAAACATGAGAATTGTACCTTGGTGATAAGAACCAAAATGAGATCTGATAGGTAGTTCAAGGCATTTGTCTTTCTTCTTAATTTTTTCATCTTCATTTATACCATTCAGGGCAGATTTAGTCTGTATACCATTGGTCAAGTCAGAATTCGGGGTGTCATCATCATAACCACCATTGGTAACAACACTGTCCAGCTCCTTGGCTACAGATGATTCCTCTTCTATAGTTTTACTTTCTATAAAATAAGAAGGGAACATGTTCTCAAATATTACCCCACTACAAGATATACTAGTTCATAAAACTTTGTATTGATCTGTTGGCAGAGATACATTTAAAACAAGAGTCCCCAAATATACATTAAGTAGTCTTCACTGTGAATTTTTACTTGGATTAATGGTCAAATGGCCACGTTCGTTTCTCGTACAAACCTAGATTTTCATTTCAAGTAGGTAAACAGGCTTCTTAAGGCATCAGAAAAAGCACCTAACAGAATAAATAAATTAGTGATAGAAGCTGTATTATTATATTATTTTTACAGATTGAAAAAGAGGTGGAGGAAGCTGCTAAGTGGATCTTAAAGAGCCAGATTCTACACACATATACTCAGAAATAAGTCCCACTAAGTTCAGTAGCATTTACTCCAAAGTACGTGTGTGCAGAGTTACATTCTTAATTATTCCTCTTACATTGATATTTCTTTAAGTTTTAAAAAATAAGAAGAGGGAAATGGGATTTTAAATTCTGCATCTAACGATTAAACGCTACTAATTTTTCATTGTCCCTGTTACTCATATTAAATTATCCTTCCATTAAAAATAATACTCTATTACGGCATTCAGTCCTTAGCTGTGCATGTTTACTCAGAAGTAAAAATACCAAGAGAATGAAGACACAGTAGATGGGCAAAAGAGTTCATAAATGGAAAGTGCACGCTGGGTTGCAGGCTTATGTTCAGATTCTTAAACTACTTCTAGGCCTTCTGACAGTTAAAGTTTCCATACAGAACTGGACTGTATGAGAAAATTTAGGGAGATTCAAGCCCATGATTTTTCTTATGGTCCAGGCTGAAAAGTGGTAACATAAAATAGTATTGTTATACATAGTACTTGGCACCTCATCTATAAGCAGCACAGCAAACCAAAGAGCCAGTTTCCCACGCTGTAGGTGTTGCTGGGAACAGTGCCCCCCCCCCCTCCTCCTCCTGCCATCCTCGTTAGAGGAGAATCTCCTTCCTCATTGGAGGAAGGAGGCTGGACTACAAACCAGTGGAGGCTGGACTACAAACCACTGTGACAGACATGGCTGTACAGGCTTTTTCATGTTGCACTGAAGCCAAGACCCAGTTGACCAAACAGAAACGGTACAAAACCAGGAGTAAAAAGGTGGGTATACCTTCTACAGCCTCCTTTACAGTGGGTCTCCAAGGACTAATGTTTATTAGGGAGGGGGCATGTTACCCAGTCTTGGTACAACATCTTAATTTTATTACCAGGAAAAGTTATGGTAGTCTTATGGTTGGCTGAACAGGCTAAGTGTCACTGATATATGGACAGATATTTCCATATGCAGTCTGCAAACAAGGCTCACTCACAATGCGCGCTTGCATTGTGCATTTAACCTCTGCACCATGTACTCCCACAGTATTCTGGCTTTCAAAATGCTGCTGTTGAAGAGCCTGTGTGTATCCCATACACAGCACTTTAAAACATCTGCCAATTTTCAACGTTGAACGTGGGGCAGGGGAGAAATTAATTAAACAGTTTTCACATTGCATTAGGATTGTTTCATTGGTCTTGGAGCAGATCTTTGCTGCCTCTTTCGTACTGCAGCCCCTGCACCATGAGAAGCCGCTCCTGAGGGTCAGATCAGGAACAGCATGAAAGGCAGCATGAGGGGCTGGACTAGAAGGAAAGGTTTGGCAGAAATCACGAGCACCCTCTCATGCACAGTGGAGGCTGGACTACAAACCACTGTGACAGACATGGCTGTACAGGCTTTTTCATGTTGCACTGAAGCCAAGACCCAGTTGACCAAACAGAAACGGTACAAAACCAGGAGTAAAAAGGTGGGTATACCTTCTACAGCCTCCTTTAACTCTTCTGTTTCTTCCTGGACTTCTTCCTCCTCTGACTCTGCTCCACTGTCACTGCTCTCAGATTTGCCATTCACAGCTGGCACAGATGTTATGGCAGTTCCAGTGCCTAAAAACAAGTTTTGAGATAATACATACTTACTATAGAAATCAGAGGCTTTAAAATAATCAAGTTGTTTGAATTAATTCCAGATAAACTTTTCCGTACTGTACTAGTTTCCCCAGATTTTACCTTCCCAGCTGCACTTCAGCATACAATGCCTGCAATTTCCTTACTGCCCCTTTGTTAGTGACATTTTTGTCATCACTGTTTCTTTGCTAATGGCATAGAGTTCAACATGCAGGTTAGTAGTCATGATAGCGCTAGAAACTCTAGAGGTAAGATCTGAATGACAGTTTGATTCTGAGACCACACTTCTATGAGTCCTAGAAAGTTCTCTGTAGCGGTTACACATTTAATATCAAAAGTCCAGTGTGATGGACTATCAAGGGTTAATGCCTAACAGAATCTGAGAACCTTTGAGTGACAGGCTATTCAAAAGGAATTCTGTTGAGAGAGTCAGTTAAGGAATGACAGTTGAAGAAGACATAGTTAAGCACTGACAGTGGACTGGGAAGGAGGCTGAGAGAGTGACTAGATCAAGGAGGATCCTCCAAAAAGAGGAAACAGCTTCTAGAAAAGAGGAGTATAGCTGCTAAATGGAGAGAGAAGGCAGGGCCTTTCATAAATATGTGGCATAACAAGATATGGAATCTCTATATAATGGGGAAAAAATCTCTGATCAAGTACCTCAAAGTGATATGGATATGGATATATATTCCAAATTTGTAATAAAGTGGTTTCCTATATTAGGTTATTTGGCTTCTCACAATGTGGTTCCTAAAAAAAATTGGTTCACATGAACTTGCTTAATATTTGGCATTAAAAAGGTTGTATGATATGCTTGGTAGTTGGTTGATTTAAATTCATTATAATCCACTTCTCTAATGCAACATAATTGAGAAGTATTTTGTATGACATTCTATACATCTTATGCTTTCAATATCTTACATATCACAAGGTTTTGTTTATTTATTTATTTATTTATTTGGTTTATATCCCTCCCTCCCCACCTCTCGGCGGGCTCAGGGTGGCTACCAACATACAGTAAAATATACAGTATACAATATACATATCATTAAAACATTTAAAACGCAAGATCAAACACACAGCATACCCTATTTCAAGATGGCATCTTTATCAGAGTGGTGTCTTAGATGTCAAAACAATCCAGACGGTGGGAGCCATTCAGGCTGGCGGATTCTCAGTCAGGCCAGGGCCCAAGATGTCACTGTTAGGCGGCCCCTATTTAAAGGCCTGGTGGAAGAGCTCCATCTTACAGGCCCTGCGGAACTGTAATAAGTCCCGCAGGGCCCTGATGTTATCCAGGAGCTCATTCCACCAGTGTGGGGCCACCACTGAAAAAGCCCTGGCCCTTGTAACCACCAACCGGGCCTCCCTTTGCCCTGAAGAACCAGGGGATTCTGGGATCCCGATCGCAGCACTCGCTGGGGAACATATGGGGAGAGGCGGTCCCTCAGATAGATAGGTCCCAGGCCATATAGGGCTTTATAGGCAAGCACCAGCACCTTGAACCTAATCTGGAATCCTACTGATGTGTTCTTGTTTTGTGTATATATTGCACTAAACTCAATAAAATTTTTAAAAGGAAAAAGAAAAGAGGAGTGATTCATGGTCTGTGTATGAAGAAGGATATTGGGAACTTGGTTGTATGTTCCTGACTTCTAAACTTTAAATGTTGGTGGAACTCAGAAACCTATGCTTGAGTGTTTAAGAAGAAACTGAAAAGAAAGCCTCTCTTCTCAAAGTTTCAAAGACCTAATTGAATAGCGGAAACACTTACTTGTTGTTGGCAACAAATTATCTGGTGTTTGTGTGAATACAAATTTACCTCAGTTTTATTATCTGTTCACCTCATACATCCTACACTTGATTCCACCTCACCTTTTCTCCTCCAAGTTACCTAAACCATTTTATTTTGAACTTTCAAAAGCTTCTTGTGTGCCATTTAAAAGCAGAATATAAGAAGGTGATTTAGTCTCTTCCCTCAGTTTCCTGGGCTGGGCCGTCATCTCTCTCTCTCTGATATATCTATCATTTACCAATTTAAAAATAAAAGCAACTCGGTGGGACAGCCATAGAAAAACATATAAGAAGAAAGTAGGTAACAGTGCTCCTCAGCATAAAAAGAAGACGGGAAAATCCTGAATGTGAGGGAGGGAGGAGGGCAAGATTGCCACATCAAGTTTCAGAACAAACATTTAGCCATGCGATTGTTATATGAGACTAGCAGAAAGATATTCAACTTAATAAAAATCCTACTGACAACAGTAAGGGACTGAAGTAAACTATTTGCATAAGCACAGGGCTGAAGAGATTAGGGGGAGGCTTGTACAACCAACCATTTGAGTCAGCTATTATCTCTTTATTACAATAAAACCATAGAAGTACAAAATAGTTGTTACAACAAGACTACTGTCATTTCTCATCTTCAAGGATGCTTCTTTATATAGAACTCTAGCCTTAAGTAATGCAGGTGCAAACCATTTTGTCTTGTTTAATGCAGTAATATTTATGCAGTACTACTAAGCAAGCCACAGTGATATTAACGAAGACTGGCCCATTGGGACATTATTACCTGCAGTGAAGAGTCTGTACATGATCATCCTTGAACTTACATGTTGTATAAACCAGTATCTGGGACTCACTAGACATGTTTTGCTACCTGTTTTGCTGTAAGGTACTCTACTACTCAGATAAATCTTTTAACAATCAATTAAGGGGTAGAGATGACTAGAGTAGTTTCAGTAACAAGGGCCTATGTGGATCTTTCTTGTAACAGAGAAGAACAGAGTGCCAGACTGGGGCATTTGTTTCATAAACTGACTAAACCAGTTTGGTGTAGTGGTTAAGTGCACGGACTCTAATCTGGGAGAACAGGGTTTGATTCCCCACTCCTCCACTTGCACCTGGCTGGATGACCTTGGGCAAGCCATAGCTCTGTACCAGCTGTTCTCTCAAGGACAGCTTGGGAAAGACCTCTCTCAGCCCCACCTACCTCACAGGGCGTCTGTTGTGGGGAGGGGAAGGGAAAGGAGTTTGTAAACTGCTCTGAGATTTACAGTGAAGGGCGGGGTATAAATCCAATCTCCTCTTCTTCTAAACAGTCTCAGTGATACATAGTAGTTTACCAGGAAGCAGTGTTCCCTCTAAGCTGAGTTAGTGTGAGCTAGCTCACAGTTTTTTAGCCTCCAGCTCACAGATTTTTGTCTCAGCTCAGGAAGGATGGCTCCAGAGCAAACTAATTTATGCAGTGGCCAAATCGCCCACTCACAGCTTTGATGCCCAGTAGCTCACAGAGTAGAATTCTAGCTCACAAGACTCCACAGCTTAGAGGGAGCATTGCCAGGGAGGTATATTTCCCCACAACGAACAGCTATCCTAAGCACTTCTAAAAGGAAAACAGCTATTGTTATTGTTTGAATCAAAGGTAAAACAGACGCAACAACCTTTCAAGGTTCTTATCCAGCACAGTTTCCTTCTCTCCCTTTGAAGTATTCAGCACAGGGAGTGTAGTATTTGCAGAAAACTGGATGTAGCAGCACTTCCATCTCTGTCCAGAACGAACCACAAAGAAACATTCTGGTATTCGTAGGCTGGGGTAAGATCCATTTTTCAAGCTGAAGGAAAGTTAAGGAGCATAATGTTTGCCAAAGTTGACCTCCACTCTGCATCAGTTCTGATGTCCCTTCCAATTATTTATTTATTTTTGCTCCATTAAAAGTAATCCTCTTAATAACAGTTATGGTTAGGTTAACCTTTGCCAGATTTAATGTTCTTCCTTCCGCTCTTCTATCTGGTAGATTCCAGGGGATCCCCTATCCTAGCGGGTGCTGTCCTTGTATGAAGGACTGTGTCAAAACAGTCCCCCATGTTCTCCTTCAGCGTCCTCTATCTAGCATCCCGTCGGGATCTTCTTTAAATTTTTGTAAGGTTTCCTCTTTTTTCTGATTTCAAATGGAATGTCCTTTAAAACTTTAACCTCCTGCTCTTGGATCTTCAAGGTAGTCCTATCTGTAGCCTTGAGCACCACATCTCTGGTAGATTTCTTGGAGAATCTCACCATTATCTCTCCTGGCAGGTTCTTTTTCTTCAAGAATTCAGGATAGGTCCTGTAGACCATATCCATATCGCTTTGAAGTAAATCAGCTTGTAAACCTGTCATTGGAGCAAGTGCTTCACACAATATCTGTTTGAGATTCTCACCTTTTTGTTCTGGGACACCTTGAAATCTTAAAAAGAAAGTTGACCTTTCCATCTGCAGCTTCAAAATATAGTCCTTATCAGAGGTCCTTTCTTTCTCTACCATGTCCAGTCTTAAGTTGATATTTTCTGTTTTGGCTTTAATTTCCTGCATTTCTTTAGCTGTCTGTTCAGATCTTGTGTTAGCATCAGCAACCTGCTTTTGAAGATTATCCAGCTTAGAGTTAACAGCAGTCAGTTGTTCCATCAGGGGGCACAAAGCAGTAGCTAATACAGCAGTCAGGTCTGTACTTGTTTCAGACTTAGCTGCCGGAAGTGTTGATGCAGTTTTAGGAGAAGGCTTAGGTCTCGTCGCCATTTTTTCTCCCCATCCCATCATTTTTATTTTTACAGTTTTCAGGAAGTTTAGCAAAAGTTCTTAAAAGTTCTCTTATTCAAAGCTTCTATCTACTTAGTAAGCCCCTGCTTAAAGTCCAGCCATTTAAAGAGCCATGCTCCCTGATCTTAGTAGAAAACGCTGAAGTTAAAGGGGGGAATTTAAAATTTAAATCCCCTGCTCTTTGCTTCAATTTTTAGATCAGAGAATCCAGCCAGGCACCCATGCTTTCCGCCGTGCATTACAGGTAAGCATTCTTCCTTGCAGCTTTCCCTGGATCTCTGCAGCCATCCGGTGTGCGCCTCCGCATGCCAGCAGGCACTGAGGCGGCAGAACCTCTAGAGGCAAAGGGGAGCCTCGATCCCTTGGTTGCCACCTCGGGAGAGGCTTCCCCTCGTACCTCAGGCAGGATGCCCCCTACAAGAGCTCCTGAGAGGCCAAAAGCCAGTTGGCACCCCTTCTGACCACCAGGTCCAGGTCGTGTCTCCTGGAGCTCTCCGGGAACGCGCCCACCTTGAGTTTGCCAAAACCGGAAGTCCCCATTGGGATCTACTATATTCCATATTAGCCCAATTTTTAGAGACCTCTGATGATTTTAAGGTTCTTTTCTTGCTTGATAATCCTGAAATAACTGAAATAATAGCAAAGTTTCTCCTCAATGTTATGATTACACGTCCTGATAAGTAATACTGTGTGTTAGGTTTTATTATGCTTTTACTCTGTTTTCTCATGCTGTAATTCTAATTTTACCTTACATGGATTTTATATTTTCTAATCTGTAATTAACCCAACCTCCTTCTGAATGTGTGTGTGTACACACACCAATAAAGGCTTGTCTGATTGATTGGGAACATACAACAAATTAACATGCCTTTTTATTTTAAGGCAAAACATATCTTCATAGCATATTATACGTTTATTTGGTATTTACATAAGAAAACAGTAATGTGTGAAATGGCTTCTCTCTCTCACTAATGTAAAAATAGAACAAGGATCTGGAAAAAGCAATTCTGACAATGGAACTGATGAAAAAATTTATATTACCCTGAGTTATACTTGGTTATAGCTCTAAATTAAATACCTCTTTCAAAAGGTTCTCCCCTCTGCCCCCCTCGGTAGTGCAGGGCACAAAAGCACTGAAAAGTACAAATAAAACACCATATTGCGATACTACATCATGTTGAGCTCACATTGTTGGGTTGGATCTTGCAGATTGCTTCTTCTAGCAGAGGTGATTTTCTCCAGCAGAAAGATCTAACAGAATGCCTTGACAGGATCCAACCCCAGTATTTTTTACAGGCTAATTTTTAAAATCTTGGATTATTTATATTGCTGTCTGGGAGTGTTATGGTGTGGTTTCTATTTGTGAGCCTCCATGAGCAGGTCCCTGGAGAGGCAGCATATAAATTCCTTAAATAAATTTCAATCAAAGGAACATGTAGCTACTTCAGAAATGGCATTTTGACAGAATGATACTTTCCAATTTATCGAAGCAAACGTACACGAACCTTTGCTGCCATCTGCTAATCCTGAGATATTATAGCAGTAGACAACTCTTTCAAAACTGACTACAGCACTCCTTATGCCCTTTCAGAAAAGTATCAATACTCTTCCTTGTGTGTTGTTCTTTGTTTCCAGTTGAAGCTTTACTAGGATCAGCTGGACTTTATAAAATATTCTATGTAAAAGCTAGAACATAGGATATTTGTGTGCATTTCTGCACACACAAGTGTGTGTGTGTGTGGGGGGGGAAAACAGGAGAAATCTTAAGACTCCTGCTTGTAATGTTTCCTCCCGACTGATATTTAGAGATGCAAAGGGCACCATGCTTGCACATTTTCCTATAGAGATATTCATATCTTTGCTTGCCACCCTCTTCCTCCATTTCTACATAGTTTGTTTTGAAATAAATGACTCTTATATAAATAATTGTGTTAAAATGAAAAGAGGATACAAGAAGACTGGGATAGTTCTGATTATAGCACACATGAAAGCAGGATTAGATTAACAAGAGCTCATAAAACCCAGGCAGTCACTGAAGACTGGATTCTATTTCCTGGAGGGCACACCTCATCAAAGAAGTGGAAACAATATATCTTCGGCCGGCTCTGGCCATTCTTCTTCTGTCAGGACCCAGAGGGCAGGGGTGGATTCTCAAACCCATTATCAATGAAATAAGCCAAATTTTAAAAGGTAACCGAGAATGCATCACAAATGAACAGGAACAGACACTCAACAAAAGATTAGCAAGCAACTATTACTATGAAACACTTTTGCATTTTCCAGACATACTGGGGATAACAGTGGTATACCTTACATCGCCGTTGTAAGGATGTAAACAAAGTTAGTGTGTGAAATGCTTTGAACGCTGACAGTGCTATACATAGCATTTATATTATGTTATAAACATTTTGCATCTTCCACAGTGAAGTACCTTGAGGTTAATATTGCTGAACAAACGTGCAATCAAGATATAGACTAATTCACTTCAAAAAGGGGGTTTAGTAACAGCGGCCAGTTTCGCAGCGGCTCAAAGATCAGGTGGCCTACTAACATCAGCATGGAAAATCAATGAATACTACATGGAAAACCTGTTTCTTGGATCAGGTAAGAAACGTCCAGCAAGAAAACTGGTACATCCCTAAGGAGACTCGGCAAGCCACAGTTTTATCTGTACTGGACATCTGCCCTAAGCATGAGTTTCATGCCAACACCCAACTAAGTGTATTGGTACAGAAAAAAACAACTGGTGTTGCCTTCTGCTGGGTATCTCATTGGCTAATTTGGTCCAGGCTTAGACTTTTACTAAAATTCTGCTAGAAGCCCAAACAAATTCCAAGAAAATGAAAGACCGCCATAATAGAGTCCATAAGAAGCATGGTATATTGAAATACAGTATAGCTGAGAGTTGGGAGGGGGGGTCAGAGATGTATAACTCCAAATATTTTATTGCAAGCACTCAACATTACATCAAGAATTTGTTTCTGCAAAACATTTTTATTTGGGGAAAAAACCCATCCGTTTACAGATAAACAGCTGTTTGTGCAAGAAGGCTGTACAAGTCAAAGGCAGCTTTTGTTAGAAACCATTTTTTACAACTCACAGTCTTCAGAGGCAGTCTTTTATATTATTTGAGGCAGGCTATAGGATCCAAATAGTTGCTTAAGCTCATGGAAAGAACTTTTGGACTTTTTTTTTCTTTGAACAGTCAAATTAAATGCTAATCTCAGCAGTTACTTCTGAAACTCCTGGTGTCAGAATGAAGTTTTGGAGGACAGAGTTATTTTCATATTACTTAGGATCTTGGCCACAGCGGAGTTCTACTATTCTGATGTATGTTCCTATTTGCTCATAGCGACACTTCATAAATAACATCCATGTTTTTAAGTTTTAAAAAAAGAAAGAAATCCCGCTTGCATAATATTGTCACGTCACCTAAAACAAACAAAAAACCTGGTGCACATCACTGCAAGTCCATAGTCCATGTTAATCTTTTGCTTTAGTTTTTTCAGCATTGTTGAAACTGGATGCAGGGAAAACTTCACCACAGTTCAAAACTGGTTTTGAAGAGCTTTGCTGTATTGCATTCAGGAATCTTAACTCTGCTAGCAAGTCATTTGGTTTAGCTTTCCAGGAAAGATGCTGCATTTGCCACAAAAAGCCCCAGAACCTGAAACTCTTCCCTTTCAAAGCCCTATGAACTGCAAGCACGATGTTGCCCCAATCCCTTATGCAGAGCTTAGTTAACTGCAAGCAATGGTCCACATGCTTCTTCCAAGCCTACCCCTATGTTCATACAGGCAGGATGGCCTGGCCTCTCATGCTGGTGATGGATGCCACATTCATCTTTCAAGTCTAGTGATTTTTATGTAGCTGAAAATAATATTTCGGCCAACTGTTTACAGAGTGAGTTCATACCTGCACCTCTTTTCTTTTGAGAACAGATGAGCACAAGACCAGGTCTTCAATACGTGCTTTGCAAGACATTAAGTGCAACAACAGTTGTTCCTCCCACCATCGAACACTTGCATGGAAGACTCATTTTTGGAGGTTAATAATTGAAGACTGCAAGTGGTGAATAACATTTCACACTTCTGTGATCTCAGACTAACACAACCACACACACAACCCTCCTGTGAGTATGACTGAGGCTGGAGACACCTTTCCCATTCTAGGAGCAACAGGAGCATAACGAAAACTCTTCTGCAGTCAGGGATACAGATATTTTCCCTCTAGGTCACGCCTCACTACAGAAAGTTCAGTGCTTAAACTGCAATTCAAGATTGCTCGTTAAATATAACTTTTCCTGAAGCTGATGCCTCTGAGGCTGTTAAGGTGCATAAGGTGTCTTTGCAGCCATCACAGGCAGCTACTGGTTAGTGCCTGTGCTAATACTAGGGCTGCCAACCTCCAGGTGACACCTGGAGATACCCCACTATTACAACTGATCTCCAGCCAACCAAGATCAGTTGACCTGAAGAAACGGGCTACTTTGGAGGGTGGACTGTATGACATTATAACCTGCTGAGTTTCCTCCCCAGGCTCCACCCCCAGTGCAAACCTAAGCAGGGGTAATTCCATTTAGAAAACAGCCTGTCTCTTTAAATACAAATCAAAAAAGCAATGGGCAGACCCAACTCTAAGAACAAAAGGATTAGGCCACTTCCTCATGGGTTATCTGCCCCAGGTTCAATGCTGCTGGAAAATGTTTTTCCCCTGCTGCCCCAGAGCACTGTGGTATATTTGGATATCTCCTGGGGCTTCTCCAGGTTTTCTTCAATCAGTCTCAAATCTCTTTTTGCTGTGAAATTTTAGGACATGTTGTGTATTGAGTCTGAGTCATCCTTGAGTAGTACCTGAGGCTGGCTGAGCTTGTTACTCCTGAACAACAGTTTACCAGGATTTTGGAAAAATCAGCAGTTTTATATAACTATATCACTATTCCATTATATTTGTTTATTTGGAATATTTTTATGCTTGCCTCTCCAGGGAGCTACCTAAGGTGGCTTACAAAAAAAATTAAAATGTATTGATTAAAATCCAGTATTAAAAACCCAGCCCAACGTAAACACACAAACCATAAAACAGACCACTGGAAACTTAAAATAACACGTTCCCGGTCTAATGCAATATTTAAAAACATCAACCCTTTAATTAAAAGGCTGGGTGAACAGAGACTTCTGGCCTGGTGCCAAAACAACATAACAACCACACAACACAAATGCGACAGGTTCTGTGAATTTCCCGCTTTCGTTTAGAAGAAAGCCTCTTGCCTCTTCCACTGCAGAGAGGCCACAGTAACTTCTTTACAAAACGAAAGCTGGGATTTCACAAAAACAGTTACACCGACTGCTCTAACACTGTATCAATTTTTTAAAAGTATAAAATTGCCAATTTAAAAAAAATTATGAAAAAGCCCCAGTGACTTCAGGAAGGGGAATGGCTGTTGTGGGGGGTGGGGGGGGGGAGCCCTAGGACAAGGAAGCCTGCCATGTGGAAGCCCCATTGCCACTGTGCTGTATCAGTGGCCACACTAGCTGTGTGGAGACCACGCAAGCCTGTTCCTGTGTGGAAACCACCTATCAGTTGGTGCTAAACACTTCTAGTGCCTGCTGCTTACCACCCCAAAACTTTTCTTCCAGCTCGGTTCACTTCCAGGACTGGAGCCCAGATGAAAGAAAGGGAGTGTTGTTGGGAGACATCACAGGGATGCCAGTCGCCTGCAATTACACCTCAACTCCAGAATACAGAGATCAGTTCCCGTGGAGAACATGGATGCTAGTTTGGAGGATGGCCTCTGTGACACTGTATCCCACTGAGATCTGGCAACCGTACCCCCCCCCCCCCCCCCGCTAATAGCCAGGGGATAAGGTGATAACACAGGAAGGATTCAGCATCCCTTATCTGCTCATCCCTTTATTCACACACACACATATCTTATGCTTTACCTAGGACATGTCAAAACAACATTTAAAGAAGCAGGTTATGACACATTCCCTTAAGAAGAATGACTTTTCTATAGAGCCAATGGCCACCAAGAAAACTAAGTAGCCTTTATATGGAAAGAAGTATCTTGCAAATTAAGGCTGGAAGTTCTGAGACACGATCAGGTACTAAATTTGGTCAGTGAATTTTCCCATAAAATCATGCCTCATTGTGTAAGACAGAAATGATTTCATATCCCAAACCTTCCACCTTTGCATGGAAATGGTCACCGTTCATGGAATTCATCTCAGCATCAGACATCCAACCAAGAAACACCACATATCAAGCCATACTACATAGCTAAAATACACAAACCTAAAAAAACAAACAACAACAACAACAAAAAACTCAAGGCAGACAAAAACTCACAAACACCCCATACTTAGGAAGACTAACAAATTCACTAACCTAATAGCTATAGTTTCAGAACTCTAGATACCACCATCATAACATACAGATTGATTTAGAGTGAATTAATACTGTACTACACAACCTTTCAAATTATAGTTGTACTGTTACCAAACTATGTAAGATGTTAAAAAATATATATGTATTTTTGAAAACCAAATAAAAATACTTGATAAAAAAAAGAAAGAAAGAAATGATTTCAGGGAATGGGGAAAATATTTTTTTCTACATGCATTATTCTATATTTGCTATGAAGTACTGCAAAGAAATTCTTTAGTTCTCAACTACTTACACCAAATTCAGTGCCCTATTTGATAATACTTACGTGCTTTATAAATGGAGTTGCATTTATGACCTAAGATTATTTTGGCTTTGTTCACTGGAACGACTGTAAGTGGGTCAGCAGTGTTTCACATAGTGTGCCAAGTAAAGAGAGATTACGCTGATCAATGCCCTGCATATGTTGCTAACGTTACCCTTTTGCCCGTCAGTCCAACTGGCAGGAAAGTACCTGAAATCTGTAGTTTTAATACACATTATTTTTAAGCAATATCTATCTTTTCAAAAACAAAGTAAAAAAGACTTCATTCCCTTCATCCCTTTCAAAACAAAGAGGGATGGTGAAACACAAGATAATCTGATTAGTTTCCACAGTCTACCTCGGTGTAAACAATATTTTAATCCAAATGAAATCAAGTTACGTTTAATGTCCCTATTGCATAATAGTGTAGCTGCTTTCTGTAAGACCTCTGGGTGCGGACTGCATCCATTGTACTCTGCATACCAAACATGCTGCTGGTACCCTTTGTGCTACTTAAACACAGAAGGCAGATTTATGAGGTGCCCAGTCAGGCCAATAGTGGCCCTTTTCAGACATTTGATTTTGGATCCTCCTGATATGTGCAGTCATAATTTTGTCCAAACAGAGCAACACATGTATTTTCCAGGTGCAGAACATGCAAACTGAACACTGGAGTTCTGAAGGCATGCACTCATGCATACCAAAGCTGTATGCAAATAGAAAAATAAGCACATTGAGCAGGTTCGCAAGTGGCAAATTTCACAAAATGTGCAAAACAGAAGTGGCCCGGAAAGCATTTTTATGAAGGGATTGGAACAGCACAGGAAGTCACTTTTATAAGGGACAGTACTGTAGTCAATTGTAATGTTTATTGTAAGCAGGGGTCATTTCGAGGGGGAACGAGCAGGAACGGTGTTCCAGGAGTAACAAGCCCAGGAACAGGGAACCCAGGCATGCTTTTGCAGGCCTGCCCTTTGCTTCCCCAGCCAGCGCACCGCAGCGGATTGGCTGGGGAAGGGAAGGGCAGGCAGGCAAGCAGACATGCCCTTTTTTCCCTGAGCCTCTCCGTTTTTGCGGAGAAACTTGGGGAAGTGGGGGGGGGGGGATTTAAATGCCCATCTGGGGGAGGAGAAGAAAGGCATTTTTAAACATTCTTGGGTTCCCTGCCTGATCTTCTCTAGGTGCCCCGCAGCCACGGGGCACTTGGAGAAGATCAGGCAGGGAACCCAGGCATGCTTGTATGCCTGCCCTTTGCTTCTTCAGCCAGCCCGCCATGGCAGGCTGGCTGGGGAAGGAAAGGACAGGCATGCAAGCATGCCGCCTCCTCCTCCTCCTCCCTTCCCTATCTGAGCTTCTCCCCCACTGCAGAGAAACTTGGAGAGTGGAGGGAAAGTAGAGGAGGGGATGTTTCACTGCCTTTCTTTCCCTCCCCGGATCGGAGAGGGAAAAGAAAGCCATTTTAAACATGCCTGCCCTTTGTCAGGGGGTGTGGCATATGCAAGTGAGTTACACTAATGAGCTCCTGCACCTCTTTTTCTACAAAATGACCCCTGATAAGTATCATCTCCCTTTCTTCTACAGGGTCCTCTTCATTTGTAACTCTTTCTTCATTATGGTAAGCCCTGCCTCAGACAGTTTTATTGCATTGTTTACGGGAGATCTTAGCCGCCTGATTAAATTGTTTTTCATATTTCACAATCTGCCTTGAGTCTCAGTGAGAAAGGTGAGCTATATGTTACATGTGGTTGGAGTACCAAAATTCAGTGTCTGTTAAGGGTTAGTGACTCTGCCACGTGTATGCATAAGGAAACAATACTATATGAATCCACTACAGAGATAAAACGAATACTGAGTTCAAGAAGTGTACCTGCTAATTTGTAGTGTGTGAAGTGAGACTGTTCACTTTTTAAAGAAAGGAATTTCTGGAGTCAAGACAGATGAGCTCCTTGTTTCACACCCATCCATTCCCTTAGCTGAAATTTAGCCATGCTGATGGATAAACTAACAATGTTGCCGCTTTTCTAGCATTTGGCAACAACTGGAATGTTAGATTGATACTTAATTAAGTGCACTGTCAATGTAAATGTAAAGTTTAGACAGCTCAAACTCCCATCGTCCCTTCAATGCACATTCACTCCAAGCAATAAAAGAGGGGAAAGTGTTACAACAGATCTCAACATATAAAAATGTGCCATATAGCTGGGTGAGAACTTTTGCCAATGCAGTACCCCCACTGCTCTCATATGTTGCTCGACATGTAGACATGCAGCTGCTCACTGCTATCAGCAACAGAAAAGAGTTCCTATAAGGTCCTTTTCCAATTATTATTTTTCTAACAAATAACAGAGTTGGTTAGAGATACAGACTGTCCGATACCTGAAAATTTAAGAAACAGTTGTGACAAATCTGGGAGTGTAACACTTTTGTAGAGAAGTTAGGGCAGGAGAATGGTAGCAGATGCATTTGCATCCCCTATGCTTTTTTAACCAGTCCTTGTTGGGACTGCTCTGGAGAAGGAATTAAATGTTACATTTAAAACTATTGTTAACAGAAACGGAACATGTTACTCCAATGACAGTTTAACATAACTTGCAGTTAATAAGACAATGATAAGTAGTTCTATATCCCAACCTGATATTATGCCAGAACCTCTGTTTTTTTTGTCCTCTACAATCTCATAGAACGGGCCCAGTACGTGCAGCAGTTCTTCAACCTTGTCTGTCACTGGCATGGTTTCAAGAATCTGTAGGAACACCAAAAGCTTGTGAATTGCATTTCAGTGATTCAGTTAAAGGGAGGTCTGAAACTCACCGCAACAATGTAATATAAAGCCCGAACTAGTTACAACATTGCCCCAAACTCTTAATTACAACATCAAACATTGCCAGCTTTTCTACCCAGAACTGCACATAGGGTTGCCAGCTCCCCCCGCCCCCAGTGGAGGTGGGGGTCCCCTCCCACCAAGCCCCACCCCCTGCTGCCGATCAGCTGGCTGGCAGAGGGACTTACCAGAAGAAAGAGGAAGGCCCAAGCCACATTGCCAGTATCACATTGGAAGTGATGTCATGAAGCCAGTGACATCGCTAACATTCGAGTATTTGGGCAGAAACTCTGGAAGAAGCTGTTTTTACCATGAGCGTTTCTGCCCAAATACCAGAGTGCTGCAGTGATGTTACAGCATGATGATGTCACTTCCTGTGCAATGCTGGCTACATGGCCTGGGCCTTCCTATTTCCCTGGGTAAGTCCCCCCATTCCCCACTGGTTGCCAGGAGTGCCCCTAACTACACAGGATCTAATAAAACAAAATCAAACTCAATTTAACTTTTTGTGCTCTCTGATCATCCAGCAGTTTGGCAAGGCATTTCTTCTAAGAAATACAGACAAACCCTTCCCACCTAGATTCCAAACACCTCTGCAGACCTCTGTTCATCTCTGTTTTCCTGTGAATTAGTTCCAGATCCAGTAATTGATGGCAGGCTGTTTACTAGGACTTCAGCACTAGAATCATCATTGGTACTTCAGGGCAGTGGTTTTCCTAAAGTTCCCCAAAGTGTGACAGCAAGTCTGGCCTATGGTAAAGTCCATCATGTAACTCCCAGAAACCTCTTCTGAGGCCTGGCAGGAAACAAGTTCTCTCTTTGCCTTGCAGAGTCTGAAAATAAAATTACTGTAGATTGGTTCCCTTCCTCATCCCCAGCAACTCTTACCTTTTTCATCTCTTCAACATAGGCAATCATAGCTTCTTCTTTGGGCATATCCCCTAAAGCATTCCATGCATCCCTAGAAGAAATATCACAAACACTGTTAGAACACTTAAAACGAGGCCAGTTTCTGATGAGGCTTAAAAGACTCATTCTTACTAAAGCTTCGATTCTGTGACTTTCCAAAGTTAACTGTGAACAAAAATATATCTTCCAGCATGAAAATACGGATGAAACACAGACACAAGTCTTGTTTCTAATGCTATCTTTTTTCAGCTGCAATGTTGGATACCACTTCTGTCACTATTAAGATGAGAGTATTTGCAAGGTACAATCAGAACCTAAATGGTGGTGGACAGTACCGTCAGGTTGTAGCTGTCTTACAGCAACCGCATTGGATTTTCAAGGCAAGAGACAAACAGGTGTGGTTTGCCAACTTGCCATTGCCTGCTTCTGCACTGCAACCCTGGACTTCCTTGGTGGTCTCCCATCCAAATACTGACCAGGGCCAACCCTGCCTATCTTTCAAGTTCTGAAGAGCTCAGGCTAGCTTGGGCCATCCAGGTCAGGGAGGAGGTACTTAGGAGGTACACAATATTGTGCTATGAATTCCAAGTTTCCAAAAGAAAGCTCAAACTGGAGCACATTTCAGCTCTGTTAGATCCAAGATGTACAATATTTTGCATAATTTGTAATTTATCATGACTCTCTCACAACCGACAAGGGTTAGCAAATAATAAGACTGAGACAACAGCTATGAAAATGTTGGGGGCAAGAGGGAAAGAAATGGAGGCCTTGAAATGCGGTTGGAAACATGTTGCAAAATTGTAACTGCTGGTAAACCACAACCAACTTTTGGGGCTTCTTACAACAGCACAATCCTAAACAGAACTACATCCTTCTAAGTCCACTGACATCAACCAGTTTAGAAGGATGTAAGTGTGTTTAGAATTGCTCTGGGTCTTTTCGCATGGAGGTTTTCCTGCTGTTTGGATGCCAGACTGCAGTGTTTCTTCTCTGAGCTTCTTTGTGACATCTGTTGTCTTTCCATGGTTTCCTCATGCTTTCTCTGTGGACTATGATAGACTTTCTGCCCAACCTCTTTACACAAGGAAACTCTGTACACCTTCTTCTCCTCTTCTGAGTCTCTTCAAAAAAATGTATCATTGCAGAAAATCCCTGAAGCCCTACATCGTCTTGGCAGTGCCACCACCACCACTGCTGCCGCTACTTGACTCTTCCTTGGCCCACTTCTCCTTCGTCAATCCTTGACCTTTTCCCCACCCCTCTCATATATTTGATGCTGATTTCAGGAAACACAGCATGGTCTCTACTGAATACATTTTGAATAGAAATAGCGGGGCTATTATGCACAGTTCAAGCAACCCTGCTTATAAGACAAGATACAAGACAGGACGCACATGTCTGTCTCCAAGTGTATAAAGATGCAACATCTGGAGCCTGCATGTCTAAAAAGGCAGACGACCTCAGGTTGGAAAGGGAGAGGGGGAGAGGGAGACTACGCCTGGCTGTTGGTGATATATATACAAATATAAGCTTACCAACACAAACTTGCACTCTGCTACTTTACTCAGCGAGGTGTGGGGCCTTCCTGCAAAAGAGCCTCTTCTGCCAGAGAAAGGCTTCGCCGTTAGCTGGGAAGAGTAGCAGGCTACAACCCCATGACTTTTGGCCTAACGTAAGAAGTACTCCGTATAGCACAACTTAAGACATCCTCTTTTGCTCATGATATTTACCATTTATATCTACCAATAGGGTCCCAAAATCCAGGTCTTGGAACATTGCAAGGTCCTTGGGTTGCTTGCTTGTAAAAGCTATAAAACTTGAGCATCATTTCATTTGTGGGTTGGAATGAACCTAGTGAAAATAATTTCAGAGTGAGAAAAACCATAAGAGACAATAACGCCAAAGTGCATTATTTTCTGCAGAAACTCAAAAGTCAAAATTAATTGACTGCATTACATGCAGTACCTTGGCTATGAAAATTTCGATTGTAGGAGGAGTAAGGAATTAGAATGAAGATTTTTGTTTCATCCACACAGGTTTCAAATAGAAAAGTTTCTCCCTCCTGCCCACGTTTATTTCCATGTTACATTTGGAGATGATCTAGTGACCAAATTATCCTTGTAAAATACGAAGTACTAAGATATCACTACTAGAAAATTAATGCTTGATAGTTCTTGGTTGAAAACCAGACTTCATAGTTTCATCTTTTACCATAAGGCAGGTGTCCAGAGGAACAAACAAAACCTGGTTGCCAAATCTTCTCATACTATCTTTATTATGGAATTGAACAAGGGAGAGCGCTTACCATGGTACAGCTCACATATCCTGTTGTAGCTATACCACATAATGAAGAAGCCACAGACATTCACAGCCCTCTCATGGAGTCTGCATTAAAGTAGCATAGCAGATTATGCTATGGTGAGTCTGCATTGAAGCCAAGCGGCTTCAAGAAGCGTCTGCCACATCAGCTTGATGGCTGCCCTAGCCCCTAAACCAGGAGGGGATTTTTGCACAGATGATGTTTTCACTTTTGGCAGAGCTAGAGTTGGAAGCCAACAGCCAATACCTGGATCTGTACACCATCTGGAAGGGCCTTACACACATCTGTGATGTGATAATTTTGGGGGGGAAACAACAACTGTTTTGCCTGAATATGTGCTCATACATACTTAGAGCCACATCCAATTTTATAGCAAAGTCACATTCTGCTGGAAATTAGTTCCTCATGCTTGAGTCCCATTAGGGATACATGAACCATCTCCACATAACACTTTTAGACCCAGAGTCAGTGCCAGCTCAAGACATTTTGCTACTTATGGCTATTCTCACCACTATCCCCAACACACACACACACACACACACACCTGGAAGCCAGAAGCCCTAATCCTTCTCTCCTCCTTGTTATCCTCCCCCAATTAAAAATAAGCCACTCTATAGTGTACCACAGTAAAGGGATGGCCAGACTCTTGAGTGGAACGAACCTTGAGAGACTTTAGAAAGCCTGGCTGGCTATTCTGTTTTTAGACAGGGTTGTGTGAGCAGCAAAAGGAGGACTTGCTCTGACTGCTGGGTGGAGGCGGTAGTGATGGTGGGAATGATGCACAGGCAGGGTGGAAGCCCCCCTCCACCAGCAGGTCTGCCTCTGAGAGTTTAATGATTTAAAATTGGCATGGAGGAAGAAACCTTACAAGACTGTTCAAGGATAATGAAAGTTTTTACAAATAAAATAGTATAGCCACAAGTGACTAGCTGATAACCTTTCTAAAAAAAACCCTGAGAGTCCTCTAATCAAATCAGAGACAGAATCAGATCTGAGTCATTATAAAACAGAGAGTGCTTTCTTTTAGGACTGCAAATAGTCAGGCTTGAGGGAAGAGAGGAATGCCTTATCCTCTTTTAACTACTATTCGCTAACCCACAGATTAAAAATTTGTACTTTCAGTGGCTTGAATTCCTGCGCTATTCTAACAATTTCACAAGGAGTGGAGTGGGAAAAGAAAAAGAGCTTGTAACCCAGATTGTTTACACCCACAACTGTCACTGATACAGAATCAAGTTTGAA
This sequence comes from Lepidodactylus listeri, assembly GCA_029233225.1. NCBI lineage: Eukaryota > Metazoa > Chordata > Lepidosauria > Squamata > Gekkonidae > Lepidodactylus > Lepidodactylus listeri. The sequence continues at coordinate 25,874,814 of JARCFY010000012.1, forward strand.
TCAAACATGCCAAGGCAAAAAATAAAAATCTTTCCTCATATGCAATAATAGTGACGACACCATGAAACTTTTATTTTAACCAAAAGCAACACACATGCTCAAGCAGAGTTGGAAAAAGCATCTTAAAACTTGCAAAACACGTTTGACTTCTAAATTTGCCAGAAGGCTTCTTAGGTGTCAGGAATAGATAACTTTTGGTTTCTGGGATTTTCCAGCCCTGCTGTCAAGTTTAAGAACTTTCAATGTAAATGTGGAAAAGACAAAAGCTTGATATCACCGCCTAGGCAGAAAAGGGAAGGAACAACCAGAGGTTGGGGGGAAAGCGTTCCCACTAAAAAACCCTTTTCTTGAAGAACATTTCCCTTAACATATCATGCCCACAGTGCCTTTGAGTTTTGCACCACTGATCTGATAGCCCCTTTCCCTTCTCTCCATAAACCTTGCAGAAGGGACACCTGGGCATTACATTCACCACTTTCCTTCTGAGAAGATCAACTGGTTGGGGGTGGCTGGCAGGCCAGAACTGTCAGGAGAGCACCCTAGTGGAACCTCCATTACCTGGCAAAGTGAAGATGCCATGCAGTTCTTTCCCAGTGGGTACTGAGGTGGGGGCCCTAAAACAGAACCACGCAATTCTTTCCCAGTGGGTGTGTGATGTGGTGTGTGTGTGGGGAGGCTAAAACAGAATCAGGGTCCAGACTCCAGACCCACTTAGACTGGCAGAATTAACATACTCTCTCTCTCTGGAAGGCAACGCTCCCGTCTCCAGGAGCGGGGATTCTTGTATGCCCAGCCCTCAACCACCACCCCTTCTGTCTCCAACACCATCACTTGCCTTCCTTCACTTACCATTTTTGGGCAAGCTCTGAATCACCTTCACGGCTGCCTCAAAGCGAGTCACGTGCACTGAGCCGCCGCTCTCCGTCTCCGCCATGTCCCCCCTCCTCGCTCACCTGAGCCTTGAATCGTTGGATCCACCAGAATCGCCCCAGCAGGAGCTGTGGCTTCCCCTCCTGGAGGAGCCTGCAGCCAAATAAATGCAAGATATTGGGGGGAAGGGGTTGTCTAGTGAGGGCCCACTGTGGCTGTGTGGCTCCACAGCCTCCTTCAGCCAGGGAAAGAGCAAAAACAATGGAGCGCCCCTTCTTCCTCAGGAGCTCTTTTGCTTCTCGCCTCACCAAAAAAGCCTCTTTCACCCATCACCTTCATGGAGTTGTGGACCACGTTCCTTCTGCTTCACACAAACATTAACCCTAAGTTTCCATAAATCGACCCTCTTCTACAACCTGCACTACTTGCCTGGACGGGCCAAATGTTACTGTTTTTCCTAGTGTTTGAGACCTGTTTCTAGTACACTGCTGCCCACTTTTTGGCCCTTTTTGTCTTTTTCTTTTTTGGGGGGGCCTTTTAAGAAACTCTTCGAGGGCCTGCACTTCCAAGAGCTGCCTAACCCTATCAAAAACATGGTGTGTTTTCAAGAGGCATCAGCTTTTCTGTACAATCAGATCCATGGGATGATTCAACACTCTTGTTTGTTATTTTTAAAAGGATACTGGTATGGCCACTTTAGTAACACACCTGCGCTTCAGTAACCAGGACAGGATAGGCTACTGCAATGTGAAATATAGCAGACAGAGAACAGCATTCAGCAACCAGTGCTAGTGGATGGGAAGGGACCTCAGGCAGTGATCCTCGGTGCAAGAAGAAGTATGTCAGAAGTATTCAAGAGTCTCCCTATTTTTAGCTGTGAAACACTGGGAAATATTCAGTGGTGGGTGGGACGAGACTGTGCAAGGAAACCCAAAATAGACATGGGTTTCCCATACCACACAGGTTTCATATCCTATCTACTATCTATTTCTCCCTTCTTTTTCTCTTTCCATTGTTAGTTTTCCTGCTGTATTGCACATTCCACATACTTATGCAGCTCCATAACAGACATATTTATTCAGAAGTTAAGTCCCACTGAGTTCAATGGAGCTTGCTCCCAAACAATGGTGTTCACAGAAATATGACCTTAATGGTTCACACACCTGATCCTCTCTACAATTCTGCATTTACTAATGTAAAAGTGGATGACAAGTGCCATAAACATGCGTGGGGGGACGACAGAAGCGAGACCAGCAATTTTAATATCCCTAGTCATCTTGTTCTTCAACATAAAAAGTTTGTCCAGATGTGATCCACAAAAAACACTTTCCCTCAGGAGACTACAATCTACATTAAATTTAAATAGGAGCCCGGTTGTACACCTCAAACTAAAAAAACTTATTTCAGCATAAGCTTTCATGAATCACTGAGCTCTGATTCATAAAAATATAAGATCGAGTGCATTTGGTCAGTTTCTAAGGTGCTACTAGGCTCCTGTTTAATTTTATTGCAAAAGGCGAACACATCTACCAATCTGAAATTACTAAATTTAATGCAACTGTTGATATACAGCCTGTACGTAAGCCCTTTCCCAGTCCACTAAACAATACTGCAGGCACATACCCCCTACACACCTTGTGCTGTTCAAGCCTTTGACATACATCTACTAAAGTGCAACACCTCCCCCACCCAGCTCTTCCCATCATTCTTTCACACCCCTCTAGCACAATAAATACCTGTCGTTCCCACCGTTTCCCCAAACTGATCGTTCAAAACGCCTTTCCAGCGACTTGATAGCCACCGATCTCACTCCCTTTACATTCAAGGCTATTCAAGGGGTCTTGAAGAGCAGCTCTGCAAAGCCATCTTCTGTCCGGAGCTCTGGCCACCCCTTTGCCATAACAGCGTAACATACCACCCAGTATTCCGTATTCTGCCCACCACGCTCCTTTTGGAAGGGAGGGTGGGATTCCCAACACACATCTGAGCCCATTCTCTCAATTACAGGCAGCACCTGACAGTTGCAAGGACAAATAACAATAAATATTCCATCCTCCAACTTTCAAGAGTCAAACGTCATACCTAAATAGGCCAAGGCACCACCACCACCAGAGAATAGCTACAACTCCCTTCCCAATAACATGCGATCACAACCAATATGAAACGGCCCCCTTCCTCCTACCTTGGGCTGACGGACTCCCCTAACCTTTCCCAGGGCTCAGGTTGCCCTGTAAATGTCTTCCAACAGCAGCTCACCGATCCCTCGAGTCCCGCCTCTTAAAGAGCGTTCTGGGAAATGTAGTTTACAATCTACTGCTTCCTGTTTCCGAGATCCCTCCGACCGTGCCTGCCATGGCAACCTTTTCTTTTCTCCGTAGACAGTGAAAGCTCACTTTCTCTCTGTCTCTCTCACTCTTCATATTTTCATGGGATTAATATTTCATATAGATGTTTCAGAGACCTTGGGAGATAGTAGTAATTGTGCTATACGTAATTAAAAGTAGAAAACACACCCTTTGTCTCCATATTGCGGATTTAGAAATTTTAGAAAACCCAGCACTTTTATCGACAGTTTCCCTCTTGAAAGTTCCTGCACCTCTTTTTTTTTTTTAAAGGGCATTGCTCTCCACTACTACTAATAGAAAGCTTGAGATTCTCAATATAGACAGAAACTGTTGCTTGAAATGTAGCCTAGACTTTTGTCTTCTCTCTGCTGGTTTGATTTCAGGCATTTATGTATTTAAAGGGTTTACAGAACTGCCTGTCCCTGAAAACTGGTACCCAAGGTAGGTAACAGCAATAAAACTAACCAGCTCCCATCAAAACTAGAAAGTTAAAAAAACGTTCATTTGGCCAAGACAAAAGCCCTCTAAAAACTTAGTCTTATATCCTTTCCAGAACTGAAGATGGGATAGGAATCTTCTTCCAATGTCTTCTGGGAGATTCTTTCAGAACAACTACCAGAAAGTCCTTCAAACAGGCATTGTTTGTACTCTTCGAGAGTTGGAATCACTGAAGAGCATTTCTACATACCTGCCAGTCCCATCAACGTTTTGTTTCAGTAAGGACTGTTGCAGGAAACTGGAAGCCATGTGTGTCTGTTTATTTTTAATGAATTAGGGGAGTGTTCAGTGATATGACATCCTATCTCACCTGCACCCTGAAGTGATATAAATCCTGCAATCTCATTCTGAGTAAAGTATTTATTTTGGCTGCGGGTAAAGTGTTTTAGCCCTGACCTGGATAGCCCAGGCTAGCCTGATCTTTTCATACCTCAGAAGCTTAGGCCAGGTCAGCCCTGGCTAGTATTTGGATGGGAAACCACTGAGAAATGCCAGAGCTGAGACATACAACATAAGACAAGCCATGTTGGATCAGGCCAGTGTCCCATCCAGTCGAATACTCTATGTCACACAGTGGCCAGACCCCATGAGGTGTAGTCAGGGCTATTTTTGGGCAGGAACGCACAGGAACAGAGTTCCGGCTGCCTTCTGAGTTGGCCACGCCTACAGCCTCCCCCTGTCAGGTTCCCCAGGTGCCTCGCAAGCCACAGGGCACTTGGGGAAGCTAAGCCAATCCAGGGAGGGAAGGCAGTTTAAACTGCCTCCCCTCCTTGGGTTCCCCCAATCCAGAAACTGCCTTCCTTCCCTCGGGTTCCCCATGCGCCCCACAAGCTGTGGGGCACCTGGGGAAGCTGATCCTGGGAGGGAGCCGCACTGTCATGGGTGTGGCCTAATATGCTAATGAGTTTATCCTGTTGGGTGTGGCCTATTATTGCTAATGAGTTCCTGCTGGGCTTTTTCTACCAAAAAAGCCCTGGGTGTAGTGGTAGGCAATGGCAAACACCCTCTGAACGTCTCTTGCCTTGAAAACCCTACAGGGTTACCATAAGTCAGCTGTGACTTGATGACCAAAAAAAGTGTTTTATAGGACACCCTCAAAAATACATTTTGTGAGAACACCTGTCTTTTACCATTATTTCTCAGGCTTAGAAATGGTAGAAAATTGGATTCGTAGCTTTTTTTTTTTTTTGCAGACAGTAGTCAGATTTGCTTTTACTAGCATCACACAGCATTACTAGCATGATGAAATTTATATACATGTCTCTTGGGAAAGACTGGATTACAGGGTTTCTTTGTCCATTACAGATAGAATGGATACAGCATATATATCCTGCAAGGTGCAAGACCTTTTTCATAATATGTACCAACTGCAGGAATCTATTAATTGTTTGTGCTCCCTTCTACTCAGGGGTACTGTGTACCCCTCACACATTACTAAGCAGGGGTCATTGCGAGCAGGATCTCGGGGGAGCTCAGCTCTGGGAGTTGGTGCCAGCCCCCCCCCCCGCCCCCCGCGGGGGAATGCCTGCTTGTGTCATGGCTGCAGCAAAATGACCCCGTCCCCTGGAAAGGTCCTTGTTCCTCTGACTAGCCTTCTGAAGGCTTCAGCCACCACTGAAGCTATCCTCCCAGAATAGTGGTATTTCTGAGGCTTGGATTAGTAGCTGTACCCACCCTTCCTTCCTTCCTTCCTTCCTTCCTTCCTTCCTTCCTTCCTCTCTCTCTCGCTTTCTCTCTCTCTCCTTCCTTCCTTCCGTCTGACATACTTCCGGTGATGTCAGGTGGTTTAGCATATGCAAATAAGTTATGCTAATGAGCTCCTTCACCTCTTTTTCTACGAAATGACCCCTGTTACTAAGTATACTAAGAACATACCACACATACCACCCTCTACTGATGGCACCCCTGGTGTACTTCTCTGTCTGTGACATGTGAAGTACAGTGCTTCAAACATGATAAGCTTGTGCTCCAAGGAAGATACAGCATGACTTTGCAAGACAGTTATTTAAACCATACTAGCAATTACGCAGATGTTATCCATGCCAAAAAAACCTCAAATTAGTGGGTTACGATGTGAAGTGCCCTCATGTGGCATTGAACTGTAATTGCAGGTAAATAATTAATGTTTTGTACTTTAGGATTAGCTTCTTATATATTTTTTTTCTCTCCTTCCCCACTACACAAATCTTAAAGGAGCTTACTAGGGATTGAAAGTAGCTCTTTTGGTGCTTAATGATGATCATGCTAAGTGAACTAAATCTCTACAGTGAAATATTAATAAAACATTTCAGATATATTTTGATAATCTGATTATTAAATTGAGATAAACAATGAGCTGTAGCAAGCTATAATCCGTTCTGATACATTAAAAATGCAATATATGGTGAGAAAATGCATAAGCACATGTTTTAGTTACTGAACTAATTAGCTGGCTTCTTGAGAATGTGGAACACCTAAAAGGATCACTCATGACATCAGTGGTAACTGACAATGGAAGAAGTTTGAATTACAGCTTTTAAAAGTAAATCTATTATAACGCACAAAAATGTAAAAGGAGGTATACAGTAAACAGAATATGTGGAATGCTTCTTTTGAAACAGGAAAACATGAATCAATGTGGTATCTTTCTGCAATCCCTCTTTTTCCAAAACACAACTTCTTTGATACAAACTAGAAGCTACATTTTTTTTTAACAATCAGGTTTGGATCCCCCTGACCTGATGTGCCAGATTGGAGTTGTGAGGAAATTTAAGTTCCTGAATTGGAACCCTGGTATGGGGGGAAGGGGCTGCTAGGGTTGCCCATTCTGGGTTGAGAAATAACTAGAGATTTGGAGGGCAGAGCTTACAGAAGGCAGAGTTTGGGGAGGGAAGGGATCTCAGCAGGGTATAATGCCATAGAGTCCACCCTCCAAAGCAGCCATTTTCTCCAAGTGTAAAGTACTGGGTTCAGAGACTCACTGAGTGATCAAAGCTCATAGTTTATTTGAAGGCTGGAACAAGGCTCCTGTGCCGGACTCGCAGGTCCACTTATATCCCCGTTCTCAACCACACCCCTGCACACACCCAACCCCTGTGATTTGCTATTTACTGTGACCCTGCATCCTAGTGGTCAATCAACGGATACAGGCTTCCCCATTGGTTCCTACTAGGATCCGCTGGGTCTATTGTCTCTGGAGGTGAAGCTCAATGCCTTCGTCTGGCCATGTGTTTGGCCAACCATGTGCACGGCTCTTAAGACAGAACATAATACCAAGGGAATTGATCTTGGTTGGAGATTGTTAAATACTGGGTTCCATGGATGAGCAGACCCCAAGTCTAGTGATCAGCTCAGCTTTATTTGTGATTTAGCAAGAACAAGACAAAACCCCAGGGCAACAGCCCTGTTTAAATATCATGCAAAACCACACCCAAGCACACTCACCTCCCAACGATAGGCTATTTACATAACATTGATTCTTCACTGGCCACCTCTAAAGTCCTGGTGAGCTGTTGTTCTAGAGCTCCAAGCTCAGCCAGTCTCTGGTAGTAGAGTTGCCAAGTCCCCCCGGGGGGGTGGGGAACCCCCTGCTCGATCAGCCTGCTCCCCACCGGCCTGGATCGGGCTGCCAGGAGGAAACCCACCCCCAAATTGCCAAGCTGTGGAGACATGCCCGGTGCGATAATGTCATCGCTTTGGGCACGTTTCTGGGGGGACACTCTATAATTTGAGGGAAAACTCTATGGTTTTCCCCTGAATTACAGAGGTCCCACCCCCAATGTGCCCAACACAATGACGTCAGTTCCGGGTGACGTCATCGCGGCATGCACACTTTGTGTGCACACCAGAAGCCTCCCAAAGAGGACCGGACTCCCCCCGCTATAATGTTAAGTTAGACTTGGCAACCCTATCTGGTAGACAGTCCTGGAATGTTCCAGCCCTAATACATAACACCCTTCCCCCCTAAGCTCCAAAGCACCTTAACACACATAGTCCTCAAGGTACGTGTCTTGGGTGCTGAAGGGGAGCTGACGGCCTCAAGGGAATCCACACCTGGCCCTACTGAAGCCACAGAAATGGACAGTTTGCTGCTGCCTGCATCAGTAACAGCTAAGGAGAAACAGCTGTTAGCAGTCAGCCCCCTGACTTGTCTCCGAGGGTTGTGTACTTAAGGGACTGCCTCCGCCAGGATCTGGACGCGAAGCATGCTTGCGGAGCAGGTGCTCATTCAGCCCTGAGTTTTAACAGAAGCTTGGCCATGTGCGACAATAGTTAATGGGAAACAGCAGCACAGGGGTATTTAGCTCCCCACTGTGGGCTGGCTTTGTCTCGTGACGTTCTTGCGCCCACCTCCCTTCATCTCCAGACTTCGCTTTTGCTCTGAACTCTCGGCTCCCTAACCTCGGCTCTGAATGACTCTGCTCCTGTTCTGAACTCTCGGCTCCCTGACCTCGGCTCTGAACAACTCTGCTCCTGAACTCGGCTCTGAACGACTCCGCCACTGGTTTGTGTTTTGGGACTTTGGGTTATTGGCTTTGGTACTACTTCCTGGCGGCTTCAACCTTGGACTGTACTCTGACCCACTCTGTCTGCACCCACCCCAGTATCTGACAGAACGCTGGCTTGTGCCTTTCCTGATGAGTTGTGGTGTGTAGGTCCTCAGGGTGCAGGGACGCCTGGTGAGTAGCCTGTCTCCTCTGGATTCCCTTCAAGTGGCAGGCACGTGCAATGTGGCTGGCCTTCCTGCAATGCCAACACATTGTGACCCTGAAGTGGCAGGAGTGTCATTTGTGGGGGTCCTCACAGCTGGCACAGAGTGCCGGTGAGGCAGTCTCGGTGATGCGGCCTGGTCGCGAACCCAATGAGGCGGATGGATGGTTGTCTCAGCAAGCTGGACATTGCATTTGCAGGACCTCCTTGCTGCCAGACAGGTCGGAGGCTGAGGAAATGGCGGCCTGGTGCATGGCGGTGACATGGTGGTCAGTCTTTGGGTTGCCAGCCTCCCGAGATTTCTCGAATGCCACAGCCTCTCAGATGGCCCTTTGGAGGTTTGTGCCTTCCTGGCCGATGAGCTTGCGATGGAGCTTCTTGTCTCAGAGTCCGAACATGAAACGGTCATGGAGGGCCTCTTTGATGTTCTGGAACTTGCATCGAAGAGCCAGGCGGCGCAGGGCAGCAACATAGTCAGAGGCCAATTCATTGGGCCTCTGATTCCACTAGAAAAAATTGAGGTGGCGAGCCAGTCGAGTGGGCTGGGGTGCAAAGTGGTGACTCCCCAGAAAGGAATTGCCATGCTCCTGTTCAACAACTTTTTTTAAAAAACAAACTAATGTGGATGTTTTGCTTTCTTGAAGAAGTAACAAGTCTCCAGAGAATTCAACTGTGAATCAGTGGAATGTCGAAATGTTTGTTTGGTCTGGTATTTCAGCATTTAAAAAAAAAAAAAAACTGATATGAAGCATGTGGTTTGAGGACTGAACCAAAGTCTCTTGTGTTACCACAACCATCATATGGCCCCCAGGGAGTCATACATACATTCTTTTAAGTACTGGTAACCCCTTTTAACTTTAATTAAAGCTCACTCTTCACTTTACATTGTGCTATGAAAAGCAATAAATGACCGAGCTGAGATTGATTACTACTGAAATGAAGTTGGGTGTATTGCTGAGATAAAAGGGAAGTGTCCTGGGATACAGGAGCAAAGTGTCCTCATTACACAGCAAACACACACACAATTTTTTTTTAGATTCAACCAGTTGTGCTTTTTTCTTTTTCAAAAAAAAAAAAAGCCTCAGAAAACATTCTTTGCATATTTATTGCATTGTTCCCTGCAAGCTGGCCAAAAAATGAATCCTGAAAATGGCTTGAAGCAATTAAAAACCCAATTCAGATGTCAATTAAGCCATTATGAAAAGCACCCTGGGGAGGGGTCTCTCAGCCAGGCCAGGATTCAGCCATGATGGGAAAGTGCCCAGCTGCTACCTCTTCTTTCTCAGACGACCTTGCTCTGATGCGATGGCGAAGGATTTCTCTTTTCTCCCAGTGGTATTTGCAGACCGATCTTCAGACGGCTCATTTATGGGTATCTCAAATAAGGAACTCCAGTCCTGTTCAAAAAGGACTGCACAGTCTTCAGTTGATCTGATGTTGTGGATATGAAATACGTTTCTCTGAAAAACGTGATGCATATTTACCACCATGAGAGGAACTGCGTTTTGTGCCCCATTCAAATTCCGTTTCAGTCCCAGCTGAAGGTTTATCACAACTCAGAAAAACTCTGCAGGCGATGCATAGTTTCCCCCTAGTCTTGCTCCCATCCAGAATAAAACCCAGATCAAATGGATTCTTACAGTGTGATCCTAAGCAGAGTTATACCCTTCAAAGCCCAGTGACTTCAACAAACAATGAAAGACATAACTTTATTTAGGAATGCACTACAAATATCTCATTGGTGTAATCTCGGAGGATAGAACAGATCAGCTTTTGCTCTGTGATTAATTGTGATACCCCAGCATTATGCCCCAAATTATTATTAAAACTTGCAAAACTGCTGTGGATGATTCTTTGCATTAAAGAAGGAACAAAAAAAAACTACTGCTATTTTTGTGTGTGCTTGTAAAAGACTCTGTCATCATTTTTCTGCCATGTGACAAAAAATTCTTGTTTCAGCTGTGTTGTATGTTGGAAAGCAGAAGCGGTGGGCCAGGCCATAATTACAGACATTTTAGGAGTGTGCTAAAAAAAATGGCAACAGTAGAATATCAAAATCTAGCCTCAAATACATAAGTCAAAATGCAAGTTTTCTGAAGAAGTTTGAAACGAAAAAAATCCTCCATTCTGTTTATTAGTCGTTGGCAACTGGTGGCCAAAGCCATTTTGTGTAATGCCAGATCCACCAGAACTGAAGGTTAAATTTTCAGACCAAGTCTGCTGTTGCTGTGCAATGAGTATGAGAAGTTATCCACAAATGGTCCTTTTATTTTGCTTATTCAATTAAATCTTTCCTGGCAGGAAAGCTATTGTGGATTCCATCTGGGCTTTTTTTTTTTAGTGGGGGGGTGTCTCTACTCCTAGATCTCAGCTAAGATCCAATCAGCATGTTACATTTTCCAAGCTGAAAGACTGGTCGAAGGGTTAGACTACTTCAGACAGCCTAATCCTAAAACCCTGACACCAGTACATCATTGGTGCCACTAGCTGGTACCCTACTTCTGTTCTGCAGAGGTAAAATGTGACAGAAACACTGGTCAACGAGAGATCATAGCAAAGGCTCCAGAGTCTGCAGTGAGCTCACTGCAAGCCACCATTCATGGAGCACTACGCAGCAGAAGATAACCCCTGACAGGTAGATGGAGTCAGCTAACCATTACACATGAGTATGGCCACAGCCTCTGATGTCCATTCATCACCACGTGCTGAACACACTAAGAAAGGGGCCAAAAGGAACACAGCACCCTGCACTAGGAAAAGCATTGTATATTAACCAGGAAAAAACTCTGCAGATGGAGGTTCAAGTCTAGTAGCACCCATGCTCCCTTTGCCAGAGAGGGAAGGAAAAATGGACAGTCCAGCAATGATGCTCACAGGCTTCTGTAGTTCAGTTCAGAGCCAGTTTGGTGTAGTGGTTAAGTGCGCGGACTCTAATCTGGGAGAACCGGGTTTGATTCCCCACTCCTCCACTTGCACCTGCTGGATGACCTTGGGCAAGCCATAGTTCTGGCACAGCTGTTCTGAAAAAGAGCAGTTTCTGTCAGCGCTCTCTCAGCCCCATCTACCTCACAGGGTGTCTGTTGTTGGGAGGGGAAGGGAAAGGAGTTTGTAAGCCACTCTGAGACTCCTTTGGGTAGTGAAGGGCGGGGTATAAATCCAATCTTTGCCTCTTCTTCTCTTCTTCATGCAGTGGGGTAATCCCAATAACATGGCACAAATCTTTCCTGAACAAGGATTCATATACTAGGATAAGCAGGTTTCTTGCGGGTCCCCACTTGTAACTTTATAATCTTGTGGAACAGACTGGAAAGGGGGGCCTGTACACTATAAACATATACTGTTTATGAACTTATATAATCAACATCCAAAGCTGCACTGAATGGGAAGATTCCTTTTCCAGGGGCAGCTTTTCCAGTCACAGTGCCAATGACCTATTGGCCCACAAATTAAATAATTTCCACACTGCTAGGGCTGTTTTAGCTGCACTAGGAAGGGAAACTCTTTCCATAACTCACACTCTGTTGCTCTCTGCTCCAGAAATCAGCTGGGACTCAAACCACAGATTCCAAAAGATCAGCTAGAAAGTATCAGCCACAAACATCAACTTTTGACTCCTCATCTACCTTTGACAAACCCCCAAAGCCCTCTTGCACCTGAATTCTTCTCTCTATAAATCTTACAGCAACACAATTTATTAGTTTCATAACATCTAATTTCCCGAGAGAGTGCATGCCTTCAGAAAATATGTTCAAGAAGGGCCGGGGTGGTGGTGGTGGGGAGCTAAAGGATCTAGACTTATGTCTGTGTTGGTGTTTGGGGAAAAAAAGATTTGAAGAGAGATGCTGGAAAAAGGAAGAGACAACATTGGGGGATTGGTACAGAGAGGGCAAACAATTGAAGTATTCATTGATAAGGGAAGAAAGAGCCAGTTACATAATGAGGCGCTGTCACACAGCTTATTTTTGTTCCTTCCTTCTATTTTGTTCTTTCTCAGACCAGCAATCTTGTGTTTATTTTTGGGCTTCCCACCAGCTTCAGCCGCCTAGCAATGACTGGCTTGAGTGTGCTTGCTCTTGCAACTGCAGAATGCTTTGGGCTGCCTAGCAACCGGAATCAGAGTGGGCTGTGTTGCCCTGCTAGGCAGTGCAAGAAGCCAGAAAAAGGGTGCCTCTTCCACAGGCACGATGCTCACCTTGAGCAGGGGGAGCTGCTGCTGAACTAAAAGCCAGATCTCTGCACTGCACAGACCTGTGTTGCATTCAGCATCAAAGTGTATATTGTTTTATACGAGGTGGAGGAATGAAAAACAGGCGGAAGCAGACAGCTTTCATAGGGTCCTGCAGCTGATGAAAATATCTGAGGTTCATCAATTCAAAATATAATCTCCTTTTCGAATTAAAACAAAAAAATGTTGTTTAATGTGGGGTTTTTTTTACATTGAGGTATTCTAGCTTGTAGTGTAGGATGTCATGCAAATGCAGCAGCATATAGAATCATATTATTGCTTAATTTCATACCAGCAAAATTGTTCACTCTGGGTTACAAGGAAGAATGCTGGTAGTCAGTTTGTGATTAGGGAAACTGGGCATACTGTGCAATCCTAAATGATATTACATCCATCTGGATCCATTACCTTCAATCCATCACTTAAATTGAAGAGCATAATGCTGCTGAATATTGCATTTATAGTAAAAACAAAAAATCAGTTCTGAATAGGGTTGTCAGCTCCAGGTTGGGAAATACCTGGAGATTTTGGGGGTGGAGCCTGAGGAAGGGAGGGATTTCTATAGGGGTTTGATGCCACAGAATCCACCTTCCAAAGCGGCCATTTTCTTCAAGTTAACTGATCTCCGTAAGTCGGAATAGTGGGAGATCTCCAGCCACCACCCGGAGGTTTGGTAGCCCTAGTTAGGGCCTCCCTCTGCACGGTTCCGTCTTGCATGTTTCCTTCTTGTCCACCCACCTACCACAGTTACCGTCTACTACACATATGTGGAGTTGATCTAGGACTAGTTGTATTTAATTGGCGCCACTGATTGCTGCTATGCTATTATTAACTGAGGTTATATTGGATTTTTAATGATTGCTGAGATTATGTTTATTATACTGCATTATTTGTATTTATTGTTGTGACCCGCCCTGAGGCTTGCCGTGCAGGGGAGGATGGGCTAGAAATAAAATAAAGTAATAAATAAATATTAGTTCTGAACCAAATTAAACAGGCACTGTTGGAATGAATATATTATGGCACATGACGTTCTTCAGCACCGCATCGCATCCTTTTTACACTGGGTAAGAAAGCGCTAGAGGATCACAGTGTCTTTGTAGTATTTGCTTCATTTATGAATATACAAGTAGAGCCCAGGAGGAGTTAAATAGCATCACGATGTGGCAGCATGCTCCCTGGACAGCTGGTGCGGTGCGGTGGTTAAAATGTTAGACTAAGATCTGGGAGACTTGGGTTCCAATCCCTACTCTGCCATCAAAGTTTGCTGAGTGACCTTGGGCCAGCCACACATTCTCAGCCCAGCCCACCTCACAGGATTGTTGTGAGGGTATAATGGAGAGGAGAACAATGTAAGCCACTTTGGGTCCCCATTGTGGGGAATGGTGGGCTATAAATGGAACTTAAAACAAAACAAAACAAAAATAAACGCTTTACATTAGATACTCTAAGAGACAGGACTCTGCACCCCAAACAGCATCATTTTCAGGCAACTAATGGCTCTCTCTGTTTCTCTCTCCAGTCTGGTCTACCGATCAAACAGAATGAGGTGGTAGAACAGACTATACCAATTCAGGCTGCAATTGTGGAAAGTCACGTTTTTAATGTTCTTCCATGTAAAACTCCCATGTAAAAACTCACATTTTTTAAACTGCACAGCAGGGAGAAAATTAATATAGCCCTTTGCACACTGCGCTAGCTTTAAAGTTTTAGAGAATTATTCATATAGAGGAACTTAAAAAAAACAACCATTTCTTCCCTGCAATCTGGGGTGGTACGATCCATTGCGCTTCCTTAGCATTTTGCCCCTCATTACCACCTTGTTTGGCTGTCTTTATAATCCGACTTGCTTCTTCCCAAACCCTTATTTCTTGCTTCTTCCCAAACCACATGTTCTTTCAGTCAGCCCCATGTGCTGACACTCTCTCTGTGCTATTTTCAAGGAAGAAAGTCATCAGGAAACCATCTCTGAACAATTAGCTCCAATTCTAGTTTTCTATTGGGAGTCAACACACGGAAACTAGTGCCTGTGCAGGAGGAAGCAATTGGTGAGCTGACACAGATTATTTATTGAAAGTTTCAGGCCAAAGTGGCTTCTGCAGCGCTGGGCTTTACCTTCACTTGCTCCTGACCACTAGTGGCCATCTTAGGGCAACAGTCCACCTTCCTGCTTTCCAGTATCACTTAATTTCATTTATTGTGTTGTGGGTTCAAAGAACAAGGAACATGAACCTAGTGGTACAGCTGGATTGTCAGCAGGAATATAGTTGTAGTGGAAAACTTCGTTTGGTTCTCATTCTTCATCTAAAAGGTGATATTGCTCTGTATCAACTAAGCCGTAAAAGGTGGCTTAAGCCATACAAAGGTGGCATCAAACAAAGAAGCTCACCTGGTGGGCACACAAGATAAGGCCTTTTTGTGGCAGCCCCACAATTATGGAACAATCTCTTCAGGAAAGTGCACCTGGCCCCCTCACTCTTGATCTTTAGGAGACAGCCAGTTTGGTGTAGTGGTTAAGTGCGTGGATTGTAAACTGGAGAATCGGGTTTGATTCCCACGCCTTCACTTGCACCTGCTGGATGACCTTGGGCAAGCCATAGTTCTGTCAGAGCTGTCCTTGAAAGAGCAGTTCTCTCAGAACTCTCTCAGCTCCACCTACCTTTTTTTTTAATTAACATTTTTCTTTATTTTTCCATTCAACAATCATAACAAAACTTAAACATCAAGCAGTGGAATTTCGGATTTGTACATAACAAGCACAGCAAAAGAAAAAAAGAATTATAATACAAAAGGTATAAAGTCCGTAACAATCTTTTGCCTTAAAAATAAATTAGTTTTTGGTACACAGGGTTATTTGGAAGAATCTTCCATTTTTCTAGATAACTTAAAATAGGAAACCAAACGTAAACAATTTTTTTCTGATATTGATTCAATGGGGTATTACAGACAGTATATGATAATTTAGATAAAATAAAGTATTCCCATAATTTTTCCAACCAATTTTTAATCGTTGGAGCTTGCTTGTCTATCCATTTCAAAGCTATAAGATTTTTAGCAGTAGATAATAAAATAGAAACACATTCTAAATTTCCTTGTTGCATACTTGGTGTTTTCCAAAGTTCTAATAATATGCTTTCTGGAAGCATTGGCAATTGCATAGAAGTAATCTCCTCTGCACATTTAAAAACTTGTAACCAAAAGTTCTGGATCTTTGGACAAGTCCACCAGCAATGTAAGTAATTTGCTTTTTGGCCACATTTATTACAATTTGGGGAGTATGAGTTGTTGATCCTATAAGAAATAGATGGTGGAATATACCAACGCATCATTATTTTTGTTGCTTGTATGTTGATTAAACTAATTTTTGTACTTCTACTGGGGGAGTTCCAAATTATTTCCCAATCTTCTGATGTTAATTTAGAATTTAGATCCAAATGCCATTGTTTTTGGTACAAAGTTTCTTTATCTTCATCTAGTTTATTTAGGATCTTATATATCTTTGTGATAAGACCAGGATCTTGTTCCTTGGATTCTGCTAGCATTTTTTCTAACGGTGTCAATTGTCTTTCCCTTGTAGACTTCATTTGAGGAGAATCTAGTAAATGTTTGATTTGGAGGTACTTAAACCAATGTATCTTATTTTTTATCTTACTTTCTAAAGTAATCTTATCTATAATTTTGTTGTTATCTAAAAAATGCCCTATTCTAGTGAGACCGGCTTCCAAAAATTCAGAAAATTCTGCTGGTGTTTGACCAGGTTCAAACCAATTTTGATGCACATATGATGCTTGTGTTGAAATACCTGGAGCCAAAACTTTTTTCCGTTTGTCCCATATTGTTAACGCCTGGATTATATTATTAGAAAAGGCCTTCTTTATTGTTTTATTTAAGTCTGTATTCCGCATTAAGTCATATAATGGGATTTTAGATGTTGTATACATTTCAATTTGCAACCAGGAAGGAGGAGAACTGGCGGTTGCTGCTTGGAGAAGTGCTGCCAGTTGAGAGGCTTCATAATAGTTTAATACATTTGGAAAATCAATGCCTCCTCGGGAATATGTTCTAAAAAGAGTATTTCTGTGTATCCTTGGTTTTTTAGTGTTCCAAATTTTTTTTGTCAATTCCGATTGCCATTTTTTCAAAGTATTATTTGTGATTTTCATAGGTAAAGTTCTAAACAAAAAAAGATATTTGGGCAAAATAAAACTTTTTATTATTTGTATCCTGTCTGCCCAATTTAAGATTTTAACATTCCAATCTTTCAGTTTATCTTTAATTTCTTTATGTAATTTCTTATAATTACAATCAAATAGCTGATCCAAATTTTTTGGAATATAAATTCCTAAGTATCTCCATGGTTTTTCTTGTATATTTACTTGGAATTGAGTTTTTATTTTTTCTAAGTCTTTCAGTTTCATATTTATAGGGTGCCATATAGATTTTTCTTTACTAAATTTTAAGCCTGAAATTTCTCCAAACCCCTGAATATTTAAATATAATTCTATTAATGAGGTGTAGGGTGTGGATAAGTATATAATGATGTCATCGGCATATAATGAGATTTTGTATTCTTTTGGACCTATCTGTATCCCTTTGATTTTGTCGTTCATTCTAACTAGCTCCGCCAGTGGTTCTAAAGCCATAATAAATAATAAAGGTGACAGGGGACATCCTTGACGTGTCCCCCTTTGCAAATGAATATAGTTTGAAGACGAACTGTTAACTTTTAGTTTTGCCATTGGGTGGTTATAAAGAGCCTGAATGCCGTTTTGGAATTTCTTGCCAAATCCCATCAACTCCAATAGTTTTTGTAAATAACTTATGTTAATAGAGTCAAAGGCCTTTTCTACATCTAAGGATAAGAATAGGGCTTCTGATTTTTGATTTACACTATAATTTATTATGTCAATTAGTTTCCTCGTATTGTCCGTAATATTTCTATGTGGAAGGAAGCCCGTTTGGTCTATATTAATATATTTTGGTAGAATTTGTTTCAGTCGGTTTGCTAAAATTTTTGTAAATAATTTGGAGTTGGTGTTCAGTAAAGTATTAGGCCTATATGAAGAGGGCGAAGCCGGATCTTTCTGTGGTTTTGGGATTAAAATTATTTCAGATGTTTCCCAGGATTTAGGAAGAAAACCAGTGCTGAGAATTTCGTTACATAGTGCTGTTAGAGCGTCTACCAAACCTAACTTAAACAGTTTGTAAAATTCAAAAGGATATCCATCAGGACCAGCTGCAGAATTAGACTTAGTTTGGGAAATAGCCTCTAATATCTCTTTTTTTGTTATTTGGGCTTCCATTGCCTGAATATGTTCTTCAGATAATTTTTTCACAACATCATGTGTTTTGAACCATTCATCTATTTTTACCGAGTCTATATGGATGGAAGTATATAAATTAGTAAAGTAAGATTCTAGTGTTCCAATAATAGATTTAGTGTCTGAAACTAAGTCTCCTTTCTGGTTTCTAATTGTGTGTATATATCTATGGGATTGTTTTTCTTTCACTCTCCAAGACAGAATTTTTAAAGTTTTTGGAGTTTTTCTCCAATGTTGTTGTTTTACATATAATAAGTCTTTTTGTATTTTGTTTGTGTAAATAGTTTCTAAAACCCTCCGCTCTGTTTGTAATTGTTGCAAAACTTTAAAATGACCTATATCTTTATGTTTTTTCTCTAAATTATGTATAGTAGTATATAATATATTAATTTTTTCATTTTTGTCTCTTTTCAGGTATGTAGCTAAGGACATCAAGTGTCCTCTAACCACAGATTTAAGTGCATCCCAATTGTTTTGATGTGAAGTATCTTCTGGTTTGTTAAACTCTAAAAAAGTTTTAATAGTGTCTGAAATTTTTTGTTGTATGTCTGGATTCAATAAAATGGATTTGTTTAATGTCCACTTAGTGTCTCTTATTTCTGACCTTCTCTTATCTATAGCACACTGTACCGGATTATGATCAGACCAGATTTTTAGTTCTATATTAGAAATAGCCAGCTTGGGAAGCAATGGATATGATACTAGTAAATAATCAATTCGAGTATATGTATTAAATCTGTGAGAATAATAGGTGTAGTCCCGGGTGGTAGGATGTTGTATTCGCCACACATCACACAATCCATGTTTTCTTATGATATTTTGTAGTTGGGTCTCACAGTGTTCTAACTGTACTTTAGATCTATTCTTTTTAAATTTTGATTTGTCTAAGTAGGAGTTCAAAATGTAATTAAAGTCTCCCCCAATTATAGTATCTCCTTCTTGAAAAAGCCTTAATGTCTCTAATGTTTGTTGTAGAAAATGTATTTGGTTATCGTTAGGTGCATAAATTGACCCCATTGTAGTGACCTTACCTTCCAAGGTGCCCTTTATAAATACATAACGCCCCTGACCATCTATCAGGGTTTTAGTAACGGCAAAGTGTGTGTTCTTGGATATTAAAATAGCTGAGCCTCTTGCCTTATATGATCCTGGGGACACAAATTGTTGATTATACCATGATGAAGCTAGTACTGGGTCAGTTGCACTCTTTAAGTGAGTTTCTTGTAAGAAAACAATATTTGGACGTGACTTAAGAATCTGAGACATTATTCTACGTCTCTTGATTTTATTGTTCAAGCCCCTTACGTTCCAAGATAAAATATTATACATATTACTCATTATGCTATACTTCAGCTGTGCTTATTAATATTTGAAACAATTATTACACTCTAAAAAAAACAATCCACTACTATCACCCCTACCCACCAAACCAATAAGTCAAGTTTTCTTAGTTGTTAATTTTACAGTATGAATAACTAACACCCTTAAGGTCCCACTGCCTATTTGGACCTTCAAGTTTACCTAAGATCTTCCTGGGCTAGTAACCTTTCCTTCTCCCTCCCCCTACCTTCCCATTACATAAGAAAATTATATTTTATACCTATTTGGAGCAAAAACAAAGCTTAATAATTGAAATGATTTTAACTCTTAAGAGTTGTTCACAGACCGGATGAGTTGGGTGAATCTCGGATTGGGAGTTTGCTGGCTTTGAAAGGTGATAGGTTCATCGAAAGACGTCTCTTAGATGATTTTTTTGTAACCTCCATCTGTTCTTCCAGATTGAGATTTTGGAGCAGTAGTTGTCCTGATTCTTCATCTGACGCGTAAAGTGTTTTTCCTTGGTGTCTCACCATCAGTTTACCAGAAGGGGACCAGCGGTAGTTGATGTGTTCATCTCGTAGTTTCTGTGTAGTGCTTTTTAACTTTTTCCTCATTTGCAAGATTTCCGATGGAAGGTCTGGGAAGACTAAGATTTGTGCATCATGATATAACAAATAGCCTTTTTCTCGAGCTATTTTTTGAATTTCTATCTTTGGTCTCAGGTCTGCAAAGCACACCAGAATATCCCGTGGAAATTTCCTGTTTGTGTTCTTAGCAGAACCTATTCTATAAGCTTTCAATATGGATGGGAACACACCTTCATTTAACTGTAGAACTGAGGCTAGCCAAGCTGCCATAATTTTTAACAGATTAGAAAATTCTTCAGGGTCCTCCTGAAAACCACGAAATTTTAGGTTATGTTTTTTATCAGATGCCTCTAATAAGAGCACTCTGTCCTTTAATTCTTGATTTTCTTTTTGCATTTCTTGTATTTTTAAATCATTTAACTGGCCCAATTGCTTAGCATTTTCTGCCAAAGTCACAGTGCTTTCCAGTGCTTTTGAGAGGTCAGAAATCTGTGTAGCCATAGGTTTTAAAAGGACGTCTATCTTTTGCATCAAAGTTTCTGTTATAATTTGCTCTGTAGTTTGAAGAGCATTTTAAGGGTCTGCTGCAATATCTGCAGCGTGATGGGATCATCGGGGGAGCTTACTTTCAGTTTCTGCTCTGCTCCGGTCACCATTTTGGAGTCGGGGTGTTGTCCACCTTTTGCTGAATTCCCCGGCCGATTCTGGGTCGGAAGGTGCTGCTGCGGCGCCGTTTCCCTCTCCTGGGGAGCTCCTTTCTTGCCTCTTCCTCCTCGCATAATCGCTGGTGTTAAAAGCTGCTGGGTGTCTTGCTCCGTGCTCGGGAAGGTCCGTCAGAGTCGGGAGCACTCGAATCATGCGTCCGCCATCTTTACTCGTGGCGCCCCGCCCCCAGCTTCACCTACCTCACAGGGTGTCTGTTGTGGGGAGGGGGAGGGAAAGGAGTTTGTAAGCTGCTCTGAGACTCTGAGTGAAGTGCAGGGTTTAAATGCAATCTCCTCCTCCTTCCACTAGTGTAGTTTTTCTGCCCATCAGCAGCTTTAAATAATGATTTCAATTCATGCCCTTTTATGTGTTCTATGTATTTTTATGCTTTGTTCTATTTACACTGTAAGCTGCCTTGAGTTCTGTAATGTAGAATGGTAGCTAAGAAATGTTTTAAAGAAACAAACAAATAAGGCATTCAGATCACACTAATAACCCAACCTTATGCATATTTACTAAGAAGTTAGTCCCACTGTATGCAATGCAACCACCTGCTGTCAAAATGTGACACTAAATAGATCCCATTAATCTGGAGTAAAATAATTTAGAGGCATTCCACATACACTGTAGCCCCTGTTTGAGACATTTTTCACAGTTGTGAAGGGGCAGAATTAATATTGAAGAACTAAGATCAGAGTGGAAATGTTGAAAACCCTCTATGAATCCTGATGACAACATCACAGGAGTTTGTAGTAAGGCAAATTCTTCTTCTCTACAAATACTTCTTTATCATGTTACTGGGACTGTGACTCTGCAGCTAGCACAGTGCAGTTTAGGATGGCAGCCTTGATTACAAAACCTCACCATCTGCTTTGCTTATGGCTCCATGCTGATTGATTTTCATATGGAAAGAACATCAAAAGGATTGTGACAGGACATTCAGTTTCGAGGCACTCCCAGAATCCTCGGCTTTTCCCTTTTCTGCAGAAGTCACCAGCAAGAATGCCAATTAGTGCCAATTGCAAACAAAACACAAACTGGTAATCATATGTAGTACAGATCTTAATGTACCCTTGTAAAGGTTACAGTCCTGCAAGCAGAAGGACCATTTTGCATTTCAGTGGGTTGGGAGCAACACGCAGCCGCTCATTGCAGAGAACCAGAGGGAAATGATAGTGCAGTACTTAACAGAGTCACACCCTTCAAAGACCACTGACTTCAGTGGATTGCGAGGGGTGTAATTCTGTTTAGGACCACACTGGTATTGATCTAGGTAGAGTTCAGTTGCCAACTTTGAAATGGTTGCTGTTACGTCCTCACAAGAGACGGCGCATGTGGTCGGATACACACATGGCTTGGCGAAACTACTGAGCTTGGTCCCAATAGACAATAACCAGACAGGATCCTAGTGTGGCCCAATAGGGGGCACCGGATCCTGAGAGTAACCAATGGTTAAAGACAACGCCATTGGAAAGTACTGGAGTCGGGAGGCGAGTTGTATGATGATCATAGCAAAGACTTTATTAGTGAATCAGCATGTTCAGGAGATGGTCAGATCAAGCATGCAGCCAGGGCTCCAGGGCCCTGCTTATATGCCGGCCGGAGCCACACCTCTGGCCGCACCCAAAATACCTGATAGGGGCTTAGCATATGCACATGGTTCTGATAGGGCCTTAGGTCTTAAGTTGTAGTTCAGAGGTCCCCCGCGGAAGACTTAGGCTGGCTATTGGTGGTCGTTTTGGATCCGACTGTCTATTGTTCTACCTGGCTGAAGCTCAGGTAGAATCGGGCCATGTGCTCTGACCACATGGCGGTCGCCATTTTGTGACTAGTACACAACACCCCTCCCCCCATAGTTCGGTCCCACTCGGCAGACATAGTCCTGAAGGTACTCTGGCGACGTTCGCAGCCCGAGCGCTGGAGCGTTGCAGGTCGCGGGGCCTCGGCAGGCCCTGGGATCGGGGTGCCCTCTTGGTTGCTTTCGGGAGCGCTGGGCCGCGGCTCGGCCGGCGCTCTGTCCATGGGCTGCTCCTCCGGTAGGGATTCTGAGGTTTCATCCTCCGGATCAGGGTCCCCTAGCTGAGTTGGTGATGGCTCTGCGGGAAGTGCTGACTTGGGAACACTTGGTGTGTGATCCGGAGTGCGCCGCCGGAGCTGATCGATGTGGCGCCGCCAGGTTGCTCCTTCTTCCATCCCGACCTCGTACGAGAGCGGGCCAGTTGCTCGGGTGATCCATGCCGGGATCCACCCTGGGCCCCGGGTGTAGTTCCGGGCGTAGACGGGGTCCTCGGGCGCGAAACCTCGGGCGGCTGGCTGGAGCTCCGTCCTCACGTCAGCATCGATGGCGCGGTCGGGGTGGAGACGATCCAGTATGGTGCCGAGTCGCCGGCCCATCAACAACTCCGCTGGGCGGCGACCCGTTCCCGTGTGTGGGGTGTTGTGCTGGCTGAAAAGGAATTTGATTAGCTGCAGCTCCCAGTCCCCGGTGTCCATCCTTTTGATGGCGTCTTTGGTTGTGCGAACCATCCGTTCTGCCTGTCCATTGGTAGCTGGGTGGAACGGTGCCGAGCGGATGTGCCGGATGCCGAACAGGTCTGTGAAGCGCTGGGACTCTCCCGATGTGAAGGCCGTTCCGTTGTCTGTCACGAGCGAGTCTGGCACTCCGTGGGTGGCGAAGATGCGCCACAGAGCTCTCGTGGCCGCCTCGGTCGAGGTAGACCGCACCGGGACTACCTCCAGCCACTTACTGTAGCTATCCACAACAATAAAGAACAACTGCCCCTGGACCGGCCCAGCGAAGTCGAGATGGAGTCGCGACCATGGTTTGTCAGTTGACTCCCAGGCCCGGACGTGGGGAGGATCGGGCCGCGACTCTTGGCATTTGCTGCATTTGTGTACCCAATCCTCAATCTCCTTGTCTATGCCTGGCCACCACACGTAGCTGCGGGCCAAGGCTTTCATCCGGACGATTCCGGGGTGTGCCTCGTGGAGGGCTGCTAGTACCCTCGGGCGGAGCGGCTGGGGGATGACTACCCTCGACCCCCAGAGCAAACACCCCTTGTGGGTGGAGAGTTCATGTTTCCGAGCTGTGAAAGCGGCGAACTCCTGGCCCGGATGGTTGGGCCACCCCCTCTCCACCCAGTCGGAAACCCGGGAGAGGACGCGGTCCCGTGCCGTGCGGCGGGCCACGTCGGGTACCTGAACTGGGCGATCTGGAAGATCTTCGAGGAGGGCCACGTAGAATGCAGGAGCCGGGTCGGGGTCGCAGTCCGGGAGGGGCAAGCGGCTGAGGGCGTCGGCATGGCCCATGGCTTTCCCGGGGCGGTGGATGAGGTCGTACTGGTAACCTGCAAGAAAAATAGACCACCGCAGGACCCGGGGGGACAGCATCTGGGGCGTCTGGCGGTGTGGGGCGAGCAGCCCAAGAAGCAGCTTATGGTCCGTGGCGACCGTAAACGCCCGGCCGTAGAGGTAATCGTGGAATTTTTTTTACCCCTGCCACTATCGCCAGAGCCTCCTTGTCTATTTGGGCGTAATTCCGCTCCGCCTTTGACAGTGTCCGGGAGTAGTAGGCCACGGGCACCTCCCTACCGTTTGGCAGACGATGGCCCAGGACAGCCCCCACCCCATATGGAGATGCGTCGCACACAAGGACCACTGGCAAAGACTCGTCGAAGTGTGCCAAGACTGCATTAGACGCCAACAAGTCCTTAACTGCTGCGAAAGCCTTGTCGTGTCGCGGCCCCCAAGCCCATTTCACCCCTGTGTCCAGTAACCTATGGAGGGGCTCGGCGACCGCCGCCTTGTGTGGCAAGAACGCGTGGTAGAAATTGAGGAGGCCCAAGAATGCCTGGAGCTCCGCTTTTGTCGTCGGGGTCGGCGCCTCCGTGATGGCTTTCACCTTCTCCTTGGTGGGGTGGATGCCCTGTAAGTCCACGTGGAACCCCAGGAACGTTACTTAAGGTACTCCCAAGGTGCACTTGTCATTTCGCACCTTGAGACCGGCGTCCTGGAAACGCTGCAGAACGGCTTGTAAGTGTGTCTTGAAGGTGGCGACGTCCGGAGCCGCGATGAGGACGTCGTCAAAAAATGGCTTCACCCCTGGAATGCCTTTTAAAACAGAGTCCATTAGTTGCTGAAACAGACCAGGGGCAACGCTGACCCCAAACTGGAGCCTTTTCACTTTGAAAGCGCCCTTGTGTGTCGCTATGGTTTGAGCTTCTGCGGTTGCCTCGTCTACTGGGAGCTGTTGATAGGCTTGAGCCAAGTCCAGCTTCCCAAAGATCGTGGCTCCCGCTAGGGACGCTAGCACATGGCTGATCACTGGTACTGGGTACGAGTGGTCCTGTAATGCCTGATTCAGAGTACATTTGTAGTCCGCGCAGATGCGGACCTCCCCATTAGACTTCAACAGGGTCACTATAGGGGTTTCCCATTTTGCATGGGGAACTGGCTCCAGCACACCTTGAGCCACGAGTTTGTCTAGTTGCGCCTCCACCTTGGGCCGCATTCCTAAAGCCGGCCACCGGACTGGCACCCGGATCGGGCATACGGCCGGATCCAGGTCCAGGGAGACTAAAGGACCCCGGTAGGAACCGAGGGTGCCGTCAAAAACGGCCGGGAATTCCGCGCAGACTGAGTCGTAATTCGCTAACTCTACTTTGTGAACCCCCGTCATGCCCACCTCCAGGGGCTTGAACCAAGCGCACCCCAGCAGACTGTTTAGGTCCCGCTCCACCACTAGTAGGTCGAGGGATTTGCATACACCCTGGTATTGCACCTGGACCTGCGCCAGTCCTTGATGGCGACTGGGTTTTTCTGAAAGTCCCGGAGCACGAGGGCAGTTGGCCGGCGCAGCCGGGGGCTCCGCTGCGGAAACAGTTTTTTAAAAGTGGCCGCTGAGACTATGGAGTAGGCAGACCCGGAATCAACCTCCATGCAACAGGGGATGCCCCCGATCCGCAGGTTAACCTGGATTGCTGCGGGGAGGGGCTCTCGTAGTTGGAGTACCTGGGTGGCCGAAGAGGTGCTGTCAACTGCCTCGTAGTGGGCGGTGGAGGCCGCGGAGGACTGTCGCATGTTCCGGGAGCGGCAGGCCCTGGCGATGTGCCCCGTCTTCCCGCACATTCTGCAAACGGCATCCCGGAAATGGCAGGAGCGTCTCTCGTGGGGGTCCCCGCAGCTAGCGCACGTCGGGGGCAGCCTGCTGGGGTTGGAAGAAGCGGAGGCGGAGGCGGCTGTGGTGTGCCGGGCGTGGCCTCGAGACTCACCCTTCTGCGCGCGCCGGCGTAGCTGGTGGACGTCTTCGTCCTCATCTGTCTCAGACCCGGAGGAGGCGATGCGGTGGACCTTGGACGCCTGCTTGTCCTTGTAGGTCGCCTCGAACGCGACGGCAGCCTGTAGTACCTTCTCGAGGGTTGGCTTGGGGGTGGTGATAAGCCGGCGGCGGAGCTTGGCTTCTCTTACCCCTGCCACGAAGCTGCCTAGCAGGTTGTCCTCCACGTTCTTAAACTCACACCCGACTGCCAGGCGGCGGAGGTCGGCCAGGAACGTGGCGGCATTCTCTCCCGGTTGCTGCTTCCATTCAAGGAACTGGACCCGGAACGCCAACATGGATGGTTTTGGCGCGAAGTAGTTCCCAAGCAGCTTCTTGAGGTCATCGTATGAGACGTCCAGCAGGTCTTGGGGTGCTATGATATTCTGCGCGATGTGCATTGTCTCAATGCTGCAGTGGCCCATTAGCCAGGCCCTCTTCAGGGTGGCCTCGGTGACTCCGTGCATGGTCAGGAGGAACTCGAGCTGCCTGACCCATGCATCCCAGTGCTCGGGCTTAGAGGTGTCGAATGGAGGGATGTTTCCCGCTGCGGCAGCCATGTTTGCCGAGGCAGGAGCGAGGTTGCGAGCGATGTCCTCTGGGGCTTGTTGAGCCGGCGGCTCGGTGCTCGGAGCTCCACTGCTCAGCGCGGCTGATGAGTCGCTAATCGGGATCCCATCGTCGTCGCCAGTGGAAAGTACTGGAGTCGGGAGGCGAGTTGTATGATGATCATAGCAAAGACTTTATTAGTGAATCAGCATGTTCAGGAGATGGTCAGATCAAGCATGCAGCCAGGGCTCCAGGGCCCTCCTTATATGCCGGCCGGAGCCCCACCTCTGGCCGCACCCAAAATACCTGATAGGGGCTTAGCATATGCGCATAGTTCTGATAGGGCCTTAGGTCTTAAGTTGTAGTTCAGAGGTCCCCCGCGGAAGACCTAGGCTGGCTATTGGTGGTCGTTTTGGATCCGACTGTCTATTGTTCTACCTGGCTGAAGCTCAGGTAGAATCGGGCCATGTGCTCTGACCACATGGCAGTCGCCATTTCGTGACTAGTACACAACATCCATAATATAGCCAATCACAAGTGTTGGGTGTGGGCACAGGTGTGGTTTGGAACGGGATTTAAGCAGAACTTTGGGTCCCGTAAACCAGTCTTGTTCTGACCTCTGAATAAAGTATGAGCTGTTTTCACTTGACGCGTCTCCAGCCTCAGTACTTTATAGCTGCCAGCTCTGGGTTGGGAAATCCCTGGAGATTTGGGGTTGGAGCTCAGGAAGGGTGGGATTTGGGGAGGGAAAGGACCTTAGTGGGGTATAATGCTATAGAATCCATTTTCCAAAGCAGCCGTTTCCTCCAGGGGAACTAATCTCTGTAGTCTGGAGGTCAGGTGTAATTCCAGCACACATGTATACACAAGAAGGTTAATCTGAAACATAAACTAGGGTTGCCAGCCTCCTGGTGGGGCCTGGAGATCTCCTGCTTTTGTGACTGATCTCCAGCTGACAGAGATCAGCTCCCCTGGAGAAAATGGCTGCTTTAAATGGTGGACTCTATGGCATTGTACCATGCTGAGGCCCCTCTCCTCCCCAAGCCCCGCCCTCTCCTGGATCCACCCCCAAAGTCTCCAGGTATTTTCCAACCCACACCTGGTAACCCTAAGATAAACACAAAGAGAGAGAAGAAGCCCAAGGTTGATGAAACACACAGAGAAGATGACAACCAGTTGGTGAAAGGGAGGCTAAAACACACACCCAGAAGACCATGGTGAGCAGAGTAACACACCCACAATTACACAGAGAAGACCAAGGCAGTTAACCCTTTTATTTGTTTGAAGGCAGCCAGTCACTGGTCCTGCCTTCACAAGGGCCTGGCCTAGTTCTCTAAACCACATGGTGGGTGCCATGGTAACCACAGGCACCATGTTGGCCTAGCGTAGATAGTGAAAGGAGAACTGCAGTGAAAGAAATACCACCACTTCCTCTCATCCTTCTCCTATCACTTGTTGTTAAACTCTGAGGTACAAACTACATCTTACATTTCGTATGTAATCACCGCAAAGACTCACAGCAGGACACCAGCTGTGAGTTTCCTGTTGGAATTAAATTCAAAAGCACTGCAGGGCCAGGGAAGGGGTTCTAGCCTCCTCCTCGGCACCATTTTCCCAACCTGAAACATCCCCTGCAGTGAAGGTGCCCTTGCAGCCTCTTGTGGGGCAAATAACACCCTCCTGAGGCTGTTTCAGGTTGGCTAGAGCCCTCCACCCCCAGTAGGCCCAATCTAAATCAGGCCCCACTGGCACTCGGAAAACAAGTTTCTTTCTGTTTGCTTACCAGTCCCCATGGTAATCGAGTGTTAAATGTTACACTGTAATTTGGACTCAAGACTGCCGTTTTTCTGTCCCACTGTTTTAAATTCCTGTTATGTCCCCCTACTGCAGCTCTATCACTCAGTGCTGCTGAGAGCAGCTACTGACTTTGTATTTCCCACCTGTGTTTCCAACATTTATACAAGCCCGGGAAACTTTGCAAGATGCTCACATCATGTACAAGGCTGCTTCCACATGAGAAGGGGGATACAGGAAGCCCACCCGTTTAAACGAGAACATTTGTACAATGTCCTCCTCATTCTGAACAGGGCTCATGGGCTCCCTGGGGCTTTCCCCTTTGAACAAGTTCAAAGAAACACTTTCTTTGATCCGGATCACAAGAGAAATTGCATGGTGGCTCCATGTGGATGCTCCACCTGCTGCAGCCACTACAGAAAGGGGGCAGAGCAAAGCACCACCTTCAAAACTGCAGAGTTAATGCTGCATTCCCCCCCCCCCCCGGTCCTTTAAGGATAAGGTTGCCAAACTCTAGGTAGTACCTGGAGTTCTCCCAGAATTACAACTGATCTGCAGGGGAAGGGATCAGTTCTCCTAGAGAAGGTGGCTATTTGGGAGGGTGGACTGTTTGGTATTTTACCCTGTTGGGGGCCCTCATCTCCCCAGGCCCCAGCCTCCTCTTATACTCCACCCTAAAATCCACCCAAAATCTCCTGGAATTTCTCAACCAGCAGCTGACAAGCCCTAGTTTTTTTTTCCTTTTCTTTTCCCAGCCGAACCACACTGTAGCTTTGCATTGTGGCTCAGCTGGGAAAGCAAAGGGGGGCTGTCAAGCTGCTGGGGAGGACTCAGCACAATCTCTGTTGCATTTGTGCTTTTGCAGAGGGAAAAGGGGAGGGGCAGCAGCGGCCAATGGTCCAGGGAAGGGGTATGAGGACACCATTCCTGCCCTGCATCCGCTCCACTTGCTGCGACCACCTCCATGGCAAAGAGGTGCTTTTGTGCGTTTGTGTGTATGCAGTCTTGAGTCTTCAAGGAATCTCATTGGCAAATTCCCCCCTCCCAGTTTTGATAAGGTTCCACGTAATATTCTTGGTGACAAGTCGGTAAAGTGTGGTTTGGATCTTATTGCTGTTCGGTGGATCTGTAACTGGTTAACAGACCGCACCCAAAGAGTGCTTGTAAATGGTTCCTCATCCTCCTGGAGAGGAGTGACAAGTGGAGTGCCTCAGGGATCTGTCCTGGGACCTGTTCTGTTCAACATCTTTAAAAATGATTTGGATGAAGGAACAGAGGGAATGTTTCTTAAATTTGCAGATGACACTAAATTGGGAGGGATAGCAAATACAGTGGAAGACAGAGTCAGGATACAGGATTATCCTGACAAGCTGGAAAATTGAGCTAAAACAAATATAATGAATTTCAACGGGGATGAATGTAAAATTCTGCATTTAGGTAGGAAAAATCAAATGCATAATTATAGGATGGGGGAGACTTGTCTTGGCAGTGGTATGTGTGAAAAGGATCTAAGGGTCTTAGTAGACCATACACTGAACATGGCTTTGTGATGCGGTAGCTAAAAAGGCAAATGCGATTTTGGGCTGTAGCAATAGAAGTATAGTGTCAAGATCATGTGAAGTGATGGTATCCATTTACTCTGCTCTGGTTAGACCTCACCTAGAGTACTGTGTTCAGTTTTGGGCACCACAATTTAAGAAGGATATAGACAAGCTAGAATGTGTCCAGAGTAGGGCAATGAAGATGGTGAGGGGTCTGGAGACCAAGTCCTATAGGAAAGGTTGAAGGAGCTGGGTATGTTTAGCCTGGAGAGAAGACGACTGAGAGTACTTGAAGGGCTGTTGTGTAGAGGATGGTGTGGAGTTGTTTTCTGTTGCCCCAGAAGGTCAGACCAGAACCAACAGGTTGAAATTAAATCAAAAAGAGTTTTCAGCTAAAGGTTCAGAAGAACTTCCTGACAGAGCAGTTCCTCAATGGAACAGGCTTCCTTGAGAGGTGGTGGGCTCTCCTTTGGAAGTTTGTAAGCAGAAACTAGATGGCCATCTGACAGCAATGCAGATTCTGTGAACTTAGGCAGATCATGAGAGGGAGGGCAGGAAGGGTTGCATCAGTGTTTAGTTCTCATGGCCCTTTCTTACACGCCCAGGAAAATGCTGATTGCCACTTTGGGGTCAGGAAGCAATTTTTCTCCAGGCTGGTTTAGTCAGGGATCCTGGAGGGGTTTTTTTGCCATCTTCTGGGCATGGTCACTGGGTGTGTATGGGTGTGTGTGTGTGTGGGGGGGGGTGTAGTTGTGAATTTCCTGCATTGTGCAGAGGGTTGGACTAGATGACCCTGGAGGTCCTTTCCAACCCTATGATTCTATCATACAACTGCCCTGAAGCTCTTACTGTGTAACTTTAGGGTCCAATGATAATGAAGATGCTCATTTAGACTTAGATTTCAGTAGTCAAATGTTTCTTGTACTAGAGGAAGGATTTCACAATTATTTATTCCCCTGAACACTTAATTGTACATACCCCAACCTAAAATTCCCTCTCCAAGAGACTAGAGTATTAGAAGCTTCAGCAAGCCACGTTCCCCTTTCCCGGTTCTTTTCATGGACATTCAGCTTCCTCCAAAATTCCAGGTCTCACGAAGGACAATAAGCATGAAGGGCATTTCTGGTAGCTTTGCTCTATTTTACAAACTCATTTTCTGCATACCTGGAAAATCCCCCCAAATATGCAGGAACTCCTGCATTGAACATAAGAACATAATAGAAGCCAATGTTGGATCAGGCCAATGGCCTATCTATCCAGCCCAACACTTTGTCACGCAGTGGCCAAAAATACCAGGTGCTATCAGGAGGTCCACCAGTGGGGCTGGGACACTAAAAGCCCTCCCACTGTTGCCTCCCCAAGCACCAAGAATACAGAGCATCACTTGCCCCAGACTGAGAGTTCCTTGCTTGTGGGTGGCTTTGGCTTGCTTCTCTATTACGAGGCATGTGGGACCATGAGAGTACAAATCTAAAGTGACCAATTTGGGGATCACAAGCATTGGTGCAAGAAACAGAGGGAAATTCCCCACGCTAATCTGTCTTCCCCCAAACTCCTGGGAATTTAAGCAGGCCACTCCCCCCTCTTGCATATAACTGAACTAAGTTATCCTTGGACGGGGTCCCCAACATTGTTCCTGTGGGTGCCATCGTGTCAGCCGTCAAATGTTTTTAGGAAGTGGGTGAGACCAGATAGGGCTTTTGCCTGGCAAGTCTCCTGACTGACTACTGGAGATCCGACTGGCTGCACAGATTTTTTAAAAATGTTGCTTTGGCAGCAGATGCCACCACAGCACAAAGATCTACACTATAAAACTGAAATTAAGCTGCGGCAATCATTTTGTGGCTAGCTCCACCTCCTGCAGCAGCCATTTTGTTGCTGTGCCCACCATCAGAATTCCAAATGTGCCCACAAGCTCAAAAAGGTTGGGGACCCCTGCCCTCGGACAATGAGCCTTTTCTCTCCTCAATAGTCTATGTTTTTCTTAGAGAAGACTTCCCCTTTTTAAGTTTACAAACGGATATTTTCACACCTCTCTAGAGAGTCAAATATGCAGAAACACTAACTTATCTGTGGATGGGCTGTCTTTATGATAGGTAGTAATCTGTCACTTTTGCTCTTAGTGGGAACCAGCTGGGGACCTATGAAGACTCCTGAGGGAGGAAAGGACTTGGAAATGCCTTTCCTTCAGCTCTCCTCCTCCAGGACAATTTTAAGCTTGAACACACTACTTTCCTTATTTCCAGTTTCCCCTCCTTCAGGTGATTCCTAACTGCCTTGTATGTTCTGTGCATCATGGAGTACAGTCAGTCCCCTTTAGGATTGCTTTTGGGGTTTTCTTTGGATTAATTTACAAAGACAATTTTTTCTACATACCAGTGGTATATTAAACTCTCTCAATTTTCTGTGGCTTGTGACTAGCATTAAGTAAACAATGAATAATGAACAACAACATGTGTATCTTTGGCCCAAAATATCAGGTAAGTTGTCATTTTTGTAATAAGTAGATATACTTCAATAGTTCAAACTAGAATGTTAGGAGAACAGCACAGCACAAATACCTTGTTTCTGCGCTTCACTAGGAACTAGTTATTTATATACACTATCCAGAAGATCTAGCACAAAACAGTGCAAACAATGTGCAAGGTATGTATCTATTTCTCAAGCTTGTCATTTAGTCAGGCTTGCTCCTCCTGCACCCTTTTAGATTAAAACAGCAACTGGTTATTGGCTGAAATACTGTATGTTCCGTGATAAATCCCACTGTTGCCAAACTCTTGCCAGGGTGGAAAACACAGTAAGCCACAGTAGTAACATAATTTGTAGTGTCCTGTCTCCCGTGTGTGTGTGTGTGTGCTGTTATTGTTCGGAAGTGCTTCTATTTTGTCAGGTTTGGGGGGGGGGGGTCACAACTAGTGTTCCCTCTAAGCTGAGTTACTGTGAGCTAACTCATAGTTTTTTAGCCTCCGGCTCTCACATTTTTGTCTTCGCTCAGGAAGGATGGCTCCAAAGCAAACTAATTTATGCAGTAGCCAAATCGCTCGCTCACAACTTTAATGCCAGTAGCTCACAAAGTAGATTTTTTTTGCTCACAAGACTCCACTGTTTAGAGGGAGCATTGTAACTGGACCCACCTAGGCCAAAAACGAACACTGCAAAGAACCTTTCTCCCTTCAGCATTTTCCGCATTTGCCCACTGTAGATCCACCTGGCGGAGCCGCGCGCGCGCCCGTCCTCCCGCTCTCCCCACCCCCCCAGGGACTGGGAGGGTTTGCGGGGCAAGAAAAGTGACAACTACAACTCCCGGCAAGCTTCGCGGCAGCGTTTTCCCCACAGCCCGGGAGGCGGCGGCGGGGAGGCCAGGCCGAGCAGGGTGGGTGGAGAAAACAGCCAAGTCTCTCTCTCGCGAAAGCGAGGCGAGGCGGAGGAATCCCACAATACCAGGCGGGTTGGGGAAGCTTGTGGCGCTCCCGCTGTCTCTTTAATGCAAGAGGAAGCGATGAGGAGGGGTGGAAAATGGCAGAGCTGCAGATGTTACTAGAGGAGGAAATCCCTTCTGGCAAGCGGGCTCTGCTCGAGAGCTACCAGAACCTCACCAGGGTCGCCGACTACTGCGAGAACAACTACATCCAGGTAAGAGCCCCAGCCTGGCTGGTGTGTTCGGCGCCTCCCGGAGGGGGCCAGCGGCTCCCTTTCCTTCCTTCCCTGCCTTCATGGAGAAAGGAAAAGCGAGAGCCTCTCTGGCTCCTACAGGAAATGGGCAGTGACTGCTGCTGCGAGAGGCACCGGCCGGGCAGCCTCTGTCTCATTGTATCGCCAGCAAGCCTCGGATCGGTGGCAATCGAGCTCTTCCCTCTCGCGCCCCCCCCCCCCCTCCACCCTGTCCCCTTTTTTCCCCTTTTAAACTTTTGAACCAAACAAGGTTTTCCTCCTCTGGTCTCCCCACCTTCTCCGGCCACTTCCACCTCGGCTTCTGTGTCGCGAAGGGTGGCGGGGAACGGGAGGGTAATAATGTGGCCAGTTGAGCTTGGAGGGTGTGTCTTGGTGGTTATTTATGATGAGGCAACACTGTACAGAGACCTCCCCGTGTTTCGTTGCATGTACAGAAACGGGCGGGCGGGAGGGGGGAGTCCGTAGTGCTGGTGAGAAAATGGTACATGATGGCTTTAAGAAGGGCTTTGAATGTTTCTCTTCTTCGGAGTGCATTTGACTCTCCGCTTCCGTCGCTGTGTGTGTGTGTGTGCGTGCGCGCACCTTCCCATGCTCTTTCGGAATCTGACAAACCGAAAATATTGTCATATAAGTTGCGCGCGTGCGTGTTTCCTTTTTTTAAAAAAAGCACTATTTGAGAGACCCAGTTGGAAATAGAGGGCATTATATCGTGTCTGGCGTGCTTTTTTGGTTTTTTTTTTCTTTTAAAGAAAGGCAAGTGGGAGGCTTGTATGTTAACATAGCTGCTGTGAAAGGGTTCTGAAGTGGATGGTGAAGAATCGCTTAGCGTGGTATGGTAGCGGTGTGAAGCAATCTTAAAATGTACATTTGAGAGGGAGAAGGAAGGGCAGCGGGGAAAACCCTCATACATGCGCACGCACACGCCGGATCACTTCATGTAATTTAATAATGTAAGTGGATTCCCCATGGACATTGTTTATTTAGTATTTGGCATGTAATTTTTGCCGAGACTAAATGAATTGCGCTCCTGGCATGATGCTGTGGTGATATTTGATTGCTGAAATGATCAGCGTTTGGGAGAATTGAACCACAGGTGTGTAGTCAATAAAGGGAAAGTGAGACATTTTCTGTGCGTGGGTACCCCTCCCCTGTGGATAAACCTACTTCTTTCATAATTAAAACATTCTATGGCAGTAGCTTGGACTTGTAGGGATAGAGAATCTAGCATGCAAATATTATAATTAGTGAGGAAAGAAATCTTTCAAAAAAATATTCCTGATGCTTTTTTTGCAATCTCACTACAACCCTGCTTTTTAATGCGGTTGCTGCAAAACCACTTTTTAACCTTTGCTTTCAAAATAATTTTTATAACAATACAGGTTATATGCAGTCTCCATTTTACCTAGATAAAAGCAGCATGAAACCTGTTGAATGCAATATATGCTTAGATGCAGATCTGTACTTTAACACACCTTGTTCCCAAGTAGTTTTCATACACTGGCCATGTCTTCTGCTTTAACTACCTTCTTAAGTACCTGCGTGCAGAGTTCTCTACTAATTGTCTCCTGTATGTCCCCTGCTGTGTATGGCATTCTGGGAAAAACATGTCTACCTCACTGCTCCCTGTACTGTTGTGACTTGACATATTTCTCCATTATCTGTAGCTTTGTAACTTGGTCCCTGGCCACGGATCCAGGACAAACTACATGTGATGGCAGCAGATCCTTGTAAAAAGAGGAGACGGGAATTCATTTTAACCATATGGATAAAGAGTGCAGTTTAATTCTTCACATTCTATCTTCCCATTCATTGTCTCCTCAGCTGAGCTCTGATATTTCCCTATGACTGTTCTCTCTTTAAGCAGGAGATGGGCCATTCCTGAATGCTCTATTTCCTGTTCACAATGACCTGTTCACTCCTAGTGTGTCAGAGCTACATTTATGCACATTGAGTTTGCTTCTAAAGCAGCCCAAAGTTACAGGTAGTGCTTGGCTTCAGAGTATTTCCCTCTCCTCTAAGGGAAACAAAATAACATATGGTGTCCTGTTAGGAATTTTTCTGTCCCCCCCCCTCCCCCGCAGTGGGTAAGAGCAGACAGATTGTGTTCATTCATTGAGTGGACATGGGTTTTAGATAAAGGGCTGTATGTGGGTTTTCTGTCAGATGCTGGGAAACTTAAGAGCTGTGTGATGTGCTCCAAAGTGAAGGACTGGGATGACTGTGAAAGTATGCTTTGGATGTTGCCCACAAGCATAGCCAAGCTCCTCACCCTGGAGAAAAGACCTATCTCTCTTGTTGGCAACATCCAAAGGGGAACTGCGTTAGGGGAGTTGTCTTGCCTCTGAGGCATGAGGCACTTGTCCAGATCTCATATTCATATCAAAGTTCCACGGTATCCCCTGTTTTTCACCCTCAGATCACATCGGCAGTATGGGGATAACACTAGTCTCACTGGGGGTGGTACTGGCATGTAAGGAAAGCATGCAAGGAAAGTACTGCATACGTGCTAAGACAGAGGTGTCGAATTAATTTGATATGAGGGCTGGATCTGACATAAATGTTGCTTTGTTGGGCTGGGCCATGAAAGGTAATGCCAGGTGCAGGAGATATAAACTGTATAAAGGATAGCCGCTGGTAAGCTCTGAGTTGGTGTATCCTCACTGCAAGGCCTCATGGCCTGGGAGGGGGGTTGCAAAGGGAAACCCACATGGGCGGACTGGAGAATCAACAGTGCAGCCCTGGGCAGATTCTCCCATGTTGCTTGACTTCTGCAGATGAGGTGGTTCCGCCATGCTGAAGCCACAATTGGATTTTCTCCACCCACTCCCCCTGAGCAGTCTCCTATTTCCTCCCTTGCACTAGTGGCTTGTGGGCGACATGAGAGCCGTGGACGGGGTGGTTCCAGTCCCCAGGCCTTATGTTTGACACCCCTGTGCTAAGCGGTAGTGTTAGAAATGGGAATGTTTCTTTGGGGGGTATAATTTCTGTTGCCCTGAGCTGGATGGTCCAGACTGGCTCGATCTCATCAGATTGTGGATGCCAAGCAGGGTCAGCCCTGGTTAGTATTTGGCCAGAAGACCACCATAAAAGTCCGGGATCGCTATGCAGAGGCAGGCAGTGGCAAACCACCTCTGAACATCTCTTGCCTTGAAAAGTCTACGAAATTGCCGTAAGTTGGATGCGACTTGATGGCACTTTCCACTATCCCCGTATTTGCCATTAACCATCTCAAGCCCCTGGGATAGGGCCAGTTATAAGTTCCCTTTACTGCAGGTCCCTTTCCTGCGACTCTTCAAAACTCATGCAGTTTAAACAGCGCTGTGACACATACATATGACTCGCTGGCAGGGTGGTAATGTCTCATTTGCTTAATCTGTATTCCACCTTCTCACTGTTGGGGAGCCAAAGCAGCTTACATCTTTCTCCTCTCCTCTGTTTTATTGTTGTAAAAACACCATGAGGTGGGTGAGGCTAATTGTATTACTGGCCCAAGGTCACCCAGCAAGCTTCGGTGGCCGAGCAGGGATTTGAACGTGGGTCTCTCAGATCCTAGTCTGACATTCTAACCGTTGCACTACACTGGCTCTGCTGCATAATATCTTTTT
Organism: Lepidodactylus listeri; assembly: GCA_029233225.1. Taxonomy (NCBI): domain Eukaryota; kingdom Metazoa; phylum Chordata; class Lepidosauria; order Squamata; family Gekkonidae; genus Lepidodactylus; species Lepidodactylus listeri. The sequence goes on from JARCFY010000012.1 coordinate 25,911,849, forward strand.
AAATGTTTTGGTACTGTTTTTGGAAGGCTTCTGAAACTAAAAATTACTCTCTTCCCTGGGGGAAAACTTTGAGCTCAAAACCTCTTGGAACTCTTCACGTGTTTTTGCCTAATAAATACCAGTCTGCACCATTTTGTCCTTACTTGGTTCCTCCCACACCCCTTTTATTACGTCACTTTCCTGGTCACCCAGAAGAGCAGAATACGAACATCTAAACTCACTTAACAAGTAAAAGGGATGAGAGAGAGCGCCTGCATAGTTTCTAATGGTAAGAGCAGCTGCAAGGAACTCCCACACCCAAGGGAAACCCACCCTTGTCTACTTGCGACTCAGTCAGAGAATCGATGTCAAGAATAGTATACATCCAAGGGAACAGAAAGTACTTTCTCAGTATTGCAGAAGTTCCCTGGGCAAGTAACTGAGCATGAATTCTTCTCAGAATGGTTCTTCTCAGGAATTTACTTCATGTCTCTCTCCTCTCCCTCCCCCCCCCCCCCGGGCCGCCCTTTAATATAACAGGGATCTAATTTGGGAGTAATAATTTCTAGTGTGACAGCGCAGACCTGTTGCTAACTGTTGTTGCAAATTACCCCCCCCCACGTGTTAGCATTATAGCAGTTACAATACAATGCTAAGAATGCTCTCCTTTGAGTAAGCCCATACCTGTGAGTAAGCCACCTGCAAACAGTTTCCCCATAAATTTGCACACGTAGAAGATGTCTGCGAAATCTAAAATGTAGTTTGAATATTCCTTTGCAAGGAAGGTTTGTCATTTTTCTTTTTCCTGTTTAGACTACCCTGGGATTTGGGGAGAGAGAAAAAGTTTTAACCCTTGGTACTCCCATTGCCTCACATCTGAAGTCCTTTCTGTCCGTTTGCCATGAGAAAGAGTTAAGGCTCCTTTCCCCTCCTCCTTCAGAGCTGACTCGCTCCACCCAAAGGAAGCTGCTGATAGAAATGCTTGAAAAAGGCGAGGTTGCTTTTGGTGTTACTCATGGGAAATATGACAGATACAGTGGTGTGGTAACCGCAGCACATGTTTTGACCTGTTGGTGTGTTCTCTCCCCCCCCCCCCCCTCTTCTCTCTCCGTACTTGAGCATAATCGTGGCAGACTGGTTGTGTTACGGTGTGCTGTTTTCAAATAGGTTTAAGTACATGTGCTTTTACTTCGACTGTGCCTGTCTTTGCCTTGTTCCCTGTCATGACTTCGTCTTGAATTTCTCCCCGCACTCTTCTGCTCTTTAATGCAAAAGTGGCTGTCAAATCAGTGCAGCTTAAATAAGGGCAGGTGCACAAGGCGGAGGGGAGTGCCATTTTTCAGGCTATCAATCAGTGTGACTTAAATAAGGGTGAGTGCACAGGGAGGAGTGGAGTGCCCTTTTTTAGGCTAATACCTAATTTTGCAGCTTGATGTGGGTTTAGCCCAATTCATTATAAAGCGATAAACAAGTTGATAAGACTGATTTGATTTTGAGTGTACACCAGCAGTTGCACAAAGCCCATCTGTTCTGCAGTTGGTCTAGTATAGAGATTACTTTCCTAGAGGATTGATTTGCTCAGAGGGTCAGTGTCTGTGCTGCTGCCCCAGGATTAGTGATTCAGACACACAAGAGAACGTAGGACGCTCTTTATAGGTGCTCATGGGCTGCCTCCGTTTCAACTCACTGCAGGTACCTGTAGACCTCAGAGGGCTGTTGGGCCCCAGCTGTCTCATGGGTCCTTCTGGAAAACAGTTCAAGGTGCCGTACTATAAAAGGACATGCAGCTTTACTGTAAAATAAATGCATTGCATAAAATGCTTTGCTGCTGTAAAGTGGTTGGCGCTTGGGGCTACTCCACACAGCACGTTGCAGACCTAACAAGTACCGCAAACCTGTGAGAGACAGTGTGGTGTAAAAGTTAGTGCTTAATGTAGACTGGGGAGACCGAAGTTCAGTTGCTTGGCCATCAAGCTCACAGGTTGGCCTTTGGGCCAGACCCACGTTATCAAAGTTATTGTGAGAGTAAAATTGAGGGCGGGAGGGGGAAAGTACTGCACAGTGGAGTGTCAGTTCTGCAAGACCCAGGTTGGAATCCCAGCTCTGCCACCCAAACTTGCTGGGTGACCTTGGGCAATCATACTTTCTCAGCCTAACCTACCTCACGGAGGGGTGGTTGTGAGGATACAATGGAGGAGGGAGGTTGTAAGTTGCTTTGGGGCCCCATTGAGGAGAAAAGCAGGGTAATACATATCTAAATAAATATAAAATAAGAGAATGTCTGTTACCATTGAGCTGCCGAACGCTAGGATAGAGATTTGCTTCTGTGTACTATATGAAAGGTTCCCTTATCCCCGTGAGAGTATGCACAAAAATTTCAACAGTCTAAAACTTAGAGGATTCATAAATTATTATATGCTGGGTGGGGGGGTGGGGAGGCAAGATATCCTAACAGCAAAAGTCGTCTGTCATCCCTGTGTATTGCTTGGCATGGGTTTGGTCTCTTGCCTGTCTCTTGAATCAAAGCACAGGATGATCCTTTGGAGGCACCTAATTCTAAAGCGTCTCTTTCATATCTTCTATTCTTTGCTCAGACATCTGTGGCTGCTTCTCCCCCCCCCCCCCCCTTCTAAAATCAGCTTGCCAATTCTCATTCAGAAATCGCTATAAAATGCAAAGGTTTGTTCAAGTCTTAGGGGAGAAAATGGATTTGAATCATCATGTTTCTGTCCCTCTGCCCCAGTTGTTGAAGCTGTAGCTGCCAATATTGTATTGTACTGGAAAGTAGCTTCTGGCTACCCTGTGCAGTGACGCAAGCAGCATCCAAACAGTTTTCCAGATAGTAGTATACCTAGCCCTCTGGGTCAGATAAGCCTTCTAGGTAATCAGCACTTATCTGAGAGGAATGAGAAGGACAGAATAAGAAGGGGAAGGCTGGTAGAAGGGACTGAGGGGAGCTGGGTGATGTTGGAAGAATTTACTGTGCTGGGAAAATTAAAGATGTGTGTCAGCTGCTGACTGTGTGGAAAGCACTGGGGAACTGAGCATAAATAAAAAGAAGTTAATGCAAATGCTGTGGGGATTTTAGGATTTGACTAATTGAGAAAAGATTGTAGAACTAAACTACAGCAAATCTAGCTTAAATGTCCAAATCTTGTTTTGCTGGTTTCAGTGCTGGGAAAATAGAAACCTATCTAGATGAAATGAAGTGAGGTAATTAATTTACAACTGGGCAGGTGTAAACAGAGAACCTCTGCTACTAGTATGTGTGTATTTTCTTGCATAGGCGGAGATCTGGTGCTCTTGTTTACTGCTTCCCCACTGCCCCAGCATTCTGGTACTTTGAATCACAAGTGTCCATTAAGACTTCCACCTGACCATTTGCTTGTGCTGTACATGTTTTGCCATATGTCGATCCAAGGCCTGATCCTGCCTGTGCCTTCTGGGCAGCTGTGCCAGGCCCCTCTTGCCGATCAGTGAGCCTAGCAGCTGACAGCATGGTCCAGTATAGCTACGATACAGACATTTAGCTGTCCGTCCTTCAAGGAACATAGGATGGCAGATGTGGTTCTCCATCTTATCCTCACAAGAACCCTGTGAGATGAGCAGGCTTGCTAGTTGCCTGCCTACAGTTGGTGAACCCCTTCCCTCGGCCCCAGTCCCCTGCCCTTGAGAAACTGAGGTGTAGGTGTAAAAAAAATGGCTGGAAAATAGCATCCTCAGCAATGCTCTAGGAATTTCCCCATATCTCTGTGTTCTGTACCATAGAGATTATTAAAAAAAATTCTTAGCATGTCACTCAGAACTGATGTCACTTCCTCCTCAGACACCGTCCTCAAAATCTCCTGGCATTTGCTAGGGAAGGGCTGGCAGCTGTAGAGATGAGGGGGAGGACTTGGTTGCTGCTTAGACCGGACCGTAACCCCGCTCTCAAGTAAATCACCTCCTGGCTGATGGATGAAGGACTCCTCACTTTACCGTGGAAAAGGGAACTTGGTGTGAGCGAGAGGTCACGATAAAGCACATACCCGTGTACTGGATCAGAGGAGATGTACGTTGCCGGCCCTGTCTCTCTTGCAGTATGCTCTTCCATGGTTACTTGGCATTAGCTGGCTTGTGCCCCACCTTTGTTCTAACAACACTTGCGACTTCATATTAAAAATGTTATTAACTCCTGTTGTGAGTGTTGCCTTTAGCCAAGTATTGCAACATTTACTGGCGGCAAGTGTAAGTCCGGTAGTTGTGTGGGCAGAGAGCTTCACCGCCAGCAGTAAGAGAGCAGCTGCCACCTACCCAGTCTGATGTGTTTATCACCCTCCAGATGACCCCTGTGAGTGAGACCGTGACCAGTGTGTCTGATTAATACTGGTGGCCTATCATTGATGTGTACTGAAGACTGGCCTGATTCACATGTAACCCTCCTAATGAGGGGACTTCTCTGCTTGGTGTTCCCCTCCTCCTAGTTTGCAATTCAGATAATGAGGCCAAGAGAAGCAGGATCCTCCTAATTGACTTATTCTTGTCTTGCCCCAAGCGGGAATGAGCCAAAATGATCACCGAGGCTACTTTGTATTGATCAGTCGATAACCGTGACTTTGTAATGACTGCAGTAGCTCATGCAGTCTGGCAGTGGCTGTCTTTCCAGTGATTTCGCCACTAGAGTAAGCAACCCACTGCTGTCTGCAAGAGAGAAAGATGTTAACCCTGTGGCACAATGTTGGCTTCTGCTTCTTGTCATTCAAAGGAGCACAAGGGGGAGTGTTCCCCGCCCTCCTGGCTTTTTCCCTGGTTGCTGCTTCTGGCTGCTTGAAGGAGGAATTTTTTCCCCATGAGTCAAAGAGTTGAGTTTTAGCATTTGGATGGCAATGCATGAACCGGTGTGACTGGTGAAGTTGCAACACCCTTCAGTTATTCCTCTGGAACTGTATGCATAACTAATGAAGCAAAGCTTGATACATGCACTGGTTTTAGTTTGTTGTATTTTATATGTGTGCGTCTTCATGTCTGGCTGCCTTGTTACGTTTGTCAGACGGGACATAAATTAGAAAGTAAAACTCAGCATTGCTTGTGAATTTCTGTTCCATTTAAAAAATGCAAGGTTCACAGATATTTGTTTTGCAAGATGTGGCCTCAGAAGGGCCACCAAGGTAGTTAACAAATGAAAAAAAACGTGCACAATAAAAGTCACACCTTAAATGCCATTAAAACAAACAAGACACATAAGTAAAACAATTAAAACCAGAGCCAAAATAGGTGTGTATGAAGTGCCGTCAAGTTGCAGCTGACTCATTGGCAGCCCCATGGGATTTTCAAGGCAAGAGGCATTCAGAGGTGGTTTGCCAGTGCCTTCCTCTGCATAGCAACCCAGGAATTCCTAGGTGGTCTCCCATCCAAATACTAACCAGGGCCAACCCTGCTCACCTGCATAGCAACCCAGGAATTCCTAGGTGGTCTCCCATCCAAATACTAATCAGGGCCAACCCTGCTCACCTTCTGAGATCTGGCAAGATTGAGAGAGCCTAGGCTGTCCAGGTCAGGGTGGAGCTAAAAGACACATATGAAACATAGCAAAACATTAGACAGAAGGAAGGAGGGATCACTGAAGGCATAGCAAAAAATGTCTTGACCCACTGGTCGAAAATGGCAACAGAAGGGTGCGGACGAGTGTCCCTTGAGAGAGAGTTTCCAAGTTCAGAAATAAGCAGCTTTACTGTTACTTTAATAATAAGATACTGATGGTGAATTTTAATTCTACCAAGATAACCTTCCTCATATAGAAAACGTTAGGCAGAAGATAATGAAGTTGTTTTTTATTTTAGAATTATATAAGAATATAGAAAGTAAAAATTAGTATATAAGTATTTTTAAGATATATGACCGTTACCAGAAATGTAAACATAGATATAAGTATTACTATTTTGGATAGAGTGGAAAATGTGTTATGCTTCAGATGTGGTGGGAAACCGCCAATATAAGATAAAAACAAGATTATACAAATAGAACAAAATGGTATATAATATGGAAAAAAGGATTTGTATAAGAAAAATGTATTAATTTTAATGTTTTGAAAAATAAAAATTTTTTACAAAAAAAAAAAGAAAACGTTAGGCAGCGTGCAATGAACACTTGAGAGCATTACTTTGACTGTAAGAGGCTGGATAATATGTTGTGTGACCTCCAGCAACAGGCCCATAAAATCTGCCTGAAAGAAGGGGACCTAAGTGTTTTCTTCAGTCTTTACTTACCTTATCTCGTGGTAGGCAGATATAGTCTTTGCTTCAGTGCTTTGCAGTTTATGTATGGAGAGAGGCAGCTAATTAAATCCGTCTGTTTGGTTATAAAATAAGTTGTATTGCAATAATGACAATTGTAACAGAGGCATGATCCTGCCCTTTGTGTGCTGGGCAGCTATATCAGAGATCCCAGTTGGCCATCAGGAAGCCTTACTGGGCCAACATGGCCCAGTTTAGTCACTTGATCATGTTGTATACATCTTGGTATGACTCTGCTTGGTACCTGCTAGAGTCCATGAGTTAAAGAGTTTTACTGCTAATAAAACATTCAAGTCTGAATCATTCCTGTAGATTCATTAATATGGCATTGGTGTTTTAAAGCCCAATGAATAAATAATGAATTTTAGAACTTGTCTCCTACTTAAAAAAAGAGAGGTCTTAATCATATTTTTATGAAATTGTAGGTACATCTATCTTGACTCAATCCTTGTCACATTTTGAGAAATCGCACTTACGGCCCTGCCGTCTTGGATGAATGCAGTCCTGACATAAGGAATGATGCGCGCAGTATCAACATCTGGATGCGCATTTCAGTGAACATGAAATGTAATGTGTATTGTTCCTGATTCAACAGTTGATAGAGAAGCCTGCATAATGACATGGGCTTCCTTAGCTGGGGTTACTGGGGCACATCTGTATCACTTCATCCCACCACTAATTCCTGTGCCCCATCCAACTTTTCCACCTTGTTCCTGAATACCCTTCAGCCCTGCCCAGCACACTTACACTTCATCTTTGTGAAGGCTGCCATTAGGGAATTCTGTGATTCAAAGCAATTGTTTGGAAATTATATATGCTTATTAGCAAGAAGATACACCAAGGCATTGGTGTCGTGGCCCATCCACTTATCATTCATGCCCAGCTGTGGTAGCCTTTCTCCAGTTCAGGAAACGTTGTCTTAAACATGTTGTGCTTACAAATGAATCCTAAACATGCCTACTCTTTTTAAAAAGATATTTTAAAAAATATTGAGAGTAAACATAGCAAATTTCCAATAAGCAAGAGGGAGGCACAACAAAAAAGAAGGGAAGCAAACAAAAATATGCTGATCGGCTCAAGATATATAACTGCAAAAGTCCAACCAAGTGTCCTTATGTTTCTTGTACACATCTCTTCTGGAGAACTCTCTGTGCTGTTCCATAGTTAATCCAACATCCCTCCTTTCCACAGTTCTATATGTGGCATAGAAATGGATTTTCAACGTTGCAGGGCTAGTCTTTTGGTTATTGCTGCCAGCTGTAACATCCAAAATCGGCTCTCCTTTCTAAGTGAATCACCAAATGAAAAGAGACTCAATAATAAATACTCTGCTGAGAGATCCAAAGACATACCTAAACCAAAGTTTATCTTCACTTCATGCCATAGTGGGGCTATCACTGCGGGGACCACATCCTATACAGGAGAGACCTTACTGAAACAGTCCTTTGGTCTTAACGCCTGACCTCACCAAACTGACCCTAAGCATGCCTACTCAGAAGTGAGTCCAGCTAGGACTCGTCTCCTAGTAAGTGCCTACTTAGTAAGTGTGCTTGGTTTGCAAACTATTATGTAATTACAGGATTCTCTATTCTGTAAAACAAGGACAGCTACATTTTAGTTTTGTGTGGTGATATGTTCTACTATAGTCCCTGTGGTCTTACAGTGTAGGTTGAATTTACAGCACAAGAATGCGTGCACAGGTATACAAAAGCTAAAGCATAATTAATCTGATTACAGTTACTCTGGTCACTCTGTCTTAAAGATACAAGGGCCTTGCAGGGTCAGACACTGGTTCTTCCCAAGGTTAGGTGGTCCACTAGAATCTGGCCAAAGCCCCACTGATAGTTAACTTTCTTCCTATGGCACATATGTAGTATTTTAGCTTGTAATCCTGGAGTCTCATGGCTTGCCTTACTGTAGAAAATTCTAAAATCTCCCAACAGTATAAACTCTATTTTGAATGCAAATGATTAATTCCACTCAGAAGACCTTTCATAGGTCAAGTGTCCCTGGACTGTGAGGAGAGGTGAGGAACAGGCTGTGTTGTGTTGCTGAGATAGCAGAGATTTTGGAGACTAACTATCTAATCTCCACATGCAGTAGATTTACTTCCGAAAAATGAATTTGTGTTTAGTATATGTTGACTGTTATCCTCCTTTGGTATCAGTTGCTTCTGTCAGCAGTCTCTTGGTTGAAAGAGTCGTTTTTACTGACGGTGCATATGTATTAGTTTTGTTTTGAATAACCTGTGTGTGAAAAGCTGGTGCACACTTCTCACCATACTTTAGGCAGACTATCTCTAATTAGCACCCTTCTTGCCTTGCTGGCTGCTTTCTAAGGTGTATTGGTGTGCTGTCCGATTATTGAGCTGCATTAGTGGAGGCTTTTCCTTTTAAAATCAAACAAGGCTTGGTATGAACAAACCCTCCACATCTGGAAGAAAGAGTTAGCAGCTGGCTAAGTGTGGAGGAGGTTGGGAATGCCTGGCCACGTCCTCAAGTCCAGAGAGCAGCAGTGGAGCAATGATCTTCCTGGGCTTCAGCAACCATTATGGCTGCAACCTGAAGACCTCATTCGACTATGCAGAGTGCCAGAGCCACTGCTAGATAACTGGACACCTTCCATTGAGAGCCAGCATGGTGTAGTGGTTAGTGTCAGGCTAGGATCTGTGTGATCTGGGTTTGGGTCTTCACTCTGTCATAGGAGGTTACCGAGTGACCTTGGGCCAGTCACTCACACTCAGCCTAACCTAGGGTTGCCAGGTCCAATTGTTCTGCTGGTAGGGATGGGTGGGAGGGATCCTTTTTGGGGTAGATGGGCCAATGTCACCATGCATGGCATTTTCAGTGTGATGACATCACATGGAAGTGATGTCATCACGCTGGGGATGTTGCACGGCAATGCTCTAACACTCCCTCCCCCAAAAACCCCTATGGTTACCATAGAGTTTTGGTCAAAATGCTAGAGAGTTGCTGTGTGATGTCCCTGGCATGATGATGTCACTTCCACATGATGTCATTGTGCCAATGATGTCAATGTGCAACTGGCTGGCGGCAGGCTGAAGCCCCAAAAATCAGGGGAACCCCTGCCCGGACTGGGGACCTCTCAACCCTAGCCTAGCCTAACCTATTTTTTTTCTTTTTCTGGTGAGTATTTTGTGTGTGTATAGATGCATGTGTGCCTGGAAATCATGGTTGACTTCTGGCGACTCCTAGTGTGGCTTGGACATTTTGGAGAGGTGGCTTACTATTGCCTGCCTCTGTGTCCCGGCCCTGGCATTCCTTGGAGGTCTGCCTTCCAAGTACTTGTCAAGGTTGGCCCTGCTTAGCTTCCGAGATCTGATGAGATTGGGCTTGCCTGGCCTATCCGGGTCAGGGTAGCCTAACCTATTTCACAGGGCAGTTGTGAGTTTAAAACGGAGGAGGGGAGAAGGATGTTGTAAGCAGCTTTGGGTCCCCATTGGGGAGAAAAGCTGGGTATAAATATTTAAATTAATGCCCTTGATGGCAGCTTGAACATAATTGGCAAGCTCTAGTGAGTGCGAACTCTGCCTGCTCGAGGAAGAAGTAGTTGGCATGGCCAAGCTGCAAGAATACTAAAGCACATTTGGCACGTCACATATATGTGTGCGGTTTTCCCCATCATATTTTAAAAGCTCTTTTTATATAAACATACCCACAGAGTTTGAATATAATTTAATGGCAGTTAGAAAAGATGATCTGTGATGAAGCTGGTACACACAGTGCAGGCTGCCTTGGGGAAACTTGCTCAGTAAAGCTTCATTTTCCATTGTTCTGAGGTACTTTTCCTGATCACGTGGAGGGTTTTGTTGACTCACTCTGACCCCGGGAGAGTTTGTAACCTGAATTTCAAAGAGCCTGAAATCAAATTCATTTGAATGTTGCACAAAGCTTCCTTAAAATTTCATATTCATACTGGAAAGTGGGTGATCTGTGCATATGAGCAGTTTGAAAGTGACCCCAGAAACGAGTGGCGTTTCGAACAAATCAGAATTTAAGCCAGAGGAATCCAACCCTGAAGCAAAGTGAAGTGCCCATCTTAAGCAGTGGGTCTTGGATGCCCTAATTTAGGGACAATAGGCCTGGAGAGATTCACTGTCCAAGAAAGTTATCCTGCACAATTGCTGGCTTGCATGGGAGAACTTTCTAGTCAATTGGTCCCTTGTCAGTTTGTATGGAAGGAGTTTGTTTTGGTCCCTAAAGCGCTTTGGGCTATTCCCCATGTTCCTGTCTGCTTATGGGGAAGCAGGAGGAAGGCAGAAGGGAAGCTGAGCTACTGACCTGTCTTTTTGGTAGTCTGCTGTTAACAAACTCTGGAAACGTAGGACCATCAAGAGCCCTTGTCACACGGAATGATAACCTCAGGAGAAGGGACGGTGGTTATCTTGCCATTTCCATAGCCCTGAAGTAGGACTAAAATGATGGCTGGAAAGTTGGAGTGGCTCCCTTGGAAGCGCTTGTTTGGAAACCTAAAATCTCCTCCCAACATTTGGTCAAGACAAGGTGTGCTGCTGCCAGAAGGACAGATAGGCATTATAAGCAGAAGTACAAAAATGTGCTTATTTTGCTAGTCACGCAGTGAAGCCTGCCAGTATTTCTGTGTAGCCATTTGTACTATAATTAATTTCCAGATGAGTAAAGGGTAAGATGAGTGACTAACTGTGAGTCACTGGGGCTGGGAAGTAAATCTGACTTTTCTGATTCCTGCCTCTCTTCCAAAAGGCTAGTAGGTGAGGATCACTCAGAATGCGCTGTTAGGACAAGTTGAATGTATTGATATTGCATTAGCCAAGGCAAAGCCATCTTGGCTTTAAGTTTCCCTGTTGCCTGTACTTCACTAGGACGTCCCATTATTACTTTATGACACATGACATGCTTCTGACCATAACAGTCCTGCTGAGTCAAAGGAGTGCGTAGTCCAGCATTGCGTTTCCCACAGTCGCCACCCAGATGCCCTCCCAGGAAGGCCTCTGAATAGGGCAAGGAGGCCATCCTTCTATTCTCCCCGGCAAGTGGAGCTCTCAGGTACCCTGACTTGACTTGGTGCCAAGTCAGTATTTAGTAGTATGAAGAACAGGACTGCAGCTTCTTTCAGGAATGAATTTTCTGTGGTGTCTCTCATCTGTAACTGGGTATTTCTGGTGGGCAGACAAGAGCATGCATGCGTGTTTCTTCCAGGCCAGTTAGTGAAGGATAGCCCTAATGAGAGAGTGAATAAATAAGGTCCCTGAGTAGTGGTATGCAAATCAGGTTCATCCTTGCTGGACTGTAAATTCGTGACCTGATTAATGCTCAGTTCTACAGAATTTCCCAATATGCACACTGAAGGTGTGAATTTGTTACTACGTGGTAGCACTTTAAAAATGTGATTCCTCTGGAGCTAGTGTTTTTCTTTTTCGAAAGCTGCCGTTTTGTTGGTTAGATTAGCCTTGTTTCTGATGAAGTAAAGATGAGACAGTCTTGAGTGTCTTGGTTTCCCCAGGCCTTGTTTAAACAACTGTTTACTAGCAGCAGTTGGCTATTTATGATGTGTTGCTGTCAAAATCACATAAGTAGCTATTATGCTCAGCTCTAATTAAGCTTCTGTGGCGCATGACAGAGTTTTATACCACTTGTGATAATGGGATTTGCCCAACATGTACAGCCAGGTGACCTAATAGCATCATAAAGACCTTACTGCTAAATTCTAACAGAGGTATGTCTAACACTGCAACCCTGGATTCTCACTCATGCTTTCATATTGTGAATGATACAGCTCTTAAACTTAATAAGCAATTCCTGTTTTTTATCTCCTTGTTAACGAACTGCAGCAATGCAAGAACACAACGGTAGTCTTAAAAGCATTTTTAAAAATCTGGAATGTTTTCCAGTTGTCTTCCTGGACAGCAGAGCTTTTGAAACAGGAATGCAGTTTAGTGTTTTCTGTTTGAAGAGGCGCCTCCCAGGACAGAATCCAGCTGCTTGTCTGTTTTGTCTGCAGAGCAAAACAAAGATAAAGAGTAGTAAAACTTATTTTAATTGGAAGAGCGACAAGGAAAGTGGGGCTTGTTAGGAATACTCTTGTTGAATGGGAACATGGTAATTGTACATAATAGCCCTTCACCTTCCAAAATACTGTTTTTGGTATGAAATTGTTTGAAGAAACTTAGGAACACTGTGTTGGGGAATAATTCCAACATTCTCACTGAGAAATAACCACGATGGTCCATCACGAAAGCTCTGTTTAAAAGGGAGTAAAGTGCAATACCTGCATCATTTAACATCCTGGCAGTTAAATATCAGATCATAACCTTAGTATTTATAATTTTAGAATGCTTTACTGTCTTTGCTTCACATTGGAGCCCTTCCTAAAACTGTCCACAAAGTGACTCCGTCCAGTTTTGCTTTACTCCTCCATCTGCAACTGTGTGCTTTGCCACAGGGCCTAACAAGCAGAGCATCCCTTTAATAAATCCATCAATCTCTCTCTTGCATTCCCTGGGTCTCTGAATAAGACATATTCTCTCAGCCACATTCTTCCTTGTAAGTCGCTTCAGAATGAATTGATTGGACGCTATATTTCACTTAGTTTCATGACGGAAGAGGCTTTGGCAGTGTGTCAGCACATACGTGGCCAGTTTGTGATGTCCTCTGCAGAAATACATTTGAGAGGTACTTACAGTGTTCCGGATAAATGGAGGAGTGTAATATGTAGTTTTTAAGCACAGCTACAGGAAGTAATAGCCTCATCCGTCCCATGATGCAAACCCTGCCCAGTGCTCATGATATGTGATGAGACCGCTTCATTAATTGGGTGAAGCTTTCTGCTTAGCCTTACTTTTGACAGCAGGTGCTGGCTGCACTAGTGTGCCATAATGGTGCCGCGTGGCATGGGCTGAAGCTTTTGACTGAGCAAGACTACAACTGTCAACCTGACCGTGCTACTTCTGGCAACAGGTGCATCCAGGATTGTGGTTCAAGATCCAGTTGAGTTGCGTGTTGGTGCATGGGCGGGGCTAAGGCAGCAACTGCCCTATAGTAACTATAAAACATTCCCCCCCCCCCCCGGGTAATGTTCATGGTCTTTCTGCAAAGAACAGTTGCTACTTACAGCTGTCCAAAAGCAATCTGACCCTAGAAGCCTGCCTCTTAAATGAATGTATATTGTAAATGTACAGCTGAAGGTTTGTCTTAGTTTGAAGGAGCAGGTTGCTCCTGCTAGTTTGGTTTAGTAGTTAAAGTGTGTGGGCTCTAATCTGGGAGAACCGGGTTTGATTCCCCACTCCTCCACTTGCAGCTGCTGGATGACCTCGGGCAAGCCATAGTTCTGACAAGAGCTGTCCTTGAAAGGGCAGTCCTTGAAGGAGCTCTCTCAGCCCCACCTACCTCACAGGGTGTCTGTGTGGGGAGGGGAAAGGAGTTTGTAAGCTGCTCTGAGACTTCCAAGTGAAGGGCAGGGTATAAATCCAATCTCTTCTTCTCTTCTTTTCTTCTCTCTGTCACTTGAGCCTCTCTACTTCCTTAGTTTCTTATGCTAAAACTCTGCAAAAACCCTTTACCAACCTGTTAAAGGTTTCCCTTGCTCGAAAGCCAGTTGAATCTGACTCTAGGGGGCGGTGCTCATCTCCACTTTCAAGCCAAAGAGCCTGTGCTGTCCAGAGATGTTTCCATGGTCATGTGGCCGGCATGACTAGACACCAAGACACATGGAACACTGTTACCTTCCCACCGAAGCGGTACCTATTTATCTACTTGCAATTTCTTGCTTTCGAACTGCTAGGTTGGCAGGAGCTGGGACCAGAGATGGGAGCTCACTCCGTCACGCGGCACTCGGGTCTCAAACTGCTGAACTACTGATCTTCTGGTCTGCAGTTCAGCATCTTAACCACTGAGCCACCACAGCAACCTGTTACCTTCCTTCTAAAAGCTGACCAGTTCTCTAGTCCTAGGCCTCAGTGAGGGTTTCCCTGGCATCTTCCTTTGTTGCCGCTTGCCTCAGGCAGGCCTTTTGCCTCCTGTAGATGTGTGTGTGGTAGCCCTCTGTCCCACAGCTGCCCTGGCTCTGAGTTGGGTCCCGTGTTTTCTTCCTGCTCAGCTTTCCTTCCTAAATAGCATCCCTGCTTTCCTCCATTCCCCTGCCTCTCTCAAATACTCACTGCTTCCAGTCCACAGTTGCTCTCCCTTTTGCAAAATAATTTTTCTGTCCAGGTAAATCACTCATTTCCCTTACAGGAAGGGCAGTGTTTCTTCCGAGCAGTTCGACTGCTTATGGATGTTCACAAGCAATTACAGTGCTTGAGACAATAAAACCTGTAGGCAGGCATTTGAGAGAGAGCGGGGTTGGGGGAAATAAATTTTTCAGGGGTGTGTGTGTGTGTGCAGGTTATGTATGCAATAGATAGGATTCTCTGGCTGCCATTAGAGAGCCCTCCCCCTGGTTGTTCCTAGTGTCAGAACTTTCTTGCTGCTGACGTTCAGTTCCATCTGTGCCCTGTGCTGACTGCTGAGAGGAGGCGGATTTCACATCCTGTGTTTTGCCAGAGAGGTAAAAATGCCCAGTTTTTGGACAAGTTGTCTACCTAACATTCGCCAAGCACCATGCAATTTTTGATTCCTCTGCCAGTAAATAGGCAAGCAGTTTAGCTAAAGCGTGATTACTATATAGTGCTGCTATGCATGCGTTGAGTTTTTCAGGGCTTTGTCTTTGGGAGACCTTTGGGTCAGATCTTTAGTACTGACAGCCGTGATTGCAGTGCATCCTTCTCTTTCTGGCATAGAATGTAACCTTGGTGATGATAGCTGAGGGCAAATCCCAAAGAGACGTTAGAAAAGCTGGTTCTGACTTTTGGGCTAGATCTACAAATGATTAAATACTGAGTTATTGTATTCGGTCACCAACTGGATTGTCTTGTGTCCAGACATAAAAATACAGAGGTGAATGAGTACTATAGCCCATTATCCAAACACTGGGTAGATTCATTCTTAGCAGAAAGGTCTGTTCATTGGTGGGAGGGCAGGACAAGGAAGGAAATAGCGTGAGTTCCAGTAGCCAGGGTTAAACAGGCTGCAAATGTAATGAAGTAGTATGGCAATAATGTGCTACCTATAGAAGCTAGTGTGGGGAAGAGGTGTTAACCTTCCTGTTGCGATGTCTGGGGAGACTGGTGTGGATAACTGAGATGTCCCTCGTAGCAACTCTAGTGCTGAAACCGCACACATGCTAAGCGGTAAGTGTGATACCCACAACTCTTGATGGTTGCGCCGTTGTTTTGCTACTGTAGTCCCATTTGTGTGCTACTCAGCCTTTTGTGAGTCTTTGGCCATCTCCCATCTCAGCCAAGCTGACCATGGTTACCTTACTGCAACATTGGATCCTGCTCATATTTTTCTGTTTGCAAGCTGGTTATCTATTTCTTTTGGCCGTCAAGTTGCAGCCCACTTATGGTGACCCTGTAGGGCTTTCGAGGCAAGAGATGTTCAGAGGCGGTTTGCCATGGCCTCCCTCTGCATAGTAACCGTGGTATTCCTTGGTGGTCTCCCATCCAAATACTGACTAAATCCTGCTTAGGTTCCAAGATCGGATGAGATTGGGCTAGCCTGGGCTCTCCAGGGTGGTTGTCTGCATTAGAAAGGATCATATATCATGGCTCCCTTTGTTCCCCACCCAAGCCTCACAGCAGTTCTCAAATCCCAATTGCTTAGATGTTACCAACCTTCTTTAAAGAGGTGAATTAAGGTCATGCCTAAACAAGACAGTTCCACAAAATTATACCTCATGGCTACATAATTGTATTTACCTGCCCAATAATCTTGCCTGTGTATCTTTGTTTACTTTCCTTCTCGCTTGTCAACCTGGTGCGACAGCCATGCACCCTGACCACCTAGAGACTCTCTCCATCAAAGTTATCCTTATGCCAGGCAAATGATTGTTTAAAAGGCCTTTCATCCCTCAGGGCTGGATATTTAGCCAGGGCTGATCTCAGTGACATGGATCGCGAGCACCTGGGGATGCTGCTTCCAGGCTGGCTTTCACTGCAGTAGCAGCAAAAGCTAGTCCCCCAGCATTCCCTGGCAGCTGAACTGGCAAATATCGGTCAACTGACTGATGTCTAACTAAATCCCAAGGCCACAGCCAAATTAATGTCTCTGAGTTCTGGAGTACAGACTACACTCTGCAGATTTTGTTTCTAGTCATTATAGATTCCCCAACAAAAACTTCATCCCCCAAGCTCTCTCTCTCTCTCTCTTTTTCATTGTGTTATACACTTATGGTGCTTTGTAATGCTAACTTCCACATGCTGTTATGCTATAAAATAACCCAGCCAGCTTCAAGCCCTGTGACATAAATTCTCACGCAGGTGGAGTTGGGGATTCTTCCTTGACATACGTATCCCCTCATTTTACTCTGTTTCCCCGGCATGCTTAACAGCTCTGCCATGTTAATTGTCTACATGGTTTGGAAGCTAAAAAAGTGCAGCACCTCATTAGGAATGTCTTATCAAACTAAAGTCTTCAAGTACGAGTCCCCGAAGATTAAATTCACAGGGATCCTTGGCTCTACAGCAGTTTTCATGGTGGGTTTTGGCCAGGAGACTTCTAGGGCTGAAGCCCACATTGTGGCTAGAGGTTTATAGTTTTCTTGGGACATGACCTATATAGACACACCTGGGGTCTTCTCAGATGCCACCTCTAAAGGCCAGACATTGGCAGAACCTGGTGTGGGCCCAAGGCCCTGTCCTCTAACATGTCCTTCATGGTATGTTCTTTCCTCTGTTACAGGCTTAGATTTTTTTTGTTTGCTAATGTGAACTCCCAGTCTTCATAATAGAGCCGAACCTAAATGTAATCCATGTTAACTACTTCTTTGCATCACCCCACCCTGGAATATGCAAAATTGCTCAGCTGCCTGCTTGGCTGGTTAGTGTCCTATATTTCCTGCTTAAAGCCTTTCACTTATATTTTCTAACCCTGTTCCTCCACCTTTTGTTTCTGTTTCCTTCCATCCTTTTGGACAGAAAAGATCCTCCTGCACCATGAACCTGAATCAATAAGAACAAAGACATGGCTATGCTGCATTTATACTCCCAGCATAGTTGGTTTGGAGCCTCGCTGCCACCACCCATTCCTGGGAGCTGCTGCTTGCCTCCAAGCGTCTCCCTTCCCTGGTCATTCGTATATGGCCATTATCAGCACGGGGCTTCTGGAGCTCCTTCTCCAAGTGAGAAATGGCACTGCTACAAACTCAGCCAAAGTATGCACTTGTTTAGCTCCTAAAATTCACCAGCTTGATTGGTTAGATAATGGAAAAGCTGCTGCTAATGACTATTCTTAATGGGATATATGTGCAGCTGCCATTAAGTACCCCACAGCTATAAAATCTTCTTCAGATGGGGCATTCTAATTCTCAGTCCCCAGAGTAGGGAGCTGTGGCTGCTAAAACCAGGCCAAAGAGGGTGAAGGCTACAGAGAGCCCAGAACTCTGTTCCTTGTGACTTGCAGAAATTAATACCCTAACTCCCCTGAAATCTGCACTTATGGCTAGGAGCTGCCCATACATCCCTGTTGTGGCTCTAATAAAAGCTTGTGTTGTGCTGCTTATCTCATTGGGGAAGATTGTGGAGTAAAGGTTGCCCAGACGCCTAATCAGGCCTGCCTCAATGCTTGCTGCTTTCTAGGCCTTGACTTATCAGTCTGGATAGAGTGGGATTGGTGCAAACTGTATTTTTGCCCAAGGTCATGCAGGAATCCAGACCCTGTCGAGAGTCTTGTGAGACTTCAGGACATTAGCCTTACTGCTCAATGCTGCCTTTCCTGCCTCTTTCATTGCAAGTGACGGTAACAGAAGGGGTCTGATTTAGTAGGTTCTAAGTGATTCTAGAGATCAGACTTGTTTTGCCTTAGGTATTCTGTATAATAGAAGACCAAAGTTAGAGGTTTAGGAGCAATTGTTGAATGTAGGATTTTTTATGCTTGATGGTGGTAATTGGACACAAAGAAGGGTGTGACTAACTCCTTTTATAATCTTCCCTAACAACCACAACCCCTGATGCTGTCATGCGCACCACGTGGCCAGCACTTGTGTACATCTGTGTTTAAAGGCCTTTCTGGACAAGGGCTTCTTATGTGAATGATGGTCAGTGGTCACTCATTTGTGGTAAAGGATGAGGGCTACCTTTTCCTGGTGGGAATCACGTTGCTCGAAGGGAGATAACATTTTCTTGGCAACTTAATATTACTTCTTGTGTGCTAGAATAACTCGGTCTTCCTGCCCCAGCTGTGAGTGCTCCTGTTAGAATTCTCATGATGTTTTTCTACAGCTTTTGAAGAGGTAAATGAATAGGAGCTTTGCTCCTTGCTGCGTTAAGGTTATTGTGCTGCTAATAGCGCCGTGTTGCTGTTCTGTTTTCAGGCTGGTTTTAAATTGGGTTTTAATGTGTTTATCTGTATTGTTGGCTTACATCAAACAGCAGCTATCCTTTTGAGGGAAAAGGCAGTGCATGAATGATTTTTCAAAAAATTGAGTACACTCAATCCTAGTTTGGCTAGCGTCCTAGGTACCTGTTGCTCAGAGCCTGTAGTGCTCACTTACCACTTTCCAAAGAAGATGGTCTCCCAGCAATACGGCTAACATTGTGTGCTAATGGGGCAGTGTCTCTTCATAACGCTGATTTATAGAGCAGAAATGTCTTGATGTATTCTACATACCTGGACTGTTGATGTCTTCTGTTTACCTGGACTGGCAGTCGCTTTCCAGAGTCTTTCCCAGCATCTGCTGTCTGAGATCCTTATAAACTGGAGATGCTATGGGATAAACTAGGGACCTTTTACGTATAGCACATGTGCAGTACCACTGAATCCTGATCCCGGCTTGTAACATGGAAACACATTGCAAAATATATCAGAAAGCCTTGGTTGGATGCGGGCCTCTGAGGGTGTGCTTGGTGGCAAACCCATGTTTTCTTCTGTGTGCTGTGTAGGGTGTCGGCGCCATCTCTGTCGCAAAGACCTTGGATGCCGTTTGTAGTGTAGGCAGCTGGGCATTTGGAAGCCCTTGAGTACTTATAGAGGGGGATCTCTCAGTTGTGGTTTGTGTTGGATACTATGTGCTAAATGTCTTAATTGTTAGCTTGCTGGCCTGTAAATGCAAATTGTATGGATTCTGCTAACATTCATGGTGACTGCGCAGGACTCTGTCACACTATCTGTCTGTGACTAATTAAATTAATTCAGTAGCCCATGTTAGCTGCTTTTGTTTCAGGAATAGCCAGATGAGAGAGGTGGTTTTGGAGCTTGCAAGACGGTGGGGAAGGTTCTGTGTGAAACTTACCTGCAGGCAAAATTTTGCCTGGTCTTTGGAGTCTGTCAGTCCTTCACCTCCATGTGGAATTCACCTATGGAAAAGGATGGTTAGCCTCTTACTGTAGAGGAAGATTAAAGGAAAACAAAGCCTTTTGCAGTGGGACTCAAGCACAAATGGCCCTGTGTAGCCAAGGAAGACTAAATACATTGTGCAAAAATATATGTGTGTGTGTTTCTTTCATTACACACACACACACACACACACACACACACACACACACACACACACACACACAGAGGAATTAAAAAGAGAGGACAGAGAGAAATTAGGAGTGTGAACCTAATACATTTGGACCCTTCCAAATCCTTAAATGGATTTAGAAAGGTGTGACTGTGCGTAGGATGGCAAAACCCCTGCATTGTTTTATTAAAGTTGGTGTATGTGTGTGTAATTCATCACCAAGTCTAATGAATACATGGTACTTGACCTTTTTCCATGATATCATGGAATTACATCTAGGAAAGAATTTTTTGTGTGTAACTGCTGTAGAAAAATCTTTAATACTGGAACAATACTCATTGTTCCAAGCAAAGGTGAGAAGGCACATAATAGCTTCTAATTACCAGAATGCTAAGCAAGTCTTGATTGCCTCTTCTCCCTCAGAGGGCATCCAGTGTAAGCAGAGAAATGCCAGCTGGGCAGACAAGGAGCACCCCCCACACACCAATGTGCTCAGTGACATGATGATGATCTGTAAACTCCAAAGTGGTCCAGCTGTGTTAGTGGTGTGTGTAAATTCATGGTGGTCTTGAGATAACTAGTTCAGTATGTTCCTCTTCTGTCTAGTGAGTTGTTCTGTTTTCTCTAGAATGTGAGCAGGAGCATGACAAAACGCACCCTCCATTCAAGTCTTATTTTGCATAAACTTAGTTGGCATGCTTTTCCTGAATTCTTGTGGAACTTCGAATTCTGAGTAGCATGCAGAAAGTAAAGTGTCCTCAGAAGAATATTACCGAGAGCCGTAACTAGCTGGTAAGGCACAGAAGCTTCATTCCAGAATGCTGGAATCTCTATGGTCACACAATGCTTTTTATATGAGTAGCTTGGATTTAATGAGTATAAAGTATAGACATTTGTTTTTGAAAAATTAAAGCTATTCATCTAAATTCTACATTAGGACCGCAGATGCTGCATGGACTGTTACCATCCCTGGTTATGTTTGAGACAAGTAAACATGCATTTCCCCTGGTGTTCAGATTAGGCACATGATAAAATTGAACAGATGCTGAAAAGTGGCTGGCACATGAACATTTGCAAAGCTGCTCTCTACATGAGGTGGGTGGATAGTTAGGCCATTGTGTGTTGAGAAAACTGGTTGAAAAAGTGAACTGTTATACTCTCAGGGCAGAAAGAACATGTTTGTTTAGATATTTATATCCCACTTTCTCCCCAGTGGGAATTCAAAACAGCACAGAACACTGGTCTTCCTTCATCCATTTTATACTTGCAACCTGTGAGGTACTGAAAGCTGAAAGAGGGGAGGGCCTGACCCGAGGTCACCCGATACGCTTTTATGGCAGATGGGGAAATTAAAAACTGGGCCTCCCAGTTCAGTTCGTAGCCCAACATCTAATCACTACACCATGCTGTCATAGAACATAAAAACTCTCAATCATGATTTTGGAGTACCTTTTCTAATAATCAGAATTGCACAGTAATGTACAGGTAAGATTGTCTTGTTTTTGTACTAGAGCAGAGGGGAAATGGCTAATGGAACCTTACCTTCAAAGCTTTAGCATTCCAGAAGGTTTTGTTTCAGTGGATGTAGTTCTTGGTTCTGTTTTCGGAAGGCCATAATGTCTTCAACCAGTCTAGTACACTTTTCACCATGTCCCTGTACTGAGAATGTTATAACCCCAAATTTAAAAGCTGTAGCTTATTTTTAGTCTAGAATATCAATTCTTTGATCATATCCCTCTGGTGAGAATTTTATAACCCGAAGTTTAAAAGCTGTAGTTTATTTTTAGTTTAGAGTATCAGTTCTTTGGGGAGAATTGTGATAATCTGGTTTATCAATTATGCTTCCGCTAAACATTTTTATATCTGTTCTGTGCCTAGAGACATTTTACATATAGCATCTAAATGCCATTGGTCCGTGAAGTTAGCTTAGACGTAGATAGACCTTTCTAACCGTGGGCTCTCCCGTTTACAGCGTGATCCCATTTCCGACTGAAATCGATGTGAGCAAGACATGATTGCACATAAGTGACTGCCTGTTGGTTCTATTGTAGAGATGGTTATTTGAGACTCGTGGGAAGGCACAGGAGGGATGCTTTCTGTTCACAGTTCACCAAAAACTGCATGAAAAACTTTAAAAAGTGGTCAGGTTCTTCTAACGTCTGAGATACATGCATGGAATTCTACTCCCTGGACCTTTACTGGAGCTCAGCTTGGGGGTTCCATGGGTTTCTGACCCTTTTCTCCTCCTTTCCTGCCATTGGTTTACGTTATGGATGAATCTGCAAGCAAAGCAAACATAAAGCTGGTTTAATTTCAAGCTCTATTAGTAATGGACAACAACAGCAACAGGGAAAAACAATCAATAACATCTAGACAGTCTATCGGGAATTTTTTTTTTTTTTGGGTAATGCTCTCGGAGAAATCTCAGATGGAGAATTAAAGTAGCTTTGTGCATAATTAGTGCCCCCCCACCCCCAGTCTCTCCTCCCAGTACTATAGATTGATGATCAAGATACCTTGTTCCTTCTCTGAAGGTGGCTTCTTGTAATTACCTTCTGCTTTCTCTCCCAGACTTAATTGTAAACATGGTAGGTTGGTGTCTGGCTTTGCAGTCCCACTGAGACTGCTTCTGGCTGGGCATTGTCAGATACTGGATAGCAGCAAGGCTGAACAAATCTGTCTGGATAAGCTGGCTGAGACTGAGCTAACAAGCGAGTAATTGCCTGGTCATTTGGCAATGATGGTAAATGGCTGTGTAGATACATTCCTGGTAATAAATGCCATTGGAGAGTATCCTGCTTAGGCCACAAGCATGTTAGCCTACCATTTTTGAACTGCAGTATTTTCTCTCGCCTGTGTTGAATAAAATACAGCATTAGCTCCAGCCTTTTCAGACACTTCAGTGTGGCTGGTAATTTTTGCCAGTGTGTGTGAAGATTATTCTTGTAAATAGTAGGTTCCAGGGGATCACCTCTCTCTTTTTCATTGGGATGTAATGCTTCTCATCGCTTTTTCTTCCCTTAAAGTACCACTCTCATTTTTCTAAAGTGGCTTCTCTGGAGAACCTAGAGTTTTGATTATTAAAAAAAGTTGCAAAAGTTTTGCTGGCTGAAGCCTGTAGCAGCAAAATAAAGCAGGGAATCTAGTGCCCCCTTAGATTCCAGCATAAGTTTTTGCGAGTCAGAGCTCAGATACAAGAAGTGTAAAACTGACATATAATTTGCCCATCACATAAAGTGAGTCCTGACTAACGAAAGTTTATACTGAAATAAATTTTGGGTATAAGCTTTCATGTGCATGCACACAAAAGCAGAACCTCAAGGAATAGGCATCCACACAAAAGCTTGTACCCAAAATTAAACTTCGTTGATCTTAACGATGCCACTGGACTCAGACTTTGGTATGTTGCCTTAGACCAACACAGCCACCCACCTGGAATAAATTCTGTTAGTCTCCAAGGTGCCACTGGATTCCAGCTTTAATAGTCTGAAGTGTGCCTACAAGCTATGCCTTGTATTAAACCATGCTTAAAAATCACATGTACACTGAGCAAACCATGCTCATGGCATTTCCCTGCTTTGCTTGCAATATGAAAGCACATTGTGCTGGTGTCTTATATAAGTGCCCTCTGGAGGGGGCGGGGGGAGGTTTAGCTAAACTGTTGTTTCTCTGTATATCAGGATACAAATAAGCTTTTAAAAATCATTCTTATTGTCCTGTGTTTGAAATGGATTACACATATCAGTGAAACCAGTATGCAAGGACATTCTCCAAGCAACCTTCCTTAAAGTGTAAAGCTACAGTTCAAGAACAAACATCCTAACCCTCCCTCACAGCACCATAGTCATCAGTCCTCAAAGCCAGCAATGTATTGTTAAGGCATCAAACTCTGAGCGGAAACCTAGATGGATCATATATTCTTTTGCTGCTATATATCCTTTCTGGAGTGAAAGGTTAAGGTGAAATTGCATGATGTCAGGTGTGCATTTCCATGGGTATCCATATATCCATATGTTTGCATAGGAATTGGGAGGTTCTCTTTTTTTTAACCAAGGTTAGATGGCGGGGAGCAGACAGGGTTTCATTTTCCTTGCTAGCCCAGCCCTGTTCACAAGTTACAGCGAATGCATGTATAATCCATGTACAGTGTACACTTGATTTTTCTTTGTATGTGCTTTGAGTAAAATCATAACTGTACATGAAAGAGTAAGCGTCACAATTGTCCAGGTCCTGGTCTTTGATTCTGTTTGTAAAGTGAATGCACGCTGGCTGTTTCTTATGTGCAGGCTGTACATGCAAGCATTCACTGTAATATGTGATCAGGACCATTTACGTCCTCTGCCCCACCTCCCACTTTCCTTGTGAGCAGATAGCCACATTGCCCTTCGTATCTCTTATTTGACCCTTTTGTGCTTTGTATGTTGAAGATTAGAGAAATAATTTGTTCCTGACCTTGTTGAGTAAATGTAACTGTGCTGTGCATTTGTTTGCGAAATTTAAAGAATTATACCAGAAAACAATAATCTTTGAATATCCACGGGTTACCAATGCCCCCCCTCTGACTTTCCACGGACAGTAAAAAGAGATTGGTCTTGCCAAAACGTTTTAAAGGATGACATGCTTAATGAAGTATTTTAGTAATTGTGTATTAGATTGCTTCCCTCTTTTCTTTTCTTTTTCTTTTCTTAGAAACCTCCCAAGTTTGTTTAAACGTTTCCACTTATAAACTTCAGCCCCTATGTTTTGGAATGTAAATGTTTATCCTTTAGACTCTCTTCTGTCTCCCACTCCTGACTCTAGATTACTTTCTCTGGACCGATTTTTATGTTTATATTTTTGTCCTCATGTGGGTTCCACCAGTTCACCTAACACTGGAGAGTTTGTTTGAAGGTTGTGGCTTGGGAGGCAAGATTTTTGATCCAGATTTGGGTTTGAGAACCAATAAAAGTTATCCCCCCCCCCCGCCGGCAACAGCTTTGTGCGTGGCGCAGCTCTTCGCTTTCCAGAATTCTGTGCAGTTGTGGCAGGTTATGGTGTATGACACCAGGAAGTGTGCTTTTCGCAAAGGGTAAATTGAAAATATTGTTCCAGAGTTTGTCTTTTTGTCAATCTGATCTCTAATGCTGCAAGGCAACCCTGGCAGGGCCGCCCACTATGCCATAGTCCAGCTGCTGTTCCTGGGCCAACTATTTTTAACTGGATACACCTCAGCGTGAGCTCTGAAACAGCTGCAGAAAGTGGACGCTGCGCTTTCTTCTCATCTCCACCGTTGCTGTGATGCTCTCCAGCCTCTTAAATGCAGCATCCCTTCAGCTGTACCTGTTCAACAGCTGATCCACTTGATCCAGGCTTGCTTGGCGGTGTTCACCACTTGGTTGCTGTGTACGTAGTATTGTGGACTTTCTCAGAGTATGGTTGGATAGTGCCAACAGTAATCTTTGCCGTAATAAATTAAGACCATTTACGATTAAACTAAGTATCAGTGTGGGGCGGCAAAGGATTCTTCCACTAAGCGGCATGAGTATTTTTTGCTGTGGAAAGTAAAATGGAAAATAACTCATTATGTTTTTTGTTACCTACAAGGGTTTTTTAATATTCTAATAAGAAGACCTCAGGTAGAAAATCTAAGTTTACACCCGTAATTTAAAAATAAATGTTTATATTGTGCTTTTAAACTTTATTGTATTGTTGAAAGATTGTGACTCGCCCTAAGCCCGCTTGCGGGATGGGCAGGATACAAATACAATAAATAAATATGTTGATGAACCTGTTTCCAAAAGGACACAATAATTGGGCAAGACCACCATATGTGGGAAAAGTCACCCAACTGACCACACTTCCTGGTACAACAAGGGGAATT
Organism: Lepidodactylus listeri; assembly: GCA_029233225.1. NCBI lineage: Eukaryota > Metazoa > Chordata > Lepidosauria > Squamata > Gekkonidae > Lepidodactylus > Lepidodactylus listeri. Next base: position 25,937,499 of record JARCFY010000012.1, read on the forward strand.
TGTCAAACTTATTCTGTGAAGTCGAGTCAGTGGTAAATACCAAAGAGTAGTAATTTGATTATTTTAAATTTTACCTTAAGAATTGGAGATTTATGTTGACAACAAGGCTTAAAGGAAGAGAAGATAAAGTTTATTTTGAAAAATGGCACAAGTGGTATGAATGGCTGAATGGTATTGTTTAAAAGTGAAAAAATGTTTTTGTTTTGCCTTTATTTCTATGTATTTGTTATGGGAAAGACAATACTCTGTAATAAGTTTAAATTATTGCATTGAAGCATCATTGTTGAAATATCTTTAAAAGATTTATGAAAAAAAAGAAAAAAAGAATTGGAGATTTAAAGGAGTGTAGTGGTTAAGTGCGCGGTGTAGTGGTGTAGTGGTTTGGTGTAGTGGTTAAGTGCGCGGACTCTAATCTGGGAGAACCGGGTTTGATTCCCCACTCCTCCACTTGCACCTGGCTGGATGACCTTGGGCAAGCCATAGCTCTGTGCCAGCTGTTCCCTCAAGGACAGCTTGGGAAAGAGCTCTCTCAGCCCCACCTACCTCACAGGGTGTCTGTTGTGGGGAGGGGAAGGGAAAGGAGTTTGTAAACCGCTCTGAGACTCCCTTGGGGAGTGAAGGGCGGGGTATAAATCCAATCTCTTCTTCTTCTTCTTCTTCAATCCCCACCCCCCACCCCCCAATCTTCTGGCTTAAGTCTATTCGAAAGATCTTTTTGCCAATTCTTTTGGAACGGTAAAATTTCAGAACTAATACTTGTCAATAGAATTTTATAAAGAAATGAGGCCTCTTGTTTACAATCTGTATTCCTCTCCTTTGAGAGTTCTGTAAACTTGTAATAGCCACTGGCTATTTACAATAAACTGAACTGTAGTATCTCTCTAACATTCAGCTGTACCTAGCTATGGAACCATAGCTTTGCTGGTGCTGTTGAAATTGCAGTGAGATCTGAGGGACTAGGGGGGAGTTCACTGAGGAGATTTGCAGTGATAGTGGTTTGTAACTTCACTGCCCCTTCCTTCCTTCTGTGACCAGTGGACGGCATGATGCAAAATGCAACACATTATTTAAGGTGCATAAGTTATAGCAATATAGAATGCAGCTTTTTTGAAGGGGGGATTTGTTGTTCTTCTCTTGGGTAGTAACTCATTCTCCCTCTCCATCCTGGTCCCACTGGTGGTGGTGGGAAGTGCTGTCAAGTTGCAGCTGACTCATGGTGACCCCATAGGGTTTTCCAGGCAAGAAACTAACAGAGGTGGTTTGTGACCTTGAACTTCTGTAGCGTCTCCTGTCCAAGTACCAACCAGGGCTGACCCTGCTTCGCTTCCAACACAAGGTTGGGCTAGCCTGGACCGCCCAGGTCGGGATCTCCCAGACACCCCCTGCCCGTTAGTTCCAAGTATGTCCAAACATATTCTAAAAATCCCCAAGATTTCATTCTAAAAATCTTCAAGATTTCAAACTGTATTTTACCCTTACTTTATTGTTGTTTTTATCACCTTATGGCTTTAAGTCTATACTAATTGCTGGCTTTGGCCGTGAATAAAATTCATTATATGCAAACAAGTCTATATGAGCAGTGCTTCAGTATTTCCTTGCATTAGGAAATGCTGCCCGGACTTATCTAATCTTGAGTTATGCCATTGTTTCAGATCTGAATATGGTATAGTATAGTTTAGCTTAATGTAATTTCAATTTCCATTAAGTTGCCTACCTTTTGGAGCCAGGGTGGCTAATCAGAAGTAATAATTGCAAGCTGAAATGTAAATAACTTTGCTAGGGAGACTTGGCACACCCTCCTTTCATCCCCTGGCCTTCTCCTTCCTGTCTTCTCTCTTCCATAAATTGTCAGTAGTCTTAGGAGCAACCATTGTTTTGGTCAGCCCTATATGGTCAGGGGCTGCCTACTTGAGGGACCGAGTTTCCCCATGTGTGCCCCAGAGGGTACTGAGGTCAAGCTCACAACACCGCTTGACTCTCCCCAGTCCGAGGGACGTTCGGCTGGCCTGCAGTAGGACCAGGGCTTTCTCAGTGGCGGCCCCATACTGGTGGAATGAGCTCCCAGATGACATCAGGGTCCTGTGGGATTTATTACAGTTCCGCAGGGCCTGCAAGACGGAGCTCTTCCGCCAGGCTTTTGATTAGGAGCTGCCACCGGGGACATTGCAGGATAACATTGCCCTGGATCCACGGGCCAAACCTTTTGCTGCCGCTTTTTCACCAGGAGAACGCAGATTGCCGCCAGTATTATTATGTGTGCTGTTTTAACACTGTAGCTTGTTTTTATGGTTTAAACCTGTAAACCACCTTGATGGTATTGTATGCTGTAAGCCGCCTTGAGCCAGCTCGATGGAAAAGCGGGATAAAAATGCAAATAATAAATAAATAAATTGTTTTGTAATCAGAATTCACGGCCTCAGTGTGTGTTTTCTTTCCCCCTGCCTTTTTGAATAATGATTTTTTTTTTTAAAAAAAGGCATTGGTCTTCCAAGCAGTTGCTTGCTCAGTAAACTGGAATGTCCATTCTGGCCTGTTGCCTTGTTCCTTTCCCAGTGCTGTCTAGGATGACAATTCCAGAGGGGTGGCTGAGTCCGCCTGTTGCATCAAGCAAAAGTAAGCAGGAGTCTTATGTAACCTTAAAGACAAACAGTATCCTTTATTCCAGCGTAAGCTTTTGTGGACTAGAGCACATTTCTTCAAGTGCAGTGTGTGGATCTTCACGCTGCATTTATGTAGGAAGCATTTAAAACAAAAGATATGGCTCCAAGATGGAGAAGGTTAAATAACAAGGAATTATTTAAAACATTCAGATTTAAGCAAGGCCAGTGCAGGCTGTTTGCTCATTCTGCTAAGCTAGTCCACAGCTGTAGTGGATGGGGGATGTTCAGTTGGGCTAAAAGCTAACTAAGAGATGAATCCCAAAATCTCAAGCCTTTCACCAATACATGCTCAAGCGCTACAGATCTTCCCTAGCCTATCTTAAGAGCAACTTTATGCCGCTAGGTTTCTGCTGTTTTTTGTAAAATATTCATCTCCTGTCTGTTCCCTGGTGTAGAGGAATTCTATGACCACCATGGTTGTGATTGCTGACCGGACTTTTCTCTCATCTTATCTTATGCATTGAGGTCATGGCAGACTGACTTGTAGGGTCCCTGCGATGCATTTTAAAAAGCATTATAAAACACCATTTTTTAAAAAAAACCCCAGGTAATATCTGCAAAGGGCTCTCCCCCACCCCATCCCAACATCTTGCTCAGTAGGTAGCCGTTCCATAATTATTTTCAATGACCTCGGGATTTACAGTTCTTAATAGTCGCTGCAAATTGGACTCTTGGCTCATAGTAGGTAAACATTATCTAGTGTGAGTGGGATAATTAAGCCTCCGGGACACATTACCGCAGATCACGTGCAGAAGGCTTAGACTGAGCTGGACAGAAATTCATAGGAGGCTAGGAAATAGCGAAGCCTGTTGCTAAAACCAAAATCAGGGAGTCAGCCCTTGAAACTCTAGACCAGATTTTCTTTTCTTCTCCCTCTTTTTATTTTTATTTTTTTTTAAAAACCTCATGAGGAAGAGGAGGAGGAAGAAACATTAGTGTTAGAAGCATCATGCTGATTGCGTCTTGAGTGTAATTAACTGGTTTTATTTATTTGTTTTGTATATATTGCATTTGTATCCCACCCTTCCCGCAAGCGGGCTCAGGGCAGGTAACATCAACATTTCATCAACGTTACAGTCAGTTGTCAAATATTATGTCAAACATTCAATTTAAAACAAATTTAGATTAAAATGAAGTTTTTACATAGCCCTTTACAGTTGACAAAAGTAGATACCACTGTATTTGCGTTGAGAGGAGCAGAATCATAGCCATCGGCCTGCCACTAACATCAGCATGTTCAGCTGAATGTCTCCCACGCTCCCCGCAGACATCTGGGTGAGATAAACACACTGATGTCAGTGGGCGGAGCCAGTGGGCTGTGTCTGATTTTTTCAGGGCAGGGTTGTCTGGCTTTGAATGACAATAGCACATAAAGATATTGACTGATGATGGAATGGAAGGGGGAGAGCATAGCTCAGTAACCGAGCATCTGCTTTACATGGAGAAGGTCCTGGTCATCTCCAGTTCAAGAAGAAGAGAAGAGTTGGTTTTTATACCCTGCTTTTCTTTACCCTGAGGAGTCTCAAAGCAGCTTGCAGTTGCCTTCCCTTCCTCACCCCACAGTCGTCAGCTTGTGAGGTAGATGGAGCTGAGAGAGTTCTAAGAGAACTGTGCCTGGCCCAAGGTCACCCACCAGCCTTCATGTGGAAGAGTAGGGAAACAAACCCAGTTCTCCAGATTAGAGTCCACCACTCTTACTACACCACACTGGCTCTCAAGGACCTCAGGTAGCAGGCGATGTGAAAAACCTGCAATCCTGGAGAGCTGCTGCTAGTCACAGTAGGCAGTACAGAACCTGATAGACCCAGATGACAATGTTAAAGAGCAATGAGCCTGGTTATATTTAAACCGAATGAAATTATAACGGAGAATGTCATTCAGATATTGCTCCACTCACTTGCTTCAGCACGCTGTTGTTCCGTGACTGAGTGTCCAGACCTTCCCCTGCTCTAATTGCAGACCCTGCATGATCGCCATTAAAAATAAAATAAAATAAAATTGCCGCATGCACATAAGCAGACGAACAAAAGAGCCTCCCCCCCACTCGGGCACACATGCGCATTGGTGATACACATGTGCAAAATATGTTTTTTTTAAAAGGCAGTAGTTGCAGTCTTGGTGCGCAAGATCGCGATCAGACCTTCGGGAAATCTGCTCCAAAACTGCATGGATCATCGGTCACCGGACTTTCTCAGGTATCAAAAAAACACAGAGAATAGTGGTGGTGGGGGGAACGGGAGGCAGATGACTGGGGCATGACAGACAGATGTTGCTGTCTGATCATGCACTTTAAATCTGTAAGGGAACAGCAAGGGGAGCGGATAAAACTGCGCGTCTGAACGCACCCCCAGGGTCTGCCTCAGGATCAGATGGCTTCAAGTGTTCAACTTCCCATATACTCAATAAAATGAGCACTTTCCAAGCTGATGGTCTGTGTCAAAATACTTCTGCAGAGCATCATTAATTCCAGTAGAAATGAGGATGTATGAGAAACCGTGGGGGTGAAGCAGGTTTTCCTTTTGGTTAGTTTTGAAAAACATCTTGACAAATGAGCTGGCTGCATCTCTTTTGCTACTTCCTGTGTTTGTTCTGCCTTCTTCTTGTCTCTCTCTCCCCCCCCCTTTCAACTGTCTTCTTGGCTATAGACCAGAGAAATCCTGTTGAGTTGAAAAGCTCGGAATTTTTTCATCGTTGAAGTCTGCCTAGGCTTAACCATGTCAAAGTCTGTATGGCTGTGATTTCCAGAGGAAGTTACAGGGAAAATAAACAGGAGTTGTGTGGCACCTAAAAGACCGTCAAAGTTTTACTTCTACCATAAGCTTTTGTGGCCTAGATCCTGCTTTGTTAGTGCTGTACAGGATTGGATCCCTTGGTGATAGAGGAAGTCTCCTTTTCTGTTGCCAGGGCATTGATTGTATGTAGCCACTACAAAAACTGGCTGCTCACTCCTCCAATGGCCAGGAGGATTGTCCAGGTGTTAGGATTTTGGTCTCAGCTGACCATGGGTCCTGCTCATTGTATATCATAGTAGCCTTCCATTACCCATTTTCTTGCATTACTGAGGATATTACTGAGGCTGTGTGCCTTTCATTAATGCTTAATGTGCTCCAATATTGTGTCTTTTCTCCAATATTATCAGCACCAGCCACAACGATAATTCCAAGTCAGTGGTCATATTGCACTTTCTTGTGTCTTGTCTCCCCCCCCCCCCCCCGCTTTTATGTGGAAACATCATGTATGTTAGGATATTTAGCCAGGTACTTAGCCACCTGTCCAGAATTTCACAGCAGGAGATGGTCTGTTGCCCCTTACTTGCTTAGCGGATAAGTGGGATGTGAAAGCTGTACAATTTAGAGTTGCTCATACACAAGGAAATCCATTTTCCTGAGCCTTCCCCCCAAGTCTCCCCCCCACACACACTGGGCCCCTGCTCGTGTCCCTTTCAGCACAAAGAGGGAGACCTAGAACCTTTCTCCCTGCTTCTTCTGGAAGAGGCAAGGATTCAGTAGCAGCTGTTCCTGGAGCGGAGTTATTTCTTTGCCACATGGGCTAATGGTGGTTGCTAGTGAAGCAAATAAAACACACACATATGGTATTTTGCTTTTATGGTGTCAAGGATTCATAGCCTGAGTGGGCACGGGGCAGATGTGCGAAAGATGTGGCTCTGTTGAGGGCAGAAAGGTGGGAGTAGACATTTTGCAAATAAATATTGCTGAGAGTTTGGTTTCAAGTGAGATGCTGGGCTTGTGCAATGCTTGTCCCCAGATGTTTCAATTTAAAGAGCTAAAGGCTTGAAGTCTTGGGGAGGGTAGGAAGAGAAACTGCACGGAGGGCAGCCTCCACAAAGTCTTATGGGCAGGGCTTCCATTCTTAGGGCGGGATACAAAGTAAAAATAATCTCGCCATGTGTGCTTTCTCCCTCCTGTCCCTCTTGCTCCCTTGCAGAAGGAAAGGAACGGGGAGAGAACTGCCTCAGCCAGTTCCATTCTTTGCCTGGCTCGGTTGAATGCAGTGAGGTGGGTGAGGAACTTTCTGTCTGTGCAAGAGGGACAAAGAAAAGGCAAGTCTGTCCAGTTGACACATGGAGTTAGAACAAGCCCTTGTTTAAGATTGGCTTCCCTTCTGGAGGCAGCACGTGGAACTGTCCTCCCCATATCTCAGAAGGCGTGCTCTCTCTCTCTCTCTGTATATATCGATTACAGTCACTCTGTTGTGGATTTTGCCATACAGTACTTGGCTGTTGCTCCCTTCCTGTAAGCCTGAGAGAAACAGTCCCACCCACTACCTTCAGAGTGCCATCTTGGCTTGTTTCCCCCCTTTTTTTTTTGCAAGGTGTGGAATTTAATCCTTCATGCAGAAGGTTGCCTTGCTGCGGTGTCCGGAGACAATTCTTGTTGACCCCAGATGCCTGAATACTTGCAGGCCTGCATGCTAGAGATAAAATTGTGGAGAGGGATTCTAGATTAAGAAAGACTGTTTGGTTCCTGAAACTATAATAGATGCTGCCACTTTGTCTTGATCTTTTTTTTTTTAACCTTACTAAGGATTGGGAACATGTCCCCCCCCCCCCCCCCCCCGCCCCAATATTCAGAGCAAAGTTGAGGATCCCAGAGTTTGCAAATAAACTCTGTGTATTTATTTATTTATAAATAAGATTTTATGAATCGCCCAGTCCCTGATTACTCAGGGCTCTGGATGATGAACCACAAATAGAGTATTGAGCAATATAATGTCGATTTATGAGCTGAGCCATACTCCCCAGTAAAGCCCTAAAAGAGTGATTCACTGCAATGGTTATAATCTTGGTCCTTTCAAATGTTTGTTTCGTAGTCCGCTGAAGTCCTTGCGGGGAGGGCGGGATATAAATCGCAAAATAAAATAAAAAAAAATAAAGTGTTATGTAGGGGAAATAGCGGGAGAGCGGAGTTTTCATCCCTCAATCCTGGAATGAATGGGACTGACAGTGAACATGGGGAAGCCATGCACGTGGCCAACCCCTTCACTTGCCAGGAAGTGAGAATTAAATTCTGTAGATTTCTCAGAAAGCTTAAGTAATAAAGGAAAATGCATTAGCCGAAGTGAATTGCATAAAATTGCACATGATGGCCACTGTCTGTCTTGACAAGATTTGGCAGGTTATAGCATCCTGTGCTAAGTAAAATGTGATGAGGGCAGATCCTTTAAGTCATATGTAAACTGATTAAAGTAATCCAATTTGCTTTTTGTGAGTTGATGCATAGATGGTGGAGCTTTGTGAAAAGCTGTGCACGGTGTAGCCAAGCATCTTTTGGCATTTCTTTTCAGTAGGAACAAATCTACCATATTGTCACTGGGTTGTATACATGTTAAACACATTTTATTTTCTAGGTGAATCAGTATCGGGGGAAGGGGGAAGAACATAAGTCTTATGAGTTAAATTTTAAGACAACTTTGAAATTAACGTGCACAGCCTACAGTAACACTCTTAATGAATAACAACAACAAAAAACATTGTATACCTCAGTACACAACACAAGGTTCCTCTTCCAGAAATCTAAATTAGGTTGCATAAAGTTACGTCCTCCAGTCCCACTCAGTGCTGTAGGCAGGACTGACTCCATGTTTTTTGGGTGGCGGTGGTTTTTTACACAAATTCTCCCTTTCCCTTGAAGGAGTCATTGGAACATGATTCCTTTGGGCCTTTTAAAGCCCATTGGCAGGACAGGGGAAAAATGGTGAAAGAGCTATGCTTCCTTATGTAGTTCTTCTCTCAGGGTACAGGAGACAGTCTCAGAGTCTCTTGAACCATCACAGGGACCTCTGGATTGATCGCCCTTTGGCTTCCTTAGGTTTCTCTGCCCCAGGAGCTCTTCCTCTCTACTGTTAACTGTGATGGTTGTCATAGCAAAATCCTGGGTATAGCACTATGGAGGCTGCATGTTTAGCAGTATTCCCCACAGCAGTGAGGAATTTCCTGATCAGCTGGCAGCTCCAGCTCTTTGCCGCAAACAGCCAGATAAGCGCTAAGTTATAAGTCTGGAGTAAAATCTTGAAACCCCAGCCAAATAACACTTCAGGTCTGTAATCCCCCCCCCCCAAAAAAAAACAAGTTGCAGCTGACTTACGTCAACCTGTAGGTTTTTTCAAGGCAAGAGATGTTCAGAGGTGGTTTGTCATTGCCTGTCCCTGTGTAGCAACACTGTTATTCCTTGGTGGTCTCCCATTCAAGTATCGGCCAGGGCTGACCCTGCTTAGCTTCCAAGATCTGGGCCACTAGATAACAGAAATTCCCTTCATGTGCTAAGAGGCATACTGATGTCTGTGAGAAATGTGCAAAGCATAAATCATATGGTCCTTGAAGCCTAGCCTCAACTTTCATCTTCAGTGAATCTTTAGGAGAGTTTTGTTTGCAATGCAAGCCAAATCTTCTTGGAAGTAAGGAACTTACTGGCAGCAGTCTGGCTAATGTCTGTGTAAGACCTGCTGATTTCAATTAGGAAGGCACAGGCATAATTGGATATAGGTTTACAGATATATTTTAGTGTTGTACAGTGGGCAGCAGTTCAAGTTACAGAAGATGGCGATGCTGTAATTCTAACTATTTTGAAATTACCGAGTTTTAAATAGTTAGAGAACAGCAAATTTCAACAGTGTTTCAGTACAGCTGTCTGACCTTATTGTTGGCTGAGGATAAGTTGCTATTTATTAATTTTTGTAAAGGCTCTACCTTTCACTTGCGGCTTAAGGCAGTTTACAGTTCCAAATTTGAGAACATTCAAAGTACAATAAAATACCAATTAACCTCCCCTTCCAAGAAAATACCTGCAGCTTACATCTTGTTAAAAGCCCTAGGAAGTAAAATTGCCTCGCAGCATATTCTAATGACTCTGAAAGTACCACACACAATTTCAAGTAGAAGGTAACTTGTTCAATTCAGTGCCATGTTGTGATGCAAGCCGTGGGCTACAATGGGTTTAAAAGGGGTGGGTGGGTTGGTTTAGCAGCCCGAATAGTCCAGGCTAGCCTTGGACTCGTAAGACCTCGGAAGCTAAGCAGGGTTGTCTATGGTTAATTCATGGATGGGAGACCTTAAGAGTTGCTGTGCAGAGGAAGGCATTGGCACACGTCAATGAGCTGTGGTGACTTGATGGCATTTAATTATTATTGCTGGGTAGGTATACGAAGGGTAGCTATATCGCTTGCCTATAGGCCATAATAGCTGAAAGAAGCCTCCTAGGTTCTAACGGAGAATGCCCTTGCTTGTCAGATGTTAGAAAGTTGCCAGCAGGTGAGGCTTGTTGTGTGACATGTTACGAGCTTTCTTGATGTGTCTCATTGGCCACTGCTAGAAACAGGATACTGGATGATTTGAACTGTTGGTCTGATCCAGCATGGCTATTCTTATTTTCTGTTTGTATTCCTTGTGACATGTATCCCTATCAGTATCTTGTAGTACCTGAGGCTCAAGCACATACGCCTCCTAAGATGCAAGCATCTCAAATGTATGAAGCTCCTTTATAGGGGGTTATCTGGCTCAGTACAGTTCTCTGTGATTGACACTGGCTCCCTGCAGTCTCTGGAAGAGGTTTTCCTGTCCAGTTTTATCAATCTGAAACTCTTTTTTAATTGCTGAGGACTGAAGCTGGGATGATTGTCATGCATAGCACGGGTTCTGTTGCTTAATTCCCACAACCACGTGTGAATGGTCCATCCGATGTAATCTTGGGAGACAGAATGTTTTTAATGGGTGATTAGCATATTCTGAAGCCTGATTTCAAAACCAAGCATGTGGGGGGAAAGCCCACATGAACAAACTGTGTGTCTCACTTGACCTTGTGTCTTAAACCAGATTACTGGCTCTTTCAGGTGTAACTCTGGAATGGTGCCCACATGGGTCAGAGAGCACTGGCATGCTAATTCTGAATGGGCAGGCAAGGTGATACAGTTTACATGTGATACTGGGTGCCTAGATTTCTTAAGTTTATTTTTAAGCGCGTGCCCAGCACCTAGTTAAATATGGTCTGCAAAAGTGTTGATACCATTGATGTTACCTGACTGAATTGGCTTTATGGGTTGGGAAAAAAAATAATTCATGGGGAAATATTCAGGAATTAAATTCCTATTCCTTTGATGTCAGAAAGCCTTTTTGTTAAACATGAAATCAAATAGTCTCCTGTCTTAAGTTTAAGAGCATAAGAGAAGCCATGTTGGATCAGGCCAATGGCCCATCCAGTCCAACACTCCATGTCACACAGTGGCCAAAACCCAGATGCCATCAGGAGGTCCACCAGTGGGGCCAGACTCCAGAAGCCCTCCCACTGTTGCCCCAATACGGAGCCCTCCCAACTGTTGCCCCAATACAGAGCATCGCTGCCCCAGACAGTGTTCCATCTATACCTTGTGGCTAGTAGCCACTGATGGACTTCGACTCTATATGTTTATCAAATCCCCTCTTGAAGCTGTCTTTGCTTGAAGCTGTCACCACTTCCTGTGGCAGTGAATTCCACATGTTAATTATTCTTTGGGTGAAGAAGTACTTCCTTTTATCTGTTCAAAACCTACTGCTCATTAATTTCATTGAGTGCCCGTGAGTTCTTGTATTGTGAGAAAGGGAGAAAAGTACTTCTTTCTCTACCTTCTCTGTCCCATACATAATTTTGTAAACCTCTATCATGTCACCCTCAGTCATCGTTTCTCCAAGCTAAAAAGCCCCAACCTCTTTAACCTTTTTTCATAGGGAAAGTGTTCCATACTCTTAATCATTTTATTTGCCCTTTTCTGCACTTTTTCCCATGCTATAATATCTTTTTTGAAGTGCAGTGACCAGAACTGTACACAGTATTCCAAATGAGGCTGCAGCGTAAATTTATACAGGGGCATTATGATACTGGCTGATTTGTTTTCAGTCCCCTTCCTAATAATCCCCAGGATATCATTTGCCTTTTTTTTTTTTTTTTTGTATTTTTGCATTTGTGTGTGTGTGTGCCTGGAAGTCATGGCAACTTGTGGTGACTCCTGCTAGGACATGGAGGATGCTCAGAGAAGTGGCTTGATAGGCTGCCTATGCCTCCTGACCCTGGTATTCTATGGAGGTCTCTCATCCAAATACTTGCCATGGTTGGCCCTGCTTAGGACCAAGTCCAGGATTGCCTCTCCCCTGGTAGTTTCTGTGACCATCTGCTCCATGGTACAGTCATTGAGAGTATCTGGAAACCCAATCTCTTTTTCCTGGGTAGTTAAAATCACCTATTGTGACAGTTATTTCATCTTGCTGCTTTTCTTAATTCTTTTGCTATTTTTAAATCATCTTCTAACCTTTAATCTGGTGGGCAATAAACTCCCAGAGTTCGGGCACATTATTTCCATCCATAGCGTTTCTGTAAGTGAATCTATTTCTCTTACATTCTCAGTTTTACTGGACTGTATACTGTCTCTGACATACAGAGCTACTCTACCTCCAACCCTTCCCTCCCTATCATCTATATACTAATAGCCAAGAGGCCACCCCCGTGTGGCTATCTAAATCCATGTGGGGGGCACTTGGGGGGGGCAGGGAGATTTTTCTGCACACTTGGGGAACTCCACTCGTGTGAAGAAAAATCCTAAAAGTAAAAAAAAAAAACTTTCAGGGGGATATTTAAATCCCCGCAGGAGTCGGTGTGTGTGTGTGTGTGTGGGAAATCAGTGGCCCGAGTGGGGCCTCGCCGTGGGAGCCAGGGGTGGGGGGGAAATCGGCGGCCAGAGTGGGGCCTCACCGCAGGAGTCAGGGGTGGGTGGATGGGAATCAGCGGCCCAAATAGGGCCTCACCGCAGGAGTCGGGGGGTGGGGGGGAAATCAGAGGGCCGAGCGGGGCCTCACCACAAGAGTCAGGGAGGAATGGAAGGATTGGCAGCCCGGGCGTTGCCTTCGCTGCCCAGGGGGAGTGGGGAGGAAGGCTTACCTGTGGCTGCTTCCTCCTCCACATGGAGCTCCTCCCCCCCCCCCCCGGGAGTACCGCAGGTCCCACCTCTTGTTCCAATATTTATATCCAGGAACCACCCTATCCCACTGATTTTTCTCATCCCACCAAGTTTTTGAAATGCCTGCAGTGTCTATGACACTAAGCATTCTAGCTCCCCCGTTTTACCTTGGACACTTCTAGCATTTGTTTATAAACATCTATACTTTCTCAGACATGTTAGGCCTGCAACCTTCCTTCTGTGGCCTCTAGACCTTGCCAGTGGCCACCCCTAATCTATTTCCCTGTAGAACAGTAACAGCCACCCCTTCATCTCTTTGAGATGAGATGAGCCATCCTGAACCAGAGATTTTTCATCTCCTGTCAGCTTTCCACCAAGATTTAGTTTAAAAACTGCTCTGCCACCTTTTTGATTTTAACTGCCAGCAGCCTGGTTTCTTCTTGGGACAAATGGAGGCCATCTCTTTTGTACAGGTCCTGCTTGTTGCAAAAAGCATCTGAGTGCCTACAAACTTAAACCCTTCCTTCCTATACCATCATCTCATCCATGCACTGAGACTCCTAATTTGTGTCCGTGTAGCTGTCCCTGCACGTGGAACAGGCAGCACTTCTGAGAAGGCTACCTTAGAGGTTCTGGCCTTGAGTCTCCTGCCTAGCAGCCTAATTTTTTCCTCCAGGACCACAGGACTACATTTCCCCATATTGTTGGTAGCAATATGTACCACAACCACTGGCTCCTCCCCAGCACTGTTTGCCAGCCTATTTAGACCACATATAACGTGTGCTACCTTTGCACCAGGCAGTCAAGTCACTACGTGGTCAGTACGCAGGTTCACCACCCATCTATCTACTTGCCTAAGGATTGAATCGCCAACTACCAAGAGCCCCCCCCCCGCCCAGGGATGGTTCCTTGGTGTGAAAGGATACCTGTTCACCAACTGTAGAAGGGGTCCCTTCTGAGGGAACGTTCCCCCTTTCATCAGCACAGCGCCCTGTTCCCCCTTGACCCTCATGTTCCCTGACAGCAGCAGGGCTGCCATTCTTGGAGTGGGACACATCTAACAAGTCTCTGCAAGTCTTATCTCTGTGCCTAACTGACAGTCTCTGCTTCTTCAGAGCAGTCACTTTGGCCTTGAGGCTGCAAATTCGTTCCCTGAGAATGAGGAGGTCCTTGCACTGAGCACACACCCATGAGTTCTGTTCAGCTGGCAGATAGTTGTACATGCTATGCTCAGTGCGATACATTGGATAGCCCCCAATCCCCTGCTGGCATTGTACCTTCAGAATTGTTTTTGTTTTTTAATCCCCCCCTTTTTATAAATTTACTAATTATGTGGATTTGTTTGTGGAAAGTCTGCTTACCCTATTTGGGACGTGGAGAGACCAGTTCCCTGGCTTTCACCCTGCTGCTGAACTTGCATGTCAGCTAAACTTGCCTGTTTATTCCCTTGTTCCAGACACCTTGTCGCTGGAGCTGAGACACTTTTTCAGTGGAGTGGGCCTGCTACCTCTCAGTTTCAAACTTATATTCTTAGCTAGGCAGTCCTGAATGTCTATGGCTGCTTTTTAAAGAAAAAAATGTTCTTTCTACTTAAATCTTAATTCTTTTACATTAACTTCATGGTCTTAATCCTAACATTCTTTCCTATGCTGTGCTTTTCTTTCTTAACCTTCTTTTAACATTGTTGTCCTCATTCAAAATAAACCCATCTGTGACCAGACCCTTTCCCTTTGGTCTCCGAATCCCTTTTTTGTGCCTTCGACCATGTTGCTTCTCGTATCTGTACCATACTGAAATGGAGTTTTCCCTGTTTGTAAAGCATGTTTTGTTTTTATCATCTCTTTAAGAACCTGCTCTCCAAAGCAATTTCTGCTGCTTTATGGATACTAGGTGATAATAAGATCTTTCTTTTACTGGCTTCTTTGAATACTGCGTGGTTCAGTCATGGGGGTGTTAAAAAAGTAGTAATCAACCTTCTTCTGACATTGCCTGCATTTTGTCTCCAACATGGTGCCTGAGGGTGCCGTGGCACCCACCGACACTTTTCCTGGTAGGGCCGGGGGTCCTGGAGGGCTTCTGAACAATGTGTCTCCAGGTGATTGGTTACTTGGTTGCTCAGGCGATGAGGGCCTAGTCTGTTTAGGCTACAATGCTGGTCTTTATTTTGCCTCAGGTAAAAATAGTAACAGGGCTGCGGTGGCTCAGAGGTTAAGATGCTGAGCTGCAGACCGGAAGGTCTGTAGTTCAGCAGTTTGAGACCCGAGTGCCGCCTGACGGAGTGAGCTCCCATCTCTGGCCCCAGCTCCTGCCAACGTAGCAGTTCGAAAGCAAGAAATCACAAGTGGATAAATAGGTACCACTTCCGTGGGAAGGTAACAGCATTCCGTGCATCTCGGCGTTTAGTCATGCCGGCCACATGACCACGGAAAAACTCTTCGGACAGTGCTGGCTCTTCGGCTTGGAAACGGAGATGAGCACAGCCCCCTAGAGTCAGGTTTGACTGGTTTTCGGGCAAAGGGAAACCTTTACTTTTACCTAAAAATAGTAACACTTGGATTAAAAGCAGAATAGGAGAAATAAACATGGAAGTGGCATTATTTGGACCAACTGCTGCTCTAAAACCGGTGAATGCTGTTGGAGTCACACGGTGTTCTTCTTGCTGAAACTCAGGAATAAAAAAGGAATAGTGTTGTGCCAGGATGTTATGCTGAGGCAGCTTTGAAGACAAATCTGAGTAACAGTCCGGAGACCTCTTTGTACCAAAATGAAGGAAGCTAGTTTCTGCAGACATTTAATTAGATTGCAAGCAGGACATGCTTGCAAGCTTTCAGGTTACATAAAGGTGCCACTAGGGACTGAGCTGTAAATGAGAAATATACATTCCCCCTGGAGATATAGCTACTGCATCTATATAGAGAGATCGGTGTCTCTATTTAGATGCAGTATTCAGGCTTCACAGGGGCCTTGGAAGGCCGAAAATGGGATGGGGGAGGGGAGAGCACTCCATCCAAAACTCTATAGCTGTGTTGCAAAACTGTGACAATTTTGAGAGTGTGATAGTTTCAGAGTCTACAGAACTCTTTAACTTCAGTTATCGTCTTGCTTGGTGGTTGGCATTTTTCCAGCCAACACAAACACTGTTTTTATTGAAGTAGCATTATAAATGAAGGTTAGTATAAATATCTTGTGGGAAAACCTGGTGTAGGGTGTCAGGAACAGCTGTGGAAATAGATGGTTTGTAGCAGTTGCACAGTGCCACAGACCTATAATCATGTCTTCCTGGCTGCTTCTGCTTTCCCTGTGAACAGAAGAATCTTTCCTTGCCTGCTTTCCTCTCTGCTCTGTTGGCCAAATATGCCAGTGTTTAATAGTGGACAGAAGATCTGGAGATGAGCAAGTTAATGATGCACGGCTGAAGGCGCAAGCTTGCATGAACTGGAGTCCGGAAATACAAAGCTTGGTTGAGGGCCAACTGAGAACTGCATTTCCTGATAAGCTTGCTTCACTTCTCAGATTTAAGATTGCAGGTCTCTCTGTGTGTGGTTTTTTCTTTCCCTTTTAAGCAGCTGAAAAACAAGTCTTCCTGCTTGTGCATTTCAATTTGTCAATAGTAATATTTCCTGCTTTGACAGAAGCACTTTCGTAGCTATGAAGTGGTGCTCTAAAAGGAATTGATGTACTTCCTTCATTACTTTCAGAGCAGTAATGTGTCTGAATTGTTTACTTGTTTCTCTACTAATAATCCTGAAAAGGCAAAAGATGGCTCTTATAGTGTGTGTCCGTCAGCTGTGTGCCAGGATTGTGGTCCTGGAGGACCCAGTACCTATGTAACATTTCCATTGGCTTGGCGATTGAGTGTGTGTGCTTGCTTGAAGAACGATCCCCTCTTTGCCTTTCAAAGCCAGCAGAGTTCAGCACTATGCCTGCATTGTTGCTTATCTGTCTAGTGTGTTTTTACTAAAACTTAGAATGGCTTATGTGGCTCTTTTATCCTCACAACGACCCTGTGAGGAAGATTTGGATGCGAGAGTGTGGCTAGTGGAAGGTTAGCCAGCACACTTCTATGGCAATGTGGGTGTTTTAATTAGGATGTTCCAGGTCCTAGATCCAACACTGTAACCACTACACTATTCTCCCTCTCCCCAGGGTTTAAAAAACAAGCATCAAATCCTGGTTAGCTTCAAACCATGGTTCAAAACTGGCTTGTGTTAGTTAAAGCTGACGGTGGCTAGTATGATTATCCGTGCAGCGTACAAGACCCTGCGGCACATTTTATATAACTGTTAGATTAGAACATTGTATGCACATCAGGTTCAAGTATGGCTTCAGCCCCTCTGTTCCTCCCCCAACAATGCCAAAATTCCAGGAGCTCAGAGGCTTTCAAATCTTGCCAAGTTAGCCATGGCCTTGATATGAATTACAGAGTGCAGAGTTTCTTCCTGGATGTTGGCTCGAGGACAACCATGCATATGCTGCTTTCTCTGTGGGATGTTTGGGTGGAAGAGTTTACTTTATCTACCTTCCCAACTCCCCTAAGGAGAGTTTGTAAGGGATGGGAGCCATGGCTCATTGGTAGAGCATCTTGTTTTGTATGTAGAAGTTCCTAGCTTCATATGTTCATAGGTCTCATAATTAAGTTTTTCTCCGAAGGCCGGTTTTGAAAAGGTTATAGCTTAATTACTCTCTGTCCTTCCCATTGCAATAACTAGTATATATAGTTGTAAGGGTTTTTTTGGGGGGGGGGGCTACTTGTACAGGAGGGAACACCCCCCCACATTGCGGGGAAAGCCCTGAATTCACTCTAGGAGTAAATCTGGCATCTCTCCAAATCAAGAGTGAAAAGATAAGGGAGAGTTATACACGTGTTGTTTCAGTGAATTATAACTTATCTATTGAACTAGTGGCTGAGTTTCTTAAATAAGACCATATGCTTCTAGCTTTTTAGTCTGTCTTCTCTTTGGGTGATAGAAATTTCCAGTTCCATGGTATTGAATTGTGTAACCAAGTAATGAGGTCTTTCTGGGTGATCTAAATGTTTAAAGAGTGTGCTTTCCCTCCATCTCTCTGAACTAAAAAAAATAACAAATCTTTTCCCCTCTCTCTCCTCCCCTCTCCTTCAGGCTCCAGACAAAAGGAAAGCATTAGAAGAGACCAAAGCATACACCACTCAATCTTTAGCCAGTGTTGCTTATCAGATCAATGCACTGGCAAACAATGTGCTCCAACTACTGGACATCCAAGCGTCACAGCTCCGGAGAATGGAGTCCTCAATCAATCATATTTCCCAGGTAATCTTTCTTCAGAGAATCAAGATGTTACGGAGTCACTGTTCCTGGATAAGCCGCAGAGATAACAGAAGTTGACATCAAAGCTGTTACTTTAAACTGCATTTGGGGAATGGGTGGGTGTTAAAAAGACCTGTCTGAGAATTCAGTTACTTTTTACCTACAGTTTTGTATTAAGTAGTAAATTGATATTTTTGATGGTGAGAAATTAAGTGTACTTTCAAAATTCCCCGTATTAGTTAGCTAAGCATGCATTTCATAAAATGTTGAGGGTATACTGGGGTTTGCTACTAGGGATGGGCATTAACCCGGTTTACAAACCCCAGTTCAGCACAAACCCCGGCCAGTTTGGGAGACTGGTTCGTCCCATGAACCCACCCACGAACCTCCCTGTTTTCATGGAGGTTTGTGGCCGGGTTTAGAAGTGAGCTCCAAAGGCATTTAAATGCCTTCAGATCCCATTTCCAAGTTGGGCTGTCCAACTGGAAGTGAGCCCCTTCGGAGCCCACCACCGGGTCGGGCTGGCCCAATTGAGTTCCCAGAGTAAGCTCCAAAGGCCTTTGGAGCTCAGTTGACTGGGTGGCCCGTTTCAACTGAGCTCCCAGAGCGAGCTCTGAAGGCTTTTATAGGCCTTATATGTCCTTATATGGGCAGGATCTGAAGGGCTATAAAAGTCTTCAAAGCTGTCTCTGTAAAACCTGAAGAAGGCACCAGAAATGAGATTACACCGGTTCTTGTAGTCCTTTGTATCTTTGTCATCTTCAAGGGTTCTTTGTTGACTCATAGCCCTGAGGGGCACATGTTGTATTTTCGATGTAATTTAGTTTTGTATCACATTGAGTTTACTTTATACTTAACATAAAATACCACACATAAGTGATTGCAAAAAGTATTAATATAAAATAGAAAAAGAGTTTATGCTTTATATATAGCTAAATACATGGTGCTGCAGATTTGATATCTTAACCTAAATACACCATGGTCAACGCTCCGAGCCTCTGAGCTGTGGAGTCTTGTGAGCAAAAATTCTGCTTTTTGAGCTACTGGCATTAAAGTTGTGAGCGAGCAATTTGTTTAAATTAGTTTGCTCTGGAGCCATCCTCCCTGAGCTAAGTCAAAAATGTGTGAGCTAGAGGCTAAAAAGCTGTGAGGTAGCTCACACTAACCCAGCTTAGAGGGAACACTGACTGTGGTCCTCTTGTTGTGTTGTACACTATTTTGGGAGTGGCAAGGCAGGGTGAAGGCATAATTTGTGTGCCACGCCACCACTTCTAGGTGTTTTCATTCAAATTCTGGAGCTCTCATGACAGCCAAAGCTTGCCCCCTGCTTTGCTACTGTCTACCAGCTATGGTAATGGGAAGAGGTGAGTACTCTCATGTGCTCACAGAGGTATATTTGGTTTCTGAATCACATGTTGCTGCACCCTGCTTTAAACCCTTGTTTTTCCTTGAAAACTCAAGAGATTATTTTAATAGTACTTGGTGAGGATTTGACACTTGATATGGTTTGTTGTCAAGGGGGGAAGCATCTTGTGGCTCCTTAAAAGCTAACAGCTGAATTATGGCATAACCTTTTGTGGACCATCACTCATTTTATCAGATTCATGCAGTGTTACCCTCATTTGGCATTCAGGTAAATACATACATGCATATGCACACACTCTCTCATATAGTGTTCTTTATTCCTGTGATGCTAAAAGGCCATAATGCAGAAGGTACTGTGATGGATACTCTCCTGTTCTTTATCAGGAGGGGCTAGACTAGATTACTGCAATGCATTCTAGGTAGGGCTGCCATTGAAGACTGCCCAGAAGTAACAGTTGATACAGAATGTTGACCATTCTGGCCCAAAGCAGGGCCTTATAAGATGACCAGAGTGGATGGGTAGGTTAACATATGCGAGAAGGCCAACCAGAACTAGAGACCTGCAAATATTTGATTAGTAAGTTCAATTTCCCACTGTAGTTCCTAGCCAAGAATACACCTCAAATTGCTTCCCCTGTCATAAGGCAGGTCAGACAGGTGAGTGGGATATGAGCTGAGCTATACAAGAGTCCAAAGTTTAGTTCAGTCCAAACAGTCACAAGCCAGAGATTTGTTACCAGAGGGGTTGTCCAGATAGCACAGTCAGGAAGTTCCAAGGGTCATTCACAGTCCAGAGGTTCACAAGTCAAAGTCCAACAGCTGGTCCAGGGTCACACAAGTAAGGCAGGTTTAAGAGCTGTGGTTGCTGAGTCTATCAAGATGACTTGTTGCTGTCCCCACCTACAGGCTCCCAGAGCTGGTTTTTGTAGGCACTTCCTAACAAGCCCTTGTTAGCAGCCAGCTGCCTTGAAGTAACTCTGCAGCTATTCCAAGCTGTCATCAGCCAGCAGCTGGCGATGGGCCATGAGACTTGCACTTCTGAGCCTCTGTCTTTGGTGCTTAAAGGGTGGAGGTGAGCATGGTGGGCTAGTCTCCAACTGAGGATCACCTGCTGCATCACCTGCTGGGTGCTGGTGACTCTGAGTCAGCTGCTTATTGTGAGCTTTGATGAGCTTGCAACTCTTCTTCTGTGGCTCAGGGCTGTCTACATGAAGTGTCTCTCCTCCCAAGGAGTCCCTGCTGCTGAGCTGCTCTGAGACTCCTTCGGGTAGTGAAGGGTGGGGTATAAATCCAATACCTTCTTCTTCTTCCTCTTTCTCCTCCTCTTCCTCTGTCAGTGAGGAAACATGGAGTGTTCTGTGCTGCAGATAGCTCATCATCATGGGCAGGACCTGTAAAGGTGTGTTGGATCAGTCATGGAACTATATGGTTGAAGGAAGCTTTAGGCATGGGAAACAGAGCTCTTAAATACAGCTGGTCATTGGCAGACTGCCATCAGTTTGGTAGACACTGATAGCCAGTCCTGGACCTCCACTGCTGGAACATGTTATGTGACATGAAGAGTACTTTCCTTGTTGTAGGGTAGCCCAGTGAGTTCCTCATCTCTGCAAGACAACCACTTCTCCCTTTCTAATCCTGATAGAGTAAGATGAGCAGCCAGTTTAAAAGGGGAAGATTAGCACAGAAAATCTCTTCTAAGCACAGAAAGATTGGCAAATAAGTGAAAATACATAACATAGAAACAAAATGAAAACCCAGTTTCTGAATCACCTAATTTATAAGGCTTTAGTAATCATTGTGTTTCCCTTGTGGGGTTGGTCAAGAACTCCATGGCTGAAAGCTAATGGAACTGGCAGAGAGAATGCTGACAAAGGACCCCCTTTTGTGGGTCCTTGTTTCAGGAGTTTCAAGGGCAGAAGGGAGTACTTATTTGATTGGGGAGGGGGGCACTTAACACAAACATTCTCTCCAAAAAGGCCCAGATTAATAAATTGTTTCCCCTGGATCCTATGGGATCTTTGTTGTGGTCTCTGTGCAGTCCCACACACGGGTTGGGCGCCTGCACACGACCTTGACCGGAGAACACTCCAGAGCTTGCCTTATAAAGCCTTATGTATAACCTTATGTATGGTGTTTTCCTACAGGTGTTACAGGATCCCATGTTAGGCTTCTTTTCACAAGCTGAGTCAGCTCCCATACTCCTGAGGAGTACCAATGCCCAGATCCTGTGGTGACTTATCTGTCTCTCCTACCATTTCTTTAGCAGAGGGAAGGACTTCTGCTCCTGGTCCATATCTCAGCCCTAGCCCCTTGCCTCCTCTGCTCCTAGGGTCCTTCGGGAGGCAGTGGTGGGTCTGGTCATGGGAGCAGGGTCCATGCTGAGACCTCTAGGCCAGAAGGTCCCACTGGCTCTAGAGACGATGGTAGTGTAGACCAGGGTCCCTTTGGGGAGGAACCAAAGGTGGGGTTTGGGGGCAAGTGATCCTCCTCCTCTGAGGATTCCTCTTCCCATGTTAATCCAGGGCTGTCCATGACATAGGTTCACCAAGGTTTGGTACCATGTCAAGAGTATCCAGTGGTTAATCTTAAACATGATAACTTTACTTATAATCTGCTTTTAGAGGGTCTTTAATTTTGGGGGGTATTTTCTCTGTAATGACCTTTAAACCTAAAAAGGATAGTGATGTCTTATCAGTGGCATAAGCCTCATTGACTCGTATAAGAACCTGTTGCATCTGGCAGTGTTCAACTTCCCTTTTTTCTCCCAGGTTCATCACTGGTGCAGGGCCGTGATACCCTCATCAAAAAAGCTTGGAGGCTATTTAAAATTACAATCCTAGTGGCTCAGAGAAAATATATACCACGGGTTAGGAAAGGCACCAATAGGTATAGAAAAAAGCCTGCATGGTTATCAGACAAAGTAATGGAAGCTATAAAAGGTAAGAAGGATTCCTTTAAGAAGTGGAAAGCTAGTCTCAGTGAGGCTGATAAAAGGGAACACAGGCTGTGGCAAATAAAATGCAAGTCTGTGATCAGGCAGGCAAAAAGGGAATATGAGGAGCATAGCGCAAAAAATATAAAGACCAACAATAAAAGTTTCTTCAAATACATTAGAAGTAGGAAACCAGCCAGGGAAACAGTGGAGCCCTTGGATGACCAAGGGGTAAAAGGTGTACTGAAGGATGATAGAGAAATGGCTGAGAAGCTGAATGCATTTTTTGCCTCTGTCTTCACTGTGGAAGATGAGAAGTGCTTGCCCACTCCAGAACCACTGATTTCGGGAGGGGTGTTGAAAGACCTGAGTCAGATTGAGGTGACAAGAGAGGAAGTCCTATGACTGATAGACAACTTAAAAACTAATAAATCACCGGGCCCAGATGGCATACATCCGAGAATTCTGAAAGAACTCAAATGTGAATTTGTGGATCTCCTGACAAAAATATGTAATCTTTCCTTAAAATCTGCCTCTATTCCTGAGGACTGGAAGGTAGCAAATGTCACTGCCATCTTTAAAAAGGGTTCCAGAGGAGATCCGGGAAATTACAGGCCAGTCATTCTGACGTCAATACCGGGTAAGTTGGTGGAAACTGTTATTAAGGAAAAAATTAGTAGGCACATTGATGAACAAAATCTCTTGAGGAAGACTCAGCATGGGTTCTGTAAGGGAAGATCTTGTCTTACTAACCTGTTAGTGTTCTTTGAGGGAGTAAACAAACATGTGGACAAGGGGGACCCAATAGATGTTGTTTACCTTGACTTCCAGAAAGCTTTTGATAAAGTCCCTCATTAAAGGCTCCTAAGTAAGCTCAGTAGTCATGGGATAAAAGGACAAGTCCTTTTGTGGATCAAAAACTGGCTAATTAAAAGTAAACAGAGAGTGAGTATAAATGGGCAATTTTCTCAGTAGAGGGAGGTAAGCAGTGGGGTACCGCAGGGATCAGTACTGGGTCCGATGCTTTTTAACTTGTTTATTAATGATTTGGAGTTGGGAGTAAGCAGTGAAGTGGCTAAATTTGCAGATGACACAAAGTTGTTCAGGGTGGTGAGAACCAGGGAGGATTGTGAGGCACTCCAAAGGGATCTGTCGAGGATGGGCGAGTGGGCATCAATGTGGCAAATGGGGTTTAATGTGGCCAAGTGCAAAGTGATGCACATTGGACCCAAAAATCCTAACTATAAATACATGTTGATGGGGTCCAAACTGGCGGAGACTGACCGAGAGAGAGATCTTGGAGTCGTAGTAGATAAAACTCAATGAAAATGTCGAGACAGTGTGCAACTGCAATGAAAAAGGCCAACGCTGTGCTGGGGGTTATTAGGAAGGGAACTGAAAACAAATCAGTCAGTATCATAATGCCTCTGTATAAACCGATGGTGCGACCTCATTTGGAGTACTGTGTACAGTTCTGGTCACCACACCTCAAAAAAGATATTATAGCATTGGAAAAAGTGCAGAAAAGGGCAACTAGAATGATAAAAGGGTTGGAACACTTTCCCTATGAAGAAAGGTTGAAGCGCTTGGGGCTCTTTAGTTTGGAGAAGCAGCGGCTGAGGGGTGACATGATCGAGGTTTATAAGATTATGCATGGGATAGAGCAGGTAGAGAAAGAAGTACTTTTCTCCCTTTCTCACAGTATAAGAACTCGTGGGCACATGATGAAATTGCTGAGCAGTCGGGTTAGAACAGATAAAAGGAAGTACTTCTTCACCCAAAGAGTGATTAACACGCGGAATTCACTGCCACAGGAGGTGGCGGCGGCTACAAGCATGGACGGCTTCAAGAGGGAATTAGATAAACATATGGAGCAGAGGTCCATCAGTGGCTATCAGCCACAAAGTATAGATAGGAACTCTCAGTCTGGGGCAAGTGATGCTCTGTATTTTTGGTGCTTGGGTGGGGGTGGGGCAACAGTGGGAGGGCTTCAGTGTCCTGGCCCCACTGCTGGACCTCCTGAGGGCACCTGGTATTTTTGGTCACTGTGTGACAGAGTGTTGGACTGGATGGGCCACTGGCCTGATCCAACATTGGCTTCTCTTATGTTCTTATGTTCTTAAAACGTTCCTGTTTGATGAATGCTCAGGTTTCTGGGAAGCTGAGAAATAAGTTGTTGGAAATCTTTGACTCAGTACCCCCAGCATTGCAGATGGTAGTGCTTGTATTATTGACACTTCTTGACAAGTCTTGACTTATTAAGACTTTAAAAACCACCATTTCTTAGGAAAAAAGTTAAGATGAAACAAGTTTTATTTTCTTAGTTTGAGAGTTAAAATACACTGAACAGTTTGTTGCAAAATTAGGCATAAATATGTTATGCATATTAAATACCTGTGGCCCAAAGCAGTTTTCAGTTTCCTTTAGATCATTCCTATATGTGTACAACATCTGGCAGGTGGTTTAAAACATAGCCAGTGGTTCCCTTTCCCCCATTCCTGTGCCATCAAGGGACACGAGGACCAGCCCCTTAAGTCTTGGAGCTGTCCATGTTTTTATTTAAGTGCTACTACCAGTGCATTCTTAAAACTGGTTGGATGTTGATGGGTTTTTCTTTAAGCTCTTAAACATATTGTTTAATATTTCACTGGTCTGTTATTAATATTAATTGTGTCATAGTCTGCAATCTCTGCTGGGACAAAAGGTGCAACTCCTTGTTCCATTTAGCTCTTGGTGTGAGCTGAAGGCCCTGCTATGCAGCAGTCAATTGAGTCACCGTTTGCTGAAAGATTGTGAACAATTCGTGTTTTGTAAACCTTTTCGAGATTCTTTAGCAAGGCCACATACCTCTTTTGGAGTGCTGGTGGTTGTGAAAATTAATCCTCATTCTATAAACGACTTCAAGTTTATTTATGAAAGCAATTTTTTGAGAAAGAACCACACATAGCTAAAACAAGATACAAATTATTCAAATCAATCAGACATAGTTTTTCATTACATTTGGGTGTTAAAAAATATGTCTGCTCTTTCTAATTTAAGCGTTTAGTAATTTTAGGTGTGTGTGGTGATTTGGAGCAGGATCTGGTTGTTCAAGGTGGGAACCAGAGACATTTCTATGTAAGATCCCCTGATGAAGCATATAGTGATACGCATAGGGATCTAGAAGATCTGATAAAACTGCTCAACCCTGCACCTTGTTCCTCTTTTCTCCTACCTGGTGATGTAGAGTAGCCACTTTATTTGTATGAATAGGAAACGTACAATCATCAGCTGTACAAAAGCACGTTTGGTCATCTTCTATGCTCTTGGGGTGTATGTGTGTGTGGGGAGGTGGCTTAGTGGTAGCACATCTGCTTTGTATGCAGAATGTGGGGAAGATCTCTATTTGATATCCTGAGGAGCAGTTGCCTGTTAGAATAAATTATACTGACCTTGATAGACCAGTGGTCTGACTCAGGAAAAGAGGGCTTCTTGTGTTCATGTGCCAGTGTTGCAGTATTTCTGAAACAAATAAGTGTATGTAGTCATTTTGAGTATTTTTACAATATTTTTTTGGGAGCCTGTGACTTAAGGCATAGCAAAAATTCTGCATTTCTTTTCTATGCTAACTGACCTCTCCTACTAATCTGTGGCTTCTGAGGGTCCATTGTGGCTCACTCAATGTTTAATGCTCTTGGCAGCCGTCCTGTAAGTACGCCTTGCCGTGCAGTCTATATTCACTACCATGAGGTTAATGCAGGGCTCCTATGCAATGGAATTTCATCTGCATAAATGTTTGTTGGATGGCTTCAATTATCTTTCAGTATCAAAATTCACTTTAAAAGATCAACAGAGTTATTTAAACATGTTTATTAGGTGGTGCTTGAGTTATGGCTTTCAAGCACTTATTTGCAAGGGGTTTATGAAGTCAGATTTATATCTCTCACACAGTTTAGTACGTAGATTATGCCCTTGTGTTGAACAGATTGCAGCTGTTGCTGTTTAAGGTTTACTTCATAAAAGGTATAGATGTGAAGATCAAAGTTTTCAGTCTTTTTGTTCACATAGGACTGGCGTTATCCTTCTATGTCGCTACCATACAGTCATTAACGTGTGAAGATTGTGCAGTGCAAATTAATCTTTTCCCATCAATTATTACTCCTCTTCCGTTCTGCCTTTTACAGCACAGCCAATATGGCTTAAAAGGTTCTTGGACTAGTCCAGTAAGTGTTGTATTTCCAGTACAAAGCTGTTGTTAGACCTCTTTTCAACTGTTTTTCCTGCCAGACCCCCAGTCTGTTGTCTTGAGCTTTCCACTTGAGACGTTGAAGAGGAAATTCATAGAATGACAGCAAAAAGCAAATTCTCCAGAGGCAGTTGTCCATTCACCAAGAACTTCTAAAAGGGAAGGTGACAAAATCACACTCGTGCACCTGGCTGACTCGCTACCGTAGTCTCCTGGGGCTTCTTGAAAAACAAAGACTTGACTAAACCATCTGCAGATGCATCTGTGTGGATGACTTTTCACCTCTGAAAAATGGATGCAGGGAACTGTATCAACTGTTGTAATGTAATACTAATATTTCACATTTTGGTCTGCACTTAATTATATATCTAAGCAGTGGTAACTGTGAAGGGGGGGGGGTTCTATGGAACATTTTTTTGGGTTCCTCAATGGGGAAATCAGTGATGGAGAACAAGCTGGTTTGGAAGATAGCTTGCTGTGCACCTCTATTGATTTCTTCTTCTGTGGCAGAAAAAAAAAGTTTGGAGTGTTCTAGAGGGCTTCATGGTGTCCTGTGATGATTAATAAAGGATTTAGAGAATTGCATAATATTTAACAATGAGTGCTGCTGCCAAAGGTTTGATTAAAAAAAAAACCAAAACCCAGCAAAAGCAACTGCCAGTATTTGTAGCTCTGTTTTGTGTCATTTTGTGATGGATGTACTTAGTTCCTCACCAAATCAAAAGCTGGTTTTGAACAATGAGTTCCTTTAAAAGCACAATACTAGCAACCACCAAATGTTCAGAAATCCTGTCAGGACCAGGACTGAAATAATAAGTAGCTTAATCATCATCAGATGACTGCTATGGTGCCTCCTTTCTGGCATGTTCTGAAGAGACCAGTTTTCCTGGGCTCACCCTGCTGTGCCCCTTCTAAACACAAGAACTAACAAACACATTGAAAATGGTGCTGTTCATCCACTGAGGACTTGTGGAGAATGGCTCCTAGGTGTCCAACAACGATGAATGGTTAGAGTTGGAGGCTTTTAGCTAGCCAGATGACTAAAAGCTGGGGGATGGAGAGGGGGTCCATAACAGCAGTTGAAGTTTATATTTACATGATTTGAGAACTGGCAACATTTTACATAATAATAATATGCAGGATTTAGAAAGTAATTTAGTGCCTGAGTAATTCTCAGTGTATTATCTTGTTAGCTTGGTATTACAGATGTGAAGACAGAAGTTGAGACTAAAGTAGGACCTAGATATGATTGGATATTGCACTGTTGTAATTATTCATGTCCTGGATCTTTTGATTTATGGATCCATTCGGAGAGAGTGGCTTGCTGAAGACCACCTTAGTGAATTCACACCAGCTCCTTTGTAAGTGGTGTGTGTAGGAAAACCTATTATAATTTCCAGTGAAAGTGACAACTAACCTTACATGCTTTGGAAGTTGTATTAGTCCAAGTGACCCTTGGCCAACAGTTGAGTTACCCCTTATTTACTTCATTTCTACCTTGTCATTCTTCCCCCTAGGGACCCATACTGGCTTAAATCATTCTTGCTTCCATTTTATTCTCCTTACAACCCTGTGAGATAAATTGGGCTGTGTGTACAACTAGCTCAAAGGGCACCCAGGATGGCAGAGAATGGATTAGAATCCGGGACTCCCAGATTCTAATCCAACATGCTAACCACAACACTACACTTATTTACTTTAGCAGGAATTTAAACCTGGATTTCTCCCACCTAAGCCTTGTACCCGAACAACGGCACCATACTAACTGATCAGCAGAGGAAGTGGTAATATGACAGAAAAGCAGGCAGCTATCTTATTCATGAGTTCCGTAGTGAATGTAGTTGAAATAGCACACATGTCTGTTTTATTTTGTAGTACCGCATCGAGTTGATAAAAGGGTATCCTTGTATTGAGGCATTTCCATTTCTCTTTTTAAGATTAAAGACTTAGCTGGGCAAGACGAGATCATTGCAAGAAGGTTTCTTTGAGCAGCATGATACTTAAGGAAGATTACAAAGCAAACGATAGAGTCTTGATGTTGAAGAGTAAGCAATTCTCACCCAGCTAGAAAATGGTGGCTCTTCTAATTAGAGCACTCTAACAGAGGTTCCTTTGCTACTCAAGTATTTAATAGGCTTGGAAACTTATGATATAATTATGCCTTCTCTGACCTCTGCGATTTAGAATCCTAGTGTTTATTTCTCCATCTGAGGTTATTTGTAATGAGCACAGATGGAAAAGATAGCAAATTAGTTTTTTTATTCTGCACAAGTAAGCAAGATGTTAATGGCAAACAATGCTGTTTGCTTGTGGTTCTTTTCTAAATAGAACTCTTCAACGGTAAGAACAACACTTCCCTCTTCTCTTTCACTCTACCCTTTGCCGTAGGTAAAAAATAGCATAAAGCTGCAGAAAAGCAATTCTGGCTATAGATTCAATTTGCCTGGTTAGCAACCTGCATTTCCTCTTATCCAACATAATACAAAATGAGACAGTATCTTTATAAAGGATGTTGATACTCTTAACCCTTGTTCCAAAGAACAGATTTCTAGCAGGGGTACCCCCTATCTGAGCTCACTAGGTTATCTTTATTTGGAAAGCTTAAACTGAACTTGAGGACCTATGAAGCTTCTTTATACTGAGTCAGATCATCGGTTCATTCAGCTCTATTGTCTACTCTGACTGGCAGAAGTTGTCCATGGTCTCAGGCAAAGAATGGTCTTTCTCAATGCCTGCTACTTAAGATACTTTTGCTGGAAATGCCAAAGGTGGGATCTGGGACTTCTCTATGCTTAGCATGTGGTCTGTTACTCAGCCTTGCCCCACCCAGTAAAATAATATTTGCTCTAGTAACGTATCTGTAAAGCAAGAAGTTATGCTTCGTATTGAGACATTACCATTTCGTGTGACAACTTCTGCTGGTTATACTTCTTCCATTCTAATATTTGTACTTGCCCTGTGGTAATTCGTCATTCAAGTTTGTTTTGGCAAATCTAACACCAGTTTACTATGGTTCTGAAGTTCCGATAACTCTGGAGAAGAATGTGCCTAGTCCTGTATTCCTGGGCAAGAATAATTGGGTAGAAGGCGGTATTCTCTTTGCGCCTTTGCTGAATGCAGGGCAATGTGGGGAAGTCACAGTATTTTTTTAACCTTTGTCAGCACAGAAGACCGTAATGCTGGGAGAATCCAGCTACCTAGAATCCAGTTCTCAAAACAGCTCTCTTAGCCCCACCTACCGCACAGGGCGTCTGTTGTGGGGAGGGGAAGGGATAGGAGTTTGTGTGCCGCTCTGAGACTCCGAGTGAAGGGCGGGATATAAATCCAATCTCCTCCTCCTCCTCCTCCTCCTAGTGTTTCAATTTGTGTCCACACATATATACTCAGTCCGATTTGTAAATGCAGTCCCATATCTAACTTTTTTGTAGGAGTAACTATCTAGATAGTAAGCAGACTCTTCCCAAGGTGATTTAATATAAGGAGATCTAATGGAAATGGAAGCAAGTACTGAGCATAGAACACACTGGCTTTTATTCGAAATCCTAGTGTGTGAATGGATGGCACTGTCTCTTGCATGCGAAGACGCAGGTATTTTTTTCCTTGTATCCATAGGTTCCTGAAAGTGACTCTGGAGTAACATTTTGCCCAGTTGAGGCACTTTTTGTAGATGTGGAGGGGGCTACATGTATGTGGAGAATCGTTACCCTCTGCTGTGCAAGAGTGGAGGTGGTTTCAGGCCCAGATCCAGACCACTGAGAGAATTATTGCAGTCTTCGCATTACACTGTGTCAAGCATGCATAGGTTCTATGTTGCAAAAGTGGATTATATACTATGAATGCATTGCTTAACTAGCTATAGTTATAGAAAGCTGGGAGTAAGGGAACAATCAGTTTTTCATAATTTTCACAAAAAGGATAGGAAGATGTTTCATTGAAATGGATTGTGGCAGCCACTAAATCTTGGTAAACGTCTATTGAATTAATCACAGCTGTGATCATTTTTACAGTGCCATGTTCTGAAGAAGGAAACGAAGAATCTTAAATCTTTTATGTAGTCAGTGATTGAAAATCTTTCACTAGTTATCCAAGACTGGCCCCATCCTTGTGAATTACCTAGTACTCGTGTGTTTAAAAGTTAAGTTTAATCGTGTTGCAATCAGCTATAGTTAGCTAAAATATTTCAGTAGGGCTCTGGTGGCTGAGGGAAGCATAGTGCATAGATCAGGGGGGCCAAATTGTGGCTCAGGAGCCACACGTGGCTCTTTCTTACATGTTGTGCGGCTCCTGGCAGGGTGTCTGGGGAAGTGAAGGGGAGGCAGTCTTCCCTTCTGCAGCCAGTGTTCTCCTCCCTGGGTAGGCTTGAGGTGGGCGGGGAGCAGAGAAAGAAAGCAACTTTAACTTTAAACGTGTTCTCAAAGCCCCCACCTCCCTGGCCAGCTTGGATAAAGCATTTATCTCTTTAAATATCATTATCAATATCAGTTTTTACACCTTTTGTTTTTATTTCTGGCAGTCTTATTTAATGTTAATGTTACTAAAAAGCAAATTTGCATATTTTCCAATAAAAATGTGTGTAATCTTTGTTCACATTTTGCAGCTTTCAGACATCTGATGTTACTTCTATGTGGCTCTTACGTTAAGCAAGTTTGGCCACCCCTGGCATAGATTATGTGGATCTCTAGATACAGTTAGCTACTTCATGCTAGTGAGTTTGGTGGCTAGAAAAATGCAACTGGTATGAAATTGGGAGAAATTTTTAGGATTTGGCC
This sequence comes from Lepidodactylus listeri, assembly GCA_029233225.1. Classification (NCBI taxonomy): domain Eukaryota; kingdom Metazoa; phylum Chordata; class Lepidosauria; order Squamata; family Gekkonidae; genus Lepidodactylus; species Lepidodactylus listeri. Next base: position 25,968,674 of record JARCFY010000012.1, read on the forward strand.
TTGGTTTGTTTTGAATATAATGATCTGAGCAGAGAGAACTTAAGAACATAAGAGAAGCCAATGTTGGATCAGGCCAGTGGCCCATCCAGTCCAGTACTCTGTCACACAGTGGCCAAAAATACCAGGTGCCCTCAGGAGGTCCCCCAGTGGGGCCAGGACACTAGAAGCCCTCCCACTGTTGCCCCCCACCCAAGCACCAAGAATACAGAGCATCACTTGCCCCAGACTGAGAGATCCTACCTATACCTTGTGGCTAATATGTTTATCTAATTTCCTTTTGAAGCTGTCCATGCTTGTAGCCGCTGCCACCTCCTGTGGCAGTGAATACCATGTGTTAATCACTCTATGGGTGAAGAAGTGTACTTTAAAAGGGATACAAAGGTATAAGTGACTGCAGCCATATAGAGTGGGGCAGGGATCCCCAACATGGTGCCCATGGGATGAAGACCTTGCATTCTCGTTGCAACCTGTCCTGGGCTTTTGGGAAAGTGGCAGATAATTTTAATATGTTTAAATATACATCAGTGAAAATCAAGATGTTGGGGAATAGTAGGCGGCTCAGTAACAGCCTGTCACCCAGTCCAGTTGCAAAACAGATTAAAGCATTTAAACAGAAGAACCAGGAAACAGTACAGCTTTATACTTCACTGAGTTTAAGCAGTGTGTGGGAGACCTCTCTTCTTAAGGTGTAGCAATAAACAGAAAAAGCCAGGCGAACCACAAGGATGTACAAAGGTGATCAAAGGCAGTCAGCATTACAAATGAAGGAAATGGTTAAAGGAAATAGAACTATCTTTTAGCATTAAGTTCATGTGATTGAGAGCCAGGGCTTGGTGCCAGACGCCAGTTACCCTAGTAGTGGTTGGGGAGGGGAAGTTCTTGTTACTAACTGCTGAGACAAGAATGGGTTTAAATAATAGTACAGTATGTTGAGGCTTCCAGACATTTTAATATTGGGTGAATGTGACCAGTTACCATGTGGGGAAGCATGCCAGCTTCCTAAATGTGTACTTAAGTGCTGCAGTAGAGACGACTGTGGATTTTTTTGTACTACTATGCAGTTGCTGTTGCTCTACCACTAGTTAATAATTCATTCTGTTGCTCTGGCATAATGATGTGAGTTCTGTCTGCAAGGCCAGTTTCCTGTACAGGTGCCATGGCAACAGGCGTGTCACTCTAGGCAGAGCTGTACTTCAACTTGTTGCTCTTGCCTCCTTTTTCTTTACTCCTGGGAGCTACCTTTCTGGATAGTTGTGGAGGACTCCTCTGTGGTTACAGCTAAAGCGGAAGTCACCAGGCATACAAAGAGCCATAGTTTCTAAGCATTATGTATACCCTTCTGATGCTGATGCCTTCACGATTATATTGCCACGATACCTTTGTTTGTATTTATTTATTTCATTTGTAGCCTGCCTTTCTCACTTAGGCTAAAGGTGGATTACAAAATTTTAAAAACCACTCAGATTGGAAGGACCTCCAATAAGCAGTGTGGTAGGACTAGGATTATAGAATTGGAAAGCAGTGCAAAGAACAAAAAAAAGAGAAGGAAACTACTTAGGCATGACATGTTGTAATGTAGAAAGTGGGGTTGCAAAGGCAGAATAAAGGTAAAGGTTTCCCTTGCTCGAAAGCCAGTCGAATCTGACTCTAGGGAGTGGTGCTCATCTCTGTTTCCAAGCTGATGAGCCAGCGCTGTTCGAAGACTTTTCTGTGGTCATGTGGTCGGCATACCTAAACGCCGAGGTGCACGGAACGCTGTTACCTTCCCACCAAAGCGGTACCTATTTATCTACTTGCAATTTCTTGCTTTCAAACTGCTAGGTTGGCAGGAGCTGGGGCCAGAGATGGGAGCTCACTCTGTCATGCGGCACTCAGGTCTCGAACTGCCGAGCTACCGACCTTCTGGTCTGCACCTCAGCATCTTAACCTCTGAGCTAATTCAGTAAAAAGAAGGGGATACTTGCAATAAACATTGGTAGAGTGTCTGATTGGCCTGCAGAAGCTCCTGGCATCTCCATCTAAAAGGAGGAGGATGTGAGAGTGAGACAGGTGGAGATGATGTGAGAGACTGAGACAGTGGAGAGCCCTCGCCAGTCTGAGTAGACAGTAGGACCCTTGGTTTGATTGGTCTGATTCAGTATTAAGCAGCTTCAGGTATTTGTGTGTGTGTATCATGGTTCTTTGCTTACAGATAAATAGTTGAGAGGGAGGTTAACCCCCCCCCCCCGCGTTTAGCTTGAATTATCTGTGTACCTTCTGTACATGTGTTCCCCACACCATTTTTAATAAATGGTACTCCTGCTATGTTCACATGTGCATCTATGGGACACATGAGTCATGCATATAATGCATCATACCATCTTATGAAGACCATCACTGACTACACAAGTGTCTGAAGTGCACCTGACTATTTTGGGGCTGGTGACTTTTCCTGTTGTGAAAAGTGCACATCGTTATCTTACTGAAGGCGTGCTCTCAACAGAAAAAAGTGTTTCTCCTACAGGGAAGTCTATTGATTTATTTTTGCTAAATAAGCCATGACGACATTATAGGAAGAGCAGCTTTCAAAGGAGGCAAACAAATCTTGGGAGTCTCCCCATTGTCTAAAGATGTGGGCCATTATTTATGTCTTATAAATATTGTATGATGTGCCTCTGGCAAAACATCTTAATCTGAAGAACCTCCCCGTAGCATTAGAGGCCAATTTATGTAATCACTCATTCCAGTATGGAGAGCGGTATGACTGACTACCCTTGTTGCTCCTTGATCGAGAGTTGCGTTCTGTCTGGCTTCTGCGAGCTGTGAGGGTTGCTCTGTTTGTACAGCTGAAAGATAACAAGGATGGATGATCTAGATGGATTGCGTGTTGATCTTATAATCTTTAATAGGCTTTATTACCTATCGTCTTGGTTTTAGTATTCATAACTTCTGAAAATTGACTCGTGATGCAAGATATAAATCTCTCTATAATAAAAATAATTTTTTCTTCTTGTTAAGCCTCAGATGGAATTTCTGAGCAATGCTGAAGTGTGGAAGGAAACTGCGCTGTGTTGTTTAGCTTTGTCTGCATGAGACAGCAGGTCGTCTGTAGGCAGAGGTTCCATTCTGTTGATCCTGGCCCTTTCCACCAGCACAAAGAGGCTTCCTTGGCTGGATGGGGCTTTGAGAAGACTCTCCCCCTCCCAGGGGGGGGGCACAGAAGAAGGCTGATTGCTCTACCGGAACTCTCAAACAGAGAATAATGGATGTGGAGAGGCAGGCAGATCTTGGTAAATATCCCAACTTTAGAGTGCCTGAGCAAATTAGATACCGCCCGGTCCCTATGGACTACTTATCGCATTTAGATACCTATAAGTTTAGGGAAGCCTTTACACTAGTCCAGGGGTGGGCAAACTTGCTCAGCGTAAGAGCCACCTAGAACAGGGGTGGCCAAACTTGCTTAACGTAAGAGCCACATAGAATAAACATCAGATGTTTGAGAGCCACAAGACATGAACAAATATTACCTGCTTTTATTGGAAAATAAGCAAATTTGCTTTTTATTAACATTAAATGAGACTGCCAAAAATAATAACAAAAGGGGTAAAAGCAGATATTGATAATGATATTAATTTGTCCAATGATATTTGTTTGCTAATGATATTTAGCCTCCCCAGCCACCCTGCCGGGAGCCACATAATATATGTGAGAGAGCTGCATGCGGCTCCTGAGCCACAGTTTGCCCACCCCTGCACTAGTCAGATGTGAAGCTCTCCCCTCCACGGTGCTTGAGGGTAGACATAGAAGGGTCCCATTTGACCAGAGACTCTGCCAGCGTGATTCTGGGGAGGTAGAACCCATCGAACATATGATGTTTAGATGCAACTGGTATAATAAGATCCGAGATAAATGTATCACAACTTTTGGAAAAGAAATATCTGGCCAGACAGACTGGGAGTGTTGTAACCAATCGTTATCCGATGAAAATCGGACTATTACTGAGCGGTAATGCTACCGCATTAGAAATGTATGGCTAAATTTATAAAACTGTTTTTGTCTTTTATATTTCCTACTTTTATGGTTTTATATCTATTTACTGCATTTTACCCAGATTTTTTATAACGCTGTATCCAAACGTGTTATGGTTATGCTTGGCTCGATGCCGTAATAAACACACTACTACTGCTCCACAGGAGCTCTTCACCATCAGTGGGAAAGAATGTTTGGATCCAGGCTGTTGTATGTTTCTTTTAATTTCAGCCAAGCTGAATAGGCACATATTTTTATTTCATTTCAATAGCCCGTCCTCCCCACATTGTAGTCTTAGGCGGGTAACAACATATATGTATCTGCAGTTAATACAGATTTACAATATTAAAAACGTGTTACAATACTCAGTTTAAAACCCATAAAACCATCATCCCTATATCATTAAAAGCAGCTGCATTAGACCACAACGCACCTCAACAGCAGATAATGTGGTCCCAGTCTGGCTTCCAGGATCTGCGGTCATTGAGGGGGGAGGGGAGAGGCCTAATCAAATGGATGCCTGCTGCCTCAACTAAAGGCCTGGTACAAGAGCTCAGTTTTGCAGGCCCTTGGAACTGCAATAGGTCCCGCAGGGCCCTGATCTCATATGGTAGCTTATTTCACCAGGCAGAGGCCAGGGCCTAAAAAGCCCTGGCCCTGGTTGAGGTAAGTTGGACATCCCTTGGGCCAGGGACTACCAGGAGGTGTTAATGGGTAGAATGTAGTGTTCTACAGGGCTCATGTAGGGAGAGGCGGTCTCGGAGATATGCGGGCCCCTGGCTGTACAGGGCTTTAAAGGTAAGCACCAACACATCCTCATAACCCTCTTTTGAGATGTGTTTCCTTACACACTGACATCCAGTGTGGTGCAGCAGTTAGAGTGTCAAACCAGGGATCTAGGATACCCAGGTTCAGGCCCCCACTCTGCCTTGGAAGTTTGCTGAGTGACCTTGGGCCAGTCATATACCCTCAGCCTAACTTACCTCACAGGGTTGTTGTGAGGATAAAATAGAGAATGATTTAAACTTCTTTGGGTCCCTGTTGGGGGGCAAGGGTGAGGAGTAAATGAAATAAGTAAAACTTCAGAAGATGAAAAGTTGCAATCCACTTAAGACTGTCTTGAGGTTCTTACACTATTGGTATGCATAAACGTGTACAAATATTGTTAGTGTAAAATGGGTAGATATCTTTGAAAGTAGACATCCCTGGGGGGGGGGGATGGGGGACGGGATGGACACTACTGAAGGCATGTTCAGAGTGCTCTATACATATGTGTAGGGTATGTGCGCCTACCACACATTTAGTTGAAATACACAGGGGAAAGAAACAGATACTCACGCAGGTTTCTCATTAAGCATGTTTTCTCTGTGCCGAAGAAGGGAAACGTTAAGCTTTGAAGCTCAAGGTTTCAAGTTCAGTTCCTGTCAAATCCCAGGGGCTCAGGTTCTCAGGTAGCAGGGCTAGGGAAAACCCCTGTTTTTAATCTACGGGAAATCTGCTATGCAGCATAGACAGTATTAGGCTATTTGGGCCAGTAATACGATATAAGACAACTTCATATGTATGTTGAATTCTACCAGCAAGGTAGCCAAGTAGGTATTTAATCACTGTCACCTCCCCCTCTTGGTCAATTGAACAGTCAAACAGAGTCAAGCAGTTGAGTACTAAAGGCATTAATTAAAACAGTGACAAAGAACAGATCATTGTGCTTATTAAGCTACTTAAATTTGGCACCTTCTTAGATATATAGTGCAACTTTGCTTCTTTCTGGGCATTTGCCTCTTGCGAGTGGTGGACTGGATAATTCCTTGATGACAGGGCATGTCAAAATATTATACTTCCTTTCTTGAAAGAAATCATACTCTCCTGTTTTGTTTCTGTAAATGGTAGGAAATGTGACCTGCCGTTAAATGTAACTTGACATTTGGGTGCAGTAATATGTTGGCGTTCAGACAGTCAGTGTTAAAATGTTCTTGATGATGTTTCTTTTTATAGGGTTCAGTATCCTCTGTGCTGCAGAAGTCCCAAACATGTTTTTGTTCAGGGTACTTTGCGTTCTTTGCAAATCAGGCTGCATATGGTCTGCCTCACTGCGTGACAAAACAGGCATGAGGATAAATATTGAATATTTGTGATTTTGACTATTTAATTTTGCGAGCCGTCCTGGGGGTTTACCAAAAACCACTAAGTGGGCTTTCAGTATTTTAAATTCACAGTGCATAATGTGAAAGAATCGTTTTGCACTTCCTGCTTTGGTGGTCCCTGCTGAGTGGGCTAGGTCAGGTGGAAGTAGGGTCGCCAACCTCCAGGCAGTGGCTGGAGATCTCTTGTTATTATAACTGATCTCCAGGCAACAGAGGTCAGTTCACCTGGAGAAAACAACTGCTTTGGAAGGTGGACTCTATGGCATTATACCCCACTGAAGACCCTCCTCTCCCCAAACCCTGTCCTCCTTAGGCTCCGTCCCCAAAATCTCTAGGTATATCCCCAACCCAGAGCTGGCAAGCATCATTTCTCTTTATGGTGGGGAAGGGTATTCATTCCACCCTATGTTCAGTCTCATGAGTGATTAAAAAGAAAAACCTGGTCTTTCCCCCCTCGGCATTTCTTACATTTGACCAGGTCAAGCCTCTCTGAATCTTCCTTCCCCACTGGATTCTGCACACACACAGTATTCTGCTGTGTTTTCTCTTAGTAAAATGTCTCAGAAGTTTGTCCTTGAGCAGCTGTTCTCCTGAATGGTTCATCTTGCAAATAGGAATTTAAAAAGTCTTACATTTCCTAGACGTTTCTAGAGTGCAGAGCTGTTGAGAGCATTTCTATCGCCTAGATTAATATTCTGTGCATAGCCGTCTTCATTGAAGAAATCTGGCTTCTGAAATAGGATTTTCAAAAGCAAACATCTGTTGATGTGGTGTAGCCACTGTGGGCATATTATGCCTTTAAATAAAAACTGTGTGGTTGTCTATATACCTTCTGGTTCAGCATGGCATAGAGGTTAGTTTCCAGCTAGCATTTGCAAGTCCTGAGTTCAAGTACATACCCTGCCAAGGACTCTTGGTGAGTTATCCGTCACAGTCCTTCAGCCTACCTCACAGGATTGTTGTGGAGATAAAATGGAGAACCCACTTTGGGCTCCTGTTAGGGAGAAAAGCAGGGCTGAAATATCAAAATAAGGTGTTATGTTTCCCTTTTCATAGTCTGGAACCGGCATGCTTGAAGCCTTTCTCCCTGTACGAACCCACCTGCCAACTTTGTTTAACTTGACAACCTTGTGTGGCTCACATGAACCTTTTCCTACAATGCACCCCTTCTCTGCTCCCTGAGGCCGTCCAGAGATTCCCACATTTGGCAGCACTCAGGAGAGCATGCAAAACCCTTCTATTTTAAGAGCCTTTGGCTGAAGGCCGAGGAAATAGGAGTGTTATGTAATTCTTATCCTGCCTTTCCATTTCAGGAGGGCCCAAGGTAGGTTTAGGTGAATTTGTCTATATGAAATGTCTGGAACTACAGGATAGAGGTGTTTTCATTAAATAAATTTATCTGAGAACGAATCTGGTGAACACTAGACTACAGAGTACAAATCAGAAGTGAACTATGGGTTTGTAGACTGATTAGCGTTACCAAACTCCCAGTTCTCTCAGAATTACAGCTGTTCTCCAGACTTGGAGATCAGTTCTCCTGGAGGAAATAGGAGCTTTGGAAGCAGCTGAGCTCCCTCCCTTCCCCAGCCTCCTGTATCCCTGAGCTCCAGCCCCCAAATAAGTACAGAAGAACATAAGAGAAGTCAGTGTTGGATCAGGCCAGTGGCCCATCCAGTCCAACACTCTGTCACACAGTGGCCAAAAACACCAGGTGCCCTCAGGAGGTCCACCAGTAGAGCCAGGACACTAGAAGCCCTCCCACTGTTGCCCCCCCTCAAGCACCAAGAATACAAAGCATCATTTGCCCCAGACTGAGAGTTCCTATCTATATCTTGTGGCTAATATCCACTGGTGAACCACAGCTCCATATATTTATCCAGTTTCTTCTTAAAGCCATCGATGCTTGTGAATTTCCCAGCCCAAGATCTGTCAACCCTAAAATAATTTTACAGTAGACCCAGTCCTTTTAGAAAAGGAGACTCTTTTTATAGATAGGTGCGTTACGAAGAACAAAAACAAGTAGGGCAGTAGGAAGTTACTTGCAGGTTTTGAAATGTGCTACTGAAATTATGATTAATTGGAGTCCATCATCAAAATAGGTTTGCAGATTTGATCTAATTAGATATTTGAGTACTTTTTTTTCTATGCATCATTTGCTCAGTACTCCATCACAGTGCTTTAGAAAGCAAAATGCAGAGCCCTCAAATGCACTTCTGTTTATTTTTGGGATTAAATGTCTTTTGTGTTTTCCTGGCGGGCTATACACAGCTTGCAGTCTGAGAATAGACTGGACCTTGTTCATCAAGAGCACAATTGTTGAAACAACAAGCCAATAATCAAAGAGTTTGCACAGCTGGGTGATTTTTTTTTGTGGTGGTATAGCTACAGAGTCCAATGTAGTTCTTTACAACAAGAGAGTTCATGATTTGTTTCCTTAAGTTAAAAGTGAAAATAAACCCTGCCTGCTTTTCCCTGATCCTCCAAGCTGCTCTACCTGCCAATGTATGTACTAAACATTTTGGTACTGCACCTCTCTGATTAAAATTGGCTGAGACTGTTCCCATATACAAAAATGCAATAAAGCTTAACATTAACTTAACATTTTGCTGTGAAAAGCAGCCTTGAAAGAGCAGTCAGCCTAAAAACCAGCACTAAGTGGCAGTTAAGATAAACATTAAAAACAGCAGCCACAGCATAATAAAACATTCATGTTTGGGGATAAGCACCTTCAGGTAAGAGAAAAAACTCCATAGGTGGCACAGAAGTTCCATCTTACTTGGTCCCAGGTCCAGGGATAAGGGAAGGGCATTTCATAAACAAGGTGCCACAACCAAAAAAGCCCTGTCTCATGGCTTCCCTCCTGCTTTCATAAGGCATGGTAAGGAGTCTGAAGCAGGACCTGCCTTTAGGAACATAACTCCTGGCCAGGTTTTTAAGGGAACACTCTCTGCATACCCAAAGATGATTTTTCCTAGGGTCTTCTACAATACCTCTTGTTCCAGTGAGGTACAGTGTGGAAATTAATTGTAGCCTTCTATGGAGGTAGCAGAAAGCTACGTTTGAATCTTTGTTTTGGGTATAGGGTTTTGAGATGCAAGTATGGAACCCCCAAGAGACTTAGGAGGGAGGAGCAAGGGGGAAAGATGTGACTGCATCAAGCAGCACTCTAGGCATTTTACCCATAGAGAGGGGGAATTCCTAGAGTGTTGCTCAGCGTAGTGATGTCATGTCCAGGTGAAAACTTCCAGATGTTGCTGCTTCAAGAGAAGTCTTCCTCACCACCAGTTTCTCTCCCACTGCTCCATTGGGCTGGGAGCATGACTGGAGTTTGCCCACTGTAAGCAGACAACTGGCATCCCTATTTGGGGAAGAAGCAAGTGGGTGTGTCAACTGCACATATCTGAAAAATGACTGTAATGTATAATGTTTATTTTTTAAAAAAAATCAAAACCAGCCTAATACTTATGTGAACTTGTTTGCAGTCCGCACTTAAAAGGGGGAAAAAAGCTTCAGTGAAATGAATACTTGAAATGGAGTTTTTAACGTGGTAGGTGTTTGCTTAAATCATATTTGGTAGGTCATCTGGATGGCTTATTCTATAAGAGTTTCAGTAACACCAACTAAATTTGTATGCATGTCTGTGGTGGTGGGGTGGCCAGGTGCAACCCTGAGGACACTTCTCAACGGTTGGTTTGTGGTAAGGGGAAAACCACCTGCACAGTGAGCTGCTACAAGCAAATGGTGCTTTGGGTGGAGCTTTCCAAATATCCTCTGTGTGGAGACTACTCCCTCTTTACCAGCTATTCAGTTCCTGTTTTATGTATTGAAATGGGTGTGCCCCAGAAAGCAAAATGTTGATCCCCTGGTAGCCTCATCAAGTCAAAGCCATGCCGAATTCCCCACCTGAAGAAGTTATTGTCATTGACTTAGTGTGTCTAGCACACTGCTTAGTGGAGAAATCTCTGTGACAAAAGCGAACCACCTTTCTGTGCATGGACGTAGTGCATGAGTCCTCTCTAGATTAGGCCAATATCTACAAAGACTTTGCATATTCAAAACTCATGGATTCAAATGCAGTCTGCATTCAAATTATTTTATATTGGTCTCGGCTATGTTCTTGTTGATCTTAATTTTTGTTTATTTGGAAGGGGTTATCATTCTGTGTAGATAAAGAGTGACTAAAAAGGAAATCATTTTGTGTGTAACTTTTCTTTCCAGCCTTAAATTTGCAGCTCACCATTTTAGATGCTCAGTTCTTGTTCCTTCAAGAGTAATTTAGCACGCTGTATCTATTTTAGGGGGATTCTTCCCTTCCTCCAAGTAGATTCTGCCCCCCCCCCCGGCCACCTGCTACTCACTTTACAATTTGCACATATGTTTTGGTACAGAAGTTGCTTGTGGTTTTTCTGGCATGCAAAACACTATTCGTAGAATGTAAAGATGGTTTTCCATCTCCGTTGTGAAGCAGTATGTCCCAACTGCTATGGAGACCTTTAGTTTTTTCGTATTTATCATCATCTCCCTCTTGAACAGCATTTGCAAGACGTTTGAGTGTTCATGCATAAGTTTAGCATTCTAGTCATGGCTACTGGGAAATTGCTAAACAGAAGCTGTTCTGGGACTTGCACTCTTGTTCCTTGGAACAAGGAGGAAGCACGGAAGTGGAGGAGAACACAGTCAGCATAAGAAAAGGAGGAACGGAGGAAAGAGCCAAGATGAAGGCTGTTGAGGCTGTGTCCTTCCAGCTACGGGGAAAATATTGCTACTTTTCTGCTATTAGGCATAAATCCCTTTTTTTTTTGCAGCACCCAGAGATGTCGGTATGTTATGTGCCGTCAAGCTGCTTCCAGCTTATGGCGACCCTAAGATCCTAAGGCTTTCTTTTGACTTGCGTTGTCTTCATACTTTCCTTCTGCTCGCTTTGTAAGGCCACTCCCCTTACAACAGCCAGTTTTGCAGCTAAGAAGTGAAGAAGCTACCCTTCTCCGCCCCAGCCCTCTCCTGTATTTCAGACTTTTGATCCTAGTAATACATATTAGGGTAATACCAGCATACTGTACTTGATGTTTCTTAATGACAGGAAGTAGGGAGTGTGGAGCCTTGTGCATCATTCTTCCCTTTCTCTTTACTCACCATAATACACAAAGGCACATGATATACTTGCATGGCCAATGCGTGTAAGGAGGGGATATGGCTTGTGTACTGAGTATCTGTGAGCTTGCGTAGTCATCAGTGGGAGGAGAGGGCTATCCATCCCATAATGCGTGTGTTTTTCCTGTTTGTGGTGTGTATAGAAGGTGTATCAATATAGCCTGTAGAAGCTTTGGGGATGGGTGGGGTGGAGAAGTCTGTGGGCATCCCCTGGACAATATCCCTTTTAAAATCTGTTTCTGCAGTAAAGGTAAAAAATATTTTCAGTTCCAATGACATACTTCTGGACACTGGATATTTATGGAAGTTCTGGGTGGCTGGCAACCCTGAAGTCCATCTGTTTAACACATGCGTATGGGCAGACCTATGAGCTACTTGTTCTGTGCTACATTTAAGTTTATAAAATATGGCCTGCCTCTTGGGCTGTGTGGAAGACCGGCTTCTTAAGCATTTCCTCTTGTACGGTTTGCTCCTAAAAATCACCTTCCTAAGCAACTTTCCCAACTGTTGGGCAAAGTGTGTGCGTGGGGGCGTGTGTGTGGGGGGGATGAGAGAGGATTTTCTGCATGGAACAACAACACACGGGGAGAGAATTGAGCTCTACTCCCTTGTGCAGTCTTTGCATTCAAATAGCACCCCAGTAGCTGCTTGTATAAAATAAAAAAATATGTAGAAAGGATCAAAGAACATGTTGTTCCACCCTGTGTGACACAACACTGAAAAAAAAGGAGCCAGCAGTGTTGACTGTTAGCCCCAAATAATGTGGGATATCAGAGTCAGAAATAGACTCTACATTTCCTGTTTTCCTATCTTTTGCTTCAGCTGTAAAACCTTGACAGATTATGACATAGTCATAGACGACTCTGCTGTTTCTTTCGAGAAAGCCATCTGTCTCTGACCTCCCCATTTCATATCTTTCAAGTCCTGTTTCTTCTGCACTCAGCTGAACTTTAACAGAAATCCCCTGGCATTTCTGTAATGTGGCAGGGAAAAAAGGGGAAGGGGGGATTCTTGGTATTTCATCTTCCTGTTAGGTGCATTTCCTTGTGGTGATTCGCAATGGGCTTACTAATGTTCTTTACCACTCACATTTGAGGGTGAGGAGTGAATGTGCTAGGTGGAGAGTGCTCATGGAATACATTTCACTTAGCATCAGAATCTTAAATTTTTTTTTTGTCCCAAATCTGATCATCCTTTTCCTCAGTTTTTCTTTCCTACTTGCTATGCTCCATCATAGCCAGTGTATTCTTAAGGAAGAATTACTCATAGAACAGAAACATTCAGGAGGTCAGCCAATCCAAAATCCCTGAAGCTAATGGCCTGTATCCAATCATGCTGTTCCAATGACTTAACGGTGCTATCCTTCATGTATTAAACTGTTACAGATTAACGTGTATAATCTACTTTGGCATGTCCTAAAGTAGCGTTTTTGGAGTGAGTAAGGTGTACTACGCCAAATGTGCCTGTAAGATAGGTAACTTGAACAGACCCAGATGTAGAATCTTGGGGCAGTACTTGGTGTTCATCATACACCAGAGAGCATCCAGCAGTTTACATCTGGTTCCCAGAGGGTTACATGGCCAGACTTGTGGCTAATCTGGGTTGTAGCTGTGCGGACTTGAAGGTTGCCTGATGGAACAAGAACAGGGTATAGTTATGCAAGAAGATAAGTCTGGCAACCGTAAAAGAAGGAAGAAGCTTTGGTGTGTAATAAGGACCTTGAATATAGTCAGCTTTTGAGTCAAAAAGGAGAAAGCAAAAGGAATTGCCAAGGCAAGGAGTTGGACCATCTGCTTGGGGAATTGGCATTCCATCCACAGGAGGAAATGTTGCAAGTATTAATGCATACCCTGCAGATCAATGTCCCTTTAACCGCACTGCTTGATGAGGTTTCTGTTGTTCGTTTTCGTTTTCGCTTTCCTGTGAGGGAACTTCTTCACTCGTCTGAAACCAAATGCATCCATTCTGTCTGTCACACACACACGCAAAGAAAAATTGTTTCACCTCTCATGTGCCTTGACAGTACCCAAGATCTGCAATCTTGAAACGCCAGATGTTGGGAAGAACCTGCGGGGCTGATTTTGATAGGTTATTCTACTGGTTATTGGCCTGTATTGAGCCACACAGTTCCAAAATCTTGAAGGGTACTTAAGGTTTAAGACCGGGTAGTGGCTTCCACTGATCCCTCTCCTCCTACCAGCACCATCCACTTGGTCCCTTATTTTTCCTAAGGATCTGCTGATTCCCATGAATAAAACTCCAGGTGGCTCAGTAGTCTATAGCAGGAAGAGAAATCTGAATTCACCACCCGTTACATACCCTTAAAATCTTTGGAACTGTTTCGTTTGATACAAACCGCTGATACTTTCTACTTTTCACACACCAGCACCCTATTCATTAGATCCAAAGCTGGCACGTACTTTTTGAGAAGTCAGGAGGCTGAATGCATGCTACCTCAGCATTAGCAACTGAGTTACCGTGAGTTTGTACGATGTGTAAAGAATACAGACAGAGGACAGGGCATGAGAAGGAACGATCTGAATGGGGAGACACCTTAAGTCACAAGTTATTAGCAATAGCACTTTGCCTAAACATGCTTAGTAGGTCCTTGCAGTAAACTATTGCCCCTCTCCAGTGTGCAGATGCTAGGGTGGCAGGTTCGCCAGGTATAGCAAGAGTGTTTATCAGAAGCAAATATGACGCTGGCAAAGGAGAAAGGGTTTTGAAAGCAAAGGGATTCTCCATCTAAATGGCTTGTCAGCTTTGAAATGTCCACATGGCCTGGCAGCACTGAGAACAGCTGTTGTTGGAATACTCAACTAGCAGGCCCTGGGGCTGACTCGTGTGCTCCTGCAAAGCGGAGTGACTCTGGGACTATACAGTTCTGTAGCAATGGCAACAAGTGTGTTCCACTGCCACAAACCCAGCTGACCTTGGAATTTCCCAAATGGTACTATCTTGTAGCAATGTTAAGTCCTGGGTTTTTCATGAGCAACCCCATAGAGCACAAAGAAGGTCAGCAGGTAGGGGGTGCAAAGAGGAGAACAGAGGGTGACTTGTTGTCAAGTGTAGCAGGGTCCTCACTGGCACAATTGCTGGGCACTCTGCTGTATAATCCAGAGGCGGTTAGAGTTCTGTGTTCTAGCTGTGCCCATTCCTAGCACGGTGATTTGAACTACCATGAGCCTTACCAGAGTGCATTGGATAAAAAATCGTTACTCTTCCATATTCTCTGGCAAGCATGCCATCAAAGCTCTTGAGGAGAACTCCCTCCAACAGGAGGTTTTGCTTATGTTCAGTCACGTAAGGCTAATGATTGCAACTCATAACAGGGTGAAGAGATTTCAGCCCAAGCAACTAAAAAGGCATATCCATTAGCAGCACCATTAACAAAGTTTTGGAATCCTCCATAACAGCATAATAACCTGGCACATCACAGTGAACTTGATGAACTTCAGACTGGGGGTAAAAATGAGGCCCTTATGATGGCTTCAGCATACAGATACTTGCAAGCTTATGTGTTACTTTTGTCTCAACCCTGCCGAGTAAGTCACAGGACTGCAGGTTCTTTTCAGAATTCCAGCGAGACCAAGACCAGTTATGCAGACACAAAGTTAGATTTATGAATTTTGACTTAAGCACAGTAGCACACCACTAGTAACAGAAAACAAGCAAAAATCGTACAAAACATGTCATTTTACCTCTCCCATAGGGTTGATGGAGACCAACTGAAGTTTTACAGGGTGGCTAGCCAGTTGCATTAAAGGTATGTTGTTTCAGGGATGGCAAAGATGAAGCTGACACCCACAGTTGTGTTTAGCTTTGTTCTTGCAGCACTTGGAGAATGTTGAGATGGGTTTCTTGGGATGGGATTGTTCTGGGTTCTTCCCTCCCTGGATTGCTCTGAGCTTTCCTTGTCTATATGGTCCACCTTTAAAGAAAAATGTTTCTATTGCTTTCAGTGGGGATGGGGAAGTCAAAAGTTTCATTATTTCATCTCCTTGCAACTATTCCTCTGTACATGTTCTGACCACTTCTTGCCTAAGATGAGCATACTTTCATGTGTACATAGGAAACAAAGGTTTAAGCACAATTTTAGCTATTCCTAACCATTCCTGTACCATTTTCCTCCAACCTATCATTGCATGTTGCTCCAAGCAGCAGTTTCTGTTCTAAATAGTTATTTGGCTTCACTGGAGGCTCTTTCAGCAGCTGGGTCTGTGCAGTCCTTAATCACAATTTAGCCAGTCACCTTTATGACCCGAAGGCCTCTTTATAACTGGAAGTCTTCCTTTTTCTCACCTGCAGCCTCTGAGCTTTAAATTCTTTCATCAGATTCCAGTTGTCTTCTGGGATGGGGCTTCTTGGACCCCAAATTCAGGTGTTCTCATGTTATATATGGAAAAAGAAAGGATAAAATCATGCATGCCTCCATCGATGTGAAGTCCTTGACATTTCCTGGACCATGCCTAAACCTTAAAGGAATTACTAATAATTTACTTTGCAGGCTGCTTGGAAGCTTCAGCTGGTCCAGCATATGGCAGCCTAGCCATGTGGCTGATGGCTGGGTTGAATTGTCAGCTGCAATAAGAAAATTTGTAGCCAAGAAAATATATGAATAATCTATTGGATTAATATTTTCCTTCAAGTAGTATCTCTGCACTGAACAGTCTCCTGCCAACCTAGCTGTTCGAAAGCAAGAAATTGCAAGTAGATAAATAGGTACCGCTTCACTGGGAAGGTAACAGCGTTCCGTGCTCCTCAGCGTTTAGTCATGCCGGCCACATCACCACAGAAATGTCTTTGGACAGTGCTGGCTCTTCGGCTTGGAAATGGAGATGAGCACTGCCCCCTAGAGTCGGCTTTTGGGCAAGGGAAACCTTTACCTTTTACTGAGCAGTATTCAGACATCGCAGTTCAAGTATATGCCTAAACAACTATGAAACTGGGGGATTTGTTAGAGTGCAGTCAGGGGTTTCCATCTGGAAATTGGGGGAGGGCTATTTCTCATCCTCTCCTCTGTTTGTTAACCTAAACGTTGTAGAGTGTGGCTAGAAGCACATGATCCTCACCTTGGTTTCATTGTCATTGTCATTTAACAGGATCTCAGTGCCTCTGTGGCATTGCTCTCCCTCTCTCGAGATTTGGTCACACGACCACAAATACGTGGAGCCAAAACAGGGTGGGGAGTGGTGCTGCTTTCCCTCAGTCTGCCAATATGTTTTTTAAAAATAGAGCTGAAAATATGGTGCCCAGCAGCAGTGGGCAAGAATATGATTGTCACTGACAGTTCTCCCTCAAGAAGTGGGGGCCCTGATCACAGCATGAAAAAGGTGGTAAAACTTTGTAGGTAGACTTCAGATCAATCCAAAACATTTTACTAAACAGGCAAAATTTGCAGAGGATAGAAAATCCAGGTAATGTAGAGTTTGACTTACTTTTACCAGATTTGTACTTTTCTTTTCCAGCATAGAGCACTTGCAATCTGGTTTACAGCAAGCGCTGCTTGCAGTGGGGGGCGATTGTCCTGGATTCCTCAGACCAGGAGGATTCTCTGTGCTGGAACGTGTTCTGGTTCCTTCTTGCAAGATGCCTCTCTGGTGCCCAGAGAATTAAGCAAATGCTGTCTAACTGACAGGTTTCTCTGTTTGAGCCCATTGTGACTGCCATAGACAAGGTTACTGTAAAGTGTTTCCAGTGTGCAAATAGCCTTAATTAAAAAAAAAAATTGTGAGACAACTTGTGATTTTTGGGATGTGCTGCTTTCATGTTGGAGACCATTTTAATTTGTGTAATTAATTGTTCTCTGTTTCCTGAAACTCGTTTCAAGGGGTTGGGAGAATGTACTAGATAGAAATTAAATGAGATGGTACACATGATTTTTTCTTCCCTACTGATGATAACCAAGGGAAAATATGCAAATTGTGATAGCATGAATTCTCTCTTCAGGTTGTTGAGACTGTATATTAAAACTCTATTATTGTCTGTGCCACTCTGAACCAGGTAGGCATTATTTGGAAAATGGAAAAGATCTACCACAGAGCCACTGTGCTTCGGGGAAGTACAATATTTTAGCTATGTCCACAGGCGTAGCAGAGGCTAGGCTGTAACACTTAACCTTTGTAATTGCTCTAAGAGGAGTCTTGGGGCAAGCTGTCAGAGTGTATTAATGAAACAGATTTCAGCAATGAGAAGACAAATAGGATAGACTAGGGAGGAGTTGTAGATTATAATCTGCAACATCTAATACATCCAGTTTTTGTGGTTTTTAATGAGGCAATGCAGACATGAAGTATTCTTTATCAACAGTCTAAATGTGTCAACACAATATAACTTTTATGGCCTTAAATTATGCAGATGTGGTCTGCATTAACTAGTATTGCAACTTCTTGTTCTGCTTTTTACAAAAAATCAGGCAGAAGTGTACCCCATCCCTGTCCATCAGAAATCCAATTAATCTCCCTCTCACCTTGCATTGCCCCGGTAGTCTTGAAAGCCCCGTTTTACAGTTCGTGAGGACAAGAAACATTTTATGAGTTGGTTCCGGTTTAAAACTTGTATACATGGAAGTGTGACTTCCCTGCCTCTTTTCTCTTTCCCAAAATGCCCCCTTGAAATGCTATTGCTGGGTGAAGGACCCCCTCCCCCCCGGAACAGCCGGAAGTGGAAGATGGAGGGCTGCCCTGGCAAGGGAGAGGTGGAGAAAACTGCCACCTGCTTGCATGCAGCCGTCTTTTTGATGAGATCCAAATCTCTTTCTCTAAATGAACGATGAGACTCTGTGTTGAATTCAGTGCCCCAAACCAAGTCCTACATGTACACGAAATGCATGCAGCACTCTTTATGAAATCCATACCAAGACAATGCTATGGTCCCTTTCTACTTGCCAGTGAATGTTTCTGAAATGAGACTGTTTCAGTATAAGCTATGGAAATTGGACGTCAATGGTTTCTGCTTTTTTTAAAGTTAGCATTTAATATTTCGCAAAGTGCCAGAGATCCTGTGACCCGCTGAAGCAAAGCAGCTGCTATTTATGCAAATGCCAATCTTAACAGGTTTTGTTAAGCTAGAATAACAGGTGCTCAGAAGTAGCTATTAAAAACTGTGCTGCTGTTTTCTCCTTACTGTTTATATCGGCACATTCTGATATCAGGCATCATCATCTTCATGCACTTGCATTTATGGGAGTGAGCAAGTTTCCTTGGAAGTATGTCATCAAATTTTCATATTCATTTCCCCTTCAACTTAGGTTGCTATAGTAGCCTTATCCCTCTTTCATTTTAGAGCAGTGATGATGAACCCATCAGGCAGGAGCCTCTTCACGGACAGAGCTGTCCCCTACAGCTTTATCCTATGCATGTCTTACTCAGAAGTAAGTCCAGGAGGTGGTTTTTCCTTCTGCATTCATGTAATGAATAGCTGGAAATGCAATTAACAGAACACTCAGTTTTGATTCCCTTATCCTGTGGTCAGGGAATAGCAGTGGAATTGATCAACTCTCTTTAATTTTGCTTCAAGGAATACTTGTTTTTATTAAAATCCACCTAATTTGAGATAGATTGGGGGGGGGGGAATCAGCCTGTGCTAAAGAGATTTCAGTGGGATAGATTTCAGGCAGATTATACACACTCTCTCTCTCTCTCTCTCTCTCTCTCTGTCTCTCCCTGAAATCTCTTTCACAGGCTGATCCCCCCCCCCCCCCCCCCGGCTGGTTAATGATTTTGGCTATAAGAACTTTGGGGCGACAAAATGTCTAAAGGTTATCATGCCTAAGAGTGGAACTTAAAAGGCTGTGCTGGAATGCAGGCTGCCACAGAAATGGCATGCCCATGTCAAGTTCTTGCACAGTGCATAACCTCGTATGTCCCTTGTGATCCCACTGGGTATTTCCTGGCTCCACCCCACCTCATTGGTGAGGACTGAGGAAACCAACCGCCACACAAAGTATGATGGCATCATGGCTCAGAGTGATTTTGGATATTACAGGAAAGGGGAAGAACGTGGCACATTTAGGAGAAGGGCCAGGGCTTAGTGGCTGAACACATGCTTTATTTGCAGAAGTCCCCAAATTCGGTCTCTGACTGCTTCTGTTAAAACAGCAAAAGACTGCAGATGCCAGGAAAGATCTTCTTCTGCTTGACATCCTGAAGACCAACTGTCAGTCACAGTAGATAATGTTGAGCTAGATGGACCAGTGATCAGATTTGAAGCTTTGTATGTTCTTAAGAAACAGGGTTCTCCTTGTTAACAGCCCCAAGCCCTGTATAATACAGTGTGGTCTTCCAGATCCTTCCCATGCAACAAAACAGTGGCCACTCGAATTTTCCACTGACAGAAGAAGAGGGCAGTTGTCTGCCTGTTCTTTCCTCCTGCAACAGACCTCACTCATGCTGTTCCTTGAGGCCCCTTGTCCACCGGAAACAGCATTTGGGGTAGACACTTTGGGCTGCAACAGGAGCGGGGAGGGGGGAAAGACTTCTTCGAGCAGAGAGCTTTCTGTAGCCAACCCTGTATGTATTGAAATTCTGTGCATGCCAGCATTATGTTGCTCTGCTCACATAAGGAAACATGTTGACTGGAAGGCTGCATGTGACCGGCTTGAAGTTCTTTGATCCTTGTTGTGCTGAAGCCAGTGCGATGCATGCCCACTTCCCGAAAAGCTAGTGAAGGGATCTGAGATCTCAATCTACCTCCATTCAGAACAGAGTTGAACTTTTCAGCTCTGTCTGCAAACGAACAGCCGTGTAGGAAGAGCTGGCGCAGGGAATGCGGTTTACTGCAGTGACTGTAAAGTCATTTGTGTAGCTTGTTTTACCTTAATGCCAGTGAAAAATTCTGAACCTGCTGACATCTCTCCTAAGGGCCTTTTCCTTTTTACATGGTAACCATTGTGAAAACATTTTTCTCTAAGGCTACAAAGAAAGTGCCCTACTTCACAGGAGCTGCGGTCTGCAAAGGAACAATTTCGGCACGGGCTTTGCTTTTGCATTTCGAAAGCTGGAGCTGAATTAACTCTGACAGAAAATGCTTAGTGTTGTTAGCTATGTTGTAATGCCCTTTTCAGCTGGAGGAAGAAAAATTACAGTCAAGTCTTCAGAGGCTTGACTTGCAAGTGCTGGCAGAATTTAACATTCTCTTCTCCCAGATAACTCTGTAAAAGGGGGGTATGAGATTTTTAAAAAGCTTGACTTTACATTACAGAGCAGTAATTTTTCTAAACCGTCCTGGGAGTTATCTCCATGCCTAAAAGAGGAATTGGAAGAATAGGCTTCATGTAATTTCTTTTGGGTGATCAACCAGGTCTGTGACACTTTTGCATACCTCCCTTCCTCCAGGGAGTGAAGGATATACCTGGTTCTCCCCTCTTCCATTTTATTCTTGCAGTGGCCATGTGAGGCAGGAACTGGTATAGGTGTGATCAGGCAACCCAGGGGCTCAATGGGATTTGAAGCCAGATTTCCCCAGTGCTAATCTGGCACTGTAACCACACTAACTCCTTTAACTAGATTTAAGGTATCCGTATACTGGGGGCCAAAGGAAGGGCTGGGAGATAAACTCTTAACCGGGAATAGATTACAAAGAGTGCAAATTCCAGCATGCCAGTTTTTGGGGATCCTTGAAAGGGTACTCCCAGAAGTATGGAGTACCATATAGAATGACATTACATTAGGTTCTTGCTGGAAGGGAGAATCAACAGTTATCCCCCTTGCTCCACATCCGGGAAAAATATGCGCATACAGGGGCTCCTTTAGCTCATGGTCCAGGATTTGAGGCTAAGGTTGGGTTCAGATGTCACAATAGACCAGTTAAGTAAAAGTGTACATGAACCCAATGTGTAGCTGGGTTTGGGTGTGACCCTTGTTCCCCCTCCTCTCTTTGCACAGAATTTTATTTATTCATTTAAAACATATCCCGCCATATCTCCCCGGACTCAAGGCAGTAATTGTGATGAAAAACTAACTTTGATTTCCTGCGACGTACAAATGTGAATATGTAGAATAACCAGAGTTAGTTTTTCCTCTTGTTAACTGTAATTCTAAGTTTGATTTAAACACGAGTTTATAGTTCCTTTTCTCATGGGGATGGGTGATTGGCTCCATATAACCCATGTCTGTGTGTCATGGACAGTTTTTAACTATATGTGACCGGTAGGAGTTGAACATATGTAGCCAACCAAGTTCATGACCACTCTCTGTACCGTGGTCTATAGTGACGTCTTCAAACCATTGGTTGCCAAAGATGACTTCAAACCACTGGTTGCCAAGAAACCCTGGTTAACAAAAACCATGATTGAGGTTGTATAACTCATAACAGTATTTAATTAGGGGAATTTATACAGAGGTGGGGCTAGGGTGAGTGGTGAGCAACACACAACCCTACATGCAGCTCCTGGTCCCTTAACCATGGTTTAAGAAATGGGAGCATGTTCATGCCTCAGGTGACCACTTAGGAGCCAGTTTGGTGTAGTGGTTAAGTGCACGGACTCTAATCTGGGAGAACCGGGTTTGATTCCCCACTCCTCCACTTGCACCTGGCTGGATGACCTTGGGCAAGCCATAGCTTTGTACCAGCTGTTCCCTCAAGGACAGCTTGGGAAAAAGCTCTCTCAGCCCCACCTACCTCACAGGGTGCCTGTTGTGGGGAGGGGAAGGGAAAGGAGCTCTGAGACTCCCAAGTGAGTGAAGAGCGGGGTATAAACCCAGTCTCTTCTTCTTCTTCTCTTCTTAGTAGTTTTTCCTGCTTTTTACTTGCTATAAGCCAAAGTGATGAGCTAGTTTAGAAATTCAACAAACTATCAGGAATACTGTACTGATTTTTAAAAAAATTATCTATGCCTATGTGGTTTTGTTACTGTCACCTCGTTTGAGTAATCCTCCCCCCCAACCCCCCCCCCCCCCGATGTTCCTAAATTCTGTCAGTTATGCTAAACAATGATGTAAGATTTCTTGTAACAAAATGCCTGCAGGGACAATAAATTCTCAAGACTTTATTATGTAGCAGTGCTGTATAGTTATCCATAATATGGCTAAAGGGGAGAGGAATACAAATGGATGTAGATCACAATTTCCCATGATTTTAGCTAATAAACATTTGTTTATGGTAGGGGCCTGTCAAGTGCATTAACTGAGATGTATAAACATCATGTTAAATGCATTTTACTGGAACAGGAGCATTGGAGTTTGTGTTCTGCATTCCAGTGATGTAACTCTGAACTCAGATTTTTTGCAGTATTTTGAAGAGTCACTGAAGGAAAAAACTTAAGAAGTTAGGAAAACTTTTGCTCTTCATATTTGAGCTCTTGTACAGGAGATGGCAAATGAGTTTATTTTTTTAGAGGTTTCATTGGGTTAGCACGATATTACCATGGATTTTTACTGGATTTAGAATAACTCCATACCGAACAATCATCAGTGTTGCACCATTGTTTTGTGCAACAAATGACTGACCTTGGATTCCACATGTGACTGTATACAACTTTAAACAATAATGTGTAGAGATCTGCGAAACTTGATTGGACCACATTTCCCAAATACATGTATGCTGTGGTTTAAAGTGTAGGCTTGTGTGTGAGTTCACACAGTGACCATTTGCTAAAAGTTGGTTTGGTGTGAGATTATTAGCAATCGTAATTCGGGATGTGCATTTGGCATAATGAATGAATATGGCATAATGAATGAATGCCGAATGAATACCTGAAAAATACCTTGTCAGTATATCGATATAGCTGAGCCCGAAAAAAGCCAATTTTATTTGTGTTATTTCAGCTGTACCGAACCTGAAACACGGCTGCCAGCCATTTAAACCGAACAGCTGATAGGCAGAGCCACCAGTCAGCTGTTGGATTTAAATATCTGCCTCACAGTCATTTCAGTGCTCCCTTTTGCTTCCCCAGCTCCAGAGCCGGGGGAGCCAAAGGGAGGGCTGAAATGGCTTCCTCCCCTGTAAACCAATCAGTGCAGGGTCTGCCTGCCAGCTGATTGATTTACAGGGGAGGAAGCCTTTAAAGCCCTTCATTTGGTTCCCCTCAGCTCCAGAGCAAGGGGGAAAGAAAGGGAGGGCTGAAATGGCTTCCTCCCCCGTAAACCAATCAGCTGGCTGGCAGACTGCTGGACCGCCCATTCGGGGAAGGGAAGAAAGGCATTTAAACATTCCTTCTCTCTCTGCCCTCTCTTCCTCAGCCACCTTACAGTGGTGAGTGTGAGTGGGCTGGGGAAGGTAAGGCAGAAAGAGAAGGCATGCTGGGGAAGGGAAGGAAAGAAAGAAAGGCATTTAAACATGCCTTCCCTCTCTGCAGTGGGGCAGCTGGGGAAGGTAAGGCAGAAAGAGAAGGCATGCTTAAATGCCTCTCTTTCCCTCCCTGAGCCATTTTAAAGTGTAGGTTTGTATATGAGCTCACACAGCGACCATTTGCTAAAAGTTGTTTTGGTGTAAGATCGTTAGCAAATCATAATGTGTAGATCTGCTTTTAGACAAGTTTAGCTTTCGGGGGGTGGGGGGATAGGGCCTACAGTTAAACCTCCCTTCTAGCTTCCTGTCACTTACTTCAGTGATGCAGAGCTTGAAGTATCAGTGTGGAAATAAAGCTTCCAGTAGGAATCTTTCTTGTATGAATCCAGGACCAGAATGTAAATACTCTTCCGTCTCGGTGTGTTCACACATTTGCAGTATCTTGTGTCTCAGAACAATACATAATGTACAAGCTGTGTGCTAGATGTAGGGCTGGTTATGTCAAATGACTCAGAGCTGTCAAAAGAAAATTACTCTGAAAACATCAATCCTCTGCATTCCCCCCCCCCCCCCTTCTTTGAAGGAGTTTCCTTCTCTCTCAGACAAAATGCAGCTTTGAGTACTGGCAAACATCAGGGAAATGGTCTTTCATGTCCTTTTGAAGAGCTTCTCTTCTGAATCCTCTCTGCCTTCCAGAAAAGACTAAGCCTGATGACCAAGCAATCTAGTGCATTCTTTTCATTGTTTGAACTCCTTGGTATGTTTCTCTGCCTCTCATTCTTCCATTCTGGAGGCCAGAGTTCATGGTTTAGTTTTAAGTTACTGGCTGATGCTGTTGTTTAGATGGCTAAACAACAATCCAACAAGTGTACATGAACCCAGTGTGAACAATATTGTTGCCTATATTGTACATGAAGGGGCTGCAGTGGCTCGAGTGGTTGATGCTGAACTGCAGACTGGAAGATCAGCAGTTCGAGACCTGAGTGCTGCATGACAGAGTGAGCTCCCGTCTCTGGCCCCAGCTCCTGCCAACCTAGCAGTTCGAAAGCAAGAAATTGCAAGTAGATGAATAGGTACTACTTCGGTGGGAAGGTAACAGCGTTCCGTGCGCCTTGGCATCTAGGCATGCCGGCCACATGACCACGGTAACATCTTTGGACAGCGCTGGCTCTTTGGCTTGGAAACGGAGATGAGCACCGCATCCCTAGAGTCGTATTTGACTGGCTTTCGAGCAAGGGAAACCTTTACCTTTACTATATTGCCCATGACCAAGTGTACATGAGCAATCCAGTGATACATCCAAGGTACCTAAACCTGTCTTGGTTCCAGAGATCAGCTTGGGTTCTTGAAAGTCCCTCTAGCTTAGAGGTCCCCAGTCCTGTTTGGTATGTGGACACTTCTGGAATTTTGAGAATGGGGAGTGGGCACCAGCACTAAATGGCTGTCATGGAGTGCTGCGGTCAGTCACACGATGTTGGTAGGTGGCAAGCCAGATATTTTCCTATGATGGAGGCAGCTATTTCTGAATGGGTGCACCCTGCAGAGATGCTAGTGACGGCTTCTGGGTTCTTTTGAAATATCTCTTGCCTCAGTGAGGTATAGGGAAGCCAGGACTGGCTAGTTGCTTTGGGGAAGAAACTCATGGGAACCCAGAAGTGCCTCAGTGGGTTCTGTGGTGTTCATGGGCACAACTTTGGAGATTACTGACCATATTCTAAAAGCTAAGCGTAGTCCATACAAAACCATCATTTCAGTATGGTCATAGACACTGAAAAAATCCAAGTGTGAGGAGAAGGATGTGTAAAAATTTCATTCCATGAAGAAAAAACCCTGTGTTTGTCAGGGTAATTAAGGCTGGAGAGACATTTATAGGACTGTTCTTTTATTGTGAGATTAGAACACAATTGCTTTCCCCCCGCTTATTAGAAAAATCCAATTTTGGCCTGCTTGTAGGCAAACATGACTTTAAAAAGTGGGGACAAAGATCATCTTGTTGCCTATATTGAAGCTACTTTACTTACCAGGCTGCAGAACTGAGAACAAATATTATGAAAGCAAATGCTACAATTTGTTTGTACATTTCCCTATTAGCTACTTTTTGTTTTACAAGGAATTCGGTGTACTATTCTGTAAAGCTTTATTGCGCTGTGTTGTCTTACTGTGGCTCTCTGATAACCCAACAATATGTGAAATATTTATGTTGTTCTGCACCTGTAAACCAGATTTCAAAGGGCTGGCCCATCTGGCTGCATTTGCAAAAAAAAAAAAAAAAAGTCCTAGGGCCTTCTCAGATCTGAAAGAACTTGGAAGCAACATCTGGTGAAGCATGAGAAGCTGCATTTGGGGTGGGGTGGGAGGAATAGGAATACCCTGGTGTGTGTGCCTGCAATAACTTATACATGCCTGACATGACTTTTGGTACTCAGGCCACAAAAAGGTGTATCCACCATGGGGCCATGGTGGCTCAGAGGTTAAGATACTGAGCTGAAGACCAGAAGGTTGACCACATCTAGCCTGTGCTGAGGACTCTGCACTGGCTGCCTATAGTGTACCGGATCCGGTTCAAGGTGCTGGTTTTAACCTTTAAAGCCCTATATGGTCAGGGGCCTGCCTGGCTAAGGGACCACCTTTCCCTGTATATACCCCAGAGAGCACTGCGGTCAGGCACCCAACATCGCCTGACCCTCCCCAGCCCTAGAGAGGCCAGGCTGACGGCCACCAGAACCAGGGCCTTCTCGGTGGCGGCTCCTTACTGGTGTTAACGAGCTCCCGGATGACATCAGGGTCCTGTGGGATCTTTTGCTGTTCCGCAGGACCTGTAAAGCGGAGCTCTTCTGCCAGGTCTTTAATTAGGAGCTGCCACCAAGGGGAAGGAGCCACTGGAAAGTGCCAAGTTAAGTCCTTGGCTGGGTAATCAACTGGTACAACCTTCTGGCCTTGGGCCTGGTAATACGCTGTGCTCTGCCTTGGAAGTAATGTCGGCCACCAAACTCTTGTGGTTTTCTGTTGTCGATGTATGTTTTATGCTGAAATTTTTATGATAATTTATTGTTGTGTTTTTATAACTTCTGTGAGCCACCTTGAGCTGGTATATCCTGGCTATGTGGGATATAAATCCAAATGATAAATAAATAAATACATAAATAAATAAGGTTGGTAGCTTGGCAGTTCAAGTGCCGTATGACAGAGTGAGCTCCCGTCTCTGGCCCGAGCTCCTGCCAACATAGCAGTTTGAAAGCAAGAAATTGCAAGTAGATAAATAGGTACTACTTCAGTGGGAAGGTTAACAGTATTCTGTGTGCCTCGGCATCTATACATGCCAGCCACATGACCATGGAAAAACCTTTGGACGGCACTGGCTCTTTGGCTTGGAAACGGAGATGAGCTCCACCTCCTAGAGTCAGATACGACTGGCTTTCGAGCAAGGGAAACCTTTACTTTATTGTGGGGTCTATCCCCCTCCCCTCATTTTCCTTCCTTCCTGCAATCTGTCCTACTTGCTGGAATGTGTAGATTTTGTTAAAATTCCTGTCCACATTTTTGAAAAAAATGGAGCTGCTCTACATTACATTTTATGGGGTTCCAGTTCATTTAACACGGTGATGTCTAAAGGGCATTAGTTACTTAGCATAAATCTCAAGATATGTTTGGGGGAAGCTGCATTTCTTTCTCACACGGCTGACATTACAAGCCATTTAAATGTAGTAGCACCTGAGCGTAACGAGTCTGTTTTCATGAGGTAATTTCACATATTTGGCAATTACCTCCTCTTGGAATAGAAGAGGGTGGTTTAATTTTTCTTGGGCCTGTTTAAAGGAAATGCGACCTAACATTACCTTATACAAGTTAGCAACTAAGTTTGGAATCACTTTCGTTTTAATTGAGGTGTGGCTTCCCTCCAGTTGAAGGAAGCAGTATATGGAAGCAAAGGTGGCCCTGTCAACAACCTGTGAGGGGTCTGGGTTCAAATCTAAGCTCAGGTTTGGAATCAAGTTCTGTTCATTGGTTTTGGCTACAAGAGATTTAACCCTCTGGAACTGTACCAATTATTGGATCCTTTCTTGGTCACAGTAGCTTGGGATATGTATGCTTTAGTGATGGAAAGGAAATAAAAAGACATGCCAGTGTTTTAAAAGTGGGTTTCACCATATCCAAGATTCTGTCCCTTTTGTAGCTTTGGTACTGACTACAAGATCTTGAGAATCAGTTCTCAGTTTTTTAAAAAAATCTTTCTCTAATGGCTGTAAAGATGGGCCTGAATGTGTGTGTATGGAGGGGGCAGGGAACAGTGAGGATGCCTACTGAAATTTCAAAAGCCATCACAGGTGCTGAATCCCCCCCCCCATTGTTTAAGGCACAAAGCATAACCCTTTGCCTTCTCTCTTTGAGCTACAGAAAATAATGCAAAATATACAAATTTCCTTAATTGTGTGATCTGTAACGGCCACATATTGAACAGTGTACAACTGAAGCCATGTAATTTACTGAAGAAGCGAATAGCTAGTAGGCTCGTTTAAAAAAATCTTTAAAGATATATTGGGTAGCACCCTCGTTACCCACTGATTATGGCCACAATACTAGCCATAACATAAGAAGAATCCTGCTGGATCAGACCAGAGGTCCATCTAGTCCAGCATCCTGTATCACACAGTGACCAGCTGGTTGCTTTGGAGAACCACCCAACAGAGAATAGAGGCCAAGGCCTTTCCCTGATGTTGCTTCCTAGCATTGGTATTCCGCCATTGTATTGTAACGCTTTCTCCCATTTTGATAATACTGTCATCTGTTTTGGAGGTAATGGTCCATTATGGAGTGCATCTCTGTCATTGCATGAAACTGGTCTTGCATGAGCAGAAGATGTCTGGTGCTGGAGAAACATGCTCCGCAAAGGAATGCAGTCTCCGCAATGGAGGACAATGCTGCCAAGATAGAAGGGAGGGTTAGAATCCAAGACAGGTCATTGCATGTGATTATTTATTTAAAAACATTTGTTACCCATCTTTCTTCCTTATGGAGCCTCAGGTAGCTTACAGACAGAGATAAAACAGGAAGAATAAAATACATTAAAAACATAAAACCAACATTTAAAATCACTACTCAGTGATTTTACTAAACTGAAATGCGGTCCTAAATAAAACCGTCCTCAACTACCTCCTAAAGGTCAAAAGTGAGGTGCCAGGTCCACCTCCATGGGGGGCTGTTCCAAAATCATGGGACTGCCACTGAAAAGGCCCTTTCTCCGTGCATTCTCCAAATGAATGTCTTTGATGGGATAGCCGAGAGGGCCTCTCCCTGTGACCTTAATTGCTGGGCAGGAATTTATGGGAGAAGATGGTCCTTCAGATGACCCAGTCTCATGCCATGAAGGTCTTTAAAGGTCAAAACAAAGACCATTGGATCAGTAGCCATTGTAATTGCTATAGCATCGGGGTCACATGCTCCTCCTGATAGCTGGCCCAAACAAGCAAGCTATCCACAGCGTTTTGCAGTAGCTGCAGCCTCCACTGTTCAAAGGCAGCCAAAGTAGAGCACCTTGCCATGTTCCAGTCTGGATGTAACAAAGACATGGATCACTGTGGTTAGATCTGACTGACCCAGGAATGGATGCGGTTGATGCACCAGCCAAAGCTGAGCAAACACATTCCAAACCACTGCAGTCACCTGTTTTTCTAAGAAGAGGAGATTGGATTTATGCCCCACCCTTCACTACTCAAAGGAGTCTCAGAGGGGCTTACAGTCTCCTTTCCCTTCCCCTCCCCACAGCAGACACCCTGTGAGGTAGGTGGGGCTGAGAGAGCTCTCTTGAGAACTGCTTGTGAGAGAACAGACTCTTCCAAGAGCCCCCAGAGCTACCACCCACTCAAGCACCTTGCCCAAGAATGGAAGGTTGGAGACTGGCTGGAAGTTCTCCAACATAGTAGGGCTTAGGGAGGGTTTTTTCCAAAACAGGTCTAATCACTGCCTCCTTGAGTATGGATGGCACAACTCCCACCCTCAAGGAAACAGTTACCACTCCCCTTACCCACTCTGCCAGGTCCCCCTTTGGCAGTTTTTATCAGCCAGGAACGGCAAAGGTCAAGAACACAGGTTCTCACCTCTCTAAGGATCTTGTCCACGTCCTTGAGCTCCGCAAGCTGAAAAGTGTCCATATAAACTGAACAAGAAGGTACCAAAGGTATATCGTCTGAACATGCATCCACACCAGTATCTCACCCAGAGTAGATCTGGGCAGTTTTGTCTGCCCAGTAAGTAGCAAATTGATCACAGTGAGCTGTCATGTCAGAACCTAATTAGTAGGATTGGGAGATCTCCTGCCAGCAGCTGCCATCTGGCAGGCCACCAAGGAAAAATAAACCAAAAACTGCCGGTGCATGAAAGGCATGATACCATTTCTGGGGTGAACCCAGAAGGTATGTCGCACTGCTCTAGGTTTCATCAGACGATTCAGTAGAAACTGTGGTAAAAGTTCCTGCTAAATCCTAGCATGACATGATATCACTTATGACTGCACCCCAGAAATGACATCATGGTGACGTGATGGTGCCCCATATGTTTCTTCCCCCCCATCTCTGTTGGTTGCCAGCTACTGGCTGGCCACCAGTGTTCCCTCTAAGCTATGCAGTCCTGTGAACAAAAATTCTACTTTGTGAACTAGTGGCATTAGAGTTGTGAGCAAGTGATTTGGCTGCTGCATGAATTAGTTTTCTCTGGAGCCATGCTTCCTGAGCTGAGACAAAAATGTGTGAGCCAGAGGCTAAAAAAAGTTGCGCTAGCTCACACTAACTCAGCTTAGAAGGGAACACTGCTGGCAACCCCGGTTATAAGTATTGTGTGCACAGTAACCGCAGACATTGGCATTTTGGTCTGCACTGAGAGATGACTAGGCATGTGTATCTGAATTTTAGGGATGCTGAGGATGCTGCTGCCTACGCTCATTAGATGTGCATGTGAATTTGTGCACGTGGGCCTCAGTGAACTCACACCATCTGTGTATTTCAGTGCTAATCTATGAATATGGAAAGCAGATTTGTCTATGTTCCCCCATTTTGCCTGTGTGTAGTAATATCCATTGTGGGTCTGTGTTCATCTAAAGTCTGTTCTGCATGCACAGATTCTTTGCTGAAAACAGGCTTTTACCTGGGAGCAGAGAAGTTACTTCATTGATGCATTGTGGCTAAGCCTAAAATTGTGTCTTAATGCAGTAGGAACCATTGTAATTGAAGCTAGATCAGCTACTTTTCTCAACCATTAATACATAATGATTTGAAACACAGCATTTTGAAATAAGGTGGTGGAGATGGCCTCACCAAGTGAGGATTTTAGTCCTTTATCTTACTCTATTCCATTTTAATTGGAAGATATACTGCTAAATCCCCAGCACTTTCTGAGTAAACACAAGCAATACCTCCATATAATTTAATATCCCGAGTTTTCTAAGCAAAGGTTAATAGAAAGGCTTTGCAGAGGTAGAAGAAGTTCATTGGCAGACTGGAAATGTAATTCCTATTCAAAGCTGAGGATAAAACACACCGTTGACTCGTTCAAACTTTCTCTTAAAAATTACTATTGAGTACTGGAGCATGTCTTCTACTAATCCTTTTGGGGGTGTCCAGATGAACCAGAAATTCTTAATCTTTCCCTTCCACTCCTGTCTTTTAAGTTGTTGCTTAAAATATCATGCATCCAGTTTTATGGTATGGAAAACAGAAAATGATGTATAGGTTTATTATCACTTTAATTAATAAAGGTTTATGATGGTTTAGATTACTCTAAAAAATCATTGACAACCTAACTGATTAACACATATTTCCACATGTGTTTTGCTGGGTTAACCTTACCTTTAGCTTATGATCAACATGTTCTGTGCTTACAGCAGATTTATGGACTTTCGCTTTTTACGGTATCTCTCTAGGCAGGATTCATACATTAATCATGCCTTGTCATTACAGAAACAAGTCTTGGGAATCCGTATGCATTCCCTCCTTTTCCACCTCTTGTGCGTGGCTCAGAAAAGTAATTGTTTCTGTTTTTGAAAGCACCCCATAGTCCGTGAATTGACTCTTCAATCCTGATTTGGAGGCAAGAGGACACAGGATAGTTCTGGCTTGGCTGCAATAACAAATCATGGCTTGCAAAAGTGGAAGGGACTGATTCCTGAGCTGGTGGGGAGGGAGTGGAACAAAGAATTTCCAAGGCTCGTCATTACGTGTGAATTATGCATTTGTGTACCCGCAGTCTAGGAGATACTTGTGGCAAGGCAGCTAATAACCTGAGAAGGCTGTAGCAGGGGTCACCAAGCTTTTTTAGCCTTCTGGCAAATTTGGAATCCTGACATGGCATGGGGGGGCACAGCAACAAATGGCTGCCACAAAATGGCTACTGCAGGGGGCAGAGCCAGCCACAACAAGATTGCCACAGTGTAACTTCAGTAACACAGTGTAGATCCTTGTGCTGTGGTGGCAGCTGTTGCCAAAGCGCCATACAAAAAAAAAATCTGCACAACCAATCAGCTCTTCAGTATTAAATCAGAAGACTTGCTGGGCCAAAACCCTACCTGACCCTGCCTGCTTCCTAACAACGCTTGGTGGGCGCCGTGTCACCCATGGACACCAGGGTGGGAACCCTTGGGCTATGCTTTTGGGGGTCTGAGCAGACGTTGTGAGTATTTTAAGGGTGGACTGTGGTAGAACAGCTTGCTAAATTCTGCTTCCTCTGATGAGCCTATTCAAATACTCCAGGCATCCTGTAATTATTCAAGAAATTCTGAATTCTGGTTCATGGGAGTATACAGTGTAACCTGACTGTGGACTTTGGGTTTCCTGGTCTGAGAATTACAGTCCTTCTAGGACAGGTGCTTCTATTGATTCCTGTATGTGCACGCTTTTCTTCTTCTTCTTCTTCCTTGGTGCAACTCCAGGTGAGGAAATTTCCTTTCCTGGGAAGATATTTGAGTGGAATTACTAGCTACCATTTGTGTAGTTAGCATTGAGAAGTTACACTGTGCAGTTAACATTGGAGAAGTTGTATATACAAATGATATTCTAGCCATCTTCCAGTTATAGGACTGTTCCAATAAATACAGCATTTTTGGAGCAAGGGTATATTTTATGTATGCCTACGTTCCACACACTGTGCCTTTTCTGATGATTCATTTAGA
Source organism: Lepidodactylus listeri (assembly GCA_029233225.1). NCBI lineage: Eukaryota > Metazoa > Chordata > Lepidosauria > Squamata > Gekkonidae > Lepidodactylus > Lepidodactylus listeri. The sequence continues at coordinate 26,001,362 of JARCFY010000012.1, forward strand.
TTCAGAACCTGCCTTCTCAAAAAAGATCAAGCCTGATACTGTCAGCTGAGCACTAAAAAACCCAGGTGTCTCAGTGCCCAGAACCTAAATCAAACAGGGCCAGGGGAGATGACAGAGAGGAAAACCCAGGAAAAATAGATGTTAATTAATTTGCTGAAAGGTATTATTGCACATGTGCTTGCTTGAGTCCAATGTTTAACATCTTTACATCATGATATATGTAAATCTGTGGATTTTGCTTTCTTTAAATGTAGACGGTGGACATACACAAAGAGAAAGTGGCCCGTAGAGAGATCGGCATTTTGACAACTAATAAGAACACATCCAGAACTCATAAAATCATTGCACCAGCAAATATGGAGCGTCCTGTAAGGTATATTCGAAAACCGATTGACTACACAGTGTTGGATGATGTGGGCCATGGTGTAAAGGTAAGAAGTCAAGTTTCCCCCATCCCCAGTTATTTGCAGTAGCAAACAGTACCTGAAATTCGTATTATTCCTTGTGAAATAAATCTGTGCTGTTATAGAACTGTATTCAAATACTGTTTTGAAATATATGAAATATATCTATATCTATCTGCAGTGGTTGGCAGCTTTTGTGTCATGGCTAGTGTTTTTTTCCTCAAACATATGTCCTGCCCCAGTATGAACTTATTTTGCCTTCTGTAGGTCCCCTCTGACCGACTGATAACTATTCATTTGGCATGAACAGAGATCTCATGCACATGTGTTGACATCCCAACCACACACACACACACACACACACACACACAGAGGACATATATTAGATCAAAACGATTTGCATTTCCAAACAAACTTAACACAGCGTATGGTCTGTTGAGCCAGGTGGGATATAAATACTGAATTAACATACAAGGAGTGGGGCTGTAAAGTCTTCCAATATCAGTGCTCCCCATACTTCACATATACATGTGCATTTGTGCATGCTTACATTCTTACGTGGGTCCATATTTTAAACGGTTCAGAGAAGGAGAACAAAAACAGCTGTAATCTTAGTTTTGCTGACACGGGGGGTGTCTAACAAGCTAGGAATTGTGTACACCGCAATGGCAATGCTAATATTGGACTGTTTTAATGTTATGCATGTAACTTGGTGGTATGGTGGTTCGAGGAGAGTTAGAAAGAGGCCAAGAACTTGGCTGTGTTCTTCTGTGACTGCTCTAGAAGCCGCAAGTGTAGTCTGGTCCTGAAAGTTACCTGTGCCACTTGCTTTCCTCAAGTCTATAGAACCCTGTTGCTCCTGCTGCCATTTTGCTCTGTCTTCCCAGCACCGCACCCCACATGAGTTTCTTCTGTGGATTGTTGGAGAGAGAGAGATGAGCTGCAGTGGGTAGCATGGTTTGAAATGCTGCTATAAAGATCCATCTCCATTGTTTTATGTTCCGTGGGCTCTCTGTCATTTTCCTGAGGAAGACAAGGGGAGGGAGAATGGAATTTCTCCACCTTGGCCAATGGAAGAGATGGAGAGGTCGATGCTCCATCTCAAATACCCAATCAGTGTTGAGAGAAGTTTCCTATCCTTAGCTCAGTTCCTTTGCATTATCTTGAAAGCCCTTCCTCCCATGTACACTTCCACCTTCTCTAATAATGGAGGAAGAAGCAACTGCAAGCACTAGCCACTGCACTACTTGTTACCCAGCAGTCAGGGGGAAGCTGCTGCTTGACCAGCAACCCTGTCTCTGCCCTGTATCTCACCTTGGGGGAACAGAACTACTGATGACATCTGGGTAGCCTGGCAAAGATACCATCCTCTGCCCCCTCCCACTAAGCTTGCCACACTCTCATGTTGATAGAGCATGGAAGAACATGAAATTGCACTCCTCCAGGCACTATGAACAGCACTAGAAGAAGAGATTGGAGTCTCAGAGTGGCTTTACTTGGAGTCTCAGAGCGGCTTACAAACTCCTTTCCCTTCCCCTCCCCACAGCAGGCACCCTGTGAGGTAGGTGGGGCTGAGAGAGCTCTGACAGAAACTGCTCTTTTTCAAGAACAGCTGTGCCAGAACTACAGCTTGCCCAAGGTCATCCAGCAGGTACAAGTGAAGGAGTGGGGAACCAAACCCGGTTCTCCCAGATTAGAGTCCGCGCACTTAACCACTACACTAAACTACACTACGAACAGAAGATCACCCCAGAGGTCTTGATATCTTAAGGGGCCTTTAGACTGGGCTCTTATTCTTGGCGGTAGCAGATGGATCAAATAGTTTTTGGGTAACGTTGGGCTTTCTGCTGGGCTTTGGGTCTTGGCAGGTTCCCAACCATGCTAATCTTTTGTATTACTACTGTAAGGAACACTCACCCCACAGTTAGATAACCTATGGCTTAGAGCTATGTGTAGCTCTAAGAAACACGTTGTCTTGAAGGATTCAGTTAGAGTGATGCCTTTGAACCAATTAGTGGCTTTGAGAAGTTACGGTTTCTAGCTGTCAGATGCAGTCTGGTTTCCAAAAAATGCCATGGAAGCATTACCCTCCCATTGACATTCTACCAGATCTTTTAAGATAACTTTTAAGAAAAAAGCAAATTGAGCCATAGATATCTGACTGTGAGAGGGGGCCTAAAGGAATCCTTGACTCTGAGCAGCCTTGTCTGCATTGCTTTGTTTTGAGCGACTTGATCAGCTAGAGCTTTGTTTAATTGTCCTGCTGAGAAATTAGTGACAAATAGAGCACTTCTTTCTGGGGCTACTTCCAGTGCTGTGTGTTAAGATTTCAGGTGCCCATTTTGTAAATAATTTGGACCCTGGTTATCCAAGTGAGAATCTAGAAAAGTCAGGAATGCTCTCTGCCGTTCATCTTGTTTTGTCCCAACAGTTCCCCGAAACAGATTGCTCTTAGCATAGCACATTAATTAAACCCCACAGTCTCCAAAGGCCTGCTAATCATCTAACAATAGTGACAGAAAGGGCCTCCATCATAATTCTTGGTAGATTTCTGTACAGGTGCCTAAATGAAGCAGTCCCTGTCAGCTGCCTGGACATTGGAGTCTTCTTTTTTCCATATAACACTGTGTAGATAAAGCTATGTTGAGCTTTTACAGAGGACATCTGATAGTCCGCCTTTCTCACAGTGGATGACAAATATAATAGGACTTTCAGTCATAATAAGCTGATTGCAAAATATGATAATTATAACAGTATTTGCATCGAACAGCAAAGTAACATAAAATAAAAAGTAAAATAACATAATGCCAGTGGGGCAGGGACTGAAGAATTGAAGATCGCCTCCCAATCTGATCCATTACATCTCAGCTCTACGTCTCAGTAGGAATGCCGTCCTGAACAACTATTTTTGCACATTTTGTGAAATGACAGACGTGATGGGGCCTTCCTAATAGCCTTAGGCGGACAGTTCCATGGTATGGGAGCTGCCACAAATAATGTGTGTGAATGGGTAGTTGCCAATTTACCTGTTTGGAGGGTGGCACCTTCAGAAGGCTTTGCTCTGATAATTGAAGCTGTCACAGCAGAACATAATAGGAGAGGCAGTACATGAATCCAGTGTTGTGAAGGGCTTTGTAGATGATAGTTGGAAGCGTGAATTGAGCTTAGTATCTGATCGGTAACAAGTGGAGTGCCTGCAGAGTGGGAATAATATGCAGACTCTACTTAGCACCTAATAGTAGCCAGGTTTTGTGGTATTCATTGACAACTGGAGTTTCTTAGCTCTATTTAAGGGAAGACCCATGTAGAGTGCATTACAGTAGTCTAGCCTTCAAATGCACAATGTTCCTATTCTGCTTTTTTAGTAAGAAATCACTGATCTGCACAAAGTTTATTGAAAAGATTTTGGTTCCTTATAAAGTTAACCGTACCTTATTGGGAATCTAGTAGAGTGATTAGTGATCAGTTTTATAGTTCTCCAAGAGTAGAGAAGAATGAACATCAATGATCCGTTCATGATATTAAAAACCAAAAAACCCAAATGCTTTCCTCATTGTGTCCCGCTTGCTGCGTGTGCTGAATTTGTGCTTAATACTGGAGAATTCTCTTGTTTTATTGAACTCATAAATACCAACTTTCTTTTGCCTTGACTCTAGGTCCAATAATTTTGCTAACCCAAATTGAGATTTGTAATGTTAAAATGTATACTGTTTGGGAGCTAGCAATGGAGTTGACTACATATAGAAGTACTGAAGTGAATGTTTCCATTTTTTAAAAATGGGGTTTTCTAGGTCTCCAAACTGCAGAAGAGGGTTAAGTGGCATGGCTTCTTGGGAGCTAATATAGAATCTAAGAGAGAGAGATTGGGATTCTGTAGTTCAGCTTCCATCTAGAACTTACTGTACAGCCTTTTTGAAGCCACTGTTCTTTCAATGCCATGTTCCTGATCTAGAGGATGGAAATAATACTGACCCTCCCTTAAGGGGGTTCCTGAGAAGATGACTGAACTAAAAGTTTAAGCAAATCAACCTTACAGGGAAAATATGATGCCGGTGGTCCAAAAGCATCTCAGTGCTAGCAGCTTGTGCATTTGCTTATGCAAAGGATTAAAGCCATAATAATATTCTTTCCAAGGCTCTGATGTTCACCAGTTCACCAGTTGCACTTCCTGCTTTGTATACTACAACCCCATGCCACATCCTTAAAAAATGGATTTTTGGGGAGAGGGGTAATTGCAGAGGGCTGCAGTGAGAGAGCCCCATACTACAAAAGGAGCTCCATAATCAATAGTTGGGATGCAGACATATAAATTCTAAGTATGTTTTTTTAATGATCTCAGGTCACATTCACAAGTGAAAAGTTGCTATGCAGAGCGTACTTCTGTGCAGGAAACAGCATGCCACCTACATGTAGATTAAAGGAAATATAGTTCCTTCCAAAAAAGCAGATTGTGCTAGTAATAAATGCAGCACACATATTTTGGAAGATTTGCCTCTTTTGTCTAGGCAAATGAAATGGGGTTTTTAAAAACCGGATAGTGGAATTCAGAGCTGAATAGTAAAGAATTTCTCCAGGGTTGTTTATGCAAATATGTGAACAGCTATTTATATTTGTTGATTGTTCCTAATTTTGGAAGCAGTGGTGATGAGACCTATGGAATTGTGGGGGGCATGGCTCAGTTGTAGAGTGCATGCTTTCTGTATAAAAAGCTTCAGGTCTTATCCCTGGCACTTCCAGGTCTGATAAATCAAAATGGATTTTTTTTTTAAAGCAAAGAGAGTCTGGGAGAGTTTTCAGACTCACCTAGTAGAAAAGTACTGCCTGTTAGAATAGGCAGTACGGGGTTGACTGTGTTCAGGCAGTTGCCATGTCACAATAGTGACAAAATACGGAATGGGTGCATGTTATCAAATTCCTGCATGCAGCCCTGTGTGGAAAGATGTTAGTGCACACTCAGCTGACGAAGCCAACCGTCATCTCTGCTCTAGTGGCTGCTGGGGAAAAGCACACCCCCAAATAATGGAATGCCAATCAAAGATGCAAGAGGCAGGTTTATTTCTTTGAGATCTCACGTACCCTCCCCTTTCTTAAGCAGGCCCCCCCCCCAACTTGCAGCCTATTTAAACATGCCAGTTAAGCAATGGTTATGATGGTCACCATTCCTGCAGCCATTGTTCTCAGGGTTTTGTTTTGTTTTTTAAAAAATGCTGAATTTAGGCGAAGATGCCTCCTTTGTGGAAAATAATTTCTTCTTTCTCTGTGAGAGCTATTTTATTTGTACCTGGACTGCCAATAACCAGTCACAATGATGAGAAAAGTGGTTGCAAATATTGTATTCTTGTTGAAACCTGCCATATGAATAGTAATAAGTAGATCTGCCATTAATTTCTGCTTTTCTTCCTCCTTTTTCTTTTTGCCAACGTAAGTGGCTAAAAGCCAAGGTAAGAGGAGTTATTTCTCACTTGACCCACAATGCCCCGTGACAGTAGAGGCTGCTGAACCGTTACACCTGGCAGCTAGTTTTCTCCTGTCCTTCTCTCTGCTCTTTGTTTTTCTGTAGGTTGTGTTTAGATGTACTGAACTTTGGCTCCACACCTGGCAGTTGATATATCACAGATATATTGACAGATGCATTTTTAAAATCCATACATAATGTTAATTTCGCCTAACACACATAGCGCTTGGCTTAGATGCTTCCCCTCCCCTCTTACTGACTTGCATTGTAGACAAAGGTTCTCCAGAAAACACCTGCATGCCTCTGCTAATCAGATAGCTGGACTAAATGCATTAGTAAACTTTCAATTCAGAATTAATTCAGTGGATCCGACAGATTCACTGAAATCAGATTTTTTTTTCATGAGCTGTTTCTTATGTTTAGCTTAGTTTCCATTCACCGTGGGTATAAATTCTCAAAAGGGTGGGGGAAAGAGTGAAAAGCTTAGCCATGGATTTTTCTCCTTGTGTTTTAATCCAGTAGGCAGTAAAAAAGAAGCTGTGGTTTAACAGCTGTCTGGGAATTGTCACTGCGAAGAAGCGTATACAAATACTGCACTAACTATTTGAGTCATTTCAGCACAGGAAAAAAATATTAAATCATTATTCTGGCTTTCAGCATGGAAACAATCAGCCTGCAAGAACTGGCACTTTGTCAAGAACAAATCCGCCTACACAAAAACCACCAAGTCCTCCTATGTCGGGCCGGGGAACTCTGGGGTAAGAATAAGACAACAGCTTCTGATTTTGCATTGACAAAGAACACTGTCTTTCATTGCTCATGCCAATATTGTCCTAGAAATAGTGTGCTGCTTTTTTACCCCCAGTGCCTTTCTAAAGTTGTGATTTTATATAAAAATGTTAATTCAATCAATGCAGTTTATTTCAATGGGATCGTCTGAGTAAGTGCCCTTCCGGTCTGCAACCTAGGTGAGAAGTCTGCTGTCTTTGCATTCCAGTCAAAGGTGAAAGCCGCAACTGTTCCACAGGTGCAGGGACTTATGCTCTGGAAGATTGATTTTCATGCCTCTCCCCTCCCACAGGTGCCTGAAATGACCATTGAAATCTGGTTCCTCGGTGTCCCCTCTCTATTATAGTGGCTCCAAAAAGATGGGGTTAGAAGATACAGTAGCATGTTAGAGCCTTTGGGAGGAAGAGTTAGACCTTGGTTACAAGCAAGTATATTATGTTGTATCGCTCAGGAGCAGCATTTGGCCAGATGATACCATTCTACTACTGTCTCTTAGTGCTTAGTTTCTCAGATGGTGAGTTGGGATTCTCTGGGAAGGAGTTAAGAAGACTCCTTCGGGTGGAGTGGGGTCACTGGTTGTAATTCACTGCTTCAGGAGAGCAAGTGATGGCTGGGTTTCCATGCCCGTTCTCCTGAGCAGAAACTCTGCACACAGCAGCAGGAACACCTGGGATGGGAAGTTAGGCTTAATTGCTCTGGAAGGCAAGTTCCTGCCATCCAGGTCATTACATTCAAGACCATATTGCTGGCTAAGAGATGATAGAGGTAAGGTGAAAGAATGACTCGTTAGTATCCATTTGCCAGAATCTATAGATCTTGGCAGGATGCCTCCACTGTAGATGAGACTCTCTGTAGACTCGTATTAAATACATGGGTCTCATGGACTTGAGTTCATGAAGGTAGAGAGAAACCACAGCTGAAGATATGGTTTTGGATCCAGGCTAAGTTTTGCATCAGTGCAACAAGATTTTCCTGCCTCTCCAAGCCAAGCCACTGACCTTGGCTGGGTCTGAACTTGGGGGGACAGAGGACATAATGAACAACACGAGATTGGAGCTGCAGAAGGAAAGGGGAATTGGTGTAAATTTCCCATTTAGTCTGGATCTGAACCAAGTATTTGATTGCATTCAGGTGTTGTGGCAAACAGAATTTGATGGACATAAACACAGCTCGTTGCCATGTACCTGTGCTCTCCTCTTACCCCTCCTTCCTCCTTGCGAAAAAAGTGCACAATTGAATGCTTCTGGTTGTGTGGAGCATTGAATCGGGTTCCTTTTTTGCTGTGATTCCTGGCCAAACTGAAGATTGCTTTCTGCATGCAAACCAGGACTCTAAACCTTAGTTTAATTCCAGTTTAGAATCCTGGTTTGCAGAGGTAAACAAGCTCCAGTTTGCCCAGGTGCTTGCATTTTGGATGCCATGGCAAACTGGAGTTTGATTCCAGATTTTTCAAACCTGGTAACTTTCTCTCATTCTCAGTGCCCAAGGGAGATGGGGGAAGAACAAGTACAGCAGCAAGCCTGACACAGTAAAACCTCTGTTTGTTGTCACATCTGGATTTGAGATTTAACCTGGAAAAATGACTGATGCTTATGTATGTGACAGAAAGGCACATAGTTAGAAATGTACAACATCATGCTAATGGCACTCACCACAAGGTTCTGATCTCTTTGGGAAACATGTAAAGCCAGATTAAGACTCTCAAAAGGCTAGGTGGAAGGAAGAGAATCCACAGTGCCTGACATGATGTGTTGACTTGTGAAACATCCAAATACATTTAATATTTAAGAGGCAGCTGTTCAGTGAGAGCTGATTCCTATAGTTATTCCCAATACGTGGCTGGTTTTGGACTGCAGTGTTAAATAAAGCAAGGGAGAAATGTTAATGTCCAGCTTTGCTCAATATGCTCGGTAAATGGTACCTTCTGTGCAAAAGTTTAAACCAATTCTCAGTAATTTAAGGTGACATAACTGTTTCTGAGAACTAGGAACTGCTAAATGGAAAGCCCACAGACTAGAAAATGTTATTGGTTTGGTCGCAGGGTGGGGTGGGCTCCAAGGGAGCTGAGAGTCCTAGTGTAGAAAGTAATCACTGATGTAGAAGGCATTTTATGGAACAGAACTTGGAAGAAAATATGGGGTGAGTGCATAAATCCTGCAGTGAGCTGAAAGATAGCAGTTGCTGAGTACTGGAAAAAGGAGTGCAACACTCATAAATCCAACAGGATGCCAATGAACTGCATTTAGCTTGGAGAGGTTTGGAAGGACTAATTATTTTACTGCATTCTACTGCTGAAAAGTAGAACTTGTCACACCTCTGGAGGTCGGTGATGATAAAGGTAGTCTTAGTTGCATTGGAGGGCAGAAAATGAATAAAAATAGTACAAAATATGTTGTTTGGGCCAAAGCTTGGCTCACTCTTGCTCATTGTGCAAGAGTAGACAGTCAACACATTTTGGGGACCTCTGCGGAAAAACCAGCATCTATCTACACAAGACTGCCTCTGACTACTCCAGCTTTAATGGACTGGACAAATGTTCTGTGAAATGGCTATACTGTTCCTGTGCAGTATTGCTACCAGCAAATATTGTACTGGTATCGTTCAATAAACCATGCGTATGTTAAAATTCATTTGAGACATCTCACTTTGAGCTGAAAGAATGAGGCTCAGTTGCCCTGATCTGGATAGCCCAGGCAAGCCTGATTTAGTCAGATCTCAGAAGCTAAGCAGGGCCAACCCTGGCAAGTACTTGGTTGGGAGACCTCCAGGGAATGCCAGGACTCAGATGCAGAGGCAGGCAATAGCAAGCCACCTCTCTGAAACGTCCAAACCCCACTAGAGGTCACCAGAAATCAACCATAACATCCAGGTGCACGCACACACACATGCACAAATACTCACCAAAGAAAAAAGAAAAGAAAAACGAATGAGACTCAGTAGGGAAGCGGTGTCAAACATAAGGCCCGGGGGGCAGAAGTGGCCCATCCAGGGCTCTTATGCAGCCCGCAAGCAACTGGTATGGATGGAAATGTAAGGTACTCCCTCTTTTATGGTGTCCCTTGGGAAAAAAACCTAATCTTGGGTATGATTAAATACATTTACTGGGATTTTTGTGGGTTCCCCAGTAAATCAGTTGCTTTCACTGCTAGGAATCAATTGCTTTCATTAAAAAGTAATACTGTTAATTGGGTTTGCCTGTGTCCTTTATAAAGTTTATCTCTGGTACCTGGCATGACATTTTATGGTATACATGGCTCAGCCCAACAAAGTGACATTTATGTCAGATCCGGCCCTCGTAACAAATGGGTTTGCCCCCCCCCCCTGCAGTAGAGGGTTCAAGAGGTCAAAGCGCCAGGACTGTGGGACCAGAGTGTACAAATATTCCAGCTGGGATTGCAGGGATCTTTCCTCTTCTCAGCAGAACAACCTTGTCAGCATGGGCTGGACTCATATTGTGGTCTACAACGAGTCTGGAAAGGATGTTCTTTCCAACAGCTGAAGCCCAGTTTTGGCCTGCAGTCTCTTCTGTCCTGGTCTTGATGTCTTGGAAAGGTGACCCTACGTGAAAATGCCAGTTGGGGGTCAGCCAAGTGATAAAATACACCAGTAGAGGCCACAAATAGGAGATGCATGTGGAATAGGTCCTCAGTTTCCCTCTCCAAGATGAATGCAGTGAGTTGGACATCATACAATATGCTTCATTGTGGAGTGGGTGTTGTAAGTAAATATATAACCTACTGAGTACAGGCTTGGGGCCAGCCTGATGTGATGGGATTATGGTTGAAGAGAAGAAAGGCACATTCAGAACAGAAGTAGTGTTCAGTTAGAGTTCAGCGGATACAGTGGTTGGAACAATTGAGTAAAATCCCCTCAAAGGTGGTATTGGGTGATTTTTTTTAAAAAAAAAATCATTTGCCTTGGAAGCACAGACAGTGTCCCCAGTCCTCCATGTTTCCTGGTTAAGGGAAAATGCTGTTTAAACAAATTACGAAGATGTAATTTGACTCAATGGTAGCAAAAGAAATTTTACTTACAAAAATATAGCACGTCTTACATGACATATTCATGTAGGTACATTTAACTTATTGTGAACAGATAACTTCAAAAGGTTAGGTTGCTACAGCTCCAAGCCCATGTAGGTGAGATAAGAAGAGAAGTCCTATATAAGACGAAAGCAACAGCCAAAGAGAGGTCAACATCTAACCGATGAGAGGGTGGGGCCAATTGCCAAGTGTAACCTGAGTGAGAAAATTCTCTTAACCCTTTCCCTCCCAGATACTCTTGCTTTCAGAGTTACAATACCCTACAGGATGTACCTGTGTAGAACTGCACATATGACCCTACAGGTAAGCCACCCATTGTTCTTGACTGAGGTCTCCTTGGATGGCTTATCACGAGTTTGACTTGCAAAATGGCTTGAGGGATTAAAGCTTACAATTTCTCAAGAAGATAAAGAACTAACGTTTTTCAGATTGTTGTTGATTTTGTATGTTCTGTATTAAAAAACGCAGCGACTGAACATGGGAAACGAGGTACTGAGGAACAGGCTTCTAGTTAGTGTGCCCTTCTCTCCACATGCTAATTTCCTAAGCATAGGCTCACACGTTTTCTAAATATAGGCTTTTTGAGAGGCAACAAGTATTCAGTCATGCAAGTCCATCACCACCTGAAGTCTGAAGTGGTTCATCAAGGTGGGGTAGCCGTGCTGATCTGAAGTGGGTCATTTGGGGCCAGAGCGAGGCAGAGCGGTGCTCCACCAGCTCAGGAGTGGACACTAGGGCAGCCACGGGCCGAATCAGATTCTCTGATCTGATTCGGCCCACCACTGAATTGATGCCAAAATTCAGTGGCGGCTTAAAAAGCAGCTGGAAGGGAGGGGGTTTGAGGGAGAGGCTCCAAACTTACAGGGTAGCTGCTGGATTGTCTTCCCCAAATACCCACCAAATTTCAAGAAGATTGGACCACGGGGTCCAATTCTACGGGCCCCCAAACAGGTTGCCCCCATTCCCTCCATTGTTCTCTGTGGTGGGAAAAAAGTAATGTTTTTTCCCACCATAGAGAACAGTGGAGGGGCTGGGGCAACCTGTTTGGGGGCCCATAGAATTGGACCCTGTGGTCCAGTCTTCTTGAATCATGGTGGGTATTTCGGGGAGAGGCCCCAGCAGCTACCCTGTAAGTTTGGAGCCTCTCCCTCAAACCCCCTCTCCTCCAGCCTCTCCTATACCCTATGAGTTTTTGTCATTGACTTCAGTGGCCCATAGGGTATAATGGGGCTGAAACTGACATTCGGCCAGTCGAATGGGCTTGCATTGCCAAAACTGACATGCGGGGGTCATTCAGCAGCCGGAACAGATACGGCCTAATCTGGCCTGATCTGAATCAGGCCAAACAAATTTTATTTGCTCATCCCTAGTGGGCACAAATGGCAGTGGTGGCAAGCCCCTCCCCCAGCGGGCCTGTGGAAGAAGCAAAGCGAGAAGGGGTTTAAGCCCCTTCTGTTTAGAGTTGCGGGGCAGTGGCGGCACAATCTTTCCATTGTATTCTATGGGGCCCTTCTTGCTTCGCTCCCCCGCCTGCCCACCATGGCAGGCCAGCTGGGAAAGGGAAGGGGAGGCTTTTGAAGATGCCCCCCCCCCTTTTGCTTCCCTTTGTGACACACTTCCGGTGATGTCAGGGGGTGTGGCATTTGCTAATGAGTTATGCTAATAGGTATGCTAATGAGCTCCTGCACCTCTTTTTCTATGAAAGGACCCCTGGTCTGAAGCAATAGAACAGAGCTAGAGTCCAGTGGCTCCTTTAAGACCAACAGCTTTATTCAAGGTGTCAGCTTTTGTGTGCGCATACACTTTGTCAGACACTGAAATGGAATTACAGATCAGGTTTTTGCAAATGTTTTCCAGCGTCCTTTGCAAAAATGTGTGACTTTGAAAAACAGAAGAAGAGCCCTGCTGGATCAGACCTGTGGTCCATCTAGTCCAGCATCCTGTCTCACACAGTGGCCAACCAGTTCCTTCACTATTTTGCATGCTAATTTAACAGGCCACCCTGGATATATACAAGTATGATCTGTAATTCCATTCCATTGTCTGACAAGGTGTACACACGAAAGCTCACACCTTGAATAAAACTTTGTTGGTCTTAAAGGTGCAGCTGGACTCTAGCTTTGTCCTGAGGTGGTACAGTTTAGTATATCTCCATATGATGAGCTGTGTTTTATCTAGACATCCTTTGACACTTGAGTTCAGATGACATGTTCTGATTCTCACAGCTGTGGTTTGCGCCACAGGATTTTGTGTGTTTCTTTTATTTCTCTCCCTTTCCCCTTACACACTGATATATTTCTCTGTCTTTTCTTTAATCATAATTTGCTTTGATGTTTGAATATTGCAAGCAGCTCTGGGCTGGTGTCAGAATCTGTCAATTCAGTCAATGTAATCTTGCATGCATACTATGTAACCTTGCAACCATTATGTATTGGACCTGTCTTAATCCTGTTTTGGTCGGGAGGGTGACAACCCTTATGGGTGAGAACAAGAAGGCCTCTCATCCCTGCCTCCGCATTCCAGCTGCCCCGGCAGTAACTTCAAGGGGAGGAAGGCTCTCATCTCTTATCTATGCTAAAGAACCTTGGAGCCATGAATTGTTATGTGAACTGAGGGGTCTGGTTTGGGAAGGGAAATTTACTGCTTAACACCTCACTTTTTTCCTGTGTGAACCAAACGGTCAAGACACCTTTTAGCCCGCCAATTTTCCCTTCAGGGGATTGGCTACCTATGGGTAATTCAAACTCTTTGGAATGGTATAATAGACCCGCTTGTATTATTTGTCTCATCTCTGACAATAACCCGAGATGCTGTACTAATGTAGGAATAGGCAATAAAGAACTGTGGTTAACCAACCGAGATCTGATCCTTGACTACGTTGAGCAGGACTCTCACAGATTGTCAGAGATCTTTGATTGGGACTCATCCGTTCCTGACCATGTCAGAAGACGACCTTGTCCCCCTCAAACCTACTACTCCAGAGGAGGTTCCCGCTACCCCGGCGGATCCGGGGAACGGGGGTGGTGGCGGCGGAGGAGGTCCCGAGGTGCCGGTGACCACGAGCCAGGGGGCTTACTACATTCCGCGCCGCCCGATTACCCATCAGAACGTGACCCCCCAGTACGCATGGAGCCACTTCGGGGGCCGACCCGTGAGTTCGTGGGTGCACGACAGGAAAGGGGTGAGAGTTTCGCTCACCGGAGACCAGCCCGATCGAGGGAGACCGAGCTACCTTGGAGACGACCGCGAGCCGATCTACCGTGGAGGGCCGCGTCGCCCGCCTCCCGAAGAGGAGGGACTGGATCTGTATGGGCCCGATCCGTATCGCGAGGAGCAGACGGTCCCGCTGGATCAGATGATGGGAGACCTACGGCTTCAACTCACCGCCGAGCTCCGCGAGTTAGCCCTCGATCTCCAGCACCAATTTCGCGACGCTATGGTGGCGATGCAAGGCGCTCTCCTCGGTCAAGGAGTCGGAGCCCCCCCACAGCAGCAGGCACCCGGAGGGGTTCCGGCTCAGCCGCAGGCGCCCGCTCTACTGGCGCAACCAGCCCAGCCGGTCGTCCCAGCTCCAGTTTCGGGGCCCGTTCCCGTGCCGGCCCCAGTCCCGGCCGCGCCGGCCGCTCGCCCCCCCCCTTCCGACCCTCTGACGACTACTTTCGATGGGGACCCCGAGAAGCTGCGTTTCTTCACGCTGGAGATCGGGAGATTCCTGGACAGTTGGGGTCACCTCTACCCTACCGAGAAAGATCGCATCGGCTACATCGGGTCCAAGCTGAAAGACACCGCCAGCGATTGGTATGTAAGCCTGCACGACAACCCTGGCCCTGAGTTGCGCTCCCTGAATAATTTCATGTGGGCCCTCCGGCACCAGTTCGAGGACCCCCTGGGTGAGGAAAAAGCCAGAAACCAACTGAGGAAGCTATTTCAGGGGAGGTCGTCAGTGAGGGAATACACTGACAAGTTCCGGCGCATCGCTGCCAAGATCCATGGGTGGCCGGAGGAACTCTTCATGGAGAAGTATTGGGAGGGCCTGAACCCGGAAATCTACGAGACTGTGTTGTTAGGGGGTCGCCCGGGCACACTGAATACCTGGATGAGAGCCGCCACCGACATGGAGGAACGCTTCGCCCTGATTAAGATGGGAGCGTCCGCGACGGCAGCCAGCAAAGCAGGTCCCCGAGCGAAGCCCCGATCCAATGTGCAAGACGTACGTGATGCGAGGTTTCGACAGGGGCTGTGTATGAAGTGTGGGGAGAGTGGCCACTTCGCCTCCGCTTGTCCCAGAGGAGGGGGGAAGGGCCCGAAGACCTCAACTCCCGGAGCGGGGAGCACCCCCACCCGAGGGAAAACCCCAATGAAACCCCGAGCTCTACAGCTGGAAGGGGTGGCAAGCGACCAGGGAGAGCTGGAGCTAATGGAAGCTCAGATGTCGGGAAACTCCAACGGCCTGCAGTGAGCGGCGCAGAGCTGCAGGTCCCCCGCCAAGAAGCGCCATCTCCGGTGAGCATCCCTGGCCCCTTGTTATATATGGTAGTGACGGTGGTGACCCCTGGATCAGGGACCCATATGAGGGTTCGCGCTCTAATTGACTCTGGGTGCGCGCGAGACCTAATCAGCCCCCTGGTAGTGGAGGGGTTGGGACCCAAAGTCACCCCGTTAGCGGAACCCCTGAAGTTTACCCAGATGGATGGGTCGGAAATGAAGGAGGAGTGCATAGCAGAGACTGAGAGCTTGATTTTGGGAACGGGGGAGCATTGGGAGAAGCGAGCTTTTGTCATCACCCCGAACGCCCAGTTCCCTATGGTATTGGGCAGCCCTTGGCTCGGGGCGCACGACCCTTACATAAAATGGAGTGAGGGGAAGATTTCGTGGGTAGACGAACGCTGCCAGAGCCACCGGTGGGACCCCGGATGGGGCCCTGGACCTCCGAGCCCGCTTCCCCCCGCGCCCGCACTCGCCCTCGCCCCAGCCATGGTGCCTAAAGAGTATAGAGACTTGCTAGGAGTGTTCAGTGAGACCGAGGCGGATGAGTTGCCCCCCCATCGACTGTCGGACTGTGCCATAGAGCTCCTCCCAGGAGAGAAACTCCCGAAGGGCAAATTATACTCCATGAGCCCGGCGGAGCGGGAAGAACTGCGGAAGTTCTTGGACAAAAACCTGGCGAGAGGGTTTATCCGCCCCGCCAAGTCTCCCTTTGCGGCGCCCGTGCTGTTCCGAAAGAAAAAGGATGGAGGCTTACGACTGTGCACTGACTACCGGGGGCTAAATGCAGTCTCCACCTCTAATGCCTACCCCCTCCCGTTAATAAAGGACCTCTTGGCGGAGGCGGCCAAGGGGAAGATTTTTACCAAGTTGGATCTACGAGATGCCTACTTCAGGGTGCGCATAAGGGAAGGGGATGAATCTAAGACTGCCTTTAACACCCCCTTGGGGCAGTTTGAATACCTAGTGATGCCGTTCGGCTTAAGTGGCGCGCCCGGGGTCTTTATGAGTTTAATCAATGAAGTGTTGCACAAGCACCTGTTTAAGGGCGTGTTATGTTACATAGATGATATCTTGATCTATTCTACTGATAAGAATGAGCATGTGACTTTGGTCAGGGACGTCCTTGCAACTTTATTAAAAAATCAGCTTTTCGTGAAACTGTCTAAATGCGAGTTTCACCGTGAGTCCGTGGACTTCCTAGGCTACCGCATTTCGCAAAAGGGGTTGGAAATGGACCCGGGGAAAGTGGAGGCGGTGGTGCAGTGGGAGGCTCCGCGAACAAGAAAGCAGTTGCAGAGCCTCTTAGGATTTTGTAACTTTTACCGTACCTTCATCAAGGACTTTGCTAAAGTCACCCTTCCCTTAACGGACTTGTTGAAAACTAAGGGGAGGGGGCCCGAGGCCGGAAAGCCAGGGGAGAAACTGGCGTGGAATGGTGAGTGTCAGAAGGCATTTGAGGCTTTAAAAACTCTTTTTACCTCTGAGCCCATTTTGGCCCACCCGGATGAGACAAAAGACTTTATAATCCATGTCGATGCCTCGGACGTAGCCATGGGGGGGGCCATTTTACAAAGTGACTCGGAGGGGAAACTGCACCCCTTGGCTTACATTTCGAAAAAGTTTAACGAAACAGAAAGAAACTGGTCGGTGTGGGACAAGGAAGCCGCAGCCATTAGGTTAGCGCTCACTACGTGGCGCCATTGGCTGGAAGGAGCGCAAACTCCGTTCGAGATATGGACTGATCATAAGAACCTAGAGGCTTTGCGCACGCAGCGGTCCCTCAACGCCAAGCAGCTACGCTGGGCTGACTTCTTTTCCAAATTTAACTTTGTGTTAAAACATTTTCCTGGGAAGGCTAACTCCCTAGCAGATGCATTGTCCAGATTGCCCCAACATGAGAGTGTGAAAGAAGAGGTGTTCGATTCCATGTTCTCCCCCCAGCAGCTGGGAGGGGTGGTTGTCACCCGGAGCAAAACAAAGAAAGCCGATCTAACCACCGGGAGCTGCCAGTGGGGGGGGGGAGTATGCCCCCGAAGAAGTAGAGGAATTGGAATCTATGGGAGAGTGTTCCAAAAGAGAGGACCATTGTTGGCTACATGGGGACAAACTTGTAGTGCCCAAGACTAAACGCAAGGAAATCTTGCTAAATTGTCACTCCTCAAAGCTAGCGGGGCACTTCGGTTTTCTAAAGACACTTAATTTGATCCAGCGTCAATTCTGGTGGCCACGCATGCGCCGAGACGTCTCGGACTTCGTCTCGGCATGCCAAACCTGTTTAATGTGTAAAAAACGGGGGGGAAAAGTCCCAGGATTGTTGCACCCCCTTCCCACTGCTTCAAGACCCTGGGAAGACATAGCCATGGATTTTATCACCAATTTACCCCCCTCCAAGGGAAAAACCGTGATTTGGGTAGTGGTTGACACTTTTTCTAAACAAGCCCATTTCACCCCCTTCAAGCAATTGCCCACAGCCAAAGGGATGGCTAAAGCTTTCTTCAACCACGTGATAAAATTACATGCTTTTCCGAAGAGGGTGGTATCTGACCGCGGAAGTCAGTTCGTTGCCACCTTCTGGCGGGAGCTTTTGAAACTAATGGATATAGAACCTGCCTTAAGCTCGGGTTACCATCCAGAAACCGACGGCCAATCCGAGCGAACTAATCAAATTCTCGAGCAATTCCTCAGATGTTACACAAATTACCACCAGGATAATTGGGTGGAATTGCTGCCCTTTGCAGAGTATAGCTACAATAATGCGGTGCATTCTTCCACTGGGGTCTCACCTTTCATGGCGGTGGGAGGCTTTGAAGGTAAACCACTCCCCACCCTTAAGGAGGACCCCCAAGCCCCCCCCTCGGATTTTAAGAGTTGGTGGTCCGGCCTCCAGGACTCCTGGCCATTAATTGGAAAGGCCCTGGACCAAGCCAAAGAGGACTACAAGAAATATGCGGATCGGGGCCGAGCACCGGGATGGGATCTTCAACCCGGGGACTCAGTTTACCTCTCTACAAAAAATATCCATGGGCTGCAGCCCAGCAGAAAATTGGGATGGAAATATGTTGGACCTTATAAAGTGCTACGTAAAATCTCTGATGTGTCTTTTGAACTGGAACTGCCTAAATCACTGAGTTCTGTGCACCCTGTGTTTCATTTCAGCCTGCTGAAGAAAGATCCTGGGCCGAATGCATGGCATCCAGTTCCTCCAGCTCCTCCTCCACTGATGAAGGAGGGGAGTCCACACTACGAGATAACTGAAATCCTTGACTCCAAGATGAAAAGGGGCCACTTGTATTACTTAGTTAGATGGTTAGATTTCGGCCCGGAGCACAATGAATGGATTCGTTCTGAACATGTTCATGCCCCCAAATTGACTAAACTGTTTCATAAAAGGTTCCCTGAAAAAGCTAGGTGAAGGCAATTATGGGGAGGGCAGGGTGTCAGAATCTGTCAATTCAGTCAATGTAATCTTGCATGCATACTATGTAACCTTGCAACCATTATGTATTGGACCTGTCTTAATCCTGTTTTGGTCGGGAGGGTGACAACCCTTATGGGTGAGAACAAGAAGGCCTCTCATCCCTGCCTCCGCATTCCAGCTGCCCCGGCAGTAACTTCAAGGGGAGGAAGGCTCTCATCTCTTATCTATGCTAAAGAACCTTGGAGCCATGAATTGTTATGTGAACTGAGGGGTCTGGTTTGGGAAGGGAAATTTACTGCTTAACACCTCACTTTTTTCCTGTGTGAACCAAACGGTCAAGACACCTTTTAGCCCGCCAATTTTCCCTTCAGGGGATTGGCTACCTATGGGTAATTCAAACTCTTTGGAATGGTATAATAGACCCGCTTGTATTATTTGTCTCATCTCTGACAATAACCCGAGATGCTGTACTAATGTAGGAATAGGCAATAAAGAACTGTGGTTAACCAACCGAGATCTGATCCTTGACTACGTTGAGCAGGACTCTCACAGCTGGATCCCCACAATAGGTCAGTGGAAAGTTCTGATAGTAGCAGATGGTTCATGTATTTTCCTCCCTCTGTTCAGCCCTAAGAAAATTGATTCCTGGAGACACAAGAGCCATGTGTATCCTTGGGAGGCTGTTGCGGAGAGGGGATGGGAGGTGAAATCACCTTTCCTGCATGTTTTAACGGTGACTAGAAAAGAGGACAATTTCACCCTTTTCTGCAACACCTGAGCTGATGAGTTTAGCAGGTCCTGCAACCTCAGGAATCAACTTTTCTGGGACTGGGTGAGACTGATGGCAGGGATGGGAAACGGTCCCAGTCCTTATGCTGAAGAATTGGGGGGTCCAGCCTCATGGTTGGCACTGATTCCAAACCCAGATTGGAAGTCTGTTTCTAAACCATAGTTGGAAGATTACTGGCAGCCATAATCACACAATTCTTTCATCAAGTTAAACTATCATTAGAATAAACCTATAAAGGAGGAAGTATGCAAAATGTTCCTGATTCCCTCTGAAACCACTGTTTGGAGGATTGTCCAAACTGGGCATTTGTGGTAGCTGCAAGAACTGGATATATTTGAAGCAGACACTTTATATGAAATCTGAACCCTAAATATCCCAGGATGTAGTGGCATTTCTTACTTAGTTGGCTATTGGATTTCTGTCGACAATATATTTTATGCATGTTGAGCTATGGCTGGCTGTACATTTCCAGGTCGAAGATGTTAAAATACCCTTATGAATATTTGCATTTCTTATAACATCATGAATATATTTTGCTACAGTTGTACAGATTTAAAATGTTCTTGTCATTTATCTTGAAATCTATCATATTTATGTCTGGTCCTTCTTTACAGCTTAGATGTGTAAATTCATGTAGCGTATTCAGCACTACCGAGTCATATTTTAAATTTGTGTTTCTTTCTGCATGACTTGTGCAAACTCATAATTTCAGAACATAATTATGGACTTCCCTGACTTTATGAGATGGCTGAAAATGAAGTACTACCCTACTGGGACATTTTCTTTTACAGAATGAAATTAGGACTTTATGATACTGCTTTTAGTGGCTTAGTAAACAGTTACAATTGCGGTACAGAATTTAACTGGGAAAAACACCACCAGTCTTGATGTATTGGGTCTTGTGTGTCTGCTTGCTGTTTTAGGTCTTACGAGAATCTTCTGTGTTTCTGAGAAGTATTTATCCAGTGTATCATAGGTAGAAGAGACAACGGAAAGAAAGAAAGATGCTGATCTGTATTGTGGCACCTTAAAACTGACTCAGCTTGTTTGCGTGGAGAGTTGTGTGCTTATTCCAATGCTGGAATAAGATAATTGGGAGCCAGTGACTCCT
Organism: Lepidodactylus listeri; assembly: GCA_029233225.1. Lineage (NCBI taxonomy): Eukaryota > Metazoa > Chordata > Lepidosauria > Squamata > Gekkonidae > Lepidodactylus > Lepidodactylus listeri. The sequence goes on from JARCFY010000012.1 coordinate 26,021,860, forward strand.
GGCATGCTGTGTAGAAAGAAAGCTATAAGATTGCATACAATAAACGGCATACACTAAAATTAAGTTTTCCCCTCCCCCTTCTTTTGTGCTTTTTCCCAGGCGGAACACTCCTTACAAGACGTTGGAGCCAGTTAAGCCGCCAACAGTCCCTAACGATTACATGACCAGTCCTGCAAGACTCGGAAGCCAGCACAGTCCCGGAAGAACAGCATCCTTGAACCAGAGGCCTAGGACACACAGGTAGAATTAATGACTAGTGTGATGGGAAACCCAACACAAAGCCAATTTGACATCAGATGGAAGAATAACGTGGCAACTGTGCATTGGATCGAAAGAATCGTGGCGGAATAAAATGTAGCATTGTCATGCAAGAGCTTGTGCAAGAGGTCGTGCCAGGCTTTTAGAAGCAGGGTTGATAGCAGTTCTTAGGTTTCTGAATGCACAAACAGTTCATACTAACTGCTGGAGAACTTCTCACCCAAGTAGAAAGTCAACATCATCTTTGGATTTTCATCTTTCTCAATCAGCTCTCTAGTGTGAGATGCAAAAGTGCTCTTTTGCAAGTGGAGGCTACGGGCTGCGTGCAAAAGGATGCCTTTGGATCCACGCTTGTGACAATTGGAAATTTTACCTTGAAATGCCTGCCTTTTTTAAAACTCTAAAGAGAATCCATTTATTCCACTAGGACTCATAGATCATGTTGCTTTGTTGCATTGATTTTTAAAACTCATTGTTGATTGGTTTCAGGTAACCACAGAGAAATGGCTTATTGGAAATAAACTGGGGGAAACCTTAGTTACAAACTGTAGGCAGACTACATAAGGAACGTTAAATTAGTTCTGTGATGCGATGGACTCTTTCCCCTCCTCCAGTCTCCATGCCACATTTGTTACTGAGGCAGTTTGAGGGATCCTGCTCAGAGTCAGCTTTTCAAAGTCTTTTTTTTTTAAACGCCCAGTATTAATCTCTTCTGTGAGCCTGTAAATCTTCTGAGCTGTCTTCCGTACTAATGGAATGTGTGAAGGGAAGATAGCGTAGTTTTTATCACACCACTAAATAACCCCAATTGGTTCACAGTCCCCTGGGCTTACGGATGTACAAAGAGGCCCCTTTTCAGTTTTTCATTTTTGTATGCTGTTGCCGTGAGTACGGCCGACTCGTTGGCCTAGTCAGCCAAACCGCTGCTTAGGGCTAGGGCGACACAGTAAGAAGGTCACCAAAACATGTTGGCGTAACTCTCTCCTGGCCATCTATAGCACAGGAGGTCTGGTATAGCCTCTTGGGTCTTTACCGCTGTTTGGAACCAGCCAGCAGTGTTGCGGGCCCTGAAGGAGGTGGAGGTACTTTGCTTGGAACCCAGCGTTAGACCTTGAATCAAAGGCCATGGTCACCACTACTTTGTTTATTCTTATGCCATTTATTGTTCATTGATTGTCAGCGTAGGCGTGTTTTGTTTTTTCCTTTCAAACAGGAGGCCGTGTATTAATTCTTTACCAACGATGGGAATAGAATGTGCCAGTGTCTATAGGATGCTCAAATGCCTGCCTAGGTTAAAAAAACAAATGCCTCTCAGCGGATATGAAACTAGTCTGTCCGTAAAGATAGTTTCAGGGGGGGGGGGGTTATAAGCTTTCAAGAGGCAAAGCTTCCTTCATCCATGAGGGAGATTTGGGCCTAACATTTCCTTGACAACCAGGGCAGCTGCTGACTGCTAGGAACTCAATAGACAGGGTCATCTTCTCCCTGCTAGATTTGTTCCCAAGCAGCATCAGTCAAACTCTGGAGAGAAATAGATGGTAGCTGCTTATAGCAATAGAACATGTCTGCCCCCCCCCCCCCGGTGCTGTGTTTAATGCTTAAAGACGTATGAGGGGTAATTTTAATGAGAAGCTCTGTGACTTGTTCAGTGTCGTATCGGGAGCTGATGAACTTCAGATGCTGAAAAATGACAATAGTTCTATTTTAAGCGAGCCAGTTAAAATACCTTATTTAAAGCAGCATCATAAAATCAAGTATCCCCGGCACCCCCCCCCCCCCAGTCTTTTTATAGAACCATTATTTGAGGCAGCAGAAATGGACTCTTCAGTGGTTTGTGGTACAAAATTCAGCTGCAACCATGGCAACAAGTTCAAGGTTTTTTGGCAAACGAAGCACCGGTTTTAGCAGGAATGATCTCTGCTCCTGGTTGCAGTCTCCATTTCCCCCCCATTATGTATTTGTGTTGTTTACTTGTTTTCAGTACCTTGGCACTTGACCCTTTATATCTGTGTTTATGTGCGGGTGGAGAAAATAAACAGAATACAGGCTGTATTTCCCTTCAGAAATAGCTCTTCTGTTACCTAGAAGCTTATTTAACTCTTCCTGCTTTGCAGTTCGGGGGGTGGGGGGAGGTAATTTCCCCCTGCTTCTGACGCACCTGAAAGCTCTTCCCGGTACCGTGATGCTGGGGTGAGGGGCTGATACCATGTCTACTTGGGGAGTAGAGTTGGGGGCGTGTCCATACGGCCAAATTCTTTCCTGCTCCCCTCCCCCTTAATGTATTAGCAACCTACTGTACCCTTGCAGTAGATCCCATGGACCACCTTTCCCCATGTAGATGTTACTGTTTCTGGGTTGAGGAGAGCACCTGCAAACAAAGCCATCTTCTCCATAAGACTAGTTTTAGCTGTCAGGAGTAGACTTACTTATTTATTTTGATTTTTATCCCGCCTTGCCTGCAACATGCAGGCTCAAGGCGGCGTACAACAGTTAAAATCCAATAAAACACTTGTTTTATCCTTACACTGGCTAGCATGGTAGATTGGAGAGAGATTGTGCCTGGTTCTCCCTGCGCTCCAGCTGCACTGATGCTTGCCACTGCACTAGGGTTGGCCAGGTCCCCCCCTGGCCACTAGTGGGGGGTGGGGTGTAGGGTTGCCAGATCGAGGTTGGGAAATGCCTGGAGATTTGGGGGTGGAGCCTGGGGAGGACAGGGACCTCAGTGGGATACAATGCCACAGAGTCCGCCCTCCAGAGCATCCGTTTTTTCCAGGGGGACTGGTCTCTGTCATCTGGAGATGAGCTGTAATTCCAGGGGCTCCCCAGGTCCCACCTGGAGGCTGGCATCCCTACACTGCACTGATGCTTGCCCCAGCAATTGTAATGTGCTGCAATGCCCTACTATTTATTATTAGATATATTTTTCAGATGAAAAGAGAACTTCTGTGTTGTAACGTGTTCCATCAGGATTACAAATTGCTTATGTTTGGAAACACGGAACATCCAATTTATCACCCGTAATTAGTTCGGAGTGCTTGTAACCATTTTACAATGTTATGTTAGGCTAACCGTTCTTTTAGCTCTTGGATGGTTGCTTGCACTTTTAATTAAATAGTCAGATAAGCTAAAGCTGTGGCTGTGGCTGTGTGTGAGTGTCTAATGACCTAGCTAATTAGATCTATATCTGATAGAATTTCATGCATTTTGCTCCACTGATATGATAATAAGCAGAAGGGATCTTTTCTTCTTTTTTTGGGAGGGGGTGGTTGCTTATGGCTTTTTCGTGAAATCCATTATGTTGCCGTTGATTCTGTTTTAATGCACAGTTGTTAAAGCAAGTGTTCATGCAAAGTGCTTGCTTACTGGTCTGCACCTTATTGTGTTTCATGCAGCGGCAGTAGTGGAGGAAGCGGCAGTCGAGAAAACAGTGGAAGCAGCAGTATTGGCATTCCCATTGCCGTGCCTACACCTTCACCACCCACCATTGGGCAAGGTATGTTGTCAGATCTTAAAATGTATCCAGCTCATTTGGATAATTCTGATGGAATTGCTTTGTTCAGGGATGCAGTTATTGGAATTAAAATGTGTGTACGTGCGCATATTCAGTTATACCATGTTATATATGCATCAAGAACTGTTGCATTCACTAAATGCATTCACTATAATGATTGTGGGTGATAAGCAGCACATTTTTTCCTTTCATTGTTCGTATTAGTTTCTGCAGCTCTTCGCCCGATTTTCCTTCGTGGAACTAAATGTACGTTGATTCTTGCAATATGTGTAGGAGGAAACATCTCTGCATGTGGATCATCTGGTTTGCAAATGAGTTTTAAGGAAGGACTGAGAATTCATGTTTTAGGACCAGATTACAGAAGGTCAAAGAGGAAAGATTGCACCTGAGAATCAAGTAGAAATAGTTTGTCTAGTCTGCCTGTCTGTCTGTCTGTCTGTCTCTCTCTCTCTCTCACACACACACACACAGGCTTTAAGAGGACAATACTGTTTCCCCCTTCAATTATTCTTCTGAAGGAGAATGATAATTGGTTGGATCCTAGCATTTTTATGTGTTGGCACCCAGAAGGATCAGGTAGTTAGGAGATCTTTATTTAAGACCCTGGAGAGCTGCTGCTAGTCTGAGTAGATGGGCCCATGGTCTAATTCAGTATAAGGCAGCTTCATGTGTGTTTCTTTGGCACAAGGTGCGATGTCTTGTTCAGTGAAAGATGCCTTGTACTAGAGGAACACATGGGTACTGATGAACTAAAAAAGCAGGATCCAACCAAGTGCTCTTGCAAGTGCTGCTGAATTAACTTTTATCTAGGATAAAATATGGATGTAGCAGTCGAAATTCTTAGGGACAGTTACAGTGTTCGCTTCCTTTTTAAGACCAATAGAAACTACATCAGTGTAGTGGTGGTATACCACTTACTTTGAACAGGAGAGAAGTGGTGAGTTCGGTTTGACCTGGAACTCTGGCTGCTGCAGTTGAATCACCTTCTTGGTCTAGTCCTTCATTTAATGACATTTCCCCCTTACTGAGTTTTAAAGCTTCTTTGTTTGTTTATTTGTAGCCCAGCTTTTTAACTGAGATTCAAAGCGGATTACAAAATCAGAAGGCAATGCAGTAAAAAAACCCAAAATAATACATGCTGCAAATGTTTGTGTTTCCTTTAGCACACACACTGGCCCGGTCATAGCGGGTGATCCGTTCTTTACCTGTTCACAAACAACCAGCACCTGTTTTGTAAATTGGCATTTGAATTTCTACATTGTCAAAACAAAAATGTTTCTACTCTGAACTGGGGCCTAACTTGGCAATCTCAACTATTTTATTAGCACAAATATTTGTTCCTCCTCCTCCTGAAGCACCGCCAGCACCACCAATGCCCCCGCCTCTCGTGACTGGCGGCATGATAGGTGAGACCTTTTGAGAGTGCTGGAATAAGTGTGTTTGCAGTAACCCTTTTCCATCTAATGGCTCTATTCATTCTGTTGACGTCGTAGACCCCCAAAAAGTTGGGGATTTAACCAGTCTAATCGCAGCTAATATTTGTGGTGAAAGCCTCTGAAGGTTAACTATAAATGAATGAATCTGCCTTTCATGGAGCAAGATTCTTGTTCCATCTGGTCTAGTATTGTCTACTGTGGCACAGCAACTCCTCCTGTTTATCAGAGCTGTCTTCTCCAGCCCTACTACTGGAGGTCTTTGTAATAAGACTTATTGCAAACTGAAACTTGGATCTTATTTGTGCAAAGTATATTATTTGCATGCAAAGCATATTATTCAAATGTGAATTTATAAGAGTAGGGCTGACTTTACTCATAAGTTATCTTTCTTTTTATCTAAAGTCCTGTGGTCTACTCTTGTGTGTGTCATTTACAAAACAGGAGTGTACATTCAGGATATCTTAATTTAGTTCATACTTGACCAGTGATCCTCAGTATCTATGTTCTTATATGTCCTCAATCCCTAGCACAGCCTTTTGAGTTGTCAGGGGGGGGATCAGTGGAAAAGTGGGTTGGATCCAACCCATAGTGTGTGTGTATGTGTGTTACATGAGTAAAATCCATCGGTCTCTTGCCCAGTAGTCCAAAGGGGACCATTGTGAGAGCTGGCTTGCCACAGAGCACAATACAGGGTGCAGAATTCAACTGAACAACACAGGGCATTGCCAACATGAGTAGTGGCAGTGAAAGGGGTTCATTACTCTCCAAAATGGTTCCATGGAAAGAAGAAATTTCTGTTGGTCTTTCACATTATTTGATTTTTCCAAACATTAAAAGCAGAAATGGCTCTACGCAAATTGATGTGTACTGCTGATGTAAAAATAAATGTTTAAGTTGTTCATGGTCTACCTGTACAATAGACAATGCAGTCTGTTGCACAGGTAGATAGCAATAAGGATGCCTTTTGTCCATTAACTTGAGAGGCTTTGACCCAGAAAAGACTTGCAAACTTTGTCTTAAGCTCCATATTGTGAACTAGATTTCGAACAATAATATAGTATGTTGATAATATATTGGTCCCCACAAACACATGTGTGTAAGTGGTAACATTTTATTTCAGCTCTGTAACTGCCTTAACACTGTGGAAAGAACTTTTGCATTAGCAAATGAGCTACAAGCGACATGGCTCCATTTTTGGATCGAAAGCATTAAGTGTTGTATTGTCTCAGCTATGAAGCCGAACTGTGAATAGACACAACAGCCAATTATCTTTGTTGTTTATATAGCACTTTCTAAGGTGCAAATCTCTGTTTTGGGTTTTTTAGATCTTTCACGTCGATGTGAAACTTAGCAATTACCCAACACTGAGACATTTTGGATTAGTACTGAAGACTGTGGGTGGCTCTAATTTGTTAATGGTGAAAGTTCTCTGCAGGACTGCCTGCCTCCTCTTGTAGATGAGAAGAGTTTCAGGAGCCTCCTCTCCTTTTTTTAATTGTTGGGAGTTCATTGTTTGAATAAGAGGCTGAACTTACCTGTGTGACTCTTGAAGACATCTTCATCCTGCAGGTTTCCTGCAGCTGAAAAATAAAAGCTTGACGGATTTCTGACAGATAATAGTTTTTTATGGCAAATTCCAAGAAATCATTTCCATCATATTTTATTTTCCTTTCCCTTGATAATTTAGAAACTATTGCAGCTATATTTGTTCAATTAATTGCCTGCAAAAGGAAAGGATTTCTCTTGCGGCAGGACTTGCATTATTAAGTGGCTGTGGCGTCTCTGAAAACCTCAAGGGCTGGTTTTTGTCAGCTTTTAGATTTTTAAAATCATTATCTCTTTTAAAGTCCTAAGAAAAACATATATATATGTGTGTGTGTGTGTGCGTGCGCGTGTATATATATATATAAAAAAATAAAATCAGGATGGAACTCCCCTCCTTCCGTCATATTTCCAGTGGTCTCTTTTTCCAGTCTTCTGCTCTGTGGACTGTCATCACTACTGGGGATTTAGGTTTCATAAGTTTGCTGTGCTGTGGTCTTCTTACATTTCTCCCCTGGCTTTCTGCCCTCTGTCTTAAGAACTGTGGTTTCCTGGTTGTTTGTTTAAGTCTTCTTGTTTGGTTCCCTTTGGCTCCTGCTTTTCAGCTGCTCCTGGCTCAGCCCCTGGTTCCCAGTATGGCACAATGACCAGGCAGATTTCCCGACACAACTCTACTACTTCTTCGGCCTCTTCTGGTGGATTTAGGCGGAATCCTTCTGTGACTGCTCCATTTTCTGCTCAACCTCATGTTAACGGCGGGCCTCTCTATTCTCAAAATTCAAGTAAGCTTCCTGGGTTACTGCAGAGCACAGAGCTCCTGTGCAAACTGGTTTTGAAGGTGGCTTGTTTTTTTGTGTGTCATTAGTGATCCAGTAATTGCAATATACACGATAGCTTGGATCCTAAACAGATGCCAGTGGAATTCCACTTGTGCAGTGGGGCTTTTGTCTCTTCTCTCTGGCAGTCATCTGGGCTTCCTCCAAAAGCTGTTCCTGAGTGTTGAGGGTGGGGGCTTCCAAGAGAGTGTTAAGTGTGACATTGCAGTTAGAGGGGGGTGGGGTGATGGAAATTGGAGATAACCTCTTTCAGTGAAAAGGGCAGGGGTTTCAGCTTGCACGAGTGCACTGTTGGATCCAAGCCTATATATCTGACCAAACAAGGGCCATTTCTTTACATGGGTTATTTGCCCTGGATCCTGTGCTCTTGGGAAGTTTTATTTCCCTTCTTCCCTGCAGTATCATTGGTGCATTCAAGCATCTTCCATACTTCCCCAGCTTTCCCCCGATCTTTCTGAAGCCTGCTTTGCTCTAAAGTTTTGGGACAGATCTCAGTAATGGATGGATGCTATGTGGGCAGGAAAGTTCAGGTCTCCACACCTACATTACAGCCATTTTCCCTGAGCCCATCCTCTCAGCGGATACTTCCTCCCCCTGCCACTGGGGGCTTTTTTTAAATCAGCAATTTAATATCATATCAATATAACACTGTACCAGTATGTATTTCAGGTCCTCTTAATTCTCAGCTTTCAATTTAAATAAAGTCTCTAGAAGAAGAAGAAGAAGAGATTGGATTTATACCTCACCCTTCACCTACCCAAGGGAGTCTCAGAGCGGCTTACAAACTCCTTTCCCTTCCCTTCCCCTCCCCACAACAGACACCCTGTGAGGTAGGTGGGGCTGCGAGAGCTCTGACAGAAGCTGCTGTTTTTCAAGAACACCTGTGCCAGAACTATGGCTTGCCCAAGGTCATCCAGCAGGTGCAAGTGGAGGAGTTGGGAATCAAACCCGGTTCTCCCAGATTGGAGTCCGCGCACTTAACCACTACACCAAACTGGCTCTCCTACACCAAACTGGCTCTCTAGCCCTTTTTGTTGCAGGGTTAAAAAGGGGAAGGCACAGCTCTGCAATAAAAAGGGCCAGAGGTTTAACTTTAAAAAAAATGGAAGCTGGAATTCAGAGAACCTGATGTATTGATAATGTTATATCAACATGTATAATAATATTAAGTTGCTTATTTTTTAAAACTGAAAAGGTCTGGGAGAAAGTGGAGGCCACTGCAGGGACCTGGGGCAGGGAAACCTGCCATTTGGAAGCTGTGTTGCTGCTGCTGTGTTTTATCAGCAGCTGCACCAGCAGTGGGGAACCCACACAAGTCTATCCTCAGGTGGAAATCTCCAAGGAGTCATTTGAAAGAAGTGGTGTTTAAAGCAGGAGTAATTGTCCCTGTTCCATTTTACACAGATGGGTTATTCACTGCAGAGGAAATTGCCAGAAAAACTCCAGGTTTTTTTCTTTCTTTCTTAGTCTTACTTCATTTCAGTCTCATTTGCAACAGTATCATAGTTACAATGAAGTAACCAGTGCGGTTTTGAGAAACAGTAAATAAGCTAGTGGTCAGAGATCTTTTAATGAACAACTATACCCAGGGATGTATGAACATAAAAGGAAGCAACTGTGTCCCTTTCAGTCAGCGCAACCTCATGAAGTGTCCAAATTGTGTGAGGTTTGTTGCAGTTTCATGTTTTAACTTTCAGGCACAATTCGAACACGGGCACAAGTTCTAAATGGGCATAGCCTGCCGTACTTAAAAAAAAAAATCCTCCTAATTTTAATTTGCCTTTATCTTTGTAAAAATGTATGATTTAACACTGCCATTTTTTTCATTTCCCACTTTGCTTGGTCTGCATTTTTTATTGCAAGCAAGCAAATACACTTGGTATTACACAGGTGTATGTATATGCGGAAGGCAGAGAGAGAGAAGACGTTGACATAAAATTTGTACAAAGCAGACCACTGTAGTTATATTGATGCATGGGAAAACTAGCTTGCTCTGGTGACCAAAGCACTAGAATTTATTTGTAAAGACTGAATTATGGTTTTGTTTAAGATTAGTGCATACTTCAAAGTGCAGAACCTGTTTCAAACTTGCGATTCCACCCTATTACCCTGCTGAACTCAAAAGCCTTTCATACAGTATAACTGCAGGTTTGATACACTTTCCATGATGCTGCCCCCTAGTGCTGGTATTCAGAGGTTATCTTTAGTCGTCACGGCTAGCAATCATTGATAGACCTTTTCTCCATGAATCTGTCTAATCCCTTTCTAAAGTCAATCTTCATAATTCAAAGGAAGGTAGGCAATTTGATCTACAAATAGAAGCTACCTTGTAGAGGCTACTTTAAAACTGAATTCTTTAGTGTTGTGTGACGTATGCCGTTGTCACATTTTAAACCAGAGGGCATTGGGTGCCAGTAAAATCTAGGTTTTTGATTCTCTGAGAGTCTCTCTGTTGCCTGTTCAACAGCGAGGAATTTCCCCCTTTGATGCTTGTTGAAAGTGCAAAGTTTTTATCTACAGTTCTTGAAGGTTGAGTGTTCAGAAAGATAGAGTAATTATTTATGAAGCTGAAAGCCAGGAAGCTTTGTCCCTTGTCATTTTGATGTCACTGGAATGCCAATAGTGGGCAATAAATACATCCTGTGAAATACTCTGGCTTGCCTGTTTAGTTGAGGCAAGGCTATTTTTAGGGATAAGCGAACTTTTTAATGCAAGTATCCTTTCATGTCAAATTGTCAGAGGTAGAATAACACCCCCCATCTGTTAAAATCAATCACTGTTCTAAAAGCCATTATCAAGGTATTCTGGAAGTCACAGAAACAATAAGACAAGCCAGAAATCCTGTCTTAGGCTGAAAGCCTGGGCATTCCGCCTGGTAGCAGCCTCCGCTAGATCATCCTCCGCAATCCAGCTTTCACTCAGAAATCAGTTGGAAGAAAACATTTATGGTTTGAAGGCCAGTCGTGAAACCATTGCCAGTTCCCTGATTTTTGTGTTTCATGACTCTGCGAACTGTGATTCCTCCCATATTCCTTCCTTCCCTTTCTCCTGAGATTTTACTGCAAGATCTGCTTCAGTGAGTTAAAGAAAAATCACTGTTGGCATAATTCTCAGCCCCACCCTGCAACTTTGAGTTGATTCCTGTAGATGCCTTCTGTTAGCAAGGGTGTCTGGGAGGCGCCTTTGGTGAGAGGACAGCATCTCAGATGGCAAAATGGATCAACAGGAACTGGAGCTTTACTGTAAGATTTCAGAACTCAGGAACTCAGATCAAGGAAGTAAGAAGTTATTTTAAACTGAAATCCTTAGGGTTGTTTTTCTTTTTCCTTTTTTGGGGAGTTGCAAGGCAGCTAAAAATTGGGCTTGGTGATAATTGTGTTGTTGGGAACGCAAACTTGAAGGAGGTCCTGCCATGTTGGTTTCTGTTGTTCATTGCATATCTTGTTTTGTAGTCCATTGTTACTGACAGCTGCTTTTGTTTGTTTGTTTTCCTTTTTTTTTCCTGTATGTTTTTACTTCCCTATTATGGTGTCTGTTGCTTCCAGTTTCTATTGCTCCGCCCCCTCCCCCTATGCCTCAGTTGACTCCACAGATACCTCTCACAGGCTTCGTGGCCAGGGTTCAGGAAAACAGTAAGTTTGGCCCCTCAGCTTCTCCAACGAGTAGAGCTGATTCTCTCTTCTAGCATGCATGGCTGGCCAATCAGACTCCTTTCTCTGTTTTTTCCCCCCTTTTCCTTATCGGTGTCCAACTTGAGATGCTAATTCCATTTTGTATTCTAGTCCCAATTTGGAACAGAAGAGTACCTTCTCTTGGTTTAGTTTCCAGCATAAAAATTTTGGCATTGGTTCTTACTGATAATTTTGCCATGATCCATGCGTCTCTTAACTTTCTATCCAAAAGCTGATTTTTTTGGGGTGGGGGGTGGGGGGGGGGAAGAATTCAAAATGCAGTCTAGAGAGTTAGCAGGACACTAGTTTAAATAAAATAAATGGAACAGGAATGGGCTATAGGCAAGTTCCATTTTCAAATGCTCTTCCAGTAATCCCCACAATGATTTTGAACTAAGGAAATTTGAGAACTAGTTTAAGGTATGCATATACCCTGTTGGTTCATGGGAATGGATCCAGCCAGTATTTCCTTACGATCTTGCCCAATTTGCCTCCTCACTACAGCTCCAGCCCCTCACAACGTTTATCTGGGCAGGTTCCATGATCCTTAAGTGTAGCCTTTTTTGTTGGTCACCTCGCCTTCCAAGCTGATTGGATCGAAACTATAGCTCAAAGATTTATGGCATAATATGAAAGGGCATAAAACAGAATGTCCCAGATACAGATGTAATAGCTTAGAAACATGTAGGCGTTGGGGGGGGGGGGCAGGCATTTAGGACTAGTTTAAATGTGATCTCAGCCATGCAGGAAAACCTTACCCATAAAGTGCCTCTTGTGGATGGCTTCTTGGTGCCTCTCCTGTATGCAGTGCAGCACTAGCATGTCAGGGATCTTTACTGGCATGTTAATGCTGTGCACTAATGGCTGGGGAACTGATTTAAACGTCAAGAGCACAGAATCATAGAGTTGGAAGGGACCGCCAGGGTCATCTAGTCCAGCCCCCTCCACAATGCAGAAAATTCACAAATACCTCCCCCCCTCCCCACCCCCCAGTGACAGCTGTTCCACGCCCAGAAGATGACAAAAGATGGTCAGACACAATAGTGGAGGGGGGCAGTCCTTTCTATCATGCCTAATGTCACTTCTCAGCCAGACCTCAGTTTGTTGCCTGCAAGTTGTCGATGCACTTGTGCGCTGGCCTAAGTCATTTGTGCGTCACTTGGCCTGGGGATCAAGAGGGAAAACCACCTGAACTAGCAGAGATGATGCAAAAACACAAGTTTTGGCAGCGCATTAAAAACTACATATGTACATTGTTTTTAGAAGTGCATGGGAAATACGCTAGTTGTATCACAGTGCTATGTGGGGCATAAATAGGCACCGTGATACAGTAAAACAACAGTAATGGCTCCCGAACCGTAGCAAGAGTTATGCTGCATCAGACATCGCAAACAAATGTCCATTAGTCTGTGACGGGCACAGAGGCCATTAGATGTTTGGGCTATTGCATTCCGTCCTTTCTCCTGTCTCACCTTGCCAAGACTGAAGACAGCAAGTCTTCAACTAACTACAGTTAGTCAGGATGCTCAAAAGTCAACCACCTGAACAAGCTTCCTTCCTTGCAACTAGGATTCATAACCCAGATGAAGCCACATTGAATTGAGGGCAGGGCACAAATTGATAAACAAACAAACAAACCTTAGAATCCTGGTTACAAATCAGTTTTCTTTGAGGGCCTCTGAGATGGGCAGGAGGGCTTGTTCAGGGGCAAGAAAACGTGATAGCAAAGTGTTGCTACAGGCACCTCTTTCTCCTCTGCATGTTACTAAGTTGGTAACTGGGGGGTCAGCATACTTTTAGATGGACGGTGCTGATTTGAGTCCAGCAGCACCTTATAGAACAACAAGACTTTTGGGGTATAAGTTTTTGAGAGTCAAAGCTTCCTTGGTTTGTCAGATACTGATTCCAGCATGATTTGACTCTCAAAAGCTTATACCCTGAAAATCTTTTTTTCCCATATGTATATGCCATGTGTGCATGCACACGTTTGAGTGTGTGTGCATATCTGGAAGTCATGGTGACCTCTGGTGACTGACCCCTACTGGGGGCCTGGAGGATATTCAGAGAGGTGGCTGAATAAAGCCTGCCCCTGTCCTCTCGACTGCTGGTATTCCAAGGATGTCTCCCATCCAAGTGCTTGCCAGAAGTCGACCTTGCTTAGCTTCTGAGATCTGACAAAATTGGGCTAGTCTTGGCTATCCAGGTCAGGGCCACCCTGAGAAAACTGTTGGTCTCTAAGGCGCTACTGGACTCTGCTTTTGGCGATGGCGAAATCTTTGCATACCTTGAGAAACCTCCTGCCCTCTTTTTGACAGCAGCGTGTTCCTGTCATAGATGGGTTAAATTTCTCCGGAGCCTTCTGAAGCTGATTCCAGCATCCAGAGCAGCATAGAGAGTCTACTGACTCATGTTAAATTCATATGCAAAACTGAAGTTGACTGTGGCTCTGCTCCGCTTTTAAGGAGCTGTTATGTATGAAGGCATCCATTTCATGTTCCAGATTAATCCGGCTGGTTCCACGCTTCTGCCTACAGTATTTTAAAACACTGAATAAATAGGAAACGAATTGAAGCTGTTAAATGCCATGTTGAAATCCAGCAGTTAAAATTTCACTAATTAAGTGAAGGGAATGGAGTCGTTAGTCTTACTATATGGCCTCTTCTGGTCTTCTCAATTATGTTAACCTGAGGGTTTTTTTGGGGGGGGGGGTGTTGTTAAGCAGGAGACATGGCTGCAGCTGAATTATTGTTATTAGAAAAGTTTCATTGGTTTCTAGTTTTACAAACAACAACACCGTTCAATAAATCCAGGTGTGGTTTTATGCACATATATTTCCATTAACTGAGATACTTGATCCTTAATGACATTCTTTTTTCCACTGAAGCTAAAGAAACTTAATGGAAAATAGTTTTTTTTAAAGCCCTTTGCTATCCCTGTACAAAATGGATCCAGTCCAGGAATTGTTATGTGTTTGTGCGCATGTCTGTTTGTTGTTAAATGGATCAGGGCCATAACATCGAGGGTGCAGGCCACCAGAAGTAGCTCTTTATTTTGCACTGAAATAGTTATTCCCTTTTGGCAGTTCGATAGAGCTTGTGGTAGAAGAATTCCCACTGAACTTCACTGGTTATCTTCGATACCTCTTTCACAGAGCCCCCCTCCCACACACAAACATGCACTACTTTGCATTTAACTGAATTCAAATGTTGAGCTAGATTTAGATTCTAGAGCGAATAGGATTCAAAGTATTGTGTATATAAAAAGGGGTCTGGAACAGCTGTTAACTGACTTGGGGAAAAACAGAAAACTCTGCAGGTTTAAGAGGAATCAAAGGTACACTGTTAAAGTCCCATTGATTTTAGTGATAGAATTAAACACATACCTGGTATAATTGGGCCTTAAAAATGCTTCACTTTGACCCCTCAATCTAGTGCCCATGCCCTGTTGGCATTCATGACATCATATGCTATGCTTGATAGAAATACGTTTGAGGGGTGTGTCTGTGTATAAATATAGGTGGATTTATTTTTATCAGGTGGACTTATTTTTATCCTTCTGAGCATGACCCTTCAGAATGCTTTACTGGTCACTTGAAGAGGGGGTGGTGAGAGGAGCTCTGATTAGATAGCTGTTGTGATACTTGAAAAGGAAGGGTACACAGTCTTGCTTGAACTGTAGCCACTGAAAACCTGTGGCTTGATTTACAGAATTGTAGTGAAGCACCCTGAACCTTGCAGGGTGGGCTGTCTGCAACCTTCCGTTGTCTTCTGTTACTCGGTCTTTGAGTGGTGATGCAGATTCCCTTGTCTTCCTTTTATCATTGTGCAACAGTGGGAGCCAGAATTTTTGTCCTCACCAGTGGCTCTCTGATTGTCTGGAATTCCTTTTAACTCAGGACCAAAAGCAAACTCACAGAAAAGCACTGAAACCACCAGCATGCCGTCTTTACCGTTGGGCCGCAACCTTCAGCAACCTTCTTTCTTTCTGATACGAACTTATCTGATATATCTTTGGCCCAAGGAACAAGAAAATAATGGAGCCAGTATCCCTTCTGATTTCTGCTAGCGATCAGCTTCTGCCTTGGCCGTGTGTGCTTTGACAGTAGCATCTCTCTAGTCTGTGGCTGCTAGTAACGTGTACAGCCGTAAGTTTGTAGTGTTTTAACATAATGGCGCATTTTGTTTCTAATCCATGCATGGTATTGTAATTGCATGCTGTTTGTTTTCTGTAGAAAACGTGCTGCCCCGGTGATGCGTTTCTTTGCGCTTGCAAGGAAGCTGACTGAGCTCCTGTTTCCATTGACTTTTCTAGTTGCCGATAGTCCGACTCCGCCTCCTCCGCCACCGCCAGATGAGATGCCCATGTTTGATGACTCGCCGCCCCCGCCCCCTCCGCCCCCAGTGGATTATGAAGACGAGGAGGCTGCCGTGGTGCAGTATAATGATCCGTATGCAGATGGCGATCCCGCTTGGGCACCTAAAAGCTATATTGAGAAAGGTAAAGGTATTTACTCCAGAAAAATTACTCCTTGCCGTTTGCTCAGCTCTGTTCTGATGTCTTTTTTTTTTAAGCCGCTGCTGTGAAGCCTCTGCTTTTTTTTTAAAGGCCTCTGCTGGGTAGCCTTCTGCAAGCGTCTGCTGTCTCAGTGTTAGCCTCCCACTGAGCTGCAGGAGAGTAATAAGGCAGATCTGTCTTATAGGGTTCTTGCAAGGGTTATTAAGAGGATGCTCCAAGTGCTTGCAGTGCCTTTCGATGAAGTCGTAAGAGGAACTGTCTTGGAAGGAGGAGGAAGGGGGGCAGCACTATAGACATCCAGCTGTGACCCTCCCCCTGTACTCTGCTGGCTTGTGGCAATGCCCCATGGGACAGGGAAGAGGAGGAGGGCCCTCTGACCACCCAAAAAACTATATTATGGATCATCGGACCTGCATGGACAAAAGACTTGTGGAACAGCGGCTGTAGTAAAGTAAGGAATGAGGTGAAATTGAATGAGAAAACTGGGTGGATCCAACCTGGTGCCTGTTGCGGGTATAACTCTGGTTTGGAGGTGGTCAACCCACTTGCAGCTGCAGCCCTCATTTGGGCCAGGATGGCAGCAACTGTAGTCTTAGGCAGCTCTATAGTGAATGGCTGGTGTCACCTGAGCATGGGCACGCACCAGTTTTTCAAGGGTTGATACCAATAGATCACTGTAGTGTCAGATAAGAGGGACTCAATTTCCTGTCTAGACTAAGCTGTAATAGTTCTTTTCCTAGTGGCCAGGTCCATTGTGGAACAAATGAAGTACAGAGATACATCTCCAAATATCCCCTCAAGCATTTTGGAATGAGAGCTGCACACAACCCATCATTATGGCAAATAACTCCAAATTGTATTTGGTTGATCATATTTGTTTCAGAATGTTGCCTTTCCCAGAAATAACTTTGCTAATAACCTAGTCTGAGAAGAGGAAAAATGTTTGACTTGTGTACCAAATAAGGTGAAAATTTAGTCAGGTGGAAATCAGGACTTCTGATGTGTCGAAGCCATTCGCATCCTCTAACCTTCTTTCTGGCCTTCTCTCTAGAGCACAGGTGTCTTGTAGTAACACACAACTATTTATTTGGAATTTCCTTCCCAAGGGTGGAATATCCTGACACTTACATCAGCATAGTTTGGAGGGGGTGATCTGTATTTCTTTGTGCTGTCTCTGAAGATCAGGGTGTAGCAGCCAGTGGAAAATGAAATTATTTTGGTCAATTCAGCCTTTGGTCTAATATAGCAAGGTATGGATAGGACAAGCTGCTTCCCTGTTGGTGGCTGATTGGGACTGATTGATTTAAATAGGAGATTCAAATAATCAAGAAAAAACCCAGACATTTCTTTTCTTTTTTTTTTAAGTCAAACACCTCTATTTAAATATTTCATAAATGAAAGTGCGTGCTAACTGGTTGCTACAACCATAGAACATGTTGCTTTAAAACTAAATAGAGCCTTTATATCTCAGAAAGAATGCAGAAAGTTTCTTAAATAATTTTTTTACCAGTTTAGAAAATTATGGCACACTGCTTACTTTTGGATGACAATTGCTCTTGCAGCTGACACCCCATGACAGGTTTTTGTAGCCAGGTACTGGTTGAAATCAACTATTCAAACCCCCTAGCGTTCCCTTCTGCTTTAGACTACCTGTTCGTTTTTGTCATATAACCTTTCCATGCCACAAAATATTAAATCCCAAGGGTGCAGAAGGACTGGCCATTTTTTGCCATGAGCTGGAAGGTACAAGTTTGTGTTCTTTGGCTGACTGGCTGGCTGGCTAATGGGTATCAATATTTAGAGTTCTGAGCCCATTGCAGAGGTTAGGTAGTTCCTAGGCATAAAATAGGGGCAAAAAGTAGATCAGTGTCTATGTACATTGAGAGTCGATGGGGACTTGCCAGTTGGCTGCCTCCCAGTACGTAGTACTGCCAAACTGCAAGCACTCAATCTATTGTTCTGTAGTTTCCCCCATAGATCAGGGGTGTTGACCTCATTCGTTACGAGGGCCATATCTGAGGTAGATGTCACTCTGCTGGGCCAGGCCACGCGTGCCATTAAATGTAATCACAGAAAACAATGTAGGAATACACAGCAAGAAATACAATATGAATAGATGAAACTGTGCAAACCAGGCGTCAGTACAATAATGTAAATGTGATTTTAACAAAACAATGAAATACAACTTGGTAGTAACTTTACAACAAGTGTAATATACTACAAAAGTCCCGGCATGAAGCTCTCAAATCACAGTAACATGAAGTTCCAAAATTCAGTTCCAACGAAGAATCTAGATGCAGCCTTCATTTCCTGTGTCACCTTTTCCCAGGAACTACAAAATTATAAAAACATCCAAAATCATCATGAACGTTATACAATGTTCCCTCCCCCGTGACTACATCAAGAATACATATTACCTAGAAGGACTGCAAAGTAGCAGCTCACAAAAAAACAGTAGTTTCAAAGGAACAAAGTCTCCTGTAAAGGAACCACTTATAAGCAACAATATTCCTTTTACATCACAAGAAAATATTCTTTCGACTTATAACACATTCCCAAAGACTCCCATGGCACTCACCTAGTAAATTACTACTCCTGGGCTATCCTATAACATTGTTGCACTGACACATTGTTTGCACAGTTCCATTAAATGTAATGCCAGATACCAGAGACATAAACTTTATAAAGGACACAGACAAACTCAAAAGATATTTTTTTACTCAATATACAGACATACTTAAAACATTAACACCCTTTCAGTATTTCCTTTATCTAACATTCTTTGATAACTGACATCTCTTGCTCTGAATTACTGCATCAAAATCTGAAGCCTTTTAAAATCATTTGCTCAGGGGAGTGCATGGCAGGCAGGTGCTGGGGAAAGGCCCTCTGCACTCCCTGGATTCTGCCTATCAGAGAGAGAAGGGGGAGGGGGGCGAAGCACCCAGCAGCACAGCAGTCATAACCCAACCCCAACCCCCATTTATGATCCTTCCTCCTGGAAAAAGGAAAATAATTTATCCCCCCCTTTTCTGGTGAAGTTGGATTATAGCCACATGAAGGTGCAAGAACAGCCATAGTCCTGTTATTAGGACCAACCAAGTGTCACATAACAGAGGGCAAGCTTTTGAGTTCTCCAGAATTCTCAAGGCAGATGTTTATTCACTGCCACAGGAGGTGGTGGCAGCTACAAGCATGGCCAGCTTCAAGAGGGAATTGGATAAACATATGGAGCAGAGGTCCATCAGTGGCTGTTAGCCACAAGGTATAGATAGGAACTCTCAGTCTGGGGCAAGTGATGCTCTGTATTCTTGGTGTTTGGGGGGGGGGCAACAATGGGAGGGCTTCTAGTGTCCTGCCCCCACTGCTGGACCTCCTGAGGGGACCTGGTGTTTTTGGCCACTGTGTGACAGAGTGTTGGACTGGATGGGCCATTGGCCTGAACCAACATTGGCTTCTCTCTTATGTTCTTATGTACCCCCCAAGGAAAAGAGAGATGCTGGCTGGGATGTGATGGGTGAGGAGGTACCAACCAGCCAACTTACTTACCTCCCTCCTCCTCCTCCTGCATGCCAATAGCGGCCACATTTGTTAGTTTTTAAGGCAGCAACATAGTCTCCATAGAGACTACAGAGGCAAAAGTAGAGCACCTTTTTATTACCAAGAGACCTACTGATTACCAAGAGACCTACTGACAGGGCAACTGCAGCATATGCCTGCTCCAACCCCCCCCCCCCCCGCAGCCTCCTACCTCCCCCCCCCCCTTGCACCAGTTGCTCAAGGGCTTGATAAGAGCCCTGGATGGGCTGCAGGCCATGGATCTTCCTTTACAAAGAAAAGCAGCCTTTTATAAGATGCTCGTAATGCAAGCACAGTAGAAAAACTGAATTTATGTTCACCTTTCAGTTTAAATTGGGGTGACACTACCTTGCTGCTTGCACTCCTAAATAACTTACTCATGTTTATTGTTGCAAATAGTACTGTGCTGCTGTTAGTGTCAGCTGTACATTGGGCATCAAACAGAATTTGGAATTGCCTGACCTGAATGACAGCAGCTCTGTTTTAATCCCCCTCCCAGGGAATACTCTTTCTCCATTACTATATTCCATGTACTTCATCAGTAGGGACCATATATATACACAGACACACACTTAAGTGTTGGTAGAAGTTATGCCATCATTAAGTGGGGATGGTGCTCCTGTTGCATAGAGATAGATATGGGGAATTTATAATGTCGTGAACTGAATAGGCCTAGCTAGTTTACCATCTACTTTGATTCCATGCAAAAGGTTTCAGGTGGAGCTCTTTCCCAGCTGTGTTTCCTGAGGGCCTTCTAACTGGAAAGGTCCAGGACTGCCCCTGCTGGCCTTCTGCTTGCAAAATGTATGCCTTACCCTTCAGCTATGGCTTCTCAAACAGCAGGGGGAGTAGGACCCCCCCCACCCCCCCGGCAGCAACGGTGTGACGAGACTGGCTTATGCCAGACTCATTTGTTTGGTTTCTCTCCGATTTCCAGTTGTTGCCATATACGATTACACAAAGGACAAGGATGATGAGCTGTCATTCATGGAGGGTGCAATCATTTATGTTATAAAGAAGAATGACGACGGCTGGTATGAAGGAGTGTGCAACCGAGTGACTGGCCTGTTTCCCGGAAACTATGTCGAATCAATCATGCACTATGCGGATTAAAAGTTCTTTCTTCAGGTCAGGTCTTGTATTCAATCATGCCATAATTATTTACAAAGGGTAACTAAAAGGTTAACAGTTGTCTTAATGCTCTCTTTTTAAAAAAGATGTGCCCATCCTTTCAGGCCATACTGTTTTAACTGGGATGATTGAATGTTCATCTGTAAGCATTTGTCTCTGCAGAGTTTGTAAAACAAGCAACTGTTTTATTACTGATTATGCTTCTTTACTTACGCATTGTTGATTTTTATGACCAGCCTAAATATTCTGGGGAAGTAGGGTATATAATATTTAATGACTCATGATTCAAATTGTGCCATTTCTTTTTCTTTTTTTTCCCTTCAGTGCAGCATGGTAAACTAACAATGATGTTAGACTAACATTAAAAATCTGGTCAAAAAGTTTGATAGTGCTGGTCATCTACCTTTGTTTAGACTCTTGCTCATCCTCAACCTATAGTATTTGTTTAAAAGCATGCATACAGACTTATGTATTGAATTATCCTTTTTATTTTTTTTCAAAAATCCAAGATGCTTCCAATTTGTTGTAATCTTTTACCTGGAGTACTTTTACGAAAAGTTTATTCCAGAGAGTCATTTGAGTCTCTAAGATGTCCATGTGAATCAAAGATGGGTGGTCTTATGATGTATGTGTAATTTGTACCTGAGTTTGTTTTTTTTTAAATGAGTAAATTTGCATTGACTTTTCCATTCATAAATACATAAGTGAACCAAAGGTCTTGTCCATTACTTTGTTGGCTTACCTTGGCAAAGCAATATTAGTGTGTTGACCTTCCCCTATCAGCTGGGTCACTAGCTTTTAACGCAAGTCAAGGACTTGAGATCCCATGACCAGGAAAACCAAATTCGTGCAAGTTCACCATGACTAATTACACATACAACTATTTGACTACATTTAGCATTACAGGAAGTGGCTCAACATGGCTACCTTCCGCATTGGCTAGTCACGATTTTAAACTGTGGAAGAACAGAATTGGTAGAGGGGGAAGCAAGGTTATAGAGTGGGCATATTTTGTAGAGGGGAGAGCAGTCTTAGCCAGGGGGAGTTGCACTGGGATCTTTGTTGCCCATGAGGGCTTCCTTCCCCTTGCCTTAAGGTGTGCTTAGAGCTGAACAAGCAAGAGACGCCAGGCTGGTGCCTCTTTCTCCACCATCTTGCTGCCTCCTAAGCAGTGTGCATGTGTGTTGGGAGGAACACCAGAACTGCACCCCCAGGAGTTGTGGATCCTTCCAGTCCCTGCAAGTAGTCTCTTGCTTTGATAGCTGTTCATCCACAGAAAACCTACAGCACGCAACTATTTGCCTGTCAAATGTGGTGACCCATGGAATTAACACTTAGTGGCCTTGGTCATTAAGTGGTTGATGTGCTTTCAGGAGACAAACCTTTAAGCTTAGGTACACATTCAGCAGCTTCCAGAATGTGAGAGAAAAAGACCTAAAATGACTATTTTAACATGTCACTTAAATGCCTTGTCTGCTTAAGACTATAAAGATCTTGTGTCCTGCTGAAAGTTTTAAAAAAGCCTGTCTGGGAGGGAAAAAAAACTTGCTACTGATTTGTCCACAGCACTGTATTTTAAAGGCATCCTCGCACAGCCATCCACGAGTACAGACTCTGTGGGTAGCCTAAAGGGAGACCACTCTTGCATGAGAGAGGAGGCTCCTATGGGAAGGCTCCTACCCACTCCTACAGGGAAACACACAGACCTATTCTTCTCTTATTCTTAGAAAAATAAAGCATGCACTTTGACTCCCCCCCCCCCCCAATTGAGCACAAGGTCAGATGACATGTCCAGTCTCAGTTTGTATAAAACTTGTATTACATAGATTATCTAAGGCAGAACAATTTAGTGAGGGATTACTGTATGTAGTGAAGATTTATTTTGGAACTTAAGCACTGGCCTTCTGGGTATTAAAACACTTACATGGTGAGAAATCAGGTACATTGGACATGTGATTTGGTTACAGGTATCACTCATTTTCTAGTGACATTAAATACTGAAACATTCCCTTGCCTTCTTACCTTAAATGAACCTAATTTTATTAAATGCTTTCTTGCCTTTTCGTATTTGCTCATTTGTAATTTTCTGAAATCATTAGCAGCTAGTAAAACCTATCTGTATTTCATTTATGAATTGGAACAGCTTCTTTTAATTTGTATATATAACCTGTTTAATTACAAAATTTATGTACAGTCTTTTATAATAAACCATTCTCCTTTAATATTTTGGGTACTCTGACATTCTAATAGGCTGTTAAGACAATTGTCAAGCTGTTTTGTTATATAGTGACCACAAAAAGCCAACACACCAGAGATTTGTAAAAGTGATTTTCAACACATTGATTGTATTTATTCTCATTATGGCCTTGGGTGTTGACAGTGAACAATGTAAACAGTTGCCTATACAAGACAAGAATCCCACCACATCAAAAAGTAGCCATGAGGCTTGTGCATCAGTTTCATAGACTGGTATTATTTCATCATTTTATATGGCTTCCTTCAATATCATTTTTTCATATTTTAGGGAAAAAGTGAAAGGTAATTACAAAAAAAATCGTAACTGCATTGGAAGCAAGCTAAGATGTTTTGAAGTGTCGTTTTAGGCACAGTCTGGTAAATAGCTGCCAGAACAAGTGGAAGGAAGGGTGGGTCATTTGTCTCGTGAAAGGACCATTTCCGCCAGCTGTATGAGGGCGTCTCTTTCAGGGGACGGCCGGAGTTTGCTGATCTCTTGTACCGCCTTATGGCAGTAGCGCTGGGCGAGGTAGGTAGTCTGCTGTAGACCATCACTCTAGAAGAAAAGGCACAGAGAAACTTTTAAGACCTAGTGCTCAATTTCAGAGTTTACAACTGCAGTTTAACATTTCTGAACCATGTATGAATATGCACCACGATAATATTTTAATAAGCTCTAGCTTTTTACATATCTGGTATTTCATTCAAAGTGTGGTCTGTATCGAGAAATGGAAGACTGAAAATGAAGTCCTAGACAGCTGAAATTACATATTTGAATTAGCAAAACCAAATTTCTATGAACAATAAACATTAGGCATCCTTAAGGGATTGGATCCTGCAGAGTATTTCCGTTGATGGGAGGGGCTGTGGCTCAGTGGTAGAGCACCTGCTTGGCATGCAGAAGGTCCCAGGTTCAATCCCCAGCATCTCCAGTTAAACAAGGACCAGGCAGTAGGTGATGTGAAAGACCTCTGCCTGAGACCTGGAGAGCCGCTGCCAGTCTGAGTAGACAATAGAAGAAGAAGAGATTGGATTTATACCCCGCCCTTCACTCGGAGTCTCAGAACAGCTTACAAACTCCTTTCCCTTCCCCACAACAGACACCCTGTCTGACTCTGATGGACCAGTGGTCTGATTCAGTATAAGGCAGCTTTGAGTGAGACTTCCATGCTGCTCCCAAGGAACATGAGACCCCCACAACAGCATGGGCCAGCAGTGGGGAAGGGAGCCAGGGTTCTATACAGGAAATGCAAGTGCTTGTAAATGGGCATGCTGAAGTTCCAAAAAAGTTCAGTTTCTAAATCACTGCTGAAACATGCAAATGTCAAGAAACATTCAACATTAAGCCTTGATAAAACCAATGTCTATAAGAGCAAAGGCTAGAATCAGATTCATAGCTGGGGAAAAGTATGCAGGGATGCCCTTTTGGAGTTTGTAGAGGGCTTGAAATCCTACAGTAAGATGGAGTTGTTTTAGACAAGGATTACATTGGATACCGTTAGTCAGCTGAACCATATAAACGTGGGAAACATGGTATTTTATTTTGTATTAGCCTCACCTGGAAAACGCATTCATGTGCACGCTGAACATCTCCAGGCAAACTAAATCGCCTCATTATCATAGCATTGATTTCTGGAAACTAAGTGAAGGAGACAAAAATTAAGCACTCTCTCTCTCTAAGAAACAAGAACATAAATGAATACAAAAGGCAGTAAGAAATTATCCACCGCCCTCCATCAAAAATAATGGCTAGGACCCACCAGCATGTGTACCACTGGGACTTTCTTGCCTCCCCACCCATGCTGCCACCCAGAATGCCCCCAGAAATGCAGTAGAAGAGATGAAAAAGTCACACTTGTAGACAAAAATCCTTCACATAAACAAGTGGATCCAAGCAATCAAACACTGTGAGACATCCACAAATAATGCAAGGTCTAGGATCACAAAAAATTAGAACCCCTGCCAAAAAAAGAATCCAAAATATCAAACAGTGCAAGATGACTGAAATTGCAAGAGGAAAACACTCTTCCTGCAGAAATTGCTGAAGTCAGCTAAAGACCACTCTTCAGCACAGCACTATTAACCATCAGTAGTGTTTATTTTTTCAGGGTGATGGAGAAAGAGAGCATTTTTGTTAATCCTACCTGCTGACAAGCAAATAAGACAGGACCGGTGGCTATTCCAAGCTTAAGGTCTGCTGCGGCTGGCTTCCCTAGCTGACTGGAGCATGCTGTAAAATCTAGCACATCATCTATTAACTGAGAAGGGGAAAAAAATACCCAAGTGTTGTTACAATAGCACATAATATATAACTAAGATCTATTGTATCCAAGAATCTAATTTGCTTTAGTGTATTTTACTACAGGGTATTCATCAGTATACCTGAAATGCTATGCCGACATTTTTTCCATATTGGTATGCAATCTCATGAACTTTGGGATCAGGGCAGCCCAGAATGGACACCTGGAAGAGAAACGTAGTCCCTTGTTAGTATCCATCGTTCATTTGAGCAGCGTGGCGCATTCACTATACCTCCCTCTGTCCTAACTTATTTATCCAGGCACGTACAAAACCAGTTCTGTTAGAAAATAGTACCCAAAAGAACTGCCGTATTAAATATATATTTAAACTCTGAATATAGATTGGCTATATTAAATATTCATCATGGCTACATATCACATTGTAAAGACAGGCTCAGAAGAAAGTTGCAGCATTAGAGCTACACATTAGTGTCAAACAGCAACACAGCAAAAAATTAACATCTACTGGACTGGTTGTGGCACATCTATGATAAACTCAAGACAGGAACCTGCAAGAGACAGATGCTATGCTAACCTACTATATCCAAACAGAAGAATTCTTCTTCACTTGCTTCTATTCCGGAAGAGCTACCAAGGGTCTAGAATTCCCCCTTTTCTGATTAGTAAATGCATTTGCTAGTTAACCTTGTTCTGTTTTTATTTTATTGGGTTCATATCCCACCCTATCCCAAAATGGGCTCAGGGTGGCTCACAACAGAATTTAATAACAATAAATATAGTAAGCCGATTAAAAGCATTCAATCATATAGTGGACAGTAAACAGTATGGCAAAACCAGGCAAAAAAAATGTCAGGGCTGTCCATTTAAAACTTCCTGCAGGATGATCAGACTGAAGGTACTCAAAATAGAACTATGGGCAACTCTGTGGACAGGGGAGACCAAGATGGACTGAAACGCCCGCCATCTCAACCGAAGGCCTGGCGGAACAGCTCCGTCTTACAGGCCCTGTGGAACTGTAGCAAGTCTCACAGGGCCCTGATCTCACATGGGAGTGCATTCCACCACACCGGGGCCAGGGCAGAAAATACAGACGTCTTTTGGGCCAGGGACCACCAGTAGATGTTGCTCAGCAGAGCGCAAGGCTCTCCAGGGGACAGACGGTCCCATAGGTATGCTGGTCCCAGGCTGCATGAGGCTTAAAAGGTCAATACCATGACTTTGAACCAGATCTGGAACTGTATTGGCAACCAGTGCAGTTGGCAGAGCACAGGCTGAATGCACGCCCGCACAGGTGCTGCCGCATTCTGCACTAGCTGCAGTTTCCAGGTTTGGTTCAAGGGCAGCCCCGCATAGAGCGAGTTACAGTAATCCAACCTGGAAGTGACCATTGCATAGATCACTGTAGCCAGGTCACGGGACGGGACCTATTGAAGATGACAAAAGCCATACCTGGGCAGCGGCAGTGGCCTGGGCCTCCACTGAAAAGGAGGCATCCAGGATCACTCCCAGACTCCTCACACTTGGCGTTGGGGTCAATGACACCCCACCAAGAATTGGGAGCCGGATCCCCGATCCCAGACCCCCACAACTCAGGCACAGGACTTCCATCTTTGTAGTCTCCCTCACCCCTTCTGTCACTGATCACACAAGGGAGAAGTGGACTAGAGGCACGAAGAATCAAATTACAACTCAGGTCTCTACAATCATACCACGTTTAGTGGAATGATGTTTACTCACTTCTTCATACAGAGTATCCATCTTTCTCAAAACAATGCGAACAGAGAATCACAGTGCTGAGCTGGGGGTGGTTTCATATGAACACAACCAACATACAGCCATTTTCATACACTTAAATGTATAGCTCACAAAATGGCTCTTTGCAAGTTTCTGCTGAAACAGCCCTGTCATCTCCTTTTTATTTTATACCTATGTGGGAAACTGCCCAGTCATTTCTACCCATACCAGAGTGTTCAAAAGGACCAGTTTCACAATCACCACCCATTTTTTAAAGCCACCTTTTATAAGCAAGTTGTATGAGTGAACCCTGACACATGCAAGACATACCACATCATAGTCATGTTTAAGGGCAAGTCCAAGAACATTTGGGACAATTTCAAGTCAATCATTTTGTACCTAAGAATTTTCAACAAAACCGATTGTGGGGAAGTATGGATATTTTTTCCTTTTTTCATTCACAGCTCACATTTCTCCCCAATGGGGACCCAAAGCAGCTTACATCATTCTCCATTCCTCCATTTTAAGGAGAACATCCCTTCATCCCATTCTAATGGATGGGACATGGAAGTCCACTGCAAATACATGCTGCAATCAATATACCCTCTAAGCTGTGGAGTCTTGTGAGCTACTGGCATTAAAGCTGTGAGCGAGCGATTTGGCTGCTGCATGAATTAAGTTTGCTCTGGAGCCATCCTTCCTGAGCTAAGACAAAAATGTGAGCTGGAGGCTGAAAAACTGAACTAGCTCACACTAACTCAGCTTAGAGGACACACTGACTGCAATTCCAGCAGGAACACACAAGTGAGCATATCCTAAACACTGAGATGCAAAAAAGGAGAGAGAATTACAGGCTGCCCGAGTAGAGCAACATTTTGGAAGGCCTTGCAGATTTTTAGGGCCATAATCTTAGGAAAAGGAAGCAAATAATATGTTCCCCTTTGTCCCATAAACTAACAGAAGAACTAGGGGGAAAGCACTGTCTTAATTTCAGTTTTCCCTCCCCAGCGTCACAGTATATTAACAACAGGAGAGACGGAACGTACATACTGCTTTACAGCTGTTTGCTATAAGACTTGCAGTCTTCTTAAATGTTTTTTCGAGGTAGTGAGCAAATCTCTCTGTTTCGTTTTCTTTGGAACCCAGCTGAAGAAATTCACCTATTAAAAAACATGTAAATGTCAACAGTGTCAGTTACCTGGCTGCCTAGACAAATGCATCAATTGAATCTAGCTATGTTGTTAAAAAGCCTTACCACGCACCAGATCTTCAATCACCTGCGTTAGCACAGAAACAATGGTTGTGTTTCCAACACGTGCTAAAGCTAGAGAAGCTGCAGAAAGGATGAAATCGCCTGCTAGGACTGCCTGGAAGAGAAAGATACACCTTTGAGCATTTCTTTTTTTTGCTGCATTACGTATGACATCTAACTTATTTCCCCCGCCCTCATTAATAGAGAGGGGAGAAAACCCAACATTTATTTCAGAGCTTTAATTTACTGCATTCTCTCCTTTTGGATGACAGAGCACATTTGCCAGCAGCATACAAGTTAGCCAGTTTACCTGCCACATGCTGGAAGGCAAAGAGCAGCTTTTAGAGGCTCCTTGTAAAAGATTTATTCACTGTTCATTTTGTTTATGTATGTTCAAGGACAGAATTGAGGCAGCGCCTTTCGGTTCAGCCAAGAGGAGTTTACTGTGTTAACACACAATGTCCCTGGTCCAGCTGAAGCTGCATGTAACTAGTGGCCCTGGATGCCTGAAATGTACTGCCCTAATGGGAGTATCCATTCAGCTAAATGAGGCTGGATGGATATCTGTATCAGCTGTGTGCACTGGCTGGATAGGTGGATGATATTGCAACAAACTGCCATTTAAAAGAGGTGAGGAACATCTGTGCATGTGTTTCAGGACAGCTGCTTTCTTGAGAAAAGGGGTTGGTTTGTTTCATTTTTCTCTTCTCTGTAAAGGGTCATCTTTCATGAGATAAGGAAAGGGGTGACAGTGCTCCAAAAACTGGAGAGAAAGGCAAGGTTTCCCCAGGTTATCATATTCTCCTGAGAGCAGGGAACTGATAATTTCTAATTACTGAAGTCTTAGCTAAGCCTCCTCTCCAAGCCTAATTGAGAGGTTCCATTTTCCAGGACAGTACTGGCAGGATACAATCTTGACCTTAACTTGTATTCATGAGAAAGCTGCAAAAATATGCTTCCCTAGCATTCCCCAAACGCGAGACTTTTAGAAGCACTCTGAAAAACAGACTACCTACAGGGTTTTTTTTCCCCTCTTAAGAGAGCATAAGTAACAGTTTCTAGCCTGGGCAGAGTGTTTAATATTTAAAAACACAAAAATTCTCATGCAGGAATAAAAGCTTTTTCACGGAAACATGAAAAACGTATTACAGAAACCACATTCACGGAGATTAAAAAGTGCTCACACGTGGCTCTAACATGAGTAGCGATATGATACATGTGGTTTGGGGTCAGAACCGTGCCTTTTCATGCTTGCCATCACTCTTGCTCTGCCCCCAGGCCAGCCTGGCATCCTCGCATTCAATATCGCACTAGAGAATCTGTCCAATTCTAGCTCTCGAAAACACGGTGGCCGAGATTGCTTTTTAATGAGCTGGATTCCACACACTAGGTGATTACCAATGTCACCCCTAAGCAGATTTTAATCTTTCCAAATCCACTGATTTGGATGGCTGCACCTCTGCTATGGAATGGTACTATAGGCTACTTATTCCAACATGAAAATATCGAGAAGTTCAGGGCAGGTATACAGGGTGGTTGGGATGAAGACTGCTGAACACAGGGCTGGGGAGCCAGTTTGGTGTAGTGGTTAAGAGCGCAAACTCTAATCTGGGAGAACCAGGTTTGATTCCCCATTCCTCCACATGCAGCTGCTGGTGTGAGCCTGAGTCAGTTACAAGTTCTCTCAGAGCTGTTCTCTCAAGAGCAGTCCTCGAGAGAGCTCTCTCTGTCTCACCTACCTCACAGAGTGTCTGTTGTGGGGAGAGGAAAGGAAAGGGAAAGAAGACTGTAAGCTGCTCTGAGACCCTGAGTGAAGGGTGGGATAGAAATCCAATCTCCTCTTCTTCTAAATTCTGTGCAAGGAAGGACGATTTCCCCACCTCCTCCTTCTCACTGCAGCCCAAAATACCCCCTGAAAGACTGCTTCAGGAGAATGGTGAGCCCCCAGGAGCAGCAGAAGGAGAGTACTGGAAAGCTGTTGGGGGGGGGGGGGGGAGAACGGGTGAAAATTCTGCCCCCCCTCCAAACAGGCGGATATTTTTGACAGGATCCAGGCCATAATCATGATTTCCCCTCTAACAGCTCATAGGTTGAAGCATGGATATATAGGGCCAAAGATCTGACACATACACATTTTGATGTCTATGATTATGTTTCAAAATATATTACTTACTTTAAAACTTCTGCCTTGTTTGTTCCAAAGGATGGTAGCATGTGTATTTTGTGTGGCTCCAATCCAGCCAAAATCAAGCTAATTTAAAGTCCCATCACAATGTCCATGGGAGACATTTAAATTCAAGTTTACATCTCCAATCGTAATCAATGTGAATTTGAGGTGCTTAGCTCTGGATGCATGAAGAAGCAGCCTTACAGAGAGTTAAACCATTAGTTCATCTACTTGGACTGGCAGAGAAACATCTTGAACTGTAGATACAAGGGAGTGAACCACGGCCTTCTCATGCAAGGCATGAGCACCTTGACTAAACCACAGCTATTCAATAGGACTTCACAGGACTTTTCTTTGGCTGGACTGTGCTTCAGTTTTGGCTAAGTACAGCCAACTTAGTTCAGTATGGCTGCAGCTGCACAGAATGCACACTTCCATCTAAACTCATAACCCATTTTGCAGATCTTTAAGGTAAAAGACAAAACCTGCTCTCTCCATTTTAGCTTGCTGTATCATCCACACTGATTTACACTTTCCCAGATATTAGCAGACTCTTATTTAAGCCTCTCCTCCTCAAAAAAAAATAATCACAAGAGCAATTCATATAATTACTGACACACTCACCTTTCTTTCCCCCCAGATTTGATTAACAGTCAGTTTTCCTCTTCTTGAGCTTGCATCATCAATGACATCATCATGAACTAGAGTAGCCGTGTGGATCATCTCTGCAATGGCAGCTATGGAACGCTGATTCACCTGTACTTCCCTAAAATCGGGTGAGGGAGGAAGGCAGTAGCTCAGCAAGACAAAAATATTCAAGACACCACCATTGTCGGCACCAGAAGGAAACCAAACCTGCAATAGTTACTGACATCTTCTAGAATGATGGCAACACATATTTCGGGGTTGAGTGGCTCTAGACTCAACTTATCCTTCCAAACTCAGTCTTAACATTCCTTACTAATAATATGACACACTTTGCTCATACAGGCACCAAAGACAATGTAAAAATTCAGCATTATTTCTGATTTGAGTCTCTCTCCAGAGTAGACATTGGGGTGGGGGAGAGTATAGACACACAAGCCCTCAGGAGAAAAATTACGCTCTCTTACTTAGAGCTTAGGTTTATCCAACAAACTGAGGAACAGCTGGTAGAGAACAACCAATGGAATTTTCTCTCATGAGATGCTGGGATTGTTACTAGAACAAAACAGCTTTTAGAAGGATTAACCAAAGCCATCATCTACTAATTCACTGCAAAATATGAACCATGAGAGACAGGCACTGCAGTGGGGTGCAATATGCCTCTCATTGTGAGAGTCCTACAGAGTCAGTCACCAACAAGGGTCCTTAAACAGGAATGCTTTATTGAGAAAGGTCTGCTATGGTCATCTGCACTTCTTGTGTTAGTAATGGCTGACACAACCCCAAGCAGGACAATTATACAGAATTCAAAAAGGGGTCTGGTAATGCATTGCAACCAATCACCATGTCACAGGAAAGGCGCCTAAAATACTGGTTTACAGTTCCCAGGGAAAAAGCGGGAAGAATTAAAAGTCAGACAGGAGAAGAGATACATGGGCAGGCACCAAGTCTCTCAAGATCAGAGCAGCTCGTAGAGTAATAAGCATGCCATGAGAAGTATAACATAACATTCCACAGACCTGACGTCAAGGGTTCCTTCATCCCATATCCCGGCAGGAGATGGCAGCATTAGCTGGCACTCATTACCAGAGGACAGGAGCAAACAACAGATGGCTACTACCACCAGCTTTCACAATGAACCTCCCCAGGGAAGCTGGCTGACCACTGTTGGGAACAAACTGGTCTGCATTCCACTGTGAAAGCTCATTAGCAAAACCTACAGACTCCTCAACAATCAAAGTAATAGAGTTACAAGGGACGACAAGTTAATTGATCCCATAGAACTGCAAAGTAAAATGTTCATACAGCCAAGAGCGCAATACTATTCCATGCAGCAGAATCACAGGTATATTCATTTGGCCCAGTGACTTGTTTCCCCAATGGGGCTGCCACCTTTGTCAACAGCCTTCCCCCAAGCCAAGCAGAACTTTCCCGCCTACCTTGCCCCTTTATACAGGTCACTCTTTACCCCCTCTGACTTTACTCCACTTTGAACCTTGCATATGTATCTTGAATCTTGTTCAATGTATATGTTCAATTAGATCTCATTGTTTGGGTCTCCCTTTCAAATGCTTATCTGTTCAGCTCAGTTGATGAAATAAAATAAATACACCATCCTCATAGCAAGAAAATAACCCAGGCGCAAATTACAATCGGTGACAGTTCTCTGCAATTTTCTCATTCATTGTGCAAAAGAGGCACTGAATGCAGGCACAGAAGATAAGGGAACTTAAAGCCTTCCTCTCTATTCGGTGCAGAGAAATGGCAACACCCCATAGCAGTTACACAAGTGATACACAATAATGACACAGGAAGAGAACCTGCACAAGCCCAAAATGGTCACCTTAAAAAATATTGTTAGGCTGCTCACTAGGGGTAATTGCTATTTGTCCCAGGAATGCTAGCGAATTATTAAGCACAAATCTGCTCTGATAATGCAAAACAAGAAAGAGAAGGATTAAGTTTGCTTCCTTTGCTGTTCTCAGGTTTAAGAACAATCATTTCCAAACCTATCAAGACTACTTTGGGAGAATAAAAGGTTTATAAACAAGACATAATGCTAGTACGTTATAAAGCCAAAGTTTTATTTGCCCTTTTTATCATGAGAAAAACCACTTTACATTTCACAGGAGTAACAGGCTTTTCATACCTTGGCTGTTGACTGACCTGCTTTTTAAGGTCAGCCTGATTTTACAAAGCTAGAGCACAGACATCATGAATCCCACAAATTCCATTTTATGTGGCATATAAAATCCCTCCCAGTAGGAAGGGATTCTACAAAGCCTACCTGTAGCCAGGCTGTAGCCGACAGCTCAACCTGTTCCAGGCAGCTGGACAATTTCAGCACAATTTAAAAACCTGCAAGTTGGGAGTGTAAATTTCTGGTTGCCTGAAGGTCAACAGCAAACAATCGCTACCAGTGCTGCTGTTCAGAGTTGGATGCAGTGCAGAAACACCTGCTGGCTCATTTTCCCTAATGCAGAGATCCTCATTCTTGGAAGCAGAACTGCACAAAGATGCATCAGCTGGTCGGTCTCCAGGAAAGCGCACAGCTGCTTTGGACTGAGCGCTTCCATTCATAGATCTCTCCATCCACATGGGACAGCAATCGGGAACAGCTAATCCTTTCTGACCACCACATTCCCAAGGTCCTCACAGCTTCATTGGTGATCACATGCTGCCAGACAAGGCAACAACCCATAAGAACGAATGCCTCCGCCGCAAGGTTTGTCTGGAAATGACCAGCGCTAACAGACATCTAGCACAGAAAATTTAAGGTCAAGCACAGAAGCACTTGGCTTCGGTTTATAGGACATAGCAAGTACTTTGTTTTTTTTTAAGGCAAGGAAACTCTGCCTGATATTTTAAGACCTTTAAAAATAACCAGGTTTCGGGACTTACTCAGATTTGTTATGATGAAAATTGCACGCCCGAGCCATTAGCACCACAATCACAGGTCGAAAGGCTTTCCCCTTCCCATCAAAGTAATATTCACACATTTCCTTCAGTTCTGTAGTCGACACCCATAATTCCTGTAAACAAACAAAAAAGTGCTAACAAAGCTGCACAGTAAATGTGTAAGATGATTAAATGTTAGTCTCTTTCAAATCATTTATTTGTTCATTCATCGAAGCCAGCTCACCTTTTTAATATCTTCATAGAGATTTTTCAAGTCTTTCCTTCCGAGTTTAAAAGGGTCCTTATATTTTTCATCACTAACCATTTTACCACAGCTGTGTGTTTGCGCTGTTGTATGATGAAACCTGGCAACAATACTGTTTGAAAAAATTTGGACATTAAAACTCTGAGAAACAGTCATAAAGCATATAAATTTCTGAAATGCTCTTATCTTTAAAAATGTATTTAGAACATTTTCTTCTTTCTAACGAACTCAAATGTCATAATTTCTTATACTTTAAGGTCATCGTGATAATCAGCATCTTCATTCAGAAGGCAAACTCAGGTTTTATATTAAAGCTGAGAAAACTTTTCAAGTATCAGTAACTTGTTACTATTCCTTGGATTGGATCCTACAACTCTATTCCACTAAGATGGATCCTAAAGTTTCTTTCCTCTAAATTCTTCTTTGAATGGAGAAACACTTGGAGAGACAGGAGTCACTGGATCCGCTTAGAGAAACTAATAAAATACTCTGTATTTTAATATATATACATTTTAAAATATAAACTTGTATTTAATCTTTTTGGCCACTCCTAATTGAATAATAGGGTTGGATCCAGTGGAGAATTTCTATGGACAAAAGGGATTTCTGTCTGAAATGTGACTTTCTCAACTTTTCTCTTCCTGCCCCAAATACCTGTCCAAATTCCAGAGATCCCCACCCTCCCTGGAAAAGCACAAAAGATGAGTCAAATGGTCTACTGCTGGCTTTGTGGGGGGGGGGGGGGGGATAAGCAAAAGGTGGGGAAAATAAGCAAAAATTATTCCTCCCCTTCCATTCATGGAATTTTGAACAAGGTGGGATTTTTATGCAATGAAATAAATAAGAAATTCCAGCATTGGATTCTATTTTCATTCTCTTTTACTCCTCATCTAATAACTGACCAGAAACAAATAAGAGATAAGAGGAGCTCCAGAACGAACTATTTAACATAGTTTTTTTGGGGAGACAAGAGGCTTATGTTTATGTTACAGAACCATCTTAAGCAAAGTTGTATCTTCTACAGTCAGTGGACTTCAAGAGGCTTAGGATGGCATGGTTATCGCACCATTGTTTTATTACAGGAACTGAAATGAGGACTGTCACCTTGTAAGGGATAGGGAGCCACCATCGTGCTGCATTCTTGCAAGGTTTTACAAGATGTTACCTCCCTGTACCCCTATTCCTTCAAAAAACCCTATTCCTTCAAAAACATGAGGTGGAAGCAGGGAGATGCAAAGCGTGATGGTATTACCTTACATGTTTGCAGTAAATGTTACCAAAAAGTAACATGGGACAGCAGCTCTGCACCCTTTGATAACATGTCGTTTGGCACTCAGTATAGAGAGGATACATACTCCCTTGTTTTAATAACATCAATACAATAAACTAACGGTACACTACTAAACATTCATAACCACCAAGGAGTGCTATATATAGTCGCACAGCCTGAAAGTCGTATATCCATATTGTAAATATAATACTGCTCTTGTGCTTTATTTCATTTCAATATGACACACAGGAGAATCTCCAAATGAGTTATACCCAATATATGGTATTAAGCATGAAAAAGACAAATGTTCAACGACTAGGTCCTGAAAGACACCAAAAAGGAGAGGGCGGGAGGTGCTATGGCTACCTATTATGTCTCCATAATAGGCAGACTTCTCAAAATACTGAGCCAGGCCAACAGAAACTCACTCTGAATTTTATGGTGTAATACAGAATTTACAACTTACCGCCAAAATATACTACTGAGTTTTGGAAAGGATAGACCCAAACTTCCCCCGGGGAAATCGGACATCTGCATGCAGTTTAGAAAAAAGGGGAGAGAGAAAGAGTGACTAGTTATATGCAGATATGTAAGGATCACTTCCTCCTGTACAGTCCAGCCTGCCAGTTAAAATACTCTACTCAAGCCCTGCTCCCCGTGCCCCCAGCAGCAGAGGTGAACCAGGGACAAGGCTTTTTCCATGCTGGCCTCCTGTCTATGGCATGCCTTTCCTCTTGAGATTCTCCTGGTGCTGACTGTACTCTTATTTTAGAGACAAGTATAAAACAACTCCCCTCTGCTGACCCTCAGAAGCCACTGCAGTGGAGAAAAGGGACTGTTAAAAAGTGAATGTTCCCCATTTTACCCCCCAAAGTTCAATGCCCCTTTAAGCTTTGTAGGATTGCACCTTGGGAGCTGTATGGCCCCTGTCCAAAATCGTTGCTTTAACTGGGAATGCCAGAAGTTGAATTGGGAACTTGCTACATACAAAGCACATGTTCTAGCACTGAACTATGCCCCCATTTTACAGAATCCAGCTTTGAAATTAAGGCTATACACCTATGCTGTGACATAGTGAAAACCTGGAACAGCAAGGGGTGGGGGAGAGACATTCTACAACTTTAATGACGCTTCCCTGCCTGGCAGCAATTATCGCTCACCACCAGTGATTAGGTCTTCACAAGCCTTGATAAAATCAAAAAGAAGAAAGTGTTCATTTTGTCCCTTTAAACCACTCTGCCATTCAAGAACTTGCACCACACTTCTTTGTGCAAGCAAGGAAACTTTTGCAATTCCTTTCCGGCTCAAACAATACTAAACTTGCAGGGTGTTTCCCTTTTCTTGACTCAGGGGAAGCATATTGCACAAGCCCTGAGGTTGCACAGAACCTTCTTCAGGAAAGTACGGGCACAAGGAAAGGAGAGCAAG
This sequence comes from Lepidodactylus listeri, assembly GCA_029233225.1. Lineage (NCBI taxonomy): Eukaryota > Metazoa > Chordata > Lepidosauria > Squamata > Gekkonidae > Lepidodactylus > Lepidodactylus listeri. Next base: position 26,058,494 of record JARCFY010000012.1, read on the forward strand.
TGCTTGTGTAACCAGAGGAATGAAGCTATATTTTAAAAATTAAGTGAAACAGCCCTGGAAACAGGGGTTCCTCGGTGACTTTCTCTTAAGTAGAGATGTGCCCTTGGAGAAACCCTTCCTGAGGAGTTCAGCCTCAGATTCACCCCACACAACTCTTTCAGCAACCCCAGTATGACCTCTCTCAGAGGCACATTTACCAGATCCCTAAATGGCCAGTCTCTCCTTGGAAAGCTAGTCCAGCAAGCAGGCTACAGGAGAAATAGCTGCAACAAACTCCCACCTCCTCGGGATGGAGACGGTGAAGCTCATACAAGAAATTGTGGCAACATGGGACTCCCACACTTCACCAGATCGCTCTGCGACAAGCAGTCTCTGCAAGCAACTGCATCCAGCAAATGTGCCCCGCCCCCACACAATGCTATGGGACATGACCTAATACAGTGGGTTGCTCATACTGAGAGGATGCATTGGGGGCAGAAAAATACCAACAGCACCATGGCGTCTCCAAGTTTCTGCCTTTCTGTCCCTAGCATTTCACTTCTTGCTTTCCGCCTACTGCTGCATCTCCTGCAGGATTCTACAGCACCTGAAAGTTTCATGGGAACTTTCAGTGGGTGTTGCGATAAGAGAATCAATCGGTATCAGGAGCATGGAGTAACCCACAGGACTCCACTCTCCCAGATTTTTACAAAACATCAGAACACATAACAACTGGGTTAGAGAGGTTTCTGTGGGTTTAATTTAAATAAACCTATAAACCTATCATTATTCTGGACCTGTGCCTTGGTGGTAGAACATCTGCTTGCCATGCAGAAGGTCCCAGGTTCAATCTCTGGCATATCCAGTTAAACCAGTCAGGCAGAAGGTGATGTGAAAGACCTCTTCCTGAGACCCCGGAGAGCCGCTTGACTGTCTGGGGAGCCAATACGGGCTTCGATGGACCAAGTGTCTGGTTCAGTATAAGGCAGCTTCATGTGCCCATGTGACCCAATGCGGGAAACAATAAATGAAAACCCTATTTTTGTAATAAGCCACAATAAAGCATCCAGCCCCCATGCCTCAGGAGGAAACTGCTGACTGTGCAGTCAAGAACCAGGGACTTTGGAACAGGTGCTCTCAGCCCCAGCCCACCTCACAAGGCTGTGAGGAGGATAACTAGGAACAACGGAGGAGACTCCCGTGTCCTTGAAGGAAGTGCGGAGCGGGAAGAAAACGTAGGGAATTTTTCTTCTTCCTGTTTCAAAATTTAGAAGGCCACCACATGCCTGGCGCTGTTGCGTACGACATACTCAACAATACCTGAACAATATTCTAGTTTACTCCTTTGCATGCATCACTTCCTTTATAAGATGCTCCGGGCTGGATAGTCAATTTAAAAAAACCTTATCTGGGAAACCTTTTAATAATAGACTTTTCCCAAAAAGCAGCAAATGGCTATTTGGGTTGCCCTTTTCTATATCCGGCCCGCCGCCTCTGATTCCGTCGGGAACTACAGCCACGACCGTCCCCTCCCCATACCAAGCCACTCTTTCTGGGTCCAGCCCCAAATCTCCGCTCTTTCACCCCAAATGCTCCCCGCAGCTCAGCGAGGACACAGTTCCCGGCCCTTTCCCGCCCAGGCAATGGCTGACCGGGGCCCTGGCAGCGCCTGCTTCCTCCTCCTCCTCCATTCATTCCCGCGTGACCTCCATTCGCCCTGGGCCCGCCCGCCTCACGCGGGGCACTCACCGCCGCCGCCGCCGCCGGGTGCCTCAGGCGGGCGCCCAGGTCCTTCTGCCAGGGGCCGCCGAGCCGCGTCGCCCGGCCTGCGCAGGAGCAGCAGCAGCGGGACCACCACAGGGCCATGGCGGCGACTGCGATCGCCTCTTCCCGGGTGCTGCTGCTGCCGCCGCCGCCGCGCCAAGCCCGACTTTTTTGGTCGCAGCTAGTCCCGCCTCGCCTCTAGGTCGACCCGGACATGGAAATCTCGGCTCCGGGCTATGAGTGGAAGAGCGGGAAGCGGCCGCCGGTGCCTCCTCCTCCTCCGCTTTCAGTCAGTAGGCCGAGGGAGTGCCTGGTAGAAGGGAGGGCCGAAGGGGTGGCCGCGCCTGAGAGGGAAAGCCCGCCTGGAAAGCGGTCCATATCAACCCCCTGCAGTTGTTAGGTGAAGGAGGAGGGCGTAAAGGGCTCTGTTTATGGGACCCTGAGGGCTCGAGGGTTGCTGCTCTGTTGGTCCTGCAAAGGCTTCTTCCAACGGGGCGGCAGGCAGAAAAGTCACAGGTAAAGACATCTCCCTCCCTGCGCTTCCGTGCGGGGGAGAGAGTTACCTGTGCCTGCCCGGCATGCCTTAAAACCGCACAGACTCCCACCTTTCCTCAGGTGAAAAGGCAGACAAGATTCGGTTTCTGCGATTTGAAAGCTGAAGAGTAGTTGTTCCTGAATCTGCATTTACTAAATATGTGATACATGATAATACTGACCTCATTGCTGCTTCCAGTTATCCAGAGGCGAAACAGCAGGTTTTTTTGTTTTGCTATATAAGCAACCCAGTCCTAGATATGTTTGTTTGGAAGTAAATACTGCTGAGTTCAGTAGCACTCTCCCCAGTATTGGAGCCCGAAAAGGTGTATTTGAAACATATACTTTGGCAGGGATGTTTGCGTGTGTGTTGGTACTCACTGACTACTAGCACCCTGGGGGGGGGGGGGGGGTCTCTTCCAAGTCCTGATCTTTGTAACTAGCCTGCCCCAGTCAGCCCGAGAGAGCGGACCCTCAGAAATGAGGGAGGAAGGGGGGAAATTGTTGGAAGTAGGCACCATGTTATGTATATTAGCACATTTAAAACGACACTGCTTCGGTAAAATATACTGTTTAGATTTGAGGGGAGGGATCTATTTGATACCTCAGTTCTAAATTAAAGCTTTGGTTTCTTGGAAAGGATTCTTCACCTGCATGAGGGGGTGGTGGTGGAATCCACTGGTAAAGGCTTCACCAGCATCCCCATGCCGGAGTGGGAGTGGGCATTGCTTGTGAGTTTCTACCAGGTACTGATAAAAATCTTGGGAAAACACATGCACCAAGGGGCAAGCTGGAACAAAAGACTTGTCCAAGCATCAGCTTCCTGTGAGTTATGGCCCACTTTACCAGATGAAAAAAAGTGATGGAGGTCTGATAAAGTGTGCTTTAATAGGTCTGTTTTGCAATTTGATTTTGTTAATTGCCATAACATGGTGGCTTGGCTAGCCTCCTGGGATTTTATAGGTAAGATAGGAACTTAGTGTGCAACTCAGACATGTCTCTGAACAGCTGCCTGGTGGAGTCCTAATGCCTGTTAGTAGGGATAACAATTGGTTAGGCATCTACAGTCCCTGGCTCTCTTTGTAGACTTTCCCCTCAGTATTTAAAAAAATATGTTAACTAGTTTTGAATGCCACTGCTGAGCCACAGAACATGTGGAATAAAAGTGCTTCTGAACATTGCCAGATAGCCATAGGGCAGGTGTTGCATTGGTGAGCTAATATTGCTTACTCAGAAGCCCAGTTTAAACAAGATGCTGGGTGTGTGAAAGTTGCACGGGTAAGTTCTTGTCTACCAGCATCCCTTTTAAACTGGGCCTAAGGTAGGCCATTATGTGTACAACACCACTAGCATGCCACATTAGCACACCAGAAAAATGCTCACCTAGACCTGGGGCCCAGTGAGGTGCAAATGTGTAACAAGAAGTCATGTGACAGGAAATGCAAGAGCCAGAGTTAATGACTGTCAGGATCAAGAGCAGGACTGGCTATCAGATCAAGAGAACTGGGGACTGAAGATGTGAGCCTAGCACCAAGAAATATAGCACGGGGAGGAAATGAGTAATGAAGTTGTGAGGGAATTTTCTTCACCAGTGAGTGACCTCATCTTGTACTGCTGTTTCTAGGAGTGCGAAAAAGACATAGGAGTCAAGAGGCCCTTGGTGTTTTATGTATGTGGATCAGCCACTGGTCCTTCTAAAAGGCAGGAGGTGGCTCAGTTTGGGCTTGTGACTCATCTTGAGGTCCCGAACCACTGTTGAAGACTACTGAGATAGACTATGTATCTCCAGAGTGCTAAAATCATTCGCATAGCAGTTGGCATAGTTTTAGCAAGATGCTGAGCACATGGAATAGAGCTTGCATAAATTGTTTTTGCTCTTTAGCATCCAGTTTAAACTTGGCTCAGTCATGCCTAGGATTGGGCTGTTTATAACACAAAGCAAGAAGCCTGAAGTTTTAACCTGTCAGATAAATGGAAGCTGCCACTAAATACAAACTCAGTGTATACCAGCAGCTGCATATTTTGTATCAAGTGCAATGAGATCATTTGTTCCCTGCACTGAAAAGATGAGAGAAAGCCACTGCTTTATAAACCTTTAGGTTTTCTGTTTGTATGAATAAAAAAACTGTACCGATATATAAAAATAGCGAAAGCGTTAAAGAATAATTTTGCTGCAAATGGAGGATACAGAGCTAGAATCTTGGTCTCATTGTTTCTTACTTTTGTTTCCATACAGGCTTGACCCTTGGGTATGAAAAGGTCTAGGACTCATTATGTCCAGGTGTTCTCTCACTCCATGGTTGTTTACTTGGCTGATGTTGCTGTGTCAATCAGGATGCTGCTTCCTGGACTCTCTAATTGTGGCAAGTAGTTTTAGGCATGTGCATCACTACATCAATAAGTCAAACCTGGATCAAGGCCACTGTGAAAGAAAAAGAAAATTATCTAGTTTTGATGGATGGAGACTCTCCACAGAAAAATTCACAGGTACTGTTCCATGCCAATACATAGTTATGAATTTGCCTATAGCTAATTCAACAGTCTATTGAAACTGAGAAGACGTACATGTAAAGGGCATCTTACCTGAATATGGCTGAAATCCTAAGCACACTTTCTAGGGATAAGTCCCACAGAATTTAATGGGATTTACACCTGAGTATGCATGCTGAGTGTACATGGACTTATATAACAGCACCAACCAAGCCAAAGTTCACAATGCCAAAGCCCCTTTAATCAGTGGGGCTTAAGGTAGATATTATTGGCTTTTCCAATTGATTTCAAAGGGATGTAAATATGAGTGACTTTCCCTGAATTGGGGCCTTTGGCTCTGATTTTATTTGAGTAGCATGACCAGGGGTCATTTCGAGCAGGAACACGCAGGAACGCCTTTTCAGGAGTAACAAGCCAGGAGTGGGCACATATGGTGATGCGCTGTGGAAAAAAGCAAAAGCAAACTGACTTGGTCTGTATTTTTATGCTTGTAGGGTAGCTTCCTTGCAAGAGCAAAGGAAACCTAAAGTGTATTTAGTCAAAGTGTAAAGCTGGCTTGCCAGCTCTGAGTTGGGAAATATCTGGAGATTTTTGGGGTGGAGCCTGAGTGGTGGGTAGTGCCTTCTGACACACTTCTGGTGATGTCAGGGGGTGTGGTATATGCAAATAAATTATGCTAATGAGCACCTGCACCTCTTTTTTAATGAAATGATCCCTGTATGCCATGAGAATGCTGGAGACATTAATAGTACTTTTATCTCCAATCCTGTGCTTCAGGATTTCAGTGGGCTTAATGTGGAGTGATTTTCTGCTGTTGGTTGCCCTGTCCTGGGATCTGTTCAGCTGAAAATCTGGGTTTCCACTGTTAACATACAATATTTTGAATTTTGTATCACAACAAGCTGTTGCCTTAAATATTTTCTTTTTACAGATAGGCAGTGGGGGGACATGAAGGTCAGGTTTTTTTGGGCTCATGGTTTTATAGTGTTTCAGCTGTTAACCATTGAATGCTCAGGACAGTTAACAGCCAAGCTTTTATTTCTGAGGTGAATATTGGCCTTCTCTCAACCTCAGGATTCTACCAGTGTAAATGTAAGGTCCTCCCCAAAGCCACAAATCTTTAGTCAGTTTCCCTCAGAAACTGGACCCTGAGACTGCGATTGACTGTTACTAAAGCATTCACTGTGCTAGCCTGCTGTTTCACAAAACCCAGACTCTGAAACGTCCAAACTCTCCAGAGAAACGATTCTCAGCCTACCCTATGTAGGCACAAACCCTGTTTTAGCCTGCTTACAGTCCAAACAGGCGCTGAGACAGGCTCCTTCCAGCCTCCCTGTCTGACCCTAGCTGACAGTGTTACACATTTTTCTCTCACTCCTCTCCCTGTCTGGCTTCCTCAGCCATCCATGGGCTCTTCACACAAAGGCATACAGGGGATTGGTGTCTTGCACAAAGGGGCACATTTGCTCATCTATCACAGGACTTATGAGACTCATGGGATAGAATCCCATCCTTCTCTAGCATGAATGCCTGGCCACTTCCGGGACTTGTTTTGTGGCAGAGGGCAATGGTGGCTCCTGATCTTCCTCCTCCCTGCTTGCTTGGCTGAAGCACCTGTTCTCCTCTGATCGGGAGCGGGGTTGGCAGCAGCTCCCCCTCCCTCCTCCACCCACCCATGACATGGAGCCAGAAGTTTCGGTAGAGAGTCATGAGATCTCAGTTTATCTGTAAACCACTTCTATTGAAAAATACCCCTTATCTTTACCTAGCTTCATTCTCAGCATGTTTTTTTTTCTTTTATGCATACAGTGGGGAGAGGTTCAGTATTAGATATATGATGTTTACTATCTTTCTGTTGTCATCACCCTCTTTCATGGCACTCCCAGTGATCTCACATCCAGGTTTCTGAACTGGTTCACATCCATTCAGCCTCAGTGACTCAGTCATACAAGCTGCTCCAAGACTATTTGATAGCAAGTTCTTTGTTGTGTGATGTTGTTCAATTTTAGCCATTGTTCAATTATAGTTGTATCCTGACTTTAAAAGCAATATGAATAAGGAAAAAAATCATAGAATGGCTTAATTAATGTGTTATCTTATGAAAAAATGTTTCCTTGTTCTCTCTAGCGGCACTTCCCATTGATCCAATTGAAAAGAATTATGTTCATGAAGTGCAAGACTCCATCTTTTCAGTTGTCTATCCTACTCCTTTTAAATCCAGAGTTCTCCTTGTAGCTGTTTCAAAGGTTAGATTTTTCTTTATTCTTGACTCTTAGCTGTACAGTGATCCCAACTCCCACTGTCTACAGGCTGGCCAGGCAGGCATGATGTTAGAGTCCAGGTGGCAGCAGGTTGAGCTTCCTGACTTCTACCTGCTGGTCTGGACCCACTGGGGCCAGAAAGGAGGGGTGAGACACCTAGCTTCACTGGCAAAGAGCATGGCAGCTCCTTTTGTTCAGTAAGGTCTTCCTCCCTCCATCAAAGGGGGCATGGCCATTTTCCAGGGCTGTCTTGATTTCCCTGGTAATTATTTTCCAGATCCCTTTTTCTGTAGGAATGTGGGAGTTCCTCAATCACTAAATGCCCATTGAAGTGAATGGGCAATCTTTATTAAATTATTCTGAAAAATGTATGTTGTGCTGTGGGGTAGGGAGAAGAAGGGGAAACAGGTGGTGGCTATAGTGGGGCAAGCAAAAGGATATGCAGACCATTTTCACTGCCTTTGAAGTCAATGAAATTTCATGAATGCAGGTTGTATGGCCAACAAAGAGTTGTGCGGAACTTCTGAATATTCCTTTGTCATTTCTGTGTTGTCCAGGAGGTTCTAGAAGACACTTTGGATCTTGATGGGTCTGTCTCAGACACAGAGGATTTTCTTCAACTTGTCAGTGGTGAGAAAATTGTCTTGGGGTCTCTGCCTCTGGCCCATAGGTATGGTGGACATCAGGTAAATATTGGCTCCTATTACGTTAGCAATATTTCTATGTAACAGGATTTTCTTCTGGAAATGAGAAAGAATGAAAAAAATTATCTGCAGCTAAATTTTTAAAAAATTATGTTTCAGTTTTAGAAACGTTAACTCAGAATGGCTGGCTTTCTAATACAGTTCATTACTAGTAGCTTTTTTTTAATGGTGGAACTCTCTCATACATGACTCCCTTCTGTCCTTTGCACTGGTCACTCACCTGTTTGATATAAGAATAAGAAAATGGGTGCTTTCAACATTCCCCAAGTGTGCAGAAAAATCTATTTAGCCTCCATGTGGCCCCGATCTGCAGATTAAGTTATCTGCAGATTGTAGCTCCATGTGGCTAATAGTATATAGATTTTGGCCTGGTTGGAGTGATAAGAAATATAGTAATATAGTAGTATATAGATTTTGCACTGGTTTGAGTGACAATTAAAAGTAAAAGCGCAATTCTGATCCTGTATGGTAAAGGTCACTGGTTTAGGACATGTTGTGCAGGACATCCAGTGAATTGCATTCCTAAGAAAGCTAGCAATCATTGTTAAAATAGCAAGTTTCTAGTTCTTACTGTTCCAGAGAGACGGTAAAAAGTCTCATAAAAATTCTTACACTAAAGACATGTTGATGAAAGTTGGAGGTTTTTTTACACGTTTATATATTGTCTCTGATTTCTCCCCAATCTCTGTCTCCCTTACTGTTGGCCAGTAATTTCAGGGGGTTTGTTTCTTGTTCCCCTTTATTTTTGGTTTATTTTGGTTATCCATACAGTGTGGTATTATTGTCCCCATACCTTTGATACATTGGTTTCTGATAAATGCGTCACATTTTTTCCCCAACACAGGTTCACATTAGATCCCCACTTTCACTAATTTTAGGAATAATTTTCCAGTTCTGCATGTACTGTAAATAACAGAAGATGATAATTTGTGCATTTTGATTTTTACTCTCTTCTTTAAGTTTGGTAGCTGGGCAGGTCAGTTGGGTGATGGAAGAGCTCACTTGATTGGCGTTTATACAAACAGGTACTGCATTATTTCATTTTGAAATGAGTCATCACTGTCACAGATATATTAATAAATAATAAAAATGTAAGCACTTTTCAAATTTTCCAAGTGTTCAAGTACCTTGTCTTCAGGCCTGATTTAAACACAATGCCAGTGGTGTAAAATAACTCACCCGTTATTTTGCAAGCATCTCATTTAAAGTGTGCCATTATCTGTGCAAAGCCACCGTGAGGCATGTGTTGCTGCTTTGTGCAGGGTGCAGCCTAGTTTAAACAAGGTGCTGTGTGAATGCAAAGCAGCACAGCTGAGTTAACTTTGCTTCAGCCAGCCTGTCGTTTAATCTGGGAATTTAGAAATCTTTAAATGAAATCCTGCATGGTAGGTAAGTGCTGCTATTTCGCTATATGGCAGTTCTGGGAGTGTGGCATGGATATGAGGTTTTGAAATGGTGGCTTGATTAAGGTTGATGTGAACTAGGTACTCCCAGCTTACTCTTCTGGCTGCTGGGCTGTACCAGCTATCAAAATGACTAATGCTAATACTGCTCTTTGCTGTTTTTTTGCAGATTTGGTGAGAAGTGGGAGCTACAGCTGAAAGGTTCAGGAAGGACACCATACTCCAGGTTTGTTGAGTCTCTTTCATTGTATTTGGTAGCCACACCTGATGGCTCTTAGTTGTTTGTTCAAAATGTCTAGACCCTACCTTCTCTCTGCAAACTCACGGTGGCTAACAAAACAGCAAAAGCTGCAAGGACACAAACATCATGAGTGTTCAGCAAGGTTAAAATTGGTAATTTTTAATTTTGGTAAAATTTTTAATTGGTAAAATTTTTAATTGGTATACAATTAAAAAACAAGGCATACAGTCTGGGATTGGTCCCCTGCAGCAGAGATGACTAACATTTCTTCCTCCCTCTTTTTAATTTATGCCCCCCCCCCAATAAGCATGTGGCTTATTTACCTGAATCATCTGGTCAGTGTTATCAGATTTTGTAATGCATACTAATATAAATGGCTCTTTCAGAGCATTAATGGTAACCACAATAGTTTTGAATGGGTGTATCTCTGATTACCATTTGTTGGAAGTAAATCATGTTATTACCAGTTGCTAGGTTGTAAATTATGTGATACCATTCTGTTAGAAGTAGCAAGAAGAGAACACTTTCACCCATACTGTGCACCTCCTGAGGGATCACAAAATTATGCATGACTTTTTTTCAGGGCCTTCCAGGCCAGCATACATATGCTTACAACAGAATTCCCTGTCAACCCAGTTTGCATTCTTTGTCTGATTCTGTTTAGGAGGACAAAGCGTATTCCTTGTTTTCTTTTCCATAGAAATGGGGATGGAAGAGCTGTGCTTCGTTCCTCTGTACGAGAATTTTTGGGCAGTGAGGCCATGCACCATCTTGGGATTCCTACAAGCAGAGCAGCTAGGTACTTTCTCCGCATTCATTTTCTTTTTACAGAAATGGATCTAACAGGCATTCCTAGCTATGTGCTGGTCTAGTAACATTAATTTAGAGATTTGGGGGGGCGGGATTTGTAGGGGAACATTAGCTGGTAGGAGTGGGGTACTTAATCTTTCCCGTCTCTGTTGATTCCCCCCAAGAAATGCCGCACCCAAGCTGTCTGAGCTCGTTCTCTTACCCAGCCAGGCTCTGGCTGGAGAAAGGTGACCCTGAAATTATGGAAAGAGTTGTAGTAGAAAATAGGTGTTAGCACAAAGGCCAAGACCTTCTCTCTCTTCCCCCCATATTTATGTTTGCTAAGGAACTCAAGAGTTCGGGAATAAATATTTGCAGAAGCAACAGATGGTTCTACCTGAAAACATGTAAGGCAAATTGTAGGGAGCCAAAGATAGTTGACAGAGGAGATGTGAATTCTTTCCAGTAATGTAGTTTGATTGAATCTGAAAGCCAGGCGTCAAGTCTTGTCTTAATTGACTGTCCTATTGTGCCCCAGTTCTGCCAGTCAGTTTTCCCCCTAGAGATTTAATATCTTTCAGGCATGTTTTTCTGCCCTTTCCTTTTACACTGTTTGTTCTGAAACAAAGTTAAGATCAATACAAGCTGAACCCTTTTTGAATCTAAATCTGGGAAGGCTCAGATGATTAATGCTTTTCACTTGGTGCCTTCCACTACAGCCAAGCTGGAGAAATATTAATCTGGAGGTACTCTTCCTTACTCTCTGTCCACTTTATGTATTATGTCTGTGCTTCTCTTTTCAGCCAGAAATTGACTAACCAAAGTGGTTTGCAGTAATTAAAAACCAATACTAATTTTCACTTAAAATATAATTTAAAAGCTGCTAGAGAAGGAAGTTCTTGGTGAGCTCTTCATAGGGAATGGTACCTGAACGCATGAAGCTGTCTTATACTGAATCAGACTATTGGTCCGTCAAAGTCAGTATTGTCTTCTCAGACTGGCAACAGCTCTCCAGGATCTCAGGTTGAGGTCTTTTGCATCACCAGCTACTTGATCTTGCACACTAAATATGTAGATACAACAGCAAAGGAATAGGGGAATCTCAGATTTAAGGCCTTTCTGCACATATTTTTCCAGGATTTTGTTTTCCATTTGTACTGTATGTTCTGGGTGGATTCATATGATTTTAGGGTAAAGCGGGTGTTAACAGAGAGCAAATGGTTAATGTATTAACCCGGTCTGAGAACCATGAGTGATGGGATTCAAATGGAATTCTGCAGTTAAGAGTGACAGTTGAGAGTGGCAGTTAGAACAGTTGAATTCAGTTAAGAAGAGTGAAGGATTGAGAGAGGATCCTGAATTAGGAAAGTGGGACCAGTAGTCCTAGCCTGAGGGAAATAGCTCCTAGTAAAAGGGGGTGATCCCAAACGAGTTTCAGAATGAAAATTGGGACTTGTGTGTGTATTCCAATCTTCACAGCCTTAAGTAGTTTGGAGACAAAGAAGTTTATGCCTGTCCATTTAAGCAGTGACTGCCAAGCGATCTCGCTCTACAGTTTTAAAGACCTTTCTGTGTAACAAAACGGCTACTTGATTGTGACAAACTATCTATTGTGTATAATTATACAAAGTAATCTCATCCCTGTTGCCTGTTCATCTGGCAAGTTCCAAACCTAATACCAATCTGACCATTTCCCAATAGAAGTGAAATAAAGCAGTTTATTTTGAATTACTATCAGCCTCTCTTCTGTCATAATCCAACATATACAAACAAAGGATTCCACAGTTCCTCAGCACCCCAGGCTGGGTCAGGAAGTATCTGTACTCATTGAAACAACTAGGTGGGACAGACCAAAAGAAGAAGAAGAAAGGGGTCTGATCAACCAAAAGGGAGAGAAAAATGGAAGCAAGGAACCATTATAGCAGACTTATCTGGTTTTCATTGGGCGTAAAACCCCAAAGGTTCATTCTCTGAAAGGAAGATGGCATTTTTTTGCTGATCAGTATGGGGACAGAAGGAGTGAACTCAGCACACTTGCACCACCAGTTGGTCACCGTCACTGCCTCCGATAAAGTATTTTGATCTATCAACCCTTGATGTACACAATACATGATTTGTGCATAACTCTTATTTTGGTGATTGGTGCAACAAGCCTTTCATCCTTAGTTTTGAACTGATTGAACAAAAGCTGCCTTGGAAGAAACTCTGAATTTGTACCTCAAGTTCTGACTGGCCCAGGAAGGGAGCTCCCAAACTCCAGGGAGTCAGGAGTGCAACCCATTGTCATTCTTTGAACCACCAGGGGGTTTACCAGGGTTTTGCCAGGCCTTCATAAATGAGCTTTGTCTCTGTGGAAGGGGGAAGAGGTGCTTACACATTGTAATTAGATGTAGCTAGCAACTGTATTTGCTGTTGTTCTCCTAGTGTTCTGTATTCTTCCACCTGTCTCTGGTTTGTCCCCAGATATCTGAGTTTTTAGCATATATGCTTGGTCAGTGTTTTAAAAATCTGATGTCTGTTCTGGAAGAGAACACTTGGAGAATACTCACCCACGAGCCAGTGTCATGAATTGAAGTTTTCTAAAAAAAGTGCTGAAAGAACAGCAGAGAGAGGGCAGGAGGGAAAAATCCAAGCCTTGTCTCTCTCGCACATGCATGCACGCTGGATTTGATAGTCTAATAGGGAAATAAACAGGCTTTCTAGTAACAGCCTGCATCAGCATTGCGACCATTCCCATGGTATAATGAGACTAGTCTAATATTGATAAAACCCAAAATTTGTAAGGGTCTTCTAATGGTGGCAGTAAGTCTGCCCAAGCTCAAAAGGCAACGAGTGTTATTGGACTGAACTCCTAACACAGTGAGATGCAAAACTAAGATGACTGGGAAGGTGAGCGACTGGTTGTTTGGAAAGAGATTTCATAACAGTGTGCAATTCATAATCATCCCTGAAGTATTTTTGTTTCGTGGCTAGCCAGGAGATCAAAGTGCATTTTGTACGTGGGAGAATTCAATACATCTACCACTCTTTCCTTGGGGATATATGATGATGGTTGCCGAGTGCACCTGATGTACAGGATGCAACTTCTAGATGTAATTTCTACCAGAACAACACACTTCCTCCGCCTCATTCATTAGCTGCCAGGCAGTTTCATGAACATAGTTGTCGGGCCCCAGCTTCCCTAGGTCCAAGGGCGGAGGATTGGGTTACTTTCAAGAAACAGCTGACACGGCCTCAGAATACTGTGAGGTGAGGGGTTTCGAAATCACACGGTTCCTCCTCTCTCACTCCTGGACTCTGTCTTTTTAGATCCTTCTCTCTGGGACCTATGGGCACGAATAGAGTCGCAGGCTCTTCCTCCCTGTACGGTTGATCTGCTTCCCTTTAAATCCAGTGCCCCCAGCCCGGCTTCTGCCTCTTGACCCAGTCCCCGCTCCTTCTCATAGGAGGAAAACCAATGGGCCAGCCTGGACCCTAATTCTAGAGCCTGCCCCCAACTCCTCCTCCCACCAGTTACCTCAGCGTCGGGCAGGGTGGGTAGCCCATCCGCCCCTACCACCCTTCCCTGCCCCGATGCCTTGGGACAGGAAATGAGGACACTGGGCCTGACACTCTCTCCCCTTTCCCACCCCTCGACCTCCTGTCACCCTCTGCTCCCAGATGAGTCCCTTCTGTCAACAACGGGCTCTGACTCTTTCTCTCCCTGGTGATTGCGCATCTCATCCTGGCCCTTGATGTCTTCAACTTCCTCTGACCCCGTGACTCGGGAGGTGAGTGGGGGTGTCCCCTCAGACTCTGTGGCTTCGGTGAGCCCCTGAAACAAGGCTGGGGGTGCCGGGTCTGTGGCGACCCCACAGACAATAGTGTTATTTAGCTTGTAGGATTTTTTTTTATCCTGTCTGCAAAACCATGGGAGACAGCATCTATGTTACCCCACCTCTGGTCTGTGTATGGAAGATCTTCTTGTTGCTGCTGAAGTGCCCCTGTGTCTATAGAATACCTAAAATGCAATGGGGGATGCTTGTTGTGTGCATGTGGAGTGAAAGCCCTTTCTCCTTGCCTGTGTGGTCCTTTTATGAGTATCAAATGTCCATGGAACTCTCCCAAGAAACAGTCTGAAAACATCTGCTTTGCTGGATTGTGGCCATTGGGAGACCTGCTTTAACTGCGTCAGCAAAAAGGGGTCTCAAGCTCAGTGACTGATGCAGAAAGCCTGAGTCAGCATGCAACCTTCTAGCCACCCTGGGCTCCTTTGGGGTTGCTGTTCTGGCATGTTGTTCAGTTCAAAGACAGTATGCAGCATTTAGCTGCAGATTTCAAACAATTCGTTGGCTTTTGAGTTTTGGCATGCTGTTTTGAAGCTCTTGCACACTGAAAAAGTGCTCTCTCTTTGTGTGTGTAGAGGCTGTATTCTAGAAAGCTTTCCAGACTTCTCTTCATAAATGTTTTGCTCACCCCCCCTCCCCGGCTGATAGCTAGATCGTTGCCAATGGGAAGCTGCTGCATCTTGACTGTTACAGTTCATTGACAAAGTTCTTGCTGAGTCTTGGCAAGAAGAATGGGAAAGAGCATGTAATTTATTCAAAAATGCCCCGTGGATGGACCCACTCCATTAGGTTTATGTGCTTGTGTTCCCAACAGGAAACCCCAGTCACGGAGCAGCTCCAGATGAGAAAAATGTTTTCCATTTGGCACTTCTAGGCTAGACCAGGGTTTCTGGAACAGAGTACAGGAGGTTAGGGCCAAACCTGATATGATGGCCCCAGTTAGTGTTTGCCACAGGGATGCTGCCACCATTTTAAAGCCTAAAATGGGTGATTTAAAAATCTTGATAGGGCCCATGTTTTTATTCCCTCCACCACAACTTTTCAAGAGCCAAAAGAGCTATGTGTTTCGGGGGGGGGGGGGTTCCTGGTGTCATCTCAATGTTGTATATGAGTTTCTTGCTTTATATAGGCTGTGGCCAGACTAAATTCCTGCTTGCACAAGGCACCTCTGTCAACAGAACAGAATGCCCCTGCCTTCCCCACTCATTGCACTCCATTGATCTCCCCAAACTGCTGCTCCTTCAGAACAACAGTAGCAGGAAGAGGGAACTGATGGAAATTATTCTTGCTGAGTCTTGGCAAGAAGGATGGGAAAGAGCATGTAACCTTTCCGTTAGCAGAAAATTTAGTCTGGATACAACTCATTATTGTGTATTCTAATGTTTGTCTTCTGAGAGCTGCTCGTAAAATGACGAAGAGGAGGATCTTATATTGCTTTTGCTTTTTGTCGTCTTTTGATATTTGCAGTTGCCCTAATGAAAGCATTTGAGCAACTAACTCGTGCTAGGCAATGACATTGCACTGGGCAATTAAATTGAGCAATTAAATTTAAACTTAATGCAGTGCAATTTAATTGCATTGTCGTTCACTTCTCATACCTTTTTGGTTATTTTGGTTGTGCCATCTCTTTCATTTGAAAGGGCTTCTGAAAGGACTGCCAGTGGCTTTAGATGTCTCTGTACAACCTATTTACTTGGAGTTTTCTTCATGTGAGCCTCTGCAGGAATATGTGATCCTCTTCATGTGATTCTCTATAGTATCATGGCTGGCTGGCTGGCATGTGTGAAACAGTCCTTAGTAAATTTGGACTTTGGAGCTTTAATGTACAGAATGAAAATCATGTGAAATGGGTTAGTGAATCCACTGATCACCCTCTAATGTCCTTTTGATGCACGTTAGTGGGTGAAATGAGTATTCAAATCTTTTTTAAGCAGGCACAAAACTATTAACATGATGCACAAAGGTATGCCAGAGAAGTTTTTCTGTGATTTTGGCTGATCCTTCATCCCATTATAAATATCTGATTCCTCCCATAGCTATTCTTGAGGGACCCCATCTTCCAGAAACAGCATTTCAGGGTACATTTTGGGCTCCTACAGGAGGGAGGAATTGATGAAAACTGCCCCTCCATTGCATCCATGGTAATCTTGGTGAGATCTTAACCCACTATTTTGAATTCAGACTTGAGGGTATTTCCGACTTTGTATTCAAACTCGAGTGTGCAAACACACCGAAGAATACATTTGAGGTGTTTCCTCATTTCATATTTAGAGAGAAGGAGTCAACTGTTAATAGAAAAGCAAAATATTGGGGAAATGATGAGTTTCCTCTCAGTCCTGACTTCCTCCCTGCCTTGTTATGAATTCCAGAGAAAAACTGTATAGAAAGCGTTAATATTAAATTTGAATATATAGAAAGAAAAAGGCAGCAAGAAAGATCATGCAAATTTATATATCAAATGGTGAAGAAATAAAGCAATAGTCACAATAAAAAATATAACAGATAAGTACAGGTAAGGTTAATGAAGGTTTCCGGAGTAAGTCTTTGTTTCGTGGGAGAAAATTCATCCGAACTGGATTCTCAGTCCTTAAATATAACATTAATAATTGTACAGAAATTTTTTTTACAAAAATTTAAAAGGCAAGTACCAAATGAGTGACAATAAAGCTAAATCTTACATACAGTGTTTCCAATTGTTTTATCAAATTTCTCATGGAGAAAGGAACAGGCACAATATATCTATGAAGGCAGAAATATCAACCATAATTGTAACATATTTTAATACCAAGTAAAATCCTACATAATCCATAAATTCTAAAAAGACACTCACCTACAATGTTGCAACGGTATATTCTACATCACAGAGAATGAAACAATTCAGCAGGCACAACAAGGATTCTAGCCTTAACAGTTACAGGGTGTGTCTACATGAATACCAAAAGCTGGTGTATTCCTTAAAGGTATCTACACTGCATAGCCATTAGCTCCAACAATATCAAGGTATCAGACACTTAAATTACCTCAAATCAAAGAAAACATGACAGGTCCAAGGAAGCATTGAGTCTCAAAGGGAAGATGGTATTCAACCTATGAATGTAAAAGGCTTCCCTGCGTAAAAGTAACAAATCCTTATTGAGTCTATTGTAAGGGTTAGAGGTAAGTTTTTCTAATACTACATATTTGAAATCATCAAAACTATGGCCTGCCTCAAGGAAGTGGTTGACCAAAGGTGCATCCAAGTTTTTATGTTTGATTCTTGATTTATGTTCAAACACACAAGTTTTTATAGCATGTAAGGATTTCCCAACATATTTTTTGCCACAAAGACATGTTAGAAGATACACTGTACATCTGGTTGAACAGTTTTTAAAGACAGAAAGCTCCCTTCTAAAATTTAACTCAAGGAAATCAATAACTTGTGTTTCCCACACCATTTTACATGCAGCATAATTTAGACATTTGAAATGTCCTTTTAGTGCCTGGATGGTTTCCGTTTTTTTCATTTGAAAGATCAGCATGAATAATAACATTGCTTATATTTGTGGTTCTACGGAATCCCACAAAGGATTTAACCCCACATCTGGGGATGTCGCTTAGAATGTGCCAATGTTTATAAACGATACTCCGAATGGAGGAGGCAAGTGGAGTGTAATCCAAAGCCCAAAACAGTCTTGTATGTTCTTTCTGTCTGGTAGTCTCAAATAACTCAGACCTAATAACAAGATCTGTCCTGTTACGTGCTGTAGTAATGACACCTAAGGGGTAATGCCGTTTCACAAGATTATTCTGAAGTTTGTTAGCCTCGCGCTGATAATCTTCATTGCGTATGGAATTTCTTTTTAAATGGAGGAATTGGCCATACGGTAAGTTTTCCTTCATATGTCTTCTATGAAAAGATGAAAGATGCAAGAGAGTGTTTTTATCAGTAGCCTCATAAAAAGGACGTACTGCCAGACGCTGATTAAAAATAAAAACCGCTAAAATGATAGCCACGATACTAAATCATTGGTTCCTGTGGTGTCACGTTTTGACAAGTCTCTTTGCAAGCGTGCTTCGTAATCTTTCCATGAAGAAGGACACAACAGGCATCTGGCTGAGTTTCTGGAAAAGCCATGCCGCGTGCTGCTGTGCAGTTTGTTGCGGTGGAGTGGCGTAATGGCTCACCGTTTCTCCAGTTCTCTCCACCGTGTAACAAAAGGGGAGCACTTTCAGTATAAAGGAAAAACTGTTTTTGCAGGAGGCTAGGCCTCTCAAGTCTCGCTGCCTGTGTCTGCCCAGGTGTGCTGACCTTTCTTTCTGTGCTACTTTCTCTCCCCAAAGGCATTCAAAGTGGCTTACAGAAATTTCTAGAAGAACCACAAGACGCATCATGGATTAGCTTTTGTAGGCCCCATGGGAAAAGAGCCAAGAGCCTATTGGCTTGTGCCTCTGGCAGCACCGAGGCTTTGAGTATCTGCATGGGGGGGGGGGGGGACAGAGTCAGCCCAGATGGTATTCAGGCTAGCAGTCTCTTCCCAACTTCCTCCCCATGTGACTGTACACTGGAGGAGTTGATATCTTGGTATCTTGCCTTAAATTTCTCTTGGCAGCAACATGGTTCTCATTCCTTTGTGGTTGTGACCCATTGTGAAGGGATATTGTTGGGAGTAAGAAGTACATGTTACAGGCAGATGTTTGTAGTAGAGTTTCTGTTATGACAAAGTAACTTTGGGAAGAGAGAAGAAGTGGGGGAAGAAGGAATGCTTAACCCCTCATTCCACTAATATGTCCCCCCAGCACTCCCGCACCCTGGGTTCCACGTATATGCATTCACCTTCCCAAATTATGCACCACCCACCATTAGTCTGTTGAAAATTACCACTTTCCAACACTGTTGTTTGTTTGTTTTTGCAGAAAAATGAGCCGGTCCATGTGACTGCATTTGAGGTGTACCAGTAGCTTTACCAGTAGGATAAGTGTTCTATCAGTGAGAGCGAGAGTAAACTGATCTGTGTTTGAATGTTTGTGTTTTCATCATTCCCTTTTTCACCTTCAACAATGAAATGTGATTCTGCTTCCTGGCGTGCTGCCCTGAAACAGCTTTAACCTGCTTCATTCTAAATTGCTCAATTCCTTTATCTGTTACAGTTTAGTTGTTAGTGATGATGATGTATGGAGAGATCAGTTCTACAACGGAGATATTAAGAAAGAAAGAGGTAACAGCTATATTTCAAATTGTTATTCTGTAACGTTGCGGTTGTCCCATTTAATGTTTTTTAAACACATTCTGCTTCTATTTATTTATGTGCTGCTTTGATTCCATCAAAGCTGTCTAATACAGAGTTGTTACCAAGGCCCCCTTCCTAGACATGTACTGTTGGCCTCGACTCCATCTCTGCTAAACTTCCACCTTGGTAGCTGTTTTAGGAGCTAGCAGTGCCTCTCTTTGGAAACAGTGAGGTCATGTTTGTCTACAGCCATTTCACTATTCCTGTGCCTGTGTGTTTTCATTCCTATACACCTATATTTCCCTTAAACAAATCTAAACATTGTTTGGAAAAGAGGTGGTTGTTTTGTGGTTACTGGTGGCCTAATTGAAGCCCTTTGAGCTTGCTTCCGCATTATCCAGGTAAAGATTCCTAAACCACATGTTCTGCTCCCTCAATTGGCTACTAAGTCTGTTTTCCAACCTAGTCAGGCTGCAGAAACAGGAAGAGGTTTTCCCCTGACACTGAGCTTAATTTCCCCCAAATCGGTTGTGTTTCTGGGCAGGTGATCTGAACTCAAGTTAGAGAGTCCGCATGTGTCTTAAGGACACACATCGAAGGGAGCACAGGTAGTAGCAAGTGCTAATGGTTATAATCACACCTCCTATCCCTGCCAGTGTCTTGTGAAGATAAAAGTAACCACCCAAGCCCCCTTGATGAACAAGTGATTGTGTCAGTTGCATTGTAACAAGTAGCACATCTTGATTCCAGCCATGGTCATAGAGGTCTATCAAGTTTGGGCTGTCTCCGTTTACTTGAGAGGTGGGCTGACATTATTTCTTCATGAAATATTTCATGTGAACCGCTATGCTGGACCTTCGTAAAGCTTAAGATTGTGCCCAGCTAACAACAATACCTGACCAGAGTCTGCAAGGCTATCTGTAAGGTCAAACAACAAGCAAAGGTTCCCTGCTAATTAGGACATCAGCTTTAAGGACATAAGATTCAGACTCATGTTACTCACTGTGTTCTAAGGTTTTTTGTGAAGAGGATAATATAATTATGTACGTTTTGCTTGTAATTCATTACCTGTCAGCTGGAGGTGGCTGGCAACAGCACTCTTCATCTTCTTATTAGGACTAGGTGGCTTCTAATAAAAAAGGTGTTATACAACTGTTAATTATCTCCAGCTAAGAAAGCCAGTTGGAGAGCTTATACTTTTGACCATAAAAACAGCACCCTCTGGTGTTTGCTTTTTGGGAAACGAATCACGTAAGGGCTGACTTTGGTACAGTTCTTCTGGTTCTGGGTGGGTCAGCGCTTTCCTTTCTTTGTAGTATGAGTCTAATCAGAGTTTGAAGTCCAGGACTGAGTGCAGTTTGTAGGCACCCCTTGCGGTACAATCTTGTCTTTATAGCAAACTCTTTTCCATTCACATTTTTTGGGGGTGATTCGCTTATTTGCATTTCACATATTGTAACTGTTTTGTGTCCTGGCTTACAGTTTTCTATTGTTCTCTTAAACGTATCACCCAGGGAAATCTTTGAGTGGTGAATGTAGGCTTGCAAAGGTGGGGAGCTGAATAGCTAAATGTTCAAGCATATAAACAAGCATATGAAGCTGCCACATAGCCAGATCATTGTTCAGTCTAGTCCAGTACTGTCTGCCCTGACTGTCAGCAACTCTGCAGGGTCTCTTGCAAAGAAAGGTCTTTTCTAGCCCATGCTCAGGGCTCATTTTGTAGCAGGAGCTCCTTTGCATATTAAGCCACACACCCCTGATGTAGCCAGTCCTCCAGGAGCTTACAGTAGCCCCTGTAAGAAGAGCTCTGTAAGCTCTTGGAGGATTGGCTACATTATGGGGGTGTGGCCTAATATGCAAAGGAGCTCCTGCTATGAAATGAGCCCTGCCCATGCTCCAAGTGCTCATTGAAGCTGAGATGCTGGGAAAAGCGCATTTGACCTGCTGCGTGCAAAGCATGTGCTGTACCACTGAACCTCAGCTCCTTCTGAAGCCGTCTAATACAGAGTCAAGTCGTTGGTCAGTCTAGCTCAGTATTGTCTACTCTGACTAGTAGCAGTTGTCCATGGTGTCGAGCAGAGAAAGGTCTTTCCCAGCATTTGCTCCCTCTGATCCTTGAACTGGAGATATGAGGGATTGAATCTGGAAATTTATGCATGCCATCTCCAGCTAAGCTACGGTTTTTCTTCCCCAAGCTCGCTTGCCCTGCACATTCCAAAAATACAAATCTTCAGTCACAGATGTAATACTGAAATATTACCATTTTATTTCGAGATTAGTTTTCTTAATTGAATGATGCCAGTCATTGTCTAGTTCCTTGCAGCAGTTTGTTACAGAAGCTTCCCTTCCCACAGGTTGCTCATGTCCCACTGATGGAGGGAACATCTCTGCCCATGTGTTGTGCTGTGCAAGGCTTTTCATTGAATTCAGTTTGGAGCTCTTTGTACTCATGAATGCACACAGTGGGCTCTAGGTCAGATTAACAAGGATATATATTTGTGTTTCAGGTGCAATCGTTCTGCGTGTTGCCAGATCATGGTTTCGGATAGGATCATTAGAAATTTTAACCCATTCTGGAGAACTAGATTTATTAAGGTTAGAATTAAGTCTTCATTCTGTCACTTCTCCTACCTGATACAGCATAACAGCTGAGTTCCAAGGAAGCTTTCCAGCCTTACCATTAATACTGCAGACCTCCCCCCCCCCCAAACGAGGTACCCTGGAAACAATGATGTTTTGTGCAGCTGTAAATGGACCCTACACTGATAGGCAAATACAGAAGCCTGGAAACATGTTACATTTTCAAGAGCCAGATTCACATTTTCAAATGCCAGCCCTGTGCAGGAACTGGAAACATATCAAAATGTTAGATGCCAACACATTAGATGCCAATGTATTTTTAGTCCTCAGGACAATCAGGCAACTGGGAGTTTTCCAACCCTGCAATTATATATATAAGAAACAAGTGAGTATTTGTTCCTTTTCACAGAAAGGCTCAGGAATCGCTCATGTGGTCCATCCCAATAAAGTATAATGCACTGTTTGAACAACCAAATTGATTTATAGATTTAGAATTTGACTGTGACCTCATCACTTCTTGATCAAGCAGTCCATTACCTACAGTTCAGTTTAGATTTCTGAGGAAGGCATCTCAAAGGGGATCTTCCCAGCTATCAGACACATTCTTAGAACAAAATAATTTATTCTGTATTTTGAAACTGATTTTGATTAAATAAATCTTTAATTTTTAATTCAGGATACTGTTAGACCTTGTCATAGACGAACACTTTTCATCAATAAGCATGAATGACTCAAGTAGATACCTGGTAAGTTATAAGACGATGAATGAGCGCTCTTGCCAACACAGTGCACGCTTATCTGGTTTAAGCATTGATACACCACTTTTCTTAAAATCAAAAGGGTTTACAAATGTTAAAATGATCACCGAGGATAATTGATAAGACAGGACAGAACTGTAATCTATATACTAATTCCCAGAGGGTTTTTTTTCTGTGTGGATACTTATATCTGCCAAAAGAGAGCTCACTCTCCCCCAACAGCTTTTCCTACAAAGTCAGGGGCCTTCCTTGGTCTGCAGAAAAATCCAAAAAGTTTAAAAAAAAACCTGCAGGGACCGTTGAATTCCTCCCAATACCGTTTGAAATGGCATCAACTCCAGGTGTCAACTGTGAAAGATTAGAGTGTTCGGAGGAGGGGGAGGTTTCTAACAGTTTCTGTCGGTAAAAGGCAGCAGTCTAGGGTTGCCAAGTACCCCCCCCCCCCGCCAGCAGATCCAGATCCAGGCTGGAGATTTGGGGGTCGAGCCTGGGGAGGACAAGGACCTCAGTGAGGTACAATGCCATAAACTCTACCCTCCAAAGCATCCATTTTCTCCATGGAAAGTTATCTCTGTGGTCTCGAGATGAGCAGTAATTCCAGGGGATCCCCAGGTCCCACCTGGAGGCTGGCATCCAAAGGCAGCACCCTGTGTGTGACTTGATACCACCTGATTTTCATGACTTAATTAGGCCCAGCTGCTTTGGTACTGTTCATCAGCAGCCACCCTATTAAAGCCATTGTGATGCAACAGTTAGAGCTTCAGATTGGGATCTGCAAGACCCAGGTTTGGATCCCCATCTTGCGGTGGAAGCTGACTGGGAGATTTTGGGCCAGTCACATACTTTCAGCCTAACCAACCTCTCAGGGTTGTTGTGCAGATAACAAGGAGGAAATAATAATGTAAGCTGCTTTAGTCCCCACTGTGGAGAAAGACTGTCATTTTCCTAGGTAGAGACTGCAGGGGAGGGGGGTGGAGATGGAAAGCTGAAGACAGATAAAGGTAGGTTGGCTGTTGGGTGGGAAGGAAATAGGTCTGCCAATTCCAGGTTGGGAAATTCCTGGACATTTGAGGGGTGGAGCCTGGGGAGGGTGGGATTTGAGGAGGGACTACAGACCAGTATAATGCCACAGACTCCACCCTCCAAACCAGCCATTTCCTTCACTTGAACTACCATTGCCAGCCTCTGGAGAACACCCAGAATTACAACTGTTGTCCAGGTGACAGAGATCAGTTCACCTGGATAAAATGTCTGCTTTGGAGAGTTGCTGAGGCTGCTTGCCTCCCCAAGCCTTATTGTCCCAAGGCTCCACCCCCAAATCTCCAGGAATTTCCCAACCTGGAGCTGGCAGCCCTAAGGTGAATTGATCTCTGCAGCTGGGAGATCCATTGTGATTCCCAGAGCACTGCCACTGTTGCTGTGGCAGGAGAGGAAGCAGGCAGGAGGCTGGGAGAGTGATGGGGGCAGAAAGAGAGAGTGATGGAGTGGAGGGGGCAGAAAGAGTGATGGAGTGGGGGGCAGAAAGAGAAAGAGTGATGAGGTGGGGAGGCAGAAAAACAAAGAGAATGATGATTGGTCAGAAAGAGAGAGGAAGTAACATACATGGAGGAGAGATCGAGAGTAAGAATGGGGGGGGCAGAAGGTAGAAAGAATGTGAGAGAGGTAGGGGGAGAAGGGAGGAAGTAAAGGTGTGAGGAATGGGATAACCATCCCGCAGGTTTCTTGCGGGACTCCACTTGTAAAATTCTAACAGTACAATATAATATCAACCATTTTAGCCTAAAGGAGACACTTCTCAGCAGAATGCATAAAAGTCTTGCACCGGTCATGAAAACATACAAGAGAACTGCCTCTTCTAACTGAATCTCGGTTGGCAGATGGTTTCACACCGGGAGAGGTGGTCATGCATTTTCATCTACAGGAAACAGCAAGAAGATTAAGATGTTGTTCTGAGTGTCAGCTTCTCCTTCCACCTGCTTGTTCTACTCCCCTCCTTCCTCTTCTAGTTACAAAGGCAACTTGATGTATATGTAACCTGGTTTACCAGTGCTGTTGTTTAATATGTATTTAGCAGCGGTGTATAAAAATAAATAGACACAGCCAGTGAGGGAGGCTTGCTGCTTAAAAGTCAGAATTCAGCTTTACAGATTGTTGTAAGATTTGTGTTTGACAGTGTTGTGTCCTGCAAGTTTTTGCAAAAAGAGTATCAAAGTAAAATTGTGTTTGATTGCAGGCATTTTTCTCTAGAGTAGTATCTGAGACTGCAGACCTGATTGCCTTATGGATGTCAGTAGGCTTTGCTCATGGTGAGATGATTTTTTTGATCTTGTTTTTGGTTTTTATGGCATGTAAAGTGTAAAATATTTGGACTTCTGCTAAAACTCGGTGTGATTGGCATATAGACTGCAGCCTACAGGGCTAGCATGACAGTGCCAAATGTAATTGATATAAAGGTCATTAAGGTCATAGGTACCCTAGATTTTTGTAGATCTAAGCTAATAAATAAAATAAGCCATTTATGATTACTAAAAGTACAAGAGCAACAAGAACCAGCACCTGTTTCTGCTAAGATAAGGAAAAATATAAGAGAAGCCAATGTTCGATCAGGCCATTGGCCCACCCAGTCCAACACTCTGTCATACAGTGGCCAAAAATACCAGGTGCCCTCAGGAGGTCCAGCAGTGGGGCCAGGACACTAGAAGCCCTCCCATTGTTGCCCCCCCCCCCAGCACCAAGAATACAGTGCATCACTTGCCCCAGACTGAGATATATATTTTATAGCAGATAAACTGTATAACCTGTACTGTCCATTCAGGGCAGAAATAGACATGACAAGATACATGGGGCTGCTACTGAAAAGGGCATCCCCGTGCTGATTTCTTCCTCTTGATTAAATGCTTTATTATATGCAGGAATCTATATTGTGATACCTTGATGCTTTGTATTTCTCTGTTTTAGACTGCAAAATATGTCATGGGGGAAAACTGGCTTTGGGTCTAGGTTCCATGCTTTCCATTACTGCTAAATCAGCATTTCCTAGAATTACCATGTTTTGACGGTAATATTATTATTTTTTTAGGTGTCTGTAATACAGATAATTTCAGTCTCTTGTCCATAACCATAGATTACGGTCCATTTGGATTCATGGACTCCTATGATCCAGGTAAGTATAGCTTAGCTGAATTGTGCTAGGCAACCACAACAGTGTTGCAGCCTACAAGGCTTGGTTTCTGTCAAGTAGAAGGCAGGGGGATGGGCAGGGCTCTTTCCAGGGCTGTTTTGGCAACGAATAAATTGCTACCATGTGGCTTACATGACTCACCCAGGCCTAGCTGCTTGCTATTGTTCAACAGCAGCCACCCCACAAAAGCCAGTCTAGTGAAGTGGTTAGAGTATCAGGCTAGGATCTTGGAGATCCAGGCTCCGATCCCCCCCCCTGCCATGGAACCTTGCTGGGTGACCTTGGTCCAGTCACACACTCTCAACCTAACCTACCATAACTGAGTTTTTATCAGGATAAAATGGAGGAGAGAAGAATGGTGTGAGCTGCTTCAGGTCATCATAAATGTAATAGAGGGACAAATAAAAGGTAGATGAATGGGAAAGAGAAGGAAGCAGGAAAAGTGGAAAGGCTATGGGAGCCTTCAAAGAAGGGAAGGTAAAGAGGAAATGGTGGGGGAGGGGGAATTATATGCTCCCTGTAAGTCCTTGTGGGGTCCCCGCTTGTTAATTTGTAAACAGTATAGCATGATAATCAGACATACCCATAATTATGTGTGTCAAATTCGCTCTTGACTGCTTAACTCTCTTCTGAGTCTGATAAACCCACTTTAAGGAATCAGTTAGGCGTCTAGTCTCTTCAGAGATTAATCTCTGGCTTTCCTTATAAACACTTCTAACTACTCTCCCTGAGTATGTGCAGTTTCACTACTCTTTCGGCATCTTCCACTAGAAACAGCATAACAAATATTTTCTTGAGCCAGAAGCCCGTACAGAGCTTTCTGACAACTAGCATCTTTACGTATTGTGTAATCAGCTTGATGACTGACTGAACAGTTGTGTCTTACTAGGGATCTTTGCTGTTAGATTCAAGTATTGTCATTCAGATGTTACCATATTTTGTAACTGGTTCATTGACTAACTGAACAGTGCTCTCATACTTGTAATCCTCCTTGAGTACCAGTGAAAAAGGTGGACTATAAAGGAAAATAAATAAATCAAAGTAATAAAATATTAGCTTCAGGAGGAGAATCCTCTTTAGCAACAAGATTAATTTTAGGGATTACCGTATTTTTCGCGCCATAAAACGCACTTTTCCTCCCCAAAAAAGTGGAGGGGAAAGTGTGTGTGTTTTATGGAGCGAATATAGAGCTTTTCTTACCTGTAACAGGGATCTTTCTTCAGCCTTCCCCGCCCCTCCCTGCTGGGCCTGAGCTGTTAAGACTTAAAAGGGAAACGGCAGGAAAAACCCCACCAGGCTAAGTACTCTTTCCCTTTAAGTGCTTTTCCCCTTTAAGACAGCCAGCAGCAGAAAGCCCTGCCCACAGATTAAGCTCTGTGGCTACTTTGCACATAAAGGCCTGGCTTTGCATGGCATGCCGACATCTCTCTTCTTTCCTTTCTCTGTCTTCCTTCCTTCCTTCCTTTCCTTTTTTCTGTCTGTCTGTCTTTCTGTCTCTCTCTCTCTGTCCCCACCTTTCTTTCTTCCTTTCTCTTTCTCTCTGTCTCTCCTCCTCCTTCCTTCCTTTATCTCTCTCTCTCTCTCTTTCTGTTTCATTTTTTCCTGTTTTCCTCCTCTAAAAACAAGGTGCGTCTTATGATCAGGTGCGTCTTATGGAGCGAAAAATACGGCAGTTATTTTACGTGTTGTCTTCCTGTAAATACTACTTTGATCAGTTCGTGACAGAGGGAAGTTTTTTTTTTGTTATTCTTTGCAATAACGGCTTCTGCAAAGACAGTGAGAGTAATCTCTCCCTGGCAAACAGGAGACTCAGCTAAAGTAATCTTTGATGACTTAGACAATAGACCTTGTATGCCTCCTGTAAGCTGTTTTGAACTAGTATTTAAGATCAGATCAAATCTGAACATGGGACAAACGGATATCAATCTAGAGTTGCACTCCTACATTTGTCAGCTTTTTTTGTCTGTGTCTTATCTAAGAGACCAACAAGAATACATCTGCTAAGAGAATGGGCATATCTAAGAGGGCTTGAGAAACCATCATAGGAACTATCATATCTATCAAATAAATAACTATAAATAACAGGAACTATCAAATAAATAAATAAATAAAAATAAATATCTCCAAGAGGGCTGGAGCTAATTATATCTTAAGGCTTTGTTCCAGCTGTTGGCTTTACACAATAAGTGATTGGCCACTGTGTGAGATAGGATGCTGGACTAGATGGATCTCTGGTCTGATCCAGCAGAGCTCTTCTTATGTTGTTATGACTGTTACTTTTCTAATCAAGTCATTCTTGATAAGCACCGTACCTTTATAACATTTTTAAATGCATGTTCTCTTTCACTAAGACTTAGCAGAATGCGGGGAAGTGGGTATATTTTTGAGTGCATACTGCATTGATGGGGATGGAGTATACAAAATGAGAGCTTCCCCCAGTGTTCCTTGTGCCCATCTTAGTGGACTTCAGACCCACTTTTCATGCAAGGATGTTAGCTAGATCAGCAGCCTCACATCTATTGATTTGTTTATGCCATGCTTCATAGGGGCTGGGGAGCTGGAGCCCCCCCCCCCATGAACTTTTCCAGGAGGTGCTGAGCCTCCACTGGAGACAATGGACTGTGATGTCTCTGGCCCAGCCCCAGCCCCCCCCCCCCCCCCCAGGAAATTGGAAAGTCTATGCCCTTGCCCTGCTTTCTCTGCAGTGGGTCCCAGAAGCAGCTTACATCATTCTCTCTTCCATTTTATCCTCAGAACAACCCTGTGAGATAGGCTAGGTTGAGACTGTCAGGAGTCTCCTTCAGGTTGCTTTTGAGGCTGTTTTTGCATCCCATGTATATCTGTTTGCTTTTAGTTTAGAAAAGCTGGACTAGCACTGCCAAAAGTAGCATTCAGAGAGCTCCTTGGCCCAACTGGTTGTTCTTCAGGAAGTGGAAGTACACCACTGTTGTGTTGACAGAAAGGGCTTTGGAATTCTCTTTTGTTTCACAAACCTCCCCCCCCCCCCATCCCATTCTTCCTTGCTACCCCTTGTTTGCCAGGGGAGACTAGTGGGCAGGGCTTTTTTTTGGAGGAATGCACCAGAACAGAGTTCTGGAACCTCTTTGACAAAATTATTTTAAAAATGTTTAAAAGTTCATGGGTTTTCAGTATACAGACTGAGAACTTCATTTCCCTCTTAAGAGTTCGGTACCTCTTTTCCCCCCTCCCCCCCAAAAAGTGCCCTGCTAGTGGGCATCTTTCTAATAGCACACCAGAGATGGCCCCTGGGTTACAAGATACCCCTTTGAAGGCTGGGTTCAACCGGCCTGGCAATTGCTGTGTCCTATTGTAGCAAAGTGTAGAATAGAAGACATGTGCTTTTAATGAAAACCTAAAAATACCAGCTCTGGCTAGGGGAGCATGGAGCTTGAACTGAGAAAGAGGATGCATTGCAAGCAGGAGTTCTTGGGATGCAAACTATTATACATGTTTGCATGGGGAATCTGTGGAAGTGGAGTACATTGCCATTTTATGTGTTTGTGTATATAATCTTGAATGTATGTATTTGTATAGATAGGAGCTCTCAGTCTGGGGCAAGTGATGCCCTGTATTCTTGGTGCTTGGGGAGGGCAACAGTGGGAGGGCTTCTAGTGTCCTGGCCCCACTGATGGGACCTCCTGTTGGCACCTGGTATTTTTGGCCACTGTGTGACAGAGTGTTGGACTGGATGTGCCACTGGCCTGATACAACATTGGCTTCTCTTATGTTCTTATGTATGTTTATTTTATTTATTTACTAAAAACACATCTGTTGCACCTTTCCACCTAGTTAGGGCCCTCAACGCAATGAACAATTAAAAACATTAAAGCTAATTTTAACACACACACACAATTAGAAATATAAACAGGAAGGAGGAAAGAAAGCAAAGAAAACAAAATAGTTTCAGGAAGATAACAATCAAGGGGGACAGACACCTCACCCTGGGGAGGGAATTCCATACTCAGTCAGACCATAACTAAGAAGGCATTTTCTTGGGTTGCCACCAGTCTAGCCTCAGATGATAGGTACACCTGAAGCAAGGCCCCCAAAGAGGACCGTTACTGTCGGGGAGGTTCATATGGCAGTAGGTGGTGCTTAAGGTATTCTCCTCCTAAACCAAACAGGGCTTTAAATGCCAATTCCAGCACCTTGTATTGACCCTGAAAACAAACTGGAAGCCAGTGAAGATGGACCAAAACTGGAGTGAAGTGATCCCTGTGAAATGGTCCCTCCACCCAGCATCCTGGCTCCAGCATTCTGCACCAGCTGGCGCTTCCAGGCACTCGTCAAGGGCAGCCCCAGGTCCAGCACATGACAATAACTAATTTAGGCAGGGCAGATTGTTTTAGTTATTCATTACAGTCTTACTATTTCAGGCTGATTGCAAAATCCATTAATGTAACAGTTGTATAATTTTTAAAAGACATTTGAAGATCCCTTGGTATAGGGAGAAGGCCTGGTTATGTGTAACAATAATCCATTTTCCTTTCAGGAACACTGCTTTTAGTGGTTTGAACATCTGAGTTTATTTTGCATGTAAAATAAGAAAATAACTGAATGCCAACTGTAAACGTGTAGCTAACAATGAATTCCTTTCTGTGGTAAATATTAGACCTTGGGCTAATCTAGTGTAAACAAATATTGCTATGTTTAGAGACAGAATAAAAATATTTTTAGTGCCTGAAGGGCTTTTGTTAGTTTGCAGTCAGTAAAAAAAGGAGTGCACTTAAATATGTTATGGTTGTTTGTTTTGTTATAAATACCGTTGTACTAAACTATCGTTTTTCTTCAGACTTTGTCCCAAACTTATCTGATGATGAAAGGCGGTATAAAATAGGAAATCAAGCCAATGTCGGGATGTTTAATCTGAACAAGCTGTTGCAGGCTTTAAGCCCTTTGTTGGATCCCCGACAAAAGCAGCTGTAAGTAATCCTAAAAATGTCCTCACACTTAAAAGGGCTGGTGAGATGAGTTGTGCTTTAATGGCCATATGTGCCGAAACGAAGGGAGGCGCTCTGGAAGAAAATCAAGAGGTATTTTTTGAGAAATGGTGCCCCTCTCAATTCAGTGCCAGAAACTCCTGTTTAAAATAACCAGATATGGGCAATGAGCTGTATATGTGCGTTGGCATAAGTTCCCATTGGACTGTGTACCGCAGCATTTAGACAGACTGGAAAGGCAAAACATCAGAAAGCCAGGCACATCCTGAAAGAAGTTTTCCTTCTGAAGGTTTTCCAGCTGTAGTTTTGACAGCCAAATGGAAAACAGGTCTGTTGGTGTTCCTATATTGCTTGAAAGACCCATTTCCATTTAGTGTGATTTTTTTTTTCTTCTAGGGAAAAACAAAACCAGTATTGTCCCAAGTATTTTTCCTTTACCGAGTGGCCATTGCAGGATGGTGATTGGCAGCTCATTTGCTGGCATTGCTTCTTTCAGGAAGCAGACTCGGCCCTGGAAGGGGTATCCTTTAAGCTAGCCTGGATGATGCCGAGGCAGTTGGACCTTGCCACAGCCATGTCTCTTTTAACTGTGGTGACATCAGCACATTAAATGTGAAAGGAAATCATTGCAAGAAGAAAAAAGCAGAAATTGATTGCAAAGTGATACGCTTTCCCTTTTAACAATAGTTTTTGCTTTGCTAAAATAAATTACAAATCTATGAATTTTATACAAGTCTTCCTGTTATACGTCAGCATTTCACATCTTCTTTTCCGTAGTGCTTCTCAGATTCTTGAGGGATACCCTGATCTGTATTATAAACGGTACGTTGCAGTTTATTTTTGACAAAAGGATACATGTGTGAAATATTTGAGAGAGATTTCCAGTCCTGTGTTGTTCAGTACATTTATTCTTCTTAGTTTTACAGAATTATTCAAAGCAAAATTGGGTCTCCTGGGCAGTAGCGACGAAGATGGCTATCTGATTGCCTTCCTATTAAAAGTGAGTTTCTTTCTTTCACCAAATAGTTGAACTTCTGTTCTGACACTGCCAAAGTGTGATACTGAATCAAAATCTGGTTATATCTATTAGCTCATGGAAGATGTGAAAGCTGATTTTACAATGACATTTCGGCAGCTTAGTGAGATCTCGCTAGACCATTTGAAGGACTTCAGCATTTCTCAGGTATTGGTGCATTGTGTTTTAGGAAAACATGAGTGGCCTCTAACTAAAACAAAAAGTGGGGTCAAATTAATTCAGAAAAGTAGGAAAAAATGATGCCACTTTTAAAAAATTGCTTAGAACTCCATTTACTCCTCAACCTTAATGAAGTAAATTGCCTGTAGTGTCTCATGCCTTCCCCCAGTAATTTTCTTGTAAATTGTATACTCTGATAGTGTTGCCTTCATTTTTATCCTGGTTGCTTTGAATGGGAAAATGACATGAACATACTGGCAAAAATGTCTTATATGTTCTCCCTGCTAGTATTTTTGCTTAAATACTTAATGAAGTGTAGATTTATTTTCTTTGCTTTTTCTAAGCTTGGTGCCTTGCTTAATGACCCTTTCCCTCCAGTTTCTTTATTTTTATACCTATTTAGAGGTCTGTTAAACCCCTACACTGGACTAGAACCAGTGTGGTGTAGTGACCCAGCTTCTGAATTCCCACTCTCCCATGGAAGCTTGCTGGGTGACCTTGGGCTAGTCACTTTCTCTCAGCCTAACCTACCTCACAGGGTGGTTGTTGGGAAGGTAAATGGAAGAGGGGAAAACAATATAACCCACTTTGAGAGAAAGTGGGATATAAATTAATCGAATAAATAAATAAATACTTTGTAAAAATGCATGTTGTTTCGGTGAGGTCAAAATACAGCTCCTCCCTCCCCCCCTTGCCCCAGTCACCGGTGAGCCTGGCATAACTCCTGGCCTCTGCTGCTGGGCCTATCACCGCCCCCACCATCCCCAGGACTGCTGCAGACTCTGGTCCCTCCACCGCCATCCGACAGTGGAGGAGGTTTGCCCGTTATCTGCAAATGCACTTTCAGTGCTTTTGTTTGTAACCCCCAGTGTATTTTTTTTAACATTTTCAGATCTTCCTGCAAACCAGTCCCCCATAGCTGCAGAACTGTCTGCTTTCTCTCATTGTGGATTTAAGTATCCACAGATGGGCCCGGTCTTGACTATAGATATACGATATGGTTGCATCCATGAATCTCTGTTTTGCATTTGCAGAGGCATTTGCATTTGCAGTGGAGTCTCCATGTGGAGCTTTCTGTCCATCTGCCTCCATTTTCCATACATTTTTTTTTCTTGCTACACCACTGGAGGGATTGGACGGGGGGGGGGGGGTGTCTTTAAAAATGAATACTTGTGACAGTTTTATAGCAATCATCTTTTTCTTTTTTTTACAAGCTCTCGAGTGGAATGGTAGGGAAAATGGCAGCCACATGGGATTGCTGGAAGGAAAATGGAGCTTATGTGGGCAGGATCTTTGGAAATGCTCACTTTCCTGACCAGACTGCATACTAATGAGTTTGGACTGAATTTGTTTGTGAAAAAAATCACAGCAAATTGGATTTCACAAGGGGTGTGGTGAGGATGGGAAAAACCTGGAAATGGATTGTTTAGGATGGAAAGGTAGGAAAAAAGTCCATGTGGAAGCAGCTTATGACTGAATTTAGTAAAATAGCTGCACATTCCACTGTGCCTTTTTCATTCTGTTTCCATAGCAGCCAAGCATTCAGGACTCTGATAGAGTTCCAAGTCAAAACAATGAGCGAAGACAGTCTGCAGAGATAGCAATTACACTACAGTGCTTACAAAGGGGTTGAGAACTGATTTTTATTAATCCAGTTGACCCTGTAACCTGGCATTTCCAGTAATAAACTGGAAGCTAATGCAGCCTGGACAGCACTTACCTCTCAGCCTCCTGATTCCCATTGTCCACCCCTGAGCTGTGATTATGATCTGTACACTCATCTGCCATGCTCTGGGTTAGATAGGCTTTCCAGAAGTAATCATTAGCAAGAAGCCCTCTTTCTGGAGAAGCCAGAACTGTGGCACTGATGTGACACATAATGACATGAATAACATCTTGGTGTTTTGGAGTTTGCTGGGGCACATGCAGCATCTGGTTTTCTGCATATCTGCAGACAGTGTTCCCTCTAAGCTGAGTTAGTGAGTGAGCTAGCTCACAGTTTTTTAGCCTCCGGCTCACACATTTTTGTCTTAGCTCAGGAAGGATGGCTCCAGATCAAACTAATTTATGCAGTAGCCAAATCGCTCGCTCACCGCTTTAATGCCAGTAGCTCACAAAGTAGAATTTTTGCTCACAAGATTCCACAGCTTAGAGGGAGCATTGCCTGCAGACTATACAAATTCAGGGTAAGCCTGAATCGGCTGTGGCTCAGTGGCAATTTACCCGTGTACATCCCTTTGCAGATCATTTGTATGTAGGAAGTCCCAAATTCAGTTCCTGGCATTGCCAGTGAAAAAAGGATCAGGTGGTAGGCAGTGTGGAATACCCCTTGAGGCCTCTTAAGACCTACCAGTACTGGTCTGAATAGGCCGTACTGACCTTTGTAAACCAGTGTTCTGATTCAGTGTAAACCAGCTTCCTATGTTCATGTTCTCAAGTCTAGAAAGATGTCTACATACTTTGGGAAGGTTCCTAAGCATCATGTTAAGGTAGAGG
This sequence comes from Lepidodactylus listeri, assembly GCA_029233225.1. Taxonomy (NCBI): domain Eukaryota; kingdom Metazoa; phylum Chordata; class Lepidosauria; order Squamata; family Gekkonidae; genus Lepidodactylus; species Lepidodactylus listeri. The sequence goes on from JARCFY010000012.1 coordinate 26,092,864, forward strand.
TTGGTTGGTGTACAGATACACTACTAGCGTGTTCTGGTTGAGAAGAAATTGAAGAAACTTCCTGTAGTTGATGGCATCTAAGATGGAGTATTTAATTCAGTGAGAGACAATCGTAACCATTGGACACAGTCCCAAATACAAACGGGTGGAAGATGCCTGATGTAATATCTTGCGTTTTAAAAAGACAACCCTTTAAAATGAGAATTTTACATATGGAAAAATAAGTGTAGCGCTTGTGTGAGTTATGTGCAAACAATTTACCCGTGTACATTCCTTTGCAGATCATTTCTATTTCTTTCCATAGATAATCAGAGGCCGAAATCCAGGGCAAATATTACAAGAACCATAAACAGAGTCATATTTTTCCTTTTTGGAAAAGTTTCTTGGCAGAAATTAATAGCATTTTTTAAAAAAACAAACCAAAACCTGTGTGTGCCACTCTAGATTTGTGTGCTTTCCTCTTACTTTAACACAAGCCCCCATAGTATCTCTTGTTTTCATGTGTTTCTTATTGTGAGAAAAACTATTCTGCGTGATTCCCCCCACCCCCATCCAGTTCCCAAGGGCCATATACCCAGAGGCACAGGCGAAGGTTCTTGGCTCAGAAGACGTACCATTCCTTAGCTTGCTGACTGTTGTTTTCACACTGAGATCTGAAAATTTCAAAAGCACAGGCCAGCAGCCTCCGGATTTGGATTTCCGGTTCTCAGCCTTGATCCTTATCTCTTCCTTAGAGTTTGAGATATAAAAGGAAGTGTGATAATCCTGATTTATGTTGGTCTGCTTAACATTACCAGCTTCTTTTTGAAAAGGCAAAACTTCTTCCCTCCCCCCTTGCAGCTGGTAAATGGTCGGTTTTTAAAGGTTATACAGATTTTGTTATATGTCCCCTTTTTGCATCTTCATACTTCCTAGTTAATTGTCGCTCCATTTAAGTGCCTGGAAATTTTTCTGAGGGAAGAAGTTATACTTGCTTTAAGTGAAAATTAGAAATTCTCTCCTTCATTTCTTAGCTTTCCTCCCTCAGCTGTGAAACTCATTGAGTGACTGTGGTCAGTCACCCTTTCTCATCCTAACCTAGCTTTCAGGGTTGCTGTGAGGATATCAAGATGTATGCCACCTGAGCTTCTTGGAGTACAGGATAAAATGTAATAAACAAACAATTACATTAGCCTGGACAATGGAAACGGCATATATGGATACATTTTTCTAGATGGCTTCTTTTTCTCAGGCCACGAATTTTGCAGTCTCTAAGTCCTTGCAAAGTATTGGTTGATTCATGTTGTACGTCCGTTTCCTAGTCCTGATGGGTTTATATTTTTTAAAAGATAGTGCTTTGGCTCTCTTTAATGTTTATTATACCTGACACTACATAAGGAATATATGGTTGGGCTTCCTGTGGCCGGAGCCATGTTAGGTACTTTGAAATTGCTCAAACGAGCATTTTTAGAAAAAAGCAACCCTTAAAGCGTATATGTGCCATGTCTTCATCACACCAGCCAGGAACGAAATTTGCTTTCCCACCATTCTTATGTGTTCAAGTGATCTGATTTCCTAATACTTAATTTTATTGTGCTAATCAGTGACAGATTTAAATCTTCTGCCTTTTTAATCATTTAAATACACCAGTATGCTATATACTACTGATAAAGGGATGTCTTTCTGGAAACGCTGAAGCACTCCAGATGTCTAAAGGGCTAGCAAGACAGTTGAAAGATTAATTTGGGATGGTGACACAAGAGAATAATTTCTTGTGTGTTTTTGAAGACGTTATCTGGGGAACCATTTGAGGTGGTAGATGTTCTTGCTTGGCCCTTTGTTCCACCACCATATGAACTTGTAAAGAAAAGAGGAAGTGAAAGCGCCTTTGAGCTATTGATTCTTAGTTCATTTGCTGCAATAATCTCGTTATAGTATTTTAATCACACCCTTTCTCCAAGTAATTTAGTGCGGTGTACTTCCCTTGCCCTGACCTGGATAGTCCAGGCTCATCTGATCTCATCAGATCTCAGAAGCTATGCAGGATTGGCCCTGGTCAGTATTTGGAGGGAAGACCAGCAGGGTTGCTACGCAGAGCCAGGCAATGGCAAACCACCTCTGAATGTCTCTTGCCTTGGAAACTCTATGGGGTCTCCACAAGTCGGCTGTGACTTGATGGCAAAAAGACAAGAAATGTGATTCTTATCCTTACAGTAATCCTGTGAGGTAAGTTAAGGCTGAGGGCCAACATGTAACATGAGCTGGGACCTGGGTGCTCAACCCAACCTGTTGTCACACAAAGGATCAGTTTAACTCACTTTGAAATAACTTCAAAAGCTACGTGGGGGTGGGGAGGAGAGGTTTCAGGCTTCTCTCCCAACTCCGTTTTCCTTTGCCCCGTTGCAAAGACAGAATCTTGCAAAGACAAAGCCTTTCCTCCCCCCTTGCAGTGCTTTGAGCCATGAGTTATACCGACCTACATGTAACTATGAGTTGAGTCAAGCACCCAAGTATCTTGGCCTGCAGAATGATGGCCCAAAGAAACTTCGTGGCTGAGTGGGGATTTGAACCAGGGTCTCTCTGGACATAGTCCAACACTGCCCCACTACTCCACAGCGATTCTCAACAAGAGTTTTTGATACTAAGCTTCATTTGTAGTAGTATCCCATTCAGCATTCAGTTTAGGGCTGTAGGAAGCATTGCTTTTCTTATAGGCAACTTACAAAGGAAACAGTCAAAGCAGGAATTGGATGAGTGGCAGAAAACGTGTAAGTCCCAGTGCTGGATTTAGGTCAGATAAAAAGAGCAGACATTTCCAAAAGAAGCAGAGTGCTTAAGCCATACTCCAACCTTTGCTTTTTTTGTGCAATCTATTTCCTGGATGCAAACTCTCTTTAAACTTTTGGCTTGATAAAATCAGCTGGTATTTGGGGGGCGGGGGGCGGGAGAGGATTGTATAGAAAAAGAAGCAGGTGTGGAGATAGTTAATCTCCCCTTTCCTGTCTGCTGCTGTATCTCCTGCAAATCTCCTTTCCCCATATTTGTGCAAACACAGGATTAGAATCCTGTTTCTTGCTGAACATCTATTTCAGAGACTACAGAAACACTCAACAAATTTTGGCTTTCCTGCCCATTTTCTCCCTGTTTTTCACAGCACGGGTAAGAAGATCGAAAGAGGAGTCTGCTTTGTTGTAGTTTTAAACCGTAAAAGCTGTAGATGAGTATTTCACTTCTGTACATTGCAAATTGATATATCCTACAGAGATGAAATACTTGTTTTGATTTTTTTTTTCCAAGTGACATCACGCATTCAGTTCTTTTTATGCAGGAATTCTGGGCCCTGCAGGACATCGCTAAGCACAAGCTCTTTTCCAGTTGGGTTGCTCTGTACCTCTTGAGATTACGAAGGTAAATTACAGCCGTGTTCCTTTTAGAACGCCTGCAGATACACATTTGCAGACAGAAAGCAAGCATCATTGGGGTTCTTCCCCGCCCCGAGATATTTTATAATCCTGTAAGCAATTTCAGAACTAAACTCTCCGGGCTCACTTTTATATGATGAATTCAGAGAGGTAACTGTTATTCAAAATAAACAGCAACCAGTCTTGCGGCACCTCATGTTACATTAGTGTAGAGTGCAGATGAAAACAAACCCAGGCAGAAGAGTTAAGGACCCAGTCAGAGTCACTCTGATGAATTCACAAGGTAGGATGAGTCTGAATCATGCACATAAATCTGTAAGGAGGGAGCAATTAGTCCCGAGTTCCCCTTTGGAAATCTTCTGTAATTGAATCACCAGGTAGGCTGAAATGCTCCCCTCGCTAGTTATTTTATATGATGATTAGATGTTTGCGTTTGAGGTGAGATTAATCGTAAACTTTGTTTGTTCAGTGAGTCATAATGTGATCCTCTTCTCTGCTAAAAAGCGGGCTCTGGTGAAATTAAGAAGGAGATTACACTCAACGTTATCTCAGTGTCTGCATTAAATCTTTCAAGGTATTGAAGCTGGGATGTCATAGATCATTCCTTCTGTTTCCCCAGGCCTTGGCAACAAGCATTTACAAATTCTAAAGCAAAATAATAATAAAAAAATATTCAAATTTGCAAGATGTGAAAATTGAGGGATCTTGAAGCAAAACATACAGGGTTGTCCCATGCCACATATGTGCTCTTAAGCTCTGCTGAGAAACACACTTTGGACTATACCTTCCATGCACCTATCTGTATACAAGGATGTGAAAGAGTCTTAGGCTGCCTAATGATGTACATTAGAAAGAGCCCCTGGACCTGATGTGCAAGCTGAGTGCTGCAGCCACTATACCCCCCACACTGCTGCTGCCATCACTTGCTTCCCCTCCTCCTGTGGGTGGACAAAGTGTTATAACCTTGATTCTGGCCACTGTGTGACACAGAGTGCTGGACTGGATGGGCCATTGGCCTGATCCAGCATAGCTTCTCTGATGTTCTTCTGACATGCAGCCAGTCGCCCAAGACAGGAGGAGACTGTGCTGCTCCCATCTCAGGCACTTTGCTGCAAAGTGCTTCCATTCCCAGCAGCAGCACGTTGGGGGAGGGCAAGCAAGCAGGAGGGAAAGCCCCCCCCCCAACTCCATTGTGCTAACATACTTGCTAACATACTCCTTGCTTTAGCCTCTGCTGATGCAGCTTTTGAGGAGGAACGTGGCTCATCCAAAGTCCCCAACAGGAGAAGGTGGCAGTAACAGAGCAGCGGCCAGCATTTGATTCATTGAGGAATTGCAGCCACAGATTTTATTATCCATTTGGGCATTTCAATGCTGTTTTTCTCCCTGAAAGGACCCAAAATGGCTTACAGAAATTTCCAGACCAGCCAATTTGAACAATGTAATTTAAGCAACAACACACACCCTCCCCCAAGGTAAATATCCTGGGCAGGTCATCATTCACCATGTTGACTACCCTAGGTGGTCCTGAGCTGAGGGCTAAGGGACAAGCCAGCCCAGGTGAGACTACACTGACACTATCGGGCACTTCCTATCTTCCTCCCCTGCCAGACATTAAGGAGAGCTCAAAGTATGTTCACAGTGCTGAGAAACTCTTAATATACATCCACACTGAGCTTTAGTTGCACATACAGAACATCAAGTGCCCAGGAATGTGTCAACTGGATTATGTCCCTCCCCACAAAAATCTTAAAATTTCCTCTGACTTTTGCAGTTAGTGCACGTATGTGTATGGAGATGTTTTTGCACTTGAATAAAATATTAAAACTCTCCGAGAGAGAATTTTTGTGTGAAAACACTGTGGGCAGGTCCCATCTTCTACTTTATATTAACAGTTACTGTGAAGTCTGGATGGTAACTGCATAAACCTAGTTGTTATTCAGATGTAAGAAAGACACATGGAGTGTCCATGAAAAACAAGAGGCACAAAATGAACTTAATCATGTTGTCTTTTTGATGTGTATTCTGTAGGAACACAGGCGATTCAGAATCTGACCGAAAAAGAAGAATGTGCAGTAAGTCAAATTAGAAGTTTTCCCCCTCTTTTCAGAAATTCTAAATATAGACAAAGGTGGTATATATGTGGCTTTTTTGAAAATTGGTCCACTTGTGCGATCCACACTTTGAGGCACTTGAGAAATTAGCACTGAGAAAGAAATCCTCAATCAGCTGTAACTATGTCATCACAGTGCTTGATTCATAAGCAGTTGACCATAGGAGATATCAAAAGACCGAGTTGCTTTTCATCACTAGAACTTATAAATCCACCTGCTGTTCTTCAAATATAACAGCATTTCAAGTACAAATGATTTGATAAGAAGAGGAAGGTATATATTAATGGCAATCTGACCAAAGTGCAGAAAATGGCTGGTGTTGATTTCCCAATCCACTTTTCTTTTTAAAACATGAGACCAACTAGAAGATAAAGGAACTTTTATCCATGACCCCTTTTACCTTAAATAAAGAACAGATAAAAGGAAGCACTTCTTCACCCAAAGAGTGAATAACACATGGAATTCACTGCCACAGGAGGTGGTGGGGGCTACAAGCATGGACGGCTTCAAGAGAGAATTGGATAAACATATGGAGCAGCGGTCCATCAGTGGCTATTAGCCACAAGGTACAGATAGGAACTCTCAGTCTGGGGCAAGTGATGCTCTGTGTTCTTGGTTCTTCGGGGGGCTTCTAGTGTCTTGGCCCCACTGCTGGACCTCCTAAGGGCACCTGGTGTTTTTGGCCTGATCCAACATTGGCTTCTCTTATGTTCTTATGTTCTCAGACTGGAGGTAATAGGACAGCCAAATACTGATGATTAAGTCCTCGTAGCTGGAAACTTCCCTTAGTCTAATACAGTAGGATTTAAGTAGTGAAGCTGATTAAACCTTTAAGCAATCTTTTTTTAGTTGTTAATTATAAAGGGAGGAACTGGTATTGACAGGGCTCATTTCGTAGCAGGAGCTCCTTTGCATATTAGGCCACACACCCCTTATGTAGCCAATCCTTCAAGAGCTTACAGAGCTCTTCTTACAGGGGCTACTGTAAGCTCTTGAAGGATTGGCTACATCAGGGGCGTGTGGCCTAATATGCAAAGGAGCTCCTGCTATGAAATGAGCCCTGGATATTGATGCTGAGATTGCCATTTTTAATTACGGAGGAAATTGACAACTTGCATACTGTCAGCTTGGCACTCGGTAATTAAAGTCTGAATGTGATTACAAGCATCTCCTCTGCTCCCACAATTCAGAGTAAGCCCCTTTTTAGTCATTCTGGTGGCTAGATAGTGAAGTTTGTTTGTTTTCCAAATTCTGTCTTTCTCTTCTGCTTATTACCCCTAATCAGTTTAAGGGATGTTGCAGGAGAGGACTACTGGTTACAAATGCATCTGGAAACTCTGACAAAATTTGGTACACGATTGTGTATATCCTTGCCGATGTTTTGTTTGTTAGGACAATGTAGAGCTACCTGAGCACTCCACTCTTTGGTTTCAGTGGGGCTTGGAAGTAGATTCCTTGGAGCTGCAACTTTGATGATTTTCCGGCAGTAGAAAACAAACAACAGGAAAAAAACCCCTCTGTAGTACTTTAAACACAATGTTATAGAAGGATCATAAAACCAGAAGAGGGGAGGGTGCTAAAGGCGCTGTATCCAACCTGTTACCCATTTTGATATCTTTCAGACTCATAAGCACCTGGGAGGGGAGGGCAGAAACACTATTGGTGTCATTGGTAATATTTGTATTGATAGGTCAACATGGGCTCAAATATAGCAACTGCCCTGTTACTTGTCAGGCTTGTATACATCCCATGTTAGATATAAAAGTGCTATGTGAAGACTGGTTTCCCAAGATAATGGTGAGGGTGGGGCGGGGTGAGGAGTTATCCCATAATGCCCAGTTTGGAATGCTCCTGCTGTAGAGAGAAGCCCTTTTGTCCTTACAGACAAAATTTGGTGATCACCATCATATATCACCTCAGGAGGTGGTGGAACCCTCCCCCCCCCCCCAGTGGCAGCCCTCAAGCAATGGCTGGACGAACACTAGTCAGGGAGGCTCTAGGCTGATCCTGCATTGAGCAGGAGGTTGGACTAGATGGCCTGCATGGCCCCTTCCAACTCTGTGATTTGCTTTCTGCAAAATCTTGCATGGACTCGGTCACTTTTCACATGCATGTAGCTTTCACTGTCAAGAAGTATGAAAATGCATACTGTGATTTGCATACCCATTAACATAAGAACATAAGAGAAGCCGATGTTGGATCAGGCCAGTGGCCCATCCAGTCCAACACTCTGTGTTACACAGTGGCCAAAAACACCAGGTGCCCTCAGAAGGTCCAGCAGTGGGGGCAGGAAGCCTCCCCACTGTTGCCCCCCCCCCCAAACACCAAGAATACAGAGCATCACTGAGATGTTCCTATCTATACTTTGTGGCTAATAGCCACTGGTGGACTTCTGCTTCATATGTTTATCTAATTCCCTCTTGAAGCCATCCATGCTTGTAGCCGCCACCACCTCCTGTGGCAGTGAATTCCACGTGTTAATCACTCTTTGGGTGAAGAAGTACTTCCTTTTATCTGTTCTAACCTGACTGCTCAGCAATTTCATGGAGTGCCCACGAGTTCTTGTATTGTGAGAAAAGGAGAAAAGGACTTCTTTCTCTACCTGCTATGTCTCATGCATAATCTTATAAACCTTAATCATGTCACCCCTCAGCTGTTGTTTCTCCAAGCTAAAAAGTGTCTTGCATTTCCCCTATGCTAGGACAGCATCTGTTAAAAATACGGGCAAGCAGGAGTCTTGAATCACATGGTGAACCATAGAAATGTAATATGTGGCCCAAATTCTAACTGCAGGATACAGAGAAGTTAGCTGCAGAGGTGCAAATAGCTGTTAACTCCCCCAGTCCCTGAGTACTACTCAGGAACACACTGGGGTGGGGATGCACAGTAGAGGAAGAAGAGGGATGAAAGGCCACAAATTATACTGGAACTGGCGCTTGTCTACAAAAATGACATTGTCCGTACTGAATGCATGCAGAACAGAACCAGAAGTAAATTTAAGGCCCAGTATCTTTACTGCCTCAAGCTGTATATTTCCATGTCAAGATGGTTAGACCACAAACAGCTACACCATCGTTTATTGTACGGTAAGACACCAAATGAGAAGGGAGGACTCACTGGAGAAGACCCTGATGCTGGGAAAGATGGAAGGTCAAAGAAGAAGGGGTGAGATGGTTAGACAGTGTTATCAATGCCATGGACATGAGGTTGGGCGAATTCCAGAGGACAGCGAAAGACAGGAGGGCCTGGCATGATGTGGTCCATGGGGTCGCGAAGAGTCAGACTGTGTGACTGAGTAACAAAATAGACATAACCATTGGGCGCGCCTGCATTTATCATAGCCCACTCACATCCTGTTGTAGACTAGCATATCACCCTGCTTCTTTGATTCCAGTGCTGTAAGATCTTGACAATCCCTTAAAAGGGCTTGTAGCTGACACTTGGCAGCACCAGCTGTTTCATGCCCCTGCCGGTGCCATAGAAGAGCCCCTGAACATTAATGTATGCAGCACCCAGGGCCAATCCTTGATTAATTTATTATATTAGCATTATGAGAGGATGAGGAATTCAGCCCTAAGGGATGGTCCCTGCAAGCTTTTTTTAAATCAGCAGTTGGATTCAGCAAAAATCCTGGCTTTCTCCCCCAAGGGGGGCAGAGCGCAAAGCGGCTCCTGTTGTTCTCCTCTCCTCCATTTTATCCTTACGACCACCCAGTGAAGAGGTCAAGCGGAGTGTGTGTGATTGGCTTAGGATCACCCAGCAAGGTCTCATAGCAGTGATTCGAACCCAGATCCTAGTCCAACGCTCCAACCTCTACACCACGCTAATTTTTCGTTTTGCTCTCAGGTGTTAATCCTAGGTACGTGCTCAGGAATTGGATGGCAGAGTCGGCTATCAGGAAGACTGAAAGGAATGATTTTTCTGAGGTAAGACCTCCGTTACGGGCTTTGTTTTACTTTTTATGCTGCATAGACTAAAGTTACCTTCACAGCAGGCTGACCAACCATTAACTGGTCAGTGTCATGGCGGAAGCGTGTGCTGTGCGGCCTGCCTGAGAGCACATGCTGGTTGTGCTTTGTAGCTGGTACGACATGTTTGTATTCCTTTGCTTTCAGGTCCGCCTCTTGCTGCAGGTTTTACAACACCCCTTCAAGGTGCAGACTGTGGCCGAGAGAGCTGGTTATGCTCAGCGTCCCCCTGCCTGGGCCCAAGAGATCAAAGTCAGCTGTTCATCTTGATGATGATGATGAAGAAGAAGAAGAGGAGAACCTGCACCAAGATGAAGGGAAAGGCCAGAGATGAGACAAGACCAAAGCATCACCAGGGGACTTTTGCTTCGGTTTTTGCTCTGTTGCTATTTTTGTGTCTTTCAGTTCCCCTATTCCTCATTTCCCTTTTTAAGAGATCCTTCCTGAAATGAGCCTAGACAACCAACATTAAAGTCACCCAACTACCTCCATCTTTCTGGCTGCTGCTGAATTCTCTTGTAAAGGCAACCGTTCTTATTCATCACCGTTCATCGTGAGCTGCAAGTATGTTACTGGAAGCAGAGTGGAGCATTCCCCCCCCCTTTCCGATTCCTCTCCTTGTTAAGTCTGTCCATTTTGTCTCAGGAATTGCTGGAAAAATGTTCTGTGGATCAATGTGCTTCCTGTAAAAAGGCACTTCGAATACTTGTCTTAGGACGTAAGAGAGGCTGTGTTTTAACAAGTGTAACCAGTGAGCAGATTAGTCATACAGGATAACTACAACTAGGACTCAGTTAATCAGCAGTAGTTCATAACAGATCAAGGCACGTTCTCAGCTAGTAGCTATCAGAACCACAGTTTGGGGGGCAGCAGCTAATACAACAAACAAGCCAGGGACCTGCAAGACTTGCAGAGGAGGGAAATCCCGATCAAAGTTTGAAACTCAAGCAGCTGTTCCCTAGGAGGAATGGTTGGATCCCCTCCCATACATGCTGGCCCCCATTTTCTTCTCCCCGTCCTGTTTTCAAGCTCCTTTCCCCCAGCCCTTTCTCTGCCCCACCCCATGTTCTGCGTTTTTCAGCCCTGTTCCATACATTATCACCTGTCCTGCTTGCCATTTTGTCTCCCACATTTCCAGCTTCCCCCAAACCTGCAGACGTGTGTGTGTGTGTGTAGGGGGGAAATCTTAGCATTCTCTCTGTGTGGGAATTAGTCCCTCTTTTTAAGTTTTGGGATCCCCCTCCCCACGAGTGTAGAAAGCCTCCTTGTGTGACCCCATTGTGTGGACTGAGGGAAGCAACGTTCAGAATGAGATATTAAGATATGAGCAATGCTGCCTCCCAAGCTCTCCTCAAGTCCCCCCACTGAGAGCTCTGTAGTTTCCCCTCCAAGATCCTTCTGGCCTTCAGATGCCAGAGGTGCGGGAAATACATTCAGTTTGATATTAAAACAGGGTGTTGCAATTGAGGCAGGAATTCCTCTTGGTGCTGTTGAAAAGGGGGTGGCCAGACTGCCTGAGCACCCCAAGAGAACATTAATCAAGTTGCCTTTGTTTGACCCTTCAGAGTTCCGCACACTCTTGTTTGACAATAACCAGAGCTCTCAAGCTTTCCCACTTAATGCGGTCTTCCTTGGTGATTCAGTCCCAGGAAGAGCTATGAACGCTCTGGACATTGTTGGCAAGTATGAGTGAAATCTGCCTCCCATTCTAATTCAATACATACCACTTCACCCATTCCCCCTCTGTGTACTTCCCATATTTTTCAGGTGCCCCTTTTACCATTACAGACTTGAACTATCCTATTCCTGACCAGACTCAGTTCCCACACCAATGATGACTCTTAAAGTTGCCCTACCTGGGATACAGCTCAGATCCCACCAATAGAAGGCCAAAGTCTTGCACCTTTGGTTCAATACTATTGCATATCCTAATTCTGCATAAACTTGACCAACTGTGGGGTTCCCCCATACAAGCCCAGGTAATTCGGGGGGTATATCATAGGTGTTTCTAGCCCTTCAACGTTTGTAGGTGGTTTTGTCTTGTAACCTTCCACTGCTGCTATCACCGTCCCATCCTCTTCAAGACAGGCAGAGGCCCTGGTCACACATGCCAGATAACACGGAGGGGAGGGGAGGCTATTTGGGCCGTCAGTTTGACCACTACGCGATCAGCTGTGATGGCGGTGAACCAGTGTTTTTTCCTGGCAGCATGAGTTTTTGGTGCACTTCAACGAGGGAGCAGGAGTGCGCTGGAGTGATCACATGGGAAACTTCGTCTGTGGGCCGTCGCAAACCCCTTTGATAGTGGACTTTCTCTGGTAGTTTTTAACTGCGCTTCTTCGGCGGGAAGAAACAGGCTGGCGACGGGTGCAGGACGCTTGCCAGATGTCCCCTTGTGATCGCGCCGGTAAAATCCACCCGAAATTCATGCCTATCGCGTGGCTACTTCTCCATGTGATCGGGACCAGAGTAGGTTTTTCTTTCCTTTATTTCACTCTCCATCCCAAATGTAACCGTTTGTCTTTCTACCTACCTACTATTCCTGGTATCATCAACCTCCTGTTCTTGACCTGTCTGCCCTGCAGCCAGCTGGTCTCTCCCCAGTGACTCCCCCTCCTCGGTCAGGAACATTTTCCTTTCTACCGGAAAATCTTTCCGTGTTCATCCCATTAAATGAAACACTCTGAAGACACAGAAGAGGATTTTATTTAGGAGCTGGCAGTGAGTGCTGTCAACACAAATGGGAAACTTAAGGTGAGCCATAAATGACAGAAGGATAGCAAGGGGAAAATTTGCATAAAATATCCAGGTGACTAGAGGATCTTTGAGACAAATATCTGTGGGTGCTGCTTATAAACAGTTGCTAACCTGGCAGCAGATGGGAGGCATAACTGCTTCCTCTTTCCAGTAGGTGGACAGTGCCATTCCCTCCCAAGCCCTTTGGTCAATGGGTTTAGAAGGGTGTGATTCTGCTTATGATGGCGATGTTAGTCTAGCATTAAACCAGATAAATAACATCTACAATCTGTAGTTACCTCTGAAAATATAAATAAATAGGAGTTGCTACCTTCATAACCACTGGGAAAACATAAGTATTGTTGCATATTCTAGACAAGACAGTACGTGTATATATTTTACACTCTTTAATCCCCCAAATGCTGTTTATTTTCTCAAGAGAAAAAAGCAGAACTTAATGCTGCTCCTTGTACCAGCCATTTGAAAACGCATTTAGAGATTTTGCTGCAGGTTCAGGGCCAGGTGGTGTGCATGGGGGGCGGGGGGGAGACGTCCTCTGGGAAAGATGTCCTCAGTGCCTCCGGCAGGAAGCAGGATTGTCTCAGAGGTCCACAGCAACACTGCTGGAGTCACTGGGGCATTTTCCTACTTCCTACTGAGAGCAAGTTGAGAGCAGGTAATGCAACAGCTGCAGAACTTTGCCAGCTGTGGTAAGTGTCAGCTTTTGCTCCTTGCCTCATGCCCATTTGGTCTCCTGGTCAGGTGGCTAGCATGGGTAACGCACTCAGAAGAAAATGATTGGCAGGAAAGACAAGAAGCTGATGCTTGGCCCAGCCGGTCCTCACTCCAGAAGCAGTTGGGGGTGAGGGGGAGAGACAGAAAAGGCAACGTGGGGCAAACGGCAGGGACAGGTCCATCAAGGGGGGGGGCCTTCTCGTTGCTGCTGCCCCACTGGAGTCCCATTGAAGAAACTTCTCGGGAGGCAGCAGTGGGTCCCTCCTGGGACAAAGGGCCAAGCTGATGCTAGACCTGACCTCTCATTTCAGATAGAGGTGACAAGCTGAAACTTTCCAAAAGCAGTGCTTGTTTCTGCAGACTGCTCTGTTCATCCCCCAACCGGGCAGGGCCTTATGTGGGGCTAGAACATGTAATTGCTAGGGAAAGCGATGAAGGAAGCTTCTGCCTGCAATAAATCAGGTAGCCTTCCGGCTGCATCTCTTTGGCAATTTCTATTGCGACCGTCTACCGGGACGACTGTTCTGGAATCTGCGTGTTCTCTGGCTGCTCTTTTGTGCTTTAAGTTGTGCGTTAGGTGTATTGAACAAGGAGCACGGGGAAACTGCTGTCAAAACAAGTTTTCTTCAGGGAAGGGATACAGATTGCTTCAGGAGGTGCTGAAATGATTGACTCTGTCTATACTCCTTTGGACCGCCAGGAAGTCCCCTGGTCTCTTTCCTCCAGACCACTCACTCCAAGAGCTGCCTCTCAACTAAAACCGTGCCCCAGTATTTAAGCCTGTTGGCTTCACGAGGTCTCGCCCCTCTTCTTTTGTAACACTTTCATTAAGTCGGACATTAAATCTCCTTGTCCAGCTGCATCCCAAGTCGGTTGTGGCTCAGTTTGTTTGGCTTCTCCTCCCTGGCTGCTGCTTCCTTCTTGTCTTTTGGGAGGAGGGGGCGGAGGAACCATCTTCTTTCGGACTGGAGGGGGGAGGGCGGGGGCAGAGACTGAGGGGGGAGGAGGGGGAGGCAGTTCTGGATTACCATTAGCAGAGGAAGGGGGTGGTGGGGGCACAAAGTCAGGAGGAGCTTCGTAGAAGTCAGGAGGGGGCGGTGGCAAGTCCACCAATCCAGGGGGTGAAGGTATCAGTTCAGGGGGTGGCGGAAATTCTGCTGGGTCTGTTGTGAAAGCCGTGCTCGCTCGCTCTCTACTTGCAGGCATGGACAATGGAGTCGTAATTGTGGAAGATCGTCTTTCAGGAGGGCGGGGCGGCTGCATCCCTGCAGGTTTACGGTGGTGCTTCAGTTGTGGTGTAGTAGGCAGAGGCACTGGAGTGGAGTCACTGATGATGTCTGATTTATGCGCCTGTTAACAAAAGAAACAAACTAATGTGCTTGGAAAGAACCCAATATAAAAAGCAGGACTAATGGGTTTCTGAGTATAGAAATTCATAGGAGGAATTACGTCTAGGAAGTTCTGACTGTTTCCACATTCTGCCATTAAACCCAAGAATCGGTAGAAACAACTGTAATCAAAACGGACCACAAGGGAATCTGCTGAAGCCAAATATTGATAGGGTTTCTCTCATGAGCTCACTATTATCCACTTTACAAACCTGGACCTGCCTTATACTGAATCCGACCATTGGTCTATCAGGATCAGGAGTATCTGTTTAGACTGGCAGCAACTCTCCAGGGTCTCAGGTGGAGGTCTTTCACATCACCTACTACCTGAGTCTTCTAGCTGGAGATGCTGGGATTGAACACAGGACGTTCTGCATGCCAAGCAGATGCACTGCCACTGAGCCACAGCCCTTAATTTTGTCATATATGGATACTTCCACACACTGCCGAATTCTCCATATAGTTTCATTGCCACTACAAATGCACATTCCCATTCACCCTCTGCCCAAAAAGTGCTTTGATCTTTCCAAAAAGACTACCAAGCAGGTTTGGGAAAGATTGTGGCAAAGCACAGAAAAACACAGAAACAGGACAAGCACGTGAGGATGCCCCTGCCAGCAGCCCTTTAGTAAAAGCTTACCTCCCCTTTAACTTGGTATTACACCAAGAAACAAGTCTGCGGCCGAGACAAATTCCATTGTTTTGGACCAAGGAGAAATGAATGATGCAGAGAGTGAGATCTCTCAGGGAAGCGACTGGTCTCCTCTCTGTGTCTCATCGTTAATACTAGAAAAGTCTGTGCATATATGCCCGCATGTACCAACACATGCATATAACAGGTATCTTCTCATGCAGCAGGGGCAAGAGGCCTTTTTCAGCTTCTTGTTTTGAATTGGTGGCTGGTTTAAAATGGAATCAACAGGGTAACACAGAAATGGTCTGATGAAGATCTACTCAGAGGGTTTGGCTGGCAAGGGATGCTTTGTCATGTGTATTAATTCCTTTATGATGTATCATATTTTTCTGCGTATTTACGTACTTGTTACTGGTAAACTAACTATTGTTTACAATGGTATGCTTGTCACTTTTTCCATATTGTAGCTTCAGTTATGTTTTCAGTTGGTAGTTTGCAGTGCACCCCGATTTTTGACATACCATCTGGTGTACTTTAGTTCCGTGCTGCTTGTCAAGGGCATTTGCTACTTTTACACCAGGCTCATAACAAATCGCAATTGTGGAGCCATCTGAAAGGCATTCTGTTCTCTGTGCTCTTTGGATGGTGGCAGATGGAAATGGAAAAATAAGAGCACTACAGAGCCTGAACACAGAGCAGCTAATAGCTAATCTATTTGTATGGTCTGTGTAGATGTACGGTGCAACTTGTCTTGCTGGCCCTTTCCTACGGCCAGGGCTCAGCCGGTGCAAGGCATTCTTCTGCCTCTTGTACTAAGTCACAGCCACTTTCTCCTCCACATTCTCTCGCACCTGAAGACTGGAACCTGTCAACCTCTAGCATTGCAATGTACAGAGAAACAACAGAGAGATGAAACACTGGATCTCTTCCAAAGCATCCGTCACAGTTGTAGGAAAAAGAAATGTAGACGAGCAGTTCATTAGATCCATGTTTGCTGTGCTCCGGCGCAATATTAGGTGAGCTTGCAATTCAGCCATGTCTCTGTTTGACTTTGTTTTCAAGATGAAGAGAGAGAGAGAGTCCCAGCTGGCAACCTAACAAACATGCTTTCCTTTCATTGGTTGGTACGCAGCTGGTGGCTGATAAAAGTTACCACGAAGGCACCAAAGGGGTTGGAGGGGCTGCAGCTGACCCAAAAAGATATGGTGGTGTAAGCACTGTAAATGTTGGGTCTCTTGTTAACTGTGAATCTTAACCTGATCTCTCTTATCTATATACTAATAGCCAAGTTGCCCCCTCTGTGCGGATATCTAAATCTGCGTGGAGGGGCACTTGGGGGGCAGGGAGATCTTAAAAGTTAAAAAAAGTATTTAAATCCCCCCAAAAGTTAAAGAGTGTTTCCTGCGCATGCACAAGGAATGCTCTGGGAACTGCAGCGGCCCGGTGGCTCTGAGCTGCGCAGGAAACACTCTTTAACTTGCCCGGGGGAGGGGAGGAAGGCTAACCTATGGCGGCTTCTCCACGTGGAGCTCCTTCTCCCCTGCCCCATGAGTACCGCAGGTCCCGCCTCATGTACTGTCTAAAAGCCTATGTGCTATTCAGACTTTTTTGAATAAATGGAGGTATGTACGAAATTTTTTAAAAATGGATTTCTGCACAGTGCTTACATGTATGTCCTCCTGACCTGGATATGGTCCAGGCTAGCCCAACCTCATCTGATCTCAGAAGCTTAAGTGGAGTTGGCCCTGGTCAGTACTTGGATGGGAGCCCACTGGGGGGGGGGGGTGTTTCAGGGTTGCTGTGCAGAGGTAGGCAATGGCAAAACCACCTCTGTTTGTCTCTTGCCTTAAAACTCCTATGGAGCTGCCTGAAGTCGGCTGTGGCTTGGTGGCATTTCCCACCACCATCTTACCTACATCTACCTACATACCTTTTTGTTCATATGCAAACACTCTTAACCATGAAAAGTTTCAGTGACCCACTCACGGTTAACAGAAACATATTGTGTGATTAACTACTGATGGATTTCATAGCTGACCTGCATTCAAAACAGATTGGGGACACTTCCAGAAGACACACTAAGTTGGCTTCAAAAACTCCCTTCTGCTAAGAGAGGCACTTTTCTTCACTAGATTAGCGCTCCTCACTTGGTGGAGAAAAATAATTGGATACAAGCCTGTAGAATTACACTTTTAGAAAACTTTTCACCCAATCACTGAAGTAAAAACTCAGCTATTCGAATGATGACAGGGCAACTTCTAGATCAGCAACAGATTTTTAAAGAACAGAGAGAAGGAAGTAGGCTAAATTCAAAACATTGGCATGTAAGGGGGGGAGCCTCAAAATTTAATCTTTGGAAAGACACCTACAAAAATTCACAAAGAATAGGACTATCAGTAGCTATTAGCAATTTTGGCTAAATGTAGCCTCCAAGTTCAAGGGCATATTGTCTCTGAAAAGTGTTATTTATTTGGAAAATGTACGTAATACCTTGCTTGGAGCAGCTCAGAAACAATAGCATAAAAACCATCCACAATAAACTATCCAGATAGCAAGAATGCAGTACACAGTGGGTGGCCAATGTAGAAACCGAGTTTCATCTCTTGGCCTGACACTCCAAGGCAGTTCTTATGTTTAATGTGTACCTTTGGCATGTCAGTAGGTTTTCCACTCTCTGAAGAATCAGCAGTTGTGACGGCTGTGGCTTGGGGTATCTGTCCATTTGCATGAGTCCTACCTATATGAAAAAAGGAGAAAAACAGGTAAGCTAAATTTCAGTTTATGGACAAGAACTACAACCGAAAACATCCTCATTTTGGAATTCTGATGCCAATGGACAAAATCACATCAAATGGATATGCTGATCACCCTAGGATACTATGGTAACCTTTGAAAAGTCGCATGGTGTTCCTATGCCTTTGTACAATGGGTTTGCACTTCTGGCCAACTGAACAAGGGAAATCGGACCAAATGAACCCTTCATGGTTTTAGCTAGAAAAAAACCTAAAATCACAGTCATTTGGCTTCCCAGTTTAGTCTGAGCTAGCCTGGAACAGAATCTTTCAGACTTCACATCACTCTCTGTATGGCACATTTTAAGCTTATTTTGATGGCAAGTGTTAATATTTCATTAAATGCATCCAGAATTCCAGACCTCCCCACGATCAGTTTAGACTAATCTTTTCTGATGTCTCTTCTAGATATAATCCCTGGACACACACACCCTGTCAACTTTTTTCTGTAAACTGATTTTGTACCAACACCTTTCTAATATCTTCTGATAATTTCCTGGGTTGTTAGTGGTACATGACCTTAAAGATCCAGCTTGTTCATGATTCCGTCTCAAGTTCATTGTGGACAGTCTGCATCAACAGTATGACTGGATGCATGCCACTGACGTGAAGTTAAATGTTGTTTGAGAGAGGGATTCAAAAACAATCCTGATGACAGGAAGCATGTATTCAGGAAGGCACTGGACAAATAGTTAAGCTCCAGTTCTGACATATTTATTACCTATGGTATTTCCCCCACCCACAGTTGAACCCAAACAGATGATAACCAGAAACCCAGCTTGTCACTCTTAATCTGTTAAAAAAGTATCTTCGCTATTTTGCATGCTAATTTAAACAAGACGCCTCTATATGTACAACTATGATATGTAATTCCATTTCATCATCTGACGAAGTGTGCGTGCACACAAAAGCTCACACTTTGAATAAAACTTTCTTGGTCTAAAAGGTGCCAACTGGACTCCAGCTTTGTTCTACTGCTTCAGACCAACACGGCTGCTCACCTGGATCTATAGTTAAGCCTGCTTCAGAGCTGTGCTTTTGAACATCAGCACTTCATACACATGCTACAAGCCCCTTCTGAAACCAAAGGGCCTATCGAAAGCAGTGGCAAACAAAACCAAATATACCACTAAAAATGGAGAAAGGCTTGGGGCTGCCACAAGTAGCTCTTTGAAGCCTGGCCAGAGGGTACTAGGGTCAGTACTGGGATAAAGAGGGGTCAACTGAAATAAAATTAAACATAAAGATTCTACACAAGAGACTTATTGCCTACTCAGTATACGTCTAATCTAACAGGCTCTGGTACCTTTCGGAGATGATCTGGCAGCAATTGTGGGTTCAGCATTCCCCGTCTTTCCCCATCGAGATGCTAAGCCAGCTTTCTGCAGTGCACATTTGTAGTTCTCATACAGTGTCTTGCCATACTGGGAAAACAAATAGGCACTTTCTCTTGAATCCATAAAATGTCAAGAACTAATAATCAATGCATAGTGCCCTATCTGCCCCCAGATACAGGGGAAACTTGTAGAAAACAATGGGTGCTATATACCTGCATGCTCAAGAATTTAGTTAAACCCATGTGGACTGGGGGTCTACAACAGATGTGGAGAGCTTTTTTCATCTGTGCATTTCAGCATTAGGCCTGCAAACACTTCCACTGTGGACCTGACAGAGAAGTAGAATTTAACCCAACGCAAGCCTACTTGAATCCACATTCAACTACTCTGGATGAATCAGCCTCGTATGTAGTCAGTCCCCTTATTATGTAACAAAAAAATTAAAGTTGGCTTCCCCCCAAAACTCAGCAAAGGCAAGTTAATGCAAAAACCCAGCAAATTTTCTCCACTAGCCTCTTCCTCTGATTGTGTGAGGCAATGGGGGAGAAGAGAGTTGCCTACAGGAAGGGGCCGTGCCAGAAGCTATGGTCAGACCCCAGCAGCAGAGACAGTTGTCTTTTAAGTGAATTAGATCAAAGTGAATCCCACCGCACTGCAAAATAAGTGGCAGGATGAAGGATGTTTGCACTTTCAGGAACAGAACGCTTTACTATAATGCACCCACACAGCTGTTACTGAAATTAAGAGCTCTTGTTTGAAACAGGCTGTGAGTGAGTTTAGCAGAATTCTTTAACATTTCTTTTTCAGCCTTTTGGTTTCCATGTCTCATTTTCCTGTGTGGGGAGGGACCCCACAGTTACAGTCTGCTCAGAATTCATGATCTGATAGTTGCAAAAAAAGCTTGGCGAGGTTGCCTCGTACTTGTGGGACAGCCCTCCAGAATCGGTCAGGCAGGACTTCCATCCTCCTGGGCTTTCTGGAGAAGTTACAGAACAGAATTATTCCAGAGAGCTTTTGGTGTAACCTCGGTCTAGGCAAAGGGGGAATATCCTGCTAGAGGGCATCAGGCATTTTTGGATTGATGCTCTAATGTATTTAATAGTTCTTGTTTTAATGCTTAATTTATACACACACACTGTTGTACCGCAGCTTGGGTTCCGAGTTGCTCAGCAAAAAGGCAGGCCTATAAACATTTTAAATAAATAAGCACCTCAGCTCAGAGCTGTAGTGACTCCCAAGACCCAACTAGTTTCAAAGAACTCTGAGACAAATTGCAAAAGGGAAATCATAGATTATGGGATCCTGTTCTGGTCCCTGTCCTGCTCCTGGCTCCTCCTCCTGAATTTAGGTCTTTGTGCTAACATGGAGCGACTCTGCAGCCGTACTGACTGCAAAGTCATGGCCATAAAACAGCCATAAATCTATGCAGAAGGTACCATAAAATCTGGCCAATCAAACAAAACGAAAGCGGAATGGAGTGTGGAGGCTACAATAAAATCTGATGATCCAAGGAAGTGAAAGCAGCATGCAATGCAGAGGGGAATTTCTGTTCCAACGTGATTTTGTAAAACAACGAGGGAAAAGCCAGTGCAGAATCAGCCATAAACAGGAACTCCAAAGATCTCTAGTGCAGTGTCTCTTTCAACCACATCTTGGGACTGGAGAACCGATGTGAAGTTTGGGTTGTTTCCACCAGTGTCCTTGGCTGTAGCTCTCCGTTGGAGCACCACTGTTTCTTAGACTCCACAATTCCACTTCCTTGTCAAGAGATACATCATCATCTCCTCTTCCTCACCTTGGCAATTCTTATACCAGTCACCCACTGATGCAGGGTCTGCTGGTCATCACAGCACAAGTATTTGATATACTGCGATTCTTTCTGTATCTGAGGGTGCTGCCGAGAAAAAAAAGGTTTTTTTGTTTTTAACCACTGAAAATTTGTTAGAATGAAATAGGAGAAAAGAACCAACAGCTTTAAAAATTAGTGGGGAACTCATTAGACATGCATTTGCAAACAACTCATAAAATGCTGCACACCAAAACATTGCTGTCTAAACATTTGCAGTGCAAAAATTACACTGTAAAAAGAGACAGGCATCTGGCAAGTAAAAACTGGCTTGCGACACCCTGCTCCAAGCCTTCCAGCGAAGTCAATCTGAGGCATGTCGCAGTTCCAAGAGTGAGCATTCAGTGTGTAGACAAAGGTACCTACTGCTGTTTGTCATCTGGCACTCATCCAGACTGGATGCTGAAAGTATCTTTAGTTTCCAAGAATCAAGCTACGGTTCTGAGAAGCACAAACCCCATGGCTAAAAGTGCTCTTGTCCTATTTAGATTCACTGTCTCTTTAGGACTGGGCATCAGTTTGCACCCAAACTTTTCTTACTCTCTTGTTTTTGGATAAATTCAAAGAACTATCAGGCTCGCTTCACAATATACAAGTACACACCCACAAAGTGTGTCATGTGTTGATTACAAAATAAAAATATGTCTAAAGGGCTTAACGAACAAGTTTTTCCTCAGATTCTGCATCGAGTACAAAGTTAAGTGGTTCAAGGAAATGACAGTGAAATGGTGTGCGGTCATCCTTTATGCAGACAAGTTCCACTTGATGGCTAATGCTGCAAAATAAGTGTTTCCCCTTCTCTCCTTCCCAACACTGAAGGCTTCCTGGTTTTCATCAAGCCATGGTTCATTGTTGCAACTATGGTTTCACACTGGGTTTTAGAGCAGAATTAAACTCTGTTTTTGTGGTTCAGAGATAAACTATGTTATGCTGCAAAGTAGGACTGCAAAGTACGGGCTGCGGTAGCTCAGTGGTTAAGACACTGAACTGCAGACCAGAAGATCGGTAGTTTGGCTGTTCGAGACCCGAGTGCAGCGTGACAGAGTGAGCTCCCATCTCTGGCCCCAGCTCCTGCCAACCTAGCAGTTCAAAAGCAAGAAACTGCAAGTAGATAAATAGGTACCACTTCAGCGGGAAGGTAACAGCGTTCCATGCGCCTCAGCGTTTAGTCACTCTGGCCACATGACCACGGAGAAGTCTTTGGACAATTCTGGCTCTTTGGCTTGGAAACGGAGATGAGTATCATATCCCCAGAGTCGAATTCAACTGGCTTTCGGGCAAGGGAAACCTTTACCTTTTAACCTTTAGGACTTTTGCAATCTCTGAGCTATGCAAAGGGAGGGAGGAAAGGAAATGCATAAACCCGAGAACTTCCTGGTTTACCATGATGTCTGAACATAGCCATTGTGTTCTAGGTCTGCAACTGCTCCCTGTCCGAACTGCTTGCAGCACCATGAAGCAGAGCAAAACCACTGATGTGTGTAATCTTAGCTAACTAATCTCTGCGTAAGATGCACTTGCTGATAATTCTCACCATTTCTAACAAACAAATTATCCAATTGAATAGGAATATCCAACTCAGCAATGACGGTTAGCTACGTTAGAGAAGATACTTATTACTTTCCCATTAAACTGGAAGGAAATTCCGATTTTTAACAGCGATATATTTTTTTAGTTTCTTGTAATAGCTGGCTAACTCCAGCAGATGGCACCGGATACCCTAAAAATGGAAAAGTGTTTTGTCAAGGCAAACCATTCCAATAACTGCAGGCATCCTTTGTAATTTCAGGCCAAGTAATATTTTTAACCATAGATTTTTCTAAAGGGGCTCATGTCTTTGAAGAAACAATGTTTTAATGAATAAAATCGGGAAGAAATTGAGACGTTAGGGTTTGGTTTTACTTTAAAGGTAGTTTATGTGACTGTTGTTATGACAAACGTGTTTTCGGTACAAAGGGACATGAAAGAGTTTTAAGGAATCCGTCTGGGAGGGGGATCAGAGCAATTCCCCCAGTGTGCTTGCACACCATAAGGCCATGACCAGTCGCAAGGTTTGGGTTCAGCCTGTTTTTGTATGATATGACGAGCTGCAATCTTACCGTGTAACAAAGCATCAAAGAGTTCTTTCCAGATGATGATCATCAAGTATATGTCTGTGCTAATTTGGGTGTGTGTGTGTGTGTTTGAGTGACCTTCTAACTTCCTTTAAAGTCCAGAGTAAACATCCTGCTACTTGGTTCTGAGCCTACTGGTTTTCACTGTATAGACTCGTACCCACATGCGTGTCCTAAACCAGCTGGATACAGCTTGGATCTTGTGTATTTTTTATACTCTTGCAAATTTAGCAAAGCGATGCACCAGTACCACTTCATCACAGAACATGCACACTGTCCTGCTGAGGGTGGGAGGGGCCCATAGTTATATGGTATATGCAGAAGTCCGTCCCCACCCACCCCGGCTGCCATTCAATCCTTGGCATATCCACGCTGTTGGGGTTTTTAAAAGTCTAACGGGTAACAGATCTTCTGCCAGTCACAGCAGATAGTACTGGAGGTCTGACTCAGCATAAGGCAGCTTCCTATATCTTATCTGTCCAGCTGGGGGAGGGGGGACAGTATGGGGTTTCTAGCAAAGCTTTGTGGCCCTCTATGACACATGAATCCCCAATAGTGGGTCCTTTTTGTATCCTATTTTTGGTGATACTTTTTTTTAAAGCTGTGAGACAAAAGACAATGTGAGTGGTCCTTAGCCAAAAGAAACAATTTGCAGGAAGCCATAGCGTGTGGTTAAATCTGAACCACTGTGGTTCGGGGGGAAGAGAACAAACAATGTTTTGTTCAGACACAGCCACGAATTGTGGCTTGCTGAGAAAAGTAGAAATGTTTACTTTCTAAGCTGCGCATGAGACCAGGGATCCCACAGACTTATTCCCATCACAACAAAGAACAGTGTGATGTGTTAAGTGAACAGGGCTACTAAGCCATTCTCAAACAGCTAACATTTCAAAATGCAAGGGCTAGCCAGGAGTTTTACGCTAGCTTCAAATATTTTCTATCAAATCAACAGTTCCAGAAGCCTGGGCTTTTTTTTAAAGCACGACGGATTCATCTAAAAGCGTTACTGCTACACAAAAGAGCCATTACAGTCAAGATCTACAGTTCTCTGATGACTAAGCCAATTCCTTTTCAGAACAGTTCTAAATTGCTGGGTTTCACTATAGACAGAACAGCTTGAAACCCAGGAGAGGGGAGCATTCTTCAGCATCTCTGAAACTCCCTCTGAACACTCAGAGCACGGCTTCCTTTGCATGCCCCAACCACACTGTCCCATCCCTCTGTCAGTTTGCAACACTTTTTAAAATGCCTTCTAGGCTGTGCTAGGCTGTGTGAAACCACTCCAGGGTGGGCGTATTCACCTAGCCTTTAAGAGCAGTTTGTCCTCTGCATGAGGTGTCAGGCTTAAACACCCAGTTTTGCTATCTCCACTCCCAAAAATCCCTAGTAGCAAGGCAAGGAATGGTGCCTGTGTCCAGGAAGAGCTCCTGAATGGCAGAGCAAGGTAACAACAAACCAGCAAGAATATCAGCAGGGGAGGGGGCATTACAACCATTCCCCCCCCCCCCCAAAAAATCCAGCTAAGCCACTAGGGCTGCTAGGTCCCCTGGGAGGGCGGAGGGTCCCCCGCTAAAAGGGTCCCCAATCCACAGGTCCAGATCCGGCCAGCAGGGGGAACCCCACCCCCAAAGTGGCCAGATTGGGCCAACGTGCCCAGCGTGATGACACCGCTCGGAAGTGATGTCATCACGCTGCACATGTCACCAGGTGACACTCTGGCAATCACACTGAAAACTCTATGGTACCATAGTTTTCAGAGTGATTGCTAGAGCGTCACCCAGTGAGGTGCGCAGTGTGATGACGTCACTTCGCATCCAGGAGTCCCCCCGCTGCAGCGTAGGTAGGACTTGGCAACCCTATTTAAGCCACTCTCACCCACACCTTCTCTTAGAGCCAAAGCACTTCCTGCCTGCTCCACCTCAGCCTCTCCAGTAAGTTAAATGGGACATCCTTTTCACAGGCCTTATGCCTCCGAATACCAAATGCGTTCAAGTATTTAAATCAAGGATTGTCCTTTATATTTGCAAAAAAAAAAAAAGCCTTCTATACTTTGTTTTGGTAATGTTACCTTTATTTCCCCCCTTATCCCCTTTTCATTCTGTATTCCCTCAGAAAGTTCAAAATAAAAATTATTTTTTTAAAAATACAAGGAGTTTATTGCCCTTGTGGCTTATTTGGATGCTTACTTGGCTGGCCACAGTCGCCAACAGGAGGCTGGATTAGAAAGAGGCAAATTTTAAAAACAGGAACTGACACTGGGAAGGATGCGTCTCATGGCCTGCTAAGTTCTGAAGAGCGCAGAAGGAGCTTGTGTCCTGCCTCCTGCAAAGCTCAGCATGATACATGAGCAGCTACCCTGCAAGTTTGGAGCCTCTCCCTCAAACCCCCTTTCCTCCAGCCCCTCATATACCCTATGAGTTTTTGCCATTGATTTCAATGGCCCATAAGGTATAATGGGGCTGAAACTGACATTCCCTTTCTGACACACTTCTGGTGATGTCAGGGGAGGTGGCATATGCTAATGAGTTATGCTAATGAGCCCCTGCACCTCTTTTTCTATGAAAGGACCCC
Organism: Lepidodactylus listeri; assembly: GCA_029233225.1. Classification (NCBI taxonomy): domain Eukaryota; kingdom Metazoa; phylum Chordata; class Lepidosauria; order Squamata; family Gekkonidae; genus Lepidodactylus; species Lepidodactylus listeri. The sequence continues at coordinate 26,118,500 of JARCFY010000012.1, forward strand.
TGCCTATATGGCCCATATTCCCATCGTTTTGTGATTCTGTCATTTAAAAATCCTAATTAGTTCTCTGAAGGGGTGTAATTTTCAGTACGAGACCACAAACCCACACACCACTAGCTTCCTGCTGCAAAGTGATAATTACGAGCCTTTTTTTTTCTTTGAGTAGACCTATGAAAAAGGCTGTCTTGCCTAGGAAAAAAACTCGTTTGGAATTTGGAGGCAGAGAGCAAATTGCAGGGGAAGGGCACAGTTTGGAGCAGAACAAGCCCCCCCCCCCCCCCCCCGGTCTCATCTTTACTGTCTCATCCCCAAATCAGCTTTTCTTTTTAAAAAAGAAAAAAGAAGGCAAGGGGGGGTACAAATCCTTGCAAGTGCCTGCATGCCCCCTCCTCTTATCTTCTCTATCAAGTGTCCTTGTTAAATTTGCCAAATTAAGCATGGGATAGTTTCTTAAAGGAAGAAGGAGAAGAGGAGGAGGAAGAGATTGGATTTATACCCCACCCTTCACTTGGAGTCTCAGAGTGGCTTACAATCTCCTTTCCCTTCCCCTCCCCACAAGGGAGGGCTGAGAGAGCTCTTTCCAGAATTGTCCTTGAAAGAACAGCTCTGAGAGAACTTGTGACTGACCCAAGGTCACACCAGCAGCTGCAAGTGGAGGAGTGGGGAATCAAACCTGGTTCTCCCAGATTAGAGTCCACGCACTTAACCACTACACCAAACTGGCCTAATACATATAATGTACCTGAAAGCAAGTATGTCAATCCAATGGAATGGGATTTTATTTCTGGTTTTAGAATGAACTTTTCAGAGTTGTGTAGAAGAGAGAGCTTTGGCAACTACAGCTGCTCCTATTAACTGGATTACATTTCCAGATGGAAGCACACAACTTATTTTCCGAGTTACAAATAAATACTGGGCATGAAGTCACATGGACTTTTTGTAAGAGACTTGAGTCCTTAACAGTCCTGTCATGTGATAAACTGCACTTCTCACAGCTTGATTGCTTACAGTCACTATCGCTGATCAGGCATCTCAGATTGACAAGAGGGGGACAGAAGTCGAGGAAAGACAAATCTGGACTTCTGCTTTATGCACTTCCCAGTTTATCCCATAGGAAAGTGCAAACACTGTTATCAGCTAAACCATCCTGAGCAGGGCTACCAGGCCTCCAGCTGGGGCAGAAAGACTCCTCCCAGCAGCCCTCTTTGCTCGCCAGGACTCCAAGCAGCGGCATAAGAAAAATATATCTTAAAAGAGCACCAGCATCATCTGTGCCACTACGTCACTTCTGGGGGAAACCCAGAAACAACATCGGGTAGCTCTAGGAATTGCCAGAAACTCTATGGTAGAATTTCCAACAATTCCTAGAGCTGTCTAGGTTTCCCCTATAAGTGTCTTGTCCAGGTTTTCCCTGTAAGTGACACAGCAGCATGCAGGATTTTGAGGTCTCCCCAAGTCCCTGCCCCTAAGCCTCCTACTGGTTTCCAGGAATAGCACAGCAACTGTAAGCCTGAGGACCACTTTCCAGGGATTCATTTTGGCTTCTGAATGCTGTTTTGTAACAGTAGCTTTGGTTTTGTGGCTTGATTTAATGCTTTTTTTACTTATTGTTTTAATGCTTATTCTCCATACATTCTTGTTTTGGTGACTGCTCTTTTTGCTTTGTTAACCATCTTGAGCAGCCTCTGAAGAGGTGGCATACACATATTTGGAATAAGCAATCAAGTCTCATGAATGAGCCCTCGCTGGTTAATGCTACTGTTAAATAATATGGCAACACAATTGTTTGGTGCACCGTCTGAGATCTGAAAGGCATCTCAAAAGGTTATTAGGAAAACCCAGCTGGATAAACGACAAAGGCAGGTGTAGTGAGGAATGGAAAGAGCACACGATGATGCTCTTGTGTCGCTTTGTTCCCAGGGCACCAATTCTTTCACCCTAGATTAATTCCACATTATGCACCATTACTCTCAGGTTACTCAAGCAAAACCTGCACCAATAAAGCATAATTAAATTCTCTTGGTATCCGAGACACAACAGACTGACTAAGCGAGCCAATTTACATATAGATTACCTTGCTACTGTCAACGGTGAAAAATACATATTTTTTTAAAAACCTGAAGCTAAGATTCCATGCCGGTGGCTTTTAGAAACCTTTGCAAGAAATGCAATATTCCAGGATGTCTGCAACTTGCGTTCAGGATCAAAGTAAATACTGTCTGCTCCTGACAAGATGCTATCTCCTTGGCTTCAGAGCGTGTTCCGTGTAAAGAAGGACTGCACATACCAAGTTGCCTGGCTAGCATAAAAGCAAAACATACATATCTGAGCTTTCATTCAACTGGACTTCATTCCAGCTAAATCTGTTTAGGACTGGAATGCAATGCCCTTTCAGTACAAACCTCAGAATCATTTTAAAAGGTTTTTTAAAGAAAACATTTAAGGTTCCAGCTAAAAACATGCACGCTAAAAATGAAGAATAGTTGGTTTTTATACCTCACTTTTCTCTACCCTAAGGAGTCTCAAAGTGGCTTACAATCGTCTTCCCTTCCTCTTTCCATAACAGGCACTTTGTGAGGTAAGTGGGGCTGAGAGAATTCTGAGAGAGCTCTGACTGGCCCGAAGTCACCCTGGCTGGCTTCATGTGGGGGAGTGGGAAATCAAAGCTGGTTCTTCAGACCAGAATCCACTGCTCTTAACCACTACACCATGCTGGCTCCCCATGAGACACTGCTATGTGTATCCCACACTGCTATGCAAATTCCGAACTCTTGTTTCTTTTGCCCTACACTCTGTGGGCCAAACTAGATGTGATGGCATCCATGGGTTGGACCTTGTGGATGCTGTTACCATGATTTAAAAACACTGTGATGACCCAATCCTGATCAGTGCTTCAGTGCATTGGGGTGAGGCACTCTTGCTCCCCCCCACATGGCTCTTCAAGTGCCAAAACAGCCGGGGGGGTGGGGGGTGTCAGCCATTTTGGTGCTTGAAAAAGCACGGGGGAGGGGGGACAAGAGTGCTTTAGCACACCACACTACAGGGCTAACCAGGCATTTTAAAATCTCTTTAAAATGGTGGCTACATCCATGGATCTGACCCATGAACGCTGTCACATCCAGCACTAGAAGTTTGGAAACTGGTGGCCTAAAAGGAGCAGCACTATGGGACAGGAGAAATACGTTAACCCACTGCAAGAGTGTTTGTGGTCTGTCAGCCTTGCTTGGAAGATCAGGATGTAATACTCATCAAAGTATCTTGGTTCGCCATTCTGACGTTAGCACAAGTTCTGGATTGGATGGGCACCCGTGGGAGATTGCCCAGTCTTCAACATTCCGCTCATGAATTGCTCATTTAAAACAAAACCAACCAGAGGTGGCATTTGTTGTGCAAAGAAATCATCAGTTTCTGGACCTGCTAACAGTCAGTAAGCCCTGTTCTTAGTTTTTCAACTGGTATTTTACATCCAACCATCCCCAAAAAATTCAATTTCCACGTTCACAGCAGCGGCCCAGCCTCCTGTACGTACCTTCAAGACAAAGCAGTGATCTGTCGGTGCCTTATATTTCCCTTTGAACTGGACACCGTAATAGACATTTACGTTCTCAAACTGTATGAAGCAAGCCAAATCCCGAGACGTCTAGAAGATTAAAGGCAAACATAACATTAAGCATCATGAATGTGAATTAACCCATGGCAGGAAACAGCCACCCTATACGTTAGTCTGGCGCTGATTCTCTCTGCAAAAATTGACGATGTTGTTACTAAAGCAGAAAGAATGGCTTGTGCAAATTTTTAACTTAAAATAATGAGTAGCTGCAATAAAATTTGCAAAAAACATCCTCTTAGCTTACTTCTTCCTTACCTCCTAAGTACCACATACATTTGAAAACAGGATCTCTAGACTTAGGCCGATTCTGCACCAGCGCTTTGCTCCCCTTTCCACCTGGCTTGAACTGACCTGACTCTGTTAGCACAGTTCCGCACCACAGAATTTTGCCCCGCGTCTTCATTTCTGCATTTGTCCTTGCTCTGGCTCTTGATCCCCCGCCCTTCTTTCGCCCAACCTTTTTTTTTTAATGTAGGCGGGGTTGCGTTGTAACGTTATAACGTCATGACGTCCTCACAACACACCCCTTTTGTTTGTACAGAACCCTCCCACTATGCTACAGGTATGCGGTCGTGTCCACACCTCCAAGCCACCATTTACTTCATTGTCTAGTAGCTGTCGCTATTTGCATACTAAGTTGGGGGGGTGTGAGGAAATGGCCACCGTGCCATCAGCACAGGTGCATTTCAGCATTGCAGCCAACTTGATTTCATTGTTGCGTTGCAACGAAACCAAAACACTGAGGCCAAAATTCGCATTCTTATTCACAGTCTCATGTAATGCTGGCAACAGTGGAGGGGGAGGGAGGGAAGTGGTTGAGGAAGGGAGGAGACAGTGGAATACCCCCACCGCCCTGAGGGATTTACATTCCCATGACTCAACTTAGAATAAAATAAAAAGATAACATTTATTGAAATGGAACAACAGCCCTACCAGTTCAACAATGGACTCGCAAGAGGGATCAGCAACCGCCCTCTGGTTGTTTTACTTTTTACTCTTTCTGCCTCTCGACCGTGGGAGTGTCCTTTTTTTAATGAACATGTATAAATAAAATGCTGCCAAAGTTACTGAAATGTCGAGCAGGCATTGACGGCATTGTAATGTTGTGTTGCAACGAGACAATGCGTGGAGGTCCTCATTGCGTTACATTGGAGTGTCGTTGTAACACAACAAGGACCGGGGGACAAAAAAAATGGAGGAGAGGAGAGGGAAAGGAGAGGAGGAAAAGGGGAGGGGAAGAAGAAAGAGGGGCGTTGAAAGGGAGAAGCATTAAATCCTGATTCTGGAGTTCCCCACTGGAAAGCCCCGACTTCACTCCCATGTCAAAATAAAAAACCTGAAAATCCAGGAAACGGAAGATCCGGGGGGAACGAGGGTTATGTTCGGGCCAAATGCAGACCCAGGGCAACATGTGGGGAATTGTTACTATGCCGTGGGTTTCTTGGAGGGGCCACGCCGGAGCAACCGTTGTGCGGAATCGGCCTTAGTGCCTTTTCAGTGCCATTAATCTGACTTTGTGTGATGACAGAGTGCCCAGATCCCAGGGAACTAATGGATCCATCGTTATCTCAGGTGGCTCTCTGAGAATCTAGGGTGTGGCCTCATTGTAAAAGAAACTGAGGCTGGGCCAGTGAGGTGACAAGCCAGAGGGAACTTGTTGCTACATGGATGTCCTGGGAGTGGCATTTATTCAAAAGATGCTTTACACAGACTCTTAGTTGACCTTGAGACAATTTATACAAACAGAGAAAATACAAAATGCACGGTAAAGTCTGTGACACACAACGAGGCAACCACAGAACGGCAGCAGTGTGACAAAGCAGCAGCAGCAGCACAGGAGTCATAAACAACTAAATCACCAGAATATCAGCAGCAGAAGATAAAAGGCGATAAAAAGAAAAATATCTGTCTTATCTTAAAAGCTACCCAAAAGTTCCAGTTATCACAAGGTGGGGGCAGCTAATGACAGCCATGGGCCTAGGAGAAAAGAAATACCCACACTGGATGACTAAGTAAAAAGAGGAGGCACTATACAATTCCCAGAAGAAACCACTTTTTTAAAAAAGAAGTGTTTCTTGGGGCTAGAACACAATCCGCATAAATACTTTTTATTAGGACCAATTGAATAACAGTGCGAAAGCTTTCTAGTTCTTTCGAACGCTTATTCAGGCTGGAAGTTATAATGACAATTATGGCTACCCTTTTGAGTTCACACAGTGAGGGCACACGGAGTAGGAAAAAGTCCTAGCGCACAGGCAGGTTCATATGGCAGGAGGTACTTTTCTCTGTTGCCACTTAAAGCATTAAAAGGTAAGTACTTTTGAGTTGAGCGTGACTAATGTAAATAAGAACACTGAGCAAGGATTATCTGGTGCAAAGAGGCCCTGTGAGTCCTGGGATATGGGAAACCTAGTAATAGCAGCAACTAGTGCTGGCACTTGTGTGACGTTCCCTTTCCCTAAATTACATCCCAAGCAAAACAAATAGGGCAGAGAGGCCGTGGTCAGAAGGCTTCGGAAAGGCAGTGGATCACTATCCTAAGATACAGGCAGGACTCTGTGGCCTTCACTACTCCTCTGGCTGATCCATGCCAGGGACTTCCCTGGTGGTTCATGCAGCGTCATCCCAGGGGAAAATCTTCTTCATACTACAGGACTTAGACTGAAGGAAGATGCTGAAAAGGGGAAGGAGAGGCCTTGGCTACACAAGGATACGCCACAGAAGACAATGCAGAGAGGGAAGAATGAAGCTGTGAAGCCCAGAAATGGGATTTTGAGAGGGTGTTTCAAGGACTGGAGACCCATTTGTTCTCTCCTTCCAGTATATATGACAGCAGGTCCATTGTCAGGTTGGATCCAAACTCTCCATTTTGCTAGTGATGGAGCCTTCCTCCAGTGCAAGGAGCTGTCTTCCACCAGAACAGGAGGAAACCCCTTTCCATCAAAGGAAGGCTCCATCACTAGCTCCATTGTATCCAGTCTTTCTAAGCTTATGAAAATGGGTGCACAAAAATGACTGCTAATTTTCTTCTTCATGGAGGAAAAGAAACCAAAGAAGCTGAAGTATCTTCCCGAAAGGAGGACTTTTCTCCAGGCTGGACGGAAAGGGGCCTTGCACCCACCTGAACAGAAGCGCAAATAGGAGCTGCAGTTCGGCTCCAGGCTTCTTCAGACAGGGCCATTTTGCTCAATTATCAAGCAGTCTTTTGGCAACTGCCACGAAATAACCATTACTTGTTCGTAATGCGTTGCTATGGCAACATAGGGTTGTTGTTTTTTTTTAAAAAACCCTAGCGTTCCCATTTCCCAAGCTAAGGTTTTGCAGTGAGGCGTCTGACATATCCAAACACTGACACCGTGCTTCTTAATGGAAACGCAACTGCAGTTTAGCATCCTCTTGCTTTAAAACAAACTAGCGCGTGTGCTGGTTTGCGCACTCGGGATCTCTGCTTGCTATTGAAAAATTAGCTGTGATCCCATTTTTGTTCTTATACATATTCAGAAATACAGTTGCTCTTTTTTTGGAGGTTGAGTGTTGTGTGTGTGTGTGTGTGTGTGTGTGTGTGTAAGTCAGGGCTGACTTCTAGTGGGGCTTGGACATTTCAGAGAGGTGGCTTGCTATTGCCTGCCTCTGCGTCCTGGCCCTGGTATTCCTTGGAGGTCTCCCATCCAAGTACTTGCCAGGGTCGGCCCTGTTAGCTTCTGAGATCTGACGAGATCAAGCTTGCTTGGACTGCCCAGGTCAGGGCCAGAAATGCATTCTCAACAGTGCTACAATGGTGCCTGATAAGACAGAGAGAAAGAGACACAGTTACGCAGCTGGACTTTCTAGAATAATTGCATATGTTTCTCCTGGTTTAGTAAGAACTGAAGCATGATCTCCCCTCTGACACAAAGAGCTATATGCTGCCATGCTGAAGGCTGTAAATTTGTTCTCCTAACTAGAGAGACACAAGTGTGTTGTCAGACAAGTTATGCGGGGAATGGCTGAAAAAACACGGGTTTAAAGGTGTTTGGACACAGAAATTGGACTTCAGGCCACACTGGCAGCACATCAGGCTCCATCTGTTTGTGTTGGTCAGTCAAGCAGCCTACAGGGGAAATCTGACACTCGCTCTGGCCTTATGAAACTCCCTACTCCTGTTCCCCACTTGACCGGGGAAGATCTAGCCCCATCTTGGAGACAAACATGTGGGTCATTCCAAAAGTATGTAGCCACACAGGATTCTATGGAGCCCCACATTTTTCTGAAGTCTGATCTCTTTGCTTACTATGCCTCCCATCCAATGCTCCCTCTAAGCTGTGGAGTCTTGTGAGAAAAAAATTCTACTTTGTGAGCGACTGGCATTAAAGTTGTGAGCGAGCGATTTGACTACTGCGTAAATTAGTTTGCTCTGGAGCCATCCTTCCTGAGCTAAGACAGAAATGTGTGAGCCGGAGGTTAAAAAAGCTCACACTAGCTCAGCTTAGAGGGAACACTGCCTCTAGGCTAGAGACAAACACTGCATGTGAAGGAAGTCAGCACTCAGGTTAATGATGCTCTAGAGCAGTGATCCCCCAGTGTGGTACCCATGGGTGGACATAGTGCCCATCAGTGTGTTTGTTGGTATCTATCTGCTTCCTTCCCAAAGCATCTCTTCCAGTCTTGGCTTTCCTTCACCACACTGGAGTTAAGAAGCAGGGCACTTCTGAAAAACCACAGAGGGCATGATTTTTGATTGCAGAAAGCACCAATTCGGAAACAGCTGCCCCTATCTTACAAGGACGCTGAGCCTGGAACCACCTAACGTTTTGTGAGACATTTGAATATTTTATGATTGGACCTACTTGCCACGGGAGCAATCCTAAACAGGCCTGTTTAGAAGTGACTTCTATTTTATTCCGTGGGGCTCACTCCCAGGGAAGCGTTCATAGGACTGTGGCCCACAGCAGCCATTTTCTTATTGGTATCACCAAACCACGGCAGCCATTTTGTTGCAATGCCTACTGTCTGTTCCCAACGTTTCAAAAGTGCTCACAGGCGTCACAAGACTGGGGAGCTCTGCTCTCAAGACATGGGGACTCAGGTGTGCCCCAGAACATGTTATGAGCCATCATGGCTCTGGGCAGTTGGGATTCAGAAGTAACTAGCATAGACACAGGCATATCTAATGATCCAGTGAGCCATTATTTCTTTGATTGTAAAACAGATTAAAACATCAAGAAAGGAAGTAAAATCTACCAGGGCATAGGTGGAGTGTGATATTTCCCATCCCCTGGGCAGAGTATGTAGGGCAGACTAAAACAACAGCATTCACACCAGAGTTCCCTCTAAGCTGAGTTAGTGTGAGCTAGCTCACAGCTTTTTAGCCTCCGGATCACACATTTTTGTCTTAGCTCAGGAAGGATGGCTCCAGAGCAAACTAATTTATGCAGTAGCCAAATTGCTTGCTCACAACTTTAATGCCAGTAGCTCACAAAGTAGAATTTTTGCTCACAAGACTCCACAGCTTAGAGGGTGTATTGAACACAGGCTGGACTGGAAGCCAGTCTTCTAATGTAGATGTAAAAACAGACAGGTGGCAGAGATGGTTTTCAGGCTGAGAGGACAGCAGGGTAGGTGGGTGCTTCTAGGGAGTCCTCCCCGATATATCCCACTCATGGCCAAGAAACCTGGTCAAATCAGTGGATATTTAGTATTGGCAAAAAATGGTTTGTTCTGTCTTCTTGGGAGAGTTTTTGTGGTTCCTGGGAGAAGTGGAAGGCCTCGAATAAAAATGGTTGTGTATATCAGGTTGTATTGTGATATTTAACGGTTGAGCATGATCAAAGGAGACCAAAACCAGATATTTAAATACAAACAAATGTGGGTAAAATATCTAGGAAAAAGAGTTCTTCTGGATTTTGCAAAGAGAATGGATGTAATCCACTACTGGGAGGAGGGCTGGTGAGCAAGGAGAAACAAAAAATGGATTCGTAGGCATGGTGTGTGTGTTTCTTCAAATTAAAAAATGTCTAAACATCCGCAGATTGTATAGGTGCTCCGCAGCCTGGATGACTCTGCTGTTAATGCTCAAACCCAGAGTTCATGTTCGGTAACAGTGCAGCTGTGAATGCAGCCACAAACACAAACACAAAACACCTCTGCATGTGGTTGCCAGCTTTTGTGAACAGGCTGCCTGTGGTTTTGGCCTATTACAATCACACCTAGAAACACCCAAACAATAAAAGGCTTCCCAGGCACAGTTATAATTGGCCTGAAGGAAATGGCTGCCTAGTCATTCAAAGAGATGCCCATGCGGCCAGGTGTCAGGACCGAAGCCGTGGTACCAGTATGCAAATGACCCTCAGATCTGTAGCCACGTGCCACTCTTGGATGACCATTGCTAAATTTATAATTCTATGTAGCAGTGGGCAGGAGTGATTTTCTCTAACTCCATCTGATTAAAATGCTGCAATATTAATTTTAGTTTTTTAAAAAGGCACTATGGTGATCAAGGGCAGAGGATGCCCTTGCTGAAGTAGGATTGGCAGACCTGGCAACCAGCAGGAGACTGGGGAGCAGCCATGGTGTGATGTCACTTCGGGGAAACCCCAGAAGTGATATCACACCACTCTAGCAATCTCTGGAAACGGTATGGTTTTAACACAGAGTTTTCTGGCAATTCCTAGTGACATCACTTCTGGGGAAAGGAAAGGAAAGGCAAATCCTACAGGTTCACCATACGTCGGCTGCAACTTGATGGTACTTTTCTACCACCATCATCTGCTGAACTTGAAAGTTTGCACATGGATTTGTGTCACTGTAACTGGTCCTCATAAAGGTATTATGTGGTTTGGTTTTGATGACCTTCTACCAGTTGCTCTCTCAGCCTACTACCCTGGGGTGTTTCAAGGATTAAATGAAGAAGGGAAGAACTTCATCAAAAGCTCCAAGGAAAGGGAAGAATCACTCTCTCTCTCTCTCTCTCTCTCCCTATCTATCTCTCCCTCCCACGCACACACACAATTTAAAAGACAAGTAAATATTTGAAAATTAAAGAAAAGTTGAGCAAACTAGAAATTTCAGTGGCTTGGACTACAGTTCTTTGCCCCTCCTCATAGCTAGCATAAGCAGAATTTTGCAGAATTCTCTAAAAATGCCACTTCAAGTTTGCCCCCTTTTTTTTGCAGAAAATATGAATATGTGCTTGTGTGCACACACACACACACAACCCCCCCCCTTTTTTTTGCTGGTCAAATTTTAGCATTTCTTGGCTTTGAATGAGTTTTTTGAAAGTAAAGAATAGGTACTCCAGCAGAAACAATAGGTGATTTTCCTTGCTGATTTATTTTTGGGGTGGCTATGTAGATACAACTGGCATCACTGCTGCCATTCATATTCAGGGAATATGCATACTCATCCTATGGAAGTGAACGGACATCTCACTACAGCAATATCGGATTGCAGCCTCAAATGTGAGGCATGCAGAAGCAGTCCAGACCAGCCTTACAGCTTGAGCTGTTCTGCCTCAGCACTCATGGAGATGGACCATCGGTCCGTCAAGGTCAGCACTGCCTACTCAGACTGGCAACAGTTCTCCAGGGACTCAGAAAGAGGTCTTTCACGTCCTCTACCAGTCCTTTCAGCTGGAGATGCTGCAAGGGATTGAACCTGGGACCTTCTGCATGCCAAGCAGAGGCTCTTCCACTGAGCCACAGCCCCTCCCCTCCCCTTAAAAAGCTTCCCTCAAAAGCTGCGCTGTATTATCTAGGCAAATACCAATCTTGAGCTGAAAATGTTGGGCATCCATACTAAAGGACTGCACAGCACTTCCACACAGACTGTCTGCGGAAAGGGCATGGGGAAATGTTCCCGGCTCAGGCTACGGGAGCCAAGAGCCAGCTTTTTCATAGCCTGCTCATAAACAATGGGAGGTTTCTTCCATTTGCATTTTTTGCCCCTGCGACATCCAGACTGTTTGCAAATTGACAACATACTTCCTCCGTCAGGAACCAGAGGGAAAGTAACTGCACCATTTTGCTGCAAAAGGCCAACAGCGGGTTTAGGTTTTTAAAATTTCTTTTCAAGTCTAGATTTCAAATAAATACCACGTTGTTTTTATCTAACCACGAGAACAGAAGCGGGGGTCGCCTGAGTAGCCCAGCAACTGCCTCCTGATATTTGCACAAGTGTTGCGGTCCAAAGAAGGACCCCCTTCTCAGGTGCACCAGAGGCAGTTCTTAGAGAGTCACCTTGGGAGTTCTTCACTTTCACCTTCATGAATTGCTTTATTGCTTGAAAGGATTTCTTTGACATGCCTGACCTTGGTCTTTCCTTTGGGTACATAATAAATTCCAGAAGCTCGCAGGAGAAAATAACGTCTCTTCCAGGACTTCTTTCCATCTTCTTTCAAATAAAGAGCCCCTTCAAGTTCTGGCACGATGACAGATGTGCCACAGAAGCTTTCCTGTGGAGTAAGAATTGGGTTACAAAACAGGAGTACCCCCAACCAGCCACATTAAACAACAGGAGCACATTACACATTGGTTATGTCTTCTCCATGATACCATGCAAAAAACATGTCTCTGGAGATGATCAGATAATGAATATGAAGACAACTATAGATGTACATAAAGACAGTAGTCACTGATATCTTGACGCACACTTGCCATACTACACAACAGCCAGATGTATTCATCCTCAGGATCCAGGTCAAGGAAAAGCAGTTGTGAAGAAGGACTGGCCAGGCATAGCACTGATTGGCTAGCAACTATACCATGATGATTCCTCCCCATCCTTCCCCCTACTTCTCATGGCAGTTTTACAATATTTGAAAATGTTTGTGCTTTTAAAATAAAACGAGCCATCGAATGAATGCTGAAGTAGATAAAGGTACATATTTACATTTTAAAAGAGAAATAACACATATGAGACAGGGGGAAAAGGAACAAAGACTGATAACTGTTTAGAACTGATTATACGGTTGCCTTCAACAAATAAAAGAATAAAAGAAACAAAGTGTGCCCTGCTAAAAAATTTAAAAATCAACATTTTTTAAAAAAAAGTTATGTTTTGGCAAACGCGCCAGTTAACACATTCTAGAGAATGCATTTTTCAGGATATATTAACATATGGTTTTACCTTGTGGGCTCCCTTTCCCAAGACTGTTTCGCCTTATTGAGAAGATAGGAAAGATTTTCACAGTCTTGTCAATCTTTTCCAAATCTGCCCCTCCAAAGTTTTCATGATGACTCTTCCCAGGGCTCATTTCATAGCAGGAGCTCCTCTGCATATTAGGCCATACACCCCTAATGTAGCCAATCCTCCAAGTGCATAGAGAGCTCTCCTTACAGGGGCTACTGTAAGCTTTTGGAGGATTGGCTACATCAGGGGTGTATGGCCTAATATGCAGAGGAGCTCCTGCTATGAAATGAGCCCTGATTCTTCCTGCGTCTTTGTTTTGGCTAAGATGTGATGCTGGAAGTTCTGTGAATGGCACATCTAGCTTTTTTTTTTTTTTTTTAAACTTAAGCAGGCACAAGGAAGCCCGATTCTGATTGGGGCTGCTATAAAGAAATGGACATTTAAAGCCTTCCTTTCACTTCCCCGGCCTGAAACGGCACTGTAGATTACTTGCCCTAATTGGGGCAAACGGCACTGTAGATTACTTGCCCTAATTGGGGCGAACATATAGGTACTTGTACCAATGTTTTCCTAAGACAGCAATAACCAGATATGAAGAGCCATTTCAGGGTTGGAAGACAGCATGGGAGGGGAAGAGTTAACCCCCTTGCACCACAATCCCAGTCTGAAATGGGGTTCCATGGACATACTTAAAGAAAAACACAAGGAGCAACATTCATGGGACTCCCAGAAACATGTTAGATTTGATTCTAAGTTGCAGAACTTTGCTTGGTTCCATTAAAGAGCCAGTATGCACAGACTTCAAAACAACTGTCATCACAGAACTTCCTGGTTTTGTGCAGCAACAGATGAAGAACTGAAATGTTTCTACTGATTGACAAACATACATGGTGGTGGTGTGCATAGGGGCAGGGGTTAGCCTAGTTCTCAAACAAATGCATTATGGCTCATCCAAAAAAAAAAATTCAGTGTATCACACTTATTTATTTATTTATTTTTATTCAGGATAAATCCAAAACATGGCTTACCTCCAACAAAGCTTCTTTGCTTTTCTCATTCATTCCTTTGCTTTCATTTTTCCCTTTGTTTGCCATGTAGAAATTCTAATTAAAAACACAAGGAAAAGAGGGCGTGATGATTTTAAAACGATAGATCAACACGCCCCAAATATGAGAAGCAGATGTTAGGGGCAAGAAGCGCTTTCCAGACCTGATTCCAATAAACTGCATTATGCGACCCTTTTGTGCAATTGCGTTCTTGGAGGTCCATACATAGATGGCCCACTTAAACTCTACACCTAGCACGGTGATCATCTTTTCTCTAATAAGGTTGGCTGGACCTCTGGAACGGAGCCTAACAGCAAGGTCATTTATAACTTCAGGCTCTGATTCATCTACGAAGGTGGCAATGGAAGAATAACACAACATTCAACACTTGCTGGCATGGATACTTTGTACGACAAGACAGAGTGTTCAAGGTTCTCTCCTGTGCTCCTACCACATGCAAACCCCTTCATGGGACCATCCATTAATCAGATCACAACTAATTTTGGAACGTTTGGTTCAAATGAGTGACATTTCAAATGCTTAGGACAGTGCAAGCGAAGCATCAATGTGAAGCACTGACTTGGGTCAGGATTCTACCACATAGAAGCAGTTCTGAGAAATGGCTTTCAATCCCCCCCCTTTTTTCAATAAATGAACTCATTCATTTTTAAAAGCCCCAAATATAATGGGTTTCTTCATCTGAATTAACATTTTAAAGGAAGCTGGATTCATTCCTCCTGATTTCACTGGCACGTATGCTGGTTCATATGACCAAATCTGACTCTTGTTTTCCACCACAAAGGGGAATCTTACAGGTGTTCAGCATTGTTCAGAAGTCTGGCCAAACTATGTTCAGAAAATTGCAAACAGCTTGTGTTTGCGAGTTTTGCATACTGGATACATCTTGAACTCATAAAAATTGGAGTGATCCAGATATCTGCCCCTAGATGAAATTGGGCAAGAGTCAACTTATGGCAGAAAACAAAGGATGCCCATCTACAAAAACATTCCTAAACGTCAGCTGAATGTAGGAGGAAAAACAGGTACAAAGGATGGAATAAGAATATAGTTTCCTAGCTACATGCTTTGAAAGATGCATCACTTCCTTCTGTATCCTGAACATGATACACTTCAGAAGAATTCTACCAGGAAGGTGCATAAACAAGATTTTATTTACGGATTTTCGTGTCTCGCACAGTACATTTTTCTCTTGCTAGAATTTCATTATCCTTATCAATGTGTGTATTTTCATACTTCATTATTTAATTTTATGTTAATTATTTCCATTCTGTATATAACTGTCTATGGCCATTATACAGATAGGGATTCCAGCCTACGGGAGGGGGTGGTCTGGGGATCCATCAGAATTACCTCTCCAGACTACAGACATCAGTTCGCTTGGGGGAAATGGATGCTGTGGAGGGTGGACTGTATGGCCTTGTACCCCACTGAGGTCCCTGTCCTCCCCAGGCCCCATCCCCAAATTGCCAGGAGTTTCCCAACCTAGAGCTGGCCACCCTGCCCCCCCCCCCCCAATCCCCTGCTGGTGGCCAGGGGAGACCTGGCAACCCTATATACAGGTCAAAGATGATTAGTAAAATTTGGCGAGGAAATGCAAAAAGAAGACAAATCTGGGATTAAAAACACAGATACCGTTCCTATGGGCGCATACAATAAACACACACATTTGTATGAAGCTGCCTTATACTGAATCAGACCATCATTCCATCAAAGTCAGTACTGCCTGGCAGATGTTCTTCAGGACCTAGGCAGGATCTTCAGGACATCACCTACTACCTGATCCTTTTAATCCTTTTAATTGGAGATGCTGGGCATTGAACCTGGGGCCTTCTGCATGCCAAGCAGATGGTCTACTGGCTAAGCCATTGGGGGCTAAACTTGGGCTTTTTCATTGGGGGAAATTTTTTGTTGGTGTTGTTCAGTTGCACAGTCGAGTCTGACTCTCCGTGACCCCAAGGATCACACATCATGCCAGGCCCTCCAGGTCCTCCGCTGTCCTCCGGAGCCTGCTCAACTTCATGTTTATTGCACTGATAACACTGTCTAACCATCTCATCTTTTGCTGTCCCCTTCTTGTTTTACCTTCAGTCTTTCCCAGCATCAGGGTCTTCTCCCATCTCATTTGATGGCCACAGTATCTGAGCTTCAGCTTCAGTATCTGGCCTTCTAGGGAACAGTCAGGGTTGATTTCTTGCTCAGCCTTCCTTATGGTTCAACTCTCACACCCATACATTACTACTGGGAATTCCATCGCTTTGATCATACGGACTTTTGTTGGCAGGGTGATGTCTCTACTTTTTATCATGCTATCTAGGTTTGCCATCTCTTTCCTCCCAAGGAGCAGGCATCTTTTAATTTCATGGCTGCAGTCACCATCTGCTGTGATCCTGGATCCCAAGAACATGAATTCTGTCACTGCTTCCACGACTTCCCCTTCTATTTGCCAAGGAATGATGGGGCCAGATGCCATGATCTTAGTTTCTTTGATGCTGAGTTTCAAGCCAACTTTTGCGCTCTCCTCTTTCATTCACAGCAAGAGGCTCTTTAAATCCTCTTCACTTTCCGCCGTTAGAGTGGTATCATCTGCATATCTTAGGCTGTTGATGTTTTTCCCGACCATCTTAATTCCAGCTTGTGATTAATCCAGGCCAGCATTTCGCATGATGTACTCTGCACATAAATTAAATAAGCAGAGTGACAATATACATCCTTGTCATACACCTTTTCCTATGCTAAACCAATAATTTGTTCCATATCCAGTTCAAACTGTCACTTCTTGACCCTTATACAGGTTTCTCTCTCAGAAGACATGCGAAGTGGTCTGATACTCCCCATCTCTTTAAGGACCTGCCACAGTTTGTTGTGATCCACACAATAAACGCTTTAGCATAGTCAACGAAGCAGAAGTAGATGTTTTACTGGTACTCCCTTGCTTTCTTCATAATCTAGCGAATGTTGGCAATTGGATCTCTAGTTCCTCTACCTCTTCGAAACCCAGCTTGTACTTCTGGCTGTTCTCTATCCACATACTGCTGAAGCCTAGCTTGTAGGATCTTGAGCATGACCTTGCTAGCATGTGAAATGAGTGTAGTTGTGTGATAGTTTGAACATTCCTTGGCATTGCCCTTCTTTGGGAATGGAATGTAAACTGACCTTTTCCAATCCTGTGGCCACTGCTGCATTTTCCAAATTTGCTGGCATATTGAGTACAGCACTTTAACAGCATCATCTTTTAGGACTTTGAATAGCTCAGCTATACGTAAATGATGTATTAATTACACATCAGTAAAGCATTTAGGGCTCGATACTAGCTGTTTTTACTTGGGATTTCCAGTCATTATAGTGGGACCATCCAAGAATATTATTATCAGGCCTGTACCTGGGGGGGGGGCATTTGGGGACAATGCCCCCGCAGATAAGCAGACACAAAATTTAAAAAAATTAAAATGTAAGATGTCAGGGAAGCTTCAGTCTCATTTTCTTTTTTATGAGCTGAAAAATAAATAGGTTTTTAAAAATGCAAAATTAAATAAAATAGCAAAAATTAAAATGCAAAAGAGAGAGAGATGGAGATCCTCCCCCCCCCCCACCTACACAGAAAGGCAGCCTGTAATCGTGTCTCTCCAACTGAAATGACTAGAGGAGGACTAGAGGTTGCAGCAGAGCTGCTTCTGCTGCTGCTGCAAGAGGAGCAGCAGGCATGGCTGGGGCAACCCCCCCCCCCCCCGGATTTCCCCATGCCCCACCAACCAACATTTTCTGGTTACACCCCTGATTATTATGCCTTTACAACAGTCCCTGTTCGTTTCATTGGGGCTTGTACAGGAAACACATGCCAAGAGACCTGAATACCTCCTGCAAAAAGCACCAGAAGCTGTTTGCCTTTGCATGTTCATGTATGCGTGAACAAGCTCAGATCTTGTCCTACCATTGTCACTACTGCACAAACTCAAAACAGCTGCAGACAGCCTAAATAGGGGGGAAATGAACTTCCTCTGACTACAAGCAATTTACATTTGAGCATCTGGCATTTATTGAGAGGAAAAACAGACCACCCTGAGTGTATAGACTCAGTGCCACAGACTACATTTTGGTATTGACAAACAGAAAAGGAAATGGAGGACGTTTCTGGTTGTCAGTGGCATATGACTTTGCTTCTCCGACTCCTCTTAAGACAGATGTGTTTGCATCTCATTTACCAGGAGGTTATTTATTGCTGTTTACCCAATGCTCTTCCATCAATGAAGCTCAAAAATAACTTGGCATTCACCACCTTTTAATAAATAGCGCAGTCTGAAGGATGACACTGTATGTTGCACATGTATATTATACAGCTAGCACTGTAGGGTCCTCTACAGAGTAACAGCCCCAGTTAAGAAGTTTGCAAGCCTTAAAGAAGAAATCTCTCTGAGGTCAACGACTTCCAAAAGTCCAAAGGTCACTGTTAAAAGTAAAAATGATTCCTTTCTCACTATGCCCTCGGGAGAAATAGTGCCTGATGGACCAGTTAATTTATGCAATAACTGTCTGGCATTGCTTCACATTGTACTGTGTCAAAGCCCCAGGGAACCTGATTGTTTTTACGTGCAAAGGACAAACTGCTCTCTTTGTGAGGACAGGAATCCAGGTGACTTAACAGATTAATGGAGTCAGCTAGTGTTGTAATGCAGGCATAAGGGGTTTTTTAAATAAAAAAAAAATCATATTGACTTGCTCTACCTGTTATTTTATTCAATAAGTAGTAATAATTCACTTCCAGAGAAGATCACCATATCTTCTCCATTCCTTGCACTTAAATCCTTATTGATCTCTTACTTAAGTAAAGACACAGTTCTCAAAAAAGACATTCTACATTATGGGCATTATTTTACTGGAGTGCTTTCATTAATGAATGGCAGAACCGTGAGTGGCTCAGCTGCTGGCCATGAGATACATCCCTCTCTCTTTAGCTGTTGTCTTTTATTGTACAATGTGCAGGGAACAGAGATTAGGCTAGCCTGGAGAAAAGTTTTTGTGTTTCTTTTAAACCCAGAAAGTATCAGCGTTACTATTTTTCGATTAATTCTAACCTGAGCAACTGTGAAATGGTATGACTGGATACAATTATTTCCTCCAGGTCATCCTTCATTCACCAGTGCTCAGGAAGGCTGTTGTGCAATGAATGAAACAGCTGTGAAATAATTAGCTATATTTTCATTGTTGAGTGGCTGCACCTGGCACTTCCTTATTCCCTGCATAATATCCAGCTAGTTAACTAGCAGAGGGCCTGGATTCTCTGGCCCATGAAAACAAGTCTCCATTAAAAATACTGGCGGGGGGGGGGGGGAGGGAATCATTATACACAGCATACACCCTCCAGAATTGTAGCTAGGCATAGAACACAAACTAACCTAGGATGGATTATTTGGTTTTCTCAAAGCTTCCAGGAATCCAGGGTTTGCAGCCTCTCTGTAAAGCCCTATGCACACCTCAGTCCTAAAAGAAACACCACACATAAGCAGTGTTCCCTCTAAGCTGAGTTAGTGTGAGCTAGCTCACAGTTTTTTAGCCTCCAGTTTACACATTTTTGTCTTAGCTCAGGAAGGATGGCTCCAGAGCAAACTAATTCATGCAGTAGCCGAATCGCTCACTCACAACTTGAATGTCAGTAGCTCACAAAGTAGAATGTTTCCTCAGAAGACTCCATAGCTTAGAGGGAGCATTGCACATTTCCAAAAACCACTACAGCAATATCTAGTGAGAGCCAGCGTCGTGTAGTAGTTAAGAGCAGCGGGCTCTAATCTGGAGAACTGGGTTTGATTTCCCACTTCTCAGCATGAAGCCAGCCGGGTGACCTTGGGCCAGTCAGAGTGGGGAGAGGAAGGGAAAGGCGATTGTGAGCTGCTTTCATGGTAAAGAAAAGCGGGGAATAAAAAACCAACGCTTCTTCTAGTGTAATGTGAGGCAATTATTCTGTCGGGTGGGGCCAGCTGCGTGATATATCTCTTGTCCTGGCAAACACCGACCCACTTTCTGCTGCAGTCACATTAACAGGGAATTCCCTTTTATGCTTTACAGATAGAGTGAGAATTAGTAAAGGTTCTTGCTCTTAGTCATGGACTTGTGACCCCTCCATTTCATTGAATCACTACAGCAAGTTCCATGGAACATAATCTGTCAATGCGGCTTTCCTGAAAGAACAAACTATATAACCAGTGGACAGATGGAGTGAAAGACATGCTCCCATGCACCAGAGGTGAGCAAAGGACAAAAGCTTTGTTTTGCAGGAGGTTTTTTTAAAAAAAGAACAAGCTTAATCAAGTTTCAAATGTACTTCCATGGCGCACTTGATTTACTAAATAAATTGCATCTTGCAATAAAACATAAAGCTCAATTTATGTTAGGAGAAATTCGCAAAAGCCAGTTAGCATATCTCCTAGATAAGTGACCAGCTATAGATCTGGAAGGCTTGGCTTCACATTCCATCTCTATTATTAGCTCACTTTGGTGGCACAATAAGCCAAATCATTATGTTTCCGCTCCCCATCTATAAAATGGGATTAACAGTGAACTGCCTCGTAAGGGGACTGAAAGGGGAAACCACAATACAGGTCCATCAGTACCTTGTACATCAAAAGTACTACTCAAGTATTATTATTATTATTATTATCATTATTATTATTTCTTGTAGGCTACCATGCCATCAAATTATGACAACTGTGTCATATCTTTTCTTTGGCAACTAATCTACCAAACTTGACAACTAATGCTAACAATTTCCTACATTTATTTTAGGAACAGAAAATCATGCTATAGTCAGGGTAAGCATTTCCACTACCACCTAGCTAGGCTGATGTCTATGGGGGCAGTGCTTTTGCTGTGGCAACAACAGTTTCCTTTTCCAGGTCTGCTCTTCCTGCTTCTCATGAAGACCAGGAAGTAAAAAGCAAAGCGTCCATGCAGGTTGGAAGCCCAGGGAAATGCCTTCTTCGCTAGGAGGTAGATGCACATTTCAAGCTTGATGCACACAGAAGTAAAAGGAGCAAACAGCTCACTCGGCAAGAGCTGTTAAAGCAAGCACGGGCATTGTGTAAGATAAGTTTTTGGTCAATGACCAAAACATAAACCAATTACGTTTTGTTACATGGGTAAAAGATGTCACATTAAAACAGGAACAGAATTTTAAGACTGGTTATAAAAAACACAATAAAAACCATAATGGTTAAAATTAATAAAACTTGATCTTAATTCTCCTCTTTTTGAGCTACTATAGAATTCTTAGGGCAAGCCATCTGAACCTAGCCACCCGATAGGTAACTTCTGCTCGGCTATCCAATAGCAAATTTCTTAAAATGCGGATTCTTTGCCTGCGAGAGAGTGGGAGTGTCTTAGGAAAAGGAAGAGACTCGCGGATGTTATTATACGCTTTACAGTCAAAAATTACATGTTCTACAGACTCAATGTCATCCGCACAACAGGTACATATCCTTTCTTCATAAGGAGTCTTGTTAAATTTTCCTCCTAGGACTGCATTGTGAAAGAGAAGGATTTCCCTCCGTTCAAAAATGCCCATTTTTCAAAGATTTAAATCTGCATCTCATCCATTCAACCACTGAGCTTAGATGGACAGCTACAATTAGGAGGGTACAAATGCAAGGACAACAGAGAATTTGAGCATTGCTAGTAGTCTTACTACTAGGCAAAACAAAGAGCATGCTGCTGTGGGTTAGAATTGGGGAGTAAGCTCGATCAAATACCAGAGATTAAGGATAAACTATTCAAGTAACCATGAGTGGAATGCTAAATACCTAAAGGTGTCGGATTGGTGGCTGCACGCTACGTTGCCCGTGTGCTCTTGTCCTAATGGTTTTTCAGAACCTTTCTTTCTCATTTGCCTTCTTTGCTCAGAGGCCAGCCACAGATAATAAAACACCGCAGCAATTCTGTCCTTTGTACCAAAGATCACAGCAGGCACCATCATCCACACGTGGAAGGAGGGAAAACACATTTGTTGCTCTCGTGTCTGAATAGTCATGCACATGTGCTTCCAAGAAGAATCTGGATGCCCAGCCACATCACATTGCTCATCCAAACCAGACACATGCATTTTTTGATGCCAAAGGAATGCACAGCACATCCAGAAATTAGTTTTATATATTAGCTGCACATGACTCTGTCTGGAAGGGCGAAACAGTTACAGGCACTGATAATGGTCTCCGGAGAGGCGGCATAAAAATTTTCCGAATAAATAAATAAAGCAGTCACATTAATGTACTGAAAGTTCATTCCAACTGAACTTGAGGAAATCTCCAAAGGACAGCTTTGTTAGTGTTGAAATGCACTGTCCTCAAAATCTTCGTGTGAAAAACAGGTGACATTACCAAAGCAAGTACCTTTTTTTGTTCAAAATTCAGAAGTTGCTCTGCAAGCAGATTCTGGGGAATCAAACTGCAATTTGCTCTAGTTAGGAAAACACAACTATCTCCTTCTCCACCCCTCTGCATGCAGCTATCCTTTGCAGCCGTGAAAGAGACACAGGCACGAGCCAACAAGTACTATACATCACGTGCTTTGCTCCCACTGAATCTGGATGAAGACAAGACAATCCAGAGGAGAGCTGTCTGCAACGTGTCCACTTATTGCTTCTAAAAGTACCTCTACTGCAGTGTAAACAGCCACCCTGTTGGTCCTGAATGTATCAGGAACCTAAACGTGTCAAGTCAGGGCAGGGTGCTACATCTCCCTGCTATGCCCTGAATGGGTGACAAGTTTAACCCACTTGGTTACCAAAAAACTGCAATCCAATAAACATACAGAATCTAGACCATTCCTTCGTACACGGTAGATGTTAAAATGTACGTCGCTTCTGAGCTGCAGGGCCCTCTCGATAAACCATGTACATTCTCTCTGATGTGAAGGGGCAGAGTTGAAGCTTCCTGGCAAACAGGCTCTCTATGATGTTAATCTTCATGAACCGAGCCACAAAACAAATAAACTATGCAACAGTCCAGTAGCACCTAAAAGACTAACAAAATTAGTGGCAAGGTCTGAGCTTCCATGAGAAGAAAAAGAAGAGTTGCCCTTCACTTGGAGTCTCAGAGTGGCTTAGAATCTCCTTCCCTTCCTCTACCCACAACAGACACCCTGTGAGGTAGGTGGGGCTGAGAGAACTCTGAGAGAACTGCTCTTGAGAGAACAGCCCGGAGAGAACTGTGACTGACCCAAGTTCACCTAGCTGAACTTGGTTCTCCAGATTAGAATCTGCCACTCTTAACCACTACACCAAACTTCTTCAGATACAGCATGGACTGATTTATTATTCTCTCCCCCAACCTGTTGTCAAGGTACATATGAAAGATACCTGAAGAAGTATATCTGAAGAAGTGTATCTGCTATATCTGAAGAAGTGAGCAATGACTCATAATAGCTCATACCTTGCCACTAATTCTGTTAGTCTTTAAGCTTTAACCCTCTCTCTACCTTTATGTAATGGTTGAGGAAGTTCTGTTTCACTGTATCTGAAGAAGTGTGCTTGCAAATGAAAGCTTATACCTTGAATAAAACTTCCTTGGTCTTCAAGGTGCCACTGGTGGGCCACCGGACTCAAACTTTGTTCTAAATAAAATATGGTTATTGTTGCATGAAGAAAGCCACATGAATATAAACAGTTTTGCTATATCTTATTACTTTACCTGAGGATTTTTAAACACAGCGTATTTTTCACTTTTGTCCAGAAATAGAATCTTGTTTTCACTGTCCCGAGTCCAGTCCGATAAGATCTCAATTACATTTTCATGATCTTCAAAAAATCTTTCTAGAAAAACCAAAAACAGTGATACTGCTTTATTCGCACACAAACATATTCCTGATCTTCAAATGCAGAGCATATTCCTGATCTTCAAATGCAGTAAACAGTCAATTACTGGCCAAGATGTGTTCCATGGAAGAGCCTAACACAAGTCTAGGTGCCAGAACATTAAGGCCCTTCAAAAGAAGCTTTTCAAAAATAGAGATTTCCCAGATTTTTTAGTTTATAATGGAATTCCCGTTTTCATTTACTTTTCTTTTTCTCCCATTCTGTGTTGCACACACGCATGCACAGAAACACACACACACAAAGCCCTTAGTAGGCTGGTGGTTCGAGACTAGGAGACTGAAACTGATGTAATACGGGGGGGGGGGGGGAATGTCACCTGATGTAACACCATCAAGTTGCCAACATAAAACTGCTAAAATATAACATCAGAACTAGAGACTCCAGGATGCTGGGCAGCTCACCAATTTGTAGCTCTGTGTATATTTCATAAAGGCACCAGTCCACGCTGCAGTCACAGTGGGTTTTTTCAAAGAGATTATCCAAGACGTCACGCGCCGTTTGCCGTTCATCCACCATCAGTGACTTTGTGCTGTTATCTTTCATGTGCACCTTGACAACAAGCTGGGGGAGTGAATAATAGATCGGTTCATTCATTTCAGTGTTGACTGAAAGGCTACAGTGGTCAAGAATCTGTCTGGGCTGATAAGAGATCAGGACATAAGGGTGTTATTGATTCAAATGCATCAAGCGCCCATGATTGGACTGGGAAAATAATATATCCTGGGAGCATTACCAAATCAGCACCCCACCACCCCTTTCTTTCTGTTTCTAAGAGCTAATTTATGCTTTGGGTTATTGGAGAAAAAATGGTGAGACGTCCCGTAAAGATACTGTCTGTATACTCTCTCTCGCTGATAAATTATTGAACCTGCACAGAAATAGGGCTGCCATTCCATTTTTTAAAAATCCAGCCTCTGTACCTGTTCCTTTAACCAGTGCTTGATCTGCAAATGGAAGTAGGTTCTAATGCTTACTGGCATGAATCACTTCACCTTCTGACTGCTGCTGATGAAGAAGCCATTTTACTGGTCCACTGACAATATGCCATAGCAGTCAAATAAAAAGTGAATTCCACAGATTCTGCTGCCTTCCCTGTTCTTCTCACCCACTGGATGTTTTATCCTCTCAAAGGGTTGGATCCAGCCAGGATTTTCACACAATCTTGCCCAATTCCCCTCCTTACTACAGTTCTGTCCCCACATGGCTTTTGCTCATGATGGTCTTATGATTCCCCAGCACACCCTTATGATCCTCAGCACACCTCCCCCATTTACAGCAGCTGAAAAGTTGGTTGGATCCAACCGTTAGAGACGATGTAAAATTTTACTGTGATTCAAAATCTGATATCAGTTTACTCTTAAATCTGATATCAGTTTACTCTTGGAGAGCCAGTTTGGTGTAGTGGTTAAGTGCACGGACTCTAATCTGGGAGAACCGGGTTTGATTCCCCACTCCTCCACTTGCACCTGGCTGGATGACCTTGGGCAAGCCATAGCTCTGTACCAGCTGTTCCCTCAAGGACAGCTTGGGAAAAAGCTCTCTCAGTCCCACCTACCTCACAGGGTGTCTGTTGTGGGGAGGGGAAGGGAAAAGGAGTTTGTAAGCCGCTCTGAGACTCCCTTGGGGAGTGGAGGTTGGGGTATAAATCCAATCTCCTCTTCTTCTTCTTCTTCTTCTTAAAAGTGCAGCATTTTAAGTTATGAGGGTGTTTTTCAAAAGACTAACTTTAAATTTTTTGCTGAGGGATTTCAAGGCAACAGTGTCCAGAATCAGATGCCAGGGGTTAGACTGAACTACTTCCTTCTATTTGTTCTATTTACAAAATTTATACTCTGTTTTTCTGCTATCATCAGGGCCACCAAGGCAGTTAACAGATTAAAAACTTATGTAATAAAAACACGTCTTTAAAACTGCTAAAACCAAACAATAGTGCATC
Source organism: Lepidodactylus listeri (assembly GCA_029233225.1). Taxonomy (NCBI): domain Eukaryota; kingdom Metazoa; phylum Chordata; class Lepidosauria; order Squamata; family Gekkonidae; genus Lepidodactylus; species Lepidodactylus listeri. The sequence continues at coordinate 26,144,071 of JARCFY010000012.1, forward strand.
ATTAAAACAATTAAAACCAAAGCTGAAATATGCATACACAAACATAAAAGCAACCATTAAACTATAGGACAGAAAGGAGAGATCACTGAAGGAACAAAAAAGCGTTCACCCACTGGTGGGAAACAACTACAGAAGGGAACAGGTAAGTCTCTCTCTGGTGAGAGAGTTCCAGAGTTGCAAGCAGTTTTCCTCTCATGGAAGATTCCTCACTTGGTAGAAGGGAGCCACTGGATAGAGCCCATGAGCAACATAATTTACATTTACTGTGTTTACCTTCACTACAACCCGGTGAAACTGGTCCCCAATTATTACTTGCTTTCAGTATTAGATAGATATACAGTGCCATTCTGGACAGAATTACACCCTTCTAACTCCATTTAGGATTACCCTGTAATTGTATCCAACCAACAAGAAAGAAGAAACTATGTTCAACTAATTACAAACAGAAATGGACAGAAAGATACAAGAAACAGCCAAATTATCCAAGAACTGGGATGGAGGGAAAAAAAAACATGGTTCCAGGTCAGGAAAACTCTGCTACTGTCCCACCGACATCTAATTTCAAACTGTCTGCACAAACAGCTTTGGCAATACAGACAGAACACTTCTGGACGAAATCAGGAAGGAACAAGCTTTTATTTTGCCTTGTTGACAAGTAAGACGGTTTAAGAACTTAAAATGTATACTTTCATTTCCTTTCTTTGGCAATAGTGCAGAATATTAAGAAAATACATTGGATATCAGTAATCTACAGCATGCTTTTAAAAAAGGGGAAGTAATTATCTAGCCACAGTTGTTCAACAGCCTGGAAATATAGTTGCAATGTTTTACATCTTTTATGGTATATTAAACCCATAGCATTAACAACAACCTTCTCTCCCTTCTAATTTTTTAGATCTAAAGATCGTGTACGCATGTCTTTTTCCAACATAATTTTTTACTTTTCTTAAATATAACAGTACATTGTTGCAGCACAGGCAATAGGTTCTTAAACAGTAAAAACATTATTTTAAACTCACAATTGCCCCCACCTTATGACATGCTGCGGAGGTGTGAAGCAAATGCCATGCAGAGACCCAGTCTGTTCTCCCACCCCATCTTTCACCCTTACTTTTGGGGCTCAGTAGTGAAAAAACACTCAAGATGCTGCACCTGACTGACACTGGGAACAGCTGTGTGATCAAAGAGTCATGTGCCTGGAAGGTTAGTGTGCATTAGTCCTGGGAGTTTATTATATTCAGTGCTGTTTTGTGTCTACCAAAACTGAAGAAAAGTTGAGGTGTACATTGAATAAATTAATAAAAGTATCCATATTGATTAAAAAAATCTACTTGTCAGCAATGCTTAAAATAAAGCACTGGTTTCTGCAAGTCATAGAGGAGGCAACTATTCCCATTTTTCAAGAGGAAAAGGCAAGCAGGAGACCTATGAGGATTCATGGGGAGCATCTAATTTTCCCTGCAACCCTTCCTTGCACCATATCCTCTCTCTGCTTCCATTCCTTCACACCTATCTGTATCGGTCTGTCCAGCTTTCCTTCCTTCCCTCCCACTGGCAGCCTCTCCCCTTTTTCCCTCCCACCCGCCTAACTTCTTCTGTTCTACCCTCTTCACCTTCTCTTTCTCTCCTCTTCCATGCTTTCTTTTCTCTTCTTAATTTTACCTTTTTCACTCTCTCCCTCCCACCTTTGACTGAAAGAAAGCAATGCCTGGAAGGCTTAGCAATCCTGTTGTGGTTGCCTAGCAAACCCCCCCCACCACTGAGATATCAGAAAATAACAACAACAACAACAATGATGTATTTAATGTATACCCTGCCCTATCCCATGAATGGGCTCAGGGAGGCTTGCAACATAAAATCCATAAAACAATAAAACCAATGAAACAGTAGATGGCATGATAAACGATAACAACAAACCCCATGTCTTGTATCAGGTGAATATAGGTATATCTATATAGTTATATCTATACATCTCATAAGATCTCAGTGGGCTTTTTTCTCTTAGAGCTACAGACACTGGGTTTTTACCCCCCACCCAATGTATATTTTTAGACTTCAGATTTTTCTACAAACCTGGAGCTTCCCTCACATTCATAGAACAATATCCCCCGTCTGTCCCTAGCTGCATTGTGTGGATTTTTTCATTCACACCCAAGGGATCAGTTCAGAATTGGATATAATGACTTCCTTAAGATCGAAGCTGCAGGACTGGGCTGCCCACACAAAATAGTCACTCTTTACAGAAGATCAAACTTGCAAAGAAACAAAGTAAGGTGTATTGGGTGTTATAAATAAAGTTTAATCAACTATTTAGAGGACTTCATTTGGGGGGAGAAATGAAGTGAAAACCAGACATTCCTTACTGACAGATGTAAGACATATTTTCATAACTGATCTAGCTGGTAGCATGACAGAAAAGAGCAACCCACTTGGAAACAGGAAGTGGGTTTGCCTCCCACCTTTAGGAGACAAGAATGCAGAAGACAGTTCTTCCTCTTTTTTAATGCTCATTCTGATGCAATTTATTGATAAATTATGAGACTGGGTGGATGGGTGAACTCAGAACTTCTCTTGCCTTAACTCCTCCTGCCTTCTATTCCCCTCCCCCTCAGCTCTAGTTTCAGTTCATTTGTCCGTGACCATGGCGGGCTCAGAAACACAGACAATGAGTCAAGCGGCATCTAATTTGCACTGAATGTCAGGGCTTTTCTGAGAGAAGTTCTGAGGTAAATCAAGTAGCCTTGTACTTGAACAAAAACATTTTATGCCCGGCCCTTTGCTTAACTCTTGTCAGCACACAGGAGTTCAACAATTAAAAGGTTTGACCTAATCTTTCTAAAAGACATCAAGAAAATAGTGGTTTCTATATTGCTTAGGTGGGTGTATGTGTTTGGGCTTTTAATCACCATAGGCATGTGCAGTGCAAATTTTCTTAAAAGTAGAGGGAGAAACAACTGCCTAAAATATGAACGATGGGGTTTTCCCTCGGAAAGAACAATAAAAAACTTGATGGTCAGACTAGGCATTACTTTTGGGAGGGGGTGAGTTAGGGAAGGAGGGGCTGCTCTCCCCCCCCCCCCCCCCCGCTGTTTTCCAAAGCTGCAACACACACACACTGCAGGGAGTTATTTACATAACTGGAGCAGCCCTTGAGGTATCCTGAGCATGTGACACGCCAAATGGATGTAAGTATCTCTTTAATGGGGGCCATTTCAACTTCTGAAAAAGGCATGTGGGAGAGGCAGGAACCTCTTCCCCCCCACCCCCATACCATAGATCCAAGCCAAAAAGGACTCCCTGATGATCTTTAAAATGACATTCCCTGGAGTTGCTGTTTGACTGAAGGAAACATGAATTTGGTCAGGGAAACCTACACACATCTCACCAAAAAAACCATAACTTTGAGTTTGGCACTGAATTGGAAGAGTTGGAAGATAAGCTCAGTTTCTCCTGAACAAATGGCTGAAGCATTACTACCACCTTACACAGCTACAATGGACTGATTTGGTCATCAGCTTCTTTTCAGAAAGTATTTGTTATTTGGATATGCTGTTTCACTGTTTGTAATCCTTCCTTCTTTAAAAAAGAGTTCAATCTCAACTATTAGAAAATGACTGCATTTAATGTTTAAGTATCGGAATCCAGTATTTCACAAAATAATACCTTTTTAACCTTGGCTTCCTTCAGTTTTTCTAATGCAAGTCTAATCTTGTCTGCTTTTGCTTGTGCCTCTTGTTCTTCCTGCAATAAAGAATAACGTTTTAAATCCCTTATTAAAAATGTAACTTAGCAACAAGACCCTTGTGACAGACAGTAAATGGTTAATACTGTTAAACAACCTTTATTGGCATAACAACCGTATTATAATGGTTAATGCTGTAACCTGACCTGAGAAACCTGAGTGACAGAGAATTCAAATTGAATTATTCAGTTGAGAGAGTCAGTTAGGAGTGGCAGTTGAGAGCTGACAGTTGACTGGGAAGGAGGGCTAAGGGAGTGAGAGGGTAAGAAGGATCCTCATTCAAATCTGAGGGAAATAATTCTAGCAAAGGGGAGTGCTCCCTATCCAGTTCTAAAAGAAGAGGGTGATCCTTGGCCTGTGGATAAGGAAGGAAATTGGAATTTGTTTGAACAATCTTTGCATTTGTTTGCATATGAAACCCCCTCTATGGAAGCTTTGTTGTCACTGTGAATGCTTTTACACTTACATAACATTCACAGTGCAGAATCATTGCTTTGTGGATGCAATCATTCCCATACTTACATGCCACTTGCTTGAAAGCTTCTCTTCCCCATTTGCTTAGAAACCCACTCTCTGTGATTTTCATGGCATCCTCTTGCACCGCTGAAGAAGCAAGCTACTCTGCAGCTTAAGTTTTAAGACCCACATTGAAAAATTGCTTACTCCTTCAGCTAGAAACTCGCCCCCTCCATTATACACTTCAGTAACACTTGATTGTGCACCAGGGGCCTCTGGAGACCTCAGCTTAAGAACACATCGCATTCTCTCAACACAAAGAGCTTGATCCTACAGTTTCTACACAAGAGGAACTTTCTGGCTAGCTGGATTATATCTGCATTGTTAAGTGTGGGTTTCACTTAAAAAAAAAGGCTTACAAGAAATTAATCCTGACAACACCACACCAGAATCCTTTATTCGGCTTTTCTAGATGAGGGGTTGGATCCAGTGGAAGGATTAACAGTACAAGTTGATGGAGTGTCTCTTTCCTTGCCTTCCCTAAGCAACTTCTCTCAGAGGATCAGCAGATCAGCAAAATACGCAACAGGACAGGGCGATGCAGCACCAAAGGGGAATCAAGTAAAAACTGCTTCCCTCTCTTCCATCTGAGACTTGCATCAGCAGAGAAGGAAGTAAGGTAATTTTATCTTCTTTCACTCCTCAGGGGATTACTGGGGCAAATGGCAGGGTGCTGGAGAAGGCAGGAAAAGATCTCCTCAGCTGATGGCTTCTGTTGAACTCTTCCACTGGATCCAACCCAATTTGTTTTGTTACTGAGCAAATATCCTCAGAACCATTCATACCAAGAGCTTCGGCAGAAGTTTGATTAGTTTCTTCTGAGGTGTCTCACCTGTGTGAGTGCTTTATCAGGAAGTGGTGGCTGTCGTGGTGGCAGTGGAGGGTCAACAACTAGGTCTGCAGGGGGAGGCGGCAAGTCATTCTCAACAGTGACATACAACTGAGAGTTGTGACTGGCAGAGGCATTTAGTACAGGCTGAGTCCCAGCAGCTTGCTGATAGTGAGAAGCATCCTTCTGTTCTTGGGAAGTGGTCTTCTTTTCTACTTCACTGATGTCTGCTACAAGATCAGCCATTAAAGCATCCAAATCAGTGTCTTCCAGCGTATTTAAGGATTCTGTTAAGAAAAAATCCAGATTCATGAGAGATTATTTCAGAGTCTAAGGGCCTTCAACACACTAACATTATTAGGGAGTCCTCCACAGACTTTCCCCAAGCTTTCTGCTTGGAAGAACTTGAGTGCTTGTGGGGGGGGGGGGGGGAGGAGCGACAGTGGGAGGGTTTCTAGTGTCCTGGCCCCACTGCTGGACCTCCTGAGGGCACCTGGTGTTTTTGGCCACTGTGTGACAAAGTGTTGGACTGGATGGGCCACTGGCCTGATCCAACATTGGCTTCTCTTACATTCTTATGTTATTTTGTTAACTGGCTTCTAAGCCAAGAACATAGGTGTCAAAGATAACCTTTTTCATACCGCATTTCAGCATAACATTAGACAATATTATAAAAATGCACCTATGCCAGATCAGATCATGATCTGCACAGAACAAAAATAAAATATTGTAATAACTGAGTACAATATTAAACAGGGCAACTTTTACAACCGTGTTTTCATTTAAGTCTTGAGGATTCATTTCTTTCAAGACAAGGCCCAAATATTTACTGGTTATAGTAATATAAGCACTTACCATTTAAATCCTTAAAACCAACTGCAAAATTAAATTCATTGTTAGATGTTTTGGAAGATGGAGGTGGGCCAATGTCAACTTCTAAACTCTGAAAGAGAAGGGGGTGGGGAGAGCACTTCAGTCTGTATTCAGAGGTCACAATAAGCAGTGGTTTATTCAACCCATAGTCCATTGCTGAAAAATTAAGTACATGCAATTCAGATTTTTTAAAGTTCTGCTGTGAAAGGCCTGGCTCAAGTAAAATTAAACGAAAATAGGAAAGTATTCTTTTCAGGAATTCCTCTTCCCAAGGATCTCTGTAAGCCACTAAAGCAGGGCTTTGCATAACTCATGATCATTCAGGAAGTATAAACAGATATATACCATATTTTTCGCTCCATAAGACACACCTGATCATAAGACGCACCTTGTTTTTAGAGGAGGAAAACAGGAAAAAATGAAACAGAAAGAAAGAAAGAGAGAGAGGGAGAGAGAGATAAAGGAAGGAAGGAGGAGGAGAGAGAGAGAGAAAGAGGAAGGAAGAAAGAAAGGTGGGGACAGAGAGAGAGACAGAAAGACAGACAGAAAAAAGGAAAGGAAGGAAGGAAGAAAGATAGAGAAAGGAAAGAAGAGAGACGTCGGCATGCCATGCAAAGCCAGGCCTTTCTGTGCAAAGTAGCCACGGAACTTAATCTGTGGGTGGGGCTTTCTGCTGCTGGCTGTCTTAAAGGGGAAAAGCACTTAAAGGGAAAGAGTACTTAGCCTGGTGGGGTTTTTCCTGCCGTTTCCCTTTTAAGTCTTAACAGCTCAGGCCCAGCAGGGAGGGGCGGGGAAGGCTGGGATGCCAGCCTGAATGGCGTTCCCCTGCGTTCCTGCTGAAGAAAGAGCCCTGTTACAGGTAAAAAAGCTCCATATTCGCTCCATAAGACGCACACACTTCCCCCCCACCCACTTTTTTGGGGAGGAAAAGTGCGTCTTATGGAGCGAAAAATACGGTATGTGAAGAGAAATACTCCCTCTAAGCTGTGGAGTCTTGTGAGCAAAAATTCTACTTTGTGACCTACTGGCATTAAAGTTGGGAGTGAGCGATTTGGCTACTGCATCAGTTAGTTTGCTCTGGAGCCATCTTTCCTAAGCTAAGACAAAAATGTGTGAGCTAGAGGCTAAAAAACTGTGAGCTAGCTCACACTAACTCAGCTTAGTGGGGACACTGGTGAAGAGCAGAGTGGGTGCAGCAGAGCAGCTAAGGGACCCCGGTATGAATTATGAAGTCTTCAGTGTGAATCTTGCTTTTTCCAAGGCCTCACTAGGTGGCCTGTCTCTCAGCCTCCCATATACAACTCAAGGGGATAATAATACTGACTTTCTTAACAAGCATCTTGTAAGGATTACAACACAGAGCATACAAAGCATTTTGAACATCCAAAAAGCACCACACAAACGCTAAAAATACTAATACTAGCTAAAAATACTAGCTGCAGTTTCTCAAGCCTTTTGTAAGATTAAAACAAACATCTCGTGAGTGATGAGAGGAGGTAACAAAAGAAGACAAATGAAGCCAGATCATCTAAGAAATCGAGAGAAAGCTGGCCTGCGACCAAGGGGAAAGCTGCTCTGGACAGTTCATAGTACGGAAGTCACTTGGGAGTCAGCAGTAGCTTCTGTCATGAACAGGGGTCCTTTAGTAGAAAAAGAGGTGCAGGAGCTCATTAGCATAACTCATTAGCATATGCCACATCCCCTGACATCACCAGAAGTGTGTCAGAAAGGGAATGTCAGTTTCAGCCCCATTATACCCTATGGGCCATTGAAATCAATGGCAAAAACTCATAGGGTATATGAGGGGCTGGAGGAAAGGGGGTTTGAGGGAGAGGCTCCAAACTTGCAGGGTAGCTGCTGGGGCCTCTCCTTGAAATACCCATCAAGTTTCAAGAAGATTGGACCATGGGGTCCAATTCTATGGGCCATAGCAAGCAGTAAAGAAAGAAAACCTTACCTGTGTCAGCAAATCCATTTCTCCCAATAAATTGCTGAACATTTGGTCTATATCCTCGCATGCTTGCTCCATCTGAAAAATAGAACAGATAAGAATATCACAAACCTGTTTGCACTATGAACAAAAATGCCCTCCAGTTTGATTCTTCTAACTACCTGTACCTTTCTCTCTCTTGGTATTGGGAAAAAAAATCATTTAATTTTTAAAGTGTTTAGAGAGATGAGTGGTCTCCTCTAGAGTGGCTCTGTGATCACCTGCACAGGTTCTTTTAAAGAGAGAGTCTCAGATTATGGTCAGAGTATGGTTTGCCAGGGAAAATAAACACTAGGTAAAGGTAAAGGTTTCCCTTCCCAGTCGAATATGACTCCAGGGATGTGGTGCTCATCTCCGTTTCCAAGCCGAAGAGCCAGCGCTGTCCAAAGACATTTCCGTGGTCATGTGGATGGCATGACTAGATGCCGAGGTGCATGGAACACTGTTACCTTCCCACCGAAGCAGTACTTATTTATCTACTTGCAATGTCTTGCTTTCGAACTGCTAGGTTGGCAGGAGCTGGGGCAAGACGGGAGCTCACTCCGTCATGCAGCACTCGGGTCTCGAACTTCTGAACTACTGACCTTCTGGTCTGCAGTTCAGTGTCTTAACCATTTGAGCCACCGCAGACCCCTACTGTATTTCAAATCTTCCTCTTTGCTCTTGCATGATATACAGAGGATCCTGTACTGCTGCAATCATTTACCTCCTGGATTGTTCTGTTTAAAAAGGAAAAATTAGGTGGTAAATGATTACAACAGCAGAAAAGGAAAACTTACAAGTTGAATTATTGCCATAATGCAATAAGCCAGTGAGGTATGGACCTCCCCATCTGTTCGTCTTAAAAGAAATGCAATTTATTGGAGGACATGAAAAATCAACGGGTAGAGAACATTTACCACAACTTTTCACACACACACAAAAAGATTTAAGTGACTTAAATCATGGCTACTGATTATTGCCCTATTCAATGAAACAAAGGAAAAGCAACAGCATGGTCACATTTATCACAATCTACCTGAGTAAGAATGGGCTGGCAGAGGTGGGAAAGGAGTTGGAATCAGAAGAGCCAATTTTCTAGGTAAATCATCAGCAATTGACAGAAGCAGACCAACTGGCCATTAGCCTGATTTCAACAGCATCCCATTTCTGATAACACTGACAGTGTAATCCTAGACAGAGCTACACCATGATAAGCCCACTAAAGTCAATGGGCTTAGACAGGCGTAACTATATGCAGGATCACACTGTGAGTCACTTGAAGTAAAATCAAACCACGCTTACAATTCAACAATAGAGTCATTTTGTAGAATATTCCCTAGTGCTATGGTGGGAGGGGGAAAACATACTTGGAAGTTTTAAATGTCTATTACACACTTTAATGTGCTACTTTAATATAATATTAACAAGACTTTATGGTCCTTTGAGCAAAGCAGCTTTTATAATAATGGCCAGTGGTGCTGAAGGTAGATGTGGGCCCTGTATGATAGAAGAACATTTAATGGGCTGAAAATGCTTCTCCCCCCTGATTTGAGCAGGGTTAAAACTCCAGTACCACTTACAAGAAATGGGAGCGAAGATTATGGGTCCTCTGCTCTGAAGCCACCCAATGCACACTGCTATGTTCTTATTAACATAGCAAGGATGGAAAAGGAGGCCTTGAATGGCAATCGGGCTTTGCTTTCAGCATGAAGCTACCTGTGCAGTTTCCAAGCAAGTAATTTGAATTAAGAATGCTCTCCAATGCAACTTGGCATTCTTTATACTTCCAAACTTACCATGCCGGAAATGGTTGACAGATGAGTAGGAAGACCATCGTGAATAAAGGTTTCAGAATACTACCCCAGGAAAGCACAAGTCACAACCTCCTTCTGTGTGAAAATTAATCAGCAATGAAAAGGGGAAAAACCCAGAACTGGGTACAAGACAAATGGTTAAGGTCACTAAGTTTGCTGTCCAGTGGGAAAAGCTTAGCTTCCTGCTCAACAAATGATCACTACATGCAACACCATGCGATCAATCCTGATAGCAATCAGTAGTAAGGCCCAGACCCAGATATGTAATTTTCAAATGTTTCGACCTATTTCTTCCAGGCAAGTACCAGTACTTGAAGAGAAAACCTCAACAGGGACACCAGCCAGTTAAAACACAAGCAGGGCGATCCCCACTGCCTTGCTTTAGAGTCAGGGCCTGCCGGACTCTTTTAGGTTTGTAGGATACCCAAGAAGAGATCAAATTTAACAGGATGTTATGAGGAGGGTGGTGGCTGTCTATATAACAAGGCAAGATCAAGCTAAGGCAGGCGCGCCCATCCCTTTCTACAGAATGCAGATCCCCAGCAATCCTCTTGAGGGGTCACTCCATGGGGCTACTTGCTGGTAACACACCTACATAGCTTCCCATCAGCAAGCGAGATCCAAAGATCTCATGGCTTGCCTAGCTTTTAAAAAGTTGCTGCGGCCTGACTGCATGCAAGCTTTTCCACAGACAGGTTATTTACTGCCTTCGGTGTTATCTCTATGAACCCAGAGTCTGGGAAACTGAAGCTTAGGATAGAGTGGGAGAGGGCAAACAGAGGGCATTTATGGGGTTCTATAAAAAGTCTCTCCCTCTTTGCCATAAAGCGGTGTCCCCCAGTTTGGTGTGAGCCAGTCTGGTGTAGTGATTAGGAGCGCGGACTCTAATCTGGGAGAACCGGCAGCTGCAAGTGTGACCTTGGGCCAGTCACAGTTCTCTCAGAGCTGTTCTCTCAAGGGCATTTCTTGAGAGAGCTCTCTCAGCCCCACCTGCCTCACAGGGTGTCTTTTGTGGGGAGGGGAATGGAAAGGAGATTGTAAGCTGCTCTGAGACTCCTTCAGGTAGTGAAGGGCGGGGTATAATAAATCCAATCTCCTCCTCTTCTTCTCTGTATAAACCCATGGCACCCATCTCAGGGGCAGGGGCTTGAGTGGCCCGTTTTGCCAGTTCCCTGGCTCTCAGCTGCCAGTACCAGTTCTATGCCTCCTAGATAGGGTTGCCAGTTCTGGGTTGGGAAATACCTAGAGATTTGGGGGGGGGGGGTGGAGCATGGGAAGGATGTGGTTAGGGGGAGGGACCTCAGCAGGGTATAATGCCATAACGTCCACCCTCCAAGGCAGCCATTTTCTCCAGGGGAAATTGATCTTGGCCTTCTGGAGATCAACTGTAACAACGGGAGATCTTCCAAGTGCCACCTGGAGACTGGGCACCCTGTTCCCAGATCTCCTCTGTCCTCCTCAGGTCATTTACACGGCACTCCAGGAACGTCATGACAACACAGCTCATGATAACACAAAGTAAAGGAAGCCAGAGATACAGAATGTACCAGCGATAGTCTTTTGGAATGTCAGGAAGGTAGCTGAAACAGCCAGCTTGTCGTTTTGCCTTTAGCAAAGCAGCCAATAAGCACAGATCATGGACCAACACTCATTGTAATGTCTGCAGTGGTGCCCGTACCCTTGGCGAAACGCACAGCCTTGGGGATTCTCTACGGCAGCAGTGCTCTTCCACAAAACTTTTTTCATTTTAATGGGGTATCGTGCCCCTGGCTTTCAAGGAAAAGGCCTGAGAATTGTGGGAAGATGGCTGCCAGATTGTAACATCCACTTGTTTGTCTCCCATCCAGGCTTGGGTGTGAGGTGAGGGGCCAAGAACCAAAGAGTTCTTGGCTTTCAGCGCTTAGCCTGGAGCTGGAGGTCATAATCTACAGCCAGAAGGAAGATCTCCTGGCAGAGACAAAGGAAAATCGGTTCTGCACCTATGAGCTTTCCTCCTCTTGTTCGTTTGTTTTTTTATTGTTATACTTTATTTTGTTGTTGTTGTGAGCAAGTTAAGGTCTCCGTTTGGGAAGACAGGCGGGAGGTAAGAAAACAAAATGAATAAAATAAACTAAGAATAGCAAGACAGCCCCAGTTGTTCCAGCCCAGTATCTGACATTCACAGAAGCCAACCAAATTGAGGATTCTATACGCATTCCGTTCAATGCCAGTACTGTATATCAGTCAGTCAGTCATACCTTTTATTGGCATACATACATAATACAAAAATAGGAACAAGCAAAATATACAGTTCAAGATTGAGAACAATAGACTAATATATATATACACACACACACACACACATAAACACATGCATGCATACAAAACATAGAACTCATAGTGAAACATGCCCCTCATAAATGTTAATAGACTTCTCCAGGAATTTACTAACAGCCCTTGTGATTTCTGTTCCATTATCTTTTAATAAGCTGCGATAGTCAATCCCATTCACCAGGTTACAGGGAGGGAGGGAGAGATTACCAAACAGTTCCCTCCAGAGATTAGAATATAGCTAGCAGTCCAGTAATATATGTTGGATGGAATCTGGAATGTTTGCCCTACAAGGACAGACTCTCTCACTATATGGAATTTGGAGGAATCTGCCATAAACAACGTTTGAAGGAAAAGAATTCATCCTAGCCAACATAAATGCTCTCCTTTGTTGGGGGCTTTCAATATTGTATATAATACTAGGCATGATTATAGGAGCACTCAGAGCCAGGCCCTAGCTAGCCTAGCCAGCCTTCTTCATTAAGCGGGGCTATCACATTTCCAGGCCCAACAAGCCAGGACTCAAAGTAAGGCAGCACACCCACTGGCCTCGTCCTAGCTATGCCCCTGGGCCTGTGAGGCCAGAGATAGATAAGGAAGCACGCTTTCCTCGTCAGTAAAGGATAAAAAGATACAGGTGAAAGACACACGGCACAATTAAGACACAAGCATAGTCCTGAAATATTTGACCATGGCACAATACAAAGCATTATTCGACTCATCAAGTGATGTGAGCTGACCATCGCAACTCTAATTAGAGCCTTTGTAAAAAGAAATTAATTGGTTCGTCTATATGGGCATGCCTATATGCCATCTTTGGTCACGTTATGAGAAGACAGGAGTCACAAGAGTCACTGGCAAAGACAATAATGCTAGGAAAATTTGAAGGCAGCAGTAAAAGAGAAAGACCCAACATGAGATGAATTGACTGTAGAAAGGAAGCCCACAGCCCTCGGTTTGCAAGACCTGAGCAAGGCTATTAATGATAGCATGTTTTGGAGGTCAGTGGTCATTAATTCATAGGCTCGCCATGAGTTGGAAGCAATTTGACACATACACATGCCATCAGTTTGGAAAAACGAATAGCAAATATTATTTTACTAGCAGCAAAGCCCGTTGTAAAAGGAATACAATGGGCTCTAGAAAGATGTATCTGTCTGGGAGCACACAGCCCCCCCCCCCCCCACTTTCTCCCCGCTCCCCAGACCCTGTGGTTGAGGGGCGACAGAAGGCTCCGCTACTGCCTCGCTGCCCACAGAAAGTTAAAAAGATCAAGAAAAATAAACTCAACTTGGAATCCAGGCATATTTTTTTAGAGGTAATCCCACTGAAATCAACAGTTTCTGAACAAACATGATCAGGATTAGATTGTTAGAGTAATTCTAGGTGGCAAATAACTGCTGCTATCTATTCAATGATCTGTAACCCAGAATTCTTATTCCTTGTCAACAGCTTTTTGCCACACTGGGGACTCTGAAGGGAAAAAAAATAACAACCAGACTATAAATTAATAGAGAGGAGAAACAACCTCAGCCACGAGTTTACAACCATTCCCCACATGCTAAGAAAATCCAAATGGATTCAGATACTGCAGTACACCCTACGAGGCTCTGATTACCATAAATGAATGGCAGCAAAGCAGACGGCTGCTGACAAACTTAACCGACCAGTCATCTGATCAGATATGGTAATTGCTGTGGATACAAACAGTCAGCAAGACCCCTCAGGCATAGCAAAGTACCAAGCAGTTCAAGTTGGTGAATATTTATAAGAGAGAAAGGAGGTTATCAGCCAGGAAGCTCCATCCTAAGAGATCGCTGGAGTGAAAGCAATGTAAACAAAGTTTTGTACCACTGCCACTAAAGTGACATCTTAGCCCCAGGCATCTGTGGCACAGCTGGATGGCACGGCCAGATGCCATGTTTCATTAACACCTCCTAACTACCAGGAAAAAAATTATGTTATGTAGAAACATTTGATAAGCATTTAGAAATTAAGTCACTGGCAAACGGCTGTCGGCAGCTTTTCCCTCACGTATGCAAAAAAGCATCTCTTCTGCTGCATCAACACCAAAGATCAGGACCAGATCCTGGCAGCCACTTAATAGGCTACAGTCTCTTTGCACAGGTTCCTGCCGTCCAAACTACAAGCTGTATTGGTGTTGATTTATTTATTTGTTTTATATACCACCCTCCCCACAGGCAGGCTCAGGGCGGTTGACAGCAATCTTAATGTCATACCACTAAAACAACCATTAAAATGAACATTTAAAACAATAAAACCATAAAATACTGTGCAAAGAAGTTAGTTCCGATGTCAGTCGGATTATTTAAAATCCAGCCCCCTGATACTGGGATCCAGGCCACTGGAGGGGAGATAGCCAGGAAGGAAGAGGGACGTCCGCCTTGTCAGCCAAGGCCTGGTGGAAGAGCTCCGTCTTGCAGGCCTTGTGGAACTGTTAATAGATCCCGCAGGGTCCTAATCTTATATGGAAGCTCATTCCACCATGTGGGGACCATGGCTGAAAAAGCCCTGGCCCTGGTGGAGGCTAGTTGGATGTCCCTGGGGTCAGGGACTGCTAGAAGATGATGATTTGTGGACCTCAGTGTCCCCCGGGGCTCATATAGGGAGAGGGGGTCTCAAAGGTATGCTGGCCCCTAGCCGCATAAGGCTTTAAAGGTAAGCAACAACAGTGAAACTGTGCACTGAATTCTGTCAGGAAATGCTGCCCTTTACCATATCTCAATCGGACACGAATGTCTCCTTTTTTGGGTTGAATTTGCCATACCTCGCTTACCTGCTGTAGAATAAGCATCCTGGGACCCATACACCCTCCCCTGACTGAAGTCACAGGAAGACATACAGGCATTATTAGCTGGAGATACTGGAGGTGCTGGTGATGCCAGCAATCCTCCTTCAGGAATGACCAGACCACAGCAGATAGCACACTCATAGACATTCTGCTTCTGATGTTGTGCTGATCACCGCTCTCTTAAAAGCCCTCCAGAATCAGGAACCAGATGCTTGTGCCCACCACACATTAAGAAAAGCCACCAGGTTCTAAAGTGAGAAGAATGTTAAAGAAATGTGGGGGGGAGGGGGGCGTGTTTACTTATTAAACTATAGTATGCTAGCAAGTGGCTAATTCACCCAAGGTTAATAACTAAATAGACTGAGGCTAAACTTGGTGCTTCAGAGGTCCCTGACTGGAACTCCTGAGATGGAATTTGGCCCTAAGAAGCAGCCAGCCACTGAGGAATGATAGGACCTTGACACTGGGGGTGGGTAGGTTAATGTTCTCTATGAACTCATTTTCCAAGTGAAAGTGCCTTCCTGGGCCACTTTATGCCCCAGCAAAGAACAGAGTCGGGCATCTTATTTTGCCCATATTTTTCCCTGCTGGAATTAACTATTGGGGGGGGGGGGGTCATTTCTTATCAGGCAAACAGTGCATGGGAAGGCTTTAACACCCTTACTTCCATCCCAATATTGTGATCCCAATACTGTGATTACCAACTCCAGGTTGGGAAATTCCTGTGGATTTGGGAATGGAGCCTGAGGAAGGTGGGACCTCAGTAGTAGGGTTGCCAGGTCTTACCTGGCTTACAGTGTGTGTGGGGGTCCCAGTTTGTTCCCGGGGTTTCATCAGTGCACGGCACATGCCATAATGACATCACCCAGAAGTGACATCATCGCATAGGGCACATTGGGGAGCGGAACACTGACATTTGAGGGAAAACCAGAGAGTTTCCCCACAAATGCTAGAGCGTCCCGCACAACGTGCCCCGGCATGATGACGTCACCTCCAGGTGATGTCATCACACTGGGGCATGTTGTCGCGATGTCGGCACTTTTGAGGTAAGGTTCCCCAGGCGGCCAGTTACAGGCCAGCGGGTAAATGGCCCGTCTGGCGGGGAAACCCCCGACCACCCTGGGAGACCTGGCAGTCCTTCTCAGTAGACATTTTCTCCAGGGGAACCTGTCAGCTGGGGATCAGTTGTAATTCCAGGAGATCTATAGGCCCCAGCTGGAGGTGGCAACCTTCCCCTCCCCACTAGCTAGAAAATTACACATCAGGAGTTCCAGTTATGGAACTTCAATGTAACATACAGTTTGTGCTCCCTCTAAGCTGAGTTAGTGTGAGCTAGCTCACAATTTTTTAGCCTCCGGCTCACACATTTTTGTCTTAGCTCAGGACAGATGGCTCCAGAGCAAACTAATTTATGCAGTAGCCAAATCGCTCACTCATGACTTTAATGCCAGTAGCTCACAAAGTAGAATTTTTGCTCACAAGACTCCGCAGCTTAGAGGGAGCATTGGACCGAAGACTCAAAAATGCTATACATCTGAAAGCTTGTGTGCAAAATGTATTTACCTTTTCTTACACTACTTCAAGATATTTATTATTAAATTTACACTAGGGCAAAATTTCCTGGCACTCAGGGGGGTCTGTTCCGAGTGTGTCAACCTATGATTTAGTGATTTAAGAGAAAACCTTTGCATCGATTCTTATCAAACAAACAGCCCTTCAAGATCTTTTCACTAAACAGATGGACTTTATCAGCAATTGTAATTTCTAACACTCTAAAACTGATTAGTTAGAAGTCAAATAAAAACATGCCCTTCAGGCAGGTTGGATTGATAGATAATTTGAGGATTATTATTTATGTTAAATAGGAACACAAGTGCCAATGTGCATTTGTAATGAGGGAATTTTATTAATGTTGCAATTTGCCTACTTTCCCCTACCACCATTTATTTATTAATGGCATGTTAAAAGAAAGGTCTTGAAGCTGAATAAATTGTGGGGTATGCCTGTGTTCCAGTGAAGGAATCAGAAGGACAAGTGGAGCTTCAGCAGTAGATACGTCTCTGATGAACCTGCTTGAATGGAACCAGAGAGTGGGAAATAAGGATTGAGACAGCAACTCACCACCTTTCTGGTGGGACCTTGCACACAACATGCAAAAGCAGGGTACCTTTTCCCAGAATACTCACGCTCTGAGAATGATGGGCCACCTATGCAGCAGTTAGAGTTAGCACCATCCAGGCAGACATGGAGACCTCCCAGAATTACAACCGATCTCCGGACTACAGAAATCAGTTCCCCTGGAGAAAATGGCTTAAGATCATGTTAGTTTTTCTGTCAATAATTCTCAAAGATTTCAACTTCTCTAATTAAGTCCCATTAACTTGAGACCAAGAGAGAGGCTTTGTAAACACCCACTTCGCCTTTTTAAAGATGCCCATGCCACTGGAATGAAATGATGTGTAACTAAGCAGACTGTGTTAACAACTGTGACAAACATTATAAATTTTTCACCCTTTTAAGTTTCACACAGAAGCCTCAAACTATACCCCTTGCACTTCATGGCCTTTTCCAGCATGCCCGACTGTCGACACACCCATAGGGCAGCCATTTCAAATTAAAGTGTCAGACTAGGATCTAGAGTCCCAGGTTCAAACCCCCACTCTGCCATGGAAGCTTGTTGGGTGACCTTGGGCCAGTCACACATACTCAGCCTAACCTACTTCACAGGATTGTTGTAAGGATAAAATGGAGAACAATGTTAATAGCTACTTTGGGTCCTCGCTGGGGAGAAAGGCAGGAAACAAATCATTTGAATAAATAAAAATATTTTGCAGTCATAAAATGTATAACATGTAACTAGATTATAATCCCCAGATCACTTTCAATGCAATCATAGGCAGAGTTAGTCCAACTGCAGCCTGTAGAAATATATGGATTTAGACTGGAGTAACAATAGGATTGCAGTATTATTCTCTTTTAACAAAATTACTTATTTTCACATTTTCTCTTCAGGGCTGGGACAGAAGCATGGGGACTGCAAATAGCCGCACTCAATAACACAACAAAAGTGAATTTATGTAATGATAAGTGCAACTGACCCACACTAAACATAACAACCACAAAGAATACAAAATACAAGCTGGCACACAGACAAAATAGAAGATTAGAACATGGTTAATGACGAAGACTCCGGATTTTCTATCTTCGTTTCGTTGATACTTCCTCAATGTTACCACGCAACTACAAAAACAATTAATTACTGTTTAGTCCGACACTTGATAATTTCTAAATGATAAATGAATATAAACAACTTGCATACCTTTAACTAGTGCCAAAAGTAACAGAAGCCTTCAAGTTATACAGGACAAATACCCTATTTATACAAACAAATATTAATATAACACATCATAGATTATTAACTATTTACTTATACAAAATGTGTAAAAATGCTCACCAGTACTCACATCAATTTTAGTTACAGCAGAGCAACTGATCAAGAGATAGGAAAATATCCTCAACCTAAGAGCCACTTCACTTTATGAAGTGTGTATGTTAGAAAACGAACATGGCCCATGTGTTTGAAAACTCTTGAGCCATACAGGAAACTAAGATAGGGTGGCATTCAGTTGTATAGAGTGCCAGCTCCAACCATGGAATCATGACCATGGCAGAGGAAAAGAGCAACCTGACCCTGGCCATCAAGGGAGATTTTTGCTTCGAAAGCCACTCAGATATCTAGACCTGTTCTACTAAAACTGCACATGGTGGTAGCTGATTTCCGATGGGTAGAGAAAGCAACTTTTGGGAAATGCATGTATCCACGAAGGGAGCGGCTGAATTCCCTTGAATTGTTATGGGTTACCACTGCACAAGCAAGCTTAGACATCCCTTTCTTCCCCACCACTAGTCCCTCCTTCCCTACCTGGCTGCAGCCAATCACAGTTTGCTGCTGCATCCAAACTGGCAAGTCAGGGCTTGCATCTTTGCTCCAAACAAGAATGGGGAACCACAGCTAACCAGAAACTGAGAAATCACACTGCACAATAATTTATTTATATGTCTTATTATTTATATTTATATCTCACCTTGCCGGGCGAGCTGGCTCAAGGCGGCTAACACGGTTAAAATATCATAAAACATTTAGAGTTTAGTTAAAACAGCATAAATTACACATAAATTTACGGATAAAACAAGCTGATGATGGCAGCATTCAAATCACGCCCCATGATGGGCGCGGCAACCCATGCGTCCCACGCCAGACGAAGTTGCCCCGGCCCATTCCTCAGTGACGGCTCCTAATCCAAAGCCTGGAGGAAAAGCTCCGTTTTACAGGCCCTGTGGAACTGTAAGAGGTCCCACAGGACCCTGATGTCTTCTGGGAGCTCATTCAACCAGTGTGGAGCCGCCACTGAGAAGGCCCTGGAAGAAGGGGGTCTCTAGGGCAATGCCAAACCATGATTTGGCATGCCAAACCATGATTTGGCAGATCAGTGTGTGCGCATATGGGCATGTGCGTGTGCTCCTTGCTCATGTCCCATCAGCTCACTGAAATATTCCTGACAAGATTTTCAAAAGGAAAGAACTAATGGCCTTTCTGTTATCAATAAACCAACAATCTATGCATAGACGCACCCACCGGGCACTAAAATTAAGAAAAGGACAGAGATTACTGCAGAGACAGGAATAACCCGTGTCCTCAGGCAGATCTCACCTTCCTGTTTTTCTTTTTTTTTTTGTAAAGAAATTTTTATTTTTCAAAAAAAACACATCAAAAATAATACATTTACCTTATACAAATCCCTTTTTCCATATTATATAACATTTTGTTCTATTTGTACATTCTATTTTTATCTTGTTTTGGTGGTTTCCCACCACCTCTGAAGCATAACACATTTTCCATTTTATTCAAAATAGTAATACTATATCTATGTTTCATTTCTGGTAACGGTTATATATCTTTAAAATACTTATACACCAATTCTTATTTTCTATATTCTTATATATTTCTAAATAAAAACAGCTTCATTGTCTAATTTTAACTAAAACCTTCATATAATATATTTCTATTCCTTTATGCTATTATAACCATGTATAAATGTAGTTTTTCATATCCCAGTATTTTTCAACATATTCTTTCAAATCTTTCCAGTCTTCTAGAAAGGTCTCTGAGTAGAGATTATTCAATTTTCTAGTCCATTTATCCATTTCAGCCATATATAACAGTTTTTTCAACCATTCCCACACCTCTGGTATTTTTTCATTTTTCCAATTTAGTGCATACACCATTCTTGCTGTTGTAATCATATACCATATTATTGTCCTTTTCTTTACATTTATCTCTTCTAGTTTAAGTCCTAGCAATAACATTTCAGGCAACTTCTTAAATGTACATTTCAAGATTTTTTCCATTTCTGCATGTATTTTGGACCAATAAATCTTTGCTTTATCACAAGTCCACCACATATGATAAAAAGAACCTTCTTTCTTTTTACACTTCCAACATTTGTTAGACATATTCTGACCAATATTTGCAATTTTTTTTGGTGTCATATACCATCTATACATCACTTTAAAACAATTTTCTTTTAAGTTATAACACGTAGATATACTCATAGCATTTTTCCATAAAAATTCCCAAGATTCCATTTCAATGTCTTTGTTAAAGTTTATCGCCCATTTTACCATTTGTTCTTTTACCATTTCATCTGCATTAAACCATTTTAGCAAGACTTTATACATTTTAGAAATCATTTTTTTCCCACCTTCCCCCCAAACTTGTTCTATTTCATTATTTTTTTTCCTGAAACCGTATTTTTTATCACTTCTATACATATCATATATTTGTCTATATCTTAACCAACCATAATCAAAGTCAATCTGATGCTGCACCTTCAGTTTGAAATCTTTGCCATGTCTTATTAATAAGTCTCTATACTTCAGCCAATCTTGTCCTTTATATCTTGATGTTGGATGTAAGACTTCTGCGGGTACAATCCACATGGGTATCTCTTCTGAAAAAAAGTTTTTATATCTTGTCCACGTATCCATTAGTGTTCTTCTCAAATAGTGATGTTTAAACATATTGTCCATTTTTGTTTTGCCATAATACAAATATGCATGCCACCCAAATCTACAATCATGACCTTCCAGGGACAATAACATTCTATCTTGTAACATAGTCCATGTCCCTACCCAGGTCAAACATATTGCATCATGGTATAACCTTAGATTTGGTAGTTGAAACCCTCCTCTTTCTTTGGCATCACACATTATTTTCATCTTAATTCTTGGTTTTTTCCCTCCCCACACAAATTTAGACAGCTCCTGCTGCCAACATTTGAATGTTTTTACATCTTTCACAATTGGAATAGTTTGAAACAAAAACATTAATCGTGGTAACACATTCATCTTGACCACCGCAATTCTACTCAGCAATGACAAATTCAATACATTCCACTTTTTAATATCCTGCATAATTTGCAACCATAATTTTTCATAATTATTTTTATAAAGATCAATATTTTTCATAGTTAGGTTTACACCCAGATATTTTGTCTTTTTCACCACCTCACATTCTATAAGTTTTTGTAACTCGTTTTGTTTCTTATTTGACATATTTTTGCACATTACTTTCGATTTGTTCTTATTTACATAAAATCCTGCTAAGTCACCAAACTCTTTTACTCTCTGTAACAAATATGGTAATGTGGATAAGGGGTCTTCCACTATAAACATCACATCATCTGCAAAGGCCCTATATTTGAAAGAAAAACCTTTAGTTGTTAAGCCTTTAATATCTTTGTCTTCCTTCACATTTAACAGTAGAACTTCTAAAATCCAAATAAATAGCAGCGGCGAAAGTGGGCATCCTTGTCTTGTTCCTTTTTCAACTTTAAAATCGTCTGTCTTTTCGGTATTAATTATTAATGAGGATTTCTGTTCTTTATATATATATATAATCCAGGTTTGAGCAAGCTCGGTGAAGGGAAAGTCTCGGAGGAGACTTTTCCGACACCTTGAGCACTGCAGCCGAAGAGGATTCTTGCGAGTATCTCTAAGGAGCCGGACTGAGCTGAAAAATTCAGCATAAAACCTCCAATTCCCCTGATTCCTTAACAAAGAAGACAAAGTTTAAACGTTGGGACCACATCTGAAGCGAAGTATCAACAAAAGGTAACGGAAAAAAGTTTTTTGCCTTACCACCGCCGCGTTTTGAAAGACGAAAAGCAGATCGGGTGAAGCAATAGACTGTTGTTGATTGGATGAGAGCAGTTTTGAAGCGCTAAAAAACCGAATTTGAACTTAAAAAGCCAAAAAAACAAGTTGTTTAACATTCCTGCGGTTAAGAAGAGTCGGGAGGGGAAGCCAAGCATCGCGAGACAAAGAGGGAGAAGGGAACCAAGCATCGCGAGATTAAGACGTGAGGACTGAACCAGGAAGTGACGGCTAGCAGAGCAGACAAGAAGGGAAAAGGAGAAGAACCGGAAGAAGGTAAAGGGGACTCTAAATACTGCCGGACCAGAAAGGGGACTCTAAATACTGCCGGACCAGAAAGACCATAACAGGAAGTGACGTGCAGAGAGCAGACAAGTAAATAAAAGGAAGGGACAAAAGGAAACTACGGCAAGCCAGAAGCAAGGTAAAAAGACTATAACCTTTGACATTAACCATAGAGAAGTCGCGCCCGCCATTTTGGATTTATAAAATTTTTAAACTGCAATATCTCAAAGATTATATAACTTAGAAGGCTGAAACCAACATAATTTGACTTGGCAAGATTAGCTTGTTTGAATGCACTAATTGGTGTTTGATTTGGACAACAAGATAAAATCGATCTTTTTTAAAGAGGCAAAACGGACCGCGGACTAAGATCAAGAGCAGCTACATGGTCCTCTCCTACAATGGCAGCAAAAAAAGAAAAAGAGCTACTAGCCGTTATGGAAGCAATGGAAAAGAAAATGTTAGACGCTATAGGAGAGGTAAATGTTAAAATGAATAATATAGCGGCTCAAGCAGATAAAAATTTCATGGAATTAAAAGCAGAATTTCAAAAATTATCCACAAGAACACAAGATATAGAAACTAAAGTAAAAGAACTGGAAAAAAGCACCCATAAGACAATGAGAGAGAACGAGAGGATGGAAAAGATGATGCACTATAAAGATATGCGAAATCATTTGAGATTTCGAGGGATCGAGGAAAAATTGAATGAGGACATTTTTACAAGAATGCAAGAAGCAATAGCAGATTTTTTACAAGAACAGGAAGAAGTTGTTAAAGAACACATGGATCTTGTTTATAGAGTTAATTCTACATATGCAAGAGACAAAAACATACCAAGAGATGTGGTTGTCCAATTTACAATGAAAAGAACAAAAGAACAAATCTACAGGAAGTGCTTTACTGACCCTTTTGTAATAGATGGAAAGAAAATCATAGTAATGAAAGAATTGCCTAGAGCAATACTGCAAGAAAGGAAAAAATTCAAGCATCTGACGGATAAACTGAAGGAGAAAAAAATCAGATTTCGTTGGGAAATACCTCAAGGACTAAGCTTTTATTATGGCAACTTCACCTTCCTGTTTTTCAATCAGAACTCCTGAACTTCCCGTTTTTCAATCAGAACCTTTTTCCTGATCTTCCGTCCCCCTGCCACATGCTCAAGAATCAGGAGGACTGAGCGATGTGCATGTGCAATGCCTTGATGCTACCAGGAAACATTCAGTTCAGTTACTTTTATTGGCATTAACATAGAAAAAATATACAAAGATAAAACAGGAACTTATATCACCCAGAAAAAAACGTTCTAGACTAGTCTAAAATCCATGTAAAATAAGTCTCAATTTCATATCTCCCAAATACAAATTTTGCATTACAATACTGTACTACGTATAAAAAGAGCAGCCTGAAAGAACTTTGCCACATGGATGGTTATACTTTCATCATCACTGTTTAGTAGATACAAGTGAAGACCCGCAAGAAACTTGCGGGATGGTTATCCCATTCCTCACACCTTTGCTTCCTCCATTCTCCCCCACACAACGTGCCCAGCACAATGACTTCACCTCCGGGTGATATCATTGCATTAGACATATCTGGCACACGCTCTTTGGGGACAGGGCTTGGGGGGGGGACCAAAATCATGGGAATCCCCTGGGTGCCCAAAAACAGGGGAAACCCTGCCCCCATCAGGGGTATGGCAACCCTACATAATACTGAAACAATCATGTGGGTCACACAGCTAGGGATGCCAGCCTCCAGGTGGGACCTGGGGATCCCCTGGAATTACTGCTCATCTCCAGACTACAGAGATAACTTTCCATGGAGAAAATGGATGCTTTGGAGGGTGGAGTTTATGGCATTGTACCTCACTGAGGTCCCTGTCCTCCCCAGGTTCCACCCCCAAATCTCCAGGAGTTTCCCAGCTTGGATCTGGATCTGCTGCTGGTGGCCGGGGGGGGGGGGTACTTGGCAACCCTAGACTGCTGCCACTACAAACCCTGCCTTTTACTGACAGAAACAGTTAGAACCTCCTTCCCTCCCCCGAACATTCTAATCTCCTCACAGTTGACGCCTGGAGCTGATGCCATTTCAAAAGGTATTTTGGGGGATTCTATGGTCCCTGAAGGTTTTTTTAACTTTTCGGATTTTTCTGCAGACTGAGGAAGGGGCCTGAGAATGAAGGAAAAGCTGTTGGGGGAGAGTGAGCTCTCTTTCGGCAGAAATAAGCATCCACACAGAAAAAAACCCTCTCGAAATTAGAATATAGATAGCAGCTTGTGTGAGTCAGGGAGCTCTATAATACCACCAAGTAGTGACGATAAAATGCAGTGCCGAATATTGGCAGAGTAATGACACTACCAGGAAACATTCTTGTTCTCTGTGTTAACACAACAATATTCTTTCATGGATACAGGGAAAAGCTCATTTTGAATATGGAATGCCTTCTGCCAAGTACCCATAAATCAGCAAGACTGATCAATTCATTCACAACTTATCACTTTTAATGAGTACCTACATAATGGAGGAGGAGAGAAGATTGGATTTATACCCCGCCCTTCACTACGCAAGGGAGTCTCAGAGTGGCTTACAATCTCCTTTCCCTTCCCCTCCCCACAACAGACACCCTGTGAGGTAGGTGGGGCTGAGAGAGCTCTGACAGAAACTGCTCTTTTTCAAGAACAGCTGTGCCAGAACTATGGCTTGCCCAAGGTCATCCAGCAGGTGCAAGTGGAGGAGTGGGGAATCAAACCCGGTTCTCCCAGATTAGAGTCTGCGCACTTAACCACTGCATCAAACTGGCTCTCTGTGTGATGGCACCTCAGTGTGGTAGTCAGAGTGTAGGCCTAGGATCTGGGAGACCTAGGTACAACCCTCCGCTTTGCCATACCAAAGTTTGCTGCACCAGTCACACATATTCAGTCTAACCTACCACACAGGGTTGTTGGGAGGATAAAATGGAGGAGAGGAGAGCCATGTAAGCTGCTTTGGGTCTCCTCCCGGGGGGGAGGTGATGAATAAATAACTAAATGGGAAATAAATAAAAGATAATAATAAAAAGACAGTTTCAAAGTGTGGATTTGGAACTCAGTCATGATGAACTGGGAACTGGGTAATGCAACTCCATGCTGAAAAACCTTCTTGTCCAAAATTCACCAAATCAGCGTTAGGGATATACCATTTGCATAGATCACATAGTTAGTGGCATGCAGGATTACCTCTTGGTTTCTGTACATTATCATCAAAATTCACACTCTGCGCAGTGCATCTTGCCTTCCATGGGCCTTTGATCCAGCTGATTACTTACACTTCTATAAGCGTATACATTGGTCTAGGGAGGACCTGCTACAGGCTTCTAATGAAGCAGGCTCTAGTAGTCCACAAAAACATTTGCTAGAATAAAAACCTGGCCGTCTTCAAAGTGCCACCAGATGTATATTTAAAAAAATATTGATACCCTGCCTTCCTTTTCTGGCGCAGGGCAGCTTGCAGTTCCAAAGCATATAAAGTACAATAAAACCGCAAGTTACCCACAGCTCACTCCCCCATTAAAAGACCTACGGAATAACATGGACTTGCAGCACCTCCTCAAACTTCTAGATATGGAACCCTCCTCACTTCCTCAGGAGTCTGTTCTGCAGGGCGGGAGATAAAACAGAAAAGCCCAGGCCTCTGGTAGATTCCGAGTAGGCTACCTTCCGTGGGTGGCGACCCAAGGCACACGGGGTTATTCAGGGGGAGGCTGTCCTTGCGTTTTTGCTGCAACAGAATAACATGGCTACCCCTCTGGAAATATTTACCTGCATTAGTTACTGTTCTTTACAGAGGAGCTAAAGGTCAGTTCAGGTAAGAAAGGATTGCTCACGTTAGTGCAGAGAACTTGTTGTACCTTCTTGCTGCAAGTCTTCTCATTGTCTCTGCTGTGCTGATTATTCTGTATATAGTGTTAGTCTACTGGCACCTCCCCAATCATCCATGAAATACATTTTTTAATTAGGACCAAACAAATGATCACCACTTGTGACAATCTGATCGGTCTTATTATTCTGCAGCTCTCCCCTACCCCACATTTTAAGAGGCTCCAAATTCCTGTTTACCTCCGGGCTGCTTAATCCAATCCAAATGGATGCAGATCTCCAACTCAGGACTGAAGAGCTATGCCCTTTATCCAGCCCTCGTGAACTAAAGCTGACCCAGGATTCTCCTTCCAAAATGTTTATCTTCTCGTTAAAGTAGGAGCTGGCATAATGGCTGTGTCTAATCATTACAAAGCGAAGCATCCCTCCCCTATTGGTAGGCAGGATTCTCCCACAGCCCTCCTGTGGTTTTCTGGATCAGCAGTTAGTTAAGCATTCTCATCAGTTCTCCCTGCAGGAAGCCTCCTCCAAGTGTGCAACCAAACAGTGAACTGATAAGTCATCTATCTTCAAATGCAGCCTTCATTCTCCGAAATGTGACAGGAGGAAAGGGAGGGCAGGAGAAGAAGAAGTAAAAGTGATGGCCTGTATCTTACCACTTCTACTTCTAGCAGAGCCACTGAAGTTGGTGGAAGGCTCCTTTGGCTGGAGGAAGATGTCAGACTTTGCTGAACAGAGTGGCAGGATCCAAGCCGATACATAGCAGCAGTGGGACCCTGTTAGGAAACTGCTTTCGGGAAGGTACCTGTGTGTAGGAAGTTTACGCTCTCATCCTGGCAAAGAATTCAGTTTCAACCAAGAAGAATCACAGTGGCTGGAGAGATTACTGCCATTAAACATGGAGCCATTCGTGTACCTAACATAAGCAGTTCCAAGTGATCCAGCTAGAGCACATTCGTGTAGTAATGCCGGCTGCCAACTTTCCTCCACATGATCACTCTTGGGCACATCTGTGATTGCACAATACATGAAGGGGCTGAAGCTGAGTCCACCTTGCCAATGGTTTCCACAAATCTGGCATTCTTCAGAGCTGGCGCAGCCGTGGAAATAACAGTGCAAAGGTTATCCACATACAAGTTTACAAGAGACATTTCTGTACTTATCAAGTCCATTTTTATCCTTTCTCCAACAACCTCAGAACAGTGTATGAGATCCTCGTATATCCACACCAAAACCTTGTATTATAGGGTAGGTGGAAAGTGAGTGGTTGGTCCAAAGTCACCCAGTGAGCTTCCATGGCACAGGGGGGGATCTGAACTTGGATCGCCCAGATTCTAATCCTATACTCTAACCACTGCATCACACTGGCCATGTTCCCCTGGTACTGAGTCTGCATGAGGACAGCTGGCACTGATACAACAGAAAGTGAGCATATGAACCAGGACTTAGATGACGAACGTAATCCATTTAGTTATAGAGAGGGTCTTAGGCCAGTCTGAAACGGAAAGTTGTACAGCAACTCTCCAGCATAAATTGGTATTTTAACAGTTTTCTAAGGGGAGTGTCCAAGGATAACAAGAGTATTGTATTTTAGACATTACCACATGGGTTTATCATGGGGCTACAAAAGTGACTTAAGGAAATGTCTAGTCCTCAAGATTCCTTTGTATCCACTTTCTCTATTAAAAGGACCTTAACTATCTTCCTTTGTGACCATAGGCACTAACCAAGAAGCTACAACTTTTTAGTCCATTAAATTGCACTGACACCAACTACTTTATTTTTTTAGAACATTGTACTGAATATCCAGTATGGCATACAGAGTCAAGAGAATGTGACAATAGCAGATATCACAGTATATAAAACAGAGACATATTCAGGCATAGAATACTCAAAGAAAGAATTTGTAGTAAAAAACAAACTCTAAGCAATATATTTTTGTTAATATCACCATAAGTGCAGTTGTTCTATCTCACATGGCATTTCACCTTGTTCTGTTAAATAATCAACTATTGGGAGCCAAGTTGCAGCAAAGTTAGAAAGAGGCATGTTGGAGGAAAGATGTGACACCAACCACTTTCTAACCAGTTGCCAACTAGCCCACAAAGGTTTAGCTCTACTGGAGAAGCCTGGTCTATGATTTTGGATGAAAAGTTGTAATAGAAGCAGGATTGGAAAAGACTGGTTATGTGACTGGTTGCCCTTAGTGCAGTTCCTAGAAATTTAAGTTATTTATAAATATCCATTATGTTTTATCGGGACAAGTCAAACAGCTACTGTTTTTGAAATGCTGAGAAATTCCCTTAAGCAGATATCTGAATTTCAAGCAAACAAAATTAAGATGTTTTTAATTAGTTGAGTGAGATGAGGCTCTTCAGAACTGTCTGTTGGTTTCCACTGAAGAAATGAAAATTATGCTCACAGAAACTAGATATTAATATCAGGCATAACATCTTGCACCTTCAGGAGCTTTTGTTACTGGGGGGGAGGAATATACCAGTTAATTATAGCCCCAAGAAGCATTAGATGTGTATAGGGGGGGAGGCATGGATGTGTTTTATACAGAAACATTCTATTCAGTCATTTAAAATCCATTTTCAAGTGTACCCTTCCCCACAATCCATGTGAAAACTGCTCATCATTTCATAGTACAACCCATCAACCTCCAAATACATGTACACACTGCCATATTCTGGAGGGAGGCACCTGTATTTTTCACTAAGAACTACACTGCTCTCAGTAGAGCATGCATGTCATACTTATTAATCTGTAATGGCACGTGGTTTATGACTGGCATTTATCTTCTGAATGTCTGTTTCAGCAAAACTATGGAACTGTGGAATACTATTAGCTGACATGCCTGCCTGCAGATTCCAGGCTCACACACACACATATGAAGCTGCATTATATGGAGCCAGACCACTGACTGGTCAAGGTTAGCGTTGTCCCCTGGGAACAGCAGCAGAGATTTTTCACATCACCTGCACCCTGGACCCTTTTAAGTAAACCTGCCAAGGACTGAATCTGGGACCTTCTCTGTGCCAAACAGATGCTCTACCACTGAGCCATACCCCTCACCCTTATTAAGCCAGTGAAAACACACAGGCAGCAAATATCACATTGAGCTGCTGATACTTAAAGTGCCCTAGGGCTACCAGTTTTGTTTGCTTCAAGATAAACTACAATTAATGGCTTGGATAAAGCGGTGCTCTTTTGCTGGCAGAAGACTCCTTCCATGTTCTGAAGTGTCCAATGAAACTCCCCCCCCCCCCCCAAAAAAAGCAGTTTTCCCCCTTATTAAATATTCCTGGCAAGAACAAAAACCAGCTATTAGGATCCAAGGGTGACAAAACACTGATGTAGAAGAACAGTGGTCTTGGTGTCAATGTCATAGAAAGCCTGGCTCGAAAGCTCAGAAAAACTATAAGGAAAGCTTGTACTATGGAATCAACTTCTGAAATGGATCATGCATGAAGCACAGCAGAAACAGACAACAGAGCAAAATGCTGAGGCAGGTGTACCCACAGTTGTCTGAATTTCAAAAACGACCAGTTTGTTATCATTACAATTCAGTCCAGGCAAAATTAAGCACTTATTATACCCATTGTGGCCAGATTTAAACATTGGGGACTGCACACGTGAAGATTTGCTTATAACAACATTCACAGAGAGAGTAAGCAACAAAAAAAAAAAAATTTGTTTCCCACTGTTGCTTCCTACTATGATACAATCAGTCTTCATGAAAACCTTCAAAACCCAAGCTTATTCAGTTCCATAGGTAACAGGGTTAACTTAACCAGCAAAAACCTGCTACAGCTGATACTTCTTGTCGTCATTTGCCTAATATATAGATTTCAAAATTTATACTTGGGCAAAATATTAAAATGTAATGAATAATTTCTGAAGACACACAGGAAGTATGACAAAAAGCATTTAGATCAACGAATTATGGTTTATTATACTTATGGACAGTATATTTATTATACTGCAAACAGACATATTATACTGCAAACAGGCTGGTTTATTATACCACAAACAGACATATGTGGGAAAGGAAACAATCTTCTGTCCAAGAAAGCTTTGTTAAAAACTGGCAGCCTTTTATTTCATATTGGAGTAAGATCAAACCAAATGAGAATGCAAGACATTAAATCCTGCAGTGTATATTAATAGGTATAATCTGAATATTTATTGGTATCATATTATGTTACAATGCAGTTCAGAATAATATTATTTTATCCCTTTTCTTCATTTGTAATTAAAAATAAAAAATGATTGTAATTTTAAGAAGCACAGAAGAAGAAAGTCATTTATAGAAAGCTTTTACAAAACCAGCCAAAGAATACTGAATCCAATTTAAACATGCCTTTAGGCAACTTATTTCTGAGCAGACATGGTTAAGATTATATTGTTATTATTTGAATCATGTTATTTTTATTGGGTTTTAATACTGGGTTTTTTGTGAGCTTGTAGTTGGCATGTACTTATTACCAAACGCTAGTATTGGCGAGCCAGCATGGTATAGTTTAGTTAGTTTAGTTTCTAGCCTGCTCCATTTCCTGCAAACAGGACTCAGGACAGTGTCTAACATATAAAATACATACAGTCCAAATAAAGTTAGATGGTGTCATGTATCTGTCCCACAAACAGTTGGGGTAGCTGGCATATAGCAGTTAGAATGCCAGACTAGGATCTGGGAGACTCAGGTTTGAATCCCCATTTATCTATGGAAGCTTTCAGGGAGTCCATGGTGCCAGTCACTATGGTCTCTCATCTTAACTTACCTCACAGGTTTGTTGTGAGAAAGAGAGGATGAGGTTTACGCCATTTTGGGTCTGCATCGAGGAAATACCTAAACAAATATTGGAGCAAAATGCCAAAGAATTGGGTAGGGAACCAGAAAAGCCTTCTCACCAAATGTCATTTTTCTAGTTGTGGGCCCATGTGTAGTATAAAAAGTAAGGTGCCAAAGAATGGAGATAACAAAAAGGGGGGGGGGGGGAGTTGTTTAAATAGACACTGGTAATACTAAATATGGAAACTATTGATATGATTCAGAAAGGAGGAGGTTATTTTTCACCCTACATGTTCTAAGACATGATAAGAAAGAGCCTTGTTTTAAGAGCTAGCACAGCACAATATTTTTGGTTGATGCTAACAGAAGGTGAGGAAGTAAATGCTAATGAACCTTGCATTTTGAGACCTAGCCCATAAGTAGTGAAGCAAAGACTAACGACAGAACAGCAAAGAGAAAATACAGTCTTTACCATTACCCAGTAATACTCTATTAATAATTATTTGAAACTGGGCGCACAGTGGGCATAGAAGAATTACAACAGGGGACCCCCCCATGTGGTGTCCATGGGTGCCATGGTGCCTACAGACACCTTCCCTGTTGCCTGCCAACTGTTTTTAGAAAGTGGGTGGAGGCAGATGGGGCTTCTGCTCAGCAAGACTTCTGGTTGGCCACTGGGCACTTGATTGGCTATGCAGACTTCTTAAAAGCTGGCTTTGGCAGCAGCTGCCACCTCAACACAAGGATCATCACTGTGTGACCGAAGGGAAGCTGTGGCAGCCATTTTATGGCCAGATCCACCTCCTGTGGGAGACTTTTTACAGAAGCCATTTTGTGGCTGTGCCCATAATGGATATGTCAGAACTCCAAAGGTGCCCACAGGCTCAAAAACGTTGGGGGGCCCTGAACTACAATATATGCTGGGATGTATTTTATTTTTGGTATGCTTCTCAATAATAAGGCCCCAATAGTGGACCTCCTGATGGCACCTGGTATTTTTGACTACTGTGTGACAGAGTGTTGGACTGGATGGACCATTGGCCTGATCCACTATTGGCTTCTCTTATGTTCTTATGTGGTTGGTATCCAAATCATATATTTTTTTAAATACAACACTTTTTAAAAAATCCAAGTCATGTTTAAACTGCAACCTACCAAGGTCAAACACACAATCTTCTTTTGCTTACTTGATGGATATTGATCCCCCATCTACCAGTGTCTCCTGCTCAGTCAGAAGCATATATCCCACCCCCAGAGATGCATCTTGGAAAGCATGAATCACTCCTTCCTTCAATGATACATTTTAAGTGGTATCTAAATTTCATAGGCAACTGAAGTGCTTCAAGATCATTCAAAACCACTGAGGTGTGATGTCATGATGTAAACATGAAAATTGAGTCTTTTTCCTACAAAAAGGTGGGATTTTTTATTCATGAAAACTGTAAAGGAAATATTACATAAAATTTAGCCTGCTCTCCAAAAGAAACTCATTCTGCTCCTGCTTACAAGTTAAAAAGCCTGCTTGTAGTAACTTTTTTGGGGAACCCTTGTGGGTTGCTCCCACACAGAGGTCTTGCTCTGGTTCAGCATCCAAACTGGAGTGGGTTGTTTTGGAGCATCCACACGATGCCATCCCCTGATCACCCACTTTTCTGGTCTTTTCCTGATACGGTCATTTTGGAAAGATCACCATCAAAGCACCTTTGCACACTGTGAAGATAGGAAAAGTGCACACATTGGAAGGCCACAACCTTTCTTGATGCTATTTTCCTTGGCTCAGCACCTGCAGCCCCCATTCCTACTGTACTGCTGAAGGACTTGGGGAAAAAACACCAGTGATTGCCACACTGATTCAGTCCAACAGAATTATAATGGTCTCATGCCATGATCTCCTGGGCCAATGAATTTTCCACTAACTTTTAAAAATAAAATTATATCACTAACCCTTTTCATTGCAGAGAAGTAGGGTGAAACTCACAATGCTATCCTAAGTAGATTTATCCCCTTCTAAAATCAATTGAAGTCAATGCTTAGGATGCCAAGAAAAGGGAACAATTCTGAAATCCCACCCAAACCCCAAATATCTCTTTCTAGAATTCCCTTGGGGTTTGAACAGCCTAATTTCTCTCCCTTCACACACATACTTCTTTTCTTTTCACTGACTCTTAGGTGTTTTCAACACTACAAGCATGATAATTTTTGATAATGTTGGTTTAATTCTTTTTTGAATAAAAAAGATGGCACTGTCAGTATCGTTGCCAGACTTTATGATGGAGCAGAGGTCCATCAGTGGCTATTAGCCACCAGGTATAGATAGGAACTCTCAGTCTGGGGCAAGTGATGCCCTGTATTCTTGGTGCTTGGGGAGGGCAGCAGAGGGAGGGCTTCTAGTGTCCTGGCCCCACTGATGGGACCTCCTGATGGTACCTGGTATTTTTGGCCACTGTGTGACATAGTATTGGACTGGATGGCCCACTGGCCTGATCCAACATTGGCTTCTCTTATGTTCTTATGTTCTCTTATACCAATTAGCATTTCCATGGATTTTCTAATCATATTTACAATGAACTATCACACAGACTAATTTTTAGGACAACATTTGCATTTATTTTGTTATTTCTGTTGAATTATTTTGCATTTTATTTTGTTTTTCCTAAATAACTATTTCAATTATTTAACATTACTTATTTCTCCAGGTATGGTTGCCAACTGTCTAGGTCTTATAGTGTTTGGTGTAACACCACATGGGTACAATGGCCTTTATGACACTGAACAGTTAAGACTGGGAAATTCCCAAGGTTACTAAGAACAAGGTACATCAGTATACCCCTGTAAACGTTAACCATGTAGTCTACCAGCTCTGAATATAAGTGTGTGAAAGAGTACAAACGGAGACTAAATACCTAAGTAACACTTGGTTACCAAGTTATAATGTTCACAGTGCAATCTTAAAAACATTTTCCAGGAAGCAAGCTCCAGTAAATATCCCTCCCTCTGTAGGTTTCTAAGTAGATCTGTTAAAATGCAAGAACTGTGGTGGGTCAACAAAACCTATTCCACCTTCCAAGTATATCTGACTGTGCTTAAATTCATGAAAATGTTTACAACAATAAGAAAAGGGAGCATGGGAAAAGATATGGTTCTCCAGAGAAGTACAAATCACGAATAAAGTCATAATTATATGGAAGAATACAAGTTATCTGAAATCTGTATGCCCTTTTCCATTTCATCTTTCCCAATGACACTACTGAACAAGCTGATCAACACTAAGCATTTGTACTACAAACAGTATAAAACCAGACCTATCTGATAAGGGCAAGTTCCCAAAAGAACTAAGGCAGGCAGGGCACAACTGGTGACCATTTCTGCCTCCAAGAATATTTTATGGTAGCAGATTCTCAGCATCTGACAATTGCTCATCTCTGAAAACATCCAGAAGCTGTCACATCTGGCATAAGGAAATGGAATCTAACTAGTCCCTGTTCTGCTGAAGGATAATGTGAGCCACTGACTAATCTGGAAATATGCGTCATCAGGTTTCTAGCAACCGAGATTTTATAATACATTTACTTAATTATTCTAAGACCTATTGTGGTTTTTTTCTGCCCCCTTTTGGGTTCTAAATACAATGAGCCTCAAGTAATATTAATCTGCAAATATTATTGCCATTTGGAAATATCAGACTTGTTTGAAAATACCAAAGGAGTAATTGCCTAAGCTCACTAGTCTGCGATTCATCAGAATCTGTTGCTTCAGAAACAGCAGTGTGGCAAGCACAGGGGGTGGGGTGGGGACATTTGCTCCGACCTGCATGATGCTAGAGACACTTCCCGTCCCCTGTTTCTACTGCACTGTCAGGGACTACAAAAATGGACCATGTCAAGAACCTATCAACAACAGCCAGGACACTCAATATAATTTGTGGACCACATTCTGTAGGACTACTTATCAGGTTCCAGATCAGAAGATATAGAAACCCTGTGGATTTCCTCCCTTTTCCTCCCTATCTTGACTTAATGACTTAAATGAGTCATTAACAGTGTACTTTTGCACAAGGTGAGAAAGCATGGTTCTCCCCCTACACATGCACTGCATAGGATTGCATTTGCATTTATTCTTGGTTGAATAAAAACCCACAGAGTCACAGATTTGTCAACAGCGCATGCTGAAAAGGTGAAGTGGCTGCTCTCTTGAATTCTGGGATTTCTGAAATAAGGGAACGGACATTTAAGTCTTTCTGGAAAAGTCTTATTTTTTTACACAACAAAAAAAAATCAGGGCCCCTTATATGAAGGAAGCGCCGACACTTTACTAACACAGCTTAAAATACTTAGTAGAAGTCTACTTTGTGGTTATTCCCCATCTGTTGCAAAACCGTTGCTGTTGCATGCGAGACCAGCGACTGCAACTTCTTGTGGCAGGAAGTTTTGCAGAGTGAGCAAAACCACGGCCCGAGAGAAGCAAGGCACCGCACCAAATCCTTTTCAGGCCAAAGCGGGGGAGAAACTGCTCGTTAAAAATCGGGCGCCTTTCCCTCACTCTCTGACAACTTCTTACTTACTCAGCAGCAGGAGAGAAGAGATGCTGGCGCACAGGCAGACCCTGGAAGTCCTGATCACTAACCGGGGTGGGGAGAGCAATGGAACTTTTTTTTTTTTACTGCTGAGGGGAAGGCGCGGGGGGGGGGGGGAGAGATGACATATAATTTTTTTTTTTTGTCATACTAAATTACTTTTCCACACTCAGGTTCTTCACTGGCAACCTGGCGGCACCCCAACCCAACCCAACTGATTTTTGAACTCGACCGCCTCCCACTCCCTCCTCCAATTACAGCATTTCTCTCTCAGCCATAGCCGCGCTGCCCTTCTCCTTGGTCCCAGGGGCCTTTGAGCGCTTACCTTGCTGCCTTTGCTCAGGCAGGCGTCCAGGGAGGCCGAGGCGCGCTGGGATGAGACAGGAGGACTCAGCCGGCGGGCGGGTCTTGGGCAAAGACACGGGGCCAGTTCCCCCTTCCTGGCGCCAGTAACTGAGCCGCCCTTCTCCACCCTCTTTGGAGGAAGTGGTGCGTGCTTTCTAGTTCCTGTTATTTACAGGGGACCGTTAGGTAACACCTCTATTGGGACAGACTTAAACATCGCAAAAGCAGAGTGCAAACTTGTTCAGTTCAGCAGAACCCCTTTTCTACCTGAGTGATCAGCAAAGTGGGATGGGGGGGGGGGGGAAGGGGAGTGATGATAAGCCCGGTTTTGCCGATTTCAGCAGCCTTAAAATGGGGTACAGGAAGGAGGTCTTAAATGGGTTGTGCTAGGTGCAAAAAATGACTTCAGGTTGTGCCAACAGCTACCGGGACTGCACCACCACGGCAGGTTTCCCGTTAAAAAGTAAAAGATCTGTCTTCTGTACAAATTGGAAGGCCACAAGTGTCTTGTGAGGGAGGCAGAAAGAACTTTAAAAAAACGTGGTAGTCCTTGTACTCGTATGCTGTAGATTAGTTTTAAGCAGGGGTCATGCTCGGGAGAGCTCAGCTCCGAGAGTTGGTGCCAGCCCCCCATCCTGTGGGGGGGAATGCCTGCTTGTGTCATGGCTGCAGCAAAATGACCCCGTCCCCTGGAAAGGTCCTTGTTTCTCCAACCAGCCTTCTGAAGGCTTCAGCCACCACTGAAGCTATCGTCCCAGAAGAGTGGTATTTCTGAGGCTTGGATTAGTAACTGTCCCCCCTCTTCCTTCCTTCCTTTCTCCCTCCCTCACCTTCTGACATACTTCCGGTGATGTCAGGTGGTTTAGCATATGCAAATAAGTTATTCTAATGAGTTATGCTAATGAGCCCCTGCACCTTTTTTTCTACAAAATGACCCCTGGTTTTAAGGAGCCAAAAAAATCAATAGAAACCGAACGGGGTGTGTTACCTAGGGGGGGCGCACGCAAAACCCCACTGTGTTTTGCAGCTCTGAGGCTAAATTTTGGAGCTCCGCAAGAGACAACTGCAATGGATTTCTGTAATATCTGTTGACACAATGACTCCAAAATGTGCAGGGTACTTTCATATTCTCTAATTGATCCCATTTACCAACTACAGACCCTACCTTTTGATTCTTGTCCCTATAAAATATTGCATTTATTTTGCCTCAGCCTCTTGTATAGATAGTGTGTCTACTATACTCACCTATAAATTCTTCTGAGCTTCAGCTACGAGAAGTGCAGCCCAGTCTGTTTTTAGGTTCTATTACATGTTCTTAAGACATTGCTGTGGTGAATTTACAGTGTATAGAGGAGCTACAGAAGAATCATTGCCTACACGGGTGGTGTATAAGGCAGGATAAGAAATGATCCCTGGTGTTAGAATAGTTAGAAATACTCTGTTTCCATCTGTAAGTCATTGAAGGACATGCCACAGTGCTTCTCCGTCATGCACAATACATACTTACTTCTGGCAGAGACAGCTTTTGTCAGAAGGATGAGCAGATGTGCTTAGTTACTGTCCTGTGGTGAGCAATGTGCTGGTCATTTTGTTCTGCCCATTCCACACTTGTAGTCAATAAAACCTGATCCGATGACATGGACACAAGGGGAATTTTGTTCTAGAGAGGGAAATTCCCATGCCTGGAGAGGGGTTTTTGATGACACAAATCTATTCACACTGAAAACTGATTTAAAAGCCTGGAAGAGACTTGCTGTGTGGGATCACATTTGATTAGGATCCTGGTTTCTAGGCATGCAGTACTAGCACACCAGTATGGTAGCCACCCATGTTATGTATGTTGCATGTATAGGCCAGTGTACCGAAGCAGTGCCCATTTGTGAAACCCAGCGAAGAATCCAAATACAAAATCCATGTAATACCTTTTATTAATGTGAGCGTTTGCATTTTCTAGAATTGTTCATCATCTTGAATGTTAAAAAACAAAAGGGGTGGGTAGGGTTGCCAACCTCCAGGGGGTGGCTGGAGACCTCCTGGGATTACAACTGGTCTCCAGGTGATGGAGATCAGTTCACCTGGAGAAAATGGCTGCTTTGGAAGGTAGATTCTGTGGCATTGTACCCCACTAATGTTGCTCCCCTCCCCAAGCCCCACCCTCCTCAGGCTACACCCCCCAGATCTCCAGGTATTTCCCAACCCAGACCTGGCAACACTAGGTGGGGGAGAGAATTGGCTCAGACCCTGATCTTGAGGCCGTTTGTCTGCTTCTGTTTGGAGGTACCAGACCCTGCATTTCCTAGAGTGCACTTTAAGGCTGCCAACTCCAGGATGGGAAATTCCTGGAGATTTGAGGTTGGAGCCTGGGGAAGGGTGGGAACTCAGCAGGGTGTAATGTCATACAGTCCACTCTCCAAAGCAGCCATATTCTCTACAGAAACCAGGGGCGTAGACTTTGTAAATCCCCAAGGGGGGCTGGGGCTCTTCTCCCCCCCCCCCCCCGGCCCCAGGGAGGTAGACCTGGTTTTGGCAGCCAGCTGGCCAGCTGACTGCCATGCGCGCAAAGCCCAGGACCATGTCCCCGCTGCCTCTCTCCCCCCCCCCGCCCCAGGGAGGCAGGAGGGCAGGCCGGGGGTGGAGGGGAAGGAGAGGCGGCGACAGCAGCCAGCTGGCCGGCTGACTGGCCACTGGCGGGCACTCCATTTTGCCAGGGGTGGCTGAGCCCCCCCTGGGAAATTTCGGGGGAGGCTCGAGCCCTCGAGCCCCCCCATAGTTGAAGCCTATGACAGAAACTGATATTTGTAGTCTGAAGATCAGTTTAATTCTTAGAGATCTCCAGGCCCCACTTTGAGGTTGGCAACCCTAGCCCAATTGCAGCCCCACTTCCTGACACCTTCCACAAGCCTTCCTTATCCCTCCCTTCTTCTTTTGTCCTCCCTCATCCCTGCTTTCCCACTCTTTGTTACCTTTCACATTCCTTCCTTTTCCTGTCCTTCCTTCTCGCAGATCTTTGTGTCCTTCACCTTTACCCAGTGCTATTTCTCCAGCCATCACTGAGCTGTGCCACAGGGGATGGGAGAATGAAGTGCTTGCTGATGATGGGTGATCCAAGCTGCGGACATCACCACCAAAGTTTGGGCCATAGTCACTCCCATCACAGGTCCCTGAGCTCACTGCTTGGCTCCATTTCTTCTTATTGGGGGGGGGGGGGTGACTGTGTGCGTGCTTTTAACTATTTTCATACCACAGAAGTTCTGCCACCAGCAGAGAGGAAGTGCAGAAGAGGAACCCTCACTTCAAGAAGTAAACAATAAATATAAGACAAAAGTGTTGAGGGAGGAGGAGAATGGAGGATTTATGCTCCTCAGTCTTAGCCAGGGAAACCCACCCCTAGCACAGTTGCCACTTCTAAAATACCTTCACACAGCCTCCTGTAT
This sequence comes from Lepidodactylus listeri, assembly GCA_029233225.1. Classification (NCBI taxonomy): domain Eukaryota; kingdom Metazoa; phylum Chordata; class Lepidosauria; order Squamata; family Gekkonidae; genus Lepidodactylus; species Lepidodactylus listeri. Next base: position 26,183,443 of record JARCFY010000012.1, read on the forward strand.
CACTCACACAATGCTGAACACATCCCTGTGAAAACCAGGGTTGTCAGTTGTACCTCTTATAAAGCTGTTTCACTTAGCACTCTTGTTTGCAGGAACATCACCACAACGTTAAAGGATGTGTTATATCAAGCAATGCAGAAAATGGAATTACAGAAGTAAGAAGATAACACAGTAAGAGCAGGATAATACTGTAAACAATGGCAAAGACAACTGTCCAGAGCAAACTAATTTATGCAGTAGCCAAATCGCTCACTCACAACTTTAATGCCAGTAGCTCACAAAGTAGAATTTTTGCTCACAAGACTCCACAACTTAGAGCAGGGGTGGCCAAACTGCAGCTCGGGAGCCACATGCGGCTCTTTCACACAGTCTAATTTAATGTTAATAACAAGCAAATTTGCATATTTTCCAATCAAAACGTGTGTGTATTTATTTATTTATTTTCTTAAATTTATATCCCGCTCTCCCCACCAAAAGGCAGGCTCAGAGCGGCTCCCATCATTTTAAAATAACATATCAACGTTTAAAATAATCCATCCACATTAAAATATTGTCCATACAAAATACAAAATTGGCGGCATTCTGATTCAACCCACAGGTGGGTCCGAGAGCATTCCCATACATTTCTGTAGGTAGATGTCAGTGCCACAAACGGGCGGCAGATGGCAATGCCAATAGACGGGCTGGTCAGATGGAGCAAGAGCTGGGCCAGGGCTGAGATGTTTACCTTGGGCGGCCCCTACCCAAAGGCCTGGTGGAAGAGCTCCGTTTTGCAGGCCCTGCGGAACTGCATCAGATCCCGCAGGGCCCTGATGTTCTCTGGGAGCTCATTCCACCAGTACGGGGCCGCCACTGAGAAAGCCCTGGCCCGTGTTGTAACTAGCCGCGCCTCCTTCAATCCGGGGATAGTTAGGCGGTGTTGGGTCCCCGACCATAGTGCTCGCTGGGGTACGTATGGGGAGAGGCGGTCCTTCAGGTAGACAGGTCCCAGGCCATATAGGGCTTTATAGGTAAGCACCAGCACCTTGAACCTTATCCGGTACGCTATCGGCAGCCAGTGCAGAGCCTTTAAGGCGGGCTGTATATGCTCCCCCCTCGGGAGGCCCAACAACAGCCGCGCCGCAGCATTCTGCACTAGCTGCAGCTTCCGGATTTAGCACAAGGGCAGCCCCATGTAGAGGGCGTTGCAGTAGTCCAGTCTTGAGGTGACCAATGCATGAATCACTGTCGCCAGTTCATTGCGTTCAAGGAAAGGGACCAGCTGCTTGATCAGCCGCAGATGATAAAAGGCTGACCTCGCAGCTGTTGCAACCTGGGACTCCATCATTAACGCGGAGTCCAGGCACACTCCCAAACTCCTGACCTCCGCCGATGGTGCCAAAGGCACCCCCCCGAAGGCCAGAAGAGGGATCCCCAACCCTGGACCGCTCCGACTCAGACATAGAATCTCCGTCTTCGTCGGATTCAACTTCATTCGGCTCTGTCTGAACCATCCAGCCACAGCCGACAGTGCCAGATCCAGATCACCCGGGCTGGAGGAGGACTGACCGCCCAATAACAGATAGAGCTGGGTATCATCTGCATATTGATGACAACCCAGCCCAAACCTCCGCGCGATCTGGGCAAGGGGGCGCATAAAGATGTTAAATAACATAGGGGAAAGAACTGCTCCCTGCGGAACACTGCAATCCAGCCGGTGTCTTTGGGAGAGTTGATCCCCTACCGCCACCCTTTGTCCCCGATTCTGGAGAAACAAGGAGAGCCACTGTAAGGCTAACCCCTGGATTCCAATATCGGCGAGACAACAGCGCAGCAACTGGTGGTCGACCGTGTCGAACGCCGCCGACAGGTCCAACAACACCAGCACCGCAGTGCCGCCTCGATCCAGATGCCTTCGGAGGTCATCCGTAAGGGTGACCAGCACTGTCTCCGTCCCATGACCTGGCCGAAAGCCAGACTGGAAAGGATCTAACACAGAGGTGTCTTCCAAAAAGCTCTGTAGCTGGTCCGCCACCACTTTCTCGATTAATTTGCCCAGATATGGCAAATTAGAGACCGGCCGGTAGTTGACTAAATCGGCCGGATCTAGAGATGGTTTTTTAAGAAGTGGGCATACCACTGCCTCTTTCAGGGCACTGGGGAACATCCCTTCTGCAAGGGATGTGTTAATAATTTCCCCAAGTGAAGTGCCCCTTGTACCTCCTCATGGCTTGCTTTAATTAGCCATGATGGGCACAGATCGAGCTTACAGGTGGTTGGGCGGACTAGCGAAAGCAGATTGTCAACCTCGTCCAGACAGAGTGGATTGAAGTAATCCAAAATATGACCAGAAGACGGGCTTGGAGCCTCAAGTTCAGCCACTGTATCAACTGTGGCGGGGAGGTCTCGGCGGAGTGCCAAGACTTTATCTGCGAAATAGTTCCCAAAAGCCTCACAGCCAATGTCCAATTCTCTATCGTTTGGTCTGCTCGCTGGCAGGGTCGTCAATGACCGAATTGTCCTAAACAATTGGGCTGGGCGGGAACTCGCAGACGCTATCTCAGCTGCATAGAAAACTTTTTTAGCAGCTTTGACAGCCACCTCATAGGCCTTCATAAGCGTCCTATAAGCTGTTCTTGCGGCTTCGCCGGGAGCACGCCGCCACCCGCCTCTCTAGTCGTCTGAGTTCCCGTTTCATTATCCTCAACTCGCCCGTATACCATGGGGCGAGTCGGGAACGGGGTCGCAGAGGACGCCGGGGAGCGATCTCGTCGATGGCTGCCGAAAGACGATGTTGCCAGTCTTCGACCAACTCATCCAACGAGTCACCAGTGGGCAAGGAACCCCGCAGAGCTTCCTGGAATCGGCTAGGATCCATTTGACTCTGCGGGCGAGCTAAAATTCGCTCGCCACCCAAACAGGGTTGGAGGGGCAGGTTCACCCGGGCCTTCAGAGCTTGGTGGTCCGACCATGGTACCGCCGTAGCCGTAATCCAGTCCACCGTTACCCCCCCCCCCCCGCGAAAATCAAGTCAAGCGTGTGACCGGCTCTGTGCGTAGGGGTCGTAACAAACTGGGAGAGTCCCAGTGTCGCCATGGACGACACTAGGTCCATTGCCTGCGTGGAGGTCGCGTCCTCGGCATGGACGTTGAAATCACCCAGGACTATCAGCCGAGGATGTTCAAGCGCCCAGCCTGATACGGCCTCCAGCAGGGATGGCAGGGTGTTTGCCGGTGCGTTGGGTGGACGGTACACCAGCCAAACAGCCAAACCCTCCCTGGCCTCCCAGACAAAGCCGACACACTCCATGCCTGCAAGATTCCGCGGCGGTAGCGCCCTGAAGGTGTAACCCTCCCGAATGAACACCGCCACTCCTCCCCCCCGCCCCTGAGTCCGAGATTGGTGAAGGACCGAGTACCCAGGTGGTGCCATCTGAGAGAGCGAAACTGTCTCTCCCTCATGCACCCAGGTCTCGGTCACGCATGCCAGGTCTACATCCTGCTCCGACAGAAAGTCGCAGAGGGTGCTGGTCTTATTGTTTATAGACCTGGCATTGCACAACACCAATGTTGGAGCGAGGTTCTGCTTCCTTGCCCTACAACCTGCTACCTTTGGGATGAGACACAGATTGGAAGGAGACCGAGCACGTCTATGTCTCCGTCTCCTTCCCTCTTTCCATCTGGTCCCACCGCCATACCTCCCCCTCCCCAGGAGCACCGGGATCCCTGCGCTGTTCAGGCAACCATCGACGGCCTTTACCAAAGTCTCGGCCATCACCGGACACCCTCACAGCAGCGTTGGAACAACCACCCTATCCCCTCTTCTTGAACATCTAATACTACTAGCCTACGGTACCACACCAGTTCGGCTCATATGTCACTCCACGACACCCCATCAGCACAGCAGAAGCTGAGCTGCTAATCCAACAATTTCCCACCCAAACCCCACCCCCTCCCTAACACTAACTAACTACAGATAACTAAGGGGCGGGAACAAATCAATAATAAATTACTAGGGCGACTACACTAACTAACTCTTGCCTTAATCCTAAGTGCCAATAGTTAAAAATAATTAAAAGAGAGGAAGAACACAACCAAGGCACGGCCTCTAAGCTCCAGCAGTTCTTCCTGCTCCTGGCTATGGCCCCATAGGGGCAAAAGATTGTCTTTCCAAGATAGAGGGCTCCAAGATAGAGATGTTTCTTCCATCTTAATGTCCCGACTCTCCAATTTCCTCCGCTGCCCTGCACCAGCTCCCCAATTCTTACTATTCAGAAGAAATCCGGAATGGGGGGGGGGGGGTCCGTTAACTCTTTGGGCTAGGCTCTCCTCCAGAGGGTACTCCGGGAGACCTCACCAGCCTCTGACTCTGCCCGGGTGCACTCGTCACTCCCAGCAGCGTCCGACGGCGTCCGGTGACTCCCGAGGCGGCCCACAGCGTCCGGCGCCTCCCGGAGGGGCCCCGGTGGCCCGAAGAAGATCCGCCGATGTCCCGGCCATCGAGTGTTGTCCCATGATCTCCGGCGCTTCCCAGCACACCCTGGCTCCGCCGGGCGGGGGGGCGGGTCCTCCAGGTGCCACAGGCACCTCCTCTGGCACCTCGGGGTCCTCCCGGGGGGGCGGGTCCTCCAGGCACCGTAGGCACCTCCTCTGGTCTCGGGGTCCTCACCGTAGGCCCGGAGCTCCGCGGTCGCCCAGACGCAGGCAGTGTAGGTCTTCCAGGCACCGCAGGCACCTCCTCTGGCCCCTCGGGGTCCTCACTGCAGGCCCCAAGATCCGTGGGCGCTCAGGCGCAGGGCCACCGGCACACAACACAGTGACCCCCGGGAACGTGGCAACACAGTCCCGCCCGGAGACGCAACAGCGCGGCAGGTCCCAAGGGCTCCCCGCCCGAAAACGCTGCGCCGCCCCAACCGGAGCACCGCGACGCCGAGACAGGGCACCAGCAGCCTGGCCAGACGCAACGCAGTCGGAGGAGGCAAAGTCCAAAGATGGGCTGGACAAGCCGACCAGGAGACAGTCCAGGACGGGCCGGACAACTGACCACAGCACAGCTGAATCAACCAAACAGGAGCACAGCCGGGTAAGCGGCCTCGTCTTCCTTGTTTCCTCAACTCTCATCGATTTAAACTCCTATTTCCTACTCTCTTACGTCTCTCTTACTTCCCTACCACTATTAGCACAATAAGAGCCGAATTAAATCCAGATTAAAACCCAATTGCGCATTAAAACGCACTAAACTTTCCTTCTTCGGCGGAGCTCCATTTACAGCTCAACGCCGGCCGCCATCTTGTCCATTTGTTCATGTCTTGCAACTCTCAAACATCTGACGTTTATTCTGTGTGGCTGTTATGTTAAGCAAGTTTGGCCACCCCTGACTTAGAGGGAGGATTGACCCTAACATGAATCTTACCTGGTTGTTATACTCACTTTTATCCCATCAGCTTCTTCCAGTCTGAGAGACGTCAGTTCAGATCCTCAGACTGCCATAGAAACTTGCTGGGTGACCTTAAACCAGTCATGTACACACAGCCTAAATTACCTCACAGGGTTGTTGTGAGGATAAAATGGACGAAGGGAGAATGATGTAAGCTGCTCTGGGTCCCCATTGAAGAAGAAGATGTCTACTGAAATATTTGGATACATCACCCCAGCTGCCAAGTAGAAATGAAATAAATACATTCATAGTTAAAAAGAATACCATTTTGAGATTCTTTCGCAGCTTGGGTGCTACCAGAGGTCGTTGACTTCACCTTTCTGTGTGGTCAGCATTCGATACCAGCTGAGGCAGGCGAAGCCAGCAACTCCTGGTAGCCCATGCTCAGTTGATTTCTTTAACTTCTTACTTAAGTGAAATGGTCCTGATTGCTCAAATCAACTCAGACTTTTTGGGGGAAATGCCACTGAATATGATAACAACACAATCCCATGCAGAGTGACTCCTGACTAAGAAGAAGAGATTGGATTTATGTCCTGCGTTTCACTCAGTGTCTCAGAGCGATTTATAATCTCTTTTCCCTTCCCCTCCCCACAACAGACACCCGGTGAGGTAGGTGGGGCTGAGAGAGCTCTTTTGAGGACTGCTGTTGAGATAATAGCTCTGAAAGGACTTGTGACTGACCCAAGGTTACACCAGCAGCTGCATGTGGAGGAGTGGGGGATCATACAAGGTTCTCCCAGATCAGAGTCCATGCTCCTAACCACTACACCAAACTGGCTCTGACTGGATTAAACTCTATATAGGATTGTACTCTAAGAGGCTCTGTGCTGATAAATATGGCGTGTGGGGCACAGTTGGTGTATAGATTGGGAGCTTTTTAAACATTCTGCCAGCAGAGTGGAAGGCCTCCTTGGAAAGATTTGATTTATTTATTTATTTATTTTCAAATGTATATCCCGCCCTCCCCGCGAACGGGCTCAGATGCTTTCTGTGACTTCAGTCATATTTAAATTAGTGCTACAAGTGATCGTAGAGTAGTTGGAGTGATGTATCCAAAAATTTCAGTGGACATCTTCAAGCAAGCTTACATCTTTAGTCTTTAAACACTTTACAAGCATAATTAAGTTTTATTTCTGTGTATTTCTGTGTATCTGATGTGGAGGAAGGTAATACAGCATATGGCTGCATCCACACTGTCCCTTAGCCAGTTTGGTGTTGTGGTTAGAAGCGTGGACCAGGAGAACCAGGTTTGATTCCCCACTCTTCCACATGCAGCTGCTGGTGTGACTTTGGGTCAGCCATAAGTTCTTTCAGAGCTGTTCTCTCATGAGCAGCTCAAAAGAGCTCTCTCAGCCCCACCTACCTCACAGGGTGTCTGTTGTGGGGAGGGGAAGGGAAAGGAGATTGTAAGCCGCTCTGAGACTCCTTTGGGTAGTGAAGGGCAGGGTATAAATCCAACCTCCTCCTCCTCCTTCTTCCCCCAACAGTATTTTTTCTTTAGCTTCCATGTGACATTTCTTTGCAGTCCTGGGTTTCCCCCACTCACATCTAAGTGGAAGTTACTTCTTCCCTATCCCTCAGCTAGCACCCACCATTCCCCCCCATCAGTGGGCTTTAAAAAAATTGTTCGTTGCTCTGTCACTATAGTATTAAAACGCTATATAATAATATGGCTCCTACTGATTTTTTTTAAAAAGCCCTCCAGTGGCCGGGGGGGGGGGGGGGGACTACTGACAGCCAGAGGAAATTGATGAAAACATAGATAAGCCCAGTGTGAATGTTTTGTTGTCTCTGCTACAGTCTCTGCGTTCACAGTAGCAATGAAAGCACAAGGTGACACCATCCCTGTGTGGAAGTCGCCTACCTGTGAGTTTGATTTCTCATATAGCTGTGCGTGTCAGGTGCTCTCAAGTCACTTCTGACTTACGGTGACCCTGTGACCTCCAAAACATCTCATCATTAACAGCCTTGCTCAGGTCTTGCAAACTGAAGGCGGTGGCTTTCTTAACTGAGTCCATCCATCTCTTATTGGGTCTTCCTGTTTTTCTACTGCTTCAGCTTTTCCTACCCTTATTGCCTTTTCCAATGAGTGTTGTCCTCTCACAATATGACTAGAGCACAATGGTCTCAGTTTAATCATTTTAGCTTCCAGGGAGAATTCCGGCTTACTTTGATCTAGGACCCACTTATTTGGCTTTTTGGCTGTCCGGTGTATCCGTAAATCTCCCCTCCAATACTATAGATTAATCTGTTTTATTCCTGTCAGCATTGATCACTGTCCAAATTTCATATCCATACATAGTTATAAGCAGGGCTCCGTTGGGGCCGGAGCGAGCCGGAGCGCCACTCCGGGAGAGAAGGGGCCGGGGGGTGGGGCCGGGCAGGCCCCGCCCCGCCCCCAGTCGCCTTCTCTGGAACCGCGGCTGGCCGCCGCCGACCCTGCCGAGGAAGCCCCGTTCCGCCCCCAGTCGCCTTCCGTGGGGCTGCGGCTAGCCGCCGCCGGCCCCGCCGAGGAGCCCCGTCCCGCCCCCAGACGCCTTCCCCGGGGCCGCGGCTAACCGCCGCCAGCCCCGCCGAGGAAGCCCCGTCCCGCCCCCAGACGCCTTCCCCGGGGCCACGGCTGGCCGCCGCCGGTCCCGCTGAGGAAGCCCCATCCCGCCCCCAGACGCCTTCCCCGGGGCCGCGGCTGGCCGCCAGCCCCGGGAAAAAAACCCTCCCTCCCCCAGTTGCCTTCCCAGGGGCTGCGGCTGGCCGCCGGCCCCGGGAAAAAAACCCTCCCTCCCCCAGTCGCCTTCCCCGGGGCCGCGGCAGGCCGCCGGCCCCAGAAAAAAAACCCTCCCTCCCCCAGTCGCCTTCCCAGGGGCCGCGGCTGGCCGCTGGCCCCGGGAAAAAAACCCTCCCTCCCCCAGTCGCCTTCCCAGGGGCCGCGGCTGGCCGCCGGCCCCGGGAAAAAAACTCTCCCTCCCCCAGTCACCCCCAGAACCCCCCCTCCCTCCCCCACTCAACAGTTCCCCGGGCCCAAGGGAGGGAGAAGCCGGGCCTGAGTGGCTTAACGCCACTCAGGCCCAAGCAAGGGGGGGGGAAATGCCAGCCCCAGTGGGGGGGAGAAGCGCCCCTCCCTTCCTTCCCTCTCTCCCCCCACCTACCTACCTGTTCCTTCCTTCCCCTCTCCCTTCCTCCCTCCCTCTCCCCTTCCTCCCTCCCTTCCTTCCTTCCTTCTCTCTCTCCCCCCAACTACCTACCTACTTTCCTGTTCCTTCCTTCCCCCCTTCCTCTCTCTCTCCCCCTCTCCCCCCTTCCTTCCTTCCTACCTTCCTTTCTTCTCTCTCTCCCCCCCAACTACCTACCTACCTTCCTGTTCCTTCCTTCCCCCCTTCCTCCTTCTCTCCCCCCTTCCTTCCTTCTTTCCCCCTCCCTCCCTCCCGTCTTGCCTTCTGACACACTGCCCATGACGTCAGGGATGTGTGGCCTTTTGACACTTCTGGTGACGTCAGGGGGTGTGGTATATGCAAATGAGTTATGCTAATGAGCTCCTGCACCTCTTTTTTTACGAAAGGACCCCTGGTTATAAGGAATATCATATAGCTGCACAGTCATGATGTAACGTTTATACAAGTTTGTAAAAGTAAGGGGAAAGTATGTGTGTGTGTGTGTGTTATATGATGTCAAGCTGCTTCCAAAAATGGGTACTGCACATCAAAAATTGCTCATATTTCCTGAAATACCTTCCATTATGGCATAATATACGCCTTTTCCTCCTTCCTCTGTATTATGAGTGATCAAAGCTCCCATCAGTTGCCTAGAAACATCGTATATTTGCCATTAGAAGTGAGTGTCAAGGGTCTTTTTAAAAATTAGCAACAGCAGCTTTTTAACGTCGTGACAGGCATTTACTAACAATGACTGGCATGTCCATTGATGTGTGGTCCTATTAACTTTATGGGAACCTGGAGAAATAAGATCTCATATGTAAAAATAAATAGTAGTCTAGTGGCACTTTAAAGACGATGCACCTGCTGAGTAGAGCCCACTTGGCCAGACACCAGCAAATCATGTTTCTTCCTTCCTTTCAATTCATTAAACATTTATCTTACCTCTCTTCCAGGGAGTGCAAATTCAAGACAGCATACATGACTCTTCCCATTTTATCCTGATTAGTAATTTAGGCTGAGAGACAAAGACCAGTCCAAGGCAGTGTTCCTTCTAAGCTGAGTTAGTGTGAGCTCAGGAAGGAAGGCTCCAGAGCAAACTAATTTATGCATAAGCCAAATCACTTGCTCCCAACTTTAATGCTAGTAGCTCACAAAGTAGAATTTTTGCTCATAAGACTCCACAGCTTAGAGGGAGCATTGGTCCAAGGTCACCCAGCGGTGGAGTGGGAATTTGAACACAGGCCCCTTCAGTAATATTGAGGTAAGGAGGTTAGAGAGTCAGATTAAATTCTGGGAGACCTAGGTTTGAATCCCCATTTAGTTATGGAAGCTTGCTGGGTGACCTTGTACGAGTTACACCCTCTCAGTCACACACTCTCCTTATCTCTCAGGGTGGCTGTGAAGATAAAATGGAGGAGAGGAGAATGAGGTATACCACTTTGTATCCCCATTGGAGAGAACAAAGAGGTATAAACAAAGTAAACTAAATAAAAATAAACAGGACCAGGGGTCATTTCGAGCAGGAGCTCAGGGGAGCACAGCTCCGGGAGTTGGTGTCAGCCCTCCCCCACCGTGGGAAAATGCCTGCTTGTGTCATGGCTGCAGCAATATGACCCCGTCCCCTGGAAAGGTCCTTGTTCCTCCGACCAGCCTTCTGAAGGCTTCAGCCACCACTGAAGCTATCCTCCCAGAACAGTGGTATTTCTGAGGCTTGGATTAGTAGCTGTCCCCTCTCTGCCAGCTCTTTCTTTCTTTCTTTCTTTCTTTCTTTCTTTCTTTCTTTCTTTCTTTCTTTCTTTCTTTCTTTCTTTCTTTCTTTCTTTCTTTCTTTCTTTCTCTCTCTCTCTCTCTCTCTCGCTCTCTCTCTCTCTCTCTCTCTCTCTCTCTTTCTCCTTTCTTTCTTGCCTTCTGACACACTTCCGGTGATGTCAGGTGGTGTAGCATATGCAAATAAGTTATGCTAATGAGCTCCTGCACCTCTTTTTCTACTAAATGACCCCTGAACAGGACAATATCTTAATCATTACCACAGTGTGTTGGCATATTGCTCTTAAAATGGTACAAGGTACGAAATGGTACGAACAAGAAGGTACAGGTTGGATACAACCCAATTCTCAGTGCCAGCTCACTAGCTGAAGACTGGTGTTCTACACTGACAATCAATTTGAAATGGAAATCGTCAATGAACTCACCCCACAAACATGGTAGTACATGACAAAGTCATCAGTCACTAAGTCACCTAACATACTCTCATTTATTATTATTTTTATTTACTTCATTTATACCCTGCCTTTCTCCCCTGTGGGGAACCTGTACCATTGTTCTCATTTACTCTGTTTTATCCTCACTGTGAAATCGGTTAGGCTGAGGGTGGGTGACTGGCCTAAGGTCACCCAGCAAGCTTCCATGGCAGAGTGGGGGTTCAAACGTGGTTCTTCAGATGTTAGTCTGACACTCTTCACCACTATACCACACTGGTACCAGGGACCAAGTATTTCTGATCAGGCTTTTAATTAAGAAGTTAATGTCTTAAAATTGTTTTTATAGTCTGATTCTAGCCTGAACACTTTTTAATAAGACATTTTGAGGGAACTGTATGCTACCCTTTTTAATGTTCCGTTTTAATAGTTTATTAATAGTTGATTTTTATGGTGTTTTCTTTTTATAGTGCTTTACTTTATAAGCCAAGCAAAGCAGATCTCTGGAGAGGCAGAACAGAATTTTAAAAAAACACACAAACAAATAAATATAATTGCTAGTGCTCTGAAAGCATTTTAACTTCATGGCAGTATACAAATGAAGAAAGAGAATAAATTAGTTGAATGAATGGGACTGAACAAACAAATAATATGAATATACTTTTTGGAAATGCTATAAATATCTTAGGTTAGACATAAAGCTGATATACTCCGGGGAGCAAACATTACTCAAAACCTTATTTTCTACAGAAAAAACACTATTCCGTTTCCAGAGGCCAAAATAAACAATTTCCTTGGACTATCTGATGAAAAATCTGCCTCAAAGAGAAGGAACATAGCTGCTCGTTAGAGCATTTCTTTGTTCAAAACATTTGCAGTTCATGTGTGTGTGTGTGTGTATATTGCTTTAATTTTTTTGGCTGCATTTAAATTACGCGAGACAATCTTTATCACTCAAGGATAATCACAGATATTTTGTTCTGTTTTGAGAATGACTGAAAGAAGGTCTCAAGACTGGGATGAATGCCACACTGGAACCACAACGCTCCCACCCATTGCCCTTACGCTACTTGGAGCAAAGATCAGTGTAAACAATTTACAAAGGGCACTTGAAAGCCCATCAGATTATGAAACATTTTTCAGTAGAAGCATTTCAATTACTGCGCAGGCTCCCCGCCTCCATTTCTAAGCAAAGAATCTGAATATTGTCTTCCTCTTGAAAGGAGGGGATGTAGCCAGGATAATCTTGTTGCTCATGATGTCTTGATCTTTTAGACAATATTGATCTATGCTACACCATATTGCTCACTTTTGTATGAAAGTCACCAGAAGAAGTTAGCATACAACATGCTGAATGCAATCATATGCAGGGGTCATTTCGAGCAGGAGCTCGGGGGAGCTCAGCTCCGGGAGTTGGTGCCAGCCCCCCGCCCACGGGGGAATGCCTGCTTGTGTCATGGCTGCAGCAAAATGACCCCATCCCCTGGAAAGGTCCTTGTTTCTCCAACCAGCCTTCTGAAGACTTCAGCCACCACTGAAGCTATCCTCCCAGGGTAGTGGTAATTCTGAGGCTTAGATTAGTAGCTGTCCCCTCTCTGCCAGCTTTCTCTCTCTCTCTCTCTCTCTTCTTTCTTGCCTTCTGACATACTTCCGGTGATGTCAGGTGGTGTAGCATATGCAAATAAGTTATGCTAATGAGTTATGCTAATGAGCTCCTGCACCTCTTTTTCTACGAAATGACCCCTGATCATATGTACAAGCACTTATATGGACCAAGCATGCACAGGCAAATTTAGAGGACACCTGGATAGCTTCCAGTTAAACCAGTTGAAAGCCTGTGTGGCATAGTGATCTGGGAGATCGTAGTCCACTCGGCCATGGAAGCTTGTTGGGGGACTTAGGGCCAGTCACACACTCTCTCAGACTACCCTGACTCGCAGGGTTGTTGTGAGGATAAAATGAAGGAGAGGAGAATGATGTAAGCGGCTTTGGGTCTCCATTGGGAAGACAGGCAGGGTACAAATAAAGCAAATAAATGAACTGAATGCTGCGATAGTTATGAATTACATTTTTTTATCCTGACCTTTTGTCAAGGAGTTCCTCATTATGAATAAGACCAATTTTACTGCTTTTTCCATCTCTGATGCTTGTTTACTGCCAGAACCTTGTTTATCGACTATACTAATTGAATAACAGCTAACAGTGCACCCCTATGAATGTATGCAGGGGTCTGAGAAGCAATGACAATAATGGAGACACAGTAATGCAAAAGGTGCTTCGAAAAAGATCCTTGCTATAAGACAGCAAGATGTTCCCATGTAAGAGGGAGGGGCCATGGCTCAGCGGTAGTGCATCTGCTTTGCATGCAGAAGGTCATAGGCTCCATCCCCAGCATCTCCAGTTAAAAGGATCAGATAACAGGTGCTGTGATAGCGTCAGTTAACTGCCATGAATTCTTTTCAATAACTGTATGACTGCTACAAGGTGTATTTACATGGTCTCTGAAAAGGTCACAGGCTTACATATATTTCCCCCCCAAAGTTTGGTGACAGGTCCCGCCCGGGAGTTCATAACGGGGCTATGATCCCATCCTCTGGAATGCGTGCTCCGCTCACTTGCCTGCCTGCTTGCTCGCCTCGCTTGCGCATGCTCTAGCTCAATTACTTGCTTCCCTGGTGTTATCTCTTGCAAGGGCGTAGACTTTTCAATTTTCCGGGGGGGGCTGGGGCTGAGCCAGAGTCGCTATGCTAGGTCCTTAAAAGAACCGAGGCCCAGTGACATCATAGGGAGGAGCCAGTGACATCATAGGCTATTGTCACTATCTATGGAGGTAGAGCCATGTGGGATTTAGAGAGGGGCTCTCCAGAAATTTAGGGGAGCCTGGGAACCCCCAGCAATGCCCCCGGGCTGGGCCAAACCCAGGAAAAGGTGGGAGTTGGCCAGTGGTTATAGTGGTAGCGGTCTCTGCGGTGTCCTTTATTTAAATTCACTTTTAGAATAGATCTGCAAATATACATACCATGTGCATCAGACAAAGTAATGGTCACAAATTTGACAGTAAGGAAGACAACACAGAAAAGCTTGTAGGGGAATATTTTAAAAGTTTTCCTGGACATTCATTTAGAGGAGTCTTGTTTCTGTCTTATTTGTAAGGGTGACGTTGTACTGAAATGTACTAACTTATGGCATCACAGATGCCTTCATTTGGTAAATGCATGGCTGAAATCTCTGAGCCAGGACAGAATACCAAACAGTTGCTGCGCACTCTATTTCTGAGCAATGTACAGAGTTCAGAATAGCAGCAATCTTGAGAGCCAGTTTGGTGTAATGGTTAAGTGCATGGACTCTAATCCGTGAGAACTGGGTTTGATTCCCCACTCCTCCACTTGCACCTGCTGGATGACCTTGGGCAAGCCATAGCTGTGTACCAGCTGTTCTCTCAAGGATAGTTGTCTCAGAGCTCTCTCAGACCCACCTACCTCACAGGGTGTCTGTTGAGGGCAGGGGAAGGGAAAGGAGTTTATAAATCGCTCTGAGACTACAAGTGAAGGGCGGGGTATAAATCCAACCTCTTCTTCTTCATCTCTTCTTCTTCTCACTTCAAAGTCATATCCTAGGAGTGAGTGCAAATCCCAGAGCACTGAACCTATTCCCAGTGGCTGTCATTTCACTTTGTGACCTGTCATTCCAATCCCAGAGCACAGATTCTATTGCTAGGGATTGTCATTCCACTCTGGGGGCTGTCATTCTAGTCCCAGAGCACAGATTCTATTCCTAGGGACCGTAATTCCACTCTGGGAGCTGTCATTCGAGTCCCAGAGTAGCCTATCTGGGCCCAAAGACCTTAATGGAAAAACCATTCCATATTTTCTTTGCAACTTTTTTTGTGCTGCAATGTATTTCAGTATGCAAGTCAATTGGCATTCCTGGCTCCCATTATCTCCAATGGGCCTTCAAGCCTCTCCCATTGTTTCCAATGGGCAATCCTGTCATTCCTTTTACACATCCCAGTTAATTGTCCCTTTGAAACTATACCACACCATTTTAAGTAACAGCAAAATGAAGAGCATGAACATAAGAACATAAAAACATAAGAGAAGCCAATGTTGGATCAGGCCAGTGGCCCATCCAGTCCAACACTCTGTCACACAGTGGCCAAAAACACCAGGTGCCCTCAGGAGGTCCAGCAATGGGGGCAGGAAGCCCTCCCACTGTTGCCCCTCCCATCAAACACCAAGAACACAGAGCATCACTTGCCCCAGACTGAGAGTTCCTATCTGTACTTTGTGGCTAATAGCCACTGATGGACTTCTGCTCCATTCCCTCTTGAAGCCATCCATGCTTGTAGCCGCCACCACCTCCTGTGGCAGTGAATTCCACGTGTTAACCACCCTTTGGGTGAAGAAGTACTTCCTTTTATCTGTTCTAACCTGACTGCTCAGCAGTTTAATCGAGTGCCCACAAGTTCTTGTATTGTGAGAAAGGGAGAACAGGACTTCTTTCTCTACCTGCTCTATCCCATGTATAATCTTATAAACCTCGATCATGTCACCCCCTCAGCCGTCGTTTCTCCAAGCTAAAGAGCCCCATGCGCTTCAACCTTTCTTCATAGGGAAAGTGTTCCAAACCTTTTATCATTTTAGTTGCCCTTTTCTGCATGTTTTCCAATGCTATAATATCTTTTTTGAGGTGTGGCGACCAGAACTGTACACAGTACTCCAAATGAGGTCGCACCATCGATTTATACAGGGGCATTATGATACTGGCTGATTTGTTTTCAGTTCCCTTTTTAATAACCCCCATAGTGTTGGCCTTTTTCATTGCAGTCGCACACTGTCTCAACATTTTCATTGAGTTATCTACTTCGACTCTAAGATCTCTCTCTTAATCAGTCTCTGCCAGTTTGGACCCCATCAATGTGTATTTATAGTTAGGGTTTTTGGCTCCAATGTGCATCACTTTGCACTTGGCCACATTAAATCCCATTTGCCATGTTGATGCCCACTCACCCATCCTTGACAGATCCCTTTGGAGTGCCTCACAATCCTCCCTGGTTCTCAGCACCCTGAAAAACTTCATGTCATCTGCAAATTTAGCCACTTCACTACTTACTCCCAACTCCAAATCATTAATAAACAAGTTAAAAAGCATTGGACCAAGTACTGATCCCTGCAGTACCCCACTGCTTACCTCCCTCCACTGAGAAAATTGCCCATTTATACTCACTCTGTTTCCTTTTAATTAGTCAGTTTTTGATCCACAAAAGGACTTGTCACAAAAGAGAGCCAGTTTGGTGTAGTGGTTTAGTGTGCGGACTCTAATCTGGGAGAACCGGGTTTGATTCCCCACTCCTCCACTTGCACCTGGCTGGATGACCTTGGGCAAGCCATAGCTCTGTACCAGCTGTTCCCTCAAGGACAGCTTGGGAAAGAGCTCTCTCAGCCCCACCTACCTCACAGGGTGTCTCTTGTGGGGAGGGGAAGGGAAAGGAGTTTGTAAGCCGCTGAGACTCCAAGTGAAGGGCGGGGTATAATCCAATCTCTTCTTCTTCTTCTTCTTCTGTCCCATGACTATTGAGCTTCATGTACAGAGTGCACAATTCTTGCCAGTGTTCTCTCCAGGCTGCACACAGCAAAAGGAAATTTTAAAAGGACGTTGATCTGCATGTCCCCCCCCCCCCATCTTGTTCATGCAGATGGGCTTACCATTTAAAAACAGACACCCTGTGACTAGGCAGGTGGGGCTGAGAGAGCTCTTTTGAGGACTGCTCTTGAGAGAACAGCTCTGAAAGAACTTGGGACTGACGCAAGGTCACATCAGCAGCTGCAAGCGAAGGAGTGGGGAATCAAACCCGGTTCTCCCAGATTAGTCCATGCTCCTAACCACTACACCAAACTGTAACTCAAAACCTATCTCTTTTAGAAGCAAGTGGCTCAAGTGGTTAAGATGCTGAACTGCAGACCGGTAGTTCAGCAGTTCGAGACCTGAGTGCTGCATGATGGAGTGAGCTCCCATCTCTGGCCCCAGCTCCTGCCAAGCTAGCAGTTCAAAAGCAAGAAATTGCAAGTAGATAAATAGGTACCAGTTCGGTGGGAAGGTAACAGCGTTCCGTGCGCCTCAGCGTCTAGTCATGCCGACCATATGACCACGGAAATGTCTTTGGACAGCGCTGGCTCTTCGGCTTGGAAACGGAGATGAGCACCGCATCCCTAGAGTCATATTTGACTGGGTTTCGAGCAAGGGAAACTTTTACCTTTACCTATAAGAAACATAGAACACCATCTCCACCACATCAGAGTCTTTAAGCAGATCATTTCCAAAACAGTCCTTCAGAGCCTAATTACATGAACTAAGCAGCAAGCAAGATACACTGTTCCCTCATAAATACTCAGAGAGCCTGTTGTCTCCCAGCAGTGACATTTATTCACTCCAAGGAATACCAGGGACATGATGCAGAGTCAGGCAATGGCAAATCACCTTTGAATATCTCTTGCCTTGACAACCCTACAGGGTTACCATGAGTTGACTTTGACTTGCTATCACTTTCCATAATCACAGGGCAACTGCGCTTTAATGCCCAGAACCATTTGGGCAAGGCCTAATATGTAACTATTGTCAGTAGCATGAGATGGACCCACAGCTCAATTGGCTCTCATATCACTACCATAACATACAAAATAGTAAAAAGCTCAGTAGTTCCTTTAATATAAACAGACTGTATTGTAGCATAATTATTACTGTAGCACAAGATTTTTCAGAAAGCCACACATTTTTCTCATCTCACTTTAGTGCCAGTTCCTGTCCTCAAATTCACAGAGAAACCCAAACCTTCCATTTTTGGTAGAATGACACCCTTCCCTTCCTTCAACTTCCCTTCCTCCACCCACGAAGGGTGATTTAGCAAATGCAAACCAATGCCAGTGGTTTGCATGCACCAACTCACTCAGCAGAACCAGAGCTTCCAATTTCAGCACAAGAGCTAGGGATGCTACCCTCCAGGTGGGATCTGGGGATCCCCTGGAATTACAGCTCATTTCCAGACTTCCAGATTTTTCCCCTAGGAAAAAAAATCAAGTTTCTGGAGGGTAGCCTCCATGTCGTATCCCAGAGAAAGAAAGAAAAGTGAAAGGGAAAGTCTCTCCTTGCTTCCAGTCTCTCCTTGCTTTCAGCTCTCCCAGGATGGAGTAACAGAAAGAGAGAGAGGGACAGAGAGCGCAGCCACCCACCCCCACCCCCACCGAAGAAAGTGAGCCCAGGATTCCAGCTTGCTCCCTGCAGCACAAGAGTTCCTGGGGCTGCAGGAGAAAGAAAGACAGCACTGGCTTCCTTACTTTGTTTGGTGAGCCCGGGAAAGCAAGGAAATCAATCTTCATGTGCAGCCTCCAGGCTCCTGTAGGCTGATCCGAGAGGGGGTGGAGCTTAGCTTCCAAGCTTCCTGTGACTTCCTCCCCCCCCTCCCTCTCTCACCTAGCAGAAGAACGGAGTCTCTGAAAGCGGAGGGGAAAAACCCTCGCTTTCAAAATGAACTGGAACTTGCCCTGGGCCCCGGGGGAGGCTCAGCACCGTCTGAAAAGGTTCAGGGGGGGAGGGAGGGAGCTCAAGCTCCCCAGCCCCTGGAGATGACGCCTATGCAGCCGGCCAGTGGGCCGGCAGGCAGGCAAGCGAGCCTGCCTGGTAGAGGCTTCGTTTTGCTGGGGGAGGCTGAGCCCCCCCCGGGAAATTTCGGGGGGGGCTTGAGCCCTCGAGCCCCCCCGTAGTTGACGCCTATGATCTCTTGTATCCCGTCCTTGAACAGGAGTGCCTCCTATTTTGTGTGAGCCAAACTCACCGGTGTTATGTATTCCTTTCTTCATGTCTTGGGAACTTAGCTTTTAGAAATGTTCAACATCATTATTTTCTGATAACTCCTTTCCCGCATTTTCTATGGGAACTTCAGGCCAGTATATTTGAGTGCCTAAAATCCTGTCTAGTGATTGGTAAACAGCTCTGAAGCCATATTTCATATCCAGTATATCAATACATGTAATCCCTAAGCACAGCATTACTAACAGGAAAAGTGTTTGACTACAATGATCTTTTCTACAAATAAAGGACTTACTGCTTAAGGAGACCTGTTGTGGACTATATCTATTGGGACATTCTCACAGATAGACCTCTACCTGATACCCTGGAGAGCAGCAGCAGCAGTAACCTTGATGGATCTGATTTGATTTAAGGCAGCTTCATGCGTTTGACTCACACTATTTGTCTTCTCTGCCATGCCAAATACAGCCTAGCGGATGGAAGCTGTGACACCCCCCCAAATAGGACATGCACTCCAGGTTACAGACAAGTACCAGCCTATTTGGTATCGGGGTGGGTGGCCTGTGCAGTAGATCTGCTGCAACTTATTTGGAAATAACAGCTGTTTGCTGAGTAGCCTAGCAAATGCAACATGAAGCTACACTGGACCTTCAAGTTGGTATCCATTGGTATAACTCTGCTTAGGATGGCACTGTAAGAGTGGAATGCAAGAGGTATGCCACTGTTTCTTCACAGCAGCTTGTGAAGTTAGGCTAAGACAGGCTCGGTTCAGACATAACGTGAAACCATGGTTTTAGCCATAGTTTGTGAAACTAGGATTTGGCATTCACATCGTGGTTTGCTTGAACAAATGCAGGCTTTATTGCCTTCACTTTAGCCCGGCATTTCAGGGACGGTGCAAAGGGTGTTAACCCAGGATGGATGGCTGTATTCATGCATCACATGCAATCATATTTAAGACTAACTGTGGCCCACAAACCAACTTCAAACCCTGGTTTTGGATCCTGGTTGGATGCACCCTGGACTAGCCCACATTTGATCACACTAACCATAGTTCATTTAATTACCCCATGGTTTTATGTCATGTGAGCAACCTGATTAGCCCAGTCTGGCCCGAGCTAGTCAAGGATTGGGAGCTAAACAAGGGTTGACCATGGTCAGATGGGAGACCACCAAGGAAGACAGGGGTTGCTACATGGAGGAAAGCAGTGGCAAACTATCTCTGTTAATCTCCTGCCTGGCATGTCTCACGGAGGGAAGGAAGGAAGGAAGGAAGGGAGGGCAGGATGGGTTGCATCAGTGCTTCATTCACATAGCCCTTTCTTACACACCAAGGGACATGCTGATCACCACTTTGGGGTCAGGAAGCAATTTTTCTTTAGGCCAGTTTGGCCAGGGATCCTGGAGGTTTGTTTTGTTTTGTTTTTGCCATCTTCTGGGCATGGAGCAAGGGTCACTGGGTGTGTGTGTGGGAAGGTATTTATGAATTCCCTGCATTGTGCAGAAGGTTGTGTACTAGATGACCATGGAGGTCTCTTCCGACTCTTTGATTCTGTGAGGTTGCCATGAGTTGGTTGCAATTTGGTGGCACTGGCTTCTTCTTCTTTTTTATCTTATGTCTGAGAGTGACCAGCCCAGTGAGCTTCCTGGGCTGAGTTTCAAACCTAGGTCTACCCAGTTTTTGTACACCACACTCTTTCTATCAGTTTATACCTGAAACTGCCTTATAGTGAATCAGACCATCAGTCCCTCAAGCTCTGCCACTGAGCAACAGACCATCTCCTCAGTCTGTGTTGCTGAGAATTGTACACATTGACCCTCACTGAGATCAGCTGCCTTAGTGTCTTAGGAAGTGCCCCACATGGAGTCAGCATTTCACTGTATTCCTTAGGGGTTTTTCTCCTTCAAGAAACTCTGGGAAAGGGTTACAGCCAGCCTCAAGATTTCATCACATACCATTTTGCCAGCCATAAAACTATTAAAATGATTAATAAAGTGAGGAAAGCTAGAAAATATATCTCCTAGACACTTTGAAATTGTAGAGGAGGACAGCTGGATTAGAAAAATGCCATCAATCAAGAAGCAATAAATTTCCTGACTAGAGAACACTATTCAAATGTCTGTTGTAATAAGGACTCAACTTACACTGCGTTGTACATATGGCAATTCAGAAATTTTAAAAACCCTGAAGAATAAAATGAAGAGAAGCATTTAAAGGCACGAAATACAAATTTTTTAATGGAAAAGCTGTCAGGAAAGTACTAGCTTGACACTTGGAAACGGTTTTTTATTGTTTAAATTTGTTACCTTTTACATTTGTTATATTTCATTGTTACATAAATGTGTTTGTTACCCCTTCATCTAAGGCATTCAGGGCCATGGAGATCATTCTCTATTTTATCCTCACAACAATCCCTCTTCGAGGTAGGCAGGGCTGAGAGCAAGGTCACCCAGGCAGCTTCGTGAAAAAGTCAGGATTTAAACCAGGGCTCCCAAATCCTAGCGCAACACCTTAACCTCTACACCACCCTGGCTTTTGCATTAAACAAACAACTGATTACTGGTGTCAGTAGCAGAAAGTCTGTGCGTGGAGGAAAATCTGTAAACTGAATCTGGACTGCTGGAACACCAGAATTCAAGTGTGAACAAGAAAAAGTTGGTGAAGAAAGTCTTTGGAAAAGGAGCAGCCATTGCTGCTGATTCCACCCTCCCACTGCAGACCCCACTTTGCCTCCAGTGCTGTTCCTGAGCATGTGCTGACCCCTGGGAACAAAATTTCAGGTGGCTCAGTGGACTGTAGAGGAATGGGGAAGGGAGAAAGTCCCTCTCTGCAAAATTCACAGATGGTTAGATATACACCACATGGTGTTTTTGTTAGCAGAGTTGGGGAAATAAACCAGCCCCACACATACTTACCTATCTGAATCAATTCCCTCAAATATTTTTTCTCCTCAGTGAGGCTTGGAAGTGATTTCAGATAGTAGAAACATGCTTGAGGAGAAAGATTGAGGAATACGGGGAGGAGGGAGTATTCTGCGCCAGTATATATTTTCAGTTCAAATGCAACCAAATCCTCCAGATTTTGGACTTGTCTTGGTTTGAGTAGGTAGGATCTACATGTTGGATCCTGTCCAGACAGGAAAACTCAGGACATGAATAATTTGGCTTCAGCCCTAGTATATCTTCTTTGTATGTTCTGATTGGCCTGGTGGGTTTTCAACATGTGTTTCATCTAGACCTGTGGTCCAGCAACGGATAGTCCTACCATGGCTGTCTTGCTGGAATGGGATTTTCCGGAGATCCCAACAATATTGTCCTCCATCTGCACTCCTCCTTTCTCCTTCCCTGGTTTACCCTGGTTTGCTTTCATCTGGAAAGCAGATGAACCTTCACAGTGAAACTGGATTTCCTCACAGCATGGTTGGGAAGATCTAGATTTCCAAACCTCCTCATCCACATCCGGTGCCATTTCTCCTCTTAGTTCTTTTTGTGCCTGCTCTTTGCCCCCCAGTCTATAGCAGGTATAATGCTATACCAGTTCTGTCAACTTTTGTTTTTTTTAAAGGGTGGCAAAAACCTCTCCAGTAGCCGGGGTGGACCCTGACTTGGATGGCACAGACTAGCCCAGTCTCATTAGATCTTGGGAGGTAAGGAGTGTAGGCCCTGGTTAGTGCTCAGATGGGACACTGCCAAGGAAAGTTTAGGGTTTCTATGCAGAGGCAGGCAATGGCAAACCACCTCTGAACATCCCTTGCCTGGGTTGCCATGAATCGTCTGTGACTTGACAGCACTTTCCACCACTATCAGCAGGAGCACAAAATGGTGGGCATGAAGAGATTGGGAGGAGTCACCCAGTACAGATACTCTGTTACCTCTGCATTCACAATAAGAATTAAGCCCGTAACAGGAAGCCATCCCCACATAGGAGCAGCCTGATTTGGTCTGCATTTAAATTCAAAGTGAGTTGTGCAAATGGGAACCAGGTTCCCTTTGGAAGGTTAGATGAGCATCTGAATGCATCAGCAGTGTGCTGGACCTGACAATTTGTGCAAGTGAAGTAATTGCCAAAGAAGAGGCATGCTTCTATTTTTTCCAAGGCTGGAATCTTTTAAAGTTCTCTGTTCTGTACTTCTTTTGTATATGTAAACAGTCAAGTTTGCACCTATACTCAGTTAAGAAACATTAAGTTCCTCCAGAGAACCTGGGATCCTAGCCCAAGCTCTGCTGCTCATATGGAGTCAATACACCCCCAAATTATGGGAACCAAGTCCAAAGAAAATTATTCTTTTATGTGTATGAAAGTCATTTTGCACAACCATATGGAAACAAGATGAGGTGAAATTTGGAGCAGAGGAAAGTATAAAGCAATTTCATTGAGATGCAGAATATCTGGCCTCTGACGGCAAGTCAACAAAAAATACTTGACCATGGGTGGGATTCTGTAAGAGTCCAGCTGAGTACATGTTGGCATCCACTGACTTATTCCAAAGATCCCAATTTACCTGCTGCCATTACTGGAATACAAACAGCTCATGCAACTCATATCACATTTATAAACTTCTTCTAAGGGTTTGGACAAGGGCCACTTTGATTAGTAAGGTATTTCCTCTAAAAGGCACTGAAAAAGAAACTATATGGAGACTGCAGAGTTTATTCTAAACTTTCTTCCAAATGCACAAGCAGCAGACTCTGCAGTTCAGGAACTCACACACTGGGATTTTTTCCTAACAGAAAAAGAGAGGGAAGAAGGAAAAGAATAGACAGAAAGGAGGGAAGGAAAGAGGAAAGAAAGGCAGTATTCATCTCAACTCATCTCCATTTTATATTTCTTTTTTTCCTTTTTTATTTTAAAGAAACAACTTACACTGCAGAGAGCTAAGCAGAATTACACCTTTCAAAGCACGCTGACTTCAAAAGGTATCTTCCTTCCCCTCCCTCCCTCCCTCCCTCTTCTCCCCAATGCAGACTTGTTCTCCTCTCCTCCATTTTTTCCCTCTTAGCAAGAACCCTGTGGGGTAGGTTAGGCTGAGACGATGTGACCAGCCAAGGCCACCCAGCAAGATTCCATGGCAGAGTGGGGATTTGAACCTGGGCCTTCCAGATCCTAGTCCAACACTCCAACCACCACAGGTGCTTAACTGTACAAAAATTAGGTCTCTACAAAATGTGTCCAACTTGTCCGCAGAAGCCTACTCCAGCCTTTCTAACTGAGTGGAATGAATGAGCAAAGAATGGTAGTGTAAGTGCCAACTCCAACTGATGTGTTGAAACATACGAACGGAGCCTGAGCGTATTCCCAGTTATGTGGCAAGAGCCACATACATAAGAACATAAGAGAAGCCAATGTTGGATCAGGACAGTGGCCCATCCAGTCCAACACTCTGTCACACAGTGGCCAAAAACACCAGGTGCCCTCAGGAAGTCCACCAGTGGGGCCAGGACACTAGAAGCCCCCCCCCGGTGCCCCCCCCCAAGCATCAAGAATACAGAGCATCACTTGCCCCAGACTGAGAGTTCCTATCTATACCTGGTGGCTATTCCCCATTCCCTTGTACATGCATGGACTCTATAATATATCCCAAGGAACACATGATGTTGGGTCATCATGGGCTGCATCACCCCCATTGCTGGACACTGCACTGTGTTTAATCTTTAAGCGTCATTAACATCTAGATGTTCCTGTGTGGACACACACCCAACTTCTGCAAATGATTACTAGTATGACCCATTCAAATCTGTGAAAATTTTGCCACAATATCAACCAATGTGTGAATGCACCCCTTGTAACCCTCACTCTTAGGCACTGGTGTTGATTCTACCTGTTATAATGCTGGGGCAAGGGCTAGAATAAACTCTGGGAGACATGAATGATGTAGGTTCTAGTTTCGCTTCGGAATCTTAAACAGTTATACCCTTCTGAGTCCATTTGAGTCAATGGACTTAGAAGGGTGTAACTCTTCTTAGGACTGCACTGTTAGTTTGATAAATGAACTAAATTGCTTCACATTACCAAAGCAAAGGAGCCAAGCTACTAATTTTAAAGTATGCCATTTGCCCATTAGGCGGCTTCAAATAAAAGAAAATCAGCTGGATTGAAACAAAAGTCTTGAAAACCATCTGTGCCAGTTTTAAATGGCAAACAAACTTTAAAATTATTATGGAGAATATAGAAAATAAATGCAGTTGGAAAATGAGCAGAACTAAACACTGAACTTAAAATGAGGGAGAGAAATCTGTAAAAACTAGCAACAATTGTAATGATTCTATGCATTTAATTTTAAGAAACTTGTTTGAAAGCAAATTTCATTGAAAACAACTGCTTTAAAAGAAGAGAAGAATTGGTGATAGAAGAAGAAGAGGATGGGGAGGAGGAGGGGGAGGAGGAGGAGATAGGATTTATACCCCCACCCTTCACTCAGAGTCTCAGAGCGGCTTACAATCACCTTCCCTCCTTCTCCCCACAACAGACACCTTGTGAGGTAGGTGGAGCTGAGAGAGTTCTGAGAGAACTGTGACCAACCCAAGGTCACCCAGCTGGCTTCATGTGGAGGGGTGGGGAATCAAACCCGGTTCTCCGGGTTAGAGTCCACTGCTCTTAACAACTACACCATACTGACTCATACTGTGTTCATATTTATTAGATTTTGCTGTCACAGATGGAATATGGAATGTGTCCACAGTTCATAGTAAAGCACTCAATATTAAAAATGCAATTATAATTTTGGCAGTAAACTGCTAATAGAGAGTGTAAACATTAATAAAATACACAGTTCATTAAAGCATATCCTGAAACTGAGGACTTCTAGAGCAGATTTAAAAGGAAGTTATTAGCTCTTAGTGTATGTGTTGGCAGGGGAGAATTGATGAGAGTTGAAATGTTCTCATTCCTCGCAAAACCAACTACACATTCCCTTGAATATTTAACAGATACAGAATTAAACAATGTGTTTCCAGAATCAACATATATGTATTATGAAGTATGTATTGAACTCCAGGTGAAATTCTGTGCCTTCTTCTGAGGAACACCCTCAGCAGCATCAATGACAAAGTTCTCATAGAATTCACTGAATGTGGAGGTTCCCCTCAGTCACCCTGGCTAGTAGCCATTGAGAGACTTGCCCTCCATGAATCTTTCTAATCTCCCTTTAAAGCTGTTTATTCCTGTGGCCATCAGAATGCATGCAGAATGCAGAAGGCTCAGTTATTATAAGAATCTAGGTAAAGAATGCATATTACACCCATTCTGCAATCACTCTGTTGATTGCCCATCAGCTACTGAGTTCAGTTTAAACCATTAGCCACCACATACAAAGTCCTTCATGGCCTTGGATCCTCATATCTACAGGACCACTTCTCCTATACACCACCATGACAACTTCGCTCATATGAGCAGGGCCTTCCACAGGTGCCACCCTGCAAACGGGCAAGATCAACAACTGCCCTTACCCATGTATTCTCAGCTGTCGCCTCCATTTTTTGGAATGGCCTGCCTGAGAGGGTCAGAACAGCTCCTGTGATTCTCTCTTTATGCTGTAAAAGCTCGTAAGTGCTGTGTAAACATGAGCCACAGGGCACTGAATCAAGGGCGTAGACTTTCCAATTTCCCGGGGGCTGGGACTGGGCCAGAGACATCACAGTCCATTGTCTCCGGTGGAGGCTCAGCACCACCTGGAAAAGTTCCTATGCCTTGAATAACAGTCTGCTCAAAAGGATTTGATTGGTTAGCGTCAGTTGAGTAGAAAGCCTTGGGAACTGACTGCTGAAGAGAACTCAGTTTAGCTCTAACAGAGAACTGAAACAGTTTAGCCCTGACTGAGGAGAGTTTAACGCTGACTGAACAATGGGAAGGTTGGCAAGGAGGAGTGGGTGGATCGGTAAAGACCCCCATTTGGGCCAGAAAAAGGGATAGATCTCCTAGTCAGAGAAGTGATTCCCTGCCCATTTGGAAAGGGAGATAGCTCAAAGAGTGGAGTGATCCCTGGAGTGTTTAGAGAAATAATTTGGGTACTTGGTAGTGTATCCCTGCCTTCTGAAACCTGAAGAGTCAGTTAAACTCAAGAAAGTGAACTGAAGTGTTTAGGAAGCTCTGAAACCAAAGCCTCTCATCTCTAAGATTCTAAGACTTTGTGAAAAGCTTTAAAACTCTCAATTGCTGGAAACATATGAACTGGAATTTGTGAAAATATTAAATTATCTCAGAGTTATATTTGATTCACCTCAGACATTTTGTCTCTGATTTCACCTGACCTTTCCCTCTCTACATTGAATAAAATATTTTGTTTTTGAACATTCCAAGGTCTCTTGTGTGCCATTTTCAGAAGTTTAAGTTAGAAGGGTAATCTTGTCTCTTCCCTCAAGTTCCAGGGTTGAGCCAGGATCCAAATACAATGAAGTCAAAGGGTGGTACAATTATATATCTTCAGATAAGAAGAAAATAGATAAAGGGGCTGCTCAGTCCAAAAGGAAAAAAAAACAGAGAGAAAATCCTGCATCTGAGTGAGGGAACGGGGCTAAGTTGTCATACTATGGCTGCAGTCACACACACTAAATAATCCATTTTCAATCCACTTTCAATGCACTTTCCAACTGGATTTTTACTGTGTGAACTGGCAAAATCCAATTTGAAAATGCATTGAAAGTGGATTATTTAGTGTGTGTGACTGCAGCCTATGTCAAACAGAATTGATCACGAGGGCATTTTTATAAAGCTGGTAGAGCTGTAATGTAACAGAATGGTTCAGGAAGATGTTTCAATAAAGGGAATGGGTCTGTGGACTTTACCACTGGGCATACTGTGTGTTATCTGTTGCTGTATGCATTATTTTGCTCACCTGTCCTTCGTTAATCTGTTTCAGTCTCTTTTAAAGCCATCTATGCTGGTGGCCATTACTATGTCCACTGACAATGAATTCCACAATTTAATTACTGCTGAAGTGAAGAACTTCCTTTTGTCTGTCCTGAATCTACTGGACATTTGGCTCAAAGGTGAACCCTTGCTTGGCATGAAATTTTAAGTATTCATGGGTAGACTTAGGTTCACTCCATTGGACCACAGGAAAACCTTCCCCCTTTGGATCAACCCAATCAGGAGGACAGACTTTTTCTATCATCCCAGCCCTGGGGTCTGCACCAGCCCCCTTCCAATTCCCCCTGCTGGAAGAAGTTAGTTGTTTTGGATCAAAAATGACTAGTAGTTTACAGACATGTTGGTCCAAAAGTAAGATTCAAAAAGCTAAGAATACAGTTCACATAACAACTTTGAGTAGGACTAACTCAGTGATATGTAAGATTGTGCAAGCTTTTGAGTTCCCAAGAACTCATCATCAGCCAGATGTTGTAAAATAAAAAAGAGGAAAAAAGCATGACCTGAATCATCTTTTGCTGCCAGAAATTCTGCCATATCTTGCCATGAGAGGGTCTTAAGATCATGAAGACCTGGAAAATCCATTTCCTCCCTCTTTTTATTTTGTAACACCTGGTTTGACAAAGAGTTCTGGGGAACTCAACAGCTTGCATACTGTTATGTGTCATTGGGTTGGTCCTAATCAAAGGTATTATATGGATTGCATTCTTGACTTTCAGGAACAAAGATGCCTGTTCACTCCCATAAAGAGATAGATAAGCCATTAAATCTGCCTTAGAATGAGAACTATGTAGGTATGCTAGAAATAATTTTGATTTTTCCTTTGGTATTGCCAGTCTGCTTTTTCTCTTCCTTCTCTGTACCATCAGTAAAACTTGCAAGAGGCAACCTTCTGGTGAGTTAGGTTTGTGAGAATTCTTTCCATGCACCAGTTGGTTCTTTATGGTTGTTTGTTTTTAAAAAAAACTGAGAGAAGACCAAACAGCTGAGCCCCCTCATGATAAGCGTTCTGGCTCATGAACATTG
The DNA here is from genome assembly GCA_029233225.1 of Lepidodactylus listeri. Taxonomy (NCBI): domain Eukaryota; kingdom Metazoa; phylum Chordata; class Lepidosauria; order Squamata; family Gekkonidae; genus Lepidodactylus; species Lepidodactylus listeri. The sequence continues at coordinate 26,211,903 of JARCFY010000012.1, forward strand.
TAGCTTCTGGAGTGGCAGCACTAAGTAACAGCAGGAGATTGACAGGATAAGGATTGACCTGGGCTAAGGAGGCTTTGGCCCTTCATGGGCCACCATGCATTTCAAGTGAAACCCAAGGGCAGCCAGCCATGTTATAATGTGGATAACACATTTTTGCATGGCATTGTTCATGTGATTTTGGTATAAGACACATGAGCCAAATGAACTGCTGGAACGACATCTTGTTCTCCAGCATCTTAAATCAGGGGAGAATTCTGTGTTGCCTGTGGCTGCATATGGCTCACAGGAGTGGAATACTCGTGGCTGCATATGGCCACCTTGCTCTAAAGCCAGATTCAAGTCCAGTGGCACCTTAGAGACTAACGAGATTTTTTGAATATAAGCTTTCGAGAGTTATTCCCCCGAATCTTGTTGGTTTCTAAGGTGCTCCTGGACTTGAATCTAGCTGTTCTACTGCAGACCAACACAGCTACCACAGCTTGGTCTAGATCCGAAGACAAAAAGCCACACAATACCTTTTATTAGGAGCAACCGACCTGACACAAAATACCATGCAACCTTCCAAGTGCTCTAGAACTCTTCATCAGGGACGTCTAGTGGGAAAAATGGGGGGGGGGGGTTTGAGATAAGATGTAAAGATCAAGTCCAAAGACACCCCCCCCTTTCGTTAAACATCCATCTTGATGAAGCATTCTGAAGAACTCCGAATTTTGCACAGTGTTTGGGAGTTTCTCTACTACTCTCTCAATGCGCCTTCTGGCTGGGCTGGGGGCAGCCTTGCTTCTCCAGCCGCCTTGAAGGCAGATATGCCGCGGATCGGCTCTCCTGGGGTCGGTCTCCAGTCCCAAGCGTGACTCTTTTTCGGTCCTCTTCTGTGACACGTGATCCCCAAAGGCGTCACAGGGAATGAAGAAGACCTTGCAATCCGCCTCCGAGTAACAGAGGAGAGCCTTCCCAGGTCTCTCCGAAAGGGGCTCCTAGCCGCCCCTGGCCCACGTGGGAGTGCGGAATTCAAAGAGTTAAAGGGCGGCGCTTGGGAAATCTGATGCTGAGGATGTCTCCAGGAATGTTCCCTATTAACATTCCCTTCCAGGTTTTCGCAGGAAGAGGTCAGTTCGCCGCCGCCGGGGAAAGAAACTTCGCTCCGGGACTTGGTCATTGATTCCTTCCACGACCAAGCTCGGATCCCCCCCCGGAGAACCGTTTCCCCCAAATCAGCGGCTCCGGATTCTGCCTCATCCGCTTGTCTTTGGTAAGTCCCTCGGTTGCTTCCTAAGACTGAATAGCAATCCACTGTTTTGAAACTTTCCACCGAAGTAAGCACATCAGGGGGGCGCGGGTGTGTTTGTGTTTGTGTGTGGCGGTGCGCGCCTATTGTGAAGGAGGAAGGGGAGGGAATGAGACTCTCCAAATGGTGATAGGATAGGCGGAGCGGGGTGGGGGTGGGGAGAAAAGACAGCCGACCACTTCGGAGTCTTTCATTCAAGAAAGCAGCCCTGCCGGAAGAAGAGCCAGTGGCTCAGAAGGGCGTTTGGGGGAAAGGCGCGTCCTTGGTTACAGAAAGGGATGTCTCTTTAGGCTAAGGCCAGTCTGACATCTCTGAGAATGGGACTGCTTTGCATCTGTGGAATATGATCTTATCTGTGCGCCAAAGGGATCAATGTGTGTGAGTGACAAAATGGGAGATTGAGTTTAAGGGAAAGAATTGTTTATTTAGGCATTTATATCCCACTTTTCTCTGCAGTGGGGACCCAAAGCAGCTTACACTTCCCTTTGGGATCCGGGCCGTGGCTGAGTGGTAGATCTTTTGCTCGGCATGCAGAAGGTCCCAGGCAGGGCTATTTTGGGGGACGGAGTTCCAGCTGGCTTCCAAGTTGGCCACGCCTACAGCCTCTCCCCCCTCCCCAGGTTCCCCAGGCACCTCGCAAGCCACCGGGCATCCCGGGGGAAGCCAAGCCGATCCAGGGAGGGAAGGCAGTTTAAACTGCCTCCCCTCCTCGGGTTCCCCAGGCGCCCCACAAGCTCTGGGGCGCCTGGGGAAGCTGATCCTGGGAGAGATCTACGCTGTCAGGGGTGTGGCCTAATATGCTAATGAGTTTCTGCTGTTGGGTGTGGCCTATTATGCTAATGAGTTCCTGCTGGGCTTTTTTTACAAAAAAAGCCCTGGTCTCAGGTGCAATCCCCAGCATCTCCAGTTAAATCCTGTTTAACCACCTCCTGAAGACTTAGTCGGGAGACCCCTGGGCTTTGCGTGGACAGAGGTGTTGCTGGTTTCAAGGGATGGACATGTCCTAGCTGAGGCTGCTTTGGCACACAAGGCCTACCTGAACTGGGACTAGACTTAACTGTGCCTGCCCAGCAAATACAGAACTTCTGCTGCCTGGAACGCTCACATGCATTCTCCCTGCACATTTCCTCTGATGCTAGTGCCAAAGACAATTCAAACGTGTGTGTTCTAGTGATAAGGATGAAAATGACTGAGGGTGCTGTTGAGGCCGTAGTTTGCAAAGAAGTAAGGGGGGGGCCTCCTCAGAGCAGGGGTGATGGTGAACTTCCATGTTTCTTATAAAGAAGCCCAAACCCTTGTGTCTTTCTTTGCTGAGAATAAAGAGAGGTCTCTTCGATTACACTCCCACATTCCCCAGGGCTGGGTTTCGTCTTGTCATTACCAACAAAGTTGTGTCCTTTTCTTTTGTAGATGTGACCGGAGATGGTGGTGAGACGGTTACCTTGGACTTGCTGCTGCTGGCTAGGAGTTTTCCTCTGGCTGCTGATTGGAGGAGGATGCTTTGGCACTGAGCTCTGCCGGAGCCCGCCGTGCAGCAGCAGTGGCAGTGAGGGCGAACATCAGCCCAGCATCAGGCAACAGTGCCAGGGCCCACGTTGCTCAGGCAGAGCGAGCCGCCCGTCCCGAGCTTTTGTTCACCCCACAGCGACTCTGCGCGGGCAGCCACACAGCAAACAGCAGCAGCAGCCCTTAGCGGGGAGCAGCCTGGGACACAGTGCCGCAGTTATGAGGGTTGTAGGGGAAAGTTGCTCTGGAGGAGGAGACTGCACCACCAGAGCTCCCAATGGCACCCTTCGGGACTGCAGGGGCATCGAGTGTCGCCTCCCCCTGCGCATTCGCCAGAAGCCCCGGCCAGCCATTCAGACTGTCCCGTGCCCCCCAAACCAGGGTGAAGGATGTCCTGAGCCAGCCTTGGTCAGAGTAACAGAGAGGGCAGCCCAGTTCATTGCGGAGGATCTTGCCTACACAGCTTCAGAACTGGGAGGTGCCGCTCTGGGTGTTCAGCTTACCTGTGATGTCAAACCAGGTAGGTGGCACACATAAGATGATGGAAGATACTGCGTTCTTGAGCTCCTTCCCCTCCCCCCCCCATGGCTTCTGTACTATTTTAACTTGGGTGGAGAAGCACTGGCTTGAGATAAAGTGTGTGCAGCACATAGCAGAAGATGAGAGCTGTCCTTCACTGGGTGATGGATGAGCTCCTCCCCCTCTAGCACTGAAAGCGGGGTGGGGTGGGGGATCATTCTTCCTTATGACAGTGATGTCTCATTGCAGACTGCAGTCCTAGACACAATTCCCAAGTGCCACTGAATATGATAGTAAACATCCCAGTGGCACCTTTAAGACTAACAAACTTTATTGCAGCATAAGCTTTTGAGAAACACAGCTCTCTTTGTCAGATACATGGAGGGTATGAAGAAACTGGCCAGAGATATATAGGTGGTAAGGGGTGGGGGGAGAGAGGATGTAGAAAGTGCCATGTAAATGCAAAGCAGTTGCAAAAGTCATGAAAAAGGATTGCACATTCTACCTTTTTCATGACGTTTGCAACTGCTTTGCATTTACATGGCACTTTCATTCAATAACTTTTGTTAGTCTTAAAGGTGCTACTGGGCTTTTTACTATTTTGCAGCAACAGACTAACAGGGCTGAATCCTCTGGATCTATGATGATTGAATATGATGGGATTCAACTGTGAATAAATATGCCCAGGGTTACCTTGCAGGGGAACTGAGCTTCACCCCAATACTGGTGAAATTTGCCTGGCCTTGGGTTTGGTATTGCTGTGCTGTGTGTTGGGATGTGGGCCGCCAACTCCTGTGGTTTTCCGCTGTTTTATGTGCATTTTAAGTTAACTTAGCATAAATTATATTGGTGATGTTTTAACTCCTGTAAGCTGCCTTGAGCCAGCAAATGCTGGCTAGGCGGGATACAAATCCAAATAATAAATAAATAAATACCAGCTGGAAGCCTCATCACTGAGGAAAGCAAGATAGCCATAATCCCCCACCCCATTTCCTGATACCTCTTTGAACAGGTATTTGGTTGACCTTACTCCTCTGCTGGCTGTACGGATGCTGGTGGCTGGAATGGAGGTGGAGAGAGTGGAGGTCAGTTGCAATAATAGCTGGTGAGCCACCTCTTCATCTCCAGCAAGGTACCACTGATACATGTTAGGATGAAATACAGGATGGAATGAGATCATGGGACAAATTAGTTAGATGTATTAGTGGTCTTAAAGGTGCCATTGGACTTTATTAGTGCCCATAGTGAGTTAAGTAATCCCTGTTAAATCCAGGGGTGGAGGGATAAATTCTAATTCAAGAACTATGCAAATCTCATATTTTATTAGAAGAAATGTTGGAATACTGAGAAGCAAAGTTAGCAGATAGTTTTTTGTATTTTAGGGGAAAATGAGGTTCCCTCTGAAGACGCGCTGATACTACAGCTCCAGCTGACAAAAGGACAGGAGAAGTTCATTGAAATGCTAAAAAGCCAGCAGATGGTAATTGTGGATTTGCAGCAAAAACTCACAGAGCAGCAAAACACATTGGCTGCCCAGCAGCGGGAAATCATTGAACAACAAAGGAAAATGTATGAGCAAATGGATCTGATAAAGGTCCAGTACGGCATGCTGTTTGACACAGTGAAGCAAATGTCATTTCAGAGTTTGCAAGAGGACATTCAACATTATTTCGAAGCGAATCTCCAAGGCCTCCAGAACCAAGTCAGAAATCACCTTCATAAATCATACTCTGGGCATAAAGTAGAAGTTGATGCAAAAGTGATTAATATTGGGGAGCCTTTACTGGACTGTGGCATTTGTGAAAGTGATGAATTCTGCAATTTCCAGAAGACGCCCGCTCAGTGTGACAAATGCACTTTGTGCCCCGCTGGCTTTTTCCAACTGTCTGAATGTTCTGCAAATGCTGATCGGCTGTGCCAGGTGAAATATAACCATGTTCTATGTTTTAATGGTAGTTTTCCCAAAGAGGTAGGGGGTAGCTTCAAACATGCCCCGGACAGACAGACAGAAGATCAAGGTCTTATCCAGCTTTCAGCATTGCATGCTCTTGGCTTTGGTTATACTCATTTTTTTGTGCAAGCTACATTATTCATGCATGTAGTATTAACATTCTGGGTTTTGTCCACATGCACACCACACATACACAAATTCCTTCCATGCCATATATATCATAAGACATAAATGTGTCTAGTAGGCTTGGAGCTGAACTCTTAGCTTACCTCTAGCTGAAAGGTATGTCCCCCATTACTTCTAGAATGTTTGAGCTTCGTATAGGGCCAAAGAATAAGAGCAGCTTTAAAGAGGCTTAGGGGGGGTGGTCATGGTAAATGAATTCTTCAGTATATACCTTCAAGGCAAAACTGTTCATGTTGTGATTAGAGCTCCTTTTTTTGCCATCAAGTCACAGCTGATTTATGGCAATCCCACAGGGGGCCTTCAAAGCAAGAGATGGTCATAAGTGGTTTGCCATCGCCTTCTCTGTGTAGCAGCCCTAGACTTTTGTGGCGCTCTCCCATCCAAATACTAACCAAGGTTTACCCTGCTTAGCTTCCACAATTTGATAAGATCAGGCTAGGCTGGGCCATCCAGGTCAGGGTGTGATTAGAATAAGTAACACAGCAATGGGATAAGATCAAATTGATCAGTAGACAGCTATTAAACAGGCAGCTTCATAGCAGTGGAAAGTAATTATTAGCCCAAGAATATCGATAAGGACTGCTGCTAATTGTACACCTATATGTATCTATTGGAATTGCTCAACACTCTTGTAGTGGAAGTGGTGCTGCTTAATATGTCTGTTGGGGCATTCTTAGTGATTCCGGGCCCTGGGCAAAACTCAAGGGCAGAGCCCTAGGAACACTTAGGCACTGGGGGAGGGTGATCAGCTGTAGGGTGGTTTGCCCCCCCCTCCCCCTGTGGCCCTACGAAGGCTGCCTGTTTCCACTGCCTGAGTCTCAGACCGCATGAGGGATCAGTGGTGACTCTGCACTGGCAGAGGCTTCAGGATAGTGGCTGGGGCAACTGGCTGCAGAGCAAAGAGGGCTCCAAGCACAGAGTCCCAGGCAGGTGCCCTGGATGCCCCACGGCTAAGCCCACCCCATATGTCTATATACCTTTTTTCAAAGTCAAAGTCATCTTCAGATCGTTAGCTAAAGGTGCTTGATCAAGAGTTTGAAATAAAGCTTCAGTAGAAAAGTACTGAAAACAATGCTTGGGGATGCCCCTGGAAGACTTGCGAACACAACAGCCCTATAGACACAACACTGGGTATGCTGGGAGATGTATGTAGAAAGTGAGTGGGACCAAGTGTGCTAGTCCCGCCCCCTACCTGAGACTGAGCCTTCTGGGTCAGCCCCTGCATACAACAATGGCATAACCCTCACACTAATCCAGAGCTGCATATAGGAAACATTACCATGACTGGGGATTTTGAAAAGCAGTGCTCCCAATCATGAGGATGCACTCTGTGCATGAATAGTCTGCATTTGTGTACGTGATGTGCCGGCATGAGGAGAAGGCACATGGAAAGGAGGTAGAGACCAGCATGCTCAGTGGAGAGTGGGGACAGGGTCAACCTGATTAGTTTTGCTGTAGTGGTAGTGGTTTGCTGTAGCCAGATTGGTGTAGTGGTTAAGTGCACAGACTCTAATCTGGGAGAACCAGGTTTGATTCCGCACTCCTCCACTTGCAGCTGCTGGATGACCTTGAGCAAGCCATCGTTCTGTCAGAGCTGTTCTTGAAAAAGAGCAGCTTCTGTCAGAGCTCTCTCAGCCCCGCCTACCTCACAGGGTATCTGTTGTGGGGAGGGGAAGGGAAAGGAGATTGTAAGCCGCTCTGAGACTCCCTTGGGTAGTATAAATCCAATCTCTTCTTCCACTGACCTGGTATACTTGTGTCACGTGATGTCTGCACTATAGTTCCAAAACAGAAAATCCTATTCATTTGCAGCTTTTGAATTCTGGCATTGTTCTAATGCACACAGTTGACACCTATATTTTCTTAATGCTGAGACTGAAGGTGCAAACAACTAGGGCGTTTCTGCCCCAAATACTGAATGGTGTTTGAACTTGACTCTGTTATTTGTAGGATAGAGATGAATGCACTGAATCACCAAACATCTGCGGAGAGAGGATAAAATGCCTGAATACTCCAGGTAAATTGCTGCTTTCATGAGAATGGATGAAAACAGGAAAGTTGGCTCATCATGCACTTAAAATACCTACGGTATACTATCTTGAAATGGCACAGGGGTAGCATCAAAGAATGCTAACAGCTCCTAGGTTAATCGTTTGGCTTTTGCAATAGACTTCTTTGCATTTGAATGTGTTATTTTAATTGGATTTAGTCTCTGAACTTCTGCACTGGCAGAATTGTTGCAAACAATTCACATAGAGCCCCTAGTTCCGGTGTATACTTAAATATTTGTCTGTGTTATCTTCAAGAGGAATGGTTTGAGCTGCCTAGTGTCAAGGTAGAATAATAATTATTATTGTGTTGCATTGTGTGTAGAATAGCCAGAAGATCCTAACATTGTCTGGCAGCCAGAAGTTCTAGCTGTTTTAGTGCTATGCACCACTAGGTGGTGATCTAGACTTGTTATTTTAAGGCAAGAGATGCTTCAGGGGTGGTTTGCCATTGCCTGCTTCTGCATCACGCCCCTAGTATTCCTTGGAGAGCACCCTTCCAAATATTAGCCAAGGCCTACCCTGCTTAGCTTCCGAGATCTGTTGGGATCAGGCTAGTTGGGGCCATCCAGGTTAGGGCTTCAAGGTAGAGACCATCCTTAAAGCAGCTGAGGTATCTAGACAAGATGCAGCCCCAATTTCTGCCATTCTTCTGTTTCTGCTTTCCATTTGCTCCTCCATCTCTCCCTAATGCTACAGAAAACAGGGCTTTTTTAACGGCAAGCAGGGGAGAGGGATGAATGAAGGCAGCAATGAGGCAGGGATAAGATTGTCAACTTCTTAAAATGGCCTGCTCTTGTGCTTTTTAAACAGTAGCCTAGCTTAATGCAAAGCTTTCCCTAGTATGGGGAGAAAGGGATAGTGGAAGCTTCAACTGATTAATATTTGCATGTCAGGCTGCAAGCCAGTAAAAAAAAAGTTAGTAACCCTAGTGGGCATCATGGTCGTAGTGACCTGCACTGACACTTGGCAATCCAGGAACAGCCACCTAATTTAATTAAATATACCCCTAATGCCAAATGCATTTCTCTTTGCTATTTAATTGGCAAATTAGTTGATTAACTGGACAGAAGACAGATCATTATCTTTCCACATTCAGTAATTGACTATATTTGTATTGTGACAGGGAGATTTTCAGTTTCGTTGGTTATGTTTGAAGCCCTATTGAAATAAAGGGACTTAGACATTTTTCCACCATAGAGAACAATGGAGGGAATGGGGGCAACCTGTTTGGGGGCCCATAGAATTGGACCCCTTAGTCCAATCTTTTTGAAACTTGGTGGATATTTGGGGGAGAGGCTCCAGCAGCTACCCTGTAGGTTTGGAGCCTCTCCCTCAAACCCCTTCCCCTCCAGCTGCTTTTAAAGCTGTCACCGAATTTCGGCAGCAATTCGGCAGCGGGCCAAATCAGATCAGAGAATCTGATTCGGCCGTGGCTGCCCTAGTGCCCACTTCTGGGCTGGCAGAGCGCCACTCTGCCTCGGTCCAGCCCCAAATGACCCCTGCTGATATGATTTTATCATGATGATTTAATTGTAAGTCTTCTTCACCAAGAGGAAGATATGAGAATTAAGAAAACAACACCCAGGAAAATGGGTGTTACACGCCCAGGGAAATGCTGAATTGCTCCTTGGGGTCAGGAGGCAATTTTTCTTCAGGCTGGTTTGGCCAGGGATCCTGGAGGCTTTTGGTCATTTTCTGGGTGTGGAGCAATGGTCACGGGGGGGGGGCAGTATTTGTGAATTTCCTGCATTGCGCAGGAGGTTGGACTAGATGACCCTGGAGGTCCCTTCCAACTCTATGATCCTATGAACTAAAAGTTAGCCTGCGATGTACTGAAATTCTCTTCTCCCCAAACAGGAGGCTTCCGATGCCTGGGAATTGCCGAAAAAGATGCTGCCTTGGGGCTGTGCGGACAGGAGTACTTTTTTAACAAAGAGCTGCAGGAGTGTCAGGCTTGTCTGGTGTGTGAAGATGAAGTGGTTGCTTTCCCTTGCTCCACAGTCAGCGATACGGTTTGTTCAGCAGGCAATGAAAACAAGCTTTCTGAGTCATGGGCTGCAAACATTGTCTTACCCTTGCCCAGATTTGGCACCTCTCAAGTCTATCCTGGTTTCAGCTTGAAGATAAAGGGAAAGCAGGTGTGCGAAATAGTCGCAGTTGAAGAGAACAGCCTGCTGTTCAAGCAGCATGGCTTGATGTGGGCTGACCTCAATTTTGCCGTGAAACACAATTGTAGAAACTTTCTCCAGCTCTCCTTAAAATTCAACAACAGCGAGGAAGGCTACGAGCTCAGCGGCGTTCGTATAGAGCAGCCAGAAGGGAAGATTTTCCAGAGTATCAGCATCAGCAGTGCTGCCGAGGTGGAACCGGGCCAGACCCTTTCAGTGTTTTTGAAGAGCCCAAACCAATTCTGCAATCAAAGCAAAGACCTAAATGTTTATGAGCTCAACACACCCCTCAGTTTGTTCTGGCTGTCCCATGATACCGGGGCAGTGGCCATGACCGCACAAATGTCAACCGCAATGCACTACCAAACAAACTATCGGCCAACCTTCAGATTAGTTTCCCTGTCTGACCCTTACATGCTGACACTGGCCCATGATGGCAGAGCCATAAAGTTTACGGAAACGGGAGTTGTGAAGTTTGTTTTCCATCAAGCCTTGTATTCCATGGGTCATACCTGCGTCCGAGAAGGCTTCTCTGTGATTGCTTACCTCAACCGAAATGGAACCAATACGGAACTGATGACGGTGCATAAGTCTGGTGTCAATTACAGAGACACGTCAGTCTCGGCTTCTGGAGCCACCAAAGTTGGAGCCGGGGATCTGGTTAGCTTTGAGATCCTTTCCCCAGCACAGTGCAACGTTCGTTATTTCGGAGACAGTTCTGGAATTAGTGCGCTTAGTCTCATCTGGGTTCCGTCTGCAGTGTCCACCGCTCTTTCAGCCTTGGTGTCCATTACGGGACTGCCTACAGGAGCCATTAGAAACAAATTACTGGATTTCACTCAGGTCTCACCCGAAGAGAAACAGATACAGCTGGTTTCCTCTGGGCAACATGCTCAGAAATACTTTGTATTTACCAAAAAGGGCGTGGCCAGCATTGCATTTAATTTGAAGTTGATCCACTCGTGTAACATGCTCAGAGTGACTCTTAACCAGCTTGTCAGTGGTCATGGGCAGCCCACGGCCATTGCTCAGCAAGTCGGAGGCCAAATGCCGGAAGGAAGCATCTGGACCAGTGTTTCTCTTCGCACGTCTTTTGAAGTTTGCAATGGCACAATGATTTCTATTTCTCTTGACTGTGTGCGTGGCCGGATCAATCACATTGCTCACCAGCATGGAACCAGCTTATCTATTTTATGGATTTCGTCTTAGCTATCCTGGAAGATAACTGAAACTTGCCACCTTTCATCTTGACTTCCATTTGTGATGATCTGCCAATCCAAAAAGTTTTGTGAAACATTTCTGGCTGCAGATGAATGTCAGAGAATTTTTAAAGGAGAGAATAGACAAGGCAAAATGATTGAAAAAAAAGCTCAAAACCAACAATCTGTACTGGCTGGCTAAAATGGAATCCAGTTCTTAAGCTACCTGTTTACTTTTGGTTTTGAAGTTATAACACAGAATTATGGAGATGACCCTTTTGATGTCTTATCTCTTCTACTTGTTCAGGCTAAAGACCAGTTCGGGCATTAACAGAGTTATGCGAGAGCTGCTTATGTACAACAGGACCATACTCCTCTAGTAACATTTACTAAGATGAGTGACCAAGGCAAGGGCGTAGACTTTCCAGTTTCCCGGGGGGGGGGGGGGGGGAGCTGGGGCTGGGCCAGAGACATCACAGGCCATTGTCTCTGGGGGAGGCTCAGCACTTCCTGGAAAAGTTCGGGGGGAGGGAGCTCCTCAGCCCCCCTGAAGTTGATGCCTATGGACCAAGGTGTTCCTGGCCCTGGCAAAATGGCCAGTAGAGTTTTGTGGTTTCTCCTAACCAAGATGATCAGGGTTGGTTGGTATCCAGCCATGCATGTGCAGCTCTCACGCTGTTATGAATAGGTTCTGAGATGCTTCCGTTCTATCTGGCTTTTGCCTCCCTCTGCTGCCAGATTTCTACATGGTGGGTTCCATTATAACAATTTCAAGAGTGAACCAAACTAGAACAGAGAGGGTTTTTTAAAAAAAACAACAACACAACATCTTGTTATTGCAATAAGGTGAAAAATATTTCCTTTATCTGTGCTGTCTCTAATGTCCAGTATTACAATTTGTATTATAAATGATATGGTGCATAATTTTTCTCACCAAGAGTTACATTTCAAGATAAACCACTAGCTGAAGACATATTTTGCACCCAACAGTACTTTTAGCTTAGGGACAACTCTGCAGGAAAATTCCAAGCTCAGCTTAAACTCACGTTCTTGCAAAGCAAATTTGTTCAACAAAAATGTCGACTTTGTGAAATAGCCTTTAAAAAAGAAACTACCGTTGTTGGTCGAGAAACAAACCCATCCCATTTTCTAATCCCAGTGTTCCTTACTGGTGGGAGGGAAATGTGTTCCAAGCTAAAGGCTGCCATGGTAACCACTGCCTGAAGGCTTAGCAATGACCTTCAGCCTTGGAAGGCCAAAGGTCTAGTAATGAAAATATTTGTTCATATGCATATGGGCTTCCAAAAAAAGAAAAGAGAGGGTACAACCCAGCCAAAAAAGCAAAGCCCTCTAAAGACCTATTGACTTCAATAATAAATTTTATCACAGAAAACCAGGGCCATTTATCTGGATTTTAACTCATTTTCTGCAAAGATAATACTTTCGAAAGCCAGCTGTAATATTTATCATGTATATTAAACACATCATTTATTTAAAGCATTGCTTTTATAGGGTGGGACCCAGAACATCTAGAGCTCACCTCTATATTGCATACTGATATTAGAAGAGCTGAAAGACGCCGTCTCAACTGAGCGGCAGCACGAGGGAACCCAACATCATATTTCATAGCTAACTACAGAAGCGTCTGTTGTTGTCTTCACAATCCAATCCAAACTGCACGATTTCATTGTCCTTGTGATTGCTCATGCATTTGGTCTGCAGACTTGGGGGGGGGGGGTGTGGATATGAGGGGAGGGGCTGTGGCACCTGGTATGCAGGCAGAAGCTCCAGGTTCAGTCACCAGCATCTCCAGTCAAAAAGGGCCAGGCAGGATAGCTGCTGCCAGTCTGAACAGACAGTACTGACCGACTGATGAATCAAGGGTCCGATTCACTATAAGCAGGGGTCATTTGGGGCTGGAGCGAGGCCGAGCGGTGCTCTGCCAGCCCAGGAGTGGGCACTCGGGCAGTCACGGGCTGAATCAGATTCTCTGATCTGATTCGGCCCACCGCCGGATTGCGGTTGAAATTCGGTGGCGGATTAAAAAGCGGCTGGAGGGGAGGGGGTTTGAGGAAGAGGCTCCAAACTTACAGGGTAGCTGCTGGGGCCTCTCCCCCAAATACCCACCAAGTTTCAAGAAGATTGGACCAGGGGGTCCAATTCTACGGGCCCCCAGACAGGTTGCCCCATTCCCTCCATTGTTCTCTATGGTGGGGAAAAAGTAACTTTTTTCCTACCATAGAGAAGAATGGAGGGGATGGGGCAACCTGTCTGGGGGCCCGTAGAATTGGACCCCCTGGTCCAATCTTCTTGAAACTAGGTGGGTATTTTGGGGAGTGGCCCCAGCAGCTACCCTGTAAGTTTGGAGCCTCTCCCTCAAACCCCCTCTCCTCCAGTCCCTCATATAACCTATGAGTTTTTGCCATTGACTTCAATGGCCCATAGGGTATAATGGGGCCGAAGCTGACATTCGGCCAGTGATGTCAGGGGGCATGGCATATGTTAATGAGTTATGCTAATAGGTATGCTAATGAGCTCCTGCACCTCTTTTTCTACGAAATGACCCCTGACTATAGGGCAGCTTCTTATGGATGGAGGTGTGTGTGTGACTGAGTGATTCTGGGGCCCTGGACTTGGGTTGCCAGTTCTGGGTTGGGAAATACCTGGAGATTTGGAGGGTGAAACCTCAGGAGGGAAGGGTTTGGGTATAACACCGTAGAGCCCAACTTCCGAAGCAGCCATTTTCTCCAAGTGAACTGATCTCTGTCTCCTGGAGATGAGTTATAATAGCAGGAGATCTCCGGCGACCACCTGGAGGTTGGCAACCCTCAGAATCACTGTAGCCTTCCCTGCTAGGGGCATTCCCTCCTGGGCCCAAGAAAGGGGAGGCTCTTGCGCTATGCTAGGTGGGCAGGATCCACCACCACCTTTGGAAACGCTGCCCAAGGCCCAGATGAGGTGGTACAAGTTAGTGTCACATGAAGCTGGATGCCTGAGCTGGGTGCTGGGTGACTGTGAATGACCAGCACTGTGGCGCCAGCTGCCCAAGTTACGGACATGGTGGTCACAAGGGTAAACCGCAGAGCCAGCTGGCAAAGCTCCAAATGGGGCCGGCATGTTCTTTTCCTCCAATATCTATTTTACCAGAGGTCCCGCCTACAAACAGAAATTGTGAACAGACATCATTTAGTCAAAGTGTTTCTCTCCTTTTGCACATCAAGCTGTTTGTAGGATCAACTGACCTTGCCACGAGCAGTTCTCAGAGAGCTCTCTCAGCCCCACCTACCTCACAGGGTGTCTGTTGTGGGGAGGGGAAGGGAAAGGAGATTGTAAACTGCTCTGAGACTTCAGGTAGTGAAGGGCGGGGTTTAAATCCAATCTACTCCTCCTCCTCCTCTTTCTCTTCTTCTCATGAAAGCTCACACCTTGCCACTAACTGAAGAACATTTGCGAGGGGTATGATTAGTTCCTCCCTCTCTCTTTCAGTGTGTTGAGATTGAAGTTGGATGTCTTCTCTTAATGCCTTCTCTTAATGCCTTCTCTTAATGCCTTAACAAACTGAGGTTTATTTCTATCTTAACAATGGAGATTTCCTGGCTAAGAATCCCTATTTCTGGGAAAGAAACACATTTGAACACTGACAAACTGGAGTTAGTTGAAGACGACTTCAGTGTCCATGCAGTGGGGGAAAATGAGGGCAATTCTACCAATTATACAGCGTCGTGCCTCTTAAAATCAACCTCTGGTTTGTACACAACTGAACCCTAGTTATGTGAGCTTCTGACTTGTACTTTTTTACTCTCTTTTTTAAATGAGAATTGAGTGTCTTGGGATTTGAAAACCATCCTTCCTGGCTGCAGACAAAAGAATGGGAGCAGCTGTTCCTACATGCTTAGAAACTAAGGGTATAATCCATCCTGGCATGAGCAGGAACAACTGCAGGATCCAAAGGAGCCCTTCTTCCCCTCCTCAGTATGTAGGATACAGGAAGCTGCCTTATACTGAATCTGACCATTGGTCCATCAAAGTCAGTATTGCCTACTTAAAACTGGCAGCAGCTCTCCAAGGTCTCAAGTGGAGGTCTTCCACATCACTGACGACCTGATCTTTTCAACTGGAGATGCTGGGGATTGAACCTGAGCCCTTTTGCATGTCAAACAGATGCTGTACTGCTGGGATGGTGAAATGGAATGTGGGATGTGGAATGGAAAGCTGATGTGCTTCCTGTTTCTAACTCAGCCCTTATTCACAAGTCTAGGGCTAGCACTGGGGAGTTGAAACTCACTTAATTCTCATCACAGTTCTAGGTTTAGGCCTGGTTGGGGACATGGGAAACTCTTCCACCTCCCATTCCAGAGAATGGCCAGCATGCTATGGCGTGTGTCTCACTCCTGCACCATTGTGCCTTATTATTTCTTCAGTAGTCTTTGCATCTACTGGGGAGAGATTGCATTCAGACTTTGAAAATGTAAGCATACCCGCCATCCTTATATATCCCTTATCTTAGACTTAGGAGGGCTGAATATGGGCTGGCTGTCATTTGAATTTTTTTAATGTTTCTATGTGATTGTACCAAAGAAATTTTAGTGTATACCCAGTTGCCATTTTATAAAAGGCAATATACCTACAACATCTTACAGATTTTATTTGAATATATTTTATTATGTTTAATAAAACTGATATACTTGTTAGAGTATGCAAACATGGGAACTATCTTAAGTATGCTAAATTAAAGTATGTGAAGTATGATTGATTTTTGTGCCTTCTGCTGGCATTTATGCAGAATATAGTACATTTCAAAAGCTATATTAGTTTATGCTGCGTTTATCTGCTCAGCATCACTTTGATTCCAAAACACTATTCAAACTGTTTTATAGTGTATTAAGAGAATTTGTTGCAAATAAATAAATTGGATTTAACTGTCTAACAGCCTGTTGTGAGGACACTGTACACACAACATGTGACGTTTCCTTTGAGTCAGACCATTGGTCCATTTAGCTCAGTGTGGTCTACTCTATAGGCTATACTATATTGTGTTGGTCATGTTTTTGGAAAATATTTTTCCACTCTATAAACAGACTTAAAAGGTTG
The DNA here is from genome assembly GCA_029233225.1 of Lepidodactylus listeri. Lineage (NCBI taxonomy): Eukaryota > Metazoa > Chordata > Lepidosauria > Squamata > Gekkonidae > Lepidodactylus > Lepidodactylus listeri. The sequence continues at coordinate 26,227,862 of JARCFY010000012.1, forward strand.
GCACAATTTGCAAATAAAGTTTGTTTCCCCCCTTCAAAGGAGTTAAAAGATTGTTTTGCAAAGAGACTTGGAACTATTTACAATTGTATCACACTGTTTATACAGTAAGTAAGTAAATGATGCAATTAAAATTTGAACTTAGAAGCAGAGAGCAACTATCAGCAGAGCTCATGGTTACAGTAACCCTTAAATGGTTAGTTCACCTGGTTCAGTCCTTGGGAGATATACAACCCCAGGTCCCTAGGTAGGATTCCTTGCGACCTTTTAACAGGCACCAAGTCTGACCCTTTAGTTTTCCCACACATTTAGGAAGATTGAATTTAAAGTATGAGCCTCTCCCACCACCCGCACTTCATTAGCTTTCCTCCCCAGACCAGGGCCAACTTATCCAGTAGCCACAGGGCCAAGGGCCTATGATACTTTTAGGGGGCCATAACAATGTTTTAATTTATTTTAACATCAGAAAGGAAAGAATAGAAAAAGCTTAAGAAACTCTCAACCTGAAACATAAAAACTAAAATCTGTGCATGTATTGATTTTACTTCAGAGTTATCTATATTGAGTTACCTCAGAAATTTTACCCCTGATTTCTCCTGACCTTTCTCCTCTATGTTGAATAAAATATATTGTTAATTTGGAATATAAAAACATCTCAAGTGCCATTAAAGTTAAAGCGGGCTCTTGATCCTTCCCTCAAGTTCAGGTTCCAACAACCAAAATATCATACTGTGACAGGGTGGGACAGCCAGAGTTCTTCAGCAAAAAAACCCCAAACACATTACTAGGGCAGCTCAGTCAGTGAAGGGAAAGAAAAAATGAGGGAAAAATCTTGCCTCTGAGGGCCGTCAAATATACAAACTCCATTTTGGCTGCTCATAGAGTTGCTTTCACCATTATGAAATGCCTTCAAGTTAGCAAATATATGCATTTGGTATATATGCAAGCAACACAAATGTTTCCCTATGTATTCCTCTCATATGACAACCTTTACCCAGCTAGTACAGGAGTGCATTCTGCACACGGATTTAGCAAAATCTGAAATGGTCTCCCCTTTACAGAACATCTGTTTAGCAGCACAGGTGTATCATGCCAACACTGAAACGATACACTTTCGCCCCTTGACTTCATTATTTAAAACTAGCCTGCCTAAAGATCCCTTTGTGATGTGTGCATAGGGGCTTTAATCTAATCACTTCAAAGCAAATATGACCTATGGAGTGATTTAAACTGGTAATCGCATCCGAATTGCATGACTGTGACCCTCAACTGAGAGCAGCATAAAAGACGTCTGGGAATATGGGTAGATTGAAAGCAGGTGGTTTCAGAAGAGGGTTACAGATGCTTTGCATCAGATGCAAATCAAAGCCCTCATGTTCACTCTGGAAGGCCAAAAAAGGACCAAGATTTTTGTATACGTTGTAAAACACTTTGTTTGCTCAAGGAAAAGGTTTGTTGGTTTTATTAAGAATGTAGGAAGAAAAAAAAGGGTGTTTGTTTTGTGCCAGATAGCTAAAGGTACCTGAAGCAAACATTTCCATATATTCCTGCAAGAGCTTTTCAATCAGAACTTCCAGTTATTGAACTCATTCTGTTAGTTTTTTACATGATGCCAGTGATTTAATATTTTGTGCGCAATCATTACATTTTCTCAACTACAGAAAGAAAAGGTAAGACACCTTCTTGCTGCTCAATTAGAGAAAGCACACAGTGTCGATTTTAAGTGGAGGCAAAAAGAAGTTACTTTTGTAATTTGTCAGTCAGTCCAGTATTACCAATCAGGGGAACACAAAGAATAACTGGACTGGGTGGGTGGCGGCAGTAGTAGAAACAAACAGATTGAAAATCCCCCCCCTTCATTTCCAGTGTGGTTTAGTGGTTAAAGTGTTGGAGTAGGATCTGGGAAACCCAGGCTTTGATCCCCATGTGTGCTGCAGAAGATTGCTGGGTGACCTTAGGCCAGTCCCACATAGGGTTGCCAAGTCTGGGTGGGAAAACACCTGGAGACTTTGGGGGTGGAGCCAGGAGAGGGTGGGGTTTGGGGAGGGGAGGGGTCTCCGCATGGTACAGTGCCATAGAGTCCACCCTCCAAAGCAGTCATTTCCTCCAGGGGAGCTGATCTCTGTCAGCTGGAGATCAGTTGTAAAAGCGGGAGATCCCCAGGCCCCACTTGGAGGCTGGCAACCCTAGTCCCACGCCTTCAGCCTAACTGTTATAATAAAATGGAGGAGAGGAGAACTATGTAAGCCTCTTTGGGTTACTACTGAAGGAAAGGCAGGATATAAAATACATAACATCTTTATAAATAAGTCTGATTTCACCGTGGACTCTCCTGAACATTCCACACACCCCAAAATCAGTTGGCTCCCTGGTGTGTCACTCAGAAGAGGGTGTCCATAGCCACTGGCTGCGTTGCCTGAGTCCCACCCACAGAAATGGCAGGCGCCAAAAATCCCCTCAGAAGGCACATTCACCTCAGGAGGTAACCTCAGGAGGTGAGTACCCAGCCTTTTCCTGTTGCCTGCCCTCGCACTTCCCCTGGCCTGCCTGCCTAAGCAAGCGAGCCAGGGAAGGCCTGAAGAGGGCCCTCCTGCCTTCCCTGGCCTGCTCACCTAAGTGAGCGATCCAGGGAAGGCCTGAAGAGGCCTCTGCCTCCCTTGGCATGCCTGCCTAAGTGGGCAAGATGGGGAAGGACTGAAGAGAGAAGGGTTTTAAACTTTAAACTCCTTCTCTCTAGAGTCGCGCTGCAGCAGCGGCATGATCTATTGTATTCTATGGCCCCACAGGATAGTGAATTGCTCCATGGGTGACTCTGACTGGCAGCAATTTCAAGGGTCTCAGGCAGAGAAAGGCATTGCTCCCTGGGGTCCTTTAACTGGAGCGGTCAGTGATGGAGCCTTCTGGGACCTTCTGCATACAAAGAATGGATTCTACCATAACCATGTGGTCTGACTTACCAGTTCTGTGCTGGAAGTTCAGTTCTTGTTGGCTTCTTGGAGAACAGCAAAGCAGTGAGGATGGTTTCCCAGGTAGTCAAGGAGAGAACTGAAGTGCCACAGACAAACAGCATCTGTTTTCCATGCAGAAGGTGCCAGGTTCAGTCTCTGGCACCTCCACTCTAAAGGATGAAGTAGTGAGTTAGGTGGAAGACTTCAGCCTGAGACACAGGTCAGTGTCTCTCCTGGTACTGCTGATTAGAGCTGAAAATACTAACCTTCACAAGCCAATGATTTGACTCAGTGTGAGGCAGCTTTGTGCATTAAAGGGGGAGAATGGAGCATGGAAGCTTAAGGATCAGTCCCTGCTGCTGTCAATCACCTGGAGATCTACAATAAGTAGCTTGTGGGGCATAGTTTTGGCTGTTGCCCACCAGGGTTGGCGGGGCAGGGGGCAAAGAAAGCTGCAAGATAAACAAATCTAAGTGGGGAAACTTCAATCTTTTTCTTGGACTGTGCTTTTATGAACCATGTTCAAAGTCTGCTAATGACCTGACTGATCTAACCTGCAAGCCAATGTGCAGGCTAACACAGCAAGTCCGCCAGAAGGTGGTTAGCAGGAACCTCTTGCTGAGTGGTTTCGTTTCCTCCTTGCTTCCTCCGATTTCTGCTCATGGTCATGTTGTCCTGAACAGGAGGTTATAGCCAAGCAACTTCCCATGTGGTTACACGTAGTAACCTTTTGAGTGGCTACCAGTATCCACGCAATGTTTCCTTGGGTTCAGATGTTTTCAGTGCCATTGTGGTTGTTACCAGAGCCCTTTTGACTCTTGTGCCATAAGGCTGGTAAGCACAATATTGTGAGCATTTTCCAATGGTACAATTGTAACGATATGTAGTTAATTTACGACATGGTTAAAACAGGCTGTATTTTACTCAAGAGATGTTTTTAAGAAAACAGCCATTCAGGCTCCTCTGACATATTCAGCCCGGCACATTCTCCAAGGACTTGGTTTCCTTAAATGCTTGTGCTTTATGCCCCCCAACTGTATCTGTCAAGGCTTATGATCCATCAGGCAGAAAAATATTGTTCCTTGGAGTCCACTTGCAAGGAGGGCCCGTTCATTTCAGCAGGCTCAAGGAGCCCCATACATCATCACAGGTGTTTATTGCTGCATCGGGTTTGTGGGAGTAATGGTTCAAGCTGCCGAGTCTTTTATCTGCCTTCCATTAAAAAAAGGGGAGAGGTGCTATTCCGGTGACAGAAATACGACTCTCCATTCTATTTTGCTAGTAAAATGCCCATCATCGTAACCAATGAAGCAAATAGAAGGGGAGGGCTTCCAGAATGCTGGGGTTGTTGAGGGACACTATTGCACGGAGACTGCACATCCTGGCACAACCCCTGTATTGCCAAGAGGCTGAGACTTTTCCCCCCCACGAAGGGATTGGATGGCAATGAGCACATCGGTAGTGAAGGAAAACAGTTTTATCGAAATCTCTATAGTAAGGAGATATCAACAAGTCACAAAAATAAACAGAGAATATACCCTTATGCTCCTTCTGCTACATGGTCCTGGGAGCAGGGCTAAGCACAGCAGCCAACGCCTGGAGTCCGCCGGCTGTTCTTCTCTGGGGCACAGAATGTCTATGGTTCCCTTCATGGTAGCTCCTTCCCCCGCCCCCACAGTAGTGCCTTTCTTCTTTCCCTACAATTGCAACTAAGAACCAAACTACGCATTATACATGCCACGTGATTGCCAAGGCGACTTGCAGCAGGATACCCGCTGAGAGTTCCCCATAGGAACACAATTTAAAAGCACCGCAGGAGCCCAGTTTGGGTCAGGACTGCAGAGTGGGGGAAAGAAGAGTTCCTGCATTCCCTGGTGCCACAATCCCAATCTGAATCAGGTCCTGATAGCAACTTTAAATTCCCATGTGGAGCTTGCAGCTAGTGTCCTTGTGGTAATCATGTGGCAGACGCGATGTGTAGTTTGGACCTAAGATGGAAGGAACAGAGCGTGACTCTTTTGACCCTGACAGTGCTATTTACAGAAGGAGTTAAAAAGCACTGAGGCTCTGCTCCACCCAGGATTCCTCTTCCTAGCCCATGGGTGACTCTTCCTAGCCCATGGGTGACCCCTGAGGAGCCTGCAACATCTTCTTTCTTGATGAAGACACTGCAAAGTATGCAGCTATCTTGTTCACTGCTTCTTTCACTGCTGCCCATTGGCTCAGTGTCTCCATGCAGCTGGGAGCCCTCTGCCAGATCATGGATGTCTAGAGGTGCCCAAATATGCCGGCTCCCGATGTAGGTCCTGCCTGTCCATGAAAGTAGGACAACTTTCCCTGTATATACCCCAGAGAGCACTGTAGTCAGGCACTCAACATCGCCTGACCCTAGAGAGGCCAGGTTGGTGATCACCAGGACCAGGACCTTCTCAGTGGCGGCTCCTCACTGGTGGAACGAGCTCCCAGATGACATCAGAGCCCTGCAGGACCTTATGCAGTTCTGCAGGGCTTGCAAAGCAGAGGTCTTCCGCCAGGCCTTTAATTAGGAACCGCCACTGGGGGGGGGGGAGGGGTCCCTGGAAAGTGCCGAGGGAAGCTTGACCCAGAAAATCAACTGGTGAAGCCTCCTGACCTGGGTTTTTGCTAAGCTCTGTGCTCAGCGTTGGATGTACTGTGGCCTGCTGTCTCTTTGTGGTTTTCTGCTGTTTTTATAATTTTCTGCTGAATTTTTGTATACTATTGTTTTAAATTGTTGTGAGCCGCCTTGAGCTGGTAACCTGGCTAGGGGGGATATAAATCTAAATAAATAAATAAATAAACCAGGGTTGTACAACTCTTATCTCCTGGGCTGGTTGTCGATCTACTGGTCTGGCCCACTCAAGGCCACAGGCTTCAAGCTAAGGACCAAGCTAAGGACTTCTCATGCATCTGGTCGCATTCAAACTAAATAGTCTGTAACAGAGAAGACAGTAAGAGAAAGCTGTAAGCTCTGCCCAAATCTTATTCAGCTGGCAAAGAGATGCCCCTAACCTTCCTCCTCTACTAGAAAAGCCTTTTGTCATGCCCAGGCTAAATTCCTTAGGGTTTCCTTAATTAGAACCAGGTTTATGATGTATATTGACCTTAAATATTTTTACATTTATGTACACTGGCCCCAGAGGCAGATGATTACTAATGTGATCCCAAGATCATTGACTCTTGTGATCCCAAGATCATTGATTGATTTAGGAGGATGTAGGATTGCCCTGAAAGTGTCCAAATGAAAGAATGATTCACTGGATTGCCCCCTCCCTAGTTTCTATCCAAAACCCGTAATCAGCAGACAGCTCTGGTACATTTGATCGCCTACAATCACTATCTACACTCAGCCACAGACCAGTGAATTCCTTGCAAAAGCTTTCTGTTCAATCAACTGTGAGATTAGATCTGCGGCATGTTTCCCCTACTCACTAAAACGAGCAGTTGCTGTTTTGGATGAGTTGTTTGCCTGGATTTCATATTTCCTTTTTAAATGGGATATATCAACAGTCCATAGATTAATTTCCTTCAATACCCCATGCATATCAATTGACTTTTGGCTCTAGGTAAATTTTTTGTTCACAAAAGTCTTTATAACTCTTTTGAGAGTCCTTAGTAACTGAGAAGTTTTTGAAGCTGGTGCGTGTAATTGTGTGTGGTGTAATTCCTAATTTCCTGTTTTTGACAAACCACAGTTTGCTAACTTGCTTTACAAACCATGGTTTGATCATGATGTGGAAGGAAAGCATCTTATTTTAAAAAAGAGCTTGGCACAATCCCCACATTTGGTTTTTAAAGTTTTTTACTCTTCTAGCAGAAGACAGGCAGGAAAGGGGAAGCCAATTGCTTCCAAGTATCAGTCAAGCACCAACCACCAAAGCTTTGGGAATGCTGATAACCATCCTAGCTGGAGACAATGAAATGGCCAGCTTACTCTTTGGCTATAAACCTGACACCTAGAAGAGCCACAGATGCTTGGAGTGCAAGGGGCTAGAATGCATCTTCCTAGAAATTTCAAGAAAGGATTCTTTGACTTACAAGGGTGTATGAAAAGAGAGGAGATAAAATCTGTTGACACAAAGAGAGGGGTCCATTTTGGAGATCTGTTATAGCTGAAACCATCTGGAGGAAGGAGCTCTCTGTCATGAGCTTCGTCTTGATGGTCGCCATTGCCTTGTGGAGTGGACAAAAGGCTGGCTGCCTAGACAAAGACTCCAAGGCAATGGAAAACTTTTATAACTCTGTATCTTCTAATTTAGAGAGCCTGGCTTAGAATATGACCAGCGAGGGCATCTATAGAGTGAGGGACAGGGGAACTGTGGGTTTACAGTTTCGTTTGTATTCCTTGCTTGGCCCATTGCTATGTAGATAGTAAATGTATGGACATCTTGTAGATAGTATATGTGTGGACATCTTACATCTAATAAGCTCTTTAATATTTTGAATGCTCATAGCTGTTCTCCGTACCACATAAACCTCCATTGTTACTGAGCAAAATCAACTACTGCCTGTACACATGGCTTCTCCATGGTGGCCCCCACCTTATGGAATTCCTGTTCTCCTGGCTTTCTGCAAACTAGGCAAAACCAAATTATTCAAGAGAGCTTTTCTACGCAGGCGATAGGGTAGCACTGAACAAAAGGCTTCACAAAGTTACTTGGATAAATTATTGGGAGCTGTGATCATAGTTTGCTGTGGGCTGGATCCTATTGTGCAATTTTTAGCTAATTTAATGTGTTATGTTCACACTTATGCTTTGCATCAGTTCTCTTTCTTTTAGACATCTGGTTGGTTCTACAACCCAAATCCTATTTCATTGTTTATTGAATGCCCCATCTTCTTGGCTGTACTGACTCACTCTGTGTAACCTGCCTTAAGTCTCAGAGAGAAAAGTGGACTGTGAACTCAAGAACACATGAAACTGCCTTATACTGAATCAGACCCTTGGTCCATCAAAGTCAGTACTGTCAGTTCGCACTGGCAGTGGCTCTCCAAGGTCTCAGGCAGAGGTCTTTCACATCACCTACTGCCCGACCTTTTAACTGGAGATACCGGGGGTTGAACTCAGGGCTGTCTTCATGCCAAGCAGATGCCCTACCACTGAGCCGCAGCCCATAGAAATAGTGTAAATATAAATAAATAAATAAATAAAAATGGGTGCCAGCAGAAGGTCAGTTGCTAAATCATTATTTCTCTGGGAGTGTGCAAGTGCTGCAATGTCTCCCTGTAGTGTCTAGTCGCTGACTAGTGGGTGCAAAGGCACTAGGCAGCGCCTTAGAACAGGGGCGTAGACTTTTGGAAATTCCAGGGGGGGGGCTCACTGGGGCGATGTTCTCCCCCCCCCCCGAGAAACCACCGTGCCTCCCCGGGCCCTTCCGAAGCCCGCCAGCCACTGCTGCCGGTGCCTCTCTCTCTCCCCCCGCCACCCCTTCCCTCTTCCTCTCCAGCAGCGGTGGCTGGGCCTCGGAAGGACCCGGGGAGGCGCGGCGGCAGGCGCTCCATTTTGCCGGGGGTGGCTGAGCCCCCCCGGGGAAATTTCGGGGGTGGCTTGAGCCCTCGAGCTCCCCCGTACTCTATGCCTATGCCTTAGAAGGGCAATGCAGGAAGGGAAGCTGGGCATATGGGTCCTCGGGGCAGGTAATTCCTACAATGGCCAGTTAGTGGCAGTGTACCAAAGGAGAAGTGTGAGAGGGGAACCCCTCCCATTGGGGAGAAAGGAAGGGTATAAATGAAGCAAAAAAGAATGAATAAATAAAAAATGCTTCTGCAAATTTTGCATGATTGGTTCATATTACAGATTTTGACTCCTATCCAGCTTTTGAGGGGGGTTAGCTGTGGGGTGTTCCATTAAGTTGCAACCAATTTATGGCAATCCCACCATGGGGTTTTCAAGGCAAAAGAGGAGCAGTGGTGGCTGGTCATTGCCTTTCTCCACGTAGCAGCCTTAGTCTTCCATGGTTGGTCTCCCATCCAACACTTGTCAGGGATGCTCTAGGCTGATCCTGCATTGAGCAGGGGATTGGACTAGATGGCCTGTATGGCCCCTTCCAACTCCATGATTCTATGATTCTATAAGTACTAATCATGGCTTATCCTGCTTAGCCCCTGGGATCTGAGGAGTTTGGGCTAGACTGGGCTGTTTAGGCTGCTGAGCTTTCATGGACCATGGCTCCAGCCCATGAAAGCTGGTGCCAGAATGAAAGGCAATTCATCTTTAAGGTGCAACCAGATTCCAGTTTGTTTTCTCCAGCTCTAGTTGTAGTGAGACATAACCCCGGGTGGCCTGCATGGGTCCCAGGCAGGGTCTTGGGGGTGGGGGAGGTTCATATCACAGTTCAAAGGCTTATTCTCAAACATATCCACAATTATCTTTTGCATTTCAATAGTATTTAAATTTTTTGAACTATTTTCATACTGCATTTTCTACCGAGGTGGCTTCAAAAGAATGCAAACAATAGAACCAAACCAAACCCTCCTACAATACTTACAGCAATGTTACCCATCCAAGTCAGATAGCTGCTTCCCTGCCTCTGGCGGGGGGGGGGGGGGGGTGGGGGGTGGGGGGTGGGGGGGTGGGAATACAAAGGGATTTGTTTCTTTGGCATTCAAACCCAGTGGATGGGCCCATTTATTTGTTTATGGCAATAGTCTCTTTTGCCAGTCCAGAGACACAGATGCTCCTGGGGAATAATCAGATATGGTCTAAAACATATAACAATGCATGTGCCAGAGTCCTTAAGGCTCTTTTAGGACCCATTTGCACTTCTACCAGAGCTGTTAACACTTCATTAAGTTATCCCCTGTGGATATCTTAAATGGGATGAGGGGCTAGGGGAAAAAACCTCCCTCTTAGATACATGGATCTAATAATCCCTCCTAGAATTTCTAGGGCTGAAACCTTGGTTAATGCGAGCATGGCAACAACATTTAAGGGAGCATGGGATAAATTGCAACCCACTAGTAGAACGGGGTCCAGTATTCTAGACCTTCTGTTAAATCTAGTTTGTAGGGCTGACACTGGGGATGCTGAGAGACACATTAGACAGCCAGGCATATTGTTTTTTTTTTTTTAACAATCATGATCCTTTGTGAACCGAGTCTTGAATCTCTTGATGCTGTACAACTTGATGCTGTACAACAAATAGCTTCCTGGCTGTGCAGTAGCTATGGTTTTGAACCCTGGTTTCTTTGTGATTTTCAGTCTTCTTTGGTATCTGCACAGGAGGCAATGTCGGTCTCTCCTAGAGTCACTGTTGGGGTCATTAGAAAAGAGTAAGAGTTCAGTAGCACCTTAAAGACTATTAACAAAATTTGTGGTAGTGTAGGAGCTTTCATGAGTCACTGCTCATTTCTTCATATGCCAAGTCACGTTGCTAAAAATGCCCCAGTCACTCACTTTGTTTCCTGCGGACATGTCCAGAATGCTGCCCATCCAAACCAACTGGCAGCCCTGAAGTTCCTTAACCCAGGCTTAAGATAAACACACAAGAGTAACATTAAAAAAAACAAAACACCACACCACTGTTTATAGATCACTGAACAGGCTGGTTCACTTACAACTGGCTGCAAAGTAGAATGTAGCAATGACAGGTTGGGAGGCGGAGGGGGACTACATCTCCCATCAGACTGTGTGAGTGTGTGCATACACGAAATGCTGTCAACTGTGCTGTACTGTTTCAAAGGGAGGGGGATCCCACCCATATCCTGCCATTCCATTGAGCAAAGCTTGTTTATTTAAATATTTATACTTCACCCTTTTGGCTCAAGCTTGAAGCCTTCCTCCAATTTAAGGAGCCTTCCTCCAGCTTACGTGGCTCTTCCAGAGGAGGAACAGCCACTTAAGTGGCAGGACGGCTATTGGGAGAATGGTCAGATCCCACCAGGATGTGTAACCAGGAACACATCGAGCAGGCTTGAACTGCTCTTCAATGGCCAAACTGCCCTAAGAAAATGAGCTCCCTGCTCATGTCCAGCAACATGAGCCAAACTGGTGGGGGGACTGAGCAGCCTTAGGCTGATTCTGCACCCACCTGTTCCCTTGCAGTTTTCCCATGCCACGTCATGAAGTTAATCTCCCTCGAAACTGCATGCTGCTTTCATTTTCTTTGTTTATCAGGTTTTTCTACAAGTTCTTCTCCTTTGTCTTTAATAGCAGCCTGACAAAAATTTGGAAGGTATTTGGCAAATAGTGGGGATGAGGGGCAGGGAGGCTGGTGGCAGTTTTAAATCTTGTTCTCGTTTCTGTGCTCAGTGATTTGAAAATAGATTCATGTGGGTAGCTATGTTGATCTGAAGCAATAGAATGAAGTCTGAGTCCAGTGGCACATTTAGGACCAACAAAGTCTGCTGCTGGGTGTTGCTGCAGCCATGACACAAGCAGGCATTCCCCCCAGGGGTGGGGGGGGGGGAGGATGGACTGGCACCAACTCCTGGAGCTGAGCTCCTGCTCGAAATGACCCCTGGAAATACCCATAAATAACTAACTACATAAATAAAAAGGTGAAATGGAGCCAAACAACATGAAAATGATCATCTGCTTAATGTCCATATGTTTGGTTGAGGTTAAAAATGCAAAAGAAGAGCCCTGCCTCCAAGTAACATTGCAACCCTAGTTTTATAATAGCCCTTTATAGCCCTATTACTAATTCTCGGCAAGTCAAATGACTCCAGGGTACTACTGGATTTTCATCCAGTAGTTCTGAACATAAGTTACTCTGTCTGAACATAAGTTACTCTGTCCCATCTCGCCTTTCTTAAACAGGTAAGACCAAACATAACAGAGCCTAACAAAGAATAAATTTGTTTATTTGATTTTTTGCTTAAAGGCACCACAAGATTCTTTGTTTTGGTTGCAGCAGGTTGATATGTCTACCCATCTAGGATATGTTGCTAGAATCTGTAAATATAGATGAACAGAAATAGCAGGGCAAGCATCTGTATTAAAAACACTGAGTTTACGCAATTAAATTATGGCTGGGTGTTAAGTGGCTTCCAACTTAAGGCGACCCTATGAATTAATGATCTCCCAAACATCCAATTGTTAACAGCCTTATTCGGGTCTTGCAAATGGAGGGCTGTGGCTTCCTTGACTGAATTAAGCCATCTAACGTTGGGTCTTTTTCTTTTCCTGCTGCCTTCAGTTTTTCCTACCATTATTTTCTTTTCTAGTGAGTTGACTCCTTGGATTCTCCGGAGGAAGCTGTCCGTGCAGAAACTGTGTTAGTCCACTGAAAGAGAAACCGAAATGAGCCTTCCGGCACCTTAAATACTAATTCCTGAGATGCTTGGGAGGAAAGCAGATATATAAATATTGCAAAAAAATAATGTTGGTATGTCCCTGGTATATCTGAACTCCTAAGATATCACACACAGAGGGAGTGAAGGCTTCTGTAGAAAGAGGGAATTTGGGCACTAGTTGTATTCAGGGAGACAGTGGCACTAACCAGCATGAACTCTTTGGCCCAACTATTAAAGGCACAGAAGCCATGAATGCATGAAGCTGCTGTATACTGAGTCAGACCACTGGTATATCAAGGGCAGGACTGTCTCCTCTGACCAGCAGCTGCTTTCAGTTGGCTTGCTACTTGATCTAAGGACCACACCTCATACCCTCTGCAGGCCAAGTGGATGCCCCACCAAACCACGGACCCCTCCCAGTCTTCCTGTGATCCACTCTTATTCCAGACTCAAGTCTTATCCTGGAAGCACGACAACAACGTAGCAGAAGTAACCATCCTACAGAATATTTCTACCAGCGCCAAGCACAGCTGAGCAGTCTTTCATCCACCCCTTTTACTGAGCATGACACCTCTTGCTGCTGTTAGGTGTGCTTTATCTGTGGGCAAAGGATCATCTCGCCATCATTATGGTCCTAAATGAGAAAGTGAGCAAGCCACAACAAAAGCACATGCACAAGGTAGAAGAATAGATTTATTGGAAGGATAATTTAGATTTATATCCATTAAAAAAAACCCATCAAGGAAAGCAAGTGAACAACCTGTGCATCTTATCTCATGAGCCCGTAAGTTATAAATAACAGCATTCCCCTGTCAGACAGGTAATTGCATAACGCCCCATAAGACACATCTGGAGAAAGATCTGAAAAACTCCAGAAGAGTAAAGATTTATTTCTTTTAAGTTCCAACTTGGGAAGGGGGGGGGGGGTAGGTGATTGAGGGAAATGATCAAGAGAGTCGCCAACATTCTTTTTATCCCAGCCAGGCTTTTTTGTCTTTGACATTTGTGTGACAAGCAGAAATATATTCCTTATTTATTACCCAGAAGCCGAGTTGTGACTTCAAGACTAACAACATTTATTTCAGCATGAGCTTTCATGAGTCAGAGCTCACTTCCGCTGGTGCATAGAAGCATACATCCATTAGGCATGGCCAAAAACAGACTAAAACAACTACCTCTCTGGAATTGTTTATATTTTATTTAAACATTTATATGCCACTTTTCTCCCCAGAGGCGACCCAAGGTGGCTTACAACATTGTTCTCCCCTGTCTTCATTTTATCCTCCCAAGAACTTCCGTAGGTGGTAGATTAGGCTGAAAAAATGTGACGGGCCCATCACCAGCCTGTCACTGAGTTCTGGCTCCAAGACAAAGCCAGGGCATGCAGAAGGTCCCAGGTTCTGTCCCCAGCATCCCTAGCGAAAAGGTGGAAGGTAATGTGAAAGACCTTTACACAAAACCCTGGAGAGCCACTGCCAGTCTGTGTAGACAGTACTGACCTTGATGGACGAATGGTCTGATTCAGCTTCAAGCGTTCAATGGGGAAATGGGGATATGTACTTGTGTTTCTCAGATCCTAATCTGGCAGTCTGCACCACTACACTATGTTGGCTATCATAATAATAATGTAATACAGAGATACAGAGATGCAGAACTGTCATGCCATAGTTTATTTTATTTATGTATTTATTAAAGCATTTATATCCCGCCCTTTCCACATGGCAGCTTACCATACCCCTGAAGTGGGTTGCCTTGTTTCTCCATGATCGGGGACAGAGGGTGGCATTGGGGGAGAGGCTGTCTTCTTGATACCCCGTGACTTGTGGGGTCCCTCAGGGGCACAGAATTTCGGGCCGGGCTACCATCAGCACAATGATGACACCCAGCTGTAGCTGTTGATGGACAGACAGATGCCACCCCAGGAAATCTGGCTGAGGGTTTGGATGCTGTGGTGGGGTGGCTAAAGCAGAGTAGGCTGAGACTGAATCTATCAAAGATGGAGGTTTTCTGGCTGGGTGGGGGAGACTCGGGTTTGGGTATCAGCTCCTGGCTCTTGACAATGTGCCTTTAACACTGGCACAGTCAAGGGCCTGGGTGTGGTCCTGGATGCCTCCTTGTTGATGGAGGCCCAGGTCACAAATGTTGCCAGGCTGGCGTTTTTCCAACTATGCCCGGTTAGGCAGCTGGCTTCTTACCTGTCTCGCCTTGACCTAGCCACAGTAATCCATGCAACGGTCACCTCTAGACTTAATTACTGTAATTTCACTCTATGCAGGGCTGCCCTTGAGGCTGATCCAGAAGTTACAGCTTGTCCAGAATGCAGTGGCCCGGCTCCTTACAGGGACACCATTAACTGCACACATCCAACCTGTGCTTTGCCAGCTGCACTGGCTTCAAGCTGAGTACCAGGTCAGGTTCAAGGCTCTGGTCTTAACCTTTAAGGCCCTAAACGGTCAAGGACCAGCATACCTACGGGACTTCCTCTCCTGGTATGCCTCCTGGAGAGCACTATGCTCAAGTGATTGCCATCTGTTGGGAGGCCTTGGCCCAAAGAGTGTCTGGCTCTCCTTTACCAGAGCCGGGGCCTTTTCGACCCTGGCTCCAACTTGGTGGAACTCTCTGCCTATTACCATCAGGGACCTGTGGGATCTGTTACAATTCCGCAGGGCCTGTAAGGCAGAGATGTTCCGCCAAGCATACAGTTGAGGACAGCAACAGTTTTAACATCAGTGGCTATTAACATCAATTAACAACCATTGGTCTGACAGTCTACAACAACTATCTGGTCCACTAACTCTCCCCCTTCTCTCTCCCCCATTGCTAATGTAAAGTAAATTGGGGGGCTAGAATTGTATTACAGCACCATATGGGTACTAGGTATTTACAGGATTGTATTTTAAATCTAATTGGATTTTATATGTATTTTATGGATAATGGTTGTACACCGCCCCGAGCCTGCTTGTGGGGAGGACGGTATAAAAGTCCAATAGGTAAATAAATAAGTGCTCAAATAAGATACAATGTTTGCATGTACTGGCAGCGGGGTGGACTCTTGTGACCAGGGCTTAGAAAAAGCCCAGCAGGAACTCATTAGCATAATATACCACACCCCTGACAGCGCAGCTCATTAGCATATTAGTCAGGGGGCTGGGAAAGCACAGGGCAGGCATGGAAGCTTGCCTCTTTTCCCCCCTTAGCTTGTCCACCCCACTTCAGCATTGCCTTTCTTTTTTTTTTTTTGTAAATTTTTTTTTATTTTTCAAAACATTAAAAATAATACATTTTTCTTATACAAATCCTTTTTTCCATATTATATAACATTTTGTTCTGTTTGTATAATCTTGTTTTTATCTTATATTAGCGGTTTCCCACCACATCTGAAGCATAACACATTTTCCACTCTATCCAAAATAGTAATACTTATATCTATGTTTACATTTCTGGTAACGGTCATATTTCTTAAAAATACTTATACACTAATTCTTACTTTCTATATTCTTATATAATTCTAAAATAAAAAACAACTTCATTGTCTAATTATCCTTAATACATTCATATACTCTAATTCTATTGCTTTATGTTATTATAACCATGTATAAATGCAATTTTTCATGTCCCAGTATTTTTCAACATACTCTTTCAAATCCTTCCAATCTTCTAAAAAAGACTCTGAGTACAGATCATTCAACTTTCTAGTCCATTTATCCATTTCAGCCATATATAAGTTTTTTCAACCATTCCCACACCTCTGGTATTTTTTCATTTTTCCAATTTTGTGCATACACCATTCTTGCTGTTGTTGTCATATACCATATTATTGTCCTTTTCTTTACATTTATCTCTTCTAATTTAAGTCCAAGCAATAACATTTCAGGCAACTTCTTAAATGTACATTTCAAGATTTTTTCCATTTCTGCATGTATTTTTGACCAATAAATCTTTGCTTTGTCACAAGTCCACCACATATGATAAAAAGAACCTTCTTTCTTTTTACATTTCCAACATTTGTTAGACATATTCTGATTAATATTTGCAATTTTTTTTGGTGTCATATACCATCTGTACATCATTTTAAAACAATTTTCTTTTAAGTTATAACACGTAGATATACTCATAGCATTTTTCCATAAAAATTCCCAAGATTCCATTTCAATGTCTTTGTTAAAGTTTATCGCCCATTTTACCATTTGTTCTTTTACCATTTCATCAGCATTAAACCATTTTAGCAAAACTTTATACATTTTAGAAATCATTTTTTTCCCACCTTCCTCCCAAACTTGTTCTATTTCATTATTTTTTCCCCTAAAGCCGTGTTTTTTATCACTTCTATACATGTCATATATTTGTCTATATCTTAGCCAACCATAATCAAAGTCCATCTGATGCTGCTCCTTCAATTTAAAGTCTTTACCATGTCTTGTTAATAAGTCTCTATACTTCAGCCAATCTTGTCCTTTGTAACGTGATGCTGGATTTAAAACTTCTGCGGGTACAATCCACATAGGTATCTCTTCTGGAAAAAAGTTTTTATATCTTGTCCACGTATCCATTAGCGTTCTTCTCAAATAATGATGTTTAAACATATTGTCCATTTTTGTTTTACCATAATACAAATACGCATGCTACCCAAATCTACAGTCGTGACCTTCCAGGGACAATAACTTTCTATCTTGTAACATAGTCCATGTCCCTACCCAGGTCAAACATATTGCATCATGGTATAGCCTTAAGTTTGGTAATTGAAACCCTCCTCTATCTTTAGCATCACACATTATTTTCATCTTGATTCTTGGGTTTTTCCCTCCCCACACAAACTTAGACAATTCCTTCTGCCAGCATTTGAATGTTTTTACATCTTTCACAATTGGAATAGTTTGAAACAAAAACATTAATCGTGGTAACACTTTCATCTTAACCACCGCAATTCTACCCAACAATGACAAATTTAATACATTCCACTTTTTAATATCCTGCATAATTTGCAATCATAATTTTTCATAGTTATTTTTATAAAGATCAATGTTTTTCATTGTTAGATTTACACCTAGATATTTTGTCTTTTTCACCACCTCACATCCTATAAGGTTTTGTAACTCATTTTGTTTGTTATTTGACATATTTTTGCACATCACTTTCGATTTGTTCTTATTTACATAAAATCCTGCTAAGTCACCAAACTCTTTTACTCTCTGTAGCAAATATGGTAGTGTAGACAAAGGGTCTTCCACTATGAACATCACATCATCTGCAAAGGCCCTATATTTAAAAGAAAAACCTTTAATTGTTAAGCCTTTAATATCTTTGTCTTCCTTCACATTTAACAGTAGAACTTCTAAAATCCAAATAAATAGCAGTGGCAAAAGTGGGCATCCTTGTCGTGTTCCTTTTTCAACTTTAAAATCGTCCGTCTTTTCAGTATTAATTATTAAAGAGGATTTCTGCTCTTTATATATTGATTTGATGAGGTTAAGCATATATTCACCAATCTCAAGATGTTCTAAAACTTCAAACATAAAATCCCAATTTAAATTATCGAACGCTTTTTCCGCATCCAAAAAGAAAAAACCCACTTCCTTTTCAGGGTGTTTGTCATAGTATTCTATAGCATCCACTACTACTCTTAGATTGTCCCTTATTTGTCGATTAGTTAAGAACCCTGCTTGTTCTGTTTGTATAGTTTCTTTGAGGTGCTCTTTTAGTCTGTCCGCTATAATCTTAGCAAAAATCTTATAATCATTATTTAGTAAAGAAATCGGTCTATAATTCTTAACATTAGTCAAATCTTGATTTTCTTTCGGGATCAGTGAGATGGTTGCATCTTTCCAGGTTTCTGGGACCTCACCAGTGACTCCTATATCGTTCATCAATAGCAGTAACACCGGTGAAATCGACTCCTGTAACGTTTTATAAAACTTCGCTGTAAATCCATCCGGTCCAGGTGCTTTTCCTAATTTTGAGTCATTTATTGCGTTTTTAATCTCTTGTAATGATACTGGATTGTTGAATAATTCTTTAATTTTCTCTGTTGGTTTTGGTAACTTTAACGTTTGCAGGTATTTTTTAATCTTTCTTCTGTCTTTGTTTTCCTTCTTAAAAAGTTTTGCATAGTATTTAAAAAATTCTCTTTTTATTCCTTTGTTGTCTATTATCTCAATATTATCTCTTATCACTTTAGTGATAAATTTATTTTCACGTTTTTTCTTTAATTGCCATGCTAAGTATTTTCCGGGTTTGTTTGCACCTTCAAATGCTTTTTGTTGGAGTTTTTTTAAGTTCCAGTACATCTCTTGGTTCAGAATAGCTTTTGCTTGGTCTTGTAGCATCCAGATTTCCTTTTGCAGTTTCTTTTTCCCTGGTTTACTCTTCAGTTCTTCTTCCTTTGTTTTAATGGCTTGTACAATATTTTCATATTGCTCTCTTTTCTTTTTATTGTCTTTAGCATTTAGTGATATCAATAGTCCTCTCATCACTGCTTTATATGCATCCCATACGGTTTGGATTTTTACTTCTTTCTGCATGTTTACTTGGAAGTATAGGTCTGTTTCTTCAAGTAATTTTTTAACTATTTCTTGGTTGTCTAGTAAGTCCTCATTTATTCTCCATCTCTTTTGTTTTTTTACCTGCCCAGCCGTCCATAAACACGGATTATGATCTGAAATTATTCTGGGTAGAATTTCCACTTTTCTTGTCTTGAAGGTTAAGTTAGTAGTCATCCAAATCATGTCAATTCTTGAATGCGAGTCATGTCTATTAGAGTAAAAGGTAAAATCTTTTCCTTGTGGGTTAGCTTTCCTCCAAATATCTTCCAGCTTCTCTTGTTTTATCAGTTCAAAAAATTTTTTTGGAAGCTTCCCTAATGTCTCATCCTTTCTCTTAGAGCGCCTGTCTAATTTGTTATCTACAGTTCCATTGAAGTCCCCTAACATCATGATTTGATCATAGTTTACATTGTCCAATTCCACTTGTAGTTCTTTAAAAAAAATTTCTTTGGCTCCATTCGGAGCATAAATGTTCACAATCAAAGTTTTCAGTCCTTGTAATAAAATTTCAATAGCTAAATATCTTCCATCTTTATCTTTAAATATTACTTTAGGTTCCAAATCTTTTTTGACATATGTTACAACACCATTCTTTTTATTACTTGCTAAAGAATAAAATTCTTCTCCCAATTTTTTCCTTATTAAATATTTGTGGTCTTGTTTTTTAAGATGAGCTTCTTGTATACAAATTATACTACATTTTTGTTTCTCCAGCCAATGACCTACCATTCTACGTTTTTGGGGTGAATTTAGTCCATTTACATTCCATGTAAGTATTTTGTAATCCATCTTGATGTATTCTTAAATATCTCCCAGGTCATCTTTATTCTCTCCCAGGAATGCGTACATTTCTTCTGTACTTTTAATCACTACTCTGGTGTTGCCATAGTAAAAGCTTAGTCCTTGAGGTATTTCCCAACGGAATCTAATTTTTTTCTCCTTCAGTTTATCCGTCAGACGCTTGAATTTTTTCCTTTCTTGCAGTATTGCTCTGGGCAATTCTTTCATTACTATAATTTTCTTTCCATCTATTTCAAAAGGATCAGTAAAGCACTTCTTGTAGATTTGTTCTTTTGTCCTTTTCCTTGTAAATTGGACAACCACATCTCTTGGTATGTTTTTGTCTCTTGCATATGTGGAATTGACTCTATAAACAAGATCCATGTGTTCTTTAACGACCTCTTCCTGTTCTTGTAAAAAATCTGCTATTGCTTCTTGCATTCTTGTAAAAATGTCTTCACTCAATTTTTCCTCAATCCCTCTAAATCTCAAATGGTTTTGCATGTCTTTATAATACATCATCTTTTCCATCCTGTCATTCTCTCTCATTGTCTTTTGGGTGCTTTCTTCCAGTTCTTTTACTTTAGTTTCTATGTCTTGTGTTCTTGTGGTTAATTTTTGAAATTCTGCTTTTAAGTCCATAAAATTTTTGTCTGCTTGAGCCGCTATATTATTCATTTTAACATTTACCTCTCCTATAGCGTCTAACATTTTTTTTCCATTGCTTCCATAACAGCTAATAATTCTTTTTCTTTTTTTGCTGCCATTGTAGGAGAGGACCATGTAGCTGCTCTCGATCTTAGTCCGCGGTCTGTCTTGTCTCTTTAAAAAAGATCGATTTTATTTTGTTTTCCAAATCAAACACCAATTAGTGCATTCAAACAAGCTAATCTTGCCAAGTCAAATTATGTTGGTTTCAGCCTTCTAAGTTATAAAGTTTTTGAGATATTGCAGTTTAAAAATTTTATAAATCCAAAATGGCGGGCGTGATTTCTCTATGGTTTGTGTCAAAGGTTATAGTCTTTTTACCTTACTTCTGGCTTGCCGTAGTTTCCTTTTGTCCCTTCTTTTTGCTTCCTTGTCTGCTCTCTGCACGTCACTTCCTGTTGTGGTCTTTTTGGTCCGGCAATTTTTAAAGTCCCCTTTACCTTCTTCCGGTTCTTCTCCTTTTCCCTTCTTGTCTACTCCTCTAGCCGTCACTTCCTGTCTCAGTCCTCACATCTTAGTCTCGCGATGCTTGGTTCCCTTCTCCCTCTGTCTCGCGATGCTTGGCTCCCCCTCCCGACTCTTCTTAACCGCAGGAATGTTAAACAACTTGTTTTTTTGGCTTTTTAAGTTCCAATTCAGCTTTTTAACGTTTCAAAACTGCACTCATCCAATCTGCAACAGTCTATTGCTTCACCCGATCTGCTTTTCGTCTTTCAAAACGTGGTAATGGTAAGGCAAAAACTTTTTTTCCGTTACCTTTTGTTGTTATTTCGCTTCAGATGTGGTCCCAACATTTAAACTTTGTCTTCTTTGTTAAGGAATCAGGGGAATTGGAGGTTTTATGCTGAATTGATCAGCTCAGCTCGGCTCCTTAGAGATACTTGCAAGAATCTTCTTCGGCTGCAGTGCTCAAGGTGTCGGAAAAGTCTCCTCCGAGACTTTCCCTTCACCGAGCTTGCTCAAACCTGGATTATAGTGCTTGCTAGTCCTCACACTACCTGTGTGAGGTTGCGTCAGGTGGATTAATCCACCCAAGCTGTCAAGAAGAGCCGCTGTCCGCCTTGCGCATTTGCAAAGCGTGTCAGACCTCCATTCCCCCGACCGGAAACCCTTCAGCATTGCCTTTCAAGTCTACCCCCCCTCCAACCAGATAGCCAGGAAAAGGCACGGCTGAAGTGCCTGGGATCTGAAAGCATCGCCTTTCTAGTCTGCTACCGGCCCCCACCCCAACCAGACATCTGGGAAAAGCGCTGCTGAAGTGTCAATTTCACTCTCAGCTGACTGGCTGGAGAGAAATCGACAAGGAAATCCCTAAGGGCTCCCCAGAGGGAAAGACGGCATTTTAACATGCCACTTTTCCCTCTTGTGTCTAACATGGGGAGGGCAGCGTGCTCTGTAACCACACATGCCAGAGGTTTTGGTTGTAGGCATGGCCAACTCAGGAGCCAGCCGTAACTGTGTTCCTGTGCGTTCCTGCCCCAAAATAGCCCTGCTTGTGACTGACCATCTGCACTGAACATTTGATCTAAACATGAGCAATTCAGTGGCAGAGCAACTAGAGGGAAACATGGAACAGAAATGCCAGCTGGAGCAGGGAAGGAAACCCTGGCTGCAAACAGCCCTTTCATAACTCACCTCTACCTGAGGTACTGTGCAAGGACAGGGTGAGACGTGGCTGACATTTGCCATTTTTCACAAGTGCCATTATCTATCATTTGCCTGTCAGGCAATAATTTGTGAGGCTGTTTAGCTAATATATAGGGTGGATGTATGAAGGGAAAAAACACACCATTGCAATTGTAGATCAGCGTTATTGGGGGAAATGATGGTGTTGTCTTTTCTGACTGTTCTGAAATCCTTCTAAATTGCGTAGGTAGGAAGGGCCGTTTCAAATTCCCCATTCCTTGTGGAATGCCCTCTCTCTTTTTTGGCATATTTACTGAACCTTCCAGGTTAAAGAAATCCAAATATCATCATAACTCAGTGGCTAATGAACCTACCAGGTGCTTCATTTTCTTTGTGGTGGATTACTAATGTGCCCTGAATTAAGAGTCCAATTATGGCAGATATGGGGTATGTATCCTCTGGAAGGAATAACTTTGGAAGTTGTCTAAAAAATATATTGAGAAACAGCAAGAGGCCCACTGTGGTGCAGTGGGTAGAACAGAGGTGATACATCCCCCAGTGTTAGTACCCCAAGGGGTGGTCTTCAAATCTTAGGGGACATTCAGAACTTTGGGGAAAATGCAGGATTATAGGTACTGCATTCTCCCAGTTTGCCATGGCTTCTGACAGCAATCAAAGCAGAGTTCTTTTTATATTGCAAAACCCTGTCCTGCAGGCAAAATCCCAAGTTCTCTAGATTTCTCCCCAACCCCAGCCCTTAAAAAAAGTGGGATACAAATAAGCAAATGGGATAGCAAGTGGGATAAGCAAGTGGGATAGCAAATAAGATTCATACCTCATAGTTGGTTGGTGGCCATGAAGCACAAGGACTTCACTGAATATATGTACGCAGATCTCAGGTATACACCATATACCAGGTCTCAAGCAAATGGCATAAATATACCTATGAGTAAGTTTCCAATGGTAGCTGTGTTGGTCTGCAGTAGAACAGTTAGACTTCTAGACCAGTAGCACCTTAAAGGCCAACAAGAGTTTCCAGGTATCAGCTTTCTGATGAAGGGAGCTTTGGGTCTCAAAAGCTTATACCCTGAAATTCTTGTTGGTCTCTAAGCTGCTACTGGACTTGAGTCTCTGCTCTATATGAATAAAATTGCCTTGTCTGGAATTCCCTTAAAAAATATCACGAGCCTGTTTGCTGTCTCAGATCTCTTCCTGATTGAACTTCCCTTTGGGCTGTGCATTTGGTCGTGGCAGGACCTCATTTGTTTGGTGTGATCATCCCAGTGATAGGGAATACCCCCCAGGGACATGCTGAGGGTACCTACCCGGTCTGCCTTCTGTAAGAAATGTAACACTTTTCTAGATGGGCATTTTGCCATTAATATCATAAGGAGGGTGTTGTTCTGAATGAAGGCTGTATAGCTGGTGTGTTTCTTGTTTTAAAAAATGTAATTGTCCATTACCTATAGGTCAGGGTGGTTGTTTTTTTCCCTTGCGCTACTGTGGTCAGTGGAGAAGGCAGTATACAAAT
Organism: Lepidodactylus listeri; assembly: GCA_029233225.1. Lineage (NCBI taxonomy): Eukaryota > Metazoa > Chordata > Lepidosauria > Squamata > Gekkonidae > Lepidodactylus > Lepidodactylus listeri. The sequence goes on from JARCFY010000012.1 coordinate 26,251,246, forward strand.
ACTTGGGGGCAGTTCTTAAAGGTTAAGAAGTCCTGGGTTAGAGTGCCAGTACTGGGGAGACCTGTTGAAGTGAGAAACCAAAGTCATGTGGAAAGAAGGGACTGTGGCTCAGTGGAGGAGCCTCTGCTTGGCATGCAGAAGGTCCCAGGTTCAATCCCCGGCATCTCCAATTAAAAGGACCAGGCAGTAAGTGATCAACTGGAAATCAACTGTAATAGTGGGAGAGCTCCAGGCGCTACCTGGAGGTTGGCAGCCCTACTTTCAGATCAGCACGAAGCAGGCAAGAATACAAGTGAACCAAAAAATGGGCTCTGACACAGTGCAAGCTTACTCTTTGTTAAACACGGTCTCAATAAACTCAGATAAAACGAAATTCTACAGGATATCTCATACGGTGCCCCACTCTTCTGTGTGCTGTTGGTGTTCCATATTGTTTTGTTTCCCTTTCTCTTTATTGTACTTGGCAGCTGGAGGACTTCGAGCGGGGAGCAAACAGATGGTGGGCTTTGGGAACAGAAACCTCGGAGTCACTGCTCAGCCAATGCTTCCATTTATATCCTTCTCCTGTTTTCCTCTAGCCCTTTCAAAACAGCAGTAATGATTCCTACTCATTTATCCCGAGAGGTGCTAATTAAGTCCGTGCAAATGTTTCAGATAATAGCATCCAAATTGGTCTAATTTGGGCTTGGGATCCAAAATCTATGCATCTGCTCAAAAAAGCTGACTTGGATCTCTGAAACCCACCTGCCCAACAGCTGTTTCTCAGCCAGTGTCATTATTTAATTTTAGAATCCATTGGTGAAGGAGGGTTCTGAGCAGCTAACAACCAACAAAGCATAAAACATCCCATTAAACAAAGCAGAATATAACCTTCTGGTCTATTTATCTCCCTCTTCCTCCAAGGAACCCTTTGAGGGACCCAGGTTCGAATCCCCACCGTGCCATGGAAACTCACTGTGTGTCCTTGGGCCAGTCATTTTTCACTCAGCCTAGCCTGCCTCACAGGGTTGTTGGGAGAATAAAATGGAGGCGAGCAGACTGATGTGTAGGCTGCTTTGGGGGGAAGAACAGGATATAAATATCTAAATACATAAAATCAACCAAGAAGTGATATGCACATGTGATCCTCACAACTACGTAAGGCAAGTGGGAGCAGGGAGAAGACTGAGTGTCTTGAAAGTCACACCTTGGATATTGTGGGTGAGTGGGAAGATGAACACCAATTGTCTCAGCCCCGGGGCCATCACTCTCTGTGTACTCTATACACAGTATCAGCTCTCAAATTCAGTCAAACTAAAATAACGCTAAGTACAACACAAAGCCCTGACATGGATGGCCCAAGCTAACCCAATCTCATTAGATTTCAAAAGCTAAGCAGGGCCGGCTCTGGTTAGTATTTGGATGGGAGACCACCAAGGGAAGTCCAGGCTCGCTACAAAGAGCCAGGCAATGGCAAACCACTTCTGTTCATCCCTGGCCTTGAAAACCCTGTCAGGTCACCATAAATTGGCTATAACTTGATGGCGCTTTCCACCACCACCACAAAATAAAACAGGGGACCACAATGAATTTACAAGGGTATTTGCAATGAATCGTTTTCTGATTCTGGTAGCAGAGGCTGAGCAAAAGTAGATCCCAACCTGCTTTCTGGAAGATACAAAACTTTTATAGTGACTCTCCACTGGGATTACTTTCTTCAGCTTTGTATTTATTCTGATGGTGGATTTATACAGTGATACAGCTGCTTCCCATCCTGTTTTGTTACCTGTTGATGGATGCCTCACCTGAAAATTTCTTACGAATCTGAAGCTAGGAAATGAGAATTGTACTGGAGTCTTGTTATTTGTTAGTATTTGCTATTTTTCTCACATCCTGTATTGTTTGTCTTTATATTGTTAATTCTTTGTGGGCCTCTGTTTAATTCTGTCTCTGTACTGCACTGCTCCCATTGAGAAATCTCTCCTGGCCCTCCATGCAAAAACCCAACCTAAACACTTGAGACTAGGATGCTACCTAAATATGGACAGGCTTGGATTTTGATGTGGAGCCAATGAATGGGAGTTCTACTGCAGTGAAACAGCCACTAGCAGGGTTCACCCTTAAGGTTTGGCCCTGGAGTATGGATGGTACTGTTATGAATATCTTTGTTAATTAGCACCCCCCCAGATTAATTAGCACCCCCCCCATTTGAAGTACATCACACATTGAACAGCAGGGACTGGAAGTGACTATCCAAACACAGCTAGGGATGTGAATTCATTTGTCTCAGGGCAACTTCCCAGAAAACAATAGCACAGATGCAGGCCGCCATCTGCACCCCCTACGTCTGAGGTCAGCTGGGAGCAAAGATGGCTAAGCAATGGAGCTGGACAAGTTGGGTCAATTGAACGTAAGTGTGATGGATTTCCTGGGGGCTAGACATAATCTCCCCATAATCACAACAAACTTTCCCACCTGAATCACTGCACTGGGATTCCCAGAAGGAAATCGAAAAGAGAGTTTGAAGGGATAGAATCTGGACCCCCAACTTATGGACTGATAAATGGAGGTAAATTGACAGGTGTGGGATGGTTGGCTTTTTAAAACTGAGTATGGACAAAGTTTATTCAGAAAAAAAACAGCACATGAACTCAGGTAAATATTAACACTTGTGAGGTATTAGGTTTCAGACAGTACATGGCCAGGAAAACTTCCTGGCCTGCAGGTTTAATACGTATCAGTAGAACAGTCTGTTGCCACATTAGTTACACACCAGGCACAGTGATCCTGCTGGCATACTTTGTACGCTCAGTTCCCCTAACACGGAAGCTTAACTGAAGGTCTACTATCTTGTCACAGCTTCAATTCATGCTCCCATTAAAACTAACCTGTCTACTCAAAACCTGTCTTCTGACTTCTGTAAAACTTTACTTTTGACCAGGGCTATTTTTGGGCAGGAATGCACAGGAACGGAGTTCCAGCTGGCTTCTGAGTTGGCCACGCCTACAGCCTCCCCCCCCCCCCCCGGTTCCCCAGGCACCTCACAAGCCACAGGGCACCTGGGGAAGCCAATCCTGGGAGGAAGCTGTGCCGTCAGCTAATGAGTTTCTGCTGTTGGGTGTGGCCTATTATGCTAATGAGTTCCTGCTGGGCTTTTTCTACAAAAAAAGCCCTGCTTTTGACTAACAATCCCCCCCATCAGAGTTTGACTTTTCCATTACACAGCTCTTATTGGTTGGCTCAGGGCTCTACTCTGTGTTGCTGGGGTACATTTCTGTGCTCAGCTGTCGCAATAAGCTTAGAAGGTCCACGTAAGTGTCCTTTTTTGAGGCAGAGTGTCAAGCCTCCATCATGGGCAACTAGCTTGCAAAAATGTTGTTCAGATTGTGGTTGGGCAGGAAAGTTCTTAATAAGAGCAATGACCACAGCAAATTCTTAGATACCATCTCCAGTTACTGAGCATTTTCGGGCAAGTCTGAACCTTGTAATTTCAGCACATGACCACACAGCCTGTGTTGGTGGTACGTTGAAAGAGGAAATCACCTGGGAGTCTCGCAGACAAGCTTTCTATGTGAACAATGAAACTGAAGTTTCATGGAAGTGATGACCCTATTAGAGGACATGGGGCTATTGTTCAGACATTAGCTGTTCCATTCAACACTAGAGATGCTGTGAAGTTTGCATCAAATGGGTTCAGCAGTTGAACTTAACTTGTTTGCTTGGATCAGTTTGGTTTGGTGCCAAACTAGTTGGATAACAAACAGGTTTGCATTTTTTAAAATTGTGCACCTGTCAAAACATTGCCAATCCAAACAGATCACCTTAACATTCTAAGGAATTCTTAGATGAATATCAAATTATAAGATTTTTTTCACAATAGCATTTATTTATGACTGATGTACATGATCTATAACTGATATAACTGTCTTTTTAAACAATTGCCTAGCAAACAGAGGAGCAGTACAGAGAGTAGGAATCCATCAGGCTGTGTGTGTGAATGTGCTTGAGCAGAAAGCACGGCACTCTTCAGAAGGAACATAGTGGATCAACTCGCCATGAATAGGTCAACAAACAGATGGACACTGGTGAAAAACTGGCTCCCTGTTTGATGCTGGTGAGCATGCCACGAAATGAACCCACAAGTGTTCAAGCAACCCTACTGACCACTGGGCCCCTGTTGAGAGAGAGACTTCTGGAGCAGGATCGCAAACAAAGGTGGGGTTTTTTTTTTTGTAAAGGGAAAGGAAACAAACAGACATTTGATGAAAAATGCTGTCTACTTGGGCAAATAATAAGATAATGAAACAGCTCAATAATTTGTGTGTAGATAAGAGAGACTTCAGGAGGCTGTGATAATAGAATTCCACTATTACTATGCTTATCATATCGAACAAAGGATGTGTTATCAAAGCTGAAACAATCATAACAAACACAACGACAGCTGGAATAAAACACTCCAGTCTTCATGACCTTTGCTGAAAGATGACAGGACAGATGTTCCTGGCTTTTATGGTCTTTCAGGCCAAGAATGAAAGAGGGAAAGGAAGAAAACCCTGCAGAGAAATGACAAGCTATGTTTTACACTTTTATTGGGGTTCTGAATGACACCACAGATAAAATACTTGGATCAAATACAAGAAGAACAGGTCGCCATGTAGTTCTTTCCCCCCAGATGCAACAGAATAACATGGTAAAGAAAACCCTGCTGATGTTACTCACATGAAAGTAAGCAGGTGAAGATCTTGGACTGGCAGGCACACAGAAGTAATATCTACACTGACTGTAATTAGCTTTTTATTTTTTTAAAAAATGCACATGCAAGATGTAACCCAGGCTACTTGATTACTTTTGCTATTGCCCCATACTTTCTCCCCCCCAAGACCATTTGGTTGGTGAGCTGCAAAGTTAGAAGTTTGACAGCTATACCACCAGGCAGGTTGCCATTCATTTCAGTAGAGTTTGTGCTTCTACCATTGGATTGGAGACTGCCCAGGAGCAATGATCCCTACTCAACTGCATCCTTGAGACTGTGGGGTTAACACAGAGCTGTCCCCTCCATCAGGGGGTGCCGCAAAGCCCTTGTGTGCAGCACCCGTTGGCATTTGGATAGAGCTTGGAGCAGGTTGAGTTAGATCTCACTGGCAGAATTTAAATGCTTAACCTTTAGATTTAAACATTGTTAATGGGAACCAGCTTTGGGTGGAAGGATCATTGCAACCTGAAGCAGATAGGTAAATCTAAACGATAGAGAACCCAGAATGGATGCAGGTTTTACGATATCAAGATTCAATACTGCTACCACATAGATAAGGACATCTCATTAATATATTGTACAAGCTTAGACAGCAACACATGTTGTTTGGCAACATTGCACAGCTTTAATCTAAAGTGCACAGCCTCAGTTGGAGGTGACACAACCATACTATCACGGTAATTAAAAAGGCAACACAGTTACAGACACGGATATCTTCTTGTTCTTATTTCGCAGCAGTACAATGAGCCAGTACCCAAAGCTATGTAGTTCAGATCAAATTAAACAACACTACACTTGTTAAACTTCAAGTATTTTGAGAGTGTAAAACAATATTGCTTTACAAACCCCTAACTCGGCCAGGGTTACAAACAGAAGCAGATCCAAGGTATGAAATCCAGCTATGACAGATTTCCCCACTGTATGGCCCACTTTGAATGTGACTCTGCATCTGTAGTCTATAAGGGTCTTCAACACACCACCACAGCAGTTCTCATAGTGGGAAAAGCAAGTCACCCTAGGGGAAGTACAAATTGTGGCTGGAGTACCTCCAAAATAGGTGGGAATAGTGCCAAATTTGGATGGGGAATTTCAGGTTCAGCTATTAAATTTAATGGGCTTTGAGCAAAATATTTCTTCTCAGCTTAAATCAGTCATGGGGCTGTCATCCCGACCGGGACACTTCATACATTATGGGTCAAATAGTTCCTCCCCCATGACAATTTCAGGTAAGGAAAATGGCTGAGGGGGGAGGAGACTGAAGACCCTTCTCAGCACATGTTATAGTTTCAGTCCAAGCAGTACACGACGCCAGGTGTAGGAATTGAGAAAATCTGTATCTCATGTGTGACTGTTACATGGGATGGGGGTAGGGCAAGATCCAACCTTTGACTCTGTAATGTTTGAAGCATGAATATTTGAAGTGGCCCTCAGTGCTCTTTGGAAGAAAGTATAGATATACAGATCTAAGAATATAATTATCTTCAATATTGGCTGCGATCACACACACTCAATAATCCACTTTCAATCCACTTTTAATGAGTTTTCCAACTGGATTTTTACTGTGTGAATTGGCAAAATCCAGTTTGAAAGTGCACTGAAAGTGGATTGAAAGTGGATTCACTGTTGCCTCTATTGGTCTAAGAGGAGGAATATCAGCTCACCACCTGCTTCCACTACAATAAACCTGATACCTTGTTATTAATTGGCAATTCTGGGAAGTGAGTGGGAATAATTCTCCAACTTTCCTATCTTTTTAAAAAGGGGGACGATGACCATAAAATAGGAGATGACCATGTTCTTTTCCATATTGTCCGTAGAGTTTGGGCAGCTGGTGATATTGTCAGTCTTGGTTGCATTGAGAACTTATAGAAAATTGTCCTTGTAAATGATGGACAGGAGACTTTTGCAACTATAACTAGTTGTGAAACCATAATTTTTGATAATTATGCCAAGACCTATCAATGTTATTTTCCTTATGGGGAAACAGATTTTAACAGAAATATATGCTCGTCTCAGATCCCATGAGACACCAATAACATAGGCAGGCGCTGGTGTTATCAACTCTTAGACCATGACCATTGACTGGAGGTAAGCATTGTAGGTATATTCCAAGATGTTCCTCAGAGACCACCCTATCCCCTTAGTTCTGCTTACCTTCAAAGAGTGAATTGTGTGAGAGAACTGCTTTGGCAGGCAAAACCAGCCATGACTTCACTATGCTGGATCCCCAACTCCTTCCAAAACCCCTTTTCAGTTGGTACAATTTTGGCATTCCTACCTCACGTACTGAGGGAGCACACTGTGTGTGATCCATTCTGTTAGTACATTCATTATTTTGTGTGACTAGGGTGACCCATGTATTTTCCAGGTTGGGTACACACAATCAGAAACCCAGAGCTGGAAAATACATGCATCACCTTGTTCTAGGGTTGCCAAACTTCAGATGGAGGCTGAAGTTTCCCCAGAATTATAACTGATCTCCAGACTGTAGAGATCAGTTACCCTGAAGAAAATGGTGGCTCTGGAGGATGGACTCTACGGCATCACATCCCTGATGAGGTTCCTCCCCATCCCCCAAACTCCACCCTCAGATCTGCGGGAATTTTCCACCCTAGAATTGGCAACCTAACTCTGTTCTCACAAAATAGCAAACAAACCTACTGAAAGAATCACACATAGTATACTCCTCTGGTTTGCACAGTATAAATGCCACAATCTTAATGATGGAAAAGGGCGTTGGACTGCATCGAGAACTCTTCCTAATTGGGGGTGGGGGTGGAGGGCAGATCTTCTGGTGAGTTTTCGGCAATGTGACTCTAGGGCATCTCTGCTTCTCCTCTTCATCCCTGTTATGACAGCAATCTGAGCAAAACTTACTGCCTAGGTGGTAAATACTGTGGACTATGCTGCCCAAAAACTGCTGAGCTTTCAGAGATCCCATCCACAGCTCATAAAGATGCTAATAGCATCTCACTGGAGAAGACTTCCAATATAACTTCAAGTTAATCTTAGGTGGGTCCCTGTACTGATTGTGAGTCTGCTTAGGTAGGCCATGTGGGAAACGTCTTCCAGAACAACACCATTTTGTAATTTCTCTGTTACTGATCCTCACATTAAGAGCTGCAGTACTGTCTTGAGCTTTTGCAATACTAGACCCTGGAGATGCACAAGATAAGGGGGCATGTAGAAAAAGAAACATTTCTTTTGAAGAATTTGGGCAGGGTTATGTCTCAAAATAAGCACTTTTTAAAAGTCTGATGTCCCTCCTTAGAAGGAAAATAAAGGATCTTATTTCTGGGACGTGGGGTTGCCCCTTCAGTCTTTATAACCCATATAAAATAAAAATCTATATTTTACAAAATAGGATCTTCTTCAATATATATGTATATATAATATATATTTCTTTTGCAAAATTATATGTATTTAAATACATCTGAAATGTTGTAATATGTAAATTAGAAATTCGGTTCTAATATACTAAGAGAAAAAAAAAGACGAAACATCTTAAAGCAGACGTCGCTTTCTGTTTTTGCCCTCTTCTTATTTTGTGACCATTTGGGGCAATTTGACACTGTTCAGTTTGGCTGTGTTGAGCACAAACTATCAGTTCCGCTAACTGTACTAACATTTGGAGGGTGCAAGCATTTGCATTGTTCCCGATCTGTTTTGAATGCAGCCTTTTTTGCGGATTACCTAACTGGCAAAAAAAAAAAAAAAGGTATTTACAAACTCGAGGAGAAGGGAGGAAAAAAAGGCTCTTGAAAGGAGCAATGTTAAATGGTATTCTACTTTGACACCACGATATAGAAATAGATTCACTTTGGAACAAACTACAAATACATTCACCACAGTTTGTGACAACTTAATTGTCTACTTAGAGAGGTTTCAGCAATGCTCGGCAGACCAAATGATTATAAATCTTGCCCCAGGCGCTCTATTTCCTCGATCAGGAAATCGATGTCTTGGTGAGCTGCTGCTGGATTGGAGATAACCATACGAAAGAAGTTCACCTTGTCTCCCAGGGGCTGATAGCTGACCATGGTGGTGCCGTACTCCATCATCCGGGCTTTAATTACTGGGGCCACCTTCACAGACACAGTGCAAAACAAAATCAATATTGTACAGTCTCTTCTCTGAACTTACTCTCAGGTCCAGACAAGCACGTGGAGCCCTCTCTTTAACATCCAGAAGAACTCATCCGATGTCGCAACATCCTGCATTTTCCAGCCGCCACCCCCCAGCTTCAGAACATTAGCTGATTTTTGCAGAGGATGGGCAAACGTGCTTTGTTGTTGTTGACCAACAGCCAGCCTGACCTTGTAAAAACGCAGCTGGATGCAAAACTAGTCAGGTAGCAACACTGGTTAGAAGGGACTGGGTGGACAATATAGTGGACAGTTCCAGGAAAATGCTGACTCTGTGTGGCAGCAGTGGAAAAAGGCAAACTCCGTGTCTGGGGCTCATAGGAAAGCAACTGAAAATAAAGAGCCCAATATTGTAATGCCCTTGTGATGCAGCCTCATTTGGAATGATGTCTACTGCTCTGGTTGCTATAGTTCAAAAAAAAAGAAAAGACAGAGCTGGAAAAAGTACAGAAATGAACAATGAAGATGACTAAGGGGTTGGAGCACCTTTCCTGTAAGGAAAGACTGAAGAGTATGGGACTTTTCAGTTTAGAAAAAGGCAACTAAGGGGGACATGGCAGAATTATACATGGACTGGAGAATGTGGAGAGAGAACCTTTTCTCCCTCTTCTACAATGCTGGAACTCAGGGGCTTCCAGTGAAGTTGATGGGAAACAGATTTATGATGGACAAAAGGAAGTGCTTCTTTACTCCACAAATAATTAAAATGTGGAACTTACTGGGAGTGGATGTAGGGATGGCCACAAGCATAGATCGCTTTATAAGGGGATAAGACAGATTCTTGGAGGCTAGTTCTATCAGTAGCTACAAGCCATGGGCTGCGGTCAGACGACAGGCTTAGCGAGATCTGGCCACGCTTCTAATTTGAACTGAATTTTTTGTGCCAGAAAGTTCCATCCAAACATCCCTCCTGTGACCCACTGCACTGCGCGCTCACTCCGTGATCAGCCATTCAGATTATTGCTGCATGGTAACCACAGAGCAGGCGGTCAGGTAGAATTTTTAAATTTCATTTTCCCACACATGCAGAAGCACTTATTCAAAGCACCACTCCTTTTCAATAGTTCCACAATCCTTCTGCCAGAGGAATACTGTGATGTGGGAGGGGAGTTCTGGGACATATTGGCTGCCAATATGGGAGCGTAACTAGGGACTGTTTCCACCACTGTCCCAACCAATGCTCCCTCTAAGCTATGGAATCTTGTGAGCAAAAAATCTACTCTGTGAGCTACTGGCATTAAAGTTGTGAGTGAGCGATTTGGCTACTGCATAAGTTAGTTTGCTCTGGAGCCATCCTTCCTGAGCTAAGACAAAAATGTGTGAGCTGGAGGCTAAAAAACTGTAAGCTAGCTCACACTAACTCAGCTTAGTGGGAACACTGGTCCCAACCCCAAGATACATGAGCTAGGGTATTTTTTTCTTGTATTTGTCATTCAAAAAAAAACCCCTCGGGGGCTCCTGATTCTGACAGAATGTTGGGGCGCAGAAACTCATGAGCGGTGATTCACAACCCTGGGGTGAATATCTGATGATGCACACATCACTAACTGTTTTTTTCAAAAAACACCACAAAAACGGAAGGGAAAGTTCAGACTTCCCAAACAGCTTGAGTTCACAACGGAGAGTTCAGACATCCGGAAACATAGGGTGAAACTACCTAAATCCATTAACCTTGGGCTTTCCCCAGTGTCGGAAAGCTTGCACTTGGAGAGGGGTCAGAACAGGGGCCTGCAACCGGGGAATGGGATACAGACAATGCTGTTTGAATGTGCATTTCAAATCCACGGAGTAACAGCAATGTCATCAGATCAAACAGCACATCTGACCACTGACTAAAGGAAACTCCACATTCAAAGGCAGTAGACCTCTGAAATCCAGTGCTAGGAGGGCCTTGACGTCTCTGTCCTTTTTGTTGGCCCTCCAGCACAACCAGTTGTGAGAAACAATATGTGAGAAACATACTGTGAGAAACAGTATGTGAGAAACATACTGTGAGAAACAGTATGCTACCAGACTAGATGGAGCACTGGTCTGATCCAGCAGGGCTGTTCTTATGTTGCACATCCCCGAAAGTGCAGTCTGTTTCCATTATGGATTCATAATAAAAAATGGCTTCATTCTTTTGTTCTTTTCTTTTATTTACCTTCGAAAGACGGTTCAGCCTTTCTTCATTATCCTCCATGTTCCGTAAACTGGGAGGCACGTACCAGAAGCAAACATTCGTATGCTGAGGCTAAAGGGAAAAGACCGATGCCTTAGAATGGCTCAGTGGTAATACATTTCATGCTTTCCCCCATCCCAAATGTATCACTTCCTAAGACAGTGATCAATTACTGTGTTTTCTTCGTTGACAGAAACAAGGCCCAGAGAGAATCACTGCCATGACTAGGTTCCCTGCCTGTGGGATTGTTTCTTGCGTCTGGCTGTAATGCCCATCAGGGCTGGTGTGCAATTCCTTAGGAGAGGGGCACGTGCAAAGGCCATAACTACAAGACACTGGAAGGAAATATGGACATTAAACATGACCAAAGCTACTTAATAATATAAAAATAATATTATTATCAGAATCTTTTGTAATATATAGCACTTTACAAAGGGGTCAAAGGCAAGAAGACAGATTGCTGCCCTGAGGAATGTTGCATATCAGACTTTGACAGCAGGCAGGCATCTCTCAGACTTTTTGGATTTCATCCCTTTCTAAACTGGCAGTGCAGTCTTAAACAGAGTTACGTCCATCTAAATCCATTGAAGTTAATGGGCTTAGCAGGGTGTAACTTTGCTTAGGATTGTCTTGTCAGTATATACATTGACTAGAGTTTGAGCCCCACCAGAACCTGGGCCAGAACCATGGCTTCCAGTAGGGTCAAATGCCTTTCTGGAACAGGTCCAGAACCTTCAGCTTTCCAGTGCATTCTAAACCTTCTCCAGAAACACAGGGAGGCTTCTGGGGTGGGGGAGGGGCCTGGTATGAGGCCTGCCACACAGGAGTCCCGCCAGGGCTGGGTTAGACCATCCCCACAGTGTCTCTGGCAAAAGAAAAGGGTAAGGCTCTTATACTGTCCCTTTGCTGGATGAGAGAAGTTAGGACTGGAGAACCAAGGCTTCACTTGTCACTCAGTCATGAAGTTCATTGAATGACTTTGGGTCTATTACTCACTTCCAGCCTAACCTACCTCACAGGGTTGTTGTGATAGCAGCATGGGGTGGAAGAGAATTTGTTTGTTTGTTTGTTTGTTTCCATTTATATCCTGCCTTGCCAGATGAACTGGCTCAATGATATCCACCACCACTCCAAGCTCTTTGAAGGAAGAGTGGGATAAAAATGGACAGACAGAGCATCAGAATCAACATTCTTGCCCTGACCTGGATACTCCAGGCGAACTTGATCTTGTCAGATCTTTGAAGCTAAGGAGGGTTGACTCTGGCAAGTACTAGGATGGGAGACCTCCTTGAAATACCAGCAGTCGGGAGGACAGGAGCAGGCTTTATTCAGCCACCTCTCTCAATATCCTCCAGGCTCCCAATAGGGTGTCAGTCACCAGAGGTTGCCATGACTTCCAAGTGCACACACAGTCAGTCACCAGAGGTCGCCATGACTTCCAGGTGTGTGTGTGTGTGTGTGTGCGCGCACACACACACACAACCACCAAAAAATAGCAAAAAATATATGAAAGAATCAACATTCTTCTTGGGCTCTGTACTTCTCACGTTGTACAAAATAAGAGGGCAGGTGGAGTTTTTGTTATTTATGTCCACAGTGGGGTTACTCATTTTTCTGTGTTATGTATGATGGATATCCTCTAGGAATCCACCAGCTTTTCAAATAGTTGCTCAAATACATACCTTTCCATCGAACACCATTTCAAAGCCCTCTCTGTTCTTAATTTTGTTATACAGGTATTCTCCAAGCTCCAAACACTTGTCGATTTGGGCTTCAAATCCTGTAGTGCCCTTCGGAACAAAGAAAGAGTTAGAGAGGTGGAGCTAAAACTCTGAGCAGAGATTGCAAAGGAAAACAAGACAAGGGATTCCTCACCCCTCCCTCTGTCACTATTTTACACTTTAACCAACATTCTTTACTCCTTGTGGGAAACTGCAGAGGGGCAAACAAAGAAAGACGGACAGTCTGTATGAATGTAAACATAGAATCCAGATGGCTGTAGAAGAGGATTAGACAGCCCTTTCATGAATACGGATGGGCACAAACCTGGTTCACAAACTAAACTTTGTGATGAATTGTGGCTGGTTTGTGGTTTGCAAAGTGAAGCTCGTGGCAGGGCAATTGGCAAGAACTTTCCAGCTGTTCATGGCAGTTTGTGCCAGTTCATGAACTGATAAATTTCCAAAGTTTGAGTTTAGTGGCACCTTTAGGACCAAAAAAGTTTTATTCAAGGTATGAGCTTTCATGTGCACGCACACTTCCTCAGATATATTGAAATGGAAGGTAACAGTTCATTGATATATGTATCCGAGGAAGTGTGCATGCACATGGAAGCTCATACCTTGCAAAAATATTTTGTTGGACTTAAAGATGCCACTAAACTCAAACTTTGTTCTACTGATTCAGACCACCACAGCTACCCACCTGGATGTGATAAATTTACCCAACTTCAAAGCAACAGGGAGAGCAGAACTTGGAGGACACGTAGAGGGGCATTGGGGGAGGTCCCCTGAGACTTTGATGTCTCTAGCTTGCACAAGATCCATTCTATACACTCCTGAATCTATGCCAGGCAAAATGACCGTCTGTCAATGACAGGCGGTCATTTCCCAAGAAAGCACTTTCCTGGGGGCACCTTCTTTGGGGGGCTGTAACTTGGAGCCTGTAAACCCAATCCTCACCAAACTTGTAGGGCAGATAGGGGAGAGTCAGCTGGAGATCCCCTGGGAGTCTGGTGTTTTCAGCATGTCGGGGGGGGGGGTTGTTCTACCATGTCACAGACCTCATGAACTGAACCAGTTCATTTAGCCCTTAAAAGTTCATGATGGTTCGTGGTTTGCAAACTGGGTATGCCAAGAACTGAACTGCATTTCCCTGGTTCATGCTCATCCCTATTTGTGAACCTATTAGTGGTAACAACACAATGCAATCTCCATGTACAGAGGCAATATATGTCTGAATATGAAGTACTAGGAGTGCGCAGCAGACAAGGCTATCACTTTGCACCCTGAGGTACTGTTGGAAATAGATCCTTGGAGCCCAACTAGATGTAACATTTTAAATTGCCTTGAAGGTCTGATCCTGAGTAGGCCTGCCCTGTGGCACTCTTGTTCATCCCTGCACCTTTTCAAGTGCCAAAGCAGCTGGGGGGCAGGTACTGCTTTAAATTCCCCTTTGCTGTGGTGGCCAAGTGCAGGTGCTTCGATAAACCAGAACTGCATCCTCAACCCACAGACCAGGATTCTAAACTGGGAATGATTCAGAACCCCAGTTTGTGAGAACCAAACAAACTCCAGCTCACCCAGGTACCTACATTCAAATGTCCAGGCAAACTGAAACTCAATTCCAGACTTTCTAAGTTAGGAACTTTTAACCCTACTCCATCCATGAGAGGAGGGCAAGAGGGACTGCATGATCCTTTTCATGTGAATCCTGTTGTGCTGAGTGGTCTTTCCACATGGGGTTTTCTCTGGTCTGGGCGCTGGACTACAGTGGTTTCCCCCTGAACTTCCTCACTTTCCAGTCATTGGGCTTTTCCACATGGGATTTTTCCATCAGTTTTTAACCTCCCCACCCCCCACCCCCAAATAGGGCTTCAGTTTATTCTTGTTATGTCCTAATGGCAACTGCACACGCGGTCAGGTAAACGCACGTGACCAGGCTGGCTACCGGAGCTTTGCTCTGGGCGACAATAGCCCGGCTGGATTGTAAATGAGACCAATCGGCCACCCAGATTCTGCCAGGGGACCTATGCCGTAGGGTCACCTGTAATTAATCCTGTCAGGGAGATTGGGCAAGGCTGGGGGTGCGGTTTAGACAGACATTTAAGCAGACCCCCCCAAGCTCCATTCAGCAGTTGTGTTTTGTACCATCAATAAACTTATGAGCTGATTTCACTGCAACGCGTCTCTGGACCCAGTACTTTATAATTCTGTGCACATTTTTGAGCCTTTAGTTTTCACTTACGACTTTTTGTCCCCCCCCCACCAGTTCTTTTGAAACCACTTTACCCCAATGTTTTTCTGGAAGTCCATTTTGAGTCTGCCTTTTCCTCGTGTGTAATGTTTCTGTTGGTTTCCTTTGTCCCGCCTGCTCTCACCCACCTCCAGCCCACTGTTTGATTATTAGACTGTCCTGGGCAAACCATTCCCTCTCCCGCCCCCCTAGAAGACAAGTGAATTCATTTTTTTAACAATGGCACTAAAATATCGCTGTATTGCTGGAGTGTTGTAACAGTAGGCTTAGCATGTTCTCTGAATTCCCAGCATTCATTATAAAGAAAAGCAAGTATCTTCCCTCGCAGATAGATGCCTTTTTCCACAAGGGAGGAGAATAGAGACTTACTTTTTTGAAATATGAAACATGGACATTCGGAAAACCTCCTAAGCCTACTGTTACAATGCTCCAGCAACATAGTGATATTTTAGTGCTGTTTTAAGAAAAGGGAGTGGGGGTGCTTTAATGCCACCAACGACACCGCCGATGATGACACCACCCTCCCTTGAGAATTACTACCGGAACATGTGAAAGAAAATTAACTGACTCCACCACTGTGAAAATGCAGAGGGAGGGCAGAAAAGCGGAGAACCCTGCCCAGACAAAATTAGGGTTGCTAGGTGAGGCTGACAAGCCAGTGGGGGATTTTTCAGGAGCCTCCAGGAGAGGGGAGAGAAGAAGCATGACAGAGGATGGGGGCACCTTCTTTTGGGGGCTCATAGAATTGGACCCCCTGGTCCAATCTTTTTGAAACTTGGGGGAGTTTTTGAGGAGAGGCACCAGATGCTATGCTAAAAAATTGGTGCCTCTACCTCAAAAAACAGTTCCCCCAGAGCCCCAGATACCCACAGATCAATTCTCCATTATATCCTATGGGGACTGGTCTTCATAGGTTATAATGGAATGCCCTGTGGACATCCCCCCCCCCCCTTTCTTAAGCAGGGGGAGGGCCTGGGGATCCACTGCCCCAACAGGGGATTGGATTGGCAACCCTAAACAGATTCTTTTGTGGATCAACCCCCAAGGACATGAAGAGTAACTTGAGCATGCAGAAAAGGTTGTTGTCTTTCTGTGGTTTCCTTGTTGCTTCTCCGTGCTTTCTCAAAGTAGATCAATGGTGGTTTGAGAAAGCACGGAAAAGCAAACGGATAATAGTGTCGTGAGGAAGCTCAGCAGGAAACTGCTGAAGTCTAGCACCCAAGCCACAGAAAAAACCTCTATGTGAAAAGAGATCCTTTGTCACGAATGAACAGATGACACTGGATTCAAGTCAGATCTAGCTCTTCTACTACAGACCAGTGTGGCTCAGGCCTGTAACCAGGATTTCTTAAATTGGGGGGCCTTGTAAAATGTCAGGGGGCACTGAAATAAAAATAAAATTTAAAAAAACCAGATGTTGGCTGGCTGGCCCCTGCCCCAGCTGGTCTTCCCATATGGTGGTTGGAAGGGAAGTCAGTGCTCACCCTTCTTCCCCCCGCCATGACCACCTGTGCCTCAAGCCAAGCACAACTCCAGGACCTCTGGGCATAAGGCACCCACCCTCCCCGCCATGGTCCAGGAAGCAGCAAAGAAGTCACAAACCCGGAGAAAGGTGCAGGGGGAAGGCAAGAAGAAGCAGTACTTGCAGCAGCACTGCTCTCATGGTATCTTGCCAGAGAGTCAGGGGGCGTGGGCTGAAAGGAAGTTGTGGGGCCCTGGCAGGAAGTCAGAGGGGCAGGCCCCAAAATGCCCCACTGTAGCTATGGGCCTGGTCTGGCTGCCCTCTAAAACACAGGATGTTGTCTGAATGGGGCCAATAATTTAAATTTGGCCTACATTCATGGTAGCTTAAATCAATGGCTGAAATGGCCTCAATGTAAAAGCAGTCTGTCCCCATGGAGGCTGTAAAAGCTTGTGGCCCTTCAAGCAGAATGCAGCATACCAGCTATTTTTAGTGCTCGCCAGGCACCTGTTTTTGTATTCATCAACTAACAAGCAAGCTAGCTTTTTTTTTAAAAAAAATTAAGCACTACATATGCTACACATGACCTAAGGCAATAGGAACCTGCTCCAAGATTTATAAATACTAGCATCACGATGATAACATAATAACTCAAACATTATATGTCGTGTGCATTTCATGCAGACGGTTGTAATAAATGAATCCGTTCATCTTTAAGGCAATCTCGGTGTAGAAATGTGGGATCATTTGGCAGAAAGTATTTATTTGGCAACATTTCACCACTTGCAAAACAGCTGGTCCTTTGAGACTCCCTACAAATATACCCCAGAAAGGAACAGACTTTTAATTAGTTCCCCCACATCAATAATATGCCTGGCTCTAATTGCAGCATAAAATGAAAGCAGGTGTCCTAGCCACAGTTTTGCCAAGTCTAGTTCTGAAGAATTCCTATAACAAAACCCTCCTCCCCCTGCAAAAGCTTTTAGCCTTGTTATGCGAAAATCCTAATTCCTGCTAAATGGGCTAGAGGGGAGATACAGCAATTGCTTCCTTAACGTCACTGGTTTGAGGCTTGAAATGCACAATGGCTGAAATCACCAATTACTATTCATTTGTTCACTCTCAAGGCTGTGATTTCATCAATTTCATGGAAAGCTTGCCCACAGCGCGTTGAAAGCCTGTGCCAGAGATGACTGGCTTCCTATGAGCCTGCTGAGCAGTGGTTGCCTAGCAACCTCAAATACGCAACTTCCCTTCATCCATAACCTATCACGGCGGGTTAGACCAAGACCGGTTGCCTTTGTTGCATCTTTCTGCATTTTCCAGCAGTGAGCTACTTTATGGCAGCTTAGCAGCAGGTTTTCTGCACTGTGGTTCAACAAGAGCAGCGAGCTATGGCTCAGTGGGAGAGCATCTGCTTGGCATGCCCAAGGTCCCAGATTCAATCCCCAACATGTTCAGTTTTTTTAAATAAGAGGATTGGGCAGGGAGTGATGTGAAAGACCTCTGCCTAAAACCCCAGAGAGTTGCTGCCGGCATGAGGAGGACTAATCTTGATGGACCAAGGACTTTCCATGTTCATGTGTTCAAGAGAGACACTGTTTTTCAGACAGCAGCCAGTTGCTGTTTTAAGGATACTACAGGACGTAAGATAAACAAGCTGGAAAGGCTTTGTATGCAAAGTACTCTGGGAACTTTTATATTGATTTTGGAAAGAAATAACGCAGAAGAGTCTTATATTGGTTGTGCTGTTCCTGCAGTACAGTGGTCTGTATATCTGTAAACCATTTAAAAGCTGTTATTTGCTGCCTCTTTACAGATCTGCTTGAGGTAGTTTAAGGATCACAAAAACAATCATGTGCCTCATTCTCACAAGCTCGAGACTCAGCATCACAGATGGGGGTGCTTACCTTGGCCCTCCACATAAGCCAGAGTTTAAAGACATCAACATGGCGGCCACATTGCAAGGCTTTGTCTCCGGTGTCGTAGGACAGGTCGTAGTGCTTGTCTTGTTGAAAGAGGTAGGAAGCATGCATTTGATTGCAGCTCTGCATGATCCCCTTGAAAGAAGCAGGAAGGAGGACAAGGAATTGGGCTTGAGCATAGGGAGGCTATGTGCCCAGCACTGGCAAGTGAACCCCCACTAACACTCCCCGTCCTCCCCACCCTGGGGAGATATGGCATCGCATAATGCTACTTCCTGCTAGAAAACGACGCACACATTGAGCAACACTCTAGGAATTTCCCCAATCTCAATGGTCTCTTCCATAGAGTTTTGAGGAGACCCTAGAGTGTTGCACAACATAGTGATGTCCCTTCTGGTCATGCATCCCCACCTGTCTCCATCCCCTCAAGCCTCCTGATGATTGACAACCGTAGTCAGTACACCCTTTGCCTAAGGCACATTCTGCATGGTCTGGCAATCCTACTTGAGTGCAGCATGATGAGGCCCTGAGCTGTGTCAGCTTCAAAGGGCTTGCATGATAAAAAAAAAAGTAATACATTTTAAAAATAAAAACAGAAAAATAATCAAAATATAAATATGAAGTTTTGTGTTTGCACTTTTACAAAGGTGAAGGTCACAGGCTGAAGATGAGGGTGATTTAGCTTTTTTTCAGACCTCATGTTCGATCTTGTACGTGTTTTGCAGGGAATGCATGTATGTCATTCATGTGTGTGCATGTATCTGTTGGTCAGAAAGAGCCAGTGTGCATCCAGTTAGCGAGGAAGACCAGTATATGGATAAACATGAGGTTTAAATCACACATGTGTAGAAGAAGAAGAAGAAGAGGAGGAGGAGGAGGAGGAGGAGGAGGAGATTGGATTTATATCCCGCCCTTCACTACCCGAAGGAGTCTCAGAGCGGCTTACAAACTCGTTTCCCTTCCCCTCTCCACAACAGATACCCTGTGAGGTAGGTGGGGCTGAGAGAGCTCTGACAGAAACTGCTCTTTTTCAAGAACAGCTGTGCCAGAACTATGGCTTGCCCAAGGTCATCCAGAAGATGCAAGCGGAGGAGTGGGGAATCAAACCCAGTTCTCCCAGATTAGAGTCCACACTCCTAACTACTACACCAAACTGGCTGAATGTAACATGAGAATGTCTTAATACACGCATGAAGAAAAACCAAGCATATGCAGTACACAGGTTGCACATGAGTTCACTGTAACCTGTGAACAGGGCTAAACTGTGAGGCCCTAAACTGTAGCTTACCTAGCTTATCCCTAAACCCAGCTTTTCCTAGTGGAACCACTGGAGGTCAGCTTGGGTTAAGGCACAGGGACGAGGAAAGGGTTGTGATTCCCTTCGTCTGAGGATTCTTGCAACAGAGCTCCCTTCCAGGAAAAGAAGCCCCCCAGGCATTTAGGCAGTCTCAGTGCCAGCACCAGCAGCAGACTGGGCCCCACTGAAACCTCTTGTCTTGCCAACTTCTGCCCAGTTCCCTGAAAAAAGGCCCTTGGAAGTGGCCCCTGCCGCCCTAGGACAGATATGTACCCCAGAACAGGAACACTGCTCCACCACTTCATGAAGGAAGAAATGTGGGACACAAATGGTAGAAATAAACCAAGAAAAAAAGGTGTGTCCTATCTAGGGTTTCCAGGTCCCCCCTGGCCGCCAGCAGGGGATGTGGGGGTAGGGTTGCCAGCTCCTGGTTGGGAAACTCCTGGAGATTTGGGGGTGGGGCCTGGGGAGGACAGGGACCTCAGTGGGGTGCAATGCCATAGAGCCCACCCTCCAAAGCATCCATCTTTTCCAGGGGAACTGATCTCTGTAGTCTGGAGATGAGCTGTAATTCTGGGGGATCTTCAGGTCCCACTAGGGCTGCCAAGTCAAACTCACCAACTGGCAGGGGGGAGTCCTTCTTTGCCCAGGAGCCTCCCTGGCGCGCGCGCAAAGCATGCGCGCCCAGTGACTTCACCCGGAAGTGACGTCACCACGTTGGGGGCGTTGCCAGGGCAACGCTCTGGCAATCGCCCCAAATAGGGCGATTGCCAGAGCGTCGCCCTGGCAACGTCTCCAACGTGGTGACATCACCTCCAGGTGACATCACTATGCTGGGGAAGTTGTCCACGCTGGACGACTTCGGGGGCGGGGTTCCCCCCGCCGGCCGAATGCCGGCTGGCGGATCGGGAACCCCTATAGCGGGGGATCCCCCGCCCCCCGGGCTGACTTGGCAGCCCTAGGTCCCACCTGGAGGCTGGCATCCCTAGTTCAAACCCTGTTCTCCCAGATTAGAGACCGCGCTCTTAACCACTACACCAAACAGTACACCTCTGTACTGTTGACCCTTGAAAACAACATGTACCCTAAAAACTAGGCCTGGAACCTGAGTAGGCACTGTGAGGCTCACAGTGCAGCGACTCCTCTGCCATCAACATACATTTGGCCATCTGTTTCTTCCCAAAGACAGGAGATCGGGGAATGTTCTGGTTGGCCACTTTTAGGTGGATTGGTGTCACAATCCTGGGCAAAGGGATTTGGCATATGAAGAGGTGAAGTACCAGAAGGAACCTGAGATACAAAACGACCGAGACGTACCTCTTCTCTAACGAGCAGAGCAGAACACTGCAGGGGGACTCCCATCATCTTGTGCGGGTTCCAGGTCACAGAATTGGCCCTAGAACAATAAACCACTTTTAAAAGGAAACATCAGGAGGCTGCATTGCAGTCAGAGACACACATGCAAATAGGCACACTCAAAAGGGAAGACCTTTGTAAGGTTGAAGAAAATAAAACCGAGCAATTAAAAACACCCCCCCCCAGAATACTTGTTTGATACTACAGTTGGGTCTCTTATGAACATCCAAGAGAAATTAATTGAAATTTATTCAAATGGGCAGTGTGCATTGGAAATGGCTGAGTGTTCTAACACAGATATTTTGGACTTCGTTTTGAAAGCTCAGCAATGTGATTGTGCTCGGAAGCCTAAGTTCTCTCCTACTGCTTCCTCCTTCAGTATTCATATTGTTTACACAGTGCTTTTAATATTCAACATATATTTTTACCATGACATAATACACCCTGCAGTAAAATTTATAAAATGTATCCACTTGCAAAGAAGATGATGGCGGCAATCTGATGCATATTTATGCACACCTAAACCCATTGGTTTCAATGGTCATAGATGCACTTAATTCGTCTTAGGCTCTGACTATCGGCAACACTGGGTACAACCCATTCAAAGTTAAGCTGTCTTTGTATGCTTATATGGGACTGGAGTCTCGTTGAAATAAGTTAGGCTTCCTTCTGAGGTTAGTACGAACTGGACTGTACCTACAACTTGTTTCAATGGGAGAGTTAAGCACATGTTTAAATTGCTCCTGCTGAAATTAATAGAACATAAAAATGCTTCACTGTGGCTGGATTATGCCATGCTATATAAAAATACTAGTTTTATAACAATGAGGGCATTTTAAAAAAATTAAATGTTAGACCACTGTTAACACTAAAGAGGGGGGGGGGGGGAACCAGTGCTAGCATTGGAAAAGATGCTCAAGAGCATGTCCAGAAATTTGGGAGCAATAGCCATGCAGTTGTAGCAGTTCTGGCCTCCAGAATTCAGACACCAGTTCATGCCTGTCCACATGGCTGAAAGTAATGGGGGGGTAGAATCAGCATATCCTGTGCAATTCACAAGGCTGAAGGTCCATGGTAACTGCAAGGATGGCATGCTATTTTTGATAAAAATGTCACATGTCAAATAACAGGTATTATGTCAGATTGTTTCCGCTATCCAAAGAGACATCCATTATTTCAGTAGCAACCAGAACTTCAAAAATAGAGTTGGATCGTTCAAACAGCAAGCAGAATTCTGCTTATGGGCAGGTTTTTCCTACCTGCAGCTGTTTCCCCCCCCTTCCAAATCTGCTCCTGAGGATGAAGGCAATGGCAGGGGATGTGTGGTAGGGGGCTGGGGAGATTGCAGCCAGAGGAAGCATCAGTGGAAATCAGACCCTGCCTTGTGTGACCATAAGTGCCTTCCACTTGTCCAACCCACCCTTTGGGTCCAACCCATAGTTAATAATGCTGCTACCTTTGACAAGAACACTTCAAATGACTTTAATTTGTAGGCAATCAGTACCAGGCGCTGCAAGATGCACACAGTATAATAATAATGCTTCTTAGAACTTTACCTTTCGATACCGTTTAATTTCCATTTGTGTTTCCTTGACATCAGCAACCCGCCGCCCCACGCTCCCTGCAAAAGAAGATCATAACCCTTAATTGAACTCAGTTGTATTGGTTTCTAGGGTTGATATCCAAACACTTGAGTCAGTTCTTTGTGTGGCTTGGGAAGCAGCCAAGGATATGAAGAACAAAGACCAACACCTGGATGGCAGTGAAAGTTATCCAGTCGTACTTTCATGAGATTCACATGGCCGTCGACTTCAATAGCTTTAAAGGTGAATTCATGGTCTACTAATAACTCTTAACACTGAGATGCAAAACAGAACCTTCATGTACAGAAGCAAGTATACCTCTGAATGCCAGATGCTGGGGACAAAGAACATGGGTTTGCCATCACCTCTATGCCTTGCTTGTGACTTCCAGAAGCTGAAGTTCTCAGGATCCTGCAGATACTCTGCTAGGCAGCTAATTTCCATGCAGAGGAACATGGGTTTGGCAATACCGGCTTTCTATTGGGTCCAGTATCTGTAAACTCAGTCCCGAAGGACAGTAATCCAGTACTCACATCGACATGCATCCAGATCTTGTACTTCTTGCAGATATCCGCAATAGCAATGAGTGGATCAAACGCCCCATATACGGTAGTCCCGGCTGTGGCGCTTACAAGGAATGGCACAAATCCCTGGGGGGGCAGAAGAACCAGGAAAGAATTTTGCAGAGGAAAGAACAGTCTTTAATATCTGCAACCGAGCATCTACATTAGCGGACATTTCCTAGAGTTAGCATGTGACATTCTGTTAACCATTGCGCAAGTAACACACCTGATTTATATTGCCAACTAAAGTTTAGTGCTGAACTAAGCACATAAGAGAGCCAAAGCAGCAATCCCCTTATCCATTTGTTTTCTCTTCCTCATAACTGCTACTGCAACGGCATACAATGTGTACTGTCACTGTGATATGTTTTTCCTGACCCCTGCTCATTTCATGTTGTCAGGCAAGGGTGGAAAGAGGCAGGGTGTGATGACGCCACCAGTGTGATGTAGCAGTTAGAGGGTTTGGCTAGGGCTTGAGAGACCTAGGTTCAAATCCCCATGTAGTAATGATGGGATGATCCTGGTCCATTCATTCTCTTGGCCTAATCTACCTCCC